>CM067845.1:529622108-532122108 GCA_034509565.1 Triticum monococcum
AACTAACAAAGTAGATAGGGTGCTGCATCATTTTCTTCTTCGGCGGCACTCCAACTGGCTGTTTCGTCTCTGCATTGGTGGCATCGGGCTCTGTCGCTGCTATTACCTCGTCACCAATTTCTCTCTGTGCCACTAGTGTGGCGCTGACCACCTGGTTCGTTGCCGCCAAGTATAGCAGCAACGGTTCTCGTGGCCTAGGCGCAACTAGTATTGGCGCGAAGGAGAGGTACCTCTTCAAATCTTGCAATGCTGCTTCGGCTTCTGGTGTCCACTCCATCGGTCCTGCCTTTTTCAAAATCTTGAAAAAGGGGAGGGCGCGGTCGGCGGACATGGAAATGAACCTGCTCATGGCGGCAACGCAACCAGCAAGCCGACGCACATCCTTGACTCGCTTGGGTGCTTCAATCTGCTCTATAGCTCTCATCTTGTCCGGATTGGCCTCTATCCCGTGCTGCGACACAAAGAACCCAAGAAGCTTGCCGGACGGGATGCCGAAGACGCACTTCTCAGGGTTCAGCTTGAGATTGATCTTGCGTAGGTTTGCAAATGTTTCTTATAAATCCGGTATGAGGGTTGCCATGTTCTTGGTTTTGACCACTATATCATCCATATAAGCTTCCATATTTCTATGAAGCTGGGGTTCAAAACCAATCTGGACCGCCCTTGCAAACGTTGAACCAGCACTCTTCAACCCGAAAGGCATCCATATGAAACAATACGTACCACATGGAGTGATGAATGCCGTTTTCTCTTCATCTTCTCTTGTCATGAAGATCTGGTGGTAGCCGGAGTAGGCATCGAGGAATGACAACAGATCACACCCAGCCGTGGAGTCAACAATCTGCTCGATGCGCAGCAACGGGAAGGGGTCTTTGGGACAAGCCTTATTGATATCTGTGTAATCAATACACAGCCTCCACTTCCCATTTGCCATGCACACTACCACTGGATTGGCCAACCACGTTGGATGGAGCACTCCTCTTACCAAACCCACTGCTTCCAGTTTCTGGATCTCCTCTGTGATGAACTCTTGTCGTTCCAAGGCTTGCTTTCTGACCTTCTGCTTGACGGGCCGCGCATGAGGACAGACAGCAAGGTGGTGCTCAATCACCTCCCTGGGAACACCGGGGATGTCGGATGCTTTCCATGCAAACACATTGACATTCGCCCGCAGGAAGGTGACGAGCACGTCTTCCTATTTGTCGTCAAGGGCGGAGCTTATGGTCAAAGCCCCTCCCATGCCGTCCTCCTTGACAGAAACCTTCTTGGTTCCCGGCGGTGTGGCCCTGGACTTCTTGTTTCTGTCGGTGGAGCTCTCTGGCACGTCCTCGACGGGAGCGCTACACTCCAAAGAGGTGCGCTTGCCGGAGTGGGTGCCTGAGGTCTCACCGGTCTTCTTCTTTTTCCTTCCCGGGGCTCCAGCGGCAGGAGCAAGCGCCTTAGCAGTGGCGGCTGCTGCAACTGCTTGTTGGTAGAGTTGGTCAGCGCAAATTAGCGCATCCTTCTTGTCTGATGGGACGGTGATGATCGTCACAGGCCCCGGCATCTTCAGGGTGTTTAGGTGTAATGTGATGCCGTCATGAACTTGGCCAGCGCTGGGCGGCCAAGGATCCCGTTGTAAGGCAAGGGGATCTTGGCAACATCGAACACAATCCTTTATGTCCTGTAGTTCAGATCACTCCCAAAAGTCACGGGCAACGTGACCTTTCCCTTTGGTTAACTTCTTCCCGGGTTGACCCCCTGAAACGTGCCTGTCTCTTCGAGGTCTTCATCAGGAATCTGTAGTTTCTCGATGACGGCAGGCAAGATTAAGTTCAGACCGGCCCCGCCATCGACTAGCATCTTTGTCACCTTGAGGTTGCGTATTGTTGGTGAAACCAACAATGGCAAGCACCCGACTGCAGTAGTGCGATCAGGGTGATCCTCAGTGTCAAAAATGATAGGTGTGCCGGACCACTTCAGCGGCCTTTGGGCATCAAACGACGGCTCTGCCGCTGTAATCTCACGTGCCCACTGTTTAAGCTGGCGGTGAGAGGTATGCAGCGAGGCACCGCCATCGACGCACATTGCCTCTGTAGCTTTCTGAAATTCTTGGTCACCAGACTCATCGTCTTCTTTGCGATCATCGTCTTTTGGCTTTTTGTCACGGCCCCAGGCGGGCCTCTCCTGCTGTTTTTCTTTGACGTGACGGACCGCCTGGCCGTCATGCTTCTTGCCGGACCCCTCAGCACCATCCTGGCCTTTCTCCTTGTCCTGCCTCTTATATTCAGCCCTCTGCTTCTCAGCAAGGAGCTCAACCTGTCGGCAGTTCTTGAGATCATGGCCTTTGGTGCCATGGATCTTGCAGTATTGCTTGTCGGAGTTTCCTGGCTTCTCGGTAGCCACCAAGGCCCGGCAGGCGACACATCCGGTAATTTCCTTGCCGGGGTCATCTGCCTTGGTTTTCTTGGCGGAGCCGGCGTCATCAGATCCCTCGATGGCAAGCACGGCTTTACCTTTGCGCTTCCTGTTGCGGCGCCGGCCTTTCTTTGCCGGGGCGGCAGTACCCTCATCTGTGGAGTCGGTTTCCACGCCGGCATCTTCGCCAGAGTACTTCCTTCCCTCTTCAGCTCGGGCACATATATCAGCAAGAACATAGAGTTCTGCCACATCTTTCACCTTGTTCATTGCCATCTCTTCGCGCATCTTGCGGTTACGCACGTTCTGATGGAACGCGCTGATGATGGCGGCAGAGTGAACATCAGGGATATTGTACTATACCTGGCTGAACCTCTGTATATACTTGTGCAGATCTCGCCGCCCTTCTAGGGAACGACGTGCAGGTCGCTTGCTTGGCCATGGGCTTGGTGACCTCCAGTAAAGGCGCCCACAAACTCATGGCACAAATCCGACCAGGAGGAAATAGAGTATACCGGCAAGTGCTTCAACCACGACATGGCGTTGGGTTTAAGAGCCAATGGAAAGTAATTCGCAAGCACCTTATCGTCGCGGGCTCCGGCAGCTTGCATCGCGATGGTGTAGATGCTGAGGAACTCAGACGGGTGGGTCTTGCCATTGTACTTTTCGCCAATGTTAGGTTTGAAGGTGCGGTGAGTGGGCCACTAGAACTGTTGCAGCTCACGGGTAAAGCCGGACAGCCTAGCTCGTAAGGTAGGCCTCCAGGGCTCTCCGAGGCCGGGTGGTTCACAACGGGCCCTGCTCGCCTGTCTGACTGGTGGCGCGCTCCGCGCCGGCGCTCGATAGTGGTTCGAGCGTCTTCATGGGCTCGTTCCCGAAGAACTTGGCGCTGGTCACAATGGGTCCGTGGGTCAGACGACACTATGGAGATGTCGTCGCCCGTGACATCGCGACGAGCCGGCGTCCGCGGTACCAGATGGGGAAGAGGTGAATGCACCATAGTCGCGGCGTCGCGGGCTTTTCTGCCACTGTTGTGCGGGACTCCATCGGAGCGTCGACCTGGGGGCCCCACCATACTTGGTTCGTCTTTGTTGGCCACCGCAACAAGGCTTCGGATAGTGGCTCTCCATTCGTCGAGTTTCCCCATAGTGGGAGGAAAGTTAAGGAGGAACTGCACGCGCGCCAGGGCCTCTGCTGGCGTCGATGGCAGCGGAACCTGCACGGGTCGCGACACGCTTTGACTTCTGACCACGTGAGAAGGAGCTCTATCACGACCCCGCGGTCGCATGCCATTTTCACCAGCGCTTCGGCGAGCGGGCAGGTCTTCAATGTCCCGGGGTGGCGCTCGGGGCTCTTCCCGCGGCGACGCCCGGGATCTTCGGCATGATTATGCTGTTTGTCGCGCGCTTCCTGGGAGGAGAGCGCTGTTGGCGCCGGCGTGGGAGTCTTGGAGGCCCTTGCATCGTCTTTGGGTGGGGCGGCGATGACCTTGGAAGGCCCCGCTCCACCCATGGAGGGCCTGGCTCCGCCTTTGGATTTGGCGATGTGTGGCCCATTACCAAGCGCACAAACATCGTCGCCTCCCAAACTCCGGCTGCTGGGATGGCGCCTTCACAAAGATCTGTATGCCACCACGGGTATGTCTCCTGAATCCTTGCCCCATGGGGGCAGTGGACTCAAGGGTGATTTGCTCCGTAGGCGTGGGACGAGTTGCCGCGGCAAGGGTCTTGCCGGGGTTGCTAAAACTGTCTCCCGGCAAGGATCTTGCCGGGGGAGTCCGCTTCGTCTCCTTTGTTCTTTGTGGTTTTGGCCTTGGCGTCGTCCTAGTTCCCTTGAGCTTCGGTCTTACCCTAGCTCACCTCCCTTGCCTTGCTTGGTGTGGTGGTGCCCGCGGCTCTGACTGCCCGTGCACAGTTCTAGGGGTACAAAAAGTGCACCCCTCTTTTTGTACATCGACAGAAACCACCTCAAAGCTATTATTTCTGTTTGATCTATTCAAGAGTTTGTGCTAAAATAACACCAAAGAAAATTCATATTCATAATACTCAATCCAACACAAAGAACTTCAAAGAGTTCCCCAAGATTTCTACCGGAGAAACAAAGACAAGAATGTGCATCGACACCTATGCATTGATTACCCCAATGTCACCTCAGGAATCCGCGAGTTGAGTGCCAAAATATATGGCAAGTGAATCAATATTATACCCCATTGTCACCACGAGTATTCAATTGCAAGACATATGTCAAGTATTCTCAAATCCATAAAAGTATTCAATCCGATAACAACGAAATCTCAAAGGGAAAAACTCAATTCATCACAACAAGATAGAGAGGGGAAAACACCATGTGATCCGACTATATTAACAAAGCCCCCAATACATCAAGATCGTGACATCTCAAGAACACGAGAGAGAGAGAGAGAGATTAAACACATAGCTAATCGTATAAACCCTCATCCCCAAGGGTGGACTACTCCCTCGTCGCGATGGCTGCCGGGATGATGAAGATGGCCACCGAAGATGATTCCCCCCTCCGACAGGATGCCAAAACGGGGTCTAGATTGGTTTTCAGTGCCTACAGAGGTCTGCAGTGGCAGAACTTCTGACCTAGGTTAACCCCGAGGGTTTTCATAATATTTGTGAATTTATAGGTTAAAGAGAGGGTGCGGGAGGCCACCTAGGTGGGCACAACCCACCTGGGCCCTTTACTCATGCACTTTACTTTGTGATAGCCATAGTTATTTCATGTTATATATTTTTCTATCACATAGTTGTTTATCTTTCTTAGCATAAGTTGTTGGTGCACATAGGTGAGCCTCGTTGCTTCAGTTTTCTGCTTGACAAATTAAACACTAGTTTTATTCCGCATTTGCTCTAGCCTAAGCCTTTACCTACTAGTTTTATGATTTTAGGTTACATCCCTTTTGATCATCCACTAATCATTTTACTAAATAATACCATTGTATGGTACATCTCGATGAAAAGTGATACCTTTTTTCAAGGATACTCACATTTTTTGTCTTTCTCTTTCACAGTATGACTGGTATGCTATTTGTGAATGATACATTTCCAAAAAGGACATCGGTAGTTGAGTACTATCACATTCTTCTATAAAAGGAACGTTTGTCTATACTCCTCCACAGGTAACATAAGATTTGTTGTGATTTTCTTAAGCATGAAAGTAGGACAATAACTTTTTGGGATCATGGTAAATATTACACTTCGTGTGTTTCATGAAATGGCCTTCTGATTCTTCACTAAATGAGCAACCATGTCAACATGGAAAGTTTTCATTGCACTTTGTAATAGATGAAAATGTCGAAGAGCAAGATGAGAATAGCACATCTAAGCTATGAAAACCAATTACAAAAGTGATACCCTTTTTCAAAGATGCTGACATTTTTTGGCTTTATATTTCACAGTATGACTGGTCCGCTATTTGGGAATGATCCATTTCCAAAACTGATATATGTAGTTGAGTACTATCACATTCTTCCTTGTAGTTGAGTACTATCACATTCTTCCATACAAGGAAATTTTGTTTGAACTCCTCCATAGGTAACATAAGATTTGTTGTAATTTTTTATGTGTGAAAGTAGGACAGTAACTTTTGGGGATCATGGTAAATATGACACTTCACGTGATTCAGGAAATGGTTTTCTGATTCTTCACTAAACAAGCAATCACGTCGACATGGAAAAGGTTCATTGCACTTCGTAATAGATAAAAATGTGGAATAGCAAGATGAGAATAGCACGTCTAAGTTGCGAAAATGAATTACAAAAGTGTCTACTCAAAAGCAAACCAAACATGCAGTTGGTGCCAGCAAGCATAAGAAAAGCAACAAAAGAAAATCTGAAGCCTCCATGGATGCAGCTGATGTCTGTGTAGAGGGTCTGGTTGCTGAGATCCCCACAATAAAACATGTTATTGAGGTGGAACCTCCAAAACCCGTTAGTAATTCAAGAAATACAGAAGCTTCAGCAAGGGTGTGAACTCCGGGATAGATCGTCATCTCTGCGTGCCTTGATTATCTCTTACCCTGGTCCTTTACTCACACACTTTACTTTGTGATAGCCATAGTGTTTCATGTTATATATATATTGCTATCACATAGTTGTTCATCTTGCTTAGCATAAGTTGTTGGTGCACATAGGTGAGTGTCGGTGTCAAAACCAGCGGATCTCGAGTAGGGGGTCCCGAACTGTGCGTCTAGGCCGGATGGTAACAGGAGGTAGGGAACACAATGTTTTACCCAGGTTCGGGCCCTCTCGATGGAGGTAAAACCCTACGTCCTGCTTGATTAATATTGATGATATGGGTAGTACAAGAGTAGATCTACCACGAGATCAAGGAGGCTAAACCCTAGAAGCTAGCCTACGGTATGATTGTTATCTATGGAGTTGATGTCCTACGGACTACAACCCTCCAGTTTATATAGACACCGGATAGGGTTAGGGTTACATAGAGTCGGTTACAATGGTAGGAGATCTTGAATATCCGCATCGCCAAGCTTGCCTTCCACGCCAAGGAAAGTCCCATCCGGACACGGGACGAAGTCTTCAATCTTGTATCTTCATAGTCCAGGAGTCCGGCTAAAGGTATAGTCCGGCTACCCGAACACCCCCTAATCCAGGACTCCCTCAGTAGCCCCTGAACCAGGCTTCAATGACGACGAGTCCAGCGCGCAAATTGTCTTCGGCATTGCAAGGTGGGTTCCTCCTCCAAGTCCTTCATAGAAGATTGTAAACACCAAGAGTAGTGTCCGGCTCTGCAAAATAAGCTTCCACATATTGCCATAGAGAGAATAATATTAACACAAATCAAATCTGTTGACGTATTCCGCAGTGCGTCATCACACTACGGCCAAGTCCTTTACTCGAATCATTTTTACTTTCCCACCTCAACACGTTTTGCGAGGCGGTTTCCTTGGCACGTCTTGTCAAAGCAGAGATCGTGTACCCCCCTTTACGGGATTCTCATCAATACGGACATGGTAACCCAACCGCGCCACTTATCACGGCGCTTTGGAGGCAAGTGAGTTTTACTAGGCTGGTGAGGACGCACAACCGCATCCGCCCATATAAGGGGATAAGGATCCACCTTTTTACCTACGCCTTCTTCCTCCTTTGCCTATCCATCTCCTGCGCACTCGAGCTCCAGCGGCCAAGCCCGGACTTCCCACCTCAAACTTCTCCAGCAATGTCCGGAGCAGGAGGCAAGTGGATGGTCTCTTCCATCACGGAGGGCCATGTCAAAAAACTAAGGAAGGCCGGATACTTGCCTAAGGACATCGCGCACCGGCTTCCCGAGGAGGGGCAGCTTCTCCCCACCCCAAGGCCCCATGAGAGGGTAGTAATCCTTCCCCACATCCTCCGTGGACTGGGTTTTGCACACCACCCATTTGTCCAGGGGATCATGTTCTACTACGGCCTGGACTTCCACGTTCTGGCCCCGAACTTCGTCCTCAACATCTCGGCGTTTATCGTCGTGTGTGAGGCTTTTCTCCGCGTCCGCCCTCATTTCGGCCTCTGGCTCAAGACCTTCAATTTCAAGCCCAAGGTGGTGCGCGGCAGCCAGGCGGAGTGCGGAGGCGCCATGGCGGGCAAGATGGCCAACGTCCTATGGTTCGAGGGCTCTTTTGTGGAGACCCTAAAGGGATGGCAATCCGGGTGGTTTTATATCACCGAGCCACGTGATCCGAAATGGACCGCAGCCCCCGAGTTCCGATCCGGACCCCCCACGCGGCTTATGTCCTGGAAAGAGACGGGCCTGTCGTGGGGTGACAAAAAAGAGGTGACCGGATTGCAAACATGCATCCCGTCCCTGGTGAACAAGCCAGTCCGGCTTGTTAATGTAATCCAGGTTATGCTCGTCCGCCGGATCCTCCCGTGCCAACAACGGGATTTTAAACTGTGGGAGTTTGACCCGGCGCAGCATCAAACCCTCAGAAGGCTCTTCAACACGACGTATGAAGACGCCTGGAAGATGCTATTTAAGGGCGCCGAGGCTCCCGCATCCGCTTCCGAGGACCGCGGCTACAGCTCGCAACGTCACGCTAGCGAGGTAAGCCATCTACACCTTTTACAGGATGTTAAGCTTTTTTCATAGTTTGACTCTATGCGGGATCTAAACTCCCTTACCTTTGACAGGCTTGGCGGGTGATGTCCGGACCGATTAACTGTCCGGCTCCGCTGCTCGAAGACCCAGCCCCAGCACTACTAGTGAAGCTGCTGGTTCCGGCGCCTTATGTGGTGCCGGAGAAGAAGGCCAAGAAGAAGAAGACCACGGGGACTCGAAAGAGTGCCCGCAACGTGGTGGTGTCGGACTCGTCATCTGACGAGTCTGAGACGACCTCCTCCCATGAAAACGAGGAGGAGGAAGAAGGAAACTCTCCCCCCCCCCCAGCGGAGGGAGGAGAGAAGAGGAAGGCCGCCCCAACGGGGCAGGCCGAGGGGTCTAGGAAAAGGAAGACCCCTCCGCCGGACTACGCCCCCAACGCCGAAGAGGGCAAAGAGGAGTAGCCAAACAGGGCCAAGCGTCTGGCGAAATCGTAAGTTCGGATGTCAAAGTAACTCATGATGTTCCTTTGTTGCACAGCTTTCCCTAATGTCGAATGTAATTATGCAGTCCGCCCCGGGCCGAATTCGACGAATCGTCGGGCGGCTCCCTGGACTCATCGGACGTGAACTCAGTTCCGCCCGTTGTCTCTCCGCGCACTGCAGACGACGCTGAAGTGGCGTCGCGACAAGCTCCGGGGCAGGAGGAGGTGGTCCCGGAGGAGCCGCAAGGCAATCTCCCGGACTCCAGGAGTGAAGGGGATAAGGCCCCCCAGGGCTCCTAGTCCGGCTTTATGCCAGACACCGTGCCGGAATCTTCCATAGTTCCGGACCGCGGTAGGCGAACTCCTTCCAAGAGGAGCAAGCCTTCTGAGCCGGCGGCCTCCGTCCAACCGGAGGTGCTGGACAATCTGCTGGAGGTGCTTGACGACGCCTCCATCGACGAGGGGCACCATGCTATTATGAGTAGGGTGATCCAGAAGGTTCAGTCCGCCAAGAGCGGACTGACTAAAGCTTGCGCTAGCCTTCTAACAGGCTTCGAGGTAAGTAAAAATATGTAAAAATATAACCGCATAGACAGTAGCCCCTCATGCTCTGTTTGGCGTTCGGAAAGAAAAGCCGAATAGAGGATCTATTAAATTTCGCAGGAGTCTACCAACAAAGAGTCAATATGCGTATGCAGGCTTCGTTGCTAGCCACTGCCGCACTAACTGCGGAGGTGGGTGCCCTAAAACAGGGCCTCGAGCGGACCGAGCAAGAGCTCGGCCTTGCCAAACGGCAGCTCGAGGAGAAAGAAGGTAAGAAATACCTTACAGAAAAAGTGCCTATAAAAAGATGTGATTGCAAAAAATAACAGGATTGTACTGCTTATTGTAGGGGCCACGACTAAGGTGGCGACCCTCAAGCAGGCGCTGTCCGAGGCCAAAAAGAAAACGGCCGCGTAGTGCACCGAGCGAGAGAAACTTGAGGCCCAGGTCGGCGAGGTGCAGCAGGAGCTTCAGGCTCTCATGAAAAAACATGAGAGTTTGGAGCTTGAGTCCAAGACACAAGTGTCCGAGCTCGCGGCGGCCCTTGAGACTGCCGTCTGCCAAGGCCGAAGCCCAAAAGGCCCTCCAAGAGTTGGAGGAGATGAAAAAGATAGCGGCGGTTAAGGCATTCTTTATGCAAAGCAGAAGTATAAAAGTAAAGTACTTGTTACTTACCCGAATCTGGAGCTCTCTAGGGGCATTCGAAGATCTTCCCCGTAGCGTATCCGACGCCGCCGCATTCTACCGAGCCAAAGAGGGCAGCTCGACGGAGAAGGTGTTCTGGTCTCAGTATGCTGAGGCTGGACACCCTGTGCCCTTGAGCGACCAGTTCAAACAGCTGGTCGAGCTCCACAAGGCGGCCGAACAGGCCATGAAGGGCTTCATAGTTCGGCTGTGGCCCGGAGAGGCCCTGCCTGGGAGCTACTTCGGGCTGGTGCGGCGACTGGTGGAGGCCTGTCCAAGGCTCGAGGTCATCAAGCGCCCCATCTGCATCGAAGGTGCCCGTAGGGCCCTTGCCCGTGCAAAGGTGCACTGGGGTAAGCTGGACGGTGAGAAGCTTGTGAGGGACAGGCCGCCGCCGGGGAAGGAGCATCGCAAACCCGAGAACAACTATAAGGATGTTCTTGCGGGTGCCCGCCTTGTGGCGGATGAATGTACCAAGGATGTAATTTTTGAACGAACTCGCTCGTGTTTATCCTGTGCGCTGAAAACTTGTTCATATGCGCTAAGCAATGCTTGTTGAATTTAAAATATTACTTTCTGTGCGGCCGTTTATCAAAAAATTGAGAGATGGCCAGTCGTCGGCTTCTGCCCCTATGCCGCTAGTGCCGGGGTGTTCGGGATAAACCTGAGCACTCTTTTTCCCATAGTTGGGTCCTTCGAGGGAGGCGCTCAGCACAACGAACCAGGCAATCGGACTATAATGCTTGAACACTCTCACTTAGCCATAGAACTCTATAATTTTAAATTTCGGCGAAGCCCCTAGTTTGGAAGACTGAGTTCGGGCCGCTATCCATGCCTTGGCCGGACAAAGCCGGCTCCTTGCTCGAAGTAGCATAAGTCCTTAGGGACTCGAAAAACCTCTCGAACAGCGACCGGTCTCACGCCTCATCATGATAGTCAGTTTTAGCTTTCTCCACTGAGGTGCTTAACCCAGCTCAACCGGGGCCCAATCGCAGTGGTTCTCCTAGTGCTACCTTAGCCGATATAGCGGAACGTAAGGCACCAAAACATAGGAGCCGGGCAAATCCAACTATTGACCCAAATCATGATTCGGAGCCGATGCATATAGTGCTATAAGTTCGGGGTGCCGCACTTGTGAAAGTGTACGGACTTCTCACGCCATATTTATGGGTACTAAAGCCCCTGGCGTATTTTGCCGTACCACAGTGTACGGGTGCAACATGTCATAAACATATATATGAAAAGATGATAATGCAAAAAATAGACAGAAAGTTATGCATTGTTTATAGAGAGGCTATTTATCAAAGCCGAACGATACAAATAGTGCGGTAAGCAAAATATATTGGACTATTTAGTATGTCCTGACCAGGGGCAGGACGCGGAATTGTATTTAAAACAGGTATACCGCTCATAACAGAGACCACCTGGGAGTTCCATAAAGCGGCATGGCTTGTCTGCCTCCCTGGATCTTGCATCGTTTGTGCGGTAGTCGAATTGCCAAACAGGTTGTCTGAAGTATGGAGTCCTGAAAGTAAGAAAAAAAATTAAAAAAAAGAATCCGGTAGCCCCTAGTACGTTTTAAGCCGTATCTTGGGCGTGCCGTTACTGTGCCCCTTCCCCTGTGCCCATGGTATTTCAAGGGCGTAGTTATGTACGCGAGGTACTGGTTTTGCTATGTCGCGAGAGCTGGGGTTGGGGCCGCATTGCTATGCTTGCTCATAGTGTGCCAGGCGGTCCTGCTGTGGGTTACTCCGGGCGAGCTTCGCAGCGTCTGGCTTTTTAACGGCCGGACTGGAGAATTGCCTAAGAAGGCTACTTTGTACTTCCACTGCGAGAGCCGCCGTGTGCTCCTCCGTATGGAGGGAGCGTTCGGTGTTTCCGTTGACCGTGATTACTCCTCGAGGGCCTGGCATCTTGAGCTTGAGATATGCGTAGTGCGGCACCCCATTGAACTTTGCGAATGCGGTTCGTCTGAGCCGGGCATGATAGCCACTGCGAAACGGGACTATATCAAAGATTAACTCTTCGCTTCGGAAATTGTCCGGGGATCCGAAGACCACGTCAATTGTTACTGAGCCTGTACAGTTGGATTCTACACCTGGTATAACGCCTTTAAAGGTTGTTTTTGTGGGCTTAATCCTTGAGGGATCTATGCCCATTTTCCGCACTGTATCCTGATAAAGCAGGTTCAGGCTACTCCTGCCGTCCATGAGGACTCTTGTGATATGAAATCCGTCGATGATTGGGTCGAGAACCAATGCGGCGAAGCCGCCATCACGGATGCTAGTGGGATGGTCCCTTCGATCAAAAGTGATCGGGCAGGAGGACCATGGGTTTAACTTTGGGGCGACTGGCTCCATCGCGTATAGGTCCCGTAGCGCACGCTTCCGCTCCCTCTTGGGAATATGGGTTGCGTATATCATGTTCACCGTCCGCACTTGTGGGGGAAAGCCCTTCTGTCCATTGTTGTTCGGCGGCTTGGGCTCCTCCTCGTCGTCGCTGTGCAGCCCCTTGTCTTTGTTTTCGGCTCTTAACTTGCCTGCCTGCTTGAACACCCAACAATCCCTGTTAGTGTGATTAGCTGGCATTTCGGGGGTGCCATGTATCTGGCACAAGTGATCGAGTATTCCGTCCAAACTGGACGGGCCCTGAGTATTCTTTTTGAATGGCTTTTTCCGCTGACCGGATGTATAGCCTTTGAATCCGGCATTGACTGCCGTGTCTTCATTGCTGTTGCTGCTAATGTGGCGTTTTTGCTTATTCCGACGTGTCCTGCCACTTTTGTCCTTAGTATCCGAATTACCAGGGTTCTTTGATAAGTTGTTACTGTGAGCTAGCCAGCTGTCTTCTCCCGTGCAAAAGCGGGTCATGAGTGTCGTGAGGGCTGCCATAGATTTCGGCTTTTCCTGTCCCAGGTGCCGGGCAAGCCATTCGTCGCGGATGTTATGCTTGAAGGCTGCTAGGGCCTCTGCATCCGGACAGTCGACTATCTGGTTTTTCTTTGTTAGGAACCGTGTCCAGAATTGTCTGGCCGATTCCTCTGGCTGCTGAATTATGTGGCTTAATTCATCGGCATCCGGTGGTCGCACGTAAGTGCCTTGGAAGTTGTCGAGGAATGCGGCTTCCAGGTCCTCCCAAGAACCGATTGAGTCTGCTGGCAAGCTGTTAAGCCAATGCCGGGCCGGTCCTTTAAGTTTGAGCGGGAGGTATTTGATGGCGTGTAGATCATCGCCGTGTGCCATGTGGATGTGAAGGAGATAATCCTCGATCCATACCGCCGGATCTGTTGTGCCATCGTATGATTCAATGTTTACGGGTTTGAAACCCTCTAGGATTTTATGATCCATTACTTCATCCGTGAAGCATAGCGGGTGTGCGGCGCCTCTGTACTGGGCTATATCACGACGCAGCTCGGAAGAGCTATGTCTGTTGTGTTCGGCCCGGCCGGATTTGTTGTATCCGGAGTGAAGGTCATCGTCACGTGCCGTAGGGCGCCTGCGCGATCCGTAGATCGATCTTGTTTGTCTTTCCTTATCCTCTAGTACGTCTTGCAGGTCTGGCGCATTTTCCCGTGCCTTAGTTGAGCGGCGTCGGGGCATGGCTTGGGTGGAGGGCCGAGAGGCCTCTCTGTCACGGCCGCGAGGTGGCCGGTTTGCCATGTCATGCGCTGGTGATGTAGGTGCTTCCTCCTCTGACCGGGGTAGCGGCCTGCGCTTTGGGTCACTCTTGGAGGGGCGTTCGAGTTCATACTCTTCGGCCGCAAGGACTTCAGTCCATCTGTCAGCTAGCAAATCTTGGGCAGCTCTAAGCTATTGCTGCTATTTCTTGAGGCTGCTTGCCGTCGCTAAAAGCCTGCGTTTGAAACGCTCTTGCTCGGTGGGGTCTGATGGTATAACAAATTCCTCGTCATCAAGGCTTGCATCGTCTTCGGAGGGAGGCATATAGTTATCATCCTCGACCTCTCGGTCTGCCGCTCTCTCATGAGGGTTGGCTTCTCCATCTTCCTGTGCCGAATCTTGCTGAGGTGGGTGTTCTTCGGCGCTATCCGGGGTAGTATTATCTCCCGTGCCGGAATCACCGTTTTTGCTTTGGCGGGATTTAGAGCGGCGCCACTGACGCCGGTGCTTTGGCTATTTCTTGGGGGTGTCATCCCCCACTGTTCCATCGCCATCTCCATCTTTTGGAGTATCCACCATATATATGTCATATGAGGAGGTGGCCTTCCAACGCCCTACAAGTGCTGGTTCCTGTTCGTCTCCTACATCGTCGTCCGTACCATCGATGTCTTCTGAGCCGAAGTCAAGCATGTCGGTTAAATCGTCGATAGTGGCTACAAAGTGGGTGGTGGGTGGGCTTTGAATTTCTTCATCACCCGTATCCCATCCTCGCTGACCGTAATCCGGCCAGGGCTCTCCTGATAGAGAGAGAGAGAGACTTAAGAGAATTCAGGATGAAGCCAAAAGGTGAGTGCTGAAAGATGTCTGCGGCGGTGAACTCCATTATCGGCGCCCAATCGGATTTGATTGGCAGGGGCGCGGGGGGTTCGGAGTTCGGGGAGGAGTCCGGATCCTCGGAGACACGGGTCATGTAGAGTGCGGGGCTAGCGTTCGGCTCGATCGCCTTTGAGATCGCAGCCCCCGAGGTGACGTCCAACCGCTCGTCCTCGATTGGCGCAATAGGCTCCGAGTTAGGGGTCGGAACCGATGCGTGTGCGGCCTCCAGGACACTATCTGGAGGCAGAGCTAGGTCATGCCCCTCGAGATAGTGCGGCGCGCTTGGCCGTGGCTCGAACCCGTCGAAGATCAAGTCTCCGCGGATGTCAGCCGTGTAGTTTAAGCTTCCAAACCTGACTTGATGGCCAGGGGCGTAGCTTTCGATCTGCTCCAGGTGGCCGAGCGAATTGGCCCGCAGAGCGAAGCCGCCGAAGATGAAGATCTGTCCGGGGAGAAAAGTCTCACCCCGGACCACATCATTATTGATGATCAAAGGAGCCATCGGGCCTAAAGGCGACGACACAGAGGAACTCTCAATGAAAGCACCAATGTCGGTGTCAAAACTGGCGGATCTCGGGTAGGGGGTCCCGAACTGTGCGTCTAGGCCGGATGGTAACAGGTGGCAGGGAACACGATGTTTTACCCAGGTTCGGGCCCTATCGATGGAGGTAAAACCCTATGTCCTGCTTGATTAATATTGATGATATGGGTAGTACAAGAGTAGATCTACCACGAGATCAAGGAGCCTAAACCCTAGAAGCTAGCCTACGGTGTGATTGTTATCTATGGAGTTGATGTCCTATGGACTACAACCCTCTGGTTTATATAGACACCGGATAGGTTTAGGGTTACATAGAGTCGGTTATAATGGTAGGAGATCTTGAATATCCGCATCGCCAAGCTTGCCTTCCACGCCAAAGTCCCATCCGGACACGTGACGAAGTCTTCAATCTTGTATCTTCATAGTCTAGGAGTCCGGCTGAAGGTATAGTCCGGCTACCCGAACACCCCCTAATCCAGGACTCCCTTAGTAAGCCTAGTTGTTTTTGGCTTTGTGCTTGACAAATTAAATGCTAGTTGTGTTCCACGTTTGATCAAGCCTAAGCCTCTAGCTACTAGATAGTTTTGCGATTTTAAACTACATCCCTTTTGATCAACCACTAATCAGTTTATTAAATAAGAGCATTAATTGTATGGTACATCCAGATGAAAAGTGATACCCTTTTTCAAAGATGCTGACATTTTTCGGCTATATATTTCACATTATGATTGGTCTGCTATTTGTGAATGATCCATTTCCAAAATTGATATCTATAGTTGAGTACTATCACATTCTTCCTTGTAGTTGAGTACTATCACATTCTTCCATACAAGGAAATTTTGTTTGAACTCCTCCACAGGTAACATAAGATTTCTTGTAATTTTTTATGTGTGAAAGTAGGACAGTAACTTTTTGGGATCATGGTAAATATGACTCTTCGCGTGTTTCAGGAAATGGTTTTCTGATTCTTCACTAAACAAGAAACAACGTCGATAGGGAAAAGGTTCATTGCACTTCGTAATAGATAAAAATGTGGAATAGAAAGATCAGAATAGCATGTCTAAGTTGTGCAAACGAATTACAAAAGTGTCTACTCCAAAGCAAACCAAACAAGCACTTGGTGCCAGCAAGCACAAGAAAAGCAGCAAAAGAAAATCTAAAGCCTCCATGGCTGCAGCTGATGTCTGTGCAGAGAGTCTGGATAGTGAGACCCAACAATAAAACATGCTATTATGGTGGAACCTCCAAAACCCATGAGTAAGTCAAGCAATACAGAAGCTGCAGCCGCAGCCGCAAGTGGAGAAACTAAAATCCTACAATGGGTTAGTCATTGTAACTGTATTTAGATTTTACTGATCAAATTGTTCCTTATTTGTGTTCTGTTATAGTCAACTTTAGGTGTTCAAGTGGAGAAGAACAAAACATAGGAGCAATCTAAACATGACAATATGCCCCAAGATGGTGTTCCGAGAGAGGTAAGCTAAATTACCAATTGAAAGTATCGAAAACTATAATACTAAGACGCATTAGGGTCACATGCACTCTCTGAAATGGTTGTAGAAGCTAAACCTCAAATATGATGACCTGTTAACAAAAATAAATTCTATGGCTTCGTCACTGTCTATACAAATGTTATCATGATGGATGTTGCCCTTTATTCTATTTTTTGTTCTCATACACACTTCTTTTAGGTATTATGATGAGGGAAAGCCGACACAATCCATTCCTATCAAATAACGAATAATATCGCATTTATATAAAGTTAGTGTATTACTTAATAAATAATTATTATTGTTAAGAAAGTATCAATTGGTAGATCCTATTATTAGGAGCCACACCCTAATAAATCACCTCCATAGAAAGAGATGTGCCACACCCACTTTGAATAAATCAAAAGAAGTAGTCAACCTTTTCATAAATGAGTTCAGATGAGTAGGTGATGAATAGGCAAAGCTTTTCGTGTGATCCGTTCACTCTATCGTAACTTGAAGAACAAATTGTTGTATCAGGCATCGCATGTTGATCTAGTGAAGACCCATGCTTTGGAATGCCAATATGTGGATTTGTCAGGAAAGTCGGGTTGGATAAACCTACCCAAGACTGCTTATTTTCAGATTATTAGGTATTGGTCCTCCAAGTATTTAATCTTTGTTCCAAATTTCATTGAAGGCGGCACCACTGAGTACAACATTGATGAACAGATAGATGATCCGCTGCGATCAACTCAGGAAATATGGGATGAAATTGTATGTTATATGCCTTTTCTCTTATTTCAGGAAAAAATGATGCATGTTTCCGATAACTTTCTTCTAGTTGAGAATATATATGAACTCTCCTATTCTCTCACCGTTTCAGCTTTGCAAGCAAAGCATACTAGAAGAACGAAGTGCTCAATGCAATATGGACATCCACACACTCTTTATTGGTATTCTACCCTGCCACATTTTAAACATGGTGACATTTACAATCACACTATAGAACTATCACAATTATGTGGTCAACACTTTGGACATGTGATACGTCTTCAACGTATCTACTTTTCCTCTTGTTTTGGTCTCTAGTTTGCATGATTTGAATGAAACTAACCCCGGACTGACGTTTTTTTCAGCAGAACTACCATGGTGTTGTTTTTGTGCAGAAATAAAATTTCTCGGAATGGAATGAAACTTTGTGAGGAATTTTTATACAATAAAGAAGAATTTCTGGAGCCAAGACCTACCGGAGAGGGGCACCTGGGTGGGCACAACCCACCAGGGCACGCCCCCCTCTCCTGGTGCGCCCAGGTGGGTTGTCCCCACCTGGTGGCCCTGTAGACTCTGAAACTGATGCTATAAAATCCTATTTTTCTAGAAAAAATCAGGATATAGAATTATCGAGATCCATGAGACGGAGCCACTGTCACCTCCTATTCTTCATCGGGAGGCCAGATCTGGAGTCTGTTTTGGGCCCGGAGAGGGGGATCTTCGTTCTTTGTCATCGCCAACCGTTCTCCATCGCCAATTCCATGATGCTCCCCACTGGGAGTGGGTAATTCCTTCATAGGCTCACTGGTTGGTGAGGAGTTGGATGAGATTCATCATGTAATCGAGTTAGTTTTGTTAGGGCTTGATCCCTAGTATCCACTATGTTCTAAGATTGATGTTGTTATGACTTTGTCATGCTTAATGCTTGTCACTTTGGGCCCGGGTGCCATGATTTCACATATGAACAATTTATGTTACCACCATTATATCCATGTTTTAGATCCGATCTTGCAAGTTATAGTCACCTACTACGCGTTATGATCTGGCAACCATGGAGTGACAATTGTCGGGACCACGCCCGGTGATGACCATAGTTTGAGGAGTTCATGTATTCACAGTGTGTTAATGGTTTGTTCCGGTTCTCTATTAAAAGGAGAACTTAATATCCCTTCATTTCCAATAGGACCCCACTACCACGGGAGGGTAGGATAAAAGATGTCATGCAAGTTCTTTCCATAAGCACGTATGACTATTTACGGAATACATGCCTACATTATATTGATGAACTGGAGCTAGTGTCGTATTGCCCTAGGTTATAACTGTCTCATGTTGAATATCACCCGACAAGTCACCGATCCAATGCCTACGAATTTATCCTATATTGTTCTTGGTAAGTTACTACTGCTATCGTGACTGTTGCACTTGTTACAAAACTACTGCTATCACTGTTACCATTACCATTGCTACTACTAGTATTATCAAGACTATCATATTACTTTGCTACTGATCACATTGTTGTAGATAATTAATCTCCAGGTGTGGTTGAAATGATAACTCAGCTGCCAATACCTTAAAATATTCTTTGTCTCCCCTTGTGTCGAATCTATAAATTTGAGTTGAATAGTCTACCCTCAAAACTGTTGCGATCCCCTATACTTGTGGGTTATCAAGATCTTTTTCTGGCACCGTTGCCGAGGAGCATAGCTATATTTATTGAGTCACTTGGGATTATTATCATATTTATCACTATGAAGAATCTAAAGGATGCTAAGACTAAGATATTTCTCTCAAAGAAGAGGGGAGGTAAGGAACTGCCATCCAGTTCTGCTTTAGATTCACCTTCTGTTATAAGTAAACTTGCAACACCACCACATGCTATTAATTCTGATATGTCGCAAGTTATTGATGATACTACTTCTGCTATGGATAATGCTTATGATGATGCTAGTACCTTTCCTTGATAATGATGATGTGCACTTGGTGAATTTCTTGATAAACAAATTGCTAGACTAATACAACATTTTGTTGTTGAATCTGATGATGAGCTTGAAACTGAAACTACTGAAACACCAGTTAGAACTAGCCTTCCTAGGTATGAATTGCCCAAGGTACTGGAAGGTTATGTTACGAATGAGGAGACAACCAGAGACATTCTGTCTGCAAGTATAAAGAAAAAATCTATGAATGCTAGAATGAAATATGATCCTAAGTTTGCCACTTCACCAATATTTATTGATGATAAGGATTATGAATTATCTGTCGACCCAGAGTTAATTACTTTGGTTGAATCTGATCCTTTCCATGGTCATGAAACTGAAACTGTTGTGGCACATCTTACTAAGTTGAATGATATAGCCACCCATTTTACTCATGATGAGAAAACTCGCTATTACTTTATTCTCAAATTATTTCCATTCTCATTATAGGGCGATGCTAAAGCTTGGTACAATACTCTTGCCCCTGGTTGTGTGCGTAGTCCCCAGGATATGATTTATTACTTCTCTAAAAAACATTTTCCTGCTGATAAGAAACAAGCTGCCTTGCAAGAAATATTTAACTTTGTGCAAATTAAAGAAGAGAGTCTCCCACAAGCTTGCGGGATTCTTTGCCAGTTACTTACTGCTTTGCATGATCATCCTCTTATGAAAAATGAAATATTTGATATCTTCTATAATGGTGTGACGCCCCCGATTTGACTGTACACTAATCATACACACAAACGTGTACGATCAAGATCAGTGACTCACCGGAAGATATCACAACACAACTCTAAAAATAAAATAAGTCATACAAGCATCATATTACAAGCCAGGGGCCTCGAGGGCTCGAATACAAGAGCTCGATCATAGACTAGTCAGCGGAAGCAACAATATCTGAGTTCAAACATAAGTTAAACAAGTTGCCATAAGATGGCTCGCACAAACTGGGATACAGATCGAAAGAGGCGCATGCCTCCTACCTGGGATCCTCCTAAACTACTCCTGGTCGTTGGTGGCGGCCTGCACCTAGTAGTAGGCACGTCCAGTGTAGTAGGAGTCGTCGTCGACGGTGGCGTCTGGTTCTTGGGATCCAACATCTGGTCGCAAGAACCAGGTATACAAAGGGGGAAAGGGGAGAGCAAAGAAACCGTGAGTACTCATTCAAAGTACTCGCAAGCAAGCACTAGTAGAAAAAGGGCCATTTGTCCCGGTTCTAGAGGGCCATTAGTCCTGGTTCTGGAACCGGGACTAAAGGGTCGGTACAAAAGCCCCCACCTTTAGTCCCAGTTCTTATACGAACCGGGACTAAAGGCCCTCCACATGGCTGCTGTGTTGAGCTCCACCTTTAGTCCCGGTTGGTAACACCAACCGGGACTAAAGGAAATTTTACGATTTTTTTATGATTTTTTAAAAAAAAATTTCCGTTTTTCAATTTTCTGAATTACTTTACAATTTAATCTCTAATCACCCCTCATCACTACTCAATTTGACCTCTAATATCTAATCACCCCTCATCATTCCAAATCTTCTATCTTCCCGGCCGGTAACACATCCTCTCACTACTCCAGCCTGAGCACACTTAACTTCCCGGTACTATTCCCCCTCGTTTCCAAGTCTACACTTGTTGTTTTCCTGACAAGAGTGAGATGTCAATCCTATTAACCCTCAGGAGTTTAGCTTGAGCATGAATTCACATGTTTCAGTGTTTGAGTTTGAATCTATTATTCTAAAAAGCAATAATTATTTAGTAACACTAATATTTCTCGAGTAAGTAGTTTGACAATAGTTTGACCACAGTTCAACCAGATTTCACCAAAATTAAAAAATGAAATGATTATTTAGTAACACTAATATTCTTGAAAAATTATGTAGTAACACTAATACTTCTTGAATAAGTAGTTTGACCACATTTAACCAAAATTCAAAAAAAAACTAAAATTTGAGCATAACTTTTTCCTTTTAGAATTTGAGGTATCTAAAAACTTGTAAACTAGCCGTAGGCCGTCAAATGTGGACGCGGATTTTGGTGCTGAACATTTTGATATATTATACGTTTTTTCCCGACATCGTAGGCAAAAGTTATAACAGTTTTACTTTTTCATGACACTTTTTTGCAAAACATGTCCAAATTTAAGTTTTTTAATTTTCCTAACTAGTACATATAGTAATATAACTACATCTTGAAGGATCTTATTTTTTTTGAAGTTTTTATCATTTTCTTTTGTTTTTTTTTCAAAACTGAAATGGCGATACACGGGGGCGGGGGGGGCGGTAGAGTTTGAGAAATGGGCCCTTTATTCGCGGTTTGAGACACGAACCAGGACTAAAGGGTGTGATGCCCTTTTGTCCCGGTTCATGTCTCAAACCGGGACTTATGCCTTTAGCCGCGCGAACCGGGACTAATGCTCACATTAGTCCCGGTTCGTAGTGCAACCGGGACTAATGTGTATATTGCACTGTGACCAAAGCCCTGTTTTCTACTAGTGAAGGAACTATACTACATATGCATTGGTATCGATGAAAGGGGTAGTATATGTGGACTAAACTGTAGAATGCCAGAATAAGAGGGGGATAGCTAGTCCTATCAAAGACTACGCTTCTGGCAGCCTCCATCTTGAAGTAGCAGAAGAGAGTAGATGGTAAGTTAACCAAGTATCATCGCATAGCAAAATGTTGCGGAACATAGTATTCAAAAAAAATCCTACGATCATGCAAGATATATCTACGGATGCACAACAACGAGAGGGGAGAGTGTGTCTACGTACCCTTATAGACGGAAAGCGGAAGCGTATAGTAACGCGGTTGATTTAGTCGAACGTCTCTGCGATCCAACCGATCCAAGTACAGAACACATGCTACCTCTGTGATCTGCACACGTTCAGCTCAGTGATGTCCCTCAAACTCCAGATCCATTTGAGGCTGAGGGCGAGTTTCATCCGCACCACGACGTGGTCGGTGATGATGATGTTACTGACGCAGGGCTTCGCCTAAGCACAGTGACAATATAACCGAGGTGGAAAACTATGGAGGGGGCACCGCACACGGCTAAGACAAATCTTGGAGTGCCTTTGGGGTGCCCGTGCCCACGTATATAAAGGAGGGGGGAAGAGGAGGCCAGCCTAGGAGGGGCGCGCCTATAGGGGGAGTCCAACTAGGATTCCCTAATCCTAGTTGGAGTTCCCTTCCTTTTCCAAGAGGGGAGAGAGGGAAGGAGTAGGAGTAGGAGAGGGAGAAGGAAAGAGAGGGGGGCGCTGCCCCTGCCCTATTCCAATTCGGACTTGCCATGGGGGGGCGACCACGCCTTGAGGCCCTTCTCTCCTTTCCCGTATGGCCCATTAAGGCCCACTACTTCCCCCGGCGAATTCCCCTAACTCTCTGGAACTCCGAAAAATACCCGAATCACTCGGAGCCTTTCCGATGTCTGAATATAGCCTTCCAATATATAAAACTTTATGTCTCGACCATTTCAAGTCTCCTCGTCATGTATGTGATCTCATCCAGGACTCCGAACAACCTTCGGTACAACAAATCACATAACTCATAATATAAATCATCATCAAATGTTAAGCGTGTGGACCCTACGGGTTCGAGAACTATGTAGACATGACCGAGCCTCCTCTCCGGTCAATAACCAATAGTGGAAATTGGATGCTCATATTCGTACCTAAATATTCTACGAAGATCTTTATCGGTCAAACCGCATAACAACATACGTTGTTCCTTTTTCATCGGTATGTTACTTGCCCAAGATTCGATCGTCGGTATCATCATACCTAGTTCAATCTCGTTACCGACAAGTCTCTTTACTTGTTCCGTAATGCATCATTCCTCAACTAAATCATTAGTCACATTGCTTGCAAGGATTATAGTGATGTGCATTACCGAGAGGGCCCAGAGATACCTCTCCGAAACTCAGAGTGACAAATCCTAATCTCGATCTATGCAAACCCAACAAACACATTCGGAGACACCTCTAGAGAATCTTTATAATCACCCAGTTACGTTTTGACGTTTGATAGCACACAAGGTGTTCCTCCGGTATTCGGGAGTTGCATAATCTCATAGTCATAGGAACATGTATAAGTCATGAAGAAAGCAATAGCAATAAACTAAACGATCATAGTGCTAACCTAACTGATGGGTCTTGTCCATCACATCATTCTATAATGATGTGATCCCGATCATTAAATGACAACACATGATATGATCAAGAAACTTAACCATCTTTAATTAACGATAGTCAAGTAGAGGCATACTCGGGACACTCTGTTTTGTCTATGTATTCACACATGTACTAAGTTTCTGGTTAATAAAATTCTAGCATGAATAATAAACATTTATCATGATATAAGGTAATATAAATTACAACTTTATTATTGCCTCTAGGGCATATTTATTTTAGTCTCCCACTTGCACTAGAGTCAATAATCTGGTTCTCATCGCCATGTGATTTAACACCAATAGTTCACATCTTTATGTGATTAGTTCACATCTCCATGTGACCAATACCCAAAGGGTTTACTAGAGTCAATAATCTAGTTCACATTGCTATGTGATTAACACCCAAAGAGTGATCATGTTTTTCTTGTGAGAGAAGTTTAGTCAACGGGTCTGCCATATTCAGAGCCATATTAATTTTGCAAATGTTCTTTGTCTACAATGCTCTGCACGGAGCTACTCTTGCTAATCGCTCCCACTTTCAATATGTATCTAGATCGAGACTTACAGTCATCTAGATCGGTGTCAAAGCTTGCATCGACGTAACTCCTTATGACGAACTCTTTGTCACCTCCATAACCGATAAACATTTCCTTATTCCACTAAGGATAATTTTGACCACTGTTCAGTGATGCACTCCTGGATCACAATTGTACCCTCTTGCCAAACTCATGGTGAGTTACACAATAGGTCTGGTACACAGCATAGCATACTTTATAGAACCTATGACTGAGGCATAGGGAATGACTTTTCATTCTCTTTCTATTTTCTGCCATGGTCAGGTTTTGAGTCTTTACTCACACACCTTGCAACACAGGCAAGAACTCCTTCTTTGACTATTCCATTTTGAACTACTTTAAAAAACTTGTCAAGGTATGTACTCATTGAAAAAAATTATTTAGCGTCTTGTTCTATCTCTATAGATCTTGATGCTCAATATGTAAGCAGCTTCACCAAGGTCTTTCTTTGAAAAAACTCCTTTCAAAAACTCCTTTATGCTTTTCAAAAAATTCTACATTATTTCCGATCATCAATATGTCATTCACATATACTTATCAGAAATGTTGTAGTGCTCCCACTCACTTTCTTGTAAATACAGGCTTCACCGCAAGTGTGTATAAAACTACATGCTTTGATCAACTCATCAAAGTGTATATTCCAACTCTGAGATGTTTGCACCAGTCCATGGATGGATCGCTGGAGCTTGCACACTTTGTTAGCACCTTTTGGATCGACAAAACCTTCTGGTTGCATCATATACAACTCTTCTTTAAGATATCCATTAAGGAATGCATTTTTGACATCCATTTGTCAGATTTCATAATCATAAATGCGGCAATTGCTAACATGATTCGGACGGACTTAAGCCTCGCTACGGGTGAGAAGGTCTCATCGTAGTCAACTCCTTGAACTTGTCGAAAAGCTTTCGCAAAAAGTCGAGCTTTGTAGACAATAACATTACTCTCAGCGTCAGTCTTATTCTTGAAGATCCATTTATTCTCTATGGCTTACCGATCATCGGGCAAGTCAACCAAAGTCCATACTTTGTTCTCATACATGACCCATCTCATATTTCATGGCCTCGAGCCATTTTGCAGAATCTGGGCTCATCATCACTTCCTCATAGTTCGTAGGTTCGTCATGGTCAAGTAACATGACCTCCTGAACAGGATTACCGTACCACTCTGGTGCGGATCTTACCCTGGTTGACCTACGAATAGTAACTTGATCAGAAGTTTTCAAGATCATCATCATTAGCTTCTGTAACACCCCGGTTTAATGATGCTACAGTAACCCATGGGGTTAAGTTAACCTTTTTGCTAAACATGTGCCGGATCATTATTATCTGATGTTTCTTTCAACTTCCCAATTGGATGCAAATTCAAATGCTAAGTGAAATTCAAAATTTCTCAAACAAGAAAACAAAAATGTTCATCATGTGCAAAATATTCCACTACTAATATTGGTGGCGAACCAACATTTTTGAAAAGGGTTTAAGTGGCCTAAACTACTTAAAACAGTGACCTAAGTAATAAATTAAATGCCCTTTTTAATTTATAAAATTGGCAACTATTCCAAAAGCGTCCCAACCTTTTGTGGCAGTGCACTTTAATTCTTTGAAATTGTTTTGGCCAGTGGCATAATTTTGCAAAGTCATTTTTGGCTAAAAATAAAATGCAAAAGCTGCTGAAAATAAAAAAAGAAAAAGGAAAAGTAGAGGAGAGAGAGAGAAGTGCCCCTGCCCCTGGGGCCAAGCGCACCTGGGCCAGCCCAACTCCCCCTCACCCAGGCCGGCCCACCTACCTCTCCCTTGTTCCCCGTCCCCCCTGTTCATCCGACCGGGCGCGTCCCGCTCGTCCCCGCCGAACTGGGCACGCCACCCGTACTCCACGACGCCGGCGAGGGGATAAGGCCCCGCCGCCTTGCTCCCATCCTCCCCTGTCTCCCACTTCCCCTCTCGTCCTCTCCACCTCTCCCCTCTCCTATCGCTCGCCCGCTTCCTTCTCCCCACTGCCCGAGCGCGCCCGCCGCCGTCGCCGCGTCGACCTCGCGGCCACCACGACCTCCTCGCCTCACCACCGTGCCAGCTCGCTCTGCCTCCGTCCTCTACATCGACTACGCCAATCGTAATGAGACGGGAAGCCCCTACGCCGCCGCCGTCTTCTTCTCCTTCCTCGGATCGCCGTCGTCTGTCGCCGTCGATCCCGGATACTCCACGCCTCCCCGAGCACACTGCCACCTCCCTACGGCTCTCGGTGAACCACCTCGTCCTTTCCCTCCCACTCCCTTATGTTTCCGCTCCTGTAGCCACCGCACCGCCATGGCCAAGTTCGGCTCCACCGAGCAGCTAGCCGCCGTCGTTGTAGTCATTGCCAACACCGGGCAAGCACGGCAACGTGCTCAGGGCACCTCCCTGGAGCCGCCCGAGCCACCAGCTCTTCCCCTCGTGCCCCCCTGTGTCTTTCCCGTTGTTGCCGAGTTCGGGCCACCGCTATCGTCGAGGCTACGCCCTGCTTCGATCAACTCCAGCCCACGCGGCTACCCCCGTTGGATGCGCGAGATTGACCGCAGCCAAATGAGCCTAGTCGCGTCCGATTTGAGCCACCGTAGCACCGTTTCTGCCGAGCACCCATACGCGCCGCCGCCTCTGCTCATCGCCGGCGACGATTCCGGCCGAGTCCGGTCGCGCTACCGCCACCAGTCGACGCGCTGCACCCTCCGTGTTCGAACGGTGCCAACCGCACGCGAAACGACCGCCCCTAGCACGTTTCCGATGAGGCCCGAGCGGATCCGTCACGTCCTAACGTCACCGACGGTGAGGGGCGTGCCTCCGCCGACGTGGCTGGCCGGGCCCCACCCCTGGCTCACTGCCAGTGGGCCCCGGGGGACCAGTTGACTGGGTTGACCCGGTCAACTGCTGACTGGGCAGCCCCGTGTCACTAACAAGCGAGCTCCACCGCACAATCAAGTTAATTGAAATGTTTTTATAACTAAAAATAATTAGTTAACCTAATTAGTCACAGACATGTGGGCCCCTACTGCTAATTAACCCTGTTTAATTAAAATAAACCCCCCTGTTAGCCCTTTGTCTATGACATGTAGGACCCACTGGTTAGTTTGACCAGTCAGCGGGTCTGTTGACCTGCTGATGTCATGCTGACACTCTGCTGAGACATAATTCCTTTTTTGTTAATTTAATTAATTTCAGAAAATGTTTAAATTTTGAAAATTCATAGAAAATAAACCGTAACTCCGATGAAAATGTTTTCTGTATGAAAGTTGCTCAGAAAAATCCAATGAGTCAGAATGCACGGTCCATTCACCTGTCACATGCCCCTAGCATGCTGAACATGGAACCGTCCCCTCTCTTCCATCTGTCTGAAATTCGTCTAACACCGGGAATTCATCCTCGGATGTTTATCCCCTCCGTCTGCAACGTGTAGTACTACGTTAGGACAACCCTAGCTCTGCCCGTCGTCATGTAATGCTTAGAGATGCATCTGTTTGCTCTGTATTTACTGTTTCTTCCCGCTCTTCTCTCCGGTAGACCCCGAGACCGCTGCAGATGCCCCTGTGATCGACTACGTCGATGACGACACTTCTTCTTTTTCAGCAAAGCTTCCAGGCAAGCAAACCCCCCTTGAGCATTCCGATATCGCCCATTTCTTTCCCTCTCATGCTTGCATTAGAACTGCTACTGCTTTATGTATGATCCTACTCTGATGCATAGCCTGTTTTGTTACCTGCTTTCATACCTTACCCGCTTATCCTAAACTGCTTAGTATAGGTTGGTTAGAGATCCATCAGTGACCCCACCTTGTCCCAGTTGCCTTGCTTTTATGTTCGATGACTCGATCAACGTGATCGACATCGAGGACACGACACCAGACATCACTTTCCCCTTTTGTTGCTCGACTCTGCAGAGTTACCATCAAGTGCCGAGGGTGGAACCTCATACATCACTCCTGATGAGATCTCTATGGTGTAGCTATACGTTCGAGGTCATCGAGGGTGATTTCCTCCTTAACCACTTCCATTACGGCTCTATCGTACAACCCCTCAAGTGTGAACCTCGAGGGTGGATCCTCTTACATTCACCTTGATGATAACATCAAGTGGAATACACCGGGGGTAATTCCTTGGGGTTTCCCCCTGGTGTTAGACACACGGTTACTATGGTTACTATGACTTTACCCTGAACTATGTTACTAAAGACGGGTCGGCCCTGAGGGGTACCCGCGCGAGCTTAATAGGGAGTGATGTGGAGACGGGTTGACCTGGAGGGTGCCCGCGAGATACTTATGAGGCGTGGCCGGGCATTCTTAGCCCTTGCCGCAAGTACTCGAGACAGGGCGACGGGGTCACATCATTCGTGAGTCTTTGCTCGTTACCGCATGCTCCTAATCCACTACGATTTGGATATTTGATCCGAGGGGCCTCTGGCCTGATAGCACTAACCATCACGTGGGCATTGTATGGGCGTTCTGTGTCGTATGCATCAGCCGAAGCTTAGTCGCCATCAGCAACTAAGCGGCACGCGCGAGGTTGGACTGCATAAGCTCATGCCTTGTTGAAGGAGGTAGCTAGGTCTGCTCACCGGCCGCGTACACAACGTGCAGGAGTTCCCAGGGAGATGGCCCATGACCCCTGGGGGCATAGGTTTAGTCCGACGTGCTGACCTCTCTATTAAGCCTAGGTCAGGTTGCGGCGTATTGTTTTGCCGAGGCCGGGCATGACCAAGGAAAGTGTGTCCGACCGGAGTTAATCGAGCACTATGGGTAAGTTGGTGCACCCCTGCAGGGAAGAAAACATCTACGGATAGCCTGTCCTACGGTAACGGACACTTGGAGTTGTATCCCGATCAATACAACTAGAACTTGATATGAGAAATGGATAGTATGGCTCTGGGATTGCTTTCTCGCAGGGAGTCGAGAAAGGATATCTGGCCGAGGTTGATAACACTACTACTTTACATTATGTTGATCTATACTCTTCTATATGCTGCAAGATGCTTGAAGATGATAGTCTTTAATAGGCTAGGCTTTCCCCTTATTTTCTGGCATTCTGCAGTTTAGTCCACAGATACAACCCTTTTCCTTTGATACATAAGCATACTTAGTTTAGATCTGATGTAAGTCTTGCGAGTACTTTGGATGAGTACTCACGGTTGCTTTGCTGCCTCTTTTCCCCATACCTTATTGTTGCGACCAGATGGCGGATCCCAGGAGCCAGACGACAGCACTGATGACTACTGCTACCCCGAGGGTGCCTACTACTATGTGACGGTTGCTGACAACTTGGAGTAGTTAGGAGGCTCCCAGGCAGGAGGCCTTGCCTTTTCGATTGTTGTTGCTTTTGTGCTAGCCTTCTTAAGGAAAACATGTTTAACTTATGTATGTACTCAGATATTGTTGCTTCCGCTGACTCTTGTGTATTCGAGCTTATGTATTCGAGTCCTCGATGCCGCTAGCTTGTAATATAAACCTTGTATTATTTTAATTTGTGTCTAGAGTTGTGTTGTGATATCTTCCCATGAGTCCTTGATCTTGATCATACACATTTGCGTGTATAATTAGAATACAATTGAATCGAGGGCGTCACAAGTTGGTACCAGAGCCGTCTGCTTGTAGGTAGGCCCCTTTACAACTCCTTGGCCGAAGTTGAGTCTAGTCACTAAAAAACTTTTACTAACATTGGATGTGTGTCTTATGGGCCCACATCACCATATGGGTGGTATTATGATCTTTTATTCCTCGTCTATACTCTGGGACTCCGATCTCTCTTCTATTCGGGTTTAAATGGTTTTACTAACTCTAACATTAGGATCCCGTGACCACATTCACCACAAAGCTAGATAAGCCATAGTTTTTCCTTAGAATAGTATTCTGGATATTACACACACTATCGTGATGACAACGAAGTGGTATCCATCGTACCTCTTTCATTATGCATGTTTCATCATGAATGATCCTTGTTTTTACAAATGCTCAATGCTGAACTACCCCCTGTTACATGTTAGCAGGATGGTTAGACCTGCTGGTCGTGGCCGTGGTGCCAACGATCCACCACCGCCCGAATGCTTTGCTGGAATGATGCAACAATTTGAGCTGAACCTCTAGTTCATGGAAGGAATGATGGCTCAGTTTCCTCATCTGAACAAGAATCAACAGCCAACCCCAGTAACTCTGCAGGACTTCATGCGTCTCAACCCAACTATTTACCCCAGCTCAACTCAACCCCTTGATGCTGATCACTGGCTCTGCGACATCACATATGAAATGGAGTCTGCTAGTGTGGCCCCTGCTAGCTATGTCAACTTTGCATCTTTCTTTCTAAAGGGTCCCGCTGCTCAATGGTGGGACAGCCATAGGCGCACCCTGCCTACTGGAACGGTCATCACTTGGCCGGATTTCCAAGCTGCCTTTCGTGCCCGCTTCATTCCTCAGGGAATCATGGACAGGAAGAAGCGAGATTTCCGCAAGCTCACCCAAGGCAACAAGACTGTAGATGCTTATCAGCGGGAATTTCTGGACTTGGCATGTTATGCTGAAGAAGACATTTCAACTGATGCTCGTAAGCAAGAGAAGTTTCGTGATGGATTTCACACTGATAACAAGCTAGCACTGCTCATTCACGACTTTGCCGACTTTGCCACCTTGGTGAACAAGGCTATCCAGGTTGAGACTGGTCTTCAAGAACACTAGGGATCCCTTAGGCGTGGCTGTGACACTGGCGCATCTACGGGCCCGTCAGTGCAGAAGTGTCGGATATGGATCCCCCACAACATGTACCGCCCAACTGCACTGGCACCAAGATAGTCTTATGCTGCACCTCGTCTTCCCCCTCCACCGCAGAGGTAGCCCCTTCAGGTTGTACCACACCAAGCTTCTACTCACAATCCCAATGATGGTTTGTGCTTCAAGTGTGGCCTTACGAGTCACTGCTCCAGGAACTGTCCTCAGAATCAGAATCAACTAAGTCTTCCTGCTGCTGGTCGTGGTAACGATCAACCCCGTAAGAACAATGCCCGAACTTATGGTCGTGGGCAGGATAACAACATTGATGTGAATGAATCTCAAGACCAGCCTGCTACTGTGATGGGTACTCTCCTTGTTAATTCAGTGCCAGCTTCTGTTTTATTCGATTCGGGAGCTTGTCACGACCGGCTTTCCAATAAAAATATTTATTGAGAAACCGATCTTTTGAGTCCAGTATGAGTAAAATCCTCCTTATTGGTAGAAAAAATTCTTGATACAATAAGCTAGTAGCATCAAATATATTACAAGGTCGAGCTAAGGCTGCTCAACAAATTATTACAAGCACGGCAATAATTATACATAATGGCGGATATGACACAATGGTGTGGTGGTATACTACTGACTCGAGAATAAAGGTGGTGGTGGAATATCACAGTGGATAGTGGATAACACGACTCCTAAACTGGCAGCTCATCGAGCGTCGAGGTGAGGCTCGATGAATTTTATTCGGGTAGCGGAAGCCGATATAATACAGTGACCAAATCCAGGGTCGCACGAGACTGACTGGGACTCCTCTAGGCGTCGGACTCGCTATCGAACTCTTCATCCATGAGATCGCCTTCATCAGCATCTGGCCAAATCAACAAGCCAGGTGAGTACTTTGAAAGTACTCGCAAGACAGTTCGGACATAAGTTATAAAAAATGCATACATGGATGCATCATGATTAATTTACCAATGCACGTTCAATTTAGCAAACAAGGTAAATAAAAAGGGAGTCGGTGGTAGTCCGCTTGAAAACCCAACAAAATTAATTGAAAACCGATCGGGTGTCTGAAGCAACGCCTCGAAGGGTGAACAAACAAATAAAGATCATGCCACAGTCGGGCGTCTGAGCGACACCATGTAAAGGGCTTAAACTAAAAATAAAAGACATGCGTGCCACAGTCGGACGTCGGGGCGACATCACAGAAAGGGCTTATATTGAAAGTAAACAATAGTATTGCCACAGTCGGACGTCTGAGCGACATCACAGAAAGGGCTTTTATTCAAAATAAATAATAATAATGCCACAGTCGGACGTCTGAGCGACATCGCAGAAAGGGCTTTTATTGAAAATAAATAATAACAATGCCATAGTCGGACGTCTGAGCGACATCGCGGAAAGGGCTTTTATTGAAAATAAATAATAACAATGCCACAGTCGGACGTCTGAGCGACATCGCAGAAAGGGATTTTATCGAAAGTAAATAACAATGCCACAGTCAGACGTCTGAGCGACATCACAAAAAGGGCTTTCTTCACAACGATATAATACTCATAATAAATATTCAATTCATGATAATAAACGGGTTAGTCCATCCACAGGAATAAACATTTAACCGGACTTAGCACTCATGTGATTCACCGGAGTCTCTGTCATCAAAACTGACACTTGTCAGGATAAGATAATACCGAACTTGGACATGGAATGGATGATTCAAAGGAATTTGTGACTCTGTAGAGTTCGTACTAAAATTTCCCACAGCTAACGGATTTCCGTAGTCACGAAGGACTAGTTACGTTTACGGTATTTCGAAAGAAAACACAGCTAACCAGTACACACCCATCCTACCTCTTGATGCCAGGAATCACCCTAGACATCGTCCAAGAAAAACTTTTGAGACGGGGAGATCACAATCTCAAATAGCATGCGATCAAATTTATATACGCGCGCTCTAAGGGGTGCCCCCCTCTCGGTCCCAACCGGAAACACCCATGCCCCCTGACCGGATGACTGGCTTTAATCCAGGGCCATGGAACCATCATCACGGCCTCTCGTTTTGGTGTGTACCAAGAAAGCGGTTTGCAACTTACTAAGCCATATTCCTTGCGGAAAAGCATGTGCTAGTACAGGGAAGGAAAATGGAAGGAACTGGACTGATACGGGTTCACACTGAAGTCATATAGTCTGGTATAAGACTGGCATGCTACAACACTGCCATCTTACCCATCCTCATGCCAACACATGGCCATGCATACTCACATCCATCCACTTATGGATTTTCGAAACTCACTTGCCTCAACGTTGCATGTAACATGACATTCGTCGGTATGCTCATCAACATGCCATGAAACTACTTAATGCAAACATGCCAGAACAATCATCATATCAAAAGTTCAAACATGCTTGCCTGGTTCAGAGTAGTCGGAGCCTAGCTCGGTGAAGTTCGCGGTCCCGTCACCTCCTTCGGTATCTACGGTATAAAGAAACATACGCGCTAACGTAAATACCGAGAGGTGCACAAGAATTATTCCAAATATTTTTCAAATAAATTTGATAAACAACTAGATAGAATTCTAAAGAGGACAGAAAAAGAATCAATCAAAAATACTTTTTTGTTTCAAAGTTATAAAGGTTTTAGTCCAGGTACTCATCTGTAATGAAACAGAAAGTTCCCAGGGGCTAACTTCTAAAAACAGAAAACGCTTCGATCGAGAATACGCCGGCCCAGAGGTGAGACGTATTTTGGCAGAAGAGGCCTTCAGAAAATGGTTCGTTTAAAAGATCAGAGAGGCTGACAGGCGGGTCCCGCCCGTCAGGTTTGAAATTTCAAAAGAGGCGGCAGAACTCGACGGTGCCCGAGAGCCGCGGTGGTCGCCGGCGGCGATCCACGGTGAGGCAGGGGGATCGGGCGGTACCTACGTGCTCAGCGTGTCCTTCCGCGTTGGTGGGTGTTGGTGGTGGCCGTCGGCGAGCACCACGTCGACGGCGGTCCTTGCTCCAGCGGACGGCGGCTCGGGTGGAGTTGGATCTCGTCGGGGAGGGCTACGGAGGTCAAATTGAAGCTTGGGTTAGATCACTGGGTGCTTGAGAAGGCTACTGACGAGGTTTGGGCGTCGGGGATGGCCTCACCCGAGTGGATCGAGTTGGTGGCCGAGGCGGAACAAGGCGGCTGGAGTTGGGGGAGGAGACCTACTCGAGGTCCTCCTAGTGGCCTGGCGGGGTGTCTATGGGGTGCAGTGGTGGTGCGTGCTCGAGGGCGAGCTCGGGGCCCCTTTTTATAGGCGATCCGAGGCGGTGGCCATGAACGGAGATCTCTGGCGATGGTTACGGCGGCGCAGAGCTTGGTCGGGGAGTTTAGGGAGTTGGGCGTCAACGTGGAGGTCCACCGGTTCCATTTTGGCGCTAAACGAACTTGGATTAGGAGCCCTGGGTGGATCCAACGGAACAGGGTGGCGCGGGCCCGTCGGCGGCAGAGGGCGCGCCCTGTGCTTGCCGGGCCACGACGATGGTGCTGCGGCGTGCGCTGGCATGCATGAGGCCACGCGGAGGGCAGGGGAGCGTTGGGCGGCGCCGAACGGCGTTGCGAGCTGGCGCTGTCTTCTGTTGGCCGCCACGGGTGGCGCTGCCACCGCAGAAGCTGCCAACTCCGGTGATGCTCGCCGCCACCGACGCCTGCACCCGTCCAAGAGGGCGTGCGGTGCTCTGGCCAGGGAGGAGAGGCCGAGCGCAACGCGCCAGGGCGCACAGTTGATCGATGACAAGTCTCTGACGAAGAAACGACACTGTAAAACTCTGAATTTTACTGAAAGTGCATAGTAACAGTGCTGGCCAGGTGTTCGACAAAATGATTTTGGTATGTGGGAGGTTCTCCTTGAGCTGATTTTTAGTGGGGTGGCCTCTCATTGCATCTAGGGGCTGCCTGAATTTTGGTGGAATTTTTGGAGAAGAGATGATATGAATTTCATCAAATTTGACAAATCTGGTCCAAACTTGCAGAGGCTGAAACTTGAAAATTTTGAAAAGAAGAAGAGTGGTTCTTGATGGTTCTAGGTTGTGGGTGCTAATGACAATCCAGAGGAGTTGGTTTGAGATCAAAACTCAAAGGCAAAAAGGTACTTGCTTTGAAAATTACTTAGGCTCATAATAAAGGACAGAATTGGTTTGGGAGATAAAATAAATGAAATAAAATTCAAAAATGGCTTGGACTTGTTGGAACAAAGAACTTAGGTTGCTCCAAGGAGGAAGAAGGGGTCTTGAGAGGTTTTGCCACATGAGGCATGGTAAAACCATGGGTGGTTTCAAAAAAAAGAAAGAAACCTCAAAGCTCATAGGATTTCTTTTTAAAGAAATAAATAAATTCCAAAACTATATTTGAGAAGAGAATAATCAGAAGGAAGATTTCATAATTCAAACACCAGAGTTGAAGAAGATACAAAATAAAATAACATCCTTGCCAGGGGAATTTTTTTTGAGAGAGAGATTTTTGGAAGGATTTAAATAACCTTCTTCAAATCAACAAAGTTTTTGCTGAAAACCAAATGAAAAGTTTTTGGAGTGTCACAACACCTACCCCCTTAGGAAAAATCTCGTCCCGAGATTTCAGCTGATCCTCAAATAAGTGTGGGTGCTCTGTCCGAAGAAAATCCTCTCTTTCCCAAGTTGCTTCACTCTCGGTGTGATTGCTCCACTGAACTCTGAAAAACTTGATGGTTTTCTGTCGGGTCCCCCTTTCAGACTCCTCCAATATTTTTAGAGGATGTTCTCGATAGGTGAGGTATGGTTGCACGTCAATGTTTTCATGGGATACTTGCTTCTCTGGGTTGCTTACGCACTTCCTCAACTGTGAGACGTGGAACATGTCGTGGACATTGAATAATTCTTCGGGTAATTCTAGCTGGTAGGCTATCGTGCCTCTTCGTGCCACTATACAGAATGGTCTGATGAATATTGGTGCTAGCTTTCCTTTAACCTTGAACCGTTCCAGGCCCCTCATAGGGGACACTCGTAGGTACACATATTCTCCGGGTTCAAAGCTGACTTCACGGTGCTTCTGATCCTAATAGCTCTTTTGTCGACTTTGAGCTGCCTTGAGTCGGTCCCTGATTAGCTTGACCTTTTCCTCGGCTTCTTTGAGCATGTCTGGGCCGAAGATGCGGTTGTCTCCGGTCTCTGACTAATTTAGCAGGGTACGACATCTCCGTCCGTATAAGGCTTCAAATGGTGCCATTTGCAGGCTGGCCTGGTAACTGTTGTTGTATGCGAACTCGGCATATGGCAGGCTTTCTTCCCAACTGGTTCCATAGGTGAGGACACATGCTCTCAGCATGTGTTCTAATATTTGGTTTACATGTTCAGTTTGTCCATCAGTCTGGGGATGGTATGTTGTACTGAAGGCCAGTTGAGTTCCTAGCGATAGTTGCAGCTGCTCCCAGAATCTAGAGACAAACTGAGTGCCTCTGTCGGATATTATAGTCTTTGGGACTCCATGCAGACAGACTATGCAGGAGAGATAAATCCTGGCAAGCTTTTGAGTGGTGTAGGTTGTCTTGGGGATATCCTCTGTTCGTACTTTTAACTGATGGTATCCCGACCTTAAGTCAATCTTTGAGAATACCTTGGCCTGAGCGAGCTGATCAAATAAATCATTTATCCGTGGCATCGGGTATTTGTTCTTGATTGTGACCATGTTAAGTGCTCGATAGTCTATACACAATCGCAGTGTTCCAACCTTCTTTTTGGCAAATAAAATTGGTGAACCCCAAGGTGAGGAGCTGGCTCGAATATATCCTTTGTCCAGTAATTCTTTTATTTGCTTCTTCAATTCTACCAACTCGGATGGTGCCATTCTGTATGGTTTCTTGTATATGGGGGTGGTTCCGGGTGCTAGCTCAATGCTGAATTCTATCTCTCGGTCTGGTGGCATGCCTGGTAGTTCTTCGGGAAATACATCTGGAAATTCACACACTACTGGAACCTTGTTTAATTCAGAAACGTCCACCTTGTTCAATCTCGGTTGCCGGGGTATTTTTCTCTCTCTGGCCGAAACTCTTATTGTCTTCCCGTGGTGGTGGGTGAGAATTACAGTCCGGTTGAAGCAGTCAATAAAACCTTTGTTGGTGGTTAACCAATCCATCCCTAGGATGACATCTAGTCCTTTATTTCCCAATACAATAAGATTGGCGTGAAACTTCAATACTTCAAATTCAATAACCACACCTTGGCAGTTACTCTGTGTCACTTGCTCAATCCCAGGGGACTTGATGATCATGGATTTTTCCAAGGGAAACATCGAAAAATTATTTTGCAAAGAAAAACTTTTCGAGATGAATGAGTGAGAAGCTCCAGAATCAAACAAAACCATGGCAGGTATTCTGTTGACATGAAACGTACCAAGTACAATATCCAGGGCATTCTGTGCCTCCTCTTTGGTCACGTGGTTCAGATGACCCTTCCTGTGGTTGTTGTTGGGGTTGAAATTGTTTCGCTTGGGCGCTGGATTATTGCCACCATTGTTCGGCTTTGGGGTCGAGTTCCTTGGCTTGGGACACTGCTTGGCATAGTTCCCTTCCTCTCCACAAGCGTAGCAAGTAACGCCTGGGCGATATGTGAACTCCTTGTCCCTTGCATGGAAATTCTTGATTGGGCATGAGACGTTTGTCGTGGATTTGTGTGTACCACCTTTCTGAAAATCCGTCTTGCTTCAGTGGTTGCGAGCAAGAGTAGTCTGGTCACTTTTTCGCTTGCGGAAATCCTCCAAGCCACGTCTCTCATTTTCCAAGGTAATGGCCTTATCCACCAGCATTTAAAAATCTGGAAAGGTGTGCACAACCAGCTGGCATTTAAGCGCGGGCGCCAGACCGTCTAGGAATTTCTCCATCTTCTTGCTTTCAGTCATACGTTCTTCATTGGCGTAGCGAGACAATAGAGTAAACTGACCGTTGTATTCTGACACTGTCATGGCCCTTTGTTTGAGGTCATCGAACTCTCTCTTCTTGATCTTCATAATACTCTTAGGAATGTGTGCACCACGGAAACCTTCCTTGAAATCCTCCCAAGTTATATCATTTTCGTTGGGATGCATGTGCAGGAAATTCTCCCACCACGATGCAGCTGCTCCTGTGAGTTAGTGCGGAGCATACAGTACTTTCTCGGGGTCTGAACATTTTGCAATAATTAATTTTCTCTCCATGTCCCGAAGCCAGTCCTCGGCCTCAAGAGGTTTGTCAGTATGAGAAAAGGTTTGGGGACGCGTCTTCTGTAGCTCAGATAACTTGGAATGCTGCTGATACTGCCCATGTTGATGACTTGGTTCATCATTTCCCGATGTTGTTGCTAACTCTATTCATAAAGGCGGCACATTTGGGAAAGTGCCGTTTCACTGTCCTGTTGACTCGACTGCCCTTGTGCGAAATTGTTGCCTGGTTGAGTGTCATAATTTTCCTCTGGCGGAGTTGGCATGGAGCGAGTCCAAGGACGAGACATTTTTCACTCTGGGGATATATTTTATAATACCCATAAGAAGAACGAAAAAGGGTCGCAAAAATAAATCCATAAATGCACAAGGATGGCAAATAATTTAAAAGACCAAGATTACTTAAGAAAAACAAATCGATTGCGCACGGAGAAGGACTGCTCATTACATATCTTACACGCGGCGGTAATTATACAATATATCACTCAGGATATGCGTACATAATCCTGACATGTTATTTATGCTAGTGCACTTCTCCAGTTCCTACATGATGCGCAAATAAGCTACTTCTCACAACCTATGTACATATAAACATATCTTACAAAGCGGTACATCGCATGACAGCTAAGCGTACTAAGTCGGAGATGTTGATGATTTCCTTGGCCCTGCCAAGGGTGAGGCGCAGCGAGGCTGGGGACTCGACTTCCTCCTCGCTAATAGGCTCCATACGTGTAGTGCTGCGCCGAGTAGATGGAGCGGGTGCCAGGGGCGGAACAACACAAACAGGACTAGGCGCAAGGGGTGGTGCAGTGCAAGCTGGAGTGGGCGCGATGACTTGGTTGAACTCTTCGGTGGTAGGCAGGCAGCGAGTAGGTGCATAAGATGCTGAGGACGAGAGAAAAGTCAGTGGCGGTGCGGTGGGCAGGAGCTCCCTCCTGTTGGTGGCACAGCCATGGACTGAGTCCATGCGGGCAGCCAGGAAGTCGTCCACCAGGTTGTCGAAGGCTGCCTCCAGGGCCCGGAGATACACAATAAGCATCTCAAAAGCCTCGTCTTGTTCTCCTCTGGGGCAGGAGAATGCGTAGTGACAGGTGTAAGGCACATGGCATGGAAGATAGCAGTAACGACGAGCCTTCATCACGGGAAGGACATCCCTGAGACGAGCTATCGCCTCACGGGCTGCCATCTGCATAGCATGCCTCTCCGTAGGCATGGCTCTTCCCAAGAACCGGAGGCGGCGTAACTCACCACGCCCTCCCTTGAACTGCACCGTGGCCTGGTGCATGGTCAGACTGTCGTTGACCTTGTGCTGGTAGAGTGTGAAGACTGGGTGCACAGATGGCCCCATCGCGACCTGAACGATGAAGCAGAGGAGCTTGACGAACCCATCGGGCAAGTTGGCGAATGTCTGAGACTCACAGCTGTTGTCAGCCATCTACAAAAGTAGGCAAAATTTCTGCATGGTCAGATCATAAATTTATGCTGACTGTCAGAAAAATGACTACATTTGCAAAAATAGTGAATTAGCTCTATCATGCTAATAACCAATTAGCGATCGCACCTAGCGGCTTCCTACAGTCAGCCTGGCTCTGGTGCCAAGCTTGTCACGACCGGCTTTCCAATAAAAATATTTATTGAGAAACCGATCTTTTGAGTCCAGTATGAGGAAAATCCTCCTTACTGGTAGACAAAATTCTTGATACAATAAGCCAGTAGCATAAAATATATTACAAGGTCGAGCTAAGGCTGCTCAACAAATTATTACAAGAACGCCAACAATTATACATAATGGCGGATATGACACAATGGTGTGGTGGTATACTACTGACTCAAGAATAAAGGTGGTGGTGGAATATCACAGTGGAGAGTGGATAACACAACTCCTAAACTGGCAGCTCATCGAGCGTCGAGGTGAGGCTCGATGAATTTTATTCAGGTAGCGGAAGCGGGTATAATACAGTGAACAAATCCAGGGTCGCACGAGACTGACTGGGACTCCTCTAGGCGTCGGACTCGCTATCCAACTCTTCATCCATGAGATCGCCTTCGTCAGCATCTCGCCAAATAAACAAGCCAGGTGAGTACTTTGAAAGTACTCGCAAGACAGTTCGGACATAAGATATAACAAATGCATGCATGGATGCGTCATGATTAATTTACCAATGCACGTTCAATTTAGCAAACAAGGTAAATAAAAAGGGAGTCGGCGGTAGTCCGCCTGAAAACCCAACAAAATTAATTGAAAACTGGTCGGGTGTCTGAAGCTACGCCTCGAAGGGTGAACAAACAAATGAAGATCATGCCACAGTCGGGCGTCTGAGCGACACCATGTAATGGGCTTAAACTAAAAATAAAAGACATGCGTGCCACAGTCGGACGTCGGGGCGACATCATAGAAAGGGCTTATATTGAAAGTAAACAACAGTACTGCCACAGTCGGACGTCTGAGCGACATCACAGAAAGGGATTTTATTGAAAATAAATAATAACAATGCCACAGTCGGACGTCTGAGCGACATCACAGAAAGGGCTTTTATTGAAAATAAATAATAACAATGCCACAGTCGGACGTCTGAGCGACATCACAGAAAGGGCTTTTATTGAAAATAAATAATAACAATGCCACAGTCGGACATCTGAGCAACATCGCAGAAAGGGCTTTTATCGAAAGTAAATAACAATGCCAGAGTCGGACGTCTGAGCGACATCACAGAAAGGGCTTTCTTCACAAGGATATAATACTCATAATAAATATTCAACTCATGATAATAAACGGGTTAGTCCATCCACAGGAATAAACATTTAACCAGACTTAGCACTCATGTGATTCACCGGAGTCTCTGTCATCAAAACTGACACTTGTCAGGATAAGATAATACCGAACTTGGACATGGAATGGATGATTCAAAGGAATTTGTGACTCTGCAGAGTTCGTACTAAAATTTCCCACAGCCAACGGATTTCCGTAGTCACGAAGGACTAGTTCCGTTTACGGTATTTCGGAAGAAAACATAGCTAACGAGTACACACCCATCCTACCTCTTGATGCCAGGAATCACCCTAGACATCGTCCAAGAAAAACTTTTGAGACGGGGAGATCACAATCTCGAATAGCATGGGATCAAATTTATATACGCGCGCTCTAAGGGGTGCCCCCCTCTCGGTCCCAACCGGAAACACCCATGCCCCCTGACTGGATGACTGGCTTTAATCCAGGGCCATGGAACCATCATCACGGCCTCTCCTTTTGGTGTGTACCAAGAAAGCGGTTTGCAACTTACTAAGCCATATTCCTTGCGGAAAAGCATGTGGTAATACAGGGAAGGAAAATGGAAGGAACTGGACTGATATGAGTTGACACTGAAGTCATATAGTCCGGTATAAGACTGGCATGCTACAACACTGCCATCTTACCCATCCTCATGCCAACACATGGCCATGCATACTCACATCCATCCACTTATGGATTTTCGAAACTCACTTGCCTCAACGTTGCATGTGACATGACATTTGTCGGTATGCTCATCAACATGCCATGAGACTACTTAATGCAAACTTGCCAAAACAATCATCATATCAAAAGTTCAAACATGCTTGCCTGGTTCAGAGTAGTCGGAGCCTAGCTCGGTGAAGTTCGCGGTCCCATCACCTCCTTCGGTATCTATGGTATAAAGAAAGATACGCGCTAACGTAAATACCGAGAGGTGCACAAGAATTATTCCAAATATTTTTCTAATAAATCTGATAAACAACTAGATAGAATTCTAAAGAGGACAGAAAAAGAATCAATCAAAAATACTTTTTTGTTTCAAAGTTATAAAGGTTTTAGTCCAGGGACTCATCTGTAATGAAATAGAAAGTTCCCAGGGGCTAACTTATAAAAACAGAAAACGCTTTGATCGAGAATACGCCGGCCTGGAGGGGAGACGTATTTTGGCAGAAGACGCCTTCAGAAAACGGTTCGTTTAAAAGATCAGAGAGGATGACAGGCGGGTCCCGCCCGTCAGGTTTGAAATTTCAAAAGAGGCGGCAGAACTCGACGGTGCCCGAGAGCCGCGGTGGTCGCCGGCGGTGATCCACGGCGAGGCAGGGGGATCGAGCGGTACCTACGTGCTCAGCGTGTCCTTCCGCGTTGGTGGGTGGTGGTGGTGGTTGTCGGCGAGCACCACGTCTACGGCGGTCCTTGCTCCGGCGGACGGCGGCTCGGGTGGAGTTGGATCTCGTCGGGGAGGGCTGCGGAGGTCAAATTGAAGCTTGCGTTAGATCACTGGGTGCTCGAGAAGGCTACTGACGAGGTTTGGGCGTCGGGGATGGCCTCACCGGAGTGGATTGAGTTGGTGGCCGAGGTGAAACGAGGCGGCCAGAGTTGGGGGAGGAGACCTCCTCGAGGTCCTCCTAGTGGCCTGGTGGGGTGTCTGTGGGGTGCAGTGGTGGTGCGTGCTCGAGGGCGAGCTCGGGGCCCCTTTTTATAGGCGATCCAAGGCGGTGGCCGTGAATGGAGATCTCCGATGATGGTTACGGCGGCGCAGAGCTTGGTCGGGGAGTTTAGGGAGTTGGGCATCAACGTGGAGGTCCACCGGTTCCATTTTGGCGCTAAACGAGCTTGGATTAGGAGCCCTGGGTGGATCCAACGGAACAGGGCGGCGCGGGCCCGTCGGCGGTAGAGGGCGCGCCCTGTGCTTGCCGGGCCACGACGACGGTGCTGCGGTGTGCGCTGGCGTGCATGAGGCCATGCGGAGGGCAGGGGAGCGTTGGGCGGCGCCGAACGGTGTTGCGAGCTGGCGTTGTCTTCTGTTGGCCGCCACGGGTGGCGCTACCACCGCAGAAGCTGCCAACTCCGGCGAAGCTCGCCGCCACCGACGCCTGCACCCGTCCAAGAGGGCGTGCGGTGCTCTGGCCAGGGAGGAAAGGCCGAGCGCAACGCGCCAGGGCGCACAGTTGATCGATGACAAGTTTCTGACGAAGAAACGACACTGTAAAACTCTGAAACTCTAAATTTTACTGAAAGTGCATAGTAACAGTGTTCGCCAGGTGTTCGACAAAATGATTTTGGTATGTGGGAGCTTCTCCTTGAGCTGATTTTTGGTGGGGTGGCCTCTCATTGCATCTAGGGTCTGCTTGAATTTTGGTGGAATTTTTGGAGAAGAGATGATATGAATTTCATCAAATTTGACAAATCTGGTCCAAACTTGCAGAGGCTGAAACTTGAAAACTTGCAGAGAGAGAGATTTTTGGAAGGATTTAAATGACCTTATTCAAATCAACAAAGTTTTTGCTGAAAACCAAATGAAATTTTTTTGGAGTGTCACAACATCACATTCATTTATGTCAAAAAAGTTTGCATACACCCACGAGATTCGATGTGAGCCCATGAACACTCTGACAGTGGTACGCACCCCTGCGGGCCAATGTCAAACTACCATGATTGGTCGCGACATTCCTGTTGAGATTGAAGGGTTGGAATTCCTTGTTTCTCCCATTATTCTGGAGTCTTCCAATATTGACCTCATTCTGGGAATGGAATGGTTGAAAGCGCATACTGCTTCTATCGTTTGCGCTACCAAGGTCGCTCACCTCCTACATCCTTCTGATGAGATAGTAAGCTACCATGCTCAACTTGTTCAAAATGCTGAACCACGACTTTATGTCTTGAATGCGTTGAACGCAACACCTCTTGAGGGAATTGAAAAGATGCCAGTTGTTCGCGACTTCCTAGATGTCTTTCCAGAAGAACTTCCAGGAATTCCTCCTGCTCGGGCTGTCGAGTTCGTCATCAACTTGAAACCAGGCACTGTTCCTATTGCCAAACGACCCTACAAGATGCCGCCTCATGATCTCCTTGAACTTACGGAGGAAGTCGATAAATCTCTTCACAGTGGATTCATTCGTCCAAGTTCCTCAGCTTGGGGAGCACCTTCTCTCTTTGTAAAGAAGAAGGATGGAACGAATCGTTTGGTCCAAGACTATCGTCTTATCAACCAAGCTACAATTCAGAACAAATATCCCCTTCCTCGGATCAATGATCTGTATGATCAATTAGCTGGTTCATCGATATTCTCTAAACTCCACTTGAGGTTGGGTTACCACCAAATCCGTGTTCCTGAAGAGGATATTCCAAAGACCGCATTCGTCACTCGTTATGGTTCTTACGACCACACTGTCATGTTTTTTGGCTTAACCAATGCTCCAGCGACATTCTCCCGTATGATGAACTACATATTCATGGATTACCTCAACAAGTTCGTCATAGTCTATCTGGATGATATCCTGGTATACTCGAAGATCAAAAGAAGAACATGCCGAACATCTTCGCCTTGTTCTAGAGAAGCTTCGAGAACATCAACTTTATGCCAAGTATTCCAAGTGTGAATTCTGGCTTCCTGAAGTTACCTACCTTGAGCATGTCATATCCAAGGATGGTATTGCCGTCAACCTAGAACTAGTGCAGGCTATTCTTGACTGGACCCCTCCGAAGACTGTCTAGCAAGTCAGAAGCTTTCTCGGACTTGCTAGCTATTGTCGCCGCTTTGTTGAGAACTTCTCCAACATCGCCAAGCCACTGACCAATCCGCTTCACAAAGGCATTAAGTTCGATTATACAGAAAAATGTCAGGAAAGTTTCCAGGCACTCAAGGACAAACTGACATCTGCCCCAGTGCTTGCTCCCCCTAATTCTCGCAAGGACTTTGTAATCTATTGCGATGCTTCACGTCAAGGATTAGGCTGTGTCCTAATGCAAGAGCGCAGAGCGATTGCTTATGCCTCTCGTCAAGTGTGTCCTCATGAAGAGAACTACCCAGTTCATGACCTTGAGCTTGATGCGGTTATCTATGCATTGAAGCTATGGCGACAGTACCTTCTTGGTAATCATTGCGAGATCTTCACTGATCATCAGAGTCTGAAATATTTGTTTACTCAGCCACATCTGAACATCCGTCAGCAGCGGTGGATGGAAGCTATTGCTGACTACAACTGCAGTATATCCTATACCCCTGGTAAGGCTAGTGTAATGGCTGATGCCCTGAGCCGTAAGTCTTATTGCCATAATCACATGGTCTACAAAGCTCAACCCCGCCTTTATGAAGAGCTATGCAAGCTGAACCTTCTACTAGTTCCATAGGGTTCTCTGAATAACCTTGTCTTGGAACCAACTCTTCTAAAAGCAATTAAGTCTTCACAAGCCAAAGATGCTCATGTTGATTTGATGAAAAAGGATCTTGCCTTAGAGAAATCCAAAGATTTCTCACTTGCTAAAGATGGAACCTTTTACTTCAGAGATCGTATTGTAGTACCTCGGTTTGAGCTTATGACAGAGAAGGTGATGAAAGAAGCGCATGACACCCCTCTCTATATTCATCCGGGAAGTACCAAGATGTACTTAGAAATTTGTCAGAAGTATTGGTGGTCCAAGATGAAGCAAGATATTGCTCGATATATCGAAGAATGTGACGTTTGTCGTCGCGTCAAAGGAGAACATCAAAAATCGGGCTGGACTTCTACAACCACTTCCGATTCCTGAATGGGAGTGGGATAAGAATCAGATGGACTTTCTCACTGGCCTTCCCAAGTCACAGAAAGGTAACAAAGCTATCTTTGTCGACATCGACCAATTTTCGAAGGTTGCTCAGTTTCCGCCAGTCAAGGAGACTATCACTGCTAGTCAATTAGCAAACTTGTATATCTCCCGAATTGTGTCACTCCACAGCATTCTGAAGGAGATCAGTTCAGACCGTGGCAGTATATTCACTTCAAAGTTCTGGGATAGTTTCCAAGAGGCAATGGGAACTCATATTACCTGGAGCACTGCTTATCATCCCCAATCCCAAGGCCAAGTAGAGCGAGTCAATCAAATTCTTGAAGACATGCTTCGGGCATGTGTTATTTCTTTCGGTAAGAAGTGGGCAGAATCTCTCCCTTATGCGGAATTCTCTTATAACAACAGTTATCAAGCCAGCTTGAAGATGGCACCCTTCGAAGTGCTTTATGGAAGTAAGTGCTGAACCCCTCTGAATTGGTCAAAAACTGGGGAACGGCCGCTCATTGGTCCAGACATTATTCAATGGGCTGAAGAGCAGGTTCGCATTGTCCGGGATAATCTCAAGGCGGCCTGGTCCCGCCAGAAGAGCAACTATGACCGGAAACACTGGGGTTCAACTTATCAACCTGGTGAACAAGCTTATCTGCGTGTCACTCCTTTTAGAGGCACTCATCGGTTCAGAGTCAAGGGCAAGCTAGCTTTGCGCTACATTGGTCCCTTCCGCATCCTCGCCCGTCGTGGACTGGTGGCTTATCAATTGGAGTTGCCACCTCAGTTCTCACGTCCATGATGTCTTCCACGTGTCGCAACTTCGTCGATGATTCAAGGATCTGGAACATGAAGTGGATCCAGAAATGATTGAAGTGCAAGATGATCTGCATTCTTGAAGAAGCCGAATGTCGAACACGCCAGAAGGTTACCAAGTTCCTCAAGGTGCAATGGTCAAATCATTCTAAAGATGAAGCCACTTGGGAATGCGAGGATAACCTTCGTGCTGAATACCCCGACCTGTTCCCTTCTACCTCTTAATTCTTGGGATGAGAATTTCCTTTAGAGGAGGAGAGTTGTAACACCCCGGTGTAATGATGCTACAGTAACCCCTGGGGTTAAGTTAACCTTTTTGCTAAACATGTGCCTGATCATTATTATCTCATGTTTCTTGCAACTCCCCCTTTGGATGCAAATTCAAATGCTAAGTGAAATTCAAAATTTCTCAAACATGAAAACAAAAATGTTCATCATGTGCCAAATATTGCACTACTAATATTGGTGGTGAACCAACATTTTTGCAAAGGGTTTAAGTGGCCTAAACTACTTGAAACAGTGACCTAAGCAATAAATTAAATGCCCTTTTTAATTTATAAAATTGGCAACTATTCCAAAAGCCTCCCATCCTTTTGTGGCAGTGCACTTTAATTCTTTGAAATTGTTTTGGCCAGTGGCATAATTTTGCAAAGTTATTTTTGGCTAAAAAGAAAATGCAAAAGCTGCTGGAAATATAAAAACAAAAGAAAAAGGAAAAGCAGAAGAGAGAGAGAGAGAGAAGTGCCCGTGCCCCCTGGGGCCATGCCCACCCGGGCCAGCCCAACTCCCCCTCACCCAGGCCGGCCCACCTACCTGTCCCCTGTTCGCCCTCCCACCTGTTCGTCCGACCGGGCGCGTCCCGCTCATCCCCGCCAGACCTGGCGCGCCGCCCCATACTCCACGACTCCGACGAGGGGATAAGGCCCCGACGCCTCGCCCCCATCCTCTCCTGTCTATCCCACTTCCCCCTCGTCCTCTCCACCTCCCCCCTCTCCTCTCGCTTGCCCGCTTCCTTCTCCCCATTGCCAGAGCGCACCGGCCGGCGTCGCTGCGTCGACCTCTCGGCCACCATGACCTCCTCGCCTCACCACCGTGCCAGATCGCTCTACCTCCGTCCTCTATGTCGACTACGCCGACCGGAACGAGACAGGAAGCCCCTACGCCGCCACCGTCTTCTTCACCTTCCTGGGATCACCGCCGTCTGTTGCCGTTGATTCCGGACAATCCGCGCATCCCCGAGCACCTTGCCACCTCCCTATGGCTCCCGGTGAGCCACCGCGTCCTTCCCCTCCCTCTCCCATACGTTTCCGCTCTCGTAGCCACCGCACCGCCATGGCCAAGCTCGGCTCCGCCGAGCAGCTAGCCGCCGTCGTTGTAGTCGTTGCCAACAACGGGCAAGCACTACAACGTGCTCAGGGCGCCTCCCTGCTGCCGCCCGAGCCACCAACTCTTCCCCACGTGCCCCCTGCGTCTTTCCCATCGGTGCCGAGTTCCGGTCGCCGCTATCATCAACGCAGCACCCTGCTCTGATCAACTCCAGCCCCTGCGGCCACCGCCGTTGGATGCGCGAGATCGGCCGCAGCCGAAGGAGCCTAGCTGCGTCCGATTTGAGCCACCGTAGCGGCGTTTCCGCCGAGCACCCGTACGCGCCGCTGCCTCTGCTCATCGTCGGCGACGATTCCGGCCGAGTCCGGCCGCGCTACCGCCACCACTCGACGCGTGGCACCGTCCTTGTTCGTACGGTGCCAACCGCACGCGAAATGGCTGCCCCTAGCACGTTTTCGACGAGGCCCGAGCAGCTCCGCCACGTCCTAATGTCGCCGGCGGTGAGGTGCCTGCCTCCGCCAACGTGGCTGCCGGTCCCCACCCCTGCCTCACTACTAATGGGCCCCATGGGCCTAGTGGACTGGGTTGACCTACTCAACTGCTGACTGGGCAGCCCCGTGTCACTGACAAGCGGGCCCCACCGCACAATTAAGTTAATTGAAATGTCTTTATAAATAAAAATAATTAGTTAACCTAATTAGTCACAGACATGTGGGGCCCTACTGCTAATTAACATTGTTTAATTAAAATAAACCCCCTGTTAGCCGTTTGTCTATGACATGTAGGACCCACTGGTCAGTTTGACCAGTCAGCGGGTATGTTGACCTGCTGCTGTCATGCTGACACTCTGCTGACATCATAATTCCTTTTCTGTTAATTTAATTAATTTCAGAAAATGTTTAAAACTTTGAAAATTCATACAAAATAAACCGTAACTCCGATGAAAATGTTTTCTAAATGAAAGTTGCTCGGAAAAATCCAACGAATCCGAATGCGCGGTCCATTCACCTGTCACTTGCCCCTAGTATGCTGAACATGGAACCGTCCCCACTCTTCCATCTGTCCGAAATTCATCTAACACCGGGAATTCATCCTCGGATGTTTATCCCCTCCGTCTGCAATGTGTAGTACTACGTTAGGACAACCCTAGCTCTGCTTGTCGTCATGTAATGCTTAGTGATGCATCTGTTTGCTCTGTATTTACTGTTTCTTCCCCCTCTTCTCTCCAGTAGACCCTGAGACCGCTGTTGTTGCCCCTATGATCGACTACATCGACGACGACACTTCTTCTTTTTCAGCAGAGCTTCCAGGCAAGCAACCCCCCTTGAGCATTCCGATATATCGCCTATTTCTTTCCCTCTCATGCTTGCATTAGAACTACTACTGCTTTATGTATGATCCTACTCTGCTGCATAGCCTATTTTTGTTACCTGCTTTCATACCTTACCTTCTTATCCTAAACTGCTTAGTATATGTTGGTTAGAGATCCAACAGTGACCCCACCTTTTCCCAGTTGCCTCGCTTTATGTTTGATGACTCGATCAATGTGATCGACGTCCAGGCCCCGAAACCGCACATCACTTTCCCCCTTTTGTTGCTTGACTCTGCAGAGTTACCATCGAGTGCCGAGGGTGGAACCTCATACATCACTATTGATGAGATCTCTATAGTGTAGCTATCCGGTCGTGGTCATCGAGGGTGATTTCCTCCTTAACCACTTCCGTTACGGCTCTGTCGTACAACCCCTCATGTGTGAACCTTGAGGATAGATCCTCTTATGTTCACCTTGATGATAACATCGGGTGGAATTCACCGGGGGTAATTCCTCGGGTTTTCCCCTTGGTGTTAGACACACGGTTACTATGGTTACTATGACTTTACCATGAACCGTGTTAAAAAAGACGGGTCGGCCCTGAGGGTTACCCGCACGAGCTTAATAGCGAGTCATGTGGAGACGGGTTCACCTGGAGGGTCCCCGCGAGATTCTTACAAGGCATGGCTGGGCATTCTTAGCCCTTGCCGCAAGTACTCGAGACGGGGCGATGGGGTCACATCGATCGTGAGTCTCTGCTCGTTACGGCGTGCTCCTATTCCACTACGGTTTGGATATTTGATCCGAGGGGCCTCTGGCCTGATAGCACTAACCATCACGTGGGCATTGTATGGGCATTCCATCGTATGCATCAGCCGAAGCTTAATCGACGTCAGTGACTAAGCGGCGCGCGCTAGGTTGGACCGCGTAAGCTCCTGCCTTGTTGAAGGAGGTAGCTAGGTCTGCTCACCGACCACGTACGCAATGTGTAGGAGTTCCCGGGGAGATGGCCCATGACCCCTGGGGGCATAGGTTTAGTCCGACATGCTGACCTCTCTAAGCCTAGGTCGGGTTGCGGCGTATTGTTTGGCCGAGGCCGGGCATGACCAAGAAAAGTCTGTATGGCCGGAGTTAATCGAGGGTGGTGGGTAAGTTGGTGCACCCCTGCAGGGAACAAAACATCTATCGATAGCCTTTCATACGGTAACGGACACTTGGAGTTGTATTCCGATCGATACAACTAGAACTGGATATGAGAAATGGATAGTATGGCTCTGGGATTGCTTTCTCGCAGGGAGTCGAGAAAGGATCTCTGGTCGAGGTTGATAACACTACTACTATACATTATGTTGAACTGTACTCTTCTATATGCTGCAAGATGCTTCAAGATGCTAGTCTTCGATAGCCTAGGCTTTCCCCTTATTTTCTGGCATTCTGCAGTTTAGTCCACATATACAACCCTTTTCCTTTGATACAGATGCATACTTAGTTTAGATCTGATTTAAGTCTTGGGAGTACTTTGGATGACTACTCACAGTTGCTTTGCTACCACTTTTCCCCATACCCGATTGTTGCGACTAGATGATGGATCCCAGGACCCAGACGACACCACTGATGACTACTGCTACCACTACAAAAAAATACACTTCTGTGATGATACGTGTTTGTCACAGTAGGTCGCGTTTTCTATCATGCATGTACATCCATGACGATTTTATGACAGAATCAAGATAGTCATACATGTGCTGTCATAGAAGTGTTCCATGACATTACCAAAATTATCATCACGGAAGTGTCCACTTCCATGACGATAAATCGCATATGACAGAAGTGCTTTCGTCAAGGGTGACCGACACATGGCATCCACCATAACAAAATGTCTTTAAGCTATCGGGTCGGGTTTTGGATCCGATAACCCATTAACAGCCCTGACCAATGGGGATTTTCCACGTGCAAAATCATCATTGGCTGGAGGTGACACGTGTCAGGTCCGCGTTGGCACAGGTGTCACACATCCAATGGGCGAGCCGCGCCTATGTTATGTTGACACGTGGACCGGCCCATCAAGTTTAAATGGGTCGGCCCAATTGAAGGCCCACAAGATTTTGCGGACCATAATGGGCTGGCCTAGCTAAAGGCCCACGAGATTTTGCGGACCATAATGGGCTGGCCCAGCTAAAGGCCCACAAGATTTTGCGGGCCATAATGGGCCGACCCAGGTAAAGGCCCACAAGATTTTTGCGTGCCATAATGGGCCGACCCAGGTAAAGGCCCACAAGATTCTTGCGGATCATAATGGGCCGGCCCAGCTGTAGGACCACAAGATTTTGAGGACCCTAGTAGGCCGGCCCATTAACTGGCTGCCATGTTTTGGGCCAAATGCCGGCCCATATTTGATCCGGTCCATTAATGGCCTGCCTTGCTCCGGGCCTAATAGTGGCCCATATGAGATCTGGCCCATTAAAAGCCTACCACGTTCTAGGCCAAATTACGGCCCAGATCAAGTCCGGCCCTTTAAGAGCCTTTGGGCTCAATTATGGCCCATATCAGATTCGGCTCGTCAACTCGACACTATGCTTTTGGGCCCACTTGCTAAAGGCCCACTTAGTAATTCGGCATGATATTAGTTTTGGCCTGTTAAGGCCCCGTTTAACATTTCGGCCCTATATTAATTTTGGCCTGTTAAAAGCTCGTCCTATAGTTGGGCCTAACTACGGCCCGGTTTGCATCCGGCTTGCTCGCAGCCGATATCTGATTGGTCCATACAAGGACCGAGACAATTTTGGCCTGTTAAAAGCCCGTGATTTGTTTCGCACAATCATGGGCCAGGGTTCATTTCGGGCTGCTCCCGGCCCGTGAGCTGTTCGGCACGTTTCAGGCCCAACCTACATCGTGATTGCATGACGACCCGATTATGTACCGTAATTTTACGATTTGGCCGGTTTACTGTGAAGACAGGATATATATATACAATAAAATAACTACAGCATCGTGGATAAGAAAAAAACCTAGACTCTACAATAAAGAAATTACGGCATACTACATCCACTGGGCATCAAAGTTCGCCACTATGATAATAAAGCACAAGCAGACAACAGATTACATACACTGGGCATCAAAGATCGCCACCAGTGCAAATAAACACGCCGACAAAATAATATACAAACCGATAGCACTTCAATAGAGTTCAAGAAAGGTTAGCCCTACTGGGGAGCTGCAGCACGAGCAACTGAGCAAGATGATGAGACTGCGCTTGTTCAACACTTATATCTTCCTCACTCTAAAAGATAAAGAAGAAGACAGATGATAGGTTTTGCACATAAAAGTATCAGTGCTGACAATTCATCACATTTCTTACTGACGAATAAAGTGACACAGTTTAAATTTGCATTAACACAATATGGTATTGTTCAGGTCAAGACATGGCAGGAAATGACATTGTGAAGGAGTTCGTAGCTTCACGACACCACTGGATTACAGATCAAGAACTCATAAGTATCAATGGTTAGTGTGCTATCAATTTATACCATTTCAGATTGGCAAAGAAAGAGATGGTTTAAATAATAGTAGAATGATATGACATTGTTCATAGTTAAGACATTGCAGAATATGACATTATGCTGTAGTGGGTAGGTTCACCACACCACTGGATTACGGATGAAGAACAGAAGCATACATGAAGTGCAAAAGAAGATCACTTGCTTTGTATAGTTTAATTTACATGGTATGAAGAAGGAACTTGGTTGTACAACTGAAAACGTAAATTGAGAAAGGACAAACTTTTGTTTATGAACAACATAATAATCTTTAAACAAGCAATTTGATGCAAACACCAAAAATAAACAGTTGTTGTAGTCATGCCTAACCAAATATATACAACAAAGTTTGAAGGCTTGAGATGGACAAACTTACATTATTGGTGAAGACCGGCTCTATAAAGGCCTTGTCCATGTTGATGGAGGGGGACAATTCAAGAAGTTTACCACATAATTAATCTTCTTCAAAAGCATTGCCTTTATTCTACATTTTGTTAAGAGTAAATATAGATGTGATAATATACGAAAAATGGAGAATATTTAAGATAAGATGAAGAGTGATGCTACAAAAGCATGTAGCTATAAATGTAAGTGCAGCAATACAGGCAAAAGGTATAGCCAAGAGCAATGCACAGCTAAAATTCTCCAGTACCAACCTTATGGTAAGAGTAAATATAGATCTGATGTGTAGAAAATGGAGGGCTAAGGAAAATAAACTGCAGAGTGATGGTACATGAACAACTACTTGTCATTATAACTACACTGATAAAGGACAACATGTACTTACAAGAACAATGCAGAGCTAAAAAAACATTGGCATTGGATATATTCTACACTAATGTAACCATTCATATAGATCAGATAATTTGGAGCGAACAATTGATAAGCAAGCTATCATGCATACTGCTGTCACATAATGAACCAGGTATGTATGCAAGTACAGTGATACAGGACAACAGGTACTAACAAGAGCAAAGCAGCGGGCAACATATTTGCGATATCCTGTCGTTCTTGTCAAACCGGAATTCTTCTGCGAGCAGATTTCCTGCAAAAAAGATCCATAAGGCACATGCGGAAAAGTAGAAGTTGAAATTGTCATGTGATTTCATAGACAGTACATCATCTTGGGAATGAGACTAGTGCATAACACGGTTTTTCCATTCGGTGTCTTCTAAATTTAGCACAGGAGACTTCACCAGAAATTCGTTTATAGACTTGCCATCAAAGGTCGATTTACTCAGAACACCGATACTGCTGCAATGCTTCCTTGAAAAGCACAAGCAAGCTTTGCTCATCATGACTATCCAGATTGACCCTCGCCTAGGTACAACAATGTAATGTAAATCATTAATGTGTTCAATCAGCAGAAAACAGGAAAACAATAACCATGAATAATAGCACATACATGTAAGTTGGATAGGAAGATGTGAAAATGGTGTTTGTCTTCACAATAATCTTCCCATGATGGGAATAAATGCACGTAGTCCCTAACAACATTGAAATCATTGTCTTTTAAACTAGGAATAAATGGAATGAGGTTCCAATCTGCAGGAATTGTCCATCTCTACAGTTGGGATAGGTCTTCGGCCCGTGGACTTGCTGTACTTCTTGCTGGAGTGGGATTTTTCTGTGGTACAGCTAGTGCTATGGTAAATGAAATCGGTATTCCTTTTGCTGGAGTGCAGGTCCTGTGTAGTGGGGCCAGTGGTGTGGCCAGTGAAGTATGAGTACAGTCTGCTGGAGTCGGTCCTACGTTTTGTGTCACTAGTTGTACAACCAATATAAGTGTGGTGCTGTCTGATTTCTCCGGCACCACCATGTTTTTCAAGGACTTTGCTGGTGCTCCTTCAGGTTCGGCAATCACCCTCTTCCTTTTTGATGTCTGATGCATAAGAACAGCATTTGAGTGGAAAAACATGGTATGATGACAGATGGAATATGTATTGATAATGGATGGGCATGGCATCTCGACATATATGATGAGTAAACTAAGAAGATGGCGGTGATACAAAGTAGAAGAAATGCAAGACAACATATGCAAGATACCCGCAATCAATAAAACATTGCGACATTAGAACAGGCACCTTGATCGGTGAACAGGACAGGCCATGTTCCTTTGACTCCTCGAGGTTAGAATAGTCATTAGGATCATATTTTGAACAAGAATCAACAGGTGGGGAGCGTATGAGTTCCATTGCATCCAGAATGGCACTCAATGCCTTGGTGCCAATTTTGTAAGTCATTGCAGTGTTTAGCTTCAAGAGTGGACTGCTGCTAGTGCGACACAAAGCAGCTACACAGATCATAGTGTAGATATAACGGGAAAACCTTAAGCATCAGAGTAAAATCAGCAAAGTGGAACTTGCTGGAATATATGTGCTAGTATTGCCGGTACGACTAGAAAGGCTTCGGATACTAGCTCTTTCAAGTAAAGGTGCGATACTGTTAATATCAGTGTATGTCTCAAAGGCGACACAAATCCCCACATTTCCTTGCTATTCTTATAGGATTCAAGTGGGCAGGCCACTACAAATCCTATTCCTATGTTTACAACATCTTACGAATCAAAGAGGCTCAAAGTGTCCATCACAACCGACCGTATAGACCTCTACACTGCAAATGTGCCTGCTCATCTTCAGTACAAGGAACATACTGTACTACTATCATACTCCCTTCGTTCCAAAATATAAGTCTTGGTAGAGATTTCCACTATGGATCACATACAGATGTATCCAGATACATTTTAGATTGTAGATTCACTCATTTTGCTCCATATGTAGTCCATGGTGGAATCTATACAAAGACATGTATTTAGGAATGGAGAGAGAACATATTAAGGAAGAACGGAAGAGGAAGATGGTAAAGAAGAGCAATCAGATTTTGGATAATAAAATGTTAGTTGCGCAGTGCCCACACATGATGAACCAGAGCGCATTAAGAATGCAACTCCCAGCTGTCTCTCGACCATTTCAGGCGGTTGGATGAAGATCCTACGTCTCCTAACCCTTCGTCTTCCTCGTCTCTGATTCTTCCCATACAGAACAACGCACGGGCCGCCGGCCGGACCACCGGCCCCCACCGCATGTGTTCCTCCGCCACCGCCACCGCCACCCCCACCCCAACCCCCACCCGTGTTGAGTTTTCTTTGTTCGACGAGGCCCCACAACCACCCGAGCCCCTTCGATCGCACCGGTGAACTCCGGCGAGCTCTGAAAAATTGACTCACCCAATTTTGAAATTTAGTCTACTATGATTTAACTAGTTCGGAATATAAAGGGGAAAACCATAAGCATTGGGAGTATAGTGTTGAGCGTGCCATGGCCGATCTGAAGGTGCAAACCGGACAAAGGCAACTTCGCAACCAAGACAAGAAATCAGAGTAAAGTACTAGCGATCTATTTTCTTGCTGCGATAAATAAGTTGAGTAGATACGAAAGAGTACCGCATCTGTTGCGGCGCCGTGTATGCATCTGCTGAGAATTTGACGGTGCTGCAGTAGCGATGGCTGTCACCGGCGTGGAAGCATATCTAGGAGGGTAGACGGTGGCGGCAGGGCACGGTGGACGAGATGGTGATAGGAGCGGCGTCGGCAAGGTGGACAACGGTGGGGATGAAGCGAGAGGACGGGATGCAAGGATCCCGGTCCGAAGGCGTGGATGAGAGAGGTCAATTTCTTGTAATGGACGGCGGCGTCGGGGTATCAGCTACGGCATGGTGTAGGAGGACGGCGGTGGATGGGGTGGCGGACGGCGGCGGACAGAGGAGGGTGGGGTGGAGAGGGTGTTTTGGCGCCCACGGAGTACGAATGGGGAAAATGGAGGTAGAGACACTAGTAGAAAAAGGGGCTATGGTCCAGGCCGCCTCAGCCCATTAGTCCCGGTTCAGTCTAGAACCGGGACTAATGTGAGCAGTGGTCCCGGTTCGTGCGACTAAGGCATTAGTCCCGGTTCATCTAGACGTTTTGGTCCCGGTTGGTGGGATGAACCGGGACCAATGGGCCTCGCTCCTGGCCCACAACTATTGGTCCCGGTTCATGCCACGAACCGGGACTAAAGATTAGACCTTTAGTCCCGGTTTGAGACACGAACCGAGACTAATGGGGATGAGACCTTTAGTCCCGGTTCGTGCCACAAACCGGTACTAAAGGTTCCATTTTCAAACTATACCCCCCCCCCCCCCTGTGGATCGCCTTTTCAGTTTTTTAAAAAATAAAAGAAAATGATGGAAATGTCAAAAAAATGAAAGAAAATAAGTTTCACATGTGATATGTGGTCTAGTTGTTGGGATAATTTACAAATATGAATTTCGACTTTATTTACAAAATCTCTCTGGAATTTGTAAAATGCGCATAACTTTTGCGTACGAACTCAGATAAAAAAGTTTTTTATATGAAAAATCATCTACTCGAAAAGTTACATCCGATGGAGACGGCCTATGGCCTGTTTGCAAATTTCTAGAATCCTCAAATTCCAAAAGAAAAAAAAGTTATGCTCAAATTTCAGTTTTTTGAAATTTCAGTTTTTTTAAATACTTATTCAAGAAGTATTAGTGTCACTAAATAATTATTCAAGAATATTAGTGTTATTAAATAATTATTTCACCTTTTTTGAATTTTGGTCAAATCTGGTCAAACTATGGTCAAACTTGGTCAAACAATGGTCAAACTACTTATTCAAAAATATTAGTGTTACTAAAAAATTATTGTTTTTTAGAACAATAGTTTTAAACTCAAACAGTGAAATATGTGACTTCATGCTCAAGCTAAATTCCTGAGGGTTAATAGGATTGACATCTTACTATTGTCAGGAAAACAACAAGTGCAGACTTGGAAACGAGAGAGAATAGAACCCGGAAGTTAAGCGTGCTCAGGCTGGAGTAGTGAGAGGATGGGTGACCGTTCGGGAAGTGAGATGATTTGGAATGATGAGGGGTGATTAGAGATTAAATTGAGCAGTGATGAGGGGTGATTAGAGATTAGAGGTTAAAATAATTCAGAAATTTGAAAATAAAAAAAATTCAAAAAAAATTTAAAAGAAAAATTCAGGAAATTTCCTTTAGTACCGGTTGGTATTACCAACCGGGACTAAAGGTGGACCGGCCACGTGGAGGGCCTTTAGTCCCTGTTCTGGATTGAACAGGGACTAAAGGGTCAGGGCATTAGTACCGACCCTTTAGTCCCAGTTCCAGAACCGGGACTAAAGGCCCTTACGAACCGGGACTAAAGGCCCTTTTTCTACCAGTGAGAGGAAGGGGGGAACCATGTATTCAGGGCGCGCTTGTCTCAAATGCAAGGAAAATTACAAACTTAGCCCCCGTTTCAAATTTCTACTACATCACAACAACATTAGTCGGTTGGGGATAGGACGGTAATATCACATACACCGAATATTTGCCAGCGAGAGTTTGTTTTTGGCGCCCACCATGTATGAATATGAATCGGGGAGGGAGTCGATTTCGGCCGAGGACACACTGTGTTTTGGCGCCCACTGTGTATGAATCCGGGTGAGAGGCGGTTACGTCATGTTTGGGTGAAATTACAAACCTACCCCTATCGAAACTTATAGAAATCCAGCAGATAGGCTTTGCGTGGCAGGGATAGGCAGTAGTGATTTCCATCTCGCAGATTTTGGTTTTGGGCAGTTACTGCGACTTTCCCCGCTTTGTTCAGTTGCAGAGTGCATGTTTACCGTGCCAACTCAATTCGAATCCCGTTTGTATTCTATTTTTTCCGGGTGGGATCCATTTTCAATTGGAATTACATTCTATATACATCATTTTTTATATATACTTTCAAAAGCACAACACCATTTATACATAAATATGGATTACAAATGGCATTATCTCAGATTCATAAGGTTGTATCCATCAATTTGGATTTTCAAATATTTGAAACCACTTTATGTTGAAATCCAATGTATGCATTCCTCGCTAACTGTCTCCAATTAATGTGTGTTTCATGCGGGTTTTTTTACTTCTCAAACATATATAATGTGTTTCACACACGCAACATATAGTGTAATCCCGTTTAGACATTAATTGCATATAAACCCTGCATTGTTTGTAATTGAAGAATCTATGGATCACCAATATTGATAAACTATATAACATTACACGTGTGCCCAAATTCAAATGAATATGCATGTTTGATACTCCAATTTGTGTTATGATATTATTGATGTCGTGATCTCCAGTTTAAATATTTGAATCCCCTTTAATCTAGATATTCGTCTCATATAGCTATCACTCATGCTTATATAGGACTATCTCTCTGGACCTATACACGTTCATCATCTCTCAGGTTTCTCTCGTGCTACCTGTATGTCGACAATGATCTTTTATCTTCGTACACTAGTGCAGAACAGGGCAATAGCACTGGTTTGTAAGGCCCTTTAGTGTCAGTTCGGTAACCGACGCTAAAGTGTAGGCACTAAAGCCCCCCCCCCCTTTAGTACCGGTTCAGCATGAACCGGTGCTAAAGGGCAACCACGTGGCACGAGCCAACTTCGGGGGCAGGGAACCCTTTAGTACCGGTTGGTGTCACCAACCGGTATTAAAAGGTTGGGGGGTTTTGGGTTTATGATTTATTTTTCATTTAATTTTGTGTTTTCAATTTAATTCTTTTTCGTTTGCTGGTATTTTACGATACTACATATTGTACACATTATGCATATATATAAATAGAATTTCTAGTAGAACCGATCATAATATATATACACACAATTTCTCCTAATTGGTGCCTTCGGAGCATGATAACAATTGGAAGTGGTTCATGGGGGCGGTAGCGGGTAATAGTATTCTCCTTTGGGATCTATGACCTGGTCGAGCAAAAATCCCGCTATTTCCTCTTGAATTGCTTCTATGCGGTCCTCTGTTAGGAGCTTCTCCCGCACCTCTTTGAACTGTTAAGAAGGAGATCAATATGCATGTGTATTAGTTGTGTGACTAGATATCGATAATGGTGTGAAAATTGTGAATAGTGTTCTGACAAACGTACCCACTCCTGTCTTTGAGATCTTCTCCTTTCGGACACCATCATGCGAATGTTCTCGCAAACGTAGTATGCACACAGATTATTCCCCGGCGCCTGCTTCAGGACATTTACGAGAATGGAATTTGATCAGATAATAATTAATCAAGCATGATAATTAAAGAGATAGCAGCTAGCTAGTACTACTTAATTACTTACCTGGGGTCGATACCATTTCAGATTTTGTTTCCATGGTCCTGGAGTGGCCTTGATGAACTTTGACCAAGCCCTGCCCGCCGACAAAGAAAATGAATAAATGGGTTATTAAATAGTTGTTATCAGGAAATGACGAACTAATTAAATAGGCCGAGATATAGTTAATAATGATTGAAATTACCTGTTGACTATCCCCTTCACGATGGTGTAGTCACTTGCTTTCTTAAGTAGTGAGTCTAGTACTTCAACTGTTCCTTCATCAACTTTAATGATTAACAAGATCCAGTGAAATATGCATGCACACACGTTTGCATGTCTTAATTAAGCGGACATATGTAAGAAAAAACATTTAGCTAGCTAGTATGCACAAACAGAATTTGTAGTACAAGACAGTGTGACTCACTCGAAGTTGTAAGGAAGTAGTATATCTTCATTGTATTTGAGGCGCTTGAAGAACTCTAGCACGCTTTCCTCTACACTTTTTTCGTAATATGGATCTAATTTCCATGTGTATTCATTAATGGTATTTGGGTCAACGAACCCAATGCCATAGCATCCACCATTCTTCATTTCATAAATCTTCATCCTGCATAATACCACATAAAAGAATATAGTGAGGATAATTATAGGTAATGATTGATCAAAATGATCACTACAGCTAGCTTGAGACTTAAATTACAGAAAGAAATCACTTACAGACAATAGCAACTGACGATAGATTTATCGAGTGCATCTTGATTGTATAGCTGAAATAGTTCTGAATACTCAACGGTCACAGCTTTCTCATGGTAGTAATTATCCTTCTTGACATTCACCATGAGGGACTCTCGATTGGAAATCTTGGTAATGTCCATGTACCATTGATGCAATTCATACATTTTTGTTCGGAGCTTATTGACCTCGTCTGGCTCGACCAAAGCTTGGCCCCGGACATATTTCCGTTTTATTTCCTCCTCTCTAGTTGGAGACATGGGCTCGATATCGAGGAGTTGTCCAACAGTGATCCCGATCGTTTCAGCCTGCTCAATATGCTCCTCGGTTATTACCACATCGCCCACCCCGGGAACGTTAACGGTTTGCCCATGTGTTGTTGGCACAACAAGCGGGGGGATTGATTGCACCGCCTGTTCTCCCAGCTGGGGAACAGTTTTACCGCTCTTTTTGCCAGCTGATTTGCTCAAGCTCGAGCTCACCTCTTTGTGTAGACGTGCTCGATTTAACTTATTGATGTGGCGCTCATAGTCTGTGTCAACAGGCTTGGGAGCTGGTGCTCTAGCCATACGAACGAAGTGCTCAATATTTTCAACAGGCACTTTCTCCCTTGGCGGCGGTGGCAGTTTCGGTGCAAAACTGGCTTCCACCCCGGCCTTCGATATGGCTACGTTTTCCTCCTCGGAATTTTCGTAAGGCCTCTGCAGAAGAGGCGCGAGGCTTGGACCATATTGAAATCGCTTGCCTCTGCCTATACCTCCAGTACCACCTCGACTTGTACCGCTACGCACGATAGCTGAGGCGGCTCTCTTTCGTGATTGCTGAGGTGGCGAAGACGGATGACGTGGTTAAGTTGGAAGAGGAGGAGTGGGCTGAAGCTGTGCCGGACTTGGAGGAGGAGTGGCCTGACGCTTTTCCGGACTTGGAGGAGGAGGAGTGGCCTGACGCGTTGGTGGACTTGGAGGAGCGGGAGTCTGCTGACTCGGTGGCGGACTTCGTAGAGGAGTCGGATGACGCGGTGTCCGTGGCCTTCGAAAGATGATGCAATCCTTTCTCCATAGGATGATACGATGGTTGGCCTCTCCCAGTTTGTGCTCATCGTCACCTCCAGGAATGTCAAGCTCTAGCCCCGAATATTGGTCCACCGCCTAATCAACCAAGACACGAGCATAGCCCGCTGGAATCGGATTGCAATGGAAGGTTGCCTCGGGGGGGATTTGTAAATGAAAGGGCGTCCGCCACCTTCATGGATATGTTCTTCATTTTGAAGTGTAGCTCGCAGTTAGTGTTCTCCATGATGTCATCCACTGGGTAGCTATCCAGCAATGCATCGCCCGGGGCGGAACCCACGCTGCTTCTCGGCATGGATGGGACGATGCTATCTAATGGTGGATCATCCGCTAGCTGCTGAGACCCACTTTGCTGGCTAAGTGAGTCGATCTACTCATGCTGCCGCTCGAATTTGACTGCGAAGTCCGCGTGCGCTGCTTCTAGGCCTTGAAGGCGTTCATAGTCTAGCTTCCTCTGCTCCTCCTCCATCTTCCTCTTCTTCTCCTCCGCAATCTTCTTTCTCGCACGGGTTCTGTAGTCGGCGTTCCAATCCGAAAACCCCTCATACTACGGAATAGCGCCCGTGCCTCGTGTTCTTCCCGGTTGTTCAGGATTTCCCAGGGCACGCGTAAGCTTGTCGTTCTCTCTGTTGGGCTGGAACACCCCCGATCGAGCCCCTTCTATTGCAACAAGTAGCTTATCTTCGGCTCCGTCCAGACATGCCTTCTTCGAAACTTTGTCTGTCTTCGGGTCCAACTCCCCCCCATGCACATAGAACCAAGTGCTGCACCTGGGGGGCCAGCTCAATGTTTCTGGAGTGACACCTGCATCCAGCATCTCTTTCTCAGACTTATCCCACTTAGGCATTCCCACCGCATAGCCACCTGGCCCCAGCTTATGGAACTTATCCTTTTTTTGCGGCATTGGCCTTGTTTATTCTCGACCGTTCCTTAGATAATTCGGAATCCTTGAATTGCATGAAATCGTCCCAATGAGCACTTTGCTTCTGTAGTGTTCCCTCAAATACTGGAGTCTTCCTTCCTCCCTTGACGTACTTGGCGCATTCAAGATTCTTGTGGTTCTTAAATGCAACCACAATCTTCCTAAAAGCAGCGTCCTTGACTTTCTCCACATCTGCATCTGTGAAATGATCTGGTAGGGTGAAATGTTCCATGAGCGTTTCCCAAAGCAGAAGTTTTGGTCTGTCGTCGACAAAAGTAACTCCTGGACGTGGCTTTGCTGGCTCTCTCCATTCTTGAAGGGAGATCGGGAGTTGGTCCTTCACAAGAACTCCGCACTGACGAATGAAGTTGTCTGCAATCTTCTAAGGCGCTAATGGTTCGCCATTAGGTTTGATGGCCTTGATATTGTACTTTACGCCTTCCTTCAACTTTTTGTTCCGGCCTCATTTCCTGTTGCCTGAAGATTTGCTCGATCTGGATGGCTGAAAGAAGAAAGATCGATTCGTTAATATATCTTCAAGTCATTTAAAACATGTGATGATCACCAGATGCCTGCTTATATAAATATATATACCTCGCCAGTCTTTGTTGTTTCAAGATCAACATTTTCTTCATCATGTTCATAGTTCATGAGTTCATCAATTCGGTCATCGCGATCGAATATCATATCACCCTCCTCGATGTTGTTTAGATATCATCACATCATTCTCCTAATGATGTGATCTCGTTTAATGACAACTCATGTCAATGGTTAGGAAACCTTAACCATCTTTGATCAACGAGCTAGTCAAGTAGAGGCTCACTAGGGACACAGTGTTTGTTTATGTATTCACACATGTATTTAAGTTTCCGATCAATATAATTCTAGCATGAATAATAAACCTTTATCATGAATAAGGAAATATAAAATAACAACTTTATTATTGCCTCTGGGGCATATTTTCTTTAGCGTTGCGGCTGGTCCACAGGGAGGGTGGCTGATTTAGTGGACTTCATCAATTTGGTGGGGTTTAGAGTAGGTCCGGGGGCGACTGTCGCGTCCGGATAGACCGCCCCACATATATGGGTTGGGTTTAAGTGGTGTCAAACAACCCATGTTTATGGACCGACTTTCGAGATCCAGTTGGGTGCCGTTTTTCGGTCCGGGAGATTTGGGGAAGTGGAGGGTCCCATTGTAGATGTTCTCACGCCCGTTCCATAGGCATATGCTCGCTATAATAGGCTTCACAACAACAAAATAAAATCATTCATAGTGGTATTATTGAAACTTGTATTGATGAAATTGAACTGCACAGTTCATACTTGCACATATAGAACACCACAGTGTGAATAATTGAAATAAACAAGGCATACTAAGAACAAACAAATATAGCAAATGAAACTGGACATATGCTAACTACAAACAATCGAACAACAAAAAACCGTTAAGGAAGGCATATGCTTGCTACAACAGGCTTAACAACGACCAAATAAAGTCATTCATAGTGGTATTGCTGAAACTGGTATTGATGAATTGAACTGCATAGTACATAGTTGCACATATAGAACACTACTGTAACACCCCGGTGTAATGATGCTACAGTAACCTCTAGGGTTAAGCTAATCATTTTGCTAAACAAGTATTTGATCATCATTGTCTCCTGTCTCTTTCAAATTCTAGTTGAATTCATTTTCAAACTATGAGTGAAATTCAAAATGCTCAAACATGAAAACTAAAAGGTTCATCATGTGTAAAATATTCTCCTGGTAATATTGGTGGTGAACCAACATTTTTCCAAAATGCATATGTGGCCTAAAATAGCTAAAACAGAAAAGCTTTAAAAAAATAAAAAGAAAAAAGAGAAAAGCGGAGAGGCCCTGCCCCTCACTGAGCCTTCGGCCCAAGTAACCCCCAGGCCGGCCCAGTCGCGCCTACCTAACCCCCACTCCCTCGCTAACCCTAACCCGGTCGCCCCGTTCCACCACTCCCTCCCCACGCGCCCCCACTCCCCCACATTTCCCTCGCTCCTCTGCCCCCCGTCCCGATCCAAATCGAGGGGCGGTAACCCCGGCGACCGTGCCCCGCGCCCTACCCCATGACGTCGGCGCTCGTTCCCGGCGCTACCCCGCCGCCGGTGCGGCTCACGGCCTTGACACGCCGGGCCTCATCGCCGTCGTCTCCCCGCCTCGCCCTCGACACCCGCGACGCCCCAAGGCCGACGTCACCGCGTGGAGCCACCCCCCCCCCCCCGCGTCGCCGGACTTCCTCGTCCATGTCGCTCGCCCCCTCATCTCGCCCTCATCGGCTCCGTCAAGCTCGCCGACCCCCCCTACCCTACAACGGGGGTGAGCCCTCCTTTCCTTCTCGTTCCGCGTCGACCAAACGCCATTGTCCCGCCCTGACCGCGACCCATCGCACCGCCCGCGCCCGTGGCTCGCCTCCCCTGCTTTGCCCGCTCGCGGCCACCACCACCGTCGCCGCGACCGCGCGCTACCCGCCTCGCTGCGGCCTGCGCACATCGTGTCCCGCGCGCCCCTTTGCTCCACGCACCACTCGCACCGTCGTCACCCCTGGCCGCTACCGCCGGCGCCCTCTCGCTCGCTGGACCGCGCGTCCGCGTGCCTGACCGCGCCTCGCCTACCATTGCCCGCTCGACCGACGCCCCGCTCCGGTCACTTCTACCACCGACCCCCATGTCGGCCGCATCCCGGGGCTGCCCCGCCGTGGACTCACCACTTCTGCCTCCGACGGCCGGCCTCGCCGCGCTTCCCACTGGCGGGGCGCGCCCGGGGCCAGTGCCCGTTCGAGCGGCGCCCACACCGGCCACCCGTTACGCCCGCCCCGTTAGGCCTTGGTCCAATGACGAATGGGGCCCGCCCCCTGTTAAAACGAAAACAGAAATAAAAATGTAAAAAAAAGGATGTTTAAAATAATTAATTAATTAATTAATTAGTTAAATAACTTAATTAACATTGACTAATTAGCCTAATGGACATATTTAGTCTAGTTAAACCTGCTTAATTAAACCACACAATGACAATTGGGCCCCACTGCCCCATCGACCAGTCAACCCGGTCAGAGTTGACTGTTGACCCTGATGACATCATGATGATGTCATGCGGATGCAGTAAACTCATTTTCGTTTTAAATTAAATTGCAAAATGTCTTTAAAACTTTGGAAAATCATAGTAATTAAACCGTAGCTCGGATTGAAAAACTTTCTACATCAAAGTTGCTCAGAACGACGAGACGAATCCGATTTGCGGTCTGTTCATCTATCACATGCCCCTAGCATGCTGAACATGGTACTTTCCCCCTCCGGTCATCTGCCTAACACAGGTCCGGAACCGGGATTACATTCCCGGTTGATTTTCCCCCTTCACCTATATCGTGTAGCCATACGTTAGGTCACACCCGGCACGTCATATTGCCACGTTATGCTTTGTGATGCTATGTTTTCTTTATAATTACTATTTCATCCCCCTCTTCTCTCCCGTAGACCCAGAGACCGATGTCGCCCCTGTGATCGACTACGTCGACGATGACCCCTCCTTGCCAGAGCAACCAGGCAAGCAAACCCTCCTTGACCATTCCGATATCGCCCATTTCTTTCCCTCTCATGCTTGCATTAGAACTGCTACTGCTTTCTGTATGATCCTACTCTGATGCATAGCCTGTTGTTGTTACCTGCTTTCATACCTTACCTGCTTATCCTAAACTGCTTAGTATAGGTTGGTTAGTTATCCATCAGTGACACGCACCATGTCCCAGTTGCCCTGTTTTATGTTCGATGAGTTAATCAACATGATCGACGTCCAGGCCCCGACACCGCACATCACTTTCCCCTTTTTTTGCTCGACTCTATAGAGTTACCATCGAGTGCCGAGGGTAGAACCTCATACATCACTCCTGATGAGATCTCTGTATTGTAGCTATCCGGTCATGGTCATCGAGGGTGATTTCCTCCTTAACCACTTCTGTTACGGTTCTGTAGTGCAACCCCTCAAGCGTGAACCTCGAGGGTGGATCCTCTTATGTTCACCTTGATGATCACATCGAGTGGAATTAACCAGGGGGTGATTCCTCGGGTTTTCCCCTTGGTGTCAGACACATTGTTACTACGGTTACTATGACTTTACCATGAACCATGTTACTAAAGACGGGTCGGCCCTGAGGGGTACCCGCGCGAGCTTAATTGCGAGTGATGTGGGTCGGGTTGACCTGGAGGGTGCCCGCGAGATAATTACGAGGCGTGGCCGGGCATTCTTAGCCCTTGCCACAAGTACTCGAGACGGGGCGACGGGGTCACATCAATCGTGAGTCTCTGCTCGTTACCGCGTGCTCCTAATCCACTACGATTTGGATATTTGATCCAAGGGGCCACTGGCCTGATAGCACTAACCATCACGTGGGCATAGTATGGGCGTTCTGTGTCATATGCATCAGCCGAAGCTTAATAGACGTCAGCCACTGAGCAGCGCGTGCCGGGTTGGACTGCGTAAGCTCCTACCTTGTTGAAGGAGGTAGCTAGGTCTGCTCACCGGCCGCGTACGCGATGTGCAGGAGTTCCCGGGGAGATGGCCCATGACACTGGGGCATAGGTCTAGTCCGGCGTGTTGACCTCTCTATTAAGCCTAGTTTGGGTTGCGGCGTATTGTTTGGTCGAGGCCAGGCATGACCCAGGAAAGTGTGTCCGACCGGAGTTAATCGAGCATGGTGGGTAAGTTGGTGCACCCCTGCAGGGAAGAAAACATCTATCGATAGCCTGTCCTACGGTAATGGACACTTGGAGTTGTATCCCGATCGATACAACTAGAACTGGATACTTGTGATGAGAAATGAATTGTGGATGAGAAATGGATAGTATGGCTCTGGGATTGTTTTCTCGCAGGGAGTCGAGAAAGGATCTCTGGCCAAGGTTGACAACACTACTGCTACTTTACTTTATGCTACTCTACGCCCTCCTGTTGCTGCAAGATGGTGGTTTCCAAAAGATGCTAGTCATCGATAGGACTAAGCCTTTCCTCTATTCTGGCATTTTGCAGTTTAGTCCATAGATACAACCCATTTCCATTGATACAGATGCATACTTAGTTTAGATCTGATGTAAGTCTTGCGAGTACTTTGGATGAGTACTCACGGCTGCTTTGCTACCTCTTTTCCCCCATACTCGATTGTTGCGACTAGATGACGGATCTCAGGAGCCAAATGACACCACTGATGACTACTGCTACCCCGAGGGTGCCTACTACTACGTGACGGCCACTGATGACTTGGAGTAGTTAGGAGGCTCCCAGGCAGGAGGCCTTGCCTTTTCGATCGTTGTTGATTTTATGCTAACCTTCTTAAGTCAAACTTGTTTAACTTATGTCTGTACTTAGATATTGTTGCTTCCGCTGACTCTTGTGTATTCGAGCTTATGTATTTGAGCCCTCGAGGCCCCTGGCTTGTAATATAAAGCTTGTATTATTTTAATTTGTGTCTAGAGTTGTGTTGTGATATTTTCCCGTGAGTCCTCAATCTTGATCGTACACATTTGCGTGTATGATTAGTGTACGGTCAAATCGGGGGCGTCACAAGTTGGTATCAGAGCCGACTGCCTGTAGGTAGCCCCCTTTCCAACTCCTTGGCCGAAGTTGAGTCTAGTCACTGAAAAACTTTTACTAACATTGGTTGTGTGTCTTACGGGCCCACGTCGCCATATGGGTGGTATTAGGATCTTTTATTCCTCGTCTATACTCTGGGACTCTGATCTCTCTGCTATTCGGGTTAAAATGGTTTTACTTACTCTAACATTAGGATCCCGTGACCACATTCACCCCAAAGCTGGATAAGCCATAGTTTTTCCTCAGAATAGTATTGTGGATAGTACACACACTGTCGTGATGACAACGAAGTGGTATCCATCGTACCTCTTTCAGTATGCATGTTTCATCATGAATGATCCTTGTCTTTGCAAATGCTCAATGCTGAACTACCCCATGTTACATGTTAGCAGGATGGTTAGACCCGCTGGTCGTGGCCGTGGTGCCAATGATCCACCACAGCCCAATTTCTTTGCTGGAATGATGCAACAATTTGAGCTGAACCGCTAGTTCATGGAAGGAATGATGGCTCATTTTCCTCGTCCGCACATGAATCAACAGCCAACCCCAGTAACTCTGCGGTACTTCTTGCGCCTCAACCCAACTATTTACCGCAGCTCAACTCAACCCCTTGATGCTGATGACTGGCTCCGCGACATCACATATGAAATGGAGTCTGCTAGTGTGGACCCTGCTAGCTATGTCACCTTTGCATCTTTCTTTCTGAAGGGTCCCGCTGCTCAATGGTGGGACAACCACAGGCGTACCATGCCTACTGGAACGGTCATTAGTTGGCCTGATTTCCAACCTGCCTTCCGTGCCCGCTTCATTCCTCGGGGAATCATGGACAGGAAGAAACGAGATTTCCGCAACCTCACCCAAGGCAACAATACTGTAGATGCTTATCAGTGGGAATTTTTGGACTTGTCTCGTTATGTTGAAGAAGACATTGCAACTGATGCTCATAGGCAAGAAAAGTTCCGTGATGGACTTCACCCTGATATTAAGCTAGCACTACTCGCTCATGACTTTGCTGACTTTGCCACCTTGGTGAACAAGGCTATTCAGGTTGAGACTGGTCTCAGGAACACCGGGGATCCCTCAGACGCAGCCGTGACGCTGGCTCATCTTCGGGCCCGTCAACACAGAAGCGTCGGATATGGATTCCCCACAGCATGTATCGTCCAACTGCACCTACACCAAGACAATCCTATGCTGCACGTCGTCTGTCTCCTCCACCATAGAGGCAGCCTCTTCGATATGTAGCACCCCAAGCTTCTGCTCCCAATCCCAATGATGGTCTGTGCTTAGAGTGTGGCCTTCCAGGTCACCGTTCCAGGAAATGCCCTCAAAATCAGAATCAACTGGCTCTGCCTTCAAATGGTCATAACAATCAGCCCCATAACAACAATGCCAGACCTTATGGTCGTGGTCAGGCTAATCATGTTGATCTGAATGAAGCTCAAGACCAGCCTGCCACTGTGATGGGTACTCTTCTCGTTAATTGAGTACCTGCTTCTGTTTTATTTGATTCAGGAGCATCGCATTCATTCATGTCAGAAAACTTTGCATATGCACACGACATTTGATGCGAGCCCATGAACACTCCAATAGTGGTACGCACCCCTGCGGGTCAGTGTCAAACCACCATGATTGGTCGCGACGTCCCCGTTGAAATTGAAGGGTTGGAATTTCATGTTTCTCTTATTATTCTGGAGTCTTCCAACATTCACCTCATTCTAGGAATGGAATGGTCGAAAGCACATACTGCCTCTATCATTTGTGCCACCAAAGTCGTTCATCTCCTACATCCTTCCGATGAGATAGTAAGCTACCATGCTTAGATTGTTCAAAATGCTGAAGCACGAGTTTATGCTTTGAATGCATTGAACGCAGTACCTCTTGAGGGAATTGAAAAGATTCTAGTTGTTCACAACTTCCTAGATGTCTTTCCACAAGAACTTCCAGGAATACCTCCTGCCCGGGCTGTCGAGTTCGTCATCGACTTGAAACCAGGCACCGTTCCTATTGCCAAACGACCCTACAAGATGCGACCTCATGAACTCCTTGAACTTAAGGAGGAAATCGACAAATCTCTTCATAGTGGTTTCATTCGTCCAAGTTCCTCAGCTTGGGGGCACCTTCTCTCTTTGTAAATAAGAAGGATGGGACGAATCGTTTGGTCCAAGACTACCGTCCTATCAACCAAGATACAATTCAGAACAAATATCCCCTTCCTCGGATCAATGATCTGTATGATCAACTGGCTAATTCATATATATTCTCTAAACTAGACTTGAGGTTGGGTTACCACCAGATCCGTGTTCGTGAAGAGGATATTCCAAAGACCGCATTCGTCACTCGTTATGGTTCTTACGAGTACATCGTCATGTCTTTTGGCTTGACCAATACTCCAGCCACATTCTCTCGTCTGATGAACTACATATTCATGGATTACCTCGACAAGTTTGTCGTAGTCTATCTGGATGATATTCTGGTATATTCTAAGAACAAAGAAGAACATGATGAACATCTTTGACTTGTTCTAGAGAAGCTTCGAGAACATCAACTTTTTGCTAAGTATTCCAAGTGCGAATTTTGGTTACCCGAAGTCACCTACCTTGGTCATGTCATCTCCAAGGATGGTATTGCCATCAACCCAGAGCGAGTTCAGGCTATTCTTGACTGGACCCCTCCGAAGACTGTCAAGCAAGTCAGAAGGTTTCTCGGTCTAGCCAGCTATTGTCGCCGCTTTGTGAAGAACTTCTCCAAGATTGCCAAGCCACTGACCAATCTGCTTCACAAAGTCGTTAAGTTCGATTGGACAAACAGATGTCAGGAAAGTTTCCAGGCACTCAAAGACAAGCTGACATTTTCCCCAGTGCTTGCTCCCCCTGATTCTCGTAAGGACTTCGTCATCTATTGCAATGCTTCACGTCAAGGATTAGGCTGTGTCCTAATGCTAGAGCGCAAAGTGATTGCTTATGCCTCTCGTCAAGTGCGTTCTCACGAAGAGAACTACCCAGTTCATGACCTTGAGCTTGCTGCGGTTATATATGCATTGAAGCTATGGCGACAATACCTTCTCGGTAATCATTGCGAGATCTTCAATGATCATCAGAGTCTGAAGTACATGTTTACTCAGCCAGATCTGAACCTCCGTCAGCAGTGATGGATGGACGCTATTGCTGACTACAATTGCGGTATATCCTATACCCCTGGTAAGGCTAAAATAATGGCCGATGCCCTGAGTTGTAAGTCTTATTGCAATAATCACATGGTCTACAAAGCTCAACCCCGCCTTTATGAAGAGCTATGCAAGCTGAACCTTCTACTAGTTCTATAGGGTTCTCTTAATAACCTTGTCTTGGAACCAACTCTTCTAAAAGCAATTAAGTCTGCACAAGCCAAGGATGCTCCTGTTGATTTGATGAAAAAGGATCTTGCCTTGGAGAAATAAGGAGATTTCTCACTTGGTGAAGACGGAACCTTGTACTTTAGAGATCGCATTGTAGTACCTCGGTTCGAGCTTATGACAGAGAAGGTGATGAAAGAAGCGCATGACACCCCTCTCTCTATTCATTCGGGAAGTACCAAGATGTACTTAGACATTCGTCAGAAATATTGGTGGTCCAAGATGAAGCAAGATATTGCTCGATATATCGAAGAATGTGACGTTTGTCGTCGCGTCAAAGAAGAACATCAAAAACCGGCTGGACTTCTGCATCCTCTCCCTATTCCTGAATGGAAGTGGGATAAGATTCAGATGGACTTCGTCACTGGCCTTCCCAAGTCTCAGAAAGGTAACGATGCTATCTTTATCGTCATCGACCAATTCTCGAAGGTTGCTCACTTTCTGCCAGTCAAGGAGTCTATCATTGCTAGTCAATTAGCAAACTTGTATATCTCCTGAATTGTGTCACTCCACGGCATTCCGAAGGAGATCAGTTCATACCGTGGCAGTATATTCACTTCGAAGTTCTGGGATTGGTTCCAAGAGGCAATGGGAACTGATATTACCTGGAGCACTGCTTATCATCCCCAATCCCAAGGCCAAGTCGACCGAGTCAATCAAATTCTTAAAGACATGCTTCGAGCTTGTGTTATTTCTTTCGGCAAGAAGTGGGAAGAATCTCTTCCTTATGCAGAGTTCTCTTATAACAACAGCTATCAAGTCAGCTTGAAGATGGCACCCTTTGAAGTGCTATATGGACGTAAGTGCCGAATCCCTCTGAATTGGTCAGAAACTGGGGAACGGACGCTCATTGGTCCAGACATTATTAAACAAGCTGAAGAGCAGGTTCACATTGTCCGGGATAATCTTAAGGTGGCCCACTCCTGCCAGAAGAGCAACTATGACCGGAAACACTAGGGTTCAACTTATCATCCTGGTGAACAAGCTTATTTTCGTGACACTCCTTTGAGAGGCACTCATCGATTTGGAGTCAAGGGCAAGCTAGCTCCTCGCTACATTGGTCCCTTCCGTATTCTCGCCTGTCATGGACTGGTGGCTTATCAACTGGAGTTGCCACCTTAGTTCTCTCATGTTCATGATGTCTTCCACGTGTCGCAACTTTGTCGATGCTTCAAGGATCCGGAACGTGAAGTGGATCCGGAATTGATTGAAGTTCAAGATGATCTCACATACAAAGAGCATCCGATTTGCATTCTTAAAGAAGATGAACGTCGAACACACCAAAAGGTTACCAAGATCCTCAAAGTGCAATGGTCAAATCATTCTAAAGATGAAGCCACTTGGGAACATGAGGATAACCTCCGTGCTGAATACCCCAACATGTTCCCTTCTACCTCTTAATTCGCGGGACGAGAATTTGTTTTAGAGGAGGAGAGTTGTAACACCCCGGTGTAATGATGCTACAGTAACCCCTGGGGTTAAGCTAATCATTTTGCTAACCAAGTGTTTGATCATCATTGTCTCCTCTCTCTTTAAAATTCCAATTGAATTCATTTTCAAACTATGAGTGAAATTCAAAATGCTCAAACATGAAAACTAAAATGTTCATCATGTGTAAAATATTCTCCTGGTAATATTGGTGGTGAACCAACATTTTTGCAAAATGGCTATGTGCCCTAAAATAGCTAAAATAGAAAAGCTTTAAAAAAGAAAAAGAAAAAAGTGAAAAGGGGAGAGGCCCCGCCCCTCACTGGGCCTTCCGCCCAGGTAACCACCAGGCCGGCCCAGCCGCGCCTACCTAACCACCACTCCCTCGCAAACCCTAACCCGGTCGCCCCGTTCCCCCACTCCCTCCCCACGCGCCCCCACTCCCCCACATTTCCCACGCTCCTCTGCCCCCCCCGGTCCCGATCCATATCGAGTGGTGGCAACCCCGGCGACCGCGCCCCTCGCCCTCCCCCACGACGCCGGCGCCCATTCCCCGCAATGCCCCACCACCGCTGCGGCTCGCGGCATTGACACGCCGGGCCTCATCGCCGTCGTGTCCCCGCCTCGCCCCCGACACCCGCGGCGCCCCGAGGCCGACGTCGCCGCGCGGAGCCCTCCCCCCCCCCCCCCATCGCCGGACTTCCTCGTCCACGTCGCTTGCCCCCTCATCTCGCCCTCATCGTCTACGTCGAGCCTCGCTGAGCCCCCTACTCTGCAAAGGGGGTGAGCCCTCCTTTCCTTCTCGTTGCGCGTCGACCAAACGCCATCGTCGCGCACTGACCACGACCCGTCGCACCGCCCGCGCCCATGGCTCGCCTCGCCTGCTTCGCCTGCTCGCGGCCACCACCACCGTCATCGTGACCAGGCGCTACCCGCCTCGCTGCGGCCTGTGCACATCGCGTCCCGCGCGCCCCTCTGCTGCGTGCACCGCTCGTACCATCGTCGCCCCTGGCCGCTACCGCCGGCGCCCTCTCGCTCGCCGGACCACGTGTCCGTGTGCCTGACCGCGCCTCGCCTACCATTGCCCGCTCGACCGGCGCCCTACTCCTGTCACTTCAGCCACCGACCCCCATGTCGGCCGCGTCCCGGGGCCGCCCTGCCGTGGACTCGCCACTGCTGCCTCCGACGGCCGTCCTTGCTGCGCTTCCCCCTGGCTGGTCGCGCCCGGGCCAGTGCCCGTTCGGGCGGCGCCCACACCGGCCGCCCGTTACGCCCGCCCCGTTAGGCCTTGGGCCAATGACGAATGGGGCCCGCCCCCTGTTAAAATGAAAACGGAAATAAAAATGTAAAAAAAGGATGTTTAAAATAAATAATTAATTAATTAACTTAATTGACTTTGACTAATTAGCCTAATCGACATATTTTGTCTAGTTAAACCTGCTTAATTAAACTAGACAATGACAATTGGGCCCCACTGCCCCTTTGACCAGTCAACCCGGTCAGAGTTGATTGTTGACCCTGATGATGTCATGATGACATCATGCGGATGCAGTAAACTTATTTTCATTTTAAATTAAATTGCAGAATGTCTTTAAAACTTCAGAAAATCATAGTAATTAAACCGTAGCTCGGATTGAAAAACTTTCTACATCAAAGTTGCTCAGAACGCCAAGACGAATCCGATTCCGCGGTCTGTTCATCTGTCACATGCCCCTAGCATGCTGAACATTTGACTTTCCCCTTCCGGTCATCTGTCTAACATGGGTCCGGAACCGGGATTACATTCCCGGTTGATTTTCCCCCTTCACCTATATCGACATATCGTGTAGCCATACGTTAGGTCACACCCGGCACATCATATTGCCACGTTATGCTTTGTGATGCTATGTTTGCTTTATAATTACTGTTTCTTCCCCCCTCTTCTCTCCGGTAGACCTGAGACCGATGCCGCCCCTGTGATCGACTACGTCGACGACGACCCCTCCTTGCTAGAGCAACCAGGAAAGAAAACCCTCCTTGACCCCTTCTTTCCCTCTCATGCTTGCATTAGGACTGCAACTGCTTTCTGTATGATCCTACTCTAATGCATAGCCTGTTGTTGTTACCTGCTTTTATACCTTACCCGCTTATCCTAAACTGCTTAGTATAGGTTGGTTAGTGATCCATCAGTGACCCCCACCTTGTCCCAGTTGCCCCGCTTTATGTTTGATGAGTCAATCAACATGATCGATGTCCAGGCCCCGACACCACACATCCCTTTCCCCTTTTGTTGCTCGACTCTGTAGAGTTACCATCGAGTGCCGAGGGTTGAACCTCATACATCACTCCTGATGAGATCTCTGTAGTGTAGCTATCCGGTCATGGTCATCGAGGGTGATTTCCTCCTTAACCACTTCCGTTACGGCTCTGTCGTGCAACCCCTCAAGCGTGAACCTCGAGGGTGGATCCTCTTATGTTCACCTTGATGATCACATCGAGTGGAATTCACCGGGGGTGATTCCTCAGGGTTTCCCCTTGGTTCTAGACACACAGTTACTATGGTTACTATGACTTTACCCTGAACCATGTTACTAAAGACGGGTCGGCCCTGAGGGGTACCCGCGCGAGCTTAATTGCGAGTGATGTGGATTCGGGTTGACCTGGTGGGTGCCCGCGAGATAATTACGAGGCGTGGCCGGGCAATCTTAGCCCATGCCGCAAGTACTCGAGATGGGGCGACTGAGCGGCGCGCGCCGGGTTGGACTGCGTAAGCTCCTGCCTTGTTGAGGAAGGTAGCTAGGTCTGCTCACCGGCCGCGTACACAATGTGCAGGAGTTCCCGGGGAGATGACCCATGACCCCTGGGGGCATAGGTCTAGTCCGGCGTGTTTACCTCTCTATTAAGCCTAGGCCGGGTTGCGGCGTATTGTTTGGCCAACGCCAGGCATGACCCAGGAAAGTGTGTTCGGCCGGAGTTAATTGAGCGTGGTAGGTAAGTTGGTGCACCCTTGCAGGGAAGAAAACATCTATCGATAGCCTGTCCTATGGTAACGGACACTTGGAGTTGTATCCCAATCGATACAACTAGAACTGGATACTTGTGATGAGAAATGAATTGTGGATGAGAAATGGATAGTATGGCTCTGGGATTGTTTTCTCGCAGGGAGTCGAGAAAGGATCTCTGGCCGAGGTTCATAACACTACTGCGACTTTACTTTATGCTACTCTACTCCCTCCTGTTGCTGCAAGATGGTGGTTTCCAGAAGATGCTAGTCATCGATAGGACTAAGCCTTTCCTCTATTCTTGCATTCTGCAGTTTAGTCCACACATACAGCCCATTTCCTTTGATACAGATGCATACTTAGTTTAGATTTGATGTAAGTCTTGCAAGTACTTTGGATGAGTACTCACGGCTGCTTTGCTACCTCTTTTCCCCCATACCCAATTGTTGCGACCAAATGACGGATCTCAGGAGCCAGATGACACCACTGATTACTACTACTACCTCGAGGGTGCCTACTACTACGTGACGGCCGCTGACGACTTGGAGTAGTTAGGAGGCTCCCAGGCAGGAGGCCTTGCCTTTCCGATTGTTATTCATTTTGTGCTAGCCTTCTTAAGGCAAACTTGTTTAACTTATGTCTGTGCTCGGATATGGTTGCTTCCGCTGACTTTTGTGTATTCGAGCTTATGTATTTGAGCCCTCGAGGCCCCTGGCTTGTAATATAAAGCTTGTATTATTTTAATTTGTGTCTATAGTTGTGTTGTGATATGTTCCCGTGAGTCCTTGATCTTGATCATACACATTTGTGTGTATGATTAGTGTACGGTCAAATCGGGGGCGTCACAACCACACCGTGAATAATTGAAATAAACAAGGCATACTACGAACAACCAAGTACAGCAATTGAAACTGGACATATGCTAACTACAAACAACCGAAGAACCCATTAAACGAGGCATATGCTCGCTACAACAGGCTTCACAGCAACAAAATAAAATCATTCATAGTGCTATTGTTGAAACTTGTATTGATGAAATTGAACTGCACAGTTCATAGTTGAACATATAGAACACCATAGTGTGAATAATTGAAATAAACAAGGCATACTAAGAACAAACAAATATAGCAATTGAAACTGGACATATGGTAACTACAAACAACTAAACAACCAAAAAACGTTAAACGAGGCAGATGCTCGCTACAACAGGCTTAACAACAACAAAATAAAGTCATTCATAATGGTATTGTTGAAACTTATATTGATGGAATTGAACTGCATAGTTCATACTTGCACATATAAAACACCACACTGTGAATAACTGAAATAAACAAGGCATGCAACAAACAAAAAATATAGCAATTGAAACAAGACATATGCTAACTACAAACAACTGAACAACCAAAAATCGTTAAACGAGGCATATGCTCACCACAATAGGCTTAAGAACAACCAAATAAAGTAATTCATAGTGATATTATTGAAACTTGTATTGATGAAATTGAACTGCACGGTTCATACTTGCACATATAGAACACCACATTTTGAGCAACTGGAATAAACAAGGCATACCGCGAACAATGAAATATAGTAATTAAAACTAGACATATGCTAACTACGAACAATTAAACAACCAACACTAGTGGAAAAACGGCTAGCCACAACTCTCGTTAGTGGCGTGTCATTTTCCATCAATGCCAGCACTATTTTTCCAAGTACTGCTCGTGTAGGACAAATCAGTACGTTAGCTTTACATGCTTAGTGACGGCGTTGCTTTTTTGGAAACGCCACAAATTTGTTGGCCCATATGCACTCACCGTTTGGGATGCACTGGTGGCATTGGTTTTCTTTACACGCCATAGTTAATTTTTCAGTGCTGGCATTCGTCTTCTTTGCACGCCAAAAACACTTTTTCCATTTGATCAAGTGTATTAAGTATTTAATTATTATACTAGTCACAAAATAATAATAAAATTGTATTATGCTTTTTTCATGATTACTTTCACAGTTTTTATCATTTTAGGATTTTTATTTCTTTACCACCAGTTCAAATTTTGAGTCTTTTATTTTGTCAAGTCTTTCATTAATCTTAGTCCTTTTTTATTTGGCATGTGATTAGCTATGGCGTTGCCCTTTTATCCAACGCCGGCAATAACCTATCTGAGTCAACTTAGTAAAAGACCTAAGTCCCGTTTCACACCCCACTCGGCCTAGTCATAGACACAACTCCTCCCCCTGGACCAAGCCCCCGTCGCCCCTCCACTGCGACGTCGACGCCCCGTTGCCACCCTGTCGTCGCCCCTCGCCGGCACCAAGGTTAGATCCACTACTCCTCCGTTCGCGGACACGCCACACGGCCGGGATCCATTGGGATTTTCTTTGTGTCGTGTAGATTCCAAAGTTAGTTGCATAGATTGCTTTGTGTAGAAATTCTAGTGATAATCCAATTACTATTGTGTAGAATCCGATATTTATAATGCAGTTTCATTAGAAATATTTTCAGTGTCTAGATTATTAGGAATAAATAAAATGAAATCCTATAAATTACTAGTGTAGAATTTAATTACTTGTGTGTCTCCCTCCGTTGGCGGATCTGAGCTAGTTTAATAGAAATTGATATATTTAGTAGAAATGGATAGGATGTGTTATGTGTAGAATTTATTTACTTGTGTGTCTCCATCCCTTGGCGGATCTGAGTTAGTTTAGTAGAAATTGATATTTTTAGTAGAAATGGATAGAATATGTTATGTGTAGAATTTATTTACTTGTATGTCTCCCTCCGTTGACGGGTCTAAGCTAGTTTAGTAGAAATGGATATATTTAGTAGAAATGGATAGAATGTGTTATGTGTAATTTATTTACTTGTGTATCTCAATCCCTTGGCGCATCTGAGCTAGTTTAGTAGAAATTTATATATTTAGTAGAAATGGATAGAATGTGTTATGTGTAGAATTTATTTACTTGTGTGTCTCCTTTGGTTGGCGGATTTGAGCTAGTTTAGTAGAAATGGATAGAATGTGTTATGTTTAAACATCAGGGCAAGTTCTCATGTCCAAAAAATTTAGGCTGATAATTTGTTATAACTATCATCCGGTTCCACAAGGAGAAAATATCATTGGAAGTTAAAAGTCTGGCACTTGTCAAGCTTTTCTATTGATTGATCCTCTATAACCAAAATATCTAATTTGCTATGCAATTTGTTATTGTAGGTCACCACACGGTATGTAGTTTAATTAGTTCTATACATTGCAATATTTGAACTACTTTACATTGGTGTCAATATTCAGTGCTATGAAATTGCATATTATCTTAATCGTATACACGTTGTGTTTGTAGGTCATGGCCAATTCTGTAGGCAACAACGAGTCAGTGTGCGATGTGGACATGGCCAACAATAAATTCTTAGACAATTATGAGTATGTCGTCAAGAGCGTGCAAGGAGCGAATGACGAGCTAAAGGAGGAGATTAAAGAGCTACGCAAAGAGACTGTTTGGCTCGTTCAGGAGACTAATCAGCTTGGGGACGAGAGGGATAAGCTCGTCGGGGATTGGGATAAACTGAAGGAGGAGAGGAGACGCCTCAGGGCTAAGAGGATTGACCTGAAGATGGACATAGATCATTTCAAAAGAGAAGGAGAGGAGGATAGAAACAACCTTCTCCAACTGGGCATATTCCTTGATGAAGATTAGGTTTTTAAGTAGCTAGCTAGTTCATCTTATTAGTTGATGATGATCGAGTAACTAGAGTACTTGAGTGAGCAACTTTTGTGAAGTTTAATATCAACTTGTTGAGTTCATGAACCTCTTATGTAATGATTATCTATTAAGTAAGTACCTAGTGTTGATGAGTATATTGTGTTCAATGTATCTATTATGTAAGTAGCTAGTGTTGATGAGCAAAAAATAATTATTACCAAAAAAATCAGTTGCAGGCGTTGGACAAGTAGGCATGCCAGAGTTATGATGAACTTACTGCTAGTGTTGTACTGGTGATATGCCAGCATGATGTAGTATACTACTAACGTGTCCTCCAACGCAACCACTACTTTTTAGCAATGACGCTATATTAGGGGCGTCGTGTGTCTATGCCAGCAAGGTTGTTTTTGGCACGCCATAGCTGAGGCTTTTCTCCACTAGTGCAAAGACCATTAAATGAGGCATATACTCGCTACAACAGGCTTAACGACGACCAAATAAAGTTATTCATAGTGCTATTGCTGAAACTGAACTGCATAGTTCATACTTTCACATATAGAACAACACATTCTGAATAACTAAAATAAATAAGGCATACTATGAACAACCAAATATATGCTTGAATGTGTACTCTATGTAGTAGTGTAGAATATATATACGAAAACTTATTGTTCGACCAAGCACGAAGAAAGAGGTTACTTCTCTATATTCATGACGATGTTGTATAATGGTTCCTTCATTGTTATATGTAATAGCGTTGAGTTGAATGGAAAACATAGAATATGAAAACCCTAAATGAAAAAGAATTGAATGGTAAACACAAAAAGAAAAGGGAAACACAAAATGAAACACGACCCCTCCAAAACCCTAAACCTAGGGCTTGGTAGCGCCTGACGCATGGCGGCCTTTAGTCTCGGATGGTGTTACCAACCGGGACTAAAGGTCCTCCCGCTTGAGCGCTCCACTGCGGCCACGTGGAGCCTCTTTAGTCCCGGTTCGTAACACAACCGGGACCAAAAAGGGGGGCCTTTAGTCCCAATTCCTTAGTCCCAGTTGCCTAACCGGGACTAAAGCCCCTGACAAACCGGGACTAATGTCCCATTTTCTACTAGTGGTAGCAATCACGCAAACTACACAAGGCACTCTAGCCATCGCAACACGTATTGTGGCGGCACGAACTAGGTACTATGGCGATTTTATTTAAAATCCAAACTCTTTTCTCAAAAGCACACAGATTTTTTGAAAAGCAAGATTTTTGTTGGCAAAATCAAACATTTATTAAAAACTGACAATTGGAAAACCAAGATTTTTTGAAAAAAAACAAGAAAACAATTTGAATATTTTTCATAGACATAAAAAAATTGAAACTGTGAAAAAAATTTAGTTTGTGATGAGATTTCAAAACCAGGAACATTTTATCAAATTCCCAACAAATTGTGAAAATACGAACATTTTTTGAATTTGTCAAAAAATAGGAACATTTTATGAAATTCCAAAAAATGAAACCATGAACTTTTTGTAAATTCATAAACATTTCGTGAAACATGACCATTTTTCAAAATTTGTGACCAAGTTTTTGAAAATAGGAACATTTTTTGAAATTCCGAACAAAACTTTGAAGCCAAGAATATTTTTTATAATTTTGAACTTTTTTTAGATTGTGAATAAATTTTGCCAAAACTAGAGAAGGTTTTGAAATTCCGAACAAAAAATTGAAATAGCGAACATTTTGTAAGTACCAAAACATAATTGGAAGCATGAGTATGTTTTGAAACCCTGAATGTTTTAAAAATTTATGAGCAAATTATAGAAAAAAGGAATAACGAACAAAAATTTGGAACCACATATAGTATGGAACTCCAAAACTTCTTTTGAAATTGTGAACAAATTTTGCAAAAACATGAACATTTTTTAAATTCTACACATTTATGGACTGGTGCTTGAAAAGGTGCTAACGATGTGTGCAAGCTCCAGCGATCCATTTATGGACTGGTGCAAGCCTCTCGGAGTTGGAATATACGCTTTGATAGTGTGATCAAAGCATATGCTTTTATACATACTTTTGGAGAAGACTGTATTTACAAGAAAGTGAGTGGGAGCTCTGTAGCATTTCTGAAATTATATGTGGATGACATATTGCTGATCGGAAATATACAGAATTTCTGAATAGCATAAAAGGATACTTGAATAAGAATTTTTCATGAAAGACCTTGGTGAAGCTGCATATATATTGGGCATCAAGATCTATATAGATAGATCAAGATGCTTAATTGGACTTTCACAAATCACATACCTTGATAAAGTTTTGAAAACGTTCAAAATGGATCAAGCAAAGAAAGGGTTCTTGCTTGTGTTACAAGGCGTGAAGTTGAGTCAGACTCAATGCCCGACCACTGCAGAAGATAGAGAGAAAATGAAAGTCATTCCCTATGCTTCAGCCATAGGTTTTATCATGTATGCAATGCTGTGTACTAGACCTGATGTGTGCCTTTCTATTAGTTTAGCAGGGAGGTACCAAAGTAATCCAGGAGTGGATGACTGGGCCGCGGTCAAGAACATCCTGAAATACCTGAAAAGGACTAAGGATATGTTTCTCGTTTATGGAGGTGAGAAAGAGCTCATCGTAAACGGTTAGGTCGATGCAAGCTTTGACACTGATCCGGATGACTCTAAGTCACAAACCGGATACGTATTTTTATTGAATGGTGGAGCTGTCAGTTCATGCAGTTCCAAGCAGAGCGTCGTGGCGGGATCTACGTTTCAAGCGGAGTACATAGCTTCTTCAGAAGCAGCAAATGAAGGAGTTTGGATGAAGGAGTTCATATCCGATCTAGGTGTCATACCTAGTGCATCGGGTCCAATGAAAATCTTTTGTGACAACACTGGTGCAATTTCCTTGGCAAAGGAATCCATATTTCACAAGAGAACCTAGCACATCAAAAGACGCTTCAATTCCATCCTCGATCAAGTCAAGGAGGGAGACATAGACATTTGCAAGATACATACGGATCTGAATGTTGCAGACCCATTGACTAAGCCTTTCTCACGAGCAAAAGATGATCAGCACCAGGACTCCATGGATGTTAGAATCATTATAGGTAATTGAAGGAAATCTGCCCTAGAGGCAATAATAAAGTTATTATTTATTTCCTTATTTCATGATAAATGTTTATTATTCATGCTAGAATTGTATTAACCGGAAACATAATACATGTGTGAATACATAGACAAACAGAGTGTCACTAGTATGCCTCTACTTGACTAGCTCATTAGTCAAAGATGGTTATGTTTCTTAACCATAGACAAAGAATTGTTATTTGATTAACGGGATCACATCATTAGTTGAATGATCTGATTGACATGACCGATTCCATTAGCTTAGCACCCGATCATTTAGTATGTTGCTATTGCTTTCTTCATGACTTATACATGTTCCTATGACTATGAGATTATGTAACTCCCGTGTGCCGGAGGAACACTTTGTGTGCTACCAAACGTCACAACATAACTGGGTGATTATAAAGGTGCTCTACAGGTGTCTCCAAAGGTACATGTTGGGTTGACGTATTTCGAGATTAGGATTTGTCACTCCGATCGTCGAAGAGGTATCTCTAGGCCCTCTCGGTAATGCACTTCACTTAAGCCTTGCAAGCATTGCAACTAATGAGTTAGTTGCGGGATGATGTATTACGGAACGAGTAAAGAGACTTGCCGGTAACGAGATCGAACTAGGTATTGGATACCGACGATTGAATCTCGGGCAAGTAACATACCGATGACAAAGGGAACAACGTATGTTGTTATGCGGTCTGACCGATAAAGATCGTCGTAGAATATGTAGGAGCCAATATGGGCGTCCAGGTCCCGCTATTTGTTATTGACTGGAGACATGTCTCGGTCATGTCTACATTGTTCTCGAACCCATAGGGTCCGCACGCTTAAGGTTTCTATGACAGTTATATTATGAGTTTATATGTTTTGATGTACCGATGGTTGTTCGGAGTGCCGGATGTGATCACGGACATGACGAGGAGTCTCGAAATGGTCGAGACATAAAGATTGATATATTAGAAGCCTATGTTTGGATATCGGAAGTGTTCCGGGTGAAATCGGGATTTTACCGGAGAACCGGGAGGTTACCGGAACCCCCCGGGAGATATATGGGCCTTAGTGGGCCTTAGTGGAAAAGAGAAGAGGCAGCCAGAGATGGGCCGCGCGCCCCTCCCCTCCCTTGGTCCGAATAGGACAAGGAGAGGGGGTCGGCCCCCCTTCCTCTTTTCCCCCCTCCACGAATCCTATTCCAACTAGGATTGGGGGGGGGGGGGAATCCTACTCCCGGAGGGAGTAGGACTCCTCCTGGCGCGCCTCTCCTAGGCCGGCCGCACCCCCCCCCTCCTTGAGCCTTTATATACGGAGGCAGGGGCACCCCAGAGAAAAACAAGTTGATCCGCGTGATCATATTCTTAGCCGTGTGCGGCGCCCCCTGCCACCATAGTCCTCGATAATATTTTAGCGGTGCTTAGGCGAAGCCCTGCGACAGTAGTACATCAAGATCGTCACCACACCGTCGTGCTGACGGAACTCTTCCCCGACACTTTGCTGGATCGGAGTCCGGGGATTGTCATCGAGCTGAACGTGTGCTATAACTCGGAGGTGCCGTAGTTTCGGTGCTTGATCGGTCGGACCGTGGAGACGTAAAACTACATCAACCAAACGCTTCCGTTGTCGATCTACAAGGGGATGTAGATCACACTCTCCCCTCTCGTTGGTATGCATCACCATGATCTTGCGTGTGCGTAGGAATTTTTTTGAAATTACTACGTTCCCCAACAGTGGCATCCGAGCCTAGGTTTTATGTGTTGATGTTATATGCACGAGTAGAACACAAGTGAGTTGTGGGCGATATAAGTCATACTGCTTACCAGCATGTCATACTTTGGTTCGGTGGTATTGTTGGATGAAGCGGCCCGGACCGACATTACGCATACGCTTACGCGAGACCGGTTCTCCCGACGTGCTTTGCACATAGGTGGCTTGCGGGTGACAGTTTCTCCAACTTTAGTTGAACCGAGTGTGGCTACGCCCGGTCCTTGCGAAGGTTAAAACAGCACCAACTTGACAAACTATCGTTGTGGTTTTGATGCGTAGGTAATATTGGTTCTTGCTTAAGCCCGTAGCAGCCACGTAAAACTTGCAACAACAAAGTAGAGGACGTCTAACTTGTTTTTGCAGGGCATGTTGTGATGTGATATGGTCAAGACATGATGCTAAATTTTATTGTGTGAGATGATCATGTTTTGTAACCGAGTTATCGGCAACTGGTAGGAGCCATATGGTTGTCGCTTTATTGTATGCAATGCAATCGCGCTGTAATGCTTTACTTTATCACTAAGAGGTAGCGATAGTCGTGGAAGCATAATATTGGCGAGACGACAACGATGCTACGATGGAGATCAAGGTGTCGCGCCGGTGACGATGGTGATCATGATGGTGCTTCGGAGATGGAGATCACAAGCACAAGATGATGATGGCCATATCATATCACTTATATTGATTGCATGTGATGTTTATCTTTTATGCATCTTATCTTGCTTTGATTGACGGTAGCATTGTAAGATGATCTCTCACTAAATTATCAAGATAAAAGTGTTCTCCCTGAGTATGCACCATTGCCAAAGTTCGTCGTGCCCAGACACCACGTGATGATCGGGTGTGATAAGCTCTACGTCCATCTACAACGGGTGCAAGAGAGTTTTGCACACGCAGAATACTCAGGTTAAACTTGACGAGCCTAGCATATGTAGATATGGCCTTGGAACACTGAGATCGAAAGATCGAGCATGAGTCATATAGTAGATATGATCAACATAGTGATGTTCACCATTGAAAACTACTCCATTTCACGTGATGATCGGTTATGGTTTAGTTGATTTGGATCACGTGATCACTTAGAAGACTAGAGGGATGTCTATCTAAGTGGGAGTTCTTAAGTAATATGATTAATTGAACTTAAATTTATCATGAACTTAGTACCTGATAGTATCTTGCTTATGTATGTTTGATTGTAGATAGATGGCCCGTGCTGTTGTTCCGTTGAATTTTAATGTGTTCCTTGAGAAAGCAAAGTTGAAAGATGATGGTAGCAATTACACGGACTGGGTCTGTCACTTGAGGATTATCCTCATTGCTGCACAGAAGAATTACGTCCTGGAAGCACCGCTGGGTGCCAGGCCTGCTGCTGGAGCAACACCAGATGTTATGAACGTCTGGCAGAGCAAAGCTGATGACTACTCGATAGTTCAGTGTGCCATGCTTTACGACTTAGAATCGGGACTTCAACGACGTTTTGAACGTCATGGAGCATATGAGATGTTCCAGGAGTTAAAGTTAATATTTCAAGCAAATGCCCGGATTGAGAGATATGAAGTCTCCAATAAGTTCTATAGCTACAAGATGGAGGAGAACAGTTCTGTCAGTGAGCATATACTCAAAATGTCTAGGTATAATAATCACTTGATTCAGATGGGAGTTAATCTTCCAGATGATTGCGTCATTGACAGAATTCTCCAATCACTGCCACCAAGCTACAAGAGCTTCGTGATGAACTATAATATGCAAGGGATGAATAAGACTATTCCCGAGCTCTTCGCAATGCTGAAAGCTGCGGAGGTAGAAATCAAAAAGGACCATCAAGTGTTGATGGTCAACAAGACCACTAGTTTCAAGAAAAAGGGCAAAGGGAAGAGGAAGTGGAACTTCAAGAAGAACATCAAGAAAGTTGCTGCTCAAGAGAAGAAACCCAAGTCTGGACCTAAGCCTGAAACTGAGTGCTTCTACTGCAAGCAGACTGGTCACTGGAAGCGGAACTGCCCCAAGTATTTGGCGGATAAGAAGGATGGCAAGGTGAACAAAGGTATATGTGATATACATGTTATTGATGTGTACCTTACTAGAGCTCGCAGTAGCACCTGGGTATTTGATACTGGTTCTGTTGCTAATATTTGCAACTCGAAACAGGGACTACGGATTAAGCGAACACTGGTAAAGGACAAGGTGACGATGCGCGTGGGAAATGGTTCCAAAGTCGATGTGATCGCGGTCGGCACGCTACCTCTACATCTACCTTCGGGATTAGTATTAGACCTAAATAATTGTTATTTGGTGCCAGCGTTGAGCATGAACATTATATCTGGATCTTGTTTAATGCGAGATGGTTATTCATTTAAATCAGAGAATAATGGTTGTTCTATTTATATGAGTAATATCTTTTATGGTCATGCACCTTTGAAGAGTGGTCTATTTATGATGAATCTCGATAGTAGTAACAGACATATTCATAATGTTGAAGCCAAAAGATGCAGAGTTGATAATGATAGTGCAACTTATTTGTGGCACTGCCGTTTAGGTCATATCGGTATAAAGCGCATGAAGAAACTCCATACTGATGGGCTTTTGGAACCACTTGATTATGAATCACTTGGTACTTGCGAACCGTGCCTCATGGGCAAGATGACTAAAACACCGTTCTCCGGCACAAGGGAGAGAGCAACAAATTTGTTGGAAATCATACATATAGATGTATGTGGTCCGATGAATATTGAGGCTCGTGGCGGATATCGTTATTTTATCACCTTCACAGATGACTTAAGCAGATATGGGTATATCTACTTAATGAAACATAAGTCTGAAACATTTGAAAAGTTCAAAGAATTTTAGAGCGAAGTTGAAAATCATCGTAACAAGAAAATAAAGTTTCTACGATCTAATCGTGGAGGAGAATATTTGAGTTACGAGTTTGGTGTACATTTGAAGCTATGCGGAATAGTTTCGCAACTCACGCCACCCGGAACACCTCAGCGTAATGGTGTGTCCGAACGTCGTAATCGTACTTTACTAGTTATGGTGCGATCTATGATTTACCGCTATCGTTTTGGGGTTATGCTTTAGAGACGGCCGCATTCACGTTAAATAGGGCACCATCAAAATCCGTTGAGACGACGCCTTATGAACTATGGTTTGGCAAGAAACCAAAGTTGTCATTTCTTAAAGTTTGGGGCTGCGATGCTTATGTCAAAAAGCTTCAACCTGATTAGCTCGAACCCAAATCGGAGAAATGTGTCTTCATAGGATACCCAAAGTAGACTGTTGGGTACACCTTCTATCACAGATCCGAAGGCAAGACATTCGTTGCTAAGAATGGATCCTTTCTAGAGAAGGAGTTTCTCTCGAAAGAAGTGAGTGGGAGGAAAGTAGAACTTGACGAGGTAACTGTACCTGCTCCCTTATTGGAAAATAGTACATCACAGAAAATTGTTTCTGCGACACCTACACCAATTAGTGAGGAAGCTAATGATAATGATCATGAAACTTCAGAACAAGATACTACTGAACCTCATAGATCAACCAGAGTAAGATCCGCGCCAGAGTGGTACGGTAATCCTATTCTGGAAATCATGCTACTAGATCATGATGAACCTATGAACTATGAAGAAGCGATTGTGAGCCCAGATTCCGCAAAATGGCTTGAAGCCATGAAATCCGAGATGGGATCCATGTATGAGAACAAAGTATGGACTTTGGTTGACTTGCCCGACGATCGGCAAGCAATTGAGAATAAATGGATCTTCAAGAAGAAGACTGACGCTGACGGTAATATTACTGTCTACAAAGCTCGACTTGTCACAAAAGGTTTTCGACAAGTTAAAGGGGTTGACTACGATGAGACCTTCTCACCCGTAGCGATGCTTAAGTCTGTCCGAATCATGTTAGCAATTGCCGCATTTTATGATTATGAAATTTGGCAGATGGATGTCAAAACTGCATTCCTGAATGGATTTCTGGAAGAAGAGTTATATATGATGCAACCGGAAGGTTTTGTCAATCCAAAGGGAGCTAACAAAGTGTGCAAACTCCAGCGATCCATTTATGGACTGGGGCAAGCCTCGCGGAGTTGGAATAAACGCTTTGATAGTGTGATCAAAGCATTTGGTTTTATACAGACTTTCGGAGAAGCCTGTATTTACAAGAAAGTGAGTGGGAGCTTTGTAGCATTTCTGATATTATATGTGGATGAAATATTACTGATTGGAAATGATATAGAATTTCTGGATAGCATAAAGAGATACTTGAAAAAGAGTTTTTCAATGAAAGACCTCGGTGAAGCTACTTACATATTAGGCATAAAGATCTATAGAGATAGATCAAGACGCTTAATTGGACTTTCACAAAGCACATACCTTGATAAAGTTTTGAAAACGTTCAAAATGGATCAAGCAAAGAAAGGGTTCTTGCCTGTGTTACAAGGTGTGAAGTTGAGTCAGACTCAATGCCCGACCACTGCAGAAGATAGAGAGAAAATGAAAGATGTTCCCTATGCTTCAGCCATAGGCTCTATCATGTATGCAATGCTGTGTACCAGACCTGATGTGTGCCTTGCTATAAGTCTAGCAGGGAGGTACCAAAGTAATCCAGGAGTGGATCACTGGATAGCGGTCAAGAACATCCTGAAATACCTGAAAAGGACTAAGAATATGTTTCTCGTATATGGAGGTGACAAAGAGCTCATCGTAAACGGTTACGTTGATGCAAGCTTTGACACTGATCCGGACGATTCTAAATCGCAAACCGGATACGTGTTTACATTAAACGGTGGAGCTGTCAGTTGGTGCAGTTCTAAACAAAGCGTCGTGGCGGGATCTACATGTGAAGCGGAGTACATAGCCGCGTCGGAAGCAGCAAACGAAGGAGTCTGGATGAAGGAGTTCATATCCGATCTAGGTGTCATACCTAGTGCATCGGGTCCAATGAAAATCTTTTGTGACAATACTGGTGCAATTGCCTTAGCGAAGGAATCCAGATTTCACAAATGAACCAAGCACATCAAAAGACGCTTCAATTCCATCCAGGATCTAGTCCAGGTGGGAGACATAGAGATTTGCAAGATACATACGGAGCTGAATGTAGCAGACCCGTTAACTAAGCCTCTTCCACGAGCAAAACATGATCAGCACCAAAGCTCCATGGGAGTTAGAATCATTACTGTGTAATCTAGATTATTGACTCTAGTGCAAGTGGGAGACTGAAGGAAATATGCCCTAGAGGCAATAATAAAGTTATTATTTATTTCCTTATTTCATGATAAATGTTTATTATTCATGCTACAATTGTATTAACCGGAAACATAATACATGTGTGAATACATAGACAAACAGAGTGTCACTAGTATGCCTCTACTTGACTAGCTCGTTAATCAAAGATGGTTATGTTTCCTAACCATAGACAAAGAGTTGTTATTTGATTAACGGGATCACATCATTAGTTGAATGATCTGATTGACATGACCCATTCCATTAGCTTAGCACCCAATCGTTTAGTATGTTGCTATTGCTTTCTTCATGACTTATACATGTTCCTATGACTATGAGATTATGTAACTCCCGTGTGCCGGAGGAACACTTTGTGTGCTACCAAACGTCACAACGTAACTGGGTGATTATAAAGGTGCTCTACAGGTGTCTCCAAAGGTACATGTTGGGTTTACGTATTTCGAGATTAGGATTTGTCACTCCGATCGTCGGAGAGGTATCTCTAGACCCTCTCGGTAATGCACATCACTTAAGCCTTGCAAGCATTGCAACTAATGAGTTAGTTGCGGGATGATGTATTACGGAACGAGTAAAGAGACTTGCTGGTAACGAGATTGAACTAGGTATTGGATACCGACGATCGAATCTCGGGCAAGTAACATACCGATGACAAAGGGAACAACGTATGTTGTTATGCGGTCTGACCGATAAAGATCTTCGTAGAATATGTAGGAGCCAATATGGGCTTCCAGGCCCCGCTATTGGTTATTGACCGGAGACATGTCTCGGTCATGTCTACATTGCTCTCGAACCCGTAGGGTCCGCACGCTTAAGGTTTCGATGACAGTTATATTATGAGTTTATATGTTTTGATGTACCGAAGGTTTTTAGGAGTCCCGGATGTAATCACGGACATGACGAGGAGTCTCGAAATGGTTGAGACATAAAGATTGATATATTGGAAGCCTATGTTTGGATATCGTAAGTGTTCCGGGTGAAATCGGGATTTTACCGGAGAACCGGGAGGTTATCGGAACCCCCCGGGAGATATATGGGCCTTAGTGGGCCTTAGTGGAAAAGAGAAGAGGCAGCCAGAGATGGGCCACGCGCCCCTCCCCTCCCTTGGTCCGAATAGGACAAGGAGAGGGGGCCGGCCCCCCTTCCTCTTTTCCCCCTTCCGCGAATTCTATTCCAACTAGGATTGGGGGGGGGGGGAATCCTACTCCCGGAGGGAGTAGGACTCCTCCTGGCGCGCCTCTCCTAGGCCGGCCGCACCCCCCCCCTCCTTGAGCCTTTATATACGGAGGCAGGGGCACCCCAGAGAAAAACAAGTTGATCCATGTGATCATATTCTTAGCAGTGTGCGGCGCCCCTACCACCATAGTCCTCGATAATATTGTAGCGGTGCTTAGGCGAAGCCCTGCGACAGTAGTACATCAAGATCGTCACCACGCCGTCGTGCTGACGGAACTCTTCCCTGACACTTTGCTGGATCGGAGTCCGGGGATCGTCATCGAGCTGAACGTGTGCTATAACTCGGAGGTGCCGTAGTTTCGGTGCTTGATCAGTCGGACCGTGGAGACGTACGACTACATCAACCAAACGCTTCCGTTGTCGATCTACAAGGGTATGTAGATCACACTCTCCCCTCTCGTTGCTATGCATCACCATGATCTTGCGTGTGCGGAGGAAAATATTTGAAATTACTACGTTCCCCAACAGTAATCTAGATTATTGACTCTAGCGCAAGTGGGAGACTGAAGGAAATATGCCCTAGTGACACTAATAAAATTGTTATTTATATTTCCTTATATCATTATAAATGTTTATTATTCATGCTAGAGTTGTAATAACCAGAAACTTAGTACATGTGTGAATACATACACAAAATGACTGTCACTAGTATGCCTCTACTTGACTAGCTCGTTAATCAAAGATGGTTAAGTTTCCTAGCCATGGACAAAGAGTTGTCATTTGATAAACGGGATCACATCATTAGAGAATGATGTGATTGTCTTGACCCATCCGTTAGCTTAGCACGATGATCGTTTAGTTTGTTGCTATTACTTTCTCCATAACTTATACATGTTCCTATGACTATGAGATTATGCAACTCTCGAATACCGGAGGAACACTTAGTGTGCTATCAAACGTCACAACGTAACAGGGTGACCATAAAGATGCTCTACAGGTGTCTCTAATGGTGTTTGTTGAGTTGGCATAGATCGAGATTAGGATTTGTCACTCCGTGTATCGGAGAGGTATCTCTGGGCCCTCTCGGTAATGCGCATCACTATAAGCCTTGCAAGCAATGTGACTAATGACTTAGTTACGTGATGTTGCATTACGGAACGAGTAAATAGACTTGCCGGTAACGAGATTGAACTAGGTATTGAGATACCGATGATCGAATCTCGGGCATGTAACATACCGATGACAAAGGAAACAACGTATATTCTCATGCGGTTTGACCGATAAAGATCTTCGTAGAATATGTAGGAACCAATATGAGCATCCAAGTTCTGCTATTGGTTATTGACCGGAGATGAGTCTCGGTCATGTCTACATAGTTCTCGAACCCGTAGGGTCCGCACGCTTAACGTTCGGTGATGATCGATATTATGAGTTCATGTGTTTTGATGTACCGAAGGTAGTTCAGAGTCCCGGATGTGATCTCGGACATGACGAAGAGTCTCGGAATGGTCAAGACATGAAGATTGATATATTGGACGGCTATGTTCAGACACCGGAAGTGTTCCGAGAGGTTTCGAATAAAACCGGAGTGCCGGAGGGTTACCGGAACCACCACCACCCCCCCTCCCGGGGGAAGTTATTGGGCCCTTAGTGGGCTTTAGGGGAGAGGGAGGGCAGCAGCCAGGAGGTGCCCCCCCAAGGGAGTTCGAATTGGACTAGGGGAAGGGGGTGCGGCCCCTCTTTCCCTCTTCTTCCTTCCCCCTCCTAGTAGGACTAGGAAAAGAGGAATCCAACTCCAACCAGGAGGAGGATTCCTCCCCCCCCCCTTAGCGCGCCCTCTAGGGCCAGCCGGCCTCCTCCTCCCCTCCTTTATATACAGGGGAGGGGGCACCCCATAGATACACAAATTGATTGTTTAGTCGTGTGAGGTGCCCCCCTTCATAGATTTTCACCTCGGTCATATCGTTGTAGAGCTTAGGTGAAGCCCTGCGTCGGTAACTTTATCATCACCGTCATCACGTCATCATGCTGACGAAACTCTCCCTCGACCTCAGCTGGATCTAGAGTTCGTGGGACGTCACCGAGCTGAATGTGTGCAGATCGCGAAGGTGCCGTACCTTCGGTGCTAGGATCGTTCAGATCGTGAAGATGTACGACTACATCAACCGTGTTGTCATAACGCTTCCGCTTACGGTCTACGAGGGTACGTAGACAACACTCTATCCCCTCTCCTTGCTATGTATCACCTAGATGGATCTTGCGTGTGCGTAGGAATTTTTTTGAAATTACTGCATTCCCCAATAGGGTATGCCCACCTGGTTAAATCAGTTGGGGTTATTTTAAGGATATTCACAAAAACACCATGTTCAACGAGGGTGTTCTGGTAGGCAAGAAGGAGCTATCAGAGGGAACACTTTTTTGACACCCTCAGAATGACCCCAATATCTTTCCATGACCATGTATGATCGATTCAAGACATGATACCAAGTTGTTCTGGTTTTCGACAAAGTTTACATTTAATGGGGTTTTCTCGGTCAAAAAAGGCCAATAAATGGTTGGACATGTCGCAACTTGCATACAGTGTCAAGAATCGTTCAAACCAGGCATGGATGCCTAAAATGGGCACGCCCACCTGTTTGCGAAAGTTGAGGTCATTTTAAGGATGTCCAAAAAAGACCATGTTGAACGAAGAGTGTCCGGGCTGAGGCCAGAAGGCTTCGTCTAAGAGCAAGTTGTTTCTCGACGTCCTTGAAATGGCACTAATTTTTTTCATCGTCTTTTATGAGTAATTAAAGTCATCATGCCAAGCTGTTTTAGTTTTTGACAAGTTCTGCTTTTTTTGGAGTTTTCCCAGTGAGAAAATGCCGATAAATGGCCCGACGTGTCGCAACATGCAAACGGTGCCGGAATTCATTCAAATCTGGCATATGTGCTTACCATGGGCATGCCCACCTAGTGGAAATAGTTGGGATCATTTTAAGGATGTCTGCAAAAACACCATGTTCAACGAGGGTGTTCTACTAGGCAAGAAGGGTCTGTGAGAGGGCATGTTGTTTTTCGACATCGAAATGACCCCAATTATCGTTCCATGACCTGGTATGGAGTTTTCTTGGTCAAAAGGCCGATAAATGGTCAGACGTGTCGCAACTTACATGTGGTGCCAAAAATCATTCGAACCAGGCATGGATGCCTAACATGGGCATGCCCACCTGTTTAAAAGTTCAGGTCAATTCAAGGGTGTCCAAAAATAGACCATGTTCAAAGAAGGGTGTTTGGGTAGAGGCCGGAAGACTCCATCTGAGAGCACATTGTTTCTCAACGTCCTTGAAATGGCCGTAATTTTTTCCCGTGGTCTTTTATGACCAATTAAAGGCATCATGCCAAGTTGTTTGAGTTTTTGACAAGTTTTGCATTTTCTAGAGTTTATCTTGTGAAAAAAGGCTGATAAATGATCGGACGTGTCACAACATGCCAACGATGTTGGAATTCGTCAATACTTGACATGGATGCCTACCATGGGCATGCTCGTATGGTTGCAAAATTTGGGGTCCTTTTAAGAATGTCCACAAACAAACCATGTTCAACAGAGAGTGTTCAGATAGAGGTTAGAAGGGTTCGCCTGAGAACACGTTGTTTTTAGACATCATTGAAATGGACCCGTTATTTTCGTGGCTTTGTATGAACAATTCAACGCACCATGCCATTTTGTTTCGGTTTTTAACAAGTCTTGCATTTTCTGGAGTTTCCCAGTGAAAAAAGGCCGCGGATGTTTCGCAATGTACATACGATATTGGAAGTCCTTCAAACTAGGCATGACTCCCTAACATGGGCATGCCCACTTGCTTGCAAAAGTTGCGGTCAGTCATGAGATTTCAAAAAAAAAATCATGTTCAACGGAGAGTGCTCGGGTAGGGTAGAAGGGTCCGTCTGAGAGCACTTTGTTTCTCAACATCCTTGAAATGGCCCCAATTTTTTGTTCATGACCTTGTATGACCAATTCAAGGAATCATGTCAAATTTGTTTGTGTTTTCAACAACCTTTTCTTTTTCTGGAGTTTTCTTGGTTAAAAAAGGCCGATAAATGGCTGGACGTGTCGCAACTTGCAGACGGTGTCGAAAGCCATTGAAACCAGCCATGAATACCTACCATGGGCATGCCCACCTGCTTGCAAAAGTTGGAGTCATTTCTAGGAAGTCCAAAAATAGATCATGTTCTACAAAGCATTTTCGGGTAGGCCGGAAGGGTCTATTTGAAAGCACGCTATTTTCTGACATTAGTCAAATGGTCAAACAGGTGCATCCATGAGCATGTAGTTTTTACTATTTAAATGTTTTTGTTATTTGCAATTTCCGTCATTATTAAAGAATATGAACATTTCCTTACTTTCTAACCACTTAAAATTTATCAACAATTTTGGAATTTCAAATTGTTTATGGAAAGTTTGCAAACTTGAACATTTTTTCCAAAATTCTTAACAAATTCCATATTTTTCAAAATGTGTTCATGAATTCAAAAAATGTTTGGGGAGTTTGAAAAAATGTTCGCGCTTTCAAAAATTTCAGAATTTAGAAATGTTCCTGTTTTCGAAAAAGTTCTACACAAATACAAAAAGATGTTAGAGGAAATTAAAAAAATGATCTCATTTTTTTCCTTCGTATATTTATTTGTTTATCCAAAACTTTGTGATTTCAGTTTACACCATAATAACCAAAGTTAATGTGAATTCTGAAACTACATCTTGAAATTTTAATTCTTGTTCAAAAGGCAAAGCTTTTGTTAGTACAAGTATAGAAGCATATATTTATGCATGCATCACGCTCCCCTTTTTTAGGCAAACGCATCACGCTGGCTGAGGTTGATTTTTTTTTTTTTTGAGAAATCGTTGGCTGAGGACGTGAGGTTGATGGCTGCCTGCTCGTCACACATTTGAATACAAACGTATGTTGGGTTATATTTTTCATAGGCTTGGCAGGAAATAGGAAAAGTGAGGGGGAAAGGGCCTCCAATGCATTGCACTGCCTCCTCACGGGCCTGGTCCACAACCTTTACGTTCAAAACGCACACACCACCACGGGTTTGACTATTTCTCAACAAAAAAAACCACGGGTTTGACTTTGTGTGCATTGCGCCCCAGTGCCCATTGCCTACAAAAAATTAGTACCACCTCGCTTCTTTCCTAGAGAAGACAGAACCGATATGCCTATAAGAATGACCCCCTAGGTGGCAGGAAACACGTACAACTCATCAGCGTTGTAACATGTAGCCTTGTATTCTTAGGGCATTTTCTATGCTTCTGTGTAGAATAAAAAATGAATTTGTTTTTACATTGGTTAATTCGGTTTACCACCGGATTGGTATGGAAATCTCATACCATACTTTAAATCACATAAACCATAAATTTGTGATCGGGTTCAGTCTTTTAAGGTTTGGTTTTAAAATGCATAGGGTGAAGTAAACCTGCTTTCATCAACTTTGAAATAGTTTGTCAAAATTCAAAGGAGTTTGTGGATTTGAAGAGAGTTCACAGATTTTGAAAAAATCATGGACTTGAAAAATTACATCAGGTTTAAAATAACTTTGGGAATTTAAATAAAAGAAAAACAGAATGAAAAAAAGGAAAGATAAAAAGGAAAAATAGTAAAAGAAGAAAAAGGACACAATAAAGAATAAAATAAGAAAAAGGATGAACACAATAAAGAAGAAAAAGGACACAATAAAGAATAAAAGAAGAAAAGGACGTGAGTATTAACATCAGGTTAGTTGTCTTGTTGGCTACTGTAAACGCACACTCAATGAGGAGGGTGTGGGTTTGAATCACATCCAGTGCACTTTTTTGCAGGTTAACATAAAAGGGAAGGTAGCGTGGAGGGGGTTTGCATATGGATACCTTCCGGCGGGCGATGAGCTTTTGACCATCCTACTTTTTGTTATAAAGGAGTATGAAGATATCTCCTTTGTTGATGTGTTTAGGTGAGTTGTACCGGAGAAGAAGAAGAAGTGGTCATTATATCATTAACTTGTATGGCGCGCTTTCCCATCTATTTTTACGATATAATGATAGAAATTCAGTAAAAATGTGAAGACATAAAACGTACAAAGTTAACATACAAGTTCAAATTGAACTGCAAAAGCATCTTACATTAAATTACAGAGGTTGTATTTATTTTGAGGCTGACAATTGTGTCGTTGTTAGCTCGAAACATAAAACTGCTTGAAAATATATTGGAGCTTGGCATTAGTGGCATATTTGTGGATGGGCTCATAGCCCTTTGGTGGGTGTGCTATGGTTTCGCCTTGACGACCTGAGTTCGACCCCTCTACGGGTCGAATTTTGTGTCTCACATTCTCTTTATATAAAATTTTATGTCTCGCATTCTCTATTTATATAATATAGCAGATTCCTCCTTAGTTGGTCCAATTAGTAGCACGATTCATTCCCGAATGCTTGAAGCAGAATTGTTGATGCAAATTTGTAATTAGCTGGATCTGAATATGAATATCAACATGAAGCCACTTTAAGGGTAAAAACAACGTGAAGATTCACTGTATGACAGGGTAGGGGTGTAGAGTTATTGTCTCAAACCCACCTCATCGTCCCCGAATACTTTGACAGAGCTTCAAAAGGTCAATGTATCATATATCTGCACGTTACCCTTTTATACTTTTGACACAGGGGTTTCAAGCATTAGCAACCTATACCCTTTCATACTAATGAAAACAAGAGTGAAACGGTGTCTGCATCTATTGGCAGCGCTCACGCCGCTCGAGGTGGGGGGAGGGGTGGATCGGGCGGTAACCTAGCCGCTGCCCCCATCCGCCCTCCTTCGGTTAGCATCCGTGGTTTGGCGCGGTGGATGGTGGAGGTTAGCATCTGTGGTTTGGCATGATGGGGTTAGAAGGCTTGGATGCGGGGACCGGTTGGCCGCAACTGGCTTGCGGGCGCATCTGCTGTTCCCCCGGCTTGTTCCAGGTGAAAACCTAGTGCTGACCTTGGTCGGTGTTGCCGTCGTCGGCGTCTTCGGATGCCGTTCCCCTCCTTAGAGGCACCGCCATGGAACTCTGAGCTCCCTGTCGCCCCAAATCCCTAGGCTCTGCCTTTTCTTTTTCTGACAAGTGTCACAATAGTGTTGGAGGCTGGCTGCGATCGGTGAATTTGGAGAGGGCAGTGACTATATGAACTCTATTTAAAATAATCTTTGTAGGAGAACGTGTCAAGCAAATTGACTGCGCACGAACAAGCTCGGGATCACTATGAAGGTACATGTAATGATGATCTCACCAACAATCACCGCAACGGGAGAGGAAGAAGATGCCACTGAAGCTCACCGATTCCTGAAGATAGTTTTACCTCCCAGCAGTAAGGATTGTCTTCGAAATGATTCACTCGTTGTTATTCTTGGTTGATCAAATTTAAAAGGGACTTCTTGACCATAGAACTAAGCGGCAATAAGTTCCTCTTGTACTCTCCTTTGTACAATCTTTGTAATCTTTTTGATAGAGAACCCAATACCCCACCTTTTGCTGCTCTAACCACCACTATGTAAATATTTGTATAGTCGAGACTTGACATATATTAATAAAAAGAGAAAGAATGTCAGTGGGAGCCTTTCCCACTATCACTAGCCCTGAAAAAGGTATCCAACGTACCGATCTAGCATCACTGCGACACTCCATGAAGCTAGCGTGAAGAACTGCAAGAAGAAACTAGAGGGAGAAGCAGCCTGGCATTGAACCGATGTAGATCAGATGAAGATGGAGAGAGGTGAGCGGCGGTTAGCACGAGAGGGGATCAGCTGAGGGGCTTGGTGTGTCCCTTGGTGTGCCCCTCCCCACCTATATATAGGCGGAGGGTCCAAGGGGGTCGACCAACTTCGGGGCAGAGTCCTAGTCCTACTAGGACTCCCTCCTCCACTTGACTTGCCGCCAATGCAACGAGGGCGGGGGGGGGGGGGGGGGGGCTTAGCCGACTCGGGCCCCATGGTGGAAAAACAATAATGATTTTATTAATTATAGGACCAACAGTGAAATGGACGGTGGATGGTGGACCTCGCCCATCACACTGTTACCGTTTCTGCTTCGACATCTGCCCCTTCCACTTTTGGCAAGCATCATGGGCCTATGTCGGAGGCTAGCAATATTTTTTCCTGAAAGGGTAGGAGAGGTTCCAAGTGTATTTTTATATTGAATAAATTAATCAAATTTGTACATATTTACATGGCAATACATCCCACTTTGGGTATGCCGAAAAAAGAAAGAAAAAAGTTAGAAGGGAAAAGCTAATAGCAAACTAACAACAAACTAGTTGTTCTAGTGAATGGAGGCCGCAAAAGCAGAGATGAAAGGTTTATGAGCTTCTTTGAGAGAGGAAAGGTTCATGAGCTACTTTGACCCTATACGCTAGTAAGGTGAGATCCTCTTTTAGTCTTGCAACCCAAGAGTTGATGCTTGGCTGAACCCCTCTAAGATGATTGTTATTTCTTTCTTTCCAAAGACTCCGGGAAGCAACCATTTTTTCAGAAACATGGGCCTCCCGCACAAATAGTTTTGAGTAAAGTGCATTTTTTCCCTCAACTTATCGTGACGTGTGACTTTCATCCTTGAACCTTTTTTGGTTGCAACCTTAGTCTCCCGACTCTTAATGCCATGTATAGTTAGTCCACGACAGTTGTATTCCTCGATCAAACCCGATTTCGACCTTATGTAACATGGTTTTGGCCAAAGCACCACCATACGATGGCATAGGGCATTCAAGGCAAATGCATCGTGCTCACCACCACCGATTGGACCGATGATCGGGAGGATTCGGTAGCGGTGGTAGTTAGCTCGCGAGAGAGGAAGAGCAAGGCGAGAGATGAAAGAGGGGAAAGGGGGTCATCTAGGAATGAACTAGAGAGAGAGAGAGAGAGAGAGATATGGATAGATAGATAGATAGATAGATAGAGGGAGAGAGAGAAGGGGGGAGGATTAGAGGTAGATGGAATATGGTTCTATTCCACCTTACAGTGATGACGTGATCAAAATTGTGCCATGAAAAGGCAAAACCGGATTTGGTGGAGGAGTACTCTTGTTAGCAACTAATTTTACCCGATATTACGAGTTGTGGGACAAAGGTTGCACCAAGATGTGGTCAAAACCGTGACACATTAGGTCAAAATCAGTTTTGTCCAAGGAATACCGTTGTTATGGACTAACTATACCTGATATTAAGAGTTGAGGGACGAAGGTTACAACAATAAAAAGGTTCAGAGACGAAAGCCACACTTCGCGACAAGTTGAGGGACGTAAAATGCACTATGCTTAATAGAGTTTTTTCTTGGATGATTTTTTGAAACCTGGTGACCAAAGGGTGCTAAAAATACCAAGTCCGAGCAACTTTGACTAAATGGGCAAGTGAATATCATGTGACGAATGGTCTCTTTGATGGGTGCTTCACAAAGAAAACAATGATTATGGTGGCGTCTCTTTAAGCATGTTGTGTGTGTCCAGCCTATCAAAAAGAAGCAGTCAACCAAACACCTCGATCTTCATGGCACACTTTGATTTCCAAATCCATTAATACGCATGATGAGGTTGGGTGTTTCTGAAGTAGAATGCATAATATCGACTCAATTTAAACTCCACTACACCCTAGACATAGTGCCATTATTTGTTGTGCGTATAAGTATCTGGTGTAATGTGGGTTGTGTTAGCTTGAAGACCACGTACCTCCTTATGAGCTTGTACGGACAGTGGTAGGTGAAACGCCTCCTCCAAAGACGTGGTGCCCACGAAATTACTCGATTTAAATCCACGACACCCTAGACAAAGCGATATTTGTCATGTGTAGAAGAATCAGGTGCAATGTGTCACGTCCTCATGAGCTTGTACGGATAGTGGTAGGTGAAACGTCTTCTCCAAAGACGTGATGCCCAAGAAATTACTCGATTTAAATCCACTACACTCTAGACATAGCGACATTTTCCTATGTAGAAGAATCATGTGCAATATGGGTTGTGCTAGCTTGAAGATCACATACCTCCTCATGAGCTTGTACGGACAGTGGTAGGTGAAACGCCTCCTCCAAAGACGTGATGCCCAAGAAATTACTCAATTTAAATCCACTACACCCTAGACATAGCGACATTTTTCATTTGTAGAAGAATCAGGTGCAATATGGGTTGTGTTGGCTTGAATACCACGTACCTCCTCATGAGCTTGTATTGACAGTGGTAGGTGTAACGCCTCATTCAAAGACATGATGCCCAAGAAATTTTTAACTGAAAGAATATTATCATGCCAAAGGTCCTTCCAAACAAGAGTCATTGAGCCGCATTGAATTCCCACCCTTGAGATTTCAAGAAAGTTAGGGCAAAGTTTCATGATATCACGCAACCAAAAGGAACCACAAGGATCAGAAGCGTGCAGTGGAGGTGTAGCATGTGCGGGACCGTGGAGGCTACCGGTGTCTTGATGAATCCGGTGTATGCGGAAACCCTAATGACTCAATTGTAATATATTTTCCTTTTAGTATATTACGCAAATCTTCTATCACATCTGGCGTATCATGATTTCTGGAAGATTTCATGGCTGTTTATAAATGTACTATATTTATTGTTCAATTTTAGTGTGCTGTTATCTATAAAGAAAATCTGTATTTTTGTACGAAAATTAATGATAGGATCCAGGATGAGTTAGTGATATCGAAATGGACAGTGGATGATCGACCTGGCCCATATATACTGTTTCCGCTTGGACGGCCACCGTCACGTTCCTTCGCGCTTGCCTTCCCGTTTTCAGCTTTGGCCACCCACCGTCCACCCACCACCGCACCACACTGCTTCTTGCCTTCTCCATCTACAAAAACCCTCGATCCACCCACGGCCAGCCAGCCAGCCGCCGCAAAGCCGCACAGATCCCCAAGCCCGAAAGCCTAGAGATCTGTTCGGTCGGCGGAGGCGAAGTGTCGGGTCAGGGCGGCATGTCGGGTCAGGGCGGCATGTCGGGCGGCAGAAGGGGAGCAGGGGAGGAGCTGCCGGAGGAGGAGGTGGTGCCAGTGGAGGACGCCGTGAAGATGCTCGTGGAGCACCTCGTCAATCTCACTCTTCCGCGTGGGGCGGTCTTCGGCGCCACCCAGGGCGGGCGCTACGTGGCGCCGGACAAGCAACGCGACGTCGCGCAGCAGGTGAGCGGTTCGCGTCTCTCTCTCTCTCTCTCTCTCTCCGTTCGTGCGCGGGCGCGGGGTCGGGGTGGTGGTAGAATTTCCTTGCAGTTTTGACCGAGGCTTGCGCTGGTAGGGAAGGGATGGAAGCTGACCCGTACTACGGCTGGTGCGGTGACGGCAGGCCGGTGGCCGAGCTGCTAAAAGAAAGGCGCTGACGGCTGCAAATTCTCGTTACCGTCGCCCTGGCTGTCGTTGTTGTCGTCGTGGTGACAACTGCAAAACTCTCTTGTTCCCGTTGCCGTCGCGTTCGGGCCGCCGGTGATGCGTATGTGATGCCTTCAGGGAAAAGACATGCATGCGTGTAGTGGTGAAGATACAACTTTCTTTTGCGATAGATCCTGCGGCCGACTACTTTGGCTCAATTTTTTCCCACGCGTGCGAGCACACAATACAATCAGTTTTGTCCCATACCGCTTAGCGAGTAAGACCTGAATCTACTTAGAGCATGGCTAATAGAATCGCCCGCTACTGGCTGTAAAAGACGTCTCGTGTAATAAGGCTGGCTCTTTGTGAGATTGTGAGCTGCTGGCTGACTAGAATAAGTTGATTGAATGGTGAGGTGAGGCACAGGGAATCGGGAGCAGCGGCACTAGCGCTGGCTTCAGGGCTGCATGTGGGCTGAACTTCCTCGCGTCTTGTGCTACAGCCGAGCGCTTCGTCAAGCGCTCGCTCCCTTCTCTCTCCTGCCTTTACTCCCCTTCAGATTAGAATTTTGCTGAGGTGGAATGACTTGTAGTCGGCTAAGTGGGACTATTATACTTGCTGTTATAAGGAGGAGGCCCTTATACTTGTCAAGAAGGTCAGATACACTAATAGGTTAGGATTAGGATTTAATTCAATTTGATTGGCCAGTTCTCAACGGCTCCAACGAGCCAGGGCGTACGATTAGAGGGTTTGCACGCTCGCTTAGTTTAGCCACCATGTGTATATATAGGCTGTTGCACTTTTCTTTCATTTTTGTTTTCCCATGCACCCTATATTATTGTGAGTAACATAGATGTAGGGCATTTGAATAAATGGTTTGTTGTATTAGGCACCACGTGGTGATGATGTAATGAAGGATGCTGCTTTGGAACGCCAAATCATGGAAGGTTGTGATCGCAAGACAACTTGTTTTCCCTATTATTGGTTATTGGTCCTCCAACTTTTTAACCTATGTGTTCTTAATTTCATTGAAGGTGGCGTCGCTGAGAATAGCAATGATCAGATTCGTGATTCCGTGCTAGAGATTCAGAAAATACGGGATTCTATTGTATGTTATATGTCTTCTCTTTTGTTTCACGAAAAAAAAACGATGCATATTTTTCTTATATTTTGTTTTAGTTGAGAATCTGATGTGAATTCATCCCCTCTTTGTTTCAGCTTCGTAAGGAATTCATACTTCAAGACGGAAGTGCTCAATGTGATATGGACATTCAGAAAATTAAGACTGGTATTCTACCATTTTACACATCTAAACATCGTTAGATTGATAATCACTTGTAGAATTGTCACTGTTTTGTGGCAAACATTGTGGCATGTTTTGCTGGGAGCCATACATTTCCCCAAGTTCTGTGTTAAACTACCGTGTACCTCACTTTAAATTGTGGACAAATCGTCCATTAGAAGTATGGCAAATTTTGGCAAGAATTTATTTTTATATGAGTTCTACATTTCCATTACTCATCATGTTTAAACCTTATGCAGAAGAGAAGATGACAATAGAAGTGTTGTCAATAATGGAGAAATATAATGAACCTAACTCAAATATAATGAAAGTTGCCAATCTAACTCTCTCTGGCGATGATGGCAAAACCAAGAGCACTAAGAGGATGGGATTGAACTTGAAGGAGGCACTCGCCCAACGCGATAAATGCATGGTAAGAAACCTCACGCTCAACTGATGCATTAAATTCTAAAATGCCATATGTACTTTTGACACTTGTCAATGCAGGAGCTTGGTGAGATCTGTTGTGGTTGCGATTGGATGACCCCTAGATACACAGTAGTACCGTCACCAGCAGATGGTATGTGTAAATACATTTACTCTTATCTCTTTAATTTTCCAAATGGACAAGCATTGGGTTCTTGGACCTTATACGCACAGTAATAAAGAATTTCATATAAATGGGTCTCGCGCCACGTACTTTTCGATTAGCGTTTATTGAATCCAATCCCTATAGTGTGTCGTTAGTATCATGCATTGAAATGTTACCATATATGGTGTACTAAGCTTGGCATGCTTGAGAAAAGAGTTTTTCAAGTGGTCAGATCTATAAACGCGCGTTGGGTTTATTCAAGTGTTAGGTTTATTCAGCACGTCACGGTTTGGTCCATGGTTACCAAAGACATCTATCGCGTCATTGTAGGATCTATCAGAGATCACCTCTACTCACTTCATTGCATTCCATTTGTCAAGAACTGAATAGGTGTTCGCCTAGCAATAACCAGGAACTGCTCTTTGATTTAGTGCCATCTTCTCTCATCCGTAGCTCTCACACATTGTTTTCCAAGCACTTATTCACCAGTCACTCTCCTATCTTTTTAGGAATGCACGTTGGCGAAGTACATTTGAAATGCCCTGATTTTGAGATGAGCATCACTGGCGATCCTCGTCCAACCCCATATGATGCCAGGTGCTCTGCAGCTGCCAATATGATACTGGAGCTTGGCAAGAAGGTGCAGGAAAAAGAACAACATGATAACTGATGCAAAGTTGCTAGCTGGAACTAGTAAGAGCTGGGGTCAATATTAGTAAAGGGTGAAATAAAGCAACTTAGATATTTGTTGTTCTGATGTATGAGTGGTATAATGATTTGTGTTGTATGAGTTTGTACTGTATTGCATTGTGCATGTGCGTGCTAACCATGTGCTCAAACCAATTACTTTTACCATTATTTTATTTGAGTTTTCCTTTGTTTTGGGGACCTGTTCAAACTTGCTTTTGGGCGGAATTTCACGTGTGTGCATACACAGTGGGTTACATTTTCCCAAAATTATAGCACCTTTTTGGAAGGTTGCTTATTATTTCTAATTTAGCAATTGTATTCCTGTGTATCTTGCTAGGTTTTGCGAGTGAGGCATTTTGGAGTTTGAATTATAAAAATATCAAAAGCCATAGCTCAAAGTCTGAAAAAAAATCATACGTTTTATACATATGTTCATATGGATGCATTCTACAAGTGTATGATGTTCCACGATGATACGCTGATATCTGAGCTACACAAAAATGCAAAATTTGTGAATTGCTAATAATGAACAATGGATGTACTGTTCACCATTATCAAACTTACGATATTTTTTGTAGTTCACATGTTAACATATATCAATATTAAACATTAAATACATGTAGTATAACTCCATATAAACAGGTGGAGTTATTTAAAAAAAATGAAAGTTCAAAGTGTGACTTTTGATTTTTTTTTCCAAAAGAAAAATAAGCTCAGTACACCAATATTTGTTATATCTGTCCAAATATGTTATTCTCACGACCCGTGGGAGCTCTCTAAAAGTTGGGCCAGAAAATTTCCTAGTGTTCCTTTAATAAAGTTTACCCATATTACTATATTAGTGGTGAAATGACCGAATGATGATAACCATATAAGTATGTGAATTGTTCTAGAAAAATATAAGTATGTGAATTATTAATTGGCATGCATTACATAAGTTATAGGTTCAGCAATCAAAATAAAACATGGTTCAACAATTCAACACAAGCTAAAATAAAATTCAACAATTCATACGTAGGTGATACACAAATGAATCTATCGACTCTCTTGTTGCGCTCCTTTTTGTTGTCAAATCACTTCTTAATTTCTCACCCAAGAGGCTAGTTTCCCGCAACAAGACCTCGACTCCTCCATGTCACTCGAAAGCCTCAACTTCTCTTTCTCAAGTTCATTTGGTTCCAATGCCTTAGCCTTTTCAAGCTCCCATTTAACCCACTTCTCTTGCTTCTCTATGTCTGTCTTCTCCCTCTGAATGTTCAACGTCTTGTGCACCCTCTCTCGGTCAAACAACATGCTCTCCATTTGCACATCCAAGAAAAGCTTGTTCCTCTCCTCCTTCTGCTCCCCCTTGGTGGAAATAATGTGTGTCCATGTGGCAGACATTTTGCTTGTCGCATTTTCATGCACGGCCCTCTCCTTCTCCTACTTCTTTCCCATCACCCGACATTTCCTATTTGTCATGGTCCAATCTCCAGCCGCCCGTCCACATGGCATACCATTGACATCCAATCCAATAGACTGATGCACTATTGGGAAAGGGCTTATAGGTGAACCCAAATGAGTGACGGGCGAGGTGGGGCACCCTCCACCGCTATTTTTATAAAAGAGCAGTGGTGTGTAGCCGGTCATACCCGTCATAGTTACGAGCTATCCAGTGGCGGGCGCTAGTAAGCACCCGCCACAGGTAGCCACTACAAGAAATATGTCAACTTGTGAACTTGACTATTGGTCACTGAAAGGTCATTGTTTTTCATTTGCGACCTTTTTGTGACAAAAAACAGAAGTTCAAAAGCTGGCGGTCGTAAACTGAAATTAACGACCTTCTCTGTGAGAAGGTCATAGACGTTTACGACCAAAATATGACTATTGTTTTGTTTTGGTCACTAGCAGCCTCCCCATGCCACGTAGGCATCCGATGTGGCAATCTGATGTGGCAAAAGAATCAGCCCGGTCCAATTCGATTTTCTATATGGGCCTAGCCCAACAATTCGGCATTTTTAATGTATTTTTTTCCTGTGCTTTTATTAGCTACATGGGTCTGACCCAGTAATTCGGCCCATGTATTATTTTTTAGGCAAGCCCTTTAATATATGTATTTTATGTTAATTTCGGTTAGCTACATGGGCCTGGCCTACAATTTGGCCTTTTTATTTTCTAGCGCACAACATTTTGCAGTCAATTTATTTTTTATTTCCAGCTTTTTTCCCAGCTCCAGTTTACAGATGGGTCCCAAATGTCAGATTTTTCACACCTTATTAATAAGCAATATATATGTATATATCAAATAGACAGAAGAGAGAAAGCATATGAAAATCTTCAAATAACAGCTAAAATAAGTTTATTACAATATGCTATACAGAATAGAACATGTGAAACTACATACACTCATTCACATCACAACAACCAGTTTCCATACACTCATTCGCATCACATCAACTAGTTTAACCATCGAATCTTGCATACCCAGGAACTTCAAACTTCACCCAGATCCACACAATCATAAATATTGGGATCTACAAATAGACCGCTCTGCCAATACAAAAGCTAGCTACTCTTGGATACCACAGAACATGCTCTTCAACATGGGTAGAAGTCCTCAAGGGACTTCTACCAACAACACAAGTTCCATTCACCTACAAGAACAGAATGGAATATCAAGTACTTGCATTCTTTAAGAAGATTACAACCAACATATATATGTAGAAGGACATCAAGAAAGCTGATGGAGCAAAATCAAACAACAGATAAATCAAGTAAACAGACCATTTGGAAAAAAATATACTACCAGGCTTGAATACACTAGTGCAGAACCGGGCAATAGCACCGGTTCGTAAGGCCCTTTAGTGCCGGTTCCATAACCGACACTAAAGTGTGGGCACTAAAGGCCGGTTGGTAACACCAACCGGTACTAAAATGTTTGGGGGGTTTTTGGTTTTATGATTTCTTTTTCATTTAATTTTGTGTTTTCCATTTTAATTCTTTTTCGTTTGCTGGTATTTTACGGTACTACACATCGTACACGTTACGCATATATATATATATAGAATTTCTAGTAGAACCAATCATATATATATCATCAATGTCTCACAAACCATCATATTAATTCACACATACACACATGTATAGCTATATACAGTTTCTCCTACATATGCATGTTGCCTTCGGAGCCAATGGCATTAGCCTAATTGGTGCCTTCGGAGCACGATGACAATTGGAAGTGGTTCATGACCTGGTCGATGGGGGCGGTAGCGGGTAATAGTATTCTCCCTTTGGATTTATGACCTGGTCGAGCAAAAATCTCACTATTTCCTCTTGAAGTGCTTCTACGCGCTCCGTTTTTAGGAGCTTGTCCCGCACCTCTGTGAACTGTTAAGAAGGAGATCAATATGCATGTGTATTAGTTGTGTGACTAGATATCCATAATGGTGTAAAAATTGTGAATATTGTTCTGACAAGCGTACCCATTCCTGTCTTTGAGATCTGCTCCTTTCGGATGCCATCATGCGAATGTTCTCGCAAACGCAGAATGCACACAGATTAGTCCCCTGCGCCTGCTTCAGGGCCTTTATTACGAGAATGGAATTTAATTTGATCAGATAATAATTAATCAAGCATGATAATTAAAGAGATGGTAGCTAGCTAGTACTACTTAATTACTTACCTTGGGTCGAAACCATTTCAGCTGTCGTTTCCATTCGCCTTCCGTGACGCTGATGAACCTTGCCCAAGCCCTGCCCGCCGACAAAGAAAATGAATAAAGGGGTTATTAAATAGTTCATATCATGAAATGACGAACTAAATAGGCCGAGATATATAGTTAATAATGATTGAAATTACCTGTTGACTATCCCAAACAAGATGTTATAGTCACTATTTGCTTTGAGTAGTGAGTCTAGTATTTCAACTGTTCCGGCGTCAACTTTAATGATACACAAGATCCAGTGAAATCTATATGCACACACGTTTGCATGTCTTAATTAATTGGGCATATGTAAGCAAAAACATGTAGCTAGCTAGTAGGCAAAAACAGAGAATTTGTAGTACAAGAAAGTGTGACTCACTGGAAGTTGTAAGGAAGTAGTATATCTTCACTATATTTGAGGCGCTTCAAGAACTCTAGCATGCTGTCCTCTACCTGCTTTTCATGATGCTTGTTTATTTTCCATGTGTATTCATTAACGGTGTTTGGGTCAATGAACCCAATGCCATAGCGTCCACCTTTTCTCATTTCATACATCTTCATCCTGCATAATACCATAGAAAAGAATATAGTGAGGATAATTACAGGTAATGATTGATCAAAAGGATCACTACAGCTAGCTTGAGACTTAAATTACAGAAAGAAATCACTTACAGACAATAGCAACTAACGATAGATTTGTCGAGTGCGTCTTGATTGTATAACTGAAATAGTTCAGAATACTCAACGGTCACAGGTTTCTGATGGTAGTAATGATCCTTCTTGACTTGCACCATGAGGGACTCTCGATCGGATCTCTTGGTAATGTCCATGTACCATTGATGCAATTCATACATTCTCGTTGGGAGCTTCTTGACCTCTTCTGGCTTGACCGAAGGTTGGCCCCGGGCATATTTCCGTTTTATTTCCTCCTCTGTAAGCACAGGCATGTCCTCGATCTCGAGGAGTTGTCCAACAGTGATGTTGAGAGTTTCAGCCTGCAGTATATGCTCCTGGGTTATTACCACATCGCCCACCTCGGGAACGTAAACTGTTTGCCCACAATAATATTGGGCGCGCGTACTTTCACGTGTTGTTCGCGGCACAACAAGCGGGGGATCGATTGCGCCGCCTGTTTTCCCAGCTGGGCAACGGTTTTCCCGCATTTTTTGACAGCTGCTTGTTGTTTGCTCGAGCTCGAGCTCGTCTCCTTCTATAGACGTTGTCGATGTAACTTCCTGATGTGGCGCTCATAGTCTGTGTCAACAGGCTTAGGAGCTGGTAGTTGAGCCATACGAATGAAGTGGTCAACTACTTCCACAGGCACTTTCTCCCTTGGCGGCGGTGGCGGTTTCGGTCCAAAATGGGCGTCGACTTCTGCCTGCACTATGGCATTGGTTTGCTCCTCGGTCCTGTCGTAAGCCCTCTCAGGAAGAGGAGTAGTGAGGTTTGGACCATATTTATATCGCTTGCCTCCGCCTGTACTTCCTGTACTATGACCTCGACTCATACCGCTACGCACCATAGCTGCGGGGTGTCTCTTCTGCGATTGCTGAGGCGGCGGAGATGGCTGACAGGGCTGAGTTGGACAAGGAGGAGTGGCCTGAAGCTGTGCCGGACTTGGAGGAGGAGTGGCCTGAGGTTGTGCCGGACTTGGAGGAGGAGTGGACATCTGACGCTGTGTCAGACTTGGAGGAGGAGTGGCCTGAGGTTGCGCCGGACTTGGAGGAGGAGTGGACGTCTGACGCTGTGTCGGACTTGGAGGAGGAGTGGCCTGAGGTTGTGCCGGACTTGGAGGAGGAGTGGACGTCTGACGCTGTGTCGGACTTGGAGGAGGAGTGGCCTAAGGTTGTGCCGGACTTGGAGGAGGAGTGGACGTCTGAGGCTGTGTCGGACTTGGAGGAGGAGTGGCCTGACACTTTGCCGGACTTGGAGGAGGAGGAGGAGTGGCCTCACGCGTTGGTGGACTTGGAGGAGCGGGAGTCTGCTGACTCGGTGGCGGACTTCGACGAGGAGTCGGGTGACGCGGTGTCGGTGGCCTTCGAAAGATGATGCAATCCTTTCTCCATAGGATGATATGATGTTTGGCATCTCCGAGTGTGTGCTCCTCGTCACCTCCAGGAATGCCAAGCTCTAGCCCCGAATATTGGTCCACCACCTCATCAACCACGACACAAGCATAGCCTGCTGGAATCGGGTTGCAATGGAAGGTTGCATCGGGGGAATTTGTATAAGCAACGCCGTCCGCCACCTTCAAGGATATGTTCTTAATTTTGTAGTGTAGCTCGCAGTTAGTGTTCTCCGCGATGTCATCCACGGGGTATCTATCCAGCATTGCGTCAAACGGGGCGGAACCCACGCTGCTTCTCGGCATGGTTCGGGCGGTGGTATCCAATGCTGGATCATCCGCTAGCTGCTGCAGCTGCTGAGACCCCCTTTGCTGGCTAAGCGAGTCGATCTGCTCCTGCTGCCACTGGAATTTGACTACCAAGTCCGCATGCGCTGATTCTAGGCCTTGAAGGCGTTCATAGTCCAGCTTCCTCTTCTCCTCCTCCATCTTCCTCTGCTTCTCCTCTGCAATCTTCCTTCTCGCACGGGTTCTGTAGTTGGCGTTCCAGTCCGAAAACCCCTCATACCACGGAATAGCGCCCTTGCCTCGTGTTCTTCCCAGGTGTTCAGGATTTCCCAGGGCACGCATAAGCTCGTCGTTCTCTCTGTTGGGCTGGAACACCCCCGTTTGAGCCTCTTCTATTGCAACAAGTATATTATCGTCGGCTCCGTTTAGACATGCCTTCGTCGAAACTTTGCCTGTCTTCGGGTCCACCCCCCCCCCCACATGCGCATAGAACCAAGTCCTGCACCTGGGGGGCTAGCTCTTAGTAACCGGAGTGACACCTGCATCCTCCATCTCTTTCTCAGACTTATCCCACTTAGGCATTGCCACCGCGTAGCCACATGGCCCCAGCTTATGGAACTTATCCTTTTTTCGGCATTCTTCTTGTTTATTCTCGACCATTCCTTAGCTAATTCTGAATCCTTGAATTTCACGAAATCGTCCCAATGAGCACTTTCATTCTCTAGTGTTCCCTCGAATACTGGAGTCTTCCTTCCTCCCTTGACGTACTTGTCCCATTCACGATTCTTGTGGTTCTTGAATGCAACCGCCATCTTCCTAAGAGCAGCGTCCTTGACTTTCTGCACATCTGCTTCTGTGAAATGATCTCGTAGGGTGAAATGTTCCATGAGAGTATCCCAAAGCAGACTTTTTTGTCTGTCGTCGACAAAAGTAAGATCTGGACGTGGCTTTGCTGGCTCTCTCCATTCTTGAAGGGAGATCGGGAGTTGGTCCTTCACAAGAACTCCGCACTGACGAATGAACTTGTCCGCAATCTTCTTAGGCGCTAATGGTTCGCCATTAGGTCTGATTGCCTCGATATTATACTTTACGCCCTCCTTCAACTTTTTGTTCGGGCCTCGTTTCGTCCTGTTGCCTAAAGATTTGCTCGATCCGGATGGGTGAAAGAAGAAAGATCGATTCGTTAATATATCTTCAACTCATTTAAAACATTTGATGATCACCAGATGCCTGCTTATATAAATATATATACCTCACCGGTCTTTGTTGTTTCAGGATCAACATGTTCTTCATCATTGTCATAATCGTAGTTCATGACTTCATCCATTCAATCATCGCGATCGAATATCATATCACCCTCTCCGGTGTTGTTTAGAAATTCGGAGCCGTCATAATCTTCTTCATTCTGATCATCATCTGGCCCGCGTATGATATCGAACATGGTCTGTTCTCCCTCTCTGACGGTATTGTCCGTCATAGCTTTTATTTAACTATGCCAAAAGAAATATAAAACAATTTAGTATTCAAATTACATTGTCTCGAATAATAGATATAATCTTGAATACATCGTCTCGAATAATAAATATAATCTCGAATACATCGTCTCGAATAATAGATATAATCTCGAATACATCGTCTCAGATAATATATAATATTGAATAGTACATCACTGGCTAGGTAGCTAATTAAAGATCGAATACTACGGCGCGGGCGGTGGACACCCAAAGAGAAGGAACCCTCACAGGATCATAGCTGAAGTGAGATCCCTGAAGAAACTGCCAGGTATTGGAGAACCTGCCGCCCTCTAATGCAACCATGTAGCGATGGACGTGCTCGTCCTCCTCCCTGACACGGCGACGTACCACCTCCGGCGGGGCTGGCTCCTTCCGCACCGAAACTGGCCCATGCGAACGCCACCAAACGAGATCAGGGTCAACGACGGAACCCGGGGCCGGGTTCCTCATCAAGCGGCGCGCCCCTCCAGGCAGCACCTCCCAGTGCCAGGCCGGCGGAGCCCAGTCCCGGACATGGGTCAGTCGGACGTCGTCGCGGAGGGGTCGACGGCGAGGATGCGGGCCGGGCATCGTCGAGAACAAATACTAGCTATATGCCCGCAAAAAGTAACATTTTTTAATGATTGGATTTTGATAACTAAAATTTCTAACATTTCTATATAACACTAATTATGCTATCATTGCATATGTTAAAATTCTATATGCTATTTCATACTAATTAAGCATCTAACACTAAAAACAGAAAACACAACTTTTATACATCCATTAAAAAACTGAAAAACAACATTATATAAAAAATTTCCACACTAATTAAACACTAATTATATCCATCTAACATGCATTCATACATATATACTAGTGAAAAAAATAATAATCTAAAAAATCTAAACTAATTAAACATACAAAATACGTATATACTAATATATACATGCATTAATTCATACATATGTACGTGTGTGTGTGTGTGTGTGTTCATCATGCTTGTGTGTGTGTGTATGGGCTCGTGGAGGGGCGGCGCCCATGGTGGCCGCCGGGGCGAGGGAGAGGGGTTAGAGGGGGAGAGCTCACAGCGGGGCGACGGCGACGGCGAGGCGACGCCCGGGGGCGGCGACGGGCCGGGGCGTGACGCGGGGACGGCGTCGATCGATCGGGGCGCGTGGGCGGTGCTTCAATGGGGAAATAGAGGAAGAAACAGAGGGAGAATGAAATTTTCATAAGTGTTGTATATATAGAAGGCACCTTTAGTACCGGTTGGAGCCACCAACCGGTACTAAAGGCCTGTTTTGGCCAGGCCAAGCGGCGGGAACTGCACCCCCTTTAGTACCGGCTGGTGCCACGAACCGATACTAAAGGGGGTGCGCTGGCGCAGGTGCGGTGCACAAGTTTAGTCCCACCTCGCTAGCCGAGGGGCGACCGCATTGGTTTATAAACCCCCGTGTGGTAGCTCTTTCGAGCTCCTCTCCAAAGCAGGCCTACTGGGCCTACATGTTCTCTGTTGCCCTGTTGGCCTACTGGGCCTTTGCGGGCCTGCATCCTGGCCCAACAACAGGTTGGGTTTCTAGTCGTATGCGGGCCGCTCTGGCCTAGTAGGCGGGCTTTTGTTTATTTTTTTTGCTTTATTTATTTTTGAGTTGTTTTTTGTGCATTTAGAGTTTCTTTGTGAATATTTTTGCTTTAGGTACAAAAAATTACAAACTTTCTGTTAGTGCCCGTAGTTTTCAAATTTGAATAGTTTAAATTTTGAATTATTTGAAATTAGTTTGAATCACTAGTTTGTGAATAACTTAACTTTAAAAATCAGTAAAGGCATGAAAGAATTTGTTTGCACATAAAATTTCTTCGCGTTTCAAATGCCAAAACACATAATTAACTACCCTAACTATTACAGATATTCCCTTCTGGGTGTGAAACACAGAAGAAAGTGATGATAGTGAAGCTGATCACATCCCAGATCTTTCGGTGTGAAACTTTTTCTTCGCGTGTGTCCCTTTGCGCCGTAACCATGGAAAATATTCATCGTTTAACGAGATGCTCGGGTCAATATTCACTGTGAATGGAACAATTTCATCAAACTTTTCATAATCTTCTGACTTGTCTGTCTTGTCATCCACTCCCACGATGTTTCTCTTCCCAGAAAGAACTATGTGCCGCTTTGGCTCATCGTACGATGCATTTGCTTCCTTATCTTTTCTTTTTCTTGGCTTGGTAGACATGTCCTTCACATAGAAAACCTGTGCCACATCATTGGCTAGGACTAATGGTTCGTCTGCGTACGCAAGATTGTTGAGATCCACTGTTGTCATTGATGAAGTCATGTACCTACGGTAGGGACACGGACCCATCCTAAAGAGCCCTACCATAGGACATCCTAAGAGGAAGTCACCTTTCAAACAACTTGAATATATCCCACTCGACGTGTTGAAGACACTCGACCAAGAAGCTGTCACTCGACCAAGAAGCCAACCACTCGACTGCCAGAAGACCTCAAGCCACTCCGCAGGCAAACGGTCGGCTATTAAGTAGTCTTTATGATTATTATGACACTTTATTAGGGACGTTATCTGTAATGCCCACCTTAAATGTACCTTAAACCCTGCATTACTGAGGGCAGGAGAGGGCTGGCGAACTCTATATAAGCCACCCCCTCCTCAGTATCAGGGGTTCGCATCCCTGTCATTTTACACACGCATAATCCAATCGACCGCCTCCGGGCACTGAGACGTAGGGCTGTTACTTCCTCAGAGAAGGGCCTGAACTCGTAAACCTTGCGTGCTTACAACTTCCCAATAGCTAAGGTCTAGCCTCTTCATACACACCCCCCTACCTCACTGTCAGACTTAGAACCACGACAGTTGGCGCCCACCGTGGGGCGTTAGTCTTAGCGCCTAATTGGAGAAGTTGCGATTTTTCTGATCCACTTGATCATGTTTTCCTGCGGAGCTTTGGCGGAGGGCCGCGAGATCCGTCTTGGCGGACTCGCTTTCATCGCCGACGACTCCGCCTGGCTCCAGGAGGCGCCGCTTGACGTCGACGCGCTCCCCGTCCGCGGTGCGACGCACTTCCGTGCGTGCGTCCGTGGCGTCCTCCTGAGGCAGCCATCGATCCCATATCGGTCGACTCCCGTGCCATCTCCCTGTCCTGTCTCCCGCCAGCGCAAGCGCTCGGGTCGGTCGAGGCTCCAGCGGTGGATGAAGCACGCCGCGGCCCGCCAGTCGGCGACCCCGCAAGTCGCTGCAATCGAGCCTGACGAACCCCTCTGCGGCCTGTTCGATCTGTCGACTGGCTCCACGGAGACCGCTTCCGAGTGTAACAGCAGCGACCCCTTGGCGGAGGTTCTGGCGGTCGAGGGGACACGCAGTCCCCCTGGATTCCATTGCGCTGATGATGGTGCCGATAGGGGCGATCCGTCACACCCTCACGACGAATACCTCCCCGAGCCTCTTACGTCATTGCAACAGGAGGAGCTTCGTCGCCGGAACATGGACGCGCTCTACACACCTATTGTTGGAGAAACCCCCGAGGCCCGGGCCTTGGAGGACGCGCGCTTGGCTAATCTAGCCGAGCGCACTCGACTGGAGAATCTACAGCGAGCTCTCGACGAGCGGGCACGTCAGCGGGCTCCCGAGTCCTGTCGACGCCAGCAGGCTCCCGAGTCCAGTCGACGCCAGCAAGCTCCCGAACCCAGTCGACGTCAGCTCTTCCCGCCACCGCAGGTGTACCGAACTCCGGTTCAGAACCTGGCTGCCGCGGCCTGCATAGCGGAGTCAATCCAGCCCTCCCAGTCGGAGGCCGGCAGAGGATTGCTGCAGATCAGAGCATTGCTCCGAGCGGCGGGAAATCAGAATTCCGCCGTCTCTCGGTCGCGGGACATGATCCACAGTCGATCTGTCGCAACGGAGACCGTCCAGTCGGCTCACAGCCTGAGATCGCCCCGAGGCGTGAGGGGCATGGAGACCGGCACGATCAGTATAGGAGGAACGAACAATATGATCACCGACCCGACCGTGATGATGGGCGTCGGGTGCCGTCCCCTCCCCCGAGGAGTGGATCATATGCACCTCGGCATCGAGACGACAGGCGCCCCCATAACACTGGGCAGAGGATCCCAGTCGACCCCAGAGACCCAGGCTTTGACGCGAGATCCATCCTCGTTCAAGGTCTGGTGGACAGGAATAGGGCTCATCGAGAGGGCCACAACAGAGATACGCCCACCGGCAGCAGGACACACGCCTCGGGGCCTGAATGTTTCAGTAGGGCCATCAGAGCTGCGGTGATCCCTCCCAACTTCCGGCTGGTGACTGGAATCAGCAAGTTCACCGGTGAGTCCAAGCCTGACACATGGCTCGAGGATTACCAAGTGCCTGTGCAGATTGGCGGCGGCAACGATGAGGTGGCCATGAAGCATTTACCCCTCATGTTGGAAGGCTCAGCTAGGGCGTGGCTGAATCAGCTGGCGCCCAGCAGCATTTACACTTGGGAGGATCTCTCCCGAGTGTTTATCACAACCTTCGAAGGGACATGCAAGCGCCCTGCAGGCCTTACAGAGCTGCGGTCTTGCGTACAGAAGCCGAACGAAACTCTGAGAGAATATATCCAGAGGTGGATCACACTGCACCACTCGGTCGAGAACGTGCCAGACCATCAAGCAGTTTGCGCTTTCAAGGAAGGCGTCAAGTACAGGGAGTTGAATCTGAAGTTTGGCCGGACCGGAGAGATGTCCCTTAATCGGATGATGGAGATTGGCACCAAGTATGCTAATGGAGAAGACGAGGACCGACTCCGAAGTGGCAAACTTAAGTCAGTCGACCAAGAAACCGGAGGAAACTCCAGTCGGAAGCATAAGCGGAAGGCCGAGCCAGCCGCCCCGGGGGAGGCCCTGGTTGTGGCTCAGGGGAATTTCAAGGGAAAGCCCAAGGGCACATGGAAGCCCAAGAAGGTTAAAGATCAGGATGGGAATGATGTTTTGGACCTGCCATGTCACATCCATACCAAGAAAGATGAAGAAGGAAATTTTATTTTCCCAAAGCATACCACTCGACAGTGTCGGCTTCTGATTCAGCAGTTCTAGGGCAAGCAGCCCAAGGATAAGGAAAAAGAGCCAGACAGAGTTGAAGACAAGGAAGATAGTGACGATGGATACCCCCAAGTCAATTCCACCTTGATGATTTTTGCTGATCTCGAAAGCAAAAGTCGACTGAAAATCATTAACCGTGAGGTCAACATGGTTGCCCCGGCGACTCCCAGTTACCTGAAGTGGTCTCAGACTGCCATCACGTTCGACCAGTCCGATCACCCGACGCACATTGCCAGCCCTGGGAGGCAAGCTTTGGTGGTCGACCCAGTTGTCGAAGGCACTCGACTGACCAAAGTCCTGATGGACGGCGGCAGTGGCCTGAACATACTGTACGCTGAAACCTTGAAAGGAATGGGCATTCCGATGTCCAGACTCAGCACCAGTAACATGAGCTTCCACGGAGTCATTCCTGGGAAGAAAGCCGAGTCACTCGGCCAGATTGCTCTTGATGTGGTTTTCGGTGATTCAAAGAATTACCGCAAGGAAAAGTTAACGTTTGAAGTTGTGGACTTCCAGAGTGCTTATCACGCCATCTTAGGCAGGCCAGCTTACGCACGCTTCATGGCTCGACCATGCTACGTGTATCTTAAATTAAAGATGCCTGGCCCCAAAGGTGTGATCACTATTACGGGCAACTGGAAGAAAGCAGAAGAATGTTTCCAGAAGGGATCAAAGATCGCCGACGCTCAGATGGCAGTAGTCGAGCTGAAAGAGTACCAAAAGACTGCCGACCCGAGTGAATTGCTGCGGGCTAAGAAGCCTGCCTCCGAGTCAGCTTTTCAGTCGGCTGGCGAAACAAAGACAGTCCACATTCACCCGACTGATCCCGACGCAGCTCCGACTCACATCTCAACGACGCTTGACTCCAAATAGGAAGAAGCGCTCATCCAGCTCCTCCATGAGAACTGGGACATCTTCACATGGAAACCCTCTGACATGCCTGGAGTTCCCAGGGGGCTGGCTGAGCACCGCCTGCGAGTCGACTCAAAGTTCAAACCCGTGAAGGAACATCTGCGGTGGTCCACCGTCCAGAAAAAACAAGCCATTGGCAAGGAAGTGGCTCGGCTCTTAGCAGCTGAGTTCATTCGAGAGATCTACCACTCCGAGTGGCTCGCCAATGTTGTCATGGTCCCCAAGAAGGACAAGTCACCCCGCATGTGCATTGATTTCAAGCATATCAATCGGGCCTGCCCGAAAGATCATTTTCCTCTCCCTCACATCGACCAAATTGTCGAGTCAACTGCGGGATGCGAGAGATTGTCTTTTCTAGATGCCTACTCCGGGTACCATCAGATCCGTCTGTATGGGCCCGACGAAATCAAAACAGCTTTCATCACTCCATTCGGATGCTTCTGTTATGTCACCATGCCATTCGGCCTCAAGAACGCCGGAGCCACATTCATGAGAATGATCCAGAAGTGTTTACTCACTCAAATCAGTCGGAATGTGGAGGCGTACATGGACGATATCGTAGTCAAGTCCCGGAAAGGTTCCGACCTGCGGGCTGACCTTGCTGAAACCTTCGCCAGCCTCAGGAGGTACGATATCAAGCTCAATCCGTCATAATGCACTTTCGGAGTTCCAGGTGGCAAGCTACTCGATTTCCTCGTTTCCGAACGGGGAATCGACGCCAATCCTGAAAAAATTGGCACCATACTCCGGATGAAGCGTCCTGTACGTGTGCATGATGTCCAAAAACTTACAGGCTGCTTGGCCGCCTTAAGTCGATTCATTTCTTGACTCGGTGAAAAAGCGTTGCCTCTTTACCGACTGATGAAAAAGTCTGACAAGTTTGAGTGGACTCCAGAAGCTGATGCAGCGTTTGCAGAGCTCAAAGCTCTGCTCTCCACCCAGCCGGTGCTAGCTGCTCCAATCAGCAAAGAGCCTCTGCTGCTATACATTGCAGCCACGGGACAAGTTGTCAGTACAGTACTTACGGTCGAGCGGGAAGAGGAAGGGAAGGCCTTCAAAGTTCAACGCCCTGTTTATTATGTGTCTGAAGTTTTGACCCCTTCAAAACAAAGATACCCCCACTACCAGAAGCTTGTATATGGGATTTACATGACCACGAAGATAGTTGCAGATTATTTCTCTGACCACTCCATTACAGTCGTCAGCGACGCCCCATTATCGGAGATCCTGCATAACAGAGATGCAACTGGTCGAGTGGCCAAGTGGGCGATTGAACTCCTTCCTTTAGACATCAAGTTTGAAGCAAAGAAAGCCATCAAGTCCCAAGCAATCGCGGATTTTATCGCCGAGTGGATTGAACAGCAACTTCCGACTCAAGTTCACTCGGAACACTGGACTATGTTCTTCGATGGATCCAAGATGCTGAATGGTTCGGGTGCGGGGGTAGTTTTGGTCTCCCCCCGAGGAGATAAGCTCAGATACGTTCTCCAGATTCACTTCGATTCCTCCAATAACGAAGCAGAGTATGAAGCACTTTTGTATGGGTTGCGCATGGCCATTTCACTCGGCGTTCGTCGCCTCATGATCTATGGCGACTCAGATCTGGTGGTTAATCAAGTGATGAAGGAGTGGGACGTCAGGAGTCCGGCAATGACTGGGTACTGCAATGCAGTACGGAAGCTAGAGAAGACGTTCGAGGGGTTGGAACTCCACCACATCCCCCGACTGAAAAACCAGGCAGCTGACGACTTGGCAAAGATAGGCTCCAAGAGAGAAGCCATTCCAAGCAACGTGTTCTTGGAACACATTCCCTCGCCATCAGTCCAAGAAGATCCTTTCACAGAAGAAGCCCCGCAGCCGAAAAGTGCCACGGATCCGACTGAAGTTGAAGTGCCTGCAGTAGTCGACCTAATCATGGAAGTCTTGGCAGTCACCCCTGACTGGACAATACCGTACATTGCATATATCCTAAGGAAAGAACTCCCGGAGGACGAGGAGGAGGCTCGGCAGATCGTCTGCCGATCTAAGGCCTTCACAGTCATAAGGGGACAGCTGTACAGAGAAAGTGCGACCGGAGTCGGCCAGAAATGCATAACGCCAAAAGAGGGTCAAATAATCCTCAACGATATCCACTCGGGAACCTGCGGTCACCATGCGTCCTCTCGGACCATTGTGGCTAAGGCATACCGAGCTGGATTTTATTGGCCAAGGGCAAATGAGATGGCGAAAGAGATAGTCGACAGGTGCGAGGGCTGCCAGTTCTACTCCAACATGTCACACAAGCCCGTGTCAGCCCTCAAGACCATTCCGCTCGTCTAGCCCTTTGCCGTCTGGGGATTGGACATGGTTGGCCCCCTAAGAACGGGCAGGAGTGGATTCACTCATGTGCTTGTGGCAATCGACAAGTTTACCAAATGGATCAAAGCTAAGCCCATAAAGAGCCTCGACGCTGGCACCGCTATCAGTTTCATCAGAGGATTGACATTCAGATATGGAGTCCCGCACAGCATCATCACTGATAACGGGTCAAACTTTGATTCGGACGAGTTCAGAGCATTTTGCGCTTCTCAAGGCACACGAGTCGACTACGCCTCAGTCGCTCACCCCCAGTCGAATGGACAGGCTGAGAGGGCAAATGGTCTGATTCTCAAAGGGCTAAAACCTCGGCTGATGCGCGATCTCAAGCACGCGGCAGAAGCTTGGGTTGACGAGCTTCCGTCAGTGCTGTGGGGATTAAGGACCACCCCTAACCGGTCGACTGGAAGGACCCCGTTCTTTCTGGTTTATGGAGCCGAAGCTGTCCTGCCAAGCGATCTCCTTCATAATGCGCCCCGAGTTGAACTTTACACCGAAGATGAAGCGGAGCAGGCCCGGCAAGACGCAGTCGACCTCTTGGAGGAAGAGAGGGAGATGGCAATGATCAGATCGACCATTTACCAGCAGGACTTGCGTCGATTCCACGCCCGGAATGTGAAGAGTCGAGCCTTTCAAGAAGGAGATTTGGTCCTCCGGGTGGATCAACAGAAACCTCACAAGCTCGCTCCACTTGGGAAGGCCCCTTCATCATCACCAGAGTCCTCCACAACGGAGCATATCACCTTTACAATGTTGATCGACAAATCGACGAACCTCGAGCTTGGAACGCGGAGCTTCTCCGCCCCTTTTACACTTAAGTCCGCTCTTAAACCAGATGTAATAAGAAAAACTCCTGAAGTTCATTTTTATCAGAAATAAGAGTGTTCCTATAATTGCTGTCACTGTTGAATGTATCCGGAATCCCTGAGTGGGTGACTTAGCTGCAAATCCGATTCGCCTAAGTTTGAAAAATCCTACCGAGTGGAGAGCAAACCTCCCACTTGGGGGCTTAGCTGCAGTTCAGCACTCGCCTAAGTTCTCCACGAAGAGACTTAGCTGCAGTCAGACACTCGCCTAAGTTTGAAAAATCCTACCGAGTGGAGAGAAAACCTCCCACTCGGGGGCTTAGCTGCAGTTCAGCACTCGCCTAAGTTCTCCACGAAGAGACTTAGCTGCAGTCAGACACTCGCCTAAGTTTGAAAAATCCTACCGAGTGGAGAGCAAACCTCCCACTCGGGGGCTTAGCTGCAGTTCAGCACTCGCCTAAGTTCTCCATGAAGAGACTTAGCTGCAGTCAGACACTCGCCTAAGTTTGAAAAATCCTACCGAGTGGAGAGCAAACCTCCCACTCGGGGGCTTAGCTGCAGTTCAGCACTCGCCTAAGTTCTCCACGAAGAGACTTAGCTGCAGTCAGACACTCGCCTAAGTGTGAAAATCCTATCGAGTGGAGAGCAAACCTCCCACTCGAGGGCTTAGCTGCAGTTCAGCACTCGCCTAAGTTCTCCACGAAGAGACTTAGCTGCAGTCAGACACTCGCCTAAGTTTGAAAATCCTACCGAGTGGAGAGCAAACCTCCCACTCGGGGGCTTAGCTGCAGTTCAGCACTCGCCTAAGTTCTCCATGAAGAGACTTAGCTGCAGTCAGACACTCACCTAAGTTTGAAAATCCTACCGAGTGGAGAGCAAACCTCCCACTCGGGGGCTTAGCTGCAGTTCAGCACTCGCCTAGGTTCTCCACGAAGAGACTTAGCTGTGGTCAGACACTCGCCTAAGTTTGAAAATCCTACCGAGTGGAGAGCAAACCTCCCACTCGGGGGCTTAGCTGCAGTTCAGCACTCGCCTAGGTTCTCCACGAAGAGACTTAGCTGCGGTCAGATACTCGCCTAAGTTTGAAAAATCCTACCGAGTGGAGAGCAAACCTCCCACTCGGGGGCTTAGCTGCAGTTCAGCACTCGCCTAAGTTCTACACGAAGAGACTTAGCTACAGTCAGATACTCGCCTAAGTTCGAAACCCACCTTCTCCTGAAGAGCTCCGCCACAAATACAATGTGGTCTTCGTCCCACTCTACAGTAACAAGGCGTGGGTCGACTGCCACCTTTTCCCGAGAGCTCCGCCACAAATACAATGTGCAACAACAGGGGGTGGGTCGACTGCCACCTTTTCCCGGGAGCTCCACCAAAAATACAATGTACGACAACAGGGTGAGGGTCGGCCATCAAGCCCCACACGACAGTTCCAGACCACGAAGACATTCAGCAAAAATTAAGTTCGGATAAAGCTTAAAAGGCCCTGGGCCCCGAATCAAAGTACTCGAGCCCTCAGCTCGGCAGAATTTAAACGATTACAAGTCCACTCGGCATTCCGAGGCTAATTTAAGGAAAGGCATAAAAATTTTCTCACTCCTCAAGAGGAGGGCTGGCAGGAGCGACGAACTCATCCAGGTCAATTCCGTCCGCAATGCGAGTGGCTGCAGCGATGAAGGTCTCCATGAAGTCTTGGAAGTTGTGCCTCTTGGTATTGGTGACTTGGATGGCGGCCAGCTTTTCTTCTCGCGCCTCCTTGCAGTGGACGCGGACTAAGGACAGAGGCACATCAGCGCCGCACCGGGCAGCAGACTTCTTCCACTCCTGCACTCGATCGGGGATTTTGTCAAGTCGAGCCATAAGAGACTCGAGATCGTTCAGGAGCGTGGACGCTGGCCAGAGCGTCGAGTCGATCCGCGACATGGCGACCTTCAGTCGAGCCAAGTAATCCACGGCGCCGTCGATTCGAGATTCCAGTCGGAGCAGGTTCATAGCAGTATCATCTTTCACCGGAGAATTGATTGGGTCCAGACCCGTTTCGATCCGCCCGGTCTCCTCTTCGAAGTTCTGACAGAATTCTGCACACGAGACCTAAAGATAAGCCAACGATCGCAAGATTGAATCGACACAAAAGTACAAAACAGTCAAAATTAGATGTGCACCTTCAAGTTTGATGTACAGCCTCTTGGCGAGGCTCCTCAGGTAGCTCTCCAGGTCGTCCCTCCTACGGGCGATGCCTTCCATCTCCTCGCCCAAGAGGAGGTTCTTCTTCTTCCAACTGGCAGTCAGCCTGTTGGCATCAGTCAGAGCGGCCTGCAACCTGGTGTTCTCTTTTTCCAACTGGTCGACCGAAGCCAGCTTCTGTTCGGCCAGAGCCGTCTTGTCGTCAGCCTCCTTGCGGGCAACAGCCAGGTCCTGGTCCTTCCTCGCCAAAGCTTTTTCCAATTCTCCGACAAAGAAATGGCGATTGAATCGGAAACAGCAGAGGAATGCTCAAGCCTGAAAACAAAATCAGTCGACAAAGTCGCTTTACCTGCGGCACCCTCCCTGACCTTCTGCAACTCCATCCTGGCCAGCTCTAGATGAAGGTCCAGTTGAATCTTCTGCTTCTCCAATTCAGCATAGCGAGCGGCAAGTTCGCAGGATCTCTGCAAAAAGAAAAACCAGCCGACAGACGGTCGAGATAAGTTGCTTCCGAGTAACTAAGGAACAATGGTGACGTTTCTAAGACCACAGCCGAATCAAAAATATTCGACAGTAGTCTCGGGGACTACACCCAGTGGGTGCACTCAGCGTGCCCCCACTGGTTCGACCAAAAAAAACGACTGCCCACAGTCGACAGGACACGGTCCCACTCGACCTGGCCAGACCAAACCGAGTGAAGAAGTACAGATTCACAAACGCAATACACAGACTACAGTCGACTACCAGCAGTCCACCGTAGTCTCGGGGACTACACCCAGTGGGTTCACTCAGCGTGCCCCCACTAGTCCAAGAAAGAGAAAACACACCCAGTGGGTGTACAGATACAGATACAAAGATCTTCAAAAAGAAAAAGAAAGAGGGAGAAAGACTCTTCAAACAAACAAGTATCAAGTCGACTGACCTGGACGTTACTCTGAAGCGCCGAACTCGCGTCGTAAGCCGCCTGGCTGGCCTCTCGAGCCTTCTTCACCTGCTCCATCATGACCCCTGCCTGGTGTATGGCCTCTTTCGCAGCGGCCACTTCGTCTTCAGGGACAGAGTACGCGACAAAGAGCGAAGTCGGATTGGCAGTCGACGCCGAGGGCTGCGCACTCGACAGGGGATTGGCGAAGGACACAGAAGCCCGAGGGGCATCGCCGCCGTCCCGAGCCGCGGCCTCAGGTGCCGGAGCAGGCTGGGGAGCCCTGTCAGTCGACGGTCTCTTGGTCCTCCCTATCCTCAGCGGCTCGTTGTCATCGTCATCCGGGAGGTCGATAACATGAGGAGGAGCTGCAGGAAGAACTTGCAATCGACCAGAATTGCAAGAAACGACCAAGCCAACTCAAAAACAGAACGTCAATGATCATACCAGGGTTGGAGGTAGCAGCGTCCCCCATCTCTTGGTCGTCGTCCTTGGCAGAGACCTTGGAGGTAGCAGCACTGCAAATTTCGAAGAATCAGCCAGTTCAGCATAACGAGTCGACCAAGGATCCGTCCTCCAATCGACGAAAAAAGACAAGGCTTGTTACCCGGAAATAACAGGGACAGTTATCTTCATCTTTGGCGAGTCTTGGGCGGCTTGGATTGCGTCGTGCGTGGTTGCTTGGGGACCTTCCTAGTCGGTGTTGGAGAAGAAGTCCGAGGGCGTTTCGACGATGGCCCGACGGAGGCAGTCGCCTGGCCACGTCCCTGCGCCGGGTCGTGTGCGAGCTTGGATCGCCTTTCCGGGCGGGGAGGTTCGGCCTCCTCCTCCTCCTCCTCCTCGTTGGAGAAGACGTCATCGCCTCCCTATCCTTCGCCGTCTGACTCCCACTCGCCCTGGTCGTCCCCACTCTCACCTCCGCTCCCTTCTCCTTCCTCAGTCAACCCCTGTGCCCCGTTGGGCGTCGAATACATCTCAGTGGTCGCCTGAAAGACAGCAGACAAAATGGAAAGTCAGTCGACCCGCTCAAAAGAAGACCAATGCAGAAAATGAAGATTTCAGTCGGAAACATAAAGACGCGCCTGGTCGACCTCATATGAGCGGTCGAGTGGTATGACCCTCCTAGCTCCTCGGGGGTTGTCCTTGTTCCCCGTGATGCTTGACAGCCACCCCTCCAACATCTCGTCGGTGACCTCCTCCGGGTGGATCCAAGTGGTGTCCTCGAGGCCGGAGTACAACCACATCGGGTGGTCCCGAGCCTGGAGTGCTTGGATTCGCCTCTTGAGGAAGACTTCAAGCAGATCCATCCCCGTCACGCCCTCATGGACAAGTTCGACCACTCGACCCGCCAGTATCTTGACCTGGGCCTTTTCTTCGGGCGTCACCTTCAGAGAAGCCGGCTTTTCGGCTCGGTCGAGGGTGAAGGGTGGAAGTCCGGTCGACTGCCCTGGGGTCACCTGATCCTGGCAGTAGAACCAAGTCGCCGGCCATCCTCGAACTGACTCCGGGAATGTAATGGAGGGAAAACAGCTTTTCCACCTCGTTTGGATCGCCAAACCCCCGCAGAGCTGGATCACCTGTGTCTTCTCATCACTCGACTTGGCCTTCTTAACCGACTGAGAGCGAACGGTGAAGATGTGCTTGAAAAGTCCCCAGTGTGGGCGGCACCCCAGGAACGCCTCACACATAGAAATAAAGGCAGCAAGATAGACTATGGAGTTCGGAGTGAAGTGATGGAGCTGCGCCTCGAAGAAGTTCAGGAAGTTGCGGAAGAAAGAGTGGGGCGGCAGAGAGAACCCACGGTCAATATGAATCGCCAAGAGGACGCACTCACCGTCGCGTGGCTGGGGCTCGATTTCTCCCCCTGGAAGACGTGCCGCCTTGTGGGGAATGGCTCCTCCCTCGACCAGGTCGTCGAGGTCCTCCTGACGGAGCACCGAGGGCATCCAGTCGCCCTGGATCCACCCCTTGGGCAGGGCCGTCCGAGAAGAAGAACCCCCGCGCGCAGACTTCTTTCCCTTCCCCCCCGCCGCCGCCTTCTTCGCGCGCTCCAGAGCAGTCGTCTTACCCTTCACCATCGTCGCCAGCGAGGTCTTGAGCTGGTTTTGTGGTGGCGGGGCGAGAGCGAAGGAAGCGAAGGAGGCGACGGAGAAACAGAGAAGGAAGAGGAAGAGATGAGCACGCGTACTGATGAAAGGCTCCGGGCCAACTACTTATAAGGGGCCGCTCCCGAGTGGTTGGCAGGTAGGCCCGAGCTATCCAGTCAGATCCCGTGGCAGGCGCGCGCGCTGTACGTGGCGAAAAAGGCGGCGCGGGGATCGAGGAGCCTTCGCACTATCGCTCCCGATTACTGCGGCCACTCCCGTTCCGCGCGCTTCCCAAAAAATCTGAATCCCGCGATCTCCGCCGGCTGCAGAACAACTTGACGAAACGGAAATCCCGCGCATGCCGGCGCCCGAAGCCTCACAGGTAAAGAAATCCATTCGACGAAAGACCTGGAACGGATCAAGGCGACTGAAAGAGGTTAATGACGTCATCCGCGACAGTCGACCCAGAACGAAGCATCCATAATAACCCGAAGGGTCGGTTGGAAAGGTCCCTAACCCCTTTTCTCACTCCAGCCTCGATCCGTTCGGGGGCTAATGATGAAGTCATGTACCTACGGTAGGGACACGGACCCGTCCTAAAGAGCCCTACCATAGGACATCCTTAGAGGAAGTCACCTTTCAAACAACTTGAATATATCCCACTCGACGGGTTGAAGACACTCGACCAAGAAGCTGTCACTCGACCAAGAAGCCAACCACTCGACTGCCAGAAGACCTCAAGCCACTCTGCAGGCAAACGGTCGGCTATTAAGTAGCCTTTATGATTATTATGACACTTTATTAGGGACGTTATCTGTAACGCCCACCTTAAATGTACCTTAAACCCTGCATTACTGAGGGAAGGAGAGGGCTGGCGAACTCTATATAAGCCACCCCCCTCCTCAGTATCAGGGGTTCGCATCCCTGTCATTTTACACACGCATAATCCAATCGAACGCCTCCGGGCACCGAGACGTAGGGCTGTTACTTCCTCAGAGAAGGGCCTGAACTCATAAACCTTGCGTGCTTACAACTTCCCAATAGCTAAGGTCTAGCCTCTTCATACACACCCCCTACCTCACTGTCAGACTTAGAACCACGACAGTCATTCCGTACTGAGGGTCTTCTGTTACCCCGCCTCGTGTCATATTGACCCATTTGCACCGAAACAAAGGGACCTTCGAACCACGTCGATAGTCAAGTTCCCATATGTCCTGTATATAACCATAATATGTTTCATTTCCCGTCTTGGTTTCTGCATCAAAGCGGACACCACTTTTTTGGTTGGTGCTTTTCTTATCTCGGGCGATCGTGTAAAATGTATTACCATTTATCTCGTACCCTTTGAAAGTCATTATATTCGAAGATGGTAACTGGGACAGCAAGTACAGGTCATCTTCAATAGAGGTGTCATGCATGGTACGTGTCTGCAACCAGCTGGCGAAACTCCTGGTTTGTTCACGTGTAATCCAGTCATGAGACCGCTCCGGGTGTTTGGAGCATAGCAAATTCTTGTGTTCATCCATATACGGAGCCACCAAGGCGGAATTCTGTAGAACTGTGTAGTGTGCTTCAGTGAGAGAATGTCCGTCCATACATATTATTTGTTCCCCTCATAGCGTGCCTTTTCCATCCAGTCTGCCCTTATGCCGCGATTCAGGAACACCAATCGGCTTAAGGTCAGGAATAAAGTCAATACAAAACTCAATGACCTCCTCATTTTGATGGCCCTTGGAGATACTTCCTTCTGGCCTAGCACGGTTATGAACATATTTCTTTAAGACTCCCATGAACCTCTCAAAGGGGAACATATTGTGTAGAAATACAGGACCCAAAACGTTAATCTCTTCGCATAGGTGAACTAGGACGTGCGTCATGATGTTGAAGAAGGATGGTGGGAACACCAACTCGAAAATGACAAGACATTGCACCAAATCATTCTCTAACCTTGGTATGATTTCTGGATTGATTACCTTCTGAGAGATTGCATTGAGAAATGCACATAGCTTCACAATGGCTAATCGAACGTTTTCCGATAGAAGCCCCCTCAATGCAACCGGAAGCAGTTGCGTCATAATCACGTGGCAGTCATGAGACTTTAGGTTCTGGAACTTTTTCTTTGCCATGTTTATTATTCCCTTTATATTTGACGAGAAGCCAGACGGTACCTTAATACTGAGTAGGCATTCAAAGAAGATTTCCTTCTCTTCTTTGGTAAGAGCGTAGCTTGGATGACCCTGATGTATGCCGTCTTTTCCGTGCATACGTTGCTGGTCCTCCCGTGCCTCAGGTGTATCTTTTGTCTTCCCATACACGCCCAAGAAGCCAAGCAGGGTCACACAAAGATTCTTCGTCACGTGCATCACGTCGATTGCGGAGCGGACCTCTAGGTCTTTCCAATAGGGCAGGTCCCAAAATATAGATTTCTTCTTCCATATGGGTGCGCGTCCGTCAGCGTCATTCGGAACAGGTTGTCCACCAGGACCCTTTCCAAAGACCACCTTCAAATCCTTGACCATATCATGTACATCAGCACCAGTACGGTGACGAGGCTTCGTCCGGTGATCCGCCTCACCTTTGAAATGCTTGCCTTTCTTTCTTACGGGATGCTTGCTCGGAAGAAATCGACGATGTCCCAGGTACACATTCTTCTTACAATTAGCCAAATATGTACTGTCGATATCGTCCAAACAGTGTGTGCATGCGCGGTATCCCTTGTTTGTCTGTCCTGAAAGGTTACTGAGAGCAGGCCAATGATTGATGGTCACGAACAGCAACGCCTTTAGGTCAAATTCTTCCCCCATGTGCTCATCCCACGCACGTACACCTATTCCATTCCATAGTTGTAAGAGTTCTTCAACTAATGGCCTTAGGTACACATCAATGTCGTTGCCGGGTTGCTTAGGGCCTTGGATGAGCACTGGCATCATAATGAACTTCCGCTTCATGCACAACCAAGGAGGAAGGTTATACAAACATAGAGTCACAGGCCACGTGCTATGGTTGCTGCTCTGCTCCCCAAAAGGATTAATGCCATCTGTGCTTAGACCAAACCATACACTCCTTGCGTCATCTGCAAACTCCTTCCCGTACTTTCCTTCGATTTTTCTCCACTGCGACTCATCAGCGGGTACTCTCAACTTTCCGTATTTCTGACGGTCTTCTCTATGCCATCGCATCGCCTTGGCATGCTCTTTGTTTTGGAACAAACGTTTCAACCGTGGTATTATAGGAGCATACCACATCACCTTGGCAGTAATCTTCTTCCTGGGGCGCTCGCCCTCGACATCACCAGGGTCATCGCGGCTGATCTTACAGCGCAATGCACTACATACCGGGCAAGCGTTCAAATCCTCGTACTCACCGCGGTAGAGGATGCAATCATTAGGGCATGCATGTATCTTCTGCACCTCTAACCCTAGAGGGCAGACAACCTTCTTTGCTTCGTACATACTCTCGGGCAATTCGTTGTCCTTTGGAATCATATCCTTTATCATTACCAGCAACTTTCCAAATCCCTTGTCAGATACACCATTCTCTGCCTTCCATTGCAGCAATTCCAGTGTGGTGCCCAGCTTTTTCTTGTCACCAACGCAATTCGGGTACAACAATTTTTTGTGATCCTCTAACATGCACTGCAACTTCTTCTTCTCCAAATCACTTGCGCAGTTTCTCTTTGCATCGGCAATGGCCCGACCTAGACATCAACGGGCTCATCTGATGCCTCTTCTTCAGCTTCTTCCCGCATTGCCGGCTCAGCTTCTTCCCGCATTACTGGCTCAGCTTCTTCCCCCATTGTTGTATCATCATATTCAGGGAACCCATGGCCAGGATAGCTGTCGTCGTCCTCTTCTTCTTCATTGTCTTCCATCATAACCCCTCTTTCTCCGTGCTTGGTCCAAACATTATAGTGGGGCATGAAACCGGACTTAAACAAGTGGACGTGAATGGTTCTTGACGTAGAGTAATTGTGACCATTCTTACAGCCAGCACATGGACAAGGCATAAAACAATCCGCCCGCTTGTTTGCCTTAGCCGCAAGCAGAAAAGTATGCACGCCCTCAACGAACTGGGGAGAGCATCGGTCATCGTACATCCATTGCCGGCTCATCTTCATTACACAACACCGAATAGACCAAATTAATACAAGTTCATACATAAAGTTCATACAACACTTAAATGCAACAAACAAATAACTCTCTAGCTAAAGCATTTAAATGCAACAACAAATGCGATCAAGATCGCAACTAAGGTAACAATGGATCCAACAGCATAATGATACCAAGCCTCACTATCGATGGCATATTTTCTAATCTTTCTAATCTTCAAGCGCATTTTCTCCATCTTGATCTTGTGATCATCGACGACATCGGCAACATGCAACTCCAATTCCATATTCTCACGCTCAATTCTTTTCAATTTTTCTTTCAAGTACTCGTTTTCTCTTTCAACTAAATTTAACCTCTCGACAATAGGGTCGGTTGGAATTTCCGGTTCACATACCTCCTAGAAAAAATTTCTATGTCAACTTGATGGGCATAATTTGTCATAAACACGAAATGCAACTAGTTTTAAAAGAGAATATATATACCACATCCGAATCATAACAAGGACGAGGGCCGACGGGGACGGATATCAAAACCATGGCACTATATGTATAACAAACAACGTACGGGTAAGATAATTATATGAGTAACTATATATCCAAATCACACAAACATCAATTTTTATATAAAATTTCATGAACAAGAGGCTCACCACAAGGTGGTGCTGGCGACGGGACAGTGCGGGCGATCGACGGTGGTTACGATGGAGATTTAGAAGGCACTAAGTAAACCACACCTACATATGCAAACTAAGTGTTATTTTTGACCTCAAATTGCATATAAATCAAATACTAGCACATATATATATATATATATATATCCTCCCAAATTACTAAACTCACAAATTAATCACTATATAAAGCATTGCAAGAGCTAATTTAGCAATGAGAGATGAAAGGACAAAGTTGCTAACCTTTGTGATCATTTGAATGGATGGGGGCCTTCAAATCTTGACAAATTTTGGGCAAAATGTGTGATGAGCTCGAGGGGAAGAGGGGAAGAACAGAGAGGAGAGGGGAAAGGGGAAGAACAGAGCGAGCTCGGGTGGACGAAGGGTTTATGTAGGATGACCTTTAGTACCGGTTCGTGCCAAGAACCGGTACTAAAGGGGCTGGAGGGGCCCCAGTCTGACAACATCCTGCCACCACTCTCATTACTACCGGTTCGTGGCACGAACCGGTGCTAAAGGTTCGCCACGAACCGGTACTAATGAAAGCAGCCCGGCTAGCCGTTGGAACCGGCACTAATGTATACATTAGTGCCGGCTCAAATACAAACCGGCACTAATGTGCTTCACGTTTGACCCGTTTTCTACTAGTGACATGAGCATAGAAAAGAAAACATGATTTCAGTGAAATTAAAACTGTCGATGAAAGCTGAATAACAGTGCAGCTGATTAGCTCCTAGTATGGAGGAACATCACAAAATTAAACAAGATGGTCGTGCAAGTTTCTATACAAGTATTTGTGATTACAGTTTGTTATTGTCGTCTAAATTCTCCAACATGCACAGAATTAACTAATACATCTGAATGAGCTACCAATGAAGCAAATTCTAAAATATACACGAACAGGGCTTAATTAGCCAACCATGTCATTCTATAAACACACAACAAACTCGACGATAACATGTATAGTTATTACCATATAACATGGGAAACATACCTACTGTCCACATATTTCATAATGTAAACAGCTAAATGCTACAGGAAAAAGATTGTTGAGCATTTCTGCCCTTCTTTCAACACAGCACCAGCATAACACTTTCACTATAACAAGATCCACATAGACCACCATCTGCAGCAACCGCACACACAAAACAACCAAGGTTGAAGAGAGTGAGATTACCTTGTCGCCGTAGATCTTAGAAGACACCTCATGCATGCGGAAGTCCTTGTCGTCCACGGCCAAGCAACAGGATGCTGGTGGAGCATCCCTCATCGAGCCTACATGAAGTTTTGCATATAGTTAGAAAACCCGAAAACGTACAGGATGGACTACCATAACATAGCATTAACGGAAAAAAACTGAAGAGGATGTAACCGAACCTCCTGTAGCTCTAGCCTCGAGCATGCACCTGAGATTCAGTTCCCACGAATCCAGAAGAGCAATTAAATACATGGCAAAGAAGCTTTACAAGAAAAAAACTACTACTATAGATTGGAGTGAAATCAAAGTACCACTACTACTGTAGATTGCAAATAATATGAGCAAATCAAACAAAAATATTATTGCAAAATATATGGATTGATAGCTAGGATCAATAAGCTAAGATCAAATGTCATACTAATATGTTCTAATCATGTTCTTGCTTGCTGCAATATAAAGAACATCACCACACAGACTACACATGCTAGGACTAGCATTGGTTAAAAATAACTAATAATCACATGAAGTCCTACAATGAAGTAGGACCAGGATAGGTACTCCTCATGATTAGTCACCACTTACAGCCACAAGTCAGTGATGCTCCAACACAACACTCATGGACTAAAATAACAAGATAAGATGTTGCCAAACAAAGATGGCATTTGTATAGACCTTGAAAAAAACATACAAGTCAGGGATGCATATTGATTTTACTAATATGTTATAATTGTCTACTCTGGGGTTGTGCCATCACTTAACAACATGCTACACTCTTAGGTATGTTAAGCAGCACCTATTTATCTGAACTTAGTGTTGATAGAAAGTGTCTGCTGAATTCCATAGGGCAACATATGAAGTGAGGAGATTTATTCCTCATGACACTACAGGTAGATATTAAGAACACAAACTAATGGGTATATATGCTTGCTTAGGATGGAGCATACAGAACAAGCAGAATTTTCATTGTATTAAGAAAAGGTCAGGACTGTAGTATTATAATCCATAGCATGCACAAAATTGATCTTTTCATAGTACTACATTCATTGTTGTCATTGGCATAAAAAACTATAGTATTGAACTGCTTGGTTTTTTCAGAAACTTCGCTTGCAATAGTCAAAGTAATTGTCATGCCAAATCTGTTCAACAAAATTAATAATCTAGAAGTCCATCATCTGATGACTCGAAATACCTAGAGACAGAAAATTTAATCACCACTTTAGAGACCAGGACTCACTCATCAAGAAAACACCTTATTTATGCAACAGATCATACATAGTCATGTCTGTCATTTAACCACCACAGATTGTTCTTACTTGAAATTTTAAGGATACACAGCCATACTTAGATCTCCCTCTACATCACCACTAGGACTTGCATTAACTTGACCGCCAGTAACTAAAAGCCATAGTAATTGGCAAGATTTGCATCAAGCCAAACTTACAGAGCTAATACTGCTTGTTGGTCTTCTCAGCGACATGCCCAACACTTACAGCCGCGACATCTTGGTCAATCTCTGCGACATGCCCAGCACTTGGCTCCAACACCACTCTGACGCCACCGACTAACGTATGAGGGCGACCATGGTCGGAACCTGCCTGGACTTGCTAGCCATCGCCTGATTTCCCCCCCCCCTACTCGCTGCTCCGCCTACAGGTATATATAACAATAAAATGAGGTAAAATGAGAACCAACAGAGCACTTTCTGTATTACCAGAACAAAACTGAAATTCAAACAATAACATGGCCCTTGGTATGGAAACAATTCTGCAGGTATATACCAATAAAATGAGGTGAAATGAGAACCAACGGCACAATGTCCAAAAAAGGCCAGCAGTATGAAGTTATAGCCAGCTAGCTATGCACCATCGGTGTCTATACGGCCATCTCAGAAGCATAACACGGCTAACATAAGGAGCGACACAACAGTTGTTGTGCTACCACAGAAAAATTGGGATTCAAACCTAACGTAGCCCTTGTATCGAAATAAAAATGCTAGCAGAGTGATGCTTGCTGCTTGATCCTTGTTACTACATGGCCATTCGGTGTTGTCGCCCAGTCCTGAATCCTGAGTGCAAAGAGGACCCCCTGCTCTAGCGAGTGGACTAATGGAAAAGAGACGATTAAGGTTGTCATTACTGCCACAAAACCAACAATGCTTTATTTCGGGTGGAGATGCTCTAATCATCCTTTTCCTCCTTTTACTAATGCTCTTGACCATGTACAACGCATGCATTCTACCATCAAAATGAAAATATAGCACCAACAAACATATTGCTAACCACCGAACACATATTGGAGAAGAACAAACAGCAACCAAATCAAACAGATTTGCAAGTATACAACAGAACCGTATATATAGAAAGTAATGAAAGATGAGCCTATTTATTTCGAATCATCCCCTCTCAAGATCGGAATCCACTCAAATCTCAATCTGCTGTCAGCAAAAATCGGGCCGAGATTCGCAGCACGCAAGGGAGGAGCTGGGACGGGCGGAGGGGAGGGGTTAGATTCATACCTTCGGATTCATATGCACGGCCGATCTGCCGGCGGCCTTGGCGAGGACGTAGAAGAGGGAGCTGACGTTGCAGGCCGCCGCCACCCACAGGTAGGCCGCGCCGCCCCCGCATGCCGTGTACGCACCTGCACACACGAAAAAATAGCAATCGATTAGTAACCAGGAAGGAAATCAAATGGCGATTCAAGATCAGGAAATTGACAGCACGCGCATAACACGGAGGGGGCAGGGCGGTTCATGATCTGCTGCTGCCACTACCGCTGTGTGTCCCAGAGCGAATCGAATTGAACCGAACCTACAGCCCTAGATCGAATCGAATCAAACCAAGGGGGAAACGTGGTAATCAGAGGAAGAAGAGAGCTCACCTCGCCATGGCCATCGATGGAGGTTAGAGGAGGGAGGCCCTCGCTGCCACGCCACGGATCCGTCCATGTCACGGCGGCTAACGACTAGAGGAGTCTCGCCCGCGACAAGGAGGTCGAAACCCTTGCCGTCGGAGGGTGGCGCGTGGCCGCTGTAGGATGCGCGCGTCAGATCTGGTCTAAGGGGAGGATGAAGCAGAGGTAGGGGGTCATAGTGGTGCGCTGGGAGCCACCGATTGCCGCCAAAACTCGTCGGATCGGTCGCTGTAGGTGGCCGCGGCGAAGAGGAGTCATGGGGGAGAGAGAGATGGGGCTCGCGAGAAGAGAGGGGTCGTGGGATTTCTGTCTTTCTCCTTTTTTTTCTCTTGTTTCTTTTGACTCTGGCAGCCAGCCAATCACATGCGAGGCCACAGATCCCTCCCCAGGAAAAAATCTTAGCTATCCACTCCACCTACATCCAACGTTCCAAAACCCTCCCCTCATCCAACACACCTTTGTCTTTTTTCTCTTTTCTTCAATCAGTTTATTATTGGCCTCTCTTTTGAGAAGAACATACGCAATATTTGTTTCAAAACTGCACCGCACCAATTTTCAAAAATATTAGACAATATTTTATGTTCAATTAACTAAATGTTTGCATATTAAAAAATGCATTCACCTCTCGTCAAATTCACAAAATTTGAACTACAGATGCTTCCTTGTTTGCTTTTTATTTTTTTTTGAAAAATATTTTATGGATACATAAGTAGCTAATTCATCATAGATACAAAAGAGTTATGGATGATTTCGCCCCTAGCTATGAACGGTCATACCCACCGTTTTGATCGCATTTTGAAACACGCATAGAAAAATCATCTTATGGCCACATTCATCGCATAGTTTGTTTAAATGATATCATATTTTGCACAAGGGTGCATTTTGGAATGGCAAACAATGTTTCCTAAGGCAGTTTTCATTTTCTTTGGACGAAAAAAATCATTTTTCATTTTTTGAGTGTCCAAAATTAGTTTTGATTCAGTAGGAAGCGGGTCAAATTTGAACTACAGCTGCGTCATAGTTTGCTCTTTATTTTTTTAAATCATTTCTAGGTACATAAGCATCTATTTAATCAGAGAAATATCAAAAGTTTTCCAAGATTCAACCACTAGCTAGGAACGGTCATGCCCGCCGTTTTGACCGCATTTTGAAACGGGCATAAAAAATTCAAAAAAAAATCAAAAAATTGGAAAACCTTCGCATTATGTCATTATATGTGACCAAGTTTCCAGGAAAAATAATAAACTTGTAATACGGCAATTATTTTTACAAAGTGTTCTCAAAAATAATCTATCATGCGTGAAGATTCAGGGTTTTCAAGCCAAATGATCAATCTTATGGCCACATTCATGGCATAGTTTGTTCTAATGATCTCATATTGTGCACAAGGGTGCATCTTGGAATTCCAAACAATGTTGCCTAAGGTAGTTTTCATTTTCTTTGGACAGAAAATTCATTTTCCATTTTCTGAGTGCCCGAATTGAGTTCTTTTTGTGAAGGACCTACCATATATTTGTTGAAAATTGGACCAAATCATTTTTCTAAAATACTAGGCCATATTTTATTCACAATTGACCAAATGGTTGGGTGTCAAAATCCTTGATCCACCTCCGGTGAAAAAGACCAATTCCTGCCGATTCAGCAGGAAGCGGGTCAAATTTGAACTGCAGCTGCCTCATAGTTTGCTCTTTATTTTTTTTCAAAATATCATTTCTAGGTACATAAGTATCTATCTAATCAGAGAAACACCAAAAAAAATTCCAAGATTCAACCACTAGCTAGGAACGGTCATGCCCGCCGTTTTGACCGCATTTTGAAACGGGCATAAAAATTCAAAAAAAATCAAAAAATTGGGAAACCTTCGCATTGTGTCATTATATGTGACCAAGTTTCCAGGAAAAATAATAAAATTTTAATACGACAATTATTTCAAAAAAGTGTTCTCAGAAATGAGCTATCACGCGTGAAGATTCAGGGTTTTCAAGCCAAATGATTAATCTTATGTCCACATTCATGGCATAGATTGTTCAAATGATCTCATATTGTGCACAAGGGTGCATCTTGGAATTCCAAACAATGTTGCCTAAGGGAATTTTCATTTTCTTTGCACGGAAAATTCATTTTCCATTTTCCGAGTGCCCGAAATGAGTTTTTTTGTGAAGGACCTACCATATATTTGTTGCAAAATTGAACCAAATAAAATTTCTAAAATACTAGGCCATATTTAATGCGCAATTGACAAAATCGTTGGGTGCCAAAAGTTTTGATCCACCTCTGGTGAAAAAGACAAATTCCCGCCGATTTAGTAGGAAGCGGGTCAAATTTGAACTGCAGCTGCCTTATTGTTTGCTCTTTATTTTTTCCAAAAATCATTTCTAGTTACATAAGTATCTATTTAAGCATAAATACATGGTTTCGTGGCAATACGTCGAGGTTTGGATGGTGGCCCAGGGCCCCAACTACAAAGTGCGTGAACTCGCATGCCTGGTGCGTGGTCACCGCGTGACCTTGGCGTTGACATGCGTTCTAGGAGGCGTAGGCATGTCTAGCGGGTTGGGCACTCCCCGGGTAGGTTCTAGGAAGAAAATTACAACAGAATAATCTCACGAGGAGACCGACCTATGCTCAAAGATGAATTAGCAGCCAAGTGTTTGATTGGCAGTACGAGAAATGCACATGGCCAATGGGCGTGAGTTTTGGCTGAGGATGATCATCAACTAAGAAGAATGTCTTCGCAAATTTTCATATGAAAAGGAGGATCCTAGGTGGTACTTGCTTTGCAAAGTACCACAGTTGACATAAATATGAATGTTGAAGCTGGGCTCAAAATAATGAATGGATTAAGCTGAAATTTGGTGGAGGATGGTTATTTGGGCATTGGACAGCACCATAGAAAATTGATACCATGTGGACATGCCAAAGTGGTACTTCCTTCACAATGCTCTTCTATGGACAGAAACTTGGGAAAACTAGTGAGAGAAATTGGATGAATGAAATGAGCTCAAATTTGGTGTAGGTAAGTTACATAGGTATGGTTATGCCTTGGTAGGATATCAGATCATTTGGGTAAGCCTAGCTAGTACTTACTTCACAAAGCTTCTCTCGAGGTAGAAACTTCGGAAATTTCCTGACAAAGATTTACTAGGAAAATGGAGCTGAGTATTGTCATGTGGCAATGATTTGGGTATGGAAGAGTGTCCAAAGAGTTTGAGGGTAATAGGAGCGGTCTAGATAACACTTGCTTGGCAACGTGCCAATCTGGCCATAAAATATAAATTGAACCTAGGCTCACATAGATAATTTGACTGAGCTGCAATTTGGAGGAGGGTGATTATTTGGGCATATGAAGGAACTGTATAAATTTCATGTCATTTCGATGCATAAAAAAGGTACTTCATTCACAATGCTTCTAGGTGGACAAAAACTTTGGAAATTTGCCGAGGAAGATTTGTTAGGTAAATGGAGCTGAATTTTGTCATGCGACAATGATTTGGATAGGAAAGAGTGCCCAAGAACTCCGAGGGCAATCAATAATATATAAATAGCACTTCCTTCATAAAGTGATGTTGTGAACAGAATAGGAAAATGAATATTGTTGAATTATTTTTGAACTAGGAAAGGAAGTATTTTTACATATTTGATGAAGATACGACCCAAAGAATTTATGAGATTTTTTTGGGAATTTTTGGGATGACAGAAATATAGGTTGCTTCACAACCTAGGGCAAAAATTGACACATGGACATGACACATAGGCAAAACTGATGAGGTGGCACCAAGTCATACCAATCCACCACAATTTACAAGGTTATGACCATCTATATTGGTCATGATCAGCTAGAAAGTAAGGCAGTGGACTAGTGTTGTCTGCTTTATGACCATTTCGTGTAAGGAAATTACAACCTTTTTGACCAAAATGGTCACAATGGTTTAGGGTTTGGAGCCCCCCGAACAGCTTTTGACCAATTGGTCTAAAATGGTCATAGATTTATGACCAATTCTTCTAGGGTCACTGACAGAAGGTCATAAGTTGACATATTTCTTGTAGTGAGCCTCTTCCAAATATGCCTACTGGATGGAAATTGTAGTGGCGGGTCGTGAGCTAGTGTCCGCCACTAACAAACGGGTAAGCAGTGGCAGGCCCAACATGGCGCCCGTCACAACAAAATTTTGGCAAGCCCCGCCAAACAAATCAAAATTTAAAAAATGTTTGCCGTGGCGGGTGTCTGTTCTCGCCCGCCAATGCTCTCCATGGACAGTTACCCTCCATTGCCCACCCAACCGTCCACAACCTCTTCATTTCCATCGTTTACTTTCTCACTGCCAGTTCCAGACTTCTCCCCTTCCGCGCATCTTGTGCCTCGGCCACCGATGCCATCCTTCCGACCAGTCGGTGGGGCCTTTCCACACGTCTAATGCCGTGACCACTGCCGGATCTACTCATCGCCGCGTCGTCCACCTTGACCGCTGCTGCGCCATTCTCTGCCTCGACCGCGCATAGCCCCCGCTGTCTGCATCGACTGTCGCCGCCGTCCTCCACCTCGACCAACAACAGGTGCAGCAGCGTGCTATACAAACGGTTTTTATCCCCTTTCTGCGACAGAGTTTTAAATCGTTGACTTGCCTGTGTGTGCATGGGGGGTCCTTCCCACACGACCCAGAAACCGTCGGTGATAGGCAATAGGAATGCATACGTTTTGCAGAACTAAGCGTATGCGATACCCACATATATCCCAAATGCAAGTCCTCGCACAACTGTTTGTGATATATTGAATATCCCAACGCTCCATCATTGATGCTCGTGCGGGTTGGCATTACCATCGCACATGGTATTCTGTGGTGCAACATTTACGATGTTCTCCCCATCACAAATAGTTCATGGTTGTAAAGCATGTATGATAAGGAGACTATCACAGACATTTACTTTTCCCGAAGCGTATGCAATATATGCAATTGAGAAAATAAGTTAATCATCATACGTGTGTCGTATGAGTTTATGAAACGTCCGACTAATCGTACTAGTGTTGTATGGAATAACTATCGCACACGTTATTTTGTGGTGAAACATTGACGATGCGTACGACATCACAAACAGTTCATAATTGTAAATCATGTATGATAAGGCGACTATCACAAACATTTAGTGTTTGTGATATTGTCTGACATCACACACCCTTTGCAAATGGCAATTGTGTGCTTGGTGGCACATGTTTTCTCTCTATGGACCGTGTCGTATTATGAGGTACATCACACACGTCGTGCTTTACAGACCGTGTGTGGCGTAATGACCTGCAGAGCTATTTTCGTCCCTAATTTAATCATTGCAATTTAAAATTGAAAAGTAGACAATAACTTTATTCATATCCATCAGGTTCAAACACCAATGCATTATTCGATTGACACGTACATATTTTCAAGAATTACATCAAAATAATAATTATTACATAAGCACCAAATACATTCTTGTTGCTGAACAAGGTGAAGCACAATGTCCATATTGTGCCCTCCTCCATGCCGAATGCACGCACGACTCTAGTCCAATCCCTTGTGATGACCGACTGTCCATCCTTCACTATCTTCATGAGGACTTCTAGATAGTAATTGTAGTCTGGTACAAATACTTTAACCTTTGCATTTCCACCAATCATGTATTTTTAGAGTTAATCTTGGGTAACCTACTTTGGAAACCACAACAATGAAAAAATAGACATTGTCATCTAACAACTCATTATGGGCAGCAAAAGAAGGCTACAAAGTTCTTACTTACCATCCTCCAGTTCACCTTTGTCTTGGATAAATTGTAAACAAATAGTTTATTTGCTATCTTTTGACCCATTTTACTAACAATCTTTATTAGTTTCCTCATCACATGTTGGTTCATGAATATCTCATTGCCCCATACGCAAAAAGGGTCGAAGCGTGGATCTTTACCAATGACATATGTACCTACATGCACCAAGTTAATATTATGAACTAAACTGCAATTGCACAATGATGTAGTAAACACTCCCTCTATCCCATTATATAAGATCTTATTATAGAGTAGAGCGTTTTGGAGGCTGAGCTGCCTGGAGGCCATAATCCTGGTCGATGATTGTTACCTTGGGACCCGTGGCTTCTGGCTTTTTAGTGATATATGCTAGCAATTTTGTAGGAATACATCGAGCCATTATTTGGTGTTCTTGATTTGTACTTGGGGCCCTGTTTAGGCCGGTGCTTGGATGAACATGATGTTCTGCGTGGGCTGTTTTGAATATGACCCAGTACATCAATGAATCAATTGGATGGGCCCACGGGGAGATACTGGTAACTACTAGTGCTAGACGGCTGGCAGGCAGGTATGTGTGTTCGGCCCGTTAACCCCTTAGCACACCATAAACAGAGGTGCTTTCGTCATGGATGTCCTGGAGTTCTTCAAAGAGTGCTCTCAATGCATGGTAATGTTCCATCGGATCTGATTTGGTGTGTACTCCTTACACTTGCGGGGTTGTTTTGGGTTTGGATGGCAATGCTTTGGGTTGGTGATTTTTCCTCTGTGCTCACCTAAGAACAGATCTGACTGGTTATTACTTTTGTGTTTGGGCAGCTTAGTCCCTTGTTTGACGGCAGGGTTGTCTTACGAGCTAGAGATGCTGGCGCACAGTCAATGGATGGTGAGATGAATGAAACTGCTGGGGCCCAAGATGGATTGATTTCTTCTGAGTCAAGCAGATACGCTCTCGAATACTGCCCATGTTCCTGAACTCCTTACACTACATGGATGAGATGAACGAGGTAATGGAGTGTGTGAACAACCTGTCAGGGGGGGCGGTCGAAGTACATGGGATAACACTGTGCGTAAATTGAGAATATTGTGTGGTTAAAAATATTGTTAGATGAAATACAGTTGGATAATATGGTGCTTGTTGGGAATCGTTGCACGGAAAACAAAAAAAATCTATGCACGCTCAATTATCTATCCATGGATATGCATAGCAACGAGGGGGAGAGTGTGTCTACGTACCCTCGTAGATCATAAGCGGAAGCGTTTCACAACACGGTTGATGTAGTCGAACTTCTTCACGCTTCAACCGATCAAGTACCGAACGCACGACACCTCCATGTTCTGCACATGTTTAGCTCGGTGACGTCCCTCGCCTTCTTGATACAGCAAGACGTCGAGCTAGTAGATGAGTTCCATCTGCACGATGGCGTGATGACGGTGATGGTGAAGTGATCTCCGCGGGGCTTCGCCTAAGCACTACGAAAATATGACCGGGGTGTAAACGGTGGAGGGGGCGCCGCACACGGCTAACAATTGTCTGGGGTGTGCTAGGCGCCCCCTCCCACATATATATAGGTGGGGGGAGAGAAGAGGCCAGGGCGCTCCCTAGGGCTGGCCGCCGGCCCACTACGGGCCCTGCCTTGCCGTGCGACCCCTGCCATGTTTTCTCAAGGGGAAGGAAAGAGGGAAGGAAGTGGGAATCCTAATCCACACTTTCCTTTCCCTTCTCCCCTTTCCTTCTCCTCCTTAGGCCATCATATATGGGGGGCGCACAAGCCCCTTGTGGCTGGTGCATTTCCCCTCTTGGCCCATAAGGCCCATATCTTTTGCCGGGGGTGCCCGGAACCCCTTCCGGTGACCCAATAAGTACCCAGTACCCCCCGAAACACTTCCGGTGTCCAAATACCATCGTCATATATATCAATATTTATCTCTCGACCATTTAGAGACTCGTCATCATGTCAGTGATCTCATCTGGGACTCCGAACAACATTCGGTCACCAAACCACATAACTCATATAATTCTATATCGTCATCGAACGTTAAGCATACGACCCTAAGGGTTCGAGAACTATGTAGACATGTACGAGACACCTCTCCGGTCAATAACCAATAGCGGAACCTGGATGCCCATATTGGCTCCTATATATTCTATGAAGATCTTTATCTGTCGAATCGTTATGACAACATACGTAATTACCTTTGTCCATCGGTATGTTTACTTGCCCGAGATTCGATCATCGGTATCTTCATACCTAGTTCAATCTCGTTACCGGTAAGTCTCTTTACTTGTTCCGTAATACATCACCTCATGTCTAACTCCTAAGTCGCTTGTGATACGTCTCCAATGTATCTATAATTTTTTATTGTTCCATCCTTTTATTACCAATCTTGGATGTTTTATAATCATTTTATATCATTTTTTGGTACTAACCTATTGACATAGTGTCGGGTGCCAGTTCCTGTTTTTTCCATGTTTTTACATCACAGGGAATCAATATCAAATAGAGTCCAAATGGCATGAAACTTTACGATGATTTTTATGGGCCAAAAGTAAGCAGATTAGCCCTGGTTGCACCTGGGGGTGCCCCGAGGGGGGACAACCCACCGGGGCGCGCCAGGAGGCCCTGGCGCGCCCCGGTGGGTTGTGCCCACCTCGGGTGCCCCCCGGACCGCCTCTTTGCCCTATAAATACCCAAATATTCCCAAAACCCTAAGGAAGTCGACGAAATATTCATCCAGCCGCCGCAGAGTCCAGAAACACCAGATCCAATCTAAACACCATCACGGAGGGGTTCACCACTTCCATTGGTGCCTCTCCGATGATGAGTGAGTAGTTCTTTGTAGACCTTCGGGTAGTTAGTAGCTAGATGGCTTCATCTCTCTCTCTCTCTCTTGATCCTCAATACAATGGTCTCTTGGAGAAACATATGATGTAACTCTTTTGCGGTTTGTTTGTTGGCATCGGTGAACTTCGAGTTGATGATCAGATCTACGTTTTTATATTGATGAAACTATTTGAGTTTCTTTGATCTCTTTTATGCATGATCTCTTATAGCCTCGTATTTCTTCTCCGATATTTGGGTTTTTCCTAGCCAACTCAATCTATTTATCTTGCAATGGGAAGAGGCGCCCGGTAGTGGGTTCAATCTTATGGTGCCTGATCCCAGTGACAGAAAGGGAACCGACACGTATGTATCGTTGCTACTAAGGATAAAAAGACGAGATCTATATCTACCGCCATATAGATAAACGGATCTTGTCTACATCATGTCATCATTCTTATTGCATTACTCCGTTTTTCCATGAACTTAATACACTAGATGAATGCTGGATAGCGGTCGATGTGTGGAGTAATAGTAGTAGATGCAGGCAAGAGTCGGTCTACTAATCTTGGACGTGATGCCTATGTAATGATCATTTCCTGGATATCGTCATAATTATTTGAAGTTCTATCAATTGCCCTAAAGTAATTTGTTTACCCACCATTTGCTATTTTCTTGAGAGAAGCCACTAGTGAAACCTACGGCCCGGGGTCTTATTTCTCATATATTTGCCTTTGTGATCTACTTTTTCATTGCTTTTATTTTCAGATCTATTGAACCAAAAATACAAAAATACTTTGCTGCACTTTATTTTATTTGCGATCTATTTATCCCATATATTACAATCTTTTTACCATCACGCACCAATTTCTGGCGCCGTTACCCGAAAGGGATTGACAACCCCTTTAACACGTCGGGTTGCGAGGTGTTGTTATTTGTGTGCAGGGGCTGTTTACCTTGTGTTGCTTGGTTCTCCTACTGGTTCGATGACCTTGGTTTCATAACTGAGGGAAATACCTATTGCCGCTGTGCTGCATCATCCCTCCCTCTCCGGGAAAATACCGACATAGTTCCAGCTGCCATCAAGGAGAATTTCTGGCGCCATTGCCGGGGAGGATCAAGTCAATATAGTCTCCCGGCCACGTGCCTTTCTAGCGCCGTTGCCGGGGAGGATCTTCAACATAACTAGGTTCCTAATCATAAATCTCATATCCTTGCAATTTGCATTATTTACCATTTGCTTCTCGTTTTCCTCTCCCCCATTTCACAAAAAATTGTCGTTTTATTCGCCTCTCTTTTCTGTTTGACGTTTTCTTGCCAAATCTGTTTTTGTGTGCAATCTTTTTTTCTACCTTTTCTTGTGTTACCATGTGCCTTCCATTTGCTTGCATCTTCGCTTGCTAAAAATCTATCGATATGAATCCTCATCCACTTGCTAATCTTTTCAAAAGATCTGATTATGTTGAACCAATTGCTAGCTGTTGAGTGCACTTGATTATATTTATGAAATTTTATTTGAGAATCGTGAATCTGAAAATTGTCATGAAGAATTTTATGAAGTGATCCATGATAGCTCCTTAAATGAAAAGCATGATTGCAATAATTTTACTATAAATTCTATTAATGCCAATTGTGCCAATAATATGCAAAACCCCAAGCTTGGGGATGCTAATTTTGATATGTCCACTACTTATTGCAATCATCATGATTGGGGTGATGATTCTTATGATCTTGAAATTTCATTTAAACCTCATGATGAATATCCTTGCTATAATATTGAAAGTGGGTTTGGAAGAGAGTCAACTCTAGGTGATAAAGATCCCACTACTTTGGAGAATAATCAATCTTATGAAATATTTGATAAAAGAGGGCTTGGAGAGGTCATGACTTTATTTGATGATGATCCCACTATTTTGGATGAGTGTCAACTTTGCATGCATGTGGATCATGAAGAGAATATTTTATGGGAAAGTTATATTGTTGAATTTGATTATGATCCTACATATAATTATTATGATAGGGGAAAATATGCTTGTATAAATTTTCATGTTACTAAATTACCTCTCTTCATGTTGAGATTGCTATTGTTTTCTTCCATGCATATGCTAGATCTTGCTTGTCTTGCTAATTTGGTTTTCTATAAAATTCCTATGCATAGGAAGTATGTTAGACTTAAATGTGTTTGTCACATGTTTTATGATGCTCTATTTGTGTTTCAATTATTATCATCCTCGTGAGCATTAATAAAAATTATGCCTAGCTAAGGGCGTAAAACTATAGCGCTTGTTGGGAGGCAACCCAATGAATGAAATTTATTTTTGCTTTTTGCTTTCTGTTCTTGAGTGTTAGCACAATTATGCTACTTTGATAATTGTGTTTTTTTGTTTTAATTAGTGTTTGTGCCAAGTAAAGCCTTTAGGATCTTCTTGGGCAATAGTTGTTTGATCTTGCTGAAAAAAAACAGAAAGTTTTGCGCTCACGAAATTAATTTTCATTTTTTACCAGAGAGCGATAAAATACCCATTCCAATTGCAGTAGATCAATATACAAATTTTTCAGGTAGTCCTAATGTTTCAGAGTTTTTGGAGTTATAGAAGTATTCGAAATAGTCAGATTTCTCTAGACTGTTCTGTTTTGACAGATTCTGTTTTCTTTGTGTTGTGTGCTTATTTTGATGGCTCTATGGTTTTCTTTGATGAGTTTTTGCCATAGAAAAGTTGGAATATAGTAGATATAATACAAAAACAAAATATGAGTTTGTTTGATACAACACTTATAGTAGTGATTTTTTTTATACTAACGGATCTCACGAAGGCTTTGTTGAGTTTTGTGTGATTGAAGTTTTAAAGTTTTGGGTTGTCTTACGATGGATGAAGGAAGGATGTAAGAGCCTAAGCTTGGGGATGCCCCGGCATCCCAAGATATTATCCAATAATGAGCAACCAACTAAGCTTGGGGATGCCCCCGAGTGGCATCCCCGCTTTCTTCCAACAACTATCGGTATTTTACTCGAGACTATATTTTTATTCGTCACATGATATGTGTTTTGCTTGGAGCATCTTGTATGATATGTGTCATTGCTTGTTTTATTTTGTGTTTTAAGTTATCAATCCTTGCTGGACACACCTATTTGAGAGAGCCAAAATTATGTCATGACTTGCTAGAATTGCTCTCTATGCTTCGCTTAAATCTTTTATGAGCTAGGACTTGCTGCTCTAACCACCACTATAAATATTTGTATAGTCGACATTTGACATATATTAATAAAAAGAGAAAGAATGTCAGTGGGAGCCTTTCCCACTGTCACCAGCCCTAAAAAAGGTATCCAACGTACCGATCTAGCAGCACTGGGACACTCCATGAAGCTAGCGTCAAGAACTGCAATAAGAAACTACAGGGAGAAGCGGCCTAGCATTGAACCGATGTAGATCAGATGAAGACGGAGAGAGGTGGGCGGCGGTTAGCAAGGGAGGGGGTCAGCCGAGGGGCTTGGTGTGTCCCTTGGTGTGCCCCTCCCCACCTATACATAGGCGGAGGGTCCAAGTGGGTCGACCAACTTGGGGGCAGAGTCCTAGTCCTACTAGGACTCCCTCCCCCACTTGCCTTACCGCCCAAGCAAGGAAGGCGGGGGGGGGAGGGGGCTTAGCCGACTCGGGCCCATGGTGGAAAAACAATAATGATTTTATTAATTATAGGACCAACGGTGAAATGGAAGGTGGATGGTGGACCTCGCCCATCACACTGTTACCGTTTCCGCTTCAACATCTGCCCCTTCCACTTTTGGCAAGCATCATGCGCCTATGTCGGAGGCTAGCAATATTTTTTTACCTGAAAGAGTAGGAGAGGCTCCAAGTGTATTTTTATATCTAATAAATTAATCAATTTTGTACATATTTACATGGCAATACATGCCACTTTGGGTATGCCGGAAAAAGAAAGAAAAAAGTCAGAAGGCAAAAGCTAATAGCAAACTAACAACAAACTAGTTGTTCTAGTGAATGGAGGCCGCAAAAGAAGAGATGAAAGGTTTATGAGCTTCTTTGATAGAGGAAAGGTTCATGAGCTACTTTGACCCTATAGGCTAGTAAGGTGAGATCCTCTTTTAGTCTTGCAACCCAAGAGTTGATGCTTGGCCAAACCCCTCTAAGGTGATTGTTGTTTCTTTCTTTCCAAAGACTCTGGGAAGCAACCATTTTTTCAGAAACGTGGGCCTCCCGTACAAATAGTTTTGAGTAAACTGCATTTTTTGTCCCTCAACTTATCGTGACGTGCGACTTTCGTCCTTGAACTTTTTTTGGTTGCAACCTTAGTCTCTCGACTCTTAATACCAGGTATAGTTAGTCCCCGACAGTTGTATTCCTCGATCAAACCCGATTTCAACCTTATGTAACATGGTTTTAGCCAAAGCACCACCATACGATGGCATAGGGGCATTCAAGGCAATGCATCGTGCTCACCACCACCGATTGGACCGATGATCGGGAGGATTCGGTAGCGGTGGTAGTTAGCTCGCGAGAGAGGAAGAGCAAGGCAAGAGACGAAAAGAGGGGAAACGGGTTTATCTAGGAATGAACTAGAGAGAGAGAGAGAGAGAGAGAGATGGATAGATGAAGGAAATATGCCCTAGAGGCAATAATAAAGTTATTATTTATTTCCTTATTTCATGATAAATTTTTATTATTCATGCTAGAATTGTATTAACCGGAAACATAATACATGCGTGAATACATAGACAAACAGAGTGTCACTAGTATGCCTCTACTTGACTAGCTCGTTAATCAAAGATGGTTATGTTTCCTAACCATAGACAAAGAGTTGTTATTTGATTAACGTGATCACATCATTAGTTGAATGATCTGATTGACATGACCCATTCCATTAGCTTAGCACCCGATCGTTTAGTATGTTGCTATTGCTTTCTTCATGACTTATACATGTTCCTATGACTATGAGATTATGTAACTCCCGTGTGCCGAAGGAACACTTTGTGTGCTACCAAATGTCACAACATAACTGGGTGATTATAAAGGTGCTCTACAGGTGTCTCCAAAGGTACATGTTGGGTTGACGTATTTCGAGATTAGGATTTGTCACTCCGGTTGTCGGAGAGGTATCTCTGGGCCCTCTCGGTAATGCACATCACTTAAGCCTTGCAAGCATTGCAACTAATGAGTTAGTTGCGGGATGATGTATTACGAAACGAGTAAAGAGACTTGCCGGTAACGAGATTGAACTAGGTATTGGATACCGACGATCGAATATCGGGCAAGTAACATACCGATGACAAAGGGAACAACGTATGTTGTTATGCGGTCTGACCGATAAAGATCATCGTAGAATATGTAGGAGCCAATATGGGCATCCAGGTCCCGCTATTGGTTATTGACCGGAGACATGTCTCGGTCATGTCTACATTGTTCTCGAACCTGTAGGGTCCGCACGCTTAAGGTTTCGATGACAGTTATATTATGAGTTTATACGTTTTGATGTACCGAAGGATGTTCGGAGTCCCGGATGTGATCACGGACATGACGAGGAGTCTTGAAATGGTCGAGACATAAAGATTGATATATTGGAAGCCTATGTTTGGATATCGGAAGTGTTCCGAGTGAAATCGGGATTTTACCAGAGTACCGGGAGGTTACTGGAACCCCCGGGACATATATGGGCCTTATTGGGCCTTAGTGGAAAAGGGAAGAGGCCGCCAGAGATGGGCCGCGCGCCCCTCCCCTCCCTTGGTCCGAATACGACAAGGAGAGGGGCCGGCCCCCCTTCCTCTTTCCCCCCCTCCGCGAATCCTATTCCAACTAGGATTGGGGGGGGGGAATCCTACTCCCGGAGGGAGTAGGACTTCTCCTGGCGCGCCTCTCCTAGGCCGGCCGCACCCCCCCTTGAGCCTTTATATACGGAGGCAGGGGCACCCCAGAGGAACACAAGTTGATCCACGTGATCATATTCTTAGCCGTGTCCGGCGCCCCCTGCCACCATAGTCCTCGATAATATTGTAGCGGTGCTTAGGCGAAGCCCTGCAACCGTAGTACATCAAGATCATCACCACGCCGTCGTGCTGACGGAACTCTTCCCCGACACTTTGCTGGATCGGAGTCCGGGGATCGTCATCGAGTTGAACGTGTGCTAGAACTCGGAGGTGCCGTAGTTTCGGTGCTTGATCGGTCGGGCCGTGGAGACGTACGACTACATCAACCAAACACTTCCGTTGTCACACTCTCCCCTCTCGTTGCTATGCATCACCATGATCTCGCGTGTGCGTAGGAATTTTTTTGAAATTACTACGTTCCCCAACAATAGATAGATAGATAGATAGATAGATAGATCGATAGAGGGAGAGAGAGAAGGGGGAGGATTAGAGATAGATGGAATGTGGTTCTATTCCACCTTACAGTGATGACGTGATCAAAATTGTGCCATGAAAAGGCAAAACCGGATTTGGTGGAGGAATACTCTTGTTAGGAACTATTTTTACCCGATATTACGAGTTGTGGGACAACGGTTGCACCAAGATGTGGTCAAAACCGTGACACATGAGGTCAAAACCGGTTTTGACCAAGGAATACCGTTGTTATGGACTAACTATACCTGATATTAAGAGTTGAGGGACGAAGGTTACAACAACAAAAAGGTTCGGAGACGAAAGCCACACTTCGCGATAAGTTGAGGGACGAAAAATGCACTATGCTTAATAGAGTTTTTTCTTCGATGATTTTTTGAAACCCGGTGACCGAAGGGTGCTAAAAAATACCAAGTCCGAGCAACTTTGACTAAATGGGCAAGTGAATATCACGTGACGAATGGTCTCTTTGATGGGTGCTTCACAAAGAAAACAATGATTATAGTGGCGTCTCTTTAAGCATGTTGTGTGTGTCCAGCCTATCAAAAAGAAGCAGTCAACCAAACACCTCGATCTTCATGGCACACTTTGATTTCCAAATCCATTAATACGCATGATGAGGTTGGGTGTTTCTGAAGTAGAATGCATAATATCGACTCAATTTAAACTCCACTACACCCTAGACATAGTGCCATTATTTGTTGTGCGTATAAGTATCAGGTGTAATGTGGGTTGTGTTAGCTTGAAGACCACGTACCTCCTTATGAGCTTGTACGGACAGTGGTAGGTGAAACGCCTCCTCCAAAGACGTGATGCCCACGAAATTACTCGATTTAAATCCACGACACCCTAGACAAAGCGATATTTTTCATGTGTAGAAGAATCAGGTGCAATGTGTCACATCTTCATGAGGTTGTACGGATAGTGGTAGGTGAAACGTCTTCTCCAAAGACGTGATGCCCAAGAAATTACTCAATTTAAATCCACTACACTCTAGACATAGCGACATTTTCCTGTGTAGAAGAATCATGTGCAATATGGGTTGTGCTAGCTTGAAGATCACTTACCTCCTCATGAGCTTGTGCGGACAGTGGTAGGTGAAACGCCTCCTCCAAAGACGTGATGCCCATGAAATTACTCGATTTAAATCCACTACACCCTAGACATAGCGACATTTTTCATGTGTAGAAGAATCAGGTGCAATATGGGTTGTGTTGGCTTGAATACCACATACCTCCTCGTGAGCTTGTATTGACAGTGGTACGTGAAACGCCTCATTCAAAGACATGATGCCCAAGAAATTTTTAACTGAAAGAATATTATCATGCCAAAGGTCCTTTCAAACAAGAGTCATGGAGCCGCATTGAATTCCCACCCTTGAGATTTCAAGAAAGTTAGGGCAAAGTTTCATGATATCACGCCACCAAAAGGAACCACAAGGATCAGAAGCGTGCAGTGGAGGTGTAGCATGTGCGGGACCGTGGAGGCTACCGTTGTCTTGATGAATTCAGTGTATGCGGAAACCCTAATGACTCAATTGTAATATATTTTTCTTGTAGTACATTACGCAAATCTTCTATCACAACTGGCGTATCATGATTTCTGGAAGATTTCATAGCTGTTTATAAATGTACTATATTTATTGTCCAATTTTAGTGTGCTGTTATCTATAAAGAAAACCTGTATTTTTGTACGAATATTAATGATAGGATCCACGATGAGTTGGTGATATCGAAATGGACGGTGGATGATCGACCTGGCCCATACTGTTTCCGCTTGGACGGCCACCGTCACGTTCCTTCGCGCTTGCCTTCCCGTTTTCAGGTTTGGCCACCCGCCGTCCACCCACCACCGCACCACACTGCTTCTTGCCCTCTCCATCTACAAAAACCCTCGATCCACCCACAGCCAGCCAGCCAGCCGCCGCAAAGCCGCACAGATTCCCAAGCCCGAAAGCCTAGAGATCTGTTCGGTCGGCGGAGGCGAAGTGTCGGGTCAGGGCGGCATGCCGGGCAGCAGAAGGGGAGCAGGGGAGGAGCTGCCGGAGGAGGAGGTGGTGCCAGTGGAGGACGCCGTGAAGATGCTTGTGGAGCACCTCGTCAATCTCACTCTTCCGCATGGGGCGGTCTTCAGCGCCACCCAGGGCGGGCGCTACGTAGCGCCGGACAAGCAACGCGCCGTCGCGCAGCAGGTGAGCGGTTCGCGTCTCTCTCTCTCTCTCTCTCTCTCTCTCTCTCTTCGTTCGTGCGCGGGCGCGGGGTCGGGGTGGTGGTAGAATTTCCTTGCAGTTTTGGTCGAGGCTTGCGCTGGTAGGGAAGGGATGGAAGCTGACCCGTACTACGGCTGGTGCGGTGACGGCAGGCCGGTGGCCGAGCTGCTAAAAGAAAGGCGCTGACGGCTGCAAATTCTCGTTACCGTCGCCCTGGCCGTCGTTGTTGTCGTCGTCGCCTTCGAGGGCTGCAATTAAGGTGTGGTGACAACTGCAAAACTCTCTTGTTCCCGTTGCCGTCGCGTTCGGGGCGCCGGTGATGCGTATGTGATGCCTTCAGGGAAAAGACATGCATGCGTGTAGTGGTGAAGATACAACTTTCTTTTGCGGTAGATCCTGCGGCCGACTACTTTGGCTCAATTTTTTCCCACGCGTGCGAGCACACAATACAATCAGTTTTGTCCCATACCGCTTAGCGAGTAAGACCTGAATCTACTTAGAGCATGGCTAATAGAATCGCCCGCTGCTGGCTGTAAAAGACGTCTCGTGTAATAAGGCTGGCTCTATGTGAGATTGTGAGCTGCTGGCTGACTAGAATAAGTTGATTGAATGGTGAGCGCTGGCTTCAGGGTTGCATGCGGGCTGAACTTCCTCGCGTCTTGTGCTACAGCCGAGCGCTTCGTCAAGCGCTCGCTCCCTTCTCTCTCCTGCCTTTACTCCCCTTCAGATCAGAATTTTGCTGAGGTGGAATGACTTGTAGTCGGCTAAGTGGGACTATTATACTTGCTGTTATAAGGAGGAGGCCCTTATACTTGTCAAGAAGGTCAGATACACTAATAAGTTAGGATTAGGATTTAATTCAATTTGATTGGCCAGTTCTCAACGGCTCAACCGAGCCAGGGCGTACGATTAGAGGATTTGCACGCTCGCTTAGTTTAGCCACCATGTGTATATATAGGTTGTTCCACTTTTCTTTCATTTTTGTTTTCCCATGCACCCTATATTATTGTGAGTAACATAGATGTAGGGCATTTGAATAAATGGTTTGTTGTATTAGGCACCACGTGGTGATGATGTAATGAAGGATGCTGCTTTGGAACGCCAAATCATGGAAGGTTGTGATCGCAAGACAACTTGTTTTCCCTATTATTGGTTATTGGTCCTCCAACTTTTTAACCTATGTGTTCTTAATTTCATTGAAGGTGGCGTCGCTGAGAATAGCAATGATCAGATTCGTGATTCCGTGCTAGAGATTCAGAAAATACGGGATTCTATTGTATGTTATATGTCTTCTCTTTTGTTTCACAAAAAAAATGATGCTTATTTTTCTTATATTTTGTTTTAGTTGAGAATCTGATGTGAATTCATCCCCTCTTTGTTTCATCTTCGTAAGGAATTCATACTTCAAGACGGAAGTGCTCAATGTGATATGGACATTCAGAAAATTAAGACTGGTATTCTACCATTTTACACATCTAAACATCGTTAGATTGATAATCACTTGTAGAATTGTCACTGTTTTGTGGCAAACATTGTGGCATGTTTTGCTGGGAGCCATACATTTCCCCAAGTTCTGTGTTAAACTACTGCGTACCTCACTTTAAATTGTGGACAAATCGTCCATTAGAAGTATGGCAAATTTTGGCAAGAATTTATTTTTATATGAGTTCCACATTTCCATTACTCATCATGTTTAAACCTTATGCAGAAGAGAAGATGACAACAAAAGTGTTGTCAATAATGGAGAAATATAATGAACCTAACTCAAATATAATGAAAGTTGCCAATCTAACTTTCTCTGGCGATGATGGCAAAACCAAGAGCACTAAGAGGATGGGATTGAACTTGAAGGAGGCACTCGCCCAACGCGATAAATGCATGGTAAGAAACCTCGCGCTCAACTGATGCATTAAATTCTAAAATGCCATATGTACTTTTGACACTTGTCAATGCAGGAGCTTGGTGAGATCTGTTGTGGTTGCGATTGGATGGCCCCTAGATACACAGTAGTACCGTCACCAGCAGATGGTATGTGTAAATACATTTACTCTTATCTCTTTAATTTTCCAAATGGACGAGCATTGGGTTCTTGGACCTTATACACACAGTAATAAAGAATTTCATATAAATGGGTCTCGCGCCACGTACTTTTCGATTAGCGTTTATTGAATCCAATCCCTATAGTGTGTCGTTAGTATCATGCATTGAAATGTTACCATATATGGTGTACTAAGCTTGGCATGCTTGGGAAAAGAGTTTTTCAAGTGGTCAGATCTATAAACGCGCGTTGGGTTTATTCAAGTGTTAGGTTTATTCAGCACGTCACAGTTTGGTCCATGGTTACCAAAGACATCTATCGCGTCATTGTAGGATCTATTAGAGATCACCTCTACTCACTTCATTGCATTCCATTTGTCAAGAACTGAATAGGTGTTCGCCTAGCAATAACTAGGAACTGCTCTTTGATTTAGTGCCATCTTCTCTCATCTGTAGCTCTCAGACATTGTTTTCCAAGAACTTATTCACCAGTCACTCTCCTATCTTTTTAGGAATGCACGTTGGTGAAGTACGTTTGAAATGCCCTGATTTTGAGATGAGCATCACTGGCAATCCTCGTCCGACCCCATATGATGCCAGGTGCTCTGCAGCTGCCAATATGATACTGGAGCTTGGCAAGAAGGTGCAGGAAAAAGAACAACATGATAACTGATGCAAAGTTGCTAGCTGGAACTAGTAGGAGCTGGGGTCAATATTAGTAAAGGGTGAAATAAAGCAACTTAGATGTTTGTTGTTCTGATGTATGAATGGTATAATGATTTGTGTTGTATGAGTTTGTACTGTATTGCATTGTGCATGTGGGTGCTAACCATGTGCTCAAACCGATTACTTTTACCATTATTTTATTTGAGTTTTCCTTTGTTTTGGGGACCTGTTCAAACTTGCTTTTGGGCGGAATTTCACGTGTGTGCATACACAGTGGGTTACATTTTTCCCAAAATTATAGCACCTTTTTGGAAGGTTGCTTATTATTTCTAATTTAGCAATTGTATTCCTGTGTATCTTGCTAGGTTTTGCGAGTGAGGCATTTTGGAGTTTGAATTATAAAAATATCAAAAACCATATCTCGAAGTCTGGAAAAAAATCATACATTTTATACATATGTTCATATGGATGCATTCTACAAGTGTATGATGTTCCACGATGATACGCTGATATCTGAGCTACACAAAAATGCAAAATTTGTGAATTTCTAATAATGAACAATGGATGTACTGTTCACCATTATCAAACTTACGATATTTTTTTGTAGTTCACATGTTAACATATATCAATATTAAACATTAAATACATGTAGTATAACTCCATATAAACAGGTGGAGTTATTTAAAAAAAATGAAAGTTCAAAGTGTGACTTTTGATTTTTTTTCAAAAGAAAAATAAGCTCAGTACACCAATATTTGTTATATCTGTCCAAATATGTTATTCTCACCACACGTGGGAGCTCTCTAAAAGTTGGGCCAGAAAATTTCCTAGTGTTCCTTTAATAAAGTTTACCCATATTACTATATTAGTGGTGAAATGACCGAATGATGATAACCATATAAGTATGAGAATTGTTCTAGAAAAATATAAGTATGTGAATTATTAATTGGCATGCATTACATAAGTTATAGGTTCAGCAATCAAAATAAAACATGGTTCAACAATTCAACACAAGCTCAAATAAAATTCAAGAATTCGTACGTAGGTGATACACAAATGAATCTATCAACTCTCTTGTTGCGCTCCTTTTTGTTGTCAAATCACTTCTTAATTTCTCATCCAAGAGGCTAGTTTCCCGCAACAAGACCTCGACTCCTCCATGTCACTCGAAAGCCTCAACTTCTCTTTCTCGAGCTCATTTGGTTCTAATGCCTTAGGCTTTTCAAGCTCCCATTTTGCCCACTTCTCTTGCTTCTCTATGTCTGTCTTCTCCCTCTGAATGTTCAACGTCTTGTGCACCCTCTCTCGGTCAAACAACATGCTCTCCATTTGCACATCCAAGAAAAGCTTGTTCCTCTCCTACTTCTGCTCCCCCTTGGTGGAATTAATGTGTGCCCATGTGGCAGACATTTTGCTTGTCGCATTGTCATGCACGACCCTCTACTTATCCTACTTCTTTCCCATCACCCGACATTTCCTATTTTGTCATGGTCCCATCTCCGGCCGCCCCTCCACTTGGCATACCATTGACATCCAATCCAATAGACTGATGCACTATTGGGAAAGGGCTTATAGGTGAACCCAAACGAGTGACGGGCGAGGTGAGGCACCCTCCATAGCTATTTTTATAAAAGAGCAGTGGTGTGTAGCCGGTCGTACCCGTCATAGTTACGGGCTATCCAGTGGCGGGCGCTAGTAAGCACCCGCCACAGGTAGCCACTACAAGAAATATGTCAACTTGGTGACCTTGACTATTGGTCACTGAAAGGTCATTGTTATCATTTGCGACCTTTTCGAGACCAAAAACAGAAGTTCAAAAGCTGGCGGTTCTAAACTGAAATTAACGACCTTCTCTGTGAGAAGGTCGTAGACGTTTACGACCAAAATATGCCTATTCTTTTGTTTTGGTCACTAGGAGCCTCCCCAGGCCACGTCGGCATCCGACGTGGCAATCTGATGTGGCACAAGAATCAGCCCGATCCAATTCGATTTTCTACATGGGCCTAGCCCAACAATTCGGCCTTTTTAATGTATTTTTTTCCTGTGCTTTTATAGCTACATGGGTCTGACCCAGTAATTCGGCCCATGTATTATTTTTTAGGCAAGCCCTTTAATATATGTATTTTATGTTAATTTCGATTAGCTACATGGGCCTGGCCTACAATTTGGCCTTTTTATTTTCTAGCGCAAAGCATTTTGCAGTCAATTTATTTTTTATTTCCAGCTTTTTTCCTAGCTCCAGTTTACAAATGGGTCCCAAATGTCAGATTTTTCACACCTTATTAATAAGCAATATATATGTATATATCAAACAGACAGAAGAGAGAAAGCATATGAAAATCTTCAAATAACAGCTAAAATAAGTTTATTACAATATGCTATACAGAACAAAACACGTGAAACTACATACACTCATTCACATCACAACAACCAGTTTCCATACACTCATTCACATCACATCAACCAGTTTAACCATCGAATCTTGCATACCCAGGAACTTCAAACTTCACCCAGATCCACACAATCATAAATATTGGGATCTACAAATAGACCGCTCTGCCAATACAAAAGCTAGCTACTCTTGGATACCACAGAACATGCTCTTCAACATGGGTAGAAGTCCTCAACGGAGTTCTACCAACAACACAAGTTCCATTCACCTACAAGAATAGAATGGAATATCAAGTACTTGCATTCTTCAAGAAGATTACAATCAACATATATATGTAGAAGGACATCAGGAAAGCTGATGGAGCAAAATCAAACAACAGATAAATCAAGTAGATAGACCATTTGGAAAAAATATACTACCAGGCTTGAACATGAGCATAGAAAAGAAAACATGATTTCAGTGAAATTAAAACTGTCGATGAAAGTTGAATAACAGTGTAGCTGATTAGCTCATAGTATGGAGGAACATCACAAAATTAAACAAGATGGTCGTGCAAGTTTCTATATAAGTATTCGTGATTACAGTTTGTTATTATCGTCTAAATTCCCCAACATGCACAAAATTAACTAATACATCTGAATGAGCTACCAATGAAGCAAATTCTAAAAGATACACGGACATGGCTTAATTAGCCAAACATGTCATTCTATAAACACACAACAAACTCGATGATAACATGTATAGTTATTACCATATAACATGGGAAACATACCTACTGTCCACATATTTCATAATGTAAACAGCTAAATGCTACAGGAAACAGATTGTTGAGCATTTCTGCCCTTCTTTCAAGACAGCACCAGCATAACACTCTCACTATAACAAGATCCACATAGACCACCATCTGCAGCAACTGCACACACGAAACAATCCAAGGTTGAAGAGAGTGAGATTACCTTGTCGCCGTAGATCTTAGAAGACACCTCGTGCATGAGGAAGTCCTTGTCGTCCACGGCCAACCAACAGGATGCTGGTGGAGCATCCCTCATCGAGCCTATAGGAAGTTTTGCATGTAGTTAGAAAACACGAAAACGTACAGGATGGACTACTATAACATAGCATTGATGGAAAAAAACTAAAGAGGATGTAACTGAATCTCCTGCAGCTCCAGCCTCTAGCATGCATGTAACATCCCAAATTTTCAATTTGGAATGTTATACATTAGATCATCATGCATATCATATTTTATTTGCTTATGATTTTGATCCTAGAAAATCCTAAGCAACTCAAGGACCCACGGAGAGAGTTGGGGATTTCGTTATTTACGTATTTGAGTTTTCTCAAATTATGTAAAAAGGATCATTTGATTTTATTTCTTTTATCATCAATTATTTCTATTACAAAAATATGAGAGAGGGAATAAAATGACTTTCCCAAAATATAGAAATATTGAGGATTTAATAAAAAAAATCAAATAAGATTTATTTTGGAGTTTTTCGGTATTTTTATTTGAATTTAGGAAAAATGCACGTTTTTCAAAGTTGTAGTTTGGGCCCAAATAAATGTTCACTTTATCGGGCTTGATTTTAGGAACCCGGCAAAATTTATTTCGTGATTTTTGGAGTCCGTTTAGTATTTATTTTTATTTTTTTTCTGAGCGGAATTATTAAAAAAACGGAAACCGACTCCGGGCCGTACCCGAGCGGGACACCGCCCGAGGCAGCCTTTAAATACCCGCGCCCCCGTGCCAGAGAAGCCCACAACCGCCCCAGCCCCACCGCCGCCGCCGCCACCGGAGCGCGCTTCCCAAGGTTCGCCGACGCGCCTCGTTTTCCGTGCGAAAAAAAGAGAGGAATTTTTTTTTCTGTTCGTCGCTTGTCTTTGTCGTCAGGTTTTCCGCGGTTGTTTCCTGATCGTGATTTCTGATCCGAATTTTGTTTTAGTTTAACTTTTCGCTCGTTTATCGGAATCAGGCGATTCAAGCGCCTGGAGTTTCGTCTCGAAACCCTCTTTCCGAATAACCAACTTAAACAAGTTTTTGCTACAGTAAAATTTGACCTAGATCTAGATTACTAGAACGAAGTTGTTTTCTTTCGCCGTTTGATTTCTTTTGCTTCGTTCGATTTGATTCTTTTTGCAAACCAGGGTTCTTAAGTTGAACTTTCTGGTTAGATCTTCTATTTGAGTTTTACCTGTGCATTAGATGAGTACTTATTGTATGCTAGTTTGTTGTCTACGATAGAATACCCGGAGTGCGCCGCCTGTTACTTCGAATCTCTAGGTTTCGCGGATCATCAGCAAGGCAAGTAACACTTTGATCATACCTTTTCTACAACCCAGTTTTATTGCATTAGATCCATCCTCACACATTGCATGATTAGGATCTAATTAAATTGTGGGATGGGAAGTAGATGAGGTAGTACCTATTACCTATTTATTATGAAACCTTTGGGAGTTACTTCTACGTTTGCTTATTATGCCATGCTATGCTAGTAGACGTGGATTGGGCGAGTGATATCCATGTCAGATGTGAGTTTGATAATTTTAATGGTTTATTTAAGGTGGCAACTTAAATACACATCTGGATGGATTGAGGCACCTGGTTTCTATCAGGACTTGCCTGTTTTCTTTTGGACCGCCACCCAGGCTCAAAGGGATCATAAGATTATTCATACTAGAAACTTCCGTGTGCAGCCACAAGCCATTATGGGCTCTGGCATAGTTGATTAAGTTGTGCGAAGTCTTACAGTGGTAGACCAGCAGATGAAGGAGATGTAGGTGGTACGGTCTACCCGATCGTAAGGTGCTAGCGCTTCTGAAAGGCTATGTCTCGGTCATCCGTTTCTCAAACACCATGTAGTGCGAGAAATCCAACGGAGGCGATCGAGTCTTGTGGGGAAAAGTGCGCAAACCTCTGCAGAGTGTAATAAACTAATCATGATTAGCCGTGTCCCCGGTTATGGACAACTTGAGTATCTGGTACTTGGATTATCATGTGAATCTCAACATGTTACTTAAAAATTAATTTTGATGGGTTTGTTTAATGATGATTTATAATTGGGATTGACGATGCTGTTAACCATTCTCAATGTTTAACAACCACCATAATAGTAAATAAATTTATTCCTTTGTAGTAGGGAAAAATTGGCTTTACGCAAAAACTGTAACCATAGAGCTTTACACCAGCCAAATATGCATATAGTATAGCTGTTGCATTCCATTACTCTCTATGTGTTACCTTGCCAGCATATTCCATGTGCTGACCCGTTTTTGGGCTGCAACGTTAATGTTGCAGACTTTTCAGACGACGATTAAGGAGTTTAGGTCGTGGTTCTATACTCAGTGATGCCGCTGGAGTTGATGGACTCACTTATCTTCCAAGCCTTCCGCAGTTATCGTTATTAGATGTCCTTAAGCCATATTTACTGTAATAAGTTCTCTTTTGAGACATCTGATGTAATAAGTGTGTGATTGCTACTCTGCTATAAATCCTTTGAGTACTGTGTGGTGTCACCATTACTGATCCAGGGATGACACCGGAGCACAGAGATCAGACTGTTTGAGGTCTGGTCGCTACAGAGATGGTATCAGAGCACACGCTGACTGTAGGACACGACGACTAAGCTAAAGACCTAGATCACTACTCACTCTCTTCTCTTCTGACTTCTCATCTCTTCTACTCTTTAGGATGGCGGATGCGAGGAACAAGTTCACACAACCAGATGAAGATACACCCTTTGGACGCCACTTGAAGGAAGTCACAAGATACCTGAACATAGGAGTACCAAGCTTCACGGGAACCTACAACGCCACTTTACCCGAAGAAGAGCGCTGGATGATTCAAGTTCAAGTTCCAGGAAGTACGTTCATGCCAGTCACTGAGCCCATAGAGTTTTCTTTTGATGCAGCAACTTGGAATCTAGGAAAGAGTATGGCAGCTCACATCGCCATGGGACGCATTGGAGAAGTCTACCGCAAGGATCTCAAGGATACTATCTACCAGATTTGCGGACGCCGAGATGAACAATGGGAGATGATCAGCACCAGGAAAGATAGATCAATTGCAGCTTTTATACAGGAGTTGAACCAGCACATTCGACGCCAGGAGAATCAGATGTGCGCTGACATGATAGATTTAAAGATGGCTAAAACTAGAATCAAGGAACTGGAGGAAGAACTCAAGGCTACACGTGAAGATTATGAAGAAGAAATTGAAGTATTGGTGGAGAAGAATGACGACCTGATCAAGAAGATTGGAATATTTATGGGAGATCCGACACCAGTAGATGAAGACGAAGAACCCAAGGAGATTAGCCCGAAAAACTACATCATCATCGACGGCACCGACTCAGAAGCAGATAGTAGCGATGACACCTATGTTGATGAAGCTGGAGCCGATATCATGGAGTCTACAACCGTAGAATATTTCTAGTAGACCACCTTGCCAGTAGTAGTAGTCCACCATGTAAATTTAGTAGTCCGAGCACTTCTGCGATAGCTAGATCGATTGTATGCCTTTGTTTGATTGAATGAAATGAATTGTGTGCTTTTGCCTCATGTGCATATGGGTAGTGTTTTCTCTTTAGACCCCCTCTATTCTTATATCTCATCTTTTCTAAACCCTCAGATGCCTCCGAGACGTGACCCCGGATTTGCCTTTCCGCCGGAGCTCACCCAGTTGATCCAGCAGCAGAACACCTTGATGCAGTTGCTAGTTCAGAATCAGAACCAGGGGAACAACAACAACCCACCACCACCACCACCACCTGTTGACCACTTAGCCTGTTTTCTTAGGCTGAATCCACCGGTGTTTTCCAGTAGCACCGAGCCGATAGTAGCAGATGATTGGGTCCGCAAGATAGCTAGGGAGTTGACCACAGCAGGATGCACAGATGCGGAGAAGGTGAAGTTTGCCACACATCAGTTAGAAGGACCCGCAGCATCATGGTGGGAGAATTTCACAACCACCTTCCCAGTTGACACTGTCACATCGGACCAGTTTCAGCAGGCTTTTCATACTGCCCATGTATCATCAGGAGCAATGGCCATGAAGAAGCGTGAGTTTCGTAACTTGCGCCAAGGAGGACGGACAGTTGGCCAGTATGTGGAGGAGTTTAGTAAGCTAGCATGTTATGCCCCAGATGACGTTGCTACGGATGCAGCTAAGCAGGAGAAATTCCTGGAAGGACTGAATGATGAATTGAGTATGCAGTTGATGGTAGCCACCTTCAACAACTACCAGGAGTTGGTAGATCGTGCTCTTATGATTGAAGGGAAGCAGCAGCAAATTGAGAACCGCAAGAGGAAGTATGGACAAGGAAAGTATAACTCAGGAGCTCAGCAGAAGCCTCGCTTTACCCCTAGACCGGGAGGACATTTTCAGCATACCCATGGAGTAGGTAGCTCGCACAATCACAATGGCACCAAGAATGGTAATGGGAATGGAGGAAGCAATGGACAGAACCGCAGCACCCCATCAACCCCAGCCAAGAAGGACCTGAGCCAAGTCACTTGTTTTAAGTGTCAGAAGACCGGACATTATGCAAATGAATGTCCTGAAGGCCAAAACGGTAATGGAAGCTCTGGAAAGAAGCCGAACCCTTTCAACAGGGGACAGGTGAACCATGTTAGTATGGAGGAGGTTGAAGCTCAGCCCGATGCAGTAATAGGTAAGTTTTTGGTTAAGTCATTTACTGCACTTGTTCTTTTTGATATTGGTGCATCGCATTCATACATCTCAAGGGGATTTGTGGATAAGTATAACCTACCAAGCCAAGCCCTTAGGTCACCCATGTTAGTAACCTCGCCAGGAGCAGAATATGTGGCTAGTCTATGGTGTGATCGGTTACCATTAAGGATTGGTAACTATGTATTTCCCTCAGACCTAATAGTATTGGAATCTCAAGGATTGGATGTGATATTAGGCATGGATTGGTTATCAAAGTATGAAGGGAATATTGAGTGTGCTAGTAAGTCAATTTTGCTTACCACACCAGAAGGGAGAAGGATCAAGTATGTATCCCGGCATGTGCCAATAAGGACACAAGTAAATTGCCTAACAGGAGTTGTGCAGGAGGAAGTACCAGTGGTAAAGGATTTTCCTGATGTATTTCCAAAAGAGTTGCCAGGCATGCCACCGGATAGAGATATTGAGTTTTTGATTGAGCTATTGCCAGGCACTGGGCCAATATCAAAGAGACCATATAGGATGCCAGCAAAGGATTTGGTGGAAATTAAGAAGCAGATTAAGGAGTTACTGGATAAGGGATATATTCGCCCAAGTTCTTCGCCTTGGGGATCACCAGTACTTCTAATGGAGAAGAAGGATGGATCGTTAAGAATGGTTGTTGACTATCGAGGATTGAACGAAGTAACAATCAAAGAAAAGTACCCACTACCAATGATCAATGATCTGTTTGATCGATTGCAAGGAGCTAAAATGTTTTCCAAGATCGATTTGTGATCGGGGTACCATCAGTTGAAGATTCGAGAACAGGATATTCCAAAGACAGCTTTTACCACCAGGTATGGGCTGTATGAGTATACCGTTATGTCATTTGGACTGACTAACGCGCCTGCCTATTTTATGATCATGATGAACAAAGTGTTTATGGAGTTTTTGGATAAGTTCGGTGTAGTGTTCATCGATGATATCCTGGTTTATTCAAAGAATGAAGAGGAGCATAAGGAGCATTTGCGTTTGGTACTTGGGAAGCTCAGAGAACATCAATTATATGCCAAGTTCAGCAAATGTGAGTTTTGGTTGAAGGAAGTAGGATTCCTCGGACATGTTATATCTGGAGAAGGTATAGCAGTAGATCCCACTAAAGTAGATACTGTGACCAAGTGGGAAGCACCAACAACAGTTGGAGAGATCCGGAGTTTTCTTGGACTCGCAGGATACTACCGAAGATTTATTGATAACTTTTCAAAGATTGCGAAGCCTATGACGGAGTTATTGAAGAAGGATACTAAATTCAAATGGACAGAGGAGTGTGAGGCTAGTTTCCAGGAGTTGAAGAAACGTTTGGTTACCTCACCAGTATTGATTTTGCCAGATCAGACCAAGGATTATGAGGTGTATTGCGACGCTTCACGTCGAGGACTTGGAGCAGTGCTTATGCAGGAAGGTAGAGTTGTTTCGTATGCTTCACGACAACTAAAGCATCACGAATTGAATTATGCCACACATGATTTGGAGTTAGCAGCCATAGTGCATGCATTGAAGACATGGAGACATTTTCTCATTGGAAATCATTGTGAGGTGTACATGGATCACAAGAGTTTGAAGTACATTTTCACGCAGAAGGAGTTGAATCTCAGACAAGGGAGATGGTTGGAGCTCATCAAAGATTATGATATGAGATTGCATTACCATCCCGGAAAGGCTAATGTAGTAGCTGACGCATTAAGCCGTAAGAGCCATGTCAATACATTAATGACGGGAGGAATACCCAAGGAGTTAGCAGATAACCTTCGTGAGCTATGTTTGGAGATAGTTTCGAGAGGCTATGTGGCAGCATTGGAGATTCAGTCAACATTGATGGATAAAATCAGAGAAGCTCAGAAAACTGACAAGCAGATTGCTTCTATAAAGGAGAAACTGAGCAAAGGAAAAGTTAAAGGATTTCGTGAGGATGAGCACGACACCCTATGGTTTGAAGACCGTGTTTATGTGCCCAATGACCCGGAGATCAGAAAGTTGATTTTGCGAGAGGCTCATGATTCACCGTATTCGATTCACCCAGGGAATACCAAGATGTATTTGGATTTGAAGGAGATTTTCTGGTGGACAGGAATGAAGAAGGATATTGCGGAGTATGTAGCAGTTTGTGACTTATGTCAGAGAGTAAAGGCAGAGCATCAGAAGCTAGCAGGATTGTTGCGACCATTGCCGATACCCGAATGGAAGTGGGATAAGATAGGCATGGATTTTATCACGGGATTACCAAGGACTCGTTCAGGCTATGACTCGATTTGGGTTGTAGTCGATCGATTGACGAAAGTAGCTCATTTCATCCCAGTAAAGACCACTTACACTAGTGCTAAGTTGGCAAAGATATATATGACCAGGATCGTATGTTTGCATGGAGTTCCGAGGAGTATCGTGTCAGATAGAGGAACCCAGTTTACCACAAAGTTCTAGAAGCAGTTGCATGAGACTTTGGGTACTAGGCTAGAATTTGGTACACCTTTTGCCGGGATCTTGTCTTCGAGTGGCCTTCCCGGCAAGCTCCTCTTGCCGGGGCCTTGCGCCTTGGCTTGAATACTTTGTTCTTGAATGGTTCCAAAGGAACCACAGAGGACCTTGGCGGTCACCCGGCAAGCCATGCCGCGGGGTGCTGCGACTGCCCGTGCACAAGTTCGGGATACTAAGGTACCCCTACTTTAGTACATCGACAATCATCATGCATATCATATTTTATTTGTTTTTTATTTTGATCCTAGAAAATCCTAAGCAACTCAAGGACCCACGGAGAGAGTTGGGGATTTTGTTATTTACGTATTTGAGTTTTCTCAAATTATGTAAACAGGATCATTTGATTTTATTTATTTTATCATCAATTATTTCTATTACAAAAATATGAGAGAGGGAATAAAATGACTTTCCCAAAATATAGAAATATTGAGGATTTAATAAAAAAATCAAATAAGATTTATTTCGGATTTTTTCGGTATTTTTATTTGAATTTAGGAAAAATGCGCGTTTTTCAAAGTTGTAGTTTGGGCACAAATAAATGTTCACTTTATCGGGCTTGATTTTAGGAACCCGGCAAAATTTATTTCGCGATTTTTGGAGTCCGTTTAGTATTTCTTTATATTTTTCTTCCGAGCGGAATTATTTTAAAAAAACGGAAACCGACTCCGGGCCGTACCCGAGCGGGACACCGCCCGGGGCAGCCTTTAAATACCCGCGCCCTCGGGCCAGAGAAGCCCACAACCGCCCCAGCCCCATCGCCGCCGCCGCCGGATGCCGCCGCCGCCGGAGCGCGCTTTCCAAGGTTCGCCGACGCGCCTCGTTTTCCATGCGAAAAAAAGAGAGGAAATTTTTTTTCTTTTCTGTTCGTCGCTTTTCTTTTTCGTCGGGTTTTCCGCGGTTGTTTCCTGATCGCAATTTCTGATCCGATTTTCGTTTTAGTTTAACTTTTCGCTCGTTTATCGGAATCAGGCGATTCAAGCGCCTGGAGTTTCGTCTCGAAACCCTCTTTCCAAATTGTCACACCCTAGCTAGGTTATGCATTAGAGTGTGCATCATGTTTACTTTCATCAGAAAATGGAAATGGGGAAAGCAGAACCCCCAGCACCCCCCCCCCCCCTGAAATCAACTAGGGTTTACTAAAAATAAATTTAATGAACCTAAAATGCCCTTCAGATATGTTCACCCTCTTTGCCTTGGGTTAGAACCCTTGGGAAAAATGGTGCATATATTTTTAGGTCAACAAAAGGGGCATTGATTTAATTCATAAATATTTGAATTTGGGCATTTAAATACTATTAAATAATTCAAATACTCAAATAATGTTGGAATTATTTTTGGGCCACTGAAATATTTCAGAAAGTGTCCATAAATATTTTCAGGATTTTATAAAATGATTTAGTATTTAAACTAAATCAAAAGAGAATAGCAAAAATAGAAAACAGAATAAAACTTGAGAGAGAGAGAGAGTAGGCCAGTGGGCCACTTACCTGGCGCAACCAACCGGCCCAGCCCACCAGAGCCGGGCGCCAGTCGTCTCCTTCCTTTGCCAGGAGGAAGACGGCGTGGCGCGCGCACAGGAGGCGAAGCCACCTCCTGCTTCCACCTCCTGCTTCCCCCGGCCCTCCTAGCGACGCCACGACGATGTCCCGTGTCCCCTCGCTCCTCTCCCTCACTCGCTCCACCCTCTCTCGCTCCCCTGACTCTCTTCCCCGAGCTCATCCGAGAGTCGCCGTCGCCGTCGCTTGTCGTTACCGTGGCCACCAGCACCCCCCACGCCGGCCAGCGCCCCCATGAGCTTCACCTTGACGCCGTGGAGCCGCACGCCAAGGCACGTGACCCCGGGAGGCCAGCAACATCGCCATCGCCGTCGTCTTCCACCTCGGGCTCCGGCCACCTTCATCATCGATTCGCCGCACGCAGGACGCCCCCGAGCCCGCTAACCATCCCTACGGCACCGCTGTGAGCTCCGCAACCGTTTCCCCCTCTTCTCCTCTCCGATTGATTGCCGTAGCCGTCACCCCCGTGATGACCGAAGTGCGCCGCCGCCCGAGCTCGCTGTCGACGATGCTCCGGTGACCAAATGGTCACCCTGGAGTGTCGAACCTACTCCCCGCGATGCGTAGCGCCCTCCTAGCCCCCTTGCCCCGCTCTTCTACGCACTGAAACACGATCCCGCGATCACCCGAACTCCGGCGACCGCCAAAGTCATCGCCGGCGACGTCTCCGGCCACCCCAAGCTCCACCACCACCACCAAGAGCTGCGGCTCGTTCCCAGGAGCTCGTAGATGCTCTCCACGCCCCAAATGGTGCCCCGTGGGCGATTTCCGCAGCGCGCCACCGCGTCTGGCCTCGCCGGCGGCTAAACGCCGGCAGGCTTTGACCCACTGACCGGGGAGGGTTGACCTGCTGACGTGGGTTGACTCCCCCCCCCCCTCTCTCACTAACATGCGGGCCCCGCCCGGCTAATTACCCTGTTAGTGCTAACTAAATAGATTAGTTAATTAGTATAGTCACTGACTAGTGGGCCCCGCCTGTTAATTAGGCTAACTAAGCGCGGTTAGTGCATAGAGACACTGACCAGGGGGCCCCACCAGTCAGGTTTTACCTGGCTGGCGCCTTTGACTTGCTGATGTCATGCTGACGCAAGGCTGACGCAGTAAACCACTTTCTAGTTTAAAAATAATTCAGGAAATTCCAGAAAATACCCAAAACTTTGAAAAATCATAGAAATTCAACCATAACTCCAAATGAGACAAATTATATATGTAAAATTATCAGAAAAATTCAAGGAATCCATCTGTACCATTTTCATGCATGTTTGAACAATGTTTGTCCCCTGTTTTGGACAAAACAAAAAAAGGGCATTTAAATAATCATATATGGGGTTGGAATTTGAATCTTGTACTCAAACCAACTCCATTTAAATCATAGCTAGTTGCATTAGCTCAAGACACATCCATATTGCCATGTCATAGCATGCATCATATTGTTGCATATCGTCATGTGTTGATTGTGCTCGGTTGTGTTCTTCGTGGTAGGTTCTGCCTCCGAGGATATTCACGAGTATCCAACTGAAGGGAAGTATCCCGTTACCACTCCATCAGGCAAGCAACCATTGATCATTCCGATACAACCCATGTTCTCGCCCTTGCTCTTGTTTACTGCATTAAGACAACACGATTCAAACTGCTTTGTGCTACGGTAGTTGAACCCTTATCCTCTGCATGACCTGTCATTGCCACAGTAACTAGATGAAACCCTCTAGCATGTGTAGGAGTTGATTGAGCCATGTTTTGTGATTCCTACCTTGCTATGCCTGCTATGCTTAGAGTTGTGTCAGGTCTGGTTCATCTGGGTGATGGGCTAGAGTGAAATGCTTGTGCCAGTAATATGTGGGATGTGTTGAACATGTTTTGGTAAAGGTATCAATGAGAGGCCATGTAGGAGTACATGGTGGGTTGTTTCATTGAAGCCGTCCCTAAGAACTGAGTTCTGTATGCGTGAATTAAGATTCAGCTACTACCACACATTGGGCCCTGAAATATGACCCCGCTCGACTTACCGACCCCTCTTGCCTCAGTCCAGGAGTTGCAACTAGTTTCTGGTGTTTGTAGGATATGTGTTGGCGGCCGTGCGTAGCGCTGACCCTAGGGGTGGGCTATGTTGCGGTAGATACACCGTGGCACGGTGTACCGAGTCACCCGTTTGGTGTCTCGGGAACCCTGTTCACATCGTTCGGGGCCGTTGAGGACACCCCGGCTGGATTTCCTTGCGGATGGAACCTGAATAGGCGATGACCCTGGACTAGAGACTTGTGAGGTTAGTCAGGTCGTGGTCTACACCCACGTCGGTTTTCGCTTGAAGTCTGCCGAGCACATTTCGTGTGCAGACGCTAAGTGGTGGAAACATGTGTGACGAAGTACACCCCTGCAGGGTATGAAACTATTCGAATAGCCGTGTCCGCGGTAAAGGACTACTTGATTGCATATACAGTTCATAGACAAGTTAATGGATACTACTAAAAGACTCAAGATAAGTGTGAGTACCGAGGATGGCCCCCTCGCAGGATACGAGGGAGGATCCACGGTGGAGTATTGTGATGATGAGTAGTGGACTCGTGTGCGAAAACTATTTTGCTAAAAGATTCCGTAGGATAGCTTAGCCAAGGGTCAAAGCTGGCTTGCTGCATAAACCCCACCACCTTCTTGAGAATGAGCATGTACAGTAGGTTCTGATGTAAGACTTGCTGAGTACCTTTGTACTCATGTTTGCTTATTTATTGTTTTCAGACGACAACACTGCCCCCTCCGATGGGTTTTACGTAGACCTTGACATCGACGAGTGACTAGCCACCCAGGTGGTGATCCAGGCCATGGAGGGCCTATGTAGATAGACAGGCTTCGAGAAGCCTTCTTTCTTTTTAGAGTCTGTACTCAGACTAGTTGCTTCCGCATGTGCTTGTATGACTGTATGACTTGAGTGTCGGGTCATGTGACCCCTACCTGTATGGATATGTTATGTATGGCTCCCTGGAGCCTTTAAATAAAGTACTTGAGTTGTAGAGTTTTGTTGTGATGCCATGTTGTATGTACTCATATCGAGCATATTGTATGTATGATTGAAATGCTTGGTATGAGTGGGATCCGACAATCTAGTTGTTTGTCCGTCGCAGCCTTTCTTATGGGGAAATGTAGTCTAGTGCTCCTCGAGCCATAGTAGTCCACTACAGCCCGGTTCACCGGAGTCCTGCTAGCCCAGCACTACTATTCAGGACACTTGACTGGCCGGCATGTGTTTCACTTCGTCCCTATGTCTGTCCCTTCGGGGAAATGTCACGCGGTGATCCCCGGAGTCCTGTCTAGCCTGCTACAGCCCGGGATCCCCCGGAGTCCTGTTAGCCCAGTGCTACAGCCCGGAATCACTCGTTGATGACCGACATGTTCGTTGTGATTCATGTATGCCTGTCTCCATAGGTCTGTGCCGCTTTGGGTTCACGACTAGCCATGTCGGCCCGGGTTCTCGGTCATATGGATGCTAGCGACATTGTCATATACGCGAGCCAAAAGGCGCAAACGGTCCCGGGCCATGGTAAGGCGACACCCGTGGGATACCGTGCGTGAGGCCGCAAAGTGATATGAGGTGTTACCGGCTAGATCGATGTGGCTTAGAATCGGGGTCCTGACAGCGTTGGTATCAGAGCCGGACTGCCTGTAGGTTCGTTCAGCCAAACTGGTTGATGTCGAGTCTAGAAATGCTTTAGTTATATGTGAGGGAATTGATTGTGGGAGGGAACGTAAGGTTCTTTTTATTCCTTTACCCTATGCTTCTGATCTGAGTCATTCTCTTCTCATTCAACGTGGGTTAAGGACTAGGCTCTCTTCTTCTATCAGGTTCACGTGTTACTAATCCGTAGTAGTTCATAGGATTATTGCTACGAGTTTCAGTCCAGTTTCTACGTGGCTATTTGAATCAGAACCTTGATATGATGCTGTTGAGCGGTATTGTGAACTGTTGTGGATGTCTCAAATCTTTTTCTGAGCATTTACAGCCGTTATGCTGCCCAATTTTCCCTAGGAATTCTGATGTCTTTGTCTTGTGGCTGGGCTTTCAGATGGCCAATCAGTCTCAAAATCAAGTGGTTCGCCTGACCAGGTGCCTCGACGTGCCCGGTCATACTGCTATGTTGGTCCGGGTCATGATCGAGACAGGATACCGTTGGTATCCCGAATACACTGTTGAAGAGCAGTTCCGTGACTTTAATCAAAGCCAGTATTTATGCACCGTCAGGATATTTCCTTCCTATCCTGGATCTACCGAGCCCCTTCACTGTTCCTATGGACTCGGAGTTACCATTGAGATGGCTGTGCAGGATGCTGCCTATTCCATGATGACCATCTTGCGAGTCCGGACTGGCCTGCTTCGGAACACTGACTTCCGTTACATGCCAGCTTCACTTCCGGGAGCGCAGGGGTATCTTCAGGCTATCTATGCTGACTCCACTCAGGAGGACTCATTAACTCGTACCACCGCTGAGATGCTCGAAGATAAGGACCGAGAGAATCGGGCCTTGAGGCTGGAGCTCTTTAATACCCGTGCTGATCATTGGGCCACATTGACTCGGTTTGCACCCGCGGTGCAAGCTGGATGTATGGATACCAGGGATCTGTATCCTGTGAGAGCAGCTCTGCCAGACATGGTGGATTGGCGTGATGTGGGAGGCATCACCCCACCCCTTGGTCCCCGCAGGCCACCGTTTGTTGGTCCAAGACCTTATCCTAGCCCCTATGGTCCACAGGCTCCTCAGGACCGTCTGTTTCCGGATGATCACGTTGAACTTCCAGGCTATGGAGGTGACTTCTATGAGGACTACTACGGAGCTATCTGAGTTAGTAGTAGTACCACTAGTATTGTAGTAGTTGTATCTCCACTGTCCTATGTGACTTGTGGAATACGACTTGGTGTGTAATCGATTCCGGAGGTGTAGACAAATAATGTATAGGGACTCGGAATGCCTCCGATGAGATGTAACGTCTACCTTCATAGTTGTACTGTAGCATGGGCTTGTACTAAACTATGTATGACGAGTATGACCGTTGGTGTATATATGGCAGTTTTATATTACCATGGCATACGAATGAGCATCTCTGCATTCCGCGTTATCCTTTACATTCTGCACTTCCCTGTTAAGTTTGAGCCATCCTTGTCTAAACCGTTGTCTTGTTTCCTTCTAGGATGGTCAACACCCGCGGAAACCCTGCTGCCCCAGAGCAGGGGGAAGCCAATGCAGCTAGAAGTGAAAATTTGCCTCACCCGCCTTCCCTGGCCGAAGTGATGCTGGAGGCGGAAAGGAACAAGCGTGAGACCAACCGCCTGCTGGAGCGGATTGAGCAGAACACTGCACGCCACCCACGAAATGACTTGGTGTCAATCAACGACTTTATCAAGCTGTACCCACCAAAGTTTAACCATTCCGTCGAGCCCCTCGACGCGGATGATTGGCTTCGCAGCATCACCCACAAGCTACGTTCTGCCAACATAGCTGAAGCCGACAAGGTTACCTATGCCGCTTATCATCTTGAGGGCCCCGCTAGCCATTGGTGGGAAAACTACGAAGCTATGCGCCCGGTCGGCCAAATCACTACCTGGGCTGAGTTCAGCGAGGCTTTCCGTGAGCATCACATTCCGGAAGGTCTCATGGATCGCAAGAGGGAGGAGTTCTGCAAATTCACCCAAGGAAGGTTGACTGTGGATGCATATAGCCGAGGATTTGGGAACCTAGCACGCTATGCTCCTGAAGAGGTTTCTACTGACGCCAAGAAGCAGGCAAGGTTCCGTAAGGGACTTAGCCCTGAGCTTCGCCGCGATCTCCATCTGCACGAGTGCACATCCTTCCAGAAGCTGGTCAATAAAGCTATCAGTGCTGAGACAGGCCAGACTGATTATGACGCTTCACGCAAGCACTCTCGTGATTTTGGGTCTTCATCCGGCTCTGGAGCTCAGAAGCGCCGGGTGTGGATTCCAAGCACCGCACTGCCACCCAGATTCACCCCGAGGCCATCCTTTGAGGCGCCTCGTCCCAACCAGCAATTTGCACCGTCCAAGCCCTATGGTGGCCCCGCTGCTAATGTTGCTCCACGCCCCACTGTGGTAACATGCTTCAAGTGTGGAGAACCGGGTCACTATAGTCGAGAGTGTCCCCAGAACAACCCCAATCAAGCTAGAAAGTCCGTTGGCCGTGGTAAGCCCGCGGGAAAGACTTTCTACGCCAAGACGGCCACTACTGCACGTGGCCATGTCAACTACGTCTCAGCCGAAGAGGCTCATGAGGATCCCAACGTCGTCCTTGGTACGCTCCTTGTTAACGGCCATCCAGCATCTGTTCTTTTCGATACTGGAGCATCTCATTCATTCATATCCGAGAATTATGCTCGGTTGCATAACACCACATTCTGTGACATGCCCACTTCCATGGTAATTCAAACTCCGGGTTCCAAATGGCAAACTTCTAGGGTAAGCCATGGGAACGAAATTCTTGTCGATAGGCTTGTCTTCCTTGCATCTTTAATAGCTCTCAAGTCCTCCGACGTAAACATCATCTTGGGTATGGACTGGACGTCGGCTCATTATGCCAAGATCGATTGTGCCACTAGAACCGTTCAACTTACTCATCCCTCGGGCAAGACAGTTAATGTCTTAACTCGAGTGGCCAAGCGCCAACTTTACTCTCTCAATGCCAACCCTCTTCCAGACCTTGAGGACGTTCCGGTAGTCCGAGACTTCCCGGATGTGTTTCCGGAAGAACTGCCAGGTGTTCCACCTGACCGGGATGTCGAGTTTGTGATAGACCTTGTTCCAGGAACCGTTCCAATTGCTAGACGACCCTACAAGATGGCACCCTTAGAACTAGCCGAGCTTAAGAACCAACTCGATGAGTCCTTGAACAAAGGGTTCATCCGTCCTAGCTCCTCTCCTTGGGCTTGCCCCGTCCTCTTCGTCAAGAAGAAGGATGGAACGGATCGAATGGTTGTGGATTACCGACCTGTCAATCTGGTCACCATCAAGAACAAATACCCGCTTCCCAGGATCAACGACCTGTATGATCAGCTCGCTGGATCCTCAGTTTTCTCCAAGATGGATTTGAGGTTGGGCTACCATCAAATCAAAATCAGAAACGGGGACATTCCCAAAACGGCTTTTGTTACTCGTTATGGCCAATACGAGTACACCGTCATGTCCTTCGGTTTAACCAATGCCCCGGCCACTTTCTCCCGGTTAATGAACTCGGTTTTCATGGAGTACTTGGACAAATTCGTCGTACTATACCTCGATGACATACTCATCTACTCCAAGAATGAAGAGGAACATGCCGAACATCTAAGGCTGGTATTGATGAAACTTCGAGAGCATCGCCTTTATGCCAAATTCTCCAAGTGTGAATTTTGGTTGTCAGAAGTGACCTATCTAGGCCATGTAATCTCTGGTAAGGGTATTGCTGTCAATCCCGAGCGAGTTCAAGCCGTCCTTGATTGGACTCCACCTGTTTCGGTCAAGCAAGTTCGGAGTTTCCTTGGCCTAGCGAGCTATTGCCGCCGCTTCGTCGAGAATTTCTCCAAGGTTGCTAAACCTCTAACTGAACTCCTCAAGAAAGATAAAAAGTTCGAGTGGACTCCACAGTGCGAGTTCAGTTTTCAGGAACTGAAAAGACGCCTGACATCTGCTCCCGTACTGGTACCACCAGATTTCTCCAAGGACTTTATTATCTATTGCGACGCCTCGCGACAAGGACTAGGTTGCATACTCATGCAAGATCGTCAGGTAATTGCCTATGCTTCACGAAAATTACACCCACATGAGGAAAATTATCCCACACATGATCTAGAGCTTGCAGCTGTAGTCCATGCACTCAAAACCTGGCGACATTACCTTCTCGGTAATCGTTGCGAGATCTTCACCGATCACCAAAGCTTGAAATATATCTTCACCCAACCAGATTTGAATCTCAGGCAAAGACGTTGGGTCGAGTTGATCTCGGATTACGACTTAGGAATAACTTACACCCCTGGCAAAGCCAATGTCATGGCTGATGCACTAAGTCGTAAGTCCTACTGTAACAACCTGATGTTGCAACAAAGTCAACCACTTCTCCATGAGGAATTTCGTAAGCTTAATCTTCACATTGTTCCTCAAGGATTCCTATCCACCCTGGTGGCGAAACCTACCCTTATGGATCAAATCATAGCTGCCCAAAAGCGTGATAAGGGCATATCCCGGATTAAGGAAAACATTGCTAGCGGAGTAGCTAAATGTTTTTCCATGGATGAGCAAGGTGCTGTCTTCTTTGAGAACCGCCTGGTGGTTCCCAAGAACCAACATCTACGCCAGATGATCCTTAAGGAAGCTCATGAATCCCCTCTCACCATTCATCCCGGTAGTACTAAAATGTATCAAGACCTACGCCAGAGGTTTTGGTGGACTAGGATGAAGAGAGAAATTGCTCAATACATTGCTAATTGCGACGTTTGTCGTCGTGTTAAAGTAGAGCATCAACGGCCTGCTGGCACCCTTCAACCTTTGGCTATTCCTGAATGGAAATGGGACAAAATCAGTATGGATTTCATCACTGGGTTTCCCAGGACCAAGAGGGGAAATAATGCCATCTTCGTCGTGATCGACCGTCTTTCCAAAGTAGCCCATTTTCTACCTGTTCGTGAGAGTATCACCGCTAGCCAGCTAGCTGACCTATACATCTCCCGAATAGTGTCTCTTCATGGTGTCCCATTGGAAATTAACTCAGACCGTGGAAGTCTCTTCACCTCTCGATTTTGGGAAAGTTTCCAAAATGCTATGGGAACTCATCTCTCCTTTAGCACCGCCTTCCATCCTCAATCAAGTGGTCAAGTAGAGCGAGTAAATCAAATTCTGGAAGATATGCTCCGAGCTTCTGTTATCTCGTTCGGAATGAGTTGGGAGAAATGCCTTCCATTCGCGGAGTTTGCCTATAACAATAGCTATCAAGCTAGTTTGGGCAAGGCTCCCTTCGAAGTTCTCTATGGACGAAAATGTCGAACGCCTCTTAACTGGTCAGAAACCGGGGAAAGACAACTCTTTGGCCCGGATATGATTCAGGAAGCAGAAGAGCAGGTTCACGTTATTCGTGAGAAATTGAAAACAGCCCAATCTCGCCAAAAGAGTCAATATGATCGTAAGCATAAGCCTATGACATTTGAAATTGACGAGAAAGCTTACCTTCGGGTTACCCCGTTAAAGGGAACCCATCGCTTCGGTATCAAAGGCAAATTGGCTCCTCGTTACATTGGACCCTTTCGCATTCTTGCCAAACGAGGAGAAGTTGCCTACCAATTGGAAGTACCTCCGCATCTTTCCAGAGTTCATGATGTCTTCCACGTTTCGCAACTCAGGCGTTGCTTCGCGGATCCTATCCGTGGAGTGGACCACGAAACGCTTGATTTACAAGATAACCTCTCTTATCGGGAATACCCCGTTCGTATCCTTGATCAAGCCGAACGTACCACTCGACGTCATAATATCAAGTTTCTCAAGGTTCAATGGTCACACCATTCCGAGGAAGAAACCACTTGGGAAAGGGAGGATCGTCTTCGACTCGAGTACCCCGCCTTCTTCCCAGATGATCCTAAATCTCGGGACGAGATTCTATTGAGTGGGGGTGAGTTGTCACACCCTAACTAGGTTATGCATTAGAGTGTGCATCATGTTTACTTTCATCAGAAAATGGAAATGGGGAAAGCAGAACCCCCAGCACCCCCCCTGAAATCAACTAGGGTTTACTAAAAATAAATTCAATGAACCTGAAATGCCCTTCAGATATGTTCACCCTCTTTGCCTTGGGTCAGAACCCTTGGGAAAAATGGTGCATATATTTTTAGGTCAACAAAAGGGGCATTGATTTAATTCATAAATATTTGAATTTGGGCATTTAAATACTATTAAATAATTCAAATGCTCAAATAATGTTGGAATTATTTTTGGGCCACTGAAATATTTCAGAAAGTGTCCATAAATATTTTCAGGATTTTATAAAATGATTTAGTATTTAAACTAAATCAAAACAGAATAGCAAAAATAGAAAACAGAATAAAACTTGAGAGAGAGAGAGAGTAGGCCAGTGGGCCACTTACCTGGCGCCACCAACCGGCCCAGCACGGCCCAGCCCACCAGAGCCGGGCGCCAGTCGTCTCCTTCCTTTGCCAGGAGGACGACGGCGTGGCGCGCGCACAGGAGGCGAAGCCACCTCCTGCTTCCCCCGGCCCTCCTAGCGACGCCACGACGATGTCCCGTGTCCCCTCGCTCCTCTCCCTCACTCGCTCCACCATCTCTCGCTCCCCTGACTCTCTTCCCCGAGCTCATCCGAGAGTCGCCGTCGCCGTCGCTTGTCGTTACCGTGGCCACCAGCACCCCCCACACCGGCCAGCGCCCCCATGAGCTTCGCCTTGACGCCGTGGAGCCGCATGCCAAGGCACGTGACCCCGGGAGGCCAGCAACATCGCCATCGCCGTCGTCTTCCACCTCGGGCTCCGGCCACCTTCATCAACGATTCGCCGCACGCAGGACGCCCCCGAGCCCGCTAACCATCCCTACGGCACCGCTGTGAGCTCTGCAACCGTTTCCCCCTCTTCTCCTCTCCGATTGATTGCCGTAGCCGTCACCCCCGTGATGACCGAAGTGCGCCGCCGCCCGAGCTCGCTGTCGACGATGCTCCGGTGACCAAATGGTCACCCTGGAGTGTCGAACCTACTCCCCGCGATGCGTAGCGCCCTCCTAGCCCCCTTGCCCCGCTCTTCTACGCACTGAAACACGATCCCGCGATCACCCGAACTCCGGCGACCGCCAAAGTCGTCGCCGGCGACGTCTCCGGCCACCCCGAGCTCCACCACCACCACCAAGAGCTGCGGCTCGTTCCCAGGAGCTCGTAGATGCTCTCCACGCCCCAAATGGTGCCCCGTGGGCGATTTCCGCAGCACGCCACCGCGTCTGGCCTCGCAGGCGGCTAAACGCCGGCAGGCTTTGACCCACTGACCGGGGAGGTTTGACCTGCTGACGTCGGTTGACTCCCCCCCTCTCTCTCACTAACATGCGGGCCCCGCCCGGCTAATTACCCTGTTAGTGCTAACTAAATAGATTAGTTAATTAGTATAGTCACTGACTAGTGGGCCCCGCCTATTAATTAGGCTAACTAAGCGCGGTTAGTGCACAGAGACACTGACCAGGGGGCCCCACCAGTCAGGTTTGACCTGGCTGGCGCCTTTGACTTGCTGATGTCATGCTGACGCAAGGCTGACGCAGTAAACCACTTTCTAGTTTAAAAATAATTCAGGAAATTCCAGAAAATACCCAAAACTTTGAAAAATCATAGAAATTCAACCATAACTCCAAATGAGACAAATTATATATGTAAAATTATCAGAAAAATTCAAGGAATACATCTGTACCATTTTCATGCATGTTTGAACAATGTTTGTCCCCTGTTTTGGACAAAACAAATAAAGGGCATTTAAATAATCATATATGGGGTTGGAATTTGAATCTTGTACTCAAACCAACTCCATTTAAATCATAGCTAGTTGCATTAGCTCAAGACACATCCATATTGCCATGTCATAGCATGCATCATATTGTTGCATATCGTCATGTGTTGATTGTGCTCGGTTGTGTTCTTCGTGGTAGGTTCTGCCTCCGAGGATATTCACGAGTATCCAACTGAAGGGCAGTATCCCGTTACCACTCCATCAGGCAAGCAACCATTGATCATTCCGATACAACCCATGTTCTCGCCCTTGCTCTTGTTTACTGCATTAAGACAACACGATTCAAACTGCTTTGTGCTACGGTAGTTGAACCCTTATCCTCTGCATGACCTGTCATTGCCACAGTAACTAGATGAAACCCTCTAGCATGTGTAGGAGTTGATTGAGCCATGTTTTGTGATTCCTACCTTGCTATGCCTGCTATGCTTAGAGTTGTGTCAGGTCTGGTTCATCTGGGTGATGGGCTAGAGTGAAATGCTTGTGCCAGTAATATGTGGGATGTGTTGAACATGTTTTGGTAAAGGTATCGATGAGAGGCCATGTAGGAGTACATGGTGGGTTGTTTCATTGAAGCCGTCCCTAAGAACTGAGTTATGTATGCGTGAATTAAGATTCAGCTACTACCACACATTGGGCCCTAAAATATGACCCCGCTCGACTTACCGACCCCTCTCGCCTCAGTCCAGGAGTTGCAACTAGTTTCTGGTGTTTGTAGGATATGTGTTGGCGGCCGTGCGTAGCGCTGACCCTAGGGGTGGGCTATGTTGCGGTAGATACACCGTGGCACGGTGTACCGAGTCACCCGTTTGGTGTCTCGGGAACCCTGTTCACATCGTTCGGGGCCGTTGAGGACACCCCGGCTGGATTTCCTTGCGGATGGAACCTGAATAGGCGATGACCCTGGACTAGAGACTTGTGAGGTTAGTCAGGTCGTGGTCTACACCCACGTCGGTTTTCGCTTGAAGTCTGCCGAGCACATTTCGTGTGCAGACGCTAAGTGGTGGAAACATGTGTGACGAAGTACACCCCTGCAGGGTATGAAACTATTCGAATAGCCGTGTCCGCGGTAAAGGACTACTTGATTGCATATACAGTTCATAGACAAGTTAATGGATACTACTAAAAGACTCAAGATAAGTGTGAGTACCGAGGATGGCCCCCTCGCAGGATACGAGGGAGGATCCACGGTGGAGTATTGTGATGATGAGTAGTGGACTCGTGTGCGAAAACTATTTTGCTAAAAGATTCCGTAGGATAGCTTAGCCAAGGGTCAAAGCTGGCTTGCTGCATAAACCCCACCACCTTCTTGAGAATGAGCATGTACAGTAGGTGCTGATGTAAGACTTGCTACAGTAAAATTTGACCTAGATCCAGATTACTAGAACGAAGTTGTTTTCTTTCGCCGTTTGATTTCTTTTGCTTCGTTCGATTTGATTCTTTTTGCAAACCAGGGTTCTTAAGTTGAACTTTCTGGTTAGATCTTCTATTTGAGTTTTACTTGTGCATTGGATGAGCACTTATTGTATGCTTGTTTGTTGTCTGCGATAGAATATCCGGAGTGCGCCGCCTGTTACTTCGAATCTCTAGGTTTTGCGGATCATCAGCAAGGCAAGTAACACTTTGATCATACCTTTTCTACAACCTAGTTTTATTGCATTAGATCAATCTTCACACATTGCATGATTAGGATCTAATTAAATTGTGGGATGGGAAGTAGATGAGGTAGTACCTATTACCTGTTTATTATGAAACATTTGGGAGTTACTTCTACGTTTGCTTATTATACCATGCTATGCTAGTAGACATGGATTGGGTGAGTGGTATCCATGTCAGATGTGAGTTTGATAATTTTAATGGTTTATTTAAGGTGGCAACTTAAATACACATCTGGGTGGATTGAGGCACCTGGTTTCTATCAGGACTTGCCTGTTTTCTTTTGGACCGCCACCCAGGCTCAAAGGGATCATTAGATTATTCATACTAGAAACTTCCGTGTGCAGCCACAAGCCATTATGGGCTCTGGCATAGTTGATTAAGTTGCGCGAACTCTTACAGTGGTAGACTAGCAGATGTAGGGGATGTAGGTGGTACGGTCTACCCGATCGTAAGGTGCTAGCGCTTCTGAAAGGCTATGTCTCGGTCATCCGTTTCTCAAACACCATGTAGTGCGAGAAATCCAACGGAGGCGATCGAGTCTTGTGGGGAAAAGTGCGCAAACCTCTGCAGAGTGTAATAAACTAATCATGATTAGCCGTGTCCCTGGTTATGGACAACTTGAGTATCTGGTACTTGGATTATCATGTGGATCTCAACATGTTACTTAAAAATTAATTTTGATGGGTTTGTTTAATGATGATTTATAATTGGGATTGAGGATGCTGTCAACCATTCTCAATGTTTAACAACCACCATAATAGTAAATAAATTTATTCCTTTGTAGTAGGGGAAAATTGGCTTTACGCAAAAACTGTAACCATAGAGCTTTACACCAGCCAAATATGCAATAGTATAGCTGTTGCATTCCATTACTGTTTATGTGTTACCTTGCCAGCATATTCCATGTGCTGACCCATTTTCGGGCTGCAACGTTAATGTTGCAGACTTTTCAGACGACGATTAAGGAGTTTAGGTCGTGGTTCTATACTCAGTGATGCCGCTGGAGTTGATGGACTCACTTATCTTCCAAGCCTTCCGCTGTTATCATTATTAGATGGCCTTAAGCCATATTTACTGTAATAAGTTCTCTTTTGAGACATCCGATGTAATAAGTGTGTGATTGCTACTCTGCTATAAATCCTTCGAGTACTGTGTGGTGTCAGCATTACTGATTCAGGGATGACACCGGAGCACAGAGATCAGACTGTTTGAGGTCTGGTCGCTACAATGCACCCGAGATTCAGTTCCCACGAATCCAGAAGAGAAATTAAATACATGGCAAAGAACCTTTACAAGAAAAAACTACTACTATAGATTGTAGTGAAATCAAAGAACCACTACTACTGTAGATTGCAAATAATATGAGCAAATCAAACAACAATATTATTGCAAAATATATGGATTTATAGTTAGGATCAATAAGCTAAGATCAAATGTCATACTAATATGTTCTAATCATGTTCTTGCTTGCTGCAATCTAAAGAACATCACCACACAGACTACACATGCTAGGACTAGCATTGGTTAAAAATAACTAATAATCACATGAAGTCCTAAAATGAAGTAGGACCAGGACAGGTACTCCTCCTGATTAGTCACCACTTACAGCCACAAGTCAGTGATGCTCCAACACAACACTCATGGACTAAAATAACAAGATAAGATGTTGCCAGATAAAGATGGCATTTGTATAGACCTTGAAAAAAAACATACAAGTCAGGGATGCATATTGATTTTACTAATATGTTATAATTGTCTACTCTGGAGTTGCACCATCACTTAACAACATGCTACACTCTTAGGTATGTTAAGCAGCACCTATTTATCTAAACTTAGTGTTGATAAAAAGTGTCTGCTGAATTCCATAGGGCAACATATGAAGTGAGGAGATTTATTCCTCATGACACTACAGGTAGATATCAAGAACACAAACTAATGGGTATATATGCATGCTTAGGATGGAGCATACATAACAAGCAGAATTTTCGTTGTATTAAGAAAAGGTCAGGACTGTAGTATTATAATCCATAGCATGCACAAAATTGATCTTTTCATAGTACTACATTCATTTTTGTCATCGGCATAAAAACTATAGTATTGAAATGCTTGGTTTTTTTCAGAAACTTCGCTTGCAATAGTCAAAGTAATTGTCATGCCAAATCTGTTCAACAAAATTAATAATCTAGAAGTCCATCATCTGATGACTCGAAATACCTAGAGACAGAAAATTTAATCACCACTTAGAGACCAGGACTCACTCATCAAGAAAACACCTTATTTATGCAACAGATCATACATAGTCATGTCTGTCGTTTAACCACCACAGATTGTTCATACTTGAAATTTTATGGATACACAGCCATACTTAGATCTCCCTGTACATCACCACTAGGACTTGAATTAACTTGACCTCCAGTAACTAAAAGCCATAGTAATTGGCAAGATTTGCATCAAGCCAAACTTATAGAGCTAATACTGCTTGTTGGTCTTCTCGAAGACATGCCCAACACTTACAGCCGCGACGTCTTGGTCAGTCTCGGCGACATGCCGAGCACTTGGCTCCAACACCGCTCCGACGCCGCCGACTGATGTACGAGGGCGACCATAGTCGGAACCTGCCTAGACTTGCTGGCCATCGCCTGATTTCGCCCCCCCCCCTACCCGTTGCTCCACCTGCAGGTATATATAACAATAAAATGAGGTAAAATGAGAACCAACAGAGCACTTTCTGTATTACCAGAACAAAACTGAAATTCAAACAATAACATGTCCCTTGGTATGGAAACAATTCTGCAGGTATATACCACTAAAATGAGGTGAAATGAGAACCAACGGCACAATGTCCAAAAAAGGCCAACAGGATGAAGTTATAGCTAGCTAGCTATGCACCATCGGTGTCTATACGGCCAGCTCAGAAGCATAACACAGCTAACATAAGGAGCGACACAACAGTTGTTGTGCTACCACAGAAAAATTGGGATTCAAACCTAATGTAGCCCTTGTATCGAAATAAAAACGCTAGCAGAGTGATGCTTGATGCATGATCCTTGTTACTACATGGCCATTCGGTGTTGTCGCCCAGTCCTGAATCCTGAGTGCAAAGAGGACCCCCTGCTCTAGCGAGTGGACTAATGGAAAAGAGACGATTAAGGTTGTCATTACTGCCACAAAACCAACAATGCTTTATTTCGGGTGGAGATGCTCTAATCATCCTTTTGCTCCTTTTAATAATGCTCTTGACCATGTACAACACACGCATTCTACCATCAAAATGAAAATATAGCACCAACAAACATATTGCTAACCACCGAACACATATTGGACAAGAACAAACAGCAACCAGATCAAACAGATTTGCAAGTATACGACAGAACCGTATATATAGCAAGTAATGAAAGATGAGCCTATTTATTTTGAATCATCCCCTCTCAAGATCAGAATCCACTCAAATCTCAATCCGCTGTCGGACAAGATCGGCTCAAGATTCCCAGCACGCGAGGGAGGAGCTGAGGCGGGCAGAGGGGAGGGGAGGGGTTGGATTCATACATTCGAATTCATATGCATGGCCGATCTGTCGACGGCCTTGGCGAGGACGTAGAAGAGGGAGCCGACGTTGCAGATCGAATCGAACCGAAGCTACAGCCCTAGATTGAATCGAATCAAACCAAGGGGGAAACGTGGTAATCTGAGGAAGAAGAGAGCTCACCTCGCCATGGCCATCGATGGAGGTTAGAGGAGGGAGGCCCTCGCTGCCATGCCACGGATCCGTCCATGTCACGGAGGCTAACGACTAGAGGAGTCTCGCCCACGACAAGGAGGTCGAAACCCTAGCCGTTGGAGGGTGGCGCGTGGCCGTTGTAGGATGCGCACTTCAGATCTGGTCTAAGGGGAGGATGAAGCAGAGGTAGGGGGTCATAGTGGTGCGCTGGGAGCCACCGATTGCTGCCAAAACTCGTCGGATCGGTGGCTGTAGGTGGCCGCGGCGAAGAGGAGTCATGGGGGAGAGAGAAATGGGGCTCGCGAGAAGAGAGGGGTCGTGGGGTTTCTATCTTTCTCCTTTTTTTCTCTCGTTTCTTTTGACTCTGGCAGCCAGCCAATCACATGCGAGGCCACATATCCCTCCCCAGGGAAAAAATCTTAGCCATCCACTCCACCTACATCCAACGTTCCAAAACCCTCCCCTCATCCAACACACCTTTGTCTTTTTTTCTCTTTTTTACAATCAATTTATTATTCGCCTCTCTTTTGAGAAGAACATACCCAATATTTGTTTCAAAACTGGACCGCACCAATTTTCAAAAATATTAGACAATATTTTATGTTCAATTAACTAAATGTTTGCATATTAAAAAATGCATTCACCTCTCGTCAAATTTACAAAATTTGAACTACATATGCTTCCTTGTTTGCTTTTTATTTTTTTGAAAAATCTTTTATGGATACATAAGTAGCTAATTCATCATAGATACAAAAAGAGTTATGGATGATTTCACCCCTAGCTATGAACGGTCATACCCACCGTTTTGATCGCATTTTGAAACACGCATAGAAAAATCATCTTATGGCCACATTCATCGCATAATTTGTTTAAATGATATCATATTTTGCACAAGGGTGCATTTTGGAATGGCAAACAATGTTTCCTAAGGCAGTTTTCATTTTCTTTGGGCGAAAAAAATCATTTTTCATTTTTTGAGTGTCCAAAATTAGTTTTTTTGTGGAGGACCTACCATATATTTGTTGCAAACTTGGACCAAATTAATTTTATAAAATATTAGGCAATGTTTAATTCACAATTGACCAAATTTTTAGGTGTAAAAAGTTTTGATCCACCTCTAGTGAAAAAGACAAATTCCCGTCGATTTAGTAGGAAGAGAGTCAAATTTGAACTACAGTTGCCTCATAGTTTGCTCTTTATTTTTTTAAATCATTTCTAGGTACATAAGCATCTATTTAATCAGAGAAATATCAAAAGTTTTCCAAGATTCAACCACTAGCTTGGAACGGTCATGCCCGCCGTTTTGACCGCATTTTGAAACGGGCATAAAAAATTCAAAAAAAAATCAAAAAATTGGAAAACCTTCGCATTATGTCATTACATGTGACCAAGTTTCCAGGAAAAATAATAAACTTGTAATACGGCAATTATTTTAAAAAAGTATTCTCACAAATAATCTATCATGCGTGAAGATTCGGACATGGAGTATGTGATGGCGAGCTCACAGGAGCTCGGAATCAGGCCCGTCCAGGATTGCTATGAGATTCGTTGCATTCAATGCTATTGAGGAGAGGCGGGTCCACATCTCATATGGGAAAATTAGATATAAGTCGAAATACTCGTCTGACAGCTGGGGCATCATGGACGGAGGAATGCACGTCATCGCCTGAGCGCGGGTGAGCCGTGGCTCGAGCTTCCAGCCGGCGTCCTGATCCATGGATCAGGTGCTGTTCTTTCCGCTAGTGGCGGCAGAGCTCGCACTTATTGCAGTAGTTGGGACGGTGGGCGCTTAGCGGGGGTAGGTTGGATTTGGCTATCACTACCATCACACTCGAGGAGGAGATATTGACTCCGGTGGCGGGAACTGGGCGGCGCGGCCAGCTGATACAGCCTCCGGCGACCATGGAGTTCCTACTTCAGCCTATAAACAGGTACGGATCTGCTGCTTAGGCAAACACGTGCGACTCTTTTTACTGTTTCTTTGTGAACTGATCTAGAGTCGGTGTTTTCAAATGCTCGTTGATTGATAAGAACACTCCTGGAAGAGGTGAATGATAACAACGGGGCAATGGAGCCCGTGAGGTTCCCAGTTCCCGCGGTTGCAGAGGTTCAGGAAGCGGCCCCTGCGGCTTCAAGTGCTGACGGGCAGATCTGCCCGGCGGAGGCAGCAGGCGAGGAGATGGGTCAGTGCTCCGAGCACTCAATTGAACAAATTGACCCGAAAACACCAGGGTGGACGCAAAGGTACTATTGCTTCCCTTCTGTAAAGTAATTCATATGTGACTTTGAACATAAATTTGTACTGTCGGAAATGCGACATGTAACTGCCTAATAGACAGTGTTACTGAAGTTTGCTATGAAAACTAGTTTGACCTACGAATAGATATATATCTGGTTGTATTGGTAGGTTGCAAATATGACTTAGTGGATATATAATTTGACCTGCTGATTGTTAAGATCACAGTTGCGTAGATAATGTTATCGTTTGTAATTTGAAAAACATATGTTGTACCTGAACTCACATGTCATTCGTTCGGTGATCTGACTGGACAGAGTCCGAGTTGGTGCTGCTACTCCAGGAAGGCCTCCTTGTGTAGACCGGATAATAGCGCTTGAGAAGACAGTGAGGGAATTTGCGGAGCATCCAGGGGATGTGGTTATGGTGCCAAAGATTGGGACCAGTTTTGACACACTCGGAGAAGCTTATGACTTTTATAATCTGTATTCATGGGAGAAGGGATTTGGAATACGATATGGAAAGAGCAGGCTTAATGTTAGCAGGACTAAGTGTATGCAAGAGATAGTTTGTGGTTGCGCAGTAAGTAAAATCATAGACTGAAACATCTGTACCATCTATTAATAACAATCAGTAATGAAAACCCTTGAGTATGTATTCTGACTTACTTGTTTGATTTGTCAGGGGAAGCCAATTGTTGAAAATACTCGTTCCTGCCGGTGTGAATGCCCAACATTCATAAGATTACTTCGGTCAAAGGACAATGGATGGTACATAGCAGAACATCGAGATGGTCACAATCATGCACTCTCCCAAACTTATGGACAAACAATACACTGGCCGTCACACAAGCATATTGATGTTTACAACAGGGACCTAGTGAAGCAGCTTCGGCAAAATAATGTCAACCTTGCTAAGGTTTACAGCATTGTAGGCAGCTTCTTCGGGAAGATGGAGAATGTGCCGTTCATGAAAAGAGCATTGAGAAATTTGTGTGGGAAGATTAGCCGTGAGCAATCAGAAGACGATGTGAGAAAAACAATGGAAGTATTCCATGATCTGTGCTCAAACGATCCACAGTTTACCTACCGAGTTCAAGCAGACAACGATGGTCGAATCAGCAACCTCATGTGGGCAACCGGTAATAGCCGCCTGCAGTACAACTTCTTTGGGGATGTAATTACTTTTGACACGACTTACAGGACAAACTTGTATGACATGCCCTTTGGGTTGTTTGTTGGCGTCAACAACCATTTCCAGAGCATCATATTAGCTGGTGTGCTTGTGAGGCATGAGACAGTTGAGACATTTGAGTGGGTATTTTCAGAGTTTGTTAGGATAATGGGGGGTAGTGCACCGCAGACCATCCTAACTGGTAAGATGGTCCCGAAGTTATTTTTTTTTTCTAGTAGTGATCTGAGGTGGATAGTAGGAAATACTAATGAACATCGATGGTATGGATTGCAGATCAGAACAGGGCGATGGAAGTTGCCATACAAAATGTGATGCCAGACACGGCTCACCGATGGTGCAAGTGGCATGTGCTAAAGAAGGCAAAGGAGTCATTAGGTCCTTCGTACTCAAAGAAGAGTGATTTCTGACCAGAGTTCCATAAGGTTGTGAACCACATGCTAACAGTAGATGAATTCAAGGAAGGATGGAAGTACCTAATAGAGAAATACAACCTGAGAAGTCATGGCTACATGACTAATTTGTACGAGATACGACACAAATGGGCAAAGCCGTATTTTAAGGGAGTTTTTTGTGCAAATATGACTAGTACGCAGCGTAGTGAAAGCGCAAACCACATGTTGAAGAACTATGTGCCACCTGGGTGTCCAATGCATATCTTCGTGAGGAAATACATGAGTTTGATTTTTGCCAGGGAATCAGAAGAGAATTATGAGGAGAAGCGGACAACAATTGTAAGGGTTGAATGAAATACAAATTTTCAATATTATTGTTTCATGTTTTATGTATGATGAGCTAACTAATTACTTGTCGATCCGCTGTTTGTCAGGGAAGGCCTCTTATGCGAGCAAATCGGGCGACTGAGAGACATGCTGGGAAGATTTACACGAGGGCGATGTTTGAGCAATTTGGCCACATATTATATGAGTCTGGTGCATATCAGGTGGAAGAGATTGAGAAAGGCAAAGAGTATGTGGCAATACATACGGATGCTGCAAGGAGGGAGAAATGGTGCCGAACCTCATACAAGGTCACGGTTGTTGAAGCAGGTGAGGAGTTTGACTGTGAGTGCGGGCAATTTGCACACATGGGCCTGCTGTGCAGCCATATCCTTAAGGTAATGTACATGTCCTGGGCACAGTTAATGCATATTGGGCTTGTATGCATGACAGAGAATTTATGTTCATGGCTTTATGATTTTAAGTTTTCATTAATGCAGGTGCTCGACTTCATTCGAGTGACAGAAATCCCAAAGAAGCACATTGTGAAAAGGTGGACAAGGGACGCGAGAGATATACTTCCAGCCCACCTAATGCAGTACCAGAAAGACAATGCCCAAGGAAAACCATTTAGTTTCTAGCATTTCAACATGTATATGCAAGCCATGGAACTTGTTAGGATGGGTGACTCAAGTGTAGCAGCATACGAGCGATTGACTACATTATTCAACCAATGTGCGGCTGAAATGAAGCCACTCACAGAGGTCAGAGATGGCCTAGGATTGGAAGACAGGTTGGCATGTAATAATATGGTTCCGAGTAGGGTTGAAGCAGACGCCGTTCTGAGTAGGATTGAGGCAGATGCCGATGCATTCGAGGCACTAGAAGGTACACAAATGATCATCGGAAACGATGACAGCATATCAGCTAATGTGTCTGTGACTAGGCTGGATAACCTGCTAGCACCAACAAAGCGGAAGCAAGTTGGAAGGCGACGATCAGTAGGGAGAAGGCTCCATATGAGGGTTTAAGTAAGAGAACTAGATTTTGCGGCATATGCAGGTAGCAAGGACATAAGAGAACAACCTGCCCTGAACGAGGGGATTTACCAAAGCAACCACGTAAGCCGGCGAGATGCAAGAATTGTGGGGTTAAAGGACATCGCACGAATAACTGTCATAAGGCAGCTGAACTTAGGCTGCGATAATTTATATATGAGCGATGAGTGTTTTTTTATGGATGAACTAAAAATGAAACAGTAGTTGCTTTTCTTTTAAGTGTAACTGAAATCTATTTGTGTGTCTTAAGTGCAAAAACTGAATTTTCCTGAATATGCAGCTAAGGAGTTACAGTGTATGTGTTGTTCCTTCAGACAGAGAGTATGCTTTAGTTTCTGAACTTAATGTGGTTGTCTGTTCGTCTCAGAATATGTTTGTGCGAACAAATGAGGTGGCATCAGTTAATGATCGAATATTAGATAATATTTGCTGCCAATCGGTGTGGCATTCGAATTTGTGTGCATGGCACGTGTACTGAAGCCATCCCTTTGCTGCAACCTGCATGAGGTACATGTGTAAATGGGGTTGGCAAACAGGTGGGGACGGCATTGAAGCCAACTGGGCGGGCTTGCGTTTCAAATTCAAAACACACGGGCGGGATGAGGCCGGTGACTGTCTACAAATGGGTAATTTTGCTACCTGAAGGGACAGCTAGGGCCATTCAGGCTTGGGAGTTGCAGCATGGGAGCCTCAGTTCTTTCCCACGATGAATCCTCAGTGACCGCTAGTGATGAATTCTCAAAGGGTTGTGGCCTCTCGATGCAGGTTCGTTGCCTTTCCTTAGCATACATCCAACTTAGAAATCTGGTAACACTAATTATTAGTTGAATGACCATGAAATGCAGGCAGCGGATGAATCGAAAGCATCAGTTAACTAGGGAGATGAACCTGTGGCTGCGATAAGCGAGACTTCAGGGATTTCCACATTGTCTCTACGGGTGGGCATGGTAAATCAGCTAATACTAGCTTAGATTGTAGCTTACATGCATGGCTATTATGTTCGCAGTCAGAGCAGGTTAGTTCTGAACTGGGGAAGGAAGATATCCCATCAGAGGAGATCATTGCAAAAGGGATTGAAGGGTACCCTGATGCATCAGAAGGGTTCGGGGAGCACGATCCCGTTGCTGCTCAAGTGGGGCTGGTGGTGGATGAAGGTGTGCAGCTGTACTTACCAGATGATGACGACGTGGAAGAGAGCACTGAGCACATCGCCAAACGCTCAAGACTGAACACCTGATTTGCTCTTGTGCTAAGTTCAGAAAGAGTAGGCAATGATGCCTTTGCCTTCTATCTGACTTCTGTACTGAATAATTAGTCGTGTGTACTATGTAGCAACTAGATCAGCAGTAGTTGGAGCGTAGTTGTTTGAAGCCAAGTACAGACATCTGTACTTAAAGAAATGCCTCTGTCGTATGAGTCTTCTATAATTTATTAAGTTGGTTTGAGAGTAATCACATGAGCATGATGCAGCGCATGGGCACTGTGCGGTCGATTTAATTATGTAGTTTGGAAACCGAGATTGTGCACGGTCATAAATTAATATCACGCATGGGATGTCTGGCCTCATAAACGAGGCATGCATTTTTTGCTTGTTCCGACCAGGTGGGATGGTCCCATAAAATACATGCAAACACTGATTAGCACAGTTGATGGATTGGTTTAGCGAGAATTACGTGGAACGTAGTAATATAATAATGTGTTGGTCACCAGTCGTTGCATGTGCATGCATTTGTCCTGACGTGCTTTCTGCCGAAGGGAACGGTCAACAGGAGTGCGCATGAGGGGGGGGACTAGAAAACATCCTCTGTCCTTGTCATGTTGCAATTTTCGAGCTGGACCCCCCATTTAGGAACTTTTTATATAAAGGGGTACCTGCAGCGTGTCTGCTGGTCCTAAAATATACATGGTGGACACAATAAAGCGGGTATATGCAAAAGGTACGGCTAGCATGGGTCCAATATCTGCATGAGTGCTGCATGCAGTTGCACGTCCACGTAAATATTACAGTAGGGAGGGTGATTGGGGAGAAAGCAGTGTGGTGAAATCATGTACCCGAGTTCCAAATGGTTGGAACGGAGATGTTCTGTGGCTCAGGTTGGCTAGGCGGAGGTAATTCCCGCCCGTGAATTCTGAAACGAGTGGTGCTGAGAGGCTTCCCAGAGTTTACGTAATAAAAAAGGCCCCTCCAGGCAGTAAATACGAAGTGGAGGAGTAGATGGAACAGTGCAGGCGGTGGACGCTGGCTTTAACCCCACCCCCCGTGCCCTCCTCTGCTCACTTCCCCCATGGAGAACAGTGCGGCTCTGTTCTAGTTTTGGAGGTTAGCATAGTAGAAAGGGGAAAAGACGACCAGATCTGCACTAAGCTCCGGTGGCCAGAGGAAGCAGCCAGCTCTTTCTGGTAAGCTTGGACCGGCCCTCCTCTTTCTTCGTGCTATTACGGGGACGGATGTGATCTGGCCTGTATTTTTCATGTCGCGTCGTCCCTCACCGCCTTAGTTTTCTTCGATTTGCTCCTACCTCCCTTTCTGCTGCCTAATCTAGGTGGCCGTCTTACTCCGGTTGAAGTTTTAGCAGCGTCGAGCATGTAGATTAGCTAGGGATCCATCCTGTACGGTTGGCGTTGCATTTTTAGGCGGTAGAAGTCTTATCATACTTGACGCATGAACTCACACGATTTGCTTCCGTCTTTGATGTGTGCAGATCCGCCGTCGACGATGGCTAGGCCACCGGGGACAGCAAAACGACCATGGTCAGGCAACCGCACCATGGGGCCGTCCGAAGAAGAAGAGCAGGAGACGCGGAAGCAAGCAGATGGTCCTAACCAATGCAAGCAGGCGTGATCAAGCTTACAAATCCACCTTCACGACGGGGCCTTTCATAGGGTTAGGAACCTTGTTTTGCCATGCAATGGAGCCGACCGGGCTCGCCGGCTTGTTGACCAACAGATATGCTGGGCCAGTAGATAGGGTTTTCACTGCTGACCTTATGGGTAGGGTTAACACTAGAACTAGGACATTAAGAATGCCAGATGGACAAGTGAGAACCATCACAGATGAAGATACTGTGAGGATCTTGGGTGTACGTGGTCATGGTAGGATCGTGCAATTTGGAACTCCTATGTATAGATCTAGCCTGGTTAAGAAAATCAGGGGCATGCTAGGACTGGGAGGTAGAGGAGGCACTACAACAGCACCCCCCTTATAGCAACGGTTTTTTCTGTATCTAAAAGTCCATATATGTGTTGTTAGTGCTTTTACCAACGGTTTGGGATGCGTTGCCTTATCCAGTGTTGCTAGCGCATAATGAAACACTTATACTACCGTTTGTAAAGGGACCATTGCAAGACTACAACACATAAAACAGACTTCTATAACACTTTTATATGTTGGTGCTCAATGTATACGATCAAAATCCCATTGCTTGGCAACGGAGAAATTGCAACGCTTCAAGGGTTGGTACATATATAATGTGCATAATATTATTATAAATATATATTGCCAACAATTAAATTAATGCTGCATGAAATGGTGATAATTATGTATTTCATGTGAAGAAAAAAAACAGAATATACTCATGAGGAGGAAATCATATATATTATATAAAACTGTTAGATTACAATAGTGGATATTACATGAGATATATCATCCCAATGTGAGGCATAATCTAAATATTTTCTTATCGAAATTTAAACTGAACATCTACATCCCTACAACTTAACCAAAAAAAAATTAACTGAGGAACATCATCCCTACAACTTAACTAAAACTAAAAGCATCCATCATCATCGTGAAAATGGAACATCGTCATCATCATTGTTGTATACTTGCCACACATCCATATAGTCATCCATCCATCTTTGAATCTGCAAACGAAAAACAAAATGAACTGTTGACACACAATGCACTGACATGATTGAAGTAGTGACAGTGGTAGGATATTAGTCACGTACAAATATTGAGGCCATGCAATCTTTGTTTTTTCAGCATTACTGAGAGTATTGCACATTTTGCGATTCCGTATAACTCTTCAGTTTTCACAAATGCAATATCGACATGCACTGCCCAAAATTCATTTGTAATTTCAGCACCAGCAAATTGAAATTTAGGATTGCAACTTACAATTGTAGCAAGAGTTGCGTCCCTGTCATGACTTTTCTGCCTCTTCAAGAACAATTAAATTCCTGCTTGTTAGAGAAAATCAAAGTAACTAGACAAAACAAAGGGATCATATGAAATGAATCCGAGAACTCTTACAGGTGGCACGCAACCAACTCAGAGATCCACTTCTAGAAGGTTCCAAATATATTTTGGCCTCCTCTTCTTACGCTCTTTTGTTTCTGAAATTTCAGCTGAATATATGGACCATGAATTATGTTATGATGATGAATTGTCATATATTGCGATCAGCAAGGAACGAGCAACAAACTTACCTTCTTCATTTTCATCCGCATCAGCATCATCACAATCTATGAAGCCTTCATCATTAGTAGGTATTTCTTGGACATCAGATGATACGACATCTTTTTCACTACAATTACGATGTTTGAACGGTTCTTCCATCATATATTTTTCATTGGATTCAACAATGTTAATTCTTGTCCGTGATATATCTGCAGCAACATGGCATTGACCAATAGTTTAAATAAATTATACAAAGTACAATATAGGTTGTTTTAGAAACTACAATATATATCACACGGAGGTTTGGAAAACTTACAATTCAATCTGAGAGAGACATCGAACATAAGAATATGGGTAGGATCAATCAGCAAGGGATAATATGTTGGTTTTAAACATGCTAGATCAAAGTGGCCAGAATCTATCTTCGCGCAAGCTAGCTTACAAAGCTAGCAAACAGGTACCTGGATTTATCTACAGCAGCACTAGCACACATATATACACGTACACGTGAACTTGACCATTGATTAGATTAATCAACTCTCTCGGCAAGAACAGAACAGACGCATAGATCGGTAGACATAATAACAAAATTGGTTAAGAGCACTGATCGGTAGACATAATAACAAAATTGGTTAAGAGCACAGATCGGTAGAGTACGGAGCGGGAGAGGATGAACTGTTGGAGAGTAGGTTAGCAACTAACCTTGCGTAGGCAGCGTAGCTCGTGGTGAGGCGACACCGGTCACTGGGCGTGCGATGACTTGAGCAAGAGACGAGGAATGGAACCGTGTTTTTTAGACGGGAAGAGTGATTTTTCGCGACACTTACATGTGGCTGGGCTGACGGTCCGTTTTGGACAAAAGCAGCCAAGTTCGAGATGTTTCCAGCACAATCGGCTGCGGCAGCGCCGTGACCTTCAGGCTTCGGCAGCGGCGTTCCCCAAACGACGGTCTCGCTGGCGACAATCGGTCCCGCTGCGACGTGCATCGACCCCCGGCTATGGGTCTTGAGTTGTGGCCGGTCGTGGACTTGTGGCGGAGCCAGCTAATAGACCCAAATCGGCACCCGGCGGCACCTTGGCGTAGAGGCAGAGCACGGGGTATGCCCTTGACCTAGGCAACGAAAGAGATCTATGGGCATGGGATCATGGCGGCGGCACCAGCTATGGGAGATAGGCGGCAGTGGGCGAGGAGCTGCGCGGCGGCGGCGGCGGGCACGGAGCTGGGCGGTGGCGATGGCTAGTGGATACGGTGGAGATTGGAGATGAGATACGGAAGGGAACCATGTTGATATGGGTGGAAAGTTTTCCTATATTGTTGGCACAATTACCTCATCGTGATCTGTTTGATATTAGTCTCCGTCCGGGCTTCGTATAACAAGTGGGGCCATGGTAATGTAGAACGCGTATTTAAATATATTTTTGACCTGATCGCTATAGGGAGAGAACAGCGAGGGAAAGTGAAAATTGTAGCGAAACCAAAATAGAAATACTACGGCGGAGTCCAAATATTTGGAGCGAGACAAATGATAAATTTTATTTTTCTTTTTTAACATAAATTTTGTTATTATATATCATCTTGCCCGTGACAGGCATTTTACATTTTTTGAGAATCCTTTATATATATTGTTTGTGTCGAACAGAACGTGCTTCTTCTAGGTCTGTACAAATCAAGATCACTAGTTGTCCAGATCACTAGATAGTTCTCATCGACAAGAAGGCTGAAGCAACATTTTCCAAAGTTTCACTCATATGAGGTTTAAGGTCATCGCAAACGCCCACCGTTAAAATGGACACGACATTTGTTTGGGTACACAATACAAGCTTGCCCCAAATGTCCGCCCGCAATATAAACAAATCCAGACACAATTCATGCAGACATGACAAAACTCATTCAAACAAATGTACGTTCAGTATAAATAAATTAGAGAAAAGTATATTTTTCATCCCTCGACTCTTGGTGAATTATAGATTTAGTCCCTGAACTTCAAAACTAGACAACTTGCACCCTCAACTCTTGAAACCAGACAAGTTTTGTCCCTTGTCTAGGCAGACCCAATATCACTACCGACTTGGCATTGTTTTGACCGGTCTTCGTCCAGGGGCATTTTTCTCTCTCCTACCTTCTTCCTTCTCACACTGGCTTATTGAGCCATTTCACCGAACACATTGCATGCTCTGTGCGTGCCGTCAATGGCCGATCCCTCGCAATTCCCTCTAGCCAACAACAGGTCACAAGCATAGGCCTATGTGAGGTTAGGGCATGTGAGGACCTAGGCCGGCGTCACATCGGACTTCACAAATGCCTAGTGGCATGCCGCATTGTGCCGCTCCCACCAGGCCGCTTGTCAGGCCACCGTCTCCTTAGCCATGATGCTGCTCCACGATTACTAGGATCCGCCGCCGGCACCGAGGCAGTGGAGGAGGTGCCCACACACCTTCGCAATTGCCAGGGTACCTCCTCCTTCACAACCTTATCGCGCCAAATGATGCACGGTGATGATGCCAACCAGGCGAGGCGAGTGTACCAGCTGAGCGGCGGAGAAGTTGCCTCCTCCTTCCTGTGGTGTCACATATTGAATCCGTAATTGCGCCGTAGAGGTCGCGAAGCCGGCTTTGTCTTGGCGTGGTGGCATGGCGTGATGCCGGTATTAAAAAAATGTTCATTGTATACAAGAATTTTACTGTTTTGACGACGAAGTTCACCATGCATTCTCAACTTTTTGATCGTGTATTAAAAATGTTCAACAAACATTACCAAAATGTTGAGCTTATATTAACAACATGTTCAACATATTTTTAAAAAATTCGTTGTGTACTTAAAAGTTGTTCAGCCTATATCACAAGAATGTTCAATGTGTATTTCAAAATTGTTTATCGTACACCACAAAACTATTCAATGTGTATTCCAAATTTATTTAGCGTATATCACAAAAAAAATTAATGGAAGAGTTTTTTAAAAAGAAATTGATTTGTCGCTGGGTTTAGTTCTTATACATTCGTACGACCAACTAATCATCAACTTGCATTAGTTCGAGTGGTAGAGGAGATTAAATTTTGATAGTGTGTTCGCGAGTTTGATTCCTCGATCAAACATTAGTTTTTGCTATTTTAACGATGGCTTGTTGTGGCACCCCGAATGGTCCAGCCCAGCTAGGAGATCTCACTGCGGTGCATTCTTTTTGTGTCGGGCCCAGCTAGAGGTTAAGAAGTTTGTTTGTGCTAAGATGTGAGGCCCAGCTAGAGGTTAAGATGTTGACCGTATGGGCCTCATATCTCCTTCTGCGGTTTTGGGCTAAGATGTTCGGCCCAGGGAGAGGTTTGGAAGTTTTTTTTACATCGGGTTGGGACTTTTTCTTACGCCAGGCAATGGTCTCGGCTGCCTGTGGCCCAGCTCCGCCGTGGCTCAAAAAGAAGACATTCCATTTCTCTCTCAAAAAAAGGAGATCACATTATTGATTTGTGTGGTAGTTGGAGGGAAAGACCTAGATCGATCTACCCTAGAGATCACCTAAAAAAATCTAGCCCTAAAGAAAAAACCTTGACCGATCTGATATAAATCTGTATTCGAGAATAAAAGAGAGGGACTTCATGCGATTTGGTTTTGTTCAAACGGATAGCAAACATTTTCGCGCCAAATTCCTTATGTGTACAGGCATGTCTAATTATTTATTACTTTTTATTATGTATGTTTACAATCTTATAACAGATATAATTTGCAACATATACCAGGCAACGTACATGTTCTGTTGCAACTTATGTACTACAGTATGGTCATGAGCTACAACTCTGCAGCACATGAACTGCAACGCTTATATTCGTATCTACACTGAATTTTGCAACATAGAGTCAAACCGTTGTGGAATTTGTGTTGCTTTATAGGGGGTATCCTTGTAGTGAGGCTTGAAGGTGTCAGACCTTGAGGAAGTCATTAGTAAGCTAAACCCTTGTTGCATGAATGAGGCAGAGACTATATCATTCACCGTTGCATCCACCCTGCTGGCTGTGTCCACCTTGTTGGGCCCAAGGCAATCTACTGCTGCAATACCAGAAGAGATGCTGCCAATTGTCCAAGATCCATGGGCTATAGGGGAGTACAACATTGCACAATACTCTGTCGACCTGATCATGATTTCTGCCGATAGATACCAAGATAACTTCGCGACTGGAGCAGAACTGCTTATGCTAGGTGGCCATTCGCTATTCTTGCAGGCAAGTTAATTTATCATATGGCTTACACTGCAAGTTGTATTCATTCATATTATTACTGAATCAAAATGAGTGACTGACATATTTGGATTTGTTTTTACAGTATGTTCAGCTGGATTGGGTGGACTATGGGCCTGCGAGCTTACAGTCAAATCTGCTCCCACGAATTTGTGCTTACTCCAGCCCAATAGTGAGGAAATTGATCCAGCTAGAGAGAGACAACCCAGGATATTACCCGGTAATCGAACTACTTCACTGAAATTAGATTAATATTGTTTGACAGACCTGCTGACATTGTTTGCAAAATGCGAAATGCTATTGCAGACCAGGCCTGTAGGCTACATGGTGCAGCGAATATGGATGTGGCACCCTCTAATGGAAGCAACAGCTAGTGCAGTAAGTTATAAATACATGTTGAATACATTTTAACTCCATAATGAAGTTGATGATGGAAGAACTAAAATCCTGTATTGCCAAACTTTCAGTTGTTTGCAGTTGATAATGAAGATGCATTCATCAGACCTGAAGATGGCAATGTACGCCTTGGGAGCCGCATTATTAACAGAGTCGTCGTAGATGATGAAAGAGCAGATGGAGAAATCATGGTGACTCGGCATGAAGAAGCCATGGTCTCTGGGACTGAATTTGGAAATATTGCGACCCCAGCGCATCAATCAGAAAATTTGCAAGTTGCTATGTGGGCTCTTGGTTATGTTGTTGAAGAGGTGGGGAGCGACTGCAGCGAACCAACAGGTTAGATAAAATGGAAAAAACTAATGCATGAACATGACAATACATATTATTTTTGACGAACTGTCAATAAAAGTCTGATGCACAAATGGAATTGATGTTTGCATGAAATACCTTGCCAGTTCCAGAGTATGACACATATGATGAGGCGGATGTGCAACGAAATCATAATATTTTCGTACAGCCTGCCATGGATATTGTCAGCAGAGAAGAATATGTGCAGAACCACAAAAATGTTTCAACGGCACTGCTTGAGTCCGAAACAATCTTCACCCAGTCCAGATCAAGAAGCCAACAAACTGGTAAGTTCACCGTTACAAGGTCGTCAATTCCGGTCGCTGTTCATCCTTGCATGACAAAAATCATAAAGTAGGCATTTGAAATGAATTGAAAAAATGTTGTTATGTGTCTTTCACAGAGTGTGATGGCTGTAGTTCAGACAATGGAATGGAAGGAGAGGTCAATCAGGTTGCGATCATTCCGGAAGGTGGTGTATTATAGACAAGATAACAGTCATCAGCCTTACTAGAGTGCTTAAGTTGAATGATGGCGTTAACCTGAACTACTGTTTTGTAGACACTCAAGTGCAACCCGTTAGGGAGCGTGAGCTACCTGTTGTTATCAATGAAGGAGGATATGAAGCCCGGAGGCAGAGCCGCATGCTGCAAATTGATGCAAATGATAGGGGAAAAGCAGCATTGGAGGAAGAGAGTGAATTTGAGTCTTCAGATAGTGATGAAGATGTGAAGACACAGTATGAACGCGTAGGCCGGAACGCTGCAAGGGTTTTGGAGTGGCAAGGTAATTTAACTCATATATAACAAATACTAATGCCGTTTCGTGTCGGGAGATTGATAACTAATTGAGAACCCTTGTCTATAATTTTGCAAAGAAACGAGGTAAGAAAACAGGGGTCCAGCGGCCCCCAGTGATAAGCATACCAGGTAAAGAATCGAAGTTGCTTACTTTGCTAATTCGTATGTGATTTAGTACATTGCTAATGTTAACCTACGAGAGAAACTAAACGCACTTCAATCAATTGTCAGCGCCTCCGGGAGTTGCGGCAGTACAAGTAACCGCTAGAAGAGGTACAGAAGCGCGGACCGAAGAGAGTTCTGTCCCACTGCTTGATTCTTTAGGATGTGCACCAGATAGTAAGACAGATTAATTTAGATACAAATTTATCTTACATGTAAACGCTATAATGGGTTAGGTTATGACAAGTAATGTTTGTTTTGTGCAGACCCACCTGTAGAACCAACAGGTGTATCAGCCAACACACGTGAAGAGACACCTGTCACGCCTACATATGCAGTAATTGGCAGTGGCGTTCCAGATTCTGCTGAGTACGTGGTCGATCCAGAGGAAAGGGCGGACAACAACGTTCATGCTGGACTCATAACTAGGTTTCTGCAAACATCTGCCGATATTGAAGGTCAGCACCGTGTTTTGTTGATGAATTTACTTACCTATTTTTGCATGAGCAAGAATGTAAGCATGAATGGCTCACATATATGAAAAAATGTTTTGTTGGAGCAGCGGAAGCTGTGTTAATGAGAATGGGTGTCCGCGATATGATGGATGCTGTGATGGAGGAAAGTACACATGCCGTCATAGCAACAACACCGGTCGTTGCAGGGCCATTGTCTCCGGAAAAAGAAAGCAGTGAGGCTTATGATGAGATGCTGGAAAGACACCATGAAAGCCTCATAGATGATGATGCTGCACAAAATGAGGAAATGACAACAGATGGACTGTTTGCATCATCCGTTCAGAATTTGTATGATGCGAATGGTTAGTTAGATCCGCACTGCTGGTGCTGAATGTTATAAAACCTCTAGAATAGTCTGTGCAGACATAATATGTGTATTTCATGCAGAAATGGAGGTCCCATTCATTGACTTGGTGACAAGCATTGCTGTAAATGATAATGGAGTCATTGATATGGCATCAGGTGTGTGCGACATGATGGTAACATACAGAAATTATCTAAAAATTAAGAACACTAACATATGAAAAGTATCAGTTGTTGCAGTGCCGTTGATTGACCTGACCATAAGCAGTCCAGATACCTCGGCCAACACAGGGCCAGAGCAAACAGGTATAAATTATAACGATGGTGTGTCAAAAAAATACCATTGCTTAGGAAATTTAATAAAGTAATTTTGATGTGGCAGATTGGGCTCCAAGGGTGGATTACATGAAGGCGGAAGATATGGCAGACAATCCGGATAGTCAAGAAGCAGAACGGGAAGGACAAAGAGCGGAAATGCCAGCAAATAGGACAACAGGTGAGTTACATGCCAAGCTATCTTAGCAATGACAGTTGATTACATGTGGTGATAACTAATGAAGATGCTATCTAATTATTCATAGGCAATGAGATCATATCAGACGCTCCTTGCATGAAGTTTTATACTAGTATAGATGGTGAGTGATGTTCATGACTGCATAAATTACGTTAAGTAGTTTCGTCGACTGAATATATTTACCTTTTGTAGGGATGACATACATTGGATCATCACCACCACGAGGGTAACGAACCATGTCATCGGCAATGCAAACTGGAGGTGTGACAGCCGCGACTTATGGAGCAGGTGATGATTCTGTAGGTGTACATAAATAACCGGTGACCATGATCATAGTAGCTATTATAAATTTCGGGAATGTCTGCGTGCGCAGGAATAGCTGGAGACGGCATCAGGAGGCGACATAAGAGGACTGCAAACCGAGGAAGCCAGAACCGCCGACCGAGGATGAGGCTGGAGATATCGAACACACAGACATCAACAAACGAAGGGGCAGACGAACAAGGTAATACTGATAACAAATTAGACAGGAATGAAGGTGGATATCTAAATGCTTGCGGAAATTCTGGCAATATTGTTATGGCAGAAGAAAGAAATGATGAGTGTCATCAAGGTTGGTTAAGCTAAAAATTGGACTTATGAATGTCATAGCTGTTGAACAGTGGCGTAACAATCTAGATTGCATGTATTTGTAGAGCCAGTACAAACTGAAGCAGTGGCACCTGGAAGAGGAGATCTTCATGACAGCACAGGATATGTCTTCCACAAGAGCATAAGTGCATAAAAATTATGTGCGGATTATAAAAAGCAATTAAATCATGACTATACTGATGCACATATTGTATTTGTACCAATCAGTCAGGGCAGTGGGGCAAAGTTCGGCAGCAGGGGGTAATCCTGGAGGTGGTGGTAGGCGAGAGCACCATGAAGGTCAGTAAGATCACCCTTTCGTTTCATTGAAAAAATGAAAGAATATGAAGAAAATTGACAAAATTGTAGTGAATAAATTAGCAGCCTCCGAACTTAATGAAGCATTTGCAACTGGAAGAGGTGTTCTTCGTATGAACACAGGATTTGCCTTCCCAGGGATAACAAGTAAGTTAAAATATCAATTGTTGGGGATAATCTATGTCTGTACTGACACGATGAATTCGCTACTTGTGATTGTTCCAAACAGTCAGGGAAGTCGGTGAAGGTTCAAGAGCAGGTGGTAACTGTGGAGGGCACGACTTGAACACACTGTCTACAGACGCTGGTCATGAAGGTCCGTAAGCAAAAAAATTGTTATGTGATGACAAAGAAACAGACACATTAGTATGATAATTTGTAGAACATGATTTCCCAGGACCAGAGCAAGTGCCCGTAGGCATAGGTGTTATTCGTAGAAACACGGGATATGCATTACCAGGGATTACTGGTGAGAGGATGCAAACTAGTAAGGATGAGTCAAAAATGGGTCATCGATGACATTACATGTCTAAATCATTTGTTGAATTTGCACATGCAGTCAGGGCTGTAGGAGAAAACTCGGCAGCAGTGAATACTGTTGGAACTGATCCACATGGTATAGAGTTAGAGCCAACAATCAATCCAGGTTAATTCCCAGTTGGTTAGAAAACATAAATACATGTGTAAGTCTCATCGGCATAATCAATGTGGTTTTTGACTGTAGGGGCATTGGGTGGTGCAGATGGTGCTGTTGTACAGAGGGGTGTAGGAGTGGTTTCAGGCAGAATGAACAGAAACCTGAGGATGCGTGTTGGCATGGTGAGAACCATAGTGAAGATGGAAATGACTGATAAGGGAGACATATTCCCCGGAAAAGCTGGTCTGAAGCATGAAGAGCCCCTTGCAAAGAATGTTGTGGAATTCTGGGACAAAATGTGCAGGAGCAGCTCCAGAAATCACAGCAGGTAGAGTGGAAGCTGAATTAGAACACAGTGGAAGTAGACAACATTGGTTGATGGGCTGACATATATCGCGGCTTTGTGCTTCGTTATTTGTAGGAAATGGTACAAACACCGGGAGCCGTACCTGAGAGTGATGTCAGGTGAGGACTTTGTGAACGAATTTGGTCCTGGTGGGCACGTAACAACAATCGGTTGGACGGCTGTGTCAAGAATGCTTGTGTACAAGGATGATGTGATATACGGTGATTGGGAGATCAGGTGGCGACACATCTTTGACTTGCGATTTGTGGTGAGTGATTACTTACCTGACATCATCCAAGCTCCTGTACTTGATAAATTGCGGTGCTTGCAATAACTTATTGCGTCTTCCGGCAGCTTGCTCTCATGTACAGGTCATACGATTTGGACTTCGAATTCATGAATACAATGATGAGTTATGAGGCGCTCGGCTATCGCCTGCAGTGGACAAAGAAGGTATCAACTCGCAATGCAAACATATATATATATATATATATATATATATATGATGTTTTGTAGTCCGCAGATGTTGATACATGATAATTAGCATTTGGTATTTATAAAAAAGACTCACCTATAACTTCGGATATGCAGCTCATGCTACCAGTTCCAATGATGGATAGCTACTCACTATATGTCGTGGATGTCGAGGAGAGGACATTGTTGGTAATGGACACCTGTGAGACTTCAGAGCCAATGTCAGAGATGCAGTACAAGCATGAAGACAATGCAAACTTCATTCTAGCAGGACTTCGGCGCTGCATACATGAGAATATCCCTGGATGGTACATCCCTGCTCAGGGGTGGGCAATCAACTACAATGTGAACATGCATGAAAGCTGCGAGATGTATGTTCAAACTGCAATCATTTCTAAATGTCGATATTTATTTACTGTTCATGTTTAACAGTCTGACTGATTTGATGTGATGATGGACAATGCAGAGAGGACAGCTGGCTGCATGTTGTAAACTACAGCAGGAATTACACTGGCCTATATCTTCAGAATGTGCTAACCCAGGTGAGAATTATACCACACAAATATATTGAATCCTTGGTTCAACTCTATAAACAGCTAGTCGAGCGTGCCTAATTGTCATGTTCATTATGTGCAGGCGCGCCTTAACTACCTGCGGCAGTCAATTGCATATGAAGTTATCTCCATGAGGGGGAACATGGGAGACCTCCCAGATTTCATGCTTGAGGAAGTCCTGCCATTCTAGACAGCTACAAGATGAGAGGGCGCATTTTGGAATAGTATTTGCGCGACGAGTAAGAATCCTGTTTGAATATGAGGACAACCATGAATGTTAGTTGCCTCCCCACGTGTATGTGGTGTGGTAATGGTTCGAACAGTTGACCAGCCGATGAAAACTGAAGACAAGTTGGTGGCGATAAAGGTTGCAATCTATCTTGCACCCTCCTCCTGATATGACTAAGTTATTACTAGATGAATCACGTATGTAGGATTGCCATTTGTCTACTACCCGGCACTAGAAGACTGAAGACATTGCGCCCCCAACTAAAGTGGTGTGTAAGTGATTATGTTCACTGCCTGTATGCCATGGACTAGTTCAAGCCAAACCTGTTTGTGACATTTATGGTCATGTTTAGACTGTTCATTGTGTAAGATGTAATTGTGGACTCCAACAATTAAGTTTGAACCTTACTATTGTGTGCTATCATTTCTATGATGTTTGGTTTGTGCGTAAACTGATTATGTAGTACAATATGCAATTGATGAATTACGATTTTGCATTACTATGGCATAATGCAATATGGGTATGCCTCTGCCATAGCGTGTCTACATCATGGCAGCGGGTGGGCAAAGCTTTAGAACTAATGGGAAAATAACGACTAGGGTGTCGATTACATGGCGACTGGAAAACCATGGATGACAATGTTAGCACAGCCAAGTGTTCCTGTCGCAGGCTGCATGGTTATTTGTCTCGGCATATTTGTAGCAACCCGGGATAACTATAAATTTAAATATATCGAACAAGGCATGTGCTGAGATATGTGAGTTGAATTGTAGCCCGGTGCTAAATGCATACATACAATGTGGCTAAAATGGCCGACGGGTCCTTCCGTAAAGTGAGGTTTTGATTGAACGAGCTAGCTGTTTCGAGATGGTAATATGATGAAAAATGGCACACGCGTCCATGTATGTGAGAAGATGGGCATGGCATGTGCTCCTCCTCTCATTGCACATATCAGGACCGGGGAGGATTGGGGGGGGGGGGACATGATGTGGATATGCAAAAATAAAAAAAATTGTAGATTTGTTCAGACACATCATAATAAGTTTAGCAGCAGCTAATGATTGTCGCATCACGATAAAACTGAACTGACAGATAGTAACCATGACATTGGTGCATACATTTGCTACGATGAAATGAGTAGACAAATATCTAGGGTGTAAAGTGATAAAAGAACATAAGGATAGCTCCATGCCAACCGGTGGATTTTGCTGAGTCAATCTTCCTCAAATATATTGTCCGATGGTGCAAGAAGGCGCCACAGGGCATCACGTGCATGGGGTGAGAAATTGCCCTGCAACTTCATGCACTCATACAACGTTTCCCGCTTGACCTTCGATATTGTGTGCTGTGTAATGGCACCGGGAGGGGATTTGGTTAGGGCAAAAAGATTCAAAAGGATTGCATTGAAACAGTACAGAGGAATGTAATTATGCTCGGTGACTTCGATAACAAACCTTGATGAGGGGCATCTTCAGCTTTTTCCCGTCGAAATGGCGGGCAATATGGACGACAAAAGCTCCAGTTTCATTACTGCTCAAAGTGAACAGATTTTCATAAGAAGTCACTTATGACATTACACGTAATTAGGTAACCGAAAGGGGGCTGGGGAACACAATACCGAGAGAAAATGCTATCAGCAAGTGCGGGGAAGGTGACTTTCCAACCATCATTCCTCACGGGCCAGCCAGCATAATACTCATTCAAGCAACTAAACAAGGCATCATGTAACTTCCAAGCTATAATCTCGTCTCTCTGCTGAGTGGTCAGTGGATGGCTTCTCTTGCTGTACATTGGATCAATAACAAACATGAGGTGGCTTACCATGTCCCAGAAAACTACAATCCATCCTTCGGGCTGTGGGACCGGCGTGAAGAACTGCAAAGAATAATTGCAGCGTTAGGGGACCAATTAGTTGCCAAAGGATAATAAAAAATCAAGGGGTCGGTGCTGCTTTACTCTCATACCAGCTGAGCTGATGTGATGTCATATTTGAGAGCGTCGGCACAGAATGCTTTCTGGATTGACACCGTATGTAGGTAATCATGACCCGATAGTACCATCGTCTACATTCAGTCAAATCCAGACGTCGGTGAATGGATAAAATAAATGTATATTGAAAAACAAGTTGCCGAAGATGTGGATAGCTATTTAAGACTGACCGAAAATTCCGGTTCAATTGGTTGTCTCCACGTTAAGTATGGGGAGTGTTTGTCGGCTTCCTGATCAGACTGGCAATACCTTCTGATAATGACTGACATCACCTCATGGTCGATTAGCTCATCTTCAACAAGCTGGCTTTTCAACGCTGAACCCGTTATTCGTCAGAACCTTGGGTTCTCATGCGCAAGAAAATTCCTGAGTATATGGAAAAAGGAGTGTCAGCATAATGGTTCAAGTGTGAATACAGATAATCAATATGCACCATAACAGTCTAGTATGTGATAATCACCTACATAGTTCTTCTGGCGGTGCCGTAGCAAAGAACCCTTCTAATTGTTCGCAAACATACGGTTGCGGTGGTAGCGAGACAGCACCCCTTATCAATGGGTCTGTCTGGAATCCAGGTCTGAATACATATTTTCTTCCAGGAAGTCCCTCGGCCTTCTGTCCAAACGCAGTGGTGCTGCCATCATCCGGCAAGTCAATAAACATTTCACTGATAGCCTGCAGTGTATGCCTTGCAAACTGAAGTATCTGAGATGTCATTGTTGCGACTGCTCCTTCATCATGCCGTGACCTCTTGTTCTGTAGCTGGCCTGACTGCTCATCGCCATGGATACTCGGTCCAGAGTTGCCATCTGAAACCAGAGTGAAAGTTATCATATGAAATGAACTATTGGCACGCGAGGAAGTCGTTGCAAAAATGGAAATAAACAAAAACATGGGATTGCAATTAACACCGATCGAGACCTTTGCATGCAGACATATCGAGCCTGACTCCTGGTATTTTCTGTCCAACCGGAGTCCTTAGTGTATCATCTGGAAATGTATCTACTGCTCTTGCCGGACAGTCAGTAAACCCTCTAGCAGTACAGCAGATGCACCTCTTGCTGATTGATGCCATTAGTTTGTCCACGAATTTGATCATGTCTGCTTGCATATTTGCGCGGGCGGTGTTGATTCCACGCTGGCATTTGGCATTCTGCTCCTTCAGTACAAAACTCAACTCATCCCTAACCTGCAGCACACAAAGAAAACGACATACATCAGCAGAATCAGTATAGATGCCATGACTACTACCAGATACAATGATGGAAAAATATCAGAAAATAATGAAAAAATCGAATCAACTGTAGCAGAGAATCATACCAGACTGGGGTATCGGCTCCGCATGTGCTCTATAAAGTCCATTGGTCCAGACTGGGGTATGTACGTCCATTAGGTTGCCGGCTGCTGAAGATGATACATAAGCTGAATCATTCCTGTCATTGGTGAACTTGCAAACATCTTCCTCCATATTGACGCCTTCAACTGGCTGGTTGGAAGTTCTCTCAGTGCAATCAGCAATGTTGCAACGAGCATAGCATATATCAGTACCCTGACGAATCTACCATAGATATATATGAAAAACATTTATTATGATGAGGGCGAACCAATAAATAATGTTCACCAAACCAAAGTAATCTGCCATGGTTACCATGCATTTCAAGTAGGATGTAGGGCCCTTTCCAATGTTAGTGGCCATTGTTATCATGTTCTTGATGCTGGTCTGATCGAAGTCACTAATGCGAGGAAGAACATTGTGGTTCTTGTTGAAAATTCCAAGGTCGACATTGTCAAGGAAGAAAATCTGCATGAAAAGGTTGTTAATATGGGATCGATGTGAATGAAAAAATGTATGACATATATCATTACAAACTGATCTCGGGAACCATGTCGATGAGAGGACAAACCTGTAAAAACAAGTGGCAACCAACCAGATTGGTGTTCATATTGTTGGCCATCATATCATTCTTAAGCCGCCGGACTGCCTCAAGCAAGAACTCAAGTACAAACTCACACCAATTGAATTGTGATATGTTCTCCGTATTTGCCAACGCACCCCAGTAGTCTATGGTGCCATAATCATGTTTTGTTCTAGGTGCCAGCACATGTCCCATAACAAAAATGACAAATGCAATCTGAAAGTAGTCCTTCTCCATCTTGCTAGAATCCTCGGATATGTCACGAAGAAGGAATTCCTCAGCCACACGCAGGCTATGCACTCCCGTCCTGTCCATGCCTAGCGTCCTCTTTATGAATGTTACAGCTTTTGGCTTGATGAAACCATCGCGCCCTTTAACACTCCTGTGTCCACACGGGATGCCACAAACCTTGTGGATGTCTTCCGCAAAAAACTTTAGTATCTTGGTTTCTGACAGAACAATAGCTCGACACTCAACACAGACCTTGCTCATAGTCCAAGCGCTAAACTTAAGATTAAGCTTCTGGAGCAAGGGTAGCTTTAGCATTCCACCAAAACCAATTTCAGTAATGAGCCACCGCTTGTATTCGTTAAATGTCTGGATTACTTCTACTGCTTTTCTGACTGAAATTCGAGAAGTTGGAGCAGGAGGTGCCTGTTGTTGATTAGCTTGTTGTGGCTGTCCATGATTGTTGTCATCAGCTGCATCCCTAGAGGCTGCAGCCCCATCACAACTTCCGGCGTCAGACATGATTCCTACCAATGTGAAAACTTCCATTGTGAGTGAGCTTAAACGAATGTAGGCTAGAATATGATAGATGGAGAGCTTGCGCTAAAAAACATGGAGTGAAATCATCTGTACATGTGTGGCCCCTCATGGCTGACGAACTATGCTGGACTGAGCATGATTACTAGACAGGAGTATGACTGAACTTGATTAATTCATGCGGTGAAGAGCATGATTACAGCCGAAATTTTGACTGGTGTTTCGAATAACTACATGCGGATCAGGATACAACATACAAACATTTGTGCGGCACCACGAATTTACAGATCGATTGGGGCGACAGATCCATCTTTTCTCATCTAGCGCACATTTGCATACCTACTGTGTAGATTTCTCGGGTAATAGGCGTGCGCCGAGGAGGGGAGACGACGCGGGGGGGGAGGAAGGGGGTTGAATAATACCTGTGGATCTCCCCCGACGGAATGGTTACGCCATGGGACAAATCGCCGGCGACTTCGGTTGAGAGTGTAGTTGAAACGGGGGCAAGCAAGACACAGTGCTGGTATGAGGGCTGTTGGGTGGGTGCGGGCTGGTGGGTGGAGATAAGGTCAGGAAATATCTAGATCACAGGGGTAGGTGCTAGCATTTATTGCGCCCAGCGATCATGCCACAGACAGCGCCTGCCGGTTCCAATTTGTATAGTAAACGAACTTGTTTCCACAGAGATATTTACGATATATTAGCTACAGAAAAAAGATCAAGCATTAGTGCTGCTACCCAATTGATAATATCGTCGGGGCAAAAATAAATATCTGAACATTAATTGATTACTGAATGTTAAGATCACATATCTTAACAACGGTCTTATGGAATAACCACAGTCAAATCTCATTAGCAACCACTGGGATACAAAGTACACGCTTTCAGATTCTCATTACCAACCACTGCAATACAAAGGACGCACTACCAGATTCTGATCGCCAACTACTGGGTTACAAAAGACACACTTCACCCATCCTAATCATTATTTCTAGTCTGGCAACAAGACCAAGACCACCATCTACCTGCTAAGGAGTGACACTACTTTCAGCAACGCCATGAAAATAAGGACACCCACAAAGAGTATGGCAGCATTCAAGAACACGAGAACACGAAGCGCGGCGACGGAAGAGCTTGCTTGATTAACCCTGATGGCTTGGCCTACGGCTGGAACAATGCGCTGCTGCTCCACCACACGGACTCTGCGGTTCATAACCGATCCGGCCTGGCTGCTGTCGTATCCGTTCTGCTGTGCCGTCCCCAAATGAAAGCTTAACTCTGCAATGTACTCCTCCTTGGTCCTCATGTAGTTGCAAATTCCAGACTGGAAGAACAAATCAAATCGGCCATTAAAACTCGATATGTTAGCCGATCCGAATGGCACACGACTACTTCGATGAACGACTGGATAATGGATTGTACTCACATCCTTGTTGACGCACTTGTAGAACCGAACGCCTGCATTCTGCCCCGCCCGAGCAATCCAAGTGAAGATCCTACCGCCGCACTGAGGGCAGCTGATTAGCGGCGGGAGTTGCTCGAAGCCGCTTGAGGATGACGATGCAGAGATGCTCTCTGGAAGGACTTGTGGCCTTAGTCTGGATTAGTTGGCTCAGAAGATCTGCCTGGCGGAGGAATGGGTGGAGTTGTATATGAAGAAGGATGAGTGGGAGGAGGTGTGCTGGAGAAGATTGGTACCTACCACCGGTGCTGTCATAAATGAGCAAAACGGCTCCTTTGGAACAGCTTCCGTGAGAAAACGGTTCGCCCCGTCCAGTCCCGTCTGATCCGCCACCCCACTGACTGACGGGGTTAACTGCGCAGTGGGCCATGGCCTATTTGGAGCAATAATATAAGTGGAGGAATACCCATCACTATACCCATTGCAGCTCAGATCGCTAGGTGAATAAATGGCACAGATAACGGGATCCTGTGAGCTCACGCTCACATAAGGATTTTCGTGAAGATTCAGGGTTTTCAAGCCAAATGATCAATCTTATGGCCACATTCATGGCATAGTTTGTTCAAATGATCTCATATTGTGCACAAGGGTGCATCTTGGAATTCCAAACAATGTTGCCTAAGGTAGTTTTCATTTTCTTTGCACGGAAAATTCATCTTCCATTTTCTGAGTGCCCGAATTGAGTTCTTTTTGTGAAGGACCTTAATACATTTGTTGCAAAATTGGACCAAATCATTTTTCTAAAATACTAGGCCATATTTTATTCACAATTGACCAAATGGTTGGGTGTCAAAATCCTTGATCCACCTCCGGTGAAAAACACAAATTCCTGCCGATTCAGTAGGAAGCGGGTCAAATTTGAACTGCAGCTGCCTCATAGTTTGCTCTTTATTTTTTTTTCAAAATATCATTTCTAGGTACATAAGTATCTATTTAATCAGAGAAACACCAAAAAAATTCCAAGATTCAACAACTAGCTAGGAACGGTCATGCCCGCCGTTTTGACCGCATTTTGAAACGGGCATAAAAATTCAAAAAAAATAAAAAATTGGGAAACCTTCGCATTTGTGTCATTATATGTGACCAAGTTTCCAGGAAAAATTAATAAACTTGTAATACGACAATTATTTTAAAAAAATGTTCTCAGAAATGAGCTATCACGCGTGAAGATTCCGGGTTTTCAAGCCAAATGATCAATCTTATGGCCACATTCATGGCATAGTTTGTTCAAATGATATCATATTGTGCACAAGGGTGCATCTTGGAATTCCAAACAATGTTGCCTAAGGGAGTTTTCATTTTCTTTGCACGGAAAATTCATTTTCCATTTTCCGAGTGCCCGAAATGAGTTTTTTTGTGAAGGACCTACCATATATTTGTTGCAAAATTGGACCAAATCAATTTTATAAAATACTAGGCCATATTTAATGCGCAACCGAAAAAATGGTTGGGTGCCAAAAGTTTTGATCCACCTCTGGTGAAAAAGACAAATTCCCGTCGATTTAGTAGGAAGCGAGTCAAATTTGAACTGCAGCTGCCTTATTGTTTGTCTTTATTTTTTCCAAAGATCATTTCTAGTTACATAAGTATCTATTTAAGCATAAATACATGGTTTCGTGGCAATACGTCGAGGTTTGGATGGTGGCCCAGGGCCCCAACTCCAAAGCGCGTGAACTCGCATGCCTGGTGCGTGGTCACCACGTGACCTTGGCGTTGACATGTGTTCTAGGAGGCCTAGGCATGTCTAGCGGGTTGTGCACTCCCCGGGTAGGTTCTAGGAAGAAAATTATAACAGAAGAATCTCACGAGGAGACCGACCTATGCTCAAAGATGAATTAGCAGCCAAGTGTTTGATTGGCAGTACGAGAAATGCACATGGCCAACGGGCGTGAGTTTTGGCTGAGGATGATCATCAACTAAGAAGAATGTCTTCACAAATTTTCAGATGAAAAGGAGGATCCTAGGTGGTACTTGCTTTGCAAAGTACCACACTTGACATAAATCTGAATGTTGAAGCTGGGCTCAAAATAATGAATGGATTGAGCTGAAATTTGGTGGAGGATGGTTATTTGGGCATTGGAAAGCACCATAGAAAATTGATACCATTTGGACATGCCAAAGTGGTACTTCCTTCACAATGCTCTTCTATGGACAGAAACTTGGCAAAACTAGTGAGAGAAATTGGATGAATGAGATGAGCTCAAATTTGGTGTAGGTAAGTTACATAGGTATGGTTATGCCTTGGTAGGATTTCAGATCATTTGGGTAAGCCTAGCTAGTACTTACTTCACAAAGCTTCTCTCGAGGTAGAAACTTCAGAAATTTCCTGACAAAGATTTACTAGGAAAATGGAGCTGAATATTGTCATGTGGCAATGATTTGGGTATGGAAGAGTGTCCAAAGAGTTTGAGGGTAATAGGAGGGGTCTAGATAACACTTGCTTGGCAACGTGCCAATCTGGCCATAAAATATAAATTGAACCTAGGCTCACATAGATAATTTGACTAAGCTGCAATTTGCAGGAGGGTAATTATTTGGGCATATGAAGGAATTGTAACAATTTCATGTCATTTGGATGTATAAAAAAGGTACTTCCTTCACAATGCTTCTAGGTGGACAAAAACTTTGGAAATTTGCCGAGGAAGATTTCTTAGGAAAATGGAGGTGAATTTTGTCATGCGGTAATGATTTGGGTAGGAAAGAGTGCCCAAGAATTCCAAGGGCAATCAAGAATATATAAATAGCACTTCCTTCATAAAGTGATGTTGTGAACAGAATAGGAAAATGAATATTGTTGAATTATTTTTGAACTAGGAAAGGAAGTATTTTTACATATTTGACGAATATACAACCCAAAGAATTTATGAGATTTTTTTGGGAATTTTTGGAATGACAGAAATATAGGTTGCTTCACAACCTAGGGCAAAAATTGACACATGGACATGACACATAGGCAAAACTGATGAGGTGGCGCCAAGTCATACCAATCCACCACAATTTACAAGGTTATGACCATCTATATTGATCATGATCAGCTAGAAGTAAGGTAGCGGACTAGTGTTGTCTGCTTTATGACCATTTCGTGTAAGGAAATTACGACCTTTTTGACCAAAATGGTCACAATGGTTTAGGGTTTGGAGCCCCCCGAACAGCTTTTGACCAATTGGTCTAAAATGGTCATAGATTTATGACCAATTCTTCTAGGGTCACTGACAGAAGGTCATAAGTTGACATATTCCTTGTAGTGAGGCTCTTCCAAATATGCCTGCTGGATGGAAATTGTAGTGGCGGGCCGTGAGCTAGTGTGTGCCACTAACAAATGGGTAAGCAGTGGCAGGCCCAACATGGCGCCCGCCACAACAAAATTTTGGCAAGCCCCGCCAAACAAATCAAAATTTAAAAAAAATTTGCCGTGGCGGGTGTCTGTTCTCGCCCGCCAATGCTCTCCACGGACAGTTACCCTCCATTGCCCACCCAACCGTCCACAACCTCTTCATTTCCATCGTTTCCTTTCTCACTGCCAGTTCCAGACTTCTCCCCTTCCGTGCATCTTGTGCCTCGGCGGCCGGTGCCATCCTTCCGACCAGTCGGCGGGGCCTTTCCACACGTCTAATGCAGTGACCACTGCCGGATCTACTCATCGTTGCATCGTCCACCTTGACCGCTGCTGCGCCGTTCTCTGCCTTGACCACGCATAGCCCCCGCCGTCTACATCGACCGCCGCCACCGTCCTCCACCTCGACCAACAACGGGTGCAGCAGCGTGCTATACAAACGGTTTTTATCCCCTTTCTGCGATAGAGTTTTAAATCGTTGACTTGCCTGTGTTTGCATGGGGGGTCCTTCCCACACGACCCAGAAACCGTCGGTGATAGGCAATAGGAATGCATACGTTTTGCAGAACTAAGCGTATGCGATACCCACATATATCCCAATTGCAACTCCTCGCACAACTGTTTCTGATATATTGAATATCCCAACGCTCCATCATTGATGCTCGTGCGGGTTGGCATTACCATCGCACATGGTATTCTGTGGTGCAATGTTTACGATGTGCTCCCCATCACAAATAGTTCATGGTTGTAAAGCATGTATGATAAGGAGACTATCACAGACATTTACTTTTCCCGAAGCGTATGCAATATATGCAATTGAGAAGATAAGTTAATCATCATACGTGTGTCGTATGAGTTTATGAAACGTCCGACTATCGTACTAGTGTTGTATGGAATAACTATCGCACACGTTATTTTGTGGTGAAACATTGACGATGCGTACGACATCACAAACAGTTCATAATTGTAAATCATGTATGATAAGGCGACTATCACAAACATTTAGTGTTTGTGATATTGTCTGACATCACACACGCTTTGCAAATGGCAATTGTGTGCTTGGTGGCACATGTTTTCTCTCTATGGACCGTGTCGTATTATGAGGTACATCACACACATCGTGCTTTACAGACCGTGTGCAGCGTAATGACCTACAGAGCTATTTTCGTCCCTAATTTAATCGTTGCAATTTAAAATTGAACACAATTTGAATTTGAAAGTAGACAATAACTTTATTCATATCCATCAGGTTCAAACACCAATGCATTATTCGATTGACACATACATATTTTCAAGAATTACATCAAAATAATAATTATTACATAAGCACCAAATATAGAATGATAAACCAGGGTAATATACTTGTATTAAAGAAGGTAAAGAAAGAGGCGAAAGACATTCTGGTTGCTGAACAAGGTGAAGCACAATGTCCATATTGTGCCCTCCTCCATGCCGAATGCACGCACGACTCTAGTCCAATCCCTTGTGATGACCGACCGTCCATCCTTCACTATCTTCATGAGTACTTCTAGATAGTAATTGTAGTCTGGTACAAATACTTTAACCTTTGCATTTCCACCAATCATGTATTTTTAGAGTTAATCTTGGGTAACCTGCTTTGGAAACCACAACAAAGAAAAAATAGACATTGTCATCTAACAACTCATTATGGGCAGCAAAAGAAGGCTATAAAGTTCTTACTTACCATCCTCCAGTTCACCTTTGTCTTGGATAAATTGTAAACAAATAGTTTATTTGCTATCTTTTGACCCATTTTACTAACAATCTTTATTAGTTTCCTCATCTCATGTTGGTTCATGAATATCTCATTGCCCCATACACAAAAAGGGTCGAAGCGTGGATCTTTACCAATGACATATGTACCTACAAGCACCAAGTTAATATTAGGAACTAAACTGCAATTGCACAATGATGTACTAAACACTCCCTCTATCCCATTATATAAGATCTTATTATAGAGTAGAGCGTTTTGGAGGCCGAGCTGCCTGGAGGCCATAATCCTGGTCGATGATTGTTACCTTGGGACCCGTGGCTTCTGGCTTTTCAGTGATATATGCTAGCAATTTTGTAGGAATACATCGAGCCATTCTTTGGTATTCTTGATTTGTACGTGGGGCCCTGTTTAGGCCGGTGCTTGGATGAACATGATGTTCTCCATGGGATGTTTTGAATATGACCTAGTACATCAATGAATCAATTGGATGGGCCCACGGGGAGATACTGGTAACTACTAGTGCTAGACGGCTGGCAGGCAGGTATGTGCGTTCGACCCGTTAACCCCTTAGCACACCATAAACAGAGGTGCTTTCGTCATGGATGTCCTGGAGTTCTTCAAAGAGTGCTCTCGATGCATGGTAATGTTCCATCGGATCTGATTTGGTGTGTACCCCTTACACTTGCGGGGTTGTTTTGGGTTTGGATGGCAATGCTTTGGGTTGGTGATTTTTCCTCTGTGCTCACCTAAGAACAGATCTGACTGGTTATTGCTTTTGTGTTTGGGCAGATTAGTCCCTTGTTTGACGGCAGGGTTGTCTTACGAGCTAGAGATGCTGGCGCACAGTCAATGGATGGTGAGATGAATGAAACTGCTGGGGCCCAAGATGGATTGATTTCTTCTGAGTCAAGCAGATACGCTCTCGAATACTACCCATGTTCCTGAACTCCTTACACTGCATGGATGAGATGAACAAGGTAATGGAGTGTGTGAACAGCCTGTCAGGGGGGAGGGGGGTCGAAGTACATGGGATAACACTGTGCGTAAATTGAGAATATTGTGTGGTGTAAAATTGTGTTAGATGAAATACAGTTGGATAATATGGCGCTTGTTGGGAATCGTTGCATGGAAAACAAAAAAAATCTATGCACACTCAATTATCTATCCATGGATATGCATAGCAACGAGGGGGAGAGTGTGTCTACGTACCCTCGTAGATCATAAGCGGAAGCGTTTCACAACACGGTTGATGTAGTCAAACTTCTTCACGCTTCAACCGATCAAGTACCGAACGCACGACACCTCCATGTTCTGCACATGTTTAGCTCGGTGACGTCCCTCGCCTTCTTGATCCAACAAGACGTCGAGCTAGTAGATGAGTTCCATCAGCACGATGGCGTGATGATGGTGATGGTGAAGTGATCTCCGCGGGGCTTCGCCTAAGCACTACGAAAATATGACCGGGGTGTAAACGGTGGAGGGGGGCGCCGCACACGGCTAACAATTTTCTGGGGTGTGCTAGGCGCCCCCTCCCACATATATATAGGTGGGAGGGGGAGGGAAGAGGCCAGGGCGCTCCCTAGGGCTGGCCGCCAGCTCACTAGGGGCCCTGCCTTGCCTTGCGACCCCTGCCATGTTTTCTCAAGGGGAAGGAAAGAGTGAAGGAAGTGGGAATCCTAATCCACACTTCCCTTTCCCGTCTCCCCTTTCCTTCTCCTCCTTTGGCCATCCTATATGGGGGGCGCACAAGCCCCTTGTGGCTGGTGCATTTCCCCTCTTTGCCCATAAGGCCCATATCTTTTGCCGGGGGCGCCCGGAACCCCTTCCGGTGACCCAATAAGTACCCAGTACCCCCCGAAACACTTCCGGTGTCCAAATACCATCGTTATATATATATATATATATATATATATATATATATATATATATATATATATATATATATATATATATATATCAATCTTTACCTCTTGACCATTTCGAGACTCCTCATCATGTCCGTGATCTCATCTGGGACTCCGAACAACATTCGGTCACCAAACCACATAACTCATATAATTCTATATCGTCATCGAACGTTAAGCGTGCGACCCTAAGGGTTCGAGAACTATGTAGACATGTACGAGACACCTCTCCGGTCAATAACCAATAGCGGAACCTGGATGCCCATATTGGCTCCTATATATTCTACAAAGATCTTTATCTGTCGAATCGTTATGACAACATACGTAATTCTCTTTGTCCATCGGTATGTTTACTTGCCCGAGATTCGATCATCGGTATCTTCATACTTAGTTCAATCTCGTTACCGGTAAGTCTCTTTACTTGTTCCGTAATACATCACCTCATGTCTAACTCCTTAGTCGCTTGTGATACGTCTCCAATGTATCTATAATTTTTTATTGTTCCATCCTTTTATTACCAATCTTGGATGTTTTATAATCATTTTATATTATTTTTTGCTACTAACCTATTGACATAGTGTCGGGTGTCATTTCCTGTTTTTTCCATGTTTTTACATTGCAGAGAATCAATATGAAACAGAGTCCAAATGGCATGAAACTTTACGATGATTTTTTATGGGCCAAAAGGAAGCAGATTGGCCCTGGTTGCACCTGGGGGTGCCCCGAGGGGGCACAACCCACCACGGCGTGCCAGGAGGCCCTAGCGCGCCCCGGTGGGTTGTGCCCACCTCGGGTGCCCCCCGGACCGCCTCTTTGCCCTATAAATACCCAAATATTCCCAAAACCCTAAGGAAGTCGACGAAATATTCAGCCAGCCGCCGTAGAGTCCAGAAACACCAGATCCAATCTAAACACCGTCACGGAGGGGTTCACCACTTCCATTGGTGCCTCTCCGATGATGAGTGAGTAGTTCTTTGTAGACCTTCGGGTAGTTAGTAGCTACATGACTTCATCTCTCTCTCTCTCTCTCTCTTGATCCTCAATACAATGGTCTCTTGGAGAAACATACGATGTAACTCTTTTGCGTTTTGTTTGTTGGCATCAGTGAACTTCGAGTTTATGATCAAATCTACGTTTTTATATCGATGAAACTATTTGAGTTTCTTTGATCTCTTTTATGCATGATCTCTTATAGCCTCGTATTTCTTCTCCGATATTTGGGTTTTGCCTAGCCAACTCGATCTATTTATCTTGCAATGGAAAGAGGCGCCCGGTAGTGGGTTCAATCTTACGGTGCCTGATCCCAGTGACAGAAAGGGAACCGACACGTATGTATCATTGCTACTAAGGATAAAAAGATGAGATCTATATCTACCGCCATATAGATAAACGGATCTTGTCTATATCATGTCATCATTCTTATTGCATTACTCCGTTTTTCCATGAACTTAATACACTAGATGAATGCTGGATAGCGGTCGATGTGTGGAGTAATAGTAGTAGATGCAGGCAAGAGTCGGTCTACTAATCTTGGACGTGATGCCTATGTAATGATCATTGCCTGGATATCGTCATAATTATTTGAAGTTCTATCAATTGCCCTAAAGTAATTTGTTTACCCACCATTAGCTATTTTCTTGAGAGAAGCCACTAGTGAAACCTACGGCCCCGGGTCTTATTTCTCATATATTTGCCTTTGTGATCTACTTTTTCATTGCTTTTATTTTCAGATATATTGAACCAAAAATACAAAAATACTTTGCTGCACTTTATTTTATTTGTGATCTATTTATCCCATATATTACAATCTTTTTACCGTCACGCACCAATTTCTGGCGCCGTTACCCGAAAGGGATTGACAACCCCTTTAACACGTCGGGTTGCGAGGTGTTGTTATTTCTGTGCAGGGGCTGTTTACCTTGTGTTGCTTGGTTCTCCTACTGGTTCGATGACCTTGGTTTCATAACCGAGGGAAATACCTACTGCCGCTGTGCTGCATCATCCCTCCCTCTCCGGGAAAATACCGACATAGTTCCAACTGCCATCAAGGAGAATTTCTGGCGCGATTGCCGGGGAGGATCAAGTCAATATAGTCTCCCGGCCACGTGCCTTTCTAGCGCCGTTGCCGGGGAGGATCTTCAACATAACCAGGATCCTAATCATAAATCGCATATCCTTGCAATTTACATTATTCACCATTTGCCTCTCATTTTCCTCTCCCCCACTTCATAAAAAATTGTCGTTTTATTCGCCTCTCTTTTTCTGTTCGCCGTTTTCTTGCCAAATCTGTTTTTGTGTGCAATCTTTTTTGCTACCTTTGCTTGTGTTACCATGTGCCTTCCATTTGCTTGCATCTTCGCTTGCTAAAAATCTATTGATATGAATCCTCATCCACTTGCTAATCTTTTCAAAAGATCTGATTATGTTGAACCAATTGCTAGGAGTTAAGTGCACTTGATTATATATATGAAATTTTATTTGAAAATTGTGAATCTGAAAAATTGTCATGAAGAAATTTATGAAGTGATTCATGATAGCTCCTTGAATGAAAAGCATGATTGCAATAATTTTACTATAAATTCTATTAATGCCAATTGTGCTAATAATATGCAAAACCCCAAGCTTGGGGATGTTAATTTTGATATGTCCACTACTTATTGCAATCATCATGATTGGGGTGATGATTCTTATGATCTTGAAATTTCATTTAAACCTCATGACGAATATCCTTGCTATAATATTGAAAGTGGGTTTGCAAGAGAGTCAACTCTTGGTGATAAAGATCCCACTACTTTGGATAATAATCAATCTTATGAAATATTTGATAAAAGAGGGCTTGGAGAGGTCATGACTTTATTTGATGATGATCCCACTATTTTGGATGAGTGTCAACTTTGCACGCATGTGGATCATGAAGAGAATATTTTATGGGAAAGTTATATTGCTGAATTTGATTATGATCCTACATATAATTATTATGAGAGGGGAAAATATGCTTGTAGAAATTTTCATGTTACTAAATTACCTCTCTTCATGTTGAGATTGCTATTGTTTTCTTCCATGCATATGCTAGATCTTGCTTGTCTTGCTAATTTGTTTTCCTATAAAATTCCTATGCATAGGAAGTATGTTTTGACAGATTCTGTTTTCTTTATGTTGTGTGCTTATTTTGATGGCTCTATGGTTTTCTTTGATGAGTTTTTGCCATAGAAAAGTTGGAATATAGTAGAAATAATACAAAAGCAAAATATGAGTTGGTTTGATACAACACTTATAGTAGTGATCTATTATTTTTATACTAACGGATCTCACGAAGGCTTTGTTGAGTTTTGTGTGATTGAAGTTTTCAAGTTTTGGGTTGTCTTACGATGGATGAAGGAAGGATGTAAGAGCCTAAGCTTGGGGATGCCCCGACATCCCAAGATATTATCCAATAATGAGCAACCAACTAATCTTGGGGATGCCCCCGAGTGGCATCCCCGCTTTCTTCCAACAACTATCGGTATTTTACTCGAGACTATATTTTTATTCGTCACATGATATGTGTTTTGCTTGGAGCATCTTGTATGATATGTGTCATTGCTTGTTTTATTTTGTGTTTTAAGTTATCAATCCTTGCTGGACACACTTATTTGAGAGAGCCAAAATTATGTCATGACTTGCTAGAATTGCTCTCTATGCTTCGCTTAAATCTTTTATGAGCTAGGACTTGTTGCTCTAACCACCACTATAAATATTTGTATAGTCGACACTTGACATATATTAATAAAAAGAGAAAGAATGTCAGTAGGAGCCTTTCCCACTGTCACCAGCCCTAAAAAAGGTATCCAACGTACCGATCTAGCAGCACTGCAACACTCCATGAAGCTAGCGTGAAGAACTGCAATAAGAAACTACAGGGAGAAGCGGCCTAGCATTGAACCGATGTAGATCAGATGAAGACGGAGAGAGGTGGGCGGCGGTTAGCAAGGGAGGGGGTCAGCCGAGGGGCTTGGTGTGTCCCTTGGTGTGCCCCTCCCCACCTATACATAGGCGGAGGGTCCAAGTGGGTCGACCAAATTGGGGGCGGAGTCCTAGTCCTACTAGGACTCCCTCCTCCACTTGCCTTGCCGCCCAAGCAAGGAAGGCGGGGGGGAGGGGGCTTAGCCAACTCGGGCCCATGGTGGAAAAACAATAATGATTTTATTAATTATAGGACCAACGGTGAAATGGACAGTGGATGGTGGACCTCGCCCATCACACTGTTACCGTTTCCGCTTCAACATCTGCCCCTTGCACTTTTGGCAAGCATCATCCGCCTATGTCGGAGGCTAGCAATATTTTTTTACCTGAAAGAGTAGGAGAGGCTCCAAGTGTATTTTTATATCTAATAAATTAATCAAATTTGTACATATTTACATGGCAATACATGCCACTTTGGGTATGCCGGAAAAAGAAAGAAAAAAGTCAGAAGGCAAAAGCTAATAGCAAACTAACAACAAACTAGTTGTTCTAGTGAATGGAGGCCGCAAAAGCAGAGATGAAAGGTTTATGAGCTTCTTTGAGAGAGGAAAGGTTCATGAGCTACTTTGACCCTATAGGCTAGTAAGGTGAGATCCTCTTTTAGTCTTGCAACCCAAGAGTTGATGCTTGGCCAAACCCCTCTAAGATGATTGTTGTTTCTTTCTTTCCAAAGACTCTGGGAAGCAGCCATTTTTTTAGAAACATGGGCCTCCCGCACAAATAGTTTTGAGTAAACTGCATTTTTTGTCCCTCAACTTATCGTGACGTGCGACTTTCGTCCTTGAACATTTTTTTGGTTGCAACCTTAGTCTCTCGACTCTTAATACCAGGTATAGTTAGTCCCCGACAGTTGTATTCCTCGATCAAACCCGATTTCGACCTTATGTAACATGGTTTTGGCCAAAGCACCACCATATGATGGCATAGGGGCATTCAAGGCAATGCATCGTGCTCACCACCACCGATTGGACCGATGATCGGGAGGATTCGGTAGCGGTGGTAGTTAGCTCACGAGAGAGGAAGAGCAAGGCAAGAGACGAAAAGAGGGGAAAGGGGGTTATCTAGGAATGAACTAGAGAGAGAGAGAGAGCGATGGATAGATAGACGGATGGATGGATGGATGGATGGATGGATAGATAGATAGATAGATAGATAGAGAGAGAGAGGGAGATAGAGAAGACGGAGGATTAGAGATAGATGGAATGTGGTTCTATTCCACCTTAGAGTGATGACGTGATCAAAATTGTGCCATGAAAAGGAAAAACCGGATTTGGTGGAGGAATACTCTTGTTAGGAACTAATTTTACCCGATATTACGAGTTGTGGGACAACGGTTGCACCAAGATGTGGTCAAAACCGTGAGACCGTGACACATCAGGTCAAAACCGGTTTTGACCAAGGAATACCATTGTTATGGACTAACTATACCTGATATTAAGAGTTGAGGGACGAAGGTTACAACAACAAAAAGGTTCAGAGACGAAAACCACGCTTCGCGATAAGTTGATGGACGAAAAATGCACTATGCTTAATAGAGTTTTTTCTTCGATAATTTTTTGAAACCTGGTGACCGAAGGGTGCTAAAAAATACCAAGTCCGACCAACTTTGACTAAATGGGCAAGTGAATATCATGTGACGAATGGTCTCTTTGGTGGGTGCTTCACAAAGAAAACAATGATTATAGTGGTGTCTCTTTAAGCATGTTGTGTGTGTCCAGCCTATCAAAAAGAAGCAGTCAACCAAACACCTCGATCTTCATGGCACACTTTGATTTCCAAATCCATTAATACACATGATGAGGTTGGGTGTTTCTGAAGTAGAATGCATAATATCGACTCAATTTAAACTCCACTACACCCTAGACATAGTGCCATTATTTGTTGTGCGTATAAGTATCAGGTGTAACGTGGGTTGTGTTAGCTTCAAGACCACGTACCTCCTTATGAGCTTGTACGGACAGTGGTAGGTGAAACGCCTCCTCCAAAGACGTGATGCCCACGAAATTACTTGATTTAAATCCACGACACCCTAGACAAAGCGATATTTTTCATGTGTAGAAGAATCAGGTGCAATGTGTCACGTCTTCATGAGCTTGTACGGATAGTGGTAGGTGAAACGTCTTCTCCAAAGACGTGATGCCCAAGAAATTACTCAATTTAAATCCACTACACTCTAGACATAGCGACATTTTCCTGTGTAGAAGAATCATGTGCAATATGGGTTGTGCTAGCTTGAAGATCACTTACCTCCTCATGAGCTTGTGCGGACAGTGGTAGGTGAAACACCTCCTCCAAAGACGTGATGCCCAAGAAATTACTCGATTTAAATCCACTACACCCTAGACATAGCGACATTTTTCATGTGTAGAAGAATCAGGTGCAATATGGGTTGTGTTGGCTTGAATACCACATACCTCCTCGTGAGTTTGTATTGACAGTGGTAGGTGAAACGCCTCATTCAAAGACGTGATGCCCAAGAAATTTTTAACTGAAAGAATATTATCATGCCAAAGGTCCTTTCAAACAAGAGTCATGGAGCCGCATTAAATTCCCACCCTTGAGATTTCAAGAAAGTTAGGGCAAAGTTTCATGATATCACGCCACCAAAATCAACCACAAGGATCAGAAGCGTGCAGTGGAGGTGTAGCATGTGCGGGACCGTGGAGGCTACCGGTGTCTTGATGAATCCAGTGTATGCGAAAACCCTAATGACTCAATTGTAATATATTTTTCTTTTAGTACATTACGCAAATCTTCTATCACAACTGGCGTACCATGATTTCTGGAAGATTTCATAGCTGTTTATAAATGTACTATATTTATTGTCCAATTTTAGTGTGCTGTTATCTATAAAGAAAACCTGTATTTTTGTACGAAAATTAATGATAGGATCCACGATGAGTTGGTGATATCGAAATGGACGGTGGATGATCGACCTGGCCCATACTGTTTCCGCTTGGACGGCCACCGTCACGTTCCTTCGCGCTTGCCTTCCCGTTTTCAGCTTTGGCCACCCACCGTCCACCCACCACCGCACCACACTGCTTCTTGCCCTCTCCATCTACAAAAACGCTCGATCCACCCACGGCCAGCCAACCAGCCGCCGCAAAGCCGCACAGATTCCCAAGCCCGAAAGCCTAGAGATCTGTTCGGTCGGCGGAGGCGAAGTGTTGTGTCAGGGCGGCATGTCGGGCGGCAGAAGGGGAGCAGGGGAGGAGCTGCCGGAGGCGGAGGTGGTGCCAGTGGAGGACGCCGTGAAGATGCTCGTGGAGCACCTCGTCAATCTCACTCTTCCGCGTGGGGCGGTCTTTGGCGCCACCCAGGGCGGGCGCTACGTGGCGCCGGACAAGCAACGCGCCGTCGCGCAGCAGGTGAGCGGTTCGCGTCTCTCTCTCTCTCTCTCTCTATTCGTTCGTGCGCGGGCGCGGGGTCGGGGTGGTGGTAGAATTTCCTTGCAGGTTTGGCCGAGGCTTGCGCTGGTAGGGAAGGGATGGAAGCTGACCCGTACTACGGCTGGTGCGGTGACGGCAGGCCGGTGGCCGAGCTGCTAAAAGAAAGGCGCTGACGGCTGCAAATTCTCGTTACCGTCGCCCTGGCCGTCGTTGTTGTCGTCGTCGCCTTCGAGAGCTGCAATAAAGGTGTGGTGACAACTGCAAAACTCTCTTGTTCCCGTTGCCATCGCGTTCGGGCCGCCGGTGATGCGTATGTGATGCCTTCAGGGAAAAGACATGCATGCGTGTAGTGGTGAAGATACAACTTTCTTTTGCGGTAGATCCTGCGGCCGACTACTTTGGCTCAATTTTTTCCCACGCGTGCGAGCACACAATACAATCAGTTTTGTCCCATACCGCTTAGCGAGTAAGACCTGAATCTACTTAGAACATGGCTAATAGAATCGCCCGCTGCTGGCTGTAAAAGACGTCTCGTGTAATAAGGCTGGCTCTATGTGAGATTGTGAGCTGCTGGCTGACTAGAATAAGTTGATTGAATGGTGAGGTGGGGCACAGGGAATCGGGAGCAGCGGCACTAGCGCTGGCTTCAGGGTTGCATGCGGGCTGAACTTCCTCGCGTCTTGTGCTACAGCCGAGCGCTTCATCAAGCGCTCGCTCCCTTCTCTCTCCTGCCTTTACTCCCCTTCAGATCAGAATTTTGCTGAGGTGGAATGACTTGTAGTCGGCTAAGTGGGACTATTATACTTGCTGTTATACGGAGGAGGCCCTTATACTTGTCAAGAAGGTCAGATACACTAATAGGTTAGGATTAGGATTTAATTCAATTTGATTGGCCAGTTCTCAACGGCTCCAACGAGCCAGGGCGTACGATTAGAGGATTTGCACACTCGCTTAGTTTAGCCACCATGTGTATATATAGGCTGTTGCACTTTTCTTTCATTTTTGTTTTCCCATGCACCCTATATTGTGAGTAACATAGATGTAGGGCATTTGAATAAATGGTTTGTTATATTAGGCACCACGTGGTGATGATGTAATGAAGGATGCTGCTTTGGAACGCCAAATCATGGAAGGTTGTGATCGCAAGACAGCTTGTTTTCCCTATTATTGGTTATTGGTCCTCCAACTTTTTAACCTATGTGTTCTTAATTTCATTGAAGGTGGCGTCGCTGAGAATAGCAATGATCAGATTTGTGATTCCGTGCTAGAGATTCAGAAAATACGGGATTCTATTGTATGTTATATGTCTTCTCTTTTGTTTCACGAAAAAAAAACGATGCTTATTTTTCTTATATTCTGTTTTAGTTGAGAATCTGATGTGAATTCATCCCTTCTTTGTTTCAGCTTCGTAAGGAATTCATACTTCAAGACGGAAGTGCTCAATGTGATATGGACATTCAGAAAATTAAGACTGGTATTCTACCATTTTACACATCTAAACATCGTTAGATTTGTAATCACTTGTAGAATTGTCACTGTTTTGTGGCAAACATTGTGGCATGTTTTGCTGGGAGCCATACATTTCCCCAAGTTCTGTGTTAAACTACCGTGTACCTCACTTTAAATTGTGGACAAATCGTCCATTAGAAGTATGGCAAATTTTGGCAAGAATTTATTTTTATATGAGTTCCACATTTCCATTACTCATCATGTTTAAACCTTATGCAGAAGAGAAGATGACAACAAAAGTGTTGTCAATAATGGAGAAATATAATGAACCTAACTCAAATATAATGAAAGTTGCCAATCTAACTTTCTCTGGCGATGATGGCAAAACCAAGAGCACTAAGAGGATGGGATTGAACTTGAAGGAGGCACTCGCCCAATGCGATAAATGCATGGTAAGAAACCTCACGCTCAACTGATGCATTAAATTCTAAAATGCCATATGTACTTTTGACACTTGTCAATGCAGGAGCTTGGTGAGATCTGTTGTGGTTGCGACTGGATGGCCCCTAGATACACAGTAGTACCGTCACCAGCAGATGGTATGTGTAAATACATTTACTCTTATCTCTTTAATGTTCCAAATGGACAAGCATTGGGTTTTTGGACCTTATACGCACAGTAATAAAGAATTTCATATAAATGGGTCTCGCGCCACGTACTTTTCGATTAGCGTTTATTGAATCCAATCCCTATAGTGTGTCGTTAGTATCATGCATTGAAATGTTACCATATATGGTGTACTAATCTTGGCATGCTTGGGAAAAGAGTTTTTCAAGTGGTCAGATCTATAAACGCGCGTTGGGTTTATTCAAGTGTTAGGTTTATTCAGCACGTCACGGTTTGGTCCATGGTTACCAAAGACATCTATCGCGTCATTGTAGGATCTATCAGAGATCACCTCTACTCACTTCATTGCATTCCATTTGTCAAGAACTGAATAGGTGTTCGCCTAGCAATAACCAGGAACTGCTCTTTGATTTAGTGCCATCTTCTCTCATCCATAGCTCTCAGACATTGTTTTCCAAGCACTTATTCACCAGTCACTCTCCTATCTTTTTAGGAATGCACGTTGGCGAAGTATGTTTGAAATGCCCTGATTTTGAGATGAGCATCACTGGCGATCCTCGTCCGACCCCATATGATGCCAGGTGCTCTGCTGCTGCCAATATGATACTGGAGCTTGGCAAGAAGGTGCAGGAAAAAGAACAACATGATAACTGATGCAAAGTTGCTAGCTGGAACTAGTAGGAGCTGGGGTCAATATTAGTAAAGGGTGAAATAAAGCAACTTAGATGTTTGTTGTTCTGATGTATGAATGGTATAATGATTTGTGTTGTATGAGTTTGTACTGTATTGCATTGTGCATGTGCGTGCTAACCATGTGCTCAAACCGATTACTTTTACCATTATTTTATTTGAGTTTTCCTTTGTTTTGGGGACCTGTTCAAACTTGCTTTTGGGCGGAATTTCACGTGTGTGCATACACAGTGGGTTACATTTTCCCAAAATTATAGCACCTTTTTGGAAGGTTGCTTATTATTTCTAATTTAGCAATTGTATTCCTATGTATCTTGCTAGGTTTTGCGAGTGAGGCATTTTGGAGTTTGAATTATAAAAATATCAAAAACCATAGCTCGAAGTCTGAAAAAAAATCATACGTTTTATACATATGTTCATATGGATGCATTCTACAAGTGTATGATGTTCCACGATGATACGTTGATATCTGAGCTACACAAAAATGCAAAATTTGTGAATTTCTAATAATGAACAATGGATGTACTGTTCACCATTATCAAACTTACGATATTTTTTGTAGTTCACATGTTAACATGTATCAATATTAAACATTAAATACATGTAGTATAACTCCATATAAATAGGTGGAGTTATTTAAAAAAATGAAAGTTCAAAGTGTGACTTTTGATTTTTTTTTCAAAAGAAAAATAAGCTCAGTACACCAATATTTGTTATATCTGTCCAAATATGTTATTCTCACCACCCGTGGGAGCTCTCTAAAAGTTGGGCCAGAAAATTTCCTAGTGTTCCTTTAATAAAGTTTACCCATATTACTATATTAGTGGTGAAATGACCGAATGATGATAACCATATAAGTATGTGAATTGTTCTAGAAAAATATAAGTATGTGAATTATTAATTGGCATGCATTACATAAGTTATAGGTTCAGCAATCAAAATAAAACATGGTTCAACAATTCAACACAAGCTAAAATAAAATTCAACAATTCATACGTAGGTGATACACAAATGAATCTATCGCCTCTCTTGTTGCGCTCCTTTTTGTTGTCAAATCACTTCCTAATTTCTCATCCAAGAGGCTAGTTTCCCGCAACAAGACCTCGACTCCTCCATGTCACTTGAAAGCCTCAACTTCTCTTTCTCGAGCTCATTTGGTTCCAATGCCATAGCCTTTTCAAGCTCCCATTTTGCCCACTTCTCTTGCTTCTCTATGTCTGTCTTCTCCCTCTGAATGTTCAACGTCTTGTGCACCCTCTCTCGGTCAAACAACATGCTCTCCATTTGCACATCCAAGAAAAGCTTGTTCCTCTCCTCCTTCTGCTCCCCCTTTGTGGAAATAATGTGTGTCCATGTGGCAGACATTTTTCTTGTCGCATTGTCATGCACGACCCTCTACTTATCCTACTTCTTTCCCATCACCCGACATTTCCTATTTGTCATGGTCCCATCTCCGGCCGCCCCTCCACTTGGCATACCATTGACATCCAATCCAATAGACTGATGCACTATTGGGAAAGGGCTTATAGGTGAACCCAAATGAGTGACGGGCGAGGTGGGGCACCCTCCACAGCTATTTTTATAAAAAGAGCAGTGGTGTGTAGCCGGTCGTACCCGTCATAGTTACGGGCTATCCAGTGGCGGGCGCTAGTACAGGTAGCCACTACAAGAAATATGTCAACTTGGTGACCTTGACTATTGGTCACTGAAAGGTCATTGTTTTACCTTTTTGAGACCAAAAACAGAAGTTCAAAAGCTGGCGGCGTAAACTGGAATTAACGACCTTCTCTATGAGAAGGTCGTAGACGTTTACGACCAAAATATGCCTATTCTTTTGTTTTGGTCACTAGCAGCCTCCCCAGGCCACGTCGGCATCCGACGTGGCAATCTGATGTGGCACAAGAATCAGCCCGGTCCAATTCGATTTTCTACATGGGCCTAGCCCAACAACTCGGCCTTTTTAATGTATTTTTTCATGTGCTTTTATAGCTACATGGGTCTGACCCAGTAATTCGGCCCATGTATTAATTTTTAGGCAAGCCGTTTAATATATGTATTTTATGTTAATTTCGGTTAGCTACATGGGCCTGGCCTACAATTTGGCCATTTTATTTTCTAGCGCAAAGCATTTTGCAGTCAATTTATTTTTTATTTCCAGCTTTTTTCCTAGCTCCAGTTCACAAATGGGTCCCAAATGTCAGATTTTCACACCTTATTAATAAGCAATATATATGTATATTTCAAACAGACAGAAGAGAGAAAGCATATGAAAATCTTCAAATAACAACTAAAATAAGTTTATTACAATATGCTATACAGAACAGAACACGTGAAACTACATACACTCATTCACATCACAACAACCAGTTTCCATACACTCATTCACATCACATCAACCAGTTTAACCATCGAATCTTGCATACCCAAGAACTTCAAACTTCACCCAGATCCACACAATCATAAATATTGGGATCTACAAATAGACCGCTCTGCCAGTACAAAAGCTAGCTACTCTTGGATACCACAGAACATGCTCTTCAACATGGGTAGAAGTCCTCAACGGAGTTCTACCAACAACACAAGTTCCATTCACCTACAAGAATAGAATGGAATATCAAGTACTTGCATTCTTCAAGAAGATTACAACCAACATATATATGTAGAAGGACATCAGGAAAGCTGATGGAGCAAAATCAAACAACAGATAAATCAAGTAAACAGACCATTTGGAAAAAATATACTACCAGGCTTGAACATGAGCATAGAAAAGAAATCATGATTTCAGTGAAATTAAAACTGTCGATGAAAGTTGAATAACAGTGCAGCTGATTAGCTCATAGTATGGAGGAACATCACAAAATTAAACAAGATGGTCGTGCAAGTTTCTATACAAGTATTAGTGATTACAGTTTGTTATTGTCGTCTAAATTCCCCAACATGCACAAAATTAACTAATACATCTGAATGAGCTACCAATGAAGCAAATTCTAAAAGATACACGGACATGGCATAATTAGCCAACCAGGTCATTCTATAAACACACAACAAACTCGACGATAACATGTATAGTTATTACCATATAACATGGGAAACATACCTACTATCCACATATTTCATAATGTAAACAGCTAAATGCTACAGGAAATAGATTGTTGAGCATTTATGCCCTTCTTTCAAGACAGCACCAGCATAACACTCTCACTATAACAAGATCCACATAGACCACCATCTGCAGCAACTGCACACACGAAACAATCCAAGGTTGAAGAGAGTGAGATTACCTTGTCGTCGTAGGTCTTAGAAGACACCTCGTGCATGAGGAAGTCCTTGTCGTCCACGGCCAAGCAACAGGATGCTGGTGGAGCATCCCTCATCGAGCCTATAGGAAGTTTTGCATGTAGTTAGAAAACCCGAAAACGTACAGGATGGACTACTATAACATAGCATTGACGGAAAAAAAACTAAAGAGATGTAACTGAATCTCCTGCAGCTCCAGCCTCTAGCATGCACCCGAGATTCAGTTCCCACGAATCCAGAAGAGAAATTAAATACATGGCAAAGAAGCTTTACAAGAAAAAAAACTACTACTATAGATTGGAGTGAAATCAAAGTACCACTACTACTGTAGATTGCAAATAATATGAGCAAATCAAACAAAAATATTATTGCAAAATATATGGATTTATAGTTAGGATCAATAAGCTAAGATCAAATGTCATACTAATATGTTCTAATCATGTTCTTGCTTGCTGCAATCTAAAGAACATCACCACACAGACTACACATGCTAGGACTAGCATTGGTTAAAAATAATTAATAATCACATGAAGTCCTACAATGAAGTAGGACCAGGACAGGTACTCCTCCTGATTAGTCACCACTTACAGCCACAAGTCAGTGATGCTCCAACACAACACTCATGGACTAAAATAACAATATAAGATGTTGCCAGATAAAGATGGCATTTGTATAGACCTTGAAAAAAAACATACAAGTCAGGGATGCATATTGATTTTACTAATATGTTATAATTGTCTACTTTGGAGTTGCACCATCAATTAACAACATGCTACACTCTTAGGTATGTTAAGCAGCACCTATTTATCTGAACTTAGTGTTGATAAAAAGTGTCTGCTGAATTCCATAGGGAAACATATGAAGTGAGGAGATTTATTCCTCATGACACTACAGGTAGATATCAAGAACACAAACTAATGGGTATATATGCATGCTTAGGATGGAGCATACATAACAAGCAGAATTTTCGTTGTATTAAGAAAAGGTCAGGACTGTAGTATTATAATCCATAGCATGCACAAAATTGATCTTTTCATAGTACTACATTCATTTTTGTCATCGGCATAAAAACTATAGTATTGAAATGCTTGGTTTTTTCAGAAACTTCGCTTGCAATAGTCAAAGTAATTGTCATGCCAAATCTGTTCAACAAAATTAATAATCTAGAAGTCCATCATCTGATGACTCGAAATACCTAGAGACAGAAAATTTAATCACCACTTTAGAGACTAGGACTCACTCATCAAGAAAACACCTTGTTTATGCAACAGATCATACATAGTCATGTCTGTCGTTTAACCACCACAGATTGTTCATACTTAAATTTTATGGATACACAGCCATACTTAGATCTCCCTCTACATCACCACTAGGACTTGCATTAACTTGACCTCCAGTAACTAAAAGCCATAGTAATTGGCAAGATTTGCATCAAGCCAAACTTACAGAGCTAATACTGCTTGTTGGTCTTCTCGGCGACATGCCCAGCACTTACAGCCGCGACGTCTTGGTCAGTCTCGGCGACATGCCGAGCACTTGGCTCCAACACTGCTCCGACGCTGCCGACTGACGTACGAGGGCGACCACAGTCGGAACCTGCCTGGACTTGCTGGCCATCGCCTGATTTCGCCCCCTCCCCCTACCCGCTGCTCCACCTGCAGGTATATATAACAATAAAATGAGGTAAAATGAGAACCAACAGAGCACTTTCTGTATTACCAGAACAAAACTGAAATTCAAACAATAACATGGCCCTAAGTATGGAAACAATTCTGCAGGTATATACCACTAAAATGAGGTGAAATGAGAACCAACGGCACAATGTCCAAAAAAGGCCAGCGGGATGAAGTTATAGCTAGCTAGCTATGCACCATCGGTGTCTATATGGCCAGCTCAGAAGCATAACACAACTAACATAAGGAGCGACACAATAGTTGTTGTGCTACCACAGAAAAATTGGGATTCAAACCTAACGTAGCCCTTGTATCGAAATAAAAATGCTAGCAAAGTGTTGCTTGCTGCTTGATCCTTGTTACTACATGGCCATTCGGTGTTGTCGCCCAGTCCTGAATCCTGAGTGCAAAGAGGACCCCCTGCTCTAGCGAGTGGACTAATGGAAAAGAGACGATTAAGGTTGTCATTACTGCCACAAAACCAACAATGCTTTATTTCGGGTGGAGATGCTCTAATCATCCTTTTCATCCTTTTACTAATGCTCTTGACCATGTACAACACACGCAATCTACCATCAAAATGAAAATATAGCAGCAACAAACATATTGCTAACCACCGAACACATATTGGACAAGAACAAACAGCAACCAAATCAAACAGATTTGCAAGTATACGACAGAACCGTATATATAGCAATTAATGAAAGATGAGCCTATTTATTTCGAATCATCCTCTCTCAAGATCGGAATCCACTCAAATCTCAATCTGCTGTCGGACAAGATCGGCTCAAGATACCCAGCACGCGAGGGAGGAGCTGAGGCGGGCAGAGGGGAGGGGAGGGGTTGGATTCATACCTTCGGATTCATATGCACGGCCGATCTGCCGACGGCCTTGGCGAGGACGTAGAAGAGGGAGCCGGCGTTGCAGGCCACCGCCACCCACAGGTAGGCCGCGCCGCCCACGCACGCCGTGTACGCGCCTGCACACACAAAAAATAACGATCGATTAGTAACCAGGAAGGAAATCAGATGGCGATTCGAGATCAGGAAATTGACAGCACGCGCGTAACACGGAGGGGCAAGGCTGTTGACATGGATTTTGACCAAGATAAAATGAAATGCATAAACCATATAAAATATTAAAATATAAATACAAAACGACAAAAGTCTGTTTTATCATTAAAAATGAATTACAAATATAATCAACCACTCAAATTGATGACAAAAAAAAGCCTATGATATATTTTCAAATGTCGATTATGCGTGCATTAAACCAACAGTTATACAATATTATGAAATAAATAAACAACCAGTAAGTTTTCACCTATTGGAAAATGGAGAACACATGGTTTATATGTACGTGCACCATCGCTGACAAAGAAAAAGAATATATGAAAAAATGGTTAACACACGGTTCATATGTACGCGCACCGTCGCCGGCGAATACTGATCTAAAATTACACCGTCAGATATGGCACCAATGTTGTCAAAGCGATCTAAAATTTCACTGTCGGAGGCGGCGCCAATTTTGTCGAAGCATCATGAGGTATGTTCCTTCGTTAAAATATCATTGTATCTTAACGGATACACACAAAAAATGATAGAGATAGCCAATTGTAAGAGCCATCAGCTGCACAACAAAAAAAAGATTCATTGGATTGCATACATATACATGCATGAGGTGTGCGTACGTGACATAGCTAGGCATGCATGCATATATTAGGAGACCATGTGTTCAAAACTAGCCTTAATGAATTACTAGAATCAGGCCTAGCCCATTTTAAAAAAATGGCTTAGAGCAAGAGCCCATACGTTGACAAATGTGGCCTAATTAAGCCCATACACTACAGGCTGATGGGACGTTGCCGTTTAATTAGCAATAAAGAAATAAAGAAAAGGAAAGGAGCAGCGCCACGCTCACGATCGCACGATCACACGATCACAGAACGTGGGCGCGCGCATGCAGCCACAGCTCTTTGCTGCTCCCCCTCACTATAAATACATGGTCACCAAGCACACAAAGGGGTTGGTCTAATTTCGTCGCTCATTTTTTCCATCCACACGCCCCGCCGCTGCTGAACGATTGATCCATCCATCATTCACACACGTACATACACTGCAACGTCGCTCGTCGTCGTAGCCGTTGGTCATCCGCTCGCCGTCGTCGTCGCGGGCCGTTTGTCGCACCGTCGTCGTCGTCGCCGGCCGTCTGCTCGCCGCCGTCGTCGCCGGTCGTCCATTCGCCGCCGTCGTCGCCGTCCGCTCGCCGCTGTCGTCGCCGGTCGTCCATTCGCCGCCGTCGTCGCCGTCCGCTCGCCGCTGTCGTCGCCAGTCGTCCGCTCGCCGCCGTCGTCGCCTGTCCGTTCGTCACCGTCCACATACGTCGTCGGCCGCACTGCTCGTCATCTGCACCGCCCACAAGCTGCTACACGCCGGCGTTGCTCGTCCGCATCACACGTACGAAAAAGAAAACTAAGGCAAGGTGAGAATACATGGCTACCTTCTTGCTCCTTTCTTGATGCATCCCTCTTGCACTATATGTCTCAAAGTACTATTGGTGTTCTACGTCGCTCCATATAGCACACCTAGTTTGGTCTCATGGGATCTAGCATCCCTTGTTGATACAAACCATGGTTAAATTAAGTTCACCTTGTTTTGGTCTCATGGGATCTTGCATTTCATGTTGATACAATTCAAGAATAAAAATTATGCTCATCTTGTTTTGGTCTTATGGTGATCTTGCATCCCATGTTGATACAATTCAAGGATAAAATATACTCATTGATGATCCTTTTCTTTCACCGTACACCTCATATATGTCCGGTGCCACCCAAGTATTTGTGCTTGATTCGGTCTCATGGCGATCTTGATCCCATGTTGATACAAATCAGGGAAATAGATGATATGCCTAGTCTAGTCGCATATTGATCTTCATCCTATATACTGATGCGAACTAAGTGCACATGTGCAATAAAAAATCTTCTTGTCTTGGTCTCATGATACAAGTCAAGACTAAAAATTATACTCATCTTGTTTTGGTCTCATGGTGGTCTTGCACCTCCATGTTGATACAATTCAAGAACAAATTATATATATCTTGTTTTGGTCTCATGGTGATCTTGCACCCCATGCTGATACAATTCAAGAATAAAAATATGTCCATCTTGATTTGGTCTCATGGTGATCTTGCATCCCCATGTTGATACAAATCAAGGATAGAAATGAAAATAAACCTCATATTGGTTTGGTTTCATAAAGCCCTATGTTGTTGGAAATTCAGGCATATTTCTTCCATATAAGTTATAGCCTGTCCGGATCGCTAAATGCAGTCATCGTTGCATCATGTGGTGCTAGTTATGTAATCATGAAGCAAAGACCAAAAAAATGATAATATTTGCATGCCATCTGCCTAGTTAACTTCATCATGTTCATGCGAAACATAAATCAATATATACTTCTGTTTGGTTACACTACGAGCATACAGTTTGTGCTACATTGGTGATAATACAAGCAAGAAGAAATCAACATACTTCACTTGGTTATGCTACACATGGGCACAATGTTGCTACATGATGTTAGCACTAATACAAGTGAAGTGAAACTTCATATAAATATTCCCATGCACCGCAAATCCGAAGGCATATAAATGTTTAACTAGATTCGCTTAGTCGCATACCCATATATGATATGTTTGAGACTAGCAAAACTAGTATTTAAGCATAACCCATATGTCATAAAAAAATCCCTCATACAGATTAAAATTAAATCATGCGTTCCTTTCATATAGGTGAATGCATCCACAAAACTAAAAGATAATTAGGGTCATAGCCCATGTCACTTGCACGGTGCGATTGAATATGTGATCACCAAATTTCATATAGCCCTCGCATATGATGGCTCGGTGCAACGCTATACACGTTGCTATAAAGTAAATCAAATATTCCGCCATTTCAGGCATGCACATAGAAATCACATGCGTGTCAAAATTATCTCATAAAAAGAGTTATGCCCCATATTGCACATACGCACGTTGGCCCGGCTAGTTAACCATTAAATAGACCTTCATATGACTAAAAAGACAACCACTACATATTTGCGATGGTTAATGAGTTAGGCATGAACGTGCTATATGAATGAACATTGTCAAATCATGAATGTTATGCAATGCATATGTTAGCATAGACGAAGTTCAAAGCTCACCAAGAAGGAGTTCGTCGTCGACCGCGAGGAGGATTTCTCTTGTAGTATGTTGTAATAGGAATGTGATGCAATCCTATGTAATAGATATGTTGGAATTCTTAATCAGGGGTTTTCTCTTCGGAGATGTAATTAACAAATCTTTTATGTAAATGTAAGAGTTCTGGAAATAAAGTACCTGCAATGTTTGACTCTATTTTTTATTTTATGCATTTAAATTTCACTCTGTATCAATGACGTGGACGCGTGTTTCACGCCCGCCATTTTCCCGTCATCAGATTCTGGCACGCCCGGTGGGACTTATTTCTCCCCTCATCTTTGAATTCCAACATAGGATTGCAACATATGAATTCCCATAGTGAATAAAGCATAAAACATTATGTGCCCATATACAAAATAAAGTCAAAGAAAACTAATATATGGTTTTCTTTATTTTAAAGGTATGGAGGGCCAAGTGCAACAGTTTGTGACCCTTCGCTTCGGTGACCTCTGGCTTGATGTGCCAATTGGTCCTATTGTGACCTCACTAAGTGAAAGTTGGAAGACTACTGCTGCATCTCCAGTTGTACCAGATCAAGAAAAAGTGACTTCTCCACCAATGGAGGGATTCACACCTGTTTTGTCAAAGTCTGCAAAGAGGAAAATGAGGGCTGCTAGGAAGAGGGTTGCTCAGAGTTCTGCAAAAGGGGTTACTCGTGCTACAATGTCAGTAATGAAAGGAAAGATTGTTGAAGCAGGGCCATCCGTCCGCCAGCAATCCAAGGACAAGGGAAAGAAAGTGGTGTTTGAGAAATCCGAGTTTCCGCCACTTGTTTACAAGGGAAAAGAGAAGATGGTGGAGACACCCAACTCCAAGCTACCTGGGAAAAGAGGCGGCGTTGCGGTCATATTGCCGTCAGCGTCATCTTCAATAGGAAGGCCCACCAACGCTCGGAATATACTTCGAGCCGATGCTCCTGAGTTTGTCCCCTCACTGGCCCATAAACCTAGTGAGGAACGCTTGGGAATTATGCAAAAACGTTCCTTGGAATGGAAGGGAGTGTGCCTTACATCTGGTGACCTCAAAACAGGCCACGTAGACCCAACATCTGCACCATCAGTTCCTCTGTTTGAAGAAGCACCCATCTTACGAGAGTCCTTTGAAGGTTCGTTTGATCCAGTGCGACATCAACAGCGACAGAGAAATGTCCACCGATCATGGATTGATCTTCCAGCTGCCGTAGATCAAGATGCGGCGAGCCGACACCGTTCTCATGGAAAAACACTCGTCCTAAGATCCAAGTTCAGAATCCAGATGACTCATATGTTGTTAAATGCATACGTCAAGAAATAAGGTCACAGCTTCCCGGTGCATCCACGTCACAAAACGATGAGGGTGGCGCCATCATGCGACTGGCGGAGGCCCTGGCCCAACGACCCGAGTACCAAAAATTCATTCAGCAACATCCTGAACATCAAGAGTATGTGAACCAAGCTGCTTGTGTCCGTTCAAGAAGGGCGGCGTACAAAGAAAGAGAAAGGGAAGTACGGGCCAGGTCTGGGTCAAGCATAGTCCAAGGGGAAGAACACGCTCCATCAGATGAGGACAGTCGGGCTAAAGTGAACAAGTGGCTATCAAATCCATCAAATGAGGTGGCCACGAGCTTGTCTCCATGGCCCTCTCGAAAGCAGACCAAGAATAAATCATTCGAAGTGTTCCAAGCAATGCCAATTGGTGCCAGGGTGGCGTCAGACAAGACCAGCGAAACATCCTCTACATCAACACATTTCAAGAGGAAGAAGGCACGCAAAACCGTCGTAGAAGGTCCTCGGCGTAAGACACGAAGCCAAAAGGGTTCAGATTATGAAGAGCTTGGGTCTAGCTGTGGTGGGTCTTATAATCCCCTATCGGACAGTACCCCTTGTCCTTCTGAAAATGAGATAGAACTCCACCATGGTGCAGAGCATACAGAACAAGTCCTAGCCGTGAATGAAACTCGTCCGGTTGAAGAGCAATTGGCCAACCTTACGGCAGCACTTCAGCAAAAGGAAGACGAGCTCGCAGCCCTTCGAATTCAGATGAGCAATAACCAGAATAAAGGAAATGAAGGGGATGGTGGCGCAAGTGCTAGCAGCCAACATGGAGGAGCGGGGCTTAACCTTGAGGCGATCCAAAGAATGATCGCTGAAGGGGTAAAGTCGCAGTTGATGCAAACTCAGTACTCGATGAGGCCAGGGTATGTTAAGCTGTACCCACCTGATATGGATTTAGTTCCTTTCCCGACAAATTACAGGCAGCCGCAGTTTAGTAAGTTCAACGGGAGTGGATCTCCCCATGAGCACATAGCACACTTCCTTGTTGCTTGTCAGGATACAGCTAACAACGGAGCACTTCTCCTTAGGCAGTTTGTACAGACATTGTCTGGGCCTGCCTTCACCTGGTACAGCAAGCTACCTCCAAGCTCTATAAAAACGTGGGAAAATATGAAAAACTCATTCCTCGAGCGGTTTTATAGCACGCAGAGGACGGTGGGCATAACTGAGTTGACCCAAACTGAACAAGGGTTCAACGAGAGGGCGGCTGATTTCATAAATAGATGGAGAAACCTAAGTCTTCATTGCCCACAGCCAATCACTGAGCTAGAAGCAGTGCGTATGTGCATGAACAATCTCCGTTCGGAAGTGGCTGTCCAGTTACAAGGAGTAAGAACCCTCACATTTGAAGAGTTAGCTTCAAAATCCACGGATATAGAAAATTTTATGCAGCTTGTCACTCGTCGAACAAAAACGACGTTCAACAAGCCTACAGACAAAGGTGGTCAGCGTGAAAAGTTGCCGATGAAACCCAAGTCTGCACAAGCCATGGAGACAATGGCGGTGAAACCTCAGTTTCAGCTCGGAAGAGCACCTATAGGGAATCAAGGGCAGCGAGATGCACAGGTTGGTAGGAGGCCAACTCTTAGCGAACGGCAAAACAGAGAGTATTCTTTTCCTGTAGAAGAAATTGATGACCTTTTCACTGGTTTAAAGGAGTTGAGTCTAATAGAACTTCCCAGGCCCAAAAGGCCAGAAGAAGCTTCAAAATTTAATGACCCAAATTTCTGTCACTACCATCGCATTTTGGGCCATACACTCAAAGATTGCTTTGTTGTGAAGAATATCATCCAGAAAATGATCGATGAGGGGACCATTGATGCGGATCTCCTCAAAAGCATGACAAAGGGAAAGAAAAAGGCTTCAGCAAATGTCGCCACCCTCCAAGATGAAACAGTGAGTTGTGCATCTTCAAATATGAGGGGTACTTATGATGATGCAATACTGATTTCTAATTATGGTTGTTCCCCTATGATAATTCCAGGCCTTGCCAAATCGCAAGATCAGCATAAAGGAAAGGCTCACATTCCCTGCAGTAATGATGCAGCCCAAGATTGGGGGCAACGGCGGTCAAAACGCCGTGTACTACCCCCAGTGATGGAAGAAGCCCCTCCTCTGCGCTTCGCACCAAAGATATATCAGCACACCACGAAGCGCATGAGAGTACCAAGTGAAGAATTCAATGTTCTCACTATTGGTGTGTTCGAGGATGACGGCGAGTCTCTGTGCTTCCCTGAAGAAAACCGTTAGAAGTTGATCAAGTTCATCTTAGATCAGGTCGTCAATTAGCAGACCCTCATCCTCCACCTAGAAAGGAACCAAAAAGTAAGGATGCAGTTCCGAATGATTCGACGGACCCTGCATGCAGGGTGCCAGTCAAGTATGATGTAATCGCACATTTGAAGAAAATACCAGCTATGCTTTCTGTGTATGATGCTTTGTGTCTTTCATCTGATATGCGTAAAGCTCTTGTCACGGCACTCACGTTTCCTGAAGACTACAGAGTAGAAGTATCTCAAACCGAGGTAGAAGAATTTGAAATCCTAAATATGACGTTCACAGATGAGGATATGTTGTTAGGCCCCAAGAAGCACAACAGACCCCTTCTCATGTTCGGCGAAATTAACGTATTGCCAATAAATCGCATAATGATAGATGGTGGGTCAGATATAAATCTGCTACCATTGCGTACGCTCAAAAAGATTGGATATTCCAAGGGAGATTTGAGCAATTCTAACGTGGTTATACATGGATTTAACCAATCAGGACAAGAAGCTATGGGTACCATTTCGTTGGTCTTAAAATTGGATACACTATCCACATATGTGAAGTTTCACGTGATTGATGCGGCTACATCATATAATGCATTGCTTGGACGCCCATGGTTACATGAGAATCAAGTTGTGCCATCCACTTCACATCAGTGTATCAAATATATAGATCGGACAGGTGATACAATCAGAATATTTGCTGATAAGAAGCCATTCACTATAGCCGAATCTTTCTATGCTGATGCAAAGTTCTACTTCGAGCCCGTTGATAAGGTGCAGAAGCCAAAATCCTGCAAAATACCCGAGCCAAATGTGGTAGAAAAGGAGGTCGTAGAATCTTCGTCAAAGAAAAAGACCTATCAGTATATACCAAGAAACCAAAGGAAGAAGGGTGACCCAATATTTCGTGTCATAGACAAATCCCATGACATGAGAGGTACTAATTTCCCTACGCCTTTACCTCCTTTGGTACAATATAGAATAAAACAATCCCAAAAAGAGTCGCGTCGTTCAAACGTTGGTGAAAGTGAAAAGAAAAATACAACACAAATATATGCGTTTAACAAAGATGATGAATCTTTACCCATTTCTTTGTATGATAACAGGGTCTTGTACATGATGCAACAAATGGGCTATGACATCGCCACTGGCCCGTCCTTATGTGATGGCCGGGGACAACTAGCACCATTCGAAAAGGTGTTATCTCAAGAGCAACTCGAAGCTCTGCACGAAGACCATGTTTTAAAAGAAATGAAGCATGGGTTAGGATATGAGGTTTGTACGGCTTCGGCTGAGTATACAGACATGACAGAAGCATCTCTACAAATGGAGGATGGCAACCAATGTACCGTGGATGACTTGGAAGAAATAAATATTGGTACGACTGATGATCCTCGTCCAATTTTTATTAGCAAACATTTGTCCAAAGAAAATAATCTAAAATATCATGAGTTCCTACGTGCAAATAGAGACGTATTCGCTTGGACTTATGAAGAAATGCCTGGATTGGACCCAAACATAGCTGTCCATCGCCTTGCTATGCGAGATGACGCCACACCAGTGAAGCAAGCTCAAAGAAAGTACCGGCCTGAAATACTTCCGCAAATAGAAGCCGAGGTCGACAAACTCATAGCCGCAGGGTTTATTAGAGAAGTCAAATATCCCACATGGGTCTCTAGTATTGTACCGGTTAAAAAGAAGAATGGTCAAACACGCATATGTGTAGATTTCAGGGATATGAATAAAGCATGTCCCAAAGATGATTTCCCAATACCCATCTCTGAAATACTAGTCGATGCTACTATGGGGCATGAAATATTTTCTTTCATGGATGGTTGTTCCGGCTATAATCAAATCAAAATGGCACTTGACGATGAAGAGTTAACAGCATTCCGCACACCTAAAGGCATATATTGTTATAAAGTAATGCCTTTCGGATTAAAAAATGCTGGGGCGACATATCAACGAGCAATAACAATCATCTTAGACGGGTTGTTATATGTGATCGTTGAATGCTATATAGATGACATAGTTGTGAAATCAAAGCATGAACAAGACCACCTGAAACACCTTGAAATGGTTTTTGAGCGTCTCAGGCAACATAATCTTAAAATGAACCCCATGAAGTGCGCGTTCGGAGTTTCCTCTGGAAAATTTCTCGGTTTTGTGGTTACAAAAAATGGTATTTAGATCGATCCAAGTAAAATAAAGGCGATTGTTAAGATGCCACCACCCACTAACTTACATGAACTGAAGAGTTTCCAAGGCCACCTAGCATATATTAGGAGGTTTATCTCAAATTTATCTAGGAGATGCAACCCTTTCTCGCGACTTATGAAGAAAGGAGTCCCTTTTGAATGGGATCAAGCATGCCAAAACGCATTCCTAGAAATTAAGAAATATTTGATAAATCCTCCTGTTTTAGGTGCACCGATTAAAGACCGACCATTAATTCTTTATACTGCTGCAATGCCTACTTCACTAGGTGCACTTCTGGCACAAAATAATGATGTAGGCAAGGAAACGTCCTTGTATTATCTTAGCCGCACCTTGGTGGGGGCCGAGTGCAACTATCCAGACATGGAAAAAATATGTCTCGCACTGGTGTTCGCTGCACAAAAATTGCGACACTACATGTTAGGACACACTGTACATTTAGTCTCAAGAGCAGACCCACTTAGATATATCTTAAGTAAAATGGTACTCTCAGGGAGACTAGCTAAATGGGCGATGCTTCTGTCACAATTTGACATCACGTATATACCGCAAAAGGCCGTAAAAGGCCAAGCTTTGGCTAACTTCCTTGCAGCACATCCGATCCCAGATGATTTTCCTATAGATGATGACTTGCCAGATGAGGACGTATTTGCCACGACGGTTACAAAATCAACGTGGCAAATGTACTTCGATGGCGCTTGCCGGCAATCTGGGTCAGGTGCCGGAGTCGTTTTCATTACGCCTAACGGAGGGGTGATCCCATACTCATTTACCCTAACTTCGGCAGTGTCAAATAATTCGGCCGAATATGAAGCTCTTATCATTGGGCTTGAAATAACAATAAACATGGGGCTCGATACGCTCTCTGTTTATGGGGACTCACAATTAGTGATTAATCAACTGATGGGGACCTACATGGTAAAGAAACAAGAATTGTTGCCATATTTCGAAAGGGCAAAAGAGCTCCTAGCTATGTTCAAAGATCTAAATATTCAGCACATAGTTAGAAATCAAAACGAAAAGGCTGATGCTTTAGCCGGTTTAGCTGCAAGTATGTCACTAGAATCACATGAAATGATGGATGTACACATAGAGGAACGAAGGTTATTGCCAATATTTGTTGAAGAAGAAGAAATGGTAATATCTTCTGCAATGAAAGCTGATGTATGTGAAATTGAGGTAGGGGATTGGCGAGCACCATTCCTCAAATATCTACTTCATGGATACCTACCTCTTGATACTAGCGAAAGATCTAGAATCCGCAAAAGATCAATTCATTACACATGCATCAACGATATACTCTATAGGCGTTCCCATGATGGCATATTATTGCGCTGCCTTGCTGGAAATGAAATTATGGAGGTCTTAAACGAGGTGCATGCTGGAATATGTGGCTCGCACCAGTCATGTCCTAAATTGCACTACCAATTAAGGCGTCTAGGTTACTACTGGCCCACAATGTTTGAAGACGCCACTAAATTTGCAAAGAAATGCCATGAATGCCAAGTGCATGCTGACTTTATACATCAGCCGCACGAACCACTCCATGCGACAAATATGTCTTGGCCTTTTGAAATGTGGGGAATGGATATAGTTGGGCCAATTCATCCACCATCGTCCAAAGGTCACAAATTCATTTTGGCAGCAACAGACTATTTTTCCAAGTGGGCTGAACTTACACCACTAAAGGAAGACAAAGCGGAGAATGTAGAACATTTTATAATAACACAACTCATTTATCGCTTTGGTGTTCCTTCTCGGATTATGTCTGATAATGGAACTCCGTTTAAAAACAAACAAGTGGAGAGATTATGCTCAAAGTTTCAGATAGACCATCATTACTCCACGGCATATAATCCTGCCGCCAATGGACAAGCAGAAGCTTTCAACAAAACTCTTTGCAAGCTACTAAAGAAAGTTGTATCAAAAAATAAACGTGACTGGCATGAAAAGCTTCTCGAAGCCTTGTGGGCTTATAGAACCACAACACGCACGCCGACAGGAATGACACCTTATTCCTTAGTATTTGGAGGAGAAGCCATTCTACCTTTGCAGGTACAGATCACGTCGTTGAGGGTCGCTACACATGAAAATTTGTCGGAAGAAAAATCAGTACAATTACGTCTCGATGAATTAGAAAGACTAGAAGGTAGACGACTTCAAGCTTTGCAAAATCTTGAGGCATACCAAGCTAGGATGTCCCGAGCATTCGACAAACGAGTCAAAAGAAGGTCGTTCAAACAAGGAGATCTAGTACTTGCGGTCATCCGTCCTATGAATATCACGCGACGGATCAAAGGAAAATTTGAACCAAAATGGGAAGGTCCCTTCCTCATAAAAGAGGTTTATTCTAGCGGCGCATATAGAATCATATCACCAGATGGGGAATACTCGTCGGCACCGGTAAATGGGAAATTCCTTAAGCGTTACTATGCATAAAAAAGTACTCTATACCCTCACGAGTCTAAAACTGGGGCGCATAAGAAAAAAAAGAATATACTCCATACCCTCATGAGTCTAAACTGGGACACGAAAAAAAATTACTCCAATGACTTACGAGTATAAACTGTGATGCAAATAAAATGAATCATCAAGGGCGCTCCATACCCTGATGAGCATAAACCGGGGCACACCAAGATCACTCCAATAAACTTACGAGCCTAGACTGTGGCACTTAGGATAAAGTAAATAAATTTCACTCCAATAAACTTACGAGTCTAAACTGTGGCAGATATTTTTTTATAGACTCCAACAACTTACAAGTATAAACTATGATGTAAAAAAAATTATTCCAGACTTTATAAGCTTAAAACCGCCGTACAAAAAAAATGGTACGTACATGCATTTATATAATAAAAAAATTGGATAAAATAAATAAGGCTTCAGGCCATACACAACGATAGTGTAAATAAATAAGGATGCTTCAGCGTCAAGGCTGGCATACTAACACATCATGCATAAAATTTGGAGTTCCCACGTGAATAAAGAAAGTACTGGTACATCTGAATTGAAACTGAAGAATGAAATTAAATGGTTCGAAGTGAAATGATGTTTTGAAATGGCCAAAAAAATAAATAAACGAAGTCGACGCCCTCTCAAGGAGCTCGCCAGTTCTGCAGGTTGTTCAACAATTGACTTGCTTCGGTTTTCAAATCTGTTGTCTTTTGTTTAAATTTAGCAAGCCTTGTACGTTTGCCAGCATTGGTATCCTGTAGACTCTTCATCAGCTTCTTCTGTTCAGATTGATGGGCATCATGTGCTTGCCGGCGCTGTTCCATTTCCACTTAAGCTTGTGCAAAGTAGCAGTAACCTCTTCAAGCTGGGCCTTCAGTTCTGCTTCCCGTGCCTCCATTTCACTGCACTTCTTTTCCATGGCAGATAAGTCCCCAATTATGTTCTTGGAAACTTCATGGCCAGACTTAATCTTAAGTTCTATTTCAGCAACAACATGTTCATCTCGCTCAGATTCTTTTGTGAATTCGGTCTGGCCACCCTCCAACTTCTTGGAAAGGTCAATAAGCCCGACCAACATGGCCTGCACCTTAGCTACCTCAGGCATTTGCGTGGGCAGCGTCTGGGAAATACTCTCAAGCATGATGCGTCGCTCGGGATCACCAAGGGTAGAGTCGTTCAGTCCTTCGAGGGCTCGTTTCACTACGAAATCCGTAGCTTTCATAAACGTGTCCTTGATGAAACTGCAGTCCATCTGTGCGCCTTTCCCCGATACAACCATCACCTCAAGGTCTTGTGAGTGGCGAATTTCTTGGTCACAACCTAAAAAAAGGGAAGAGTCATGAGAATTTGATGATAATGACGGTTCATAGACATGGCCAATTAAATAAATATATATTTATAGGTAAATAAACTACCAGGTAAAGTTGATAAGAAATCAAGAGCACTAGGGGTATGGGGCACAACTTCAGTCGCACCTAGGCTAGAAGGTGGACGACGTGTGCCACACTCGCCAATGGTATAATCCTCGACGGATAAATCGAAAAGGTCACCAAGGCCATGGTCCTTTTCTCCCGTGAGAACATGGCCAAAATCTTCATCATTAACAAAGCTACTAAGTTCAACATCTATTGATGGACCGTCCAAGGTTATTGGTTCAGAAAAATCATTTTCTTGGGAAAAATCAAGTTTGCGCTTGAAGGGGAGCCTCTCTTCCTCGTCAGCACGAGTGGACGATAAATTTCTACGCTTCTGTCCGCCGGTAACCACGGCAGTTTCTGGAAGATCATCACTACCCACTAGCAATGGATGAGCAGAGGAAGAACCAACTGCAACAACAGACTTTGGTACGCCACTTTGCTACAGCCACATATATAAAAGGATGATATTATTAGTACTAATTAGTACAACAGATAAATGAACAAGTTGCACGCAAACCATTAACTCACCTCTTTAGATTTCATGGGTTGAGTAGCAACAGCATCCTTAACCTTTCGCTTCTTCTATTAAAAGGAGATATAGAAAAAAAATGAGACAAAGAAAGGAGCAAACGAACTATGGTAGTACCAAATATATATAGACGTATATATCTTACCTTTTTAGAGTTGATTAAAGGTTCATCATTTGAGAGAAAGCCACACAGAATGGGACGCCAGTGGTCCATAATTCTCTTTCCATTCAATTTGATGGCTGCAATATGTTCCTCCTTAACCCTGGCGGAGACTTCCTTTATAACAACAAAATCATTCTCTGAAAGCTTGCGAGGAACTATGTACTCCTCCCCGCATTTCAGAAAATTAAGTTTCCGCGGATTATAATTCGGACCATTCGAGATGCCCGGACGAAGAGTATTGAATATGTTGTTAAATGGTTTCATAAATCCCACCCACCAGTTGTTCCAGGCCACAGAAGAAAATGCCTCATGAGCATCGTTAAGAAGGTACTGGAACTCTCCTTGGTCCGAGCGTAACAAATGCGACCAATACGCATATGCAACTCCAATATCCTTCTTTGTGTACACGCTGACCAACGGAGCATAGGGCACTTGTTGTATCAAAGTAAGTTGTCGTGCAATTCGATCAGGATGATATGGCTCTGCTATGCAAAGATCATCAACATCAGTAGCACGCCTCCATGGGAGCATACCCCGATGTGAAGAAATGGTGAAGGACCTTTGCAACTGATCCACCCCGACTAAGTTCTTTGGAGTATAAGGATTCCAAAAAATATTGGCTCGGTCATCAAGGAAAATGTGTGCCTTAGCAGGACTGAAAGTTATGGGAACCCGAAACATAGTTTTAACCATGGTTGGATGCATCGGCAGTTGCTTAACATCTGGAAGGCGTTTCCCTTTCACTTTGTCCTTAAATGGTTTTTTCAGATAAAGACCCATCCACCCCGCGATATAATGCACTGGCCAAATTCTTTTCTCATAGGAGGGAGCAACAGGGTGCATACTGATCCTTCCAAGAGAATAATACAATGAACAAAGTGTTGAAGGGGCCAAAGAGATCTTGCGACCCGAGACGATCCAAGAGGCCATAAGAAGGACACTAGGACGAATATAAGGCCCCCCACCGACAACCACGTAAGAGCAAAGCCAGTGGGCTATAAAAGCCGCAATGTATATGTGTTGTTCCCGAAGGGAGGTGAAAGACGAAGTGCATTCGCGTTTGTTATGGAAGTGGTCACACCAAACTTGAAAAGTCACACTCCCATTTTCACGGCTGAGCCGGTAGAATTCTTCTAAAAGACCAGATAAGAAATTTGGGAACATAAGCTTTGAAGGTTCTAGGTCATCTATAGAGGGAACATATTCCTTGTATGGATCTCCAACTGAAGGAAGACCCGACATTAGAAGCATGTCAAGCAGAGTCACGGTGCGTTCACCAGATGAAAAAAGAAAAGTATTTGATTTGTTTCTGGATCCCATCTTTCCAGTAGTGACCTCAGTAACGAATGTGAAACTTCATATTCACCGAGGGAGCAATAAATGGCCCCATATATATATTCGGTGTTCTCCGCTTCGCCTTTCAAACAAAACGAGTGGTTATTCAATATAGAGATGCCCCACTCAACATAGCCTTTGGATTGCGGAACATACTCGGCTGTGTGACCATCCCAACCTAGACCTTTTGCTACCATCCTGGTCCCTAGGGTGTAGGCTTCATGATCAGGTTTAGGATAAGGTGCTAGTGGATGAAAAGAATAGTCACTAAGGGTAGACCCCACACTCCAACCACGAGGATGGCGCGTCAAATCCGCATGTGCGAGCACCTGCTGTCTGATCACTGGGTTGACCTCTTCACTAGTATTAGGCTCATATAGATGCCGCCCAGCTAACTGACAAATCGACAGTTCATTGGAAAGAACAGACCCCTCACCATGCGCCATCTATATGTAAAAAGGCACAAAATGAATACGACGGCATGTATATGTGTAAAAGAAACGTCGGGTTAAATAAGAAAAGAAGAAGGGAAAGTCACGATGGTGTTACCTAGCTTTATTAGCAACTATCTTCGGCCAACAATTTAAATATTTTCCCTGTAAAACAAAAAAGGGAACACTCGAGTAAATAAAAGACCTCATACCCAAGCATATAACATATATGTTATGATGTGCTTGTTAAAACAATAATAAAACGTATTTTTGACATAATATATGTGTGACACTTATAATTGTCTCCACGGTCGTACGACGGACCAAGCCCACATAGGGACTTGCCGGGACGCCGACCGTGAGAAAGAAAACGTATTGCTGGCATAATATCGACCCAAGCATATAACATATATGTTATGATGTGCTTGTTAAAAAAATAAAACATATTTTTGACATAATATATGTGTGACACTTATAATTGTCTTCACGGTCGTATGACGAACCAAGCCCACATAGGGAATTGCCGGGACGCCGACCGTGAGAAAGAAAACATATTGCTGGCATAATATCATCTCCGCGGTTGTACGACAGACCAAACCCATATAGGGACTTGCCGGAATGCCAACGGGAGAGAAATCATATTTTTAACGTACATACGGCTTGTTGTTCTCGACGGTCATACGACGGACCAAGTCCACATAGGGACTTGCCGGGACGCCAACCGTGGGGAAAATACACTTCCGACATAATATATATGATGTCGCTTATAATTGCCTCCACAGTTTTACGACGGACCAAGCTGATATATGGACTTGCCGGAACGCCGACCGAAAAGAAATACAATTGTCGACAAACATGTTATGCTTGTTGTTCTCAACGGCCGTAGGACGGACCAAGCCCATACAAGGAAAAAAAATTGATGAACGACATTCGTGAGGAAATTGTGCGTAGGTTATATAAAAGAAAATCAATTAAAAATTAAAAAAATACTAGCATACATCGGTCTTCACGGCTGTACGACGGACCAAGTTTTACAAACTTGCCGGCACGCCAACCGCGAGAAAGATGTAAGTCTGTATTTTAAAGCGAGCATCTTAGATCTAGAAAAATGATCTTGACAACGGTAAGTTCGTATATAGCTTGCCGACACGTCAATATTTTTTTTTGCACACTTATGGTACAAGATGCACATTTGTTAATGGCCCAAAGGTAGACTACATACATAGATCCATCTACAGACTATTTATCTAATATGTATATGAGACTGGTACATGCATAAAGGAAAAAGCATGGGGTGTAGTACCTAGTCAGAGAACAGGTATACGTCTGTAGATTATGTGCACGGATCCATCTAGAGACTATTTTATCTAATCTGAGGCTGGTACATGCATAAGGAAAAAAGCATGGGGTGTAGTACCTAATCAGAGAACAGGTATACGTCCGAAATCAAATACGATTGTTCGGCCAGATCATACCCCAACCTTCCTGCAATATTAAAAAAAATAAAGGGGCAAGTAGAGTACACAAATCATGTATGCGCTTGTAGTATATATGAGTGAATTAATCACAAACTCACCAGCATCTCGGTTTAAAAGTTCAGATCTGTACTCCAGCGAAAGCACATCTCACCAGGGATTAAGAAAGTAATCTAGCACAAAGGGAATAGTGGACTAATCAATCAAACAAATTTAGATGCAAGAATGCAAGGAAACGGAAAGGTGAATCTTAATGCGTACGGGGTTATGGCTGGAGGGCAGAGGAAAGTAAGCCAAGCTTCGTCTCCGTTGTCGTCTAGTAGGGTTAATAGAATATTGTGGATGACTGTTTAAAAAGATAGTTGAGGAGGCACGGGTGGAGTTTGTTAGCCAGATAAGGTTGTTGGCTGGATAATCTCAAACAAGTCCTGCCTTTTAGCTTCAACGGCAGCAGGATAAATTAGTGCCATGAAGATAAAAAAAAGAGTAGTAGAAGTGCATGACCATACGTAACTGGCACACAACTAACCAAAAGTCGTGAGCCCATATACTCACGTGATATACTTTGTAAACCAAAAAATAACATATATAACCAAGTTTCGAGCTCTGGGCCCGACTCAAAAAAAAAATTTCCCTTCGAACCCAAACCTCGAGGGGCATCTGTTGACATGGATTTTGACCAAGATAAAATGAAATGCATAAACCATATAAAATATTAAAATATAAATACAAAACGACAAAAGTCTGTTTTATCATTAAAAATGAATTACAAATATAATCAACCACTCAAATTGATGACTGAAAAAAAGCCTATGATATATTTTCAAATGTCGATTATGCACGCATTAAACCAACAGTTATAAAATATTATGAAATAAATAAACAACCAGTAAGTTTTCACCTATTGGAAAATGGAGAACACATGGTTTATATGTACGTGCACCATCGCTGACAAAGAAAAAGAATATACGAAAAAATGGTTAACACACGGTTTATATGTACGCGCACCGTCGTCGGTGAATACTGATCTAAAATTACACCGTCAGATATGGCACCAATGTTGTCAAAGCGATCTAAAATTTCACTGTCGGAGGCGGCGCCAATTTTATCGAAGCATCACGAGGTATGTTCCTCCGTTAAAATATCATTGTATCTTAACGGATACACACAAAAAATGATAGAGATAGCCAATTGTAAGAGCCATCAGCTGCACAACAAAAAAAAGGATTCATTGGATTGCATACATATACATGCATGAGGTGTGCGTACGTGACATAGCTACGCATGCATGCATATATTAAGAGACCATGTGTTCAAAACTAACCTTAATGAATTACTAGAATCAGGCCTAGCCCATTTTAAAAAAATGGCTTAGAGCAAGAGCCCATACGTTGACAAATGTGGCCTAATTAAGCCCATACACTACAGACTGATGGGACGTTGCCGTTTAATTAGCAATAAAGAAATAAAGAAAAGGACAGGAGCAGCGCCACGCTCACGATCGCACGATCACACGATCATAGAACGTGGGCGCACGCATGCAGCCACAGCTCTTTGCTGCTCCCCCTCACTATAAATACATGGTCACCAAGCACACAAAGGGGTTGGTCTAATTTGGTCGCTCATTTTTTCCATCCACACGCCGCCGCCGCTGCTGAACGATTGATCCATCCATCATTCACACACGTACATACACTGCAACGTCGCTCGTCGTCGTAGCCGTTGGTCATCCGCTCGCCGTCGTCATCGCGGGCCATTTGTCGCACCGTCGTCGTCGTCGCCGGCCGTCTGCTCGCCGCCGTCGTCGCCGGTCGTCCATTCGCCGCCGTTGTTGCCGTCCGCTCGCCGCCGTCGTCGCCGGTCGACCGCTCGCCGCCGTCGTCGCCCGTCCGTTCGTCACCGTCCACATACGTCGTCGGCCGCACTGCTCGTCATCTGCACCGCCCACAAGCTACTACACGCCGGCGTTGCTCGTCCGCATCACACGTACGAAAAAGAAAACTAAGGCAAGGTGAGAATACATGGCTACCTTCTTATTCCTTTCTTGATGCATCCCTCTTGCACTATATGTCTCAAAGTACTATTGGTGTTCTACGTCGCTCCATATAGCACACCTAGTTTGGTCCCATGGGATCTAGCATCCCTTGTTGATACAAACCATGGTTAAATTAAGTTCACCTTGTTTTGGTCTCATGGGATCTTGCATCTCTTGTTGATACAATTCAAGAATAAAAATTATGCTCATCTTGTTTTGGTCTCATGGTGATTTTGCATCTCATGTTGATACAATTCAAGGATAAAATATACCCATTGATGATCCTTTTCTTTCACCGTACACCTCATATATGTCCGGTGCCACCCAAGTATTTGTGCTTGATTCGGTCTCATGGCGATCTTGATCCCATGTTGATACAAATCAGGGAAATAGATGATATGCCTAGTCTAGTCGCATATTGATCTTCATCCTATATACTGATGCGAACTAAGTGCACATGTGCAATAAAAAATCTTCTTGTCTTGGTCTCATGATACAAGTCAAGACTAAAAATTATACTCATCTTGTTTTGGTCTCATGGTGGTCTTGCACCTCCATGTTGATACAATTCAAGAACAAATAATATATATCTTGTTTTGGTCTCATGGTGATCTTACACCCCATGCTGATACAATTCAAGAATAAAAATATGTCCATCTTGATTTGGTCTCATGGTGATCTTGCATCCCTATGTTGATACAAATCAAGGATAGAAATGAAAATAAACCTCATATTGGTTTGGTTTCATAAAGCCCTATGTTGTTGGAAATTCAGGCATATTTCTTCCATATAAGTTATAGCCTGTCCGGATCGCTAAATGCAGTCATCGTTGCATCATGTGGTGCTAGTTATGTAATCATGAAGCAAAGACCAAAAAAAAATGATAATATTTGCATGCCATCTGCCTAGTTAACTTCATCATGTTCATGCGAAACATAAATCAATATATACTTCTGTTTGGTTACACTACGAGCATACAGTTTGTGCTACATTGGTGATAATACAAGCAAGAAGAAATCAACATACTTCACTTGGTTATGCTACACATGGGCACAATGTTGCTACATGATGTTAGCACTAATACAAGTGAAGTGAAACTTCATAAAAATATTCCCATGCACCACAAATCCGAAGGCATATAAATGTTTGACTAGATTCGCTTAGTCGCATACCCATATATGATATGTTTGAGACTAGCAAAACTAGTATTTAAGCATAACCCATATGTCATAAAAAATCCCTCATACAGATTAAAATTAAATCATGCGTTCCTTTCATATAGGTGAATGCATCCACAAAACTAAAAGATAATTAGGGTCATAGCCCATGTCACTTGCACGGTGCGATTGAATATGTGATCACCAAATTTCATATAGCCCTCGCATATGATGGCTCGGTGCAACGCTATACATGTTGCTATAAAGTAAATCAAATATTCCGCCATTTCGGGCATGCACATAGAAATCACATGCGTGTCAAAATTATCTCATAAAAAGAGTTATGCCCCATATTGCACATACGCACGTTAGCCCGGCTAGTTAACCATTAAATAGACCTTCATATGACTAAAAAGACAACCACTGCATATTTGCGATGGCTAATGAGTTAGGCATGAACGTGCTATATGAATGAACATTGTCAAATCATGAATGTTATGCAACGCATATGTTAGCATAGACGAAGTTCAAAGCTCACCAAGAAGGAGTTCGTCGTCGACCGCGAGGAGGATTTCTCTTGTAGTATGTTGTAATAGGAATGTGATGCAATCCTATGTAATAGATATGTTGGAATTCTTAATCAGGGGTTTTCTCTTCGGAGATGTAATTAACAGATCTTTTATGTAAATGTAAGAGTTCTGGAAATAAAGTACCTGCAATGTTTGACTCTATTTTTTATTTTATGCATTTAAATTTCACTCTGTATCAATGACGTGGACGCGTGTTTCACGCCCGCCATTTTCCCGTCATCAAGGGCGGTTCATGATCTGCTGCTGCCACTGCCGCTGCGTGTCCCAGATCGAATCGAACCGAACCTACAGCCCTAGATCGAATCGAATCAAACCAAGGGGGAAACGTGGTAATCAGAGGAAGAAGAGAGCTCACCCCGCCATGGCCATCGATGGAGGTTAGAGGAGGGAGGCCCTCGCTGCCACGCCACGGATCCGTCCATGTCACGGCGGCTAACTACTAGAGGAGTCTCGCCTGCGACAAGGAGGTCGAAACCCTAGCCGTCGGAGGGTGGCGCATGGCCGTTGTAGGATGCGCACTTCAGATCTAGTCTGAGGGGAGGATGAAGCAGAGGTAGGGGGTCATAGTGGTGCGCTGGGAGCCACCGATTGCCGCCAAAACTCGTCGGATCGGTGGCTGTAGGTGGCCGCGGCGAAGAGGAGTCATGGGGGAGAGAGAAATGGAGCTCGCGATAAGAGAGGGGTCGTGGGGTTTCTGTCTTTATCCTTTTTTTTCTCTCGTTTCTTTTGACTCTGGCAGCCAGCCAATCACATGCGAGGCCACAGATCCCTCCCCAGGAAAAAATCTTAGCCATCCACTCCACCTACATGCAACGTTCCAAAACCCTCCCCTCATCCAACACACCTTTGTCTTTTTCTCTTTTCTACAATCAGTTTATTATTCGCCTCTCTTTTGAGAAGAACATACCCAATATTTGTTTCAAAACTGGACCGCACCAATTTTCAAAAATATTAGACAATATTTTATGTTCAATTAACTAAATGTTTGCATATTAAAAAATGCATTCACCTCTCGTCAAATTCACAAAATTTGAACTACAGATGCTTCCTTGTTTGCTTTTTATTTTTTTGAAAAATCTTTTATGGATAAATAAGTAGCTAATTCATAATAGATACAAAAAGAGTTATGGATGATTTCACCCCTAGCTATGAACGGTCATACCCACCGTCTTGATTGCATTTTGAAACACGCATAGAAAAATCATCTTATGGCCACATTCATCGCATAGTTTGTTTAAATGATATCGTATTTTGCACAAGGGTGCATTTTGGAATGGCAAACAATGTTTCCTAAGGCAGTTTTCATTTTCTTTGGACGAAAAAAATCATTTTTCATTTTTTGAGTGTCCAAAATTAGTTTTTATAAAATATTAGGCCAAATTTTTGTGAAGGACCTACCATATATTTGTTGCAAAATTGGACCAAATTAATTTTATAAAATATTAGGCAATGTTTAATTCACAATTGACCAAATTTTTAGGTGTAAAAAGTTTTGATCCACCTCTTGTGAAAAAGACAAATTTCCGCTGATTTAGTTGGAAGCGGGTCAAATTTGAACTACAGTTGCCTCATAGTTTGCTCTTTATTTTTTTAAATAATTTCTGGGTACATAAGCATCTATTTAATCAGAGAAATATCAAAAAAATTCCAAGATTCAACATCTAGCTAGGAACGGTCATTCCTGTCGTTTTGACCGCATTTTAAAACGGGCATAAAAAATTTAAAAAAATCAAAAAATTGGAAAACCTTTGCATTGTGTCATTATACGTGATCAAGTTACTAGGAAAAATAATAAACTTGTAATACGGCAATTATTTTAAAAAAAGTGTACTCGAAAATGAGCTATCATGCGTGAAGATTCAGGGTTTTCAAGCCAAATGATCAATCTTATGGCCACATTCATGGCATAGTTTGTTCAAATGATCTCATATTGTGCAAAAGGATTCATCTTGGAATTCCAAACAATGTTGACTAAGGGATTTTTCATTTTCTTTGCACGGAAAATTCATTTTCCATTTTCCGAGTGCCCGAATTGAGTTCTTTTTGTGAAGGACCTACCATATATTTGTTGCAAAATTGCACCAAATCATTTTTCTAAAATACTAGGCCATATTTGATTCACAATTGACCAAATTGTTGGGTGTCAAAAGCCTTGATCCACCTCTGGTGAAAAAGACAAATTCTCGTCGATTCAGTAGGAAGCGGGTCAAATTTGAACTGCAGCTGCCTCATAGTTTGCTCTTTATTTCTTAAAAAAAATCGTTTCTAGGTACATAAGTATCTATTTAATTAGAGAAACACCAAAAAAAATTCAAGATTCAACCACTAGCTAGGAACGGTCATGCCCGCCGTTTTGACCACATTTTGAAACGGGCATAAAAAATTAAAAAAAATTAAAAAATTGGGAAACCTTCGTATTGTGTCATTATATGTGACCAAGTTTCCAGGAAAATAATAAGCTTGTAATACGGCAATTATTTTAAAAAAGTGTTCTAAAAAATAATCATGTGTGAAGATTCAGGGTTTTCAAGTCAAATGATCAATCTTATGGCCACATTCATGGCATAGTTTGTTCAAATGATCTCATATTGTGCACAAGGGTGCATCTTGGAATTCCAAACAATGTTGCCTAAGGTAGTTTTCATTTTCTTTGCATGGAAAATTCATTTTCCATTTTCCAAGTGCCTGAATTGAGTTCTTTTTATGAAGGACCTACCATATATTTGTTGCAAAATTGGAACAAATCATTTTTCTACAATACTAGGCATATTTTATTCAAAATTGACCAAATGGTTGGGTGTCAAAATCCTTGATCCACCTCCGGTGAAAAAGACAAATTCCCGCCGATTCAGCAGGAAGCGGGTCAAATTTGAACTGTAGCTGCCTCGTAGTTTGCTCTTTATTTTTTTCAAAAAATCATTTCTAGGTACATAAGTATCTATTTAATCAGAGAAACACCAAAAAAATTACAAGATTCAACCACTAGCTAGGAACGGTCATGCCCGCCGTTTTGACCGCATTTTGAAACGGGCATAAAAAATTCAAAAAAATTCAAAAAATTGGGAAACCTTCGCATTGTGTCATTATATGTGACCAAGTTTCCAGGAAAAATAATAAACTTGTAATACGACAATTATTTTAAAAAAGTGTTCTCAGAAATGAGCTATCACGCGTGAAGATTCAGGGTTTTCAAGCCAAATGATCAATTTCGGGCACAAGGGTGCGTCTCGGAATTCCAAACAATGTTGCCTAAGGGAGTTTTCATTTTCTTTGTACGGAAAATTCATTTTCCATTTTTCGAGTGCCCGAAATGAGTTTTTTTGTGAAGGACCTACCATATATTTGTTGCAAAATTGAACCAAATCAATTTTCTAAAATACTAGGCCATATTTAATGCGCAATTGACAAAATGGTTGGGTGCCAAAAGTTTGAATCCACCTCTGGTGAAAAAGAAAAATTCCCGCCAATTTAGTAGGAAGCGGGTCAAATTTGAACTGCAGCTGCCTTATTGTTTGCTCATTATTTTTTCCAAAAATCATTTCTAGTTACATAAGTATCTATTTAAGCATAAATACATGGTTTCGTGGCAGTACGTCGAGGTTTGTATGGTGGCCTAGGGCCCCAACTCCAAAGCGCGTGAACTCGCATGCCTGATGCGTGGTCACCGCATGACCTTGGCGTTGACATGAGTTCTAGGAGGCCTAGGCATGTCTGGCGGGTTAGACACTCCACGGGTAGGTTCTAGGAAGAAAATTACAACAGAAGAATCTCACGAGGAGACCGACCTATGCTCAAAGATGAATTAGCAGCCAAGTGTTTGATTGGCAGTACGAGAAATGCACATGGCCAATGGGCGTGAGTTTTGGCTGAGGATGATCATCAACTAAGAAGAATGTCTTCGCAAATTTTCAGATGAAAAGGAGGATCCTAGGTGGTACTTGCTTTGCAAAGTACCACACTTGACATAAATATGAATGTTGAAGCTGGGCTCAAAATAATGAATGGATTGAGCTGAAATTTGGTGGAGGATTGTTATTTGGGCATTGGAAAGCACCGTAGAAAATTGATACCATTTGGACATGCCAAAGTGGTACTTCCTTCACAATGCTCTTCTATGGCCAGAAACTTGGGAAAACTAGTGAGAGAAATTGGATGAATGAAATGAGCTCAAATTTGGTGTAGGTAAGTTACATAGGTATGGTTATGCCTTGGTAGGATTTCAGATCATTTGGGTAAGCCTAGCTAGTACTTACTTCACAAAGCTTCTCTCGAGGTAGAAACTTTGGAAATTTCTTGACAAAGATTTACTAGGAAAATGGAGCTGAATATTATCATGTGGCAATGATTTGGGTATGGAAGAGTGTCCAAAGAGTTTGAGGGTAACAGGAGGGGTCTAGATAACACTTGCTTTGCAACGTGCCAATCTAGCCATAAAATATAAATTGAACCTGGGCTCACATAGATAATTTGACTGAACTGCAATTTGGAGGAGGGTGATAATTTGGGCATATGAAGGAACTGTATAAATTTATGTCATTTGGATGTATAAAAAAGGTACTTCCTTCACAATGCTTCTAGGTGGACAAAAACTTTAGAAATTTGTTGTGGAAGATTTGTTAGGAAAATGGAGCTGAATTTTGTCATGCGGCAATGATTTGGATAGGAAAGAGTGCCCAAGAAGTCCGAGGGCAATCAAGAATATATAAATAGTACTTCCTTCATAAAGTGATTTTGTGAACAGAATAGGAAACTGAATATTGTTGAATTATTTTTGAACTAGCCAAGGAAGTATTTTTACATATTTGACGAAGATATGACCCAAAGAATTTATGAGATTTTTTTGGGAATTTTCGGAATGACAGAAATATAGGTTGCTATAAAACCTAGGGCAAAAATTGACAGATGGACATGACACATAGGCAAAACTGATGAGGTGGCGCCAAGTCATACCAATCCACCACAATTTACAAGGTTATGACCATCTATATTGGTCATGATCAGCTAGAAATAAGGCAGTGGACTAGTGCTGTCTGCTTTATGACCATTTCATGAAAGGAAATTACGACCTTTCTGACCAAAATGGTCGCAATGGTTTAGGGTTTGGAGCCCCCCGAACAGCTTTTGACCAATTGGTCTAAAATGGTCATAGATTTATGACCAATACTTCCAGGGTCACTGACAGAAGGTCATAAGTTGACATATTTCTTGTAGTGAGCCTCTTCCAAATATGCCGGCTGGATGGAAATTGTAGTGGCGGGCAGTGAGCTAGTGTCCGCCACTAACAAACGAGTAAGCAGTGGCAGGCCCAACATGGCGCCCGTCACAACAAAATTTTGGCAAGCCCCGCCAAACAAATCAAAATTTAAAAAATGTTTGTCGTGGCGGGTGTCTGTTCTCGCCCCCCAATGCTCTCCACGGACAGTTACCCTCCATCGCCCACCCAAGCGTCCACAACCTCTTCATTTCCATCGTTTCCTTTTTCACTGCCAGTTCCAGACTTCTCCCCTTCCGCGCATCTTGTGCCTCGGCCGCCGGTGCCATCCTTCCGACCAGTCGGTGGGGCCTTTCCACACGTCTAATGCAGTGACCACTGCCGGATCTACTCATCGTCGCGTCGTCCACCTTGACCGCTGCTGCGCCGTTCTCTGCCTCGACCGCGCATAGCCCCCGCCATCTGCATCGACCGCCGCCACCGTCCTCCACCTCGACCAACCACGGGTGCAGCAGCGTGCTATACAAACGGTTTTTATCCCCTTTCTGCGACAGAGTTTTAAATCGTTGACTTGCCTGTGTGTGCATGGGGGGTCCTTCCCACACAACCCAGAAACCGTCGGTGATAGGCAATAGGAATGCATATGTTTTGCAGAACTAAGCGTATGTGATACCCACATATATCCCAAATGCAATTCCTCGCACAACTGTTTGTGATATATTGAATATCCCAACGCTCCATCATTGATGCTCGTGCGGGTTGGCATTAGCATCGCACATGGTATTCTGTGGTGCAATGTTTACGATGTGCTCCCCGTCACAAATAGTTCATGGTTGTAAAGCATGTATGATAAGGAGACTATCACAGACATCTACTTTTCCCAAAGCGTATGCAATATATGCAATTGAGAAGATAAGTTAATCATCATATGTGTGTCGTATGAGTTTATGAAACGTCCGACTATCGTACTTGTGTTGTATGGAATAACTATCGCACACGTTATTTTGTGGTGAAACATTGATGATGCGTACGACATCACAGACAGTTCATAATTGTAAATCGTGTATGATAAGGCGACTATCACAAACATTTAGTGTTTGTGATATTGTCTGACATCACACACGCTTTGCAAATGGCAATTGTGTGCTTGGTGGCACATGTTTTCTCTCTATGGACTGTGTCGTATTATGAGGTACATCACACACGTCTGCTTTACAGACCGTGTGCGGCGTAATGACCTGCAGAGCTATTTTCATCCCTAATTTAATTGTTGCAATTTAAAATTGAAAACAATTTGAATTTGAAAGTAGACAATAACTTTATTCATATCCATCAGGTTCAAACACCAACGCATTATTTGATTGACACGTACATATTTTCAAGAATTACATCAAAATAATAATTATTACATAAGCACCAAATACAGAATGATAAACCAGGTTAATATACTTGTATTAAAGAAGGTAAAGAAAGTGGCGAAAGACATTCTGATTGCTGAACAAGGTGAAGCACAATGTCCATATTGTGCCCTCCTCCATGCCGAATGCACGCATGACTCTAGTCCAATCCCTTGTGATGACCGACCGTCCATCCTTCACAATCTTCATGAGGACTTCTAGCTAGTAATTGTAGTCTGGTACAAATACTTTAACCTTTGCATTTCCACCAATCATCTATTTTTAGAGTTAATCTTGGGTAACCTGCTTTGGAAACCACAGCAAGGAAAAATAAACATTGTCATCTAACAACTCATTATGGGTAGCAAAAGAAGGCTACAAAGTTCTTACTTACCATCCTCCAGTTCACCTTTGCCTTGGATAAATTGTAAACAAATAGTTTATTTGCTATCTTTTGACCCATTTTACTAACAATCTTTATTAGTTTCCTCATCTCATGTTGGTTCACGAATATCTCATTGCCCCATACGCAAAAAGGGTCGAAGCGTGGATCTTTACCAATGACATATGTACCTACAAGCACCAAGTTAATATTAGGAACTAAACTGCAATTGCACAATGATGTAGTAAACACTCCCTCTATCCCATTATATAAGATCTTATTATAGAGTAGAGCGTTTTGGAGGCCGAGCTGCCTGGAGGCCATAATCCTGGTCGATGATTGTTACCTTGGGACCCGTGGCTTCTGGCTTTTCAGTGATATATGCTAGCAATTTTGTAGGAATACATCGAGCCAATCTTTGGTGTTCTTGATTTGTACGTGGGGCCCTGTTTAGGCCGGTGCTTGGATGAACATGATGTTCTGCGTGGGTTGTTTTGAATATGACCCAGTACATCAATGAATCAATTGGATGGGCCCACGGGGAGATACTGGTAACTACTAGTGCTAGACGGCAGGCAGGCAGGTATGTGTGTTCGGCCCGTTAACCCCTTAGCACACCATAAAAAGAGGTGCTTTCGCCATGGATGTCCTAGAGTTCTTCAAAGAGTGCTCTTGATGCATGGTAATGTTCCATCGGATCTGATTTGGTGTGTACTCCTTACACTTGCGGGGTTGTTTTGGGTTTGGATGGCAATGCTTTTGGTTGGTGATTTTTCCTCTGTGCTCACCTAAGAACAGATCTGACTGGTTATTGCTTTTGTGTTTGGGAAGATTAGTCCCTTGTTTGACGGCAGGGTTGTCTTACGAGCTAGAGATGCTGGTGCACAGTCAATGGATGGTGAGATGAATGAAACTGCTGGGATCCAAGATGGATTGATTTCTTCTGAGTCAAGCAGATACGCTCTCGAATACTGCCCATGTTCCTGAACTCCTTACACTGCATGGATGAGATGAATGAGGTAATGGAGTGTGTGAACAGCCTGTCAGGGGGGGGGGGGTCGAAGTACATGGGATAACACTGTGCCTAAATTGAGAATATTGTGTGGTGTAAAATTGTGTTAGATGAAATATAGTTGGATAGTATGGCGCTTGTTGGGAATCATTGCATGGAAAACAATAAAAATCTATGCACACTCAATTATCTATCCATGGATATGCATAGCAACGAGGGGGAGAGTGCGTCTACGTACCCTCGTAGATCATAAGCGGAAGCATTTCACAACACGGTTGATGTAGTCGAACTTCTTCACGCTTCAACCGATCAAGTACCGAACGCACGACACCTCCATGTTCTGCACATGTTTAGCTCGGTGACGTCCCTCGCCTTCTTGATCCAGTAAAACGTCGAGCTAGTAAATGAGTTCCATCAGCACGATGGCGTGATGACGGTTATGGTGAAGTGATCTCCGCGGGGCTTCGCCCAAGCACTACGAAAATATGACCGGGGTGTAAACGGTGGAGGGGGGCGCCGCACACGGCTAACAATTGTCTGGGGTGTGCTACGCGCCCCTCCCACATATATATAGGTGGGAGTGGGAGGGAAGAGGCCAAGGCGCTCCCTAGGGCTGGCCGCCGGCCCACTAGGGGCCCTGCCTTGCCTTGCGACCCCTGCCATGTTTTCTCAAGGGGAAGGAAAGAGGGAAGGAAGTGGGAATCCTAATCCACACTTTCGTTTCCCTTCTCCCCTTTCCTTCTCCTCCTTAGGCCATCCTATATGGGGGGCGCACAAGCCCCTTGTGGCTGGTGCATTACCCCTCTTGGCCCATAAGGCCCATATCTTTTGCCGGGGGTGCCCGGAACCCCTTCCGGTGACCCAATAAGTACCTAGTACCCCCCGTAACACTTCCGGTGTCCAAATACCATCGTCATATATATATATATATATATATATATATATATATATCAATCTTTACCTCTCGACCAATTGGAGACTCCTCATCATGTCCGTGATCTCATCTGGGACTCCGAACAACATTCGGTCACCAAACCACATAACTCATATAATACTATGTCGTCATCGAACGTTAAGCGTGCGACCCTAAGGGTTCGAGAACTATGTAGACATGTACGAGACACATCTCCGGTCAATAACCAATAGCGGAACCTGGATGCCCATATTGGCTCCTATATATTCTACGAAGATCTTTATCTGTCGAATCGTTATGACAACATACGTAATTCCCTTTGTCCATCGGTATGTTTACTTGCCCGAGATTCGATCATCGGTATCTTCATACCTAGTTCAATCTCGTTATCGGTAAGTCTCTTTACTCGTTCTGTAATACATCACCTCGTGCCTAACTCCTTAGTCGCTTGTGATACGTCTCCAATGTATCTATAATTTTTGATTGTTCCATCCTTTTATTACCAATCTTGGATGTTTTATAATCATTTTATATCATTTTTTGGTACTAACCTATTGACATAGTGTCGGGTGCCAGTTCCTGTTTTTCCATGTTTTTACATCGCAGGGAATCAATATCAAATGGAGTCCAAATGGCATGAAACTTTACGATGATTTTTATGGGCCAAAAGGAAGCAGATTGGCCCTGGTTGCACCTGGGGGTGCCCCGAGGGGGCACAACCCACCAGGGCGCGCTAGGAGGCCCTGGCGCGCCCCGGTGGGTTGTGCCCACCTCGGGTGCCCCCCGGACTGCCTCTTTGCCTATAAATGCCCAAATATTCCCAAAACCCTAGGGAAGTCGACGAAATATTCATCCAGCCGCCGCAGAGTCCAGAAACACCAGATCCAATCTAAACACCGTCACGGAGGGGTTCACTACTTCCATTGGTGCCTCTCCGATGATGAGTGAGTAGTTCTTTGTAGACCTTCGGGTTTGTAGTTAGTAGCTAGATGGCTTCATCTCTCTCTCTCTTGATCCTCAATACAATGGTCTCTTGGAGAAACATATGATGTAACTCTTTTGTGGTTTGTTTGTTGGCATCGATGAACTTCGATTTTATGATCAGATCTACGTTTTTATATTGATGAAACTATTTGAGTTTCTTTGATCTCTTTTATGCATGATCTCTTATAGCCTCGTATTTCTTCTCCGATATTTGGGTTTTGCCTGGCCAACTCGATCTATTTATCTTGAAATTGGAAGTGGTGCCCGGTAGTGGGTTCAATCTTACGGTGCCTGATCCCAGTGACAGAAATGGAACCGACACGTATGTATCGTTGCTACTAAGGATAAAAAGACGAGATCTATATCTACCGCCATAGAGATAAACGGATCTTATCTACATCATGTCATCATTCTTATTGCATTACTCTGTTTTTCCATGAACTTAATACACTAGATGAATGCTGGATAGCGGTCGATGTGTTGAGTAATAGTAGTAGATGCAGGCAAGAGTCGGTCTACTAATCTTGGACGTGATGCCTATGTAATGATCATTGCCTGGATATCATCATAATTATTTGAAGTTCTATCAATTGCCCTAAAGTAATTTGTTTACCCACCATTTGCTATTTTCTTGAGAGAAGCCACTAGTGAAACCTACGGCCCCCGGGTCTTATTTCTCATATATTTGCATTTGTGATCTACTTTTTCATTGCTTTTATTTTCAGATCTATTGAACCAAAAATACAGAAATACTTTGCTGCACTTTATTTTATTTTCAATCTATTTATCCCATATATTACAATCTTTTTACCGTCACGAACCAATTTCTGGCGCCGTTACCCGAAAGGGATTGACAACCCCTTCAACACGTTGGGTTGCGAGGTGTTGTTATTTGTGTGCAGGGGATGTTGACATTGTGTTGCTTGGTTCTCCTACTGGTTCGATAACCCTGGTTTCATAACTGAGGGAAATACCTACTGCCGTTGTGCTGCATCATACCTCCCTCTCCGGGAAAATACCGACATAGTTCCAGCTGCCATCAAGCAGAATTTCTGGCGCCATTGCCGGGGAGGATCAAGTCAATATAGTCTCCCGGCCACGTGCCTTTCTAGCGTTGTTGCCGGGGAGGATCTTCAACATAACCAGGTTCCTAATCATAAATCTCATCTCCTTGCAATTTACATTATTCGCCATTTGCCTCTCGTTTTCCTCTCCCTCAATTCACAAAAATTTGTCGTTTTATTCGCCTCTCCTTTCTGTTCGCCGTTATCTTGCCAAATATGTTTTTGTGTGCAATCTTTTTTGCTACCTTTGCTTGTGTTACCATGTGCCTTCCATTTGCTTGCATCTTCGCTTGCTAAAAATATATTGATATGAATCCTCATCCACTTGCTAATCTTTTCAAAAGATCTGATTATGTTGAACCAATTGCTAGGAGTTGAGTGCACTTGATTATATTTATGAAATTTTATTTGAGAATCGTGAATCTGAAAATTGTCATGAAGAAATTTATGAAGTGATTCATGATAGCTCCTTGAATGAAAAGCATGATTGCAATAATTTTACTATAAATTCTATTAATGTCAATTGTGCTAATAATATGCAAAACCCCAAGCTTGGGGATGCTAATTTTGATATGTCCACTACTTATTGCAATCATCATGATTGGGGTGATGATTCTTATGATCTTGAAATTTTATTTAAACCTCATGATGAATATGCTTGCTATAATATTGAAAGTGGGTTTGGAAGAGAGTCAGCTCTAGGTGATAAAGATCCCACTACTTTGGAGAATAATCAATCTTATGAAATATTTGACAAAAGAGGGCTTGGAGAGGTCGTGACTTTATTTGATGATGATCCCACTATTTTGGATGAGTGTCATCTTTGCATGCATGTGGATCATGAAGATAATATTTTATGGGAAAGTTATATTGTTGAATTTGATTATGACCCTACATATAATTATTATGAGAGGGGAAAATATGCTTGTAGAAATTTTCATGTTACTAAATTACCTCTCTTCATGTTGAGATTGCTATTGTTTTCTTCCATACATATGCTAGATCTTGCTTGTCTTGCTAATTTGTTTTCCTATAAAATTCCTATGCATAGGAAGTATGTTAGACTTAAATGTGTTCTTCACATGTTTTATGATGCTCTCTTTGTGTTTCAATTATTATCATCCTCGTGAGCATCAATAAAAATTATGCCTAACTAAGGGCGTAAAACTATAGCGCTTGTTGGGAGGCAACCCAATGAATAAAATTTATTTTTGCTTTTTTGCTTTCTGTTCTTGAGTGTTAGCACAATTATGCTACTTTGATAATTGTTTTTTTTGTTTTAATTAGTGTTTGTGCCAAGTAAAGCCTTTAGGATCTTCTTGGGCAATAGTTGTTTGATCTTGCTGAAAAAAATAAAAGTTTTGCGCTCACGAAATTAATTTTCATTTTTTACCAGAGAGCGATAAAATACCCATTACAATTGCAATAGATCAATATCCAAATTTTTCAGGTAGTCCTAATTTTTCAGAGTTTTGGAGTTATAGAAGTATTCGAAATAGTCAGATTTCTCTAGACTGCTCTGTTTTGACAGATTCTGTTTTCTTTGTGTTGTGTGCTTATTTTGATGGCTCTATGGTTTTCTTTGATGAGTTTTTGCCAAAGAAAAGTTGGAATATATTATATATAATACAAAAACAAAATATGAGTTGGTTTGATACAACACTTATAGTAGTGATTTATTATTTTTATACTAACGGATCTCAAGAAGGCTTTGTTGAGTTTTGTGTGATTGAAGTTTTCAAGTTTTGGGTTGTCTTACGACGGATGAAGGAAGGATGTAAGAGCCTAAGCTTGGGGATGCCTCGGCATCCCAAGATATTATCCAATAATGAGCAACCAACTAAGCTTGGGGATGCCCCCGAGTGGCATCCTCGCTTTCTTCAAACAACTATCGATATTTTACTCGAGACTATATTTTTATTCGTCATATGATATGTGTTTTGCTTGGAGCATCTTGTATGATATGTGTCATTGCTTGTTTTATTTTGTGTTTTAAGTTATCAATCCTTGCTGGACACACCTATTTGAGAGAGCCAAAATTATGTCATGACTTGCTAGAATTGCTCTCTATGCTTTGCTTAAATCTTTTATGAGCTAGGACTTGCTGCTCTAACCACCACTATAAATATTTGTATAGTCGACACTTGACATATATTAATAAAAAGAGAAAGAATGTCAGTGGGAGCCTTTCCCACTGTCACCAGCCCTAAAAAAGGTATCCAACGTACCGATCTAGCAGCACTGCGACACTCCATGAAGCTAGCGTGAAGAACTGCAATAAGAAACTACAGGGAGAAGCGGCCTAGCATTGAACCGATGTAGATCAGATGAAGATGGAGAGAGGTGGGCGGCGGTTAGCAAGGGAGGGGGTCAGCCGAGGGGCTTGGTGTGTCCCTTGGTGTGCCCCTCCCCACCTATACATAGGCGGAGGGTCCAAGTGGGTCTACCAACTTGGGGGCAGAGTCCTAGTCCTATTAGGACTCCCTCCTCCACTTGCCTTGCCGCCCAAGCAAGGAGGGCGGGGGGAGGGGGCTTAGCCGACTCGGTCCCATGGTGGAAAAACAATAATGATTTTATTAATTATAGGACCAACAGTGAAATGGACGGTGATGGTGGACCTCGCCCATCACACTGTTACTGTTTCCGCTTCAACATCCGCCCCTTCCACTTTTGGCAAGCATCATGCGCCTATGTAGGAGGCTAGCAATATTTTTTTACCTGAAAGAGTAGGAGAGGCTCCAAGTGTATTTTTATATTGAATAAATTAATCAAATTTATACATATTTACATGGCAATACATGCCACTTTGGGTATGCCGAAAAAAGAAAGAAAAAAGTCAGAAGGCAAAAGCTAATAGCAAACTAACAACAAACTAGTTGTTCTAGTGAATGGAGGCCGCAAAAGCAGAGATGAAAGGTTTATGAGCTTCTTTGAGAGAGGAAAGGTTCATGAGCTACTTTGACCCTATAGGCTAGTAAGGTGAGATCCTCTTTTAGTCTTGCAACCCAAGAGTTGATGCTTGGCCGAACCCCTCTAAGATGATTGTTGTTTCTTTCTTTCCAAAGACTCTGGGAAGCAGCCATTTTTTCAGAAACATGGGCCTCCGCACAAATAGTTTTGAGTAAAGTGCTTTTTTTTGTCCCTCAACTTATCGTGGCGTGCGACTTTCGTCCTTGAACATTTTTTGGTTGCAACCTTAGTCTCTCGACTCTTAGTATCAGGTATAGTTAGTCCCCGGCTATTGTATTCCTCGATCAAACCCGATTTCGACCTTATGTAACATGGTTTTCGCCAAAGCACCACCATACGATGGCATAGGGGCATTCAAGGCAATGCATCGTGCTCACCCCCACTGATTGGACCGATGATCGGGAGGATTCGGTAGCGGTGGTAGTTAGCTCGCGAGAGAGGAAGAGCAAGGCAAGAGACGAAAAGAGAGGAAAGGGGGTCATCTAGGAATGAACTAGAGAGAGAGAGAGCGATGGATAGATAGATAGATGGATGGATAGATAGAGAGATAGATAGATAGATAGATAGATAGATAGATAGATAGATAGATAGAGGGAGAGAGAGAGAAGGGAGGAGGATTAGAGATAGATGGAATGTGGTTCTATTCCACCTTACAGTGATGACGTGATCAAAATTGTGCCATGAAAAGGAAAAACCGGATTTGGTGGAGGAATACTCTTGTTAGGAACTAATTTTACCCGATATTACGAGTTGTGGGACAAAGGTTGCACCAAGATGTGGTCAAAACCGTGACACATCAGGTCAAAACCGGTTTTGACCAAGGAATACCGTTGTTATGGACTAACTATACCTGATATTAAGAGTTGAGGGACGAAGGTTACAACAACAAAAAGGTTCAGAGACGAAAGCCACACTTCGCGATAAGTTGAGGGACGAAAAATGCACTATGCTTAATAGAGTTTTTTCTTGGATGGTTTTTTGAAACCTGGTGACCGAAGGGTGCTAAAAAATACCAAGTCCGAGCAACTTTGACTAAATGGGCAAGTGAATATCATGTGACGAATGGTCTCTTTGATGGGTGCTTCACAAAGAAAACAATGATTATAGTGGCGTCTCTTTAAGCATGTTGTGTGTGTCCAGCCTATCAAAAAGAAGCAGTCAACCAAACACCTCGATCTTCATGGCACACTTTGATTTCCAAATCCATTAATACGCACGATGAGGTTGGGTGTTTCTGAAGTAGAATGCATAATATCGACTCAATTTAAACCCCACTACACCCTAGACATAGTGCCATTATTTGTTGTGCGTATAAGTATCAGGTGTAATGTGGGTTGTGTTAGCTTGAAGACCACGTACCTCCTTATGAGCTTGTACGGAGAGTGGTAGGTGAAATGCCTCCTCCAAAGACGTGATGCCCATGAAATTACTCGATTTAAATCCACGACACCCTAGACAAAGCGATATTTTTCATGTGTAGAAGAATCAGGTGCAATGTGTCACGTCTTCATGAGCTTGTACGGATAGTGGTAGGTGAAACGTCTTCTCCAAAGACGTGATGCCCAAGAAATTACTCGATTTAAATCCACTACACTCTAGACATAGCGACACTTTCCTGCGTAGAAGAATCATGTGCAATATGGGTTGTGCTAGCTTGAAGATCACGTACCTCCTCATGAGCTTTGCGGACAGTGGTAGGTGAAACGCCTCCTCCAAAGACGTGATGCCCAAGAAATTACTCGATTTAAATCCACTACACCCTAGACATAGCGACATTTTTCATGTGTAGAAGAATCAGGTGCAATATGGGTTGTGTTGGCTTGAATACCACATACCTCCTCATGAGCTTGTATTGACAGTGGTAGGTGAAACGCCTCATTCAAAGACGTGATGCCCAAGAAATTTTTAACTGAAAGAATATTATCATGCCAAAGGTCCTTCCAAACAAGAGTCATGGAGCCGCATTGAATTCCCACCCTTGAGATTTCAAGAAAGTTAGGGCAAAGTTTCATGATATCACGCCACCAAAAGAAACCACAAGGATCAGAAGCGTGCAGTGGAGGTGCAGCATGTGCGGGACCATGGATGCTACCGGTGTCTTGATGAATCCGGTGTATGCGGAAACCCTAATGACTCAATTGTAATATATTTTCCTTTTAGTACATTACGCAAATCTTTTATCACAACTGGCGTATCATGATTTCTGTAAGATTTCATGGCTGTTTATAAATGTACTATATTTATTGTCCAATTTTAGTGTGCTGTTATCTATAAAGAAAATATGTATTTTTGTACAAAAATTAATGATAAGATCCACGATGAGTTGGTGATATCGAAATGGACGGTGGATGATCGACCTGGCCCATACTGTTTCCGCTTGGACAGCCACCGTCACGTTCCTTCGCGCTTGCCTTCCTGTTTTCAGCTTTGGCCACCCACCGTCCACCCATCACCGCACCACACTGCTTCTTGCCCTCTCCATCTACAAAAACCCTCGATCCACCCACGGCCAGCCAGCCAGCCGCCGCAAAGCCGCACAGATTCCCAAGCCCGAAACCTAGAGATCTGTTCAGTCGGCGGAGGCGAAGTGTCAGGTCAGGGGCTCAGGGCGGCATGTCGGGCGTTAGAAAGGGAGCAGGGGAGGAGCTGCCGGAGGAGGAGGTGGTGCCAGTGGAGGACGCCGTGAAGATGCTCGTGGAGCACCTCGTCAATCTCGCTCTTCCGTGTGGGGCGGTCTTCAGCGCCACCCAGGGCGGGCGCTACGTGGCGCCGGACAAGCAACGCGCCGTCGCGCAGCAGGTGAGCGGTTCACGTCTCTCTCTCTCTCTCTGTCTCTCTGGTCGTTCGTGCGCGGGCGCGGGGTCGGGGTGGTGGTAGAATTTCCTTGCAGTTTTGGCCGAGGCTTGCGCGTACTACGGCTGGTGCGGTGACGGCAGGCCGGTGGCCGAGCTGCTAAAAGAAAGGCGCTGACGGTTGCAAATTCTCGTTACCGTCGCCCTGGCCGTCGTTGTTGTCGTCGTCGCCTTCGAGAGCTGCAATAAAGGTGTGGTGACAACTGCAAAACACTCTTGTTCCCGTTGCCGTCGCGTTCGGGCCGCCGGTGATGCGTATGTGATGCCTTCAGGGAAAAGACATGCATCCGTGTAGTGGTCAAGATACAACTTTCTTTTGCGGTATATCCTGCGGCCGACTACTTTGGCTCATTTTTTTCCCACGCGTGCGAGCACACAATACAATCAGTTTTGTCCCATACGGCTTAGCGAGTAAGACCTGAATCTACTTAGAGCATGGCTAATAGAATCGCCCGCTGCTGGCTGTAAAAGACGTCTCGTGTAATAAGGCTGGCTCTATGTGAGATTGTGAGCTGCTGGCTGACTAGAATAAGTTGATTGAATGGTGAGGTGAGGCACAGGGAATCGGGAGCAGCGGCACTAGCGCTGGCTTCAGGGCTGCATGTGGGCTGAACTTCCTCGCGTCTTGTGCTACAGCCGAGCGCTTCGTCAAGCGCTCGCTCCCTTCTCTCTCCTGTCTTTACTCCCCTTCAGATCAGAATTTTGCTGAGGTGGAATGACTTGTAGTCGGCTAAGTGGGACTATTATACTTGCTGTTATAAGGAGGAGGCCCTTATACTTGTCAAGAAGGTCAGATACACTAATAGGTTAGGATTAGGATTTAATTCAATTTGATTGGCCAGTTCTCAACGGCTCCAACAAGCCAGGGCGTACGATTAGAGGATTTGCACGCTCGCTTAGTTTAGCCACCATGTGTATATATAGGCTGTTGCACTTTTCTTTCATATTTGTTTTCCCATGCACCCTATATTATTGTGAGTAACATAGATGTAGGGCATTTGAATAAATGGTTTGTTGTATTAGGCACCACGTACGTGGTGATGATGTAATGAAGGATGCTGCTTTGGAACGCCAAATCATGGAAGGTTGTGATCGCAAGACAGCTTGTTTTCCCTATTATTGGTTATTGGTCCTCCAACTTTTTAACCTATGTGTTCTTAATTTCATTGAAGGTGGCGTCGCTGAGAATAGCAATGATCAGATTCGTGATTCCGTGCTAGAGATTCAGAAAATACGGGATTCTATTGTATGTTATATGTCTTCTCTTTTGTTTCACGAAAAAAACGATGCTTATTTTTCTTATATTTTGTTTTAGTTGAGAATCTGATGTGAATTCATCCCCTCTTTGTTTCAGCTTAGTAAGGAATTCATACTTCAAGACGAAAGTGCTCAATGTGATATGGACATTCAGAAAATTAAGACCGGTATTCTACCATTTTACACATCTAAACATCGTTAGATTGATAATCACTTGTAGAATTGTCACTGTTTTGTGGCAAACATTGTGGCATGTTTTGCTGGGAGCCATACATTTCCCCAAGTTCTGTGTTAAACTACCGTGTACCTCACTTTAAACTGTGGACAAATCGTCCATTAGAAGTATGGCAAATTTTGGCAAGAATTTATTTTTATATGAGTTCCACATTTCCATTACTCATCATGTTTAAACCTTATGCAGAAGAGAAGATGACAACAGAAGTGTTGTCAATAATGGAGAAATATAATGAACCTAACTCAAATATAATGAAAGTTGCCAATCTAACTTTCTCTGGCAATGATGGCAAAACCAAGAGCACTAAGAGGATGCGATTGAACTTGAAGGAGGCACTCGCCCAACACGATAAATGCATGGTAAGAAACCTCGCGCTCAATTGATGCATTAAATTCTAAAATGCCATATGTACTTTTGACACTTGTCAATGCAGGAGCTTGGTGAGATCTGTTGTGGTTGCGATTGGATGGCCCCTAGATACACAGTAGTACCGTCACCAGCAGATGGTATGTGTAAATACAGTTACTCTTATCTCTTTAATTTCCAAATGGACAAGCATTGGGTTCTTGGACCTTATACGCATAGTAATAAAGAATTTCATATAAATGGGTCTCGCGCCACGTACTTTTCGACTAGCGTTTATTGAATCCAATCCCTATAGTGTGTCGTTAGTATCATGCATTGAAATGTTACCATATATGGTGTACTAAGCTTGGCATGCTTGGGAAAAGAGTTTTTCAAGTGGTCAGATCTATAAACGCGCGTTGGGTTTATTCAAGTGTTAGGTTTATTCAGCGCGTCACAGTTTGGTCCATGGTTACCAAAGACATCTATCGCGTCATTGTAGGATCTATCAGAGATCACCTCTACTCACTTCATTGCATTCCATTTGTCAAGAACTGAATAGGTGTTTGCCTAGCAATAACCAGGAACTGCTCTTCGATTTAGTGCCATCTTCTCTCATCCGTAGCTCTCAGACATTGTTTTCCAAGCACTTATTCACCGGTCACTCTCCTATCTTTTTAGGAATGCACGTTGGCGAAGTACGTTTGAAATGCCCTGATTTTGAGATGAGCATCACTGGCGATCCTTGTCCGACCCCATATGATGCCAGGTGCTTTGCAGCTGCCAATATGATACTGGAGCTTGGCAAGAAGGTGCAGTAAAAAGAACAACATGATAACTGATGCAAAGTTGCTAGCTGGAACTAGTAGGAGCTGGGGTCAATATTAGTAAAGGGTGAAATAGAGCAACTTAGATGTTTGTTGTTTTGATGTATGAATGGTATAATGATTTGTGTTGTATGAGTTTGTACTGTATTGCATTGTGCATGTGCGTGCTAACCATGTGCTCAAATCGATTACTTTTACCATTATTTTATTTGAGTTTTCCTTTGTTTTGGGGACCTGTTCAAACTTGCTTTTGGGCGGAATTTCACGTGTGTGCATACACAGTGGGTTACATTTTCCCAAAATTATAGCACCTTTTTGGAAGGTTGCTTATTATTTCTAATTTAGCAATTGTATTCATGTGTATCTTGCTAGGTTTTGCGAGTGAGGTATTTTGGAGTTTGAATTATAAAAATATCAAAAACCATAGCTCGAAGTCAGAAAAAAAATCATACGTTTTGTACTTATGTTCATATGGATGCATTCTACAAGTGTATGATGTTCCACGATGATACGCTGATATCTGAGCTACACAAAAATGCAAAATTTGTGAATTTCTAATAATGAACAATGGATGTACTGTTCACCATTATCAAAGTTACGATATTTTTTGTAGTTCACATGTTAACATATATCAACATTAAACATTAAATACATGTAGTATAACCCCATATAAACAGGTGGAGTTATTTAAAAAAATGAAAGTTCAAAGTGTGACTTTTGATTTTTTTTGTTCCAAAAGAAAAATAAGCTCAGTACACCAATATTTGTTATATCTGTCCAAATATGTTATTCTCACCACCCGTGGGAGCTCTCTAAAAGTTGGGCTAGAAAATTTCCTATTGTTCCTTTAATAAAGTTTACCCATATTACTATATTAGTGGTGAAATGACCGAATGATGATAACCATATAAGTATGTGAATTGTTCTAGAAAAATATAAGTATGTGAATTATTAATTGTCATGCATTACATAAGTTATAGGTTCAGCAATCAAAATAAAACATGGTTCAACAATTCAACACAAGCTAAAATAAAATTCAACAATTCGTACATAGGTGATACACAAATGAATCTATCAACTCTCTTGTTGCGCTCCTTTTTGTTGTCAAATCACTTCTTAATTTCTCATCCGAGAGGCTAGTTTCCCGCAACAAGACCTCGACACCTCCATGTCACTGCTTCTCTTTCTCGAGCTCATTTGGTTCCAATGCCTTAGCCTTTTCAAGCTCCCATTTTGCCCACTTCTCTTGCTTCTCTATGTCTGTCTTCTCCCTCTGAATGTTCAACGTCTTGTGCACCCTCTCTCGATCAAACAACATGCTCTCCATTTGCACATCCAAGAAAAGCTTGTTCCTCTCCTCCTTCTGCTCCCCCTTGGTGGAAATAATGTGTGTCCATGTGGCAGACATTTTGCTTGTCGCATTGTCATGCACGACCCTCTCCTTATCCTACTTCTTTCCTATCACCCGACATTTCCTATTTCTCATGGTCCCATCTCCGGCCGCCCCTCCACTTGGCATACCATTGACATACAATCCAATAGACTAATGCACTATTGGGAAAGGGCTTATAGGTGAACCCAAATGAGTGACGGGCGAGGTGGGGCACCCTCCACAACTATTTTTTATAAAAGAGCAGTGGTGTGTAGCCGGTCGTACCCGTCATAGTTACGGGCTATCCAGTGGCGGGCGCTAGTAAGCACCCGCCACAGGTAGCCACTACAAGAAATATGTCAACTTGTGACCTTGACTATTGGTCACTGAAAGGTCATTGTTTTTCATTTGCGACCTTTTTGTGACCAAAAACAGAAGTTCAAAAGCTGGCGGTCGTAAACTGAAATTAACGACCTTCTCTGTGAGAAGGTCGTAGACGTTTACGACCAAAATATGCCTATTGTTTTGTTTTGGTCACTAGCAGCCTCCCCAGGCCACGTAGGCATCCGACGTGGCAATCTGATGTGGCACAAGAATCAGTCCGGTCCAATTCAATTTTCTACATGGGCCTAGCCCAACAATTCGGCCTTCTTAATGTATTTTTTTCCTGTGCTTTTATTAGCTGCATGGGTCTGACCCAGTAATTCAGCCCATGTATTATTTTTTAGGAAAGCCCTTTAATATATGTATTTTATGTTAATTTCGGTTAGCTACATGGGCCTGGCCTACAATTTGGCCTTTTTATTTTCTAGCGCAAAGCATTTTGCAGTCAATTTATTTTTTATTTCCAGCTTTTTTCCCAGCTCCAGTTTACAAATGGGTCCCAAATGTCAGATTTTTCACACCTTATTAATAAGCACTAGTAGAAAAAGGGTCAAACGTGAAGCACATTAGTGCCGGTTTGTATTTGAGCCGGCACTAATGTATACATTGGTGCCAGTTCCAACGGCTAGCCGGGCCGCTTTCATTAGTACCGGTTCGTGGCGAACCTTTAGCACCGGTTCGTGCCACGAACCGGTACTAATGAGAGTGGTGGCAGGATGTTGTCAGAATGGGGCCCCTCCAGCCCCTTTAGTACCGGTTCTTGGCACGAACCAGTACTAAAGGTCGTCCTACATAGACCCTTCGTCCACCAGCACTCTGTTCTTCCCCCTTTCCCCTCTCCCTCTCCTCTGTTCTTCCCTTCTTCCTCTCGAGTTCATCACAAAATTTGCCCAAAATTTGTCAAGATTTGAAGGCCCTCATCCATTCAAATGATCACAAAGGTTAGCAACTTTGTCCTTTCATCTCTCATTGCTAGATTAGCTCTTGCATTGGTTTATATAGTGATTAATTTGTGAGTTTAGTAATTTGGGAGGATATATATATGTGCTAGTATTTGATTTATATGCAATTTGAGGTCAAAAATAACACTTAGTTTGCATATGTAGGTGTGGTTTACTTAGTGCCTTCTAAATCTCCATCGTAGCCACCGTCGATCGCCCGCACCGTCCCGTTGCCGGCACCACCTTGTGGTGAGCCTCATGTTCATGAAATTTTATATAAAAATTGATGTTTGTGTGATTTGGATATATAGTTAGTCGTATAATTATCTTACCCGTACGTTGTTTGTTATACATATAGTGCCATGGTTTTGATATCCGTCCCCGTCGGCCCTAGTCCTTGTTATGATTCGGATGTGGTATGTATATTCTCTTTTAAAACTAGTTGCATTTCGTGTTTATGACAAATTATGCCCATCAAGTTGACATAGAAATTTTTTCTAGGAGGTATGTGAACCGGAAATTCCAACCGACCCTATTGCCGAGAGGTTAAATTTAGTTGAAAGAGAAAACGAGTACTTGAAAAAAAATTTGAAAAGAATTGAGGGGGAGAAGATGGAATCGGAGTTGCATGTTGCCGATGTCGTCGATGATCACAAGATCAAGATGGAGAAAATGCGCTTGAAGATTAGAAAGATTAGAAAATATGCCATCGATAGTGAGGCTTGGTATCATTATGCTGTTGGATCCATTGTTACCTTAGTTGCGATCTTGATCATATTTGTTGTTGCATTTAAATGCTTTAGCTAGAGAGTTATTTGTTTGTTGGATTTAAGTGTTGTATGAACTTTATGTATGAACTTGTATTAATTGTATGAACTTGTATTAATTTGGTCTATTCGGTGTTGTGTAATGAAGATGAGCCGGCAATGGATGTACGATGACCGATGCTCTCCCCAGTTCGTTGAGGGCGTGCATACTTTTCTGCTTGCGGCTGAGGCAAACAAGCGGGCGGATGGTTTTATGCCTTGTCCATGTGCTCGATGTAAGAATGGTCACAATTACTCTACGTCAAGAACCATTCACGTCCACCTGTTTAAGTCCGGTTTCATGCCCCATTATAATGTTTGGACCAAGCACGGAGAAAGAGAGGTTATGATGGAAGACAATGAAGAAGAAGAGGACGATGACAGCTATCCTGGCCATGGGTTCCCTGAATACGATGATACAACAATGGGGGAAGAAGCTGAGCCGGTAATGCGGGAAGAAGCTGAGCCGGCAATGCGGGAAGAAGCTGAAGAAGAGGCATCAGATGAGCCCGTTGATGATCTAGGTCGGGCCATTGCCGATGCAAAGAGAAACTGCGCAAGTGATTTGGAGAAGAAGAAGTTGCAGTGCATGTTAGAGGATCACAAAAAATTGTTGTACCCGAATTGCATAGGTGACAAGAAAAAGCTGGGCACCACACTGGATTTGCTGCAATGGAAGGCAGAGAATGGTGTATCTGACAAGGGATTTGGAAAGTTGCTGGTAATGATAAAGGATATGCTTCCAAAGGACAACGAATTGCCCGAGAGTACATACGAAGCAAAGAAGGTTGTCTGCCCTCTAGGGTTAGAGGTGCAGAAGATACATGCATGCCCTAATGATTGCATCCTCTACCGCGGTGAGTACGAGGATTTGAACGATTGCCCGGTATGTGGTGCATTGCGCTATAAGATCTGCCGCGATGACCCTGGTGATGTCAAGGGCCGGCGCCCCAGGAAGAAGATTCCTGCCAAGGTGATGTGGTATGCTCCTATAATACCACGGTTGAAACGTTTGTTCCAAAACAAAGAGCATGCCAAGGCGATGCGATGGCACAGAGAAGACCATAAGAAAGACGGAAAGTTGAGAGTACCCGCTGACGGGTCGCAGTGGAGAAAAATTGAAAGAACGTACGGGAAGGAGTTTGCAGATGACGCAAGGAGCGTATGGTTTGGTCTAAGCGCAGATGGCATTAATCCTTTTGGGGAGCAGAGCAGCAACCATAGCACCTGGCCTGTGACTCTATGTTTATATAACCTTCCTCCTTGGTTGTGCATGAAGCGGAAGTTCATTATGATGCCAGTGCTCATCCAAGGCCCTAAGCAACCCGGCAACGACATTGATGTGTACCTAAGGCCATTAGTTGAAGAACTCTTACAACTGTGGAATGGAACAGGTGTACGTGCGTGGGATGAGCACATGGGGGAAGAATTTGAACTAACGGCATTGCTGTTCGTGACCATCAATGATTGGCCTGCTCTCAGTAACCTTTCAGGACAGACAAACAAGGGATACCGCGCATGCACGCACTGTTTGGACGATACCGACAGTATATATTTGGCTAATTGTAAGAAGAATGTGTACCTGGGACATCGTCGATTTCTTCCGAGCAGGCATCCCGTAAGAAAGAAAGGCAAGCATTTCAAAGGTGAGGCGGATCACCGGACGAAGCCTCGCCACCGTACTGGTGCTGATGTACATGATATGGTCAAGGATTTGAAGGTGGTCTTTGGAAAGGGTCCTGGTGGACAACCTGTTCCGAATGACGCTGATGGACGCTCACCCATGTGGAAGAAGAAATCTATATTTTGGGACCTGCCCTATTGGAAAGACCTCGAGGTCCGCTCCACAATCGATGTGATGCATGTGACGAAGAATCTTTGTGTGACCCTGCTTGGCTTCTTGGGCGTGTATGGGAAGACAAAAGATACACCTGAGGCACGGGAGGACCAGCAACGTATGCACGGAAAAGACGGCATACATCAGGGTCATGCAAGCTACGCTCTTACCAAAGAAGAGAAGGAAATCTTCTTTGAATGCCTGCTCAGTATTAAGGTACCGTCTGGCTTCTCGTCGAATATAAAGGGAATAATAAACATGGCAGAGAAAAAGTTCCAAAACCTAAAGTCTCATGACTGCCACGTAATTATGACGCAACTGCTTCCGGTTGCATTGAGGGGGCTTCTACCGGAGAACGTTTGATTAGCCATTGTGAAGCTATGTGCATTTCTCAATGCAATCTCTCAGAAGGTAATTGATCCAGAAATCATACCAAGGTTACAGAATGATTTGGTGCAATGTCTTGTCAGTTTCGAGTTGGTGTTCCCACCATCCTTCTTCAACATCATGACGCACGTCCTAGTTCACCTATGCGAAGAGATTAACGTTTTGGGTCCTGTATTTCTACACAATATGTTCCCCTTTGAGAGGTTCATGGGAGTCTTAAAGAAATATGTTCATAACCGTGCTAGGCCAGAAGGAAGCATCTCCAAGGGCCGTCAAAATGAGGAGGTCATTGAGTTTTGTATTGACTTTATTCCTGACCTTAAGCCGATTGGTGTTCCTGAATCGCGGCATAAGGGTAGACTGGATGGAAAAGGCACGCTAGGAGGGGAACAAATAATATGTATGGACGGACATTCTCTCACTGAAGCACACTACACAGTTCTACAGAATTCCGCCTTGGTGGCTCCGTATATGGATGAACACAAGAATTTGCTACGCTCCAAACACCCGGAGCGGTCTGATGACTGGATTACACGTGAACAAACCAGGAGTTTCGCCAGCTGGTTGCAAGCACGTACCATGCATGACACCTCTATTGAAGATGACCTGTACTTGCTGTCCCAGTTACCATCTTCGAATATAATGACTTTCAAAGGGTACGAGATAAATGGTAATACATTTTACACGATCGCCCAAGATAAGAAGAGCACCAACTAAAACAGTGGTGTCCGCTTTGATGCAGAAACCAAGACGGGAAAGGAAACATATTATGGTTATATACAGGACATATGGGAACTTGACTATCGACGTGGTTTGAAGGTCCCTTTGTTTCGGTGCAAATGGGTCAATATGACACGAGGCGGGGTAACGGAAGACCCGCAGTACGGAATGACAACAGTGGACCTCAACAATCTTGCGTATGCAGACGAACCATTCGTCCTAGCCAATGATGTGGCACAGGTTTTCTATGTGAAGGACATGTCTACCAAGCCAAGAAAAAGAAAAGATAAGGAAGCGAATGCATCGTATGATGAGCCAAAGCGGCACATAGTTCTTTCTGGGAAGAGAAACATCGTGGGAGTGGATGACAAGACAGACAAGTCAGAAGATTATGAAAAGTTTGATGAAATTGCTCCATTCACAGTGAATATTGACCCGAGCATCCCGTTAAATGATGAAGATTTTCCATGGCTACGACGCAAAGGGACAGACGCGAAGAAAAAGTTTCACACCCAAAGATCTGGGATGTGATCTGGGATGCAAGCAAATTCTTTCATGCATTTACTGTTTTTTCAGCTAAATGACCCTGAAGTTGAAAAGCATTTCAAATGAACTCAGAAAAGGATGAAAGTTGGCATGGCATCATAATTTCACCCACATAGCATGTGCAAAAAAGTAGAGAGGGTTACCGCAAAAACTTAATGCACTTCGTGTACAAAATGGTCAATCTATTTCGAAGTATCAGGGTTTCGGACAAAAACTCATCCGTTACAAAGTCATTTCATTTTTTAAATAACTTAAGCATTACCAAATTGAATATAATGATAAAACACACTAATATTAAACATAACAAAAAAGAATCACTGGAAAATGTATTTTTAAAGTTAAGTTATTCACAAACTAGTGATTCACACAAATTTCAAATAATTCAAAATATAAACTATTCAAATTTAAAAACTACCGGCACTAACTGAAAGTTTCTAAAAACTATCAAAAATATTCACAAAGAAACTCTAAATACAGCAAAAAACAACTAAAAATAAATAAAACAAAATAAATAAAGCAGAAAAGAAAAAAACTAAATGAAAAAAAGCCCACCTACTGGGCCACAACGGCCTGCATACGACTAGAAACCCAACCTGTTATTGGGCCAGGATGCAGGCCCGCAAGCCCAATAGGCCCCACAGGGCAGCATAGAACATGTAGGCCCAGTAGGCCTGCTTTGGAGAGGAGCTCGAGAGAGCTACCGCACGGGGGTTTATAAACCAGTGCGGTCGCCCTTCGGCTAGCGATGTGGGACTAAACTTGCGCACCGCACCTGCGCCAGCGCACCCCCTTTAGTACCGGTTCATGGCACCAACCGGTACTAAAGGGGGGGTCTTTAGTACCGGTTGGAACCATCACCCGGTACTAAAGGCCTGCCCTTCCCGCTGCTTGGCCTGGCCAAAACAGGCCTTTAGTACCGCTTGGTGGCTCCAACCGGTACTAAAGGTGGCTTCTATATATACAGCACTTCGCAAAATTTCATTCTCCCTCTGTTTCTTCCCGATCGTTCGATGCCGTCGCCGCCCCCGTCGCGCGCCGTTCCCGTCGCCACCCCCATCCTCGTCGCCGCCCTCATCCCCATCGCCGCCCTCGTCTTCGTCGCCGCCCCGGGCCCGTCCTCGCGCCGTCCCCGCGTCGCCGCGCCCCCGTCACGCCCCGGCCCGTCGCCGCCCCGGGCCGTCGCCTTTCCGTCGCCGTCGCCCCGCTGTGAGCTCTCCCCCTCTAACCCCTCTCCCTCGCCCCCGGTGGCCACCATGGGCGCCGCCCCCCGAGCCCATATACACACACAAGCATGCATGATGAACACACACACACGCACATAGAAGTTGTTTTTCTGTTTTTAGTGTTAGATCGATGCTTAGTGTTTAATTAGTATGGAATAGCATATAGAATTTTGACATATGCAATGCTTAGTGTTAGATGCTTAGTGTTAGATGCTTAGTGTTTTTAGTGAGCCCGGATATAATTAGTGTTTAATTAGTATGGAATAGCATATAGAATTTTGACATATGCAATGCTTAGTGTTAGATGCTTAGTGTTTTTAGTGAGCCCGGATATAATTAGTGTTTAATTAGTATGGAATTTTTTTATATAATATTGTTTTTCTGTTTTTAATGGATGTATAGAAGTTGTTTTTTCTGTTTTTAGTGTTAGATGCTTAATTAGTATGAAATAGCATATAGAATTTTGACATATGCAATGATAGCATAATTAGTGTTACATTTAATTTGCATATAGTATTTGTTGTCGACGATGCCCGGCCCGCATCCTCGCCGTCGACCCGTTCGCGACGACGTCCTACTTCAGAGGACCCATGTCCGGGACTGGGCTCCGCCGGGCTGGCACTGGGAGGTGCTACCTTCAGGGGCGCGACGCTTGGTGAGGAACCCGGCCCCGGGTCCCGTCGTCGACCCTCATCTCCTTTGGTGGCATTCGCGTGGGCCACTTTCGGTGCGGAGGGAGCCGGCCCGCCGGAGGTGGTACGTCGCCGTGTCAAGGAGGAGGACGAGCACGTCCGTCGCTACATGGCTGCTATGGACGTCAGGTTCTCCAATACCTGGCAAGTTCTTTGGGGAGATCACCCGAGCTATGATCCAGTGATGGTTACTTCTCTTTGGGTGTCCACCGCCCACACCTCAGGAACCGCGAGTGGCCTAGATTACTCTGTAGTATTCGATCTTTATTAGCTAGCTAGCTAGTGATATATTATTCGAGACGATGTATTCGAGACTATATATATATCTATTATTCGAGACGATGTATTGAGATTATATCTATTATTCGAGACGACGTATTCGAGATTAAATCTATTATTCGAGATGATGTATTCAAGATTATATCTATTATTTGAGACGATGTATTCGAGATTATATCTATTAATCGAGATTATATTAAATTGTTTTATATTTCTTTTGGCATAGTTAAATAAAAGCTATGGCGGACAATACCGACAAAGAGAGAGAACAGACCATGTTCGATATCATACGCGGGCCAGATGATGATCAGAATGAAGAAGATTTTGACGGCTCCGAATTTCTAAACAACACCGGAGAGGGTGATATGATATTCGATCGCGACGACCGAGAAGATGAAGTCATGAACTACGACGAGGTATATATATTTATATAAGCAGGAATCTGGTGATCATCGCATGTTTTAAATGAGTTGAAGATATATTAACGAATCGATCTTTCTTCTTTCAGCCATCCGGATCGAGCAAAAGGACGAAATGAGGCCCGAACAAAAAGTTGAAGGAGGGCGTAAAGTACAATATCGAGGCATTCAAACCTAATGGCAAACCATTAGCGCCTAAGAAGATTGCGGACAAGTTCGTTCGTCAGTGCGGAGTTCTTGTGAAGGACCTACTCCCGATCTCCCTTCAAGAATGGAGAAAGCCAGCGAAGCCACGTCCAGATGTTACTTTTGTCGACGATAATAAAAAAAACTGCTTTGGGATACTCTCATGGAACATTTCACCCTACCAGATAATATCACAGAAGCAGATGTGCGGAAAGTCAAGGACGCTGCTTTTAGGAAGATGGCGGTTGCATTCAAGAACCACAAGAGAATGACGTGGGAGAAGTACGTCAAGGGAGGAAGGAAGACTCCAGTATTCGAGGGGATACTAGAGAATCAAAGTGCTCATTGGGACGATTTCGTGAAATTCAAGGATTCAGAATTAGCTAAGGAACGGTCGAGAATAAACAAGGCCAATGCCAGAAAAAAGGATAAGTTCCATAAGCTGGGGCCAGGTGGCTACGCGGTGGCAATGCCTAAGTGGGATAAGTCTGAGAAAGAGATGGAGGATGCAAGTGTCACTCCGGTTACTAAGAACTGGCCCCCCAGGTGCAGGACTTGGTTCTATGCGCATGGGGGGGAGTTGGACCCGAAGACAGGCAATGTTTCGAGGAAGGCATGTCTGAACGGAGCCGAGGATGCGCTACTTGTTGCAATAGAAGAGGCTCGATCAGGGGTGTTCCAGCCCAACAGAGAGAACGACGAGCTTACGCGTGCCCTGGGAAATCCTGAACACCCGGGAAGAACACGAGGCAAGGGCGCTATTCCGTGGTATGAGGGGTTTTCGGACTGGAACGCGGACTACAGAACCCGTGCGAGAAAGAAGATTGCGGAGGACAAGAAGAGGAAGATGGAGGAGCAGCAGAGGAAGCGGGACTATGAACGCCTTCAAGGCCTAGAAGCAAGTCAAGTGGAATTGGCAGCTAAATTCCAGTGGTAGCAGGAGCAGATCGACTCACTTAGCCAGCAAAGGGGGTCTCAGCAGCTGCAGCAGCTAGCGGATGATCCAGCCTTGGATACCACCGCCCCATCCATGCCGAGAAGCAGCGTGGGTTCCGCCCCGGGCGACGCAGTAGTGCTGGATAGATACCCCGTGGATGACATCACGGAGAACACTAACTACGAGCTACACTTCAAAATGAAGAACATATCCATGAAGGTGGCGGACGCCGTTGCTTTTTCAAATTCCCCCGAGGCAACCTTCCATTGCAACCCGATTCCAGCGGGCTATGCTCGTGTCTTGGTTGATGAGGTGGCGGACCAATATTCGGGGCTAGAGCTTGACATTCCTGGAGGTGACGAGGAGCACACACTCAGAGATGCCAAACATCGTATCATCCTATGGAGAAAGGATTGCATCATTTTTCGAAGGCCACCGACACCGCGTCACCTGACTCCTCGTCGAAGTCCGCCATCAAGTCAGCAGACTCCTGCTCCTTCAAGTCCACCAACGCGTGAGGCCACTCGTCCTCCTCCAAGTCCGGCAAAGTGTCAGGCCACTCCTCCTCCAAGTCCGACACAGCGTCAGACGTCCACTCCTCCTCCAAGTCCGGCACAGCTTCAGGCCACTCCTCCTCGTCCAACTCAGCCCCGTCAGCCGTCTCTGCCGCCTCAGCAATCGCAGAAGAGACACCCCGCAGCTATGGTGCGTAGCGGTACGAGTCGAGGTCATAGTACAGGAAGTACAGGCGGAGCCAAGCGATATAAATATGGTCCAAACCTCAGTACTCCTCTTCCTGTGAGGGCTTACGATAGGACCGAGGAGCAAACCAATGCCATAGTGCGGGCAGAAGTCGACGCCCATTTTGGACCGAAACCGCCACCGCCGCCAAGGGAGAAAGTGCCTGTGGAAGTAGTTGACCACTTCATTCGTATGGCTCAACCACCAGCTCCTAAGCCTGTTGACTCAGACTATGAGCGCCACATTAGGAAGTTACATCGACAACGTCTACAGAAGGAGGCGAGCTCGAGCTCGAGCAAACAACAAGCAGCTGTCAAAAAATGCGGGAAAACCGTTGCCCAGCTGGGAAAACAGGCGGCGCAATCGATTCCCCCGCTTGTTGTGCCGCCAACAACACGTCACAGTACGCGCGCCCAATATTATTGTGGCCAAACAGTTTACGTTCCCGAGGTGGGCGATGTGGTAATAACCCAGGAGCATATAATGCAGGCTGAAGAACTCAAGATCACTGTTGGTCAACTCGTCGAGATCGAGGACATGCCTCCGATTACAGAGGAGGAAATAAAACGGAAATTTGTCCGGGGCCAACCTTTGGTCGAGCCAGAAGATGTCAAGAAGCTCCCAACGAGAATGTATGAATTGCATCAATGGTACATGGACATTAGCAAGAGATTCGATCGAGAGTCCCTCATGGTATATGTCAAGAAGGATGATTACTACCATGAGAAAGCTGTGGCCGTTGAGTATTCTGAACTGTTTCAGTTATACAATCAAGACGCACTCGACAAATCTATCGCCAATTGCTATTGTCTGTAAGTGATTTCTTTTTGTAATTTAAGTCTCAAGCTAGCTGTAGTGATCCTTTTGATCAATCATTACGTGTAATTATCCTCACTATATTCTTTTCTGTGGTATTATGCAGGATGAAGATGTATGAAATGAGAAAAGGTGGACGCTATGGCATTGGGTTCATTGACCCAAACACCGTTAATGAATACACATGGAAATTAGATCCATATTATGAAAAATAGGTAGAGGACAGCATGCTAGAGTTCTTCAAGCGCCTCAAATACAATGAAGATATACTACTTCCTTACAACTTCGAGTGAGTCACACTTTCTTGTACTACAAATTCTCTGTTTTTGCCTACTAGCTAGCTACATGTTTTTGCTTACATATGCCCGCTTAATTAAGACATGCAAACGTGTGTGCATGCAGATTTCACTGGATCTTGTGTATCATTAAAGTTGATGCCGGAACAGTTGAAATACTGGACTCGCTACTCACAGCAAAAGCTAACTACAACATCTTGTATGGGATAGTCAACAGGTAATTTCAATTATTATTTATAACTACATATCTCGGCCTATTTAGTTCGTCATTTCATGATATGAACTATTTAATAACCCCTTTATTCATTTTCTTTGTCGGCGGGCAGGGCTTGGGCAAGGTTCATCAGCGTCACGGAAGGCGAATGGAAACCACAGCTGAAATGGTTTCGATCCAAGGTAAGTAATTAAGTAGTACTATAGCTAGCTAGCTAGCTGCCATCTCTTTAATTATCATGCTTGATTAATTATTATCTGATCAAATTAAATTCCATTCTCGTAATAAAGGCCCTGAAGCAGGCGCAGGGGACTGATCTGTGTGCATACTGTGTTTGCGAGAACATTCGCATGATGGCGTCCGAAAGGAGCAGATCTCAAAGACAGGAATGGGTACGCTTGTCAGAACACTATTCACAATTTTTACACCATTATCGATATCTAGTCACACAACTAATACACATGCATATTGATCTCCTTCTTAATAGTTCAATGAGGTGCGGGACAAGCTCCTACCAACGGAGCGCGTACAAGCACTTCAAGAGGAAATAGCGGGATTTTTGCTCGACCAGGTCATAAATCCGAAGGGAGAATACTATTACCCGCTACCGCCCCCATCGACCAAGTCATGAACCACTTCCAATTGTCTCGTGCTCCAAAGGGACCAATCAGGCTAATGCCACTAGCTCCGAAGGCAACATATGCATATGTAGGAGAAATTGTATATAGCTATACATGTGTGTATGTGTGAATTAATATGGTGGTTTGTGAGACATGATTGATGATATATATATGATTGGTTCTACTAGAAATTCTATATATATATATATATATATATATATATATGCATAACATGTACAATGTGTAGTACCGTAAAATATCAGCAAACGAAAAAGAATTAAAATGGAAAACACAAAATTAAATGAAAAAAAAATCATAAAACCAAAAAACCCCCAAACCATTTAGTACCGGTTGGTTTTACCAACCGGTACTAAAGGGCTCCCGGCCCCCGGAGCTGGCTCGTGCCACGTGGTGGCACTTTAGCGCCGGTTCGTGCTGAACCGGTACTAAAGGGGGGGGGCCTTCAGTGCCGAAATAATAGTGCCGGTTCCATAACCGGCACTAAAGGCTCTTACGAACCGGTGCTATTGCCCAGTTTTCTACTAGTGAAGCAATATATATGTATATATCAAACAGACAGAAGAGAGAAAGCATATGAAAATCTTCAAATAACAACTAAAATAAGTTTATTACAATATGCTATACAGAACAGAACACGTGAAACTACATACACTCATTCACATCACAACAACCAGTTTCCATACACTCATTCACATCACAACAACCAGTTTAACCATCGAATCTTGCATACCCAGGAAATTCAAACTTCACCCAGATCCACACAATCATAAATATTGGAATCTACAAATAGACCGCTCTGCCAGTACAAAAGCTAGCTACTCTTGGATACCACAGAACATGCTCTTCAACATGGGTAGAAGTCCTCAACGTAGTTCTACCAACAACACAAGTTCCATTCACCTACAAGAATAGAATGGAATATCAAGTACTTGCATTCTTCAAGAAGATTACAACCAATATATATATATATGTAGAAGGACATCAGGAAAGCTGATGGAGCAAAATCAAACAACAGATAAATCAAGTAAACAGACCATTTGGAAAAAAAATATACTACCAGGCTTGAACATGAGCATAGAAAAGAAAACATGATCTCAGTGAAATTAAAACCGTCGATGAAAGCTGAATAACAGTGCAGCTGATTAGCTCCTAGTATGGAGGAACATCACAAAATTAAACAAGATGGTCGTGCAAGTTTCTATACAAGTATTCGTGATTACAGTTTGTTATTGTCGTCTAAATTCTCCAACATGCACAAAATTAACTAATACATCTGAATGAGCTACCAATGAAGCAAATTCTAAAAGATACACGGACATGGCTTAATTAGCCAACCATGTCATTCTATAAACACAGAACAAACTCGACGATAACATGTATAGTTATTACCATATAACATGGGAAACATACCTACTGTCCACATATTTCATAATGTAAACAGCTAAATGCTACAGGAAATAGATTGTTGAGCATTTCTGCCCTTCTTTCAAGACAGCACCAGCATAACACTCTCACTATAACAAGATCCACATAGACCACCATCTGCAGCAACCGCACACACAAAACAACCAAGGTTGAAGAGAGTGAGATTACCTTGTCGCCGTAGATCTTAGAAGACACCTCGTGCATGAGGAAGTCCTTGTCGTCCATGGCCAAGCAACAGGATGTTGGTGGAGCATCCCTTATCGAGCCTACAGGAAGTTTTGCATATAGTTAAAAAAGCCGGAAACGTACAGGATGGACTACCATAACATAGCATTGACGGAAAAAAACTAAAGAGGATGTAACTGAATCTCCTGCAGCTCTAGCCTCTAGCATGCACCCGAGATTCAGTTCCCATGAATCCAGAAAAGCAATTAAATACATGGGAAAGAAGCTTTACAAGAAAAAAACTACTACTATAGATTTGAGTGAAATCAAAGTACCACTACTACTGTAGATTGCAAATGATATGAGCAAATCAAACAAAAATATTATTGCAAAATATATGGATTTATAGTTAGGATCAATAAGCTAAGATCAAATGTCATACTAATATGTTCTAATCATGTTCTTGCTTGCTGCAATCTAAAGAACATCACCACACAGACTACACATGCTAGGACTAGCATTGGTTAAAAATAACTAATAATCACATGAAGTCCTACAATGAAGTAGGACCAGGACAGGTACTCCTCCTGATTAGTCACCACTTACAGCTACAAGTCAGTGATGCTCCAACACAACACTCATGGACTAAAATAACAAGATAAGATGTTGCCAGATAAAGATGGCATTTGTATACACCTTGAAAAAAACATACAAGTCAGGGATGCATATTGATTTTACTAATATGTTATAATTGTCTACTCTGGAGATGCACCATCACTTAACAACATGCTACACTCTTAGGTATGTTAAGCAGCACCTATTTATCTGAACTTAGTGTTGATAAAAAGTGTCTGCTGAATTCCATAGGGCAACATATGAAGTGAGGAGATTTATTCCTCATGACACTACAGGTAGATATCAAGAACACAAACTAATGGGTATATATGCGTGCTTAGGATGGAGCATACATAATAAGCAGAATTTTCGTTGTATTAAGAAAAGGTCAGGACTGTAGTATTATAATCCATAGCATGCACAAAATTGATCTTTTTATAGTACTACATTCATTGTTGTCATCGGTATAAAAAACTATAGTATTGAAATGCTTGGGTTTTTCAGAAACTTCACTTGCAATAGTCAAAGTAATTGTCATGCCAAATATGTTCAACAAAATTAATAATCTAGAAGTCCATCATTTGATGACTCGAAATACCTAGAGACAGAAAATTTAATCACCACTTTAGAGACCAGGACTCACTCATCAAGAAAACACCTTATTTATGCAACAGATCATACATAGTCATGTCTGTCATTTAACCACCACAGATTGTTCATACTTGAAATTTTAAGGATACACAGCCATACTTAGATCTCCCTCTACATCACCACTAGGACTTGCATTAACTTGACCGCCAGTAACTAAAAGCCATAGTAATTGGCAAGATTTGCATCAAGCCAAACTTAGAGGGCTAATACTACTTGTTGGTCTTCTCTGCGACATGCCCAGCACTTACAGCCGCGGCGTCTTGGTCAGTCTCGGCGACATGCCCAACACTTGGCTCCAACACCGCTCCAACGCCGCCGACTGATGTACGAGGGCGACCATAGTCGGAACCTGCCTGGACTTGCTGGCCATCGCCTGATTTCACCCCCCTACCCGCTGCTCCGCCTGCAGGTATATATAACAATAAAATGAGGTAAAATGAGAACCAACAGAGCACTTTCTGTATTACCAGAACAAAACTGAAATTCAAACAATAACATGGTCCTTGGTATGGAAACAATTCTGCAGGTATATACCAATAAAATGAGGTGAAATGAGAACCAACGGCACAATGTCCGAAAAAAGCCAGCAGGATGAAGTTATAGCCAGCTAGCTATGCACCATCGGTGTCTATACGGCCAGCTCAGAAGCATAACACGGCTAACATAAGGAGCGACACAATAGTTGTTGTGCTACCACAGAAAAATTGGGATTCAAACCTAACATAGCCCTTGTATCGAAATAAAAACGCTAGCAGAGTGATGCTTGCTGCTTGATCCTTGTTACTACATGGCCATTCGGTGTTGTCACCCAGTCCTGAATCCTGAGTGCAAAGAGGACCCCCTGCTCTAGCGAGTGGACTAATGGAAAAGAGACGATTAAGGTTGTCATTACTGCCACAAAACCAACAATGCTTTATTTTGGGTGGAGATGCTCTAATCATCCTTTTCCTCCTTTTACTAATGCTCTTGACCATGTACAACGCACGCATTCTACCATCAAAATGAAAATATAGCACCAACAAACATATTGCTAACCACCGAACACATATTGGACAAGAACAAACAACAACCAATTCAAACAGATTTGCAAGTATACGACAGAACCGTATATATAGCAAGTAATGAAAGATGAGCCTACTTATTTCGAATAATCCCCTCTCAAGATCGGAATCCACTCAAATCTCAATCTGCTGTCGGCCAAGATCGGGTCGAGATTCGCAGCGCGAGGGAGGAGCTGAGGCGGGCGGAGGGGAGGGGACGGGTTGGATTCATACCTTCGAATTCATATGCACAGCCGATCTGCCGACGGCGTTGGCGAGGACGTAGAAGAGGGAGCCGACGTTGCAGGCCGCCGCCACCCACAGGTAGGCCGCGCCGCCCCCGCAAGACGTGTACGTGCCTGCACACACGAAAAAATAGCGATCGATTTGTAACCAGGAAGGAAGTCAGATGGCGATTCGAGATCAGGAAATTGACAGCACACGCATAACACGGAGGGGGCAGGGCGGTTCATGATCTGCTGCCGCCACTGCCGCTGCGTGCCCCAGATCGAATCGAACTGAACCTACAGCCCTAGATCGAATCAAATCAAACCAAGGGGGAAACGTGGTAATCAGAGGAAGAAGAGAGCTCACCTCGCCATGGCCATCGATGGAGGTTAGAGGAGGGAGGCCCTCGCTGCCATGCCACGGATCCGTCCATGTCACGGCGGCTAACGACTAGAGGAGTCTCACCCGCAAGAAGGAGGTCGAAACCCTAGCCGTCGGAGGGTGGCGCGTGGCCGTTGTAGGATGCGCGCTTCAGATCTGGTCTGAGGGGAGGATGAAGCAGAGGTAGGTGTCATCGTGGTGCGCTGGGAGCCACCGATTGCTACCAAAACTCACCGGATCGGTCGCTGTAGGTGGCCGCGGCGAAGAGGAGTCATGGGAGATAGAGAGATGGGGCTCGCGAGAAGATTGGGGTCGTGGGGTTTCTGTCTTTCTCCTTTTTTCTCTCGTTTCTTTTGACTCTGGCAGCTAGCCAATCACATGCGAGGCCACAGATCCCTCCCCAGGAACAAATCTTAGCCATCCACTCCACCTACATCCAACGTTCCAAAACCCTCCCCTCATCCAACACACCTTTGTCTTTTTTTCTCTTTTTTTCAATCAGTTTATTATTCGCCTCTCTTTTGAGAAGAACATACCCAATATTTGTTTCAAAACTGGACCGCACCAATTTTCAAAAATATTAGACAATATTTTATGTTCAATTAACTAAATGTTTGCATATTAAAAAATGCATTCACCTCTCGTCAAATTCACAAAATTTGAAATACATATGCTTCCTTCATTGCTTTTTATTTTTTTGAAAAATCTTTTATGGATACATAAGTAGCTAATTCATCATAGATACGAAAAGAGTTATGGATGATTTCACCCCTAGCTATGAACGGTCATACCCACCGTTTTGATCGCATTTTGAAACACGCATAGAAAAATCATCTTATGGCCACATTCATCGCATAGTTTGTTTAAATGATATCATATTTTGCACAAGGGTGCATTCTGGAATGGCAAAAAAATGTTTCCTAAGGCAGTTTTCATTTTCCTTGGACGAAAAAAAATCATTTTTCATTTTTTGAGTGTCCAAAATTAGTTTTTTTGTGAAGGACCTACCATATATTTGTTGCAAAATTGGACCAAATTAATTTTATAAAATATTAGGCAATGTTTAATTCACAATTGACCAAATTTTTAGGTGTAAAAAGTTTTGATACACCTCTCGTGAAAAAGACAAATTTCCGTTGATTTAGTTGGAAGCGGGTCAAATTTGAACTACAGCTGCCTCATAGTTTGCTCTTTATTTTTTTAAATCAATTCTAGGTACATAAGCATCTATTTAATCAGAGAAATATCAAAAGTTTTCCAAGATTTAACATCTAGCTAGGAACGGTCATTCCTGTCGTTTTGACCGCATTTTAAAACAGGCATAAAAAATTCAAAAAAATCAAAAAATTGAAAAACCTTTGCATTGTGTCATTATACATGACCAAGTTACCAGGAAAAATAATAAACTTGTAATACGGCAATTATTTTGAAAAAAGTGTACTCGAAAATGAGCTATCATGCGTGAAGATTCAGGGTTTTCAAGCCAAATAATCAATCTTATGGCCACATTCATGGCATAGTTTGTTCAAATGATCTCATATTGTGCAAAAGGACGCATCTTGGAATTCCAAACAATGTTGACTAAGGGATTTTTCATTTTCTTTGCACGGAAAATTCATTTTCCATTTTTCGAGTGCCCGAATTGTGTTCTTTTTGTGAAGGACCTACCATATATTTGTTGCAAAATTGCACCAAATCATTTTTCTAAAATACTAGGCCATATTTGATTCACAATTGACCAAATTATTGGGTGTCAAAAGCCTTGATCCACCTCTGGTGAAAAAGACAAATTCTCATCGATTTAGTAGGAAGCGGGTCAAATTTGAATTGCAACTGCCTCATAGTTTGCTCTTTATTTCTTAATAAAATCATTTCTAGGTACATAAGTATCTATTTAATTAGAGAAACACCAAAAAAATTCCAAGATTCAACCACTAGCTAGGAACGGTCATGCCCGCCGTTTTGACCGCATTTTGAAACGGGCATAAAAAATTCAAAAAAAATTAAAAAATTGGGAAACCTTCGCATTGTGTCATTATATGTGACCAAGTTTCCAGGAAAATAATAAACTTGTAATACGGCAATTATTTTAAAAAAAGTGTTCAAAAAAAGTAATCTATCATGTGTGAAGATTCAGGGTTTTCAAGCCAAATGATCAATCTTATGGCCACATTCATGGCATAGTTTGTTCAAATGATCTCATATTGTGCACAAGGGTGCATCTTGGAATTCCAAACAATGTTGCCTAAGGTAGTTTTCATTTTCTTTGCACGGAAAATTCATTTTCCATTTTCTGAGTGCCTGAATTGAGTTATTTTTATGAAGGACCTACCATATATTTGTTGCAAAATTGGACCAAATCATTTTTCTAAAATACTAGGCCATATTTTATTCAAAATTGACCAAATGGTTGGGTGTCAAAATCCTTGATCCACCTCCGGTGAAAAAGACAAATTCCCGTCGATTCAGCAGGAAGCGGGTCAAATTTGAACTGTAGCTGCCTCGTAGTTTTCTCTTTATTTTTTTCAAAAAATCATTTCTAGGTCCATAAGTATCTATTTAATCAGAGAAACACCAAAAAAATTACAAGATTCAACCACTAGCTAGGAACGGTCATGCCCGCCGTTTTGACCGCATTTTGAAACGGGCATAAGAATTTCAAAAAAATTCAAAAAATTGGGAAACCTTCGCATTGTGTCATTATATGTGACCAAGTTTCCAGGAAAAAAATAAACTTGTAATATGACAATTATTTTAAAAAAGTGTTTTCACAATTGACAAAATGGTTGGGTGCCAAAAGTTTTGATCCACCTCTGATGAAAAAGATAAATTCCCGCCGATTTAGTAGGAAGCGGGTCAAATTTGAACTGCAGCTGCCTTATTGTTTGCTCTTTATTTTTTCCAAAAATCATTTCTAGTTACATAAGTATCTATTTAAGCATAAATACATGGTTTCGTGGCAATACGTCGAGGTTTGGATGGTGGCCCAGGGCCCCAACTCCAAAGCGCGTGAACTCGCATGCCTGGTGCGTGGTCACCACGTGACCTTGCCGTCCACATGCGTTCTGGGAGGCCTAGGCATGTCTAGCGGGTTGGGCACTTCTCGGGTAGGTTCTAGGAAGAAAATTACAACAGAAGAATCTCACAAGGAGACCGACCTATGCTCAAATATGAATTAGCAGCCAAGTGTTTGATTGGCTGTACGAGAAATGCTCATGGCCAATGGGCGTGAGTTTTGGCTGAGGATGATCATCAACTAATAAGAATGTCTTCGCAAATTTTCAGATGAAAAGGAGGATCCTAGGTGGTACTTGCTTTGCAAAGTACCACACTAGACAGAAATATGAATGTTGAAGCTGGGCTCAAAATAATGAATGGATTGAGCTGAAATTTGGTGGAGGATGGTTATTTGGTCATTGGAAAGCACCGTATAAAATTGATACCATTTGGACATGCCAAAGTGGTAATTCCTTCACAATGCTGTTCTATGGACAGAAACTTGGGAAAACTAGTGAGAGAAATTGGATGAATGAAATGAGCTCAAATTTGGTGTAGGTAAGTTACATAGATATGGTTATGCCTTGGCTGGATTTCAGATCATTTGTGTAAGCCTAGCTAGTACTTACTTCACAAAGCTTCGCTCGAGGTAGAAACTTTGGAAATTTTCTGAGAAAGATTTACTAGGAAAATGGAGCTGAATATTATCATGTGGAAATGATTTGTGGATGGAAGAGTGTCCAAAGAGTTTGAGGGTAATAGGAGGGGTCTAGATAACACTTGCTTTGCAACATGCCAATCTGGCCATAAAATATAAATTGAACCTGAGCTCACATAGATAATTTGAATGAGCTGCAATTTGGAGGAGGGTGATAATTTGGGCATATGAAGGAACTGGATAAATTTCATGTCATTTGGATATATAAAAAAGGTACTTCCTTCACAATGCTTCTAGGTGGACAAAAACTTTGGAAATTTGCCGAGGAAGATTTGTTAGGCAAATGGAGCTGAATTTTGTCATGCGGCAATGATTTGGATAGGAAAGAGTGCCCATGAATTCCGAGGGCAATCAAGAATATATAAATAGCACTTACTTCATAAAGTGATGTTGTGAACAGAATAGGAAAATGAATATTTTTGAATTATTTTTGAACTAGGCAAGGAAGTATTTTTACATATTTGACGAAGATATGACCCAAAGAATTTATGAGATTGTTTTGGGAATTTTTAGAATGACAAAAATATAGGTTGCTTCACAAACTAGGGCAAAAATTGACACGTGGACATGACACATAGGCAAAACTGATGAGGTGGCGCCAAGTCATACCAATCCACCACAATTTACAAGGTTATGACCATCTATATTGGTCATGATCAGCTAGAAATAAGGCAGCGGACTAGTGCTGTCTGCTTTATGACCATTTCATGCAAGGAAATTACGACCTTTCTGACCAAAATGGTCGCAATGGTTTAGGGTTTGGAGCCCCCCGAACAGCTTTTGACCAATTGGTCTAAAATGGTCATAGATTTATGACCAATTCTTCCAGGGTCACTGACAGAAGGTCATAAGTTGACATATTTCTTGTAGTGAGCCTCATCCAAATATGTCCGCTGGATGGAAATTGTAGTGGCGGGCAGTGAGCTAGCGTCCGCCACTAGCAAACAGGTAAGCAGTGGCAGGCCCAACATGGCGCCCGCCACAACAAAATTTTGGCAAGCCCCGCCAGACAGTTACCCTCCATCGCCCACCCAACCTCCGCAACCTCTTCATATTTCCATCGTTTCCTTTCTCACTGCCAGTTCCAGACTTCTCCCCTTCCATGCATCTTGTGCCTCGGCCGCCGGTGCCATCCTTCCGACCAGTCGGCGGGGCCTTTCCACACGTCTAATGCCATGACCGCTGCCGGATCTACTCATCGTCGCGTCGTCCACCTTGACCGATGCTGCGCCGTTCTCTGCCTCGACCGCGCATAGCCCCCGCCGTCTGCATCGACCGCCGCCACCGTCCTCCACCTCGACCAACCACGGGTGCAGCAACGTGCTATACAAACGGTTTTTATCTCGTTTATGCGACTGAGTTTTAAATCGTTGCCTTGCCTGTGTGTGCATGGGGGGTCCTTCCCACACGACCCAGATACCGTCGGTGATAGGCAATAGGAATGCATACGTTTTGCAGAACTAAGCATATGCGATACCCACATATATCCCAAATGCAAGTCCTCGCAAAACTGTTTGTGATATATTGAATATCCCAACGCTCCATCCTCAATGCTCGTGCGGGGTGGCTTTACCATCTCACATGGTATTCTGTGGTGCAACGTTTACGATGTGCTCCCCATCACAAATAATTCATGGTTGTAAAGCATGTATGATAAGGAGACTATCACAAACATTTACTTTTCCTGAAGCATATGCAATATATGCAATTGAGAAGATAAGTTAATCATCATACGTGTGTCGTATGAGTTTATGAAATGTCCGACTATCGTACTAGTGTTGTATGGAATAACTATCGCACACGTTATTTTGTGGTGAAACATTGGCGATGCGTACGACATCACAAACAGTTCATAATTGTAGATCGTGTATGATAAGGCGACTATCACAAACATTTAGTGTTTGTGATATTGTGTTACATCACACACGCTTTGCAAATGGCAATTGTGTGCTTGGTGGCACATGTTTTCTCTCTATGGACCGTGTCGGATTATGAGGTACATCAGACACGTCGTGCTTTACAGACCGTGTGCAGCGTAATGACCTGCAGAGCTATTTTCGTCCCTAATTTAATCGTTGCAATTTAAAACTGAACACAATTTGAATTTGAAAGTAAACAATAACTTTATTCATATCTATCAGGTTCAAACACCAATGCATTATTCGATTGACAGGTACATATTTTCAAGAATTACATCAAAATAATAATTATTACATAAGCACCAAATACAGAATGATAAACCAGGGTAATATAATTGTATCAAAGAAGGTAAAGAAAGAGGCGAAAGAAATTCTGGTTGCTGAACAAGGTGAAGCACAATGTCCATATTGTGCCATCCTCCATGCCGAATGCACACACGACTCTAGTCCAATCCCTTGTGATGACCGACCGTCCATACTTCACTATCTTCCTGAGGACTTCTAGATAGTAATTGTAGTCTGGTACAAATACTTTAACCTTTGCATTTCCACCAATCATGTATTTTTAGAGTTAATCTTGGGTAACCTGCTTTGGAAACCACAGCAAAGAAAAAAATAGAGATTGTCATCTAACAACTCATTATGGGCAGCAAAAGAAGGCTACAAAGTTCTTACTTACCATCCTCCAGTTCACCTTTGTCTTGGATAAATTGTAAACAAATAGTTTATTTGCTATCTTTTGCCCATTTTACTAACAGTCTTTATCAGTTTCCACATCTCATGTTGGTTCATGAATATCTCATTGCCCCATACGCAAAAAGGGTCAAAGCGTGGATCTTTACCAATGACATATGTACCTACAAGCACCAAGTTAATATTCGGAACTAAAATGCAATTGCACAATGATGTAGTAAACACTCCCTCTATCCTATTATATAAGATCTTATTATAGAGTAGAGCGTTTTGGAGGCCGAGCTGCTTGGAGGCCATAATCCTGGTCGATGATTGTTACCTTGGGACCCGTGGCTTATGGCTTTTCAGTGATATATGCTAGCAATTTTTTAGGAATACATCGAGCCATTCTTTGGTGTTCTTGATTTGTACGTGGGGCCCTGTTTACGCCGGTGCTTGGATGAACATGATGTTCTGCGTGGGCTGTTTTGAATATGACCCAGTACATCAATGAATCAATTGGATGGGCCCACGGGGAGATACTGGTAACTATTAGTGCTAGACGGCTGACGGGAAGGTATGTGTGTTCGGCCCATTAACCCCTTAGCACACCATAAACAGAGGTGCTTTCGCCATGGATGTCCTGGAGTTCTTCAAAGAGTGCTCTCGATGCATGGTAATGTTCCATCGGATCTGTTTTAGTGTGTACTCCTTACACTTGCGGGGTTGTTTTGGGTTTGGATGGCAATGCTTTGGGTTGGTGATTTTTCCTCTGTGCTCACCTAAGAACAGATCTGACTGGTTATTGCTTTTGTGTTTGGGCAGATTAGTCCCTTGTTTGATGGCAGGGTTGTCTTACGAGCTAGAGATGCTGGCGCACAGTCAATGGATGGTGAGATGAATGAAACTGCTGGGGTCCAAGATGGATTGATTTCTTCTGAGTCAAGCAGATACGCTCTCGAATACTGCCCATGTTCCTGAACTCCTTACATTGCATGGATGAGATGAACGAGGTAATGGAGTGTGTGAACAGCCTGTCAGGGGGGGGGGGGTCGAAGTACATGGGATAACACTGTGCATAAATTGAGAATATTGTGTGGTGTAAAATTGTGTTAGATGAAATACAGTTGGATAATATGGCGCTTGTTGGGAATCGTTGCATGGAAAACAAAAAACAATTATGTACACTCAATTATCTATCCATGGATATGCATAGCAACGAGGGGGGGGGGGAGTGTGTCTACATACCCTCGTAGATCATAAGCGGAAGCGTTTCACAACACGGTTGATGTAGTCGAACTTCTTCACGCTTCAACCGATCAAGTACCGAACGCACGACACCTCCGCGTTCTGCACATGTTTAGCTCGGTGATGTCCCTCGCCTTCTTGATCCAGCAAGACGTCGAGGTAGTAGATGAGTTCCATCAGCACGATGGCGTGATGACGGTGATGGTGAAGTGATCTCTGCGGGGCTTCACCTAAGCACTACGAAAATATGACTGGGGTGTAAATGGTGGAGGGGGGCGCCGCACACGGCTAACAATTGTCTGGGGTGTGCTAGGCGCCCCCCTCCCACATATATATAGGTGGGAGGGGGAGGGAAGAGGCCAGGGCACTCCCTAGGGCTGGCCGCCGGCCCACTAGGGGCCCTGCCTTGCCTTGCGACCCCTGCAATGTTTTCTCAAGGGGAAGGAAAGAGGGAAGGAAGTGGGAATCCTAATCCACACTTTCCTTTCCCTTCTCCCCTTTCCTTCTCCTCCTTAGGCCATCCTATATGGGGGGCGCACAAGCCCCTTGTGGCTGGTGCATTTCCCCTCTTGGCCCATAAGGCCCATATCTTTCGCCGGGGGTGCCCGGAACCCCTTCCGGTGACCCGATAAGTACCCAGTACCCCCGAAACACTTCCGGTGTTGAAATACCATCGTCATATATATATATATATATACATACACACACACATATACATATATATATATATATATCAATCTTTACCTCTCGACCATTTCGAGACTCCTCGTCATGTCCGTGATCTCATCTGGGACTCCGAACAACATTCGGTCACCAAACCACATAACTCATATAATACTATATCGTCATCGAATTTTAAGCGTGCGACCCTACGAGTTCGAGAACTATGTAGACATGAATGAGACACCTCTCCGGTCAATAACCAATAGCGGAACCTGGATGCCCATACTGGCTCCTATATATTGTACGAAGATCTTTATCTGTCGAATCGTTATGACAACATACGTAATTCCCTTTGTCCATCGGTATGTTTACTTGCCCGAGATTCGATCATCGGTATCTTCATACCTAGTTCAATCTCGTTACCGATAAGTCTCTTTACTCGTTCCGTAATATATCACCTCGTGTCTAACTCCTTAGTTGCTTGTGATACGTCTCCAATGTATCTATAATTTTTGATTGTTCCATCCTTTTATTACCAATCTTGGATGTTTTATAATCATTTTATTTCATTTTTTGGTACTAACCTCTTGACATAGTGTCGGGTGTCGGTTCCTGTTTTTTCCATGTTTTTACATCGCAGGGAATCAATATCAAACGGAGCCCAAATGGCACGAAACTTTACGATGATTTTTTATGGGCCAAAAGGAAGCAGATTGTCCCTGGTTTCACCTGGTGGTGCCCCGAGGGGGCACAACCCACCAGGGCGCGCCAGGAGGCCCTGGTGCGCCCCGGTGGGTTGTGCGCACCTCGGGTGCCCCCCGGACCGCCTCTTTGCCCTATAAATACCCAAATATTCCTAAAACCCTAGGGAAGTCAACGAAATATTCATCCAGCCGCCGCAGAGTCCAGAAACAACAGATCCAATCTAACCACCATCACGGAGGGGTTCACCACTTCCATTGGTGCCTCTTCGATGATGAGTGAGTAGTTCTTTGTAGACCTTTGGGTTTGTAGTTACTAGCTAGATGGATTCATCTCTCTCTCTTGATCCTCAATACAATGGTCTCTTGGAGAAACGTATGATGTAACTCTTTTGCGGTTTGTTTGTTCGCATCGATGAACTTCGAGTTTATGATCAGATCTATGTTTTTATATCCATGAAACTATTTGAGTTTCTTTGATCTCTTTTATGCATGATCTCTTATAGCCTTGTATTTCTTCTCCGATATTTGGGTTTTGCCTGGCCAACTCAATCTATTTATCTTGCAATGGGAAGAGGTGCCCAGTAGTGGGTTCAATCTTACGGTGCCTGATCCTAGTGACAGAAAGGGAACCTACACGTATGTATCGTTGCTACTAAGGATAAAAAGATGAGATCTATATCTACCACCATATAGATAAACGGATCTTGTCTACATCATGTGATCATTCTTATTGCATTACTCCATTTTTCCATGAACTTAATACACTAGATGAATGCTGGATAGCGGTCGATGTGTGGAGTAATAGTAGTAGATGCAGGCAAGAGTCGGTCTAGTAATCTTGGACGTGATGCCTATATAATGATCATTTCCTGGATATCGTCATAATTATTTGAAGTTCTATCAATTGCCCTAAAGTAATTTGTTTACCCACCATTTGCTATTTTCTTGAGAGAAGCCACTAGTGAAACCTACGGCCCCCGAGTCTTATTTCTCATATATTTGCCTTTGTGATCTACTTTTTCATTGCTTTTATTTTCAGATCTATTGAACCAAAAATACAAAAATACTTTGCTGCACTTAATTTTATTTGCGATCTATTTATCCCATCTATTACAATCTTTTTACCGTCACGCACCAATTTCTGGCGCCGTTACCTGAAAGGGATTGACAACCACTTTTACACGTCGGGTTGCGAGGTGTTGTTATTTGTGTGCAGGGGATGTTTACGTTGTGTTGCTTGGTTCTCCTACTGGTTCGATAACCTTGGTTTCATAATTGAGGGAAATACCTACTGCCGCTGTGCTGCATCATCCCTCCCTCTCAGGGAAAATACCGACATAGTTCCAGCTGCCATCAAGGAGAATTTCTGGTGCCATTGTCGGGGAGGATCAAGTCAATATAGTCTCCCGGCCACGTGCCTTTCTAGCGCCGTTGCCGGGGAGGATCTTCAACATAACCAGGTTCCTAATCATAAATCTCATCTCCTTGCAATTTACATTATTCGCCATTTGCCTCTCGTTTTCCTCTCCCCCACTTCACAAAAATTTGTTGTTTTATTCGCCTCTCTTTTCTGTTCACCGTTTTCTTGCCAAATCTATTTTTGTGTGCAATCTTTTTTGCTACCTTTGCTTGTGTTACCATGTGCCTTCCATTTGCTTGCATCTTCGCTTGCTAAAAATATATTGATATGAATCCTCATCCACTTGCTAATCTTTTCAAAAGATCTAATTATGTTGAACCAATTGCTAGGAGTTGAGTGCACTTGATTATATTTATGAAATTTTATTTAAGAATCATGAATCTGAAAATTGTCATGAAGAAATTTATGATGTGATTCATGATAGCTCCTTGAATGAAAAGCATGATTGCAATAATTTTACTATAATTCTATTAATTTCAATTGTGCTAATAATATGCAAACCCCCAAGCTCGGGGATGCTAATTTTGATATGTCCACTACTTATTGCAATCATCATGATTGGGGTGATGATTCTTATGATCTTGAAATTTTATTTAAACCTCATGATGAATATGCTTGTTATAATATTGAAAGTGGGTTTGGAAGAGAGTCAACTCTAGGTGATAAAGATCCCACTACTTTGGAGAATAATCAATCTTATGAAATAATTGATGAAAGAGGGCTTGGAGAGGTCATGACTTTATTTGATGATGATCCCACTATTTTGGATGAGTGTCAACTTTGCATGCATGTGGATCATGAAGAGAATATTTTATGGGAAAGTTATATTTTTGAATTTGATTATGATCCTACATATAATTATTATGAGAGGGGAAAATATGCTTGTAGAAATTTTCATGTTACTAAATTACCTCCCTTCATGTTGAGATTGCTATTGTTTTCTTCCATACATATGCTAGATCTTGCTTGTCTTGCTAATTTGTTTTCCTATAAAATTCCTATGCATAGGAAGTATGTTAGACTTAAATGTGTTCGTCACATGTTTTGTGATGCTCTCTTTGTGTTTCAATTATTATCATCCTCGTGAGCATCAATAAAAATTATGCCTAGCTAAGGGCGTAAAACTATAGCACTTGTTGGGAGGCAACCCAATGAATAAAATTTATTTTTGATTTTTGCTTTCTGTTCTTGAGTGTTAGCACAATTATACTACTTTGATAATTGTGCCAAGTAAAGTGTAGCGACCCGACCCGAATGGATCAAGTCTATTGTGCTCCGGTGTCATCCCTGGATCAGTAATGCTGACACCCCACAGTACATAGAAGGATTTATAGCAGAGTGGCAATCACACACTTATTACATCGATGTCCCCGAAGAGAACTTATTACATAAATATGGCTTAAGGCCATCTAACAACGATAACAGTGGAAGACTTGGAAGATAAATGGGTCCATCAACTCCAACGGCATCACTGAGTATAGAACCACGACCTAAAAGCACCTTAATCGTCGTCTAAAAAGTCTGCAACATTAACGTTGCAGCCCGAAATGGGTCAGCACATGGAATATGCTGGCAAGGTAACACATAGAGAGTAATGGAATGAAATAGCTATACTATATGCATATTTGGCTGGTGGAAAGCTCTATGGTTACTGTTTTGCGTAAAGCCATTTTTTCCCTACTGTAAAGGAATAAATTTATTTAACTATCATGGTGGTTGTTAAACATTGAGAATGGTTGACAGCATTCTCAATCCCAAGTAAAAGTAGTCATTAAAACCCAACAATATTAATTAGAAGTAACATGTTGAGATTCACATGATATTCAAGTACTAGATACTCAAGATTGTCCATAACCGGGGACACGGCTAATCATGATTAGTTTATTACACTCTGCAGAGGTTAGCGCACTTTTCCCCACAAGACTCGATTGCCTCCGTTGGATTTCTCGCACTACTGGTGTTTGAGAAACGGATGACCGATACATAGTCTTTCAGAAGCGCTAGCACCTTACGATGGAGTAGACCGTACCACCTACAACCCCTACATCTGCTAGTCTACCCCTATATGAGTTCGCACGACTTAGTCAACTATGCCAGAGCCCATAATGGCTTGTGGCTGCACACGTAAGTATTTAGCATGAAAGATCTTATGATCCCTTTGAGCATGGGTGGCGGTCCAAAATAAAACAGGCAAGTCCTGATAGACATCAGGTGCCTCAATCCACCCAGATGTGTGTTTAAGTTGCCACCTTAGATAAACCATTAAAATTATCAATCTCACATCTGTCATGGATATCACTCACCCAATCCACGTCTACTAGCATAGCATGGCATAATAAGCAAACGTAGAAGTAACTCCCAAAGGTTTCACAATAACAGGTAATAGGTACTACCTCATCTACTTCCCATCCCACAATTTAATTAGATCCTAATCATGCAATGTGTGAGGATGGATCTAATGCAATAAAACTGGGTTGTAGAAAAGGTATGATCAAAGTGTTACTTGCCTTGCTGATGATCCGCAAGTCCTAGGGATTCGAAGTAACAGGTGGCACAATCCGGGTAATCTATCGCAGACAAACAACAAGCATACAATAAGTACTCATCTAATGCACAGGTAAAACTCGAACAAGAGAACAAACCAGATAGTTCAACTTAAGAACTCCGGCTGCAAAGAAAGAAAGAACCGAACAAAGAAAACGAAAACAAAAGGCGGAAAACAACTCGGTTCTAGCAAGTTGAAACTAGGTCAAATTTTACCGTAGCAAAAACTTAGTTAAAGTTGATTAGTCGGAACGGCGGTTTCGAAACGAAACTCCAGACGCTTGATTGACCTGATTCCGATAAACGAGCGAGAAAATAAACTAGAACGAAGATCGGATCTGAGATCGCGATCGCGGAATAAATCCGGCGAAAAGAAAAAGAAGAACGGTTAAACGAACGGACGTTCGTTAACCTAGAAGAATCCAGTGATCACGTTCGTTAGGACGAACGGTCCGGCGAGCGGTCTCACGGCAACTAAACCGGAAAAGAAAACGAATCCGATCTAGGGTTTCGAGAAAAGAAAACCGAACAAAAAACCGATCTAGAAAACCAGAACGGTTTAGAGAAGAACCAGAACGATTTAAAAGAAAACCGATCCGTGGAAAAGAAAGAGAGACGCGGCGCGGTACCTCCGGCGAGGTCTCCGGCGAGGAACTCCGGCGGCGGCGAGCAAGGGCGGCGGCGGCGGTGGCAAGGTGCGGCGGTGGCGCGGGCACAGGGCGGCGGCGCGGCGTGGGCAAGGGCGTGGGGTGTGGCGCGGCTCTAGGCTTGGGGCTTGGGGCTTTGGTGATTTAGAGGGGGGGTGCTTGGGTATTTATATTGGGGAGGGGGAGGGTTTGCTTGGAGGAGGGATCAAGGAATTAGAATAGGAATAGTAAAGAAAAAGAGGGAAGGAAAGATCTAGAAAAAAAAAGAGCAAACGGAAATAGGACAAGAGTCCTACTAGGACTCAAAAAGAGGCAGCGGCGGCGGCCTCCCTGGCGCCTGGCGCGACGCGCGGGCGATGGCCTGGGAGCCGGCCAGCTGCTTGGCTTGGGGCTTTGGCCCAGGCGCTGCAAAGATTTTTTTTAAATGGTTTCACACGCAGAAAGAAAAAAAATAGAAAAGAGATCTAAACGAACTCCAAAACTTCTAAAGTAAATTTTCCCCGACTCCTAAAATTGAGTCGAACAAAATGAACTTTTCTCAGGACCGAAAATGCAATTTTTGAAAGCGCGCATTTTTCCCTATCCAAATAAAAAGACAAATAAACTCCGACAAATCCAATGATCCTCTTTTCAAAATTTGAGAAAGCTCAAATATGAAAATAACGAAATCTCCAACTCTCTCCGAGGGTCCTTGAGTTGCGTGAAATTTCTAGGATCGACAAAATGCAAGAAAATATGATATGCATGATGATCTAGTGTATAACATTCCAAATTGAACATTTGGGATGTTACAAACCTACCCCCCTTAAAATGAATCTCGCCCTCGAGATTCGGGTTGGCTAGAAAATAGGTGAGGGTGGTCCTTGAGCAAATCTTCTTCTCTCTCCCAGGTGGCTTCATCCTTTGAGTGGTGGTTCCACTGAACTTTGCAAAACTTGATAACCTTGCTGCTGGTAACTCTGCTGGCATACTCGAGAATCTTGACTGGTTTCTCCTCATACGTCAAGTCGTCCTTCAACTGAATTGCTTCAAGCGGCACTGTATCTCTTAGCGGTACCTCCGCCATCTCGGCGTGACATTTCTTTAGCTGAGAAACATGGAATACATCACTACTAGAAAAAGGGCTATAGATGGGATTGACACTAATGGCGCACCACCATCTGGTACGCCATTAGAGTTGAAACTACTAATGGTGCACCTGGCACAGGGTGCGCCATTAGCATCAAATTTTTTTTTGAACTAGTGCGCCTGTCCAAACATACTAATGGCACATCCAGACAAAGTGCACCTGTCGGAAAGTGTGCCACTAATGTTGTTTTTTTATTATATTTTTTATTCCCTTTTTTGCAAAACTACTAATGGCGCACCACCAGATGGTGTGCCATTAGTAACCTGGATTACTAATGGCGCATTTGGAGTTGGTGCGCCATTAGTAAGTGGGCAGCAACAAGATATTTTGGGGAGCCTCTCCTACCCACACTCACTTTCTCCCCACTTCATTCTCTCCACCTCCTCCTTGTCTCGGGTGCCTCCTCTTTTTCACCTCATTTCCACCATAGATTCATTCAATTTAAGTGGTTAAATTACCTTGTTTTGATAGGTAAGTAATGGGGGAAGCTATATTTATGTATTTCTCCCTACAACAATGTGCACATGCACTTTTTATGGCCTAGCTAGATCTATGTATGTTCGTGGTGTTGCATATGTTTGTGGTGTTGCGTATGTGTTTGTGTTTGGAGGTGTACCGGTATTTGAAATGCGATAGTTGCCAATATTTTGCCGGAATGTTGATTCATTTCCGTTTCGGCGAGAATTTTGGCATTAAGCATTCTTTTTGGTCCTATTTTTAGGGAAAGTCATGCCAAATTTTTTCTTGGTTCTAAAATATCGTTTTGCTCTACCCCGCAGGCGACCATGGTCCGCATGATGACCAAAGGCATCGTGAATAAGTTTTTGAGGTCCGCGAAGGCCGAGATGCTTCAAAAGAACGAGACGGAGATAAGATGTCCGTGTCGAAGATGCAAGCTAAAAAGCCTTATTGCGGACCCAGAATCCGGGCAGGTGCGGGACCACCTGCTCTTGCGTGGTTTCATGGATGGCTATCGGTGGCAAGGTGATGAAGATGACTACGAAGTCGTCCATGGGGGCCGGGCAAGAAATGAGGAAGGGCAGCAAGACAACCACCGCAGCTCGGGCGGGCGAGAAGACGAAGAATCCCCAGGAGATGATCCCGACGGTGATGCTGTACACAGTCATCATGTAGAAGATGCAGGACATGATGATGAGGAAGATGCCGGAGCAGACGACGCTGGACCATCGATGGGCTGGGTGCAGGACCCTCATATTCAAGAGCTGCTTCTCAAGCAGACGGATAACGCATGAGCTGCCGCCCGAGAGAAAGCCAAGATGGATCAACTTGAGTTAGACGCGGTCACTCCATTGTATGAAGGATGCAGGCCCGAGGATACCCGCCTGAAAGTAACGCTCATGGCTCTGGAGATGAAGGTAAAACACAAAATGACCGACGCATGCTTCGACGAGAACATGTCATTCTGGCACGAACGTCTTCCCAAGGGGAACAAGTGCCCGACTAGTTTGGAGGAGGCGAAGAAAATCGTGTGTCCTCTGGATTTACCGCATGTGAAATACCATGTGTGCATGAACAATTGCATCATTTATCGGGACGAGCACGCGGAGTCTACCTTATGTCCGGTGTGCGGCATCACTCGATACAAGAAGAGGAATAAAGCTCCTCGAAAAGTGGTGTGGTACTTTTCGATCACTCCTCATCTGCAGCGGTATTTCGCGGACCCTAAGGTAGCAAAGCTCCTACGTTGGCACGCGGATAGGGAGGAGAAGAAGCGAGAAGATGACGCAAATGATTCGAAGATAGATAAAAAAGACAAGATGCTGAGTCACCCTAAGGATGCGAGCCAGTGGCAAGCGTTGAACTTCGAAGACCCAAAATTTGGGAACGATCCAAGGAACATCGTGCTGGGCGTGAGCACCGACGGAGTCAATCTGTTTGGCAGCCAGAGAAGCACACATAGCACCTGGCCTGTGTTTGTGTGGATGTACAACCTTCCCCCTGGTTGTGCATGAAGAGGAAGTACATTCACATGAGTATGCTAATTAAAGGACCGAAACAACCAGGGAACGACATCAATCTATATCTGGGGCTGCTAAAAGAGGAGCTTGACATGCTGTGGAAAACGCCAGCCAATACGTGGGATGCCGCAGAGAAAGAATATTTCCCTATGAGAGCCGCGCTGCTCACGACGGTGCACGACTATCTCGGTTACGGATATGTCGCGGGGCAGGTGGTCCACGGATTTTCTGGATGCGCCAGGTGCATGGATGACACAACGTATCGCTAGCTAGATAGAGATCCCGGGTCTTCGAAAACCGTGTTCATGGGACATCGAAGGTGGCTTTGCGACGATGACCCGTGAAGAAAACGCAAGGATCTGTTCGATGGTGAAACTGAACCCCGAGGACGCCCGCGTACGAGGAGCGGCGAGGAAATAGATGAGCTGTTGAAAAATTGGAAAGACTGCCCACTGCCGGGAAAGAAGCAAAAGGCGCCAAAGCCGGGAAAGAAGCGAAAGGCGCCAGAGCCGCTGCTGAAGGTATGGAAAACGAGGTCTGTTTTCTGGGACTTGCCGTACTGGAAGATCCACCGTGTGCCTCACAGCCTTGATGTCATGCATATCACGAAGAACGTGTGCGAGAGTCTGCTTGGTACCTTGCTCAACATGCCAGAGAGGACCAAAGATGGGCTGAAAGCAAGGGCAGACTTGAAATCAATGGGCATCAGGCAGGAGCTTCACACTATATATGATGATCATGATGATGATGATGATGATGATGAGGCGAAGCAGGACACGGAAAGTTGTCGCAAAGGCAAGAAGGCAAAGAAGACCGGAAATGACTACCCTCCCGCGTGCTTCACTCTAAGTCAGGAGGAGATCGAGCAGTTTTTCACCTGCCTCATAGGAGTAAAACTTCGTTATGGTTACGCGGGGAAGATAAGCAGATACCTAGACCCAGCGAAGCAGAAGTTCAGCGGGATGAAGTCTCACGACTGTCACGCACTAATGACGCAGATACTTCCAGTTGCAATCCGTGGGATCATGGACGCGCACGTCCGTGAAACCCTATTTGGCCTATGCAACTTTTTCGACGTCATCTCTCGGAAGTCTGTTGGCGTGAGGCAACTCAGAAGGCTATAGGAAGAGATCGTGGTGATACTATACGAGCTTGAGATGTACTTCCCACCCGCATTCTTCGACGTTATGGTGCATCTGCTGGTCCATATCGTGGACGATATCATCCAACTCGGGCCGACGTTCCTGCACAGCATGATGTCGTTCGAAAGGATGAATGGTGTCATCAAAGGATACGTTCGCAACATGTCACGTCCAGAGGGAAGCATAGCCAGGGCTTTCTGACCGAAGAGTGCATCTCCTACTGCATGAATTATCTAGGCATCGAGAACCCCGTTGGTCTGCCCGTCAACAGGCACGTCGGCAGGCTCGCTGGATGGGGTCACCGTGAGGGTCGTCGCGAAATGCATGTCGACTTCGAGGGTCGACTCGCCGACTTTGAAAGAGCAAACCTAGTCGCGCTACAACACATAGGCGTGGTCGATCCTTGGGTGGTAGAGCACAAAACCTTTATTAAGAAGACGTACAATGACCGAGGCCAACAGAGGACGGACGGAGATATACTCAAAGAGCACAACTCATGTTTCACGCGTTGGTTCAAGCAGAAGCTTCTGTCGTACCCTTTACATGAGGATTCTTCCGCGGAAGAACAACTCATATTCTCCTTGTCACAGGGCGCCGAGCACAACCTGATGACCTATGAGGCGTACGATATCAATGGCTACACATTCTACACCGAGGCCAAGGACATGAAGAGCGATGGTTATCAGAACTCCGGGGTAACGATGGAATCCTACACCGGTAACGAAAAGGACAGATACTACGGAAGGATCGAGGAGATCTGGGAGCTGAGCTACGCTGGAGAGAAGGTCCCGATGTTCCATGTCAGATGGGCCAAGAGCGTCCTAAAAGAAGACCAGTATTTCACCACCATGGTTATACCCGAAGCCAAATCCAAGACTGTGGGCGCAAACGTCACCGCGAAAAATGAGCCATGGGTACTGGATTCCCAAGTGGACCAATGCTTCTTCATTACCGACCCGTCAAAGCCCAGTCGTGTTGTCGTGAGGAGAGGCAAAAGGAAGATCATCGGAATGGATGGAGTAGCCAATGAGCAAGACTTCGACAAGTACGGCGACCCGAGGATCGAACATGACGACGATGATGAAGTAGTAGCATACACCACAAGAAGAAGCAGGACCACCCTACCTAAAGGACGTCCGTTCCACAGAAGAACTCCATTTGCGAAAAAGAAGGGCAAGAAGATTGTGAACAGATAGCTAGCTAAGATCGATTGTATTTAAATCGCAGCCTTCATTTCTCGATTGTATTTCATGGGCACTTTTTGAACTATCATGAATGTTTTTAAATTTCATGGACACTCGATCTCGATCCCCCTCCATCTCGATCGCTATCCCACCTCGCCAGATTCGGTCCCCCTCACCGCCGAGCACCCCCCGGTCCACCGGCCGCCGCCGCCGACCCCCCGCACCCTCGATTCCCCTACTCAACCGCCGCCGCCGACCCCCCGCACCCCTCCCCTATTCAACCGCCGCCGCCGACCCCCCGCACCCCTCCCCCTACTCAACCGCCGCCGCCGACCCCCCGCACCCCGCGCACCCTCTTATATAAAAAATTATTACTGTCTTATAAAAAAATATTACTGTTACTGTCTTATAAAAAAAATTACTGTTATGATTTAAACTAGTTTAAAAAATCATTACTGTCTTATAAAAAAATACTAATGGCGCACCGTGGTGAGGTGCGCCATTAGTATGGATGTACTTATGGCGCACCGAGGGGTGGTGCGCCATTAGTATTGTGCCATTGCTATAAGAAAAAAAATACTAATGGCGCACCACGGTGAGGTGCGCCATTAGTATGGATGTACTTATGGCGCACCGAGGGGTGGTGCGCCATTAGTATTGTGCCCGGCCCCATCCATATTCCCTCCCCGGCCGGCCCCTCCCTATCCCCTCTCTCTCCCTCGCCCTCGCCCTCGATCCCCTTCCCCTCTCCTCTCCCGACGCCGCGGCCCCGCCGCCTCGATGCTGCCCCGCCGCCCCGACGCCGCCTCGACGCTGCCCCGCCGCCCCGACGCCGCCTCGACCCCGCCCCGACGCCGCTGCCCCGCCACCTCGACCCTGCCCCGCCGCCTCGACGCGACCCCGCCGCCTAGACGCCGCCCCGTCCACACCACCGTCGCCGGAGCACCACCACCACCCGGACCTCGTCCCCGGCATCCTCCCCGCGCCCCACTCCCCGGCCCCCGTGAGCTCCCCTCCTCCTCTCCCCCTCTCCCCCTCTCCCCCTCTTGACTGGGTACCTGTGATTTTTTTTTTGCTTCTCCAGCCATGTTTGTGTCTAGAACTCTAGATCATGGAGGAATCGCCCTCTCCAGCAGTGTAATTCTTTTGTGTGTTTTAAGTGGTATTTACAGTGTACTTTTAGTGTAATTACTGTGCATTTTCAGTGAAATTTACACTGTAATTGTTAGTGGAATTTACACTGTAATGTTAGTGGGTTTACAGTGTACTTCTAGTGGATTTTTGCTCTGTATTTGCAAGTGGCATTTTTAGTGGAATTACTGTGTATTTCCATGGTTTTTACACTGTAATTATTAGTGTAATTTTGGGCCTTTGTATAGTTGATTCACAGCAGCAGCAACTATAATTGATCCAAAAACCAGGTCAATTGATGTCAAATTGATTAACACTAAACCTTGATATGGGAACTATTCATTTTGATGCTACTGTGCTTTAATACGATATGCTGCTAGTGGAAGACTTTGGAATTTGAAAACCCAAATCAGTTCAGTCTGCCTAGTTCAGCTTCACATAAGTACCTAAAAAAGTTTAACATCAAGCATGCACTCTGCTCTTTTGTGTGATATGGGACTTGGGACTTGGGAATTGGTTCTTTCTTACTACAGTCTTGCTGCTATAGTATGGCTCTGTTCTTGGTGGAGTACAATTTTGTATAAAATGAAATGCAAGGTTGCTGATACTGTAACCCAGATCACGCAGATCAATTTTTTTCAATTTATGCAACTGTAAGGGTACCAACCAGATTACACAAATCATTTTTGATCTGCAAGGTTGTTGTTGCTGTGATGGAGTAACTCTGTAAGATGGAGTACATGGCATGAGCTAGATGAAATGATCTATTTCTCCTGATGTGAAATGATCCCTTTCTCCTGAAATGTTGATTAATTTAAGTTTCGGTTGAGAATGGGGCACTCCTAGGTCAAGAAAATTAGCAAAGGTCATGCCCAATTTTCTTGACCTAGAAGGTGCCCGATTCTCAACCGAAACTTTTATTTGTGAGCCTTGAGAAGATTAATTGGTTCCACAATGCAAGCCAACTTTTATTTCTCTTGCCTGGTTCCACTAAGATGTGTTATTGCAAGCTATTAATTATTTTTCAGTTGTGAGCCTTGAGAAGATTAATTTTTTCCTATATTGTAGCTTTAACAGTTTTCAGTGTTCCATCTTTCTAGTCTCCTATGTTGAATAGAGACATACAATTTTCAGTGTTAAATCAATTGTGTGATCTCTTTTTCTATGTTTCAAGGACTGCCCAATAAAAGTAAAGCAATTTGTTCTGATCAGTCAACTGTGAGTGAATCAGGATGTTGATTAATGTGAGGGATTCACTTGCTGCTCCACTATTATAATTTGGCAGCTCAAAACTATACGTAGTATGCTTTGTGTGGAGTTTTTTCTTCAATTTTGGCCACTATTGTTGTTTAATACTTCATACAAAACACATGATAAAAAATGACTCGATTTACTATAAAAACTACCTTTTGGCCAGTATTTTTTTATTTTTACTAGCATGTTACCATTAAAATAGTGGTGAAAGTTTTGCTTGTTACTTAGAGTAGTATAAAAGACATTTTGGACCAAAACAAGTTTCTGGTATAGTTAGAAGACGCCTGACCCATTGCTTGAGCCTTGTATTGCAAGTTGATGAAATTCAATTTTTTAGTGACTAGCTAGCTCATTCATTTCTAAAAAGCATGCGATGAGCTAGAACCCAGACATCTACGCTATCTTACTCCATGAGCCTCTACGCAGACCAAATGTAGCCCAACTTAGAATTCTCCTCGGTGTCGACAAACCCTAAATGATGAGACCGTGATCTTGTTCCTTGACAATAACCAACTTTTTAACCAAACTTTGTTCCTATTTAGAGAGAAACATGGCCAACAACGATGAGGCCGGGGGTTCGGGCGTCAAGGCATTCTGGGAGCTATCCCAGGAGATGGAGGAACAACCTCACTTGTATGAGGCCGCCGCCTTCCCCACCGATCTTGAGACCACTGATGGTACCACCGAGGATGACCCACTGATGCCACCACTGATGGTGCCGCCGAGGATGCCACCACTGATGATGGCGGCGCACGCACAGATGGCAGCCAACCAAAGAGGCAACGGAAGGACCGGCTCCCGACCGTGCTCCGCACCCTCAAGGAGGAAGTTACTAAAGTGGACTCCGACGGGAATCCAATGGCACCCGAACGAATAGTTAAGGGGTACTCGCTTCAGCTCGGGTACATTCTCCGGAGCACCGTCTCGATCAACACCGAGAACCTCAGGCATCCTGACCGAGGGAATTTGCGCAACCTCCTCTTCATGAAGCTGCACGAACGATACAAGTTCCCCGCTGAATTTGAAAACACAAGCCTCAAAGGGAATAAAGTGAACAATTCTGCCCTCACGAAGATGAGCACGGCCCTGTCTACTTGGAAAAGCAATGTGAAGAGAATGATCCAGAAAGGTGAGAGTTATGAGAAGATCAAGGAGAAAAAATCCTTCGATCACCGAAGATGACTACAACGACTTCAAGATCAATTGCTCGAGCACCGCAAGCTCCGATTCAAGTAAGTGGGGGAAAGAAATGCGGGAGCTGAACTTAGGGGAACACACACTCGGTCCCGGCGGTTACAGAGTGGCGGAGCCTATATGGGACAAGGAGGATGCGGACCGTGCCGAGCAAGGCCTACCACCCCTCTTCTATAAATATGTTGACAAGCAGACCAGGAACTTTGTCAGGGCCCGGTACAAGAAGGACCCGAAAACAAAGGAGCTTACCACGGATCCGAAGACCAGGGAGCTTGAGCTTGTTCTGGTAAGGAATACACCCCCACGTAATTAGCTTCATATGGTTGCATTCTAATTAATGAAGCCAAATTTCTAAATGGTTCACATTCCTTCCGCAGGCGACTGAAAGCAGTAGCGCGGGGTCGACTAAGAGCAACCCATGGGACACCACTCTAAATAGGGCGTTGAATGTAATGAAGAACAAGGATAAGCTCAGTAAGCCGACGTCAGCTGGTCGTGTGGCCGGCAAAGGCTTGTCGACAAAATGGTCGTCACACTATAACACTGGTGAGCGAAAGGAGAAAAAGACCAGCTCGGAAAGCCAGGCGCGCGAGGTTCAAGAACTCAGGGCACAGGTGGCACGGATTCCGGAGATGGTCCAAGAGCAAGTGGAACAACAACTCAGAAGGACGATCACCGCCATTGTGCCTACCTTGATCCAGGGGATTAGTGCGTGGATTGCGGGTGGCCAACCGGGGCCGCCCCCGATTCCTAGCTTCACGTCCAGCAACTCGCAGAACGCAATGGCGGGGCCATTGGTGTCTCCGACGGAGGCGGCATTGGTGTCTCCGACGCCGGCACGGGAGCTTAATGCACCCGGGTGTACGCCGGCCGGCACCTCTGCAGCAAGCGGCCCCTCCGTCAACTGCACGCCCGCCGTTGGCGGTGCCTCGACATTAGCCGAGCTCGACGCCATCATCACGGTAACTAATTAAGCCTCTCTCGGCCGAGGACTTCATCTCCTTGCCTTTGACTGGGCATCCCTGACGCCCTACATGTTTTCGCAGGGCGCCGCCGATGTTCCGTGCACTCTCCTGTACTTCGTGAACAACGAGTTGGTCGATGTTGCAAAGGGCAAAATCGTTCAACCGGGCAACCCCTTGTTCCACGGTACCCAGATGCCACCCAACTTGTTTAGGGTTCAACTGGTTCGGGTGCTACCAGGCTGCGACGAGTTGTTACCTCCAATTCGACCCGTCGGGGCTGACGATGATGACGTGATGACCCTCAGCGCCTGCCTGAGCTGGCCCCTGCTTTGGCCGAAGAGCCAGATTCGTTTGGGGGCGGGGGACACCACCCCAAAGACAACACCGCCAGTCGTGCCGGTGCCAAGTCGGCCCCATGGCAAGACTGCCGCAACGGTGCCGGACATCCCTATGCCACTGGATACAAACATGCATATGGCACAGGATCAGAACGACGATGATGACGATACATTTGCCAACGTCGATCAGTACTTTGCCGATCATGGGTACGGTGGCGACTTCATGGGGCCTCCTTCTCAAGAACCCAACCCAACAAAAGACGTGCGCGATCTAGTTGGTACCGCGGAGAAGCCAAGTTGCAACAGGCGTCGTCTAGCGTTCAGCTCTCAGGAGACGCCTCCAGCTGCCGACTTCACCGAGCCTCAGATAGGCGAGGAGTGAAATATTATCAGCCCCAACACACTCAAGAAGGCGGTCTGTGAGCAGAACTCGGTCCCATTACAGGAGAAGAAGAAGGCACGCAAAAGAAAGACTAACAAGGGTGCGGGCCAGCCGGCACCGAGTACGATCCGTGCTCAGGACGGGCCACCTGCACCTGAGGATATCTCGAGGAGGGTGCATGTGGCAGGTAGGCCGATGCTACCGAGAAATATGCTCGATGCTGCAACCGGTGCTATGCGGAGTCTGCATGACAGTGTTCTTTCTTTGGAGAAGCGGCGTCTCGGAGAGAAGGATGTGGCATACCCGATTTTCGCGGCCAAGGTGCCAAAGGGCAAGGGCTTTGTGGATAACTCCATCGGGGGTACGATCGTCCTGCGGTTTGATGACATCCACGCTATGTTGAACCTTCATCCGCTGCACTACACCTTCGTTCGGTTATTTTCGCTGAGTATGGAGATGCGGATCATTCGCGACAAGACCCTGGACATCGTGATAGTCAACCCCTTCTACATGCGTGCCAAGATCTTGGGCAGCACTGGGGACCGGCAAGTCACGAGTTCTTACCTCGAAGGCGTCATTCTGGCAAACCAAGATAAGGATAACTTCCTCGTGCCTTACTTTCCCGAGTAAGTCCTCCCCTCAACCGCCCCGTAACATATGAATTCTTAGATTTTGATCGTTTTTCTTTTAACATTCCGTGTTTTCTACAGTGACACACGTTGCACGCTCATCCTCCTAAGCCCCAAATATTCCATGGCCACATATTTCGACCCGGACCGTCAGCCGAACGTAGACTACACAAATGTCAAGAAGGTTCTTGATGATGTTCTCCCCGGCTACGTCAAATCTGGAGGCACCTTCACCAGGCCTATTCGTAAGTACGGCAAGCACGTGTTCTCCCACAATACGACGTTCTGCTACGTCAAGCAGCCAACTGGCGGTCAGAAGGGTGCCTACTACGCCATCCATCACATGCGGGCGATCGTACGGGACCATCATCAACTTCTGCTACCGAGTAGACTCAAAGATTGGGCCGCGAGCGTGTCGGCAATCCATGACGCGGACATCAGACAAGAATTCTTTTGCATCCAGTCGGAGTTTGCGGAAATCATCCATCAAGATGTCCTTCATACCTCGGGGCAGTTCTACCTCAGAAATCAACCGTCCAACAGTGACATCGACACAATCCTACAAATGCAGGCTGACAACGCCCATTGTTTCATGACTCCCACGACAGACGGCGGCTTCATCCATGCTCCGGTCCCTTGAGTCGAGTCGAAAACAGTGATGTTGTGTCTAGTTCTGAAACATCGATTGGCTCATGTTGTAATTAAACTTTAATGAACTTGTAGTATGTCTCTTTGGTTTCGAGAGTCGTTCAACTTAGATGTAATCGATGCTATTAATGTTTTGCTTTTCTCTTCCGATCGTTCTGTTGCATACTTATATGTTGCTTATGTATTGTCTATGAATTGGTACTAATGTTTCGTTTGGCTACTGCATAGCGATGCCGTGGTATGTCGTGTACAAGGGTAAGGTTCCCGGAGTCTACAACCACTGGGAGGAGTGTCAGAGACAGGTTCGCCGATTCAGCGGTAACAGTTACAAAGGGTACACCACTAGGGCCGAGGCCGAATCTAGATACGCCCGCTATCTAGCGGGAGAGGGGAGGGAGCGTTGGAGGAACCGGATGAAGACGAGTTTCATCGTGATGACCGCAGCTCTCTTCTATGTGATGGTAGTTTAGATGATCGATATCGACTTGTAATGTGAAGACAAACTCGCGGTCTTGAGACTTGTAATATAATGTTCTATCTTTGTTCGGTCTTTTCAATTCGGAGACTAATATGATGAATTGTATTCGGAGACTAAAATGATGAATTGTATTCAGAGACTAATCTTCTATTTTATTCGATGAATCTGTTGTTGATGTGTTCTGTCTATATTTTGTCCAATTATACATTTTGTAACCTGTGCAAAAAACAGAAAATAAAAAAAATAAAAAAACCTAATATTCATACTAATGGCACATCACATCATAGTGCGCCATTAGCATGCCAAAGGATACTAATGGCGCATCATTAAACAGTGCGCCATTAGTATGCCGAAGTTACTAATGGTGCATCCTGTTGTTGTGCGCCATTAGTATGCCAAAGCACCTGGGTATACATGGCCCCCTGGGAGGCATACTAATGGCGCACCATGGGCTATACTAATGGCGCACCGCGTGGTGCGCCATTAGTAAAATATACTAATGGCATGGTACTAATGGCGCACCACTAATGCGCCATTAATGGCCAAATTAGGTGCGCCATTAGTAGGCCTTTTCCTAGTAGTGCATCATGAACTCCTGACAGTCCCTCTGGTAATTCCAACTTATAAGCGACTTCTCCCATACATTGCAAAATCTTATACGGTCCAACGAAATGTGGTGCTAATTTTTCCTTAACTCCAAAACACTTAACTCCTCGTAGTGGGGATACTCAGAGATACACTCTGTCTCCGGTTTCGTAAACTGTCTCCTTGCATTTAGAATCTGCGTAGCTCTTCTGCCTGGACTGGGCTACCTTGAGCCTATCGCGAATCAACTTCACCTTCTGTTCAGACTCCTTAATCAAATCTGGTCCAAACAACTGACGGTCTCCAACTTCGTCCCATGACAACGGTGTCCTGCACCTCCTTCCGTACAAAGCTTCGAAAGGTGCCATCTTCAAACTGGTTTGGTAACTGTTGTTATAAGAAAACTCTGCATACGGCAAATTATCGTCCTAACTAGATCCATAATCTAGTGCACAAGCTCTCAGCATATCTTCCAAAATCTGATTGACTCTCTCGGTCTGTCCATCTGTCTGCGGATGAAAAGCGGTGCTGAACTCTAGCCTGGTTCCTAAAGTTTCATGCAACTGATTCCAAAACTTTGAGGTAAATTGGGTTCCTCTATCTGATACAATACTCCTTGGAACTCCATGCAAACAAATGATCCTAGTCATGTATATCTTTGCCAACTTAGCACTGGTGTAAGTGGTCTTAACTGGAATGAAATGTGCTACCTTCGTCAAACGATCAACTACTACCCATATCGAGTCATATCCTGCTTTCGTCCTGGGCAGTCCTGTGATAAAATCCATGCCTATATTATCCCACTTCCATTCGGGTATCGGCAATGGTTGCAACAATCCGGCTGGCTTCTGATGCTCTGCCTTTACTCTATGACATACGTCACAAACTGCTACATAGGCTGCAATATCCTTCTTCATTCCGGTCCACCAGAATGTCTCCTTCAAATCCAAATACATTTTGGTATTTCCTGGGTGAAACGAATATGGTGAATCATGTGCCTCTTGCAAAATCAACTTCCTGATCTCCGGGTCATTTGGCACATAAACACGGTCCTCAAACCATAGGGTATCGTGCTCATCCTCACGAAATCCCTTTGCTTTTCCTTTGCTTAGTTTCTCCTTTATAGAAGCAATTTCCTTGTCAGATTTCTGAGCTTCTCTGATTTTATCCATCAATGTTGACTGAATCTCCAATGCTGCCACATAGCCTTTTGGAACTATCTCCAAACTTAGTTCACGAAGGTTTTCTGCTAACTCCTTGGGTATTGCTCCTGTCACTAATGTATTAACATGGCTCTTACAGCTCAATGCGTCAGCTACTACATTATCTTTACCGGGATGGTAATTCAATCTCATATCATAATCCTTGATGAGCTCCAACCATCTCCTTTGTCTGAGATTCAACTCCTTCTGCGTGAAAATGTACTTCAAACTCTTGTGATCCGTGTACACCTCACAATGATTTCCAATGAGGAAATGTCTCCATGTCTTCAATGCATGCACAACGGCTGCTAACTCCAAATCATCGGTGGCGTAATTCAACTCATGAGGTTTCAGTTGTCGTGGAGCATACGAAATAACTCTACCTTCCTGCATAAGCACTGCTCCAAGTCCTCGACGTGAAGCGTCGCAATACACCTCATAATCCTTGGTTTGATCTGGCAAAATCAATACCGGTGAGGTAACCAAACGTTTCTTCAACTCCTGGAAACTAGCCTCACATTCCTCAGTCCAATTGAACTTGGTGTCCTTCTTCAACAACTCCGTCATAGGCTTCGCAATCTTCGAAAAGTTCTCAATGAATCTCCGGTAGTATCCTGCGAGTCCAAGGAAACTCCGGATCTCTCCAACTGTCATTGGTGCTTCCCATTTGGTTACAGTCTCAACCTTGGCGGGGTCAACTTCTATCCCTTCTCCGGATATAACGTGTCTGAGGAATCCTACTTCCTTCAACCAAAACTCACATTTGCTAAACTTGGCATATAGCTGATGTTCCCTTAGCTTCTCCAATACCAAACGCAAATGTTCCTTATGCTCTTCTTCATTCTTCAAATAAACCAGGATATCATCAATGAACACTACGACGAACTTATCCAAAAACTCCATAAATACCTTGGTCATCAGGTTCATAAAATAGGCAGGCGCGTTAGTCAATCCAAATGACATAACGGTATACTCATACAGTCCATATCTTGTGGTGAATGCTGTCTTAGGTATGTCTTGCTCCCAAATCTTCAACTGGTGGTACCCTGATCGCAAATCGATCTTGGAAAACACTTTAGCTCCTTGCAAACGATCAAACAGTTCATTTATCATTGGCAGTGGGTATTTGTTCTCGATGGTTACTTCATTCAATCCACGATAATCAACAACCATCCTTAATGATCCATCCTTCTTCTCCACTAGAAGTACGGGTGATCCCCAAGGCGAAGAACTTGGGCGAATGTAACCTTTCTCCAGTAACTCCTTAATCTGATTCTTAATTTATCCTTTGCTGGCATCCGGTATGGTCTCTTGGATATTGGTCCAGTACCTGGCAACAACTCAATCAAAAACTCAATGTCCCTATTCGGTGGCATGCCTCGCAACTCTTCCAGAAATACATCAGGAAAATCCTTTACCACTGGTACTTCCTCCTGCACTACTCCTGTCAGGCAATTTACTTGTGTCCTATTTGGCACATGTTGGGATACATACTTGATCCTTCTTCCTTCTGGTGTGGTAAGCAAAATTGACTTACTAGCACACTCAATATTCCCTTCATACTTTGATAACCAATCCATGCCTAATATCACATCCAATCCTTGAGATTCCAATACTATTAGGTCTGAGGGAAAAACATAGTTACCAATCCTTAATGGTAACCCGGGGTCACGTCTCGGAGGCATTTGAGGGTTTAGAAAAGACGAGAAATAAGAATAGAAAGAGGTCTAAAGAGAAAACACTACCCCAATGCACATGAGCAAATTCACACAAAATCACTTCATTCAATCAAACAAGGGCTTACAATCGATCTAGCTATCGCAAAAGTGCTCAAACTATAGTGTTTACATGGGGGGGGGGAATACTAGTAATATTTGGTGGTCATCTAGAAATTTGAACCGGTGGAAGACTCCATGATGTCCGCTCCAGCTTCGTCTTCAAAGTCGGGTTCACTTGGATCCGAATCGGTGTCGTCGATGATGATGTAGTTGTCTGGACATGCGACATACATGTCTTCCTTCCTAGATGCTAACTCCCTCTTGAATTCTTCAATCTCCTGCTTAAGATCGACGTTGTGCCTTGCTAGAGCTACGATCTCGTCCATGTAGACCTTGTGTGTAGCCTTCAGTTCTCCTTCTAGCTCGATGATCCTTGTCTTCGCATTCTTCAACTCTATCATATCATTGCACATCTGGTTCTCGTGGCGTCGAATGTGCTGGTTTAACTCCTGGATGAATGATGTAATGGATCTATCCTTCTTGGTGGTGACTAACTCCCATTGTTCATCTCGGCGTCCGCAAATCTGGTAGATAGTGTCCTTGAGGTCTTCTTGATAAACTTCTCCAATGTGTCCTATGGTGATATGGGCTGCCATGCTCTTTCCTAGACTCCAAGTTGGTGCATTGAAAACACTATCTATGGGCTTCGTGATTGGCGCGAATGTCCTTTCCGGAACGTGAGCTTGAATCTTCCAGCGCTCCTCTTCAGGCAGAGTGGCATTGAAAGTTCCCATGAAACTTGGTAATCCAATGTTTAGGTACTTGGTGACTTCCTTCAAGTGAAATCCAAAAGGTGTGCCTTCATCCGGTTGAGCGTACTTAATCTTCGCGTCCTTCATCCTAAAGAGTAGAAAAGATGAGGAGTTAGAAAATGAGGAGAGAATAGTGATCTATGGCTTTAGCTTAGTGGTCGTGTCCTACAGTCAGCGTGTGCTTTGATACCATCTCTGTAGCGACCCGACCCGAATGGATCAAGTCTATTGTGCTCCGGTGTCATCCCTGGATCAGTAATGCTAACACCCCACAGTACATAGAAGGATTTATAGCAGAGTGGCAATCACACACTTATTACATCGATGTCTCCGAAGAGAACTTATTACATAAATATGGCTTAAGGCCATCTAACAACGATAACAGCGGAAGACTTGGAAGATAAATGGGTCCATCAACTCCAACGGCATCACTGAGTATAGAACCACGACCTAAAAGCACCTTAATCGTCGTCTGAAAAGTCTGCAACAATAACGTTGCAACCCGAAACGGGTCAGCACATGGAATATGCTGGCAAGGTAACACATAGAGAGTAATGGAATGAAATAGCTATACTATATGCATATTTGGCTGGTGGAATGCTCTATGGTTACTGTTTTGCGTAAAGCCAATTTTTCCCTACTGCAAAGGAATAAATTTATTTAACTATCATGGTGGTTGTTAAACATTGAGAATGGTTGACAGCATTCTCAATCCCAATTAAAAGTAGTCATTAAAACCCAACAATATTAATTAGAAGTAACATGTTGAGATTCACATGATATTCAAGTACTAGATACTCAAGATTGTCCATAATCGGGGACATGGCTAATCATGATTAGTTTATTACACTCTGCAGAGGTTTGCGCACTTTTCCCCACAAGACTCGATCGCCTCTGTTGGATTTCTCACACTACTGGTGTTTGAGAAACGGATGACCGAGACATAGTCTTTCAGAAGCGCTAGCACCTTACGATGGAGTAGACCGTACCACCTACAACCCCTGCATCTGCTAGTCTACCCCTATAAGAGTTCGCACGACTTAGTCAACTATGCCAGAGCCCATAATGGCTTGTGGCTGCACACGTAAGTATTTAGCATGAAAGATCTTATGATCCCTTTGAGCCTGGGTGGCGGTCCAAAATAAAACAGGCAAGTCCTGATAGACATCAGGTGCCTCAATCCACCCAGATGTGTGTTTAAGTTGCCACCTTAGATAAACCATTAAAATTATCAATCTCACATCTGTCATGGATATCACTCACCCAATCCACGTCTACTAGCATAGCATGGCATAATAAGCAAACGTAGAAGTAACCCCCAAAGGTTTCATAATAACAGGTAATAGGTACTACCTCATCTACTTCCCATCCCACAATTTAATTAGATCCTAATCATGCAATGTGTGAGGATGGATCTAATGCAATAAAACTGGGTTGTAGAAAAGGTATGATCAAAGTGTTACTTGCCTTGCTCATGATCCGCGAGTCCTAGGGATTTGAAGTAACAGACGACGCAATCCGGGTAATCTATCGTAGACAAACAACAAGCATACAATAAGTACTCATCTAATGCACAGGTAAAACTCGAACAAGAGAACGAACCAGATAGTTCAACTTAAGAACTCCGGTTGCAAAGGAAGAAAGAACCGAACAAAGAAAACGAAAACAAACGGCTGAAAACAACTCGGTTCTAGCAAGTTGAAACTAGGTCAAATTTTACCGTAGCAAAAACTTAGTTAAAGTTGATTAGTCGGAACGGCGGTTTCGAAACGAAACTCTAGGCGCTTGAATCACCTGATTATGATAAACGAGCGAGAAAATAAACTAGAACGAAGATCAGATCTGAGATCGCGATCGCGGAATAAATCCGGCGAAAAGAAAAAGAAGAACGGTTAAACGAACGGACGTTCGTTAACCTAGAAGAATCCGGTGATCACGTTCGTTAGGACGAACGGTCCGGCAAACGGTCTCGCGGCAACTAAACCGGAAAAGAAAACGAATCCGATCTAGGGTTTCGAGAAAAGAAAACCGAACGAAAAACCGATCTAGAAAACCGGAACGGTTTAGAGAAGAACCGGAACAATTTAAAAGAAAACTGATCCGTGGAAAAGAAAGAGAGACGCGGCGTGGTACCTCCGGCGAGGTCTCCGGCGAGGAACTCCGGCGGCGGCGAGCAAGGGCGGCGGCGGCGGTGGCAAGGTGCGGCGGTGGCGCGGGCACAGGGCGGCGGCGCGGCGTGGGCAAGGGCGTGGGGTGTGGCGCGGCTCTAGGCTTGGGGCTTGGGGCTTTGGTGATTTAGAGGGGGGGTGCTTGGGTATTTATATTGGGGAGGGGGAGGGTTTGCTTGGAGGAGGGATCAAGGAATTAGAATAGGAATAGTAAAGAAAAAGAGGGAAGGAAAGATCTAGAAAAAAAAAGAGCAAACGGAAATAGGACAAGAGTCCTACTAGGACTCAAAAAGAGGCAGCGGCGGCGGCCTCCCTGGCGCCTGGCGCGACGCGCGGGCGATGGCCTGGGAGCCGGCCAGCTGCTTGGCTTGGGGCTTTGGCCCAGGCGCTGCAAAGATTTTTTTTAAATGGTTTCACACGCAGAAAGAAAAAAAATAGAAAAGAGATCTAAACGAACTCCAAAACTTCTAAAGTAAATTTTCCCCGACTCCTAAAATTGAGTCGAACAAAATGAACTTTTCTCGGGACCGAAAATGCAATTTTTGAAAGCGCGCATTTTTCCCTATCCAAATAAAAAGACAAATAAACTCCGACAAATCCAATGATCCTCTTTTCAAAATTTGAGAAAGCTCAAATATGAAAATAACGAAATCTCCAACTCTCTCCGAGGGTCCTTGAGTTGCGTGAAATTTCTAGGATCGACAAAATGCAAGAAAATATGATATGCATGATGATCTAGTGTATAACATTCCAAATTGAAAATTTGGGATGTTACATAAAGCCTTTAGGATCTTCTTGGGCAATAGTTGTTTGCTCTTGCTGAAAAAAACAGAAAGTTTTGCGCTCACGAAATTAATTTTCATTTTTTACCAGAGAGCGATAAAATACCCATTCCAGTTGCAGTAGATCAATATAAAAAAATGTCACGTAGTCCTAATTTTTCAGAGTTTTTGGAGTTACATAAGTATTCGAAATAGTCAGATTTCTCTAGACTGTTCTGTTTTGACAGATTCTGTTTTCTTTGTGTTGTGTGCTTATTTTGATGGCTCTATGGTTTTCTTTGATGAGTTTTTGCCTTAGAAAAGTTGGAATATAGTAGATATAATACAAAAACAAAATATGAGTTGGTTTGATACAACACTTATAGTAGTGATTTATTATTTTTATACTAACGGATCTCACGAAGGCTTTGTTGAGTTTTGTGTGATTGAAGTTTTCAAGTTTTGGGTTATCTTGCGATGGATGAAGGAAGGATGTAAGAGCCTAAGCTTGGGGATGCCCCGGCATCCCAAGATATTATCCAATAATGAGCAACCAACTAAGCTTGGGGATGCCCCCGAGTGGCATCCCCGCTTTCTTCCAAGAACTATCGATATTTTACTGGAGACTATATTTTTATTCGTCACATGATACGTGTTTTGCTTGGAGCATCTTGTATGATATGTGTCATTGCTTGTTTTATTTTGTGTTTTAAGTTATCAAACCTTGCTGGACACACCTATTTGAGAGAGCCAAAATTATGTCATGACTTGCTAGAATTGCTCTTTATGCTTCGCTTAAATCTTTTATGAGCTAGGACTTGCTCTAGTGCTTCACTTATACCTTTTTGAGCACGGTGTGCTTTGTTATTTTTGAAGAAATGCTCTCTTGATTCACTTAGATTTATTTGAGAGTTAGTAAAATTTTGAAGAAATTATTTCTTGCTTCACTTAAATCACTTTGAGAGAAAGAAAATTTGTTATGCTCATGATCTTCACTTATATTTGTTTGAGCTTATGAAAAGCAACACATGAAAATTAGTCCCAAAGTGATAGATATCCAAGAAGGATAAAGTAAAGAAAATGTCATGAAGATCATTGTACAAAATAAACATGATTCTTAGTAATAGTTTTGAGATATGATGATGTGATATGTGAGTCATCTTGATAAGTAATTATGCTCTAGTAAGAATATTGGTGTTAAGGTTTGTTATTCACTATGCATGAACGAAATTCAATAATCATGTAATGAAAATTATATCCTACTTGTGGTGCATTATTCGGTGTTAATTATGCTTATGCTTTCTTATGAGATTATCTGTTTCTTGGTTGGTCGCTTCCCAATCTTTTTCTAGCCTTCATTTTGCACTAAGTATGACATCTACTTGTGCATCCAAAATCCTTTAAACCGGTTGAGGGAGTCCTGGATTAGGGGGTGTTCGGATAGCCGAACTATACCTTCAGCTGGACTCCTGGACTATGAAGATACAAGATTGAAGACTTCGTCCCGTGTCCGGATGGGACTTTCCTTGGCGTGGAAGGCAAGCTTGGCGATGCGGATATTCAAGATCTCCTACCATTCTAACCGACTCTATGTAACCCTAACCCTATCCGGTGTCTATATAAACTGGAGGGTTCTAGTCCGTAGAACATCATCAGACAACAATCATACCATAGGCTAGCTTCTAGGGTTTAGCCTCCTTGATCTCGTGGTAGATCTACTCTTGTACTACCCATATCTTCAATATTAATCAAGCAGGACGTAGGGTTTTACCTCCATCAAGAGGGCCCGAACCTGGGTAAAACATCGTGTTCCCTGGCTCCTGTTACCATCCGGCCTAGACGCACAGTTTGGGACCCCCTACCCGAGATCCGGCGGTTTTGACACCGACATTGGTGCTTTCATTGAGAGTTCCTCTGTGCCGTCGCACTCAGGAAGGATGCCTCCTCCCGTCTTTAAAGATGGAGCCATCGCTAAGGGAGCCTTGGCTGTCGGCCAAACTCTTCGGTTAGGTGGTTTCCTCATGACCGCCTGTTCGGCTGTTGCGCCGACGGTGACCTCTCGGGTCATCAAAAGCAACCTACACATCAGCTCGGAGTTCGTCGAGCAGCTAGATCCAATGGAGCTCTCTTCCGTAAACGAGCTCTTGGATCACATCGCCGCCCTGGGGGTCGCTACGGTTACGACCAGGTTGGGCTTAAACCCGATCTAAGAGAAATTAACTCTCCCCAAGTCACCCACCACGTTGCTGTGGTAGAGGCACAGTGCGGCGACCCTTCATCTATTCTAAGGACTAGCTACGTCCGAATTCCCGACCCCTCCAAGCCGGATACCCGCGGAGGGGAGGATGTAACTCAAGACCTGAGCTTAGGATCAGGCAACGGGCTAGATTCATTGGACAACACCCAAGAATCCGAACTTGAGAGTTCGGAAACTCTTCGGCCTCCGAATCCTGGATTGGGTGAGGTTTCAGATTCAACGACACCCGCCCACCCGATCATAAACGATCTCTCCCAAATCAGGCAGAGGCCCGAGGAAACAGTACATCATTACTGGGCCAGATTCCTCCTGGTTATGAATAGGATAAAGGATTGCCGCGAGGGAGACGCAATCTCAATTTTTTGAAGTAATTGCATGGACAAGGGAATCCTCAACGCCATAAGTCGTCGTGATATTACACGCTTCACTGACTTGGCGTCCATAGTACAAAAATACTGTGCGATGGAAAGCGCCTGGAAAACCGAAATAAAATTTTGGGCTAATCCGGCTTTGAGTAGTTATCCCGTCCGAACTAAGAGGGTGCATCATCATAGGACACCCGGGATAAACACCAAAAAGCCAAAACCCTCTACAGGGCATGGAACTGTACTGGAAAAGTGGCTTGATGGACCCTGTAGAATTCACAGTACAGAGGATGCCACACCAACTCACAGCCTTAGAGCATGTTGGATACTCCGGCAGGTGGCCAAAATCGGCGAGGACCTCCTAATTCTGGAGGCCGCAGAAAGCCAGCCCAAGGACACCAGTACCGTTCTCACGGTCTTCGAGACTTTCGCATCAAACAATGTGCGAAAAAGAACACTACGCAGCCTTGCCGAAGTCTATCAAGTTGCAACAATAAATCCATGGAGCGACACTGCCATTACCTTCAACGCAAGTGATGAACCTAGATTCTGAACAGCCCGAGCACCAGCCGCATTGGTCCTCAGCCCCATAGTGGACGGCGTTCGCCTCACCAAGGTGCTCATGGATGGAGGCAGCGGACTGAACCTCATTTATGTGGAAACCCTTCAAAAAATGGAAATAGACTGGAACCGCGTCGAGCGAAGCAGCACATCCTTTAGAGGAATAATCCCCAGTCGGGAAGCGCGCTGCACAAGAAAAATAACACTAGATGTGGTGTTCGGCACGCCGGATAACTACACGTCTGAAGAAGTCACGTTTCAGGTGGCCCCGTTTAAGAGCGGATATGACGCTTTACTAGGGGGGAAGCATTCACAATCTTCCAAGCAATACCCCATTACGGGTACATGAAGCTTAAGATGCCCGGGCCAAACGGAATTATCACTCTAGCTAGTGATCCGGACATAGCACTCCGCGCCGAAAACAAGACAGCCGCATTAGCCCTTGAGGTGCTATCCGAAGCCTTACCGGCCGAGGAACTGACTGCGCTGCGCTCCACGGTTAACAGGGACGACGTGATACTCGACAAGAGATCCAAATCCACATCCTTCAAGCCAGCTGACAAAATAGTCAAATTCCAGGTCCATCCAACGGACCCCAATAAAACAACTTCCATCGGGGCACGACTAAACCCTGATGTAGACGCCGCACTGCGAGAATTCCTACGAGAGAACTGGCACATCTTCATCTGGCACCCTTCAGACATGCAAGGGATCCCACGCAGGCTGGCCGAACACAGCTTAAATATCCAAAAAGGATTTAAACCTGTCAAACAAGCCCTTCGGCATTTTTCCGAACCCAAGAGACAAGCTATGGGAGAGGAGCTAGCCAAGCTATTGGAGGCCGGATTCATCAGAGACATAAAACATCCGGACTGGCTAGCAAACCTGGTGATGGTACCAAAGAAGGACAAATCCTGGCGCCTGTGTGTCGATTTTAAAGACCTTAACAAGGCTTGCCCAAAGGATCCCTTCCCCCTCCCCCATATTGATCAAATTATCGATGCCACCGCAGGACACGATTCGTTGTGTTTCCTCGATGCATACTCCGGTTACCATCAAATCAAGATGGCAGAATCAGACCAAGCTGCAACAACATTCATCACACCATACAGCCCATTCTGCTTCAACACAATGCCCTTCGGGCTGAAAAACGCCTGCGCAACATATCATCGCATGATCAAGACATGTCTGGCAAACCAGACCGGCAAAACAGTGGAGGCGTACGTGGATGATGTGGTCATCAAATCAAGACATGTCGAATCTCTAGTAGACGACTTGAGCCTTACATTCGATAACCTACGAAAATATGACATCAAGCTCAACCCAGAAAAATGTGTCTTCGGCGTTCCAGCCGGAAAGCTCTTGGGCTTCATTGTATACGGTAGAGGAATTGAAGCAAATCCAGCCAAGATCCGAGCTTTGTCACAATTGGATGTCCCAAAGGACCTTAAACAAATACAAAAATTAACCGGATGCGTGGCGGCTTTAAGCCGCTTCATCTCCCGTTTGGGAGAAAAGGCACTACCCCTCTATCGCCTCCTTCGGCACACCGAACACTTCGAGTGGACGGATGCCTCCACGGCTGGACTTGATGAAATAAAAGCCATATTGGGAACAAACCCAGTCCTGGCCGCGCCAAACACCGGCGAACCAATGTTATTGTACATTGCAGCAACACATCAAGTTGTCAGCGCAGTGCTCGTTGTTGAGCGGGAAACGGACGGACACAAATTCCCCCTTCAAAGGCCGGTCTACTACGTGTCCACTGTCCTCACTCCATGCAAATCACGGTACCCACATTATCAAAAGATTGCATACGCGGTATTCATGGCATCCCGGAAGCTACGACACTACTTTAAAGAGTGCTCCATAACAGTAGCCTCGGGAGTACCACTCAATGATATCATCAACAACCGCGATGCAACGGGCCGGATTGCAAAATGGGTCATCGAGATTCTCCCATTCGATATAACCTATAAGCCATGCAAGCTATTAAATCGCAAGTTTTGGCCGACTTCGTCGCAGAATGGACGGAGGCCGAGCTCCCTAAAGAGTACGGCACATATTCAAACTGGATTATGCATTTCCATGGCTCCAAAATGTTGGCCGGACTAGGTGCCGGCGTCGTCCTGACGTCCCCCACAGGAGACACAGTCCAATATGTGCTCTAGATCATGTACACGGATTCCAACAATGCAGCCGAATATGAGGCCCTCCTACATGGCCTCTGGATAGCAGTATCCATGGGTATCCAGCGCCTAGAGGTACGTGGGGATTCAAACCTCGCGATATCCCAAATAAATGGAGACTTCGACGCCAAGGACCCAAAAATGGCAGCTTACTGCAATGCCGTCCTAAAAATGTCAGCTCGGTTCGAAGGGCTGGAGTTTCACCATATAGCCCGAGAAAACAATCAAGCGGCGGACGTCCTAGCACGCATTGGAGCAAAACGCGATGCAGTCCCCCAACATCTTTTTGGAAAGATTGTTCAAGCCATCCGTAGCATGGGAGGGGGAACCCGCAAACAACAGCCCGAACCCAGCCGCACCACTCGACGCCGAACAATCTGACACAATTGGAGGCTCTGCCAACGAAATTACACCTTCAGCCCACGTAATAATGGCAGTTATCACCCCATGGACAGAACCATTCCTAGCCTACCTTACCAGGCAGGAACTCCCGAAGGACCAAAATGAGGCCCGCTGCATAGTGCGGCGAGCAAAAGCCTACAGAGTCCATGAGGGAGAGCTTTATAAGAAAAGCACTACCGAAGTCCTTCAAAGGTGCATGTCCGAAGAGGAAGGGCGGAACCTTCTGGCTGAAATTCACGCCGGACTCGGTGGTCACCACACCGCTGCTCGGTCCCTTGTTTGCAAGGCTTTCCGTACAGGCTTTTATTGGCCGACGGCCCGGGCAGACGCTTAGGACCTAGTCCAACGATGCGCTGGTTGCCAACTTTTTGCCAACCAAAGCCATGCCACCCACCGCACTCCAAACTATACCCATCACCTGGCCTTTTGCGGTCTGGGGGCTTGACATGGTCGGACCCCTTAAAGGTGGAACCCATAAGAAAAAATACTTACTGGTCATGGTGGATAAGTTCACCAAATGGATAGAAGCCAAGCCTGTTAAAACGGCCGAATCCGGACCGGTGATAGACTTCATATCTGGGGTTGTACACCGTTATGGCGTCCCCCATAGCATCATAACCGATAACGGTACAAACTTTACCGCCGACGAGGTAAAACTCTGGTGCAAAAACATGGGCATCAAGCTCGATTATGCTTCCGTCTATCACCCACAAATCAACGGCCAGGTCGAACGTGCAAATGGTCTTATCATGAGCGGCATTAAACCCAGACTAGTGCGGTCCCTCAAGGAATCTAACATGCACTGGGTAGAGGAGCTCGACTCCGTGCTATGGGGGTTGCGGACCACGCCAAATCGCACCACCGTACACACCATTTTTTATGGTGTACGGCGCAGAAGCAGTTCTGCCCTGTGACATAATTCATGACTCACCTAGAGTGCGCATGTACGAAGAAAGAGAAGTCGAGCTCGATCGGCAGTACAACTTGGATGCCTTGGAGGAGGAGCGTGATGTGGCAAAGGCCCGTTCCACATTTTATCAATAGCAGGCGCGAAGATATCAAAGCAGAGAAGTACGGGCCAAAAATTACAATGTTGGTGAACTAGTTCTATGCCTGCCGGATAAGAAAAAGGACAAACTCAAGCCCAAGTGGGAAGGTCCATTCATAATCGACCAAGTCCTGACCGGTGGGGTGTACCGCCTGCGAGATGCGTTGAACAACCGACTCGAGCCGAACCCGTGGAACACCTCCCGTCTCCGAAGATTCTATGCCTAGCGCCGGACTCTGTGTTCGTCTCCTTCCTTTGTCCATTCCTTGTTGAATTTTTTTGTCTTACATTTCTCTCCTTCCCATTTTTTCTTTTATAGCTCTTAAAGGCTCATATAGTGACGCGCCACTCGCGCTCATTAAACCTGGGGGCTTCTTTAATAGAAGCTTATTTATACGGGCTTCACGCCCAACACATGCGTCAAACTTCCGCATGTACCTTTTTCTTCACCATTATATGCATCGATATGACTTAAGTTTTGGCCAAGCTGGGTTGCCTGGCTCCTGTGCTTACCCCTACGTTCCCGATTGTTCGGCTAGGCAGTAAAGGGAGCACCTCTGCGATTGTTACTGCCGGGTCAGCCGGACGTGTACCTCAGACTGGGTGAAGCCGAAAGCTAGCGTTCTTAAGGGAATATTCGGTCAGTGAAATAAAAGATGATCTTTTTTACTCATTTTATGCGCCCCCAGATGCTTTTTCTGCGTCTCTTCACGCAGTCCGGACATGCACATTAGGGCATGCCTCCCAGTGAAAGGAACCCCTAACGGAACTATTCTCTCTGGAAGATGTTTCTTACTAAACATGTAATATAACATAACTAGTTGGGCACTTGTCTGATAAAGCACTGATGACCCCTACTCCTGGTCTCCACGCATACCCCGGTTCTTATATAACCGCTAGGGTATTCGGACACACTCCGGACCGTCAGGTCCCGAGGTTGAAGCGAAAAGGTCGGCAACGACAAACGATCTATAATCCGGCTAGAAGGCATTACACATGTCAATTCAAAATTACACAGTCATTCTAACTGATTGTATTCCTCTTCTATACCATCTAACAGGCTGTCTAATTTACAGTCCTGCTGGGAATACTTCGCGGCCAACTCTACTTGGCCGTACACTAAGCTTATAGGGATCTCCTTCCCGTCAGGCCCCACTGGTCCGACCTCGGCCATGTGGTTTGGGTCAGACTTCGTAAAATGGGTCTTCACCATGGCCTAGGCCTCCCTAGCACCTTGTCGGCAGGCTGATATCTTCCACAACCGGAAGTGCCACCGAGCTCCCTGCAGCTTCTCTGCAAGCTCTCCAAGGTCCCCGGGCACGGAGTGGGCAGGCCATAAGGCTTGGGCAATACCTCGCACCGCCTGCCAAATTTGCTCGTTGTCAGGACCCCGATTCCAAGCCACATCGATCTAGCCGGTAACACCTCATATCAGTTTGCGGCCTCACGCACGGTATCCCACGGTGTCGCCTTACCATGGCCCGGGACCGTTTGCGCCTTTTGGCTCACGTATATGATAGTGTCGCTAGCATCCATATGACAGAGAACCCGGGCCGACATGGCTAGTCGTGAACCCAAAGCGGCACAGACCTATGGAGATAGGCATACATGAATCACATCAAACATGTCGGTCATCAACGAGTGATTTCGGGCTGTAGCACTGGGCTAACGGGGCTCCGGGGATCTCGGGCTATACCAGGCTAGGCAGGACTCCGGAAGTCACCGCGTGACATTTCCTCGAAGGGACAGACATAGGGATGAAGTGAAACACATGCCGGCCAGTCAAGTGTCCTGAACAGTAGTGCTGGGCTAGCAGGACTCCGGTGAACCGGGCTGTAGCGGACTACTATGGCTCGAGGGACACTAGACTACATTTCCCCATAAGAAAGGCTGCCAAGGATAAAAAAACTAGATTGTCGGATTCCACTCATACCAAGCATTTCAATCATACACACAATATGCCCGATATGAGTACATACAACATGGCATCACAACAAAACTCTACAACTCAAGTACTTTATTTAAAGGCTCCAGAGAGCCATACATAACATGTTCATATAGATAGGGGTCACATGACCCGACACTCAAGTCATACAATCATACAAGCATATGCGGAAGCAACTAGTCTGAGTACAGACTCTAGAAAGAAAGAAGGCTTCTCGAAGCCTGTCTATCTACATAGGGCCCTCCATGGCCGAGATCACCACCTGGGTGGCTAGTCACTCGTCGACGTCAAGGTCTACATAGAACCCATCGGAGGGGGCGGTGTTGTCGTCTAAAAACAATAAATAAGCAAACATGAGTACAAAGGTACTCTGCAAGTCTTACATCAGAACCTACTATACATGCTTATTCTCAAGAAGGTGGTGGGGTTAATGCAGCAAGCCAGCTTTGATTCTTGGCTAAACTATCCTACGGAACTTCACTAGTAAAATAGTTTTCGCACACGAGTCCACTACTCACCAACACAATACTCCACCGGGGATCCTCCCTCGTCATCCTACGAGAGGGCCATCCTCGGTACTCACACTTATCTTGAGTCTTTTAGTAGTATCCATTAACTTGTCTATGAACTGTATAGGCAACCAAGTAGTCCTTTATCGTGGACGCGGCTATTCGAATAGTTTCATACCCTATAGGGGTGTACTTCGTCACACATGTTTCCACCACTTAGCGTCTGCACACGGCATGTGCTCGGCAGACTTCAAGCGAAAACCGACGTGGGTGTAGACCACGACCTAACTAACCTCACAAGTCTCTAGTCCAGGTTTATCGCCTATTCAGATTCCATCCGCAAGGAAATCTGGCCAGGGTGTCCTCAACGGCCCCAAACGATGTGTACAGGGTTCCGAGACGCCAAACGGGCGCCCGGCATACCCGGCCATAGTGTATCTACCGCATCATAGCCCACCCCTAGGGTCAGCGCTACGCACGGCCGCCAACACATGTCCTACAAACACCAGAAACTAGTTGCAACTCCTGGACAGAGGCGAGAGGGGTCAGTAAGTCGAGCGGGGTCATATTTCAGGGCCCAATGTGTGGTAGTAGCTGAATCTTAAATCATGCATACAAACCTCAGTTCTTAGGGACGGTCTCAATGAAACAACCCACCATGTACTCCTACATGGCCTCTCATCGATACCTTTACCAAAACATGTTCAACACATCCCTCACAGTACCGACATAAGCATTTCACTCTAGCCCATCACCCAGATGAACCAGACCTGACACAACTCTAAGCATAGCAGGCATAGCAGGGTAGGAATCACAAAACATGGCTCAATCAACTCCTACCCATGCTAGTGGGTTTCATCTAGTTATTGTGGCAATGACAGGTCATGCAGAGGATAAGGGTTCAACTACCGTAGCACACAGCAGTTTGAATCGCGTTGTCTTAATGCAGTAGACAAGAGCAGAAGCGAGAACATGGGTTTGTATCGGAATGATCAATGGGTGCTTACCTGATGGAGTGGTAGCGGGATACTGCCCTTCAGTTGGATACTCGTGAATATCCTCGGAGGCAGAACCTACCACGAAGAACACATCGGAACACAATCAACACATGACGATATGCAACAATATGATGCATGCTATGACATGGCAATATGATTGTGTCTTGGCCTAATGCAAGCTAGAATAGACAGGGATGAACTCATTTGAATCAAAGATTCAAATATTAGCTCATTGAACATGGCATTTAAAGTGCATTTCCTTATTCTGCTTAAACAGCAAGGTAAACTTGTTTTGTCATGCATGAAACCATTACAGATGGATAGATTGAATTTTTCTGATAATTTTTCATATATAATTTATCTCATTTGGAGCTATGGTTGAATTTCTATGAATTTTTGAAGTTTGAACTATTTTCTAGAATTTCCTGAATAAAAATAATTCCAGAAATTCAATTACTGCGTCAGCAACGCGTCAGGGTGACGTCAGCAGGTCAAAGGCGCCAGCCAGGTCAAACCTGACTGGTGGGGCCCATTGGTCAGTGTCTCTGTGCACTAACTACGTTTAGTTAGCCTAATTAACTGGCACGGCCCACTAGTCAGCGACTATACTAATTAAACTAACCTATTTAGTTAGCACTAACAGGGTAATTAGTCGGGCGGGGCCCGCATGTTGGTGAGAGGGAGGGGGGTCAACCCATGTCAGCAGGTCAACCTCGCCGGTCAGCGGGTCAAAACCTGTCGGCGTTTAGCCGCCGGCGAGGCCAGACGCGGTGGCGCGCTGTGGAAATCGCCCACAGGGCACCAATTGCGACATGGTTGGGTTCTACGGTGAGCTGGGGCTCGTGCGCATCCAGCGGTGGCAGTGGGAGGGCGCGAGGTGGCCGGAATCGAGCCCGGCGACGAGCTGGGCGGCGGTGGCGCTCGGGCACAAACGGGAAGTGGTGCTACGGTGCACGAGAGGGCGAGCTGGTGGCCGTTATCGGCTCCTGGAAGCACGGTGAGTTCGGTGACACGCTCGAATGCGAGCACCAACGACTGTGGCTGCGGCGGCGACATGGACGGCGGCCGGAAGCTCACGGCTCCGGCGATTGGCGTGGCTAGAGCGAGCAAAATCGCGCGGGGAGAGAGGGGAATCGAAGAGGAGCTCACGGTGGACTCGCTGAGAAGCCCAGCGTGCTCGGGGAAGCACCGGAGCGAAGCGGGGCGGCGAGGGGATCTCCGGCGACCCGAGGAGGAAGAAGATGAAGCAGCCAGCGATGCAGGCCGTCCCAGCGCTCGGGGCCAGGGTGGAGCGAAGCGGCGGACGATGGCAGAGCTTGCAGACAAGGTGGGGAGGCGAGGGGAGCATGGTGGTCGTGGTTACGTCGGCGGTGCGGCTGCGCTCGGTTGAGCTAGAGGGAGAGAGCCAGGGGAGGGGATGGGGATGAGAGAGTGAGCGAGGGGGTTCCAGGGGTGCGTGGCGTCGTTGGGGACGTCCAGAGCATCAAGGACGCAGGCAGGCAGGGTGGAGGTGGCGCGCGCGTGCCGGCGCGCCGCGGGCACACGCCCTCTGCCTACTGTCGAAGGAGGAAGAAGACCGGGGAGCCCCTGGTGGGCTGGGCCAGAACAGGAGCTGGGCCGGCTCTGCTACAGGTAAGAAGCCCAGGTAAACTCTTTCTCTCTCTGTTGTTTTCTGTTGTTTTCTTTTTCTATTTTTCTGTAGCTTTAGGGCTTTATTAAAAATACCTAGGCACTTTCTAAAATCCTGAAAATAATTGTGGGCTCTGTTGGGATTATTCCGAACAGCAAACATTTATTTCCAGAATTATTTGAGCATTTGAATTATTTTATAGCATTTAAATGCCCAAATTCAAATATTTATGATTTAAATCAATGACCTTCTATTGACCTAGAAAGTTGTGCACCAATTTTGCCAGAGGTTCTAACCCATGGCAAAGAGGGTGAACATTTTAGAAGGGCATTTCAGGTTCATTGAAATTATTTTTAGTAAACCCTAGTTGATTTCAGGGGGGTGCTGGGGGTTCTGCCTTTCCCATTTCAAGTTTCTGATGAAAGTAAACATGATGCACACTCTAATGCATGGACTAGCTAGGGTGTGAGAACTCACCCCCACTCAAAAGAATCTCGTCCCGAGATTTAGGATCCTCTGGAAAGAAGGTGGGGTACTCGAGTCGAAGACGATCCTCCCTTTCCCAAGTGGCTTCTTCCTCAGAATGGTGTGACCATTGAACCTTGAGAAACTTGATATTACGACGTCGAGTGGTACGCTCGGCTTGATCAAGGATACGAACGGGATATTCCCGATAAGAGAGGTTATCTTGTAGATCAAGCGTTTCGTGGTCCACTCCACGGATAGGATCCGCGAAGCAACGCCTGAGTTGCGAAACGTGGAAGACATCGTGAACTCTGAAAAGATGCGGAGGTAGTTCCAATTGGTAGGCAACTTCTCCTCGTTTGGCAAGAATGCGAAAGGGTCCAATGTAACGGGGAGCCAATTTGCCTTTGATACCGAAACGATGGGTTCCCTTTAACGGAGTAACCCGAAGGTAAGCCTTCTCGTTGACTTCATAAGTCATAGTCTTATGTTTGCGATCATATTGACTCTTCTGACGAGATTGGGCTGTTTTCAATTTCTCATGAATAATGCGAACCTGCTCTTCCGCTTCCTGAATCATATCCGGGCCAAAGAGTTGTCTTTCCCCGGTTTCTGACCAGTTAAGAGGCGTTCGACATTTTCGTCCATAGAGAACTTTGAAAGGAGCTTTGCCCAAGCTAGCTTGATAACCATTGTTATAAGCAAACTCCGCGAATGGAAGGCATTTCTCCCAACTCATTCCGAACGAGATAACAGAAGCTCGGAGCATATCTTCCAGAATTTGATTGACTCGCTCTACTTGACCACTTGATTGAGGATGGAAGGTGGTGCTAAAAGAGAGATGAGTCCCCATAGCATTTTGGAAACTTTCCCAAAATCGAGAGGTGAAGAGACTCCCATGGTCTGAGTTAATTTCCAATGGAACACCATGAAGAGACACTATTCAGGAGATGTATAAATCAGCTAGCTGGCTAGCGGTGATACTCTCACGAACAGGTGGGAAGTGGGCTACTTTGGAAAGTCGGTCGATCACAATGAAGATGGCATTATTCCCTCTCTTGGTCCTGGGAAACCCAGTGATTAAATCCATACTGATTTTATCCCATTTCCATTCAGGAATAGCCAAAGGTTGAAGGGTGCCAGCAGGCCGTTGGTGCTCTGCTTTAACACGACGACAGACGTCGCAATTAGCAATGTATTGAGCGATTTCTCTCTTCATCCTAGTCCACCAAAACCTCTGGCGTAGGTCTTGATACATTTTGGTACTACCGGGATGAATGGTGAGAGGGGATTCATGAGCTTCCTTAAGGATCAACTGGCGTAGATGTTGTTTCTTGGGAACCACCAGACGGTTCTCGAAGAAGATAGCACCTTGCTCATCCATGGAGAAACATTTAGCAACTCCGCTAACGATGTTTTCCTTAATCTGGGATATGCCCTTATCACGCTTCTGGGCAGCTATGATTTGATCCATAAGGGTAGGTTTCGCCACCAGGGTGGATAGGAATCCTCGAGGAACAAAAGATTAAACTTACGAAATTCCTCATGGAGAAGTGGTTGACTTTGTTGTAACATCAGGTTGTAACAATAGGATTTACGGCTTAGTGCATCAGCCATGACATTGGCTTTGCCCGGGGTGTAAGTTATTCCTAAGTCGTAATCCGAGATCAACTCGACCCAACGTCTTTGCCTGAGATTCAAATCCGGTTGGGTGAAGATATATTTCAAACTTTGGTGATCGGTGAAGATTTCACAACGATTACCGAGGAGGTAATGTCGCCAAGTTTTAAGTGCATGGACTACAGCTGCAAGCTCTAGATCATGTGTGGGATAATTTTCCTCATGTGGGTGTAACTGCCATGAAGCATAGGCAATTACCTGACGATCTTGCATGAGTATGCAACCTAGTACTTGTCGCGAGGCATCGCAATAGATAATAAAGTCCTTGGAGAAGTCTGGTGGTACCAGTACAGGGGCAGATGTCAGGCGTCTTTTTAGTTCCTGAAAGCTGAACTCGCATTGCGGAGTCCACTCGAACTTTTTATCTTTCTTCAGGAGTTCAGTTAGAGGTTTAGCAACCTTGGAGAAATTTTCGACGAAGCGGTGACCATAGCTCGCTAGGCCAAGGAAACTCCGAACTTGCTTGACCGTCTCGGGTGGAGTCCAATCAAGGACGGCTTGAACTCACTCGGGATTAACAGCAATACCCTTACCAGAGATTACATGGCCTAGATAGGTCACTTCTGGCAACCAAAATTCACACTTGGAGAATTTGGCATAAAGGCGATGCTCTCGAAGTTTCATCAATACCAGCCTTAGATGTTCGGCATGTTCCTCTTCATTCTTGGAGTAGATGAGTATGTCATCGAGGTATACTACGACGAATTTATCCAAGTACTCCATGAAAACCGAGTTCATTAACCGGGAGAAGGTGGCTGGGGCATTGGTTAAACCGAAGGACATAACGGTGTACTCGTATTGGCCATAACGAGTAACAAAGGCCGTTTTGGGAATGTCCCCGTATCTGATTTTGATTTGATGGTAACCCAACCTCAAATCCATCTTGGAGAAGACTGAGGATCCAGCGAGCTGATCATACAGATCGTTGATCCTGGGAAGCGGGTATTTGTTCTTGATGGTGACCAGGTTGACGGGTCGGTAATCCACAACCATTCGATCTGTTCCATCCTTCTTCTTGACGAAGAGGACGGGGCAAGCCCAAGGAGAGGAACTAGGACGGATGAAACCCTTGTTCAAGGACTCATCGAGTTGGTTCTTAAGCTCGGCCAGTTCTAAGGGTGCCATCTTGTAGGGTCTTCTAGAAATTGGAACGGTTCCTGGAACGAGGTCTATCACAAACTCGACATCCCTGTCAGGTGGAACACCTGGCAGTTCTTCTGGAAATACATCCGGAAAGTCTCGGACTACCGGAACATCCTCAAGGTCTGGAAGGGGGTTGGCATTTAGGGAGTAAAGTTGGCGCTTGGCCACTCGAGTTAAGACATTAACTGTCTTGCCCGATGGGTGAGTAAGTTGAACGGTTCTAGTGGCACAGTCAATCTTAGCATAGTGAGCTGACATCCAGTCCATACCTAAGATGATGTTTATGTCCGACGACTTGAGAGCTATTAAGGATGCAAGGAAGACAAGTCTATCGACAAGAATTTCGTTCCCATGGCTTACTCTAGAAGTTTGCCATCTAGAACCAGGGGTTTGAATTCCCATGGTAGAGGGCATGTCACAGAATGTCATGTTATGCAGTCGAGCATAGTTCTCGAATATGAAAGAATGAGATGCTCCAGTATCGAAAAGAACAGATGCCGGATGGCAGTTAACAAGGAGCGTACCAAGGACGACGTTAGGATCCTCATGAGCCTCCTCGGCTGAAACATAATTGACATGGCCACATGCAGTGGTGGCCGGCTTGGCGTAGAAAGTCTTTCCCGCGGGCTTACCACGGCCAACGGACTTTCCAGTTTGATTGGGGTTGTTGTTCTGGGGACACTCTCGGCTATAGTGACCCGGCTCTCCACACTTGAAGCATGTTACCACATTGGGGGGTGGAGCAGCGTTAGCAGCGGGGCCACCATAGGGCTTGGGCGGTGCAAATTGCTGGTTGGGACGAGGCGCCTCAAAGGATGGCCTCGGGATGAACCTGGGTGGCAGTGCCGTGCTTGGAATCCACACTCGGCGCTTCTGAGCTCCAGAGCCGGATGAAGAGCCAAAGTCACGGGAGTGCTTGCGTGAAGCGTCATAATCAGTCTGGCCTGTCTCAGCACTGATGGCTTTATTGACCAACTTCTGAAAAGATGTGCACTCGTGCAGACGGAGATCGCGGCGAAGCTCAGGGCTAAGTCCCTTGCGGAACCTTGCCTGCTTCTTGGCGTCAGTAGAAACCTCTTCAGGGGCATAACGGGCCAGATTCCCAAATTCACGACTGTAAGCATCCACAGTCAGTCTTCCTTGGGTGAAGTTGCAGAACTCCTCCCTCTTGCGATCCATGAGACCTTCCGGGATGTGATGGTCACGGAAAGCCTCACTGAATTCAGCCCAAGTAGTGATTTGACCGACCGGGCACATAGCTTCGAAGTTTTCCCACCAAAGGCTAGCAGGGCCTTCGAGATGATAGGTAGCATAAGTAACCTTGTCGGCTTCGGCTACGTTGGCAGAACGTTGCTTGTGGGTGATGCTGCGAAGCCAGTCATCCGCGTCGAGGGGCTCGACGGAATGGTTAAACTTTGGTGGGTACAGCTTGATAAAGTCATTGATTGACACCAAGTCATTTCGCGGGTGGCGTGCAGTGTTCTGCTCAATCCGCTCCAGCAGGCGGTTAGTCTCACGCTTGTTTCTTTCCGCGTCCAGCATTACTTCGGCCAGAGAAGGCGGGTGACGCAGATTTTCACCTCTAGCAGCACTGGCTTCCCCCTGCTCCGGGACAGCAGGGTTGCCGCAGGTGTTGACCATCCTAGGAGAAAACAAGACAACGGTTTAGACAAGGATGGCTCAAACTTAGCAAGGAAGTGCAGAATGTAATGGATAACACGGAATGCAGAGATGTTCATCCGTATGTCATGGTAATATAAAACTGCCATATATATACGAACGGTCATACACATCATACATAGTTTAGTACAAGCCCAGGCTACAGTACAACTATGATGAAAGATGTTACATCTCATCGGAGGCATTCCAAGCTCCTATACATTATTTGTCTACACCTCCGGAATCGATTACACGCAAAGTCATATTCCACAAGTCACGCAGGACAGTGGAGATACAACTACTACAATACTAGTGGTACTACTACTAACTCAGACAGCTCCGTAGTAGTCCTCATAGAAGTCACCTCCATAGCCTGGAAGTTCAACGTGATCATCCGGAAACAGACGGTCCTGGGGAGCCCGTGGACCATAGGGGCTAGGATGAGGTCTTGGACCAACAAACGGTGGCCTGCGGGGACCACGGGGTGGGATGATGCCTCCCACATCACGCCAATCCACCATGTCTGGCAGAGCTGATCTCACAGGATACAGATCCCTTGTATCCTTACATCCAGCTTGCACCACAGGTGCAAACCGAGTCAATGTGGCCCAATGATCAGCACGGGTATTGAAAAGCTCTAGCCTCAGGGCCCGATTCTCTCGGTCCTTATCTTCGAGCATCTCAGTAGTGGTACGAGTTAATGAGTCCTCCTGAGTGGAGTCAGCATAGATGGCCTGAAGATACCCTTGCGCTCCCGGAAGTGAAGCTGGCATGTAACGGAACTCGGTGTTCCGGAGCAGGCCAGTCCGGACTCGCATGATGGTCATCATGGAATAGGCAACATCCTGCACAGCCATCTCAACGGTAACCCTGAGTCCATAGGAACAGTGAAGGGGCTCGGTAGATCCAGGATAAGAAGGAAATATCCTGACGGTGCAGAAATACTGGCTTTGATTAAAGTCGCGGAATTGCTCTTCGACAGTGTATTCGGGATACCAACGGTAACCCGTCTCGATCATGACCCAGACTAACATAGTAGTATGACTGGGCACGTCGAGGCACCTGGTCAGGTGAACCACTTGGTTTTGAGGACGGTTGGCCATCTGAAAGCACCACCACAATGCAAAGACATTAGAATTTCTAGGGAAAATTGGACAGCATAACGGTTGTAAATGCTCAAAAAAAGATTTGAGACATCCACAACAGTTCACAATACCACTCAACAACATCATATCAAGGTTCTGATTCAATTAGCAACATACTAAGAATAGTAGAAACTGAACTGGAACTCATAACAATAATCCTATAAGCTACTACGGATTAGTAACACGTGAACCTGATAGAAAAAGAGAGCCTAGTCCTTAACCCACGTTGAATGAGGAGAGAATGACTCAGATCAGAGGCATAGGTAAAGGAGTAAAAGAACCTTATGTTCCTTCCCACAATCAATTCCCCTACATATAACTAAAGCATTTCTAGACTCGACATCGACCAGTTTGGCTCAACGAACCTACAGGCAGTCCGGCTCTGATGCCAACGCTGTCAGGACCCCGATTCCAAGCCACATCGATCTAGCCGGTAACACCTCATATCACTTTGCGGCCTCATGCACGGTATCCCACGGGTGTCACCTTACCATGGCCCAGGACCGTTTGCGCCTTTTGGCTCACGTATATTATAGTGTCGCTAGCATCCATATGACAGAGAACCTGGGCCGACATGGCTAGTCGCGAAGCCAAAGCGGCGCAGACCTATGGAGACAGGCATACATGAATCACATCGAACATGTCGGTCATCAACGTGTGATTCCGGGCTGTAGCACTGGGCTAACAGGGCTCTGGGGATCCCAGGCTCTAGCAGGCTAGGCAGGACTCCGAAAGTCACTGCGTGACATTTCCCCAAAGGGACAGACATAGGGACGAAGTGAAACACATGCCGGCCAGTCAAGTGTCCTGAACAGTAGTGCTGGGCTAGCAGGACTCCGGTGAACCGGGCTGTAGCGGACTACTATGGCTCGAGGGACACTAGACTACATTTCCCCATAAGAAAGGCTGCCAAGGATAAACAACTAGATTGTCAGATCCCACTCATACCAAGCATTTCAATCATACACACAATATGCCCGATATGAGTACATACAACATGGCAACACAACAAAACTCTACAACTCAAGTACTTTATTTAAAGGCTCCAGAGAGCCATACATAACATGTTCATACAGATAGGGGTCACATGACCCGACACTCAAGTCATACAAGCATACAAGCATATGCGGAAGCAACTAGTCTGAGTACAGACTCTATAAAGAAAGATGGCTTCTCGAAGCCTGTCTATCTACATAGGGCCCTCCATGGCCGGGATCACCACCTGGGTGGCTAGTCACTCGTCGACGTCAAGGTCTACATAGAACCCATCGGAGGGGGCGGTGTTGTCGTCTAAATACAATAAATAAGCAAACATGAGTACAAAGGTACTCAGCAAGTCTTACATCAGAACCTACTATACATGCTTATTCTCAAGAAGGTGGTGGGGTTAATGCAGCAAGCCAGCTTTGAGTCTTGGCTAAACTATCCTACGGAACTTCACTAGTAAAATAGTTTTCGCACACAAGTCCACTACTCACCAACACAATACTCCACCGGGGATCCTCCCTCGTCGTCCTACGAGAGGGCCATCCTCGGTACTCACACTTATCTTGAGTCTTTTAGTAGTATCCATTAACTTGTTTATGAACTGTATAGGCAACCAAGTAGTCCTTTACCGCGGACGCGGCTATTCGAATAGTTTCATACCCTGCAGGGGTGTACTTCGTCACACATGTTTCCACCACTTAGTGTCTGCACACGGCATGTGCTCGGCAGACTTCAAGCGAAAACCGACGTGGATATAGACCATGACCTAACTAACCTCACAAGTCTCTAGTCCAGGTTTATCGCCTATTCAGATTCCATCCGCAAGGAAATCCGGCCGGGGTGTCCTCAACGGCCCCAAACGATGTGTACAGGGTTCCGAGACGCCAAACGGGCGCCCGGCATACCCGGCCACAGTGTATCTACCGCATCATAGCCCACCCCTAGGGTCAGCGCTACGCACGGCCACCAACACATGTCCTACAAACACCAGAAACTAGTTGCAACTCCTGGACAGAGGCGAGAGGGGTCAGTAAGTCGAGCGGGGTCATATTTCAGGGCCCAATGTGTGGTAGTAGCTGAATCTTAAATCATGCATACAGACCTCAGTTCTTAGGGACGGTCTCAATGAAACAACCCACCATGTACTCCTACATGGCCTCTCATCGATACCTTTACCAAAACATGTTCAACACATCCCTCACAGTACCGACATAAGCATTTCACTCTAGCCCATCACCCAGATGAACCAGACCTGACACAACTCTAAGCATAGCAGGCATAGCAGGGTAGGAATCACAAAACATGGCTCAATCAACTCCTACCCATGCTAGTGGGTTTCATCTAGTTACTGTGGCAATGACAGGTCATGTAGAGGATAAGGGTTCAACTACCGTAGCACACAGCAGTTTGAATCGCATTGTCTTAATGAAGTTGACAAGAGTAGAAGCGAGAACATGGGTTTGTATCGGAATGATCAATGGGTGCTTGCCTGATGGAATGGTAGCGGGATACTGCCGTTCAGTTGGATACTCGTGAATATCCTCGGAGGCAGAACCTACCACGAAGAACACATCGGAACACAATCAACACATGACGATACGCAACAATATGATGCATGCTATGACATGGCAATATGATTGTGTCTTGGCCTAATGCAAGCTAGAATAGAAAGGGATGAACTCATTTGAATCAAAGATTCAAATATTAGCTCATTGAACATGGCATTTAAAGTGCATTTCCTTATTCTGCTTAAACAGCAAGGTAAACTTGTTTTGTCATGCATGAAACCATTACAGATGGATAGATTGAATTTTTCTGATAATTTTTCATATATAATTTATCTCATTTGGAGCTATGGTTGAATTTCTATGAATTTTTGAAGTTTGAACTATTTTCTGGAATTTCCTGAATAAAAATAATTCCAGAAATTCAATTACTGCGTCAGCAATGCGTCAGGGTGACGTCGGCAGGTCAAAGGCGCCAGCCAGGTCAAACCTGACTGGTGGGGCCCACTGGTCAGTGTCTCTGTGCACTAACTACGTTTAGTTAGCCTAATTAACTGGCAGGGCCCACTAGTCAGCGACTATACTAATTAAACTAACCTATTTAGTTAGCACTAACAGGGTAATTAGTCGGGCGGGGCCCGCATGTCGGTGAGAGAGAGGGGGGTCAACCCACGTCAGCAGGTCAACCTCGCTGGTCAGCGGGTCAAAACCTGTTGGCGTTTAACCGCCGGCGAGGCCAGACGCGGTGGCGCGCTGTGGAAATCGCCCATAGGGCACCAATTGCGACGTGGTTGGGTTCTACGGTGAGCTGGGGCTCGTGCGCATCCAGCGGTGGCAGTGGGAGGGCGCGAGGTGGACGGAATCGAGCCCGGCGACGAGCTGGGCGGTGGTGGCGCTCGGGCACAAACAGGAAGTGGTGCTACGGTGCAGGAGAGGGCGAGCTGGTGGCCATTATCGGCTCCTAGAAGCACGGTGAGTTCGGTGACACGCTCGAATGCGAGCACCAGCGACTGTGGCTGCGGCGGCGACATGGACGGCGGCCGGAAGCTCACGGCTCCAGCGATTGGCGTGGCTAGAGCGAGCAAAATCGCGTGGGGAGAGAGGGGAATCGAAGAGGAGCTCACGGTGGACTCGCAGAGAAGCCCAGCGTGCTCGGGGAAGCACCGGAGCGAAGCGGGGTGGCGAGGGGATCTCCAGCGACCCGAGGAGGAAGAAGATGAACCAGCCGGCGATGCATGCCGTCCCAGCGCTCAGGGCCAGGGTGGAGCGAAGCGGCGAACGATGGCGGAGCTTGCAGACAAGGTGGGGAGGCGAGGGGAGCACGGTGGCCGTGGTTACGTCGGCGGTGCGGCTGCGGCTGCGCTCGGTTGAGCTAGAGGGAGAGAGCCAGGGGAGGGGATGGGGATGAGGGAGTGAGCGAGGGGGTTCCAGGGGTGCGTGGCATCGTTGGGGACGTCCAGAGCGTCGAGGACGCAGGCAGGCAGGGTGGAGGTGGCGCGCGCGTGCCAGCGCGCCGCGGGCACACGCCCTCTGCCTACTGTCGAAGGAGGAAGAAGACCCGGGAGCCCCTGGTGGGCTGGGCCGGCTCTACTGCAGGTAAGAAGCCCAGGTAAACTCTTTCTCTCTCTGTTATTTTCTGTTGTTTTCTTTTTCTATTTTTCTGTAGCTTTAGGGCTTTATTAAAAATACCTAGGCACTTTCTAAAATCCTGAAAATAATTGTGGGCTCTGTTCGGATTATTCCTAACAGCAAACATTTATTTCCAGAATTATTTGAGCATTTGAATTATTTTATAGCATTTAAATGCCCAAATTCAAATATCTATGATTTAAATCAATGACCTTCTGTTGACCTAGAAAATTGTGCACCAATTTTGCCAGAGGTTCTAACCCAAGGCAAAGAGGGTGAACATTTTAGAAGGGAATTTCAGGTTCATTGAAATTATTTTTAGTAAACCCTAGTTGATTTTAGGGGGGGTGCTCGGGGTTCTGCCTTTCCCATTTCAAGTTTCTGATGAAGGTAAACATGATGCACACTCTAATGCATGGACTAGCTAGGGTGTGTCACTCGTGCAGTTGCGAGAGTTCGGGAAGAAGGTCACCCATAGAACTGGGCATCTCCTCTGCAGGACGACCTGTGAGCATACCTACAGACATTACTCTGTTAGTCGACTTCCTCGCCGAACTCTTTTTTCAAAGTTCGTTCAAGCACTTACTAAATATGCCACGTCGAAGCCGCTGATTCTCCTTCGTGGAGTCCGACAGCTGTCCACGAACATCTTTAAGTTCGACGTCCAGCTTGGTGTTGGCATCCTGAAGATCATTCTTCTCCAGCCTCACCCTTGTCAACATACTCTCACCGGCCTTTAAATGGTGTAAGAGTTGTTGTTTGTGCGGATCTAGTCCGGCGCCATCTGCAATATGATCTATCAGATTTGCACCCACACCGCACGATACTGATCTTTCAAAGTGTATCTTACCTGAGGGGGTCTCTTTGGGCTCCCCTGCTACGGCTAGTGCGGCCTCTAGTTGTGCCTTGCACTTTTCCAGCTCCTGGGACAGTACGGTATTCTTCTTTGTAAGAACCTGCATATTAAATGATCCTTAAATCAGTTGCTCTAAACTGCTTCAAGTCTTGTGGGCTACTGGTATATATATATTTAACCAAAATTTTCTTACCCGTATGTATTTTACATACTGCTCCGTGGCTCTGGCTAAACCATTTTGAGCGGCACGGAGGTACGCATCTCCCGAATTAAAGGCATCTAAAGCCTCTTGGGAGAAACAAGCATCGCGTAGAACTGCCCGGCGACGCCTGTGGTTCTGGCACTCTCCACTTCATAATTTGTGGCAGACAGCCTGTCCTCATCCTCTGTCGAAGGAGCGTCCGGTGCGCGCCTTGTGCCCGCCTCCGCTTCCTGGCCTGACGTTGGAACCTGGCTGGTGGAGGCGCGATTGGCAACCTCTCCGGATGTAGTCTGGCAAGGTCTCTTCGTTCTGAAGATAGCACGAACGTTAATATGCCCTGACAGAATAACTCCAGGGAAACAGAGGGTGCGCTATACCTTTGCGTCGGCATCTCAGTTCAGACTACATTCCTTTTTTGCCCCACGGGGCCCTGCGGCCCCTCGTTGGCTAGCCGCCGCAGGTTCGGCCTCCTGCCTCGGAAATCTCCCCTGCAAAACACGGTTGTCATCAGAAACACCGGAATACGTGAGAGTGGAATCTCTTTTAAGGGAATGGGACTCCGGTTTCCGTCACCTGGGAGGCCGGGATTAACCCTGGGTAATCCGCCGTAATGGCCACCAAGGTATCGTCCTTACTTAGCTGATAGAACACCCCGTCAATAAGCTCCACAGATATGTCCGGATCCCCTTCGGAGTCCGGATTGAGGGACAGTTCTGGGTCCTCGGGCTGTGGAGGACGGCTGTTTATATCCTTTACCTCCTGTCGCAGTTCCTGCATTGAAATCATTAGACTACCTATCTAACCATGGGAGTATAAAACGAACGGGCAAGCGCAATTGTTCACTTACCCAACTTGGAGGATCGTACATACTGAATCCGGCCTGCGGATTGACGCGGTGGAATTCCTCCTTTTCTCCCTTGTACAAAGAGGATAAGATCTTTACTAAGGCGGCGGCTGAGGCCGGCCCCTTACGACCGTAACGGGTGGCGTCATCCTCCCCATTGAAATCCCACATGGGGTGGCCTCTATATTGAAGCGGCTGCACCCCCCGCATAATGCATGCGGCCATGACTCCAATCATGGTTAGTCCGGAATGAGCCAACAGTCTTATTCGGCCCATCAGGTAAAGGACGTCTCTGTCACTTTCTCTCTGAGAGCTCCGTGGACGCCAGCTCAAGCGTTTCTTCAATGGGGCATTGTTGAACTCAGGGAGACCAACTCGGATAGGGTCCGGTAGCGGGACGTCATCTATGTAAAACCATTCCGAAGGCCAGTCCTTGGACGCCTTCTTCGGAGTTCCGGATAGGTATCCGGTCCCGGCAATGCGCCATACTTCGGCTCCGCCCACTTGATAGATAGACCCCTCTTGAGAACGGGGCACCAGGCAGAATAACCTCTTCCACAGCGCGAAATGAGCCTCAATGCCTAAAAATAGCTCGCAAAGGGCAACGAAACCCGCGATGTGTAATACGGAGGCGGGCGTGAGATTGCGCAGCTGGAGGCCATAAAACTTCAGAAGCCCGCGGAGAAATGGATGAATTGGAAATCCCAGTCCCCTTATTAGATAGGGGACGAGGCACACCCGCTCTCCTTTAGAAGGATTGGGGGTGCTCTCCGCTTGTTTTCCGTCATTGTAGGTGGCGAGACCGGCTCGGAACGGGACCATGTATGCCGGGGGAAGAAATCCCTTGGCCTGAAGCGACACTAACTCGCTGTGCAGGATGGTGCAACTCTCCCAGTCCCCGGGTTTGGGACCGGAGGGGCGAGGGGAGGAGCTGCGACGGCTGGACATGTTGGAATGGACCTTTGCTAGAAGCGCTCTGATGATAACTCGTGGAGAGGAGAAGATGTGGTTTGAACCTGAATTCCCATCCAGTTAAATAGGCGGCTCGTTTATATGGCTAGGGGTGTGGATGTAAAAACGCCCCGGCTTTTCGCATTCATTTGACACGCGGAAGACAGCCATTATTGGGCGTAGAAGCCAAGGAGCGCAACATTTACAAGAAACCAGACTTTATTCAACAGGTACACGGAATTTGGAGGAGAACCCGCCTTGCAATGCCGAAGACAATCTGCGCGCCGGACTCATCGTCATTGAAGCCTGGTTTGGGGGCTACTAAGGGAGTCCTAGATTATGGGGTGTTCGGACAGCTGAACTATACCTTCAGCCGGACTCCTGGACTATGAAGATACAAGATTGAAGACTTCGTCTCATGTCCGGATGGGACTTTCCTTGGCGTGGAAGGCAAGCTTGGCGATGCGGATATTCAAGATCTCCTACCATTGTAACCGACTCTATGTAACCCTAACCCTATCCGGTGTCTATATAAACCGGAGGGTTCTAGTCCGTAGAACATCATCAGACAACAATCATACCATAGGCTAGCTTCTAGGGTTTAGCCTCCTTGATCTCGTGGTAGATCTACTCTTGTACTACCCATATCTTCAATATTAATCAAGCAGGACGTAGGGTTTTACCTCCATCAAGAGGGCCCGAACCTGGGTAAAACATCATGTTCCCTGCCTCCTATTACCATCCGGCCTAGACGCACAGTTCGGGACCCACTACCCGAGATCCGCCGGTTTTGACACCGACACCGGTATTGCCACATGAGTCCACTATATCTACCTATATGCGGTATTATTTTTCCGTTCTAAGAAAATTTGCATGTGCCATCTCTAATTTTCAAAATAAACTTCTCTTTTGTGTGTTTGTTTCGCTTGCGGAGTGGTGAGGGGTGGCTAATATTTTCCATGCTAGATGTGTTATTCTCAAGATGAGTGTTTATTCACTTGTCTTTGCACGAGAGTAAGGCAAAGGTATTAGGGATGCCTAGTCCCGAAATGCAAAAAAATGAATTTACTTTATGTTGTCAAATAATAAATTCCTTGGAAACTGTTGGTATGGAGGACACCCGTGGATACGGTTAGCCATGGAAGGTGAAAGTTATGGTGGAAAAAGGAATAAACTTTATTTTCTGTTTGGGAACCGCCTATGATATATCTATGCATGGAAAGTATTGGGAACTCTAAGTCGTTTTCGTTGGTGGGATGGATACACCTCCCAAAATGTTTTTATCTCAATTTTTTCGCTTTGAGCTCTGGCACCTCTACAAATCCCTACTTACCTCCACGATGGGACTTTCTTTTACTTTATGGAATAAATAAATAAATTTGAGTCTGCATCTTTTCTCATAAAAGCACCAACTAGGAGGCAATATGATCGTACTCAAGTATTGGGTGTAGTTAATATTTGAGTGTGTTTCATGAGTGGATCAATTATTGAGCATGATGGGATAGGGGTAACTTATTTTAGCATTGATATTTTGAAAGACATGGTTGCTTGTTGATATGCTTGAGTATCTAAATTATTATGCCAAAACTAGACTATTGCTTTGAATCACATAAAAGTTCAAATGTCCATGCTATAAAGAAAAGAATATGATATGACTTGATGAACAACACTCCACATCAAAAAATCTGTTTTATCACTTACCTACTCGAGGACGAGTAGGAGTTAAGCTTGGGGATGCTGATACATCTCCAACGTATCTATAATTTTTTTATTGTTCCATGATGTTTTAGTATCAATCTTGGGTGTTTCATAATCATTTTATAGTCATTTTATGTCATTTTTTGGTACTAACCCATTGACATAGTGCCCAGTGCCAGTTCTGGTTCCTATTTTTCCATGTTTTTTACATCGCAGGAAATCAATATCAAACGGTGTCCAAATGGCATGAAACTTTACGATGATTTTTTATGGGCCAAAAGGAAGCAGATGGGCCCTGGTTGCACCTAGGGGTGCCCCGAGGGGGGCACAACCCACCAGGGCACGCCAGGAGGCCGTAGCGCGCCCCGGTGGGTTGTGCCCACCTCGGGTGCCCCCCGGACCGCCTCTTTGCTCTATAAATACCCAAACATTCCCAAAACCCTAGGCAAGTCGACGAAATATTCATCCAGCCGCCGTAGAGTCCAGAAACACCGGATCCAATCTAAACACCGTCACGGAGGGGTTCACCACTTCCATTGGTGCCTCTCCGATGATGCATGAGTAGTTCTTTGTAGACCTTTGGGTCCGTAGTTAGTAGCTAGATGGATTCATCTCTCTCTCTCTCTTGATCCTCAATACAATGGTCCCTTGGAGATCCATATGATGTAACTCTTTTGCGGTGTGCTTGTTGGCATCGATGAGCTTCGAGTTTATGGTCAGATCTATGTTTTTATATCCATGAAACTATTTGAGTTTCTTTGTTCTCTTTTATGCATGATCTCTTATAGCCTCGTATTTCTTCTCCGATATTTGGTTTTGGTCTGGCCAACTCGATCTATTTATCTTGCAATGGGAAGAGGTGGCTAGTAATGGGTTCGAACTTACGGTGCTTGATCCTAGTGACAGAAAGGGAACCGACACGTATGTATCGTTGCTACTAAGGATAAAAACACGAGATCTATATCTCCCACCATATAGATAAACGGATCTTGTATACATCATGTCATCGTTCTTATTGCATTACTCCGTTTTCCCATGAACTTAATACACTAGATGCATGTTGGATAGCGGTCGATGTGTGGAGTAATAGTAGTAGATGCAGGCAAGAGTCGGTGTACTAATCTTGGACGTGATGCCTATGTAATTATCATTGCCTGGATATGGTCATAATTATTTGAAGTTCTATCAATTGCCCAACAGTAATTTGTTTACCCATTGTTTGCTATTTTTCTTGAGAGAAGCCACTAGTGAAACCTACGGCCATTGGGTCTTATTTCTCATATATTTGCCTTTGCGATCTACTATTTCCTTGCTTCTATTTTCAGATCTATTAAACCAAAAATACAAAAAATACATTGCTGCACTTTATTTTATTTTTGATCTATTTATCCCATCTATTACAATCTTTTTACCATCACGCACCAATTTCTGGCGCCGTTACCCGAAAGGGATTGACAACCTCTTTAATACGTCGGGTTGCGAGGTGCTGTTATTTGTGTGCAGGGGCTGTTTACGTTGTGTTGCTTGGTTCTCCTACTGGTTCGATAACCTTGGTTTCATAACTGAGGGAAATACTTACCACCACTGTGCTTCATCGTCCCTCCCTCTCAGGGGAAATACCGACGTAGTTCCAGCTGCCACCAGTTTTCTTGCAAGCTTATGATGTGTATCACCGAGGGGGCCCAAAGATACCTCTCCGATACTCGGAGTGAAAAATCCTAATCTTGATCTATGCCAACTCAACAAACACCTTCGGAGATACGTGTAGAGCATCTTTATAATAACCCAGTTACATTATGACGTTTGATAGCACACAAGGCATTCCTCCGGTATCCGGGAGTTGCATAATCTCATAGTCGAAGGAATATGTATTTGACATGAAGAAAGAAATAGCAATAAAACTGAACGATCATTATGCTAAGCTAACGGATGGGTCTTGTCCATCACATCATTCTCCTAATGATGTGATCTCGTTATCAAATGACAACTCATGTCAATGGTTAGGAAACCTTAACCATCTTTGATCAATGAGCTAGTCAAGTAGAGGCTCACTAGGGACATGGTGTTTGTTTATGTACTCACACATGTATTTAAGTTTCTGATCAATACAATTCTAGCATGAATAATAAACCTTTATCATGAATAGGTAAATATAAAATAACAACTTTACTATTGCCTCTATGGCATATTTCCTTCAGCGTTGCGGCTGATCCACAGGGAGGGTGGCTGATTTAGTGGAATTCATCAATTTGGTGGGGTTTAGAGTAGGTCCGGGGGCGACTGTCGTGTCTGGATGGACCGCCCCACATATATGGGTTGGGTTTAAGTGGTGTCAAACAACCCATGTTTATGGACCGACTATGGAGGTCCAGTTGGGTGCCGTTTTTCGGTCCGGGCGATTGGGGGAAGTGGAGGGTCCCATTGTAGATGTTCTCACGTGTAACGCCCTGAGACCGATGCGCCAGGTGTCTTCTAGTTATTTCGCTATTGTTGCCAAGTCATTTGTTTGCGTGTCATGCATTTCATATCATGTCATCATGTGCATCGCATTTGCATACATGTTCGTCTCATGCATCCGAGCATTTTCCCCGTTGTCCGTTTCTCAATCCGGCACTCCTGGTCCTCCGGCGCCCCCTTTTGCCTCTTTTCGTGTGCCGGTGTTAAACGTTCTCGGATTGGACCAAGATTTTCCAAGCGGCCTTGGTTCTCCACCGGTAGACCGAATGTCAAGTTTCATGCCATTTGGACTTCGTTTGATACTCCAACGGTTAACCGGGGAACCGTAAAGGCCTCGTGTGTGTTGCAGCCCAACACCCCTCCAAAGTGGCCCAAAACCCATCCGAACCCCCTCCATCCTCTCGGTTGTTCGATCACGATCGCGTGGCCGAAAACCACACCTCACTTGGACTCTCCTAGCTCCCTCTACCTATATATATATGTCCTCATACCAGAAATTTCCGCAGATGAAACCCTAGAAAACCTCCCTCTCACCACCGGACACGTCCAAGTCCACCGGACAAAACCCGTTGCCGCGCCCGCACCAGTCACATGGCGCCACGTGGCCCTGGCCACCGCGCGCCGCCGCCGACCTGCGTGGCCCGGATCGGGCCCGAGGGGCACATCCCGCCGCCGCCCGGCTCCCGGACCCCGCGCCTTCCGCTTGCCGCCGCCTCCCCGCGCCTCCCCGAGTTCGTCACCGTGCGCCGCCGCCCGCGCCCCTCTCTCCGGCCATCTCCCTCGCCCTCGGCTCGCCGCCTCGCCGGAGTAGCTCGCCGGAGCTCCTCCATCGACGGATCTGGAAAAGTGGACCAGATCCATCGGGAGTCCAACCAAGTGCCCTCGTCCCGTCCCGGATCTCCTCATCCCGCTCCGCCTCTTCCCGCGTTGACTTTCGCGGAGGTGAAAATTCCACTAAGTCCTAGATCTGTGTAATTTTCATGCCATGTTCATCGTATCATAACTCCTCATTCGTAGCTTTGTTTCATGCGTGTGGGATATCAAAATATTCGTTAGGATGTCCTCTACATTTCATTCCATTGTTCAATTCTTGTTTGAGTCCATCTTGATGCCCTAATTGTTGTTGCAAGAGTGCTATAAAATGTTAGGTGCTATTTCTTATCAGTTTATGAGCATTTGTCATTTTTTCCATGATTAATGTGTGCTGCATATGAGCATGAGCTCTACATGTGTTTTGTTATATGCCATGCCATCTTTACAGGGGTGTATGCCATGTTTTTTGGTGATCAATGTGGTGAATAGCACAAGCATGCAAAGTAGCTCTCGTGATGTTGCTGTTTTCAGGGACTTAGAATTTCACTAAGTCCTTGTCTGCTCTTATTTTTATGCCATGTATTCATGTTGCTACAAAGTGATCCATGGTTCTTTTGAGTATGTTCAGTAAGGATGATTCTGAGATATGGTTGTGCTCTATCCATCCATGGTTCTGTTTGCATTTATGGAGTAGCCTAGCATGACTCAATCTTGCTCTACTTTTGCTATAAAATGTTCCTGGCAGATTGGTTACATGTTAATCAATTTTGCCAAGGTTGTTGTAGTTGATCCATGCATGCTACGAGATTGTTTTTGCCATGGTTAGCTTCTTGAACATGTCTTCTTGCTAGTTGTATGCTTATTTTGTCATGAAATGCCTTGTGGTGAGTGCATCGAGCTCACAAACATGCCTACATAATTTTGTTTATGCCATGTTCAGTTTTCTGCTAAGTCTGAATCTGTTAAAGAAACTTGCTATGTTTACATGGGAGCCATCATATCTTCTTATCCTTTTTGGCTTATGGTCAGTAAGGGACTTCTGTTATATGCTTTGAGTAGATACATGCCATGCCTTGTATTGCTATGATATGTTCCTGTAGCATGTTGCTATCTTGCTCTAAACTTTGATTCCTGATGTTAATTCCTGACATGTTAGTATTTTCACTAAGTCTGTGATGCTGTTATCTTTTGCTCTTTTGCCATGCTTGTTTGAACTTGCTCTTGTGTGATTTAGCCGTAGCTCGGTGTTCATATTTTGTCAAGCATCTTGAGTAGATCACTTGCATGTGCTTTGTTGCTATCTTGGAGTGCACTAGCTTAGTTTCTTGTTGCATTCTAGATGGCATCGTGCTGTTAATCACATAATTGTGCCATTCTTGTTTTGCTTGCCATTTGCAAACCGTGCATCCGTTTCCGGTGATCTTTATATCGATTTCGACCGAAATCAACTCATATTTCCAGAGGCACACTTGGTTTGCCAAGTTGAGGCCTGGTTCAATCTTTTCCTTCCAGAGCTTGCATATGCATTGCATATCACATCCCACATATCATGCCATGTTTTGCATCATGTTGCTTGCGCATTGCACCGTGGTTTATTGTTGGTCCTTTGCTTGTGTTCTTTCTTTGGGTAGAGCCGGGAGACGAGTTCGTGTTCGAGGTACCCGTTGAGTACGCTTACGAGGATCAAGCTTTCGTCAACTCGGTGAACTTTGCAGGCAAGATGACCATACCCTCGAAATCACTTCTATCTTTGCTTGCTTAGTTGCTCGCTCTATTGCTATGCTTCGATACCTACGACTTGCTATATCATGCCTCCCATATTGTCATGCCAAGCCTCTAACCCACCTTTCCTAGCAAACCGTTGTTTGGCTATGTTATCGCTTTGTTCAGCCCCTCTTATAGCGTTGCTAGTTGCAGGTGAAGATGGAGTTTGTTCCTTGTTGGAACATGGATATTGTTGGGATATCACAATATCTCTTACTTAATTAATGCATCTAGATACTTGGTAAAGGGTGGAAGGCTCGGCCTTATGCCTGGTGTTTTGTTCCACTCTTGCTGCCCTAGTTTCCGTCATACCGGTGTTATGTTCCTTGATTTTGCCTTCCTTACGCGGTTGGGTGTTATGGGAACCCCTTGACAGTTCGCTTTGAATAAAACTCCTCCAGCAAGGCCCAACCTTGGTTTTACATTTTCCTAACAACCTATTACCCTTCCCTTGGGTCGGCCAACCCAAGGGGTCATCTTTATTTTAGCCCCCCCAGGCCAGTGCTTGTCTAAGTGTTGGTCTTAACCGAGCTGCCTGCGGGGCCACCTCGGGGAAACTTGAGGTTTGGTTTGACTCGTAGCTAGTCTCATGCGGTGTTGTCCTGAGAACGAGATACATGCGACTCCTATCGAGATTGTTGGCACATCGGGTGGCTTTGCTGGTCTTGTTTTACCATTGTCGAAATGTCTTGTAACCGGGATTCCGAGTCTGATCGGGTCGTCCTGGGAGAAGGAATATCCTTCGTTGACCATGACAGCTTATGATGGGCTAAGTTGGGACACCCCTGCAGGGTTCTGAACTTTCGAAAGTCGTGCCCGCGGTTATGGGCAGATGGGAATTTGTTAATATCCGGTTGTAGAAAACTTGACACTCAACTTAATTAAAATGGATCAACCGCGTGTGTAGTCATGATGGTCTCTTCTCGGCGGAGTCCGGGAAGTGAACACGGTTCTTGTGTTATGTTTGATCGTAAGTAGTTTCAGGATCACTTCTTGATCACTTCTAGTTCACGACCGTGCTTTGCTTTCTCTTCTCGCTCTCTTTTGCGTAAGTTAGCCACCATATATGCTAGTGCTTGCTACAGCTCCACCTCACTACCTTTTCCTACCCATAAGCTGAAATAGTCTTGATCTCGTGGGTGTGAGATTGCTGAGTCCCCGTGACGCATAGATTTACTTCCAAAACCAGTTTGCAAGTGCTGATGATACCGTGCAAGTGACGCAACCGAGCTCAAGGAGGAGCTCGATGAAGATCGTATTCGTTGTGTGTTTCATTTCAAGTTGATCGGCAGTGGAGCCCAGTTGGGGCGACTGGGGATCTATTGCATTATGGGTTGTCTTTCTTTATTTGGTTCCTTAGTCGGACCTTCATTGTATTCTAGATGATGTAATGCTATATTCATGTATTGTGTGAAGTGGCGATTGTAAGCCAACTCTTTATCCCTCTCTTATTCAGTACATGGGATGTGTAAAGATTATCCCTCTTACGACATGCCTACAATGCGGTTATGCCTTTAAGTCGTGCTCCGACACGTGGGAGATATAGCCGCATCGTGGGTGTTACAAGTTGGTATCAGAGCCATCCCCGACTTAGGAGCCCCCTGCTTGATCGAATCGCTGACATTGTTGAGTCTAGAAAAATGTTTTGAGTCTTTTAGGATTATATATATCGGAGAGTAGGATTCTTTTTACTCCTTAGTCCCTTCGTCACTCTAGTGAGGCCTCCTGACGTAGAGTTTTGACTCTTCTCTCCTCAAATTTCACTAAAAAAATTAGGATCACGCGGGTATCTTGGAATCGTTCCGATGGTTTTGTGACGAGAACATTGTTCTTGGTGCCTCCTGACATTTACGGGTTGTGGCAGTGTCCCGGGGAGTTGAGCTCCGAGGTGTTGTCCTCACAATTTTATCGTTGCAGTTCTGGAATACCTGAGTTTCGCCGACATCGAAAATATCTTTTATGCAGTTGTTGGTGAGATAACCTCGACGCCACCCAGTACTGGGGCGGGAGTTCTGGAGTATTTCCATAACTCGTATAACGGATGCTTTTTGAAGGTTGAGGTAATTGATTTCCGAAGGTTTCTTGGTTATGTGTTGAAGGATGGATATAGCTGGATGTAGGATTTGCTAGTTTTGGGTGAGATATTATGCTTCCCCTATATCCCCAACACCTGATTGCATAACTGGAAAGTTTCGGGAGTTTGTAAGTGGGAATTCAAGTATATCGTAGGAATTCTTTCCAACAGACACATGATACGATATGGGATCTATCATATGTTTGTTTCCGGCTTATTCTACAAGCCAATCCCTTGTTTTCTTTTCATTGTGGTATTCGAGTTGCTTCGAAGTCAAATGTTGATTCCATACCTTCCCTAAGCGATGTTCTCATACTTCTATGTGTATACTAATTCTTCTTGATCATCGAGATGGTCATGTTAATTCTTTTCTACCGGCGTGCTTCTCTTCGAGAGGATCCCATTATTCTCCCAATCTGTAAGATCAATTATCAGTTCTTCTCAAGGTGCTCATTTTATCTGTTCCAAGCTGCCTTTGTTTTCCCTCCCTCCCACCCTTTTTCTTCGAGGACTCAGATTTCTTAATCAAGTATCCATTTTATTCTTGCGAAGTCTCTTCATTCTTTTCTTTCAATGTTCGTATCCGGTGATTCTCATGAAGATACTAACGGAGCTTCAAGTTCTTCACTCTTCACTCGTTTTCTTCTCCGGTGGATTCAATTCAAGCTTTCAGTGTTGATTATATATCTTTTCCTCGTTGCAAATGCTTTCTCATGCCGGTGCACCTCTTTATCATCAACTTCTCGCTATTCAATTGTTCCGGAGTGTTGAAGATATCCCAGAAGATTCAAGTTTCCATTATCAATTTCGCTCAAGTTCTTTCGAGGTTGTAATCTCATTCTAGCCATTTACTTTAATCGGTGCAATCTCTCTTCCAAGCAATCGTTCAACGGTGTTTCTTTTGAGTGGGCCCTAACCCACAGGTCTTTTCCTAGGATCTTACCTGACTCTTCTCTATTTTCCCGGAGCTATTCTCAAATTCATTTCTAAGTTTGACGTAAGAATGAATTATCATCAGTCATATGTCTTTGTCCAAGATTTTTTTCATATTCTTTTCATCATTGGTTCAACCTTTCTAATTATCATTCCGGAGTATCTCAAAAATTCATGGTGGTGTTTCTCGTCGACATTCTCGGATTTGAAGACCGAAGAAGAGTTTTCCTCCAAATCTTATCCGTTCTCTCAAAGATTCATGGTTCTAGCTTGTTGCCATCCTCTCATAATTGTTTTTGATTGTGAGAATTCTTTTCAACCATCCGGAGCAATTCAAGACTCTTTTTTGTTTGATTCTATGAAGCCATCATCTCAGAATTATTCATTCCAGCTTTCAGTTATCGTTCTCCTAATCATACCGGTGCATCATTCAAATATCCTCTAATCAGTTCATGATCTTTTCGTTCTCTTGTATTCTAAACTCTCTCAAGTATCTTCATTCATTTTTTTTCCAATTCTTCCTGGTGATTTGTGCCTTTGCTACTCTCTTTTTCAATTCTTACGGTGGTTCATTCAAGAGTCTCCCTTCCTTGGTTATCATATCAATTTATTCGTGGTTTTCAAATCCTACCGGTGGTTCGTTGAAGACCTTCTCAAGTTTGCGCTATGTCTATCTTAATCCTTTCTACGAGAGTAAGTTGTATGCAATCCATTGCTTGTCATCAATTTAATTGGTGAAGGATACGCATAACGTAATTCTTATTTTGGCTTCTTCCAAGTGTCTAATTCTTTTCTACCGGAGTTTTCTCATGATATCAAATTCTCGGTTCCAAGTTCTTCATCTTTTCTTTCCGGAGGTTCATCAAAATTCTTGATCTCTTTGGTTCATCTTTCTTTTACGGAGCTCCAAGTTATTTCAATTATATCATTTCAAAGCTCCATCTAATCATTGCAAGGTTTCAATCTTATTCTTTTCATCCTTCTCTTCCTTTTGATCATCCTTTTATTACCGAAGTTCTTCATGGAGGTTCTACATGATGGTTCATCAAGGATTTAATTCGTTCTCGAAGTGTTCCCCAAGAGGAGCTCAAGCATTCTTCATCTTGCATTCCGAAGTGCAATTCTTTCTACCTTATCTTTTGAGGTGGTGTGATGTCACTCTTGACAATTTCCCTTCGTGTGTCAAGTTTCAACACTTGTCAAGAATGAGATAGTTAAACCCATCAATTTCTTCGAGCATGAGCTCTTCTTAATCCATCAATCACTTTGTTGGAGTTATCTTGGGTTATATTTCACCTAAAGCTTTCCCTAAGGATTGTTGCTATTTATGGTGCTTATAAATGATCCAAGTTCTTCATATATCCTCCCGGTGAATAAGTTTCTCGTCTCCTTGTTCATATCAATCCAATATATTTTTTTCGTTAGTAGCAGAATTTCACCTCATAATTTTGAGATGTTCTCCATAAGCCACTACAAGCTTATTCTTTTCGTTGTTGATTTCCCAACAACCCCGTGCAATCCTTCCTTGCAAGGATGCTTTCCAAGCTCTTTTGTGGCAGAAGTTGCCATTTCCTTCTCCGTTCTTTTGTTCCGACGATCTACCTTTTATTCCTTCATCCGGAGGCATTGTGATGTTGCTCTCTTCGACCAATCATCTTGTTTTTCCCAAGAGCTTATTCTTTCCTTTGCTTATCCATTTAACCGGAGTGTTGTGTCATCTCTTCAAGTTCTTTTCATCTTATCAAGTTTTTCCTTGTCCTTTCAGTCGGAGTGCTGCCCAAATTATATCAATCTTATTCCTTCTCTATCTAGTTTTTAACCGGAGTGGTTTCAATATCTATCTTATCACTAAACCTCTTGGTTCTCGTCGTATCCCATGTTCCTCTTTTCTAACGGAGTGTTTTCAACTTCGTTTATCTCCGTTGTATTATTTTCTCGAAATGGTTTAACCTTTCAAGGTTCTTTGGTTTCACTCGTTTGTCAAAGAAGCAACTTAGTTTTACCTCTTCTCTTTCTCTTCCGTTTTTCACTACGAGATCCTCTCGTAGTGGTGGAGTGTTGTAATGCCCCGAGACCGATGCACCAGGTGTCTTCCGGTTATTTCAATGTTGTTGACATGTCATTTGTTTGCGTGTCATGCATTTCATATCATGTCATCATGTGCATCGCATTTGCAAACATGTTTGTCTCATGCATCCGAGCATTTTCCCCATTGTCTGTTTCTCAATCCGGCACTCTTGTGTCCTCCGGCGCCCCCTTTTGCCTCTTTTCATGTGCGGGTGTTAAACGTTCCTGAATTGGACCGAGATTTGCCAAGCGGCCTTGGTTCGCCACCGGTAGACCGCCTATCAAGTTTCGTGCCATTTGGACTTCGTTTGATACTCCAACGGTTAACCGGGGAACCGTAAAGGCCTCGTGTGTGTTGCATCCCAACACCCCTCCAAAGTGGCCGAAAACCGATCCAAACCCCCTCCATCCTCTCGGCCGTTCGATCACGATCACGTGGCCGAAAACCGCCCCTCATTTGGACTCTCCTAGCTCCCTCTACCTATATATATGTCCTCTCCCCTGAAATTTCCGCAGATGAAACCCTAGAAAACCCCCCTCTCGCCGCCGGACACGTCCAAGTCCACTGGACAAAACCCACCGCCGCGCCCGCACCAGTCACATGGTGCCATGTGGCCCTGGCCACCGCACGCCGCCGCCGGCCCGGATCGGACCCGCGGGGCCCATCCCGCCGCCGCCCGGCTCCCGGCCTCCCGCGCCCAGCGCTTGCCGCCCGCAGCTCAGCGCGCCGCCCAAGCCGTGGCTCCGCTCGCCGGCGACCACGCCCGCCGCCGTCTGTCTCCTCTGCCGGCGACCCCGCGCCTTTCGCTAGCGGCCGCCTACCCGCGCCTCCCCGAGTTCGTCGTCGTGCGCCGCCGCCCGCGCCCCTCTCTCCGGCCATCTCCCTCGCCCCCGGCTCGCCGCCTCGCCGGAGTAGCTCGCTGGAGCTCGTCCATCGACGGATCTGGAAAAGTGGACCAGATCCACCGGGAGTCCAACCAAGCGCCCTCGTCCCGTCCCGGATCTCCTCATCCCGCTCCGCCTCGTCCCGCGTTGACTTTCGTGGAGGTGAAAATTCCACTAAGTCCCAGATCTTTGTAATTTTTATGTCATGTTCATCGCATCATAACTCCTCATTCGTTGCTCGTTTCGTGCGTGTGGCATATCAAAATGTTCATTAGGATGTCCTCTTCATTTCATTCCATTGTTCAATGCTTGTTTGAGTCCATCTTGATGCCCTAATTGTTGTTGCAAGAGTGCTATAAAATGTTAGGTGTTGTTTCTTATCAGTTTATGAGCATTTGTCATTTTTGCCATGATTAATGTGTGCTGCATATGAGCATGATCTCTACATGTGTTTCGTTATATGCCATGCCATATTTATAGGGGTTTATGCCATGTCTTTTTGTGATCAATGTGGTGAATAGCACAAGCATGCAAAGTAGCTCTCGTGATGTTGCTGTTTCCAGGGACTTGTTGTTATATGCTTTGAGAAGATGCATGCCATGCCTTGTATTGCTATGTTATGTTCATGTAGCATGTTGTTATCTTGCTCTAAACTTTGCTTCCTGATGTTAATTCCTGACGTGTTAGTATTTTCACTAAGTCTATGATGTTGTTATCTTTTGCTCTTTTTCCATGCTTGTTTGAACCTGCTCTTGTGTGATTTAGCCGTAGCTCAGTGTTCATCTTTTGTCAAGCATCTTGAGTAGATCACTTGCATGTGCTTTGTTGCTATGTTGGAGTGCACTAGCTTAGTTTCTTGTTGCATTCTAGATGGCATCGTGCTGTTAATCGCAGAATTGTGCCATTCTTGTTTTGCTTGCCATTTGCAAACCGTGCATCCGTTTTCGGTGATATTTATATCAATTTCGACCAAAACCAACTCATCTTTCCAGCGCACATTTGGTTTGCCAAGTTGAGGCCTGGTTCAATCTTTTCCTTCCGGAGCTCACATATGCATTGCATATCACATCCCGCATATCATGCCATGTTTTGCATCATGTTGCTTGCGCATTGCACCGTGGTTGATTGTTGGTCCTTTGCTTGTGTTCTTTCTTTGGTTAGAGCCGGGAGACGAGTTCGTGTTCGAGGTACCCATTGAGTACGCTTACGAGGATCAAGCTTTCGTCAACTCGGTGAACTTTGCAGGCAAGATGACCATAACCTCGAAATCACTTCTATCTTTGCTTGCTTAGTTGCTCGCTCTATTGGTATGCTGCGATACCTACCACTTGCTATATCATGCCTCCCATATTTTCATGCCAAGCCTCTAACCCACCTTTCCTAGCAAACCGTTGTTTGTCTATGTTACCGCTTTGCTCAGCCCCTCTTATAGCGTTGCTAGTTGCAGGTGAAGATGGAGTTTGTTCCTTGTTGGAACATAGATATTGTTGGGATATCACAATATCTCTTATTTATTTAATGCATCTAAATACTTGGTAAAGGGTGGAAGGCTCGGCCTTATGCCTTGTGTTTTGTTCCACTCTTGCCGCCCTAGTTTCCGTCATACCGGTGTTATGTTCCTTGATTTTGCCTTCCTTACGCGGTTGGGTGTGTTGGAAATATGCCCTAGAGGCAATAATAAATTGATTATTATTATATTTCCTTGTTCATGATAATCATTTATTATCCATGCTAGAATTGTATTGATAGGAAACTCAGATACATGTGTGGATACATAGACAACACCATGTCCCTAGTAAGCCTCTAGTTGACTAGCTCGTTGATCAATAGATGGTTACAGTTTCCTGGCCATGGACATTGGATGTCGTTGATAACGGGATCACATCATTAGGAGAATGATGTGATGGACAGGACCCAATCCTAAGCCTAGCACAAGATCGTGTAGTTCGTTTGCTAAAGCTTTTCTAATGTCAAGTATCATTTCCTTAGACCATGAGATTGTGCAACTGTCGGATACTGTAGGAGTGCTTTGGGTGTGCCAAACGTCACAACGTAACTGGGTGGCTATAAAGGTACACTACAGGTATCTCCGAAAGTGTCTGTTGGGTTGGCACGAATCAAGACTGGGATTTGTCACTCCGTGTAAACGGAGAGGTATCTCTGGGCCCACTCGGTAGGACATCATCATAATGTGCACAATGTGACCAAGGAGTTGATCACAGGATGATGTGTTATGGAACGAGTAAAGAGACTTGCCGGTAATGAGATTGAACAAGGTATCGGGATACCGACGATCGAATCTCGGGCAAGTATCGTACCGATGGACAAAGGGAATTGCATACAGGATTGATTAAGTCCTTGACATCGTGGTTCATCCGATGAGATCATCGTGGAGCATGTGGGAGCCAACATGGGTATCCAGATCCCGCTGTTGGTTATTGATCGGAGAACGTCTCGGTCATGTCTGCATGTCTCCCGAACCCGTAGGGTCTACACACTTAAGGTTCGATGACGCTAGGGTTATAAAGGAAGTTTGTATGTGGTTACCGAATGTTGTTTGGAGTCCCGGATGAGATCCCGGACGTCACGAGGAGTTCCGTAATGGTCCGGAGGTAAAGATTTATATATGGGAAGTCCTGTTTTGGTCACCGGAAAAGTTTCGGGTTTTATCGGTAACGTACCGGGACCACCGGGAGGGTCCCGGGGGTCCACCAAGTGGGGCCACAAGCCCCGGAGGGCTGCATGGGCCAAGTGTGGGAGGGGACCAGCCCCAGGTGGGCTGGTGCGCCCCCCACCAAGGCCCAAGGCGCAAGGAAGAGGGAAAGGGGGCAAACCCTAGGGCAGATGGGCCCTAAGGCCCACCCTGGTGCGCCTCCCCCTCTCCCCTCCCCTTGGCCACCCCTAGATGGGATCTAGGGGGCTGCCGCCACCCCTAGGGAGGGAACCCTAGGTGGGGGCGCAGCCCCTCCCCTGCCCCTATATATAGTTGAGGTTTGGGCTGCCCAATACACATGAGTTCCTCTCTTTCTTGGCGCAGCCCTATCCCTCTCTTTCTCCTCATATCTCGCAGTGCTTGGCGAAGCCCTGCTGGATCACCACGCTCCTCCACCACCACCACACCGTTGTGCTGCTGCTGGATGGAGTCTTCCTCAACCTCTCCCTCTCTCCTTGCTGGATCAAGGCATGGGAGACGTCGTCGGGCTGTACGTTTGTTGAACGCGGAGGTGCCGTCCGTTCGGCACTAGGATCTCCGGTGATTTGGATCACGACGAGTACGACTCCTTCAACCCCGTTCTCTTGAACTCTTCTGCTTAGCGATCTACAAGGGTATGTAGATGCACTCTCCTTCCCTCGTTGTTGGTTTCTCCATAGATGGAACTTGGTGACACGTAGGAAATTTTTTGAATTTCTGCTACGTTCCCCAACAGTGGCATCATGAGCTAGGTCTATTGCGTAGATTCTATGCACGAGTAGAACACAAAGTAGTTGTGGGCATTGTTTTTGTTCAATATGCTTACCGTTACTAGTCCAATCTTGATTCGGCGGCATTGTGGGATGAAGCGGCCCGGACCGACCTTACACGTACTCTTACGTGAGACTGGTTCCACCGACTGACATGCACTAGTTGCATAAGGTGGCTAGCGGGTGTCTGTCTCTCCCACTTTAGTCGGATCGGATTCGATGAAAAGGGTCCTTATGAAGGGTAAATAGCAATTGGCATATCACGTTGTGGTTTTTGCGTAGGTAAGAAACGTTCTTGCTAGAAACCCATAGCAGCCACGTAAAACATGCAAACAACAATTAGAGGACGTCTAACTTGTTTTTGCAGGGTATGCTATGTGATGTGATATGGCCAAGAAGAATGTGATGAATGATATGTGATGTATGAAATTGATCATGTTCTTGTAATAGGAATCACGACTTGCATGTCGATGAGTATGACAACCGGCAGGAGCCATAGGAGTTGTCTTTATTTATTGTATGACCTGCGTGTCATTGAACAACGCCATGTAATTACTTTACTTTATTGCTAACCGTTAGATGTAGTAGTAGAAGTAATAGTTGGCGGGATAACTTCAGGAAGACACGATGATGGAGATCATGATGATGGAGATCATGGTGTCATGCCAGTGACGATGATGATCATGGAGCCCCGAAGATGGAGATCAAAAGGAGCAATATGATATTGGCCATATCATGTCACTATTTGATTGCATGTGATGTTTATCATGTTTATACATCTTATTTTCTTAGAACGACGGTACTAAATAAGATGATCCCTCTTTAAAATTTCAAGAAAGTGTTCTCCCTAACTGTGCACCGTTGCAAAAGTTCGTCGTTTTGAAGCACCACGTGATGATCGGGTGTGATAGATTCTTACGTTCGAATACAACGGGTGTTCACGAGCCTAGCATGTACAGACATGGCCTCAGAACACATGTGAAACACTTAGGTTGACTTGACGAGCCTAGCATGTACAGACATGGCCTCGGAACACAAGAGACCGAAAGGTCGAGCATGAGTCGTATAGAAGATACGATCAACATGAAGATGTTCACCGATGTTGACTAGTCCGTCTCACGTGATGATCGGACACGGCCTAGTTGACTTGGATCATGTAATCACTTAGATGACTAGAGGGATGTCTATCTGAGTGGGAGTTCATAAGATGAACTTGTTTATCCTGAACATAGTCAAAAGGAGTTTGCAAATTATGTCGTAGCTCGCGCTTTAGTTCTACTGTTTAGATATGTTCCTAGAGAAAAAATTAGTTGAAAAGTTGATAGTAGCAATTATGCGGACTAGGTCCGTAAACTGAGGATTGTCATCATTGCTTCATAGAAGGCTTATGTCCTTAATGCACCGCTCGGTGTGCTGAACCTCGAACGTCGTATGTGGATGTTGCGAACAACTGACATACACATTTTGATAACTACGTGATAGTTCAGTTAAACGGTTTAGAGTTGAGGCACCGAAGACGTTTTGAAACGTCGCGAAACATATGAGATGTTTTGAGGGCTGAAATTGGGATTTCAGGCTCGTGCCCACGTCAAGAGGTATAAGACCTCCGACGATTTTCTTAGCCTGCAAACTAAGGGAAAAAGCTCAATTGTTGAGCTTGTGCTCAGATTGTCTGAGTACAACAATCATTTGAATCGAGTGGGAGTTGATCTTCCAGATGAGATAGTGATGTTTCTCCAAGGTCATTACCACCAAGCTGCTAGAGCTTTGTGATGAACTATAATATATCAGGGACATATATGATGATCCTTGAGATATTCGCAATGTTTGACACCACAAAAGTAGAAATCAAGAAGGAGCATCAATTGTTGATGGTTGGTGAAACCACTAGTTTCAAGAAGGGCAAGGGCAAGAAGGGATACTTCATGAAACGACAATTCAGCTGCTGCTCTAGTGAAGAAACCCAAGGCTGAACCCAAACCCGAGACTAAGTGCTTCTGTAATAAGGGGAACAGCCACTGGAGTAGAATTACCCTAGATACTTGGTAGATGAGAAGGCTGGCAAGGTCGATAGAAGTATATTGGATGTACATTGTGTTAATGTGTACTTTACTAGTACTCCTAGTAGCACCATGGTATTGGATACCGGTTCGGTTGCTAAGTGTTAGTAAACTCGAAATGAAAGGCTGCGGAGTAAACGGAGACTGGCTAAAGGTGAGCTGGCGATATGTGTTGGAAGTTTTTCCAAGCTTGATGAGATCAAGCATCGCACACTCCCTCTACCATCGAGATTGGTGTTTGCGTTGAGCATAGACATGATTGGATTATGTCTATCGCAATATGGTTATTCATTTAAGGAGAATAATGGTTACTCTGTTTATTTGAATAATACCTTCAATAGTCTTGCACCTAAAATGAATGGTTTATTGAATCTCGATCGTAGTGATACACAAGTTCATGCCAAAAGATATAAGATAGTAATGATAGTACCACCTACTTGTGGCACTGCCACGTAAGTCATATTGGTATAAAACGCATGAAGAAGCTCCATGTTGATGGATCTTTGGGCTCACTCATTTTTGAAAAGTTTGAGACATGCGAACCATGTCTATTGGTGTATATGCATGAAGAAACTCCATGCAGATGGATCGTTTGGACTCACTTGATTTTGAATCACTTGAGACATGCAAATCATACCACATGGGCAAGATGACTGAAAGCCTCGTTTTTCAGTAAAATTGAACTAGAAAGCAACTTGTTGGAAGTAATACATTTTGATGTGTGCAGTCCAATGAGTGCTGAGGCGTGTAGTGGATATCGTTATGTTCTTACTTCACAGATGATTTGATTAGATGTTGAGTATATTTACTTGATGAATCACGAGTCTGAATTATTGAAAGGTTCAAGTAATTTCAGGGTGAAGTTGAAAGATCGTCGTGACAAGAGGATAAAATATCTATGATATGATCATAGAGATGAATATCTAGTTTGGCACAGAATTAAGACATTGTGGAAATTGTTTCACAACTAATACAGCCTGGAACACCATAGTGTGATGGTGTGTCCGAACATCATAACTGCACCCTATTGGATATGATGCATACCGTGATGTCTCTTATCAAATTACCACGATAGTTTATGGGTTAGGCATTAGAGACAATCACATTCACTTTAAAAGGGGCACCACGTAATTTCGATGAGATGACACCGTGTGAACTATGGTTTAGAGAAACCTAAGCTGTCATTTCTTAAAAGTTTGGGGCTGTGACGCTTATGTGAAAAAGTTTCAGGCTGATAAGCTCGAACCCAAAGCAGATAAATGCATCTTCATAGGACACCCAAAACAGTTGGGTATACCTCCTGTCTCAGATCCGAAAGCAATAAGGGATTGTTTCTAGAATCGGGTCCTTTCTCGAGGAAAAGTTTCTCTCGAAAGAATTGAGTGGGAGGATGGTGGAGACTTGATGAGGTTATTGAACCGTCTCTTCAACTAGTGTGTGGCAGGGCACATGAAGTTGTTCCTGTGGCACCTACACCAATTGAAGTGGAAGCTTATGATAGTGATCATGAAACTTCAGATCAAGTCACTGCCAAACCTCGTAGGATGACAAGGATGCGTACTACTTCAGAGTGGTACGTAATCCTGTCTTGGAAGTCATGTTGCTAGACAACAATGAACCTACGAGCTATGGAGAAGCGATGGTGGGCCTGGATTCCAAAATGGCTCGAGGCCATATAATCCTAGAGAGGATACATATATGAAAACAAAGTGTAGACTTTGGAAGAACTACTTGATGGTCGTAAGGCTGTTAGGTACATATGGATTTTAAAAGGAAGACGGACAACGATGGTAAGTATCACCATTAAGAAAGCTCGACTTGTCATTAAGATGTTTTCCGACAAGTTCAAGGAGTTGACTATGATGAGACTTTCTCACTCGTAGCGATGCTAAGAGTTTGTTGGAATTATATTAGTGATTACTGCATTATTTATGAAATCTTGTAGATAGGATGTCAAAACATTGTTTCATCGACGATTTTCTTAAGGAAAGGTTGTATGTGATACAAACCAGAAGGTTTTGTCAATCCTGGAAAAATGCTAACAAGTATGCAAAGCTCCAGCAATCCTTCTAAGGACTGGAGTAAGCATCTCGGAGTTGGAATGTATGCTTTGATGAGATGATCAAAGATTTTGGGTGTATACATAGTTTATAGAAACTTGTATTTCCAAAGAAGTGAGTGGGAGCACTATAGAATTTCTGATGAGTATATGTTGTTAACATATTGTTGATCGAAAATGATGTAGAATTTCTAGAAAGCATGCAGAGTTATTTGAAAAGTGTTTTTCAATGGAAATCCTTGATTAAGCTACTTGAACATTGAGCATCAAGATCTATAAGGATAGATCAAAACGCTTAATGGTACTTTCAAATGAGCACAAACCTTGACATGATCTTGAAGGTGTTCAAGATGGATCAGTCAAAGAAGGAGTTCTTGCCTGAGTTGTAAGGTATGAAGTTAAGACTTAAAGCTCGACCACGGCAGAAGAAAGAGGAAGGACGAAGGTCGTCCCCTATGCTTTTGTCATAGGCTCTCTACAGTATGCTATGCTATGTGCCGCACCTGAAGTGTGCCTTGCCATGAGTCAGTCAAGGGGTACAAGAGTGATCCAAGAATGGATCACAGGACAGCGGTCAAAATTATCCTTAGTAACTAGTGGACTAAGGAATTTTCTCGATTATGGAGGTGGTAAAAGAGTTCGTCGTAAAGGGTTACGCCGATGCAAACTTTGACACTAATCCAGATTATTCTGAGTAGTAAACTGGATTCGTATAGTAGAACAGTTATTTGGAATAGCTCCAAATAGAACGTGGTAGCTGCGTCTAGGAGATGACATAGAGATTTGTAAAGCACACACGGATCTGAAAGATTCAGACCCGTTGACTATAACATCTCTCACAAGCATAACATGATCAAACCCAGAACTCATCGAGTGTTAATCACATGGTAATGTGAACTAGATTATTGACTCTAGTAAACTCTTTGGGTGTTAGTCACATGGGGATGTGACCTTGAGTGTTAATCACATACCGATGTGAACTGGATTATTGACTCTAGTGCAAGTGGGAGACTGTTGGAAATATGCCCTAGAGGCAATAATAAATTGATTATTATTATATTTCCTTGTTCATGATAATCGTTTATTATCCATGCTAGAATTGTATTGATAGGAAACTCAGATACATGTGTGGATACATAGACAACACCATGTCCCTAGTAAGCCTCTAGTTGACTAGCTCGTTGATCAATAGATGGTTACAGTTTCTTGACCATGGACATTGGATGTCATTGATAACGGGATCACATCATTAGGAGAATGATGTGATGGACAAGACCCAATCCTAAGCCTAGCACAAGATCGTGTAGTTCGTTTGCTAAAGCTTTTCTAATGTCAAGTATCATTTCCTTAGACCATGAGATTGTGCAACTCCCGGATACCGTAGGAGTGCTTTGGGTGTGCCAAACGTCACAACGTAACTGGGTGGCTATAAAGGTACACTACAGGTATCTCCGAAAGTGTCTGTTGGGTTGGCATGAATCAAGACTGGGATTTGTCACTCCGTGTAAACGGAGAGGTATCTCTGGGCCCACTCGGTAGGACATCATCATAATGTGCACAATGTGACCAAGGAGTTGATCACGGGATGATGTGTTATGGAACAAGTAAAGAGACTTGCCGGTAACGAGATTGAACAAGGTATCGGGATACCGACGATCGAATCTCGGGCAAGTATCGTACCGATGGACAAAGGGAATTGCATACGGGATTGATTAAGTCCTTGACATCATGGTTCATCCGATGAGATCATTGTGGAGCATGTGGGAGCCAACATGGGTATCCAGATCCCACTGTTGGTTATTGACCGGAGAACGTCTCGGTCATGTCTGCATGTCTCCCGAACCCGTAGGGTCTACACACTTAAGGTACGATGACGCTAGGGTTATAAAGGAAGTTTGTATGTGGTTACTGAATGTTGTTCGGAGTCCCGGATGAGATCTCGGATGTCACGAGGAGTTCCGAAATGGTCCGGAGGTAAAGATTTATATATGGGAAGTCCTGTTTTGGTCACCGGAAAAGTTTCGGGTTTTATCGGTAACGTACCGGGACCACCGGGAGGGTCCCAGGGGTCCACCAAGTGGGGCCACAAGCCCCGGAGGGCTGCATGGGCCAAGTGTGGGAGGGGACCAGCCCCAGGTGGGCTGGTGCCCCCCCCCACCAAGGCCCAAGGCGCAAGGAAGAGGGAAAGGGGGCAAACCCTAGGGCAGATGGGCCCTAAGGCCCACCCTGGTGCGCCTCTCCCCTCCCCTTGGCCACCCCTAGATGCGATCTAGGGGGCTGCCGCCACCCCTAGGGAGGGAACCCTAGGTGGGGGCGCAGCCCCTCCCCTACCCCTATATATAGTTGAGGTTTGGGCTGCCCAATACACATGAGTTCCTCTCTTTCTTGGCGCAGCCCTATCCCTCTCTTTCTCCTCATATCTCGCAGTGCTTGGCGAAGCCCTGCTGGATCACCACGCTCCTCCACCACCACCACGCCGTTGTGCTGCTGCTGGATGGAGTCTTCCTCAACCTCTCCCTCTCTCCTTGCTGGATCAAGGCATGTGAGACGTCGTCGGGCTGTACGTGTGTTGAACGCGGAGGTGCCGTCCGTTCGGCACTAGGATCTCCGGTGATTTGGATCACGACGAGTACGACTCCTTCAACCCCGTTCTCTTGAATGCTTCCGCTTAGCGATCTACAAGGGTATGTAGATGCACTCTCCTTCCCTCGTTGCTGGTTTCTCCATACATGGATCTTGGTGCACGTAGGAATTTTTTTGAATTTCTACTACGTCCCCCAACAGGGTGTTATGGGAACCCCTCGACAGTTCGCTTTGAATAAAACTCCTCCAGCAAGGCCCAACTTTGGTTTTACATTTGCCTAACAACCTATTACCCTTCCCTTGGGTCGGCCAACCCAAGGGTCATCTTTATTTTAGCCCCCCGCCCCCGGGCCAGTGCTTGTCTAAGTGTTGGTCCGAACCGAGCTGCCTATGGGGCCACCTTGGGGAAACTTCAGGTTTGGTTTTACTCGTAGCTAGTCTCATCCGGTGTTGCCCTAAGAACGAGATACGTGCGACTCCTATCGGGATTGTCGGCACATCGGGTGGCTTTGCTGGTCTTGTTTTACCATTGTCGAAATGTCTTGTAACCGGGATTCCGAGTCTGATCGGGTCGTCCTGGGAGAAGGAATATCCTTCGTTGACCATGAGAGCTTGTGATGGGCTAAGTTGGGACACCCCTGCAGGGTTTTGAACTTTCGAAAGCCATGCCCGCGGTTATGGGCAGATGGGAATTTGTTAATATCCGGTTGTAGAAAACTTGACACTCAACTTAATTAAAATGGATCAACCGCGTGTGTAGCCGTGATGGTCTCTTCTCGGCGGAGTCCGGGAAGTGAACACGGTTCTTGTGTTATGTTTGACCGTAAGTAGTTTCAGGATCACTTCTTGATCGCTTCTAGTTCACGACCGTGCTTTGCTTTCTCTTCTCGCTCTCTTTTGCGTAAGTTAGCCACCATATATGCTAGTGCTTGCTACAGCTCCACCTCACTACCTTTTCCTACCCATAAGCTTAAATAGTCTTGATCTCGTGGGTGTGAGATTGCTGAGTCCCCGTGACTCATAGATTTACTTCCAAAACCAGTTTGCAGGTGCCGATGATACCGTGTAGGTGACGCAACCGAGCTCAAGGAGGAGCTTGATGAAGATCGTATTCGTTGTGCGTTTCTAGTTGATCAGTAGTGGAGCCCAGTTGGGGCGATCGGGGATCTATTGCATTAGGGGTTGTCTTTCTTTATTTGGTTCCATAGTCGGACCTTGATTGTATTCTGGATGATGTAATGCTATATTCATGTATTGTGTGAAGTGACGATTGTAAGCCAACTCTTTATCCCTCTCTTATTCAGTACATGGGATGTGTAAAGATTACCCCTCTTGCGACATGCGTACAATGCGGTTATGCCTCTAGGTCGTGCTCTGACACGTGGGAGATATAGCCGCATCGTGGGTGTTACACAAACCCACCTCATCGTCCTCGAATACTTTGGCAGAGCTTCAAAAGGTCAATGTATCATATATCTGCACGTTACCCTTTCATACTTTTGACACGGGGCTTTCATGCATTAGCAACCTATACCCTTTCATACTAATGAAAACCAGAGTGAAATGGTGTCTGCATCTATTGGCAGTGCTCATGTCGCTCGGGGTGGGGGGGGGATGGACCGGGCGGTAACCTAGCCGCCGCCCCCATCCCCCCTCCTTCGGTTAGCATCCGTGGTTTGGCGCGGTGGATGGTGGAGGTGAGCTTAGGCATGATGGGGTTAGAAGGCTTGGATGCGGGGACCGGTTGGCCGCAAGTGGCTTGCGGGGGCATATGCTGTTTGCCAACTTGTTCTAGGTTAAAACCTAGTGCTGACATTGGTCGGTGTCGTCGTCGGCGGCATCTTCGGATGTTGTTCCCCTCCTTAGAGGCACCGCCATGGAACTCCGAGCTCCCTGTCGCCCCAAATCCCTAGGCTCTGCCTTTTCTTTTTTTGATAAGTGTCACAATAGTGTTGGAGGCTGGCAGCGATCGATGAATTTGGAGAGGGCAGGGACTATATGAACTCTATTTATAATAATCTTTGTAGGAGAACATGTCAAGCAACAAAAAATTGACCGCGCATGAACAAGCTCGGGATCACTATGAAGGTACATGTAGTGATGATCTCACCAACAATCACCGCAACGGGAGAGGAAAAAGATGCCAGTGAAGCTCACCGATTCCTGAAGCTAGTTTTACCTCCCAGCAGTAAGGATTGTCTTCAAAATGATTCACTCGTTGTTATTCTTGGTTGATCAAATTTAAAAGGGACTTCTTGAGCATAGAACTAAGGAGAAATAAGTTCCTCTTGTACTCTCCTTTGTACAATCTTTGTAATCCTTTTGATAGACAACCAAACCCCCCACCTTTTGCTACTCTAACCACCACTATGTAAATATTTGTATAGTCAACACTTGACATATATTAATAAAAAGAGAAAGAATGTCAGTGGGAGCCTTTCCTAGTGTCACCAGCCCTAGAAAAAGGTATCCAACGTACCGATCTAGCAGCACTGCGACACTCCATGAAGCTAGCGTGAAGAACTGCAAGAAGAAGCTAGAGGGAGAAGCAGCCTAGCATTGAACCAATGTAGATCAGATGAAGATGGAGAGAGGTGGGCGGCGGTTAGCAAGGGAGGGGGTCAGTCGAGGGGCTTGGTGTGTCCCTTGGTGTGCCCCTCCCCACCTATATATAGGCGGAGGGTCCAAGTGGGTCGACTAACTTGGGGGCAGAGTCCTAGTCCTACTAGGACTCCCTCATCCACTTGCCTTGCCGCCCAAGCAAGGAGGGCAGGGGGAGGGGGCTTAGCCGACTCGGGCCCCATGGTGGAAAAACAATAATTATTTTATTAATTATAGGACCAACATTGAAATGGACGGTGGATGGTGGACCTCGCCCATCACACTGTTACCGTTTCTGCTTCGACATCTGCCCCTTCCACTTTTGGCAAGCATCATGCGCCTATGTTGGAGGCTAGCAATATTTTTTTACCTGAAAGAGTAGGAGAGGCTCCAAGTGTATTATTATATTGAATAAATTAATCAAATTTGTACATATTTACATGGCATTACATTCCACTTTGGGTATACCGGAAAAAGAAAGAAAAAAGTTAGAAGGCAAAAGCTAATAGCAAACTAACAACAAACTAGTTGTTCTAGTGAATGGAGGCCGCAAAAGCAGAGATGAAAAGGTTTATGAGCTTCTTTGAGAGAGGAAAGGTTCATGAGCTACTTTGACCCTATAGGCTAGTAAGGCCAGATCCTCTTTTCGTCTTGCAACCCAAGAGTTGATGCTTGGCCGAACCCCTCTAAGATGAGTGTTGTTTCTTTCTTTCCAAAGACTCCAGGAAGCAACCGTTTTTTAGAAACATGGGCCTCCCGCACAAATAGTTTTGAGTAAAATGCATTTTTTGTCCCTCAACTTATCGTGACATGCGCCTTTCGCCCTTGAACCATTTTTGGTTGCAACCTTAGTCTCTCGACTCTTAATACCAGGTATAGTTAGTCCTGACAGTTGTATTCCTCGATCAAACCCGATTTCGACCTTATGTAACATGGTTTTGGCCAAAGCATCACCATACGATGGCATAGGGGCATTCAAGGCAAATGCATCGTGCTCACCACCATCGATTGGACCGATGATCGGGAGGATTCAGTAGCGGTAGTAGTTAGCTCGTGAGAGAGGAAGAGCAAGGAGAGAGACGAAAAGAGGGGAAAGGGGGTCATCTAGGAATGAACTAGAGAGAGAGAGAGATGGATATATATATATATATATAGAGAGAGAGAGAGAGGAGAGAGAGAAGGGGGAGGATTAGAGATAGATGGAATGTGGTTCTATTCCACCTTACAGTGATGATGTGATCAAAATTGTGCCATGAAAAGTCAAAACCGGATTTGGTGGAGGAATACTCTTGTTAGGAACTAATTTTACTCGATATTACGAGTTGTGGGACAAAGGTTGCACCAAGATGTGGTCAAAACCGTGACACATCAGGTCAAAACCGGGTTTGACCAAGGAATACCGTTGTTATGGACTGACTATACCTGATATTAAGAGTTGAGGGACGAAGCTTACAAAAAAAGGTTCAGAGACGAAAGCCACACTTCGCGATAAGTTGAGGGACGAAAAATGCACTATGCTTAATAGAGTTTTTTCTTGGATGATTTTTTGAAACCTGGTGACCGAAGGGTGCTAAAAAATACCATGTCTCAGCAACTTTGACTAAATGGGTAAGTGAATATCATGTGACGAATTGTCTTTTTGATGGGTGCTTCACAAAGAAAACAATGATTATAGTGGTGTCTCTTTAAGCATGTTGTGTGTGTCCAGCCTATCAAAAAGAAGCAGTCAACCAAACACCTCGATCTTCATGGCACACTTTGATTTTCCAAATACATTAATATGCATGATGAGGTTGGGTGTTTCTGAAGTAGAATGCATAATATCGACTCAATTTAAACTCCATTACACCCTAGACATAGTGCCATTATTTGTTGTGCGTATAAGTATCAGGTGTAATGTGGGTTGTGTTAGCTTGAAGACCATGTACCTCCTTATGAGCTTGTACGGACGGTGGTAGGTGAAATGGCTCCTCCAAAGACGTGATGCCCACGAAATTACTCGATTTAAATTCACGACACCCTAGACAAAGCGATATTTTTCATGTGTAGAAGAATCAGGTGCAATGTGTCACGTCCTCATGAGCTTGTACGGATAGTGGTAGGTGAAACATTTTCTCCAAAGACGTGATGCCCAAGAAATTACTCGATTTAAATCCACTACATTCTAGACATAGCGACATTTTCGTGTGTAGAAGAATCATGTGCAATATGGGTTGTGCTAGCTTGAAGATCACATACCTCCTCATGAGCTTGTACGGACAGTGGTAGGTGAAACGCCTCCTCCAAAGACGTGATGCCCAAGAAATTACTCGATTTAAATCCACTACACCCTAGACATAGCGACATTTTTCATGTGTAGAAGAACCAGGTGCAATATGGGTTGTGCTGGCTTGAAGACCACATACCTCATCGTGAGCTTGTATTGATAGTGGTAGGTGAAACGCCTCATTCAAAGACGTGATGCCCAAGAAATTTTTAACTGAAAGAATATTATCATGCCAAAGGTTCTTCCAAACAAGAGTCATGGAGCCGCATTGAATTTCCACCCTCGAGATTTCAAGAAAGTTAGGGCAAAGTTTCATGATATCACGCCACCAAAAGAAACCATAAGGATCAGAAGCGTGCAATGGAGGTGTAGCATGCGCGGGACCGTGGAGGCTACCGGTGTCTTGATGAATCCGGTGTATGCGGAAAGCCTAATGACTCAATTATATAGTAATATATTTTCCTTTGAGTACATTACGCAAATCTTCTATCACAACTGGCGTATCATGATTTCTGGAAGATTTCATAGCTATTTATAAATGTACTATATTTATTGTCCAATTTTAGTGTGCTGTTATCTATGAAGAAAACCTGTATTTTTGTACGAAAATTAATGATAGGATCCACGATGAGTTGATGATATCGAAATGGACGGTGGATGATCGACCTGGCCCATACCGTTTCCGCTTGGACGGCCACCGTCACGTTCCTTCGCGTTTGCCTTCCCGTTTTCAGCTTTGGCCACCCACCACCGCACCACACTGCTTCTTGCCCTCTCCATCTACAAAAACCCTCGATCCACCCACGGCCAGCCAGCCATCCAGCCATCCAGCCGCCGCAAAGCCGCACAGAATCCCGAGCCCGAAACCCTAGAGATCCGTCCGGTCGGCGGAGGCAAAGCGTAGGTTCAGGGCGGTATGTCGAGCGGCAGAAGGGGGGCAGGGGAGGAGCTGGCGGAGGAGGAGGTGGTGCCCATGGAGGACGCCGTGAAGATGCTCGTGGAGCACCTTGTCAAGCCCGCTCTGCGGCGCGGGGCGACCTTCGGCGCCGCCCAGGGCGAGCGCTACGTGACGCCGGACAAGCAACGCGCCGTCGCGCAGCAGGTGAGCAACTCGTGCCGCTAGCTGGTCGATCTATGTTCCTTTGTGTGTGGTCGCCGCGCGGGGTTGGGGACTTGGGGTGGTAGGATTACTTGCGGTTTTTTGCGAGGATCGCGTTGGCAGCGGGGGGATGCGCGGAACTGCCCGCCGGGGGGCCTGATTTCCGGTGGATGCTTGGGAATTGTGAAGGTTGTGGTGTGCCGTACTATGTCCTCATCGGTGGCGGGTGCGTGTACCCGCCCGCCGCCCGTGGCAGATAGTAGGGGATCTCTGCGTCCAACCGCGCCGCGGCGAGGGAATTGGCAGTGCAGGGGGCCTCACGCGTTGGCCGACGCCTGTCTTCTCCTGCCTCCCGCCCCCGACGACTCGACTCACTCGTTTTGTTTGGTTTTCTCCCTCTGTTTCTTCATCTCTTCCATGTGAGCGCGCGATTGGCGCCGTGGCCTCCCTTGGGTTCACCAGACCAGTCGACGGCACACGCGGCGCACCACACCACGCCACGCCCAAGAACTTTCTTCATAGTAGTAAAAATTTCTGGCCGATCTGGCGGGGATGAGAGCGACTGCTTTCGTTCCATTTTATTTCGGCGTCAGGTAGGCGAGGGCGAGCCTGCATTAACGCTCAAACTTCAGTTCAGTTCCACCGTCGCCTCCGGTCCGGTCCGACCCCATCCATCACCATCATCCACCCATCCAACGCTAAACACAAGCAGTGCTGCTTTCCCCTTCACAACACAGGGAGCTGATCAAACCTGCACTGCAGACATGTTCTACCTATTCCCGCGCCAGATTGAGATCAAGGGATTGGATCTACCAACAACATTGAGACCCAACCTATCTCCGAGCCACAACAACATGTCTGAATGTTTGATAGGTTTTCGGGCAAGGTTTACAGTAATGCCGGTTCAGCGCACAAGGGCCACACAGCCTGGTATAATAACTGTACTATAAAATGCTGAGACAAGCAAAATCCTCCTTTGTTATTCATCATTAACACAAGTCACCTCTACACTGCTGCATCAGTATTATCATGGTACTAGTGCTACAGACAGGATAAGAATAACATGCAATCTTCCTTCCCTGCCGGCGAGGAAGGAGGAAGCGGCGAGGAGTCATATTTTTTTTTTTAGAATGGGGCATGGGAGGATTCGAGCGGAGGAGGAAGATGGCGAGATGATGGGCCTTAATGGTGATTTTTTTTTTGAGACAAGGGCCTTAATGGTGATGGTATTTGAGGTTGGTAGTGGGCCTCTTAATTGTGTTAGGTGTACATTATGGAGGCCCGGTCGGTAAAGCCCACTGAGAGCCGCTGCTGTCTGACGGGCGGGCACACACAGAGTGAAACCCTCTAGGCGACGGAGAGGGAGATGGCGGCGGCGGCGGCGGCGGGGGAGCGGCAGGTGCGGCGTGGTCTCGTATTCGCGGTCAGGTGGCGAGAGCGCGCCGCGTAGGAGGATGGTTGGGAGGCGGAGTGACAGACGGCGTCGTGGCGCATGGCCGCACCACGGGAGCTAAGGCAAGCCGCAATCGTCCCTTAGTTTCTGTATTTCTCTTGTCAGCTGTCACCGTAGTTGTCAATAGAAATTGCCAATCTTGGTTGCTAATCCCGCAGGTTAGCACGGTAAGCCGAAAAACATAGTATCAGCCGTTTTCGCTCTTCTTCTAAAAAAATTATGCATCTTTCCATGGTGTATTCTAGAAAGGACAAAAGTAGGAGGGCTAGCTCTGTAAAATTATTCTCAGATGGTGCCACACCGCGACTGCTCCGTACAAATGTACTACTCAAGCAGAAAGGTTGGGTGTGTGTTAGTTCAGAAGAAATTATTTGGCCATGACCCTAAACAGGAACCTATTTGCCCATCAATTTGACCTTGCAATGTTTTTCAAATTTATCCATGAACTTGAATTGGATTGGATTGTGTGACATAGTAGCTAACTGGAGGTTTTTGTCTACATAAAGACTGCTATGTTTGATTCAAGTCATTGCCATATCATCCTTACATTTCCCCTCTCAGTTTACCATTGTGATTATATTAGTGTATTTTCCTTGGAATTCATGGCGATGTCCCTCAATGTATCCATGAAATGCTTGTTTTATTTGCATGCACTGTAATATGTTTCTGGGAGTCTATTTCTGCTCAGATATGTTTAAGACAGTGTTCCTCTGTGCATAGGATACAATGCTTATAGCTGTTTAGCTACTAACTCATCACACTGGTGTGTGGTTTCGCAGATTCACACGGCAATCATTTTGTACAACTACTACCACAGGAAGATGTTTCCGCAGCTTGCTTTTGCAGATCCCAAACAGTTTTTTGAGTGTGCTTCTCTTTCTGTTGGAGAAGATCTGCTCGCATACTTGAGTATGGTCCATGAGCATGAGAACAATTCTGGCAAGCATGCGGAGCTATCTATTACTCACAAAGTAGCACTACAGGCATGTGAGATCGCTGGACAACTCGACGCGAGCAAACATTCTCCAGAAATGGCATTGTGGCCAATATCAAAAGTTGCTGTGCTTCTCCTCGACCCGACAAAAAAAAAATGTTTGGTTGATTATAGTGCTAATACGAAGGGTATCTGGTCAATCATAGAGAAGGAATTAGATGGGGCAGGTGGTAATTCACACAGTACCAACCAGCCAGCAGGCCAGGAATCGACAGCTAAAGGGAACGTTGGTGCTTCACATTCACCATTTATGCTTCAGCGACAAGCATATTCAGAGGTGGAGCGTAGAACAGGTCAGATTTTTCATTGCGGCCCTTAATTTATATACCCATATCCGTCATTTTCTTCTTCTTTTTTGAGTTGGTATTGGCAAGGTGTAGCTTCTATCAGATAATAAACTGTCAATTCTGTTAATTTTCATCCTAGAGCATTGAGATAAAGTATGCAACCTTTGTGCCTACAGAGCCATGTTTCTGTAGGTTCCTCACATTGATCAGGTGACTATTAGCATTACGGAATGTGGATCAGAGTTTCTGGTAAATAAGTATTTACATGTGTTACTATGCAAATTGTCCAAAATTTGAACTGCTAATGAAGCAAAAAAATGAGTTTGAGTTGTACAGTTGCTTTACAGCAAACAAGAACAAGTGTGTGGTCCCAGAATGTACGCAAAATTGTACCTCTGCCTTGCTTTGAACTAGTGTAAAACCATTTACTTTCGGGATAAACAAGAACATCAGCAAATATAATTACTTAAGTTGTTTGCCATAATGCCGTCGCATTGTCTGTCTCCTTTGTTTTGGTATGTACAAACTGGGAGTTATTGAAACTTGATTTAGTTTCATCAGCTAGAAGATTAAAAATAACTTGGGACACTATAATGGGTGATTCACCTGTACTTGTTGTACATGACCTGATAGCTGCCAATTGTTTGCTAGAGAACGCTATTTATTTGGTTCTTTTAATATAATAGTGAAAAATTTGTAATTTATGAACTTGATTTTGTTAATAATATGTTCATTTTCTGTTTGAACCAACAATGCATTGTTTGCTGCTCACTATGGTAAACTTACGGTCTTAATAGGTATGAAGGTCTCAACATTGCATCTTCTCGATGAAACCTTGGCATACTCGTTGAGTAATAAAAAGGCAGCTACCAAGATATTCATTGTGGAGTATGAGCCAACCATGAAAGGCAGTCTTGAGGAAATTTCTCTAGAAGACTTGATTAGCAGGTTTGCCTTTACCTACTAGTTAGTTGTATGATTTTCGGTTACATCCCTTTTGATCAACCATTAATCAGTTTATTAAATAAGACCATTGTATGGTACATCCTGATGAAAAGTGATACCGTTTTTCAAGGATACTGACATTTTTCGGCTTTCTCTTTCACAGTATGACTGGTCCGCTATTTGTGAATGATCCATTTCCAAAAACGACATCTGTAGTAGAGTACTATCACATTCTTCCGTACAAGGAGATTTTGTCTGAACTCCTCCACAGGTAACATAAGATTTGTTGTGATCTTTTTATGCGTGAAAGTAGGACAATAACTTTTTGGGATCATGGTAAATATGACACTTCGCGTGTTTCAGGAAATGGTCTTCTGATTCTTCACTAAACGAGCAACCACGTAGACATGGAAAAGGTTCATTGCACTCCGTAATAGATGAAAATGTGGAAGAGCAAGATGAGAATAGCACGTCTAAGCTGCGAAAACGAATTAAAAAAGTGTCAACTCCAAAGCAAAGCAAACAAGCAGTTAGTGCCAGCAAGCACAAGAAAAGCAGCAAAAGAAAATATGAAGCCTCCATGACTGCAGCTGATGTCTGTGCAGAGGGTCTGAATAGTGAGATCCCCACAATAAAACATGTTATTGAGGTGGAACCTCCAATACCCATGAGTAAGTCAAGAGATACAGAAGCTGCAGCCACAGCAGCAAGTGGAGAAACTAAAATCCTACAATCGGGTTAGTCACTGTAACTGTATTTAGATTTTACTGATCACATTGTTCCTTATTTGTGTTCTGATATAATCAACTTTAGGTGTTCAAGTGGAGAAGAACAAATCACAGGAGCAATCTAAACGTGACAATATGCCCCAAGATGTCTTTCCTACAGAGGTAAGCTAAATTGCAGATTGGAAGTATTGAAAACTACAATACTAGGATGCATTAGGATCACATGCACCCTTTGGAATGGTTGTAGAAAATAAACTTCAAATATGATACCTGTTAACAACAATAAATTGTATTGTTCCATCCTTGTCTATACAAATGTTATATGATGCATGTTGCTCTTTATTCTATTTGTTTTTGTTCTCATATGCACTCAACTATACGTAGCATAGACTTAGAGCATTTCTCCTTTTCTACCACATGTCGCCACGTGAATGTTTGGAAAAGTGTGACAGCACACACTTCTGTTAGGTATTAGGATGAGGGGAAGCCGGCACAATCCATTCTTATCAAATAAGGGATAATATCCTATTTATTAAGTATAGTGTATTAGTTAAGAAAAAAATATTATTGTTAGGAAAGTACCAATTGGTAGATCCTATTATTAGGAGCCACACCCTAATAAATCCTCCATACTGAGGAGCCACACCCACTGTGCTCAATCAATCAAAAGAAGTATTCACCCTTTTCATAAATAAGTTTCAGATGAGTAGGTGATGAATAGGCCAAGTTTTCGTGTGATCCATTCACTCTGCTTTAACTTGAAGAACTAATTGTTGTATCAGGCACCGCATGTTGATCTAGTGAAGAACCGTGCTTTGGAATGCGAAAATATGGATTTGTCAGGAAAGTCAGGTCGGATAAACCTACCCAAGACTGCTTATTTTTCATATTATTGGTTATTGGTCCTCTAAGTATTTAATCTGTGTTCCAAATTTCATTCAAGGCGGCACCACTGAGTATAACGTTGATGACCAGATAGATGATTCGATGCGATCAATTCAGAAAATACGGGATGAAATTGTATGTTATATGTCTTTTCTCTTATTTCAGGAAAAAATGATGCTTGTTTCCTATAACTTTCTTCTAGTTGAGAATCTGATGTGAACTCTCCTATTCTCTCTTCGTTTCAGCTTCGCAAGGAAAGCATACTTCAAGAACGAAGTGCTCAGTGTGATATGGACATCCAGACACTCTTGAGTGGTATTCCACCCTGGCCACATTTTAAACATGGTTACATTTACAATCACGCTGTAGAAGTTTTGCGGTCAACACTGTGGGCATGTTTTTCTGGGAGCCATACATTTCCAGAAGTTCTGTGTTAAACTGTGGTGTATCACACTTTTCATTGTGGACAAATCGTCTGCCGCACTTTATGACATACAAATCGTCCGTCGGAACTGTGGCCAATTCTGGCAAGAAGTTTTTTTTTTTGGGGGGGGGGGGGGGGGGGGTTGAAATGTTTTGGCAAGAAGTTGCTTCTATATCAGTTCCGCATTTCTTGTACTCATCATGTTTTAAAACTTATGCAGAAGGAAAGATGACACCTAAAGCTGTATCAATAATAAGCAAATACAAGGAAACTTGCTCAGATATGAAGGAAGCTACCAATTCATCTTGCTCTGGAGATGGTGGCCAACCCATCACTAAGAGGAAGAAATTGAGGGAGGCACTCCTGCGACACTGCCAAGTAAGAAACCTCAAGCTGAACTTATGTATTACAATTTCAAATGCCACTTGTACCCTTGACACTTGTCAATGCAGGAGCTTGATGAGATTTGCCGTGGGGCCCATTGGATATCCCCAAGATACACGCTACTACCTTCAGCATCAGATGGTATGTATAAATGTTTACTTTTATCTCTTACTACCTCCGTTCCAAATCACTCGTCGTGGTTTTAGTTCAAATTTGAACTAAAACCACGACGAGTAATTTGGAATTGAGGGAGTAGATCTTCTGGATAGGCAAGTACTAGGTTCTTGGACCATGTAGGCATAACAATTAGGAATATCATATACCACTTACTTTTATTGAATTCAATCCCTATAGGTCCTGGTTCGTTTTGTGCATTGTGATGATAACATACATAGTGTGTTACGCTAACCATGCTTAGAAGAAAAGAGTTTTCAAGGTGTCAGATCAATAGGCAGGGTTTGCTCTTTTGATGTCAAGTAGCAATCCAAATAGGCTGCTTGTTTATTAGCACATGGTATGCTCTGTTCAAGTGTTAGGTTTGTTTAACATTCGATCAATGGTTACCGAAGACATGTGTGCACCCTTGTAGGCTTCATCTTAGATCAGACTGATTAGGTCCCCAGTTAGCAATAACCAAAACTGATGTTTGATTGCCTGCTCCATGTTTTGAGCACTTCTTCACCGGTCCTTTTCCTACCTTTTCAGGGATGTACCACGCCAGTGTACGTTTGAGATGCCTTGATTTTGAGATGAGCATCACTGGTGATCTTCGTCCTACCCCACACGAGGCGAGGTGCTCTGCAGCTGCCAATATGATACTGGAGCTTCACAAGAAGGCGGAGCAAGAACAGTAGGGTACCTGATGCAAAACCACCTTGTTAAACTCCTGAATCTGGGAAACTGCGGGTGGCTGGAACCAGCTGTTTAGCAATTGCAACTTTGAAATAGACTTCTTGAGAAACCTAATCGTGTTGGTACCTTGTTTAGCTATCTACCTTCCAGAGGTTGACTCCTTGTGTATTTGTTGGTATTATGGCTATTTATTAAGGTTGTGATAAACCCCGGACTGCTATTTCAAAACTCTGTGACGCTTCAGTTGTGCTGTCTGTTTCATCATGTGAGTGAGCACAAATCTAGCTATTTCTTGAATTCTTATTGGCTCGTGATGTTTGCAGAGTATTTAGCTGTTGTTGCCATTCTTCGATCATTAGGTATTGTTGTCAGTAGCATACCAAGAGACTAGCTTAGGTGCTTTTATATTAAACGGCATATGTGAGTAGCGATTCTTTATTCGGTTGGCAAGTTTCCGTAGATGTATTTGTTGATGTGTTTGGTCTCGTTGCCTTGCATCAACTTCAATAAAGATGGTTGTGTGCATCTCTTTAATGCAGAGGCCGGCAGTTTCAATCTCGTTTTAGGAAGAAGAAACATGTATTTAAATTCCCTCTTTTGTGCTATGCCACTATGTGGAGCTCTTCGGTGATCTTTGCCATGTATTCCCTCCATCCTAAAATAAGTGACTCAAATTTGTACTAACTTTAGGGAGTAGTTTTCTCCGGTGCTCTTTGCCATGTAGTTTTCTTCGGTGCCTGCAGGAGCATAGTTTCAGTTTGAAAAACTACACATTAGGATCATATGCACACTCTGAAATGGTTAGTAGGAAATAAGCTTCAAATATGATGACTTGTTAATAACAAAGAGAAAAATGGCTATGTCCTTTGTCTATTGAATGTTCTCATGATGATTGCTGCGCTTTATTCTATTCCCTCCATCATTTGTCATTTGTTCGCCACGTAAATGTTTTGAAAAGTGGACAGCACACCCTTCTGTTAGGTATTCGGATTAGGGGAAGATCTGAAGATGGCACAATCCATTCATATCAAATAGGGATAATGTCTCATTTGTTCAGAGTGCCTTATTAGTTACGAGTAATATCATATTATTAGGAAAGTATCGATTGGTAGATACTTCATTGATATCAAATAGGGATAATGTCCTATTTATTCAGAGTGTCTTATTAGTTACAAGTAATATCCTATTGTTAGGCAAGTATCGATTGGTAGATACTATTACGAGGAGCCACCCTAGGAAATCATCTCCGTATAAAGAGAGGAGCCACACCCCACACCCTCTGTGCTCAAGCAACCAAAAAAAGTACTCATCCCTTTCATAGGTCAGTCAGATGACAAGGTGATACCCCCCCTCCCCCCCCCCCCTCCACACACACACACACACAGAGACCCTCTCCTAACTTGAAGAACTAATTGTTGTATCAGGTGATGCGTGTTGGTTGAAGAACCGTGCTTTGGAATACCAAAATATGAAAATGTCTGAAGAGTCAGGTTCAAATAAACCTACCTAAGACTGTTTATTTTTCATATAATTGGTTATTGGTCCTCCCAAATTTTTATTCTAAGTGTTTCAAATTCCATTAAAGGTGTCACCACTGAGTACAACAATGACGGCATATATGATTCCACTGAGAACAACAATGACTACATATACGCGCTACAGTCACTTCAGAAACTACGGGATGATATTGTATGCTATGTGTCCTTCATTTTAATCTATATCTATAGCAATATAAAAAGACCCAAAGAGGTAGATCCAATTAATCTCGGTAATCAAATCATGTCAATCCAACAATCTAGACTGCTTCAATGTCGAGCGCTCAACACGTTTAGCATGCAGTTAATTTCATGCCAAAAATAATGCTAATTACATAATAATGCGCAAATAATATGCTACTTAATATCCGCATGCACTTAATATACTTTTAAATTAACATGCATTACACGTACACATTGACTAGTTCAGAGAAAAAATTGATGCTTTTTACCTAATTTTTCTTCTAGTTGAGAATCTGATCTGAACTCATCCTATTCTCTCTTCATTCTCCTACTTAATATCCGTATATTTCTAAGTTAACGTGCATTACACGTACACATTGATTAGTTCAGAGAAAAAATTGATGCTTTTTACCTATGTAATTTTTCTTCTAGTTGAGAATCTGATCTGAACTCATCCTATTCTCTCTTCATCCGCATGCACTGGTGGGGAGACGTACACGCCGACTGTGTTCGGGCCGACGCGCGACTCACTCGACACGGTGGTGACGGGGTACCGGCTGCAGGAGATGAGCGTGGAGGCTGGCTCGTGTTCGGCGACATAGGTGCCTACTCCATTAGCTCTGGCTCCCATTATCAACGGGTTATCCATGTCCGACATTACGCCATTCTTAGCCTACTCTAGCTAGCTAGTAGTACTCCCTCCATCTATGAAATAATGTACTTTCAATTTTATTGAAAAGTCAAACTTTTTAATATTTGACCGTATTTGTACAATAATAATGGACCAACATTTATGTCATCAAATTAATAGCATTAGATTCATGATAAAATATATTTTCGTTATATACCTATTTGGTTTCACAAGCATTGACATATTTTTGCACAAACTCGGTCAAACTTTGAGATAGTTTGATCCTCTAACAAAGTTGGACGTACACTCTTTTAAGAGCATCTCCAACTGTTCGCCCCCCTCCCCTCGGGCGCCGAAAAAGTGCCGCCTGGTGACGAACCGACGCTGGATTGGCCCCTGGGGCCGATCTAGCTCCCAGCCACGCCCCCAGGCACCGCCCCCCCCCCCCCCCAACTCGTGGAAAAAGTCAAACTAGGTCGTTCCCGCTCACAAAAAAACGCCTAGTCCGGCGATCAGCGGCCAAGTTCAGCAGTCGGATGAAAAGTTCGGCGTACAAAAAAACGAGAGGACACGTGGGCAACGCATCAAACGGCGGGGTTGGCCTCCGGCGTCGGCGGAGTCGGTGTGCAGGCTTGGCGGTGTCGGCGCTGCTTCTGTGCTGGGCGGCGTCGGTGCGGCTTCTGTGCTGCTGGGCATCGTGGAGGCATCCTCGCTCGGGCTTGGCGTCATCGGCGTGGGCGTGGGAGTTGGCGGCGTCGTTGATGGCAGCTGGTTCAGGGTACCACGCCTTGAGCTGCTCGTCGTTGCTCTGAAGCATGTCCGCCCCGCCCACCAGAAAAGCCAGGTCGGGGTTCCTCTTCTTCGCGGAGACGTTGGTGCGGAGTGGGTCGAGCTTGACAGCGCTGTTCGTCATCAACATCGACCAGCGCGCCTCAGTCTTCTCCTCCCGCAGGGCGGCCCAGGCCTATGCGTCGGCGAGGCAATGCTCGATGAACTCTTGCACTCGCGCGGTGGCCGAGTCGGCGTGCTTCCCTTTCTTGGCCCCTTTGTTGCCTTCGGGGCGCCCGTCGCCCACGCCTGGCATTGGCGCGTCCGTCTTGTAGGTCTCCTTGGCCTTGGCGAGGGTGCGCCGGACATTCGCCCACTTCTCGCACTTCTCGATCCGCTTGAAGACGTGGAGGTACTTGAAGTCTTGGTCACTGCTGTCCTGGCGATACATGGCGAACATCCGCACCAGCTGCGCCGACGAACAAACAGTTAGCCGGCGTGCACGGCGAAAAGAAGTGGGAACACTACAGAAAAAGACACATCCGTGACATTTTGGGCCGAACAATTTTTTTTGCCATACTTATGACACTTCTATGACGATAATTGTGACAAAACCCAGTATCATCATAGATGTGGTGGGGTCCTACTTCTATGACAAAAAATCATGACAGAAAATGGGTTTTTTTGTCTTGGGCAGGCCGGAGACGCAGCTGCATGACATTCTTTGGGCCGTCCATGACGGAAAAAATCATGGTAGAAGCGAGGGCGAGGAAAATATCAGGGTGTTCCCGATTACGGTGGGTGGTCGGGGCCGAGCGATGCGCGTTTCTCTCGTACATGCACGCGCGTGGGTGCGAGGCGTTGGGCTCTAACTGAACCCGAGCGAGGCGTTGGGCTCTAACTAAACCCGAGCGATTGCACTGCAGGCTACGCGTTACTGAACCCGAGTGATCGATCGATGGGTGTTAACTGAACCCGATCGAGCGATTCCCTTGAATCCGATTGATGCTGCCTCTAGATGAACAGTGAGCGTTGCTGGGGGGTTTGGAGGAACAATTCCCGGTGGGGGTGGACGAAGAGGACCCCATGGTGTTGCCTCTGGATGAACAATGAGCGTTGCTGGAGGGTTTGGATGAACAGTTCCCGGTGGGGGTGGATGAACAGGACCCCGTGGTGTTGCCTCTGGATGAATAGGACCCCGATCGATCGAGCCGGTTGGGGCTGGATGAACAGGACCCCGTGGAGGGCTGGATGAACAGGACCACCCCATGGAGGGCAGGATGAACAGTAGACGGTGGAGGGCTGGATGAACAGTAGCCCATGGAGAGGTGGTTGAACAGGAGCCCGTGCAGAGGGTTGGTTGAACAATAGCCGGTGGAGTAGCGCGCGGTGGAGGCTGGATGAACAGGAGCCCATGGATGAACAGTCGCAGGTGGAGGCTGGAGGAGGTCGACGGTGGATGAACAGTAGCCCGTGGAGGCTGGAGGGGGTCGACAGTGGAGATGAACAGTATCCCGTGCAGTCCCGTTTTGCGGTACGCCACACCCCTCCCAATGAACAGGACCCCCGTTTCGACCATAGCGCTCCAACACAAGTCCGTTTCCTCCGATTTGCGGTACGCCACACCCCTCCCGATCAACATGACCCCCATTTCGACCATAGGAGGTCCGTTTCCTCCATTTTGCGGTACGCCAGACCCCTCCCGATGAACAGAATCCCGTTTCGAACGTGACCGGTCGAACACAAGGCCGTTTCCTCCGTTCTGTGGTACGCCAGGCCTCGTTTCTATCGGCTGTTCCGTCCAAGCCCTCCCGATGAACACGACGACACATTCCATTCTGACCCAGCCGGTTGGCTCCCCATGAACACGACGACGAGGCTGTTTCTTTGTTCCGACCCAGCCATGTACACGAGCCCTGGCCGTACGTATGCGCGAGTAGTCGCTCGAGACCCTGCCCGTATGTACGTACGTGGCCGTATTTTATTTATTACACACTGGCCGCTGTACGTACGTGTACATGCTCTGTGCACGCCTCTACTACAACACATGCGCGCATCTACATCGACCAGTATGTACGTACACGTTCACGACCAGAATGACAACGCTACGTACTCTTCGACCAGGTGGGTCCTGACTGTCAGGCACTTCCTTGCGTGCGAAGATGTAGTTGGTGGGTCCCAATAGTCAGGGGGGCGAATCATTTTTTTTCCCGGATGCACTTCCTTGCGTGCGAAGATGTAGCTGGTGGGCCTCAGCAGTCAGGGGGAAACGTTTTTTTCACGAAATATGGTGGCCTGTCCGGTGGGTCCCCGCTGTCAGGTGGAGGAATAATTATTTTGCGCGTAATAAGGAGGCACTTCCTTGCCGAGGCCGTGGACCCAGCTGTCAGCCTCTCCACGTACAGTCCACGTCCGATGGAAGCCGTTCCTTGACCATGTTGGCCATGCCGCGCCGAGAGCACCAGGGCGGTGGATGATGGCGAGGCCTCGGAAGGGGACGATGCAGAGCTGGGGAAGACGCGGGAGTGGAAGCCCACGCGGAGAGGAGTACAAGGGTTCACTGGTTCGGCTGCGGTGTGAGGCTGCCATCGCCGCAGGGCCTAGCCAGCGATGGGAGTAGTAGGGGGCGGTGAGGCCTCCGTGGCAGCACAGCCGACCACAGGAGGCAGGAGCATGCGGCACGACCGGCGCTGCTTTGGGCGGCTGGAGCAAGAAGACCAGAGGCTGAAGAAGCACTACGGTCGTTGGATGGACATCGTACGGTCACTAGAGCTAGAATCGTTCATATTTACTAAGTTGACAAAGCAGTCCGTCCCCGTCAACTTAGTAGGCCCACAAGTCAGCCACCCACCAAGGTGGGTCCCAACTAGCAGGGGGAGTATTCATTTTTTTGCGTAATAAGGAGGCACTTCTAGTGGGTCCGAGCTGACAGCGGGGGAAATGTTTTTTTCGCGAAATACGGTGGCCTGTCCGGTGGGTCCCGGCAGTCAGGGGGAAACTTTTTTTCCGCCAAATATGGTGGCCCGTCTGGTGGGTTTGTGCTGTCAGGTGAAGGAATAATTATTTTCTGCGTAATAAGGAGGGACTTCCTTATGGCTGCCGTGGACCCAGCTGTTAGCCTCTCCACGCACAGTACTCTTTCGATGGAAGTCGTTCCTTGACCATGTTGACCATGCCGCGCTGAGAGCACCAGGGCGGTGGACGACGACGAGGCCTAGGAAGGGGGCGAGGTGGAGCCGGGGAAGACAAGATAGTGGATGCCTATGCGTAGAGGAGTATGAGGGTTCACTGGTTCGTTGCGGTATGAGGCTGCCGTCGCCGCAGAATAATGCTACCTCTTGAGCACTGCGTTGGATTTCACCGAAGAGGAGAGGATGATGCAGCAAAGTAGCGTAAGTATTTCCTTTAGTTTTTGAGAACCAAGGTATCAATCCAGTAGGAGGCTACGTGCGAGTCCCTCATACCTACACAGAAACAATAGCTCAACGCAACCAACACGCTTAGGGGTTGTCAATCCCTTCACGGTCACTTACGAAAGTGAGATCTGATAGAGATGATAGATAATATTTTTGGTATTTTTGGTATAGAGATGCAAAGTGAAAAGTAAAAGGCAAAGTAAAAAGCAAAGCAATAATAAAGTGATTGGAGATTGATATGATGAAAATAGACCCGGGGACCATAGGTTTTGAAAGTGCGTTATATCGACTAGAGGGGGGGTGAATAGGCGATTTTTATGTAAGTCTTCAAAACGTGGAAGTTATGAAGACAAACAGAGTGAACAAGCCTATCACTATGCAGCGGAAGGTAGATTACACAACGCAAGCCATAGTCAAATATACAATACAGTGAAAGCACAGAGACAAATAGCTTCAGTGTAATGAGGATCAGGTTGGAAGAAGTTATGAAGCCAAACAGATCATACAGTCAGGTTGTGAAGACAGAAGATAAAGCAAGCATGCAATAGCTTCACAATGTGTACTGGTAAGTAAAGGGAGGTGAAGATGAAACCAGTGACACATTGAAGACAATGATATGTTGGACCAGTTCCAGTTGCTGTGACAACTATACGTCTGGTTGGAGCGGCTAGGTATTTAAACCAAAGGACACACAGTCCCGGACACCCAGTCCTGAACACGCAGCTCAGGACACCCAGTCCTCACCGTTTTCTCCTTGAGCTAAGGTCACACAGACCCCGCCCAATCACTCTGGTAAGTCTTCAAGGTAGACTCCCAAACCTTCATAGACTTCGTTCACCGGCAATCCACAATTCCTCTTGGATGCTCAGAACGCGACGCCTAACCGTCTGGAGGATGCACAGTCCTCAAGTGTAATAAGTCTTCAGATCACCCAGACAAGAAGACTTAAGTGATGCCCAATTACTCTGGCTCTGGGTGGTTAGGGCTTTTCTCCTCACTAAGGATTTTCTCTCAAAGGCTTCGAGGTGGGTTGCTCTCAAACGACAAAAGCCGTGCACTGAAATCTGAGCAGCCGCCCGTTTATGGTTGTGGGGGTGGACTATTTATAGCCACTTGGCAACCCTGACCTGATTTGTCCGAAATGACCCTGGGTCACTAAGGAACTGACACGTGTACTAACGGTCGGATTTTGAACTCTCACGGCAACTTTACTTGGGCTGCAAGTAAAGCTAACTTGTCTGACTCTGGACAAGATTTTCTCTCATTGTCTTCACTCGAAGACATAGGATTTGAATTAGGCATCACTTCAGTCATCCTGACTGGTTCTCTTGGACCCCACTTAACAGTACGATGGTTCCTATGACACAACATGAATAAAGTAAAACTATGAAGGATCTAAGTCTTCGAGTTCCAAAGGCTTCATGGGGAGTCTTCATATGTCATTGTCTTCGACATGAATGTCTTCATGAACCACCATTGTCTTCAATGTCTTCGTATAATTTTGGGGGTCATCTCTGGTAGCTAAACCGAATCAATGAGGGACTTCTACCTGTGTTATCCTACAATTCTCACAAACACATTAGTCCCTCAACTAGGTTTGTCGTCAATACTCCAAAACCAACTAGGGGTGGCACTAGATGCACTTACAATCTCCCCCTTTTTGGTGATTGATGACAAACTAGTTGAAGTTTTCAACGGGGAATATAATTTGTGAAATTGTAAAGGAATTGTCTTCATAAGCTGCAAGGGCTCCCCCTGAAGATGTGCATATAAGTGATTTGCTTCTGGAATGCAAATGCACATAGCAGGTTGTATTTGTGGGAATCCACTTCAACTTATGATGACAATCCATCATGCACGTAAAGATATGTGAAGAGAATGATATGCATGATGAGAAATGGACGTCTGCGAAATGATAAGAGTGCGGAAATTATCGTCGTACATGCGGAATTTATCTTCGCAAAAACACAGTGGCAAACATAGTAGCAGCCGACCATCAAGTTTAAGTGTTACAACTCAAAGAACCAAATGTAGCAAAACGAGAGTTGTAAGCACGGAGCAAAATGCAAAATATAAAAATGCAAAATATAAAGCACCCGCCCATATTATTGACCCGCTTGAAGACTATAAACATCATATGCTTCTCCCCTTTTGTCAGTGATGACCAAAAAGGTTTGAAGACATAGAGTTTTCTATGCGTTCACAGGCGCAGCAGGGTCGGTGGAGGCGTTTGGTGGTGCAGGCGAGCTTGGTGCAGTGACGACGCGCGCTGAAGACATTGGTGGTGATGTAGCGTCGTCTTCTTCCTCAATGATTTTTCCCGTCACGGTGGCAGCAGAGGAAGAGAACTCGGATTCTTCAAGCGACGGAGTCCCACGCAACACAGCTCTTCTGGGGGGTGTGGAGTCAAACTTGAATCGCTCCTTGAAGCCATCCTCTTGCAATTCAACTTCAGTGCACATCATTGTGAGGCCTTTCCAAGTGCGGCGACAGGTTTCATGTGCGACGAAGGCGTTCTTGGTGGCCAGATTCCTGATGCGATTGACGTCTTGCATGATACTGTGCATCTGCCTCTTGAGCCAGTCGTGATGCCTATCTTGCTTTTGATGCAGAGCCACAAGAAGTTCACGATCAGTGAGTGTACGAGCGCGTTTCTTGGGTCTCTGTGCAGCTTCACTGTCAGTGGCTTCAGTGGATGCAGGGGCACGTGTGGTGCCAGCCATTGGATAGACTCTGGAAATGGCTTCAACACCTTCATCATGTTGAGTGAAGCTTTGGTGTTCTGCAGTCTGAAGACTTAGTGGCTGTTTGGCAGGCTCAGGATAAATCACTTCAGCAGAGGTGTCCACATCAGGTAAGAAGATTCTGTGGTTGCGGGCTGAGGGTTGATATGATATTGTAGAGTGGAGCTTGATTAGCCTAATAACCCATGGAGCATAAATCTTCAGACCAAAGAGATCTGAGCCAGACGCAGCAAGTTGACGTATGAAGAGATCCTGGGCATTGAAGCATTTGCCGTGCAGGATGCAGAAGATGAGAGTCTTCATGGCACCTTCAACCTTGGCATATCGAGAGTGCCCCTTAATGGGCCATAGAGTCCACCTGATGATGTGATAGATAGTTCTAGGCAGGTACTCTAAGTCTTCAACAAAGAACTCCATCGGGTAAGGTGCGTCAGAAGGCAATGGCTTCATCATTGAGAGCATCTGACTCATATTTGGCTCAGGTCGCTGAAATATGCTCTCAACTGCTTCAACATGGAGTTGGTAGCCTTCTTCGAAGAGTTTGCCTGGAGTGGGTAGGTCGGTGAGCTCAATGATATCAAATGCATTGGCTTCATGATGGACGTTGCCGGTCATCCACTCCAGGACCCAAGTCTTCGGATCTCTGTTGTAGCCCTTGATGTGCAATGTGGCATAGAACTGAAGCAGAAGCTCTTCGTTCCAGTGCTCTTCATCCGTGACAAACGGCAGCAGGCCAACTTGCTTGAAGCAGTCCAGGGCTTCTTCCAGACCAGGCAGACCAGCAAAAGCTTCAACTTCAAGGCGCTGATGTGGAAAGATACGGCTCTGGTTGTAGAGGACGCAGGAGTAGTAGCTACGCTGTGGGTAGCTCCAGAACCTATCTGACACAATCTTTTCCCTTGAGTAAGGGTTCTTGGAGCGGTTGAAGAAGGTGTTGTCTGCCCTGAAGCTATTGACATTGAAGGAGCTAGGAGCAGTGACTGGACCTGGGAACCTTGGCAGTCGTGGGATTGGCTTCTGTACCTGGGGCCTGTGCGCAATATGATAATTGAACTATGGTCCGGCAGCAGACATAGGCACAGAAGGGTCAGAGGCAGTGGCTTCAGTATCTCTTGAAGCTGTTGGTTGGTCGGGCTCCACAAATGCTTCAGTATTATGTGTGGCAGCCGCAGTGGTGTCAGCCTCCTTGAGAACTTCTTCTTGCTGGTGTGGGGGAGATGGAGCTTGAGGTTCTTCATGCTCTTCTGCATGTTCTTCGGCTGATGCCGCCGGAATGTCGTCAGCAGTCTGAGCCCTTGGCCCTTTGCGAAGCCTACGGAATGCAGGCGACGCCGGTGGAGTTGCAGTGGGCTGGGGCTCATCCTCTTCCTCCTGCGGGCGATCTGCCCACGATGCATCTTGGGTGATTGGCGTCAAGGGACGACCAATGCTGATCATTTCGCTCGTTTCGAGCTGAGGAAGGACTGCATCACCTTGCACATTATCTTGGAGACCAATGTCGTCAGCAGCGTTGGGGTCGGCTGCTGGAATGTCTTCAGCATGCGGAGCCTCTGTGAGAGCAGGCTCATGCACGGTCATCTGACGATCTTCATGAGGAAAGCGAACGGAAAGGGGTTCGACTATCAAGGGCTCTGTGGGAGCAGCCCGAGACTTCTTGGTCTTGCACTTCTTGATGGTGGGGTTTGAAGGAGAGGCTTCAGGGTGTTTCCTCTTCCTTGCTTTAGCTTCGGCTATCCTTGTCTTCTTAAGCTCTGAAGCGGTTGAGCGCTTTGGCTTCGAGCTAGGCTTGGCGGTGGGGAAGACAGTTGGAACAGCTTCTTGGCGTGGGGCCTCTTCTTCAGCCACGGTGGGCGTCTTCTTTTTCTTAGCGGCCATCCTGGGGTCGATGCCGGGACGCCCAAGTGCCTTTCGCTTCTCGGCCTCATTGTAGGCCTGTACACAGAGATCAGCCGAATTCTTCATGCGCTCGCGTGAACCCTGAGCTTCTGCACATTTCTGCATAAAGTTTTCCTTCAACTCATGCAGCATGACTTTGAAGTCTTTGATATCTTGGACGCTGAGCGTGGCCATGTTCTGCTTGAACTGAGACTTTTCAAAATCTATCTTTTGCTTCAGTTCCACGATGCGCTGGGCAATAGCGAGTTCTGAAGCAATAGCTCCTTGGAAGGCTACGCTGAGGCCAATAGGCAGCTGCAGATCATCGAAGCTGATGTTGGGTGTTTCAAACCACTCATCAATGAATTTGTGGATGATTGCTGCATCAAACAGTGGTAGGTTGTTGAAGATTTCAGCCTCGTCCTTGCTTTTGATGAGCTGCTCAAGAGCGTCATCGGCAAGATCGTCGTCACTCGACAGATCAATGGCTTCGCAGCGCAGAACGGCAGCGGCAGTGAGTTCTTTGCTGGAGTGTGGCTGTGATTTCTTTGCTTCTTGAGGCTTGGAGACTCTTGATAAGCCTTCAGACTGCACACTGGCTTCAGGAGGTGCAGCGGCCAATGGCTTCGCTCTGGAGGTCTTGGGAGAAGCGGCTGGCTTGGAAGCTTTTGGCTTCTTCTTCATCTGCTTCGGCTTCGGAGCAGCAGGAGCATCATCAGACTCAGTGTCTGCTGGAGGGTCATTCACGGCAGTCCCTTGGACTATAATGTGAGTGATGAGGCCTTCGAGATTGGCAAATGGTCCGATGACATTGGGATTTGCGTCGCGTGTGCCATCTGCCCTTGGTTTGGAGGGACCAGGGTTGAAGTCCAACCCAAACTCCTTCTTGTTTTGCTTCGCAGAGTTCTGGGCAAATTGGAAGTTGCGCTTGAACAGAGTGTCATCACGACACCAGAGAAGGGATGACGGATGTGCGTCAGCTGGCTGTTGTCCCCTGACCATGCATGGAAAGAAGCCTTGAGCAATGGCTTCGTCTCTGGTTCGGGGTACGAGATTCTTGTACAAGACATCTCCCCATGGCCTCTTGATGGCGCACTTCTCTGCATATTCTTTGGTGACGAAGTGGTATTGGAACCACTGCTCTGCCCAATATCTTCGAATCCATTGGATTCGTGTCTTGCGCTGACCATAGCTCTCTTCGGGATCTGTTTGGTACATTTCTGCCAAATCTTCAGGCAGATCTTTAGATGTGTCACCACGTCTCTGTCTGCCTCCCTTCCTTGATTGTTTCTCGGATGCCATGAAGCTTAACTTGGAAGGCTTCAAAAGATTCAAAGGCTTCAAAGGATTCAAAGGCTTCAAAGGCTTCCTTTTGCTTGACCAACAGGAACTTGCTTCGGGTGAATTGATGTGACGCTGTAGGAACTCTGCAAATGAATGCAGACTATGAGAACCAAAAGATTCTCCCACGGACATGTACCTGTGACATCATTAAGGTGCAAGGGAAGGGGAAGAGGTCATATGCATTCTCAGAAGATTTTGAAGATAAATCAGTTTAGAAGACATTGACCTCATCATGCGAAGACATTCACTTTATAGAAAAGAAGTTGGTTCCAGATTTGTACGAACCCATAGATCAGTACAAGTGAGGAATCTAACTACTTCATGAAGAACAAGTGAATATGCTAGGCAAGTTATGAGATTCAGACAAGAGGAATGAAACTTGAAGGAATAGAAACCTCTTTTGGCAGAAAGTGATGGATCAATAGGATCAAAAGAGGCTGTAAAAAGGCTTGTTATTTACCAGACTTGGAACTGCTAGACGAGATGAGAGGTGAGGCCGAGCAGTTCGATCCTCCGTGCCCTAACTTGGCGACGGAAGACACCTAGGGCGACGGCGGAGAGACTGATGTCCGCTGTCGGCGTGAGAACGGCGTCGGAGAGGTCGCGGCAGTGAAGCACTTCGTCGCCGGCGTCGTTGAGAGTTAGCGGTGGCGCTAGGGTTTGTGCGAGGGAGGAAGAAGAGATAATGACCGCAGTGAAACGTGTATTTATAGGGATATGGGCGGCACTGCGCTATTACTCAGGTGCCCCTAGCGATTCGCATCTGATCAGTACGTGGCCAGCATGCGGAATTGTGGGGGCAGTTTCACCCCACGCACGCCTGGTTTGTCGGGAGTCGTTCCTACTTCTCCGGAATTCTAGTTGATGGATAAACATTGAAAGCTGTTTTGAAGTTTGTCTCTGTGTCTTCTTCTGACAATGATGCAGTGAAGACATTCGACAGTTTCAGTAGAGTGCATATGACTTGGAGAGAGAGAGTTTGAGGTAGGAAGCATGGAGAGGTTAGGGTCCGATCACATTCACTTAGTTCAAAAGATTCAAACAAGAAGACATAGCTATAAGTGAATGCTGTAGAGGACAGAACACCAGTGCATATATAATCAACATAGTGAAGATAATCATGAAGACATGTTGAGATTGAAGCCAAACCAAATGTGAAGACATAGCAAATGTAATGCCATGAGTAAAACACTTCAAGCAGAATTTTTTTGGTGGTGGCGCTACCCACCGTATAGGAAGTATTGGACCCAGACACGGCGCACAATTATCGTGGCGCTCCGAGGTCAAATTCCACGTTAATGTATTCACACTTAGAATGTATGTCTTCATTGATTGGAGATATACGTTACTTTGTGTGTTGCACATCTAAGTCATCATCATGCATAAGTGTTAGGATGTGTGCCTGATCACAGGACATTTGAGGATTCCAAGATATTTAGCTCACACCGTAACTTGCAAAATCTCTTCTCATCCAAGGGCTTGGTGAAGATATCTGCCAATTGCTCTTCAGTGTTGACGTGTATGATATCAATGTCTTCCTTTGTAACATGATCTCTGAGAAAATGATGACGAATTTCAATGTGCTTTGTCTTCGAGTGCTGAACTGGGTTGTTGGCGATCTTGATGGCACTTTCGTTGTCGCAGTAAAGTGGCACTTGCTTCAGATGAATGCCATAATCCTTGAGGGTTTGCTTCATCCATAGAAGCCGAGCGCAGCAGGATCCAGCAGCAATGTATTCAGATTCAGCAGTGGAGAGAGATACACAGTTCTGCTTCTTTGAAGACCAACAGACAAGAGATCGGCCCAGAAAGTGACATGTGCCTGATGTGGACTTCCGATCAACCTTGTCACCAGCGTAATCAGCATCCGAAAATCCAACCAGATCAAACTCTGAGCCCTTTGGATACCATAACCCTAGAGTTGGTGTGTGAGCCAAATATCGAAGAATTCGCTTCACTGCTAAGTGATGCGACTCCTTTGGTGCCGCTTGAAACCGAGCACACATGCAAACACTAAGCATAATATCTGGCCTAGATGCACATAAATAAAGCAAAGAACCAATCATGGAGCGGTATACCTTTTGATCGAACTCTTTACCATTGTCGTCAGGACCCAGATGATGTTTGGCTGGCATTGGTGTTGTGAAGCCTTTGCAGTCTTGCATACCGAACTTCTTCAGGCAGTCTTTGAGATATTTCTCTTGAGATATGAAGATGCCATTGCGTTGTTGCCGTATCTGAAGACCGAGGAAGAATTTCAGCTCCCCCATCATAGACATCTGATATTGCTCTTGCATCATATATCCGAACTCCTCACTGTACTTCTGATTGGTGCAGCCGAAGATAATGTCATCCACGTATATTTGGCACACAAACAGTTCACCATCATATGTCTTTGTGAAGAGAGTGGGATCCAGGGAACTAGGTATGAAGCCTTTGCTCTTCAGGAAGTATTTGAGTGTATCATACCAGGCCCGAGGGGCTTGTTTGAGGCCATATAGTGCCTTTTTGAGCTTGTACACTATGTCAGGATGTTTTGGATCTTCAAACCCAGGTGGTTGTGCAACATACACTTCTTCTTCAATTTTGCCATTGAGGAAGGCACTTTTTACATCCATTTGATACAGGATTATGTTGTGATGATTTGCATAGGCCAGCAATATACGGATGGCTTCAAGTCTGGCAACAGGAGCAAATGTTTCATCGAAGTCAATGCCTTCCACTTGAGTATATCCTTGAGCAACGAGACGAGCCTTGTTTCTGACGACTTGGCCATGCTCATCTTGCTTGTTGCGGTATATCCATTTGGTGCCTATTATGTTATGCTTCCGTGGATCAGGACGCTTAACCAACTCCCATACATTGTTCAGCTCAAATTGTTGAAGCTCTTCTTGCATAGCTTGAATCCATTCAGGTTCCATAAAGGCTTCATCAATTTTCTTGGGTTCAGTGATTGAAATGAATGCGAAGTGTCCGCAAAAGTTTGCCAGTTGAGTTGCCCTTGAACGAGTCAGTGGACCAGGTGCATTGATGCTGTCAATTATCCTGTCAATCTGTACTTCATTGGCAACACGAGGATGTAGGGGTCGAAGACTTTGCTCTTGCTGATCTACGTTGTCATGGGGAGGAATGTCTTCAGGCTGAGCATTGTCTTCATGTGGATCAGGTGCTGAGATGATAAGTTCTTCTTCAGGACGGGCTTCAGTAGGTATAATCTCTCCAGTTCCCATTAGCTTGATTGATTCACTGGCTGGAACTTCATCTAGCACATCTGGTAGTTGCTCTCTTTGTGACCCATTGGTCTCATCAAACCGCACATCCACTGTTTCAACCACTTTGTAGTGAAAGAGATTGAAGACTCTGTAGGAGTGCGAATCCTTTCCATATCCAAGCATGAAGCCCTCATGTGCTTTTGGAGCAAATTTTGAGGTGTGGTGAGGGTCCTTGATCTAGCATCTTGATCCAAATACTCTGAAGTAACTTACATTTGGTTTCTTGCCAGTCAGAAGTTCATAAGATGTCTTGTTCAGCAGCTTGTGAAGATATACACGGTTGATAGTATGGCATGCAGTGTCAATGGCTTCAGTCCAGAATTTTCTTGGTGTCTTGTACTCATCTAACATTGTTCTGGCCATCTCAATGAGTGTTCTGTTCTTGCGTTCGACGATGCCATTCTGTTGTGGCGTGTATGGAGCTGAGAATTCATGAGTGATGCCCAATGTATCAAGATATGTGTCAAGGCCGGTGTTCTTGAATTCTGTGCCATTGTCACTTTTGATGTGCTTTATCTTGGCGCCATAATTGTTCATTGCCCGATTTGCGAAGCGTCTGAAGACATCCTGCACTTCAGTCTTGTAAAGGATTATGTGCACCCAAGTATATCTAGAGTAATCATCAACAATGACGAAGCCATAGAGGCAAGCAGTAGTGGAGAAAGTTGAGTAGTGGATAGGACCGAAGAGATCCATGTGAAGCAGTTCGAAGGGTTGAGTAGTGGTCATGATTGTCTTCGAAGGATGTTTTGCCCTTGTCATCTTCCCAGCTTCACAGGCACCGCATAAGTGATCTTTCTTGAACTTGACGCCCTTGATGCCTATGACATGCTTCTTCTTCGCAAGGGCGTGGAGGTTCCTCATGCCAGCATGCCCAAGTCTTCGATGCCAAAGCCAGCATTCTGAAGCCTTTGCGAGAAGACAAACTAAAAGCTGTGGCCCTGCTGAGAAATCTACCACGTACAAATCATCTTTTCGATACCCTTCAAACACTAGAGACTTGTCAGATTCCATTAGTACCAGACAACGATATTTTCCAAAGATTACAATCATGTTTAAATCGCAAAGCATTGAGACAGACATTAAGTTGAAGCCAAGGGATTCAACAAACATGACTTTATCCATGTGTTGATCCTTTGAGATTGCAACTCTACCTAGACCCAGTACCTTACTTTTACCAGTGTCAGCGAATGTGATGTGGCTCTTGTCAGATGGACGTAAGGTTGAGTCCATAAAGAGACTTCTTTTGCCAGTCATGTGATTTGCACACCCGCTGTCAATAATCCATTCTGAAGACTCTGAAGTCACTGGTGTCGTACCCTACAGTGCAGTTAGGGGGATAGGCTTCACCAAGAGTGTTGTGAAGCAAAAACATTTGACGAACCAGTGGATTATGAAAACTGAGATCCAGGTTAGGACAAGCAGGGAGAGTAGCATGCGATTCAGATATGAAATACATAGTGATGCCATTCGGGCATTTGATCTTGCGCCCCACGAGTTTTTTTTAAGGTCCCCAGCAATAGCATCAGAAGATTTTGGTTTTGTGCTGGAGACCTTTCCCTGCAAAAGAGAGTTAAGCTTTCTTAACCACCCACATCTTCAAGGGTGGCTTAGAAGCAATAAGTCTAAGTGCAGCATCTGAGAATTTTGGCTTTGGAGCCCTAGCAAACAGTCTAGCAGGTGGGCAGTAGTACTCATAAGAATAGGCAGAATAGTTTTTGGTCATATGAGAATGACGGTTTGAAGAACCCTTCTCATAAGACGGAGCATGGTTTCCCTGCAAAACATTTGCGTTAGTGCGGCTCAGATGAGTCCTCTGCCTGTATGAAGCCTTTGGACCATATGAAGTCTTTGGTCTGAGGTTTGTCTTCTTCATGTGAGGTGTCATGGGGACATTCACAGGAAGATTCTCAAGACACGTTTTTGGAACCCAGATCTTCTTCATAGGCGGTCCATTCCTGCAGTTAGTACCAATGTACCTGGCAAATACTTCACCATTCTGATTCCTAAACAGTTTATAGTTTGCATCAAAGGATTCATCAATGATAATTGGATTAGCACAAGTGAAGCCAGATAGATTGGATGGATCTGATGAGGATTCCTTTGCAGCAACCCATGTGGTTTTGGGGTACTGCTCAGGTTTCCAGTAAGAGCCATCTGCATTAATTTTCCTCACGAACCCAACACCCTCTTTGCTAGGGTTTCGGTTCAGAATCTGCTTCTTGAGGACATCACATAGTGTCTGGTGTCCTTTGAGACTTTTGTACATCCCTATTTCAAGCAATGTCTTCAACCTAGCATTTTCATCAGCAATAGCAGTGGTATCCTCAGCAGAGGGGTTAGTTACCACTTCAACAGTTGAAGATATTGCAACAGCAGTAGCAGTGGAACATTCAGCAACAGAAATAGCATTATCACACTCAATGCATTTAAGGCATGGTGGTTCAAATCCTTCCTGAGCAGAACTGATCTGTTCGGCTCGAAGTGACTCGTTTTCCTTTTGAAGATCTTCATGATCCGCTCTCAACTTCTCAAGATCTTGCTTCTTCTGAAGATAATCATAGGAAAGCTTTTCATGAGTAGTTGAGAGAGTCTCAAGACGATCTTCGAGTTCCTGATACTTAACATGAAGATTTTTTATGTCTTCAATTAAGGATTCAGAACGAGTCATTTCAGCACCCAACAGATCATCGCTTCTGTCTAACAGTTTTTGAATATGTTCCATGGCCTTTTGTTGTTCAGTTGCAATTTTAGCAAGTGTTTTGTAACTGGGTTTTGAATCACAATCAGAGTCATCGTCACTAGATGTTCGATAGTGAGTAGTGCGTGTGTTTACCTTGGCACCACGTGCCATGAAGCAGTAGGTGGGAGTAGAGTCGTCCTTGTCATTTGCATCGGTGATGGTGATGGAGTCATTGTCTTCAGTGTTGAAGATGGACTTGGCGACATAGGCTGTAGCCAAACTTGCAATGCCTGAATCAGACTCCTCCTCAGACTCCACCTCTTCCTCCTCAGAAGCGGACTCCTCCTCTGAATCCATTTCCTTGCCAACAAACGCACGAGCCTTGCCAGATGAACTCTTCTTGTGTAATGAAGACTTTGAGGAAGACTTGGACGAAGACTTTGAGTATTTCTTCGTCTTCTTATCGTCAGAGTCATATTCCTTGCTCTTCTTCTTCTTTCTGTTCTCATTGTCCCACTATGGGCATTCAGAGATGAAGTGTCCAATTTTCTTGCATTTGTGACAAGTTTTCCTCTTGTAGTCATGCGCAGAAGCTTCATCATTCCTTGAGCTTGATCGTGAAGACTTTCTGAAGCCTTTCTTCTTGGTGAATTTCTGGAACTTCTTCACTAGCATTGCAAGTTCCCTTCCAATGTCTTCAGGATCATCAGAACTGCTGTCAGATTCTTCTTTAGATGATGACACAGCTTTTGCCTTCAAGGCACGAGTTCGCCCATAGTTTGGACCGTAGATATCTCTTTTCTCAGAAAGCTGAAACTCATGTGTGTTGAGCCTCTCAAGTATGTCAGACGGATCGAGTGTCTTGAAGTCTGGACGTTCTTGAATCATCAGGGCTAGGATGTCAAATGAACTGTCAAGTGATCTTAGCAGCGTCTTGACGATTTCATGTTTGGTGATCTCAGTGGCGCCGAGGGCTTGAAGCTCATTCGTGATGTCAGTGAGCCGGTCAAATGTGTGCTGGACATTCTCATTGTCATTTCACTTGAAGCGGTTGAAGAGATTGCGAAGAACACTGATTCTCTGATCTCTCTGGGTTGAGATGCCTTCATTGACCTTGGAGAGCCAGTCCCAGACCAGCTTGGATGTCTTCAAGGCACTCACACGGCCGTACTGTCCCTTGGTCAGATGACCACAGATAATATTCTTGGCAGTGGAGTCCAGTTGAGTGAACTTCTTGACATCAGCCGCAGTGACACCTTCTCCAGCCTTGGGAACGCCGTTTTCGATGACATACCATAGGTCGACGTCAATGGCTTCAAGATGCATGCGCATCTTATTCTTCCAGTAGGGATATTCAGTTCCATCGAAGACGGGGCACGTAGCGGAGACTTTAATTATCCCTGCAGTCGACATAGCTAAAACTCCAGGTGGTTAAACCGAATCACACAGAACAAGGGAGCACTTTGCTCTGATACCAATTGAAAGTGCGTTATATCGACTAGAGGGGGGGTGAATAGGCGATTTTTATGAAAGTCTTCAAAACGTGGAAGTTATGAAGACAAATAGAGTGAACAAGCCTATCACTATGCAGCGGAAGGTAGATTACACAACGCAAGCCATAGTCAAATATACAATACAGTGAAAGCACAGAGACAAATAGCTTCAGTGTAATGAGGATCAGGTTGGAAGAAGTTATGAAGCCAAACAGATCATACAGTCAGGTTGTGAAGACAGAAGATAAAGCAAGCATGCAATAGCTTCACAATGTGTACTGGTAAGTAAAGGGAGGTGAAGATGAAACCAGTGACACGTTGAAGACAATGATATGTTGGACCAGTTCCAGTTGCTGTGACAACTGTACGTCTGGTTAGAGCGGCTAGGTATTTAAACCAAAGGACACACAGTCCCGGACACCCAGTCCTGAACACGCAGCTCAGGACACCCAGTCCTCACCGTTTTCTCCTTGAGCTAAGGTCACACAGACCCCGCCCAATCACTCTGGTAAGTCTTCAAGGTAGACTCCCAAACCTTCACAGACTTCGTTCACCGGCAATCCACAATTCCTCTTGGATGCTCAGAACGCGACGCCTAACCGTCTGGAGGATGCACAGTCCTCAAGTGTAATAAGTCTTCAGATCACTCAGACAAGAAGACTTAAGTGATGCCCAATTACTCTGGCTCTGGGTGGTTAGGGCTTTTCTCCTCACTAAGGATTTTCTCTCAAAGGCTTCGAGGTGGGTTGCTCTCAAACGACAAAAGCCGTGCACTGAAATCTGAGCAGCCGCCCGTTTATGGTTGTGGGGGTGGACTATTTATAGCCACTTGGCAACCCTGACCTGATTTGTCCGAAATGACCCTGGGTCACTAAGGAACTGACACGTGTACTAACGGTCGGATTTTGAACTCTCACGGCAACTTTACTTGGGCTGCAAGTAAAGCTAACTTGTCTGACTCTGGACAAGATTTTCTCTCATTGTCTTCACTCGAAGACATAGGATTTGAATTAGGCATCACTTCAGTCATCCTGACTGGTTCTCTTGGACCCCACTTAACAGTACGATGGTTCCTATGACACAACATGAATAAAGTAAAACTATGAAGGATCTAAGTCTTCGAGTTCCAAAGGCTTCATGGGGAGTCTTCATATGTCATTGTCTTCGACATGAATGTCTTCATGAACCACCATTGTCTTCAATGTCTTCGTACAATTTTGGGGGTCATCTCTGGTAGCTAAACCGAATCAATGAGGGACTTCTACCTGTGTTATCCTGCAATTCTCACAAACACATTAGTCCCTCAACTAGGTTTATCGTCAATACTCCAAAACCAACTAGGGGTGGCACTAGATGCACTTACAGGTTTCATTAGTGGCTTCTCTCAAGAGCATAAGTATTCTACGGTGGGTGAACAAATTACTGTTGAGCAATTGACGGAATTGAGCATAGTTATGAGAATATCTAGGTATGATCATGTATATAGGCATCACGTCCGAGACAAGTAGACCGACTCCTGCCTGCATCTACTACTATTACTCCACTCATCGACCGCTATCCAGCATGCATCTAGAGTATTAAGTTAAAAACAGAGTAATGCCTTAAGCAAGATGACATGATGTAGAGGGATAGTTTCATGCAATATGATAAATACCCATCTTGTTATCCTCGATGGCAACAATACAATAAGTGCCTTGCTGCCCCTTCTGCCACTGGGAAAGGACACCACAATATTGAACCCAAAGCTAAGCACTTCTCCCATGGCAAGAAAAACCAATATAGTAGGCCAAACCAAACTGATAATTCGAAGAGACTTGCAAAGATAACCAATCATACATAAAAGAATTCAGAGAAGATTCAAATATTATTCATAGATAAACTTGATCACAAACCCACAATTCATCGATCTCAACAAACACACCGCAAAAAGAAGATTACATCGAATAGATCTCCACGAGAGAGGGGGAGAACATTGTATTGAGATCCAAAAAGAGAGAAGAATCCATCTAGCTACTAACTATGGACCCGAAGGTCTGAGGTAAACTACTCACACTTCATCGGAGAGGCTTGGATGATGATGTAGAAGCCCTCCGTGATCGACTCCCCTTCCGGCAGAGCTCCGAAACAGGCCCCAAGATGGAATCTTGTGGATATAGAAAGTTGCGGTGGTGGAATTAGGTTTGTGGCTCCGTCCCCAATCGTTTGGGGGTACGTCGTTGGAGCTTCAAGGGGCCCACGAGGCAGGGGGGCGCGCCCTAGGGGGGGGGCACCTTCCACCCTCGTGACCGCCTCGTGGCTTTCTTGACGGAGGGTCCAAGTCTCTTGGGTCTTATCTGATGAGAAAATCATGTTCCCGAAGGTTTCATTCCGTTTGGACTCCGTTTGATATTCTGTTTCTCCGAAACACTGAAATAGGCAAAAAAACAACAATTCTGGGCTGGGCCTCCAGTTAACAGGTTAGTCCCAAAAATAATATAAAAGTGGAAAATAAAGCCCAATATAGTCCAAAACAGTAGATAACATAGCATGGAGCAATCAAAAATTATAGATACATTGGAGACGTATCAGGCATCCCCAAGCTTAATTCCTGCTCGTCCTCGAGTAGGTAAATGATAAAAACAATTTTTTTGATGCGGAGTGCTACTTGGCATACTATTAATTTAATTCTTCTTAATTGTGGTATGAATATTTAGATCCGAAAGATTCAAGACAAAAGTTCATATTGACAGAAAAATGATAATACTTCAAGCATACTAACTAAGCAATTATGTCTTCTCAAAATAACATGGCCAAAGAAAGTTCATCCCTACAAAATCATATAGTTTAGTCATGTTTCATTTTCGTCACACAAGAATGCTCTCATCATGCACAACCCCGATGACAAGCCAAGCAATTGTTTCATACTTTAGTAATCTCAAACCTATAAACTTTCATGCAATATATGAGCGCGAGCCATGGACATAGCACTATGGGTGGAATAGAATATAATGAGGGGGGTTATGTGGAGAAAACAAAAAAGGAGAAAGTCTCACATCAATGAGGCTAATCAATGGGCTATGGAGATGCCCACCGATTGATGTTAATGCAAGGAGTAGTGATTGCCATGTAACGGATGCACTAGAGCTATAAATGTATGAAAGCTCAACAAAAGAAACTAGTGGGTGTGCATCCAACTTGCTTGCTCACAAAGACCTAGGGCACTTGAGGAGGCCCATTGTTGGAATATACAAGCCAAGTTCTATAATGAAAAATTCCCACTAGTATATGAAAGTGATAACATGAGAGACTCTCTACTATGAAGATCATGGTGCTACTTTGAAGCACAAGTGTGGTAAAAGGATAGTAACATTGTCCCTTCTCTCTTTTTCTCTCATTTTTGGGCCTTTTCTCTTTTTTATGGCTTTCTCTTTATTTATTTATTCCTCACTTGGGACAATGCTCTAATAATGATGATCATCACACTTCTATTTATTTACAACTCAATGATTACAACTCGATACTAGAACAAAGATGACTCTATATGAATGCCTCCGGCGGTGTACCGGGATATGCGATGAACCAAGAGTGACATGTATGAAAGAATTATGAATGGTGGCTTTGCCACAAATACTATGTCAACTACATGATCATGCTAAGCAATATGACAATGATGAATGTGTCATGATGAACGGAATGATGGAAAGTTGCATGGCAATATATCTCGGAATGGCTATGGAAATGCCATAATAGGTAGGTATGGTGGCTGTTTTGAGGAAGATATAAGGAGGATTATGTGTGAAAGAGTGTTTCATATCACGGGGTTTGGATGCACTGGCGAAGTTTACGCCAGCTCTCAATGTGAGAAAGGGCAATGCACGGTACCGCAGAGGCTAGCAAGGATGGAAGGGTGAGAGTGTGTATAATCCATGGACTCAACATTAGTCATAAAGAACTCACATACTTATTGCAAAAATCTACAAGTCATCAAAAACCTCGGTACTACGTGCATGCTCCTAGAGGGATAGATTGGTAGGAAAAGACCATCGCTCGTCCCCGACCGCCACTGATAAGGAAGACAATCAAATAACACCTCATGTTTCAAATTTGTTGCATAATGTTTACCATACGTGCATCCTACGGGACTTGCAAACTTCAACACAATTATTTCTCAATTTCACAACTACTCAACTAGCACGACTTTGATATTATTACCTCCATATCTCAAAACAATCATCAAGCGTCAAACTTTTTTTAGTATTCAACACACTCATAAGAAAGTTTTATTATTAATCTTGCATACCAAGCATATTAGGATTTTAAGAAAATTACCATGCTATTAAGACTCTCAAAATAATCTAAGTGAAGCATGAGAGATCAATAGTTTCTACAAAACAAATCCACCATCGTGCTCTAAAAGATATAAGTGAAGCACTAGAGCAAAACTATAAAGCTCAAAAGATATAAGTGAAGCACATAGAGTATTCTAACAAATTCCAAATCATGTATGGCTCTCTCAAAAGGTGTGTACAGAAAAGATGATTGTGGTAGACTAACAAGCAAATACTAAAATCATAAAAGACGCTCCAAGCAAAACACATATCATGTGGTGAATAAAAATATAGCTCCAAGTAAAGTTACCGATAGAAGTAGACGAAAGAGGGAATGCCTTCTAGGGCATCCCCAAGATTTGGCTTTTAGGTGTCCTTAGATTATCTTGGGGGTGCCAAGGGAATCCCCAAGCTTAGTCTCTTGCCACTCCTTGTTCCATAATCCATCAAATCTTTACCCAAAACTTGAAAACTTCACAACACAAAACTTAAAGTAGAAAATCTCGTGAGCTCCGTTAACGAAAGAAAACAAAAGACCACTTCAAGGTACTGTAATGAACTCATTATTTATTTATATTGGTGTTATACCTACTGTATTCCAACTTATCTATGGTTTATAAACTATTTTACTAGCCATAGATTCATCAAAATAAGCAAACAACACACAGAAAACATAATCTGTCAAAAACATAACAGTCTGTAGTAATCTGTAGCTAGCACAAGATCTGGAACCCCAAAAATTCTAAAATAAATTACTGGACGTGAGGAATTTATCTATTAATCATCTGCAAAACGAATTAACTAAATAGAACTTTCCGAATAAAAATGACAGCAGTTCTCGTGAGCGCTGAAGTTTCTGTTTTTTTACAGCAAGTTCAACAAGACTTTCCCCAAGTCATGCCAACGGTTCTACTTGGCACAAACACTAATTAAACACAAAAAACACAACAAAAACAGAGGCTAGATAAATTATTTATTATTAAACAGGAGCAAAAAGCAAGTAATAAAAATAAAATTGGGTTGCGTCCCAACAAGCGCTATCGTTTAACGCCCCTAGCTAGGCATGACAAGCAAGGATAGATCTAGGTATTGCCATCTTTGGTAGGTAATCCATAAGTGGCTCTCATGATAGATTCATATGGTAATTTTATTTTCTTTCTAGGGAAGTGTTCCATGCCCTTTTTTTAATGTAAATTGAAATCTAATATTCCCTTCCTTCATATCAATAATTGCACCAACCGTTCTAAGGAAAGGTCTACCGAGAATAATAGGGCAAGAAGGATTGCAATCTATATCAAGAACGATAAAATCTACGGGCACATAATTCCTATTTGCAACAATAAGAACATCATTAATTCTTCCCATAGGTTTCTTAATAGTGGAATCCGCAAGATGCAAGTTTAGAGAGCAATCGTCAAAATCATGGAAATCTAGCAAATCACACAAAGTTTTGGGAATAGTAGAGACACTAGCACCCAAATCACACAAGGCATAAAACTCATAATCTTTAATTTTAATTTTAATAGTAGGTTCCCACTCATCATAAAGTTTTCTAGGGATAGAAACTTTCAACTCAAGTTTTTCTTCATAAGATTGCATCAAGGCATCAACGATATGTTTGGTAAAGGCTTTATTTTGACTATAAGCACGAGGAGAATTTAGCAAGGATTGCAACAAGGAAATAAAATCAATTAAAGAGCAATTTTCATAATTAAATTCCTTGAAATCCAATATGGTGGGTTTAGCAACATCTAGGGTTTTATTTCTTTCAATCCCACTTTTATCAATTTCATCATCAAGATCTAAATACTCCGAATTTTTAGAACGCCTTCTAGGTAAAGGTGGATCATATTCAGTCCCATCTTTATCAAGATTAATATTGCAAAACAAAGATTTAATAGGGGACACATCAATAACTTTTAGATCTTCATCTTTATTTTCATAGGAATTGGAAGAACACGCTTTAATAAAGGCATCTTTCATAGCACGTGTCCTAGCGGTTCTTTCCTTGCACTCATCAATGGAAATTCTCATGGATTTGAGAGACTCATTGATATCATGCTTAGGAGGAATATATCTAAGCTTTAAAGAATCAACCTCAAGAGAAATTCTATCAACGTTCCTAGCCAAATCATCAACTTTAAGCAATTTCTCTTCAAGCAAAGTGTTAAAATTCTTTTGTGAATTCATAAACTCTTTAACACTACTCTCAAATTCAGAGGGCATCTTATTGAAATTTCCATAAGATTCGTTGTAGGAATTTCCATAATTATTAGAAGGATTACTAGGATAAGGCCTAGGATTAAAATTCCCTCTATACGCGTTGTTACCAAAATTATTCCTACCAAAAAAATTCACATCCATAGATTCATTATTATTCTCAATCAAAGTAGACAAAGGCATATCATTAGGATCAGAAGAAACACTCTTAGTAGAAAATAATTTCATAAGTTCGTCCATCTTTCCACTCAAAACATTAATTTCTTCTATCCCATGCACTTTTTTATTACTGGATCTTTCAGTGTGCCATTGAGAATAATTAACCATAATATTATCTAGGAGTTTAGTAGCATCTCCTAAAGTGATTTCCATAAAAGTGCCTCCCGCGGCCGAATCTAAATGATTTCTAGAAGCAAAATTCAATCTGGCATAAATTTTTTGTATAATCATCCACAAATTCAAACCATGAGTAGGGCAATTACATATCATTAATTTCATTCTCTACCAAGCTTGTGCAACATATTCATGATCAAGTTGCTTAAAATTCATAATATCGTTTCTAATAGAGATGATCTTAGCGGGAGGAAAATACTTAGAGATAAAAGCATCTTTGCACTTGTTCCATGAATCAATACTATTTTTAGGCAAAGATGAAAACCAAGCTTTAGCATGATCTCTAAGAGAAAAAGGAAATAGCTTCAATTTAACAATATCATTATCAACATCTTTCTTCTTTTGCATATCACATAAATCAACGAAGCTATTAAGATGGGTAGCGGCATCTTCACTAGGAAGGCCGAAAAACGGATCTTTCATGACAAGATTCAGTAAAGCAACATTAATTTCACAAGATTCAGCATCAGTAAGAGGAGCAATCGGAGTGCTAAGGAAATCATTATTGTTAGTATTGGTGAAGTCACACAATTTGGTATTATCTTGAGCCATCGTGACAAACAAGCAATCCAACACACGAGCAAACAAAAGGCAAGTGGGCAAAAAGAGGCAAATAGAGAAAGAGAGGGAGGATAGAGAGAGAGAGGGCGAATAAAATGGCAAGGGTGAAGTGGGGGAGAGGAAAACGAGAGGCAAATGGCAAATAATGTAATGCGGGAGATAGGGATTGTGATGGGTACTTGGTATGTTGACTTTTGCGTAGACTCCCCGGCAACGGCGCTAGAAATTCTTCTTGCTACTTCTTGAGCATTGTGTTGGATTTCCCAGAAGAGGAGAGGATGATGCAGCAAAGTAGCGTAAGTATTTCCCTCAGTTTTTGAGAACCAAGGTGTCAATCCAGTGGGAGGCTACGCGCGAGTCCCTCGTACCTACACAAAAACAATATCTCAACGCAACCAACACGCTTAGGGGTTGTCAATCCCTTCACGGTCACTTATGAAAGTGAGATCTGATAGAGATGATAGATAATATTTTTGGTATTTCTGGTATAGAGATGCAAAGTGAAAAGTAAAAGGCAAAGTAAAAAAGCAAAGCAATAATAAAGTGATTGGAGATTGATATGATGAAATAGACCCGGGGGGCATAGGTTTCATTAGTGGCTTCTCTCAAGAGCATAAGTATTCTATGGTGGGTGAATAAATTACTATTGAGCAATTGACAGAATTGAGCATAGTTATTATAATATCTAGGTATGATCATGTATATAGGCATCATGTCCGAGACAAGTAGACCGACTCCTGCCTGCATCTACTACTATTACTCCACTCATCGACCGCTATCCAGCATGCATCTAGAGTATTAAGTTAAAAACAGAGTAATGCCTTAAGCAAGATGACATGATGTAGAGGGATAGTTTCATGCAATATGATAAAAACCCCATCTAGTTATCCTCGATGGCAACAATACAATACGTGCCTTGCTGTCCCTTCTGTCACTGGGAAAGGACACCGCAAGATTGAACCCAAAGCTAAGCACTTCTCCCATGGCAAGAAAAACCAATCTAGTAGGCCAAACCAAACTGATAATTCGAAGAGACTTGCAAAGATAACCAATCATACATAAAAGAATTCAGAGAAGATTCAAATATTATTCATAGTTAAACTTGATCATAAACCCACAATTCATCGGTCTCAACAAACACACCGCAAAAATAAGATTACATCGAATAGATCTCCACGAGAGAGGGGGAGAACATTGTATTGAGATCCAAAAAGAGAGAAGAAGCCATCTAGCTACTAACTATGGTCCCGAAGGTCTGAGGTAAACTACTCACACTTCATCGGAGAGGCTTGGATGATGATGTAGAAGCCCTTCGTAATCGGTTCCCCTTCCGGTAGAGCTCCGGAACATGCCCCAAGATGGGATCTTGTGGATACAGAAAGTTGCGTTGGTGGAATTAGGTTTTTGGCTTTGTCCCCGATCATTTGGGGGTACGTAGGTATATATAGGAGGAAGGAGTACGTTGATGGAGCTTCGAGGGGCCCACGAGGCAGGGGGACATGCCCTGGGGGGGGGGGCCCTCCACCCTCGTGGCCGCCTCGTGGCTTTATTGACGGAGGGTCCAAGTCTCCTGGGTCTTATCTGATGTGAAAATCACGTTCCCGAAGGTTTCATTCCGTCCGGACTCCATTTGATATTCCGTTTCTCCGAAACACTGAAATCGGCAAAAAAATAGCAATTCTGGGCTGGGCCTCCGGTTAATAGGTTAGTCCCAAAAATAATATAAAAGTGGAAAATAAATCCCAATATAGTCCAAAATAGTAGATAATATAGCATGGATGTTAGGACGCCGATTCTAAGTCACATCGATCTAGCCGGTAACACCTCATATCACTTTGCGGCCTCACGCATGGTATCCCCACGGGTGTCGCCTTGCCATGGCCCGGGACCGTTTGCGCCTTTTGGCTCACGTATATGATAGTGTTGCCAGCATCCATATGACAGAGAACCTGGGCCGACATGGTTAGTCGTGAACCCAAAGCGGCACTAACCTATGGGGATAGGCATACATGAATCACATCGAACATGTCGGTCAACAGCGTGTGAAACCGGGCTGTAGCATTGGGCTAACAGGACTCCGGGGAACCCGGGCTGTAGCAGGCTAGGCAGGACTCCGGATGTCACGGCGTGACATTTCCCCGAAGGGATAGAAATAGGGACGACGTGGAACACATACCGGCTAGTCAAGTGTCCTGAGCAATAGTGCTGGGCTAGCAGGACTCCGGTGAACCGGGCTATAGCGGAGTACTATGGCTCAAGGAAGCACTAGACTACATTTCCCCATAAGGGAGGCTGCCAAGGATAAACAACTAGATTGTCGGATACCACACATACCAAGCATTTCAATCATACACACAATATGCTCGATATGTGTAAATACAATATGGCATCACAACAAAACTCTACAACTCAAGTACTTTATTTAAAGGCTCCGGAGAGCCATACAGAACATGTTCATACAGGTAGGGGTCACAGGACCCGACACTCAAGTCATACAAGCATACAAGCACATGCGGAAGCAAATAAGTCTGAGTACAGACACTAGAAAGAAAGAAGGCTTGACGAAGCGTGTCTATCTGCAAACGGCCCTCCATGGCCAAAATCACCACTTGGGTGGCAAGTTACTCATCGACATCGAGGTCTACGTAAAACCCATCGGAGGGGGCGGTGTTGTCATCTGAAAACAATAATTAAAGCAACATGAGTACAAAGGTACTCAGTAAGTCTTACAACAGATCCTACTATACATGCTCATTCTCAAGAAGGTGGTGGAGTTATTGCAGCAAGCCAGCTTTGACTCTGGGCTAAGCTATCCTACGAGACACCACTGTAAAACAGTTTTTGCACACGAGTCCACTAATCAACAACACAATACTCCACCGGGGATCCTCCCTTGTCATCCTACGAGAGGGCCATCCTCGATACTCACACTTATCTTGAGTCTTTTAGTAGTAACCATTAACTTGTCTATGGACTGTATAGGCAACCAAGTAGTCCTTTACTGCGGACGCGGCTATTCGAATAGATTTATACCCTACAGGGGTGTACTTCGTCACACATGTTTCTACCACTTAGCGTCTGCACACGACATGTGCTCGGCAGACTTCAAGCGAAAGCCGACATAGGTGTAGACCATGACCTGACTAACCACACAAGTCTCTAGTCCAGGTTTATCGCCTATTCGGGTTCCATCCGCAAGGAAATCCGGCCGCGTTGTCCTCAACAGCCCCAAACGATGTGTACAGGGTCCCGAGACGCCAAACGGGCGCTGCCATACCCGGCCACAGTGTATCTACCGCATCATAGCCCACCCCTAGGGTCAGCGCTACGCACAACCGCCAACACATAACCTATAAACACCAGAAACTAGTTGCAACTCCTGGATAGAGGACGAGAGGGGTCAGTAAGTCGAGGGGGGTCATATTTCAGGGCCCAAAGTGTGGTAGTAGCTGAATCTTAAATAACGCATACAGATCTCAGTTCTTAGGGACGGCCTCAATGAAACAACCCACCATGTACTCCTACATGGCCTCTCATCGATACCTTTACCAAAACATGTTCAACACATCCCTCGCATTACCGATGTAATCATTTCACTCTAGCCCATCACCCAGATGAACCAGACCTGACACAACTCTAAGCATAGCAGGCATAGCAAGGTAGGAAACACATACATGGCTCAATCAACTCCTACACATGCTAGTGGTTTTCATCTAGTTACTGTGGCAATGACAGGTCATGCAGAGGATAAGGGTTCAAGTACCGCAGCACACAACATTTTGAAACGTTGTAGTCTTAATGCTGTAAATGAGAGCAGAAGCGAGAACATGGGATTGTATCGATATGATCAATGGGGCTGCTTGCCTGATGGAGTAGTAGTAGGGTACTGCCCTTCAGTTGGATACTCGGAAATATCCTCGGAGGAAGAACCGACCACAAAAGACACCACAGAACACAATCATCACATGGCAATATGCAACAATATGATGCATGCTATGACATGGCAATATGAGGTGTCCTGCCTAATGCAATGTGAAACAAGTTGGTTTGGGTCCATTTGAATCAAGGATTCAAATGGAAGCTTATGTCTTAAGCCTTATAAGTGTATTAGCTTGTTTCACCTAAATAGTAAGGTTAAAGTGTTTTGTCATGCATGAAACCATTACAGATGGAAAGATTGAATTTTTCTGATCAAATTTCATATATAAATCTTTGCATTTGGAGTTACAGATTAAAAATTATGAATTTTTGAAGTTTGTAAGATTTTCTAGAATTTCCTGTATAAGAATAATTCCAGTAATTGAGTTATTGCGTCAGCATAGCGTCAGGGTGACGTCAGTAGCCAACGGGGCCGGTCTAGGTCAAACTTGACCAGTGGGACCCGCATGTCAGTAGTTAATTAACTAACTAATTTTGGTTAGTGCTAATCTAAGTTAATTAGCAGGGCGGTCCCATGTGTCATAGACTTAGGGGAAGTCAACCTGGGCCCACACGGGGTCAAACAGGGTCAAACTCGCTGGCGTTTAGCCGCCAGCGAGGCCAGACGCGGCAGAGTGATGTGGGTTTCCTGCTCCGGCGACCAAAACGACGGTGGAGAGCATCTACACGTAGCTCGGAGCAAGCCGCATCGTGTGGTGGTAGTGGGTGGAGCTGGGGTGGCCGGAAACGTCGCCGGCGACGACCTTGGCGGTCGCCGGAGTTCGGGCGAGGTCGAAACCGAGGCTACGGGGCACGGCGAGGCGTGTGGAGTGGTGCTACGGGCTCCTGCGAGTGCGGTGAGTGCGTTGGTCACAATGGTGTGGCCGGTGGGTGGCCGAAGTCACGTCGGCGATGAGCTCGGCAGCGGCGAGTGATCGGGTGAGCGTGGTGCGGTGCACATGGTGCAGGAGGGAGTTAATGGAGAGGGGGAGGAGGTAGCTGGGCTCACGACGGTCACAACGAGGCAGACAGCGAGGTCGGGGATGAGCTGGCACTGCGGTGAAGGCGAAGGGGATCTCCGGCGGCCGGAGTTGGGGAAGACGGGGTCGGGGTGACTCCAGAGCGGGTGAGCGCTCGGGGCTCGGCCCGCTCGACGTAGTCGACGACGTCAGAGCTCGTGGACACGGTGACACGGCACGAGGACGACAACGGACGCGACTATCACGGTGGCGCGGGCGCGGCGACGTCGTTGATGGTGGGAGAGGGCGAGGGAGAGAGGCAGAGGAGTGAGCGAGGTGTCTGCGGGGTCGGGGCAGCGACGTGGAGCTCGGCCAGGTGTCCAGGGGCGAGGGCGGCAAGGAGCTGACGCGCTGGCGAGCTCGCGCACGCCGGCGTCACCTCCCCGCATGCCTGGCGGGGACGAAGCAGCTGGCTGGCACGGGCCAGCACAGTGCTGGGCGGCCAGGTGGGCCGGCTGGTGTCTTTGCCAGGTTAGTTTTCTTTCTCTCTCTCTTTTCTGTTTTCTATTTATTCTGTTTTGTGTTTTGAAATAGTAACAATACTATCTCATTTACAAAAAACCTGAAAATATTCGGAGGCACATTTGAAAATATTCTCAACAACCTAAAACTACTTTCAGGATTATTTGGGCAGTTTAAAATATTTATAGGATTTAAATTGCCCAAATGCAATTAGTAATGAATTAATCCAATGACCTTATGATGTCCTAGAAAAATGTGCACCATTTTTGTCAAAGGTTTTAACCCAAAACAAAAAGGGTGGACTTTTTAGAAGGGCATTTCAGGTTCATTGAAAAAGTTTTTAGTAAACCCTAGTTGTTTCCAGGGGGGTGTTGGGGGTTCTGTCATCCCCATTTCAGTTTTCTGGGAAAATAAACATGATGCAACACTCTAATGCATGAACTAGCTAGGGTGTGACAACTCACCCCCACTCAAAAGAATCTCGTCCCGAGATTTAGGATCCGTTGGGAAGAAGGTGGGTTACTCAAGTCGAAGTCAATCCTCCCTTTCGCAAGTGGCTTCTTTCTCGGAATGATGTGACCATTGAACCTTGAGAAACTTGATGTTATGGCGTCGAGTGGTACGCTCGGCTTGATCAAGGATACGAACGGGATATTCCCGATATGTGAGATTATCTTGGAGATCAGGCGTTTTGTGGTCCAGTCCACGGATAGGATCCGCGAAGCAACACTTGAGTTGAGAAACATGGAAGACATCGTGAACTCTGGAAAGATGCAGAGGTAGTTCCAATTGGTAGGCAACTTCTTGAAGGAAATATGCCCTAGAGGCAATAATAAAGTTATTATTTATTTCCTTATATCATGATAAATGTTTATTATTCATGCTAGAATTGTATTAACCGGAAACATAATACATGTGTGAATACATAGACCAACAGAGTGTCACTAGTATGCCTCTACTAGACTAGCTCGTTAATCAAAGATGGTTATGTTTCCTAACCATGAACAAAGAGTTGTTATTTGATTAACAAGGTCACATCATTAGTTGAATGATCTGATTGACATGACCCATTCCATTAGCTTAGCACCCGATCGTTTAGTATGTTGCTATTGCTTTCTTCATGACTTATACATGTTCCTATAACTATGAGATTATGCAACTCCCGTTTACCGGAGGAACACTTTGGGTACTACCAAACGTCACAACGTAACTGGGTGATTATAAAGGAGTACTACAGGTGTCTCCAATGGTAGATGTTGGGTTGGCGTATTTCAAGATTAGGGTTTGTCACTCCGATTGTCGGAGAGGTATCTCTGGGCCCTCTCGGTAATGCACATCACATAAGCCTTGCAAGCACTGCAACTAATATGTTAGTTGTGAGATGATGTATTACGGAACGAGTAAAGAGACTTGCCGGTAACGAGATTGAACTAGGTATTGGATACCGACGATCGAATCTCGGGCAAGTAACATACCGATGACAAAGGGAACAACGTATGTTGTTATGCGGTCTGACCGATAAAGATCTTCGTAGAATATGTAGGAGCCAATATGGGCATCCAGGTCCCGCTATTGGTTATTGACCGGAGACGTGTCTCAGTCATGTCTACATTGTTCTCGAACCGTAGGGTCCGCACGCTTAACGTTACGATGATAGTTATTATGAGTTTATGCATTTTGATGTACCGAAGGTTGTTCGGAGTCCCGGATGAGATCACGAACATGACGAGGAGTCTCGAAATGGTCGAGACGTAAAGATTGATATATTGGAAGCCTATGTTTGGACATCGGAAGTGTTCCGGGTGAAATCGGGATTTTACCGGAATACCGGGAGGGTTACCGGAACCCCCCGGGAGAGTAATGGGCCTATTGGGCCTTAGTGGAAAAAGAGAAAAGGGACAAGCCCAAGCTGGCCGGCGCCCCCCCCTTCCCCAAGTCCTAGTAGGACTAGGATAGGGGGCCGCCCCCCCCCCTTCTCTCTCTTTCCCCCCGGGAGTCCTAATTGGATTAGGATTGGGGGGAGGAGTCCTACTCCCGGTGGGAGTAGGACTCCCCTGCGCCTCCTCTCCCTTGGCCGGCCGGCTCCCCTTCTCCAACATATATATACGGGGCAGGGGGCACCCCATAGACACACAAGTTGATCCTTGAGATCGTTCCTTAGCCGTGTGCGGTGCCCCCTGCCACCAAATTCCACCTCGATCATACCATTACAGTGCTTAGGCGAAGCCCTGCGTCGGTAGTACATCAAGATCGTCACCACGCCGTCGTGCTGACGGAACTCTTCCTCGACGCTTTGCTGGATCGGAGCCCGAGGAATGTCATCGAGCTGAACGTGTGCTAAGAACTCGGAGGTGCCGGAGTAACGGTGCTTGGATCGGTCGGATCGTGAAGAAGACGTACGACTACTTCCTCTACGTTGTGTGATCGCTTCCGCAGTCGGTCTGCGTTGGTATGTAGACAACACTCTCCCCTCTCGTTGCTGTGCATCACCATGATCTTGCGTGTGCGTAGGAAAATTTTCGAAATTACTGCGTTCCCCAACAGTGGCATCCGAGCCTAGGTTTTTATGGTTTGATGTTATATGCACGAGTAGAACACAAGTGAGTTGTGGGCGATACAAGTCATACTGCCTACCAGCATGTCATACTTTGGTTCGGCGGCATTGTTGGACGGGACGATCCGGACCAACCTTACGCGTACTCTTACGCGAGACCGGTTCCCTCGACGTGCTTTGCACACAGATGGCTTGCGGAAGACTGCCTCTCCAACTTTAGTTGAACCAAGTGTGACTACGCCCGGTCCTTGAGAAGGTTAAAACGGAGTCTATTTGACGAACTATCGTTGTGGTTTTGATGCGTAGGTGAGATGAGTTCTTACTTAAGCCCGTAGCAGCCACGTAAAACTTGCAACAACAAAGTAGAGGACGTCTAACTTGTTTTTGCAGGGCATGTTGTGATGTGATATGGTCAAGGCATGATGCTGATTTTATTGTATGAGATGATCATGTTTTGTAACCGAGTTATCGGCAACTGGCAGGAGCCATATGGTTGTCGCTTTATTGTATGCAATGCAATCGCGATGTAATGCTTTACTTTATTACTAAGCGGTAGTGATAGTCGTGGAAGCATAAGATCGGCGAGACGACAACGATGCTACGATGGAGATCAAGGTGTCGCGCCGGTGACGATGGTGATCATGACGGTGCTTCGGAGATGGAGATCACAAAGCACAAGATGATGATGGCCATATCATATCACTTATATTGATTGCATGTGATGTTTATCCTTTTATGCATCTTATCTTGCTTTGATTGACGGTAGCATTATAAGATGATCTCTCACTAAATTATCAAGAAGTGTTCTCCCTGAGTATGCACCGTTGCAAAAGTTCTTCGTGCTGAGACACCACGTGATGATCGGGTGTGATAGGCTCTACGTTCAAATACAACGGGTGCAAAACAGTTGCACACGCGGAATACTCAGGTTATACTTGACGAGCCAAGCATATACAGATATGGCCTCGGAACACGGAGACCGAAAGGTCGAGCGTGAATCATATAGTAGATATGATCAACATATTGATGTTCACCATTGAAAACTACTCCATCTCACGTGATGATCGGTTATGGTTTAGTTGATTTGGATCACGTGATCACTTAGAGGATTAGAGGGATGTCTATCTAAGTGGGAGTTCTTAAGTAAATTAACTGAACTTAAAAATTATCATGAACTTAGTACCTGATAGTATCTTGCTTGTTTATGTTGATTGTAGATAGATGGCTCGTGCTGTTGTTCCGTTGAATTTTAATGCGTTCCTTGAGAAAGCAAAGTTGAAAGATGATGGTAGCAATTACACGGACTGGGTCCGTAACCTGAGGATTATCCTCATTGCTGCACAGAAGAATTACGTCCTGGAAGCACCGCTGAGTGCCAGGCCTGCTGCAAGAGCAACACCAGAAGTTATGAACGTCTGGCAGAGCAAAGCTGATGACTACTCAATAGTTCAGTGTGCCATGCTTTACGGCTTAGAACCGGGACTTCAACGACGTTTTGAACGTCATGGATCATATGAGATGTTCCAGGAGTTGAAGTTAATATTTCAAGCAAATGCCCGGATTGAGAGATATGAAGTCTCCAATAAGTTCTATAGCTGCAAGATGGAGGAGAACAGTTCTGTCAGTGAGCATATACTCAAAATGTCTGGGTATAATAATCACTTGATTCAATTGGGAGTTACACTTCCGGATGATTGCGTCATTGACAGAATTCTCCAATCACTGCCACCAAGCTACAAGAGTTTTGTGATGAACTATAATATGCAAGGGATGAACAAGACTATTCCCGAGCTCTTCGCTATGCTGAAAGCTGCGGAGGTAGAAATCAAGAAGGAGCATCAAGTGTTGATGGTTAACAAAACCACCAGTTTCAAGAAAAAGGGCAAAGGGAAGAAGAAAGGGAACTTCAAGAAGAACGGCAAGAAAGTTGCTGCTCAAGAGAAGAAACCCAAGTCTGGACCTAAGCCTGAAACTGAGTGCTTCTACTGCAAGCAGACTGGTCACTGGAAGCGGAACTGCCCCAAGTATTTGGCGGATAAGAAGGATGGCAAGGTGAACAAAGGTATATGTGATATACATGTTATTGATGTGTACCTTACTAATGCTCGCAGTAGCACCTGGGTATTTGATACTGGTTCTGTTGCTAATATTTGCAACTCGAAACAGGGACTACAGAATAAGCGGACACTAGCAAAGGACGAGGTGACGATGCGCGTGGGAAACGGTTCCAAAGTCGATGTGATCGCGGTCGGCACGCTATCTCTACATCTACCTTCGGGATTAATATTAGACCTAAATAATTGTTATTTGGTGCCAGCGTTGAGCATGAACATTATATCTGGATCTTGTTTGATGCGAGACGGTTATTCATTTAAATCAGAGAATAATGGTTGTTCTATTTATATGAGTAATATCTTTTATGGTCATGCACCCTTGAAAAGTGGTCTATTCTTATTGAATCTCGATAGTAGTAATACACATATTCATAATGTTGAAGCCAAAAGATGCAGAGTTGATAATGATAGTGCAACTTATTTGTGGCACTGCCGTTTAGGTCATATCGGTGTAAAGCGCATGAAGAAACTCCATACTGATGGGCTTTTGGAACCACTTGATTATGAATCACTTGGTACTTGCGAACCGTGCCTCATGGGCAAGATGACTAAAACACCGTTCTCCGGTACTATGGAGAGAGCAACAGATTTATTGGAAATCATACATACCGATGTATGTGGTCCGATGAATATTGAGGCTCGTGGCGGATATCCTTATTTTCTCACCTTCACAGATGATTTAAGCAGATATGGGTATATCTACTTAATGAAACATAAGTCTGAAACATTTGAAAAGTTCAAGGAATTTCAGAGTGAAGTTGAAAATCATCGTAACAAGAAAATAAAGTTTCTACGATCTGATCGTGGAGGAGAATATTTGAGTTACGAGTTTGGTGTACATTTGAAAAATTGTGGAATAGTTTCGCAACTCACGCCACCCGGAACACCACAACGTAATGGTGTGTCCGAACGTCGTAATCGTACTTTACTAGATATGGTGCGATCTATGATGTCTCTTACTGATTTACCGCTATCATTTTGGGGTTATGCTTTAGAGACGGCCGCATTCACGTTAAATAGGGCACCATCTAAATCCGTTGAGACGACGCATTATGAACTATGGTTTGGCAAGAAACCAAAGTTGTCGTTTCTTAAAGTTTGGGGCTGCAATGCTTATGTGAAAAAGCTTCAACCTGATAAGCTCGAACCCAAATCGGAGAAGTGTGTCTTCATAGGATATCCAAAGGAAACTATTGGATACACCTTCTATCACAGATCCGAAGGCAAGATTTTTGTTGCTAAATTCAGAAACTTTCTTGAGAAGGAGTTTCTCTCGAAAGAAGTGAGTGGGAGGAAAGTAGAACTTGACGAGGTAACTGTACCTACTCCGTTATTGGGAAATAGTACATCACAGAAAACTGTTTCTGTGAGACCTACACCAATAAGAGAAGAAGTTAATGATGATGATCATGAAACTTTAGATCAAGATACTACTGTACCTCGTAGATCAACCAGAGTAAGATCCGCACCAGAGTGGTACGGTAATCCTGTTCTGGAATTCATGCTACTAGATCATGATGAACCTACGAACTATGAAGAAGCGATGGTGAGCCCAGATTCCGCAAAGTGGCTTGAAGCCATGAAATCTGAGATGGGATCCATGTATGAGAACAAAGTATGGACTTTGGTTGACTTGCCCGATGATCGGCAAGCAATTGAGAATAAATGGATCTTTAAGAAAAAGACTGACGCTGATGGTAATGTTACTATCTACAAAGCTCGACTTGTCGCAAAAGGTTTTTGACAAGTTCAAGGAGTTGACTACGATGAGACTTTCTCACCCGTAGCGATGCTTAAGTCTGTCAGAATCATGTTAGCAATTGCCGCATTTTATGATTATGAAATTTGGCAAATGGATGTAAAGACCGCATTCCTGAATGGATTTCTGGAAGAAGAGTTGTATATGATGCAACCCGAAGGTTTTATCGATCCAAAAGGAGCTAACAAAGTGTGCAAACTCCAGCGATCCATTTATGGACTGGTGCAAGCATCTCGGAGTTGGAATAAATGCTTTGATAGTGTGATCAAAGCATTTGGGTTTATACAGACTTTTGGAGAAGCCTGTATTTACAAGAAAGTGAGTGGGAGCTCTGTAGCATTTCTGATATTATATGTGGATGACATATTACTCATTGGAAATGATATAGAATTTCTGGATGGCATAAAGGGATACTTGAATAAAAGTTTTTCGATGAAAGACCTCGGGGAAGCTGCTTACATATTAGGCATAAAAATCTATAGAGATAGATCAAAACGCTTAATTGGACTTTCACAAAGCACATACCTTGACAAGATTTTGAAGAAGTTCAAAATGGATCAAGCAAAGAAAGGGTTCTTGCCTGTGTTACAAGGTGTGAAGTTGAGTCAGACTCAATGCCCGACCACTGCAGAAGATAGAGAGAAAATGAAAGATGTTCCCTATGCTTCAGCCATAGGCTCTATCATGTATGCAATGCTGTGTACCAGACCTGATGTGTGCCTTGCCATAAGTTTAGCAGGGAGGTACCAAAGTAATCCAGGAGTGGATCACTGGACAGCGGTCAAGAACATCCTGAAATACCTGAAAAGGACTAAGGATATGTTTCTCGTATATGGAGGTGACAAAGAGCTCACCGTAAGAGGTTACGTTGATGCAAGCTTTGACACTGATCCGGACGATTCTAAATCGCAAACCGGATACGTGTTTACTTTAAACGGTGGAGCTGTCAGTTGGTGCAGTTCTAAACAAAGCGTCGTAGCGGGATCTACATGTGAAGCGGAGTACATAGCTGCTTCGGAAGCAGCGAACGAAGGAGTCTGGATGAAGGAGTTCATATCCGATCTAGGTGTCATACCTAGTGCATCGGGTCCAATGAAAATCTTCTGTGACAATACTGGTGCAATTGCCTTGGCAAAGGAATCCAGATTTCACAAAAGAACCAAACACATCAAGAGACGCTTCAACTCCATCCGGGATTTAGTCCAGGTGGGAGACATAGAGATTTGCAAGATACATACGGATCTGAATGTTGCAGACCCGTTGACTAAGCCTCTTCCACGAGCAAAGCATGATCAGCACCAAGACTCCATGGGTGTTAGAATCATTACTGTGTAATCTAGATTATTGACTCTAGTGCAAGTGGGAGACTGAAGGAAATATGCCCTAGAGGCAATAATAAAGTTATTATTTATTTCCTTATATCATGATAAATGTTTATTATTCATGCTAGAATTGTATTAACCGGAAACATAATACATGTGTGAATACATAGACCAACAGAGTGTCACTAGTATGCCTCTACTAGACTAGCTCGTTAATCAAAGATGGTTATGTTTCCTAACCATGAACAAAGAGTTGTTATTTGATTAACGAGGTCACATCATTAGTTGAATGATCTGATTGACATGACCCATTCCATTAGCTTAGCACCCGATCGTTTAGTATGTTGCTATTGCTTTCTTCATGACTTATACATGTTCCTATAACTATGAGATTATGCAACTCCCGTTTACCGGAGGAACACTTTGGGTACTACCAAACGTCACAACGTAACTGGGTGATTATAAAGGAGTACTACAGGTGTCTCCAATGGTAGATGTTGGGTTGGCGTATTTCAAGATTAGGGTTTGTCACTCCGATTGTCGGAGAGGTATCTCTGGGCCCTCTCGGTAATGCACATCACATAAGCCTTGCAAGCACTGCAACTAATATGTTAGTTGTGAGATGATGTATTACGGAACGAGTAAAGAGACTTGCCGGTAACGAGATTGAACTAGGTATTGGATACCGACGATCGAATCTCTCGCAAGTAACATACCGATGACAAAGGGAACAACGTATGTTGTTATGCGGTCTGACCGATAAAGATCTTCGTAGAATATGTAGGAGCCAATATGGGCATCCAGGTCCCGCTATTGGTTATTGACCGGAGACGTGTCTCAGTCATGTCTACATTGTTCTCGAACCGTAGGGTCCGCACGCTTAACGTTACGATGACAGTTATTATGAGTTTATGCATTTTGATGTACCGAAGGTTGTTCGGAGTCCCGGATGAGATCACGGACATGACGAGGAGTCTCGAAATGGTCGAGACGTAAAGATTGATATATTGGAAGCCTATGTTTGGACATCGGAAGTGTTCCGGGTGAAATCGGGATTTTACCGGAATACCGGGAGGGTTACCGGAACCCCCCGGGAGAGTAATGGGCCTATTGGGCCTTAGTGGAAAAAGAGAAAAGGGACAAGCCCAAGCTGGCCGGCGCCCCCCCCCCTTCCCCAAGTCCTAGTAGGACTAGGATAGGGGGCCGCCCCCCCCCCCTTCTCTCTCTTTCCCCCCGGGAGTCCTAATTGGATTAGGATTGGGGGGAGGAGTCCTACTCCCGGTGGGAGTAGGACTCCCCTGCGCCTCCTCTCCCTTGGCCGGCCGGCTCCCCTTCTCCAACATATATATACGGGGCAGGGGGCACCCCATAGACACACAAGTTGATCCTTGAGATTGTTCCTTAGCCGTGTGCGGTGCCCCCTGCCACCAAATTCCACCTCGATCATACCGTTACAGTGCTTAGGCGAAGCCCTGCGTCGGTAGTACATCAAGATCGTCACCACGCCGTCGTGCTGACGGAACTCTTCCTCGACGCTTTGCTGGATCGGAGCCCGAGGAACGTCATCGAGCTGAACGTGTGCTAAGAACTCAGAGGTGCCGGAGTAACGGTGCTTGGATCGGTCGGATCGTGAAGAAGACGTACGACTACTTCCTCTATGTTGTGTGATCGCTTCCGCAGTCGGTCTGCGTTGGTACGTAGACAACACTCTCCCCTCTCGTTGCTGTGCATCACCATGATCTTGCGTGTGCGTAGGAAATTTTTCAAAATTACTGCGTTCCCCAACACTTCTCGTTTGGCAAGAATGCGAAAGGGTCCAATGTAACGAGGAGCCAATTTGCCTTTGATACTGAAACGATGGGTTCCCTTTAACGGAGTAACCCGAAGGTAAGCCTTCTCGCCAACTTCATAAGTCATGAGCTTATGTTTATGGTCATATTGGCTGAGATTGAGCTGTTTTCAATTTCTCACGAATAACGCGAACCTGCTCTTCTGCTTCCTGAATCATATCTGGGCCAAATTGTTGTCTTTCCCCGGTTTCTGACCAGTTAAGAGGTGTTCGACATTTTTGTCCATAGAGAACATCGAAAGGAGCTTTGCCGAAGCTAGCTTGATAACTATTGTTATAAGAGAACTCCGCGAATGGAAGGCATTTCTCCCAATCCATTCCGAATGAGATGACCGAAGCTCGGAGCATATCTTCCAAGATTTAATTGACTCGCTCTACTTGACCACTTGATATGGGGTGGAAGGCGGTGTTAAAAGAGAGACGAGTTCCCATAGCATTTTGGAAACTTTCCCAAAATCGAGAGGTGAAGAGACTCCCACGGTCTGAGTTAATTTCCAATGGGACACCATGAAGAGACACTATTCGGGAGATGTATAGGTCAGCTAGCTGGCTAGCGGTGATATTCTCACGAACAGGTAGGAAGTGGGCTACTTTGGAAAGACGATCGATCACGACGAAGATAGCATTATTTCCTCTCTTGGTCCTGGGAAACCCAGTAATGAAATCCAGACTGATTTTATCCCATTTCCATTCAAGAATAGCCAAAGGTCGAAGGAAACCAGCAGGCCGTTGATGCTCTGCTTTAACGCGATGACAGACGTCGCAACGACAGATGCGATATATTGAGCAATTTCTCTCTTCATCCTAGTCCACCAAAACCTCTGGCGTAGGTCTTGATACATTTTAGTACTACCGGGATGAATGGTGAGAGGGGATTCATGAGCTTCCTTAAGAATCAACTGACGTAGATGTTGTTTCTTGGGAACCACCAAGCGATTCTCGAAGAAGACAACACCTCGCTCATCCATGGAAAAACATTTAGCAACTCCGCTAGCGATGTTTTCCTTAATCCGGGATATGCCCTTATCACGCTTCTGGGCAGCTATGATTTGATCTGTAAGGTTAGGCTTCGCCACCAGGGTGGATAGGAATCCTCGAGGAACTATGTGAAGGTTAAGCTTACGAAATTCCTCGTGGAGAAGTGGTTGACTTTGTTGTAACATCAGGTTGTTACAATAAGATTTACGACTTAGCACATCAGCCATGACATTGGCTTTGCCGGGGGTGTAAGTTATTCCTAAGTCATAATCCGAGATCAACTCGACCCAACGTCTTTGCCTGAGATTCAAATTCGGTTGGGTGAAGATATACTTCAAACTTTGGTGATCGGTGAAGATCTCGCGACGATTACCGAGAAGGTAATGTCGCCATGTTTTAAGTGCATGGACTACAGCTGCAAGCTCTAGATCATGTGTGGGATAGTTTTCCTCATGGGGGTGTAATTGCCATGAAGCATAGGCAATTACCTGACGATCTTGCATGAGTATGCAACCTAGTCCTTGTCGCGAGGCGTCGCAATATATAATAAAGTCCTTGGAGAAATCTGGTGGTACCCGTACAGGAGCAGATGTCAGGCGTCTTTTCAGTTCCTAAAAGCTGAACTCGCACTATGGGGTCCACTTGAACTTTTTATCTTTCTTGAGGAGTTCAGTTAGAGGTTTAGCAACCTTGGAGAAATTCTCGATGAAGCGGCGACAATAGCTTGCTAAGCCAAGGAAGCTCCGAACTTGCTTGACCGTTTCAGGTGGATTCCAATGAAGGACAGCTTGAACTCGCTCGGGATTGACAGCAATACCCTTACCAGAGATTACATGGCCTAGATAGGTCACTTCTGGCAACCAAAATTCACACTTGGAGAATTTGGCATAAAGGCGATGCTCTCGAAGTTTCGTCAATACCAGCCTTAGATGTTCGGCATGTTCTTCCTCACTCTTGGAGTAGATGAGTATATCATCGAGGTATACTACGACGAATTTATCCAAATACTCCATGAAGACCGAGTTCATTAACTAAGAGAAGGTGGCTGGGGCATTGGTTAAACCGAAGGACATAACGGTGTAATCGTATTGGCCATAACGAGTAACAAAGGCAGTTTTGGGAATGTCCCCGTTTTTGATTTTGATTTGATGGTAGCCCAACCTCAAATCCATTTTGGAGAAGACTGAGGATCCAGCGAGCTGATCATACAGATCATTGATCCTGGGGAGTGGATACTTGTTCTTCATAGTGACCAAGTTGACAGGTCGGTAATCTACAACCATCCGATCCGTTCCATCCTTCTTCTTGACAAATAGGACGGGGCAAGCCCAAGGAGAAGAACTAGGACGGATGAAACCCTTTTTCAAGGACTCATCGAGTTGTTTCTTAAGTTCGGCTAGTTCTAAGGGTGCCATCTTATAGGGTCTTCTAGAAATTGGGACGGTTCCTGGAACAAGGTCTATCACGAACTCAACATCCCTGTCAGGTGGAACACCTGGCAGTTCTTCTGGAAAGACATCCGTGAAGTCTCGGACTACCGGAATATCTTCAAGGTCTGGAAGGGGGTTGGCATTTAGGGAGTAAAGCTGGCGCTTGGCCACTCGAGTTAAGACATTGACTGTCTTGCGCGATGGGTGAGTAAGTTCATCAGTTCTAGTGGAGCAATCAATCTTAGCATAATGGGCTGACATCCAGTCCATACCCAAGATGATGTTTATGTCCGAGGACTTGAGAGCTATTAAAGATGCAAGGAAGACAAGTATATCGACAAGAATTTCATTCCCATGGCTTACTCTAGTGGTATGCCATCTTGAGCCAGGGGTTTGAATTTCCATGGTAGTGGGCATGTCACAGAATGTCGTGTTATGCAATCGATAGCTCTCAGATATGAATGAATGAGATGCTCTAGTATCGAAAAGAACAGATGCCGGATGGCAATTAACAAGGAGCGTACCAAGGACGACGTTAGGATCATCATGAGCCTCCTCAGCCGAGACATAGTTGACATGGCCACGTGTATTGGTGGCTGACTTGGTGTAGAAGGTCTTTCCCGCTGGCTTACCACGGCTAATGGACTTTCCAGACTAGTTGGGGTTGTTGTTCTGGGGACACTCTCGACTATAGTGACCCGACTCTCCACACTTGAAACATGTCACAACATTGGGGCGTGGAGCAGCATTAGCAACGGGGCCACCATAGGTCTTAGGCGGTGTAAACTGCTTGTTGGGGCGAGGCGTCTCAAAGGATGGCCTCGGAATGAACCTGGGTGGCAGCGCTATGCTTGGAATCCACACCCGGCGCTTCTGAGATCCAGAGCCGGATGAAGAACCAAAATCATGAGAGTGCTTGTGTGAAGCGTCATAGTTAGTCTGGCCTGTCTCAGCATAGATGGCCTTATTGACCAACTTTTGGAAGGAGGTGAACTCTTGCAAACGAAGATCGTGTCGAAGCTCGGGGCTAAGTCCCTTGCGGAACCTTGCCTGCTTTTTAGCGTCAGTGGATACCTCTTCAGGAGCATAATGTGCCAGATTCCCAAACTCACGACTATATGCATCCACAGTCAGTCTGCCTTGGGTGAAATTGCAGAACTCTTCCCTCTTACGATCCATGAGACCTTCCGGGATCTGATGCTCATGGAAAGCCTCACTGAATTCAGCCCGAGTAGTGATTTGGTCGACCGGGCGCATAGCCTCGAAGTTTTCCCACCAAAGGCTAGCAGGGCCTTCGAGGTGATAGGCAGCATAGGTAACCTTATCAGCTTTGGCTACGTTGGCAGAACGTAGCTTGTGGGTGATGCTGCGAAGTCAGTCATCCGCGTCGAGGGGCTCAACGGAATGATTAAACTTTGGTGGGTACAACTTGATAAAGTCATTGATTGACACCAAGTCGTTTCGCTGATGACGGGCAGTGTTCTGTTCAATTCACTCCAGCAAGCGGTCAGTCTCACGCTTGTTTCTTTCTTCCTCCAGCATAACTTCGGCCAGAGAAGGTGGGTGAGGCAGATTCTCATCCCTAGCTGCACTGGCTTCCCCCCTGCTCTGGGGCAGCAGGGTTGCTGCGGGTGTTGACCATCCTAGGAAAAACAAGACAATGGTTTAGATAAGGATGGCACAATCTTGGCAAGGAAGTGCGGAATATAATGGATAACATGGAATGCTGAGATGTTTATTTGCACGACATGGTAATATAGAAACTGCCATATATATACCATCAGTCATACACACCGTACATAGTTTAGTACAAGCCTAGGCTAGAGTACAACTACAGTGAAAGATGTTACATCTCATCAAAGGCATTCCAAGCTCCTATACATTATTTTCTACACCTCCGGAGCATGATACACACCAAGTCGTATCCCACGGGTCACGCGGGACTGTGGAGAATACAACTATTACAGTACTAGTGAAAGTACTACTAGCTCAGACGGCTCCGTAGTAATCCTCATAAAAGTCACCACCAAAGCCTGGAACCGGAACATGATCATCTGGGAACAGACGGTCCTGTGGAGCCTGCCGACCATAGGGACTTGGATGTGGCCTTGGTCCCACAAATGGTGGCAGACGGGGACCACGAGGAGGGGTGATGCCTCCTACATCGCGCCACTCCATACAATCTAGCAATCCAGACCGCACAGGGTACAAGTCCCTCAGGTCCATGTATCCAGCCTGCACAGCAGGTGCAAACCGGGTCAAAGTAGCCCAGTGATTAGAACAAGAGTTGAAGAGCTCCATCCGCAAGGCCTGATTTTCACGGTCCTTGTCCTCGAGCATCTCGGCAGTGGTGCAGAGTAGTGACTCCTCATGTGTAGAGTCATAGTACAAAGAATGATAGTACCCCTGTGCTCCAGGGAGTGAGGCTGGCATGTAGCGGAAATCGGTGTTCTGAAGCAAGGCAGTTCTGGCTCGAATGATAGTCATCATTGAGTAAGTTGCATCCTGCACAGACATCCCAATAGTAACCCCAAGCCCATAAGAGAAGTGGAGGGGTTTAGTGGCTCCAGGTTAAGAGGGATATATCCTGACGGTACAAAGGTACTCGCTCTGGTTGAAGTCTCGGAACTGCTCCTCGACGGTATATTCCGGATACCATCGATAGCCTGTCTCGACCATCACCCGAACCAACATGGCCGTGTGACCGGGAACATCGAGGCACCGGGTCAGACGAACCACTTGGTTCTGGGAACGGGTGGCCATCTGAAAGCATAGAATAATGCAAAGGCATTAGAATTTTCTAAGAGAAATAGCATAACGGCTGTAATGCTCAGAAAAAGATTTGAGACATTCACAACAGTTTGCAAAACCACTCAAAAACATCATATCAAGGTTCTCATTCAACTGATAACATACTAAAAGTAGTAGAAACTGTACTGAGACTTGTAACAACAATCCTAGAAGCTACTATGGATTAGTAACACGTGAACTTGATAGAGAGAAGAGAGCCTAGTCCTTAACCCACGTAGAATGAGAAGAGAATGACTCAGATCAGAGGGCATAAGGTAAAGGAGTTAAAGAGCCTTACGTTCCCTCCCACAATCAATTCCCCTACATATAACTAAAGCATTTCTAGACTCGACATCGACCAGTTTGGCTCAACGAACCTACAGGCAGTCCAGCTCTGATACCAACGCTGTGAGGACCCCGATTCTAAGTCACATCAATCTAGCCGATAACACCTCATATCACTTTGCGGCCTCACGCACGGTATCCCCACGGTTGTCGCCTTACCATGGTCCGGGACCGTTTGCTCCTTCTGGCTCACGTATATGATAGTGTCGCTAGCATCCATATGATAGAGAACCCGTGCCGACATGGCTAGTCGTGAACCCAAAGCGGCACTAACCTATGGGGATAGGCATACATGAATCACATCGAACATGTCAGTCAACAGCGTGTGAAACCGGGCTGTAGCACTGGGCTAACAGGACTCTGGGGAACCCGGGCTGTAGCAGGCTAGGCAGGACTCCGAATGTCACCACGTGACATTTCCCTGAAGGGACAGAAATAGGGACGAAGTGAAACACATGCCGGCCAGTCAAGTGTCCTGAGCAATAGTATTGGGCTAGCAGGACTCCGGCGAACCGGGCTGTAGCGGACTACTATGGCTCAAGGAAGCACTAGACTACATTTTCCCATAAGGGAGGCTGCCAAGGATAAACAACTAGATTGTCAGATCCCACACATACCAAGCATTTCAATCATACACACAATATGCTCGATATGTGTAAATACAACATGGCATCACAACAAAACTCTACAACTCAAGTACTTTATTTAAAGGCTCCGGAGAGCCATACATAACATGTTCATACAGGTAGGGGTCACAGGACCCGACACTCAATTCATACAAGCATACAAGCACATGCGGAAGCAAATAAGTCTGAGTACAGACACTAGAAAGAAAGAAGGCTTGACGAAGCCTGTCTATCTACAAAGGGCCCTCCATGGCCAAAATCACCACCTGGGTGGCAAGTTACTCATCGACATCGAGGTCTACGTAAAACTCATCGGAGGGGGCAGTGTTGTCGTCTGAAAACAATAATTAAAGCAACATGAGTACGAAGGTACTCAGTAAGTCCTACAACAGATCCTACTATACATGCTCATTCTCAAGAAGGTGGTGGAGTTATTGCAGCAAGCCAGCTTTGACTCTTGGCTAAGCTATCCTATGAGACACCACTGTAAAACAGTTTTTGCACACGAGTCCACTAATCACCAACACAATACTCCACCGGGGATCCTCCCTCGTCATCCTACGAGAGGGCCATCCTCGATACTCAAACTTATCTTGAGTCTTTTAGTAGTAAGCATTAACTTGTCTATGCACTGTATAGGCAACCAAGTAGTCCTTTACTGCGGACGCGGCTATTCCAATAGATTTATACCCTGCAGGGGTGTACTTCGTCACACATGTTTCCACCACTTAGCGTCTGCACACGACATGTGCTCGGCAGACTTCAAGCGAAAGCCGGCATGGGTGTAGACCACGACCTGACTAACCACGCAAGTCTCTAGTCCAGGTTTATCGCCTATTCGGGTTCCATCCATAAGAAAATCCGGTCGGGGTGTCCTGAGGGTCCCGAGACGCCAAACGGGCGTCCGACATACCCGTCCATGGTGTATCTACCGCATCATAGCCCACCCCTAGGGTCAGCGCTACGCACGGCCGCCAACACATAACCTATAAACACCAGAAACTAGTTGCAACTCCTGGACAAAGGATGAGAGGGGTCAGTAAGTCGAGCAGGGACATATTTCAGGGCCTAATGTGTGGTAGTAGCTGAATCTTAAATCACGCATACAGATCTCAGTTATTAGGGACAGCCTCAATGAAACAACCCACCATGTACTCCTACATGGTTTCTCATCGATACCTTTACCAAAACATGTACAACACATCCCTCACATTACCAATGTAATCATTTCACTCTAGCCCATCACCCAGATGAACCAGAGCTGACACAACTCTAAGCATAGCAGGCATAGCAAGGTGGGAAACACATACATGGCTCAATCAACTCCTACACATGCTAGTGGGTTTCATCTAGTTACTCTGGCAATGACAGGTCATGCAGGGGATAAGGGTTCAACTACCGCATCACACAGTTGTTTGAAACATTGTTGTCTTAATGCAGTAAATGAGAGCAGAAGCGAGAACATGGGATTGTATCGATATGATCAATGGGGCTGCTTGCCTGATGGAGTAGTAGTAGGGTACTGCCCTTCAGTTGGATACTCGGAAATATCCTCGGTGGCAGAACCTACCATGAAAGACACCACAGAACACAATCATCACATGGCAATATGCAACAATATGATGCATGCTATGACATGGCAATATGAGGTGTCCTGCCTAATGCAATGTGAAACAAGTTGGTTTGGGTCCGTTTGAATCAAGGATTTAAATGGAAGATTATGTTCTTAAGCCTTATAAGTGTATTAGCTTGTTTCACCTAAACAGTAAGGTTAAAGTGTTTTGTCATGCATGAAACCATTACAGATGGAAAGATTGAATTTTTCTGATCAAATTTCATATATAAATCTTTGCATTTGGAGTTACAGATTAAAAGTTATGAATTTTTGAAGTTTGTAATATTTTCTGGAATTTCCTGTATAAGAATAATTCCAGTAATTGAGTTATTGCGTCAGCATAGCGTTAGGGTGACGTTAGTGGTCAACGGGCCCGGTCCAGGTCAAACCTGACCAGTGGGACCCGCATCTCAGTAGTTAATTAACTAACTAATTTTGGTTAGTGCTAATCTAAGTTAATTAGCAGGGCGGTCGCACGTGTCATAGACTCAGGGGAAGTCAACCTGGGCCCACACGGGGTCAAACAGGGTCAAACTCGCCGGAGTTTAGCCGCCGGCGAGGCAAGACACGGCGGAGTGATGCGGGTTTCGTGCTCTGGCGACCAAAACGACGGCGGAGAGCATCTACACATAGCTGGGAGCAAGCCGCATTGAGTGGTGGCAGTGAGTGGAGCTGGGGTGGCCGGAAACGTCGCCGGCGACGACCTTGGTGGTCACCAGAGTTCGGGCGAGGTCGAAACCGAGGCTATGGGGCACGGCGAGGCGCGTGTAGTGGTGCTACAGGCTCCTGCGAGTGCGGTGAGTGTGTTGGTCCCAATTGTGTGGGCGGTGGGTGGCCGAAGTCACGTCGGCGACAAGATCGGCGGTGGCGAGTGCTAGGGTGAGCGTGGTGCGGTGCACACGGTGCAGGAGGGAGTTAATGGAGAGGGGGAGGAGGTAGCTGGGCTCACTGCGGTCACAACGAGGCAGACGGCGAGGTCGGGGACGAGCTGGTGCTGCGATGAAGGCGAAGGGGATCTCCAGCGGCCGGAGTTGGGGAAGACGGGGTCGGGGCGACTCCAGAGCGGGCGAGCGCTCGGGGCTCGGCCTGCTCGTTGTAGTCGACGATGGCGGAGCTCGTGGACACGGTGATGCGGCACGGGGACGACGATGGACGCGGCTATCACGGTGGCGTGGGCACGGCGGCGTCAGCCATGGTGGGAGAGGGCGAGGGAGAGAGGCAGAGGAGTGAGCGAGGTGTCTGCGACGAGGTGTCTGCGGGGTCGGGGCGACGACGTGGAGCTCGCCCAGGTGTCCAGGGGCAAGGGTGGCAAGCAGCTGACGCGCTGGCGAGCTCGCGCATGCCAGCGTTACCTCCCTGCCTGCCTGGCGGGGACGAAGCAGCTGGCTGGCATGGGCCAGCACAGTGCTGGGCCGCCAGGTGGGTCGGCTGGTGGCTTCGCCAGGTTAGTTTTCTTTCTCTCTCTCTTTTCTGTTTTCTATTTATTCTGTTTTGTGTTTTGAAATAGTAAAAATACTATCTCATTTAGGAAAAACCTGAAAATATTCAGAGGCACATTTGAAAATATTCTCAACAACCTAAAAATACTTTCAGGATTATTTGGACAGTTTAAAATATTTATAGGATTTAAATTGCCCAAACGCAATTAGCAATGAATTAATCCAATGACCTTATGATGTCCTAGAAAAATGTGCACCATTTTTGTCAAAGGTTTTAACCCAAAACAAAAAGGGTGGACTTTTTAGAAGGGCATTTCAAGTTCATTGAAAAAGTTTTTAGTAAACCCTAGTTGTTTCCGGGGGGTGCTGGGGGTTCTGTCATCCCCATTTTAGTTTTCTGGGAAAATAAACATGATGCAACACTCTAATGCATGAACTACCTAGGGTGTGACAATGGAGCAATCAAAAATTATAGATACGTTGGAGACATATCAAATAACAGGGGGTGTGGGTGAGTAGAGGGATGGCCTGGCCAGCGGTGGGAGTAGTAGGGGGTGGTGAGGCCTCCGTCGCATCGCAGCCGGCCACGGGAGGCAGGAGCACGAGGCACGACCGACGCTGGTTTGGGCGGCTGGAGCAAGAAGACCAGAGGTTGAAGATGCACTACGACCGTTGGATGGACATCGTACGGTCACTGGAGCTAGAACCGTGCATATTGACTAAGTTGACAAAGCCCTCTGTCCCCGTCAACTTAATAGGCCCACAAGTCAGCCTGCCACTATACTGGGTCCCAGCTAGCAGGGGGAGTATTCATTTTTTGTGCGTAATAAGGAGGCACTTCCTTGTGTGCGAAGATATAGCTGGTGGGTCCAAGCTGTCAGTAGCGGTAACGTTTTTTTCGTGAAATACAGAATCCCTTTCGGTGGGTCCCAGATGTCAGGTGGAGGAATCATTATTTTGCACGTAATTAGGAAGCATTTCCTTGCGTGCGGCCATGGACCCAGCTGTCAGCCTCTCCACATACAGTCCACTTCAGATGCATGTCGGTCGTTGACCACGTTGACTAGGCCACGCCGAGAGTACCAGGGCGGTGGACGATAGCGAGGCCTAGGAAGGGAATGACACAGAGGCAGGGAAGACTTGGCAGTTGTTTCCCACGCGGAGGGGAGTACGACTGTACGAGGGTTTACTGGTTCGTCTGCCGTCGCCGGAGAATCACAACAGGTGTGGGTGAGTAGAGGGATGGCTAGGCCAGCGATGGGAGTATGGTGAGGCGGTGAGGCCTGCGCGGCAGTACAGCCGGTCGCGGGGAGGAGAGAGCAGGTAGTCCCGTCGGCGCTTGTTTGAGCGGCTGGAGCAGGAAGAGCAGAGATTGAAGAAGCACGACGGCCGTTGGATGCACATCCAACAGCCACTGCTTGTGCGTCAACCTTTTTTTGGAAAGCCTCAAATCTGTGGAAAACATCATACAGCCCATCTGCCATTATTTCTAATAATTTACAACCCATTTGCTAATTATTAAGGTTTTTTTAGCCCATATTCTTTTTGTTAGCATTACAACCCATATTGTGGCCACGGTTAAAAAATATACAAAATTTTGCATATTTCGGTGTGGTCCGAACTGTTTTTAATCCTAAAATTTTGAGTCACATTCAAAATGGTTTTAAAAATAAATATATATCAATATAGAATCCAACAAATTGTCCACGCATAAAAATCAATGCAATTTAAAATCTTGGAATGGAAAAAAAGAAATTTGAAACCATTGCGGGTTTGATGTGTTTTAAAAATGTACAACCCATTTCTCATTACTGATAGGCCATTTTCTCGGCCAGCCGAATGAAGCTCTCCTCGTCTTGAAAGATTTGCAGCCCAACAGGCCTGACAAAGTGACTTACTTGGCAAATCACAAAAAAACTAGGCTATGGCCGTGGACCCAGCTGCGGTCGTGGACCCAGCTGTCAGCCTCTCCACGTACAGTACTCTTCCGATGGAAGTCGGTCATTGACCACATTGACCACGCCGTGCTGAGAGCTCCAAGGCGGTGATAGATGGTGAGGCCTAGGAATGGGACGACACGGAGCCGGGGAAGACGCGACAGTGGATGCCCACGAGAAGAGGAGTATGAGGGTTCACTGGTTCGGCTGCGGTGTGAGGCTGCCATCACCGCAGAATAACAGGGGGTGTGGGTGAGTAGAAGGATGCCCTGGCCAGTGGTGGGAGTAGTAGGGGGTGGTGAGGCCTCCGCGGCATCACAGCTGGCCACGGGAGGCAGGAGCACGCGGCACGACCGACGCTGGTTTGGGCGGCTGGAGCAAGAAGACTAGAGGTTGAAGAAGCACTATTCTCGTTGGATGAACATCATACGGTAACTGGAGCTAGAATTGTTCATATTGACTAAGTTGACAAAGCCCTCCATCCCCATCAACTTGGTAGACCAACAAGTCAGCCTCCCATGATGCTGGGTTCCAGCTGGCAGGGGGTACTCATTTTTTTTGCGCGTAATAAGGAGGCACTTCCTTGCCCGCGAAGATAGCTGGTGGGTCCGACTTGTCAGCAGGGGCACATTTTTTCGCGAAATATAGAGGCCCTTCTGGTGGGTCCCAGATGTCAGGTGGAGGAATCAAAGACTTGAGAAGGCATACAGAACAAGCTAGTGTACCAGTAAAGAGACGTTGCTGAGTTTTAGAAACAAGAGAGACGTGCTCCTGTAGCTGGTTCGAATCCAAACCTAGACTATGACTATATATGGTGCTATGCTATTCCACAAGTAATGAAACTGACATATCCAATGTTCGCTTCTCCTCTTCTCTACTTACTCTACCTAGCATCAGAAGCTCTGGCCGCAGCAACCATGTCTGCTGTCTGCTCGTCCACCTGCTCTTCAGCAGGCAACAACCAAATATGCGCCAAGTCGCCACCCGTACCATCGCCTGTGGGTCTCATCACACCCCCACCGGCACGCGCACCGCAGTCGGTTGCTCATCGCAACCCGCTGTCGTTGGTGTGGTGCCATTGCTGCAAATCACGCAGAGTCATCCGTCGCGTCTCAACCACAATCCTCAACCCTGGCCGAGTCTTCTACAAATGCCCAAATCATGGGGTAATAATATGTTTAAGTGTTGTTCTGCTTCTTTCAGTTGCTGATTTTTTTAATAGTTTGGTTGATGATCTTCCAATTTGATTCGTGCAGAAAAGGGAAGATTCATGTGATTTGTATTTCTAGGAAGTTGCTGATGTGGGGGAGTGCAACTGCGCTGATTATTTGGTTAGCCGAGGAATCCCAATACCAGTAGTTTGGGGTGTTGGACAAGTAACTGAAGGAACGGCAGAAGAGGAAGATGCAGAGCAGAAGGTTAAAGATGTAGTTCCTCTGATCATGGCCAAGCAACAACTACTGAATGGACTTGAAAACAATGAGGAGACGAAAGAGCTTGTGAATATAATGGGCAAAATCGATGTGCTCTGTAGGATGATTGTCTCTTTATTTGAAGTGTATGTAGCACTCGTGATGTATTCAATGGCTATGACATGAGCACTTTGCTAAAACTAGTAATGAATGAAACCTGTGTAGCAGGCTGGGCGTAGTGTTGTGAACATCTAATGATTTCTATTAACGGAAATCAGGGGGTATCCCCTTTTGCTCATAAATAAACAAATAGCATAGGCCCTTTTGGTAATAAATAAATAAATTAGCAGAGGCCCTATCGGGTCAGCTTTGTTCTCATTCGAAGATGTCGAGCAAATTGCAGTCCAACAACAAACTATGTCATCAAATTCAAGTTTCACAGCCAAATATGAGTAAACTAAACAACAATGTCATCATGTTTTAGTCTTCATACAATCACCAAACACAAATCAGCATGCATAACAAGTGATGTTCTCACAGGAAAATACTAAACAACATGTTCATCAAGTTTCAATTGTCATAGCAAACACAATTTCACATAGTAGATAAAAAACGTCTTCTGGCAGGCAAATACGAGAAAAGCAATGTAATCATCATCTGCAGCAGTAGCGTCAACATCTTCGCCATGTGTATCAGTCTGAATTGTAATTCCCCATGGTGTTATCTTCTTCTTCGTCCTCAACGTCCTCGAACGTTGGCTTATTCTTGATCAACTCTTGTATGTCCACAGAACGACAGGCAATCTTTTCGCCAGCGTAATTGACGTGATGGTTCTCAAATATATTAGGAACATCTATGTTATCTTGTACATCAGGAGCACTGTAAGCATGATCTTGTTGTGCAACTTCATTAAACGAATTCCTCTGCTCAAACATTTGCAATACTCTCCAATCATCGCTACATGCAAATGTGTCTTCCAAGAAAAATATCTGTGTTGCTTGATTTTCCAAAATAAAAGGATTGTTGGTCTGGTACGCCGCCTTGACATTGATGGATTTGAAATAATCATCAGCTCTGGGTTTTGCGATCTTGGAAAACAGGTTATACCAACGACATCACAATAGAACCACACACCGATGATCCTCGAAACTGGAGATATACTGCAACTGAAAAATGTCTGTTGTGTTAGCATACATTTCAGTTGTCTCTTTGGCATATGTATCCGTGCTCATGATGGCACTGTTTTGTGTCTTCCTGCCTTCGTCTCGTGCAAGGGTGTTGTAGCGCACATCTCCAACAACGCAAGATTCATAATGTCTTACCTGAGTATCAGGACCCATTGCTAGTGAGTAAAGGGCATCATCAACTGCCTGCCCATCCTCCCGCATCTTCTTAACCTATGGTTAGATAATAGACAAGCTGATCATCTTATGTACTCAATATATTAAAAAAACTGACAGTGCAATTCAAAAGCTTACATGGCTCTTGAACCATTTCGCAAATCCTGCCATAACCAGTTTGTCAATGTTTCTTGGAATTTGCAGCAGTAATTCCTTTTTGTAGATGCTGCACAACATAGTGATCGCGTTAAACATCTAAATATATAAGAATGTGCTGCAAGTTTAGTAGATTACGATGTATAAGCTGCAGTATTGAGCAATTACTTGATATAAGGTAGTATCTCAGGACAGTTATTCAACACATACCAAACCATTTTGTCCAAATCTTTAGGTTTTTCCTATTGTCGACTCTTCCCTGTAACTCGAACAGAATAATCGAAAACATTGAGCCCGAGATTGTCTTCATCCACCTCTTTGTTAAGCCGATCAGCTGTTGCACTGTATTTTGAGCACAATGTCAATGCTTCTGTAGCAATGTAGGCCTCTGCAATGGAACCCCCGGGTCTAGCTCTGTTCCTAACATAGCCCTTGAAATTGCTTAGCCGCCTTTCAATAGGGTACATCCAGCCATACTGTACTGGACTTCTAAGTACTGCCTCATCAGGTAGATGAACAACCAAATGCACCATCACATCAAAGAAGGCTGGAGGATATATCTTCTCAAGGTCGCATAGGATAGTTGGTATCTTGTCTCTAAGACGCTCCAAAGCATCTATCCTGATATTTCTACTGCAGAGTTCCCTGAAGAATTGTCCCAACTCTGCAACTGCTTTGTATAAGTCAGGGCGACCCAATCCTCTAAGGATAACAGGTAAAACCCTTTGAAGTAGGACGTGGCAGTCACGAGTTTTCAACCCTTGTACCTTGTTTCCATCTGCACTGACTCTCCTTTCAGGGTTGGAAGCAAATCCATGTGGGAATCTCACACGTGATAGGACCTCACAAAATTCTTTTCTTTTTACCTTGTCCAAGACGTACACAGCTGGTGCCATATCCCGTGGTTTACCTTCATCTTGCATGTGCAAATCCTGTCTGATACCCAGGTGTGTCAAATCAATCCTAGATTTTAAGGTATCTTTCGTCTTGCCTTCAATATTAGGAAGTGTGTCGATAATACTGTCACATATATTTTTCTCGATGTGCATCAAATCAAGATTATGCCGCAGATCCAAATCTTTCCAATACTCCAAGTCCCACAAAGTGGACCTGCGGGTAAACAATAATCTCTCTTCTGCCCTACCACACTTCCTTTTCCCGCTACCATTATCAGGATGGTTTCATGGTTTAATATGCCTGACCTTCTCTAATTCCACTTGCAACTCATCGGCGGTGAGCCTCTTTGGTGCATCACGGTTTTCATGCTTTGCCTTGAACACATGTCTTCGGTATTTTCTAGGATGCAGCTTGTCCTTGGCAAGGAAACAACGGTGTCCAATGTAACAGATCTTGCTAAGTATTACGTATGGTAGCGGATTCCTGTCACAGCGAACACATGCATTGTAACCATGTGTTGTTTGCCCTGACATAGTGCCCAAAGCCGGATAATCATGGATGCACCAAATTATAACAGCACGTAGAAAGAAATCAGCTGGTGGGCTTCTATATAGGTCTCGAGTGCGAACACCCCTCCATAGCTGTTGAAGTTCCTCCACGAGAGGCTCCATGAACAAATCAAAATCCTTTCCAGGACTTTTTGGACCTGGGATGAGCAAGGCCATCATGTAGTTTGATTCTTTGGTGCAGACATTTGGAGGCATGTTGTAAGGGATAACAAGCAGTGGCCACATGCTATATGTGGCGCTCTGGTGGCCAAATGGGTTAAATCCATCTGAAGCTAAGCCAAGTCTAATGTTTATCGGGTTAGCAGCAAACTTTTCGTGCTTTTGATTGAAGCTTTTCCACTCACTACCATGTGATGGATGGCTCATTACATTATGATCTCTGTACTCCTGGTTCCTAGAATGCCATAGTACATCCTCTCTTGTTTCAGCATCATGAAACAACCTCTGCAATCTTGGTGTAATTGGAAAATGTCTCAGAACATTATGAGGAATCCTCTTCACAACATCGCCATCTTTCCATCTTGATGATTTGCATTTCGGGCATTCACTTAAGTTGGCATAATCCTTCCGGAATAGAACACAATTATTCTTACAAACATGGATCATATCATATCCAATTCCAACTACACGAAGGAAATTCTTCATTTTAATGTAGGTGTGTGGCAGCTCAGACGCATCTGGGAAAGCTTTGCGGAAAGCAGCCAACATCGCATCGAATGATTTGTTGGTCATCCGCTCAGATGTCTTCACCTGAAGAAAGGTGACCATAGCTGAGAATAGTGACAACTTATTTCCCGGGGTGACAGCCACGTTGCATTGTTCCAACATGCGGGCCCACTGTTTTTTCTGCAGGTGAAAGTTCACGGAATGCACGAGCATTTCATAGCATTGTTTCAATGTTGGTCAAACTCACTGGCTCCGCCACCACTTCCTCCTCCTCCTCTTCCACCTGAGCAGCAGGCAGATCAAAATGGTGATCTGCTGCTTCCACGTAGTCAATAACATTGATGTTCACAACTTCACCATGATGAACCCACCTAGTATATGTGACCGACATCCCATACAAGTGTAGATGATTTTGCACAGTTGACTGGGGTCTTGTTACTGAATCCATACAACTGCTACACGGGCAGAGCACATCTGATTTTGGACCACCATAATCAGCTCTGATAAAGTTCATGAAGTTTTCAACCCCCTCAACATATGCAGCGGAGAATCTTCGAGTAGAAGTTATCCAAGTCATGTCCATCTGTTAGGCATACAAATTAGTTCTCCTACTAGATATTACAGGAAAACCATATATGCTTTTTTATGAAGTCCAGAAGAAAATACCTAGGTCGATGTCTAAAGCTATGGCAAGATATTTGGACGAGCAGATCTATGTAATGAAATATATGTAAGGCTAATTCAGCAAACAGATTTGAGTCCTAAATTATGGCAGGTTGTTTCAGCAGTCAATGAGGTGGATCACACAACCATCGAACTATCGAAGGCCATCGCAGCAACAAAGATCGAGTATAAAATAGTGTAGAGCTATTTCACCTAACAGATTGGCTACTAGACCCTGGCAATCTATGTCACAATAATTATATGGCAGGATATTTTAGCAACTAATCGGCCTTGGCATGCCATCTCAGCTAAGCAGATTGAGTGCAGAACAGGGCAAGGAAGCTTTTTAAGCAGAGCATATTGACTGTAAACTACTTCGGCAAATAGTGAGATTAACATCGTCTATCAGCTAACATTCAGCGCTACACCGACATGCACGGGGCCTCAGTCTAGAATGCGCGTACCATGGGAGAAGTTGACCGCCGTGTGTCTCCACACGAATGTCACTAGCGGTGGCAGAGCTGACTGCCGTGCGCTTCCACAAGAACGTCGCCAGCGGTGGCGGCGCGGTTAGACGACGGCAGTCTACAAGAGCGTACTGTGGGAGCGAGAGGATCGTCGTGCATCCCCTGGACAAACCGCGGTGCCGACATATCGGCATGGCGGGGAGGGTAGCTTTGGCGGAGCGAATGGTGTGGAGGGGGATGTGGGGAGGGGGGGTTTGGGGAATATTATTGGCTAGTTGACCTAAGGGTGGTTGAATCTAGGATTTGGGGGGAATTTTTGGGTGGGAGGGAGGATTTTCGTGCGGTGGGCAGGGGGAGTTTGGCGCACGGTCGGTTTCTCCAAGTGCAGTCCCACGTGTGACTGAAGAGGCAAGCCGAAGCGCGTTCCGTTTGTGTGAGTCGTGTGCAGGACCGAACGTGTGTGGGGTGCAATGCGACCGCGACAGGGGTTCTGTGAGTGTACCGCCTTTTTTCCTTTTAAACTAGGTGCTTCGCCCCCTAAAAAAACTTGTTGCTTCGTGCGATCCATCGATACTACTACTAGTAATCCGGTAATCCCAACTAAAACGGTGCGACCGGGTCTTTTCCCGTGCGATATGCTGGGAGGTTGGCTTAGTTGGGTTTTTAGGACGATAATGCTACACCTAGGTAGTCCCAGTTACGTAATTAACATAATGTGAAACGTGTGAGCTGTTGATTGTAGATTGGGGGGAGGGAGGGGCCCACCACCATGAAAATCAGGTGAGGAGAGAGAGAGAGAGGCAATTTACATTAACCCTTTCGTAGGTTCCCGTAGATGTAGAAAGATGTGAAATGCGTGAATGTGCATTTGCAGATAAGGCCTTCCCTCATTCATCCTTTTCTCCCACAAGATCTTGATCTTCCTTGCAATGCACGGGCATCTTGCTAGTACTCCTACAATATACTATATTATTGTGAAAGTTCATATACACCGGCCGAGATTAATGCAAACACGACAGATTTTCATTACATTTCGAACTTTTATAGGACAGAAAAATAAAAGAAACCCGACCCTAAACCTATTCTACGGCAGCGACCGACATCCTCCATCTGCGATCTCCATGTACGGGGGCGGGGTTCAAGACCCATGAAGTGAAGGTGCGGTCTCCGACGAGGAAACGTAGAACATGAGAGACGGATCGGCCAGTTGGCACACCATGCCCTGCCGCCTCCCATGCCCTACTCATCCTCGAAGGAGTCTCCGACCTCGGCGGTGCCGGACGTTGGATGACGGCAAGTAGGACGCGTGGATGACTGTGCTCCCGTCGTCGGCCGCCAGCGTGGCCACCGCTTGTGCGTCGACTTGAGCGAGGGCGGCGACCTCGAGCTCCATCCCCGAAGACAAGCTCTCCCGCAGAGGGTTCGCGCTTGCGGTCATGGCGGATGTGGTGCCAGGTAGGAGGATGATGCGCTATGGTGTGGAGGTTAGCTAGGCGTTGCCGCTTTAAGTAGCGCATTCAGGTGAGGCCAAGCATCCTGGTGCGTCATTAAGTCGCCGTTGTTGGTTCTCGGGCACCGAGCCTCTTAACGACAGCATACAGACGGACGACATGAATGCGGGCAGCTGGCGCCGGCTGGGAACGCACCGCGCGACGGCGCGAGGGACGAGGGTTTTTGGTGTGCCAGGGTAGTCAGCTGCAGTCGTGGCAACGTTGGAGACGCCCTTTGCTCACATGCGATCGACGCATGTCATTGAAAAAGCAAGACGACCGTGTCTAGCGACGATGAGCGTGTCGCTCACCGCGGTCGCCTTGTCGAGAGGCAGTGCTGGAGCTGCATGATACGTCTCCGTTGTATCTATAATTTTTGATTGTTCCATGCCAATATTATTCAACTTTCATATACTTTTGGCAACTTTTTATACTATTTTTGGGACTAACATATTGATCCAGTGCCCAGTGCCAGTTCTTGTCTGTTGCATGTTTTTGGTTTCGCAGAATATCCATATCAAACGGAGTCCAAACGGGATAAAAACGGACGGAGATACTTTTCAGAATATTTGGAAAATCTGGAAGAAAAATCAACGCGAACCAGTGTCCGAGGTGGGCATGAGGTAGGGGGGCGCCCCCCTAGGGCACGCCCCTGACCCTCGTGACCCACCTGTAAGGCGGTTGACACCCTTCTTCGGCCGCAAGAAAGCTAATTTTCGGAAAAAATCATGGTGAAGGTTTCGTTCCAATCGGAGTTACGGATCTCCGGATATAAAAGAAACGGTGAATGGGCGGCAGAAGAGAACGCAGAAATAGAGAGAGACAGAGAGACAGATCCAATCTCGGAGGGGCTCTCGCCCCTCCCACGCCATGGAGGCCAAGGACCAGAGAGGAAACCCTTCTCCCATCTAGGGAGGAGGTCAAGGAAGAATAACAAGAAGGGGGGGCCCTCTCCCCCTTGCTTCCGGTGGCGCCGGAGTGCCACCGGGGGCCATCATCATCACCGTCATCTTCACCAACAACTTCACCGCCTTCACCACCAACTCTTCCCTCCTCTATGCAGCGGTGTAACCTCTCTCTTACCTGCTATAATCTCTACTTAAACATGGTGCTCAACGCTATATATTATTTCCCTATGATGTATGGCTATCCTATGATGTTTGAGTAGATCCGTTTTGTCCTAATGGCTATTTGATGATCAAGATTGGTTTGAGTTGCATGTTTTATTATTGGTGCTGTCCTATGGCGCTCTCCGTGTCGCGCAAGCATGAGGGATCCCCGCTGTAGGGTTCACAACATGTTCATGATTTGCTTATGGTGGGTGGCGTGAGTGATAGAAGCACAGACCCGAGTAAGTAGGTTGTTTGCGTATGGGATAAAGGGGACTTGATGCTTTAATGATATGGTTGGGTTTTACCTTAATGAATCTTTAGTAGTTGTGGATGCTTGCTAGAGTTCTAATCATAAGTGCATATGATCCAAGTAGAGAAAGTATGTTAGCTTATGCCTCTCCCACAAATAAAATTGTAATAATGATTACCGGTCTAGTTATCGATTGCTCGGGGACAAATAACTTTATCTTGACAACAAGCTCTCTACTAAAACTAACTTAGTTGTGTCTTTATCTAAACAGCCCCTAGCTTTTATTTACTTGCTCTTTATTATCTTGCAAACCTATCTAAAAACACCTACAAAGTACTTCTAATTTCATACTTGTTCTAGGTAAAGCAAACGTCAAGCGTGCGTAGAGTTGTATCGGTGGTCGATAGAATTTGAGGGAATATTTGTTGTGCCTTTAGCTCCTCGTTGGGTTCGACACTCTTACTTATTGAAAACTGTTGTGACCCCCTATACTTGTGGGTTATCAAGTGCTTTTTCTGGCGCCGTTGCCGGGGAGAAATAGCGTGGGGTGAATATTCTCGTGTGTGCTTGTTTGCTTTATCACTAAGTAATTTTTATTTGTTGTTCTTAGTTGTTCTCTATCTTTAGTTATGGATATGGAACATGAAATACCAAAAAAATTAGGTGTACTTTCTGCTCATGGAGATGGTGAACCTCCTAAAACCCTCGATGCTTGTTATGTGAAAGATATTATGTACTACTTTAATAATCCTGAGGAAACCCCATTTAATTATGTAATGGGAGTAACGTTGGATCAACATGAATACTTTAGGGATTATCGCTTGACACAAAAAGGGAAACTATTATGGGATCAAATTCATATATTGAAGTGGTATGCTTGGCAATTATGCGTGAGTTATGATTATACTTGTTGCTCTAGGATGAAGGCTCCACATCTTCCCTTTTCATGCAAATTCAACGATAATAAAACCTTAGCTTCTTATGCTAATGGTATATATGATTACTATGATGTGGAACAAATAGAAGAATTTGTTGCTTTTATGGGTGCTTATGAAATTGAATCTATGTGTAAAGAGTTTGAAGATTTTGATGATGCTGTTTATAGATCTGAAAATTTAGCTATCCTCAAATATTGCTATGAGAATTATGAATACAATTTGGAAATTAATGCACTTATTGAGAAAGTCTCCGCTGTCCAAGAAGAGTATTTTGCAGGAGTCTATGGAAGAGGAAATTGATGAAACTGTGAGCTCATTGGATGAAAAATATGAGGAGGAGAGCGAAGAACAAAAGGAGGAAGAGCGGATTGATCACCCATGCCCACCTTCTAATGAGATTAACTCTTCAACTCATACATTGTTTAATTCCCCTTCGTGCTTACTGAATGAAGATTGCTATGATGACTGTTATGATCCCTTGGATTCTTTTGAAATATCCCTTTTTGATGATGCTTGTGGCCAAGATGCCAATATGAATTATGCTTATGGAGATGAACTTGCTATAGTTCCTTATGTTAAACATGAAATTGTTGCTATTGCACCCACACATGATAGTCCTATTATCTTATTGAATTCCCCAAACTACACTATATCGGGAAAGTTTGTGCTTATTAAGGATTATATTGATGGGTTGCCTTATACCGTTGCACATGATGATTTTGATGAATATAATATGCATGTTCTTGCTGCTCCTACTTGCAATTATTATGAGAGAGGAACTATATCTCCACCTCTCTATGTTTCCAATATGATAAAATTGCAAGAAACTATTTATACTATGCATTGGCCTTTACTATGAGTGCATGAATTGTTCTTTTATGACATGCTGATGCATAGGAAGAGATTTAGACTTCGTTGTTGCATGATATATGTTACTTTGTGCTCACTACTAAATGCTAAATCATTGTTAATTAAAATTGGCTTTGATATACCTTGGGATCCGGGTGGATTCATTACTTGAGCACTATATGCCTAGCTTAATGGCTTTAAAGAAAGCGCTGCGAGGGAGACAAACTGGAAGTTTTAGAGTCATTTATTTATGTTGTGTGCTTTTATAAAGTTTATAAATAAAAATAATGTGCCAAGGTTTGCCTTTAGGATGTTTACATTTCCTTGATGGTGTGTATGTTGCAGGACAAAATTTTTGGCTGTAGTGCACGATTTTACATTTTTTGCTGGAACGTAAAATGGTTCTGATTCTTTTTGCACTGTCTTCCTATGCAAAATTTTTATTTTTCCTAATTTGGGCAGAATTTTTCAAGTATCAGAAGTATGGTGAATGTTCAGATTATTACAGACTGTTCTGTTTTAGACAGATTCTGTTTTTGATACATAGTTTGCTTGTTTTGATGAAACTATCAATTTATATTAGTGGATTAAGCCACGAAAAAGTTATATTACAGTAGACACAATGCAAAAACAAAATATGAATTGGTTGGCAACAGTACTTAGAGTAGTGATTTGCTTTATTATACTAACGGATCTTACTGAGTTTTCTATTGAAGTTTTGTGTGGATGAAGTGTTCGATGATTGAGAAGGTTTCGATGCGAGAAGAAGGAAGAGATGCAAGGGCGCAAGCTTGGGGATGCCCGAGGCACCCTGTCGTGGGTTCGTCATGGCAGATGTCCTTGTGAAAGGACTTAGTCATGGAGCCATCGCAACGGGTTAGCTTAAAGGGGTTAAACCGAACAAGGGGACACGGGGAGTTTCATACTAGTTCGGCCCCTTCAAGGAAGCAAAAAGCCTACGTCTAGTTGTGATTGGTATTGCCAGGGTTTCAAAGGCCAGTGAGAGAATCCGCTTTATCTGGCTCTCAAGTTGTTGTCTATCCCCTGAACCGCTGCTGGGTCGTCCCCTTATATACATGGGTGGCGCCCGTCGGTTTACAGAGTCCCGAAGCCGGAGTATAAAATTTTCCGGTTCGGTCTCTACACTTCCTATCTTACAAAGTAAGTTACAAGATTTAAGTCGGTTTGTATCTACAGGCTTTAACTCACTTCTGGGCCTTGGGCCTTTGTAAAGCGCCATCATCTTCACATCTTCATGGGCTTCTAGTCTTCATAAAGTTAATCCGGCTACTCCTGGCCGGTTTACGTCCAGTAGTAATATCCCCAACATTAGGCCCCAGATTGATTTGAACAGGTTTCATGTCAATCCTGAGTAAAAAACTTCGACTTCCACATCTTCTCATACTTTGGTAAACCACCGTGATGTCATCTTCTCGGATCGTGGTAAACCGTCGTGACGTCATCTTCATTAATGGTCCTCCGACAATCGAGGCGACAGCTCCGCCTCACTTTCAAGTTTTGGCTCCTCGATTTTCGCGCCTAACACCTATCCCTTGCCTTTATAAATAAGACCGGGGAGTCATTTTCACCTTTTTCCCCTCGTGCCTCTTCGCGCCGTCTTCCTTGCGCTGCTCAACCTCCAGAGCTCCGCCGCCAGCATCGACCGTCGCCTCTGCTCCGACTCCGGCCGCTGCATCACCCTGAACGCACTAGAATACTGCGGCATCTCTCCGCCGTTCCCGTGATACTGATAACTCTTTTTCCTTCCACCCTAGATCTTGTTTTTATTGTTTCACTGCTCGTCGGAGTTCATCGAAAAACTCAGTGCTTGTTCTTCTCTTTTCTTCTCTGTAGCATCCCAAGCTAGGTTGGATCTTGTTTATCCTTGCGCGACCATAGCCGTAATCATACTCTCCTCATTACACTCCTTCTTTATATCAAGAACAACTTATCTGAATCTGTTGAATTGTTTAAATACCTAAAGCTTGAACCTAAATATATTCCAGTTTCTGTCATACCTTAGATCCGAAATTTTCATATACCTCTGTGAAATCTGTTCCTCCTCACACCAATATAGGCGGTTTAACTTTGTATAAGCAATCTATACCATTAGCCCTCTGATAAACCAGAGGAGCCTTTTACCTTCATAGTTATCCGGTTTAACAGTGTCTGGGTACCACTGTTCTGGTATTGCCTTTTTATCCATTATTGCATTGGTCTCCGATTTATGCAATTTCACATATTAGTATATCTTTTACTCCATTGCATCTTGTATATCATCATGAGTGATTTATAAATCGGCCTTTTGTTTCCAGCTTGTTTATTTCACAATGGCCAAACAATTTACCGCATGCAACTGAGCTCGTTCCCGGGTCACCAAGGATCAATTGAACGATATGGTCAGCATCGGCTCTTTGCCTAAGAAAACTGAAATTAAATGGCGAGTTGCAGGAGCAAAAAATCCTCCGACCCCAAGGCAGGGTGAGGTGGTGGTCTTTGTTGACCACATAAGCCGTGGCTTCAAACCGCTAGGGTCAAAGTTTTACCGAGATGTGCTTGCCAATTTCCAAGTCCATCCTCAAGACATCGGGCCCAACTCAGTATCCAATCTATGTAACTTCCTGGTCTTCTGTGAAGTGTACTTACAGGAAGAACCAACTGCGGAGCTGTTTCGGGACTTCTTTCACTTAAACCAGCGCACCGAATTTGTAAATGGCCCCAACACTGAACTTGGTGGTGTCTCAATTCAAAAGCGGAAAGAAGTTAAATTTCCTCATGCCAAACTGCACAGCCACCCAAAGAATGGAACCAAACTTGGTTTTACTGCAGAGACACTTCTCCTGAAGATGGGAATCCCCTCCCAGGCTTTCGTGACCACCGGCTTTCCAACACCCATCCGATGTCGCAATGCTTAAGTTCCGCAGAAAGTGCGAAATATGCCCCACAACTCGCCAAACTCCGGGCTTTTATGGCTAACAGTTTAACAGGTGTTGATTTCGTGCGCTGTTGGATATCTTGGAGCATCTTGCCGCTAAGCTGGCCTCCCGGTTTAATGTGTGAGTGCACCGGTGAGGTTGAAGACCCTCAACGCCATTGCAACATTCAAATAACTGATGAAGAAGTCACTGAAGGTGTAAAGAAGATTTTGAATGAATCAGAACTAGTCTGTAGTCAAACCAGTTTGAATCCCTTCTATACCAAGAACAAACCGCCTGCTGTAAGCATTATACTTCCTTTTCATCTTTGATATTTTTACCTTGTGCAACTTGTAATCCTTCTTATGTGTATGTATGTATAGGGTGGTGACCTCTTCTGGAAACGGAAAACCGTAGAAAAAGCAGTAAAGCCAACCGGGGATAAGGCGGTCAAACCATCTCGCCCCAAAACCAAAGCCGTCAAACGGACGTCAAAACGGAAAACGGCTGACCGGATCAACATGGAGCTTGATGATGATGCTGATGATCCGGAAGTTGAGGTAGAACTTGACTCACTTGGCTCTCTTTTCATTCATCTCATTAACAATGATCTTCCTCAGGAGGACGCAGAAGGCAGTCAAGCTGATGATGTAGAGGTAATTACCCTTTCCTCCGGTTCAGACTCTATGCCAACACAAAAAACCCGCCAAGTAGTCCGGAAAGTAAGCTTTTCACATCCTCTTGCTCACTTGGATCCAACATTTATTTTGAAGACTCAGCAGCATGAAGCTCGCCGGACAACCTGGCACAGTGGCCAACAGGTCACTTCAGCCGGTTTACCTGATACCCCGGTTCGGAAGTGCCGGTCTGAGGTCTCTCCTACTCCTGACCATTCTTACCCCAAGGCAGGTTATTTCAGACAACCACTTAATCCGTCTAATTCAAATTATCAGGTGACACCTCCCTCATCATCTGGCGAGTCGACAGCAACTCAGCTCCCTGCTCTGAAAACTGTGGCCGGGTAAGCTATAAAACCTTTTCCTTCAATGTGTCGCAGATCTTGAATAAGATGTTAATCCTCTTATATTTTTTTTCCAGGGCCAAAGCCAGACCCAGCAAGAAAGCTCGGGTAACCAATCCGCCCGAAGACCCAGCCACTTTTGAAGAAGAACCCAGAGGTGAACCGGAACAAACTTGTGCACCGGAGGTGTCGGCATTCTGGGAACGGGGGTCCCCAGATTTGCCTGCCTGCGGCCTGCGGCGTGGCTCCAAGGAGGCCTAGCATGGCCCATCTTCATCAACACAAGACTCAAGACCCTCACGAGGGGCCAAGCCTCGCGAGGCGGACGACACGGAGCTTCCTCAGGCACGGCCTCATCAGGCTGGCTCGCGAGGAGGCGGAGAGATCAAGGCGGGGTACCTCGCGAGGTGCCCATGACGCAAGCCATGACGACTCAGGGCGCCAGGCGGGTGCGAGCACGCACAACGTCCTTCTTTCCTCTTCGGTGCAAAGGGGGCAAGCGCAGTCGCGGAGTACAAGGCATCAGGCAAAGGTTGCCGTTTCGGTGCAATGAGACCAAGACCAGGAGGACTACGAGACGGAGGTCACCATGGAGCCCAAGACGGCATCATCACCAGAGCTTTGCGCAGGCGAAGACTGCTTTTGTCAGGGTAGTTGATACTTGTTGCCCCCCTTCAAATTAGCTCGCCATTGTTGGCTCCCTTCCCGCTCAATATTTGGGAAGAGGACCAGGGCCTCTATAAATAGGGTGAGCTGCCCACGTAGCTGGGGGGGGGGGGTTCGGTTTGAGTCAGTGGTTCGGTTCGAGGGGGTGGTTCGGGTCGAGTCGGTTGTTCGGTTCAGGTCGGTTGTTCGGTTCGAGCTTTTGGTTCGGTTGGCTAGTAAGAGAGAGAGAAAGAGAAGGGTGGCTGAACTCCTCCTAGTAGTTCATCACCCCAGCCAAGAACAGACCCTCGCGAGGCTGTTCTTCCTTGTATTATCCATCATCATCAGCCCCAAGAGACAATCCACCAACCACACACTGGAGTAGGGTATTACACCACAACGGTGGCCCGAACCAGTATAAATCTTGTGTCCCTTGCGCAGTTCTTTTAGTAGTTTAGATCATTGCGAGGCGGGGAGGTAGAAGGCATAATCTCCGCACGCACTCCAGTGTTCGAACCTTAAGGGTCTGCCAGAACCCAAAATCCGACATTTGGCGCGCCAGGTAGGGGTGTGCCGGAATTGGTCGTCCACCGCCCCGTTCTCCTTCGACCGTCGCATCCATGTTTGACGCTCGTCGGGCCCGCGCGAGCGCCGGGCCACCATCGCTTCTCGCGTCGCCCAGACGGCGCCCGTCGGCGGACGCCCTCGTCGTTCCCCGTTGCCCGCCGTCAACGCCGCCACCGGACCGGCGGGGGGCGAGCAGCAAGCATCATCTCAGCATCCCTCCATGCGGCAAGACGGCCACACCGCTACTCCATCGCTCGCACCAGCTGGTTCTTCGTCCCGCGCGCTCCGCGCACCCTAGGAGGCTCGAGCTGCACTCCTTGCGGCAAACGAGCTTCTGCGCTACCGTCCCGTCGACGATGTCTACGAGGAATGGCTCAACCGCGTCGCCGAGCTTGTTCGCGCCGCAGGGGGCTCTTCCGCGCCGTCCGTTCCGCTGCGCCGCACCCCGCCCCGCGCGGGCAACGAAGCCCCGGAGGCGTACTAGCCGCCTCCTCTCCAAGAAGACGCCATGGCTCCAAGGCGCGTGGCCCCTAGGCGGAACCCGCTCTGTCAGGCGCCAGCGCAGCAAGAACGGAGCTGCCAAGAGATCCCACGCCCGCAAGGGGCTGCCCGGGCGCTCCCTTCTCCAGCACGTCGCGACCCTGCTCCAGCTCCGGCACGCCAAGATCCCGCGCTGCTCCTAGCTGCAGCGCATGGGGACCCTCAAGACCAAGCTCTCCACCAGCCAAGGCCTGTCGTGGCCACCGCAGGCTGCCGTGCCTACACCACCGAGCTGCGTAGCGTCGCGTGGCCCGGCAAATTCAAGCCAGACCTGCCTCCTCGTTACGATGGCACGACTGACCCTACAGAGTTCCTCCAGCTCTATGGGCTGGGCATCGAAGCTACCAGCGGGGATGAAAATGTCATGGTGAACTGGTTCCCCATGGCACTCAAGGAAGGAGCTCGCACCTGGCTCCTGAATCTGGCTCCACGCACGATCTCTTCCTGGGACCAGATGCGCACCCGCTTCATTGCCAACTTCCAAGGTACTCGCGACCGGCCGCCCGCCGTGAGCGACATGCGCCGCATCAAGCAACAACCTGGAGAGACCCTGCAAAAGTACATCCAGTGCTTCAACAGCAGGTGCCTCAAGATCCCCAAGGTGTCTGAGGAGGCCATCATCCCGGCCTTCTCCGATGGCGTGCGCGACGTCAAGATGAAGGAGGAGCTGGCGATGAATGAAGTCCTGTGCACCTCCCTGGAGCTGTTCAACCTGGCGACCAAGTGCGCCAGGGTTAAGGAGGGACGCCTCTCCCTCCTTGAGCTGCCTACCGCAGAACCAGAGGAGAAGAAGCCCAAGACCAAGGACATGAAGCGCAAGGGGGCTGCCGTGCTCGCAGCAGAACCGGACACCAAGCAGGGCAAAGATCTGCCTGAGTCCACCAGGGGCAGCCGGTACTGTGTGTACCACGACCTCCACACCCACAACACCAATGAATGCCAAGAACTCCGCACCGTGCGAGAAGGAAGGATCGGCCGTCATCCCGACCGCGCCGATCGGGGCTACGGCCGAGGAGGAGTAAGGAACGCAGGACGCTGGGAAGACCGTAGCCCGCGCCAAGGGTGGCGTGATCAGCCTCGCGAGGACCGCTGGCGAAACCTGCCTCGCGAGGGGGACTGGAGGGATCAGCCTCGTGAGGATCGCCCACAAGGCAACGCAGGCCTCCCTCCACTGCTGCCTCAACCAAGGAGGAACGAGGACCGCCATCAAGACGAGGGGGCTGGGGGCTTCCAGGAGCCACGCGCAATCGCCTGCATCCTGGGTAGAGCTCAAGCCCTAGCCTACCAACGCATCTTCAAGAAGTTCGCCCGCGAGGTGAACGCAGCCCTCCCCAGGCTCGAAGCAACGCATCCTCTCAGGTGGTCAGTGTGCGCCATCACATTCAGCTCAGCGGATCAACTCCAGTGTGCAGCCACAGCTGGCGTCCTCCCGATGCTCTGCTCCCTAGTCATCAGCAATGTACTGGTCACCAAGACCCTCATTGATGGTGGGGCAGGGCTCAACGTCCTGTCCGTAGAAACTTTCAACAATCTCCAAGTGCCCTACGACCAGATTCAGCCAACCAAGCCCTTCTCCAGAATCACCGACGGCTCCACGGTCCCGATTGGGCAGGTCCGCCTCCCTGTCACCTTCGGGGCACGCGACAACTACCGCACTGAGCTCATCGACTTCGACGTCGCCCACATCCGCCTGCCGTACAACGCCATCCTCGGTTACCCAGCGCTGGCCAAGTTCATGGCCGTGACTCACCATGGCTACAACGTCCTCAAGATGCCAGGGAGTGGCGGAGTCATCATGGTGCCTTGTGAAGAGAGGGATGCAGTGTGTTCCCTGGAGCGAGCCTTTCAGGCCGCGTCACTGGAAGATCTGGATCGCGGAAGCAGGAGGCTTCCCGAGGCCACCCCCAAGAAGAAGAAGACATCGTCCGGACCAGCCCCTCGGGAGGCAGGCCCCTCAGGGCCCGCGTCTGCCCAGGGGGAGCCTCCTTCCATCGCATAGGAAAGCGCGCCCGGCGCCCTCTTCAGGCAGGGCTCGGGGGCTCTCACCTGGAGGGCCTCTGACCTGGCCAGGGTCATGAGGGAGGCGCTTGGGCACCACGTGGAGGCGTGCTTTGGAGCGCGTTTCCCTCAAGAAGGAGCAAGGCAAGGAAGGTCGGACCCGCAGGAGTTCGTTGACAAAGCCATTCAAGAACTACAGGAATCAAGGATCATGAGAGGTTGCCGCCGTCTGCCGGCTGCGGCTCCCCATCCAGGCGAGGATGGTGGGCTGCGCGTCTGCTTCGATGTACCAGGGCTCAACCAAGCCGCTACGATGGAGTGCCTCTGGCCCTCGCGAGTGGGATGCTGCCGGGGTCCGCCCCACAGCTACGTTCGCATGCCTTACGGCCTGCCGAGCATGGTTGCTACGCGCTAGCGCCTCATGAGGGGCATCAGGGAGGCTCAAGAAGACAGGCATTCCGCGGCCCTGGCGGAGATGGAGGCGATTCGCGAAGAGCTGCCAGAGCCTCCGAAGCCTCCCGAGGCCCCCGGGCCTGGGGGCTCATGAGGATCGGCTTCCGCGGCCTCCCGAGTTTGGTGCACCAACACCCCTTCACCCTCGACACCCTCAGGTGACATCTTACCAGTTTCATTCTCAGCTGGGAGCGCCCTCCTGGGGCTGCATCATTCCCAGGCCGCGTGGGTCTGTCCCTGCGGCGTGTATCCCTTTATTTCATGTCGTTAGCTTGCTTTGTTGGGGGCACCCCTCGGGCCGCATCATCCCCACGTCGCTCGGGCCCGACCCAGCGATGTTACCTTCCCAGCATCTGTTCGAATGAATCCACTCCTCCACAGCTAACGCGTTTGATCTAGTTGCCTGCTCAACTGAGGCCAACTGACAGAATTGCTCCCACAACGGCACGACGCTTGCGCATGGGTCCGTCTCTGCAACACCGACAAACCTGAGTGGCTGAGCTCTAGCCGCGGCAGCCCCGCATGGCGCCACCTCGTCAAGCCTCCAGTGCCACACCTCCCCTCGGAAGCAACTAACGGTAGACTGATAGTTGTCATGGCAACCTCTTCTTCCTTCCATGATGAGTTTACAGGATCCCCTAAGGAAGTTGCACCAGGCAAGGCCCTCGCGGCGTTCCTTTCACTCTCGTCCGCGCGAATCGCTTGCACGTTAAAGGGGGGGGGGTGCCTGAGCATCACGACTCAGGGCTCCTACTAGCTCTCCAGCCCTCACCCTCTGGCCTTGACGACGGCATCGCGACCTGGCATACCAGCGACGGTTGAGACCAGCTCGAGGGCCGGGACCCGAGGACGTAGAGAAGAAAGGGGAGCAAAGGCGGGGGAGAAGGGGGCTCGCGAGGTCCTCGCCGGGCGATTCTGCTCCTGCCGACACGCGGACCTGGCGTCACACCAGGGATAATCCCTGACTCTCAAGATAAGTCACCACCTGAAAGCACCAGCTATCGCAGCACTACCCCCGCACCTAATGCAATTCCGTGTCAGCGACGCCGTTCTCCTTTCTCGCCGAACGACGGCTGCTTGGGCGCCAAAGGGGACCTCCTGAGCATCGCGACTCAGGGGCTCTTACCGGACCCCGGGTCGCTCACCTCCTGGCCTTGACCATGGCATCGCGACCTGGCATACCAGCGACCGCTGACGCCGCCTTGGGATTGGGACCTGTCGGTGCAAAGCACCAAGCCCTCGCGAGGTTCGAAAGGGAAAACTAAGCTAAGACGGAATCAGCAACTCGCACAACTCTGCAACAAAGGTTATGTAATAACAAACGAGACTACAGGCACCTTACAAGCCCCCATGGGGCGCATTTTGGTTCCTGGAGGGAATGGATCCTAAGGGATGCTAACTACACATGCTCCTGCAAAAGACGCCATCATCAACAGTGGGCCGTCAAGCGCCGGCGCCAACCCCATCCAGATCAGGGTCGGCGATGGCCGGACGAGCCCGCCCTGCTCCGGGAGCGGCGCCGGCTCGGGGGCTTGTAGCCGTCGTCGCTTGTCTCTGGAGTCGCGAAGACCTCGCCGGAGCCGCTGGATCCTCCGGCGCCTCCGTCGCCTGCAGAGCCGCCAAGGGAACGGTCGGCGGGCCTAGCCCTCACCAGGGCAAGGTCCTGTCCACCTCTCCCAGGGCAGCACTCCAACCGGCGCCCGTTCGCGTCGAAGACCTTGAAGAACATCGCCGAAGCCCCAACGTACTCCAAGTGGACCGCGAAGACGCCCCTTTCCCTGCAAACCCGGGCGATCTCTCTCCAGCCACGAGACATGTAAACCTCGCCCGGGGCAGCGACCACAACCTCTGCCTCGGTCGCGAGGGTACTGCAGCTGGCGTGCTGCAGCCAGAGTTCCAGCCCCCCCCCCCCGGCGGGACGACGAAGGGGAAGAAGGGAGGCAGACGGATCCAAGACTGGAGAGGAATGGCGACGTGGAGCACGAACTCTTGGGAGGAGCCCTCGGCGTGAACCCCAGGAGGAACAACCCACGCCTTTGTGACCCGATGGCGCCGACGACGGCGCCGACTGCGGCGATCGGCATCAGCACCTTCGGGGCCCTCGATGTGGGCATACAAGGGATGTGGGAACCCCGGCGGAACCCGCTCGCACCAGGGCCTCGGCGCCGCCTGCCGGTCCTCCTCGTCCCGGCTGCAAATGGCGAGCCGCTTCTTCGGCGGGAGCGGGTCTGGTCCCTCTCGAGGGGCCTTCCCCTTCTCCGCTGCAAAGAACCGGCGGATCGGAGCCATCACTGCAAGACGAAGCAAGGACCAGGAAGAAGGAGAAGCAAGGAGGAATGGACTAGAAGGGCACGCGCAGTTTCGTACTTATAGCCGCCGAAGGCCAACCGCCGGCCTCCATGATCACAGGTAATCATGACACGATTTGCATGCAGGGACTTGTCCAACTCACGCGATCACCGAGGCATCATGGGGAATTGGAGACGCCCACGTCCCATCAACCGCCACGCGGCGCCCAAGGCCGCAGGCTGTTAGGGCCCGCAGCGCTTCGCCCTTGCCCTTTCGCCTCCCGGCACGGCCAAGTCCAGGCGCGCCTTGGGCCCGGGGGCTACTGTCGGCGTTCTGGGAACGGGGGTCCCTAGACTTGCCTACCTGCGGCCTGCGGCATGGCTCCAAGGAGGCCGAGCATGGCCCATCTTCATCAACACAAGACTCAAGACCCTCGCGAGGGGCCAAGCCTCGCGAGGCGGACGACACGGAGCTTCCTCAGGCACGGCCTCATCAGGCTGGCTCGCGAGGAGGCGGAGAGATCAAGGCGGGGTACCTCGCGAGGTGCCCATGACGCAAGCCATGATGACTCAGGGCACCAGGCGGGTGCGAGCGTGCACAACGTCCTTCTTTCCTCTTCGGTGCAAAGGGGGCAAGCGCAGCCGCGGAGTACCAAGGCATCAGGCAAAGGTTGCCGTTTCGGTGCAATGAGACCAAGACCAGGAGAACTACGAGACGGAGGTCACCATGGAGCCCAAGGGCAGCACTCCAGCCGGCGCCCGTTCGCGTCGAAGACCTTGAAGAACATCACCGAAGCCCCATCGTACTCCAAGTGCACCGCGAAGACGCCCCTTTCCCTGCAAACCCGGGCGATCTCTCTCCAGCCACGAGACATGTAAACCTCGCCCGGGGCAGCGACCACGACCTCTGCCTCGGTCACGAGGGTACTGCAGCTGGCGTGCTGCAGCCAGAGTTCTAGGCCCCCCCCGGCGGGACGACGGAGGGGAAGAAGGGAGGTAGACGGATCCAAAACTGGAGAGGAATGGCGACGTGGAGCACGAACTCTTGGGAGGAGCCCTCGGCGTGAACCCCAGGAGGAACAACCCACGCCTTTGTGACCCGATGGCGCCGACAACGGTGCCGACTGCGGCGATCGGCATCAGCACCTTCGGGGCCCTCGATGTGGGCATACAAGGGATGTGGGAACCCCGGCGGAGCCCGCTCGCACCAGGGCCTCGGCGCCGCCTGCCGGTCCTCCTCGTCCCGGCTGCAAAGGGCGAGCCACTTCTTCGGCGGGAGCGGGTCTGGTCCCTCTCGAGGGGCCTTCCCCTTCTCCGCTGCAGAGAACCGGCGGATCGGAGCCATCACTACAAGACGAAGCAAGGACCGGGAAGAAGGAGAAGCAAGGAGGAATGGACTAGAAGGGCACGCGCAGTTCCGTACTTATAGCCGGCGAAGGCCAACCGCCGGCCTCCATGATCACAGGTAATCATGACACGATTTGCATGCAGGGACTTGTCCAACTCACGCGATCACCGAGGCATCATGGGGAAGTGGAGACGCCCACGTCCCATCAACCTCCACGCGGGCCCAAGGCCGCAGGCTGTTAGGGCCCGCAGCGCTTCGCCCTTGCCCTTTCGCCTCCCGGCACGGCCAAGTCCAGGCGCGCCTTGGGCCCGGGGGCTACTGTCGGTGTTCTGGGAACGGGGGTCCCCAGACTTGCCTGCCTGCGGCCTGCGGCATGGCTCCAAGGAGGCCGAGCATGGCCCATCTTCATCAACATAAGACTCAAGACCCTCGCGAGGGGCCAAGCCTCGCGAGGCGGACGACACGGAGCTTCCTCAGGCACGGCCTCATCAGGCTGGCTCGCGAGGAGGCGGAGAGATCAAGGCGGGGTACCTCGCGAGGTGCCCATGACGCAAGCCATGATGACTCAGGGCGCCAGGCGGGTGCGAGCGCGCACAACGTCCTTCTTTCCTCTTCGGTGCAAAGGGGGCAAGCGCAGCCGCGGAGTACCGAGGCATCAGGCAAAGGTTGCCGTTTCGGTGCAATGAGACCAAGACCAGGAGGACTACGAGATGGAGGTCACCATGGAGCCCAAGGGCAGCACTCCAGCCGGCGCCCGTTCGCGTCGAAGACCTTGAAGAACATCGCCGAAGCCCCATCATACTCCAAGTGGACTGCGAAGACGCCCCTTTCCCTGCAAACCCGGGCGATCTCTCTCCAGCCACGAGACATGTAAACCTCGCCCGGGGCAGCTACCACGACCTCTGCCTCGGTCACGAGGGTACTGCAGCTGGTGTGCTACAGCCAGAGTTCTAGGCCCCCCCCCCGGCGGGACGACGGATGGGAAGAAGGGAGGTAGACGGATCCAAGACTGGAGAGGAATGGCGACGTGGAGAACGAACTCTTGGGAGGAGCCCTCGGCGTGAACCCCAGGAGGAACAACCCACGCCTTTGTGACCCGATGGCGCCGACGACGGTGCCGACTGCGGCGATCGGCATCAGCACCTTTGGGGCCCTCGATGTGGGCATAGAAGGGATGTGGGAACCCTGGCGGAGCCCGCTCGCACCAGGGCCTCGGCGCCGCCTGCCGGTCCTCCTCGTCCCGGCTGCAAAGGGCGAGCCGCTTCTTCGGCGGGAGCGGGTCTGGTCCCTCTCGAGGGGCCTTCCCCTTCTCCGCTGCAGAGAACTGGCGGATCGGAGCCATCACTGCAAGACGAAGCAAGGACCGGGAAGAAGGAGAAGCAAGGAGGAATGGACTAGAAGGGCACGCGTAGTTCCGTACTTATAGCCGGCGAAGGCCAACCGCCGGCCTGCATGATCACAGGTAATCATGACATGATTTGCATGCAGGGACTTGTCCAACTCACGCGATCATCGAGGCATCATGGGGAAGTGGAGATGCCCACGTCCCATCAACCGCCACGCGGCGCCCAAGGCCGCAGGCTATTAGGGCCCGCAGCGCTTCGCCCTTGCCCTTTCGCCTCCCGGCACGGCCAAGTCCGGGCGCGCCTTGGGCCCGGGGGCTACTGTCGGCGTTCTAGGAACGGGGGTCCCCAGACTTGCCTGCCTGCGGCCTGCGGCATGGCTCCAAGGAGGCCGAGCATGGCCCATGTTCATCAACACAAGACTCAAGACCCTCGCGAGGGGCCAAGCCTCGCGAGGCGGACGACACGGAGCTTCCTCAGGCACGGCCTCATCAGGCTAGCTCGCGAGGAGGCGGAGAGATCAAGGCGGGGTACCTCGCGAGGTACCCATGACGCAAGCCATGACGACTCAGGGCGCCAGGCGGGTGCCAGCGCGCGCAGCGTCCTTCTTTCCTCTTCGGTGCAAAGGGGGCAAGCGCAGCCGCGGAGTACCGAGGCATCAGGCAAAGGTTGCCGTTTTGGTGCAACGAGACCAAGACCAGGAGGACTACGAGACGGAGGTCACCGTGGAGCCCAAGACGGCGTCATCACCAGAGCTTTGTGCAGGCGAATACTGCTTTTGTCAGGGTAGTTGATACTTGCTGTCCCCCTTCAAATTAGCCCGCCATTGTTGGCTCCCTTCCCACTCAATATTTGGGAAGAGGACCAGGGCCTCTATAAATAGGGCCAGCTGCCCACATAGCTGGGGGGGGGGGGGTGGTTCGGTTCGAGTCGGTGGTTCAGTTCGAGGGGGTGGTTCGGTTCGAGTCAGTTGTTCGGTTCAGTTCGAGCTTTTGGTTCGGTTGGCTAGTAAGAGAGAGAGAGAGAAAGAGAAGGGTGGCTGAACTCCTCCTAGCAGTTCATCACCCCAGCCAAGAACAGACCCTCGTGAGGCTATTCTTCCTTGTATTATCCATCATCATCAGCCCCAAGAGACAATCCACCAACCACACACTGGAGTAGGGTATTACACCACAACGGTGGCCCGAACTAGTATAAATCTTGTGTCCTTTGCGCAGTTCTTTTAGTAGTTTAGATCCTTGTGAGGCGGGGAGGTAGAAGGCGTAATCTCCGCGCGCACCCCAGTGTTCGAACCTTAAGGGTCTGCCGGAACCCGAAATCTGACAGGAGGGCCCTCATCCTGAAGCCGCCTCTGATGAACTGCCCCTTCAAGGCCAAAACAACGATGAACCAACAGACGCTGAACCTGCCGCACCTGATACTGAACCGGCAGAGCCAAACTGGGCTAGTCCGGTGAGAAATGTTGAGACTCCATTATCACTAGCCAAACACACTGAAGGCCAAGGAGACGATGTTATCATTACTGGAATGGGCCACAGCTCTCCTGGCCATCCCGTCATCTTGGCTCAACATAGTGCCAAAGAACAGTAGGCTACTAGGGAAAAAGGCAAATGGAGTAGCGATTTATCAAGTTATGCTCATCTCAACGTTGAAGAGCTTCACTCTGGCTTCTTGAACCGTCTGCACTCAAACCGGGACTATGAAGCCGGTTTGATGAACTTGATGAAAGAGCGATATGAGGTAAGTTCATCTCCCTTTGTTTATTGATTCATAGCTGAAACACTAGCCCAATTAGCCCCCAAGGGCCGTTTTATGATGTTAATCATAAACCGGGCCTTTGTAGCACTTTAAGTTTCTCACCATTGATCCTCAAAATGTCAGGTCTCTAATAAGAACCAAGACTCATCTTTTAACAATTAGATAACTTTCGGCAGCATAGCCCCCAAAGGCTGGTTAAACTTGGCAAGTTAATCCGGGCTTTAATCCATGCATCCTTTTTAGAACAAACACACATTAGCCCCCAAGTGTCCAGGATAATGCGTGCATTGTTCTGGAGACTTGTATAAAATGTAGTACTTTTAGAGCAAATAGACATTAGCCCCCAAGTATGAAGTCCATAACTTGTTATACGCTTTTACTTAGAACATATCCTGTTGTTTAATATACCTTCAATGTTGTAGGCTGAACTGAGAAATAGAGATGCCCAAAACTCTGAGTTGCAAGAGAATGTGAAGTCACAACAAGCAGAAGCTGCAAAAGCCAAAGAGGAGCTGACCCAAGCCCTGGCCGTAATGGAAAAGCTGAAGGAATCTTTCAACAAAGATCGTGCTAACTGGGAAACCGAAAAATACAGTTTAACCAAAAGAGCTGAAGATGCTGAGGAAGCCCTAAAACCAATTGTAGATGAACTAGCTGGCTTGAAATGACAAATCAATGCTATGACTTCTGCTATCTTTGGTAAGTATCTTCTTATGTGTTTTGCGCAAGTCAATGAACCTTATCACTGACCAGAATGTTGATATAAATCTTTGGCAGGCACTCGGATTGCTCATCTTGGTAAAGACATGCAGATGAAGCTCAAAGTGGCGTATACTTTGATTGAATAGTTGTACTCTGGGTCTCAACGGGCTATTTTCACGGCAGCTTACAACAAACCGGCCCCAACCTTGATAAAAGAAACACTTGAGAAGCTGGCCATGTTACCAGCCCGTATTGCCGAATTGAAGAAGGTAGCTGCCAGAGCAGGAGCTTTAACCGCACTTATTCGAGCCAAAGCCTGGATTCCAGACCTTGAAGCGGAGGATATCATTAAAGGATACCCAGGTGTGAAGAAAGACGGTTCAAACTTTGACAATGATGACCTCCGGCGGCTGACCAAAGAGATGCGGCCAGTAGCCAGCAAGCTGGCCGATGATACAGACTTGTCTCATTTTCAACCGGTTTATGACGCTGAAGGGAAAAGATAGCCTGCCGACATCCATGAAGTTGAAGAACTTGTGGATTCGATTCGTAAGCATACTTACGCTCCTGATACTAACCCATCCAATCTTATCCATGAAGAGGAAGTATTTCAAGCTTTAACTGGAATCGATTGGTCGACAGTTGATTTCCAGCGTCTGGGGAGGGATGAAGAAGTGCCCACACCAACTGACCCTCAACCATCAAACCGTCCAGACGAAGCGTCCTAAACCGGTCGCCGGTTTACTGGCTACTGTGTGCCGATATTGTGAAAAACAATTATGCCATTGGAGCCGCTTTGAAAGCTTCTTGTAATAGGACAGCCAAAACTCCGTTATTTGCCATGCCATTGAGCATGTTTTGTAATACCTCATGACAACTTGTGCCACCTTTTGGGATATATTTATGCATAGCCCATGATGAATTGTGTTCCTAGGTACAACAACTTAAAAGTCTCTAGCGGTTTACCGCTAGACGGGTCATGATGTCCAACAAGTATACAATACGTAGATGAATAATCGAAGTGTTTGTATAAAAAGCAATATGTGCAACATACCTCATTGGTTGACCAACGGTGTACACGGCAAAGGTGTTAATACCAATCCGGAACGTTGATAACCCCATCCTTATAATGCCGGTTTATATAGTAAACCGGACCGGGATAATTACCAGGTTTTCTTTATAATACTGGTGATTTAGTCAAACCAGACCGGGTCAACGAACACAGGTTTATAACTGACCATGTGCCGACAACTTGTAGCTGAAAAGTAAGCCGGGTCAAGGACGCCGGGTTATCAGAAGATACTTATGAACTTCAACAAATAAAACTCAAAAAAGGAAATATGCAAGGCTTTTTATGAGCTGCCTGGCTCCAAATCGAAGCTTTTCATGGGCTCTAGGCCTCCGAGTTAAATCATTTAACGAAGCCTTTTAAGATGTGCCTCCAATTAACCAATCATCGTTTTAACTTTGACAAGTTCAGGGTCTGTAAAAGATTTACATGTCAAACATTCGGTGGGTCATACCAGGATTACCTGGACAGGAGTGGCTTACTTGATGAAGGCAGGTTAACCCGGGTTTTTAGGTGAATACACCAGGCTTCCAAGCTGTGGCTTGATAGCCAATCACAAGGGTCCTTTCAAACTCTTTGTTGCTTTGCAAAAAGAGCCGCCAAGTAACTTTGTGAGCTATGCTCAGTGTGTGCCCATATTTGAGTCTGTGCTTTGTGCAACACTCTCTTTGGCACCACATATTTTTCTTTTGTGGCTTAAACGCCTATCAAGAGGTGTAGCTATGGTGTGACAACAACCAAGCCCCCTAGTGATACCCCTTCATGGTTTCAAACCGATCAATAGGTGTAGCTATGGTGTGATAACAACCAAGCCCCATAGTGATATCCCTTTGTGGTTTCAAAACCGATCAAGAGGTGTAGCTATGGTTCAAATATGACCAAGCCCCCTAGTGATTTTCTTTATATCCGTGCAGCTGCTGAGACCGGATTAATAAAAAACTCCGCTTTGTCAGTAAACTCTTATAAGCACACACGGGATGTAAAAAGAACAGATACCCCGCTGTAACGGAGGCTCCGGTTTATTATATGATATATACATTGTCATAAATATGTACATATGAAGAGCCTATGGCTTCAAGTATAGTAAGGCCAAAGAAGAGCTATGTTCCATGGCCGCTTGGTCTCCTCCTCCGATTTACATGAGTCTTTGTGCTCTCGAACATCAATGAGGTAGTAAGACCCGTTGTGCAGATTCTTGCTGACCACAAAGGGTCCTTCCCAAGGTGGGGATAACTTGTGCATATCAGTCTGATCCTGGATGAGCCGGAGCACCAAATCGCCTTCTTGAAAGGTTCTGGTTTTAACCCGACGGCTGTGATAACGTCGGAGATCTTGTTGATAAATCGCCGATCGTGCTGCTGCAAGATCATGCTCTTCATCCAATAGGTCCAGGGAATCTTGACATGCCTTCTCATTATCAGCTTCAACGTAGGCTGTCACACGGGGCGAGTCGTGACGGATGTCACTAGGAAGAACTGCCTCCGCTCCATAAACCATGAAGAAAGGTGTGTAACCCGTAGACCTATTGGGTGTGGTGTTGATGCTCCATAACACAGAAGGTAGCTCCTCAACCCAACAACCCGGTGTCCGCTTTAAAGGAACCATAAGCCTGGGTTTGATACCTCGTAGAATTTCTTGATTTGCCATCTCTGCTTGACCATTAGACTGGGGGTGAGCCACTGATGCTAGATCGAGCCGGATGTGCTCACGTTGGCAAAATTCCTCCATCTCCCCTTTTGACAGGTTAGTACCATTATCAGTTATAATGTTGTGTGGAAAACCAAACCGGAATATCACCTTTTTGATGAATTGAACCGCCGTGGCTGCATCACACTTGCTGACTGGCTCTGCTTCCACCCATTTGGTGAATTTATCAACTGCCACTAATAAGTGGGTTTTTTTGTCTTTGGATCGCTTGAAGGATCCAACCATATCAAGCCCCCAAGTCGCAAACGGCCAAGTTATTCGAATCATCCTCAACTCCTCAGCCGGAACGTGAGCACGACGTGCGAATTTTTGACAGCCGTCACATCTTTTGATCAAATCCTCCGCATCGACATGTGCTGTTAACCAATAAAACCGTGGTGAAAAGTCTTAGCAACCAAAGACTTTGAACCGGCGTGATGACCGTAATCCCCTTCATGGATTTCTCGCAAAATCTCACAATCCTCTTGAGGAGAAACACAATGCTGAATTGCTCCTGAAACGCTGTAATGATGTAACTCCCCGTTAAGTATAGTCATGGACTTGGAACACCGGATTATCTGTCGAGCCAATGTTTCATTGCCTGGTAACTCGCCCCAGTTCATGTAAGCCAGATATGGGATTGTCCAATCCGGTATGACGTGCAAAGCTGCCACTAATAGAGCCCCCGGATCAGGAATAGCCAACTCTTCTTCTGTTGGTACCTTAACTGATGGATTATGCAATACGTCAAGAAAGACATTTGGTGGAACCGGTTTACGCTGAGAACCAAGACGACTCAAAGCATCTGCCGCTTCATTCTTTCGCCGGTGTATATGGTCCACTTGATAACCCTTGAAGTGACCAGCCACTGTATCCACCTCTCGTCGATATGCAGCCATGAGTGGGTCTTTAGAATCCCAAGTGCCAGACACCTGTTGAGCCACCAGATCTGAATCGCCGAAGCACTTAACTCGGCTTAAGTTCATCTCCTTAGCCATGCGAAGACCGTGGAGCAAAGCCTCATATTCAGCTGCATTGTTAGTACATGGGAACATTAAATGGAGGACATAACAAAACTTGTCACCTCGTGGGGAAGTTAGTATGACTCTAGCCCCCGAGCCCTCCAACTGTCTGGACCCATCAAAATGTATAGTCCAATATGTATTATCTGGTTTCTCTTCAGGTGCCTGTAACTCCGTCCAATCATTGATGAAGCCCACGAGTGCCTGGGATTTGATTGCTGTGTAGGGTATATATTTGAGCCCATGAGGTCCAAGCTCAATAGCCCACTTGGCAATCCGGCCAGTTGCTTCTCTGTTTTTAATTATATCTCCCAGAGGGGATGAACTGACCACTGTGATGGGATGGCCCTGAAAATAGTGTTTGAGTTTCTGGCTTGCCATAAACACTCCATACACCAGCTTCAACCAATGTGGATATCTCTATTTTGACTCAATGAGCAGCTCACTAATATAATAAACCGGTCGTTGAACCGGATATTCCTTGCCAACCTCCTTGCGCTCCACTATGATAGCCACGCTAACAGCTCGGGCATTAGCAGCCACATATAGTAATAACGGCTCCGTATCGATCGGTGCTGCAAGCATGGGCGGTTCAGCTAATTGCCTCTTCAGATCCTCGAACACTTTATCAGCTGCCTCGCTCTGGACAAAGTTATCTGTTTTCTTTAGCATATGATATAAAGGGATGGCCTTCTCCCTGAGACGACTGATAAAACGGCTCAAAACTATAATCTGGCCGGCCAGACGTTGAACGTCATTGATACACGCCGGTTTAGCCAAAGATGTGATCCCTGAATTTTTTTTCCAGATTAGCCTCAATGCCTCTGTTTGACACCAGAAAACCCAAGAGCTTGCCTGCTGGGACGCCAAAGACACACTTATCGGGATTGAGCATCATCTTGTAAACCCGGAGGTTGTCAAAGGTTTCTCTCAAATCATCTATTAATGTTTCCTCCCTTCTGGACTTTATCACAATATCATCCACATATGCATGAACATTGCGCCCAATTTGCTTATGAAGGCCATTCCGAGCACAGCGCTGATAAGTTGCTTGGGCACTCTTGAGTCCAAAGGGCATGGAGACATAGAAGAAGGCTCCAAAGGGAGTTATGAAAGCTGTCTTCTCCTGGTCCTTAACCGCCATTTTGATCTGATGATAATCAGAATAAGCATCCAGAAAACACAAATGGTCACAACCTGCCGTAGCATCAATTATCTGATTAATGCGAGGGAGAGCAAAGGGGTCTGCAGGGCAAGCCTTGTTTAAATCTATGTAATCCACACACATACGCCAAGTGTCGTTTTTCTTAAGAACCAGCACCGGATTAGCCAACCACTCTGGATGAAAAACCTCCACGATAAACCCTGCAGCCAACAACCGAGCTACCTCTTGAATGATAACCTTACTCCTTTCTTCGTTGAAGCAGCGGAGAAACTGTCAGACCGGTTTAAACTTAGGATCAATGTTGAGTGTGTGCTCAACGAGTTCCCTCGGTACACCTGGCATGTCAGAAGGTTTCCATGCAAAAATGTCCCGATTCTCATGGATGAACTCGATGAGTGCGCTTTCCTATTTGGGATCCAGGTTAGCGCTGATGCTGAACTATTTGGATGAATCACCAGGAACAAAGTCAACCATCTTAGTATCTGTGGCCGATTTAAACTTCAACGCTGGATCGTGTTCCGTAGTTGGCTTTTTCAGAGAAGTCATGTCTGCCGGATCAACTTGCTCCTTATAGAGTTTCAACTCCTCCATAGCACAAACCGAGTCAGCATAAGCCGCATCACCTTCCTCACATTCCAAAGCGATCTTTCTGCTTCCATGTACTGTGATAGTCCCCTTATGACCAGGCATTTTAAGCTGTAGATAAACATAACATGGCCTCGCCATGAATTTAGCATAAGCCGGCCGCCCAAACAAGGCGTGGTACGGACTTTTGATTTTTACCACCTCAAATGTCAATGTTTCTGACCTTGAATCATAATCATCTCCAAAAGCCACCTCTAAGGCTATCTTGCCAACAGGATATGCAGACTTACCAGGCACCACACCATGAAAAATGGTATTTGACGGTTTAAGATTCTTATCTGTCAACCCCATACGGCGGAATGTATCATAATATAGAATGGTGATACTACTTCCCTCATCCATGAGCACTTTAGTGAACTTGTATCCCCCAACTTGAGGGGCTACCACCAGGGCCAAGTGACCCGTATTGTCAACCCGGGGTGGGTGATCCTCTCTACTCCACAAAATGGGTTGCTCAGACCAGCGCAAATACTGAGGCACTGCCGGTTCAACAGAGTTTACTGCCCTCTTGTGAAGCTTCTGATCACGCTTACACAAACTAGTAGTGAAGACATGATATTGCCCGCTATTTAGCTGCATGGGATTGCTCTAGTAACCCGACTGCTGCTGCTGATTCCCCTGATGGTTGTAACCTCCCTGGTGGCCTTGGTGCCCTTGATTGATGTGTCTGGTTTGGTTGCCTTGAAGCCCTAAATCGGAACCACCACCTCCGTAACCCGGCCCGTGGAAACCACCTCTTGAACTGACGGGCGGGCTGTTATCATACTGGAACATATTGGAATTCTTGAAATCCCGCATGATATAACAGTCCTTCCAAAGATGCGATGCTGGCTTCTCCTTTGATCCATGCTTTGGACAAGGTTGATTTAACAGGCGCTCCAAATTGGGGCCTGAACCTCCGCTCCTCTGGGGTTGCTTGCCCTTGCGGTGCTGGCCATTCTCCTGAGCATTGGTGTTAGCGACAAAGTCCAAGCTACTGTCGGCCTTGCACTTACCACTGTTCCCATGGCCTGCCGGATTATGCTGCTGACCCTTGGCATTGCCGTTCTTCTTCCCTTTCCCCGGTTTGTCCTCCTCTGAATCCGGGTCCTTGGTATTATCTTAATTGGTGTACTTAACCAAAGCAGCCATGTGCGTTGACATATCATTGCAGTGACGTTTGAGCCTTCCTAACTTATGTTTGAGTGGTAGGAAATGACAATTGCCCTCTAATGTTAACATTGTGGTATCTGCATTGATATGATCCGATGAGTGCAAAATCGCTGAAACCCGTTTGTCCCAATGGGTCGTGGACTCCCCTTCCTCTTCGACACAAGCGGCCAGATCCACGATTGACATCGGCTGCTTACAAGTATCTTTGAAGTTCTGGATAAACCGGTGCTTCAATTCGGCCCATGACCCGACAGAGTTAGTTGGTAAGCTCTTCAACCAAGTACGAGCTGTTCCTTCCAACATCATGGTGAAATATTTAGCACACACTACCTCATCCAGATCTAACATCTCCATTTCCATCTCATAGCTTTCCACCCACGCCTTTGGTTGTAAATCGGTGGTGTAATTTGGTACCTTACAAGGTCCCTTGAAGTCCTTGGGCAGTCTCACATTACGCAAAGCGGGGGTGAGACACGGCACCCCTAAGGAACTGAATACCACACCTGACTCTACTGAAGCGGTAGGATGAACCAGAGTATGTTGTCGTGCTCCGTGTCGAGCTGCTAACTCGGCCTCCCGACACGCGCGGCCATGGTCCACAACATCCTGCACATTAGCACCTCCCCCTGCCGGGTTGTTTCCTCGTGGCAAATTTCAGCGACGTGCACTGCTCGACATAGCCGGTTCATTCTCAATGTGTCTGCTATAGCTCCGGCTCGGACGGTGTCGGGGATATAACCCGCGGCGTAAACCAGCCGAAAGTATAACCCGGCCGGGCTTGGCGTTTCATTGGTAACCCACCAGAGGATTGGCGACTTACGTGCCTGGCGGTTCACGAGTATGACGATTCACGAGCCTGAAAACTCATTGGTGACCCGACGCGTGTTTTAGATGGATGACAAGGCCCAAGGCCCAGAAGGCCGGCTCATGTTATGGTGGGCCGGTTTACGAGGAAATGCGTGAGGAACATTTATCTTACAAGGAGTTAAGACCTGGACTTTATCCGGTTTGCATTACAAGGTAGATTAGTCCTAGTCCTAATAGGACTCCACATGTAACCCGCCCTCTAACTTATATAAGGAGGGGCAGGGCTCCCAAAGAGGGACAAGTTCCACAAGTTGGACAAGTTAGGTTTAGACAATAGCTCTCGAGATAGAGCACTCTTGTTACCGTGATCATCATCATCAATATCAATGAAGCAGGATGTAGGCTTTTACCTCCACCGTGAGGGGCCGAACCTGGGTAAAACATCACGTCTCTCGTCCCGCTCAACCCCTCTCAAGCTACCACATAGATGCGTTGGCCTCGTGACTAAGTCCTTACATTAGGACATCTGCCGTGAAAAATCCACGACAGTTGGCGCGCACCGTGGGGCTTGCGCACGGTGGTGTTCAGTTCTTGGAGGGATCTCTCCTCAGGATCGAGAAGTTCGCAATTTTTCGGTTAAAGAAGGGCTGGCATGAGATAGTCTTCGGCAGAGCCGACAAATTCAATGTTTTGTGGTCTGAATTATTATTAGCTTTGGAGCTGGTCATATGAGTTTTGCGTTCAAGGGAAGATAGGGTTTGACGTTCTTCTATGTGTCGCCGATGCAACGCGATCCGTCGAATCCGAGTAGGAGATCAATTTTTGCAGTTACAAGACGTGTATTGCCAAGGCCGACAAGAATTTTTCTATGTCGTACGCCAGGTCAGATCAATCAATATACGCGTGAGGAGGCAAGGGTCAAGACCCGAGGCGGTTTCATAAATCGATCTACTAAAAACTGCTGCCACTACTGCTCGGAGTAGTAGTACTACTTTTAATAAACAATTATGCTACTGCTGCTTGAAGGCAATACTACGTTGCTACTATTCGCATAATGTGATCCATCAAGTACTTGAGTACTGCCCGTGTTAAAACTCAGATTTTGAGGAGGCAACCTGTCCAGAGAAGAAACAATATTTTTTGAAATTGCTGCGTGTGAGCATGCATGTTTGGGCAAGGACTACAATACCGGATCGGAGTGGCAAGTCAACAGGTCCAATCTCCAGCACCACACGTTGAGCCACGACTTGGAGGAGGTTAACGTGTGTAGATTTTCCTCAGAATTCAATGCACCGTCGAGACCGCCCTGGCCTCCGTCGCCTTGGCCTCGCTCCTGATGGACGTTGTCTCCGCTACGGTTTCAAACCCACCGTGTCTTGTTCTCCAACGCCCGAGTCTCTTCTGGCTATTTTTTCCACTTCGAGCTCCTTCGGGGTCACTTCCCCTCACGCCCGCCTGATGCCTTGATGTGGTCTACCGCTGACGGCCTCTGACCAACTTCCGCTATGAGCCGCCAAGGGCCCGGTCCCACCTGCGAGTCGCCGCTCCCGCTGTCGTGGCCTCACGTAGTGGCCAAGCCAGACATCAGTGGTATTTCTAGCACGGCTGTTAAAGGAAGAAGGATACAATGTTAGTAATCCAAACGTATTAAGAGTAGAAATTGGAAAGCATAGTATAAGCCGGTTTGTTTCCATGTAACAGTCCGTGTCCTAGTCTAGTTAGAAGTAGTACTTTGCACCCGACGGCTTGCATACTGTGTACGAGTTAAAGACTAAATAGCAATTAGGAAATAGGAGTCATGGTCAGTTGCTTGGAGTCGGCTGCTGCACCTATATATATGCATCAGCCTGTGTCGTTGTAAACACCAGAAAAACGAAAAGCAATAAAGAGATATTACGAGGCACGACACGTGCCTCTGGCCAACTTGAGTTGCTGCGTTCGTGTGCGTGTGATCTGGTCCCAGTGTTTGCATAAGTGCCGGTGCGATATCAAGTGCTACAGCTAGTTCTTATACGTCAAGGCGAGTTGCGCGTATACGACTAGTTGAGCTGCAGCTTGATCGTGAGTTCGATCCTTGAGAATTTCCAACAATTGGTATCAGAGCAAGGTGTAAAGGCTTCGCCGTCAAGTTGCGTCATGGCGGAGTTAAAGGATTCTTCATCGCCGTCAAGTTGTGTCACGAACGACGGAAAATCAAAGCGGATCATGTCGACTTCGAAGGCGAGTGGTGGTGGTGTGACCATCTAGTACCTTATGCTTCAAGACAACAACTATGGGGTGTGGGCTGCGAAGATGAAGATCTTCATGCATGCACATGGAGTCTGGGAAGCGGTGGAAGGTGACGGCGCAGTCGAAGAGATAAAGGACCAAGAGGCTTTCGCCGCTATAGCCCAAGCTGTGCCTGATGCCGTTTTCATGACCATATCCGAGAAAGAGACGGCAAAGGAAGCTTGGGAAGCTCTCAAGGAGATGCACGCTGGAGATGATCGTGTCAAGAAGGCTCGTGTTCAAGCTCTAAGGAGGGAGTTCGAGAGGATGAGCATGAAAGAATCAGAAGGGGTCAGTGAATTCGCGTTGAATCTAACCTCTCTGGTTAATGAGATGCGAGCTCTCGGATCAAAGATGGAGGACATCACCGTTGTGGAGAAATTACTACGAGCTGTTCCCGACAAGTTTTTACTGATCGTTGGCACCATAGAGCAGTGGGGAGATGTGACAAAGATGTCGGTGATGGAGGTGATCGGGCGGCTGAAGACCTATGAGTTGACGTTGAAGGGGCGGGAACGTGACCAAGAAGAAGAGCAATTGATGTTCTCACGTAGCAGGGAGAAAGATAAGCAAAAGTACCGTAAGTTCGACAAATCTAAAGTCCGTTGCTACAATTGTCAGGACTATGGACATTATTCTCGAGAGTGTCCTAATCCGCGGAAGGAGGCAAAGAAGGAGCATGGGACTCTCCAACTAGCTGAGGTGGGCATGGATGACGACCCAAGGTTGCTTTGATGAAGAAGCGGCGGTTAGAAACAAAAAACAAAAAAAGAGAGTTCTGTTTTTAGTTTTGTTTGTGTCTGAGTCGTTAGTGTGTCTCGGCGAGAAGACGAAGGCCAGCGTGAAGATGGATGCACACCGGTTAAGTTTAGTCTGCATGTAGCACGCTAAGATGTGTCAGCGTGGGCCGGTAATCCAGGTCAGACATTGGTTCCAAGTCAACAAGTCGAAAGTTTGGATTAGGGGGTGAATGTTAGTAATCCAAACGTATTAAGAGTAGAAATTGGAAAGCATAGTATAAGCCGGTTTGTTTCCATGTAATAGTCCGTGTCCTAGTCTAGTTAGAAGTAGTACTTTGCACCCGACAGTTTGCATACCGTGTACGAGTTAAAGACTAAATAGCAATTAGGAAATAGGAGTCATGGTCGGTTGCTTGGAGTCGGCTGCTGCACCTATATATATGCATCAGTCTGCGTCGTTGTAAACACCAGAAAAACAAAAAACAATAAAGAGATATTACGAGGAATGACACGTGCCTATGGCCAACTTGAGTTGCTGTTCGTGTGCGTGTGATCTGGTCCCGGTGTTTGCGTAAGCGCCGGTGCGATATCAAGTGCTACAGCTAGTTCTTATACGTCAAGGTGAGTTGTGCATATACGACTAGTTGAGCTGCAGCTTGATCGTGATTTCGATCCTTGGGAATTTCCAACATACAAGCTGCTCACATGTAGGACGCATTGTGAACAATAATGGAAGTTCCAGCCTGTGTGTGTTTGTCCGCATGGCTTACTGTGGAAAGTAAACAGTGCGATAGGATCATAACAAAATAAAAAGAAAAAGGAGATCAAGTCCCAGGTGATTAACCGGCCGTTGATACTCTATATCAGCAAAGACAAGGCTATATTGGCTAGTTCACCGTTACAAGCCCATTAAGGGTCAAACCTCAAGACGGAAGTGTGCATGAGTACTGCATGCCTTGTACGGTTCAATCTGTGACTCCATAAGATGACAAGATTGCATGAAGATCAAAGCAGAGCGCCAGTATACAAAAATGCCAGCGATTCAGTGTGGTATGTATGGAACTTCAACAAACGTCTGTCTGCATCATGCCAGACGGCGGATACACGGACCATGTTCCAGTAGTTGCAAATCGAAGACAAAAAACAGCGCCGCTCAAAAAGCTGGTGAATTACTATAAGGCGCAGGGTCTGCGTACGAAACTGTCACCTAATTAAATCAGGTGAAATTTATCCTTTATATTAAGTACATGTTGATATCTTTTGACAAATAGCTACTTGGCCTTGCTATATTTTTTGATGCAGGATAATTGTTCACTGCAAGAGCGATGGTCGTGTCACGGATATTTACCGTGCATGCGACTTACTCACCCATCTACGCGGCTTATGACCCCTGTGACTGACTCGCCCGTCTATGCGGCTCACGACACCTGCAACTGACTCGCCCGCGCGGCTTACAACGCTTGCGATTGATTCATCCGTTCGCACCGGCTTACAATGCTACGGCCGACTCATCTGTTGTCCGGGCGAATCAGGTGATATCCCTCTAAGTATAATTTTGGCACATATTCCTTTTTGTCAAAGAACAAATTATTCTGGCTTGTGATATTATTTACGCAGGACAACTATTCACTACTAAAGGGATTTATACCACGGGTTGCCACCCCGCTGTTCGGTTTATATCCGTCTGCGCCTACGGCAGATTCGTGCGTCCGCACCGGATTACAATGCCGTGGCCGAGTCATCTGTCCGAGCCGCCTCTGAAGCCGCGGTCGTATTTGTCGTCCGTCTCTCATGGCCTAGTCTACATCAACATACCAGGCGGCACCTATCTGCATGAGCTGTTTATTGAGTATGAGCAAGTCACAACTTGGGTAGCCCGGTTTTCTTTCAACAAAATGGAGGCAAATTATCACATACTATCAACCGCCGTCTGCACTGGGTGGCTCAATCGGCAGGCGCACCAGTCGCCGCCACTATAGTTTGGTTAACTTCAAATCGTCAGTTGGAGGGAACCATTGGCCGAGTTGCTGACACGGCTCGTACGGGATCATTTATAACCCGCCGTAGTCACCTCAACCTTCTGTTGATTCACATCGTGCAATCAACACCAAGGATATACAACTTATGCCGGTTTATATCACGGTCAAATATGCAGAATCTCAAGCCGACTCCTCGAGTCGCTTTGAGACTCGGGGGCTGAATGATATGACTCAGTCAATGTTGCCATTTTTCAGTGAATTCATGAACCCGAGGACGTTGGAGGGAAAGATAACCCGGTCCCAGAGGCTACCGTTATATTGATGAAAATTTAAAGGCCGTCCAAAAATTTCCGGCTTAGAAAGAGATGATAGCTACAAAACCTTGGCTCAATGAATAAGTTATGGGTCATCAGAAAGGATTCCGGTTTAAAATCCGGCTCAAGGGAAGTCAGTCTCACTGATGCTCTGAAGCTCAAGGTTCAAGGGAAGTCAGTCCACTGAAGCTCAAATATCCGGTTTACAATCCGGTTCAAGGAGAATCTGTTCTCCAACAAAGCTATGAAGCTCTCAAATCCGGTTTAAAAATATCCGGTTCAAAAAGGAATTAACTTCTCGCAAGTTCGAGTTTAAGGGCCGTCAGAAAATTTCCGGCTGGAAATCAAGATTCCGGTTTAAAATCTGGTTCAAGGGAAAGATGTCTCCCAGACAGCTTTGAAACTCTCAACATCCGGTTCAACCTCCCGGATCAAGAAGAATTTATCTCTTGCAAAAAGTTAAAGGTTGCCGAAGAGGACCTATTGCCATGATGCACGGTTCAAACATGGGTACCCTACCTTATTGGTTTATCATATTATTAATCACTTGGGGGCTTCCTGTTCAAACATAGGTGTACTCACCAAAGAGAACATAGCATTGCTACCCTCTTGATTTGGCTATCAAGCCAATATTATCATAAGAGCACAGCTCTGGTTACTTCAGTAATCCGGCTATCAAGCCAATATTATCATCATGGGCCAAAGAGAGTCTGTTGCATAGCACAACTCAAACATAGGCACCCACTGAGCACAGCTCAAAATATTGCTTGGGGATTCTTTGCTTCGCAATGAACATAGAATCTACACTTGTAATAGGCTATCAAGCCACGGCTTGGAAGCCTGGTGTATACACCTAAAACCCTGGGTTAGCCTGCCTTTTTAAGTAAGCCACTCCGTCTAGGTAAACGTGGTATGACCCGCCGAACTTTTGACAAGTCAATCTCATAGACCCTGAACTTGTCAAAGTTAAAACGACGATTGGTTAAAGATTGAGGTCCATCTTAAAAGGCTTTGTAAAATGGTTTAACTCAGTGGCCTGGCAGCCCATGAAAAGCCTCGAATTTGGGGCCTAGCAGCCCATGAAAAGCCTCGAATACAAGATTTCATATGCTTTTATTTGCCAAGTTTTTTATCCTTTCATGAGATTTATAATGGTTTTGATAAACCGGCGTTCATTAACCCGGCTCAGCTTTCAACTACAAGTTGTCAGTACATGATCAAGCATTATCCGGCGCTTATTAACCCGGTGTGGTTTCGACTATAAATCGCCAGTATTATATATGGATAATCCGGTGTTTATTGCAACATGGTACGGTTTTACTATAAACCGGCAAGACATGAGAGGAGTTATCAATACTCAAAATCTGGGTTATCACCCTTACTACAAAAAGTTAGTAAACCAACAATGTGATTCAATGACACAGGTATGATATATTTCATATTTGATTATTCTTAAGTGCAGCCTTGGTTATAAACCCGGGTTATATTTATAACCCGTCCAGCGGTAAACCGCCAGGACACTTTAAACTTATTGTATATGCAGAAACAGGTTGAATAAAGCATGACTATAAATCACCGGTGTTTATTAACCCGGTCTGGCTTTCGACTATAAGTCGCCAGTATGATAGTAAATTATCCAGTGTTTATTAACCCGGACTGGCTTGGGATTATAAGTCGTCAGTATATATTTGGATTGCTCCATTGGAATCATGTGCTCATAAATCATTGGATTATATTATTCAAATCTTCAAATAGCCAACATGGCTGGATTTCATTATGGTTATCAATAACCAGTATTATGATCAAGGTTTTCAAAGTCGCTTTAGCGCAATGGCTATCATATTATCAATGGATATGGTTTATTCTACAATGGAGGGAATAGTTCCGAGTCGTTGTAGGCTTCCGACCCGACACTTGGGGGCTACATTATTCAAGTTAAGATTATATCAAATATGCAAGTATCATGTCACTACAAAGTCATTTTTTACTCACCTTACTGAAGATCCGACCCATCACATCATACTGAGCCGGCCCTTGGGGGCTACCAATTGCTCCTATCAAAAATTTAAGGTACACAAGTCTTAATCCATTATATTGAAGGATCCACTGCTCAGTTGGTAAAGCACAAAAGCTCTTAACCTCGTGGACGTGGATTCAAGCCCCATGATGGGGGTTACATCATATGAAGTTATTTTCAATGAAGTATATATATATATATATATATATATATATATATATATATATATATATATATATATATATATATATATCAAGTCCCAGCTCGGTACTATCTTACTGAGCCAGCCCTTGGGGGCTACACGTTGTTGTTCAATTCTACATAATCATATTTATAAAGTCCTTGCTCATTATTGCATAATGACCCGGCCCTTGGGGGCTACACTGGTTGAAGTTTTTTGAGTATCAGGCAATTACAAGTCCCAAGTTGCTGCAAGCATGACAACCCGGCACTTGGGGGCTACAGAACATGGAATATTCAGTTGTGACTAGTGACTGAGATGAACAATCTGGATTTCTTCAAGATGGCAACATTTATATTGAAACAAGTCCTACGCTATCACTTTGTTCTGCTCAAAACTTGGGGGCTACAAGTAATATGGACATAAGGGAGAAAAATCTTCAAATTCTCAGTTTGGAATAAACCAGATTGACCCAGTGTCTACAACAATCATAACCCGGTGTAATCAATACTCATGAACCGGTGTTGGCAACAATCATAAACTGGAATTATCAGTTTTATAACCGGTGATTTTGGAAGTCATAGCTCGATAAATTCTACAGTTTCAAACCGACTGGATATCAGTTGAATATTTCAAAGCCAACTTTTTGGTTAAGTCAGAGCATTGAAGGCCGATTCAAATGGATTGTTTATTTACAATATTTATTTTACAAGTAAATTGACTATCAAGCTGGTCTATTGACCCAGATTTTCTAGAAGGAGGAAATGACAAGGACTTAAGGATGATCAGGTGCCGGTTTACAAGAATTCTTAACCTAGAGCACAACCTGTCAAATTTGTTCTTGTGTTTATTTTGTAGCATAAGTTTACCATGGATAAATCCAAGCTAAACTTGGGGGCTAATGTCAGGGATATAACCCGCGGCGTAAATCGGCCGGAAGTATAACCCGGCCGGGCTTGGCGTTTCATTGGTAACCTGCCAGAGGATTGGCGACTTACGTGCCGGGCGGTTCACAGGTATGACGATTCACGAGCCTGAAGACTCATTGGTGACCCGGCGCGTGTTTCAGATGGATGACAAGGCCCAAGGCCCAGAAGGCCAGCTCATGTTATGGTGGGCTGGTTTACGAGGAAAGGCGTGAGGAACATTTATCTAACAAGGAGTTAAGACCTGGACTTGTACCCGGTTTATATTAGAAGGTAGATTAGTCCTAGTCCTAATAGGACTCCACATGTAACCCGCCCCTCTAACTTATATAAGGAGGGGCAGGGCTCCCAAAGAGGGACAAGTTCCACAAGTTGGACAAGTTAGGTTTAGACAATAGCTCTCGAGATAGAGCACTCTTTTAACCATGATCATCATCATCAATATCAATGAAGCTGGATGTAGGCTTTTACCTCCACCGTGAGGGGCCGAACCTAGGTAAAACATCTCGTCTCTCGTCCCGCTCAACCCCTCTCAAGCTACCACATAGATGCGTTGGCCTCGCGACTAAGTCCTTACATTAGGACATCTACCGTGACAAATCCACGACAGATGGGGAGTGGAATGCATCCTCTCACGACCGTGTGAATATGCCTGCTGTTTATTTAGCGCTGTTTGAAGGAGATCTCTGGCCCGACATGGTTCAACCGCAACTAGTGATTCGCCGTCGTTTGGGAGGGCTGCCAGGGATGAAGCGGCAGCCACGATATTGTCCAACGTGTTGGAATAATGCCCGGGAGGTGTTGGCACATACCGTGGCACAACGCTGTTCTGGCGAGGCGGGTCCATCATGCGCGGTTGAACCGGCGCTCCTGTTCCCAGTGCCTCCGCCCGGTTTAGTATGGGTTGGTTACAAGCTCCTGCTCCTGGTGTGTTGAAGAGATTTCGCAGCTCATAACCCCACGGGAGATGCGATCGGTACCTTCTTCTCATGACTTCTTCGGAAGCATTCTAGGGTTGTACATTGTGTCCTAGTGTGAACGGCATCCTGAAATGTTTCCGCTGGACATCAGTAAGAGATAGTTATCGTATGATCCAGGCAGTAAGCTTACATGGTAAGCGACAGAAGAATTATTGCCGAGCATGGCAAACTATATTTAAATGGTTCGAAGCAGCATCAGCCGAAAAGAAATTAAAATGGTAAGATGAAACTAGGGATGTAAGTGGAAAATAAACAAAATCCGCCAGTCCCATCTAGTTAGTTTTTTCTACCTCCCAAGTTCATTTTCCCCCAAAAAACAAAAACTCTTTTGAACTATCATACCACTAGTGGACTTTAATCGGGATTAAACCGGACCCAGTTGACATCCCTAGTTGAAAGGCAGTGTACATCCACTATATTTAAGTTGCCAAGGCATCTAAGTAGTTGAAATAATCTGAGAAAGCACTTAATAGTGTGGCCTCATATAAACTATGAAGACAGTCTTGTGATGAAGTTGAGAGGAAAAGTTAAGGACTCAAATGAAATAGGCATGCATTTCTTTACGATAGTACAACAGGCACTGCTGACACATTGGCCAACTCAGGTATAGCGTAACAACAAATAAGCATTCGAATCAAGCAATACAGCAAAGCAGGCAAACGAACTATTTGTAATTCGGTAGGATTACACGGTGAGGGAACAAGCCAAGAAAGCAGCCCACTCGCATTACATTTCACATGTACTAAAACACACTGTCTTACCATATGTTGCTGTGAAGCCTAGCTGCTGTTGCAATGTTCTTTGAAGATATCGTCAGCATCCCGTGGTTGCAAATCTAGTTGTTGTTGTTTATTCTGCACCATCTATTTAGGTAAAATTAATTTTAATCGCATGCACTTGTCCGAATTGATCATCAATGGTTCATCTAAACTAATGAAAGAAAGGTGTGTGCATACACGACAATACTCCCTCCGATTCTTTTTTACTTTGCGTATAACTTTTTCTCAGTTTTCTCGTATTAGTCTGTGCGTTGCCGATTCCTAGCGCTGGTTTCCTTTTGTGCCCCGCCCCATCCGCCTCTGCCCTAATTAATTGGCAAATTAGTCCAGAAAAATTAAACTTGTGCCCTCCTTGGTATGCGGGTCAAGAGTTATGCGCAGAGTAAATAGAATCGGAGGGAGTATATCTGCTTCCCTATATTGTTATGCTTGTTCGAGATGCCAGCCCCAAAAGAACAAATATTTTGCTTGATGGGGTTGGCAGCTCCATAATTAATAGAAGCATCAAATTAGTCATGCAACTTGGGAAGATCAAGAACACACAAACAAGTAATGAACAGAGGCTCGGAGCAGTGATGTAATAGCTAGCATCAAAAAATGTAGGGTAAAACGAACAAAAAGCAGCGGAACCACATGCTAGTTTGCTGATGTGTAATTAAGCATAGAGAACATTAAGCAGTCTAATGGAACCAACAGGTGGCATCAGAACAAAACTAAAGCATATTAACTATATGTGCACTGGTATGTAATTTAGCACATGTAACATGTTCACTGCCAGAAGTATGGCCCAACAGGTGCAAGCAGAATCACGCGTCTCATGAAAAACTGAATGATGCCCTGAAGAAATTCAAAGGTGCGCTGCTTATGCTAGAAAAGTGAACGTAGGCGCCGGCCGTTGGATAAGAGTACCTGATTCTCGGCGGCGTATGGGCATCGTTGTCATAATTGATAGCTAAGGATCGTCGATGGTGCTCGTGTTGCGGTTGAGTTTGGGCCGGCTGTCGCCGTCGCTGAAGCGGCTCCGGTGCTACGGTTGCGGCGCATGTCGACATACAAGAAAGCTCATCTATGGTAAGTGAACAATTGCATGATAATGAGAAAAACCGAAAGGAGTACAAATTGAAATAACCTGATGAGGCTGCGGCATCAGTAAAGCAGGGCCGGTGGAGTTGAATATGGCGTCCGTGGAGCAGGTCCGGTGTAGTGGACAAAGGCTTCGGTGGGCGCGTTGTATAGTGCTTTCAGTGAGGTGGATCTGTTGCGGCGGACGAGGGCTTGTATGAAGGGCCAGCGAAGGGGCGGACGAGGGAGTCAGTGAAGGGCCTATGCTGTGGTGGACGAGGGCGTCGGTTAAGCAGATCCGGCGCGGTGGACCATGATGGCGGTCAAGGAGATCTGGAGCGGTGGACAAGCCAGTCGCTGAAGCGGCTCCTGTGAAGTGGTGAGTTGGCAGTTGGGGGTTCCAAGGTGCAGAAGGTAGATCCGGCGGGGTGTGAGGTCCACTGCTGCGGCGGAGGACTAGATTCGGCGGCTTGTCGTGGTTGGGGGGTCGGGGAGGGGAAGGGGAGGGGCTCTGGGGAATAATGTTGGGGGCAAAGAGGGGAAAACAATGGAGTTACCAAAGCAGCCCTTTTCTGTCCATGTGGCAGGTGTAAAACAGGAATATCGCAGGGCTAAACTTTCGGCCGCGTGATATTTCGATGTGAGCGGGAAGTTTGAAAGCTTTTGGTGCCTAAAATTATAAGTATGCTGCTCTCGTACGGCCGACTATGATATCATGGCCGACAATTTGTTTGTTTTGCACGCAAAAATGTGCAAGTTTTCAAAATCAATGTCTCCAACTCGAAACTTAGATTGTCCATTCAATTCAAATATGGATCATTGAGCTACTGCAAGCAAATACCATCATACGGTCCAATTCAAATGAAATTCCAAATGTGTTTATCCTAAATATGATGATAAAAGCAAAAATGTGTATGTGTATGAATAAAGTGGATGATTATAAAGTTTGAACATGCCCATATGTGTATATCTCTAGGTTTGATATATGAATTTGAAATCACGAAATCCCGGCTTAAAAAATGTTCCTCCATTTAAATGAATTACAAAAGCTAATGATGGAGTCGAATTCCGAAATTCCAATCTTAGGTTTGTAATTCTGGTACATCAAGGTATATCACGCATGTTCAAAAGTATCGTTATCTCATAGTAGAAACTGTGAAACAAATTGACAAACCATGAGTGCACAATATCTCAATTACGCTAAAGTCCCTCAAATATGGACACCTCACTCTTTATCTGAAGTCACCCCACCACACACACACACACACACACAGAAGTCGTTCTCTCCCCCAAACACCAACAAACGAGCACATTAACACCCCTCTCTCTTGTAAAGTCCGGACCCCAACATAGGTCTCTATCACTTTTTCTCTCGGGCATGCACACATCTCTTCCCTCACTCTCTAGGTCTCCCGCTATCTCTCTTACCCAAGCACATGTACTATGTAGAGTGTATATTTCCCATACACACAAAACTTCACCCCAAACGTCTATCTCCCTAGTTATGTGGTTCTCGCGCACTCACCTCACACACCACCCCACTGCAAACAAGCACACTTTGTCTCCTTGTGCACCACTCTCCTCTTTCTATCTCTCCCACATGCGTACCCGCCCCAGCTCTTTCCCTGTGTACATATATGTCGTGACTCTTTGCATAGCTCCCTATTGTATAATCGTTCTCGATTTCGCACATTGTTCTCTACACCATCTATTCTAGATCTCTCATGAAGTCCCTATCACACACACGATGACTTGCTTCCCTTGCGTCTCCGTTCATAGGCCAATTTCGGACAACATCAACATTGTCTCCCTATCTATACGCCATTTATGGACACAAACGACCCCTCTCGCCCCCTCTCTTCCTCTCACTCTCTCTCTCTCCGTCGCTAGCTCTCTCTTTCTCTTTCTCTCGCTCTCACACCCCTCTCCCACACACACACTCAATGTCTCTTCCAAATAGTCTGCTCCCCCCGCCCGCACCCGTGCTATCTCGCTACTACACATGTCACACCATCCCCCTTCCCTTATACGAGGTTTACATCATCAGTGGTCTCTCTACTCCACATACACTCTCTGTCTCTCACACACAAATGCGTGCACAAACACACACAGACACGCACAAACACCCATTTACCTGGATCCTCATCTCTCCTCATGTCCGCATGTGTATCTCACACACTCACTCTCTAATTATGTATATGTGTCTCCATGTTACACAACACAAATCCCCATGTACATGTCTCTCTCTATCCTCCACACACATAGACACAAAGAATCTGTTATCATTGCCCCAGTCTCTAACATATCACACACGCACACACACACACACACACACACACTCTCTCTCTCTCTCTCTCTCTCTCTCAAACACGCTCAACAAGGGTTTCCCCGTGAATAACTTACCGTCTATTCATGAACAGTCGTGGCATCTACGGCGAACACGAGACGTGAAAAAGAATAAATCTACATGTGCTTAGACCACCTAGTATGACTACTAGGACTAGAGCAAGCCAAAAATCGCGTCGCCATCACCCCCTCCTTGTCGGCGAAGGGAAAATCTTCGTTTTACACAGTCGAGAAGTCATTGTGCTAAGGCCCCAGATGTCGAGGCATTGAATAGAATGTAGATGCTAGTTTATGGAAGCAAGTATCGATAATACGTTTGTATCTCCATACTTATATTTCTTCTCTTATAAAAAACAGAGTTGGTGATGATGGTACGTGTGCCATCTTACAATATAGATCGTCCGATCTATATCTGACGGATGGAAATTAAATTAAAAGATACCCGCACCCCTCTCCACATTTGCAGACAAGGCCTTCCCTCGTTCATCCTTATCTCCAACAAACCTCATTGTTGAGCAATTAAGAAAGGAAGCCTCTAGAACAAACTGGCCTGGTGGCCGCTACCGGCATCATCAATCCCCATGCCTCCGCTCAATCCGACCACCAACCACCACCACACCCCACTCCTCTTCACTTTATCTCATATTTCTCGAGATATCATTAGTTTTTACACATGGGATTACTCCCGCAAGGGTCAATCACAACAAGTGTTTTATAAAAAAATGCATCTTGATGTTCCGTGCAATGCACGGATCTTGCTAGTACTCCTACACAAGACTAAGTTAGTGATGACGGTGTGTCTGCCATCCGTCGTTTCTGACCATTAGATCTACATCTAACAATTGTGAGGTAAGTTGTTGCCTTTTCTCACCAACATCCCACTTGTCTACCAATTTGCAGAAAAACCCATAATTAGTATCTTAAAACCAACCACATCCCTCCCTGACCTCACCAAAACAGCCCAAGGAATATATTCTAATTGAAACATAATATATCTCTAGTGACATATGTATATCAAAATTAGAGTGTTTTGTACCAAGTTTGTGAATAAGTATTATTCTAATAGTGATTCGTTGCAACGGACATGAACATTGCTAGTATTTCCAACCATGCATTTCTTTTCCTAGTATTCCAGAGTTTCGAGTTTTCCATCAAGACATTAGTCACTCATGGTTGATATTTACTTTCAATCACGCACACATATGCACTATGTAACTAGCCTTGCTTATTGGCTTCCAAAGCTTAACTTTCACTCCTACTTACAATATGTAGAGTATTTAACAAAAAACTACCACTTTCAACCAGCCCTAGGAGGAATCTATTGTACAAAAAATAGCAAAAACATACCCAAAATTTCTTAATCCACGCCAAAAACAACGTAGTACTCCTACCGATTAGGTTCGTTTTAACCCATTTATGACAGGGTTTGCCCACATGTCCGTGCTGATGAGGCAGCTTAAACCAACACATTTTGTTTGACCATTGACACGAGGGACCCACATCTGACCTTCTATCCTGTTATTCCCCCTCAAATCATTATTTTTCCTAAACATTACTTCAAACAGTACTGATGTGTGTTCGTCGGTGGCGCCGATGATGAGCGATTTGGCCGCCGCTCCGCCGGACGGGCCGGACGCCGAGCTGGCCTCCGCACAGGTTGGCAGGCTGGCCCGAGCGTGATTCACGAGCGAGCAAGCCGCCGCGCTGGCATTTGCTCGAGCCAGATGGCTGGCCTTAGCACGGCGCGCGCGAGCAAGCCGCCACGCTGCTGTGCCAATCTAGCTAGCAAACCTTGCAGACAAGCAGCTGGACGGAGCTATCTTGCCTAGCTAGCGGCCACGAGCGCCGGACGGAGCTGGCATCCGGGCTGCCGCAACATGGGCTCCGCACCGCCGGTGGTTTTGACCTCGCCTTCTGCCGGCGGCGGTAGCTGCGTCCCATGGCCGAGGATGACTAGGTGGATGGGCCAGAGGTAGGAGGTCACTCGAGGATTTTTGTTGGTAAGAGGAGTACAATGGTTGATAAGGTAGTCTTATCTTAAGTCTGCCACGTATGCAAGTGGTAGTAGTTTCTTGGCATTTTAGTGGTTTCTTGCATTATTAGAGCAAGTACAATAGAGCTGAGTCAGCGGGCTATAAGAAATAAACTACTACTACATGCTGGCTATAAGATGGGCTGTAGATGACATGGCACTCGCTTATAGCCAGCAGCTGTCTATACTATTAACCATGCTCTTAGGGGTTTCTTGTAAGGAACAATGTACGTACTAATAGCGACAAAAGGCGATTCTAGGTTGCGTTGTACTCCAATGAGTACTACTAGTGGTCGCGGGAGTGTATACCTCGTTTCGTGGGTTCGATCCCGGTCGAATGCACGACGACCTTTTTTTAAATAGTATACTATCTAGATACATCACAGAAATGGATGTATCTAGAACTAAAATACATCTAGATACATCCATACCTGCGACAAGTAATTCGGAACGGAGGGAGTACTACACTTTGCTGCGAGCCAATATTTTACACAGGTAGTTTGAGTTTTGAAGTCAAACGGACGTGCGGCCCCACAATCTGGGTGCACTGGAGTCTGGACAGCCTAGCACGTGAACGGGTTTTCCTTCCCAGCATCCCGTGGCTCGCGTGCTCGCCCTAGCCGCACCTCGCTTGCAGCTTCCAGCTAGTAGCATATTTAAACTAGCGCCTCCCAATTAAGCCCGAGGAGCTGGAAAAGCCTGGCGGGGCATTGGGAACTGTGCAATATGGCTCTGTACGTAAAGTGCTCTACTACTACTCTGTAGCTTGTGGCGTTGCATGCATGGACTTTACTCCATTATCGGCTCTACTATAAAAGAAATTCCTCTTGACGTGTTTTTTTTGAAACCAAGGCAAAAGCTTTGCTTCATTTCGTTCATAAAGAAGGACCTACTAACAAAGTTCGACGAGATCCATTACACCTCCACAAATGGAAGCGAAAAGCCTAGTCTCGCTGTATCAAATAACTCAAATGTTCTGCCCCCATAGTAATCGTCGCTAATAAACAGGCTGCTAGTGTGTGTGTGAGAGGAGTGGCTGAGTAGGCCGGCTACGTGAGAGGAGCGGCTGAATAGAGCACCGAGAGTACCCACTAGGCCACTATGCATGTGTACTTCCCCTGCATTGATAGTACAGCGGTGGTTCTAGAGAACAGTAGTACCCTCCACTTCCAACTGTAGCTCCTTGGCCCTGACATTCAAGAGTTCAAAACTGGTGCACTATACAAGACTAGACTAGAAGTACAGTACTCCCTCCTTTCCGGTTTATAGGGCTCATCTCAATATTTTAGTTTTTCCATTTTATAAGGCTCAACTTGGTTGTTTCACATCACATGTTCAGATTCCAAGGTGCATTAAATCATTGCATGCAAGTATTAAGAGAAAATTGACCAAGAATGTAATTTATGCATGCATGCATTGCAATTAATGCATTGGTAAACATAATTTTTTGAGGAAAACAAGAGCATTAATTGGGTGCTTTTTTGAGGAGTAGTTGAGAAAAGTAGTACTGGTACTGCTACAGTACGAGTATGTACTCCTCCGTCACATAATGTACGACGTTTTTTGACACTAGTTGGCGTGTACAAAAAATGGCAAAACATACCCAAAATTTCTTAATCCACGCCAAAAACTACTACCTAGTGCCAAAAATTTCTTACTACTGCTATTATTTACAGTATAATGCAATCCCATAATGTTCCGTAATGCTAGTACTAGTACTCCATGGTACCAAAAACTACTACCTAGTGCCAAAAAATTCTTACTAGTGCTATTATTTAGAGTAGTAAATAATAGCCTCACCCCTTCGCTGAGGAACGATCTACAGTTGGAAGGGACGAGGCCCTGCGGTTACTACACTCTTATCTCCTCCTCGCCAGTTCCCCTCCCCCCGAAGAGAAGGCAGTTCGTCGCTGCTCCCATGGATTCGCCAGGCGGTTCTCCTCCTCGTCGGGGCTGGGAGACCTTGGACGACGATTCTCTGGGAGAAATCACACGCCGCTCCGACGTCCTCACCGCCGCAAGACTTGGTGCTTCCTGGACCAACTTTTTCAAGACGCTGCTTAAATAGGCTTGGGAAAAGGCCATGCTTGTTGGTCTTCCATGCGTCCTCGAGGAGAAGGTTCTTCCATGGGACAATTCTTCGAACAGTCCACCGCTCCCTAGCCATGGTTGCACGTTGACTCCGCTAGAGTTGACGATGTTGAGAGGTAGTCGGATTTTGTCCAATGAGCAGGTCAGTAATGGAGTTTGATCATGTAGTACTTAGTTATTCCATTTCCATCCCGTAATTTCTCCGCTGCCCACCGTCTTATATATAGGTCTGGGTCGGTGCCAACGAAGATTGGCTTGCATACCTCCGGCCGGATAGCACCATGATTTTGCACAACATCCACAGCAGTGCGGCCGTTCCGGTAGACCCCTTCTCCACCATTGGGTTCGGCCTTCCGGACTGGCTGGGCAAGAATACGTGTGATGATGCCTACATGAGATTGAAGAAGATAGCAATTGCGGACCCGCCGACAAAGCAACGCGGCTACGACGATTACTATCTCATCGCGGTGTTCGACATAAGGATTGCCATCAATGCAGGAGGCAGTAACGGCAGAGGCTGGCGCATGTTGGCGGCGGCAGATTTGTACCCCTACACATTCGAAGACACCGTGCGCCATCTAGGCCGCATCTTCGCGGTGACAAGACAGGGGACTTGTTTCATCTGGTTGACATCCTACGGTACAGGAGATGACAAACGGAATGCACAAACCATCATTTGCATCCCTAACAGCACTCCATTATTTTGCAGGGACCAGTCATCCCCCGATCAAAATGAGATCGCCGATCCTGGATGTGCATTTGCATCCGTGATTTGGTCTAACCTGGAACCTTGTAGCTGACTTTGGCATATTGGGATCAACTATCTTAGCAGTCGTTACCCATGGTACCACTGATGTGCAACATGGTCACATAATCTACCACGATCGGACCGTCACCATCTACCCAGGTATTCCATTTTTTAACCCTCTCACCTTCTCTTTCATTGTTGTACTAGTAGTATACTTTGTAGTACTAGTAGGAGTACTTTTTACCTTGGAGGACGCGTAGCTAGCTAGGCCCTTGAAGACTTGAACCCACTAGCTGCCACCATTTTTGTTTTTCCATGTCTTACTATCTCATCCATGTAGCCAAGAGTGGCTATATATAATAAGCCGGTTATTTTACTTCCTCTATACCGGAGTAGTACTATTTGCTGCACAGTATTACTAACCGCCACATTTGAGCACAACATTATTATGCATGGACCTTGACTATGTACGCCACCATGTGTCCATATCTGGGATGCCGCGTGTACCAGATGAACGGCGCCGAGTTCGACCCCCGTGATGCTACGTGGGTGCCGAGGAACACTCTTGGAGAGTACTCGCTTTTCATCGGGGACAACTACCCCATTGTGAAGCGGATGCCACCTTCCGTGCACGACACGGAAGACGTGCCGTTCATGAAGCATGGTTGTGTCTTCAGTGCGCACCGCGGGATGAACGACATGCTGGGACACGCTATCCCTGATTTATGCCGCTTCAGCCTGGATGGGTCTCCATCGTGTGGAACCAGACTAGAAAGCTGCGACAATGATTCCCGTTGCCCACCGCTATGGATCGTGCCATCCATGAAGAACACCTGGGACTGGAACCTGGAGGAGGACATGTAGCCCATCTATAACGTGTAAGTGGAGTACGGTAATTGTGAACGGTAGCGCTGTGAATATATGTAGACTACTTGTGCACAAATTTATCACATGAGTTGGAGATGAACTTGTGTGGCATACTTGCATTTGTCCTTTAGAATTTATTACTAGTAAATGTGTTATGTCTACGTGCAACTTGTGTGGTTGTTGCACGGGCTCCAACACGCTCTTTGAGAAAAAAGGTGGCACAGCTTTGGATATACGTGACGTGGCGGCATCATACAGTAGCATCATTCGCTATAGTTGTACTAGTACACTCCTACTAGGACGACAACTCCTATAAAACCTTGTGCTTGGCTCTTTGCCTCTTCAGGATGTTCAACAGTTCGTACTTGTGTGAACCTTGCACTTGGCTCTCCGCCTCTTCGGGAGGTCCAACAATGATGATACTACAGTACAATATGCTTCTGGCAATCTGACACCGATTGAACTGCTGCACGTCTACCGCGAGGGCGAGGGAGAGGGAGAGAGCGCTGTAGTCAAAACCCTCTCCTCATCCCGCAAACCACCGCACGCGTGGGCGAGGGAGAGGCGTAGTAAGCAAGCTTCTCCTCGTTCGGCGAGTTGACGGGACACATCAAAGCAGTACTAGTACTACTAGTAGTAGTAGTCCATACTGCGTCCTTTCCGATTAATATGGCTTAACTTGAAACGAGAAAATACACTAGCGGTCAACGTATGTAACAGTACGCTCTTTATGGTCATTATATATAGTTTTGCGGCGATTATGCGATCACTAGCTCATCGTAGAGCGCCGTATTGCACCCTACTGACCGGCCACATAGTCGACGTGGCACTTTGTTGACTGGTTAAATTGTCACCTGGTTTCTGGGTCCCACCTGTCAGTTGGCAGAGCAAAGAAATCTGTTAAACAAAACTTTATGTAGGCGCGACATGAGTCCAACCCTTGCGCGCGAACCGCCCTGGCTGTGTATGTGAGTGCATGCACGTGTCCTCCCTCGGTCTTCCAACAAAGAGTGTACTACATGATGTACATCTACACTTCCAATGCGTTTAGCCTTTAATCTACTAAATCAATATTGATTGACTAATGCACCAACTTGTGTTGTAGGTATAGGCTACATGTCTATCCTTAATTACAGCATGCAACGGACCTTCATTTAATCTTCTTATCTCAATGGTCGCATGCACACATAAGTCTGCTACTTTTGGGCGTTAATTATGCCCTGGTCAATATGTAAATCTCTAAATGTACAGTCTTTCACGGACGTAGGGAGTAGGTTGAGCACTTAAGCGTGAGTGTGTGTGTTGCGTCGTGTGCTGTGTGCCGCATGGGTGCGTGAGTGTTGCGTGCGTCCATGTGTACGTGTGAGTGTTGCATGTTGCATGCATGCATGCATGGGGCTTACTCCCTCCCATTGACATGTTCATATTTCAAGCTTCCTCTGTTCCCTCCATATGGTGATACTCCCTCTGTTCCCAAATATAGTACAAAATTGAGTCATCTATTTTGGAACGGAGGGAGTAGTACGGAGTAAAAGCCTCCCTCTGTTCTCAAATACGGAGTATTTGTCTTTCTACAGATTTCAACAAGTGACTAGGTACGGAGCAAAATGAGTGAAGTTAGCGTAGAGGCATAGGGATACTGTAGAAAGGAAGTCCTCGCGATCCATTTATTCCCCATCTCGGTCAGAGAGAACTATTCAACTAGTCTTCGCAGTGAAGTGACAATACACGCTGCAGCAGATGGGACATGTAATTAATAAGCTGAACCAGCGTGTTGGTGTTACTAAATCAGCCTTACCCAGTACTGCCATCATGTTTGCCAGTAGAGCACGCTTCCGCAAATACGCCTACGCACCTCTGCCGTCCATTAACTGACATATGGGCCATGTTGTGGTAGACCCACATGTCATCGGTGTAACTATTTACACTCCGAAGGACGGTATATCCTGGTAGTAGTACTAGTAGAATTGAAGCACTCCTCTGGTTTAAACTATAGATACCTTCCTGGGATCAAGTGCATCCTAACTCACCTGCGTAGGATGTACTGATAATGATGATGGAGATGTTGTGCAGAAGCCATATATATATATATATATACATATATTAGTTAGGCTTCAAGTGCGTACTTGTTAGTTAAACCTATGTATAAATTGTGACACTAAATACGACTAGTAAGTAGTACAGTAGCAGTACTAGTATACGTCGGTCAAATTATTCATCATGTCCACACATTGGATTGACGTGACAACACGCTGTGTGTGAGGTGACACAAGAATCTCGGCGGCGTGTTTGGGTATTCTGGAATTACCGATGCAAGTCGAAGAAGGTGACACAAGAATCCCGGCTGCGCGTGAGGCCAAAGTGAGTGCTGACAGCGCGAGATTTCAGTCTCTCATCGATTTGTTCATACCAACCATCAACAACGAGCACGGCATATGTTACACCCAACCTGAGAAACTTCCAGGTAAGACACCGATCGGCCGTCTACTTGCACAAACATATTCCTTTGTTTATAGCTCTATTTTTCTTTTTACACGCAGACCTGGTGAAGCAATTACAATTTGACAGTTAATAAAAAGTGAAACAAGTGACTGCAACATGCCAAAGATGTTATGAAAATGCCAACTAGGTACACTAAAACCTGTATTCCACAATACCGCAGGTATCACACTGAGTCGCCTAAGGAAGCATTTCTTCCAGCGCAATTCCAGGGCATTCGAAAGGGGCGCGTGGACGCGTCGCAAGATACAGTCAGAGTGCGGCATGCATGCGATGTGGCACAAGACCGACAATACCTTGCCGCTGATGGTCAACGGTCGGCAGACGGGCAGCAAAAAAGGTTCTGGTGCTGCACACCAACAAGAACTTCGACCAGCAAAGGACCAACTGGGTGATGCACCAGTACCACCTCGGGGACCTGGAGCAAGAGAAGGAGTGGGAGCTGGTCCTCCACAAGATTTTCTACCAGATGAACACTAGGGCCAGGAGTAAAAAAGATTATAAGTTACTTTCGTTGGTAGTTGTACTACCTTGTCGTCCGCAAGTTGGTATTGTTGTTAACGATCTTTTGGTATGAACTTGCATTTGCTTCCAACCATCATGCCGAGGGTCGACGTGGATATAAAGCAACATCATTTTGTTCGAAACGAATTTTCAGGCACCTGATTTTTATTTGATGGGTAGCATAAGCACCCGCCGTTCGAATTCCCAGTTCTCCAATTTTTTCGAAATAAGTGCATGCACTTATTATCACGATAAAAAAACAATATCCGTGTTGCATTCCAGTTATCAGTCTGTACTTGCAGAATTCTCTCATTTATTGAGCACGTATATTGTTTTTTCAGGTCGAGCAAGTTTCAACTGGGCTGTAGATTGCCAGGGTTGTTTTGTTTATAATAGGCCCAGCCCATGACGACATCGGGGCACAAAGATCCAGCAGGTATCTACTGGCCTCTGGCCCGCCAACATTATTTATATTTTGTCTTACAACATCCGCATGCAGTTTTTTTACTGAATCAAATACACAGTCCAGTTCTTTTCCTCTTGAAACGCATGTCCTACATCCGTTTTCTAAGCTCTACCTATAGTTTTACTAGTTCGTATACACGTATCATTATATTGAAAACACATAAAATTCCCTTTTCATATTTACATCCTTATTTTTGTTGTTTTTTCCCACCCAGCGCTAATTTTTCTACCACTGGTTTTCCCTTAAACCAACTAAATTTGTCCCATGTCTTATTTGCTTACAAAAACAAAATGATTTTTTGGCAAATCAATAAGTTCTTAAAAATGTTTATCATTTCGGGATTACAACAGTTCGGACTCCACCGAAATATGCAAAATAACGTTGGACTTTTTGACCGTGGTCCTAGGCAGAAAATGGGTTGTAATAAATTACTTAAGAATTAGCAAATGGGCTGCAAATTATAAAAAATAGCAAATGGGCTTTATTTTGTCTGCCACAGGTTTGGAGGCTGACTTGTGGGCCTACTAAGTTCATGCGTACACAAGGTTTCTCAAAAAAGAAACTTAGTCAACAATCGACTCTACCAGCGTCACACCGTTAGATGTTAATCTAACGGCAATCGTGCTTCTTCAGTCTCTGATCCTCCTGCCCCAGCCGCCCAAACTAGCGTCGTCAGAACCGCCGGGAAGGCCTCATGGCCCCATCATACTCGCTTCCCTAGCCTGTCTATCCCTCTACTCACCCACACGTCCTATTATTTTCCGGCAACGTCGGCCGAACCAATCAACCCTCGTACTCTCCACTGCATGGGCAGCCACTACCGTGTCTTCGCCGGCTCCGTGTCGTTCCCTTCGTAGGCCTCGCCGTCGTCCACCGCCCTGGTGCTCTCGGCGCGGCGTGGTAAACGATGTCCATCCAACGGCCGTAGTGCTTCTTCAACCTCTGGTCTTCTTGCCCCAGTCGCCCAAAGCAGCGCCGGTCGTGCCGCATGCTCCTGCCTCCCGTGGCCGGCTGTGCTGCCGCGGAGGCCTCACCGCCCCTACTATTCCCACCGCTGGCCAGGCCCTGCGGCGACAGCAGCCTCACACCGCAGACGAACCCGTGAACCCTCGTACTCCTCTCCGTGCGGGCTTCCACTGCCGCGTCGTCCCCTTCCTAGGCCTCGCTGTGGTGCTCTCCGCGCGGCGTGGTCAAGGAACAACTTCCATCGGAAGAGTACTGTACGTGGAGAGGCTGACAGCTGGGTCCACGGCTACGCCCCAGTTTTTTTTGTGATTTGCCAAGCTAGTCGCTTTGTCAGGCCTATTGGGCTACAAATCTTTCAAGACGAGGAGAGCTTTCATTCGGCTGGCCTAGAAAATGGCCCATCAGTTATCAGAAATGGGCTGTACATTTTTAAAACACATAAAACCGGCAATTAGTTTCAAATATCTTTTTTTCATTTCGAGATTTTAAATTACATTAATTTTTATGCGTGGAGAATTTGTTGGATTTTATATTGATATACATTTATTTTTAGAATCAATTTGAATGTGAGTCGAAATTTCGGCATTAAAAACAGTTCGGACCGCACCGAAATATGCAAAATTTCGTATAATTTTTTAACTGTGGCCACAATATGGGCTGTAATGCTAACAAAAAGAATATGGGCTCCAAAAAAACCTTAATAATTAGCAAATGGGTTGTAAATTATTAGAAATAATGGCAGATGGGTTGTATGCTGTTTCCCACAGATTTGAGGCTTTCCTAAAAAAAAGGTTGACGCACAAGCAGTGACTGTTGGATGGCCATCCAATGGCCGTCGTGCTTCTTCAATCTCTCCTCTTCCTGCTCCAGCCGCTCAAACAGGCGCCGGCGGGACTGCCTGCTCCCTCCTTCCAGCGGCCGGCTCTGCTGCCGCGCAGGCCTCACCGCCACACTGTACTCCCATCGCTGGCCTAGCCATCCCTCTACTCACCCACACCTGCTGTTATTCTCCGGCGACGGCAGACGAACCAGTAAACCCTCGTACAGTCGTACTCCCCTCCGCGTGGGAAACAACTGCCGAGTCTTCCCTGCCTCCATGTTGTTCCCTTCCTAGGCCTCGCCGTCGTCCACCGCCATGGTGCTCTCGGCGCAGCCTGGTCAACGTGGTCAACGACCGACATGCATCTGAAGTGGACTTTAGGTGGAGAGGCCAACAGCTGGGTCCACGGCCGCATGCAAGGAAATGCCTCCTTATTACGTGCAAAATAATGGTTCCTCCGCCTGACATCCGGGACCCACCGAAAGGGCATCTGTATTTCGCAAAAAAATGTTACCGCCGCTGACAACTCGGACCCACCAGCTATATCTTCGCATGCAAGGAAGTGCCTTGTTATTACGCACAAAAAAATGAATACTCCCCCTGTTAGCTGGGACCCAGTATAGCGGCAGGCTGACTTGTGGGCCTACTAAGTTGACGGGGACAGAGGGCTTTGTCAACTTAGTCAATATGCACGATTCTAGCTCCAATGACCGTACGATGTCCATCCAACGGCCGTAGTGCTTCTTCAACCTCTGGTCTTCTTGCTCCAGCCGCCCAAACCAACGCCGGTCGTGCCTCGTGCTCCTGCCTCCCGTGGCCGGCTGTGATGCGGCGGAGGCCTCACTGCCCCCTACTACTCCCACCGCTGGCCAGGCCATCCCTCTACTCACCCACACCCCTTGTTATTCTACGGCGACGGCAGCTTCACACCGCAGCGAACCAGTGAACCCTCGTACTCCTCTACGTGTGGGCATCCACTGCCGCGTCTTCCCCGGCTCTGCGTTGTCCCCTTCATGGCCTCACCGTCGTCCACCGCCCTGGTGCTCTTGGTGCGGCGTGGTCAACGTGGTCAAGGAACGGCTTCCATCGGACGTGGACTGTATGTGGAGAGGCTGACAGCTGGGTCCACGGCCGCTGCAAGGAAGTGCCTCCTTATTACGCGCAAAATAATTATTCCTCCACCTTACAGCAGGGACCCATCGGACGGGCCACCTTATTTCGCGAAAAAACGTTTCCCCCCTGACTGCTCGGACCCACCGGACGGGCCAGCGTATTTTGCAAAAAAAACGTTCCCCCCGCTGTCAGCTTGGACCCACCGAAAGTGCCTCCTTATTACGCACAAAAAAATGAATACTTCCCCTGCTAGCCGGGACCCACCATGGTGGGAGGCTGACTTGTGGGCCTACTAAGTTGACTGGGACGGGGGCCTTTGTCAACTTTAGTCAATATGAACGATTCTAGCTCTAGTGACCGTACGATGTCCATCCAACGGCCGTAGTGCTTCTCCAACCTCTGGTCTTCTTGCTCCAGCCGCCCAAACCAGCGCCAGTCGTGCCTCATACTCCTGCCTCCCGTGGCCGGATGCGATGTGGCGGAGGCCTCACCGCCCCTACTACTCCCACTGCTGGCCAGGCCATCCCTCTACTCACCCACACCCCCTGTTATTCTGCGGCGATGGCAGCCTCACACCGTAGCTGAACCAGTGAATCCTCTCCACGCGGGCTTCCACTGCTGCGTCTTCCCAGGCTCCGCGTCGTCCCCTTCCTAGGCCTCGCCGTCATCCAGTGCCCTGGTGCTCTCGGCTCGGCGTGGTCAACATGGTCAAGGAATGAGTTCCATCGGACGTGGACTGTACATGGAGATGCTGAAAGCTGGGTCCATGGCCGCAGCAAGGAAGTGCCTCCTTATTATGCGGAAAATAATGTTTCCTCCACCTGACAGCAGGGACCCACCGGACGGGCCACCGTATTTCGTGAAAAAATGTTTCCCCCTGACTGCTGGGACCCACCAGCTACACCTTCGCACGCAAGGAAGTGCGTCCGGGCAAAAAAGAAACGATTCACCCCCCTGACTGCTGGGACCCACCAGCTACATCTTTGCATGCGAGGAAGTGCGTCCGGGCAAAAAAACCAAAACAATTCGCCCCCCTGACTGTTGGGACCCACGAGCCCCCCGACTGCTGGGACCCACCAGCTACATCTTCGCACGCAAGGAAGTGCGTCTGGGAAAAAACGATTCGCCCCCTAACTGTTGGGATCCACCAGCTACATCTTCGCAGGCAAGGAAGTGCCTGACAGTCGGGACCCACCTAGTCGAAGCGTACGTAGCGTTGTCATTCTGGTCGCGAACGTGTACGTACATATATACTGGTGGATGTAGAGGCGTGCACGTGTCGTAGTAGAGTCGCGCACGTAGCAGGTACACGTCCGTACAGCGGCCAGGGTGCAAGAAAGAAAATACGGCCACGTATGTGTACATACGGGCGGGGTCTCGAACGCCTACTCGTGCATACGTATGACGAGGGCTCGTGTACATGGCTGGGTCGGAACGGAGAAACAACGTCGTCGTCGTGTTCATGGGTCGGAACAGAATGCGTGGTCGTGTTCATCGGGAGGGCTTCGACGGAAGAGGTGATGGAAACGAGGCCTGGCGTACCGCACAACAAAGGAAACAGACCTCCTACGGTCGAAACGGGGGTCCTGTTGATCGGGAGGGGTGTGGCATACCGCAAAATGGAGGAAACGGACCTCCTATGGTCGAAACAGGGGTCCTGTTGATCGGGAGGGGTGTGGCGTACCGCAAAACGGAGGAAACGGACCTCCTACGGTCGAAACGGGGGTCCTGTTGATCGGGAGGGGTGTGGCGATCCGCAAAACGGAGGAAACGGACTTGTGTTGGAGCACTACGGTCGAAATGAGGGTCCTGTTCATCGGGAGGGGTGTGGCGTACCGCAAAACGGCACTCCACGAGATACTATTCATCTCCATCGTCGACCCCCTCCAGCCTCCATGACCTACTGTGCATCCACCGTCGACCTCCTCCAGCCTCCACAGGCTCCTGTTCATCCAGCCTCCATCGCGCGCTACTCCACCGACTACTGTTCAACCACCCCTCCACCGTCTACTGTTCATCCAGCCCTCCACACCACGGGGTCCTGTTCAACCACCCCTCCACGGGCACCCTCCACCGTCTACTGTTCATCCTTCCCTCCACACCACGGGGTCCTATTCATCTAGCCCCCCACCATACCACGGGGTCCTGTTCATCCAGAGGCAATGCCACCGCTCACTGCTCATCCAACCCCCCCTCACAACACTCACTGTTCATCCCATCGATCGGCTTCAGTTAGCAGCAGTCGCCAAGGAATTGCTCGATCGGGTTCAGTTAACAGCCATCGATCGATTGCTCCGGTTCAGTAACGCGTAGCCTGCAGTGCAATCGCTCGGGTTCAGTTAGAGCCCAACGCCTCGATCGGGTTCAGTTAGAGCCAATACCTCACACACACGCGCGCACATGTACGAGAGAAACGCGCATCGCTCGGCCCCCGACCTCCCACCGTAACCGGGAACTCCCCGAAATTTTCCTCCCCCTCGCTTCTACCATGGTTTTTTCCATCATGGACGGCCCAAAGAATGTCATGCAGTTGCGTCTCCAGCCCGCCCAGGACAAAAGGCCAATTTTCTGTCATGATTTTTTGTCATAGAAGTAGGAGCCCAACACATCTATGATGATACCGGGTTTTGTCACAATTATTGTCATAGAAGTGTCATATGTATGACAGAAAAAACTTTCATTCGGCCCAAAATGTCACGGATGTGTCTTTTTTTTGTAGTGCATGGTGGAGGTGATGTATTCCTCACAACAATAGATGTGGTTGTCATAGTATGCCTAGTAGTTGAACGAACAATCATATCAACTCTTGGAATGTGCACCGTGCGCTTGTTCTCCTCGTGGGCAACATGTCGTTTTATTTCCTATTCAGCTTTGCAATCAAGACGAAACAAATGGTCCATAGCATAACACTCTTCATGAATTAATATCTCTTGATTATCACGGTTTAATCCTCTCCAAAATCTATCCATAAAATAATCTTCACTTTCTTCTAAAGAGGAATGCAACAAGGTAGTTTGTAAATCAACATAATATTTTGTTACAGTGTCACTACCTTGTTTTAAATGTTGCAACTTCTTAATCATGTCGTGAGTATAATAAGCAGGAACGAAAGTATGTCGCATGGAAAGTTTCAAATCATCCCAAGTAGTAGGTATATAATCAGGGTGTAACCGACAATATTCACTCCACCAAACCAAAGCATAACTAGTGAAAGAACCAACCGCAACCTTTACCTTTTTATGTTCATCAAAATTATGAGAAGCAAATATATTTTTTATGTTGAACTCCCATTCAATATATAAAGCAGGTCTAAAACGGCCATTAAATGGTGGTATAGATACATTAACCTGGTCATGTGCATTTGGATGTTTGTACACCGCTTGTGACGGTTGTGGTATTTGCAAAGGTGGTGGCACGTCTCCCACGATCGACAAAGCCCATGAATTGACTCTGGATCCTGTCATGATTAGTAGAAACAAGAAACAGAATCCCAACAAAGAATGTTCCTATGAACTGCTTGGAAGTGGTGGTAAAACGCTCACAGTATAGCAAAATCTCAATATCTTACAAGCTCTTACCATGCAGCAGGTGGTGATCGGCAACCAGCGGTGTCAAATAACTCTGAAGATTGAGTAAAGCGATTGCCAGGGGAACGTACGTATACACGATGTAGAAATATGTGGAGCTAGGTTGGTTATATATGGTAGCAAAAGATTAGCAATAATCAATTCAAATATGCAATGTTGAATAAACGTTCAACGATGGTGCTGTGCTGGTCCTAGGCTAGACCGGACTAGAGACGCGAGCCTAGAACACTAATGAGGTCACGGCGTAGCACAACTAGCATCAATAAAGGATATGAAGTAGCTCTCGATAGCAAGATATAAGTGAAGATCACAATAGCAGTAAAGATAATGATATGAAACAATAGCCAAGAAGGATATATCAACAACTTTCTCTCCAACTTTCCTCTGGAAAAGTTTGTGCCAATTTTTTTGATAGTTTTTCAAGAATGGTATTGACTCAAGCTTTCAAGTGCAAAAGGAATCACTCAATTCCGAGTTGATATGAGGAGTCAAAAAAATTCTAAAACTAGCTTGAAAAACTAGAATAAGTTGTGTTCGTGAACTTCGGAGGGCAAAAAGACCTATTTAGAAGCTGATTTTGAGGTGACAAATATTGAACTAGCTTCTGCAACTATTTATACGTGGCGCCTCGCTAGCTTTTATTTGAGTACTCACGGAGCCGAAACGGACTTCGTATGAGGAACTTATTCCTGTTTTACTGAACAGTGCACAAAACAGATTCCAATCCGAATTCAACTACGGGATTGAGTCTAGATAGATCCGAATTTTGTTTTTTTATCTCTTTTTTTCCTCACACTTTTTTCTTTCTTTTTTTTCTCTAACTTTTTTTTATTTTTTTTCTCTTTTCTCTTTGTTTTTCTCTCTCTCCCTCTTTCCAAGACAAATTAGATAAGATGCAGATTGGATCTAGCAAAGATGTGAACGACCTCAACTATAATTGTGACAATCGACAATGGGTAGCACATGGTGAAAATTGATGGATGGGTGGTGGACAGCGGAAGGGATAACGATGCAGCGGCGGCGTGACTAATGTGAACAGAACTCGAAACTCTAAATGAACTAGACACTAAGACCAGCAACTCGACACGATGATGCAACCGATAATTCAACTATGCACGCAATGAAAAGAAAATTGCAAAGGCTCAGACTGGCTTGGACAAAGGATGAATAGATCTAACTATTTTGTGGCTTTTTCTTGGAAAATAGGTAAGAAAATAAATCTAATCTAGGAAAAACTGGAAATTCTCACTAAGCAACCTGAAAACTGATACCACTAGATAAAGGCGAGGGTGTCCTGATCTTATGATGAGATGATAACTATCGATTTGGTGGAGACGACTTTGACGATCCGACTACAAACGTGCACGATGTTGCGCCTTAGCAATTGCTAAACCAATCTCCTGAGGTTACTGACGATGCTGGAAGCACGATCAACCTGACCACGAAGGCCTATTCCTGCAAGCAATTGAAGAACGAGCAAGAATATGATAAAGCAATCTGGATATTGCAAATATATATGAAGTATTGATAATGGTGGGCATCCGTAAGCGGTCTTGGTCTGGTCATTGGACACAAACGAAGTACACGAAGTTGCAATGGCTAACTTTTAACTAAACAAATACCCAGGAAAAAGCTACTAGATGGATCTACTTATATAGGAGCAAGGGGTGGCGGCCAAGTAGGTGGGAGGACGTCCCAAGGCAGGCTAAAGCTATCCCTAGGTCGTACAAGGCTCATGGGCCCAAGTGGAGGTGATGCAACACCTTTGGGCTTGTAGTTTGACTCGGATTCTGCTGCAACGTCAGATTGTTTTGTCCATAACTCAACGCTCCGGACGAATTTGAAGGTGAATCCAATTAAGTTCATCTAATCAAATTATTTAATGAACTCCCACTCAGATAGACATCCCTCTAGTCATCTAAGTGATACATGATCCGAGTCAACTAGGCCGTGTCCGATCATCACGTGAGACGGACTAGTCATCATCGGAGAACATCTTCATGTTGATCGTATCTTCTATACGACTCATGTTCGACCTTTCGGTCTTCCGTGTTCCGAGGCTATGTATGTACATGCTAGGCTCGTCAAGTCAACCTAAGTGTATTGCATGTGTAAATCTGGCTTACACCCGTTGTATGCGAACGTTAGAACTTATCACACCCGATTATCACGTGGTGCTTCGGAACAACGGACCTTAGCAACGGTGCACAGTTAGGGGGAACACTTTCTTGAAATTATTGCAAGGGATCATCTTATTTATGCTACCGTCGTTCTAAGCAAATAAGATGTAAAACATGATAAACATCACATGCAATCAAATAGTGACATGATATGTCCAATATAATTTTGCTCCTTTTGATCTCCATCTTCGGGGTGCCATGATCATCATTGTCACTGGCATGACACCATGACCTCCATCATCATGTCTTCATGAAGTTGTCTCGCCAACTATTACTTCTACTACTATGGCTAACGGTTAGCGATAAAATAAAGTAATTACATGACGTTTATGTTGACACGCAGGTCATAAATAAATTAAGACAACTCCTATGGCTCCTGCCAGTTGTCATACTCATAGACATGCAAGTCGTGATTCCTATTACAAGAACATGATCAATCTCATACATCACATATATCATTCATCACATCCTTTTGGCCATATCACATCACACAGCATATGCTGCAAGAACAAGTTAGACGTCCTCTAATTGTTGTTGCAAGTTTTTCTACGTGGCTGCTATAGGTTTCTAGCAAGAACGTTTCTTACCTACGCCAAAACCACAACATGATATGCCAATTTCTATTTACCCTTCATAAGGACCCTTTTCATCGAATCCGAACCGACTAAAGTGGGAGAGACAGACACCCGCTAGCCACCTTATGCAACTAGTGCATGTCAGTCGGTGGAACCAGTCTCACGTAAGCGTACATGTAAGGTTGGTCCGGGCCGCTTCATCCCACGATGCCGCCGAATAAAGATAAGACTAGTAACGGCAAGTAAATTGACAAAATCGACGCCCACAACAACTTGTGTTCTACTCGTGCATAGAAACTACGCATAGACCTAGCTCATGATGCCACTGTTGGGGATCGTAGCAGAAATTTAAAATTTTCTACGCATCACCAAGATCAATCTATGGAGTCATCTAGCAACGAGAGAGAGAGAGAGAGAGAGGAGTGCATCTACATACCCTTGTAGACGCGAGCGGAAGCATTCAAGAGAATGGGGTTGATGGAGTCATACTCGTCGTGATCCAAATCACCGATGATCCTTGCGCCGAACGGACGGCACCTCCGCGCTCAACACATGTAAGGAGCGGAGACGTCTCCTCCTTCTTGATCTAGCAAGGGGGAGGAGAAGTTGATGGTGATCCAGCAGCACAACGGCGTGGTGGTGGAAGTAGCGGGATTCCAGCAGGGCTTCGCCAAGCGCTACTAGAGGAGGAAGAGGTGTCACGGGAGGGAGAGGAGGCGCCGGGGCTTAGGGTGCAGCTGCCCTCCCTCCCCTCCACTATATATAGGGGCTAGGAGGCGTATGCCCCCTTGGAGATCCCATCTAGAGGGGGGGCGGCCCCTCAGGGGGCAACGGCCCCCTTAGGGTTTCCAACCAAGGGGCGCATGCCCCTCGGGGGGCAATGGCCCCCTGGGGTTTCCAACCCAAGGCACCTTGGGCCCTTGGGTGGGGCGCACCAGCCCACCAGGGGCTGGTTCCCCACACCACTTCAGCCCATGGGGCCCTTCGGGATAGGTGTCCCCATCCGGTGGAACCCTGGGACCCTTCCGGTGGTCCCGGTACAATACCGGTGTCCCCCGAAACCCTCCCGATGGCCGAAACTAGACTTCCTATATATAAATCTTTACCTCCGGACCATTCCGGAACTCCTCGTGACGTCCGGGATCTCATCCGGGACTCCAAAAAACTTTTGGTTAACCGCATACTAGTATCTCTACAACTCTAGCGTCACCGAACCTTAAGTGTGTAGACCCTACGGGTTCGGGAGACACGTAGACATGACCGAGACAACTCTCCGGTCAATACTCAACAGCGGGATCTGGATACCCATGTTGGCTCCCACATGCTCCACGATAATCTCATCGGATGAACCATAATGTCGAGGATTCAATCAATCCCGAATACAATTCCCTTTGTCAATCGGTATGTTACTTGCCCGAGATTCGATCGTCGGTATCCCAATACCTCGTTCAATCTTGTTACCGGCAAGTCACTTTACTCGTTCCGTAACACATCATCCCGTGACCAACCCTTAGTCATATTGAGCTCATTATGATGATGTCTTACCGAGTGGGCCCAGAGATACCTCTCCATCATACGGAGTGACAAATCCCAGTCTCGATTCGTGCCAACCCAACAGATACTTTCGGAGATACCCGTAGTGCACCTTTATAGCCACCCAGTTACGTTGTGACGTTTGCACACCCAAAGTATTCCTACAGTATCCGGGAGTTGCGCAATCTCATGGTCTAAGGAAAAGATACTTGACATGAGAAAAGCTTTAGCAGACGAACTACATGATCTTGCGCTATGCTTAGGATTGGGTCTTGTCCATCACATCATTCTCCTAATGATCTGATCCCGTTATCAATTACATCCAATTTCCATGGTCAGGAAACCGTAACCATCTATTGATCAACGAGCTAGTAAACTAGAGGCTCACTAGGGACATGTTGTGGTCTATGTATTCACACCTGTATTACGATTTCCGGATAACACAATTATAGCATGAACAATAGACAATTATCATGAACAAGGAAATATAATAATAACCATTTTATTATTGCCTCTAGGGCATATTTCCAACATATTGTATGTTCATAAGCGAAACGAACGTATTGTACCCACCCTAGTCCTCTTTCAATCGATCTCCGGACCCCGAGATGAAATTGAGAGAGAACGAGTGGGGGCCTGTGTGATACGTAAGGCGGATTCAAAATTTTGAACCGGTGATCATAGCATCCGCCAATCATATATAAAGGGTATTCAATGTTCGTTTCGTTTTTGAACGTACAATATACTCCTCCTATCCTTTCTTGTTTACATATAAGCTTTATGTGTAGTCAAAGTATCTCTACTTTGATAAAAAAAAGTATCAACATTCAACAACGCCCAATCAATATTGTTAGATTCGTACGTACTCCTAGATTTGTACTCGAGATGGTTTCCAATTTGTTTTCAACGACGTGAATGTGCTTGTTCTCGTGCATGCTCTTCCTACTAGGATTTCGCCACGTATAGCCAGTCCAATAGTAACTTTTTTAAGCTCCCTGTCCAATAGTACTAGTGGAGTACTGACAACATCTATACTAGAGTATGCAGTGCTCATAGTTGTACTCCCTCCTTCCATTTATATAGGGCCTATGTGGGGGAGAGAGATGTGAAAAAGTAAGGGGAGTAAGCTCTCATGCAAGAGCCTAGCTATATACGCATTCCTAGTTAAATACGTACAATAAATATGAAGAAAGAGATGGAGAGGAGATGAAAAAAGTACTAATACAATAGCAAACCTTATAACATTTTTTGTGGGAAATAGCCAACCTTGTAGCCCACACTACTGTATGAGTGCATATAATAGATGATGGCTCTATATGACATGGCAGTTCCTTATAGCCATCGGCTGGCTATATTATTAACCATGCTCTAATGCGTTTTTCAAAACTGGATTTGACTATTGACAAGATTAATAGTACATGAGATGTATAATGTGAAAATTATATCATTGGAAGCTCCTTTCACATACGTGTCCCTGCCTTACCCTCCCTTACGGTCACTTACTGGCAGACCCCATGCTTGCTAGGCCCCGCATGTCAGTTACTCAATGGGTTCGGCCACGTTAGGGGATCCTCATTCATAGTATACTCCCTCTGTTTTTATTTACTCCGCATAAAATGATGCGGGCGGGGGAGGGGGAGGGACGTCGGTTTGCTCTCAACTGCTATCCCACCAGCGAGCGAATACGCAAGACGAAGCGCGTTCCATTCGGTGAGCGACGTGGAGGGTCCAGCGTGCTAGGCTGCAACGTGAACGCGACAAGAGCGATGTACAGTTGTAGCGACCCGACCCGAATGGATCAAGTCTAATGTGCTCCGGTGTCATCCCTGGATCAGTAATGCTGACACCACACAGTACTTCGAAGGATTTATAGCAGAGTGGCAATCACACACTTATTACAACGATGTCTCAAAAGAGAACTTATTACAATAATATGGCTTAAGGCCATCTAATAACGATAACAGCGGAAGACTTGGAAGATAAATGGGTCCATCAACTCCAACGGCATCACTGAGTATAGAACCACGACCTAAAAGCACCTTAATCGTCGTCTGAAAAGTCTGCAACATTAACGTTGCAGCCCGAAACGGGTCAGCACATGGAATATGCTGGCAAGGTAACACATAGAGAGTAATGGAATGAAACAGCTATACTATATGCATATTTGGCTGGTGGAAAGCTCTATGGTTACTGTTTTGCGTAAAGCCAATTTTTCCCTACTGCAAAGGAATAAATTTATTTAACTATCATGGTGGTTGTTAAACATTGAGAATGGTTGACAGCATTCTCAATCCCAATTAAAAGTAATCATTAATAACCCAACAATATTAATTAGAAGTAACATGATGAGATTCACATGATATTCAAGTACTAGATACTCAAGATTGTCCATAACCGGGGACACGGCTAATTATGATTAGTTTATTACACTCTGCAGAGGTTTGCACACTTTTCCCCACAAGACTCGATCGCCTCCGTTGGATTTCTCGCACTACTAGTGTTTGAGAAACGGATGACCGAGACACAGTCTTTCAGAAGCGCTAGCACCTTACGATGGATAGACCGGTACACCTACTTTCCCCTACATCTGCTAGTCTATCCTGTAAGAGTTCGCACGACTTAGTCAACTATTCCAGAGCCCATAATGGCTTGTGGCTGCACATGTAAGTATTTAGCATGAAAGATCTTATGATCCCTTTGAGCCTGGGTGGCGGTCCATAAAAAAACAGGCAAGTCCTGATAGACATCAGGTGCCTCAATCCACCCAGATGTGTGTTTAAGTTGCCACCTTAGATAAACCATTAAAATTATCAATCTCACATCTGTCATGGATATCACTCACCCAATCCACGTCTACTAGCATAGCATGGCATAATAAGCAAACGTAGAAGTAACTCCCAAAGGTCTCATAATAAACAGGTAATAGGTACTACCTCATCTACTTCCCATCCCACAATTTAATTAGATCCTAATCATGCAATGTGTGAGGATGGATCTAATGCAATAAAACTGGGTTGTAGAAAAAGGTATGATCAAAGTGTTACTTGCCTTGCTGATGATCGGCGAGTCCTAGGGATTCGAAGTAACAGGCGGCGCAATCCGGGTAATCTATCGCAGACAAACAACAAGCATACAATAAGTACTCATCTAATGCACAGGTAAAACTCGAACAAGAGATCGAACCAGATAGTTCAACTGAAGAACTCCGGTTGCAAAGAGAGAAAGAACCGAACAAAGAAACCGAAAACAAACGGCGGAAGAAAACAACTCGGTTCTAGCAAGTTGAAACTAGGTCAAATTTTTACCGTAGAAAAACTTAGTTAAAGTTGATTAGTCGGAACGGCGGTTTCGAAACGAAACTCCAGGCGCTTGAATCACCTGATTCCGATAAACGAGCAGGAAAATAGACTAGAAAGAAGATCGGATCTGAGATCGCGATCGCGGAATAAATCCGACGAAAAGAAAGAGAAGAACGGTTAAACGAACGGACGCCCGTTAACCTAGGATAATCCGGTGATCACGTTCGTTAGGACGAAAGGTCCGGCGAATGGTCTTGAGGCAACTAAATCGGAAAAGAAATCGGAACCGATCTAGGGTTTTGAAAAAGAAATCGAAACGAAGAACCGGTCTAGAAAACGAATCGGAACAGCAGAGAAGAATTGGAACGGTTAGAAGAAAACCGATCCGAGGAAAAGAAAAGAGACGTGGCGCGGTACCTCGGCGAGGTCTCCGGTGAGGGCCCCGGCGAACGGCGGCGATGCACAAGGGCCGCGGCGGCGGTGACGCAGGGCGGCGGCGCGGGCAAGGTGCGGCGGCGGCTTGGGGCTTAGTGTGGGTTTAGAGGGGAGGTGTGGGGTATATAAAAAGGGGAGAGGAGAGGAAACTTGGGGGAGGGGCAAGAAAAAGAGTAGGAGAAGGATACTAAAAAGAAAAAAGGCAAACCGAGTCCTACTAGGACTCTAGGCGGCGGCGGCTCCCGCCTGCGCCAGGCGCGCGGCGCGGCTAAGGCTTGGCCGGCCCGCCTGCTGGCTGGGCCTTGGCCCAAGGCGTGCTGGAATTTTTTTTTAAATCGGTTTCATGCAGAAAAACAAAAGAAAAGAGAACTAAACGAACTCCAAAACTTCTAAAGTAAATTTTCCCCGACTCCTAAAAATGAGTCGAACAAAATGAACTTTTCTCAGGATCTAGAATGCAAATTTTGAAAACGCGCATTTTTCCCTATCCAAATAAAAGGCAAATAAACTCTGACAAAACCAATGATCCTCTTTTCGAAATTTGAGAAATCTCAAATATGAAAATGACGAAATCTCCAACTCTCTCCGAGGGTCCTTGAGTTGCGTGAAATTTCTAGGATCGGCAAAATGCAAGAAAATATGATATGCATGATGATCTATGTATAACATTCCAAATTGAAAATTTGGGATGTTACAACAGTCAAAACCGATTGACCGGTCGTCACCAAAACCACTATTCACACCAGAACCTTCGCTGCTCGGCCTACGCCAGCCACTGCCCTAAAACCACACCAAATCTCCAGCACCTTCCCCCACCTTTCGATCCCCTAGCCCGCCTCAAGCGTCCCCTAGTTCGCCGGAAAGCCATGGTGCGCCGCAAGATCACGTACTACAAGATGATGATGCCGGAGCGCCGCGCAGAAATCACGGCGGCGGTCGGTGCTAGAGACCACTGTTCCCAAGCTCGCTTTGCGGCGGGCTAATCCCCGAGTTCTCTGGAGCCAAGCTACGAGGAGGAGGAAACCAATCCAATGTTCATGGCGGAGGTCGCGGCACAGAAGGCCCCCGATTGGTACGAGACGATGGACATCGACTTCGTGCCGGCGTCCGAGTCCCCCATGGTGCAGGCGGACCAGCGGTTCAACGTGGCGAAACTAAAGGAGGACCGGGAGGTAGAGGCTCAACTTGACGTGGAGCGCGCGCATGCCGCTGCCATCGAGGCTCTCCTGCAGGAAGAACCGGATGTCATGGATATGAACCGGCCGGCGGAGGCTCAACTTGAGGCGGAGCGCGCGGATGCCTCTGCCATCGAGGCCCTCCTATAGGCAGAACCGAACGTCCTGGACTTGAACCGGGCGGCAGACTATATACGTTTTGCGGTGATTATACGGTCACTTGCTCACGGTTCAGCATCGGGTTGTACTCTGTTGATCATCCAAATAGTCTGCATGGCACCATGTTGACTAGTTAAATTGACCATGTTCCTTGTGGGTCCCACCTGTCAGTTCGCATAGGGAAAAGGTCAAATAAACACAAATTTACGCAGGCGTGACAAGACTCCACCCCGTGAGCGGGAATCACCTGGTTGTGTATGTGTCTGTCAGGGCCTGATGTGTGCGCATGCACGTGTAGGTTGAGCACTTGAGCGTGAGAGTGTGTGTTGGTCGTGTGGTGTACTGGTGTGTGCATGCATGCGTGCGTGTGTGTGTTGCGTGCGTGCGTGGCTGCGTGTGTACGTGTGAGTGTTGTGTGCATGCGTGGGTGCATGTTTTAATGTGAGTGTTGCGTGCATGCAGTTCGTGTGCATGCGTGCGTGTTTGTATAATCACCACACCAGCTCCTATGTGTTAAAACAGATGGCTCAGCATACCAATACAAGGCCACCTTGTCCGCTGTGCCCGCGGTCATGACTTCGAACCACCGTCCACTATTTTTTTGTCGTTTGTTTTCATTCTTACTAGCAAGATGCCTGTGCATTGCACATAACATCAAGATGCATTTATATGACTAGTTTATCTTGTGAGAGAAAAGGATGAACGAGGGAAGGCCTTATTTGCAAATGTGGAGAGGTGTGTGGGTACCTTTTTGCATAATTGTCATAGTTTCTTTCCTATCCGTAAGATATAAATCGGACGACCTATATTGTAGGATGGCAGGCACACCATCATCACCAACTCTATTTTTTATAAGAGTGTATTTTATCCCTATTCTTATAAAAAGCATAGTCGGTGATGATCATGTGCCTGCCATCCTGCAATATAGGCCGTCCGATCTATATCTGACGAATAGGAAGGAAACTATGACAATTTTGCAAAAAGATACCCACACCCCTCTCAACACTTGCAAATAAGGCCTTCCCTTGTTTATCCTTTTCTCCCACAATATAAACTACTCGTACAAATGCATCTTGATGTTCCGTGCAACGCATGGGCATCTTGCTAGTATTTCATAAGAGTGTAGATGTAGAGTAGATACAAGCCGACAGGTGGGCCCGATGGTAGTGAGATAATGTGATGCAACACTAGAGGTGCCATGTGGAGCGTTTAACTGGTCAACTAGTCGTGCCTGTATAATAACCACAAAACGTAAATGGTGACCATAATGAGTGGACTCTGAAGTCCAATGTACGTATCGTGCTTTCGCTTCAAATAAAGTGATCGTCACTGTATATATCGTGAGAGAAAGATGAAACATGCGTGAATGTGCTGGGGGCTTACTTTTAGAGGACCTGGAGATAGTTTGTGTGTGTACGTGAAAGGGGCGTAGGGGGGTATGCGATGGACAAAGAGATGCTCTTCGTTTCTCTTTATTATGACTAACTTTATATATAGTATAAAAATATACAAATTCACAGTGCGGAATAAATATCATTGTGGGCACCATGCAATGCAAGCGTTCATACTCCTCCATATAACTTTGTAATGTTGTATATATGTAGAAATTATAAAATATTTTTTGGCCACACTTTATTCAAAAGGAATGTTGTATGCGAAATAAACATGAAGAGGGGGCTTTTTAGATCAATGGGGTACGTGATGTAACATGTGTGAATGTTTAGTTGATGCATTTGGCAGGGCCTAGAGAGGTATGTGTGTATTACGTATTCGAGAGAGGCATGGATAGAGGGGCCGACAGGGGGCATGGGAGGGATAGCACGAGAAATGAGAGTGGTCTAGAGAGAGAGAGACGAATATGACATCATGGTGAGAGATTCCCTTGAGTGTGTATATGCAAGGGGGAGTGGATAGAGGCACCAGGAGAATATATTTTTTGTGTGTGGTGTCTGTGTTGGTATGTGTGGGTGTGAGAAGATAACGAGACGTCGGGGCAGAGAGTGTGTCACCGCGTGAGGTCCGGTGGGTCGAGGTGAGGCCCTTCGTTCGGTTCTGTCCTGCGCCACATTGGCCGGCCCATGACGCATTTAGGGAGACCCATGGATGACTAGTCGTAGAAGACAAAGATAGCATAATTGTGAAGGACTCTATGTCCATTGACAAAGCCGGCTAGGATTTGTAACCCTAGGTTCTCAGACTAAGGTAAGCCCTTTATCTCTGATATTACTATTCATCCAACCTAACTTTAAGGGGCATCCTACAGAATGCTATGCTAGAATCATACTCGTCGATTAGGAAGAGAGGTGTGAGACAATGCGTGAGAGACAGGCCTAAAGATAATGTGCGTACAGGAGACACGTAGGCAGGTCTATGTATATAGAAAGGGTCGATGGGGATTGTGCGTGTGTATGCTTGCGAGAGGAAGAGTGCTTGTGATAAAGGTTAGTGAAAACAGTCGTAAATGGTTACGAGAGGGAGGGAGGGTTATATCGAGAGCATGTGTGCGAGAAAGACACCTCGGGAGAGAGTGCGTGAGCATGTGTGAGAGACCACCGATGGAGAGTGAAACTACACGCACAAGACTGTTGTACACATTGATTAAAGATATAAATTGCATCCAAATATTAGGATGGGATCATGATATTTGCAATTCGCTTAAGGAACGGTCATTGATCCATCAGACATCTAGATTCTATCGAATTTGACCATGTCTATGTTATTATTCGACACAATTGATCCACATTGTTAGTATTTTGAACTCCACACAACGCATCACTTTAGAAATTGAATATAAACATGAGTATAGTTATGTTGTGTGTGTAAAGCACATTATACATACGAAAGTTACACAATGAACATTATAAATAGCTACCTATGAACTAGCATACATTTGAATTCAACTTAATGTGGTTTAAAAATATCGAATTCAACATGAAGTCCATTCAATTATTTGAATTTGATATCATGGCATTTGTAAATCATACCTAAATTATGGGGGCACCAATCTTTGTTCTGATTTTGTACATAATAGCATATGTAGTCGTGTACAAAATAGATTCTAATTTAGCTCCTCCATTCCAAAATAATCGTAGTTATAGGATTTTCAAGTGTCAAAATTTCAAAAAGAAGCGGATAATTTAATGAGGTTTTCAAACATACAAGGTCAAATTTAACGTTATCTATTTAGGTCAATCCTCAAAGTTCAAGAGTACTCTAAACGTGAATGCTTGTGTTTCAAAATTTTGAACGAAGCGCCAAAAGAGCCTCTACTCACCCGAAACCGCATGAGACCAATGTTTGGTAGTACAAGGAAATTACTTTTCTAATAACTCCGACCCGTGAAACCTACCAGCCCGACATCCAAAGCTCTAAAACAGGGTAGGTTTGTAGCATCATTTAGACACCACGCAACCGCCTCCGAAAAACATTCATACACAATGGCTGCCTAAGCACACTGCCTGCGGCCAAAATCGCTCCCGCCAACTATTTGGGACACCTGGGATTACCATCCTACCCCTGAACCGCAGTAGGTCCGAAATTTAAGGAGGGGGCAAAGTTTGTACTTTCCCCAAATTTCAAACAAGCGTGTCCCATCTTCTGTTCAAAAAATCCAAACACAAGCGCGTCCTAGACCGAAACATGGTTCTCCCCCCCCCCCCCCCCCCCGCCCACCCGTCCGATTCCGCATTCGTACTTTGTGGGTGCAAAAACTACCTCTCCACCAGCGCCGGAACCCCGTCGTCCTCCGTTCGCCACCCCATTCCACCCATCAACTGCCGCCCTCCTCCATCAAGTCGGAGCCGATACCCCAACATCGTCGTCCACCGCAACCTCAACCGCAACGCCCTCCACGGCTAGTAGTTGAAGCCAAGGCTGAATCGTCCGTACCCGAGCCAGTTCAACCACGCTGTCCTGCGCCTCACCGCTACCGCTCCAACTTCGCCACCCTCCACCACACCTGAGCTATTCCTCCAACACCGTCCTTCACCGCCTCAGATCTACTTCCCCTCCACCGACATACGACCACGGTAACACAGTCAAAATTTGGCCATGGGTTCATCCAAGCCTGCACCCTCCTCCAGAACATCGGTTTCCCCGGCAAAAAAAGAAGATCGGCACAACATGTGGAGGCGACCACACCGGCAACCGAAAATGGTACCCCTCTTCCCTTATTCGTGCAAATCTTACGTGTCTTCTTGCACGGTATTCATCCCATAGAAGACACTAGTTGACCGCTTCTTCTTGATACTAGATGTTCCTAGTAACTCGTGATGCACAAGGTTTCTCCTCATATACTATTTCACCTTAGCTAGAGGTCCGTCGCCCCCTGGATTTCAATTCCTACTCAGTTGATTCCCAATTAACGGAAGCATTCCCCGGCGTAACAGGCGCTAGTCCGCCTATTACGCCGGGGAAGCAGCGCCTCGGTGTTTATCTTATGGGCGTGTGGGGCCTCGAGCTACTGGCGCCCGATCTGGAGGTCGACCGGGATTAAAGGTATGGCCTGGGGGCGCTGCCATGCACGGCGGTGGTGTGAGGTCGAGGGGAGGGCGGGGCAGTAGAGGCATGCGTCTCGTCTGGTGGTCGCTGGCGGTTCAAGAAAGATCGTCAACGCTGACTGGCATGAGGTAGACGAAGGCCATCTGCCCGTTCCTTATAGATCGGACGGTTCATTAAAAAAAATCGACTGACCTATTTATTTTCAGTCGACTGTTATCTTGATATGACCACATGTGGTGGTGTGCTAGAGGAGTACCTGCATTTCTTGTGCTCATATCTTACAAAATCAAATGGAGTAGAATCTAATTTTGTTTGCCATGCAATGTTGTAGAGCTATCATATGTCTCATGTCATTTATTTTTCATCCACCTGCTATCTGCTACTTTTATAGTGCACTAGTTTTGCACACACTTCACCCATACTCTCACTATTGTGTTTTTATGCAAGGGTATTTCAGACTCTGCTGCTATGAGAGAAGCAAAAAAGAAAAGAGAGAAGTCGCTCCAGTGTCGTACTCGTATAGGCCAGACACGTTTCAGCCTTATAATAGGTGCAGTGTCAGCAGATGGAGACGGTAAACCTAGCTCTGGAGTTGATGACCTCCCTCGCAATGAACGACCATCCCAGGTGCTTGCTTTAACTCCGCGGTGTCATATGTGGTTGCATGTTCCAGATGGTGTCTAGCTTGTATTCGAAAGGCCGAAGTCGGTCTTTATTAAGATAAGGAAAGATATTTTTTACATGAACCACCATCCCGTGAGCACGAGAAGACAAATGGCTAGTCAGGGCACTGGTCGAGCCAGTGACAAGCCCAGCAAAGAGAGGCATCACCTGGAAGCCAAATAAAAAGCCGTGATGGTGGCGAAGCAGCCCGCCTCCCACCAGGCTCTCAGGTCCTAGATGATCATGCTCACCACTCTAGCCGGATGTCTAGCTTGTATTACTTCCAATTTGGTTAAATTGCATCTGCTTAGCTTACACATTATACCTTTGAATATGACATGCCTTTATGTTTTTGCTGCATACTAGTACGTCTGTGTATTAACCATGTTCTTACATCAAACAAATGTTCTTGTGTATCCCTCATCAATCACGATGAGGCAGTCAGGCAAGTGCATTACTCCTCATTTAAAGAATGCAGCGTCAGCCTCCCAACATGATTCGCAAGAAACAACAAGGCTAGATGAAGATAGTGAACGTAGCTCTGTAGTTGATTACCGCATTTCCCCTACACTAGCATCATAGGTGCTTGCTCTAACTTGGCAGCATGATATGTGGTTGCATTTTGCATATGGTGTCTAGATTGTAATTCTTCCAATCTGGTTAAACTGCATGTGCTATTCTGCTTAGCTTATACATTATACCTATTAATGTGACATGCCTTCCTGTATTTAGTACATAGTACATCTGTCTATTAAGCATGTCCTCACATAAAACTATTGTTTTTTTTCTATCCCGCATAAATCAATATAACAAGACACCTTCAGTATATGCAGTGTGATATTAGTTGCATCTTTGATATGATTTATAGCATGCGCTGCTTCTAATTTGTTGAAATGTCATTTATGATGGGACACTTTTAACTTGGCAGAGTCATATTGGTTGCATCTTTCACATGGTGTCTAGCTTCCATTGCTTCTTATTTTGTGAAATTGTTTCTTCTTAGTTTACACAAACAGTTGTGAATATGCCATGTCATCCTGTTTTTCATATTATTCCATCCTGGAATCATGTGTTCGCCTTACATCAAAGTAGTGATTGTCAGTATCATGCACGAATGAGTTCTGAAGAGTGAATTTTATTGCTTTTTCTTGTCAGTTTTACTTGACAATTCAAAATCAATAAAGCGGAAGGAAGTTAGCAAGGCAGCGGATGAAGGTGCTCCTTCCAAATAGAGGGCCTCTACAGATTCTACTCCTCCATCCCCCCAAGATGATTTCCAAGACAACACATGCATAGACACTCAACGTAGCTGTGTTGGTGATGAGCACGTCTCCCCTAGTGCACCATCATAGGTGCTCCCTCTAACTTGGTACTGTTATATGTGGTTGCATGTTATGTATGATGTCTAGCTTGTATTGCTTCTTTTTTTGTTGAATTTCATCTGCTTACTTTACACATTATACTTGTGACTAAGACACGTGTTCCTATTTCTAGAACATACAATATCTGTCTATAACACCATGTTCTTACATCAAAGTACATTTGTTATGAAGAACTAAATTGTTATTCGTTTTTCTTGTCGGCTTGACTTAACATGGCACAAAGAAAGAGGAAGCAAGACAGAACAACAGGGAAAGGGAAGCGGAACAATCCTGCAGATTCTGCTGGTACTGATGGTGCAATATAAGGTCAAAGTACAGCGGAAAATTGTACTGACAGGGTATCCCGTGCTACACGAGCTGCAGAACAAGCCAAACTGAAACAAATAGCTGCCACCAAACAAGCAGAGACAACCCTAGTTGTTGCAACACCTTCCACAGTACCACCAGCTGCACGATTTACTCGTTGGTCAACTCAGCTAGCAGCATGTTCCCGAGCTCCCTTGCCACCTGACACTACTTCCAAAGCACTCTTGACATAAGATGAGTTGGCAAGATCAGATGAACTTTGTGAGCTTCAACAGCAAGAAGGTAGTTGCTGGAGTCAAGTTACAGCTGCATGCTTCTTTATATGTAGTCTCATAGTTTGATGTACACTAACACTTCATATTATTGTTGTTAGACTAGCACCTACGCGCAAGAGGAAACAAACATCAGGGATAATGCTCGATAGGTTAACTAAATATAGAGGAGGAAGAATGGAGATCCGTTTTGAGGCAGGTTTAAAAAGGCCATGTGATGCTACAGAGTCAGCCAAGTTAGTATCAGAGGCAGCGGTTGCTGTTAGGTGTCATGTACGTATCCTCCCAACATGGATTCGGTACAAGAATGACAGACGAAACTCAGTTCAACACCTTCCTCGACCATTTATCTGTAAGTATGGTTATGTATGGAAACTAGTAATATCGTCTTGCTCTGTCTAATACTTTCTAGGTTGCTGATAATGAGACTCCCATAATTTTCAATAGATGAGGTTCAAGTTGGATAGCCAAGATGATGCAACCAGACAAGCTTGCACCCATGTTTTCAAGTCTGCTCTGCGACAATATTGGTATAACTTGAGGAAAACTCACTTTAAAGGCAAGGCTAATAGTGAACTTGCCCAAACATCTCCAGTGGAAAATATATCTGATGAAGACTGGAGAGGCCTCGTTAAACACTGGTCTGATCCAAAGTATCAGGTACATTATATATATGTGATCAGATCACATGTTGAAGTCCTATTTACGCATGTGCCACACATATCTATCTTCTTGTAGGTGAACTATTCAAAGAACAAGGCCAACCATACGAAAGTGAAATTCCAACAGACGACAGGATCTCGTAGCTATATTGCACACTGCGAGGCTCTTGTAAGTTGTTTCACTCTTTTCGCTGTACCATATTATCAGACCTATGTTGACTTGTTCCAAATGCAGAGGAAAGCTTGCAAGGAACAAAAAAGTACTTGAACCAAATGCTGTGGAAATCTTCAAGGTGTGTCACACCAGCAAGAAGAAGGGCATGACTACACCAGTCAAAGCTACTATTATAAGTCCTTAATCCTCATGCCTTTTAACTACTACTTACTTTGACTCGTGCCTTGAACTGCATGGTTTATAGCCAATGTCTATTACTCTTTTCAATTTTATACACAATTGTCTTAGCGTATCATTACACCTTACAAGGTTTAAAAGAGAGGAGTGATGTTCCTTTGATCTTGACCTGTAATCTAGTTCCGTGCTGGACTTGCCCACACAATGTTACAATTGTTTGTTTGTCTGTTCTTAGTTGTTTTGTTATATGAATGATGTCATACTATGCTTACCGTATTATAAACTTTTTCTCTTTATCCATAGCCCTCAATACAATGTGAAGAAATAGACAATACATTAGCGATGGTACATGGTCATATGTTTGGAACCTGGTTTTATTATGTACTTTGCAATAAAATACAACTATTATTTTACATGGCTTCACCAGAATAAGTTCTGTATATAGACCAAAGCTATTTTGTTTGGTTTTGCTGCCTCCTTAATATCTTCTGTTCTGGTACTACTAATGTAAAACCACATCTTTTCAGCGAGCTATGGAAAAAATGGTGGAACTGCCACCTTCTGAAGGTGGCGAGGCAACTATAACCGCAATGTCAACTCTTGCTGCACTGGGTTAGTACATGTCCACTAACAGTGCCAAAAGCACGTTCCTGAGTAATACTGGCTTGGTTGTTAAGGCAATCTCGTCCAAACTACCTCATGATCAAGATGTGCAAGCTCAAAAGAATGGTGTATCTACGCTCCAGACACAAGTCCATTCCCTAACAGAGACCCTTTATGAAACAAGGAGAGACATTGTTTGGTGTTGTCAAGATATGCATGGTTTTGAAACCATACTATCAGACAATTGCTATGTTGTTCAGGACCCAAGGAGAACTGAAGGCGAAGGTTATGGTGCTCCATCGGACAATATAGCTTGAAAACATAACAGTCGGGTCAAATGAACTGAGCTTCCAAACTTTTGGTGGTGCATTTATCTGCTAGATTGTTAACTTTTATGCCAACCTTTGTTTTGTTTTATAGTTGTAATTTGTTTTGGTGCGATACAAAATTTGTTCTTAACATGCAGCCACCGGCTGAAGAAAACAGCAAGCCATTTTTGTGTAGTGTAGGGGTGTTCCCTATATTTGCACTGGTGGTGAAGTTTGATGCCCACTGGTTGTAGTTAACATGGGCCTCCTACGGGCCGTAGAAACAATGGGCCTTCTAAGGGCCGTAGAGACAATGGGCCTTCTACGTGGCGTGGAAACAATGGGCCTTATATAGGCCGTAGACACAATGGACCTTCTATGGGACATATCATCAATGGGCCTTCTACGGGCCGTATGATCGGATGGCCAAACATGGGCCAATAACAGACCACATTATGGTCGTAAATGGGCTAGAGTTGAAATCGTTCATGGGCCAACCATAACGGGCAGTATTTTGATGACGCTATGAAAACAACCCAACGTATTAATGGGCCACAAACGGGCCGACTATAACCATGGGCTGAATTTGGCCCACGAGCACAAAATGACAGTAACGGGCCGTAAGTAAACGAATGTGGAAATGAGCCCAAGAATAAATGGGCCCCGAGAAGGACGAAAGATAACATGGGATGGAAACGGCCTAATGGAATAATGGGCATAATTGATACACTGTTCATTATGGGCCAGTTTCACCATGTGCCGTTAATGGGTATAAAGTGATACACTGTTCATTACGAGCCAGTTTTACCATGGGCCGTTAATGGGCCGAGAGTAATAAGGGCCTCATACGGGCCGAAATACGTCATGGGCCATACATGGGCCAGAAGTTAAAGCGGGCTGGAATTATATTGGACGGCCCAGATGACGCTACTGGGCCTAATTCGGATAGGCCGTAAATGGGCCCTAGGTTAGTGGGATGTAAATGGGCTATATGCGAACATGCCGTTAACAGGCTTGCCGTGGGCTGGCCTGCCACCTTTTGACCAAGTCAAACGGGCCGACCTTTTCACAGGAATGGGCCTCTGTTGGGCCGTGCCATATGTCGACGTATCATAGGCACTTTGGGTCCAATGAGTGGATGACATCTGTCCCAACGGTGAGCTGACACATGTTTCCTCCAGCCAATGATGATTTTTTACATGTGGAAAATCCCCACTGGTCGGGGCTGTTAACGGGTTATCGGATCCAAAACCGGACACGATAGCTTAACGTCGTTCCGTTACAGTGGATGCCACGTGTCGGTCACCCTTGAAGAAAGCACTTCTGTGACGCGTGATTTATCGGCATGGAAGTGGACACTTCCGTGATGATAATTTTGGTAATGTCATGGAACACTTCTACGATAGCACAGGTATGACTATCTTGATTCTGTCATAAATTTGTCATGGATGTACATGCATGACAGAAAACGTGACCTACTATGACAAACACGTATCATCACAGAAGTATATTTTTTTTGTAGTGGCAACCGGCGTGCCATACCTGATCCTCAATGCTTGCGCTGCTCTCCGGGCGAGTCGCGATCTCCTCGACGATCCCATGCCATTTGTTGCACGCCGTCTGGATGAGCCCCCAATGGTTCGCCATCGCCTTTGACCCGCGATGCATGTGGATGCCTTTGAAGTAGGGGTCGACGAGCTTGCGCTCATCGAACTTGGCCTTAATGCGCTCCCAATACGTGTCGATGCTCTGGTTTGTGCCGGTGATCGGGTCGAGGTATACGACTTTCCATGCTTCGGTGAGACACCCTTGTTAGACATAATCTTGACATGCACAAGTTTGTTAGCCGGGCCATGCATGATTGTTGGTTAGTAGCTTGGTCAAGTCGTGTGTGGCTGTTAGAGAGTTTCCAGTAGAAGATAAGGTCGGTGATTAGTGCGTCCAGGTTGTTACGTGAGGTGAGTGCATGGTGGTTGTTGCCGTGCATGTAGCTAGCTTAGTGCATGCTAGGTGCGTGGAGTTAGTGGCCGGGTGTGCCGGCCTGGTCGTCTGTGTGCACGGGTATAAAGCTCCCCTCTGTGTACTCTTGTATGATGAGGTGTGTAGCCATGTAGCCATTGTTAAGAAGAAAAGGATTGGGGTGTTCGTGCGCCCGTGGCGGCGTTTGTGTGCCGGCCGAAAATTTTTGTGTCCACTGTTTTTCTTCTTCCACCTCCATTCGAGTGAGAGGAGCGGTAGCTAGAGGACTGCGGTTCCAACAATTGGTATCATGAGCTTGGTGTCTTGGGCGTGCTTGCCGTGCTGGAGGCATGGCAGCGATGGCGGCGCTCGCCGGCAGCTGCGCGACAAAGCTCCGAGCGATGTGTCGGCTCATGGAGGTGGGCGGCGCTGTGGCTGTCATGGCACATGGCGGAGGTGGCGGGTGGTGACGTCGTACGTGCGGCGACCGCAGAGGCCGCTGAGGCGCTGCGTGGTGGCGCGGTGGCGTGGAGGCACTGCATGGCGGCATGGAGGCCGCGGCAGCGAGTCAGGCATGACCGGTGCGTGTTATGGGTGCGCACTGGACGCGTCAGGCGCGTCGGGACCATGGGGCGTGCGGTGAGCGCACTGGTGTGGTCGGGTTCGTCGGGCGCATTGGATGCGCGCGGGACGTGCGGGACGCATTGGTGTGGTCGGGCTCGTTGCGTGCGCGCGGGACGTGCGGGACGCACTGGGACGGTCTGGCGCGTCAGGTGTGCGCGGGACGTGCGGAGCGTCGAGGGACGTCAAGCGTGTGTCGCCGGTGGAGAAGGAGCTCGGTGTGTGTCGCCGGAGTCGTGGCGGAGCATGGTGTGACTGGCGTCGGTGCGCCAGGTCGGTTCCGCGGTCTGGGTCACGCTCGTGACGACGACAATGACAAGAGCTGCAACAACTCCGGCGACGGCAAATCAAGATTAGGGGGAGACTGTTAGACATAATCTTGACATGCACAAGTTTGTTAGCCGGGCCATGCATGGTTTTTGGTTAGTAGCTTGGTCAAGTCGTGTGTGGCTGTTAGGGAGTTTCTAGTAGAAGATAAGGTCAGTGATTAGTGCGTCCAGGTTGTTACGTGAGGTGAGTGCATGGTGGTTATTGCCGTGCATGTAGCTAGCTTAGTGCATGCTAGATGCGTGGAGTTAGTGGCCGGGTGTGCCGGCCTGGTCGTGTGTGTGCACAGGTATAAAGCTCCCCTCTGTGTACTCTTGTATGATGAGGTGTGTAGCCATGTAGCCATTGTTAAGAAGAAAAGGATTGGGGCGTTCGTGCGCCCGTGGCGGCGTTCGTGCGCCGGCCAGAAAAATTTTGTGTCCACTATTTTTCTTCTTCCACCTCCGTTCGAGTGAGAGGAGAGGTAGCTAGAGGGCTGCAGTTCCAACAACCCTTGCTCCTTGGACGCCCACTTGATGCGCGGCTTGCTGGTCCTGGCCATCCCCTTCTTCTTGTTCTTCCGTTTCCTCGCCGGCGCCGGCTCCTCCTCCTCATCCTCGTCCTCCTTCTCCTCCTCATCCGGCTCCTCCTCGCCGTAGTCGAGCTTGCCGTCCATATCGCCGTTGAGGTCTACCGTGTCGTCCTGCGCAGTGAACCCGGGGGACGCGGTGGCGGCGGCCGAGCCTGCCGTGATGATGTCGTCCATGTCGGCTTCGGTTGCGTCGGTCTCGCCGAGGTGCGACGTGGAGGCTTGAGAGAAGGGCAGCACGCCACGGTGGAGAGGGGGCGTCGGGAAGGATGCGTAGGCCGGCGGTGAGTAGTTGTACGGAGGGTACTGCACACCGGTGAAGGCGGGCGAGGGTGTCCGCTGGGCCAAGTGACCATGGGGGAAGGTGATGTTGGGGTTGAACCCACCGTGTGTGTCCCCATCGATGTAGCCCGGTGACGGCGAGCAACCCAGGATTGCGGCAAGGCCGAGAAGCCGGCCGAAGAGCCGACGCTTTGCTGGCTCTAGGGCGCGTACTGGCCGTGGACGCCGGGTGGATTCATCATCCCCACGTGAGCTGCCTCGGCATGTTCGGTCGAGTGCTCCGCCTGATCCGCCGCCGCCGCAGCCGCGAGCGCCATCCTGTCCCTGGCCTTCTTGGTGTTGGCCCTGTTCTGCCGGTCGGTGGTGACTGCCTCTCGACACTGAACTTCAGCCCTCCAGTCGGCATTGGACATGCCCGGGGGCTTGGACGGCGGCGCCCTCGGTTTCCTCTGCTTCGGCTAAGCGACGGTGGTGGTCGCACCTGTCACGGTGCGAGGACCACGTACTTCTTCGGCAGCATGGCGGGGAGGAGAGTGGGAGGAGATTTGTGGGAGGAATGGAGAGAATGAGAGGGAAGCCGGGGGGAGCGGGCAGAAACGGCAGGAAAAGGCCCTCCTCTCACCGACAAAGCGGCCCCATGCACCCTTCTCGCTTGTGTCGGCGCCCCCAGGCTCCCCCCAGCGCGCCAGATTTTACTCGGGTGCGTCGGCTATTATTTTGGCCCAACCCTGCGAAAAAGGGACTCCTGGGGACGCAACTGGGCCGATTTTCTCCTGCCGGAGCTCGAAAATCTCCTGGGGTCTGTTGGGGGCGCGGCTAGAGATGCTCTAAGGACGGATGGAGTAGGTCAGAAGCAACTAAAATATGGACATGTACCACACGTTATTAATTTCTTTCATGTAGTATGTTTGTGCTTATATTTATATGTAAAAACGAGTTGCTTGTAATTAAGCTTGTGTCCCCTGACATGGATGAAATGGATACTAATGGCGCACCTGACATGTGGTGCGCCACTACTATATAGCAGTGGCGCAGCATGTGCAGGTGCGCCATTAGTGTGGAAGACACTAATGGTGACCAGACACATGGTGCGCCACTAGTAACAATTTTTTTTCATTTTTCCAAACATACTAATGGCGCATCCAGGCACAGTGCGCCATTACAAGTTCTAACTAGTAATGGCGCACCAGCCACACAGTGCGCCACTACTGTATTTTTTTATTCTTTTTTTTTGCAAAACTACTAATGGCGCACCGTGACATAGTGCGCCATTACTAGTTTAAAACTAGTAATGGCGCAGTATGCCACAGTGAGCCATTAGTATATATATATTTTTTTGCAAAACTACTAATGGCGCTCCACCAGCAGGTGCGCCATTAGTAACCAGGGTTACTAATGGCGCATTTTCAGGTGGTGCGCCATTAGTAACCTGGGACCAACAAGATATTTTGGACAGCCACACCTACCCACTCACTTTCCCCACTTCATTCTCTCCACCTCCTCCTCCAAGCTTGTCTCGGCTACCTCCTCCTCACCTTATTTGCACCATAGATTCATCCAAATTAAGTGGTTAAATTACCTTTTTTATAGGTAAGTAATGGGGGAAGCTATCTTTATGTTGTTCTCCCTCCAACAACGTGCACATGCACTTTTGTGGCCTAGCTAGATCTATGTATGTTTGTGGTGTTGCATATGTTTGTGGTGTTGCATATATGTTTGTGTTTGCAGGTACCGGTATTTGAAATGCGATAGTTGCAATATTTTGCCGGAATGTTGATTCATTTCCGTTTCGGAGAGAAGTTTGGGACTATGCATTCTTTTTGGTCCTATTTTTAGGGAAAGTCATGCCAAATTTTTTCTTGGTTCTAAAATATCGTTTTGCTCTACCCCGCAGGCGACCATGGTCTGCACGATGACCGAAGGCATCGTGAATAGGTTTTTGAGCTCCACGAAGGCTGAGATGCTTCAAAAGAACGACACGGAGATAAGATGTCCGTGTCGAAGATGCAAGCTGAAGAGCCTTATTGCGGACCCGGATTCTGGGCAGGTGCGGGACCACCTGCTCTTGCGTTGTTTCATGGATGGCTATCGGTGGCAAGGTGATGAAGATCACTATGAAGTCGTCCATGGTGGCCGGGCAAGAAATGAGGAAGGTCAGCAAGACAACCAATGCGGCTCGGGCGGGCGAGAAGACGAAGAATCTCTAGGACATGATCACGACGGTGATGATGTACACAGTCATCATGTAGAAGATGTCGGACATGATGATGAGGAAGATGCCAGAGCAGATGAAGGGAATGATCATGAAGATGAAGATGCTGGCGGAGCAGACAATGATGGACCATCGATGGGCTGGGTGCAGGACCCTCATATTCAAGAGCTGCTTCTCAAGCAGACGGATAACGCAAGAGCTGCCGCCCGAGAGAAAGCCAAGCTGGATCAACTGGACATAGACGCGGTTACTCCATTGTATGAAGGATGCATGCCCGAGTATACCCGCCTGAAAGTAACGCTCATGGCTCTGGAGATGAAGGTAAAACACAAAATGACCGACGCATGCTTCGACGAGAACATGTCATTCTCGCACGAACGTCTTCCCAAGGGGAACAAGTGCCCCACCAGTTTCGAGGAGGCAAAGAAAATTGTGTGTCCTATGGATTTACCGCACGTGAAATACCATGTGTGCATGAACAATTGCATCATTTATAGGGACGAGCACGCAGAGTCTACCATATGTCCGGTGTGCGGCATCACTCGATACAAGAAGAGGAAGAAAGCTCCTCGAAAATCAGTGTGGTACTTTCCGATCACTCCTCGTCTGCAGCGGTATTTCGCGGACCCTAAGGTAGCAAAGCTCCTGCGTTGGCATGCGGATAGGGAGGAGAAGAAGCGAGAAGATGACGTAAATGATCCGGAGATAAATAAAAAAGACAGGATGGGAGCCAGTGGCAAGCGTTGAACTTCGAACACCCAGAATTTGGGAAGGATCCAAGGAACATCGTGTTGGGCGCAAGCACCGATGGAGTCAGTCCGTTTGGCAGCCAAAGAAGCACACATAGCACCTGGCATGTGTTCGTGTGGATGTACAACCTTCCCCCCTGGTTGTGCATGAAGAGGAAGTACATTCACATGAGTATGCTAATTGAAGGGACGAAACAACCAAGGAACGACATCAATCTGTATCTGGGGCTGCTAAAAGAGGAGCTAGACACGCTGTGGAAAACGCCAGCCAATAAGTGGGACGCCGCAGAAAAAGAATATTTCCCTATGAGAGCCGCACTACTCACGATGGTGCACTACTATCTCGGTTACGGATATCTCGCGGGGCAGGTGGTCCACGGATTTTCTGGATGCGTCAGGTGCACGGATGACACAATGTATCGCCAGCTAGATAGAGAGCCTGGGTCTTTGAAAACCATGTTCATGGGACATCAAAGGTGGCTTCGCGACGATGACCCGTGGAGGAAACGCAAGGATCTGTTCGATGGTGAAACCGAACCCTGAAGACGCCCGCGTACGAGGAGCAGTGAGGAAATAGACGAGCTGTTGAAAAATTGGAAAGATTGCCCACTGCCGGGAAAGAAGCAAAAGGTGCCAGAGCCGGAAAAGAAGTGAAAGGCACCAGAGCCGCTGCTGAAGGTATGGAAAACGAGGTATGTTTTCTAGGACTTGCCGTACTGGAAGATCCACCATGTGCCTCACAGCGTTGATGTCATGCATATCATGAAGAACGTGTGCGAGAGTCTGCTAGGTACCCTGCTCAACATGCCAGAGAGGACCAAAGATGGGACAAAAGCAAGGGCAGACTTGAAATCAATGGGCATCAGGGAGGAGCTTCATGCTAATGATGATGATGATGATGAGGCGAAGCAGGACACGGAAAGTCGTCGCAAAGGCAAAAAGTCCAAGAAGACCGAAAATGACTACCCTCCCGCGTGCTTCACTCTAAGGCAGGAGGAGATCGATCAGTTTTTCACCTGCCTCGTAGGAGTAAAACTTCCTTACGGTTATGCGGGGAAGATAAGCAGATACCTAGACCCAGTGAAGCAGAAGTTCAGCGGGATGAAGTCTCACGACTATCACGTGCTGATGACGCAGATACTTCCAGTTAAAATCCGTGGGATCATGGACGCGCATGTCCGTGAAACGCTATTTGGCCTATGCAACTTTTTCGACGTCATCTCTCGAAAGTAGGTTGGCGTGAGGTAACTCAGAAGGCTACAGGAAGAGATCGTGGTGATACTATGCGAGCTTGAGATGTATTTCCCGCCCGCATTCTTCGACGTTATGGTGCATCTGCTGGCCCATATCATGGAGGATATCATCCAACTCAGGTCCACATTCCTGCATAGCATGATGCCATTCGAAAGGATGAATGTTGTCATCAAAGGATACGTTCGCAACATGTCACGTCTAGAGGGAAGCATAGCCAGGGCCTTTCTGACCGAAGAGTGCATCTCCTACTGCACGAATTATCTAGGCATCGAGAACCCTGTTGGTCTGCCCGTCAACAGGCACCTCGGCAGGCTCGCTGGATGGGGTCACTATGAGGGTTCGCCGCGAAATGCATATCGACTTCGAGGGTCGACTCGCCGACTTTGAAAGAGAAAACCTAGTCACGCTACAACACACAGACGTGGTCGATCCTTGGGTGGTAGAGCACACAACCTTTATTGAGAAGACGTACAATGACGGAGGCCTTTAGAGGACAGACGGAGATATAATCAAAGAGCACAACTCATGTTTCACGTGTTGGTTCAAGCAGAAGCTTCTATCGTACCCTTTACATGAGGATTCTTCCGCGGAAGAACAACTATTATTCGCCTTGTCACAGGGCGTCGAGCACAAACTGATGACATATGAGGCGTACGATATCAACGGCTACACATTCTACACCGAGGGAAAGGACATGAAGAGTGATCGTTATCAGAACTCCGGGGTAGCGATGGAATCCTACACCGGTAATGACAAGGACAGATACTATGGAAGGATCGAGGAGATCTGGGAGCTGAGCTACGCTGGAGGGAAGGTCCCGATGTTCCATGTCAGATGGGCCAAGAACGTCATGAAAAAGACCGTTATTTCACCACCATGGTAATACCCGAAGCCAAATCCAAGACCGCGGGCGCAAACGTCACTGCGAAAAATGAGCCATGGGTACTGGCTTCCCAAGTCGACCAATGCTTATTCATTACCGACCCGCCAAAGCCCAGTCGTGTTGTCGTGAGGAGAGGCAAAAGGAAGATCATCAGAATGGATGGAGTCGCCAATGAGCAAGACTTCGACAAGTACGGCGACCCAAAGATGGAACATGACGACGATGATGAAGTATCAGCATACACCACAAGAAGAAGCAGGACCACCCTACCTAAAGGACGTCCGTCCGTTCAAGAGAAGAACTCCATTTACGAAAAATATGGGCAAGAAGATTGTGAACAGATAGCTAGCTAAGATCGATTGTATTTAAATTGTAGCCTTCATTTCTCTATTGTATTTCATGGGCACTTTTTGAACTGATGAATGTTTTCAAATTTCATGGACACTCGATCTCGATCCCCCTCCATCTCGATCGATATCCCACCTCGCCAGATCTGGTCCCCCTCGCCGCCGAGCACCCCCGCACCCTCTCCCTCGGTCCACCGGCCGCCGCCGACCCCCCGCACCCTCCCCCGCTCCACCGCTGCCGACGACCCCTCGCTCCACCGGCCATCGCCGCCGACCCCCCGCACCCTCGATCCCCCGCTCCACCGCCGCCGCCGACCCCCCGCACCCTCTCCCCCGCTCCACCGGCTGCCGCCGCCGACCCCCGCACCCTCCCCCGCTCCACTGCCGCCGATGACCCCCCGCACCCTCCCCGACCCGCTCCACCGTCACAAATGAATGCAACTAAAATTGCAAAAAAAAACAAATTTGATTATATTTTCAAGTAACAAATTTGATGATATTTTCAAATAATAAATTTGATGATATTTTTTCATATTCATAAATATTTTCAAATAACAAATTTGATGATATTTAAAAAAATTTATTACTGTTTTTATTAAAAATTATTACTATTTCATATTCATATTCATATTAGATGCAACAAAAAATAAAAATAAAATTACTTATGGCGCACCTCTGGCTAGTGCGCCATTGCTATATAAAAAAAAGATTACTAATGGCGCACCTCTGGCTGGTGCGCCATTGCTATATAAAAAAGATTACTAATGGCGCACCGCTGCGGGGTGCGCCATTAGTAAGCTTCCCCCCTAGCTAATTCCTTCGTCTCCCTCTCGCCAGATCCGCTTCGCCCCTCTCCCTCTCCAGATCCACCCGCGCGCTGCCCCGATGCTGCCGCCCCGACCCCCCCCCCCCGACTCCACCCCCGCCGCCCCCGCACCCCCACCACCGCAGCTCCCCCTCGTCGCCGCCCACGCACCCCCACCACTACAGCTCCCCCACGCCCCGAGCCGGAGGAGGAGGACGAGGAGGAGGAGGAGGAGGAGGAGACGACAACCGCCTCTACCTCAGCTCAGCCAAGCCACGCGACGCCGAGCCGAGCGCCGCCTCCCTCGCCGTCCCCCCCTTCACCCGCGCCCGCACCCTCGACGTCCTCCCGCCCAAGCCGAGACGCAGAGACAGGCGAGTGGAGAAGCACGCCGCGTGTCACCGGAGCTTCAACGCCCAGCCGCTGCCGGAGCTTCAACGCTGGCGTCTTCCTCCATTCCTCCATCCCCTCCCCAAGTGATTCCTCCCTTCTCCTCCACCCCTCCCCTGCAAACCCTAGGGCCATGGCGGTATGTTAATGTTAATGTACATCACTAGTCCATATGGGATTGGCTTGTCTGTAACCGAGAGATGGTTTTTATTCACTAAAACTAGCTTGCCATTCATAAGGCCAATGGAAGAACTGTCGGTAGCTAATCTTGTCATTGTGTAAAACTGTTAATTAGTTACCATGTTCATGTGTTGATGCATGGTTGTATTGTGGTGTGTCATCCTGGTGTAAATGCACATGATGGAGCAAGTGTGAAGATGCTGCAACTTGTTGTGGCTGGCATTGCTTTTGCTAGGGTTCGGTGAATTTGTATGTTAGGTCACTGTGTAGTTGGCAGCTAAGATTCAGTGAATTTGTATGTCGGTTCACTGTGTAAGACAGCTAGAGTTGAGTTGGTCTTGTTCGAGTTGTAGTAGTACAGAACATGATCACCTGCAACAAGTTTTAGATTAGAGGCAAGTTCCTGCCAAGTTTTAGTAATATGGTTCAGAGAGTGGTAACTATTTGGTCAAACAAACATCTTCCTGTCTTGATATGAATTTTTATTTTTGGTTATTTCTGAGAACTTTTAGTACATGTCTTTGTCATGGCTAGAAGCCTAGCTAGAACTTCTGACAACTTTGAAGCAAGAACGTTCAGAGAGATTATTCCATGGAATAGCTGAATTGTAATACTATTATTCATTTATGATAGTTTGTGAGATGCAGAAATAGATAAATTGAAGTTTGTAATGGCTAACAACCAGACATGTGAATCTGTTCTTGATACTCCTTTTCCCTTTTCTTAGAATCATCATATACAAAATAGAAGCTTTCTAACATTTGCATATTTCAGGTTTCCGAGGAGGTAAAGGAAGTGAAGTTCAGACAGTGCAGCAGCAACACCTCCAATGTGAGAAATATGTTCCTATTTATATTTTTTTGCTAGATGTGCTCTTGTTACTTGTTACTCTCGAACTTCAGCTCTTGTTACTCTAGATCACCCGCAACAAGGTGAGAAATATGTTCGAGTTGTAGATTGTGAATTTCTAGAATGAATCTCTCTTATATTCAGTTTCATCTGGGAGAGAACTTCAGCAACAAGTTTTGTAACCATTGCAGTAGTACAGAATAAGATCACCTGCAAAATTTTATGGGTAATGAGTTAAGGAGAAACAATAAATCTTAAATATGCATGATTGAAACTACCTACTAAGATAACTTACACTACAAGAAATATGTCAACTTGTGACCAGCACTATTGGTCACTGAATGGTCACTATTTTCAATTTGTGACCTTTTTGTGACCAAAAACATAAGGTCAAAAGCTGGCGGTCGTAAACTGACTATAGCGACCTTTCTTCTGGAATGGTCATAGACGTTTATGACAAAAATACGTCTACTATGGCTTTTTGGTCACTAGCAACCTCCCCGGGCCACGTAGGCATCCAGCGTGGCAATCTAATGTGGCACAAGATTCAGCCGGGTCCAATTAGGTGTCTATATGGGCCGAGCCCATTAATTCAGCCCACTTATATTTTTTTCCTGATAATTTTTAATAGCTACGTGGGCCTAGCAAGCAATTCGGCCTTTTTATTTTCTGGGTCGTGGCCTTTTTGGCTCAACAATTACTTTTTTAAGACGGATCCAATAGTCAAATGGGTCCTAATTGAGTGGGTCCCAATGGTCAGGGTCAGATTCTTGAGATTTCAATTTTCTAGTAAATAAAAACAAATATTTAAATCAGAACAGATTGAAAAGAGAAGTAATACTTCAAATAGATCAAACAACCAAATTTGGTACATTACAATCAAACATAGTTCACACCACGTTTATAATCGAACATACTTCACATCAGGTTTACAGCCACCAAGAACACAACTAAATTGAGCGTTTCAACTAAATATCTATAAAATTATAACTAGCTCCAATGAGCTAGAACTAAATGCTTCTTCACTTCTTCATCCTAGAGCTTGCGACGAAACATGAACGAACGCCAACATCTACATGTTATAGAACAAAACAATGGTTAGGGACAAAATAAAAGCAATCAATGAAACAAAACAGGACTGCACCATATCACAGGAAGTTCCATATGAGCTAGAATATGGCCAACTGCACTATGCACTGCTCATACATGGATATATGCCTACTAATATTAACATACTGATCTAATACAGAGCATAGGCATCATGCATACCCTAAGCATATACAAACAGATGGTATTCAAGATGATGTGTTGCATATGCAAAATAAATCAAGAAACTACAAGAGGGAACAGGAAACAGAGCCTCAAACTATTCACTTGTCATGTTTTGTCCGCCATTTGGAGATCGACACGCACCAAGAAAACAAACATGATTGTTTTATTCCTTTTGGATTAAAACAGGAATATGGTGTTCCACCTTATACTACAACATCATCAGGATTAAAACAACAAATTTATAGTCAGAGTGCTGGATGAGACAAATATCAATTGAAACGAACTTGAACAGGTGAGCCAGGGATAAGTAGCAGCAGGAAAATAATGGTACATTCACAACTTAAGTTCAGGAAAATATCACCACATGTATCAATATACATGCAACAATAGTATCATTGAGTACAGCAAAACAATAGCTTGACCCATACAAGTCACAACTCTAAAGAAAGAAAGAAAGAACAAGTTTAGCTACCTATGTATTCATAGTTGAGAGCTAAGAAATTTGTTTGTTTATGCTGTAACTGACAGACCTAGTACAAGAAACAAGCAAAGTGAAACAGTATTGACCAATTCAATGGCAATACAAGCTAAGCAACTTAGCTAGTAGGTGACCATCCAATCCATGATGCAGCAGCAGGTGCAAATATGATATGATGTGAAGAAGAAGCTAGCTGGAGAGGTTGGGGATGAAACCAAAATTACAAACCATTGTCGGACCTTGCATCACCACTGTTTTATCGTTTTATAAGCAACCGGAAACTATGCAGAGAGCAAACTGGACAGTAAATGAATTATCAAGCAGAGCAAAACAGCAGCGTGGCCATCAACTCATAGCCCTGAAGAAAGAAAGAACCAATAGGGTCAGCTACTTATTTATTCAAAATTGAGAGTTGAGCAACCATCAGAAAACTAAAGATACTGCTTAGCTAACTAAATAACACATCATTCAGTCACAAGGTATAATTCTGATTATAATATAAGCAAAGAACTAAAGACACTGCGTACTTAGAACTCAATTAAAAGTGAGAATGGTTTATGAAAACAATCTGATTTTATTTGTTTACATTAGTAAAAACAAGTCTATCAGGTAAGATCAAGAACACTAATACTAACACACACATATCTTCCTTTATGTGAACAAGTGTGCTTCCTTCATTAATTAGTAGTAATTGTTCCATGCTAATACAAGCACACGCCCTGGCCTATCGAAGTCCGAATCTAATTAAATCGCACCATGGACTTGTCATATCACCAAGGCAAGTACTAGTAAATCTTTGCACCATTTTTCAGATAGATAAAAATGTAGTTGTACTCATCATAACTAGCATTGTGTAGCAGCGCTAGAAGAAAGGCAGTTTTTAGTATACTACATGGTGTGTCAAAAAAATTCCAAATTTCTATTCTGTTATTTCCAAGTACCAAACGCAAGCTACAGAACGAATCACATAACTGCTATAGTGATTCTATCCAGATTCTGAAACCATGTGGAAGTATAAATGGATCTTCAATAGCCATTATTTAAACTGATCAGAATTGCAAAATGCCACCACCAGATCAGAACTCACGTAAACCTACAGACCAGGAAAACGCAACACAAGTTGTATGCTCACCTTGTCACTTAAACCTACATACCAGATCAGCACGGCAATGGTTTCTCATCCGCCATGCCTTTGAAGACGAGGAACCTGAGCAACTAGAACTTGAAGTATATGAAGCTCCCCTTGATGTGCGTGAAGTAGCAGCCGAAGCTGCAGCCCACCACGCACTGCCACCCCGGGCCATGGATCATGTCGAACTCCTGCAGTGCAGCCATCCAAATCAGATCCAATCATTCGGCAACACTGGCGCAACTAACTGCTGATTTATGTTCAAGTACATCGTTCTTTCTCTTGGAAGACTGTCTCTAGCTTGTTACTTGCAGATTCAGAGGCTATAGATTTGGGGGCGGTATTGGCAAGTTTCTCACCTTCTTGATGTGCGCCGTGATGCTCCGGCATTCGAGGACGTCGAAGCGGTCGAGCGCCCTGGACGCCGCCGACGTGGCCTGCAGCTGCATCTTGGCCGGCATGTCGGTGTCCTCCACCGTCGCCTTCCCTTCCAGCATCCTACTTGCTCAAGTGGACGAACAACCGCGCGCATGGACCGGAGGTTGGGGGAACAGCCGCTACAAGCACAGAGAGTGAGAGAGGGGGGGATAGAGGTGAACCACCACCATACCAAATCAAGAAAAAAAACTGAAATCTGAGAGGGGAGATGGGTCGGACCTTGAGGAGCAGAGGGAGATTTGGGAGACCGTGATGGATTTGGGAGGGGGAGACCATCCAGGTCGCCATGGGATGGCTCGCCGGAGAGGAGATCGCTGCTGCCGGCGCGCATCCTTGCAGGTTGAACAGGACCCCGTGGTGTTGCCTCTGGATGAACAGGACCCCGATCGATCGAGCCGGTTGGGGCTGGATGAACAGGACCACCCCGTGGAGGGCAAGATGAACAGTAGACGGTGGAGGGCAGGATGAACAGTAGCCCGTGGAGAGGGCTGGTTGAACAGTAGCCGGTGGAGTAGCGCGCGGTGGAGGCTGGATGAACAGGAGCTTGTGGATGAATAGTCGCAAGTGGAGGCTGGAGGAGGTCGACGGTGGATGAACAGGAGCTTGTGGAGGCTGGAGGGGGTCGACGGTGCAGATGAACAGTATCCTGTCGAGCCCGATGAATAGGACCCCCGTTTCGACCGTAGCGCTCCAACACAAGTCCGTTTCTTCCGTTTTGCAGTACGTCACACCCCTCCCGATCAACAGGACCCCCGTTTCGACCGTAGGAGGTCCCACTACTAGGGAAAAGCCTATACACAGAATTTTACCAGTAGCGTTGTACAAAATCAAGCGCTGCTGCTACTTAGTAGCAGCGCGCGTGAATAAACCGCGCTACTGCTATGACTTTAGCAGTAGCGCGTACTAGTGAAAAGCGCTGCTGCTATGTTTGAACTGGGCGCACATGGCTAGCCCAACCTAGCAGTAGCGTGTATAATGGCCCAGCGCTACTGCTAATCTCCTTAGCTGCAGCGCGCTTACGTGTAAAGCGCTGTTGCTAACGGAAATAAAATAAAGTGAAAAACAAGTAGAAAAGTAAATGAAAATGAAAGAAATAGAAAAAGGAGAAAGGGAAAAAATAAAATGTAAAGAAAAATAAAAGAAAAAAGGGAAAAAAGGAGAAAGGAATAGCAGTAGCGGGTTTCAGTAAACGCGCTATAGCTAACTTAGCTATAGTGCGTTTCCGGAAATGCGCTACCGTTACGTTAAACTTAAACAGCGGTTTCCCCCCACCCCGCCCCCCGGCCACCAATTCTTCCCCAAATCATCCCTCGCCCTCGCCGCTGTCTCCTCACCGCCGCCGCCCGAGGCCGCCCTCAGCCTCACCGCCGCCGCTCGAGTCTGCCCTCAGCCTCGCCGCCGCCGCCCGAGGCCGCCCTCAGCCTCACAGCCGCCTCCCAAGGCCGCCCGTCACGTCACCGTCGGCGCCCTCCACCTCACCGCCGCCCGAGCCCGCCCAGGACTGCCCTTGCCCGTGCCCGAGCCCGCCCTCTCCGCCCCTGCCTCCGTCACCGAGCACCTCCCCGCCACCGTCTCTCCCCTCTCTGTAAGTCCCCCACCCCTCCCCCTCACTCATCTCTCTCTGTATTTTAGAGAAAAAATTAGATGTTAATTAGATGTTTTTCAGTTAGGGCACTAGAGTTTTGCTAGGTTAATTAGGTTAGTAGTGCTGCTAGTAGTATTGGTACAGTAGGCTAATTAGGTGATGTTAAATGAATAACCTAAATGAATGAAATTAGTAGTTAACTGGAAAAATTTCCTTTCATCATTATAGAGCACTAAAGTTAACTGAATATTGTTCTATTAGTAGTTAAATGAATTTTCTTCTACACTGTTTGCACATGTGGTTGCTCGTGTATATTTGGACACTGTTTGCAGGGAATGATGCTTAGTGGCCTATGTTTTGCCGGAATGTTGATTCATTTCTTTTCCAGCAAATTTCAGGTTCTCGATTTGTCCACTTTTTAGCAAAGCTCATGCCGAAATTTTCCGTGAATTTCGGCATGACTTGTGCTACAAACTAGGACATATCGAGTGCCCGCGATTTGCCGCACCAGGAAGGAGTCAACATTCCTGCAAAACAGTAGGCCTTTTTTATGTCATTATTAATTTTATTAGGTCTATAATTAATTGACTAGATTTAATCATAGGAAACATGGCTAGCAACGATGAAGGACAGGGTTCTGGTGATTGCGACGACGCCTACCGGGCGGCAGACAATTTTTTTAGCCTTACCGATGATCAACCGATGTTATTGCTGGGCCGACCGGTGGCATCAGGGACTGAGACCGACACGCAGACCGGTGTTGAGACTGAGACCGGTGCTCAGACTCAGACCAGCATCGAGACCGGCGCTGAGACTGAGACCGGCGCTGCCTCGGGGAGCGAAGCCGGTGTAGAACCGAAAGCAAAGAGGCAACGGGTTCCTAACAAACTCAGGACTACTAGAGTGGTGGTCACAGAGGTGGACGACAGCAATTTTGAGCCAACGGCGCCGGAGGAAGCGCGTCGATGCTACGGCAATCAAATAGGCTGCATCGTACGGACAACCGCCACCATCAACGATGAGAAACTACAGAAGATAGAAAATATGAGGAGCTCCCTCCTAAAGAAGTTTCACCAGATATTCTTGTTCCCGGGCCAGAATGAGAAGGATTATAAAGATCCAGATGAGGACCCGACAATGAAGAAGATAAACAAACACGCCATGACCAAGTTTAGCGACGCGTTGGCCGCCTGGAAAAATTGAGTGAAAGCAAGGATCATCGACAAGAAGGAACCCTACTCCGAGATTGTAAAGGATAATCCGACAATCACGGAAGAGCAGTTTCAAATATTCAAGGAGGCTTGCAAGGCCGAAGATGCCAAAAAAAGTCTAAGTACATGAAGGGGCTTCAAGAGAGGAACATTGGGAGCCACCACCTCAGAAGCCCTGGTTATGGCGGAAAGAGGTCCAAATGGGCCAAGGAGGATGCGGAAGCCGCGAGTCTGGGCATCCCAGACCCCTTGGCGGAGTTCACCGTCCCACAGGAGCGTGACGTCCTCAGGGCCCGGCGCCGTTGGGACCCAGTGAAAAAAGGTTTATGAGACAACACCGGTCATTACGGAGTTCATGAGACTGCTGGTAATTTTAGTTTCTGATCAATTCGACTGCACACATTAGTCATATTTGTAAACGATCATTGTGCCTTTTGCAGAGAGAGCAGCACAGGATTGCGGCCGAAAGCGACTCGCCGTCTGAGGCATTGGCGAGGCCCAAGTGGGACACTCCATTCAACCGGGCGTTGAACATATTGAAACAACAACCGGTGGATACTCGACCGTTGTATGGACGCGTGCATGGTGTCGGAGACGGCGCCACGTGGAAGAAGTACTACCGTGAGACCACGGAGGAGAGAAAGGAAAGACGGAGGTTAAATGAAGAAAAGATCGACAAGAGGGTTGAGATTGCGGTTGAGAAGAAATCAACTGAGACAGTCGCAACAGCGGTAGCTGCCGCAAAACAGGTGGCTTTAGATATTTCTACAACCTTGGTTCCGGCCATTTTCAATTGGACCAGGCAAAATCCAAAGAAAGATGCAGCAGACTTTCCCCTTGCTGACTTCTTGGTGGGGAGCAGCTCGACTAGTGTTGCACCAGCACCTGCAGCTGCACCTGCTCCCGCACCGGACGTGCTAGGCGGTGCTTTGTCTTTGGCTGAGCTCGACGCCCTCATGGTATCTGTCACACCGGCCCCCTTCAATATAAATGTATAATCTCCCGTTTTCGTTGCCTTTCGGATGTCTCACGTCGCAAACTTTTCTTTGCAGGCCGACGAAACCCCGTGCACCATATTGTACACCATCGGCGACCAGAAGGTGGACGTGGGGAAGGCGACGATAATGGAGCCGAAGGAACCATTGTTCCACAGCCGGCCGATCCCCCCGAACGTCTTCAAGGTTTCCGTGGCCAGTGTCAAACCGGGCCACGAGAATTTGCCTCCTCCAGTAGTACTGGGGGATGACGACGAGACACCGCGGCGGCTTGGTGATTGTTGCAATGCTAGGTGGGTGCTGTTGTGGCCAAAGAGTCTGCTTCGTCTGGAGGCGGCCGGGAGCACACCCACGAGCACGCAGCCTCAGCAAGGTATGAACATCAACACCCCACCTACCCAAGTATCGTCGGGTGTCCGGTTGGGTGATAGCGGACGGGGTAAGGAGGAGGCTCCATTAGTCGCTGATGACGTCACCATGGATGAGGATGAGGACGACGATGGCGCTGCTGAACAGTATGTCTATACTGGCGCCTCCTCAGGGTTTGAGCGTCATGAGTCGGTGCCTGAATTGCCGTCTCAACATATTATGGACGACCTTCCGGTAGTAAAGAAGTTTAGGAAGAGAGCAAGGAAAGGCAAAAAAGTTGTTTCTATGATCCAGCCGCCTCAGCAGCCTCGGCTTCAGGACCGTATAGATATCCCCGGTCAACCAATCCTACCTGCAACAGCACTACGGGCCAGATTCGGCAATCTAAAGAGACTTCATGATGATGTGCTGCGGGTAGAGAAAGACCTCATCATCTCGAAAGATCCAGGATACCCACTCTATGTGGTTAACATTCCGCGGAAAATGTCGTACGTCGATAGCTTCCCCGCGGATAAGTTCTTCCTCCGATTCGATTACATATTCGACATGTTTCATGTGAAGAAGCTGGATTTTACGTTTGTCCGCCTTTATGCCTTGCACATGAACTACATCATCGGGGTTGAGCAGATATCTCATATCTGTGTCGTTGACCTGTACTACATGCACGAGGGCTTCTTGGGAGTCTGCACAAATCACCGTGAATACGCGAGGGATTACATCGTCAATTTCATGCTCGCCAATAAGGACAAGGAGGCGATTCTCGTGCCTTATCATCCCGTGTAAGTCATCCGCGCTGCTATCCTTCCTTCGATTTCAATCATTCATTTGCACGGTGGAGGCTAATTAATTTGAGGACTTATTTTGCGCAACGGCGGGCGCGCCGTCCTCATCATCCTCTACCCCTGATTCTCCCACGCTCTTTACTTGGACTCATAGAAGAACATTCACAAAAAGGATTACACCCACATCAATGATGTTCTCGACAGTGCTATGTTTTACTACCAAGCAAGGGGTGGAGAGGTCAGGGACAAGAAGAGAAGGGGCGGCAGGGTCGCCTTTGGCCATAAGACCGACTTCTGCTGCATCCAGCAACCGAACGATTCTCTTAATGATGGATTCTATGTCCTACACCACATGCTGGAGTACAGACGGGATCACCAGAACCTTCGCATGTCACCTAGATCCGGCGATGCCCATATTCTGCAATGGGCAAAGGACATAGGAGATATCGAGGATCATCGACTTCGAGCTGAGTTCTATATCATCCAGCGCAAACTTGCCCAAATCATCATGAAGGAGGTCGTCAAAAAAATAGGGATGTTCTACGGAGAAGGAAAAATGTCGCGGGAAGACGTCCGAACATGGATAGCCTCTCAGCGTCTCGACCTGAAGCCTTTCACTAGGCTCGGGGACTATCTCCCTGACTTGGATGGATGGAATGACATGTGGGAGTGATTGTCGATATATGACTGTGTCTGTTTAGTCCATACTTTCTGTATGAAAAAACTTTGAGTTATGCATGGTGAAACTTTATTTGTGATGTAATTAAACCGCCCTCCTCCTCGACTAGCGAAAATCACTCTAGTTAGGGCATTTTGGGGTACGATGAACTTTGTTATTTATGCTTATGATATGTTGTTTTTATTTTTGCCAAGTCTGTCTCTTTCTGTTGCTCAACTATAGATGTTTCATATCATCGACTCATGTGATGATGCAGGTGCATAGATCATAGATGGCGAAGAAGTGCTATACCAGGAGTATATATACGACAAGTGGCCGGAGTGTCAGGCCCTTCCGGTTTCCGAGCGACAGGCAGTAGTTAGTTTAGAGGTTCACGCTAATGCGAAAGAGGGATATGAACTCATGTTCTCAAAGTGATAGCTCTTCTTGCGAATATCATTGTTTAGATGGATGACGATGTATTTGCATATCATTCGAGACTTGTATCGCTATTTTCGAGATGATGACGAGAGACCACTTTGTGTTGGATGATGATTATGATGATGACATGATTTGATGAGGCTAATTGTATGTATATGCTATGATTACATTTGTATGTGTATGATATGCTAAAGATTATTGTATAAAGCCTATTCAAATACAAAACAAATACAAAAAAATATGAAGGAAAAAAACTAATAAATAAACGAGTAGTAGCGAGGGGGGAAATTTAGCAGTAGCGCCGCATTGTGAGTAGCGCGTCCCAGCAAACAGCGCTGCAGATAATATCAGTAGCGCCCTTTCCCAAAGAGCGCTATAGCTATTCATGTATAGTAGTAGCGTGGGACAACCGGCGCTACTGCTATAGGTTAGATGTAGCGCCCTATTAGTAGCGCCGGTGCCCGCGCTACTGAGAGGCCCAAAACCCTCGCTGCTAGTAGGCTTTTCCCTAGTAGTGTCCGTTTCCTCCGTTTTGCGGTACGCCAGACCCCTCCCGATCAACAGGATCCCGTTTCGAACGTGGCCGGTCAAACACAAGGCTGTTTCCTCCATTCTGCGGTACGCCAGGCCTCGTTTCCATCGCCTGTTCCATCCAAGCCCTCCCGATGAACACGAAGCATTTCGTTGCCTCCCCATGAACACGATGCATTCCGTTGCCTCCCAATGAACACGACGATGATGCTGTTTCTCCGTTCCGACCCAGCCATGTTCACAAGCCCTGGCCATACGTATGCGCGAGTAGGCGTTCGAGACCCCGCCCGTATGTACACATACGTGGCCATATTTTCTTTCTTGCACCCTGGCCGCTGTATGTATGTGTACATGCTACGTGCGCGCCTCTACTACGACACGTGCGCGCCTCTACATTGACCAGTATATATGTACGTACACGTTCGCGACCAGAATGACAACGCTACGTACGCTTCGACCAGGTGGGTCCTGACTATCAGGAACTTCCTTGCCTGCGAAGATGTACCTGGTGGGTCCCAGCAGTCAGGGGGCGAATCGTTTTTTTACCCGGACGCACTTCCTTGCGTGCGAAGATGTAGCTGGTGGGTCCCAGCAGTCAGGGGGAAACGCTTTTCTCGCGAAATACAGTGGCCCGTCCGGTGGGTCCCAGCTATCAAGTGGAGGAATCATTATTTTCCACGTAATAAGGAGGCACTTCCTTGCTGCGGTCGTGGACCCAGCTGTCAGCCTCTCCACGTACAGTCCACGTCTGATGGAAGTCGTTGCTTGACCATGTTGACCACGCCGCGCCGAGAGCACCAGGGCGGTGGACGGCGGTGAGGCCTAGGAAGGGGACGACACGGAGGCAGGGAAGACTCGGCAGTTGTTTCCTGCTCGGAGGGAGTATGACTGTAAGAGGGTTTACTGGTTCGTCTTCCATCGCCGAAGAATAACAACAGGTGTGGGTGAGTAGAGGGATGGCTAGGCCAGCGATGGGAGTAAGGTTGGGCGGTGAGGCCTGCGTGGCAGCATAGCCGGCCGCAAGAAGGAGGGAGCAGGTAGTCCCGTCGGTGCTTGTTTGAGCGGCTGGAGCAGGAAGAGCAGAGATTGAAGAAGCACGATGGCCGTTGGATGGACATCCAACAGTTAATGCTTGTTCGTCAACCTTTTTTTAGGAAAGCCTCAAATCTATCGAAAACAGCATACAGCCCACCTACCATTATTTCTAATAATTTACAGCCCATTTGCTAATTCTTAAGGTTTTTTTGGAGCCCATATTCTTTTTGTTAGCATTACAGCCCATATTGTGGCAACGGTTAAAAAATTATACGAAATTTTGCATATTTTGGTGCGGTCCGAACTGTTTTTAATCCCGAAATTTCGACTCACATTCAAACAGACTTTAAACATAAATGTATATCAATATAAAATCCAACAAATTCTCCACGCATAAAAATTAATGTAATTTAAAATCTTGAAATGAAAAAAAAATATTTGAAACTAATTGCTGATTTGATGTGTTTTAAAAATGTACAACCCATTTCTCATTACTAATGGGCCATTTTCTCGGCCAGCCGAATGAAAGCTCTCCTCGTCTTGAAAGATTCGCAGCCCAACAGGCCAGACAAAGCGACTTACTTGGAAAATCACAAAAAACTGGGATGTGGCCGTGGACCCAGCTGTCAGCCTCTCCACATACAGTACTCTTCCGATGGAAGTCGTTCCTTGACCACGTTGACCACGCCGCGCGGAGAGCAACACGGGGGTGGATGACAGCGAGGCCTAGGAAGGGGACGACGCGGCAGTGGAAGCCCGCGCGGACAGGACTACGAGGGTTCACTGGTTCGGCTGCGGTGTGAGGCTGCCGTCGTCGCAGGGCCTGGCCAGCGGTGGGAATAGTAGGGGGCGGTGAGGCCTCTGCAACAGCATAGCCGGCCACGGGACGCAGGAGCATGCGGCACGATCGGCGCTGCTTTGGGCGGCTGGGGCAAGAAGACCAGAGGTTGAAGAAGCACTACGGCCGTTGGATGGACATTGTACGGTCACTGGAGCTAGAATTGTTCATATAGACTAATTTGACAAAGCCCTTAGTCCCCGTCAACTTAGTAGGCCCACAAGTCAGCCTCCCAGCAAGGTGGGTCCCAGCTAGCCGGGGGAGTATTCACTTTTTTGTGCGTAATAAGGAGGCACTTCCGGTGGGTCCGAGCTGACAGCGGGGGGGGACGTTTTTTTTCATGAAATACGGTGGCCCATCCGGTGGGTCCCAGTAGTTAGGGGGAAAAGATTTTTTTCACAAAATACTGGTGGCCCGTCCGGTGGGTCCCCCCTGTCAGGTGGAGGAATAATTATTTTGCACGTAATAAGGAGGCACTTCCTTGCTGCGGCCATGGACCCAGCTGTCAGCCTCTCCACATACAGTCCACGTCCGATGGAAGCCATTCCTTGACCACGTTGACCACGCCATGCCGAGAGCACCAGGGCGGTCGACGACGGCGAGGCCAGGAAGGGGACAACGCGGAGCCGGGGAAGACGCGGCAGTGGATGCCCACACGTAGAGGAGTACGAGGGTTCACTAGTTCGCTGCGGTGTGAGGCTGCCGTCGCCGCAGAATAACAGGGGATGTGGGTGAGTAGAGGGATGGCCTGGCCAGCGGTGGGAGTAGTAGAGGCGGTGAGGCCTCCGCCGCATCGCAGCCGGCAACGGGAGGCAGGAGCACGAGGCACGACTGGTGATGGTTTGGGCGGCTGGAGCAAGAAGACCAGAGGTTGAAGAAGCACTACGGCCGTTGGATGGACATCGTACCGTCACTGGAGCTAGAATCATGCATATTGACTAAGTTGACAAAGCCCTCCGTCCCCGTCAACTGAGTAGGCCCACAAGTCAGCCTGCCACTAAGGTGGGTCCCAGCTAGCAGGGGGTATTCATTTTTTTGTGCGTAATAAGGAGGCACTTCTGGTGGGTCCGAGCTGACAGCAAGGGGAACGTTTTTTCGTGAAATACGGTGGCTCGTCGGGTGGGTCCCAGCAGTCAGGGGCAAATGTTTTTTTGTGATATACTGGTGGGCGTCCGGTGGGACCCTGCTGTGAGGTGGAGGAATAATTATTTTCCGCGTAATAAGGAGGCACTTCCTTGCGGCTGCCGTGGAACCAGCTGTCAGCCTCTCCTTGTACAGTATTCTTCCGATGGAATTTGGTTGTTGACCACATTGACCACGCCGCAACGACAGCACCACGGTGGTGGACGACGGCGAGGCCTAGGAAGGGGACGATGTGGAGCCGGGGAAGACGCGGCAGTGGATGCCCACACGGAGAGGAGTACGAGGGTTCACTGGTTTGGCTGCGCTGCCGTCACCGCAGAATAACAGGGGGTGTGGGTGAGTGGAGTGGAGGGATGGCCTGGCCAGCGGTGGGAGTAGTATGGGGGCGGTGAGGCCTCCGCGGCAGCACAGCCGGCCACGGGAGGCAGGAGCAGGTGGCACGACCGGCGCTGCTTTAGGCGGCTGGAGCAAGAAGACCAGAGGTTGAAGAAGCACTACGGCCGTTGGATGGACATCGTACGGTCAGTCAAGCTAGAATCGTGCATATTGACTAAGTTGACAAAGCCCTTCGTCCCCGTCAACTTAGTAGGCCCACTATACTGGGTCCCGGCTAGCAGGGGGAGTATTCATTTTTTTGTGCATAATAAGGAGGCACTTCCTTGCGTGCGAAGATATAGCTGGTGGGTCCGAGATGTCAGCGGCGGGAACATTTTTTTTGTGAAATACAGAGGCCATTTCGGTGGGTCCCAGATGTCAGGTGGAGGAAATCATTATTTTGCGCGTAATAAGGAGGCATTTCCTTGCGTGCGGCCATGGACCCAGTTGTCAGCCTCTCCACGTACAGTCCACTTCAGATGCATGTCGGTCATTGACCACGCTGACCACGCCATGCCGAGAGCACCAGGGCGGTGGCTGGCGGCGAGGCCTAGGAAGGGAACGACATGGAGGCAGGGAAGACTCGGCCGTTGTTTTTGTTTCCCACGCGGAGGGGAGTATGACTGTACGATGGTTTACTGGTTCGTCCGCCGTCGCCGGAGAATAACAGTAGGTGTTGGTGACTAGAGGGATGGCTAGGCCAGTGATGGGAGTACGATGGGGCGGTGAGGCCTACGCGGCAGCACAGCCGGCCGCGGGGAGGAGGGAACAAGCAGTCCCGCCGGCGCTTGTTTGAGCGGCTGGAGCAGGAAGAGCAGAGATTGAAGAAGCACGACGGCTGTTGGATGGACATCCAACAGTATACAGGCCATCTGTGGAAAGCCTCAAATCTGTGGAAAACAACATACAACCCATCTGCCATTATTTCAAATAATTTATAGCCCATTTGCTAATTCTTACGGGTTTCTTTGGAGCCGATATTCTTTATGTTAGCATTACAGCCCATATTGCGGCCACGGTTAAAAAATTATACAAAATTTTGCATATGTCGATGCGGTCTAAACTGTTTTTAATCCCGAAATTTCGAGTCACATTCAGACTAATTTTAAAAATAAATGTATATCAATATAAAATCCAATAAATTGTCCACGCATAAAAATCAATGCAATTTAAAATCTTGAAATGAAAAAAAAAGATATTTGAAAATAATTGCCGGTTTGATGTGTTTTAAAAATGTACAAACCATTTCTCATTACTGATAGGCCATTTTCTAGGCCAGCCGAACGAAGCCCTCCTCGTCCTGAAAGATTTGCAGCCTAGCAGGCCTGATAAAGCGACTTACTTGAAAAATCACAAAAGAACTGGGCTAGCCATTTTCAGAAAGAAAAAACACTACTGGGCTGATCTGTGGTAAACATAAAAGAAAAGGTTGTCTAGACAGGCCAGAGTGTCCCACACAGCCTAGTTGACACCATGCTTCCGTCTCAAAAACAAATTAGATAAATGACACTCCAATTATGGTGATTCATAAAAATGCCACTGCAATTTCCAAACTTTGAAAAATGCCACTGTAATTTTTGCAAACTTTGAAAAACGCCACTGCAGTTTGCAAACTTTGAAAAACGCCACTCCAGACTTCGAAAAATGCCACTAGAAATGGCATGAAATGGCATTTTTCAAAGTTTGGAAATTGCAGTGGCATTTCTCGGATACACCAGATTTGGAGTGGCATTTATCAAATTAACCCAAAACAAATAACTAGGCGAGCTGCTAGGTCCCTGGTGTCAGCCGCTCGTTGTGCAATTCTCTCGTTTATTGACTACGAAGACAATGGCATGGGACCCAAATGTCAGAAATCCACTAGGAGGAGCCATTTTTTTATTGGCTTCAAATAAGGAGGCACTTGCTTGCGTACTGCCATGACCTTGGCGGGTCCCTGCTGTCATCCTCTCCACGTACAGTACCAGTTAGTCATGCTTCAAAACTGATCGGCGCGCCATTAAAAAAATAAAGGTCGATAACTAATGCGGCACCTCGGGCCAATGCGGCCAGATCGAATTTTGCATGAGAAATTACACACCATGTTTCATTGACATGTGGTCCCATTCCAACATATCAGTGAGACGATGGTGAGTAGTAGGAGTATTTCTGAACGGACGTGTAGGCCGGGGCGCCTCTTCGTGAACCGTGGCAAACTTGCAACCGTCCACTGACTCTTCGCCTTTCCCTCTCGATTTGGAACTGCTGTCGCACGCTCTTCCTCTCCCTCCTCCATTTTCCTTCAGCCCTTCACCCTTCCTTCTGCCATTGTTCGATCGTCTTCTCCATGGAGGGAACAGGCCAGAAACGACCCCGTTATTCTTGCCCCAATTTGAAAGATGATGTGGTGGAGGAACTCATTGATCGGTGCGACGTCATCACCTCGGCTAGCATGGCAGGTTCGTTCAACCCCATTCTCGACTCAACTAATAACATCATTACAAAGAACCCAAGAGTCAAGGAGCGGTTTGATCTCCCCTATCTTCTTCACCATGACCCTGATGACTGGCGCCGGCATGGCGGAGGCCTCGCCCTGTGCCAGTTGATGCCACTTGATAATGATACGTATGATGTTAAGATGCCATCACTCGAGGGCAAGGCTTGGGCGGGCGCAAATGAAGATTGGGTTGTTTACATTGGGTCCAACTGCGAGTGGGAACTTGTGAATGTGTACACTCGTCACCGGGTTCCACTTCCAAAAATCTCAGCACACTGCCTAGAGGTTGAGCACATCGGTAATGTACGCACGTTCAAATACGATCATGGTGATTGTCTTCTATGGAAGATAGCAATTTGTCGAGTTCCCAGCCGCTCTTGGAATTACAACAACTATCAAGTTGTTGCTATCTTCGACAAGCTTGTTGCCGTCCTTCGTGGTTCGAGTCGATGGATATTGCTCAAAAATCACTTTCTATACACGGATGACTACTATGATGCAATTCAATACGAGGGCCTTGTGTTTGCTGCCACCACTCATGGCATTGTTTTTGCATGGCATCCTAGTAGTTTCGGTATGTTTGTCTTCCACCGTAATTATAATTTTTTTTCATCCACATGCACGCGGGTTAGCAAGTTTCCCTTTACTAATTAACCTTCTTCTTGTGTTTCCATGGTCCTGTGAACATCCCAGCACCAATACTTGAAAAAATTTATAACCAAGGGGGACATGACAATGGTGATGATCACGAGCATGAGGACGAGCAGCGCTAATATACTCTGTGGCGCCTGGCAACTAATTCCGATGGATCACCTCTTCTTGTGTGTATACAACACACTCATGATGTTACTGGTAAGGAAGCAGGTGTCTCCCATGGTCGCACTCTCCGGACCTATTCAAACACCCGTTGCATGGTATTCGGGATGGATACTAGTGTGCTAGCGCCAACTCCTTCTCCCTGGCACAGAATTGATAGTCTTGGAGAAAACTCGCTCTTCCTTGGACAAAACTATCCGATGATGGTGAAAGGCGATCCAACTGTTGTTGACACATTTATGAGAAGCAACTGTGTCTATACCTCGCACATTTGGGTGGTTCCCTAACCTGGTAGGGATATAGTAGGCCGCTTCAGCCTGGATGATCGGTCCTGCGTTGGTCTCCAGATCGACAACAGATGGCCCATCCCAGAGAATCAGTTGTGGTTCAAAGCAAGTGTTTCCAACGCCGAGGAATGGTTGAGTTGAAGTTCATTTTATTGCTTGTTATTTGTTGTGTGGTGAAAACTTTAGTATTTATAATGTATCCTCATTGTCGATGTGGGTTGACGACCTGTTGTATGTAATAAAATGATATGCATGTGATAAACTTACTAAATCTATGAATGGCTTTTGAGTCGCTTCTTTGAGTGAGTGGTGTGACAAGGCAAAAAAATATTTTCCGAATACATAATTGTACGTGCATTGCAACAGGTTATCGGATGAGGCCAATCAACAATAGTAGTACACTATTTGTACTAGCTTCAGATGCTTCGCGCGTCGGGCGGGTGTTTTTACTGTAGCGATATGTTAATGTGTTCGTTGTACGTAACCAGCACCTCGAATCCTCGATACTAGTACTATATAGTAGGACTAAGTAGTAGGGAGTAGTAGGGTGGCATGGGCCAGAACAAGCATTCACGTCCAGGAGTACGGCACACACCACCACCACGACATCCATCTGACACCATATTATTTGTTGGAGTCCGTGCTAGAGCAATCTCTTCAACCTCGTCGTTTCTCTAACTTCAGCCATCGTGCGGCGGGTGAGGTGGGGTTTGCCGATAGTAGGTTTCCTTAACTGCGGTCCCACTTGTAAGGCCAACTCCAACGCACGACCCCAAACGCACCTCCATTTTGCATGGACTCCAATGATAATTTTGACTAGAAAAGCAAGACCAAAGAAAACAAGAACCATAAGAATACATTTTACTACTCCTGTAAGTTGGATTACTATCTTCTCGATGCATTCATTGTTTATCTGCGGAGGCTCGACCTTGCGTGCTTCTTTCTTCTTCGAGTGTAAAGAAGTAGACGTTTCTTCCTCGCATATAGTCTCATGTCTAGCCTCTATTCTAGTAGGAGTATCAACAAGTGCACTAATCTCATCTGATAGCAGAACCGAAGATTTGGTCGGGTTCTACCTCCTTTTGCCGACACGTGGGACATCCAGCATCCAGGTCGCGTCATGAAAGAAAATAGAGTGGTAGTTGAAGCCACGAGATGTGCATCTTGGGTAAAACTATAAATAGAATCTTACTACTCTTGAGTAACTCCAAAAGCGGCCACCGAAGATCTTTATTGGATTTGTTTTTCATCACCAGCACATCGAGGTGAAAGATGTGCAGGTTTAGTGGGTCCTCTTGCATTTTCACTGACATGTGGGGCCGCATGTGAGCAAACAGACGATGGGCTTCGCGCGTTCGCTGGCTGGCTGAGAAGAGAGATAGAGGAGGGCTGAGCACGGACTGCAAGAAATTTGTTCTACGTACCTCGATATAGTGCGGTGGAATGGGCCATAACTCAGTAGCATTCACGTCTAGCAGTACGGCACATGCCACCCACACAAGTCCCATCCGACACCAATTTTCTTGAAGTCCGTGCTACAACCATCTCTTCTCCCTCCTGTTTTCTCAGCCATCGCGCGGTGGGCGGGGTGGGGTTTGCCAATAGTCGGTTTGCTCAACTACGGTCCCACTTGTAAGTGAAAATGCAACACCGCATGCATTCCCGCTTGAGCGGCGTGCCGGACCAACCGTGTGGGGGTGCGACGCGAACACGGCAGGCTTTTCCTTTTGAACTCGTAACTTGTAAAATTTGGTTCTGCTCCATGACGCGACTGATAGATAGAAAATAACGATTTTCCCTAGAGTAATGAGAAGTTTGGTTCTGGCGCCGTTCATGCATGGAGTACATACGAAAATTATGAAGTTGATGTGAAAGGTAAGATAATTACTGTAGTATCATATACTACTACATGGATTTGACGGAAAGATAAAAATACATACGGATCCATCAACGTTCAACAACATCCTCATGCCCTAGTGCGCCGGGTCACCAATCGACGTGTGAGGAGCAGCGGCGTTGGCGGCGAGCTCAACATGCTTCTGAACAGTGCCGTCCAAGGTTGCCCTACGCTCCAAGAAGGCCAGTGTCCTATCGTCCTCCTCTTGCATGTAGTAGTCCTTGTGGACGATTTTTGCGTAGACGTGGGTGATTATGTCGATGGTGTCTTGCTGCGCCAGGCGCTGCGCGGCGAGCGCGACCTCGAGGTGGACATTCTCCGGCGCGACGACGGGCAATCGCAGGGCCACCAGTGCGTCGAAGAGGTTGTTACCATAGTGGCCGTTGTGGGTGGCGGGCATCGCAGAGCCTGGGCACGTCGGCTGGAGGCTTACGTCAAAGTCGTCCGCAAGCTTCTTGACGACGGTGAACTTGTCGAGGAAACCGACGAGGACCTTGCTGAACAAGGAGACGAAGCTGTCGTCCAAGCGGCCCCTCGCCCTGGCGGCCTCAAGAAATACTACCTGGAGACGTTCCTCGGTGCCGGGCCGCAGGCCGCGTCGTGGACCATTTGGCACAGCCGGCTGATGCTCGCGCTCATCGCCTCCATGGGTCTAGCGTAGCTTCTAGTCAACTGATCTTGCGATTCGAGTGATCACTCAGCCCTTGGTTAGCGTGCGTAGGTGCGTAGGATTTCATACTACTCCTCGGCCCTCTACTGCACCTGCCTTTGGCTATATGATAGGTGGGCCAGCCACCCCCTAGGGCCATGTGTCATTCACCCAAAGGCAGTTGCCGTATGTCAATGAAGCTGCTTCCCCCTCCGTGCCAGTGCAGTATAGTCATCTCACCGGACCTCTAGTTGGGGCCAAACAAGAGAAGTTTGATGTTTATTGGTTTATTGGTCCCCTTTGCATTTTGCGCCAAGTTTTGACCTCTGATTAAACTATTAAATGTTAATGCATGTAAACAAAAATGTTGTGTAAGTCACCTTACGAAAACCAAATAATCCCAAAATACTTAGGCACGGTGCATTAACTCCCTCCTTGTTTCTTATTTCGTGGCATATCAACCAATGAGAGATGTGGGCCGTGCATGCTTTCAATGACTTGAGACTACCAAACATGACATGCAGTGTTTAGTTCATTGCATGTCATCCTATTAGTACTCTAGTTAGGAGTAGCAAAAAACATTAAGTTCTCTCTCCGATAGGAATAAAACACCATGTATTTATTTACAGAGGGAGTAGTACATTTTGGGTGACATGCATTACTAGATATTGCTAGTCAAATACTAAAATCCAGATGGATGTGGTAGTACTCCTAAATCCAGACGGTGGTGCTACTAGTACTAGTAGTAGTACTACAAATGTAGTAGTAAGAGTACTAGCACTGTACTATCTGTTGGTCAAATTATTACGTGCTGCTCCTCACAATGAAGTGACAAGACCCTGCGCCGGAGATGACTCCTGAGTATAGGCGCCGTGTTCGGCATACCATAGTCAGCCTCACCGTCTGCAGTCACTATCATCATGGCTGTAGAGCTAGCCTGCTTACAACTAGCCATGTTCGACATCATTTCCCGTGCGTAGATGCCCATGCATTGCACAGAACACCAAGATTGGGGGTGGACGGCTCCGGCAACGGCCATCGCGCCAGATTTTTCCACGGCCTTCTACTCCTAGATGTGGTGGGGAGGAGATGAGGCTGATTGTGAGAGACAAGGCGTTGTTTGTAAATAGGGAACAAGTGCGGGCATCTTTTTGCAAAATGGAGAAGCTTGGTTTGTATGCGTCAGATCTAGATCCGACGGCTATTGGTGAAAGATGGGAGGCACAACAACATCACCAACTCAGGACCTATTTGATTTGCAGGATTTTGAAAACGCATGAATAGCCGAATAGGACACGGCAATATTACAAGTTTCAAACTGATATTACAAATGTTAGGAGTAATGTTGCACCTACGAAGAGGGAATTACTAGGAAGTTTATGTAAGAACTTTCATTACTTTAGGTGGATGCAGCATTATCGTACAAACTAAAATCCACCGCCCTGGCAAGTCACTAATGGGCAAATAAGTTTTCGAGTCTCTGGCCACTTGATGTTTCAAAAACAAATTCAGCTTCTGCGGAGAAATGAGCTCCACCGTGTACCCGCGCGGGTGTGGCTGGGCACGAAGCGTGAGTACGTGCACGGTGCACCTATTCTCTTCTTGTATACGTACACCACCTATGTGGGGTTGTGTGAGAGAGATACAAACCTAGAGAGATATAGTGTGTGGGTTCTTGAGAGTTTTTTTGTGGGGGGCAATCAAAAAAATTTAACATATGCAATGTGTGTGAAATAGAGTCCTGGATATAACATATATATAGAGGGGGCGATCCACGAGAAGAGAGTGGAGGTATCATCGGCTTAAGGTGTCCATAGAATCGAAGCGAGGGATGATGTGTGTGTGTGTGTGCGCACGCGCGATCGATAAAGAGTGCCATCGAATTTGTGTGTGCCCACGTCAAAGATATAGAGTGCCTCGCCTATTGGAACGTGAGATGGGACATGTGCAGTTTGTCTCTATGGCATGGATACCTACCTGCAGCGCTCGACTATCGGTGTGTGGTAGGGGAAGAGGGAGGCCCAACTAACTATAGAGGTACAATGGCTGGTATATGTGTGGAGGAGGAGAGAGGCCTGCCTCATGTATTAAGGAGATCGATCAGCATCCATGCATATGTGCAGGAGATGAATAAGGTTGTGAGAGAGACAGAGCTAGAGTGTTGGAGGGGTGGTAGTGGAGTTGCTTCTAACAAATGGTGGGGTAGGCTTGCTAGACAAATGGAGGGCACGCCTGCAATATCAATAAGAGAGGAGATGGCTGCTTGTTGTCTGTGCACGTGTGTGTGAGAGACGGGTCAGGATGCATGCACAAATGATGAGGGGGGATGATGTGGCTATGGTAAGCAGACGTAACTACATAGGAAGGTCAATCGCCCTTTGTAAGATAAAGGAGAGACATAACTTGTGAGGTACGTCGATCGATGGGGGGTAGTTAAAGTCGTTCTAGGTATATGTTGGGAGATCGATCGGTATACATGCATGTGTGTTAGAAGCAAATGAGGCACGAGGAGAAGGATAGAGAGAGGGATGCATGTATGAGGTGGTACGAGAGGCATACTATATCGAGGAGGAGTGTGCGAGTACGAGAACGATGAAAAGAGTGGTGGGAGTGAGGCATGGACGGTGACAAGAAAAGAGGGGAAGCTTGTGTTTGTGCTAGGCACACCTGGCTAGAGAGGCATATCGATCGATGTGTGTCGTAAATAAGGAGCTGGGGTCCTACACACACCGTGGGTGAACGACCTAAAGTGAAAAGACGAATTTGCGTGATGGAGCTAGAGAATGCTGAGGGAGGGTGAGAGGGATGCGGGCGTGTGCATGCACAAGAGAAAGTTAGCGCTAGCTACAAAGGTAAGAGGGTTGTGTGGGTGTAAAAGACGAATAGAGATCATATATACTTCATTATAAAAAGCGAATTCGGATATTTGAAGAATTTATCATAGTGTTTCAAACCGACGGATGTGTGAATATATATAACGGTGATACACATGGTGTGGTTATGAACATGGTATACTACATTTAATATGTTTTATCTCTACTCTTATAAAAAATGGAGTTGTTGATGATGGTGTGCCTGCCATCCTGCATTATAGGCCATCTGATTTATATCTGGCGGATAGCAAGGAAACTATGATGGTTGAAGTTGGAAACAATCATGATTGTAGATTCTTATTGAAATAGAGAAATGAATTCAAATTTAGTTCGAATTGCAGCGGTAGTATATACATTTGGAATGCACTAAAATGTTGGTATGAGTAGGATACAAGCATTATACAGCAAGCGAAAAAATTTAATTGGACATAACATGGATTCATACTCCCTCCTTCCATCTATATAGGGCGTAATGAGATTTTTAAGACCGCCTATGACTATTGACAAGATTAATAGTACATGACATGCACAATGTGAAAATTATATCATTGAAAGAACCTTTCACAGACGAATTTAACGATGTGATTTGTGTAAGTTGCATGTCATATATCATTGCTCTAATATTTGGTCAAAGTTAGCATCGAAAAATGCATTAGGCCCTATATAGATGGAAGGAGGGAGTAGCTTAGAATAGCCTTTGTATAGTAAAACGGGGCAAGACTCTCTCTTTGTGTGGTGTGAATAGTTTTATTTTTTGTTTTCTTTTTGGTTGAGGGAAGTGCGAATTGATTTGGTACGTACAAGTACAATATTACTACACGTTAGGCTTGTCCCTAAAATTCAATCCGCGTCTTGTTATATCCCAAAAATTTAGATATCGTGCTCCCAAAACTGGCGCCTTCACAACCCGCGCCTTGCTATCCCGAAATTACAACGCGCGCGAAAACTCCCTCTAGCTGCCAAATCCCGACACGTGAAATCCCCCTTCTAACCCTGAGCCGAAAGGGCCGCTAGTTTAAATTAGTGGGGGGTACTTTTGTAACACACCCTACATTTTGGACAAGCGTGTTCCTAAGTCATGCTTCACCCCCTCCCATCGCCCCCTTTTCGCCATTCGAAATCCCAGGCCTCCATAACCTCTCCGCTCCAGCCGCGAAACCCCACCCTCCTCCATCCGCCACGTCACCGCTGCCTCGCCGGAGCCTCTTCCCTGACGATGTCGTCCAGCACAACAGCTCGACGTCCCTCGTCCACCTCCCCGGATGAGCATCCGTCGTCCATCTCGCCGTCCCACCGGTTCAGCCGCCCTGTCCTCCACCTCCAAGGAGCTTCTCCGGCGATCGCCTCGTCTATCGCGGCTGCTCCATACCCACAGCACCGCCTTAACCTGCTCCACCAGAACCGCAACATCCTCACCGAATCCTCGGACGAAGCCGAGGCCTACTCGGCGCCACCAAAGAGGTTGTACACTCATCGCATCGCACCTTCTCCTTAACTCGACCTCCCGGCGCCGACGGTGCTCCATCCCGCACCCCCATGGAGCGGCTACCTTGAAGCTGGCGCCGCGGGCAACATCTCCACGGCGGCTCTCCTCCAGTGCGAGGCCCCTTCGGCGGCGGCATCCATACCAGCCGGATCTGCTGCTGCTGCTCCGGCTCTCGCTCGATCGCTCGCTCGCCCAGCTGCTGTTGCTGCTCTCCCCCTCGCTCGTGCTGATGCTCTGCTCCGATTAAGCCACACTTCAGTTGACTGAATCGACTTTTGGGTCAGTCGATTTTCAGGGGTTGGGGGGCTCGCCGGAGTTAAGGAAGAACCACCCGCAGCGGGGACAGGGGCTCGCCGGAGAGGTACACCACTATCTATCTTAGGGTTCAGGGTGGGGGCGGGGGGGCTAGAGGGCTGGCCGGGGCGGCGGTGGCGAGTTGTTTCGGGGCGGCGAGGCGACGCTGGGGCTGGCGGTTCGGCCGGTGGTGGCTGGTGGCTCAGGGGGGTGCAGGTTGAAGATGAACTGCATGCCCTCCCTAAACTACGTGTCAAGTGCCTCTCTACTACCATTGCGTTCAGTTTCGACAGTAGCATTCAGATTCCACAGTAAATTTCAATTTCGACAGTTAAGTTCAGAGTCAAAAGTTTTTACGTCATCTGTTGTAGTCAGGTGGTTTTTGGTGATGTTAATTTTACATCCATTTTACATCATCTATTGGAGATGCTATTAGAATCCCACTTCAGATTGATGATGTCTGTCTTCTGCTGCTTCAGCCTTGACGTCTTACGGCTCACCGGAGCTGCTCCGACGACAGAACGACCCGTCACAACAGAGCAGTGCCCTGGACGCCGTCTACAGATTCCTCAGATCTTCCTCCACACCTCCGACAGCCACCTCTACCTCAACTGCTTCACCGACCAACCCAATGATGCTGAGGTCGACACGGCTACGGCAAAGAGGTTGTACACTTGTTGCATCACTTATTACTATACATTCACGTCGATCCATTAGGGCTATTTTGGTTCAACGGAAAAACATCGATCCACTGGTTGTTACCATCACTCTAAATTTCTGCATGCTCTCCTTACATAATCTCACCATATTTTTTTCGTATGCATGTCAGATATTGTACACAGTCATGCTGAACATGTAGAGAAAAAGAGAAGATTTTTGCGCGGCAATACAATGTCATGCAGACATCGCTCCATGGTGGGTTCAATGGCAAACCCTCCCCACCCCTCTCCAGATTGTAATCTGATACATCTCCAACATATCTATAATTTTTGATTGCTTCATGCTATATTATCTACTGTTTTGGACTATATTGGGCTTTATTTTTCACTTTTATATTAGTTTTGGGACTAACCTATTAACCGGAGGCCCAACCCAGAATTGATGTTTTTGCCTATTTCAGTGTTTCGAAGAAACGGGATATCAAACGGAGTCCAAACGGAATAAAACCTTCGGGAACGTGATTTTCTCACCGAACATGATCCAGGAGAATTGGACCCTGCTCCAAGGAACAAAAGAGGCGGTCACGAGGGTGGGAGCGTGCCCCCTGCCTCGTGGGCCCCTCGGAGCTCCACCAACGTACTTCTTCCTCCTATATATACCTACGTACCCCAAAACGATCAGAGGAGGAGCCAAAAACCTAATTCCACCGCTGCAACTTTCTGTATCCACGAGATCCCATCTTCGGGCCTATTCCAGAGCTCGACCAGAAGAGGGTCGTCATCACGGAGGGCTTCAACATCATCATAGCCTCTCCGATGAAGTGTGAGTAGTTTACCTCAGACCTTCGGGTCCATAGTGAGTAGCTAGATGGCTTCTTCTCTCTCTTTGAATCTCAATACAAAGTTCTCCCCCTCCCTCGTGGAGATCTATTCGATGTAATCTTCTTTTTGCGGTGTGTTTGTTGAGACCGATGAATTGTGGGTTTATGATCAAGTCTATCTATGAATAATATTTGAATCTTCTCTGAATTCTTTTATGTATGATTGGTTATCTTTGCAACTCTCTTCGAATTATCCGTTTGGTTTGCCAACTAGATTGGTAGTTCTTGCCATGGGAGAAGTGCTTAGCTTTGAGTTCGATCTTGCGGTGTCCTTTCCCAGTGACAGAAGGGGCATCAAGGCACGTATTGCATCATTGCCATCGAGGATAACAAGATGAGGTGTATTTCATATTGCATGAATTTATCTCTCTACATCATGTCATCTTGCTTAAGGCGTTACTCTATTTTTAACTTAATACTCTAGATGCATGCTGGATAACGGTCAATGAGTGGAGTAATAGTAGTAGATGCAGAATCGTTTCGGTCTACTTGTCATGGACGTGATGCCTATATACATGATCATGCCTAGATATTCTCATAACTATGCTCAATTCTGTCAATTGCTCAACAGTAATTTGTTCAGCCACTGTAGAATACGTATGCTCTTGAGAGAAGCCACTAGTGAAAACCTATGGCCCCCCGGTCTGTTCTCATCATATCAATCCCCTCACTTTAATCTTGCTTTGCTTTTTACTTTGCCTTTTACTTTTACTTTGCATCTTTATACCAAAAATACCAAAAATATTATATCTAGCAGATCTCACTCTCGTAAGTGACCGTGAAGGGATTGACAACCCCTAATCGCGTTGGTTGCGGGTAGCTATCGTTTTGTGCGGGTACGGGGGACTTGAGCATGGCCTCCTACTGGATTGATACATTGGTTCTCAAAAACTGAGGGAAATACTTACGCTACTCTGCTGCATCATCGCTTCCTCTTCGGGGAAAACCAACGCAAGCTCAAGACATAGCAAGAAGGATTTCTGGCGTCGTTGCTGGGGAGTCTACGCAAAAAGTCAACATACCAAGTACCCATCACCATCCCTATCTCTCGCATTACATTATTTGCCATTTGCCTCTCTTTTTCCTCTCCCCCCACTTAGACCTTGCCATTTATTCGCCCTCTCTCTCTCTCTCTTTATCCTCCCTCTCTATTTGCCTCCTTTGCCCATCTGCTCTTGTTTGCTCGTGTCCTAGATTGCTTGTTTGTCGCGACGGCTCAAGATACTACCAAATTGTGTGACTTCACCAATACCAATAATAATGATTTCCTTAGCACTCCGATTGCTCCTCTTGCCAATACTGAATCTTTTGAAATCAATACTGCATTGTTGAATTTTGTTATGAAAGATCAATTCACCGGCCTTCCTAGTGAAAATGCCGCTACTCATCTAAATAGCTTCGTTGATTTATGTGATATGAAAAGAAAAAAGATGTCGATAATGATGTCGTTAAATTGAAGCTATTTCCTTTTTCGCTTAGAGATCGTGCTAAAGCTTGGTTTTCGTCTTTGCCTAAAAATAGTATTGATTCTTGGAACAAGTGTAAAGATGCTTTTATCTCTATCTATTTCCCTCCCGCTAAGATCATCTCTCTTAGAAACGATATTATGAACTTTAAACAACTTGATCATGAACATGTTGCACAACCTTGGGAGAGAATGAAATTAATGATACGTAATTGCCCTACTCATGGTTTGAATTTGTGGATGATTATTCAAAAAATTTATGCCGGATTGAATTTTGCTTCTAGAAATCTTTTAGATTCGGCCGCGGGAGGCACTTTTATGGAAATCACTTTAGGAGATGCAACTAAACTCCTAGATAATATTATGGTTAATTATTCTCAATGGCATACTGAAAGATCTTCTAATAAAAAAGTGCATGCGATAGAAGAAATTAATGTGTTGAGTGGAAAGATGGATGAACTTATGAAATTATTTGCTACTAAGAGTATTTCTTCTGATCCTAATGATATGCCTTTATCTACTTTGATTGAGAATAACAATGAATCTATGGATGTGAATTTTGTTGGTAGGAATAATTTCAGTAACAACGCTTATAAAGGAAATTTTAATCCTAGGACATATACTAGTAATCCTTCTAATAATTATGGGAATTCCTACAACAACTCTTATGGAAATTATAATAAGATGCGCTCTGATTTTGAATCTAATATTAAAGAATTTATTTCTTGGCAAAAGAATTTTATTGCTATGATTGAAGAAAAATTGCTTAAGATTGATGATTTGGCTAGGAACGTTGATAGAATTGCTCTTGATGTTGATTCTTTGAAACTTAGATCTATTCCACCTAAGCATGATATCAATGAGTCTCTCAAAGCCATGGGAATTTCAATTAATGAGTGTAAGGAAAGAACCGCTAGGATGCGTGCTTCCAAAGATGCCTTTATTAAAGCGTGTTCTTCCAATTCCTATGAAAATCAAGATGAATATCTAAAAGTTATTGATGTGTCTCCTATTAAATCTTTTTTGCAATATGAATCTTGGTGAAACTGAATATGATCTTCCTTTACCTACAAGGCGTTCTAAAAATTCGGAGTATTTAGATCGTTATGATGAAATTGATGAAAGTGGGATTGAAAGAAATAAAAATCTAGATGTTGCTAAACCTACTATATTGGATTTCAAGGAATTTAATTATGAAAGTTGCTCTTTAATTGATTGTATTTCCTTGTTGCAATCCGTGCTAAATTCTCCACATGCTTATAGTCAAAATAAAGCGTTCACCGAACATATTATTGATGCCTTGATGCAATCTTATGAAGAAAAACTTGAGTTGAAAGTTTCTATCCCTAGAAAACTCTATGATGAGTGGGAACCAAGTATTAAAATTAAAATTAAATATCATGAGTTTTATGCTTTGTGTGATTTTGGTGCTAGTGTCTCTACTATTCCCAAAACTTTGTGTGATTTACTAGATTTCCACGATTTTGATGATTGCTCTCTAAACTTGCATCTTGCGGATTCTACTATTAAGAAACCTATGGGAAGGATTAATGATGTTCTTATTGTTGCAAATAGGAATTATGTGCCCGTAGATTTCATTGTTCTTGATATAGATTGCAATCCTTGTTGCCCTATTATTCTTGGTAGACCTTTCCTTAGAACGGTTGGTGCGATTATTGATATGAAGGAAGGGAATATTAGATTTCAATTTCCATTAAAAAATGGCATGTAACACTTTCCAAGAAATAAAATAAAATTTCCATATGAAACTATCATGAGAGCCACTTATGGATTGCCTACCAAAGATGGCAATACCAAGATCTATTCTTGCTTGTTATGCCTAGCTAGGGGCGTTAAACGATAGCGCTTGTTGGGAGGCAACCCAATTTTATTTTTATTCCTTGATTTTTGCTCCTGTTTAGTAATAAATAAATTATCTAGCCTCCTTTATGGTTGTGGTTTTTTTGTGTTTAATTAGTGTATGTGCCAAGTAGAACCATTGGGAAGACTTGGGGAAAGTCTAGTTGAACTTGCTGTAAAAAACAGAAACTTTAGCGCTCACGAGAACTACTGTAATTTTTATTTGGAGAGTGCTATTTAGTTAATTACTTTTTCAGATGATTAATAGATAAATTACTCACGCCCAGCAATTTATTTTAGAATTTTTGGGGTTCCAGATCTTGCGCTAGCTACAGATTACTACAGACTGTTCTGTTTTTGACAGATCCTGTTTTTCGTGTGTTGTTTGCTTATTTTGATGAATCTATGGCTAGTAAAATAGTTTATAATCCATAGAGAAGTTGGAATACAGTAGGTTTAACACCAATATAAATAAAGAATGAGTTCATTACAGTACCTTGAAGTTGTCTTTTGTTTTCTTTCGCCAACGGAGCTCACGAGTTTTCTACTTTAAGTTTTGTGTTGTGAAGTTTTCAAGTTTTGGGTAAGGATTTGATGGATTATGGAACAAGGAGTGGCAAGAGCCTAAGATTGGGAATGCCCATTGCACCCCCAAGATAATATAAGGACACCTAAAAGCCAAAGCTTGGGGATGCCCCGGAAGGCATCCCCTCTTTCGTCTACTTCTATCGGTAACTTTACTTGGAGCTATATTTTTATTCACCAACATGATATGCGTTTTGCTTGGAGCGTCTTGTATTATTTGTGTCTTTGTTTGTTAGTGTGCCACAATCATGCTTGATGTACACACCTTTTGAGAGAGACATACATGAATTAAAATTTGATAGAATACTCTATGTGCTTCACTTATATCTTTTGAGCTAAGTAATTTTTCTCTATGTGCTTCACTTATATGTTTTAGAGCACAGTGGTGGATTTGTTTTAAAGAAACTATTGATATCTCATGCTTCACTTAAATTATTTTGAGAGTCTTTTAATAGCATGGTAATTTGCTTAATAATAATATGCTTGGTATTCAAGATTTGTGAAACTTTCTTTTGAGTGTGTTGAATACTAAGAAAAGATTGAAGCATGATAATTGTTTTGAGATATGGAGGTGATAATATCAAAGTCATGATAGTTGAGTAGTTGTGAATTTAACGAATATTTGTGTTGAAGTTTGTGATTCCCGTAGCATGCACGTATGCTGAACCGTTATGTGATGAAGTCGGAGCATGATTTATTTATTGATTGTCTTCCTTATGAGTGGCGGTCGGGGACGAGCGATGGTCTTTTCCTACCAATCTATCCCCCTAGGAGCATGCGCGTAATACTTTGCTTTGATAACTTCTAGATTTTTGCAATAAGTATATGAGTTCTTTATGACTAATGTTGAGTCCATGGATTATACGCACTCTCACCCTTCCACCTTTGCTAGCCTCTCTAATACCGCGCACTTTTCACCGGTATCATACACCCACCATATACCTTCCTCAAAACAGCCACCATACCTACCTATTATGGCATTTCCATAGCCATTCCGAGATATATTGCCATGCAACTTTCCACCGTTCCATTTATTATGACACACTCCATCATTGTCATATTGCATATCCCGGTACACCGCCAGAGGCATTCATATAGAGTCATATTTTGTTCTAAGTATCGAGTTGTAATTGTTGAGTTTTAAGAAAAATAAAAGTGTGATGATCATCATTATTAGAGCATTGTCCTAGTGAGGCAGTAATGATGGAGACTATGATTCCCCACAAGTCGGGATGAGACTCCGGACGAAAAATAAAAAAAGAGGCCAAAGAAGCCCAAATAAAAAAAAAGAGAGGCCATAAAAAAGAGAAAAGGCCCAAATAAAAAAAATGAGAGAAAAAGAGAGAAGGGACAATGTTACTATCCTTTTACCACACTTGTGCTTCAAAGTAGCACCATGATCTTCATAGTAGAGAGTATCTCATGTTATCACTTTCATATACTAGTGGGAATCTTTCATTATAGAACTTGGCTTGTATATTCCAATGATGGGCTTCCTCAAATTGCCCTAGGTCTTCATGAGCAAGCAAGTTAGATGCACACCCACTTAGTTTCTTTTTGAGCCTTCATATACTTATAGCTCTAGTGCATCCGTTGCATGGCAATCCCTACTCACTCACATCGATATCTATTGATGGGCATCTCCATAGCCCGTTGATACGCCTAGTTGATGTGAGACTATCTTCTCCCTTTTTGTCTTCTCCACAACCACCATTCTATTCCACCTATAGTGCTATGTCCATGGCTCATGCTCATGTATTGCGTGAAGATTGAAAAAGTTTTGAAAAAGTTAGAGTATGAAACAATTGCTTGGCTTGTCATCGTGGTTGTGCATGATTTAAATACTTTGTGTGGTGAAGATAGAGCATAGCCAGACTATATGATTTTGTAGGGATAACTTCCTTTGGCCATGTTATTTTGAGAAAACATAATTGCTTTGTTAGTACGCTTGAAGTATTATTATTTCTTATGTCAATATAAACTTTTGTCTTGAATCTTTCTAATCCGAATATTCATATCACAATTAAGAAGATTTGCATTGAAATTATGCCAAGTAGCACTCCGCATCAAAAATTCTCTTTTTATCATTTACCTACTCGAGGACGAGCAGGAATTAAGCTTGCGGATGCCTGATACGTCTCCAACGTATCTATAATTTTTGATTTCTTCATGCTATATTATATATTGTTTTGGACTATATTGGGCTTTATTTTTCACTTTTATATTATTTTTGGGACTAACCTATTAACCGAAGGCCCAGCCCAGAATTGTTGTTTTTTGCCGATTTCAGTGTTTCGAAGAAACGGAATATCAAACAGAGTCCAAACGGAATAAAACCATCGAGAACATGACTTTCTCACCAAAAGTGATCCAGGAGACTTGGACCCTGCTCCAAGGAACAAAAGAGGCGGTCACAAGGGTGGGGGCGCCCCCCCTAGGGCGCTTCCCCCTGCCTCGTGGGCCCCTCAGAGCTCCACCGACGTACTTCTTCCTCCTATATATACCTACGTACCCCGAAACGATCAGAGGAGGAGCCAAAAACCTAATTCCACCGCCGCAACTTTCTGTATCCACGAGATCCATCTTGGGGCCTGTTCCGGAGCTCCGCCGGAAGAGGGGCCGTCATCATGGAGGGCTTCTACATCATCATAGCCTCTCCGATGAAGTGTGAGTAGTTTACCTCAGACCTTCGGGTCCATAGTTAGTAGCTAGATGGCTTCTTCTCTCTCTTTGAATCTCAATACAAAGTTCTCCCCCTCTCTCGTGGAGATCTATTCGATGTAATCTTCTTTTTGCGGTGTGTTTGTTGAGACCGATGAATTGTGGGTTTATGATCAAATCTATCTATGAATAATATTTGAATCTTCTCTGAATTCTTTTATGTATGATTGGTTATCTTTGCAAGTCTCTTCGAATTATCCGTTTGGTTTGGCCAACTAGATTGGTAGTTCTTGCCATGGGAGAAGTGCTTAGCTTTGGGTTCGATCTTGCGGTGTCCTTTCCCAGTGACAGAAGGGGCAACAAGGCACGTATTGCATTGTTGCCATCGAGGATAACAAGATGGGTTTTATTTCATATTGCATGAATTTATCTCTCTACATCATGTCATCTTGCTTAAGGCATTACTCTATTTTTAACTTAATACTCTAGATGCATGCTGGATAGCGGTCGATGAGTGGAGTAATAGTAGTAGATGCAGAATCGTTTCGGTCTACTTGTCACGGACGCGATGCCTATATACATGATCATGCCTAGATATTCTCACAACTATGCTCAATTCTGTCAATTGCTCAATAGTAATTTGTTCACCCACCGTAGAATACTTATGCTCTTGAGAGAAGCCACTAGTGAAACCTATGGCCCTGGGGTCTATTCTCATCATATCAATCTCCATCACTTTAATCTTGCTTTGCTTTTTACTTTTCCTTTGACTTTTACTTTGCATCTTTATACCAAAAATACCAAAAATATTATACCTAGCAGATCTCACTCTCGTAAGTGATCGTGAAGAGATTGACAACCCCTAATCGCGTTGGTTGCGAGTAGCTATCGTTTTGTGCAGGTATGAGGGACTTGAGTGTGGCCTCCTACTGGATTGATACCTTGGTTCTCAAAAACTGAGGGAAATACTTCCGCTACTCTGCTGCATCATCCCTTCCTCTTTGGGGAAAACCAACGCAAGCTCAAGACGTAGCATAATCTAGAGGAAGATATTTGTTCCGAAGCGGATTCGGACGCCCCTGACCACTCCTATTTACCCCCCAAGGTCTTTGCTCTAGCTTGGCATGATGATGTTAGTCATATCATGCATATGTTGCCTTGAAGTGCCTACTTTTAACATCATATATGTTATCTGCTTAGTTTAGACATGTTCTGTAATGCCACCTGTTTAGTTTCTATATCATATATGGGAATTATGCAGTCTCATGTCTTTTAGCCAGCCATAATATATGTCAAATGTGCAATGCCATCCTGTTTAACCAGGCATCATATATTTGAATGATATCTTGCCCATCCTTTTCTTCATTACATTTCCATTTGTCAACAATGTTTATACATTAAACTACTCTTCCTGTGAATCAGCCATTTGGGTGAGAGATGGAAAAATCTGGAGTGAAAACAAGGCCTTCAGAGCAGACAGTGCTACCTGTTGAAGCAGATCTCTTGTTGGGTCCCGATAGCTCCTCAGAGATGGATTCAGATACAGATGACCAGTCCTATTCCCCCATTGAGGTGTACGCTCTAACTTGGCACGGTTATACTGCTTATATCATGCATACGGTGTCTTGCATTGCATAGTTTAGACATCATATACACAATATTCAACACCATGTTCTTAGTTCAGACATCATATCGAATGCCCTCTGTTTAGCATATAAATCACATATGTGATTTAAATGATGCGATCCTGATTACTTAGATAACATGTAGGTGAATTATGTCATGCGATCCTGTTTAGTTATTCATCATATCTTTGAATTATGTTATGCTATGCTATCTAGTTTAGATAGACATCATATATGTGAAATTATGTCATGCTATCCGTTTTAGTTAAACAATATACATTTCAACTATTGCATGCCCTCTTTTTTCCACACTACCTATTGCATCTGTCTCTCATACAATGTCTGTACATTCAACTATGTTTCCTCTTTATCAACAATTTGAATTGGAGCGGGTGATGCCAGTATCTAGCAGACTAAAAACACGGTCTTCAAATAAAACAGTGCTACCTCTTGGTGGATATAGCACCCCGGTTGTACATGCACAAGAACCAGCCCTACCACACATAACCCAAACTCTCGCAGATTGTACCCCTAGTACAATGGACAGAGAACCAGCTTCACCCAATCTAACCCCAGCCGATACTAACCCAGTTCCTATTTACACAGCACCATCTCTACCACAGAGCTCCCAAACAAGAGCAGTTAGTAAGGCAGCTCCAGTGCCCATAGGGCCAGTACTATCACGGCGAACCCCAACTCCACCAGTTAGTACGCCTATTCCTGTGGAGGAAGCACAACCAGCTAGTCGTAGTTTAGCATCTATCGCATTTGATGTTGTTAAATCGTATGTATCTTCCCATCTTGGAAATATTATACTGAAGATGAAGGAAAATGCCAGTTGCAGGTGTTTGTCCAGGATTTATGTGTAAGTAATGTTATTCATGGCAATTACTTTGCTTCGTCCCATACATCCTACCTCCATGATGGTTATAATACAGCAAATTTTCCCATTTTTCTCTATAGAGAAGGACCGATTTGGAAACTCGGGATGAGGTAACCTGTGCTAAAACCTCTGCTATCTTCAAGAATTCTTGGTGGCAGTATCGGAATTACCTGAAGAAAATGTACTTCACCGGCAAAGAAACTCATCAAATTCCCTTACGTTCTCCTGAGACACATTTACTGGACGATGACTGGGAACGCCTTGTTCTGTAATGGTCCCGAACCAAGAATGTGGTAAGGTCTATGAGCTCATTTTCTATCTTTAAGTATTATATTCTTGCGTCTTACTGTACTCTGTTCATGTAGAACAAGTGCCTAAACCTGAAGAACAACTATTCTAATTTAAGATTCCATTGCTACCATAGGACATAGATATATGTTTGTTTGATGCTTTTATTATGTACTAGTACTTGGCAATAGAATACTTGGTAGTTTAATCCTGTCTACCTTACTAATGAACTGGTTCACCGAAATGAGTTTCAGATACTAGTACATGCTAAACTTGTTACGTGTCTGCTTGTTTCTTCTTTTAGAATGCTGACAGAATGTTGGGGAGGAGTGCCTTATTAAGCAACGGTAAAGGAAGTAATGTAGATAAGGTTCAGGATAGTGACACATCCTGTCTTGGTTTAGTGTTGGAGTTAATGGCCACTACCGCTTGCACAAGCTATTCAAACTCACTGTCTGAATCAGTTCGGTTTGTTGAGTCTCAACTACAAGCTGAAAGACATCGATCAACTGTGTTGCGACAAGAAGCGGAAGGACTGCGCAAGTCCCTGGAGCATTCAGATGCATACTTTCTGGTGCAACAGCAAGCGTTGGAGGATTTTAGTGCCAAACAGGACAAAGCTAATCAGCTTGCTAAGCTTATTGCCAGCTTGGTGGATACCCAGGATAACATTTCTTGAGCTCTTCTGAAGTTGTTTCAGTTATGCTCTTGTTTTGCTGCCACATTGTAACACCCTCGATGCGACTATAGCTCCCACGTGTCGAGGCACGATTAGAGACATAATCGCATTGAAGGCATATGTCGCAAGTGAGGTAATCTTCACACAACCCATGTAATACATAAGGGAAAGAGAGACATAGTTGTCTTACACTCGCCACTTCACACAATTACATAAATAAAGCATTACATCATCCAAATACAATCAGGGTCCGACTATGGAACCAAAATAAAAGAAGAACCCCAAATGCGACAAAGGTCCCCGATCGACCCCAACTGGGCTCCACTACTGATCAACTAGAACGAAACAACACAAAGGACAAGATCTTCATCGAGCTCCTCCTGACCTTGGTTGCGTCATCTGCACGGACTCATCGGCACCTGCAAGCTGGTTTTGGAAGTATCTGTGAGCCACGGGGACTCAGAAATCTCGCACCCTCGCGATCAAGACTATTTAAGCTTATGGGAAAGGTAAAGGTATGAGGTGGAGCTGCAGCAAGCGACTAGCATATATGGTGGCTAACATACGCAAAAGAGAGCGAGAAGAGAAGGCAAAGCACGGTCGATAAAAGTATGATCAAGAAGTGATCCTATAGCAACCTACGTCAAGCATAACTCCAACAACCGTGTTCACTTCCCGGACTCCGCCGGAAAGAGACCATCACGGTTACACACGCGGTTGATGCATTTTAATTAAGTTAAGGTTCAAGTTATCTACAGCCGGACATTAACAAATTCCCATCTGCCCATAACCGCGGGCACGGCTTTCGAAAGTTCAAATCCCTATAGGGGTGTCCCAACTTAGCCCATCACAAGCTCTCACGGTCAACGAAGGAATAGACCTCCTCCCGAGACATTCCGATCAGACTCGGTATCCCGGTACTCCAAGACATCCTCGACAATGGTAAAACAAGTCTAGCAAGACCGCCCGATGCACCGACATCCTGATAGGAGCTGCACATATCTCGTTCTCAGGGCAACACCGAATGAACACTATGTACAGCTAAAACCAGCCCTCAAGTTTCCCCGAGGTGGCACCGTAAGTGGCTCTGTTTTGGACGAACACTTAGACAAGCACTGGCCTAAGGGGGTTTAAAATAAAGATGACCCTTGGGCTGGCCTAACCCAAGGGAAAAAAGGCTAGGTGGCGAATGGTAAAACCAAGGTTGGGCCTTGCTGGAGGAGTTTTATTCAAAGCGAACTGTCAAGGGGTTCCCATTATAACCCAACCGCGTAAGGAACGCAAAATCCGGGAACATAACACCGATATGACGGAAACTAGGGCGGCAAGAGTGGAACAAAACACCAGGCATAAGGCCGAGCCTTCCACCCTTTACCAAGTATATAGATGCATTAATTTAATAAGATATATTGTGATATCCCAATAAGTAAACATGTTCCAACAAGGAACAACATCTCCCTGTTCCAACAAGGAACAAAACTTCAATCTTCACCTGCAACTAACAACGCTATAAGAGGGGCTGAACAAATCGGTAACATAGCCAATCAACAGTCTGCTAGGACAAGGTGGGTTAGAGGCTTGGTTCAACAATATGGGAGGCATGGTAAGCAAGTGGTAGGTATCGCAGCATAGGCATAGCAAAAGAGCGAGCATCTAGCAAGCAAAGATAGAAGTGATTTCGAGGGTATGATCATCTTGCCTGAGATCCCGCAAGGAAGAAGAACGAGTCCATGAAGAAGACAAACGGACGTAGTCGAACGGATCCTCACATACGCAACGTTATCGGACCCAACCCAAAGAAGCAACACCGGAAAGAAGCACACAACATAGTAAAACATCGACCACAGAAACATGGCATGATGCACAATCAAGTATGATGCATGTCTGGTTTAAATATGCATGGCATGGCAAAGAGCACAAACAAACCTACAAGTTAAGTGGAGCTCAATATGCATCAGGATGCATATTGACAAAACACCACAACAAATATGGTTCACTCCCTGTTATGTACTCAACAATATTAAATGTTGTTAAACATGGCAAGAGATGAAAAATGAGTAAACTAAACATTTAGGCAAGTTTAAATGGGGCCGGAAATAACAAACAACAATTACGGTAAATCCCCATATGCATTTAGCAATTTAATGCAACAACAATTTTTAAACATATTAAATGTTGTTATCATCATGCGGATGTCATGTTCAAGTTTATGCAATTTTAAGAAAATGTTAACAAGAGCATATTATGAAGCATTTGTCATCATGGCGGAAATGAAAAAGGGTGCCATGATAATGAAACGGAAATGATGTCGGGGCAACAATTTGATGATCCGGTAGCTCACGGGGATACCGGTGCAAAAGGAAGTGGGTGCGAGTGTGTCATGCAAAAAGATGGGGTGCTCCCGGATTCCGGGTTCCCACATGACGGCGGCAAGAAAAAGAGGGGCTTCGTGCAACGGGCAACTCGGACACGGAGCAACACACGGTTCAACTCATACATCGCAAGCATTCATCCACGGGCGGTCGTTCTCGGCGGTTATACCTTCGAAGTATGCATTGTCGGAACGGGCCAAGTTCGGTGGTAGGAGTACACGTGTCGAAGGGGAAGTAGTTGTTCACGGGTCGTCATGGGAAGTAGAGGAAGTAGTCATTCAAGCGTCCGATGGTAATGGTACTCGGTCGTTTTGAAGAGGTACTTGGGGTCATTCGAACTTGCCGATCTCGTCATCTCGAAGGGGTACTTGACGTTCTTAGCGATTCCGAAGACGAGGTAGAGGTACACTTGTTGTAGGGGTACTTGTCAGATCCACGGCGACGGTAGAGGTACAAATGTTCTCGCGGTACTTGTCGGTCCAGGCTTGGTGTAGATGTACATCGCAAACGTAGTGGTACTCACGGACTTCGGCGCCAGTAGTCGTACACGGTTCGTAGGGGTACTTGGCGTTTTCGTGTAGCCGAACTTGAGGGGCACCGACATCGTGGTACTTGGCGTCCATGGGTACTTGACAAAGACGAAACGGAACGCAATGGTTGTAGTAGTACATGGCGTCCATGGGCCTCACGGGTCATCCTATACTTTGGCGTTCGGTGCGGTGGTCGTCCGTGTGCCGTAAGTCGTTGTACTTGCCATGGTACTCCCTGGTGGCACCGAGGTGGTCTAGCAACAGCAGCAAGGGCGTCGGGGAGGTGATGGTCGTGGCAGGACTGCTCGAGGTAGCTGCGGGCTGGCGAGGAGTTGGACGCCGATGGCCGGATGTGCGGCGATGTGGTGGAGCAAGGCAGGGGCTCCAGTCCACTGTTAGTTGTTGACGCCGGCAGCGCAGGCGAGGTAGGGAGACGACGCGGTGCTCTTGGGGTCCCCTGCCCGCGAGCACAGGGGTGCGCGGGGCTGGTCCTCGAGCAGAATGCCGACGAGGAGGAAGGGCGCGAGGGAGATGGCTGCAGATCGACGGAACTTGGCGCCTCGATGAAAAGCAACAGCAGCGAGCGGCTCCAAGAGAGGGACTGCACAGCAAAGGTCCTGGAGGCAGGGTCGGCCGGAGCTTCGAGGTCGGCGTCCATGGCAGGACGACGAGGAGGCCGGAGGAGGAGGGCCATGGAGGAGGCGCAGGAGTCCTGCCAGCGAGGAGAAGCAGAGGCTTCAAGGCGGCAGAGGTCGCCGACAGAGGGACCTGGCGTGGGGGTCGAGCAGGGAGCGAGAGAGGAGGAGGCAGAGGAGATTGGGCGCTCTCCCTAGCGTCGATGTGTGGCGGCGGCACAGGAACGAGGGGGGAGAGATGGGGATCGGGAGAGAGCGTGGCTGCGAGGCTAGGGTTATAGGCACGGCTGAGCCTTGGGCCAAATGGACTGCGGGGAAGCAGGCCGGCCTGGCTGCTGAGCTCTCTTCTCTCACTCACTCTAAAGAAAGAAAAAAACAGAGGAAAGAAAGAAAATAAAGAGGGTTAGGGGAAGAAGTTGGACACGCGGATAAATTTCCCGGACTAACAAAAATGTGCTTGTTCCGAGAAAATAGAAAAGGCCAAGATTCAAAGATTTAAATTCAAACTCATTTGATTTAAATTCAAATGATTTGAATAAGAAGTGAGGGTTGGGAAGGTCCAAAAATGTTCGGATTTTTGGTGGAGCTCCGGAATATGATGAAAAAATATATGGCAAGGTTGGAGACCAAGAATTAAGATAACAAAAGCATTGGGATAATTTGCAAGTGTGTTATGGTGATTCCAAAGAATGGATTATTTTATAATAGCTCCACTAATATCGGGAGGATATATTATAAAGAGAAGTCATCCTTCCCTCGATTTAAATGGATCGAAGATCCATGCAATTTATTTAGTTGAGTAAGAAAAGAAATGACATGATGGCATGATGACATGATGCAATGCACATGATGCAATGATGAATGCAACACGCAAGCAAAAGACATGGCAATGACAGCAAATAACTGGACGACACCTGGCACATCGGTCTCGGGGCATCACACACATTTATTTGCACTGGTGGCCAATTTTGACGGCCAGTGTATATGATATGCTGCTTTGTTCCCTATATTTGCACTGGTGGCGAACTTTGATGCCCAGTGGATGTAATATGTGTAATAGTCGTGATAGCCTAGCGTTAATTGCTTGCTTATTTATTTCCTTGTTGTCTTGTTTATTTGTTTGCTTGTAGTCATTGCAGTTATTTCTCCGCGGTTAACTAGTGGCTGCAATAACCTATTTTTTAAAACTAGGCCACAATAACCATGCGCTAATATTTACTGTAGTGACACTGGGCCTCCTACGAGCCGTAGAAACAGTGGGCCTTCTACGGGCGTAGAAACAGTAGCCCTTCTCCGGGCCGTAGAAACAATGGGCCTTCTACGGGTCGTATCATCAATGGGCCTTATACGGGTCGTATGATCGATTGGCCAAACATGGGCCAATAACAGGCCGCATTATGGCCATAAACGGGCTAGAGTTGGAATCGTCCGTTCATGGGCCGACCGTAACGGGCCATCGTAAATAGGCCGTAATTGATGACGCTGTGAAAACGGTCCAACGTATTAACGGACCATAAACGGGCCGACTGTAACCACGGGCTGAATTTGGCCCACAAGCAGAAAATGACAGTAACGGGCCGTAAGTAAACGAATGCTGGAAATGAGCCCAAGAATAAATGGGCTCTAAGAAGGCCGAAAGATAACATGTGCTGGAAACGGCCCAACGGAATAACGGGCCGTTAATTGGTATAAAGTGATACACTATTCATTACGGGCCAGTTTCACCACGGGTCGTTAATGGGTGTAAAGTGATACACTGTTCATTACGGGCCAGTTTCACCACGGGCCGTTAATAGGCCAATAGTTACATAGGGCCTCATATGGGCCGAAAGACGTCATGGGCCATACATGGGCCAGAAGTGAAAATGGACTGGAATCGTATTGGATGGCCCAGATGATGCTACTGGGCCTAATTCGGATAGGGCGTAACGAGCCTTGGGTTAGCGGGCTGTAAATGGGCTATATGCGAACAGGTCGTTAACAGGCTTTCCATGGGCCGGCCCGCCACCTTTTGACCATGTCAAACGGGATGGCCTTTTCATAGGAATGGGCCTCTGTTGGGTCGTGCCACGTGTCAACGTATCATAGGCGCCTTCCGTCCAATGAGTGGTTGACATCTGTCCCAACGATGAGCTGACACGTGTTTCCTCCAGCCAATGATGATTTTACACGTGGAAAATCCCCATTGGTCGGGGTTGTTAACGGGTTATCAGATCCAAAACCCGACCCGATAGCTTAACGGCGTTCCGTTACGGTGGATGCCACGTGTCGGTCACCCTTGACGAAAGCACTTCTATGGCGTGCGATTTATCGTCATGGAAGTGGACACTTCCGTGATGATAATTTTGGTAATGTCATGGAACACTTCTACGACAGCACAGGTATGACTATCTTGATTCTGTCATAAATTTGTCATGGATGTACATGCATAACAAAAAAAAGCGACCTACTATGACAAACAGGTATCATCACGGAAGTGTATTTTTTGTAGTGAACGGGCCGGCCTTTTCACAGGAATGGGCCTCTGTTGGGCCGTGCCACGTGTCGACGTATCATAGGCGCTTTGGGTCCAATGAGTGGATGACATCTGTCCCAACGGTGAGCCGACACGTGTTTCCTCCAACCAACGATGATTTTACACGTGGAAAATCCCGATTGGTCGGGGCTGTTAACGGGTTATCGGATCCAAAACCGGACCCGGTAGCTTAACGGCGTTGTGTTACGTGGATGCCACGTGTCGGTCACCCTTGAAGAAAGCACTTCTGTGACGCGCGATTTATCATCATGGAAGTGGACACTTCCATGATGATAATTTTGGTAATGTCATGGAACACTTCTACGACAGCACAGGTATGACTATCTTGATTCTGTCATAAATTTTTCATGGATGTACATGCATGACAGAAAACGTGACCTACTATGACAAACACATATCATCACGGAAGTGTATTTTTTTTGTAGTCGAAACCGGCATGCCATACCTGATCCTCAATGATGGCGCCGCTCTTCGGGCGAATCGCGATCTCCTCGACGATCCCATGCCATTTGTTGCACGCCGTCTGGATGAGCCCCCAATGGTTCGCCATCGCCTTCGACCCGCGATGCATGTGGACGCCTTTGAAGTAGGGGTCGACGAGCTTGCGCTCGTCGAACTCGGCATTAATGCGCTCCCAATATGTGTCGATGCTCTGGTTTGTGCCGGTGATCGGGTCGAGGTATACGACTTTCCATACTTCGGTGAGACACTCCTGCTCCTTGGACGCCCAATTGATGCGCGGCTCGTCGGTCCTGGCCGCCCCCTTCTTCTTCTTCTTCTTCTTCTTCCATTTCCTCGCCAGCGCTAGCTCCTCCTCCTCATCCTCGTCCTCCTTCTCCTCCTCATCCGGCTCCTCCTCGCCGTAGTCGAGCTCGCCGTCCATGTCGCCGTTGAGGTCTACCGTGTCGTCCTGCGCAGTGAACCCGGGGGACGCGGTGGCGGCGGTCGAGCCTGCCGTGATGATGTCGTCCATGTCGGCTTCGGTTGCGTCGGTGTCGCCGAGGTGCGGCATGGAGACTTGGGAGAAGGGCAGCGCACCACGGTGGAGAGGGGGCATCGGGAAGGATGCGTAGGCCGGCGGTGAGTAGTTGTACGGAGGGTACTGCACGTCGGCGAAGGCGGGCGAGGGTGTCCGCTGGGCTGAGTGACCATGGGGGAAGGTGATGTTGGGGTTGAACCCACCGTGCATGTCCCCATCGATGTAGCCCGGCGACGGTGAGCAACCCAGGGTTGCGGTGAGGCCGAGAAGCCGGCCGAAGAGCCGACGCTTTGCTGGCTCCAGGGCGCGTACTGGCCGTGGACGCCGGGTGGATTCATCATCGCCACGCGAGCCGCCTCGGCTTGTTCGGCCGAGTGCTCCGCCTGATTCGCCGCCGCCGCGAGCGCCATGCTGTCCCTGGCCTTCTTGGTGTTCGCCCTGTTCTGCCGGTCGGTGGTGACTGCCTCCCGACACTGAACTTCAGCCCTCCAGTCGGCGTTGGACATGCCCGGGGGCTTGGACGGCGGCGCCCTCGGTTTCCTCTGCTTCGGCTAGGCGACGGCAGCGGTCGCACCTGTCGCGGCGCGAGGGACCACGTACTTCTTCGGCAGCATGGCGGGGAGGAGAGTGGGAGGAGATTGGTTGGAGGAATGAAGAGAATGAGAGGGAAGCCGGCGGGAAAAGGCCCTCCTCTCGCCGACAAAGCGGCCCCATGCACCCTTTTCGCTTGTGTCGGCGCCCCCAGGCGCCTCCCAGCGCGCCGGATTTGGCTCAGGTGCGCCGGCTATTATTTTGGCCCAACCCTGCGAAAAATTGACACCTGGGGACGCGACTGGGCCGATTTTCGCCCGCCGGAGCTAGAAAATCGCCCGGGGGTCTGTTGGGGGCGCGGCTGGAGATGCTCTAAGGACGGATGGAGTAGGTCAGAAGCAACTAAAATATGGACATGTACCACACGTTATTAATTTCTTTCATGTAGTATGTTTGTGCTTATATTTATATGTAAAAAAGAGTTGCTTGTAATTAAGCTCGTGTCCCCTCCAAACTGTAAGGGCTCACATTTGTTGGACAGCCGATGGATTACAAATAATACATAATTATGGATAAAGGAGCAAATGGCATGGTCTGAATGAAACAAACTAAGAAGCTTTTGAGTTGAAAACGACACAATCTGAATTCTGAATAAACTAACAAATTGTTCACAAACCGACTAGGAGACAACAATTACAGTATATTTCTCATCCCCTCACATTTTTTGGACTCAAGCCCATGAAAACTTATTAAGTATAAAAGGAAACCGTCAACATGTATATTATTAACCACTGCCAAGCTCATTGTGAATAATACACAGGTGCATCCTCTCACAACATAGCAAGTTGGTAAGTGCACATAATATAATTATGTAAGTTTGAATAAATTGAACTAGAAGAGAGTGTTTTTGTTTGGTGACTAAGAGGCTCCCCCTCCCAGATTCTAGTTTAATCAAGGTTGCCAGACTTCGGGAAAAAAAGAGCCCCCCCCCCACCCCACCGCGTCGCCCTCCACACAGAAGACGCGACCCCCTCCCCCCTCAAGCGCCTCTCCCCTCCACCTCCCCCCTCCTTCTGTCCTCGGGCAAAGCTCGAGCGGAGCTAGCAGCGGGGAAACCTTTGTCCCCAATGGCGTCCCCCCCCCCCTCGAGCGTTTGGGCTTGACGAGCTTGACGGAGCGGAGCTTCTTCGGGCCTAGGGTTTCATGACGGCAACCCAAGATCCAGAGGGGAGGGACTCTAGACCTGGAGTGGTGAGCACACGAGCGGATGAGGCTACTTGACTGTGACCCGGCGGATCCTAGCGGTGGAGGCTGCGGGTCGGCGCGGCGGCCGACATGGTCAATGGCGGCGAGGTGCAGGTAGCAGATCCCTTTGACAGACTAATGACGCCACTAGCATGCTCGATGCGTTTCCTTGCGGCGGCTGGCCTGGTTTGGTAGCCATCCAACGGCTGTTGCATTGCGCTAGCCGGTGCTCCCCTATTTTGACGGCAATGATGCATGGCTTCCCTCTCGGTGCTGGTGGTCCTCTCTAGAGATCTTCTTCCCCATCTCATGTCTGCCCTTGCTTCGGTGGTCTTTGGGGTCTATGGTCTTGGGCTGGGGCGAAATCCCTGGGCGGCGACGGCCTGGGTGATAATGGTGACACCTGAGGGTGTCGTTACCTCCATGGAGGCGCTATCAAGGCCCTAACTGGACCCTCTCCTCAAGCACCGAGGGAAACCCTTAGTCTAGTCCGCTGAACAAGGCAACAACGGCATCTCACTGTCGTCCCCTTCTTGAAGGCGTTGCTTGGGTTGCACTTGGAGTCCCTGATGCGGCAGCTGGATATTATGGCCTCCCAGATCTTTCTGGCGAGGCTTGTTAGCGATGCGTTGATGCGATGCCTTCTGCAGGCCTACAACATACGACGTGGGTGTGAAGGGCGCGATGTACGTCGGCACCGGCGTGTCCCAGATGATGGCTTCGCCAGTTCCACCTGGGTCCTGCCATCCGCCCACATCTAGATTCATGTGGGTATTTTCTTTTTTTGCTTGATAGAGTCACTTAGATGAGCAATAACTAGGGCACATCTAGACGTGCCATAGACATTCTCTTTCTATATACCTACTAATAAAGGGATTTGTGTTTATGTCCGTCTGTCCTAAAATTATCTTCGATGTTGGCAAAAATTACGCACTATGCCATCCCTAAATGAACAAAATGATTTGATTTTTTCTTTCAAAGTCGTCATCGGGTTCGGTTCTTTTACGGAGATACACTCGAGACCACTTTTTCAGGAGCTCCTATTTGGCGCTTCAAGTGCCAGACGCTAGTGGGCCGACCTATGTAGATTTCACCTTTTTTCTTGATTCACTCGATTGCAGTTGGGAAAAAAGGAAAAAAACTAACTAATTTGCGTAAAATGAAAAATTTGTGAATTCAAAACAAGTTCAGGGATTTTGAACAGAAGTTCATGAACTTGAAAAAAACTTCATTGACCTTGAAAAACATTTGTTGAATTTTAAAAAATGTTTGAATTGAAAAACGTTCATTGAATTGAAAGAAGTTCATTGAATTTGAAAAAAAATCATAGGTTTTGAAAAACTTCAAGTTTTTTTAAACGCGCATTAAATAAAAATAAAAAAGACAAAAAAGGAAGAGAAAAATGAAAAATAAATAAACCAAACTAAAGAGATGAAATAAAAGAACAAAACAAAGTGGGTGTACGTGAGCGGGTGAGAGCGTCTACAGTCAAGCATCCAAACCCCCCTCAAACGCTTGGGCGTTCGGCCGCTCAGTGACCGGTCAAAACAAACCAACCCAGACGGGCGCCTCAAACGGATCTCAAACGCCTAGTCTAACCGGCACACCTCATATTCAGCCCAAATATGGGACGAATATCGAGAGGCCTAGAAGCGTTCGCCATGTCGGACTAGGATGGGGCCCATGTGGAATCGCCCAAAAACCCAACAGTCCAACAGATGTCTCCTTTGGTGGGGTTCTGAATGCCTCATGGTGCCGCTCCGGCTCGTCGCCCGAGGCCAAATCCAGCTATGTAAGTTGGCCGGCGTCCCCCAACCTAGCCACATCCACCTCCTCCCTCTTCGCGCTGCCAGCCAATTTACCTCTCTCTTGCTTCGTTGCTCTTCCCACACCATTCGGCTTCGCCATGGCCCGGCAAAAGAAGACGATGTATGCTATGCTCACGCCGGAGTGTCGGTTCCAGATTGAGGAGGAGAACCAAGCAAGGCGCACTGCCCACATCACAGCCAGCCTGCCTCCGGATTCGCCGGAGCTGGAGAAGGAGGAGCCAGAGCAGCAGCCGGTTTTGACGGAGGTAGCGGATCCTGAGGAGGTGTAGCAGGCGGAGGAGGATCTGGCGCCGGCTGCGGGCTTCAACATGGAGGACGTCATGACGGAGTTCACGGTCACCCAAGCGGCAGAGATGGCGGAGCAGCAGGGCATCCTGGAGTCCATCCAGCATGAGGCCTATGTCGAGCTAGCAGGCGGTTCATCCGACTGGAACGGGTGGGGACTGACGCGATTTTCGCCGAACTTGAGGCAGAGGCGGAGGATGAGGCAAAGTAGCTGGAGGAGCCGCAGGAGCTGGAATTGAAGCTTCCGCCCATGTACCTGGAGTCGGGCACGGAGATAGTGGACATCTTCGAGGAGACTTGGGGCAGTATAGGTTGATCTATGCAGGATTTCCTTGTTTTCTTTTGTATGGATTTAAGGTTTCAAATATGAGGTATCCGGATACAGAGGAGTAAATTTGAGATATGACCGGTCACTTCCCATGAACGCACCCGGGCTTATCCACAGGCATTTGAGGGCCCGAATTTGTCAAGTCCGATTGTAGATGATCGGAGTGGCTTGGTGGTTGTTGCGCTCCCTTTGAATGATGAGGTCAGCAGTTCGATCCCATCGCTAGCCAGCATCTTTTTGGAAACTTTTAACCAAAAAAACAAAGGAGAATGCACTGGCCTAGAGCATATATAGTGTCCGTGTGCACACGTTTACGGATATGCCCACCTTTTCCCTCCCATTTCTCTCTAAATCGCGGACCTCCTTCCCCATGTTGGATTGGCCTATGTGCTGGACGTGACGCACCCTATTTCTTTTACTTTTCTTTTCTTGTTTCTGTTTTTTTTTCTTCTTTAAATTAATTTAGGATTTACAAATTTCAAAATTTTGCAGTTTTGAAAAAAATGTGGAAGAATTCCATAAGATGTTTGTGAATTCAAAAAATGTTTAGAAAATCACAAAATGTTCGTGGATTAAAAATGTTGGTGATTTTAAAAAAATTGTTCAGAAATTATTAGAAAATTGCGATATCGAAAAAAATGTTCGGCAAACAAAAAGTATGCATGACTTTGAAAAAATGATCGTGTATTCAAAACATATTCGTGAATTCGAAAAAATGTCCATGAAATTTTAGAAAATGTGCACAAAAGTTCAAAGAAAATCACAAATTTCAAATTTTGTTCCCCAATTTAAAAAACAATTCAGAAAACGTTTGCTGAATTTTAAAAAAATGTTTATGCATTTCAAAAAATGTTCATCTAAACAAAACAAATGTTCGTGAATGTCAAAAGAATATCCTAAAATTTCAAAAAAATTGTTCGTCAATTGAAGGATACTTATTTGGCTAGGGTGTAATATTTTTGTCTCACATTACAACACACAAGAATGTTTGGTAGTAATTTAATAAGGAACATCATCACGGAGGTGACTTTAGCTGGCAACGACCACCAGATTGGTGGACACGCAAGTGGGACAAGTTTTCAACATGGACGAATGACCCAATTATGCGATGAATATTTGCTATTCGATTAGGAAGGATCCTCGTCCACTTACTGATAGGTATGTGTCTGTAATCACATATTACAAGTCGCATCTTTGCTGCCTTGTAAGAAAATCTTCCACTGGGAATGAGCGGAAGAGGTCGTCTACTGGATGCGGTTCAAGTATGTCTCTCCAGGATATTGGATTGGGCCAGCAAAGGAGATGTAGCACAATGAAATTGATAAACTTTACTGTTTAGTTATGGGTTATAGACGGCTTAATAGATTGTTATACTAGAAAAACTTATATAAAAGGCGAATTTTGCAAATGAGAGTTAGAGATACAAAGAAAGTTCCTCCATCCTTGCCGCCGCCGCCTCCCTCTCTTCACCCGCAGCTCCAACTTCTCACCGTTGTAGCCGCTGCCTCCCTTCCCCCCTTGTGTCAAGCTCAGCCGCACCCATCACCTGGAGGAGTGGGGGTTGTCGCTTCCGCAACTGCTCACCACGGAGAAGCTCGCCGTCGTCATCCCCGGTAGGAGCGCCATGCCATCTTCCTCGCCTCGTCCGAGCTGTTCTTGCATAACCGGGAAATTGCTCCGACACAAGAATCCCCTCCCCGTGTTATTTCTTGAATTCTTATTGGCTGATGATGTTCGCATAGTACTTAGATGTTGCTGACCTTCTTCGATCATTAGTTATTATTGCTAGTAGCATACCGAGAGACCAGCCGAGGTGTTTTAATATTAAACAACATACGTCAGTAGCAATTTGTTATTTGGCTAGCAAGTTTTGAATCTGTCTTCTCAGATTATAGCATATGTTGATACGACACATTTTCACAAGGACTTTGATCTTATACTTTAAGTCTTCTTTTTGTCCTTGCAGAGCTCTCCCTTGTATTTAAATTCCCTCTTTTGTGCTATGTGGCTATGTAGAGTAGTTATCTTCGGTACCTGTAGGATCGTAGTTTTAGTTTGAAAAACTACAATACTAGGACACATTAGGATCACATGCACACACTAAAATGGTTATAAAAAATAGGCTTCGAATATGATGACCCGTCCTTGTCTATATCAATGTTATAGTGACAATTGATGCGCTTTATTCTATTCGTTTGTGCTCTCATATGCACTCTACTATAAGTAGCATAGGCTTAGAGCGTTTGTCATTTGTTCACCACGTAAATATTTTGAAAAGTATGATAGCATACCCTTCCATAAATGAGGGGAAGCTGGCACAATCCATTCATATCAAATAGGGATAATGTACCATTTATCAAGGATAGCATATTAGTGAAGAAAAACATCTTATTATTACGAAAGTATCCATAAAAGAGAGGAGCCACACCCTCTATGCTCAATCGATCAAAATAAGAATTCATTCTTTTCATACATCAGTTTCAGATGAGTAGGTGATGAATGGGCCAAGGTTTTCGTGTGATCCATTCACCCTGCTTTAACTTGAAGAACTAATTGTTGTATCAGGCAACGCGTGTTGATCCTTTAGTGAAGAACCGTGCTTTGGAGTGCCAAAATATGGAAATGTCTACAGAGTTGGGTTTGGATAAACCTACCTGACAATGACATGTACCTAGGGGAGGGTCATAGGCCTGACCTAGACACCCTACCCAATGACACTGCCCTAGAGTCAAAGGCATTCAAAGCACAAGAAGAGAAACTGACTGAGTTATCGAAGAGTGCCATCCACTCGACCTTCAACCTCACTCGGATATCCCAATTCCATTCGACCAAGAGAATGAGTCACTCGACGATACAAGAAATCACTCGGAGTAAAGAAGGCCTAACGTCACTCAGGACAACAACGGTCAGACAATCACTCTGTAGGCTTAAAGACCATTTATAGTCCTTCATTGTTGGCATTATCAGTAACGCCCTATCTTAATGTACATTGAACCCCTTGTAACATGGGCAGGCTGGGGTCCTGGCGCACTCTATATAAGCCACCCCCCTCCACTGGCACAAGGGTTCGCACCCCCTATAACACACAAACACCCATATTCCGGTCGATACCCTCAGGGCACCGAGACGTATGGCTTTTACCTTCTCCGAGAGGGGCCTAAACTCGTAAACTCATGTGTACAACCTCGTCGTAGTTAGGATCTTACCACCTCATACGTACCCCTGACTCATACTATCAGACTTAGTACCACGATAGTTGGCGCCCACCGTGGGGCAGGTGTCTTAGCGACTTCCGGTGAGGTTGTGAATTTTCTCGATCTTCATCATCATGGTTTCTGGCGGCGGTTTGGCTAAGGGCCGCGAGATCCGGCGCAACGCGCTCGTTTTCATCACCGACGATTCCGCTTGGCTCCAGGAGCCCCCCCTTGACATCGAGATGCTCCCCGTCCACGGGGCGACGCACTTTCGCGCATGCGTCCACGGCGTCCTTCTATGGCAGCCATCGACTCATTATTGGCGGGCTCTCGCAGCATCTTTAGTCCCCGTTGTTCGTCGTCGCAAGTGATCTGGTCGATCACGGCTTCAGCGGTGGGTAAAGCATGCGATGGCTCTTCAGTCGACCACCCCTCAAGTCGCGGCACTCGAGCCCGACGACCCTCTACGGGCTATTTGACCTGTCGACTCGCTCCGTTGAGACCCTGTCCGAGTGCGACAACAGCGACCGTGCGTTAGAAGTCCTGATGGTATACACGCCGTGCAGCCCGCCTAGTTACCTTCGCAGTGGCGGCGGCGATCCGTCGCGTGTTCACGAGGAATATCATCCTGAGGCCCTCACTTTGCAGCTGAGGGAGGAGCTGCACTGTCGCAACGTGGCGGTGCTCCACACTCCCATCGTCGGAGAAACTTCTAAGGCTCGGGCCTTGGAGTCTGCGCGCCTAGCCACATTGGCTGAACGTGCGCGACTGGAGAACCTTCGGCATTCACTCAATGAGCATGCTCGATGACAGATCCCCGAATCTAGTCGACGATAGCGACAATTGTTCCCACCTAAACCTTAGGTATACCGCACTCTGATTTAGAATCTTACAGCCGCAGCCCGTATAGGAGAGTCAATTCCGCCGTCCCAGTCATAGGCTGGAAGAGGTTTGATGCAGATCCGAGCATTGCTTTGGGCAGCAGGAGAGAAAAACACATCCGTTTCCTAGTCTCGTAACAGAATCCATAGCAGGTCTGTGGTGGCGGACACAATCCAGTCGGCTCACAGCCCAAGATTGCCTTTGCGGCGTGAGGGTCGTGGGCACCGTCCAGAGCAGTACTTGGGTCGGAACATCGAGCAGTATGATCATCGGCTCGACTGTGATGACCACCGTCGAGTGCCTACGCCCCCTCCGAGGGGCGGATCGTACATGCCCCGCCAGTATGATGACAGGCGCCCGTACAACGATGAGAGGAGGGGTCACGTCGACTCAAGAGAGCCCGGGTTTGATGCGAGGTCAATTCTTGTGCAAGGTCTGGTCAACAGAAACCGAGCACATAGAGAGGGACTCAACAGAGATCGTCCGACTGGTAGTAGAGTTCATGTCTCAGGGCCTGAGTGTTTTAGCAGGGCCATCAGAGTTGCCGAGGTCCCACCCAACTTCAAGTTGGCGACGGGAGTGAGCAAGTTTACCGGTGAATCAAAGCCTGATACTTGGCTGGGGGATTAACGAGTGGTCGTGCGGATTGGCGGTGGCAATGATGATGTGGCCATGAAGCACCTCCCCTTGATGTTAGAGGGTTCGGCTAGAGCTTGGCTGAATCAGCTGGCTCCTGGAAGTATTTTCAGCTGGGAAGAATTAGCTCGAGTGTTTGTCAGGACCTTTGAAGGCACTTGCAAGATGCCTGCAGGGTTGACTGAATTGCAACATTGTGTGCAAAAAACGAATGAAACTTTGAGGGATTACATCCAGAGGTGGACCACTCTGCACCACACAGTGGAAAATGTGTCACAACACCAAGCAGTCTACACCTTCAAGGAGGGTGTTCGGTACAGAGAGCTTAACCTGAAATTTGGTCGGACAGGAGATATGACTCTGGCCCAAATGATGGAAATAGCCACTCGGTACGCTAACGGCGAAGAAGAGGACCGACTCCGCAGTAGAAAGAACAAACCAGTCGCCCAGGACACCGGAGGAGGAAATTCTAATTGGAAGCAGAAGCGCAAAGCCAAACCAGCAAATCCTGGGGAAGCTGAAGTGGTGACTCAAGGAAAATTCAAAGGAAAGCCTAAGGGGCCATGGGTCCCCAAGAAGGTGAAGGATCAAGAAGGGAATGATGTGCTAGATTTGCCATGTCATATACACACAAAGACGGATGAAGAGGGAAACCTGATTTACCCCAAGCATACCACTCGACAGTGTCGACTCCTGATTCAGAGCTTCCGAGAGGGTTAGCCCAGCCAGAAAGAAAAGGAATCTGACAAGGATGAAGACAAAGAGGGGGACGATGGTTACCCTAACATCAATGCCACTTTAGTGATTTTTGATGACCTAGAGCAAAAGTCGACTGAAAGTCATCAACAGAGAAGTGAACATGGTCGCTCCAGCGAGAACGACATATCTAAAGTGGTCCAAGACTCCTATCACATTCGACCAGTCCAATCACCCAGCGCATGTTGCTAGCCCTGGGCGGCAAGCGTTGGTGGTCGACCTAGTCGTTGGAGGCACCCGATTGACCAAGGTTTTAATGGATGGTGGCCCTTTGAGGGATGGGCATTCCTATGTCCAAACTCACCAAAAGCAACATGCGTTTCTACGGAGTCATTCTAGAGAAGAAGGCTGATTCACTCGACCAAATTACCTTGGACGTGGTTTTCGGTGATTCCAAGAATTACTGCAAGCAAAAGTTGACGTTTGAGGTCGTGGACTTTCACAGTGCCTATCATGCTATTCCGGGCAGGACTGCGTATGCTCGTTTCATGGCTCGATCTTGTTACGTGTACCTCAAGTTGAAGATGTCTGGTCCCAAAGGTGTGATCGCAGTCACTGGTAATCGGCAGAGGGCAGAAGAGTGCCTCCAAAAAGGTTCAAAAATTGCCGATGAGCAGATGGCAGTGGTAGAAATGGAAGAGTACAAAAAGACCGCCGACCCGGCTGATTTGTTGTGAGCAAAGAAGCCTGCTTTACAGTCTGCATTCCAGTCGTCCGGTGAAACAAAACCTGTACACATTCATCCGACTGACCCCAATGCTGCCCCGACTCATGTATCAACAACACTCGATAGCAAATAGGAAGAAACGCTCATCCAGTTCCTCCGTGAGAACTGGAACATCTTCGCATGGAAACCGTCTAACATGCCAGGTGTACCCAGGGGACTGGCTGAGCACCGTTTGCGAGTTGACCCAAAAGTAAAACCAGCCAAGGAGTATCCCCGTCGGTCCGCCGTGGAGAAAAAGAAGGCCATTGGCGAGGAAGTGGCTCGGCTTCTGGCAGCTGAGTTCATCCGAGAGATATACCACTCTGAGTGGCTCGCCAATGTCGTCATGGTCCCCAAGAAAGATGATTCACTTTGCATGTGCATCAACTTCAAACGCATCAATGGGTCCCGCCCGAAAGATCATTTCCCTCTCCCCCGAATCGACCAGATTGTCGACTCAACGGCGGGGTGTGAGCGTTTATCCTTTTCGGATGCATATGCCAGGTACCATCAGATTCGACTGTGTAGACCCGACGAAATAAAAACCGCCTTCATCACCCCATTCATGTGTTTTTGCTATGTTGTCATGCCTTTTGGTCTCAAAATTGCTGGTGCCACATTCATGCGCATGATTCAGAAGTGCTTGCTAAATCAAATCAGTCGGAATGTGGAAGCATACATGGACGACATTGTGGTAAAGTCACGTAAAGGTTCGGACCTGCTGACTGACCTTGCTGAAACCTTTGCCAATTTGAGGAGATATGATATCAAGCTTAATCCATCAAAGTGCACATTCGGAGTTCCAGGTGGAAAGTTACTTGGTTTCCTCGTTTTCGAGCGACGGATCGACGCAAACCCATAGAAAGTTGGTGCAATCTTCCGAATGAAATGCCTTGTACGTGTGCACGATGGTCAGAAGCTTACTGGTTGTTTGGCCACCCAGAGTCGATTCATTTCTCGTCTCGATGAAAAGGCATTACCTCTTTACCGATTGATGAAGAAGTATGACAAGTTTGAGTGGACTCCAAGATGAAGCAGCGTTTGTAGATATCAAAGCCCTGCTTTCCACCCAGCCGGTGCTTGCTGCCCCAGCCAGCAAAGAGCCTCTACTACTGTATATAGCAGCAGGTTGTCAACACAGTACTCATGGTCGAGTGATACGTCTCCAACGTATCTATAATTTTTGATTGTTCCATGCTATTATATTATCTCTTTTGGATGTTTAATGGGCTTTAATTTACCTTTTTATATTATTTTTGGGACTAACCTACTAACCAAAGGCCCAGTGCAAATTGTTGTTTTTTGCCTATTTTAGTGTTTCACAGAGAAGGAATATCAAACGGAATCCAAACAGAATGAAACCTTCAGGAGAGTTATTTTTGGAACAAACATGATCCAGGAGACTTGGAGTGGATGTCAAGAAAGAAGCGAGGAGGCCACGAGGCAGGGAGGCGCGCCCAAGGGGATAGGCGCGCCCCACACCCTCGTGGGCCCCTCCCAGCTCCACAAACGTATTTCTTCCTCCTATATATACCCATATACCCCGAAAACATCCAGGGGCACCACGAAACACTATTTCCACCACCGCAACCTTCTGTACCTGTGAGATCCCATCTTGGGGCATTTTCCGGCGCTCTGCCGAAGGAGGAATCGATCATGGAGGGCTTCTACATCAACACCATAGCCTCTCCGATGATGTGTGTGTAGTTTACCACAGATCTTCGGGTCCATAGTTATTAGCTAGATGGCTTATTATCTCTCTTTGGATCTCAATACAAAGTTCTCCTCGATTCTCTTGGAGATCTGTTCGATGTAATTCTTTTTGCGGTGTGTTTGTCGAGATCCGATGAATTTTGGGTTTATGATCAAGATTATCTATGAATAATATTTGATTCTTCTCTGAAATCTTTTATGCGTGATTTAAATATCTTTGCAAGTCTCTTCGAATTGTTAGTTTGGTTTGGCCTACTAGATTGATCATTCTTGCAATGGGAGAAGTGCTTAGCTTTGGATTCAAACTTGTGGTGTCCTTTCCCAGTGACAGCAGGGGCAGCAACGCACGTATTGTATTGTTGCCATCGAGGATAAAATGATGGGGTTTATATCATATTGCTTGAGTCTACATCATGTCATCTTGCCTAATGCGTTACTCTGTTCTTATGAACTTAATACTCTAGATGCATGTTGGATAGTGGTCGATGTGTGGAGTAATAGTATTAGATGCAGAATCATTTCAGTCTACTTGTCGCAGACGTGATGCCTATATACATGATCATGCCTAGATATTCTCATAAGTATTCGCTTTTCTATCAATTGCTCGACAGTGATTTGTTCACCCACCGTAGAATTTGCTATCTTGAGAGGAGCCACTAGTGAAAACTATGGCCCCCGGGTCTATCTTCCATCATATTATTTCCATATTAATTTGCTATTTCTATTACCGTTTACTTTGCAATCTTTACTTTCCCATCTATATCATAAAAATACCAAAAATATTTTGTCAGGACCCCGACCCTAAGCCACATTGATCTAGCATGTAACACATCATATCACTTTGTGGCCTCACGCACGGTATTCCCACGGGTGCCGCCTTACCTGGCCCGGGACCGTTTGCGCCGTTTGGCTCACGTATATGATAGTGTCGCTAGCATCCATATGACAGAGAACCCGGGCCGACATGACTAGTCATGAACCCAAAGTGGCACTAACTCATGGGAACAGGCATACATGAATCACATTGAGCATGTTGGTCAGCAGCGTATGAATCCGAGCTGTAGCACTGGGCTAACAGGACTCTGGGAACCCGGGCTGTAGCAGCCTAGGCAGGACTCCGGATGTCACCGCGTGACATTTCCCCGAAGGGACAGACACAGGAACGAAGTGAAACACATGCCGGCCAGTCAAGTGTCCTGAGCAGTAGTGCTGGGCTAGCAGGACTCCGGTGAACCAGGCTGTAGCGGACTACTATGGCTCACGGAACACAAGACTACATTTCCCCATAAGAGAGGCTACCAAGGATAAACAACTAGGTTGTCGGATCCCACACATAACAAGCATTTCAATCATACACACAATATGCTCGATATGTGTAATTACAACATGGCATCACAACATAACTCTACGACTCAAGTATTTATTCATTAGGCTCCGAGGAGCGAGATATTACAAACAAGGGTCTCATGACCCAACATTCAGAGCATACAAGCAGCAAGCACATGCGGAAGCTTAACTTGTCTGAGTACAGACAACTAAAAATGAAGAAGGCTGAGGAGCCTGACTATCTATCAGACCCTCCCACGGGTACAAGATCGTAGTTGAGGTAACAAGCTAAACGTCGAAGTCCACGCGGAACTACTAGCGAGACTAACGTCTCTCTGCAAAACATAAAATAGGAAAACGTGAGTACAAATGTACCCAGCAAGACTTACATCAGAACTAGCTACATCTGCATCAATATCAATAAAAGGGCGGGGGTGGTGGAGTTTGACTGCAGCAGGCCAGCTTTGACTCGGTGGCTATCCTGAACTATGACTGCAAGTAACTCTTTTGAGGTGGCGCACACGAGTCCACATATTCACCATATCAATACACCACTATGGATCCGCTCCCGTCTCCCTACGAGAACACCATCCATAGCACTCACACTTATCTTGCGCATTTTAGAGTATCCACTTTCACTTGTCTATGAACTATGCGAGGGGTCCAAGTTTCCATATCCGAGGAATCCGGCTATTCGAATAGATAATGATAACCCTGCAGGGATGTATTTCTTCACACACGCTCTCACCACTTATCGCCCTGTACACGTCATGTACCTCGGCAACCTTCAAGCGGAAACCGGGTGAGGGAGTCGGCCACGACCTGACTAACCAACAAGTCTCTAGTCTAGGTTTATCGCCTATTCGGGTTCCATCCGCAAGGAGATCCGGCCGGGGTGTCGCTCACGGCCCCAAACGATGTGAGCAGGGTTCCCAAGCCCACCATCCGGGTGCCACTTGGTACACCGTGCCATGGTGCCTAGTCTGTCCCAAGCCCACCTGCACCGGGCGCCACTTGGTAGACTACTAACACTACCTACAAACACCAGAAACTTGTTGCAACTCCTAGACAGAGATCGAGTTGATTAATAAGCCGAGAGGGGCCGAGTTACCGGAACCCAATGTGTGGTAGTAGCTGTTCATGGATCACAAACACAGGACTCAGTTCCTGGGGACGGCTGCAATGAGACAACCCACCATGTACTCCTACATGGCCTCTCACCGCTACCTTTACCAAATCGTGTTCACACACTTAGCTCTCAACGGTAGGACATGTTCACCACGTTCCAATTCATTCCCGATGAATCAGACCAGACTCAACTCTAAGCAGTAGCAGGCATGACAAACAAGCATGAATGAGTAGGCACATCAGGGCTCAAACAACTCCTACTCATGCTAGTGGGTTTCATCTATTTACTGTGGCAATGACAGGTCATGCAGAGGAAAGGGTTCAACTACCACAACATGTAACAGTTGAATCGGTTTTGCTCTAATGCAGTAAAAGAGAGTAGGAGCGAGAGAGTGGGATTGTATCGGGATGAACAAGGGGGTTTTGCTTGCCTGGCACTTCTGAAGATATTATAGCTCTTCATCGGTGTCGTCGAAACCACGTCTATCGAGAGCGGACAAAAAAACCGGCAAGAGAGAAAGAAACACAATCAATGCAATGCACAATATGATGCATGATCATGACATGGTAAAATGAGTGTGTTGGGCTAATGCAACTACAACCAGATGGGTTTGAGCTATTTTGAACCAAAGATTCAAAGTTCAAATACATTTGTGATCTTAAATAGTGCTTTATCATGTTTTGCACTAAACGGCAGGTTAACTTGTTTAAACATGCATGAAACCAGTACAGATGGATAGATTGGATTTTTCTGATCATTTTTCTTATATAATTTATTTCATTTGGAGCTACGGTTGAATTTCTATGATTTTTAGAAGTTTGCAACATTTTCTGTAATTTCCTGAATAAGAATAAATCCAGAAAAAAGGAGTTACTGCATCAGCACTGCGTCACTGTGACGTCAGCTGGTCAACACGGTCGCCCAGAGTCAAACCTGACGACTGGGACCCACGGGTCAGTGTAACAGGGCTGGTTTGGGTGGATGACATATGGGACCAGTCAACTGCCGTGTCAGCAAAGTCAACACTGACGGGTGGGGTCGGTCAACGTGTGACATGGCCAGGTCAAACTGACCGGTGAGGCCACGGTCATTAGCTTAAATTAAATAGGGTATAACCTTGTGGTTAATTAATGGGTGGGGCCCGTCTGTCAGCGTCTGTTAGGGAGGGATTAGTGGTGATTAGTCTTAATTAAGTGACCATGTCAGCGGTCGACGCCGGCGACCAAAAGCACGGCGGTGGCTCGCTGGAGATGCTCGGGACGAGGCTACAGAGCATCATTTCGCTCGTGGTTTGCGGCTACGGCGAGCTGGGAGACTCGCGCATCCAACGGTGGCAACACCTCGCGCCGGGGTTGACTAAATCGACGGCGGCGACAACTTTTGCGGCGGCCGGAGTTCGGGAACATGCGGGCACGAGGCTGCGATGCACTAGGGGGCCGGCTAGCGGCTCCGTTGGCCTCCTGGGGGCTTTCTGAGCACGGTGAGGCGCTCCGTTGTGAGCGTGCGCGGCTATGGCCACGGCTACGCCATGGCCGGCGGCGAGAAGCTTTCGGCCGCGATGGGAAATGGAGCTAGGGGACGGGAACGGAGTGGGCGAGCACAGGAGAAGTAGCAGGGGCTCACAGCGGATCCATCCGAGGTGGAGGCGAGGCCGGGGGAGCGTCAGAGGCAGCGCAAAGTCGCCGGAGATCTGTGCGGCCGAAGGTTGAAGGCGACGACTTGGACGGTGAAGCAGGGCCTCCGGCGTCGTGTAGCTCGGTGGAGAAGGCCGAGGAAGATGCAGCGGAGCTTCTTGACTGCTCAAGGGGACGAGGGAGAGGTCATGGCCGCGGTGGTGTTCGTCGGCGGCGGCGACAGTGCTCGGTGGTTGCGTGCGAGAGAGCTAGAGGAGGAGAGGAGCTCGGGGAGAGAGTGAGAGGGCCTGGGGGGTGCGTGGCCGTCTCCATGGCGCTGGAAGGGCCTCGAGGGCGTGAGGCAGGCAGGGAGGAGGCCACGGCGATCGCGCATGTGTCGACACGGCTCTGCCTACTGGCAGAGGTTGAAGAAGACCAAGGCGCCCCTGGTGGGCTCGGCCGATACAGTGGTGGGCCGAGGTAAGTGGCCAGGTACTATCTCTCTCTCTCTTTTCCATTTATGTTTCAGTTTTTTTCTATTACTTTTATTCTGTTTTGAATTAGTAAAAATACTAATTCATTTTGAAAAATCTTGAAAATGATTGTGGCATATGTTTGGATTATTTCCAACAACCTTAAAATACTTTCAAGATTATCTGGACATTTAAAATTATTTATAGGATTTAAATGTCCAAATGCAAATATTTATGATTTAATTCAAAAATCCATAAATGACCTATAAATATGTTCATCATTTTTGGCAAAGGTTTTCACCTTTATCATAAATCACAAACATTTCCAAAGGGCATTCTGGATCATTGAAAAATATTTTATTTGAACCTATTTGAATTTCATTTGGTGCTAGGGTTTACCAATCCCCATTTCAAATTTTAATGGAATTTAATCATGATGCAAGATGATGATGCAAAGACAAGCAAGGACTGATCTGGGGCTATGACAGCTCACCCCCACTAAACAAGAATCTCGTCTTGAGATTCAAGACATGAGGTAAGAAGACAGAGGGGACACTAGCTAACACGAACTTGTCGATCCAATTGCCCTTCCCGAAGATGTTGGTTCATTGCTCCAATTGATCTTGACGTCCTTACTTTTGAGATCTTCATCCAACACGATGGCGACAGAAAGAAACTCTATAGGAAACGATCTCCTCGAAGATCGAGCACTCAAGATCAACTCGTGGAATGAGATGTTGAAACATCTCGAGTTGAGACACAAAACACGTCGAGAGGGATGGAAGAACAACGACGGGGTTTGATTTGATGGGCAACAATTCCACGCTTAGAAAGATGGTGGATGGTGTCAAGGTGGCGAGGGAATAATTGCCATGATTCCATAACGGGGCACCTTGGGGGAGGTGACTCGTAGAACTTTTCCCTTAAATGGCAAAAAGAATTACTTTTGATACGGAGATCATTGGAACTCTGCTTACCAGCCTAAGGTAATTTACAAACGATCATTTGATGGAGTTCGAAAGAGTGGCATACTCAACTAAAGTGGATGATGTGGACTACCTTGTTGAAGACAACGCAATGGATGACTTTTAGCTTATCATCGGAAATGGATGGGACCCATGGTAAGACCACTTTTGAAGATGATCCTGAACAAAACTACTGAGGTGCAAGCTGGGAACAAAATGCAAATGTTGGGAATGATTCTGGTAACTGGGGAAGAACTCAACAGTCGAGAGTGAGTCCATTGTTTGAAAAGGTTATAACATAACCGAGGAAACTGGAAGCAAATCCCAGTTAACGCCAACGGTAAAACCTAGTGCTTGCGCGTGCTCTCAAGAACTTGAGCATCTCCATATTCATCAAGGTTTTACCAATATCCGTGTCAAGGATCCTGGCAACACAACATACCACCAGGATGAATGGTGATGGATGATGCAGATGCAAAGGAAGATAACACTTTCTTAGATTTCACCTTAGTGAGGCCAAGGGAACAAAATCTGGATGATCGACCGAGAGACATATAGCACTCCGCTTCTAATGCTCTCCTTGATGTGCTAGTGTATCCCATTCATAGATATGGTTTGATATATAGAACATCAAGTAAAAGGTCAGACTTTGGAAGCACAAGAATCCGTAAGGATTAACTATGGAGGTAAATCCTACGAAATCCTTATGGGGAGGTGGCCAACTTCCTCAATCAAGATACTACAATAATAGGTCTTCCGGCTGGGTGTGTTGGCCACGACATCCACTTTACCGGTACAGAGAGACCAATATTATAGTTCTTGGAGTGTGTTCCAACCATCATATCTGCCTGAGATTCAGATCTGGTTGGTGTCAGGATATTCCAGACTCATCAAGTCTAGAAAGAAAAATGAAAGTTTGCAACACAAATCGACGAGAGGACGTTGCGAGACTCTCGGGGGAATGAACTACGGTAGTAAGCTCCAAAACATGAGCTGGTTCTGCTACACACATGTGAACATGTTGTCCAAGACAAGCATGACCATAGAGTAGTCTTACAATAAAATACTACCGAGTTCAGGTGGGAAACCATCATTCCGGATAACGAAGTCATTGATTAAGCCCGGGTTAGCTCTTAAAAAGGAACTTCTTCTCCTTGAACAAATCAATCAGTGGCTTGGTGTGCTAGGGACACATATAGAATGAAGGTTGCAAGTCTCCAAACCATAGAATACTTCGCACATATGCATGAATGATTTGGGATGATTCCGGAGGAGGCAAAAAAAAACTTTCTCTAATTCACGGCGGCAACTTGCATCAAATGCACATGAATTAAAGGAAGTCACTTCTTTCATCCGAAAATATGCTTCATGAACAGAACACGAAGATAATGCTTATAAAGTTTCCAATACTAGCTGGAGGTTCAACATGAATCATGGGGGAGACAAAATGCTGCTGATGGGCTCAACAACAACTCATCGGAATTTCCATATCACTAGACTTCCACCATCATGTGAACACGGTGATATCATTGGTCAGACCAAAAGATATAATGGTGTATGCTCGAGGGATCAACCACGAGTAAGACAACATTAGAACATCGTTGGTTCTGATTTGACTTGGCGATAGCCCATACTCAAGTCTAAGTTTTGACAAGGCAATAGATCCAACAACTGATCATGAGGACCAATCGATGGAGATATCATCTTTCTTCAACACACACACACAATAAAAAGATATCCCTTAACGTGAACTAAGTCAGACAAGCTTTTATCTTCCAACTCTCCAAGTTGTTGTTTAGCTTAACCAACTAGCTCAGGGATATCCAACACGGATTCTTGGAGAAAGGCGTGGTTACAAGAAACCAACTTGATCACGAACTCAACATAGCGGTCAGGTGACAACCTGGTAACACTTCCGAGAAGATATTCGGAAAATCATGAACCACCGATATGTTACTAAGCTCAAGAACAATCTTGCTTTTCAAGGCAAGATGATGTGATCAAGAGAGTGATGGATTGACACAATCCTATCTCATTGATCGAGGAGTGCACCAGGAAAAATGGACTAGGTAGCATGATCAATCTTAGAATGATAATTCAATAACCAACACGCTAAGAATGATATTGTTGTCCATTAACTACCAAGCAACGTGGTTGCTAGGAGTATTGATTTCACACATCACGATTCACTTGTCGGCATTCTGGTTGCGACAACACGACACCGAGGAATGAATAATGATGGTGAGAAGTATCACTGTGTCAAGAATTCATAAGATGGTGTGCAATTCCCATGACATTCTTGACATAAGACGGTAATACTTCAGGATAGAACAGAATCAAAAGCTGGATTGGCATTTTGATCTGCGAAATACAACTACTTTGACCCAATCCTAGATATGGATGAGGTCCTGGAGTTTGTTTCTCCTAGTCATTCCGGAATAGAATGGCTTGACGGACCACAAGAATAAAAGGGCATTGATGAACACCAATGCACACATACTCTTGGCTATCAACTAATTGAGGACGGTCGGAATACAACTGAAGGGGAACAACTCAGGGAACATATAATTTTCTGAGTTGTGGATGCATAGATTAGTATGTCGAGCAAAGCTCAACATTTCTTCCAGACAACCCATGCAGAAGGGTAGGAGTGGAAGATTCACAATGCAGAATGGAGAACTCATCAAGAGCACTCTGGTTGTGATCTTTTGGTTCAAAGAACTTCTGCCATAAGCGGTTCGTAGTATTTGGAAGAAGGAACTACCACGGACCTCGAGGACTAATGCAAAGGTAACTAATATCCTAAAGGAACTAGCAAACACTATCGACATGAGGTAAGTAGGGTGAATCTCGGGTTCAGAACCCAGGAATAGAATACCTACTACTAAATGGCATCACGGGATGCTTTCGAGAATGGTGGCCAGAATCATCACACTGGAACACAAAAAACGGCTAGATTACTAGGTGACTCCCTAAAACACCTAGGTTCATAATACTAACTCCAACATATATGTCGAGGCAATAGAGTACCTCAACTCGCCGATTAGTGTGCTTAATTTGGCCCAAAAGGACATTAGGAACGGAAAGAAAGGATTTGCAATTGCATCAGACTATGTAGAGACCTGGGATGACTCGGACAGCATAACGATTGTAAATGCTCAAAATGATTTGAGACATCCTGCAAAATGGTGGCATAACCACTCAATATCACAATATCAAGGTTCCGAGATCAACTGTCAACATACGGAAGTAGTAGGAACGGAACTGAGACTTGAAACTATCAATTCTATAAGTCTATGGATTAGTAACACATCATCCTGATAGATAGATGAGAAGGCCTAGTTCTTAATCCCCGTAGAAGAGAAGAGGTTGACTCAGATCAGAAGGCATAGGGTAAAGGAGTAAACAGAGCCCTACGTTCCCTTCCACAATCAATTCCCTTGCATAACTAAAGCATTTCTAGACTCGACTTCGACCAGTTTGGCTTGCTAATCCTACAGGCAGTCAGGCTCTGATACCAAAGCTGTCAGGACCCCGATCCTAAGCCACATCGATCTAGCATGTAACACATCATATCACTTTGTGGCCTCACGCACGGTATTCCCACGGGTGCCACCTTACCTGGCCCGGGACCGTTTGCGCCGTTTGGCTCACGTATATGATAGTGTCGCTAGCATCCATATGACAGAGAACCCGGGCCGACATGACTAGTCGTGAACCCAAAGTGGCACTAACTCATGGGAACAGGCATACATGAATCACATCGAGCATGTCGGTCAGCAGCGTGTGAATCCGGGCTATAGCACTGGGCAAACAGGACTCCGGGAACCCGGGCTGTAGCAGGCTAGGCAGGACTCCGGATGTCACTGCGTGACATTTCCCCGAAGGGACAGACACAGGAACAAAGTGAAACACATGCCGGCCAGTCAAGTGTCCTGAGCAGTAGTGCTGGGCTAGCAGGACTCCGGTGAACCGGGCTGTAGCGGACTACTATGGCTCACGGAAGCACAAGACTACATTTCCCCATAAGAGAGGCTACCAAGGATAAACAACTAGGTTGTCGGATCCCACACATACCAAGCATTTCAATCATACACACAATATGCTCGATATGTGTAATTACAACATGGCATCACAACATAACTCTACGACTCAAAGTATTTATTCATTAGGCTCCGAGGAGTGAGATATTACAAACAAGGGTCTCATGACCCAACATTCAGAGCATACAAGAAGCAAGCACATGCGGAAGCTTAACTTGTCTGAGTACAGACAACTAAAAATGAAGAAGGCTGAGGAGCCTGACTATCTATCAGACCCTCCCACGGATACAAGATCGTAGCTGAGGTAACAAGCTAAACGTCGAAGTCCACGCGGAACTACTAGCGAGACTGACATCTCTCTGCAAAACATAAAATAGGCAAACGTGAGTACAAATGTACCCAGCAAGACTTACATCAGAACTAGCTACATATGCATCAGTATCAATAAAAGGGGGGGTGGTGGAGTTTGAGTGCAGCAAGCTAGCTTTGACTCGGTGGCTATCCTGAACTACGACTGCAAGTAACTCTTTTGAGGTGGCGCACACGAGTCCACATATTCACCATATCAATACACCACTATGGATCCGCTCCCGTCTCCCTACGAGAACACCATCCATAGCACTCATGCTTATCTTGCGCATTTTAGAGTATCCACTTTCACTTGTCTATGAAGTATGCGAAGGGTCCAAGTTTCTATATCCGAGGAATCCGGCTATTCGAATAGATAATGATAACCCTGCAGGGGTGTACTTCTTCACACACGCTCTCGCCACTTATCGCCCTGTACACGTCATGTACCTCGGCAACCTTCAAGCGGAAACCGGGCGACGGAGTCGGCCACGACCTGACTAACCAACAAGTCTCTAGTCCAGGTTTATCGCCTATTCGGGTTCCATCCGCAAGGAGATCCGGCCGGGGTGTCGCTCACGGCCCCAAACGATGTGAGCAGGGTTCCCAAGCCCACCTTCCGGGTGCCACTTGGTACATTGTGCCACGGTGCCTAGTCTGTCCCAAGCCCACCTATACCGGGTGCCATTTGGTAGACTATTAACACTACCTACAAACACTAGAAACTAGTTGCAACTCCTGGACAGAGATCGAGTTGATTAATAAGCCGAGAGGGGCCGAGTTATCGGAACCCAATGTGTGGTAGTAACTATTCACGGATCACAAACACAGGACTCAGTTCCTGGGGACGGCTGCAATGAGACAACCCACCATGTACTCCTACATGGCCTCTCACCGCTACCTTTACCAAATCGTGTTCACACACTTAGCTCTCAACTGTAGGACATGTTCACCACGTTCCAATTCATTCCCGATGAATCAGACCAGACTCAACTCTAAGCAGTAGCAGGCATGACAAACAAGCATGAATGAGTAGGCACATCAGGGCTCAAACAACTCCTACTCATGCTAGTGGGTTTCATCTATTTACTATGGCAATGACAGGTCATGCAGAGGAAAGGGTTCAACTACCGCAGCATGTAACAGTTGAATCGGTGTTGCTCTAATGCAGTAAAAGAGAGCAGGAGCGAGAGAGTGGGATTGTATCGGGATGAACAAGGGGGTTTTGCTTCCTGGCACTTCTGAAGATATTATAGCTCTTCATCGGTGTCATCGAACTCATCATCGAAACCACGTCTATCGAGAGGGGACAAAAAACCGGCAAGAGAGAAAGAAACACAATCAATGCAATGCACAATATGATGCATGATCATGACATGGTAAAATGAGTGTGTTGGGCTAATGCAACTACAACCAGATGGGTTTGAGCTATTTTGAACCAAAGATTCAAAGTTCAAACACATTTGTGATCTTAAATAGTGCTTTATCATGTTTTGCACTAAACAGCAAGTTAACTTGTTTAAACATGCATGAATCCAGTACAGATGGATAGATTGGATTTTTCTGATCATTTTTCATATATAATTTATTTCATTTGGAGCTATGGTTGAATTTCTATGATTTTTAGAAGTTTGCAACATTTTCTGGAATTTCCTGAATAAGAATAAATCCAGAAAAAGGAGTTACTGCGTCAGCACTGCGTCACTATGACGTCAGCTGGTCAACACGGTCGCCCAGAGTCAAACCTGACGGCTGGGACCCACGGGTCAGTGTAACAGGGCTGGTTTGGGTGGATGACATGTGGGACCAGTCAACTGCCGCGTCAGCAAAGTCAACACTAATGGGTAGGGTCGGTCAACATGTGACGTGGCCAGGTCAAACTGACCGGTGGGGCCACGGTCATTAGCTTAAATTAAACAGGGTATAACCCTGTGGTTAATTAACGGGTGGGGCCCGTCTGTCAATGTCTATTAGGGAGGGATTAGTGGTGATTAGTCTTAATTAAGCGACCACGTCAGCGGTCGACGCCGGCGACCAAAAGCACGGCGGTGGCTCGCCGGAGATGCTCGGGACGGAGCTACAGAGCATCGTTTCGCTCGTGGTTTGCGGCTACGGCGAGCTGGGAGACTCGCGCATCCAGCGGTGGCAACACCTCGCGCCGGGGTTGACTAAATCGACGGCGGCGGCAACTTTTGCAGCGGCCGGAGTTCGGGAACATGCGGGCACGAGGCTGCGATGCACTAGGGGGCCGGCTAGCGGCTGCGTTGGCCTCCTGGGGGCTTTCTGAGCACGGTGAGGCGCTCCGTTGTGAGCGTGCGCGGCTATGGCCACGGCTACGCCATGGCCGGCGGCGAGAAGCTTTCGGCCGCGATGGGAAATGGAGCTAGGGGACGGGAACGGAGGGGGCAAGCATAGGAGAAGCAGTAGGGGCTCACAGCGGATCCATCCGAGGCGGAGGCGAGGCCGGGGGAGCGTCAGAGGCAGCGCAGAGTCGCCGGAGATCTGTGCGACCGAAGGTTGAAGACGATGACTTGGACGGTGAAGCAGGGCCTCCGGCGTCATTTAGCTCGGTGGAGAAGGCCGAGGATGATGCAGCGGAGCTTCTAGACTGCTCAAGGGGACGAGGGAGAGGCGATGGCCGCGGTGGTGTTTGTCGGCAGCGGCGACAGTGCTCGGTGGTTGCGTGCGAGAGAGCCAAAGGAGGAGAGGAGCTCGGGGAGAGAGTGAGAGGGCCTGGGGGGTGCGTGGCCGTCTCCGTGGCGCTGGAAGGGCCTCGAGGGCGTGAGGCAGGCAGGGAGGAGGCCACGGCGATCGCGCGTGTGTCCACACGCCTCTGCCTACTGGCAGAGGTGGAAGAAGACCAAGGCGCCCCTGGTGGGCTGGGCCGATACAGTGGTGGGCCGAGGTAAGTGGCCACGTACTATCTCTCTCTCTCTTTTCCATTTATGTTTCAGTTTTTTCTATTACTTTTATTGTGTTTTGAATTAGTAAAAATACTAATTCATTTTGAAAAATCTTGAAAATGATTGTGGCATATGTTTGGATTATTTCCAACAACCTTAAAATACTTTCAAGATTATCTAGACATTTAAAATTATTTATAGGATTTAAATATCCAAATGGAAATATTTATGATTTAATTCAAAAATCCATAAATGACCTATAAATATGTTCATCATTTTTGGCAGAGGTTTTCACCTTTATCATAAATCACGAACATTTCCAAAGGGCATTCTGGGTCATTGAAAAATATTTTATTTGAACCTATTTGAATTTCATTTGGTGCTAGGGTTTACCAATCCCCATTTCAAATTTTAATGGAATTTAATCATGATGCAAGATGATGATGCAAAGACAAGCAAGGACTGATCTGGGGCTGTGACATATTTATCTTGTTATCTTTATCAGATATCACTTCCGTAAGTGACCGTGAAGGGATTGACAACCCCTTTATCACGTTGGTTGCGAGGTTCTTGTTTGTTTGTGCAGGAACTAGGTGACTTGTGTGTTACCTCCTACTGGATTGATACCTTGGTTCTCAAAAACTGAGGGAAATACTTAAGCTACTGTGTTGCATCACCCTTTCCTCTTCAAGGGAAAACCAACGAATGCTCAAGAGGTAGCAAGAAGGATTTCTGGCGCCGTTGCTAGGGAGGTTGCATCATGTCAAGACATACCAAGTACCCATCACAAACTCTTATCCCTCGCATTACATTATTTGCCATTTGCCTCTCGTTTTCCTCTCCCCCACTTCACCCTTGCCGTTTTATTCGCCCTCTTTTCCGCTCGCCTCTTTTTCCGTTCGTATCTTTTTGCTTGCTTCTTGTGTATCCATGTGTTAGACCATTGCTTTTGCTTTTATGGCTAGCCCTTCTATCATCGTTAGTACTCCCGATCATGAAGTTCTTAATTTTAAACAAAGGGAGGGAGAAATTTTAAAAGATGCTTGGCATAGAATTTACAATGCTCAGAATAGATCCACTAGGAAGAAATCCACTTCTGTTCTTCTTCGCAATTTTTGTGTGGGCATCACCCCTTGGAATAGATATATTCTTGATACCATTACCAGAGGGAATTTCTTGGGTAGCCATACTTTTGATTCTTATAATGCTATGATAGATTTGTTTGGCTCGCCACCTCTCTTGGTTAATGGAACTATTTTAACTTTGGAACATGTGGTGCAAAGGCTTGAAATTATTGAAAATAAAGTTGCCACAATAGAGTTGATTGAGAATTTGGATAAAAAGATCCCCAACCAGATTACCCAATATGGATCTATGGTAGGAGTTACTCTGAAAAATTTGAAATAAAAGGAACCCATAGTCAACGAAAAAAGAGATCAAGATTCCACAAGAATAGATAAACTTGAGGATATTATTAGCAATTTAGGGACTACCTTTTCTTCCGTGAAAAACACTCCAAATCCTCCTACTACTAGAGTTGCCAAGTTTATGTATGTGCCTAAAAATAAAAAGGGTGAATCTTCTAGTAAGGAAAATGCGGATCTTAAAGCAGTAAATGTTCACCCCACCTTTTTCACTATCATTAAGGAACCTTTTGCTACGAATGATTTTCTTGATTTCTTGCATAGGAGTTTGATCATTAATAAAAAGAAGTAAACTCCTAAGGGTTATAAGTGTTCTATTGAAGAATTGCATACCAAAGATGACAGTACCTAGATCTATTCTTGTTTTTATGCCTAGCTAGGGGTGTTAAACAATAGCGCTTGTTGGGAGGCAACCCAATTTTATTTTTGTTTCGTGTTTTTTGTTTATTTTTATTAATAAATAATTCATCTAGCTTCTGTTTAGCTGTGGTTTTATGCTTTTAATTAGTGTTTGTGCCAAGTAGAACCTTTGGGAAGTCTTTGTGATGTTGCTGTAAAAAACAGAAACTTTAGCGCTCACGAGATTCGCTGACAGTTTTTATGGGAGAGTGAAATTAGGTTTATTCATTTTGCACATGATTAATAGACAAATTCCTCATGTCCAACAATTTATTTCATATTTTTTGGGGTTACGGAAGTATTCAAAACCTACAGATTACTACATACTATTCTGTTTTTGTGTGTTGTTTGCTTATTTTGATGACTCTATGTCTAGTATCATGGGGTATGAACCATAGAGAAGTTGGAATACAGTAGGTTTAACACCAATATAAATAAAGAATGAGTTCATTACAGTACCTTGAAGTGGTGGTTTGTTTTCTTATACTAACGGAGCTCATGAGATTTTCTGTTGAAGTTTTGTGTTGTGAAGTTTTCAAGTTTTGGGTAAAGATTTGATGGATTTTGGAATAAGGAGTGGCAAGAGCCTAAGCTTGGGGATGCCCATGGCACCCCAAGGTAAAATTCAAGGACAACCAAAAGCCTAAGCTTGGGGATGCCGCAGAAGGCATCCCCTCTTTCGTCTTCGTCTACCGGTAACTTAATTGAGGCTATATTTTTATTCACCACATGATATGTGTTTTGCTTGGACCGTCTTGTATGATTTGAGTCTTTGCTTTTTGGTTTACCACAATAATCCTTGCTGTACACACCTTTTGGGAGAGACACAAATGAATCGGAATTTATTAGAATACTCTATGTGCTTCACTTATATCTTTTGAGCTAGATAATTTTGCTCTAGTGCTTCACTTATATCTTTTTAGAGCATGGTGGTGGTTTTATTTTATAGAATTTATTGATCTCCCATGCTTCACTTATATTATTGTGAGAGTCCTTTAGAACAGCATGGTAGTTTGCTTTGGCTATAAAATTAGTCCTAATATGATAGGCATCCAAGATGGGTATAATAAAAACTATCATAAAAAGTGCATTGAATACTATGAGCAGTTTGATACTTGATGATTGTTTTGAGATATAAAGATGGTGATATTAGAGTCATGCTAGTCGAGTAGTTGTGAATTTGAGAAATACCTGTGTTAAAGTTTGTGATTCCCGTAGCATGCACGTATGGTGAACCGTTATGTGATGAAGTCGGAGCATGATTTATTTATTGATTGTCTTCCTTATGAGTGGCGGTCGGGGACGAGCGATGGTCTTTTCCTACCAATCTATCCCCCTAGGAGCATGCGCGTAGTACTTTGTTTCGATAACTAATAGATTTTTGCAATAAGTATGTGACTTCTTTATGACTAATGTTGAGTCCATGGATTATACGCACTCTCACCCTTTCACCATTGCTAGCCTCTCTAGTACCGCACAACTTTCGCAGGTACCATAAACCCACCAATTACCTTCCTCAAAACAGCCACCATACCTACCTATTATGGCATTTCCATAGCCATTCCGAGATATATTGCCATGCAACTTACCACCGTTCCGTTTATTATGACATGCTTCATCATTGTCATATTGCTTTGCATGATCCTGTAGTTGAAATCGTATTTGTGGCAAAGCTACCGTTCATAATTCTTTCATACATGTCACTCTTGATTCACTGCACATCCCGGTACACTGCCGGAGGCATTCACATAGAGTCATATTTTGTTCTTGTATCAAGTTGTAACTTTTGAGTTGTAAGTAAATAAAAGTGTGATGATCATCATTATTAGAGCATTGTCCCAAGTGAGGAAAGTATGATGGAGACTATGATTCCCCCACAAGTCGGGATGAGACTCCGGACGAAAAAATAAAAAAAGGAAAAAAAATAGAAAGGCCAAAAAAAGAGAAGGCCCAAAAAATGAGAGAAAAAGAGAGAAGGGACAATGCTACTATCCTTTGACCACACTTGTGCTTCAAAGTAGCACCACGGTCTTCATGATAGAGAGTCTCCTATGTTGTCACTTTCATATACTAGTGGAAATTTTACATTATATAACTTGTCTTGTATATTCCAATGATGTGCTTCCTCAAAGTGCCCTAGGTCTTTGTGAGCAAGCAAGTTGGATGCACACCCACTTAGTTTCTTTTTGAGCTTTCATACACTTATAGCTCTAGTGCATCCGTTGCATGGCAATCCCTACTCACTCACATTGATATCTATTGATGGGCATCTCCATAGCCCGTTGATACGCCTAGTTGATGTGAGACTATCTTCTCCTTTTGTCTTCTCCACAACCACCATTCTATTCAACCTCTAGTGGTGTGTCCATGGCTCATGCTCATATATTGCGTGAAGATTGAAAAAGTTTGAGAACACCAAAAGTATGAAACAATTACTTGGCTTGTCATCGGGGTTGTGCATGATTTAAATACTTTGTGTGGTGAAGATAGAGCGTAGCCAGACTATATGATTTTGTAGGGATAACTTTCTTTGGCCATGTTATTTTGAGAAGACATGATTGCTTTGTTAGTATGCTTGAAATATTATTATTTTTATGTCAATATTAAACTTTTGTCTTGAATCTTTTGTATCTGAACATTCATGCCACAATAAAGAAAATTACATTAAGAATTATGCTAGGTAGCATTCCACATCAAAAATTCTGTTTTTATCATTTACCTACTCGAGGACGAGCAGGAATTAAGCTTGGGAATGCTTGATACATCTCCAAGGTATCTATAATTTTTGATTGTCCCATGCTATTATATTATCTATTTTGGATGTTTAATGGGCTTTAATTTACCTTTTTATATTATTTTTGGGACTACCCTACTAACCAAAGACCCAGTGCAAATTGCTATTTTTTGCCTATTTCTGTGTTTCGCGTAAAAGGAATATCAAACAGAATCCAAATGTAATGAAACCTTTGGGAGAGTTATTTTTGGAACAAACGTGATCCAAGAGACTTGGAGTGGACGTCAAGAAAGAAGCAAGGAGGCCACGAGGCAGGGAAGCGCGCCCGGGGGGCGTAGGCGCGCCCCCCACCCTCGTGGGCCCCTCGCAGCTCCACTGACATACTTCTTCCTCCTATATATACACATATACCCTGAAAACATCCACGGGCACCACGAAACCCTATTTTCACCGCCGCAACCTTCTGTACCCGTGAGATCCCATCTTGGGGCCTTTTCCGGCGCTCTGCCGAAGGGGGAATCGATCACGGAGGGCTTCTACATCAACACCATAGCCTCTTCGATGATGTGTGAGTTGTTTACCACAGACCTTCGGGTCCATAGTAATTAGCTAGATGGCTTCTTCTCTCTCTTTGGATCTCAATACAAAGTTATCCTCGATTCTCTTGGAGATCTATTCGATGTAATTATTTTTGCGGTGTGTTTGTCGAGATCCGATGAATTGTGGGTTTATGATCAAGATTATCTATGAACAATATTTGATTCTTTTCTGAAATATTTTATGCATGATTTAAATACATTTGCAAGTCTCTTCGAATTATCAGTTTGGTTTGGCCTACTAGATTGATTGTTCTTGCAATGGGAGAAGTGCTTAGCTTTGGGTTCAATCTTGCGGTGTCATTTCCCAATGACAGCAGGGGCAGCAAGGTGATACGTCTCCAATGTATATATAATTTTTAATTGTTCCATGCTATATTATATTCTGTTTTGGACATTATTGGGCTTTATTATACACTTTTATATTATTTTTGGGACTAACCTATTAACCGGAGGCCCAGCCCAAAATTATTTTTTTTGCCTATTTCAGAGTTTCACAGAAAAAGAATATCAAACGGAGTCCAAATGGAATGAAACCTTCGGGAACGTGATTTTCGGAACGAACGTGATCCAGAGGAGTTGGACCCTACATCAAGACATCAACCAGGAGGCCATGAGGTAGGGGGCGCGCCTACCCCCTGGGTGCGCCCTCCACCCTCGTGGGCCCCCTGTTGCTCCACCGACGTACTCCTTCCACCTATATATACCTACGTACCCCCAAACTACCATACACAGAGCCAAAACCCTAATTCCACCGCCGTAACTTTCTGTATCCACGAGATCCCATCTTGGGGCCTCTTCCGGAGCTCCACCGGAGGGGTCATCGATCACGGAGGGCTTCTACATCAACACCATATCCCCTCCGATGAAGTGTGAGTGGTTTACTTCAGACCTACGGGTACATAGTTATTAGCTAGATGGCTTCTTCTCTCTTTTTGGATCTCAATACAATGTTCTCCCCCTCTCTCGTGGAGATCTATTTGATGTAATCTTCTTTTGAGGTGTGTTTGTTGTGACCGATGAATTGTGGGTTTATGATCAAGTTTATCTATGAACAATATTTGAATCTTCTCTGAATTCTTTTATGTATGATTGGTTATCTTTGGAAGTCTCTTCGAATTATCACTTTGGTTTGGCCTACTAGATTGATCTTTCTTGCAATGGGAGAAGTGCTTAGCTTTGGGTTCAATCTTGCGGTGTCCTTTCCCAGTGACAGCAAGGGAAGCAAGGCACGTATTGTATTGTTGCCATCGAGGATAACAAGATGGGGTTTATATCATATTGCATGAGTTTATCCCTCTACATCATGTCATCTTGCTTAAAGCGTTACTCTGTTCTTATGAACTTAATACTCTAGATGCATGTTGGATAGCGGTCGATGTGTGGAGTAATAGTAGTAGATGGAGGCAGGAGTCGGTCTACTTGTCTCGGACGTGATGCCTATATACATGATCATACCTAGATATTCTCATAACTATGCTCAATTCTGGCAATTGCTCAACAGTAATTTGTTCACCCACCGTAAATACTTATGCTCTTGCGAGTAGCCACTAGTGAAACCTATGGCCCCCGGGTCTATTTTCCATCATATTAATCTTCCAACACTTAGTTATTTTTATTGCCTTTTATTTTACTTTGCATCTTTATCATAAAAAATATCAAAAATATTTTCTTATCATATCTATCAGATCTCACTCTCGTAAGTGACCGTGTAGGGATTGACAACCCCTTATCGCGTTGGTTGCAAGGATTTATTTGTTTGTGTAGGTGCGAGGGACTCGTGCATGGCCTCCTACTAGATTGATACCTTGGTTATCAAAAACTAAGGGAAATACTTACGCTACTTTGCTGCATCACCCTTTCCTCTTCAAGGGAAAACCAACGTAGTGCTCAAGAGGTAGCAAGAAGGATTTCTGGCACCGTTGCCGTGGAGGTCTACGCAAAAGTCAACACACCAAGTACCCATCACAAACCCTTATCTCCCGCATTACATTATTTGGCATTTGTCTCTCGTTTTCCTCTACCCCACTTCACCCTTGCCGTTTTATTCGCCCTCTCTCTCTCCATCCTCCCTCTCGTTCTCTATTTGCCTCTTTTTTGCCCGTCTCTTGTTTGCTCGTGTGTTTTGTTGCTTGCTTGTCACGATGGATCAAGATAATACTAAATTGTGTGACTTCACCAATAGCAACAACAATGATTTCCTTAGCACTCCGATTGCTCCTCTTACCGATACTGAATCTTGTGAAATCAATGCTGCTTTGTTGAATCTTGTCATGAAAGATCAATTCGTCGGCCTTCCTAGTGAAGATGCCTCTACCCATCTAAATAGCTTCATTGATTTGTGTGATATGCAAAATAAGAAAGATGTGGATAATTATATTGTTAAATTGAAGCTATTTCCTTTTTCTCTTAGAGATCGTGCTAAAGCTTGGTTTTCGTCTTCGCCTAAAAATAGTATTGATTGTTGGAATAAGTGCAAAGATGCTTTTATCTCTAAGTATTTTCCTCCTGCTAAGATCATCTCTCTTAGAAACGATATTATGAATTTTAAGAAACTTGATCATGAACATGTTGGACAAGCTTGGGAGAGGATGAAATTAATGATACGTAATTGCCCTACGCATGGTTTGAATTTGTGGATGATTATACGAAATTTTTATGCCGGATTGAATTTTGCTTCTAGACATCTTTTAGATTCGGCCGCGGGAGGCAATTTTATGGAAATAACTTTAGGAGAACCTACTAAACTCCTAGATAATATTATGGTTAATTATTCTCAATGGCACACTGAAAGATCTACTAATAAGAAAGTTGCATGTGATAGAAGAAATTAATGTTTTGAGTGGAAAGATGGATGAACTTATGAAATTATTTGCTAATAAAAGTGTTTCTTCTGATCCTAATGATATGTCGTTGTCTACCTTGATTGAGAATAATAATGAATCTATGGATGTGAATTTTGTTGGTAGGAATAATTTTGGTAACAACGTGTATAGAGGAAACTTTAATCCTAGGTCATATCCTAGTAATTCCTCTAATAATTATGGGAATTCCTACAACAATTCTGATGGGAAATTATAATAAGATTCCCTCTGATTTTGAATCTAATATTAAAGAATTTATTACTCCGCCAAAGAATTTCAATGCTTTGATTGAAGAAAAATTGCTTAAGATTGATGAGTTGGCTATGAACGTTGATAAAATTGCTCTTGATGTTGATTCTTTGAAACTTAGATCTATTCCACATAAGCATGATATCAATGAGTCTCTCAAAGCCATGAGAATTTCCATTGATGAGTGCAAAGAAAGAGCCGCTAGGATGCGTGCTAAGAAAGATTGCTTCATAAAAGCGTGTTCTTCCAGTTTCCATGATAATAAAGATGAAGATCTAAAAGTTATTGATGTGTCCCCTATTAAATATTTGTTTTGCAATATGAATCTTGATAATGATGGGACTGAATATGATCCACCTTTACCTAGACGGCATTCCAAAATTTTGGAGTTTTTAGATCTTAATGCAAAAATTGGTAAAAGTGGGATTGAAGAGATCAAAACTTTAGATATTAATGAACCCACTATTTTGGATTTCAAGGAATTTAATTATGATAATTGCTCTTTGATATATTGTATTTCCTTGTTGCAATCCATGCTAAATTCTCCTCATGCTTATAGTCAAAATAAAGCTTTTACTAAACATATCGTTGATGCTTTGATGCAATCTTATGAAGAAAAACTTGAGTTGGAAGTTTCTATCCCTAGAAAACTTTATGATGAGTGGGAACCTACTATTAAAATTAAAATTAAAGATCATGAATGTTATGCTTTGTGTGATTTGGGTGCTAGTGTTTCGACGATTCCAAAGACTTTGTGTGATTTGCTAGGTTTCCGTGATTTTGATGATTACTCTTTAAACTTGCACCTTGCGGATTTCACTATTAAAAAACCTATGGGAAGAATTAATGATGTTCTTATTGTTGCAAATAGGAATTATGTGCACGTAGATTTTATTGTTCTTGACATAGATTGCAATCCTTCATGTCCTATTATTCTAGGTAGACCTTTCCTTAGAACGGTTGGTGCAATTATTGATATGAAGGAAGGGAATATTAGATTCCAATTTCCGTTAAGGTAAGGCATGGAACTATTCCCTAGAAAGAAAATTAAATTACATTATGAATCTATTATGAGAGTCACTTATGGATTTCCTACCAAAGATGGCAATACCTAGATCTATCCTTGCTTTTTATGCTTAGCTAGGGGCGTTAAACGATAGCGCTTGTTGGGAGGCAACCCAGTTTTATTTTTATTCCTTGATTTTTTCTCCTGTTTAGTAATAAATAATTTATCTAGCCTCTATTTTGGTTGTGTTTTTTGTGTTTAATTAGTGTTTTTTCCAAGTAGAAAAACCGTTGGAAAGACTTAGGGAAAGTCTTTTTAATCTTGCTGTAAGAAACAGAAACATTAGTGATCACGAGAATTGCTGCCATTTTTATTTGGAAAGTGATATTTAGTTAATTATTTTTGCAGATGATTAATAGATAAATTCCTCACGTCCATCAATTTATTTTAGAATTTTTGGGGTTCCAGAGCTTGTGTTAGTTACAGATTACTACAGACTTTTCTGTTTTTAACAGATTCTGTTTTTTGTGTGTTGTTTGCTTATTTTGATGAATCTATGGCTAGTAAAATAGTTTATAAACCATAGATAAGTTGGAATACAGTAGGTTTAACACCAATATAAATAAAGAATGAGTTAATTACAGTACCTTGAATGGTGTTTTGTTTTCTTTTGCTAACGGAGCTCACGAGATTTTTTGTTAAGTTTTGTGTTGTGAAGTTTTCAAGTTTTGGGTGAAAGATTTGATGGATTATGGAACAAGGAGTGGCAAGAGCCTAAGCTTGGGGATGCCCATGGCACCCCAAGATAATCTAAGGACACGTAAAAGCCAAAGCTTGGGGATGCCCCAGAAGGCATCCCCTCAGAAGGCATCCCCTCTTTCGTCTACTTCCATCTGTAACTTCACTTGGAGCTATATTTTTATTCACCACATGATATGTGTTTTGCTTGGAGCATCTTGTATGGGTTGAGTCTTTGATTTTTAGTTTACCACAATCATCCTTGCTGTACACACCTTTTGAGAGAGACACACATGATTCGGAAATTATTAGAATACTCTATGTGCTTCACTTATATCTTTTGAGTTATATAGTTTTTGCTCTAGTACTTCACTTATATCTTTTAGAGCATGGTGGTGGTTTGGTTTTATAGAAACTATTATTCTCTCATGCTTCACTTAGATTATTTTGAGAGTCTTAAATATCATGGTAATTTACTTAAATAATCCTAATATACTAGGTATTCAAGATTAGTAAAAACTTTCTTATGAGTGTGTTGAATACTAAGAGAAGTTTAATGCTTGATGATTGTTTTGAGACATGGAGGTACTGATATCAAAGTTGTGCTAGTTGAGTAGTTGTGAATTTGAAAAAAACTTGTGTTAAAGTTTGTAAGTCCCGTAGCATGCACGTATGGTAGATGTTATGTGACAAATTTGAAACATGAGGTGTTCTTTGATTGTCCTCCTTATGAGTGGCGGTCGGGGACGAGCGATGGTCTTTCCCTACCAATCTATCCCCCTAGGAGCATGCGCGTAGTGCTTGGTTTTTGATGACTTGTAGATTTTTGCAATAAGTATGTGAGTTCTTTATGACTAATGTTGAGTCCATGGATTATATGCACTCTCACATTTCCATCATTGCTAGCCTCTTCGGTACAGTGCATTGCCCTTTCTCACATTGAGAGTTGGTGCAAACTTCGCCGGTGAATCCAAACCCCGTGATATGATACGCTCTTTCACACATAAACCTCCTTATATCTTCCTCAAAACAGCCACCATACCTACCTATTATGGCATTCCCATAGCCATTCCGAGATATATTGCCATGCAACTTTCCACCGTTCCATTTATCATGACACGTTCATCATTGTCATATTGCTTTGCATGATCATGTAGTTGACATAGTATTTGTGGCAAAGCCTGTTGGAAATATGCCCTAGAGGCAATAATAAAATGATTATTATTGTATTTACTTGTTCATGATAATTGTCTATTGTTCATGCTATAATTGTATTAACCGGAAATCGTAATACATGTGTGAATACATAGACCACAACATGTCCCTAGTAAGCCTCTAGTTGACTAGCTCGTTGATCAATAGATGGTCATGGTTTCCTGACCATGGACATTGGATGTCATTGATAACGGGATCACATCATTAGGAGAATGATGTGATGGACAAGACCCAATCCTATGCCTAGCACAAGATCGTATAGTTCATCTGCTAAAGCTTTTCTAATGTCAAGTATCATTTCCTTAGACCATGAGATTGTGCAACTCCCGGATACCGTAGGAATGCTTTGGGTGTACCAAACGCCACAACGTAACTAGGTGGCTATAAAGGTGCACTACGGGTATCTCCAAAAGTGTCTGTTGGGTTGGCATGAATCGAGACTGGGATTTGTCACTCCGTGTAAACGGAGAGGTATCTCTGGGCCCACTCGGTAGGACATCATCATAATGTGCACAATGTGACCAAGGAGTTGATCATGGGATGATGTGTTACAGAACGAGTAAAGAGACTTGCCGGTAACGAGATTGAACGAGGTATCGGGATACCGACGATCGAATCTCGGGCAAGTATCGTACTGATAGACAAAGGGAATTGAATACGGGATTGATTGAATCCTCGACATCATGGTTCATCCGATGAGATCATAGTGGAGCATGTGGGAGCCAACATGGGTATCTAGATCCCTCTGTTGGTTATTGACCGGAGAGTTATCTCGGTCATGTCTACATGTCTCCCGAACCCATAGGGTCTACACACTTAAGGTTCGGTGATGCTAGAGTTGTAGAGATATTAGTATGCGGTTAATAGAAAGTTGTTCGGAGTCCCGAATGAGATCCCGGATGTCACGAGGAGTTCCGGAATGGTCCGGAGGTAAAGATTTATATATAGGAAGTCCAGTTTCGGCCACCGGGAGAGTTTCGGGAGTCATCGGTATTGTACCGGGACTACCGGAAGGGTCCCGGGGGTCCACCAGGTGGGGCCACCTATCCCGGAGGGCCACATGGGCTGAAGGGGCGTGGGAACCAGCCCCTGGTGGGCTGGTGCTCCCCCCCTTGGGCCTCCCATGCGCCTAGGGAGGCCAAGCCACCCCTAGGGCTGCCTCCCCCCTCCCTAGATGGGATCTACAAGGGGCCGGCCTCCCCCCTAGGCCCCTATATATAGTGGAGGGGAGGGAGGGCAGCCACACTTGAAGCCCTGGCACCTCCCTCCCTCTCGTGACACCTCTTCCTCCCCGCTTGTGCTTGGCGAAGCCCTGCCGGGATCCCGCTACTTCCACCACCATGTCGTCGTGCTGCTGGATCTCCATCAACTTCTCCTTCCCCCCTTGCTGGATCAAGAAGGAGGAGACGTCTCCGCTTCGTACGTGTGTTGAACGCGGAGGTGCCGTCCGTTCGGCGCTAGGATCATCGGTGATTTGGATCACGACGAGTACGACTCCATCAACCCCGTTCTCTTGAACGCTTCCGCTTAGCGATCTTCAAGGGTATGAAGATGCACTCCTCTCTCTAGTTGCTAGTCTCTCCATAGATTGATCTTGGTGACACATAGGAAATTTTTTGAATTATTGCTACGATCCCCAATAGTGGCATCATGAGCTAGGTCTATGCGTAGTTTCTATGCACGAGTAGAACACAAGTTGTTGTGGGCATCGATTTTGTCAATTTACTTGTCGTTACTAGTCTTATCTTGATTCGGCGGCATCATGGGATGAAGCGGCCCGGATCGACCTTACACGTACGCTTACGTGAGACTGGTTCCACCGACTGACATGCACTAGTTGCATAAGGTGGCTAGCGGGTGTCTATCTCTCCCACTTTAGTCGGATTGGATTCGATGAAAAGGGTCCTTATGAAGGGTAAATAGAAATTGGCATATCACGTTGTGTTTTTGGCGTAGGTAAGAAACGTTCTTTCTAGAAACCTATAGCAGCCATGTAAAAACTTGCAACAACAATTAGAGGATGTCTAACTTGTTTTTGCAGCATATGTCGTGTGATGTGATATGGCCAAAACGATGTGATGAATGATATATGTGATGTATGAGATTGATCATGTTCTTGTAATAGGAATCACGACTTGCATGTCGATGAGTATGACAACCGACAGGAGCCATAGGAGTTGTCTTAATTTATTTATGACCTGCGTGTCAACATAAACGTCATGTAATTACTTTACTTTATTGCTAACCGTTAGCCATAGTAGTAGAAGTAATAGTTGGCGAGGCAACTTCATGAAGACACGATGATGGAGATCATGATGATGGAGATCATGGTGTCATGCCGGTGACGATGGTGTTCATGCCACGCCTCGAAGATGGAGATCAAAGGCGCAAGATGATATTGGCCATATCATGTCACTTTATGATTTGCATGTGATGTTTGTCATGTTTAGATCTTATTTGCTTAGAATGACAGTAGCATAAATAAGATGATCCCTCACTAAAATTTCAAGAAAGTGTTCCCCCTAACTGTGCACCATTGCTAAGGTTCGTTGTTCCGAAGCACCACGTGATGATGGGGTGTGATAGGTTCTAACGTTTGCATACAATGGGTGTAAGCCAGATTTACACACGCCATACACTTAGGTTAACTTGACGAGCCTAGCATGTACAAACATGGCCTCGGAACACGGAAGACCAAAAGGTTAAACATGAGTCGTATAGTGGATACGATCAACATGAAGATGTTCACCGATGATGACTAGTCCGTCTCATGTGATGATCAGACACGGCCTAGTTGACTCCGATCATGTATCACTTAGATGACTAGAGGGATGTCTATCTAAGTGGGAGTTCATTAAATAATTTGATTAGATGAACTTAATTATCATGAACATAGTCAAATGGTATTTGCAAATTATGTCGTAGCTTGCGCTATAGTTCTACTGTTTTAGATATGTTCCTAGAGAAAATTTAGTTGAAAGTTGATAGTAGCAATTATGCGGACTGGGTCTGTAAACTGAGGATTGTCCTCATTGCTGCGCAGAAGGATTATGTCCTTAATGCACCGCTCAGTGAGCTGAACCTCGAGCGTCGGTTGTGGATGTTGGAAAACATCTGACATACACGTTTTGATGACTACGTGATAGTTCAGTGCGTAATGCTAACGGTTTAGAATTGTGGCACCAAAGACGTTTTGAAACGTCGCAGAACATATGACATGTTCCAAAGACTAAAATTGGAATTTCGGACTAGTGCCCACGTCAAGAGGTATGAGACCTCTGACAAGTTTCTTAAGCCTGCAAACTAAGGGAGAAAAACTCAATCGTTGAGCATGTGCTCAGATTGTCTGAGTACTGCAATCGCTTGAATCGAGTGGGAGTTAATCTTCCAGATGAGATAGTGATGGTTCTCCATAGTCACTGCCACCAAGCTATTGGAGCTTCGTGATGAACTATAACATATCAGGGATAGACATGATGATCCTTGAGCAACTCGCGATGTTTGATGCCGCGAAAGTAGAAATCAAGTAGGAGCATCAATTGTTGATGGTTAAACCACTAGTTTCAAGAAAGGCAATGGAAAGAAGGGATACTTCATGAGACGGCAAATCAGTTGTTGCTCTAGTGAAGAAACCCAAGGTTGAACCAAACCCCAGACTAAGTGCTTCTATAATGAGGGGAACGGTCACTGAAGCGGAGCTACCCTAGATACTTGGTAGATGAGAAGGCTGGCAAGGTCGACAGAAGTATTTTGGATATATGTGTACTTTACTAGTACTCCTAGTAGCACCAGGGTATTAAAATACAGGTTCAGTTGCTAAGTGTTAGTAACTCGAAATAAAAGGCTACAGAATAAATGGAGACTAGCTGAAGATGAGATGATGATATGTGTTGGAAGTGTTTCCAAGGTTGATATGATCAAGCATCGCATGCTCCCTCTACCATCAAGATTGGTGTTAAACCTAAATAATTGTTATTTGGTGTTTGTGTTGAGCATAGACATGATTGGATTATGTTTATCACAATACGGTTATTCACTTAAGGAGAATAATGGTTACTCTGTTTATTTGAGTAATACCTTCAATGGTCTTGCACCTAAAATGAATGGTTCATTGAATCTCGATCGTAGTGATACACATGTTCATGCCAAAAGATATAAGATAGTAATGATAGTACCACATACTTGTGGCACTGCCATTTGAGTCATATTGGTATAAAACACATGAAGAAGCTCCTTGTTGATGGATCTTTGGCCTCACTCATTTTGAGAAGATTGAGACATGCGAACCATGTCTATTGGTAGATATGCATGAAGAAACTCCATGCAGATGGATCGTTTGGACTCACTTGATTTTGAATCACTTGAGACATGCAAATCATACCACATGGGCAAGATGACTGAAAGGCCTCGTTTTGAGTAAGATGGAACACGAAAGCAACTTGTTGGAAGTAATACATATTGATGTGTGCAGTCCAATAAGTGCTGAGGCACGCAGTGGATATCGTTATGTTCTTACTTCACAGATGATTTGAGTAGATGCTGAGTATATTTACTTGATGAAACACAAGTCTGAATTATTGAAAGGTTCAAGTAATTTCAGAGTGAAGTTGAAGATTGTCGTGACAAGATGATAAAATGTCTATGATATGATCATAGAGATGAATATCTGAGTTACGAGTTTGGCACACAATTAAGACATTGTGGAAATTATTTCACAACTAATACCGCCTGGACCACCATAGTCTGATGGTGTGTCCGAACATCATAACTGCACCCTATTGGATATGGTGCATACCATGATGTCTCTTATCAAATTACCACTATCATTTATGGGTTAGGCATTAGAGACAACCGCATTCACTTTAAATAGGGCACCACACAATTCTGTTGAGACGACACCGTATGAACTATAGGTTTAGAGAAACCTAAGCTGTCGTTTCTTAAAAGTTTGGGGCTGCGATGCTTATGTGAAAAGGTTTCAGGCTGATAAACTCGAACCCAAAGCGGATAAATGCATCTTCATAGAATACCCAAAAATAGTTGGGTATACCTCCTATTTCAGATCCGGAAGCAAAAGTGATTGTTTCTAGAAACGGGTCCTTTCTCGAGGAAAAGTTTCTCTCGAAAGAATTGAGTGGGGGATGGTGTAGACTTCATGAGGTTATTGAACCGTCACTTCAACTAGTGTGTAGCAGGGCACAGGAAGTTGTTCCTCTGGCACCTACACCAATTGAAGTGGAAGCTTATGATAGTGATCATGAAACTTCGGATCAAGTCACTACCAAACCTCATAGGTCGACAAGGATGTGTACTACTTCAGAGTGGTACGTAATCCTGTCTTGGAAGTCATGTTGCTAGACAACAATGAACCTACGAGCTATGGAGAAGCGATGGTGGGCCCGGATTCCGACGAATGGCTCAAGGCCATAAAATCCGAGAGAGGATCCACGTATAAAACAAAGTATAGACTTTGAAGGAACTACTTGATGGTCGTAAGGCTGTTAGGTGCAGACGGATTTTAAAAGGAAGACAGACAATGATGGTAAGTGTCACCATTAAGAAAGCTCGACTTGTCGTTAAGATGTTCCACGACAAGTTCAAGGAGTTGACTACGATGGGACTTTCTCACTCGTAGCGATGCTAAGAGTCTATTGGAATTATGTTAGCAGTTACTGCCTTATTTATGAAATCTTGCAGATAGGATGTCAAAACATTGTTTCCTCGACATTTTTCTTGAGGAAAGGTTGTATGTGATACAACCATAAGGTTTTGTCAATCCTGAAAGATGTTGACAAGTATGCAAAGCTCCAGCAATCCTTTTAAGGACTGGAGTAAGCATCTCGGAGTTGGAATGTACGCTTTGATGAGATGATCAAAGATTTTGGGTTTATACAAAGTTTATGAGAAACTTGTATTTCCAAAGAAGTGAGTGGGAGCACTATAGAATTTTTGATGAGTATATGTTGTTGACATATTGTTGATCAAAATGATGTAGAATTTCTGGAAAGCATGCAGGGTTATTTGAAAAGTGTTTTTCGATGGAAAACCTAGATTAAGCTACTTGAACATTGAGCATCAAGATCTATAAAGATAGATCAAAAATGCTTAATAGTACTTTCAAATGAATACATACCGTGACAAGATTTTGAAGGAGTTCAAAATAGATCAGCAAAGAAGGAGTTCTTGGCTGTGTTACAAGGTGTGAGTATTGAGTAAGACTCAAGACCTGACCACGGCAGAAGAGAGAGAAAGGACGAAGGTCGTCCCCTATGCTTTAGACGTAGGCTCTACAGTATGCTATGCTGTGTGCCGCACCTGAAGTGTGCCTTGCCATGAGTCAGTCAAGGGGTACAAGAGTGATCCAGGAATGGATCACACGACAGCGGTCGAACTTATCCTTAGTAACTAGTGGACTAAGGAATTTTCTCGATTATGGAGGTGGTAAAAGAGTTCGTTGTAAAGGGTTACGTTGATGCAAACTTTGACACTAATCCGGATGACTCTGAGTAGTAAACAGGATTTGTATAGTAGAATAGTTATTTGGAATAGCTCCAAGTAGCGCGTGGTAGCTGCATCTACAAGATGACATAGAGATTTGTAAAGCACACATGGATCTGAAAGGTTCAGACCCATTGACTACTCACAAATCATATTCATGTTCATAATCAGAGGGGTATTAATATGCATAAAGGATCTGAACATGTGATCTTCCACCAAGTAAACCAACTAACATCAACTACAAGGAGTAATCAACACTACTAGCAACCCACATGTACCAATTTGAGGCTTTGAGACAAAGATTGGATACAAGAGATGAACTAGGGTTTGAGATGAGAAGGTGCTGGTGAAGATGTTGATGGAGATTAACCCCGTCCCACTGAGAGGATCGATGGTGATGACAATGGTGATGATTTCCCCCTCCTGGAGGGATGTTTCCCTGGCAGAACAGCTCCGCCGAAGCCCTAGATTGGTTCCACCTCGTGGCAACGGAGTTTTGTCCCGTGAGCTTGCTTATGATTTTTTCCAGGGCGAAATACTTAATATAGCCAAAGATGGGCACCAGAGGCCGGCCAGGGGGCCCACGAGGCAGGGGGCGCACCCCCCACCCTCGTGGATGGTGGGTGGCCCCCCTCTGGTGCTTCCTTCGCCCAATATTTTTTATATATTCTGAAACTGAATTCCGTGGAGTTTCAGGACTTTTGGAGTTGTGCAGAATAGGTCTCTAATATTTGCTCCTTTTCGAGCCCAGAATTCCAGCTGCCGTTATTCTCCCTCTTCGTGTAAATAAGAGAGAATAGGCATAAGTATTGTGACATAATGTGTAATAGCAGCCCATAATGCGATAAATATCGATATAAAAGCATGATGCAAAATGGACGTATCAACCATATTCAAGAGAAAATAAAATTTGGATAAATCCAGCAAGGTCCAGAACCTCGAACGGCAGTACTCGGGCGTCAGGCCCGAAGGAGTTAACAGTTACAAAATCACTCGGCATTCCGAGGCAAATAAAGATGGGGATTAAAGTTTTTTCACTCGGCAGGAGGAGGGCTAGCTGGCTCGACGAACTCGTCCAGGTCGATTCCATCAGCAATACGAGTGGCGGCGTTGAGGAAGGTCTCCATGAAGGACTGGAAGTTATGTCTTATTGGTATTGGCAACCTTGACGGCCACGAGCTTTTCTTCTTTGACCTCCTTGCAATGGACGTGGACCAGAGACAGAGCTACGTCAGCACCGCACCAAGCAGATGACTTCTTCCACGCCTACACTTGACCGGGGATCTCGTTGAGTCGAGTCATCAAAGACTCGAGATCATTCTGGAACATCTCCCTCGGACAGAGCTCCGCATCAACCCTTGATACCACCACCTTTAGTCGAGCCAGATAGTTGGTGATGCTGGCGAGACGAGATTCCAGTCGCAGCACATTCATTGCAGCTTCATCCTTGATGGGCGAGTTTATGGGGTCCAGCTCAGTCTCAATCCGCCTGGTCTCTTCCTCGAAGTTTTGACAAAATTCTGCACACACAGAAAATTGATACCTTGGTTCTCAAAAACCGAGGGAAATACTTACGCTACTTTGCTGCATCACCCTTTCCTCTTCAAGGGAAAACCAACGCAGTGCTCAAGAGGTAGCACTTGTCGACTGAAGCCAGCTTCTTGTCGGCAAGTTCAGTTTTCTCCCGCGCCGTCTTATGAGTTGCGGCAAGGTCAAGGTCCTTTTGTGCCAGCGCCTGCTTCATTTTGTCTAAAGAAATAACACTCTTCAGACGAGCTTGGAGTTGTCTGTTTTCGCTACGCACATCTGTTCTAGTGGAGCCACTCAGTTCAAAAGGCCAAAAGTAAAAGTTGGCAAAGCAAACAGTCGACAAGTGGTTACCTCCCATGGCAGCTACTTCATCCTTGGCCTTCTAAAGGTTTTGCTTAGCCAGTTCCAGATCAAGGCTAAGCTGAATTTGCTTCTGCTCTAGTTCAGCGAACTGAGCCCCGAATGCACAGATTTCTGCAGTCGATAGTTAAAACATTCAACAGTAGTCTCAGGGACTACACCCAGTGGGTGCACTTAGCGTGCCCCCACTGGTTTGACTTTTCAATCAGCATGGTTCATCTAGTCGAAAAAAAGAGAGAGGCAATACTTATTCTCAGACCACCACCGACTGCCCGTAGTCGACCGCCGTCTTGGGGACTACACCCAGTGGGTGCACTTAGCGTGCACCCACTGGTCCGGATTCCACTCAACACAAGCTATCTAGACCGAGTGGAAAAAACAATAAAGAGACATTTTTGACAAGACCCCCGCCAAACCAACCATTCGATGGCGGCCTCGGGGACTACACCAAGTGGGTGCACTCTGCGCGCCCCCACTGGTTCAAAGATACACTCGACGCAACATAGTCGACTCAAGTAAAGAAACTCAGCAAAATTTGAGAGACCTAGTGGGTGTACAGATGCAAGATGCAGTTTCATGATAGATGCACATTAAAGGTTCCAAAGAACAGCAGTTTTCGTGTAGCATATCCTAACAGAACTAGAGTCAAGATAAAAGATCAGTCAGAAGTCTACTAACCCGGACGTTGGTCCGGAGGGCTGAGCTAGCATCATAAGCAGCTTGACTAGCCTCGCGCACCACCTTCATCTACTCCATCATAAGACCTGCCTGGCGTATAGCTTCCTTGGCAGCACTCACCTGGTCCTCCGGGACGTGATGGGTGAAGAAGAGTGGAGCTTGTTGAATGGTCGAGTCAGCTCCGAAGCATGGAGCTACACCGACGGAGCAGGGACTTGAGCGGTCGACGCTGAAGGACAATCAGTCGACACAGGGATGGTGAAATAAACTAACGCCCAAATTGGGTTCGAGATTGCTGAGTCACTAGCTCTGATGCTGGTGTCGACTGAGGTACCTTACTGGTAGGCATCTTCCTGCTCGAAGTTCTGCTCTTCCTTCCCATGGTCTTCTGGGGCATGTCTTCATCATCATCAAGAAGTTCAATCACATTTTGAGGCGATGCATAAGACTCGACCGTTAGAGTTCGGTCGATCGACAATTCAAGTGACAAAAAGAGAACAAGGTTGTGGAGTTGTACCTCCTTTGGAAGTGGCCCCGTCTTCAGTCTCCTCATCATCTTGATCCATGTAGATGTCCATGGAAGTCCCAGAGGTAGCAGCACTAAAAGTTTCAAGAACTCACTCAGTTAAGCAAGAGGATCAATCGGCAAAGGTGCAGAAGTTTCCAAACGACGCGAAAGCGAAGAGAGATAGCAAAATACTTACGTGGAGGCAACGGGGACGTCCACTTTGATCTTTGGTAGGGCCTTCCGAGTCTTTGTAGGCGCAACCTTGGGCCGCTTCAGGGCCTTCTTCGTCGGCTCAGGAGTGGATGTCCGAGTGCGCTTCAACACCTGCGCGCTTGGTGCGGCCACTTTACCGTGTCCACTTGTTGGGTCATGCATCTTCTTGGAACATCTTTCAAAACGAGGCGGTGAGTCGACTTCCTCACCACTGCTCGAGTCGCCATCGTCATCATCACTTTCATCTTCAGATTTCCAGTCAGCACTCTTGCCTCTGCTCTCGTCTCCCTCCTAGGCTTGTTCTCCATTCAGCATCGAGTACATCTCAATATAAACCTGCAAGGGAAGAAGTTGGACAGACACCAATCAGATTCAAGAACAGTTGCAAATCAGAATAAAGATGCACTCGGTTACAGAAGTCAGACCTGATGAGGACATCAATACCATTGTTACACCCACAGCCCCTGCTGCTATACATACTGGACCAATTACTAGAGCTCGCGCATGCCAATTAAATTATCAGGTACTTTCGTTTCTTGGTAATGATTCTAATGTTCATGAGAATATGATGCTGCCTAAATTGGATACATTTGTTTTCCTTACAAATGAAGGGCCTGGCATGGATAAGAGGGATGAACACTAGAGCAAGACCAAGCATCGAGAGGATGGCATGCGCAAGGGGATCAAGAACGGAGTTACAAGTGATGATTTCAGGACTTTGAAGCCACCATAAGGAGTGCATGAAGCCTTGGATGAAATATACAAGATGCCACTTCATAAATTTTATCCAGAGGCTATTCTAGGTGCTGCATCACCTTATTATTGGGCCTGGCCCTTGTATTTTTGAAATACTTAAGTATAGGTTGTTTTTAGAGTCCGTATGTGTGGGGAAACAAGAGTTAGGGTTGGTTTCGGACCCCTCCCCCAAGGGCCACGAAATCCCCCCCCCCCCCTCTTCCTCCATATATACAGCCCTTAGGGTGTCGTTTAGACTTTGGGCTTTGTTTAGATTAAAGTTCGCCATAGCTGCAACTTCGCGTACTTCGTTTGTGTTCAACGACCAGACAAAGGCGTCAAAGAACCCCACCTTGATCAATAAAGCTTTCCTCTTATATTCGCAATATCCAGATTGCAATCTCAGTTTCTTGCTTGTTCTTCTTTTTCCTACAGGAAACAGACCTTCGTGGTCAGGTTGATCGTGCTCCAGCGTGGTCAATAACCTATCGGAGTTGGTTTAGCAAATGCTAAGACGCGACGTCCTCGCACGTTCATAGTCGGATCGTCAAAGTCGACTTCCTCCAAAACGATAGCCACCATCTCATCGAAAGACGGGACATCTTTGCCTCTATCAAGTGGTATCAAGACCTTTTCAGGCTCGTTCTCGGTGCTTAATGGAACGATTCTCCTGGACCCTCTAGAGTTGTCCTTATTGCCAGTGATGCTACGCAACCACTGCTCGACCGTCTCCTCGGAAACTTCCTCTGGGTCGACCCGGGTGGTGTCGTTGGAGCCCGAATACAACCACATCGGATGATCGCGGGCCTGAAGGGGCTAGATGCGCCTACTGAGAAATACCTCCAGCAAGTCCATGCCAGTCACACCATCACGAACCACCTGGACCACTCGGTCGACTAACGTGGGCACCTCTCCTTTCTCTGTTGGGGTCACAATAAGCGAAGAAGGTTGCTGGACTCAGTGCATGGAGAAAGGAGGAAGGCCGGTCGACTGACCCGGAGTTGGGACATCTCGGCAGTAGAACCAGGTCGACTGCCACCCCCTAACTGAGTCGGGAAGAGTCATGGCTGGAAAAGCACTCCTACCCCTCATCTGAATGCCTAGACGCCCAGCACATTTGGATCACACGTGTATTTTTGTCACTCGGATTTGCCTTCTTCATGGTCTGAGAGTGGCAAGTGAAAATATGCTTGAACAAGCCCCAGTGCGGTCGATAACCCAAGAAGTTTTCGCACAGGGAGACATACGCGGCAAGGAGTGTGATTGTGCTAAGAGTGAAGTGGTAAAGTTGGGCACCAAAGAAGTTCCGAAAACCCCGGAAGAAAGGATGGGGAGGAAGAGTGAAACCCCGGTCAACGTGGGTGGCGAGAAGAACACACTCACCCCCTTGCGGTTGGGGTTCGGTCTCGTTCCCCGGAAGCCTCCATGACCCGTGGGCGATCAAGCCTCCGCTGGCCAGATCCTCCTTCTGGATCGTAGACCGAATCCAGTCCCCCTGGATCCAGCCAGGCGGTAGACCGAACCTCGACGAAGACCCCCCCCCTGACTCGCCTTCTTGCCTTTTGCCGCCGTCGTCGCCTTCTTTGCACGCTCCAGGGCCGCCGTCTTGTCCTTTCCCATTGCGATGAACTGTGCACGGGTAGGGCAGCGGCGTCGAGAGTGGAGGCGGACGCGGTGGAGAAGCAGAGGAGGAAGAAGGAGAATGGAGCGCACTGTGGAGCACATCGGCTTCGACGCCTTTTATGAGGATTTTTCTGAGTGGCTCACTCGTGAGTCCAAGAGATCCTGTAAAATTCCGCAACAGTCACACGTCGAATACGTGGTGAAAAAGGTGGCGCAAGAATCAAGGCACCTCTGTCTATCCACTCCATTTGCTGTTGCACGCCCTGTCCCGCACGCTTCCCCGAAATTTCGAATCCCGTGAGATCCGGGAACCGCAGAGCAATCAACCGCGCCAGAGATTTTGCACCGTATCAACACTCGAAGATTGTCAGTTAAAGTTCACTCGATGGCTTCTGAATCGATCAAGGCGACTGAAACAAGACCGAAGCTTCAGCATGATTCGCAAGTCCAGATGTAATACCCCCAAAAGTCGAGGATCGGGTCAAAGTCAGCTTCAGGTCCTTCTTCACTCGGACCTTAATCCATTCGGGGGCTAATGACGATGACATGTACCTAGGGGAGGGTCATAGGTCTAACCTAAACACCCTACCCAAGGACACTGCCCTAGAGTCAAAGGCATTCAAAGCACAAGAAGAGAAATTGACTAAGTTATCGAAGAGTGCCATCCACTCGACCTTCAACCTCACTCGGATATCCCAATTCCATTCGACCAAGAGAATGAGTCACTCGATGATACAAGAAATCACTCGGAGTAAAGAACCCCTGACGTCACTCAGGACAGCAACGGTCAGACAATCACTCTGTAGGCTTAAAGATCATTTATAGTCCTTTATTGTTGGCATTATCAGTAATGCCATATCTTAATGTACATTGAACCCCTTGTAACATGGGATGGCTGGGGTCCTGGCGAACTCTATATAAGCCACCCCCTCCACTGGCACAAGGGTTCGCACCCCCTATAACACACAAACACCCATATTCCAGTCGATAGCCTCAGGGCACCGAGACGTTGGGCTTTTACCTCCTCCGAGAGGGGCCTGAACTCGTAAACTCGTGTGTACAACCTCGTCGTAGTTAGGATCTTGCCTCCTCATACGTACCCCCTACTCTACTGTCAGACTTAGTACCACGACACTACCCAGAACTACTTATTTTTCATATATTGGTAACTGGTCCTCCCAAGTTTTTACTCTTTGTGTTTCCAACTTTTCATTGAAGGTGTCACCACTGAGTACAACAATGACTACATGTATGATTCGCTACAGTCAATTCAGAAAATACGGGACGATATTGTATGTTATGTGTCTTTTATTATATTTCACGGAAAAATGATGTTTGTTTCCCATAATTTTTCTTCTAGTGAGAATCTGATGTGAACATCCTATTATTTGTCAGCTTCACAAGGAACGCATACTTCAGGAACAAATTGCTCAATGTGATATGGACATTCAGACAATCTTAAGTGGTATTCTGATGTCTACTACACAACCTTCTTCTTGTAGACGTTGTTGGGCCTCCAAGTGCAGAGGTTTTTAGGACAGTAGCAAATTTCCCTCAAGTGGATGACCTAAGGTTTATCAATCCATAGGAGGCATAGGATGAAGATGGTCTCTCTCAAGCAACCCTGCAACCAAATAACAAGGAGTCTCTTGTGTCCCCAACACACCCAATACAATGGTAAATTGCATAGGTGCACTAGTTCGGCGAAGAGATGGTGATACAAGTGGTATATGGATGGTAGATAATGGTTTTTGTAATCTGAAAATATGAAAACAGCAAGGTAACTAATGATAAAAGTGAGCACAAATGGTATTGCAATGCGTTGAAACAAGGCCTAGGGTTCATACTTTCACTAGTGCAAGTTCTCTCAACAATAATAACATAATTGGATCACATAACTATCCCTCAACATGCAACAAAGAGTCACTCCAAAGTCACTAATAGCGGAGAACAAACGAAGAGATTATCGTAGGGTACGAAACCACCTCAAAGTTATCCTTTCTGATCGATCTACCCAAGAGTCCGTAGTAAAATAACATGAAGCTATTCTTTCCGTGCAATCTATCCTAGAGTTCGAACTAGAATAACACCTTAAGACACAAATCAACCAAAACCCTAATGTCACCTAGATACTCCAATGTCACCTCAAGTATCCGTGGGTATGATTATACGATATGCATCACACAATCTCAGATTCATCTATTCAAACCAACACAAAGTACTTCAAAGAGTGCCCCAAAGTTTCTACCGAAGAGTCAACACGAAAACGTGTGCCAACCCCTATGCATAGGTTCATGGGCGGAACCCGCAAGTTGATCACCAAAACATTCATCAAGTGGATCAATAGAATAACCCATTGTCACCATGGTTATCCCGCGCAAGACATACATCAAGTGTTCTCAAATCCTTAAAGTCTCAATCCGATAAGATAACTTCAAAGGGAAAACTCAATCCATTACAAGAGAGTAGAGGGGGAGAAACATCATAAGATCCAACTATAATAGCAAAGCTCGCGATGCATCAAGATCGACCACCTCAAGAACACGAGAGAGAGAGAGAGAGAGAGAGAGAGAGAGATTAAACACATAGCTACTGGTACATACCCTCAGCCCCGAGGGAGAACTACTCCCTCCTCGTCATGGAGAGCGACGGGATGATGAAGATGGCCATCGGAGAGGGATTTCCCTCTCCGGCAGGGTGCCGGAATGGGTCTAGATTGGTTTTCGGTGGCTATGGAGGCTTCTGGCGGCGAAACTCCCGATCTATTCTGCTCCCCGATGGTTTTAGGGTATATTGGTATATATAGGAGGAATAGGTATGTCGGGGGAGCCACGAGGGGCCCACGAGGGTGGAGGGCGCGCCCCCCTGCCTCGTGCCTTCCTCGTTGCTTCCCTTACGTACACCCCAAGTCTTCTGGATTGCTTCCGTTCCAAAAATAAGTTCCGTGAAGTTTCAGGTCAATTGGACTTCGTTTGATTTTCCTTTTCTACGATACTCTAAAACAAGAAAAAAACAGAAACTGGCACTGGGCTCTGGATTAATAGGTTAGTCCCAAAAATAATATAAAAGTGCATAATAAAGCCCATAAACATCCAAAAAAGATAATATAATAGCATGGAACAATCAAAAATTATAGATGCGTTGGAGACGTACCAGCATTGTCCCTTCTCTCTTTTTCTCTCATTTTTTATTTTTTTTATTTGGGCCTTCTATTTTTTTATGGACTCTTTTTTTATTTGGGCTTCTTTGGCCTCTTTTTTTTGTTCGGAGTCTCATCCCGACTTGTGGGGGAATCATAGTCTCCATCATCCTTTCCTCACTGAGACAATGCTCTAATAATGATGATCATCACACTTCTATTTTCTTATAACTCAAGAATTACAACTCGATACTTAGGACAAGATATGACTCTATATGGATGCCTCTGGCGGTGTACCGGGATGTGCAATGACTCATGAGTGACATGTATTTAAGAATTATGAATGGTGGCTTTGCCACAAATACGATGTCAACTACATGATCATGCAAAGCAGTATGACAATGATGGAGCGTGTCATAATAAGCAGAACGGTGGAAAGTTGCATGGCAATATATCTCGGAATGGCTATGGAAATGCCATAATAAGTAGGTATGGTGGCTGTTTTGAGGAAGATATATGGTGGGTTTACGGTACCGGCGGAAGTTGCGCGGTATTAGAGAGGCTAGCAATGGTGGAAGGGTGAGAGTGCGTATAATCCATGGACTCAACATTAGTCATAAAGAACTCACATACTTATTGCAAAAATCTATTAGTTATCGAAACAAAGTACTACGCGCTGCTCCTAGGGGATAGATTGGTAGGAAAAGACCATCGCTCGTCCCCGACCGCCACTCATAAGGAAGACAATCAATAAATAAATCATGCTCCGACTTCATCACATAATGGTTCACCATACGTGCATGCTACGGGAATCACAAACTTTAACACAAGTATCTCTCAAATTCACAACTACTCACTAGCATGACTCAAATATTACCATCCTCATATCTCAAAACAATTATCAAGCATCAAACTTGTCATAGTATTCAATGCACTTTACATGAAAGTTTTTATTATATCCCTCTTGGATGCCCATCATATTAGGACTAAATTCATAACCAAAGCAAATTACCATGATGTTTAGGACTCTCAAAATAATTTAAGTGAAGCATGAGAGTTCATCTATTTCTTCAAAATAAAACCACCGTCGTGCTCTAAAAAGATATAAGTGAAGCACTAGAGCGAAAGACAAACTACTCCAAAAGATATAAGTGAAGATCAATGAGTAGTTGAATAATTATTTAACTATGTGAAGACTCTCTAACATTTAGAATTTCAGATCTTGGTATTTTATTCAAACAGCAAGCAAAACAAATGAAAATAAAATGACGCTCCAAGCAAAACACATATCATGTGGCGAATAAAAATATAGCTCCAAGTAAAGTTACCGATGAACGAAGACGAAAGAGGGGATGCCTTCCGGGGCATCTCCAAGCTTAGGCTTTTGGTTGTCCTTGAATTTTACCTTGGGGTGCCCTTGGCATCCCCAATCTTAGGCTCTTGTCACTCCTTATTCCTTAGTCCATCGAATCTTTATCCAAAACTTGAAAACTTCACAACACAAAACTTAACGGAAGACTCGTATGCTCCGTTAGCGAAAGAAAACAAAAAACCACTTCAAGGTACTGTAATGAACTCATTCTTTATTTATATTGGTGTTAAACCTACTGTAATCCAACTTCTCTATGGTTTATAAACTCTTTTACTAGCCATAGATTCATTAAAATAAGCAAACAACACACACAAAACAGAATCTGTCAAAAACAGAACAGTCTAGTAATCTGTAACTAACGCAAACTTCTGGAACCCCAAAAATTCTAAAATAAATTTCTGGACGTGAGGAATCTATCTATTAATTATCTGAAAAAATAATTAACTAAATATCACTTTCCGAATAAAAATGACAGCAATTCTCGTGAGCGCTAAAGTTTCTGTTTTTTTACAGCATGATCGCAAAGACTTTCCCCAAGTCTTCCCAAAGGTTCTACTTGGCACAAACACTAATGAAAACATAAAAACTCAATCATAACAGAGGCTAGATAAATTATTTATTACTAAACAGGAGCAAAAAGCAAAGAACAAAAATAAAGTTGGGTTGCCTCCCAACAAGCGCTATCGTTTAACGCCCCTAACTAGACATGATGATTTCAATGACGCTCGCATAAAAGATAAGAATTGAAACATAAAGAGAGCATCATGAAGAATATAACTAGTAAATTTAAGCCTAACCCACTTCTTATGCATAGGGATTTTGTGAGCAAACAACTTATGGGAACGAGAATCAACTTGCATAGGAAAGCAAAACAAGCATAACTTTAAGATTTTAAGCACATAGAGAGGAAACATGATATTATTGCAATTCCTACAAGCATATATTCATCCCTCATAATAATTTTCAGTAGCATCATGAAAGAATTGAACAATATAACTATCACATAAAGCATTATTTTCATGATTTACAAGCATAGAAAATTTACTACTCTTCACATAAGCAAAATTCTTCTCACCAATAGTAGTGGGAGCAAACTCAACGAAATAACTATCATGTGAGGCATAATCCAATTGAAAACTAAAATCATGATGAAAAGTTTCATGGTTATCATTATTCTTTATAGCATACGTGTCATCACAATAATCATCATAGATAGCAACTTTGTTCTCATAATCAATTGGAACCTCTTCTGAAATAGTGGAATCATTACTAAATAAAGTCATGACCCCTCCAAATCCACTTTCATCAATATAATCATCATAAATAGGAGGCATGCTTTCATCATAATAAATTTGCTCATCAAAACATGGGGGACAAAAAATATCATCTTCATCAAACATAGCTTCCCCAAGCTTGTGGCTTTGCATATCATTAGCATCATGGATATTCAAGGAATTCATACTAACAACATTGCAATCATGCTCATCATTCAAATATTTAGTGACAAACATTATAATGCATTCTTCTTCTAGCACTTTGGCACAATTTTCCTTTCCATCATACTCACGAAAGATATTAAAAAAAGAAGCGTATGAGGCAAACTCAATTCCATATTTTTTTGTAGTTTTATTTTATAAAGTAAACTAGTGCTAAAACAAGAAACAAAAAGATTCAATTCCAAGATCTAAAGATATACCTTCAAGCACTAACCTCCCCAGCAACGGCGCCAGAACAGAGCTTGATGTCTACTACACAACCTTCTTCTTGTAGATGTTGTTGGGCCTCCAAGTGCAGAGGTTTGTAGGACAGTAGCAAATTTCCCTCAAGTGGATGACCTAAGGTTTATCAATCCGTAGGAGGCGTAGGATGAAGATGGTCTCTCTCAAGCAACCCTGCAACCAAATAACAAAGAGTCTCTTGTGTCCCCAACACACCCAATACAATGGTAAATTGTATAGGTGCACTAGTTCGGCGAAGAGATGGTGATACAAGTGGTATATGGATGGTAGATAATGGTTTTTGTAATCTGAAAATATGAAAACAGCAAGGTAACTAATGATAAAAGTGAGCACAGACGGTATTGCAATGCATTGAAACAAGGCTTAGGGTTCATACTTTCACTAGTGCAAGTTCTCTCAACAATAATAACATGATTGGATCACATAACTATCCCTCAACATGCAACAAACAGTCACTCCAAAGTCACTAACAGCGTAGAACAAACGAAGAGATTATGGTAGGGTACGAAACCACCTCAAAGTTATCCTTTCTGATCGATCTATTCAAGAGTCTGTAGTAAAATAGCATGAAGCTATTCTTTCCGTTCAATCTATCCTAGAGTTCGTGCTAGAATAACACCTTAAGACACAAATCAACCAAAACCCTAATGTCACCTAGATACTCCAATGTCACCTCAAGTATCCGTGGGTATGATTATACGATATGCATCACACAATCTCAGATTCATCTATTCAAACCAACACAAAGTACTTCAAAGAGTGCCCCAAATTTTCTACCGGAGAGTCAAGACGAAAATGTGTGCCAACCCCTATGCATAGGTTCATGGGCGGAACCCGCAATTTGATCACCAAAACATACATCAAGTGGATCAATAGAATAACCCATTGTCACCACGGTTATCCCGCGCAAGACGTACATCAAGTGTTCTCAAATCCTTAAAGACTCAATCCGATAAGATAACTTCAAAGGGAAAACTCAATCCATTACAAGAGAGTAGAGGGGGAGAAACATCATAAGATCCAACTATAATAGCAAAGCTCGCGATGCATCAAGATCGTACCACCTAAAGAACACGAGAGAGAGAGAGAGAGAGAGAGAGAGAGAGAGATCAAACACATAGCTACTGGTACATACCCTCAGCCCCGAGGGAGAACTACTCCCTCCTCGTCATGGAGAGCCCCAGGATGATGAAGATGGCCACCGGAGATGGATTTCCCCCTCCACCAGGGTGCCGAAACGGGTCTAGATTGGTTTTCGGTGGCTACGGAGGCTTCTGGCGGTGGAACTCCCGATCTATTCTGCTCCCCAATGGTTTTAGGGTATATTGGTATATATAGGAGGAAGAGGTACGTCGGGGGAGCCACGAGGGGCCAATGAGGGTGGAGGGCGCGCCTAGGGGGTGGGCGCGCCCCCTGCCTCGTGCCTTCCTCGTTGCTTCCCTTACGTACACCCCAAGTCTTCTGGATTGCTTCTGTTCCAAAAATAAGTTCCGTGAAGTTTCAGGTCAATTGGACTCCATTTGATTTTTCTTTTCTGTGATACTCTAAAACAAGAAAAAAAACAGAAACTGGCACTGGGCTCTGGGTTAATAGGTTAGTCCCAAAAATAATATAAAAGTGCATAATAAAGCCCATAAACATCCAAAACAGATAATATAATAGCATGGAACAATCAAAAATTATAGATACGTTAGAGACGTATCATATTCTGCTCTTTTCACATCTAAATATGGTTACATTTATAATCATGGTGCAAAAGGGTTACAGTTTTGTGGCCAACATTATGGGCATGTGTTTCTAGGAGCCATACATTTCCAAAAGTTTTGTATTAAATTGGGGTGTATCATACTTGTGCCAATTTTTGACGGGAAGTTCTTTCTATATTGGTTTCGCATTTCTTGTAGTCATCATGTTGTAAACCTTATTATGCAGAAGCGATGATGACACCAAAGGTGGTCTCAATAGTAGATAAATATGTGAAAACTGGCTCAATTTTTATGGAAGTTGCCAATTCATCTTGCTCTGGAGATGGCGACCAATTCATTACTAAGAGGAAGAAATTGAGGGAGGCACTCCTCCGACACTGCGAGGTAAGAAACCTAAAGTTGAACTAATGTATCATAATTTTAAAATGCCACATGTACATGTGACACTTGTCAATGCAGGAGCTTGATGTGATCTGCTGTGAGGCCAATTGGATATTCCCAAGATACACAGTAGTACCTTCAGTATGAGATGGTATGTATAAACTCTTCGATCTTCTAGATACACAAGCATTAGGTTCTTGGGCCATGTAGGCATAACAATTAGGGATATCATATGAATGGGTCTTGCACTTCTAATTATCGTTCCTCGTTCACTTATACATACATAGTATGCTACGCTAACCATGCTTAGAACAAAAGAGTTTTCAAGGTGTCAAAATAAGTAGGCAAGTTTGCTCTTTTGATGTCGTAATATAGCAATCCACATAGGCCACTTGTTTGTTCACCACATGTTATGCTCTGTTGAAGTGTTAGGTTTGCTTAACATTTAATGGGTATGGAAAACATTTGTGCACCCATGTAGGCTTTATCTCATATCAGATTAACTATGTCCCCAATTAGCTATAACCATAACTGATGTTTGATTGACCATCATATTCCCTCTCTAGTGCACTTCTTCACCGATCCTTTTCCTATCTTTTCAGATATGTTCCACACTAGTGTGCGTCTGAGTTGCCCTTATTTTGAGATGACCATCAGTGGCGGTCCTTGTTCGAACCCACGCGAGGCGAGGTGCTCTGCAGCTGCCAATATGATATTGGAGCTTCACAAGGCCGAAGAGGAAGAATAGTAGGGTGCCTGATGCAGAATCACATTGTTAAAACTCCTAAATGTTGCAACCGCGGGTGGCTGGAACCTGTTGTTCAGTCAGTACAGCTTTGAACCAGACTTCTTGGAAAAATAATCGTGTTGGTACCTTTTCTAGCTATTTTACCTTCTGGAGTTTGACTCCTCATGTTGTTATCAGTATTATGATTGTTTGTTAAGGTCGTGATAAACCCTAGACTGTTATTTGCAAATTCTAGCCTTTAGTACCAAACAAGTTGGGGTAGGCTAGAGGTGAAACCCATAAGATCTCACAACCAACTCATGGCTCTGGCACATGGATAGCAAGCTTCCACGCACCCCTGTCCATAGCTAGCTCTTTGGTGATACTCCAATCCTTCAGGTCTCTTTTAACGGACTCCTCCCATGTCAAATTTGGTCTACCCCGCCCTCTCTTGACATTCTCTGCACGCTTTAGCCGTACACTATGCACTGGAGCTTCTGGAGACCTGCGCTGAATATGCCCAAACCATCTCAGACGATGTTGGACAAGCTTCTCTTCGATTGGTGCTACCCCAACTCTATCTCGTATATCATAATTCCGGACTCGGTCCTTCCTCGTGTGGCCACACATCCATCTCAACATACGCATCTCCGCCACACGTAACTGTTGAACATGTCGCCCTTAGTCGGCCAACACTCTGCACCATACAACATTGCAGGTAAAACCGTCGTCCTGTAGAACTTGCCTTTTAGCTTTTGCGGCACTCTCTTGTCACAGAGAATGCCAGAAGCTTGGTGCCACTTCATCCATCCAGCTTTGATTCGATGGTTCACATCTTCATCAATACTGTTGGAGTAAATGACCACGGTAGACTCATCGGCCCCCTATGGTATTTCAAGACATCGGGGCTAGCTGCGCCCCTCACACCTCCTGGACGAATGACCGGCTTCTTGGGCCGGCTGGTCTAGGGGGCTGGCTACTAGAAGACGGCAAGACATTAGAAGGCGGTCATGAGGGGGCCGACTCCTGGCAGGAGGCCCCTCGTGCCCTCAAAGTTTGCACCCACATAACCACGATGGGACGGGGCATGGCTACAGTGTGACCTGCCACCCCCGAATCCAGGGCTAAGCGTGGCTACTGTACGGGCGTACCAAGCGGACGCCCCTCATCGGGTGAGGTACTGTAGCCACGCTGCCCGTGACATCACCTATGACATAGGGAGCTCCGCTCCCACGATGGGCAGTCGGTACGGTCTCCAGACGGCGGGTCCTACCTGTCCATGAGCCACCAGAAGGCGACAAACCCCTAGAAGGCGGAGGTGAGGGCTGGCCAGCTCCTAGCAGGCGACACACCCTCCCCTCAAAGTTTGTGCTCCATTAACCAGATGAGACGGGGTATGGCTACAGTGAGCGCCCGCCATGCGGTGGGACTGTAGCCATGCCCCCCCCCCCCCCCCGAAAAAGCCTCCATCATCAGTAGCAAGGCTACAGTGAAAAGCGACCAGCAAGACCCGCAAGCGGCGGGCTCGGCCTGTCGTCCGAGTACACAATAGCCGGCAGGACCCACCAAGAGGCGGGCCCCAGCAGTCGATGGAGAAGCCGGCGCCTAGAGACACTGACGGTCGGGTCCCACACCCGGCCGGATTACCATTGTACCCCTGGGGGTAGGCCTATATGAACCCCCTAGGCTTCCCCATGCAAGGGGTTCAGAACCCTAGAGCTCATACACACACATAGAGAGAGAGGAGTAGAGCTAGCCTTGCTCTTCTTCCTCCTCTAGCCGAACAGCTCAAGGGGCAAACTTGTAGCTACTCTATTGATTATAGTCATCATGCAGAGACCCTGCAAAGCAAAACTAGGGGTGTTATATCCATGGAGAGCCTCGAACCTAGGTAAGATTCGCAGGCGTATGTGGTCTCTCTCACTCCCGCTTCTAGAGCCCGGTGACGTACTCTTATCCCTCTCCATGATTAGCCACCCCCTGGCATATGTCGCTACACATCCCCGACAAATACCCCCATCCTCCTGCAGCATTGACCCTAAATATCGAAAGGTGTCCTTCTGAGGTACCACCTGGCCATCAAGGCTAACCTCCTCCTCACACCTAGTAGTATTGAAACCGCACGTCATGTACTCGGTTTTAGTTCTACTAAGCCTAAACCCTTTTGATTCCAAGGTTTTTCTCCATAGCTCTACCTTCCTATTTACCGCCGTCCGACTATCGTCAACTAGCACCACATCATCCGCAAAGAGCATACACCATGGGATGTCTCCTTGTATATCCCTTTTGACCTCATTCATCGCCAATGCAAAAAAGATAAGGGCTCAATGCTGACCCCTGATGCAATCCTATCTTAATCAGGAAGTCATCAGTGTCGACATCACTTGTTCGAACACTTGTCACAACATTATCGTACATGTCCTTGATGAGGGTAGTTTACTTTGCTGGGACTTTGTGTTTCTCCAAGGCCCACCACATGACATTCCGCGGTATCTTATCATAGGCCTTCTCCAAGTCAATGAACACCATATGCAAGTCCTTCTTTTGCTCCCTATATCTCTCCATAAGTTGTCGTAGCAAGAAAATGGCTTCCATGGTCGACCTCCCAGGAATGAAACCAAACTGATTTTTGGTCGCGCTTGTCATTCTTCTTAAGCGGTGCTCAATGACTCTCTCCCATAGCTTCATTGTATGGCTCGTCAGCTTAATTCCATGGTAATTAGTACAACTCTGAACATCCCCCTTGTTCTTGAAGATTGGTACTAATATACTCCGTCTCCATTCTTTTGGCATCGTGTTTGCCCAAAAAGGAGGTTGAAAAGCTTGGTTAGCCATACTATCGCTATGTCCCCGAGCCCTTTCCACACCTCAATGGGGATACAATCAGGGCCCATCGCCTTGCCTCCTTTCATCCTTTTTAAAGCCTCCTTGACCTCAGACTCCTGGATTCTCCACACAAAACGCATGCTGGTCTCATCAAAGGAGTCGCCCGGTTCAATGGTAGAACTCTCATTCTCCCCATTGAATAGCTTGTCGAAGTACTCCCGCCATCTATGTTTAATCTCCTCGTCCTTCACCAAGAGTTGGCCTGCTCCGTCCTTGATGCATTTTACTTGGCCAATATCCCTCGTCTTCTTCTCTCGGATCTTGGCCATCTTATAGATGTCCATTTAGCCTTCCTTCATGCCTAACCGTTGGTAGAGGTCCTCATATGCCTGACCCCTTGCTTCACTAACAGCTTGCTTTGCGGCCTTCTTTGCCATCTTGTACTTCTCTATGTTGTCTGCACTCCTATCCATGTATAGGAGTCTAAAGCAATCTTTCTTCTGTTTAATAGCCTTCTGGACATCATCGTTCCACCACCAGGTGTCCTTATCTTCTCTTCTCCTTCCCCTGTACACTCCAAACTCCTCCGAGGCCACCTTACGAATGCAAGTCGCCATCTTCATCCACACATTGTCCGCATCCCCTCCTTCCTCCCAAGGGCCCTCCTTAATGACCCTCTCCTTGAACACATGAGCTACCTCCCCCTTGAGCTTCCAACACTTCGTTCTAGAGACGTTGGCACGCTTATCCCGTTGGACACGAATCTGAAAGTGGAAGTTAGCAACCACCACTTATGTTGGGGTACAACACTCTCTCCTAGTATCACCTTACAGTCTAGGCATGCTCGCCTATCTTCTCTTCTCGAGAGGATGAAATCAATCTGGCTAGAGTGTTGGCCACTACTAAAAGTCACCAGATGTGATTCTCTCTTTCTAAAGAGGGTGTTAGCTAAAATCATGTCGTAGGCTAGGAGCAAAGCTTAAGACATCTTCTCCTTCTTGATTCCTGATGCCGTAGCCAAAGCCCCCACGCGCCCCTTCAAAACCCGTGTTAGATGTACCCACATGGCCATTGAGGTATCCTCCTATGAAGAGCTTCTCACCAATCAGTACACTCCTAATCATGTCTTCCAGGCCTTCCCAGAAGTCCCTCTTGGTGTTCTCATTGTGGCCTACTTGCAGGGCATACACGTTGATAACATTGAGAACCAAGTCCTCAACTATCAGCTTGACCAGGATAATTCGGTCCCCACGTCTCTTGACGTCTACCACTCCATACTTGAGGCTCTTGTTGACCAAGATGCCTACGTTATTTCTGTTTGCAGCTGTCCCCGTGTACCACAGCTTGAAGCCGGTATCCTCCACCTCCTTCATCTTTTGTCCTCTCCATTTGGTTTCTTGGACGCAAAAGGATATCAACACCTCTCCTCATCGCTGCATCAACTAGCTCCCAAAGCTTCCCTGTTAGTGACCCTACGTTTCAGCTATCTAAGCGAATCCTCCTAGGCTCGGCTAGCTTCCTTACCCTTTGCACTCGTCGAGTCAAATGCGAAGACCCTTGCTCATTTTCCACTACATCCGGGCGCCGATGTAGCGCGCCACTAAGGATGAGACGGCCCGATCCTCGCTCACTTGCCACCGTATCCGGATCAAGATACGGCATGCCACCTGGGGGTGACGGCATAGCCCTTGCCCATTTGCCACCACACCCGAGTTCCGATGTGGTGCGTCGCTGAGAGGGTTACGCCCCAACAAAAATCTTTTGGGTTTCATCTCCATAAGTGGCTAAGTTTTTACATTGGCTCGCCAAGCCTATCACAACCCTCCTCCTATACCCGGGCTTGGGACCAGCTATGTTGAGACAACATAGGCGGAGTTATTCTTATTATGTGAATGAACACAAATTTTTGTTACGTGAGTCAACACATTTTTTCTTTCTTGTTGGATGATGATCTTCGTGGTGTATTTAGCTATTGCTGCCATTATTTGGCCGCGGCCGGGCATTAGGTTTTTTTGCCAGTAGCATACCAAGAGAACAGCTGAGGTGCTTCTATGTTAAATAGGCATATGTGAGTAGATAGTAGTGTAGCTCATTAAGCTGGAATAGCTGATGATCTCTCAGACTACTCTCAAAACATGTCATTTCATCTGGCTTCTTCCTTTTCAGTACTACTAGTAAGTGTGCACGTGCAACGCACGTCTATTTGGACTAATAAGTGTGCAAGCGCGTCACGCGTCTATTTGGATTAACATATTATACTAAACTTAATACAAGACAATTTATTCATAAATTTGAAATTTCCCTATAAAGTACACGATCTCTTATTCCCAACTCGTACAAATAATTTGAAATATCATTTCTCCTTAATCAACATGTCTCCTGTATTAAAAGACCATGCACTTTTTCCAATGTATAAAAATCAAAATTATTTAGAAGATTCATCATGATTCTCCATATGCACACATTTATGCATGTATAGTCACACATGAAAATGTCACTTAGGACAAGCTAAGGAACCGTTTCAGTGCCAACAAATTCCAGTCAAGTATTACACAAGATCGTCATGAACATATACAGAGAGAAGTGACCTCTCTTTCTTCGAGATTGGTCGAACAACAAGTTTTTGTATATATCTATCTGATGCTACTACATATATACAATATAACATCTCTTACAATCCCTAACATCTAAAATCAATTTCAACTTCCACATGGCATTCTCCGTCTTTATGTATGACATGGTCAAGAAAGAATCCCGCCAATTCCTCTTGAATTGCTCGTATGCGATCATGTGGTATGAGTTCATTCCGCATCTGTCACATCTAATTTAAAGAAGAGGGTCAATACATATATATGAAAGAAACTCAACACAATTGATGGTAATAAAATAAAATTGCGAATATTGTTTATGTACTAAATGATATGAGAATTTACCATGACCACAAAATATCCTACATTCATCATCATCATAATCAACATGCAGTTTTTGCTTCTCTTGTATGTGGTCCAAGTTTTCTATCAGGAAAATATGTTAACTCAACTATAGATAAGGACGGTATGAAAATGCTCATGTAAAATTACAATTGCCATGTATCTGCTGGACAAACAAATACACTTATCAAACTTCGGGTTTTTTTAGTAAAACTTATGCGAACTTTAGTTTTTTTTCATTAAAACTTATGCAAACTTTTGGGTTTTTTCAGTGAAACGTAATTTCATGACTGCAAGTAAGGTGTTGGTTCAGTGAATTTGTCTGTGAGTTCACTATGTAGTCGTGAGTTGGCCATGTAATAACCGGTAGTCAGTACTTCAAAAAACAGGGATGTCTGTTGCAGGTACGTGAAAATCAGTGAAAAAATAAAGAAAGAAAGAAAGAAGGCGAGCGTCTCTGTGTGCGCTCCAGCGCTCCTCTGTTTCTCATTGTCTCATCTCTAGTTCCTATACTTCTAGATGTGTCACCACCGGCGAGGTAGCGATGACAGTAAAAAAACAACACTCGGTACATACCTAATTAATGCATGCGTGTGGTGCGTTCGCGTCAAGGCGAGCGTCTCCGTCGTTCAGGCATGCGAACGGCCGCGGCGGCCGTGTCCTCTCACCAACTGGGCGGCGTTGTCGACACAGGTGAGTCAGTCGTCCAGCTTTGAGGCGGCGGCCTCCACAAACCGGGATTAGATTTGGACGACGTCGTCCATGCGCGAGTACCGGGCAAGCGTGTCCAACGGAGCAGCACGCGTCAGAGCTGAGGGAGTCGGCGGTGGCTTCGAGCGAGTGAGATGGGGTCTTATCTCGTTGCATCTTGATGCACTCTTGTGTGGTGAAGATTACTTTCCTCATGCTTATCTTTACGAGGCTTTTGCCATCTTAATTGGTATCCCTCGTCTTGATGAGGCTTTCATCTTCTATCTTCACCGCGGGTTGTCACAGGCATAGGTTCTCTTTATGCTTATTAGTAAGCTTGTGAACCCATTTGCTAGTTGTGTGTGCGAATGATAGGCCTTGTACCGTGTGCCTCATTCTTTCAAGACTTTATTGATGCTTAATGCTCATTCGTACATTAGTCTTCTCAAGTGCATTGCCTTGACTCACACACATCATTTTGGTTGAGCCCATGCTTAAGTTGCCTCTTTTACTTGTTGCTCAACCATGTGTTAGTTGCAAGTACTAGGCTTAGTTTCCTATTTGCTCACTTGCACTTGTTGTAAGTTTCTATTGATTTTGGGGGAGCTATGATCCTATTTTGTGCACTTTGTATCCAAATACAAACATTCTTATGTGTGCACAAATCATGGGGAGCTTCTCTAGTTTCTCTAGAAGATCACTCCTATGCTCATATCATAATATCTTTCTTTCTTGTGGCTCGTAGGATCTTTGGCCTAGCTTGCTTCAATTGGTATCTTTTGATCGCTTGATTGCTTGTGTCTCTGTCGATTATGTCTTTGTGGCATATCATTCCTTTAGCAATCTTTGGGCCTCAATATAGTTTGTCTTCCTCCAAGTATTTACCGTTGGTTATGTGTATTGCTTTCCTCTCTCTTGTTGAGAAATACACAACTTCTGGAGGAACTCAATCTCTATTGGCCTTCTAAGCTTTTCGCCCATTTTGGCAATCGATGCCAATGGGGGAGAAGTTTCAGAGAGTTTTATGGAGGTTTCAGAGAGTTTTGTGGAGAAGTCTTTAGAGTTTTCTCCTTGCTTTGGTTTTGTTTCCTTAGCTTTTGCATCTCATTCGCATGCATTATTGGTTGTTGCAGTGCATGGTGATGCATAATTCCTTGTATAAACTCTCTTGAAAGTGATTGTCATCAATTACCAAAATGGGGGAGATTGAAAGAACATGCGGTGCCCCCATGTTTGGTTTTGGTAATTGATGACAATCTCTATGGACTAATGGTTGCCTTGAGTTATATTTGAAGGTTTTGTCCATAGGCTTTTCTTGGAGTACATGTGTTGGGTTCAAGGAGAGTTTGTGTCGACCAAGGTGCTATTCAAGGAATTACCTAAAGATTGGTCTTGTGAGAGGTTGATCAAGACCAAGTCAAAGAGTGAATCAAGTTGATCAACCCACAAAGCGTAGAAGATGTACTGAGAGGGATCAAGTGATCCCATGGTATGGTAAGCATTGCCAATTACGCTTTGTGTACTAACCCATGGTCTTCGTGAGGGTTCTTTGTGGGGTTAGGTTGCGGTGTGCAAGTTCAAGTGGAGCATCACGAAGAGATCAAATGCTTGAAGCTTGCCGTCCTTTGTGGTGACAATGGACTTGTGAAGATGTGCGGAAGAGTGGCTCACCCATAGTGGAGTATGGGGGAGCAATCAACTAGTCTTCATCAAGTCAACCCAATCAAGAAAGGTGGTCCAACTTGAGGGAGTCAAGATCGTCATCATCTAGCTCAAGTGGACCATGTGCAAGGCAAAGGTTTGCCCTTGATAGGTTTTCTATTTTACCGGTCTCATGATGGTAGTTGGGAGACCGGGTTATAGGATCGATTGCCGTACTATCAAGGGGGCTCTCGATGAGTAGCTTGATCGTATCGTTTGCTGATAGCTCAAACCATTGCATCCTTGCATCATCTTTCTTGGTTCTTGTTTGGTTCTCTTTGAGAGTCTTAGAGCTTATGGTCATCTTGATGACAAGCTCGAGTTCATCGAAAACGGAGTTCTCATGCTTCTTCTATGATGTTTTCGATGTTGGAGGTTTTGTCGGTTCTTCTCGGTTGGAGGTTTCACTCCTCTATTTGTTAGGCATACCTCCCCTGCCTCTTCTTACTATAACCAGTCGCTGTTTTGATGCTACTCGTCGTCTTGTTTCCAACAAGCTTGAGTTTGCTCAATTCGGAGCTCATATGCAGAAGTTATGGCAGTTCTTGTTTTCTTGAGTGTGGTTTTTGTCAGGGTCCGCGTTGGAAAGGTTTGGGTGGTTTCATCACATACACGTCTCCTTCTTTTTCCCCTCCTCCTTCCTTGGGGCTTCCTCCGTTTTCCTGCCTCCTTTGACTGGCTGTTCTTGTGGTTGCGGTAGTACCGCTCCAGGGGAAACGGTAGTACCGTGGGCACCAACGGTAGTACCGCGCAGGCACGCGGTAGTACCGCTGGTGCTCGCGGTAGTACCGCTCCCCCTGGAGCCATACTACCGCAGCCCACTCGCTAGTGCCGTCCGGGTGCGGTAGTAGGGGCGGATGTAAAATTTTACATCCGCACCTCCGCGGTACTACCGCTTTCGCTGTACGGTAGTACCGCGCTAGGAGGCCAGGCGGTAGTACTGCCCCTCGGCAGTACTACTGTGTCGCGTTTTTGTCACTTCCGTTATTTTCCGGAAGTATGCACGGCAGTACCCTGTCCTCCTATCGGGCTCTTGCCTCACGGTAGTACCGCGCTGTGCGCGCGGTAGTATCGCACCACCATGCGGTAGTACCGCCTGGCCGCAAGCCGTACTACCGCATGGCAGTGCGGTAGTACCGCTGACCTTGCACGGTAGTACCGCTGGCCGCGGGCTGGTTGGTGGGTAACGGTTGGATTTTCCCCCTCCTATAAAAGGGGGTCTTCTTCCCCAATGAACTATGTTCTTAGAGCTCGTGTTCTTCCCCCATTGTTGACCTTCTTCGAGCTTGCTAACTCTCAATCCCTCCATGGATTCTTGCTAGTTTTTGAGGGAAAAGAGAGAGGAGATCTAGATCCACATTTCCACCAATCACTTTCTCCTCTATGTGAGGGGAACCCCTTGGATCTAGATCTTGGAGTTCTTGGTGTTCTCCTTCTTGTTCTTCCTCTCATTTTCCTCCCTAGCATTAGTTGCTTTGGTGGGATTTGGGAGAGAAGGACTTGGGCACTCCGTGTGCCCTTGCCATTGCATTTGGTGCATCGGTTTGAGTTCTCCACGTGATACGTGGAAGTTACAAGTTGAGAAGCTTATTACTCTTGGGTGCTTGGTACCCTTGAGCTTGTTCCTCTTGGGTGCTTGGGCGCCCTAGACGGTTGTTGGTGTTCGGAGCTCAATCATTGTGGTGCAAAGCTCCGGGCAAGCATCGGGGTCTCCAATTAGGTTGTGGAGATCGCCTCGAGCAATTTGACGGGTACCGGTGACCACCCCCAAGGGTTGCCAAAGTGTACGGGTTCGGTGACCGCCCCCAAGGGTTGCCATTTGTACGGGTTCGGTGACCGCCCTCAAGGGTCCCTTAGTGGAATCACGGCATCTTGCATTGTGCGAGGGCGTGAGGAGATTACGGTGGCCCTAGTGGCTTCTTGGGGAGCATTGTGCCTCCACACCGCTCCAAACGGAGATTAGCATCCGCAAGGTGTGAACTTCGGGATACATCGTCGTCTCCGCGTGCCTCGGTTATCTCTTACCCGAGCCCTTTACTTATGCACTTTACTTTGTGATAGCCATATTGTCCTTTGTCATATATCTTGCTATCTCATAGTTGCTTATCTTGCTTAGCATAAGTTGTTGGTGCACATAGGTGAGCCTAGTTGTTTTAGGTTTTGTGCTTGGCAAATTAACCGCTAGGTTTATTCCGCATTTGTTCAAGCCTAAACCGTAATTATTTTAAAACGCCTATTCACCCCCCCCCCCCCCTCTAGGCGACATCCACGATCTTTCACCGGAGAGCATGCCCAGGATGTGGACGAAGTCGTTGCAGTCAGTAGAAGAGTGACCTGGCCTCCAGGCAGAAGACGAAGGCGGCGACGGCACGTGTGTGTGTTCGGAGGAAGCCACAGCTCCTCGCGTGTCCCCCACTGTGGCTCACGTGGGTGGTGGGCTGGTGACGGCTGGCGACTCGCGATCGCGATTCCCTGATAGGAGACGATAGGATGCGCTCGTGATTAATTTCCTAATAATTAGATGCGTTCGTGATTAGTTATCTAATAGGATGCAGCCATGCTTATTTTCCTAATAATTAGATGCGCCCATGATTAATTTCCTAATAGGATGACTCGTAATTATTTTCCTAATAACAGGATGCACGCGTGATTTTTTTTTCTAATAATAGGATGGGTTTGTGATTAGTTTCCTAAGAATTAGATGTGTCCGTGATTAGTTTTTTAATAGGATGTGTCCGTGATTATAGTTTCCTAATTGACCAGGCGTAGACTGTCATATTTTCCTCCGTGGTGGAGTACGGTCAGTCAATGTAAATTGCTAAGTGCATACAAAGAATAGATTAGATTAAGGCTAGCCGTTAAATTGGGTTTAGTGGAACTAATCATACGGTGGTAATGTATCTATGTACAATTTGTGAGGTGCACTTAGAGAAGATAATGTTTGCTCTTTTATAAGTAGTATAGAATAAACGACTCTGCAAAATCGGTACATTTGACAGATTGCAAGTCTCAACCAAAGCAATGCATGGTACATTTGACAGATTGCAAGTCTCAACCAAAGCAATGCATGGTGTACAACTCTAGCCATTTGGGGTCCTGGGGTGAGGCAGGGACAGCTTACATCCATGTGAAATAAGCAAATGCATGGAAATACACCAACTTAACCGTTTTGTTGTTCTGATGATGTGTGAACAATAACATCAGGCAGGGACAATTACATGCTAGTGAAATTCTGGGGTAATAAACAGTGCTGCGCGGCATCAACTCTCATAACGCAACACGATGCTACGATTTTGAATGGCTCGGCCAAATTTGTTGCAACAGGTGCGACGCAATATTACAAAGTTTTCCTGACTTGGCATTTCTTACAGAAACATGCACACAGGAAATGCCAGTCCTGTTCGCTGGCACTTAGGATATTGTGGATATGTTCTCGAAATCTGATTTACACATGCGAAGCTTTGTCACTTTTGAATTTAACCGTGAGTTGCTTTCAAAAAAATTGGACTTCTAAACTACCATTCTTCTAATGCAAATATGAGCTTTGCATCCGCCCACACCCTAGATCATGTCCAAAAAATACTTAGGGAACTCTCATCACGCCAGTTCTAGGTTGTAGCCACATTTGCACTGGTAATAGCTAAAAACACACTTCAGCACAAGTGTAGATGGGGTAAACTGCATTTTTTTTTCATACAGTAAAAAGCATTTCTAGGATGTTGATTGATATATATGCTGTAATTCAGAATGGGCAGCAGTTTTCACGGCATCACCACAAACTATACAAGCATAGTATTCAGTATGAGAAAGAAATGCAGGGAGGATATGATGTGAAACAACCAACAATTCATCAAATGTACAAAGCAAAAGAAACAACAAATTGAGGTAATGGAAAGGGATTCCAGACAAACAATTCTCAGGCTGACGATCTAACCAAAATCATGCTATTGTTTCAGATTTAACGACTCAGAGGTAGACATACTTCCATGGGGAACATAAATGTGGCCAAAGCACGATCCTGAGAATCGTTGTCAACGACAACATCTGGGAGATGGCAATCAAGTGCCATAGGCTAGTTCTTTCACCAACATTTGCTTTGATCAAGTTAGTGATGCAACATGATTCTGAATGGCTCACTGAAATTGATTGAAACAGGTGCACCACAATATTACAAAGTTTTCCTGGCCTAGTCTATTTGTGCTCCTTGAAGCAGCACATTCTTACAGGTATATGCACATTATTACAAAGTTTTCCTGGCCTAGTCTTATTCGCTGGCATTAGGCTACTGTGGATATATTCTCCAAACCAGATTTACGCGTGCAAAGCTTGTCAATTTTGAATTGATTCTTGAATTGCTTTTGAAGCATTTTGGTTCCAACCAATGGTAATCAGACTACAAATGTAACAGCACCGAATTGTTTTGGTCTTCTAAACTGCCATCCTTCTAACGCAAATGTGATCTTGCATCTGCTCAAACCCAAGATCAAGATCAAAACTACCTACACTCTCGTCATATTAGTTCTAAGTTATAGCCACATTTGCACTGGCGGTAGCTAAGAACATGATTCAGGACATGTGCATATGGAGTCAGACTACATTTTTCAGACAGAAAAGCATTTCTGGGTGTTGATTGCTATATGCAATAATACAGAATGGGCAGCAGTTCTCATTGAACTATGGAAGCACTAAAAATTCAGTACGAGGAAGAAATGGAGTGCAGAGAGGACATGCTGAGCTGCAACCAATAATACATCAAATGTACAAAGCAAAACAAACAACAAACTGACGTAAATGGCAAGGGATTCCACATTACATCATCCACATTCAAACAAAATAAAAGTTTCAGAAACAGCTCTAAGTTTTGCCCATCAAATTCATTATTCTTTCATCAAATCCGTACCATGAAAGCACCGGAAGGGGCGAGGAAGGAAGGCTCGCGGGTCGGCACGTCGAAGCGCCGCACAATTTCGCCTCGCCTCGCATCGCCTCGCGCCACGGAAGGGGGCCGCATTACGGGATGTCCCAGGGCTTGGGCTCGGGGAGGGCGACGACCATCCCCTGGTGCTCCTTGCCGAGCACGACCTGGCAGCCGAGGCGGGCGTGCTTGTTGAGCTCCCGGTTGCGGGAGGCGCGCGTGAGGACGTAGCGCTCCTCGTAGGAGGCCGCGGGCATCTTCTCGAGCCACTCCTGCGCGATGTGGACCTCGCACTCGGCGGAGCAGGCGTCGATGTCGTCGAGGCGGTGGGAGGCCGCCTCGATGAGCCCGGCGTTGACGAGCGCGCGGAGGAGGGTCTGGCCGGCCAGGCCGACCACCTCGCGGCGCCCGCCGTCGAGGTCGATGGCGAGGACGCGCACGATGCGGTCGGCGACCTTGGCGGACGCGGCGGCCGGGGCGGGGGCCGCGGCGGCGGGGGAGACGGCGCAGAAGGAGCGGGCGAGCGCGGGGGCGAGGTGGAGCGGGAGCCGGCGCAGGGCGCGCGCCGCGATCGCCATGGTAGGGTTCGGGGTGGGAGATCTGGGGTGGGGAGGAGGGGGGCGATGCGGACTGGGAAATGGAGAGGGTGGAGGAGGTTGGGGGCGGACAGAAGGTGCCTGGGTCACTGCGGAGTGGGCCTCCCAGGCTTTGTGTGTGGAACTTTTGTGGGTCCTTCTGTCAGTGTACAATGTGGGACAGCACCATGTATTTGGGATCAAATAGACAAATGATGTGAGGTTAATTCTTGGTGCAAAAAATACACACACTGCGAATACGTTTTGAATTAAACAATACTACTTTAAAGTGCACCTTTAATTTTTATGGATGATGTTAGTTTATGCTCATGTTTGGAGTTTTACAAACAAGTCTTATGATTTGAGGTCTGAGAGATAGTTGTGGCATTGGGAGTTTTATCTTGCACAGTAATAAACAACAATGTAACATCACTTTCTCGTATTCATTTTCCTTTTTCATGACCTTATTTCCCCAGAACGAGTGCATGCACTCAGCTCTTAGTGGTTATTCTCCGTATAAAATGTATATTCAAACATATTGGACATCACTCTTAGGGGAGAAGACATGCTTCATTGTAATAAAGGTAATAAACAACGATAAAAGAACAAAAGAAAATTGGTGTTGGTACTAAATATTAAATCAACATTATTTTTATTTGTCATTTTCTCATGTCAATTACAAAGTACATGCCTTCTCATTTTATCACTGACATATACAACAATAAAAATTGAAATATATTAATCCTAAAGAGGCGAAACACTATATAACATCTAGTATCATCGAGACAATGGACATGCATCTTTCATCACCCCACACTTCCAGCGTGGAACATCCGCAGGCCCGAAGGACAAGGTGGTCTTGGAGTACTAAATCTCATGGCCCGCAAATACTACATTCTTGTTGAAAATTTTACACAAGCTCTACAATCATGAAGATATTGCATGGGTTCAACTTATATGTAAAGCCTACTACAAAAGTCCTCCTCCCCATGCTACCAGAAATGTTGGCTCATTTTGGTGGAGAGGTTGTCTCAATCTTATTGACACTTTCATGGGAATCGTATCATGTCAAGTTAACTCTGGTAACACTATGTGATGTAGGCTCATGCCCTTGTTTGCCCGATCTTCACGAATTGGAGGTGGATGTGAGGAAGAACACAAGGGGGAATCACGCAATAGGACACTATTGGACAAGGTCCACACACAAGCACTCAAATCACAAGACAAAGGGAGGGATCTCAAGCATCCAATGACAATAAAGGAAAAGATACAAATGGTAGTTCATCTAAAACTCAAAGAGAAATGGGTCTTAAGTTTCATGGAGGAATCTTCTCCTAAGAGGCCTTGACAACCATACATGGTTCTTCCCCTAAGGGGTTTTGACAACCATAAATGGTTCTTCTCTTAAGAGGAGTCCGACATGAGGAGATATATGAACTAAGCTCTATAGTTTTGGTCCTAATCTTAGATGACCCTAAATCTAAGGTGGGTGAAGGGAATATATATAGGTCCTGCCATGAAAAGGTAAGTGAGGAGGGGATACATGGGCCTGGCCCAACTCAGTGCACGCAAGTACGAGTTGGAGGTTTCGACATGTCGAACACTCCGAGGTAATTTCTAGGCAATGTCCGACATGGACGAGAGCTCGGGGTATGTCGGAGGTTAAGTTCGACTGTCCAAGTTTCCTGCAAGTTGTAGGTTGGCTTCTTCCTTGTGATTCCTTCTTTGCTTCCAAGCTTCCCTCTTGGATGGTGTAGTTGTTCTATTGCATCTGAAGTCCTCCTCGTCATCCGTGAAGCTCCGCTCAAACCTATACATGCACAATGGAGGGTCAAGTAGTATACCATCATTGAAGGGGACAAAAAGACACGTGTAAAGGAGAAGATACATTTTTGTATGTTCGAGTAGATGTTGCATGTGTTTCTTGACATGGTGATGTCCATAGGATACTCCGCATCACTATGCCCTTGTGGCAAGACATGGAATAGTAATATCATGCACATAACTTTTTTACGGCTCACACTTTTGCAAAAAAAATGATAACATATCCATGCAACAATCTATGAAGATGATTTCAAACAATACTAGCAAAAGATCCCATGTGTTGCAACGGGAGTGAAAATAACACATGCTCTTAGCCCAATAACCATGACTCATAACCTTAATAGGTCCATGTCCTTTATTTCAACATGGCATCACATTTGTGTTGCCGACGGTGGCCTTGGTGCTCATAGAATGAAAACACGTTTGATTCTGGTTAGTCCTAAGGCCTCTCTCTCTCTCTCTCTCTCTCTCCCTCTCTCTCTCGCGTGCGCGCGTGCAAGCGCACTCGCTCGAAATAAGATGAAAAATATGTTGTCTTTCCCCGATTGGTTTTTCAGAGGTGTGCATGCATGGTTATCGATGTTTTCTTTCCTCTCAATCTGGTTTTAATGAGTGTTTATTTGCAATTCGATCATCGTCGGTACGAAAGAAAAACAAACTGTGCATTATAGATTAAGTTTGCACCCAAAACAATATTTTAGGAATATGTAACAGCTAAAAATAACATCATATTTGGATTCTACATATTTTTCTACTCAAATTTAATATATAACATGTTGAAATTGGAGTTGTGGTTTAAAAGATATGGATGATTTAAAAAATCATTATTTTAGATAAACTGTGGATTGCTTAATCAAAAAATCAGGGGGGTCTATTAAAACGCAAAATAAAAACGATTCCTCTCACTTAAATATGAACTCCGGGTTGACTACCTGAAACAGTCATGGGGTTTTCTGAGAAAATGCAAAAAATGGTTCAGCTGGTGAAAGTGCGTTATATTGACTAGAGGGGGGTGAATAGGCGATTTTTATAAATTTTTCACTGAGGAATTTCAGGGTGAGGAAACTCCTGAGTGAAGAACTACTTGCAGCGGAATAGGAGCATCTCCAGCCGTTCGCCCCCCAGGGTGCTAAAAAAGGGCGGTCTGGGGGCGAACCGACGCTAGTTCGGCCCCTGGGGGCGACCTAGCTCCCAGTCACGCCCCAGGCGCCGCCCCCAGGACGCGAAAAATTCGAACTTGGTCGTTCACGCTCACAAAAAGACGCCACAAGTCGGGCGATCGCAAGCCACAGTTCGGCGTACAAAAAATAGAGCGACAGACGTTCGCGTGCGCATCACTCAGCGTAGCCCGGCGAGGGCGATCCCCATGGTTGCGTAGAGCCGATGCCTTGCTGACCCCAGGGCGTGTACTAGGCATGGCTTCTGGGTGGATTCATCATCCCCGCGCGAGCCGCCTCGGCCTCGATTTGGTCCGCCGAGGCAGCCGCGCGCGCCGCGTTGTCGCGGGCCTTCTTGGCGATGGCCCTGTTCCACCGGTCGGCAGTGACAGCCTCCCGCCGCTGAACTTCCGCCCTCCACTCGGCGTTTGACATGCCCGGTGGCTTGATCGGCGGCGCCCTCGGCTTCCTCTGCTTCGGCTGGGCGACGGAGGCGGTCGCGGTTGCCGCCGCGCGGGGGGCGACGTACTTCTTCGGTGGCATGGCGGCCGGCTGGGAGGGAGGCGAGCGGGAGGGAGATTGGCGGGAGGAAGGAAGAGTACGGGAGGGAAGTGGGGAAAACGCGGGAAGAAACGGCGGGAAGAGGCGCTCGCCTCGCCGACAGGGCAGACCCACGTGCCCTTTTCGCTTGTGTCGGTGCCCCAGGCGCCCCCTAGGAAGCCGGGTTCGGCCTGGGTCCGCCGGCACCAGTTTCGCCCTGAGCCGGCGAAAACGGGCTTCTGCGGGCGCGACTGGGCCGTTTTTTCGACACCGGCGCGGCAAAATCGCCTGGGGAGGGCCTGTTGGGGGCACAGCTGGAGATGCTCTAAGTACTCAGAAGTAAACATAACAGTGCATGAGCATGGTCTTCGTGATGAACTGAAAACAAGCACAGAGTACAGAAAGCGTAAACACAGGATAACATAGGATAAGACAAACAGACTGAAGAAATTGAACTGAGGAAACAGAGGAAGTCTTCAGTCAAAGTCTTCAAACAGATATGAACAAGTATTCAACAAATAAATGAGGAAATGGAACCAGGTAGCTTGGTGAAGACAATGATTTGGTAGACCAGTTCCAACTGCTGTGATAGTTGTACGTCTAGTTAGGACGGCTAGGTATTTAAACCTGAGGACACACAATCCCGGACACCCAGTCCTGAACACGCAGCTCAGGACACTCAGTCCTCACCGTATTCCCCTTGATCTAGGTCACACAGACCTCGCCCAATCACTCGTTATAAGTCTTCAGGTGACTTCCAAAGCTTCACAGACTTGGTCACTCGGCGATCCACAATTTCCTCTTGGATGCTCTAGACCATGACGCCTAACCGTCTGGAAGATGCACAGTCTTCAAAGATAACAAGCATCGGATCCACTCAGGATCAATCTCTTCAGTGATGCTCAATCACTTGGGGTTTGTAGGTGTTTGGGTTTGGGTTTTCCTCACTTGATGATTTTCACTCAAAGTCCTCGGAGGATGGGATGCTCACAAATGACAAGTGTCAGTTTCTCTCGGAGCAGCCAACCAGATAGTGGTTGTAGGGGGTGGCTATTTATAGCCTAGGGAGCAACCCGACATGATAAGACATAAATGCCCTTCAATGATATGACCGTTAGGTGGGTAGATATTTTGGGACAGCTGGCGCATAGCATAGCAACGTTCGGAATTTTGGGTAGCAAAATCCTCAGGGCTATCATGTTCCTCACTTTGTAGGAAATCCGCACTGGCGAATTCCTAACTCCTCAGTCAGAACAAATTCCTCAGAGACCAGAAGAACTTCGTCTCTGTCACTGAAGAAATTGACTGAGTTGTATGAGATTTCCAATGGCTTCACTCGAAGGGATTGGTAGGTGTAGGATTTGAGTTGAGCAACACATGGAAAAAATTTCTTAGTATTTCCTCGACCCCCTTTAACAGTACGGTGTTTCCTATGACTCAAGAAAGAGAAAATGAAACTACGAAAACAAAAGTCTTCATGCTTCATGTTCCTCGAATGAATACCAAGTCTTCAGGATTGCACCAATTTCTTCATCTTCAAAGTCTTCAGAAATCCAAAGTCTTCAGTCGAAGAACTTAATTTTTAGGGGTCGACTTTCTCTGTAAATATCAAACTCCTCATAGACTTATGGACCTGTGTACACTCATAAACACATTAGTCCCTTAACCTATAAGTCTTCAATACACCAAAATCACTAAGGGGCACTAGATGCACTTACAATCTCCCCCTTTTTGGTGACTGATGACAATATAGGTTAAGTTTTCAACGGGGATAAACATATGAAGTGTAAATACTGGAATTAAGGAATTTGATTGCAAGATATAGAAGAAGTCCCCTTGAAGATGTGCATAGTGAGGAATTTGCTTTTGAAGCAATGCACACTTGAAGAGTAGAATCATGGAGATCTCCCCCTATATCTTGTAATTCATACACGCATTGACATATAATATGAAGAATTTGAAATGCATGATGAAATATGGTGACTGATGTAATTCAGCATGCGTGCATTAACATTAATGAGGAATAAGCATGCAAGAAAAACACAGCAAAAGTATCAGGCCACCATAGAGTTTAAGATTACAACTCGATCCAGCAAAGTCTTCAAAAGAACGAGCGTTGTAACTTAGATAAAAAACGCCCATATAGGTAGACCCGCTTGAAGATTAACTCAAAATTCTCCCCCTTTGTCATCTAATGACCAAAAGGGTTGAAAATGAGGACTAACGCCCCTGAAGAATATCAAGTTTATGGAGGAGCGCCAGCGTTGTTGGGGTCATTTGTCGTTGTAGGGCCTGCCACAGTGTCGTCCAAGTCTTCATACTCGTCGGTTTCACGGGATGAAGAATATGAGCTGGTCACCAGAGAAGGAACCTTGACCTTCTTGAATTTCTTCGGAGGACGTGAAGACCAGTCAAAATCTTCCTTGAGACTCATTTTCTTCAGATCTTCTTCACCATACAGATGTGATAGGACAGCCCAGGTGCGACCGAAGACTTCATGGAGGTAGTAATGGTTTTTCTTCACTACATTATGTGTAGCAGTCATGTTGTGAAGAATAGAACGAAACTAACGCTTAACCCATTTATGATTTCGATCCACCTTCTGGTGAAGACTAATAAGCAGCTCATGGTCAGTCATCACACGTGGAGTTGTGGCTTGAGGAGTAGACTTGGGTGCATTAGCAGCAGAATCATGAGTGGCAGAGTCATCATTGGTGGAGTAAGATGCAGCTTTGCGAAACTGACCATCCAATGGACGAATGCCTTCATCAATGACAAGAGGTGTGAGGGAGTCCTGGATTAGGGGGTGTTCGGATAGACGGACTATACCTTCAGCCGGACTCCTGGACTATGAAGATACAAGATTGAAGACTCCGTCCCGTGTCCGGAAGGGACTTTCCTTAGCGTGGAAGGCAAGCTTGGCGATACGGATATGAAGATCTCCTACCATTGTAACCGACTTTGTGTAACCCTAACCCTCTCCGGTGTCTATATAAACCGGAGGGTTTTAGTCCGTAGGACAACATACACATCAACAATCATACCATAGGCTAGCTTCTAGGGTTTAGCCTCCTCGATCTCATGGTAGATCTACTCTTGTACTACCCATATCATCAATATTAATCAAGCAGGACGTAGGGTTTTACCTCCATCGAGAGGGCCCGAACCTGGGTAAAACTTCGTGTCCCTTGCCTCCTGTTACCATCCGGCCTAGACGCATAGTTCGGGACCCCCTACCCGAGATCCGCCGGTTTTGACACTGACATTGGTGCTTTCATTGAGAGTTCCTCTGTGTCGTCGCCATCAGGAATGATGCCTCGCCCCGTCTTTAAAGACGTCACCGTTGCTAAGGGAGCTTTGGCCGTTGGCCAAACCCTCCGGCTAGGTGGTTTTCTTATGACCGCCTGTTCGGCTTCTGCGCCGACGATGACCTCTCGAGCCATCGAAAACAATCTTCATGTCAGCTCGGAACTCGCTGAGCAGTTAGATCCAATGGAGCTTTCCTCCATAAACGAGCTCTTGGATCGCTTCGCCGCCCTGGGAGTCGCTACGGATTATGACCAGATTGGGCCTAAAACCGATCTGAGAGAGATTAACTCTCCCCAAGTCACCCATCACGTTGCCGCGGTAGAGGGACAGGGCAGCGACCCTTCATCTATCTTAAGGACTCGCTATGTCCGGATTCCCGATCCCTCCAAGCCGAATACCCGCGGAGGGGAGGATATCACTCAAGACCTGAACTTAGAGCCAGGCGACGGGCTGGATTCATTAGACAACATCCAGGAATCCAAATTTTCGAGTTCGGAAATTCCTCGGCCTCTGAGCCTTAGATGGGGTGAGGCTTCGGATTTAATTCCACCCACCCACCCCAACATAAGCGATCTATCCAAAATCAGGCAAGAACCCGATGAAACAGTACACCATTACTGGGCCAGATTCCTCTTGGTTAAGAACAGGCTAAGTGACTGCCATGAGGAAGACGCAATCTCAATCTTCTGCAATAATTGCACGGACAAGGGAATACTCAACGCCATAAGTCGCCGTGATATTACACGCTTCGCTGACTTGGTGTCCATTGTACGAAAGTACCGTGCGATGGAAAGCGCCTGGAAAACCGAAATAAAATTTTGGGACAATCCGGCCCTGAATACAAACCCAGTCCGAAATAAAAGGGTGCATCATCACCAGTCACCCGGGTCAAGCACTAAAAAGCAAAAACCCTCTACAGGGCATGGAACTGTACTGGAAGGATGGCTCAATGGACCCTGTAAAATTCATGGTACAGAGGACGCCACACCAACTCACAGCCTCAGAGCATATTGGATACTCCGGCAGGTGGCCAAAATTGGCGAAAATCTCCTAATTCCGGAGGCCATAGAAAGCCACCCCAGAGACACCAATATGGTATTAACAGTCTTCGAGACTTTCGCATCAAATAATATGCGAAAAAGGACACTCCGCAGCCTTGCCGAAGTCTACCAAGTAGCAACAATAAACCCATGGAGTGACACGGCTATTACCTTCAACGCCAGTGATGAACCTAAATTTCGAACAGCCCGAGCACCAGCCGCATTGGTCCTCAGTCCAATAGTGGACGCCTTTCGTCTTACCAAGGTACTCATGGACGGCGGTAGTGGAGTGAACCTCATTTATGAGGAGACCCTTCAAAAAATGGAAATAGACTGGAACCGCATCGAGCGAAGTAGCACAACCTTTAGAGGAATAATCCCTAGTCGGGAAGCGCGCTGTACAGGAAAAATCACACTAGATGTGGTGTTCGGCACGCCGGATAATTACAGGTCCGAAGAGGTCACGTTCCAGGTGGCTCTGTTCAGCAGCGGGTATCACGCTCTGCTAGGGCGGGAAGCGTTTACAATCTTCCAAGCAATACCCCATTACGGGTACATGAAGCTCAAGATGCCCGGGCCTAACGGGATCATCACTCTCACTAGTGATCCGGACATAGCACTCCGCGCCAAAAACAAGACAGCCGCACTGGCCCTCGGGGCACTATCCGAAGCCCTAGCGGCTGAAGAACTGACTGCGCTGCGCTCTACGGTGAATAGGGATGATGTGGTACTCGACAAAAGATCCAAGTCCACCTCCTTTAAACCGGCGGACGAAATAGTCAAATTCCAAGTCCATCCAACGGACCCCAATAAAACAGCTTCCATCGGGGCACAGTTAAACCCTGATGTCGACGCCGCATTGCGAGAGTTCCTACGAGAGAACTGGGACATTTTCGCCTGGCCCCCTTCAGACATGCCAGGAATCCCACGCAGGTTGGCCGAGCACAGCTTAAATATCCAAACAGGATTCAAACCTGTCAAACAGGCTCTTCGGCGTTTTTCCGAACCTAAGAGATAGGCCATGGGAGAAGAGCTAGCAAAGCTATTGGAGGCCGGATTCATCAGAGATATAAAACATCCGGATTGGCTAGCAAACCTGGTGATGGTACCAAAGAAGGACAAATCATGGCGCCTGTGTGTTGATTTTAAAGACCTTAACAAGGCTTGCCCAAAGGATCCCTTCCCCCTCCCCCGCATCGATCAAATTATCGATGCTACCGCAGGACACGATTCGTTGTGTTTCCTTGACGCATATTCTGGCTACCATAAAATCAAGATGGCAGAACCAAACCAAGCCGCAACGGCATTTATCACACCATACGGGCCATTCTGCTTCAACACGATGCCCTTCGGGCTCAAAAACGCCGGCGCAACATATCAGCGCATGATTCAGACGTCTCTGGCAAGCCAGATCGGCAAAACAGTGGAGGCATATGTAGATGATGTGGTCGTCAAAACAAGACATGTTGAATCTCTAGTAGATGACTTGAGGCTCACATTTGATAACCTTCGAACATACGACATCAAGCTCAACCCGGAAAAATGCGTTTTCGGCGTTCCAGCCGGAAAGCTCTTGGGCTTCATTGTATCCGGTAGAGGAATTGAAGCAAATCCAGCCAAGATCCGAGCTCTGTCACAACTGGATATCCCAAAGGACCTCAAACAAATACAAAGTTAACCGGATGCGTGGCGGCTCTAAGCCGCTTTATCTCTCGCTTGGGAGAAAAGGCCTTACCCCTTTAGTGCCTCCTTCGGTGCACCGAACACTTCAAATGGACGGATGCAGCCACGGCCGGACTTGACGAAATAAAAGCCATACTGGCAACAAACCCAGTCCTGGCCGCGCCAAACATTGGCGAACCAATGATGTTATACATTGCAGCAACACATCAGGTTGTAAGCGCAGCGTTCGTCGTCGAACGAGAAGCGGACAGACACAAATTCCCCCTTCAAAAGCCGGTATATTATGTGTCCACTATCCTCACTCCCTGCAAATCACGGTACTCGCATTATCAAAAGATTGCGTACGCGGTATTCATGGCATCCCGGAAGCTACGACACTACTTTCAAGAGTGTTCAGTAACAGTAGCCTCGGAAGTACCACTTAACGATATTATAAACAACCGTGACGCAACGGGCCGGATTGCAAAATGGGCCATTGAGCTCCTCCCGTTCGACATAACTTATAAGCCACGACGAGCCATCAAGTCGCAAGTCTTGGCCGACTTCGTCGTAGAATGGACGGAGGCCGAACTCCCTAAAGAGTACGGCACATATTCAAATTGGATCATGCATTTCGACGGCTCCAAGATGTTGGCCGGACTGGGGGCTGGCGTCGTTTTGACGTCCCCCATAGGAGACACAGTTCAATATGTACTACAGATTATGTACATGGACTCCAGCAATGCAGCCGAATATGAGGCCATTTTACATGGTCTCCGCATGGCAGTATCCATGGGCATCCAACGCCTAGAGGTGCACGGGGACTCGAACCTCGCAATATCCCAAATAAATGGAGACTTCGATGCTAAGGATCCAAAAATGGCAGCTTACCGCAACGTCGTCCTAAAAATGTCAGCTCGGTTCGAGGGGCTTGAATTTCACCATATAGCCCGGGAAACTAATCAGGCGGCAGATGTCCTGGCATGCATCGGCGCAAAACGCGATGTAGCCCCCCCCAACATCTTCTTGGAAAGGATGTTCAAGCCATCCGTAGTATGGGAAGGGGAGCCAAACAATAATAGCCCGGACCCAACCGCACTGCCCGACACCGAACATTCTGACACAATCGGAGGCTCTGCCAATGAAATAACACCTTCAGCCCACGTAATAATGGCCGTCATCGCCCCGTGGACAGAACCATTCCTCGCCTACCTTACTAGGCAGGAACTCCCCGAGGACCAAAATGAGGCACGCTGCATAGTGCGGCGATCCAAAGCCTACAGAGTCCACGAGGGAGAGCTTTATAAGAAAAGCACTACCGGAGTCCTTCAAAGGTGCATCTCCGAAGAGGAGGGGCGGAACCTCCTGGCTGAAATTCACGCCAGACTCGGCGGTCATCACGCTGCAGCCTGGTCCCTTGTAAGCAAGGCTTTCCATACAGGCTTTTATTGGCCGATGCCCAGGCAGACGCTCAGGACTTAGTCCAACGATGCACCGGTTGCTAGCTCTTCGCAAACCAAAGCCATATGCCACCCACCGCCCTCCAAACTATCCCCATTACTTGGCCCTTCGCGGTCTGGGGGCTTGACATGGTTGGACCCCTTAAAGGCGGAACCCACAAGCAAAAATCTTTACTGGTCATGGTGGATAAGTTCACCAAATGGATAGAACCCAAGCCTATTAAGACGGCCGAATCCGGACCGGTGATGGACTTTATATCCGGGGTTGTACACCGTTACGGCGTCCCCCACAACATCATCACTGATAACGGCACGAACTTCACGGCCGACGAGGTGAAACTCTGGTGCAAAAACATGGGCATCAAGCTCGATTATGCTTCCGTCTATCACCCACAAACTAACGGCCAGGTTGAACGTGCAAATGGTCTTATCATGAGCGGCATCAAACTCAGATTAGTGCGGTCCCTCAAGGAATCTAACACGCACTGGGTAGAGGAGCTCGAGTCCGTACTCTAGGGGCTGCGGACCACGCCGAATCGCACCATCGGATACACACCATTCTTTATGGTGTACGGCGCAGAGGCAGTTTTGCCTTGCGACATAATTCATGACTCACCTCGAGTGCGCATGTACGAAGAAAGAGAAGCCGAGCTTGATCGGCAGGACAGCTTGGACGCATTGGAGGAGGAGTGTGACGTGGCAAAAGCCCGTTCCGCATTCTATCAACAGCAGGCTCGAAGATACCAAAGCAGAGAAGTACGGGCCAAAAATTACAACGTTGGTGAATTAGTTCTACGACTACCGGACAAGAAAAAGGACAAACTCAAGCCCAAGTGGGAAGGTCCCTTCATAATTGACCAAGTCCTGACTGGTGGAGCGTACCGCCTGCGGGATGCATCGGATAACCGACTCGAGCCAAACCCATGGAACGCAGCCCGTCTCTGAAGATTCTATGCCTAGCGCCGGACTCTGTGTTCGTCTCCTTCCTCTGTCCATTTTTTATATATTTTCTGTCTTACATTTCTCTTCCTCTCTCTCTCTCTTATAGCCTCTAAAGGCTCATAAAGTGATGCGCTATCCGCGCTCATTAAACCTGGGGGCTTCTTTAAACAGAAGCTTATTCATACGGGCTTCATGCCCAACACATGTGTCACACTTCTGCATGTACCTTTTATTCACCATTATATGCATCGATATGACTTAAGTTTTGGCCAAGCTGGGTTGCCTGGCTCCTGTGCTTACCCCTACGTTCCCGATTGTTCGGCTAGGTGGTAAAGGGAGCACCTCTGTGATTGTTACTGCAGGGTCAGCTGGATGTGTACCTCAGACTGGGTGAAGCCGAAAGCTAGCGTTCTTAAGGGAATATTCGGTCGGTGAACTAAAGATGATCTTTTTTTATTTTTATCTATACGCCCCCAGATGTTTTTCCTGCGTTTCTTTTCACAGCATGGACATGCACCTTAGGGCATGCCTCCCAAGGAAAGGAACCCCTAATAGAACTATTCTCCCTGGAAGATGTTTCTTACTAACCATGTAATATAACATAACTAGTCGGGCACTTGTCTGTTCAAGCCCTAATGACCCCTATGCCTGGTCTCCATGCATTCCCTGGTTCCTATATAACCGCATGGAAATTCGGACACACTCCGGACCGTCAGGTCCCGAGGCTGAAGCGAAAAGGTCGGCCATGACAAATGATCTACAATCCGGCTAGAAGGCATTATAAATGTCAATTAAATTACATAGTCATTTTGACTGATTGTATTCCTCTTCAATACCATCTAACAGGCTGTCTAATTTACAGTCCTGCTGGGAATACTTTGCGGCCAACTCTACTTGGACGTATACTAAGCTTACAGGGATCTCCTTCCCATCGGGCCCTACAGGACCGACCGCGGCCTTGTGGTTGGGGTCAGCCTTTGCGTACTGCGTCTTCACCATGGCCCAGGCCTCCCTAGCGCCTTGACGGCAGGCTGATATCTTCCACAATCGGAAGCGCCGCCGTACTCCCTTTAGCTTCTCCGCAAGCTCTCCAAGACCTTCGGGCATGGAGACGGATGGCCACAGGGCCTGGGCGACGCCTTGCATCGCCTGCCGAACTCGATCGAGCAGTTGCGAGAGCTCGGGAAGAAGGTCACCCGTAGAACTGGGCATCTCCTCTGCAGGACGACCTGTTAGCAAACCTACAGACATTGCTCTCTTAGTCGACTCCCCGCCGAACTTTCTTTAAAAGGTTCTTTCAAGCACTTACTAAATATGACGCGCCGACGCCGCTGATTCTCCTTCACGGAGTCTGACAGCTGGGCACGAACATCTTTCAGCTCGACGCCCAGCTTGGTGTTGGCATCTTGGAGACCGTTCTTCTCCCGCCTCACCTTTGTCAGCACCTTCTCACCAACCTTTAGCTGGCGTAGGAGGTGTTGCCTTTCCGGATTCGATCCGGTGCCATCTGCAATTTCATTCGTCAGATTCGCACCCATGCCGTGCTTCGCAAAATACTTATCTTTCGAAGTGTATATTACCAGAGGGGGTCTCCTTGGGCTCCCCTTCCGCGGCTAGTGCGGCCTCTAGTTGGGCTTTGCACTCTTCCAGCTCCTTGGACAGTAGGGAATTCTTTTATGTAAGAACCTGCATAACAAACGATCCTTAAATCAGTTATTCTAACTGTTTCAAGTCTCGGGGGCTACTGGTATATATATATAATTACTAGAATTTTCTTACCCGTATGTCTTTTACATACTGCTCCGTGGCTCTGGCTAGACCATTTTGAGCGGCACGGAGGTACGCATCTCCCGAGTTGAAGGCATCTAACGCCCCTTGGGAGAAACAAGCGTCGCGAAGAACTGTCCGGCGACGCCTGTGGTTCATGGCACTCTCCACCTCAGAGTTGGTGGCAGACAACCCGTCCACATCCTCCGTCGGAGGAGCGTCTAGTGCGCGCCTTGCATTCGCCTCCACCTCCGGACCAGGCTTTGGAGCCTGGCTGGTGGAGGCGCGATTGGCGGCCTCTCCGGATATAGTCCGGCGAGGCCTCTTTGTCCTAAAGAGAGCACGAGTGTCAATGTGCCTCGAAAGTATAACACCTGGCATAAGGGGGCGTGCCATACCTTTGCGTTGACGCCTCGGTCCGGACTGCACTTCTTTTTTGCCCGCGGGGCCCTATGGCCCCTCGTTGGCTCGTCGCCGCAGGTTCAGCCTTCCGCCTTAAAAACCTCCCCTGCAAAGTTCGGTTGTAATCAGGGAACTGAAAACATGAGCGGGTGGATACCTATTCAGGGTACTGGGACTTCGATCTCAGTTACCTGGGGGTCAGGATTAGCCCTGGGTAATCGGCCGTAATGGCCACCAAGACGTTGTCCTTGCTAAATTGATGGAACACTCCATCAATCAGCTCCATAGATATGTCCGGATCCTCTTGAGTGGCCGGGTCGAGGGACCGTCCTGGGTCCTCGGGTTCTGGAGGAGGGTTGTTTATCTCCTTAACAGCCCGGTGCAGTTCCTGCGTTGAAATCGTCAGACTGAATATTTAACAATGGGAATACAAAACGGATGGGCAAGTAAATGCGACCACTTACCCAGCTTGGGGGATTGTGCATAGAGAATCCACCCTGCGGGTTGACGCGGAGAAATTCCTCTTCTTCTCCCTTATACAAAGTGGACAAGATCTTTAGTAGAGCGGTAGCTGAATCCGGCCCCTTACGGCCGTAGCGGGTGGCGTCGTCCTCCCCGTTGAAGTCCCACATGGGGTGGCTTCTATACTGAAGCGGCTGCACCCCCCGCATAATGCATTCGGCCATGACCCAGATCATGGTTAGTCCGGAATGGGTTAACAATCTTATTCGGACCATCAGGTAAATGATGTCCCTGTCACTTTCCCTCTGAGGGCTCCACGGGCGCCAGCTTAGGCGCTTATTTAAGGGAGCACTGTTGAATTCAGGGAGGCCGATCCGGACAGGATCCGGTAGCGGGATGTCTTCTATATAAACCATTCTGAGGGCCAGTCTTCGGACGCCTTCTTTGGGGTTCCAGACAGATATCCGGTCCCGGCGATGCACCACACTTCGGCTCCGCCCACTTGATACATTGACCCCTTCTTGGAACGGGGCACGAGGCAGAATAGCTCCTTCCACAGTCCGAAATGAGCCTCAACACCCAAGAACAGCTCGCAAAGGGCTGCAAAGCCCGCGATATGCAATACTGAGGCAGGCGTGAGATGATGTAGCTGGAGGCCGTAGAACTCCAGTAGCCCCCGGAGAAATGGATGGATTGGAAATCCGAGCTCCCTTATTAAGTAAGGGACGAGGCACACCCGCTCTCCTTTGGAGGGATTAGGGGCATTCTCTGCTTGCTCTCCGCCGTTGTAGACAGCAAGACTAGTTCGAACCGGGACCATATAGGCCGGGGGGAGAAATCCCTTGGTCTGGAGCGTCACTAGCTTGCTATGCGGGATGGAACATCTCTCCCAATATCCAGGCTTAGGGCTGGAAGGGCGAGGGGAGGAGTTGCGACAGCTGGCCATGGTGGAATGGACCTTTGTCGGATGCGCTCTGATGAACACTCGCAGAGGGGAGAAGGTGTGGATTGGATCTAAATCCTCGTCCCCTTAAATAGGGCAGCTCATTTACGCGGCTAGGGGTGTGAATGTAAAAACACTCAGACTTTTCATATTCGTTTGACACATGGGAAGCGGCCATTATTGGACGTAGAAGCCAAGGAGCGCAACATCTACAAGAAACCAGACTTTATTCGACAGGTACAAAGAATTTGGAGGAGAACCCGCCTTGCAATGCCGAAGACAATCTGCGCGCCGGACTCATCGTCATTGAAGCCTGGTTCAGGGGCTACTGAGGGAGTCCTGGATTAGGGGGTGTTCGGATAGACGGACTATACCGTCAGCCGGACTCCTGGACTATGAAGATACAAGATTGAAGACTCGGTCCCGTGTCCGGAAGGGACTTTCCTTAGCGTGGAAGGCAAGCTTGGCGATGCGGATATGAAGATCTCCTACCATTGTAACCAACTTTGTGTAACCCTAACCCTCTTCGGTGTCTATATAAACTGGAGGGTTTTAGTCCGTAGGACAACATACACATCAACAATCATACCATAGGCTAGCTTCTAGGGTTTAGCCTCCTCGATCTCGTGGTAGATCTACTCTTGTACTACCCATATCATCAATATTAATCAAGCAGGACGTAGGGTTTTACCTCCATCGAGAGGGCCCGAACCTGGGTAAAACTTCGTGTCCCTTGCCTCCTATTACCATCTGGCCTAGACGCACAGTTCGGGACCCCCTACCCGAGATCCGCTGGTTCTGACACCGACAAGGTGTATTGCCCTTTTCATCAGTTGAAGTAAAAGTATGCTTGAGGACTTCAATTAGGGGCAGATAGCTGAGGTGATTCTGAAAATCAGCCTTGTAGTTGAGTGAAGACCTTGTTCTGAGGATCTCATAATCCAGGGAGCATAAGGCTTCAACTCCAACAAAGAGAGTGCAACATTTGCCAGAGTCCTCATGAAGAAATCATAATAATTGATTGGAATGCTATGAATGATGTTGAATAGTAGATTCTTCATGATGCCAACTATTCCTCATCAGATGAGTCGTGGCCTTTGATGGGACTCATTGTCCTCGTCAGAATGTGATAGACTGTTCTGGGCACATAGAGTAAGTCCTTTACGAGGAATTCGGTCGTTGGGGCTTGACCGGGCTTCAGAGGCTTCATTAACACTTGCATGTAATGAGCAGTGAGTTCAGGTTCTTGGTACAGGCAACGAGCTCCTTCACTGGGTGGACTGATGGGTAGGGCGTAAAGAAATTCAGAGGCCGGTGCCTTATAATGAGTATTATCGGTCATCCAGTCCAAGACCCGGGTGTTGATATCTTCAGGATCACCTGTGATATGCAGTGTAGCGTAGAACTGAAGAATAAGCTCTTCATTCCAATCAACAATGTCAGAGCAAAAGTTGAGGAGGCCTGCGTCATGAAGCACACTGAGCACAGGAGTGAAACAAGGCAATGATTCCATGTCCACATGAGGAATATGCTCATGGTAGAAGATTTTGTCCTTGTTGAAAAGCAGTGAAGAATAGAAGTTGGCCTCGCTTGCAGTCCAGAAACGCTTCCTTCTTAGACGAGCAGAGTCATAAGGGTTGTAGTCAGTGAAGAATACATGCTCGCCAAAGAAGTCATCTGCCTTGAATTTTTGTTTCTTCGAGAAGGGATCCTTTGGCTTGGGGTGAGGAGTGTCAGTCAATTGCATCACAAACTCAGGGATCTCGATCTCAGGTTCCATAGGCTGAGGAATTTCAGGTACTTCTTCAGTGGCAGCCTGGGACTTCAATTCTTCATTTACATTTTCATCAGCACTAGTGGCTGGAATTTCTTCATGGATGGACGGAGTTGCACGAGGTTCTTCAGATCCCATTTGGACTTCAGTAGGTACTGGGGACTGAGGAATTTGTTGAAGATGTGTGAACAGAGGAGAGTTGGGGTGCTAACTTTCCCAAAACTCATCATTCAGCACTGGCGTGGTGCATCCAATGTCCACATCGACTTCTTCATCCATTTCTTCAACGTCGTCCTCTTCAGCAGTGAACTGAGGCATGGGCAATGAGATAATTGGGGTTGAAGGGATTTCATCCACTTCAATTTCTTCATCCAACTGCTTTGACGAAGCAGCAGAAGGATTCTCTTCATTGGATTCACTTGGAATCACATACTCTTCATCAAAAGGAACAAGGTTCTTTGATGGCATGGTTGATACATGAACAACATCAATTGGCTTGTCAAATAAGCTAGTCAATGGCTTCATCTTCTTCGGGGCTGAAGAATCTGATGAAGTTGATGCCTTCCTTTTCTTCACTGCTGCACGCTTTGCAGCCTTGGTCTTCTTCACATCTAATGCAGATGGAAGGATCGGAGTTGGTGTAGGCTCAGGAGGAGCAGAGGAATTTGGTTGAATTTCTTCAAGCGCAACTGATGCAGTTTCCATGACGTCTTCACTTTCTTCAGGCACAACACTAGTGGTTGCCCTAGCAATTTCTTCAGCGGCTGGGATGCAGTCATCAGCCCTGCAATTAGCATTTTCTTCAGCAGCCTGATTGTCGTCAGCGGTGCTGGCATTTTCTTCAGTAGGCTGAGCGGATGCTTCAGCCTGAGGAATTTCCTGTTGCGTTGGGGCTACAACATTTGAAGTGAATTGATCAGTGAGTTTCACAAAATGGACCTTGGCTCTAAGCCAATCTGCACGGTAGGCATCAAATTCATCACTGAGTTTCTTGATCTCAGATTGAATAGTGACAAGTTCTTCAGTTGTCATAGAGACAATGGTTTTCTTCAGGTAGCGCTCCTTTTTGTACTGCGCTTTCTTGATCTGCCTGGCCTTCTCAAATTCCATTTTTCTTCTTGTATGAAGTGAGTCAACATATGACTTTGGCCAGGAATCAACTTGAAGTCAGGCATAGGAGTATTAGGGTCCTTGCACCATAGATCAATGTACTCAATGATCAACTTTGGATCCAAAAGCAGAGGCACACTTGTGCCCTTAGCTCTAGCGGCCTTGACCTGCCTGTCTCTGATGATTTCTGCAAGTTCATCATCATCAGCTTTGTCTTCATCGGACGGCACTTGAAGCGACATGCTTCTTTTGAGGACTTGGTCGAGAGCCTCGTCTAGCAGTTGCCTTGGTCTTCAACAGAGTGGGACCAGTTGAAGAATGCAGTGGTGCCGAGGAACTAGCAGATGCTCCTAAGGCAATAGAGATGCCCGTCGTCCTTTGGCACATGGCGAGATGCGCAGGTGCTGAGGATTTGGTCGGAGTAGCTGAGGACTTTGACGGGGGAGCTGAGGATTTTGGAGTGGGAGCAGCTTGAGGAGTTGGTCGTGAGGGCTTTGAAGAATCTGGCCGTGAGGGAATTGCTGAGGAACTGGGCCGAGAGGGCATTGAGGGTGAAGCACTTGGCTTGTGAGCAGGCTTCTTTGGCTTGCTTGCAAAGGCCTCAGTAGTGGCAGCAGCAGGATAGTCTTCATTGAATTTCCTCACTGCTTCTCTTGCTTGTCTGGCCAACTTGGCTTGACGCTTGGCCCATTCATCAGGATAATCCTCACCGCGCTTGAGGCTGGTGGGATCTGCTTCTTGGCCAGGTGCCAACGGAGGATTTAGGGCAAATTTCTTCATGTACTTGGGAGTAACATACCTGTACTCCCTCCACTCTCTTGCCCCTCTCCTCTCTATTCTTTGAATGCGCACTTTGCGCTCATTCTTGGTTTCCTTTCCATGAGTGGCCTCATTAGGAGTGCAATAGTGCTTGTATATGTCATCAGGGATCTCAAAAGCAGTATTGACCTCAAGCCTCTTTCCTCCCTTCTGTGGCTTCTTTCCATCAGCCATTTCTTCAGATGAGGAATTTGAACAATGGAATTCTCTGAAGATGTATGCAACTTTTCTTTGAGGAACGCTGCAAATGAGTTAAGTTGATGAGAACCTAGTGATTCAGCAGCTGACATGAGTACCCGTGAACAGAGTATAGTTGCGAGGAATATGGAGAGGTCATATGCGTTCTCAGAGGTTTTTCAAAAAAGAGCAAGTTTGAGGAATTTGACCAGATGAGTCTTGAAGAATTTCACTAAGTGTTCTTTGTCTTAGGTTCCAGAGATGTATAGATCGAAAATCCACACATTTGAGGAATCTTGAAGAAAAATATAGCTCAGAGAAATGAATCAAGAACAGATGACATGTGAGGTGTTCCGCGTGTGATGAATTTGAAGATTAAACACCTTTGAAGATTTTGTAGTTATCATTTGAATCAAAGAGGGCAGTAAAAGTAATTTTTAATTACCCTAGACGAAGAACACGACGAACTGAGAGCTGTAGATGTGAAGTTCGTTAGTTCAGATCTTCCATGCCCTAACTTGGCAGAGGAAGACAGCTACGGCGGCGGCAGAGTGAAGAAATCCGAAGCCAGCGCGAGTACGACGGCGACGAGGTCGAGGCAGTGAAGCTCTTCCTCACCGACGACGATGAAGTAGCGGCGGCGCTAGGGTTTGAGAAGCTCGAGCTAGAGTGAGAACGAGCAGAGTAAAAGTGGAGTGAGGAAGGGAAGGGGTATTTATAGCCACGGTGAAAAAACTGTTCGCCCGAAGAAATTGGACGAACGTGCCCCTGGCCCTTCTCATTCGCTTGACATGTGTCACCCACGTACTGAGAAGTGGAGATCGTGGGTGAATGGATAAGTGTTGTCGTGGGATGTGGAACAGTTTGAGTGGCAAAGCCGAAAATTTAGATAGGATAAGTTGAAAGTTCCGTTCGCAAATTCTTCAGCTGACCAAGGACACAGTGAAGATTTTGAACAAGTTTCAAATAGAATGCACATGAAGAATTTGTGAATAGATTGGGTTGAGTATAGCATAAGGGGGAAGGGTCCGATCACATTCACTTAGCAGAAAAGGCAATATGTAGAAACAGCTATAAGTGAATGTTGTAGAGGACATAAACTTATAGCAAATGAAGAAAAACGACGGAAATGGTGAAGACAATGCAAGTTGAAAAACAACTAAGGAATTTCAAAGAACTAAAAAAACTCAATTGAAGATTTTCAACATTTTGTGGTGGCGTGACCCACCGTATAAGAATGATGATTTCAGACACCGCGTACAATTGTCGTAGGGTTCTGAGAATCAAATTCTTTGTTAATTTCGTCACACTTAGAGTGTTAGTCTTCATTGATTGAAGAAAAATGTTTCTTCATGTGTTGCACATCTAAGTCATCAATTTTGCATAAGTGTTAGGATAAGTGTCCTTTTCTAAGAACATTCGAAGAGTGTAGGATATTTAGCTCACACCGCAACTTGCTAAAACTCTTCTCATCCAAGGGCTTAGTGAAGATGTTGGCTAGCTATTCTTCAATCTTCACATGCTCAATAGAGATGTCGCCCTTCAACACATGATCACGAAGAAAATGATGACGAATCTGAATGTGCTTTGTCTTCGAGTGCTGAACTGGGTTATGAGCAATCTTGATGGCACTCTCATTGTCACAGTAGAGTGGCACATTATTCACGTTGACGCCGTAGTCCTTGAGAGTTTGCTTCATCCATAGCAGTTGAGCACAGCAAGAACCAGCAGCAATGTACTCAGCTTCAACAGTAGACAGTGATACGCAGTTCTGTTTCTTCAAGGACCAACAGACCAAGGATCGTCCGAGGAAATGGCATGTGCCAGATGTTGACTTGCGATCCACACGATCACCAACATAGTCAGAGTCTGAAAATCCAATGAGATCAAAAGCCGAGCCCTTGGGGTACCATAATCCAAGTGTTGGTGTGTGAGCTAGATATCGAAGAATATGCTTCACAGCCTTATGGTGTGATTCCTTCGGTGTAGCTTGAAATCAGGCACACATGCAAACACTAAGCATAATATCTGGCCTAGATGCACATAGGTACAATAAAGAACCAATCATGGAGCAGTATAACTTTTGATCAAAGTCAATACCATTTTCATTAGTGCATAGATGGCCATTTGTGGGCATAGGGATTTTGACTCCTTTGCAATCTTGCATGCCAAATTTCCTCAGCACATCCTTGATTTCTCCTGAGATATGAATATGCCATTGCGCTATTGATGAATATGAAGACCTAAGAAGAATTTCAATTCTCCCATCATAGACATTTGATATTCTTCATTCATCATAGGCAAATTCATCAGTATAACGTTGGTCAGTACAGCCAAAGATAATATCATCAACATATATTTGGCACACAAACAATTCACCATCATAAGATTTAGTGAAAAGAGTTGGGTCAAGTGAACCGGGTTTGAAGCCTTTCTTCATGAGGAATTCCTTCAAAGTATCATACCACGCCCATGGGGCCTGCTTGAGGCCATAGAGGACCTTATTGAGTCTGAAGACTTTGTCAGGATGCTTTGGATCTTCAAAACCTGGGGGTTGAGCAATATACACTTCTTCCTCAAGCTTACCATTAAGGAATGCACTTTTCACATCCATTTGTTATAAAGTGATATCATGATGGTTAGCATAAGCAAGTAATATGCAAATAGCTTCAAGTCTAGCAACAGGTGCAAAAGTTTCATTGAAATCAATTCCTTCAACCTGTGTGTAGCCTTGAGCTACAAGCCGTGCCTTATTCCTCACCACAATGCCATTTTCATCTTGCTTGTTGCGGTAGATCCACTTTGTGCCGATGATATTGTGCTTGCGAGGATCTGGACGTTTGACCAGTTCCCAGACGTTGTTGAGCTCGAATTGATGTAATTCCTCTTGCATAGCTTGAATCCACTCAGGCTCCAGAAATGCTTCATCTACCTTAGTGGGCTCTGTGATAGAGACGAAAGCAAAGTGCCCACAAAAGTTAGATAAATGTGAAGCTCTTGAGGGTGTGAGAGGACCTGGAATGTTGATGTCGCTGATGATTTTCTCAATTTGCACTTCATTCGCGATGCGAGGATGAGCGGGTTGACATTGAGGAATTTGATCAGCATTTTCTTCAGCACCATTTTCCTCAGGTGCATCAGCATGACGTTCTTCATGTTCTAGAATAACTTCTCCAGCAGATTCTTCAATAGGAATGGCATCCTTTCTAGCCTTGAACTTAATAGATTCCTCAAGAGGTAGGTGCTCTCTTTATGAGCCATTAGTCTCATCGAACTGCACATCTACAGTTTCAACAACCTTGTGATGACAGGTGTTGAAGACTCTGTAGGTGTGTGAGTCCTTACCATAATCGAGCATAAAACCTTCATGTGCTTTTGGTGCAAATTTAGAACTGTGATGGGGATCTCTAATCCAACATTTAGCACCGAAGACTTTGAAATAACTCACATTGGGTTTCTTGTCAGTGAGAAGTTCATATGCTGTCTTCTTGAAGAATTTGTGAATATATACCCTGTTGATGATGTGGCACGCAGTATCAATTGCCTCAGGCCAGAAGCAAGGACGCGTCTTGTACTCATCAAGCACAGTGCGGGCCATCTCAACAAGAGTCCTATTCTTGCGCTCCACAACGCCATTTTGCGCATGGTGGTGTTGAGTTCTTGATCGGCACACTGCCAAACCCACTAGGGGGCTTCTTGATCGTATCTGAATCATAGCTTAACCCCTTTGGGTTCAACATTGATCGTATTCGAATCAGCATCGTTAAACAACTCTCAAGGTCATTTGGGGGCTTCTTGTTCAAACATAGGTCGTATTCGAACCAAAGAGAACATAGCTGTCGGTACCCTCTTGATCGGCAACGCCAAAGCCACTGGGAGCTACATGACCGTATTCGAATCTTAGTTTAACCCCTTTGGAATGGTTTACTGATCGTATTCGAATCAGAAGCCTCGATTTTTTCTTTCTATTTGGTTCAAGTTTTGTTTGAAAGCAACCTTTGTTTTGTCTTGAGAACTTTTTTGCGCATATCTGAAGCATATATGTGTGGTCTCTATTTAAACCCGCCTTGACTTTGGATGATAAGTTGCCAGCATATGACAATCATAAATTCGAAGTTTTGGCTTCTAAAAGATTGGGTTATCACCCTTACTGCACAGGTATCATAAGCCGGCAGTACGATTCAATATCGCGGGTATGATATTTTTTATACATGATTATGTTTAAACCGGCCCCGGCTATGGACTTTAAGTCACCGGTATATTTTGGATTGCGCCATTGGAATCATGCGCTTATCAATCACTGGATTATTGCATTTATCGGATACGGCGATGTAAGCCGGCAGTATGAGCCAGTTTCTACCGGTATATTTTCCTGATTATATAAATATGCGAGGTTAGATAACCCGCCCTGGCTTTTGACGTTAAGTCGCTAGTATGTTTAGGCTTGAATGGCCTTAATCCTAGTCTTTTCCATAATTGCATAAAGACTATATTATGTTGGGGTTGTTACCCGCCCTGGCTTTGACGTTAAGTCGCCAGGGTATATGTTCTTTAAATTCTCTACAGGATTTGCAGAAATATGACTTATATAAATGGTTAAATTCAAGCTCATTATCAAAATTGATGCTTCAAAATGATTATCCGTTCTGGATTCTCTCAAAGGCTATAAGCCACCGGGTTATAAAAATCCCAGCCTACAATGGAGGCGTATTAAATCGCCATCGGCCAAGAGCCGCCGGGTATTTAAACTCCGGATTTACTTGTCAACACATAAGGTATTCAAAGTCGCTTTAGCGCAATGGCTATTATTTTATCAATGGACATGATTTATTCTACAATGGAAGGAATAGTCCCGAGTCACTGCAAGCTTACGACCCGGCACTTGGGGACTACATTATTCAGATTGAGATCATATCAAATATGCAAGTCCCATGTCACTGTCAGCATGCACCATGGCACTTGGGGGCTAATGCAAAGTCATTGTTTGCTCAACTTATTAAAGACCCGACTCATCACATTGTAATGAGGAGGCCCTTGGGGGAAACCAACTGCTCCTATCAAAATTTCAAGGTACACAAGCCTCAGTCCATTATATTGAAAGATCCACTACTCAGTTGGTAGAGTACAAAGCTCTTAAACTTATGGACGTGGGTTCAAGCCCCACGGTGGAGATTACATCCTATGATGTTATTATCAATAAATTATATACAAAGTTCCAGCTCAGTATTATCTTACTAAGCCGGCCCTTAGGGGCTACACATTGCTGTTCAAGTTTACATGGTTATATCTACAAGTCCATGCTCATTATTACATAATGACCCGGCCCTTGGGCGATACACTGGTTGAAGTTTTCATGAGCATAAGACAATTACAAGTCCCAGGTTGCTACAAGCATGACAACCCGACACTTGGGGGCTAAAGGTGATATGCATATAAGGGAGAAAAATCTTCGAATTCTCAGTTTGGAGTACACCAGATTAACCCGGTGTCTGCAACAATCATGACCCGGCATCATTTATTTTTGGGACTAACATATTGATCCAGTGCCCAGTGCCGGTTCCTTTTTGTTGCATGATTTTTGTTTCGCAGAATATCCATATCAAACGGAGTCCAAACAGTATAAAAATTGACGGAGATTTTTTTTGGAATATATATGATTTTTGGGAAGAAAAATCCACGCGAGACGATGCCCGAGGGGGCCACGAGGCAGGGGGCGCGCCCCAGGGGGCAGGCGCGCCCCTGACCCTCGCGGCCACCCCGTAAGGCTGTTGATGCCCTTCTTTTGCTGCAAGAAAGCTAATATCCGGATAGAGATCGTGTTAAAATTTCAGCCCAATCGGAGTTACGGATCTGCGGGAATCTGAGAACGTAGAAACAGATAGACAGATCCAATCTCGGAGGGGCTCTCGCCCCTCCCATGCCATGGAGGCCAAGGACCAGAGGGGAAACCCTTCTCCCATCTAGGGAGGAGGTCAAGGAAGACGAAGACGAAGGGGCCCCCTCTCCCCTTCTCTTCTGATGGCGCCGGAACGCTGCCATGGCCATCATCATCACCACAATCTTCGACAATAACTTCACCGCCATCATCACCAACTCTTCCCCCCTTTATGCAGCGGTGTAACCTCTCTCTTACCCGCTGTAATCTCTACTTAAATATGGTGCTCAATGCTATATATTATTTCCCAATGATGTATGGTGATATGTCTCCAACGCATCTATAATTTTTGATTGCTCCATGCTATATTATCTACTGTTTTAGACATTATTGGGCTTTATTTTCCACTTTTATATTATTTTTAAGACTAACCTATTAACCAGAGGCCCAACCCAGAATTGTTGTTTTTTTGCCTGTTTTAGGGTTTCGAAGAAAAGGAATATCAAACGGAGTCCAAACGGAATGAAACCTTCGGAAACGTGATTTTCTCAGCAGATAAGATCCAGGAGACTTGGACCCTCCGTCAAGGAAGCCATGAGGTGGTCACGAGGGTAGGGGCGTTGATGTCTACTACACAACCTTCTTCTTGTAGATGTTGTTGGGCCTCCAAGTGCAGAGGTTTGTAGGACAGTAGCAAATTTCCCTCAAGTGGATGACCTAAGGTTTATCAATCCGTAGGAGGCGTAGGATGAAGATGGTCTCTCTCAAGCAACCCTGCAACCAAATAACAAAGAGTCTCTTGTGTCCCCAACACACCCAATACAATGGTAAATTGTATAGGTGCACTAGTTCGGCGAAGAGATGGTGATACAAGTGGTATATGGATAGTAGATAAAGGTATTTGTAATCTGAAATTAAAAAAACAGCAAGGTAGCAAGTGATAAAAGTGAGCGTAAACGGTATTGCAATGAAAGGAAATAAGGCCTAGGGTTCATACTTTCGCTAGTGTAAGTTCCCTCAACAATACTAACATAATTGGATCACATAACTATCCCTCAACATGCAACAAAGAGTCACTCCAAAGTCACTAATAGCGGAGAACGAACGAAGAGATTATGGTAGGGTACGAAACCACCTCAAAGTTATTCTTTCCAATCAATCCGCTGGGCTATTCCTATAAGTGTCACAAACAGCCCTAGAGTTCGTACTAGAATAACACCTTAAGACACAAATCAATCAAAACCCTAATGTGTCGGTGTACTAGAGTAGGGGTACCCTAGTATCCCGAACTTGTGCACGGGCAGTCGCAGCATCCCACGGCAAGGCTTGCCGGGTGACCGCCAAGGTCCTCCGTGGTTCCTTTGGGGTCATTCAAGAACAAAGTATCCAAGCCAAGGAGACAAGACCCCGACAAGAGGAGCTTGCCGGGAAGGCCAACCAAGGCATCTCAAGGAACTTGCCGCGACGCGCCACGCGTCCCGGCAAGGCCCGGTGAGCGACAAGCTCCCGGACGCGACAAGACAACGACCGCGGCAAGGCACTTGCCGCAGCAAGCCTCCACTCTGTACCTGCGCTCCAGCACACCCTCCAATGTGTCGCTCTGGGACCCTTCCAGGCGTACGTGGCGGGAGGCTGTGCAGCCAGCGGTACACGGTGGCAAGCGGCGCTGACAAGATTGCCATCGTGGCGAGCGGTGGCGTCCCTGGCGGTCCCTTTTGCACTATTTGGGTGACACAGACGGGCATTAATGCCCTTGTCCCCTACCGTCAGGGTTAGGTATGATACACTGTAGCAGGTAGCTGTACCAACCGCAACACCTTTTCCATTTTTACCCCTGTCTACGTTGCCACCTGTCAGTGACCCCTTGAGCATATAAAAGGAGGCCCATGCGCAACGTAGAGAGAAAAAAGGGGTCGGGGAGAAGAACACTCACGCTCGGTCTCGTTAGCTGCTGGTGTGTACTGCAGCACTCAGCGCTCCCGAGCAAGAACTCAATATAAACCACAAAGCAGGAGTAGGGTTTTACGCATTCGTGCGGCCCGAGCCTGGGTAAACTGCTCGCGCGCTTCGCCTCAATCTGCTCTTCGTGCGATCTTTGCCCCCTGCCGAACCGAAAGGGGCTCGGTCCGCCGGTCCCATATATGTTCGTGGATTAGCAACCCCGACATCTTTGTCCCGCCAGGTAGGGGGGCATCGAGGTTGTGTGAACCTGATCCGGCGTTCACACGAGCTAAATCTTCATCGTCTTCATTGACATGCCGCCGAAGAAGAAGGCTTCGGAGGCGACTGCTCCGTCCGCGCCGAACCCACCATCACCGGAGCAAACGGCTAGTGGGGTAGACGCCGGCAGAAGAACGGGCGTCGATGAGGGAGCTCACGGTGCTGCCAGGTCCAAGGACAAGGCTGCGCTGCCCATCGGCGGCGCAGTCGGTTCCCACAACGACCGGGCGCACTCCAAGACCTCGGCGTCCGTACATGCACCGCGTCCATCCCAGGAGGCGCGGGACCAGCAGCGTTATGGTACTCATGGTACCATACGTTTGCTGGACCAAGATCGAGCTAGTGGATCTCGGAGTGCTCAAGCCCAGCATGCGCGCCAACATGCTGGCGCGAGCGGGGCACGGTCGCCTGGACGAGATACTGCTCCTTCTAACATGGTTAGAAGTCCGAGCATATCCCGCTCCTCACACTGTTCGCCGCCGCCACCCGCCACTTCAGCAGAAGCTTTGGCGCGAGCTCAACTGCTCCTAGACTACCCTCCAGCGGCAGACAAGATCGACGACTGGAGGGCCACCATTCAGAGTCTCATCGGCTTTGCCAACGGCGACATTCCACGGCAGCCGAGTACTTCGCAGCCGCGGCAAGTCAGCCAGGCACGAGCCGGTGGCGACAAGACCGGTGGGGGTGCAACCACCATGCACTCTCCGCCCCGAAGGCCAAGATCGCCGACTCGCCGGATCCACCACGACAGCGACTCCACCGCGTCATCGGATCCACGAGCTCGTCGCGATCAGCGTCAAGTTCTTCACGAACGACAACAAGAAGACGCTCATACTCGCATCGAGCGCCGAAGAGAAGCGCGGCGTCAATCAGACCAGCGCGCTGGGCCCTCTATCGACATGCATGCGCCAGGGGAACCAGGCGACTTGCCGTACGCGGTAGGTTGCCCTGCGTTTACTCGTGAGCTGCGGCAAGTTTAGTGGCCCAGGAAGAAGAATTTCAAGCCAGATGTACCAGAGAAGTACGACGGCAAGTCGTATCCGTTGGAGTTCCTCAGCATCTACACCATCATGGTGCAAGCTGCCGAGGGGCGAGACGACAAGATCCTTGCCAACTACTTCCCGCTGGTGCTCAAGCCCAACGTCAGGTCCTGGCTCATGCATTTGCCGGACAACTCCATATCCTCCTGGGCAGAACTGTGCCATCAGTTTGTCGGCGCCTTTACAGGCGGCCACAAACCTCATGGCCAAGAGAGTGACCTTCACCTGCTCGCCCAGAAGGAAGGAGAGCCTCTGCGCAAGTACATTCAGAGATTCAGCCGTGTATAGCACAACATCCCAGATGTCCACCCTGCCGCGGTCATCAGCGCGTTCCATCAGAACGTGCGTAACCGCAGGATGCGGGAGGAGATGGTGATGTGCAAGATCAGAGACGTCAGTGAGCTGTATGCCCTGGCCGACAAGTGTGCACGTGCTGAGGAAGGGAGGAAACTCCCCGGAGAGAATACAGGAGCAAGAGGATCTGATAGCGAAGATGCTACCCCGGCAAGGAAAAACCGGCGGCGGAACAACAGGAAGAAGAAAGGCAAAGATGTGCTAGTCGTTGAGTAGTCCAGCAACGAAGGTGGCGCCAAGAAAGCCAAAGTTGGTAGCTCCGGCAAGGAGATTGCCGCATGCACCAACTGCCAGGCTGTGGCGGTCGCCGACAAGCAGGACGGCACCGACAAGCAGTACTGCAAGATCCACCGCACCAAGGGCCATGACCTCCAGAGCTGCAAGAAGGTCGAGCAGCTTGTCCAGCAGCAAAAGGCTGAATACGAGCGACGCGACAAGGAGAGGGCCCAAGGAGGCGCTGGGGAATCCGGCAAGAAGCGCGCCGGCCGGGGAGGACGCCGCAGCAAGGCCAAGCAGCGGCAAGGAGACAGACCTCCCCGCGGCCGCGACAAGGATGAAGATGACGACGACGACGAAGACATGGATGATGTCGAGACCAGTGAGTAGGAGTTCCAGAAAGCCATAGAGGTCTTGTGCGTTGAAGGCGGTGCTTCTCTGCATACTTCACTACGCCAACTCAAGCAGTGGGTGCGGGAAGTCAATGCGGCGAAACCACCTATCGAGTCACGCAAACTTCTGAAATGGTCCAGCACGCCTATCATCTTTGATATTGAGGACCACCCTGATCGCACAACTGCGGTCGGGTGCTTGCCGATGTTGGTTTCACCAACTATCCGCAACCTCAAGGTCACTAAGATGCTAGTTGACGGCAGGGCCGGCTTGAATCTGATCTCCTCTGCTGTACTCCAGAAACTCCAGATCCCTGACAGCGAGCTTGAAGAGATTGGCTCATTCCAAGGAATCAACCCGGGAAGGAGCAAGCCGAAGGGGAAGGTTACGTTGCCAGTAACATTTGGCAGCGAGTTGAACTTCAGGACTGAGAGGGTCACTTTTGACGTTGCCGATTTTCCATTGCCTTACAATGGGATACTCGGCCGTCCAGCACTCGCCAAGTTCATGGCAGCCTCTCACTACGCATACAACATGCTGAAGATGCCAGGCCCGATAAGCGTCATCTTTGTCCCTGGCGACAAGAAGGATGCTCTTATCTGCGCCGACAAGATCTACTGGGAAGCGGCAGCCGCAACAGATCGCAAGTCACCTGCCATTGAAGCTCCCGGGGGGAAGAAGGAGACCAAGTCCGGCAAGAGTTCTGATGCCCACTCCGGCAAGCGCACCTCTTCGGAGTGCTGCGCTACCGTCGAGGACGCACCATTGAGCTCCACCGGCAAGTGTAAGAAGGCAATGGCAGCTCCGCCAGAGACCAAGAAGGTGTCCGCCAAGGAGGACAGCACTGGTGGTACCTTCACCATCAGTGCCACTCTTGACCCTAAATAGGAAAGCACGCTCATTGCTTTCCTGCGGGCGAACGTCGACGTGTTTGCGTGGCAACCGTCTGACATCCCCGGTGTTCCCAGGAAAGTAATTGAGCACCATCTTGCCGTTTGTCCTCATGCGCGGCCCGTCAAGCAGAAGGTCAGGAAGCAAGCAGTGGAGCGCCAAGAATTCATCGCAGAAGAGATCAAGAAATTGGAAGCAGCAGGCCTTGTCAGAGGAGTGCTCCATCCTACGTGGTTGGCCAATCCTGTAGTCGTGCGCAAGGCAAACGGGAAATGGAGGCTTTGTATCGACTTTACTGATGTTAATAAAGCTTGTCCCAAAGACCCATTTCCCTTGCCGTGCATTGACCAGATTGTTAACTCCACGGCCGGATGTGACTTGCTTTCATTTCTTGATGCATACTCAGGATACCATCAAATCTTCATGGCAGAAGAGGATGAGGAGAAGACCGCATTCATCACTCCATGTGGAACGTACTGTTTCATACGGATGCCTTTCGGTTTAAAGAATGCTGGTTCAACATTTGCAAGGGTAGTCCATGTCGCTCTTGAGCCACAAATGCACAGAAATGTGGAAGCCTACATGGATGACATAGTGGTCAAGAGCAAGGACAGGGCAACTCTGATTCAAGATTTAGACGAGACCTTTGCAAATCTGCGCAAGATCAACCTCAAGCTCAATCCCGAGAAGTGTGTGTTTGGAGTCCCCTCCGGCAAGCTTCTCTGGTTCTTCATGTCTCAGCGGGGAGTTGAAGCCAATCCCGACAAGATCAAGGCCATTGAGCAGATCGAAGCACCAAAGCGTGTCAAGGATGTACGAAGACTTGCCGGTTGCGTGGCTGCTCTCAGCAGGTTTATCTCTAGGTCTGCTGAGCGCGCCATGCCGTTTTTCAAAATTTTGAAAAAGGCAGGTCCAATGAAATGGACCCCGGAAGCGGAGGCTGCGCTGCAGGACTTGAAGAGATACCTGTCCTCCACTCCAACACTTGTCGCACCTAAGCCACAAGAGAAGTTGCTGCTGTATATAGCGGCAACCAACCAAGTGGTTAGTGCTGCGTTAGTGGCAGAGAGGGAGGCAGATGACGAGCCAGCAACCACGGCAGGCGCATCCAGCGACAAGCAGGGGGCTTCCCCGACAAGCTCTGGTCCCGACAAAGATGGATCTGCGCAGGTGCGCGAGGAGATATAGAAGAGAATGGTGCAGCGCCCAGTTTACTTTGTCAGTTCCCTTCTGCAGGGGGCTAGGTCAAGGTACTCTGGTGTGCAGAAATTGCTTTTCGGCCTTCTCATGGCCTCGAGAAAGCTGCGCCATTACTTCCAAGCACATGAGATCACAGTTGTCACTCACTTTCCGCTGAAGAGGATACTACAGAATCCAGAAGCGACAGGCAGGATTGTTGAGTGGGCACTGGAACTGTCAAGCTTTGGCCTCAAGTTTGAGAGTACTTCAACTATCCAAAGCAGAGCATTGGCAGAATTCATAGCAGAGTGGACGCCAACACTAGATGAAGAAGTTCCAGAAACGAGCATCCCCGTCAAGGAAGCAAGCAAAGAGTGGCTCATGTACTTTGACGGTGCCTTCTCGCTGCAAGGCGCCGGCGCTGGCGTGCTGCTTGTCGCACCCACCGGAGAGCACCTCAAGTACGTAGTCCAGATGCACTTTCCCAAGGAGCAAGCAACAAACAATACTGCAGAGTATGAAGGCTTGCTTTCCGGTCTCAGGATCGCGGCAGACCTTGGGATCAAGAAGCTCATTGTCAGAGGTGACTCGCAGCTTGTCGTCCGCCAGGTGAACAAGAGTTATCAGAGTCCGTTTATGGAAGCTTACGTTGACGAAGTGAGAAAGCTAGAAGAGCACTTTGACGGCCTACAGATGGAGCATGTTCCAAGAGCTCAGAACGACATTGCCGATGGCCTGTCAAAGTGCGCCGCACTTAAGTTACCTGTGGAACCAGGGATCTTTGTGCTCAAGCTGACTCAACCGTCTATAACACCATCAACTGGACAGAGCAAGAAGAGGAAGTTGATTTCTGGTGACTATTTTTCGGCAGAGCTTCGCGAAGCCGCCGCCAAGAAGGTCCCCAAGATCAACACCAAGAGTGCTGAGGAGCAGTCTGCTCCGGCAAGCCCTAGGGTTTTTTCCGTTGAAGCAGAGGCTCCCGACAAGTTTTGCTCCGGCAAGCTTGCCGGGGAACGTCAAGCTCCGGCTGAGCCGTAGGTTCTCGCCGTAGAAGCGGATGTTCCCGCAGCAGCAGATGTGCCTTTAGTCCTTGTTGTCGAGCCACAAGCTCCAGCATGGGCACAACAGATTGTCCGTTTCCTTCAGACAAGAGAACTTCCCGAAGAGCAAGAAGAAGCGGAAAGAGTAGCCCGGCGGTCAAGTATGTACCAGTTTGTCAACAACACACTGTACAGAAGAAGACTCAACGGTGTGAAATTGAAGTGTATTCACCGGGAAGATGGACAAAAGCTATTGGCAGAGATACATGGAGGCATATGTGGTCCCCACATTGGCGCAAGAGCACTTGCGGGCAAAGCATTCCGGCAAGGTTTCTTTTGGCCGACAGCCCTCCAGGATGCAACTGCACAAGTAACCAAGTGTGAAGCGTGCCAGTTCCATTCCAAGCAGATACACCAGCCAGCTCAAGCTCTCCAGGCGATCCCTTTATCCTGGCCATTTTCGGTCTGGGGGCTCGATATCCTCGGCCCCTTTCCCCGAGCAGTCGGGGGCTTTGAGTACTTGTACGTTGCAATCGACAAGTTCACAAAGTGGCCGGAAGTGGAAGCAGTGAGGAAGGTGACAGTACAGTCAGCAGTCAAGTTCTTCAGGTCGATTGTTTGCCGCTTCGGGATCCCTAACAGGATAATCACCGACAACGGTACGCAATTCACGAGCCGCACCTTCATGCAATACGTCCAAGATCTTGGCGCCAAGGTCTGCTTCGCTTCTGTTGCTCACCCGAGAAGCAACGGTCAAGCGGAGAGGGCAAATGCTGAAGTGCTGCGTGGGCTCAAGACCAGAACTTTCGACAGGCTGCACAAGTGCGGAAGAAACTAGATTGAGGAGCTGCCGGTGGTTCTTTGGTCGATCAGGACGACGCCAAATCGAGCCACTGGCCAGACACCTTTCGCTCTAGTCTATGGAGCAGAGGCAGTTCTCCCCATGGAACTCGTATACAGGTCACCTCGAGTGCTCGCTTATGACGAGCTTGAGCAAGAGCAGCTGCGACAAGATGACGCACTGCTCCTTGAGGAAGACCGTCTTCAGGCTGCTGTATGAGCTGCTCGCTACCAGCAAGCTTTGCACTGCTACCATAGCCGCAAAGTTAACGCCAGAAGTCTCGAGGAAGGCGACCTTGTTCTTCGGCGTGTTCAGTCCGCCAAGAATTCCAACAAGTTGACGCCAAAGTGGGAAGGCCCTTACCGGGTGACACGAGTCACTAGGCCTGGCGCTGTCCACCTTGAGACCGAAGATGGCATTCCAGTGAGCAACTCTTGGAACATTGAGCATCTTCATAAGTTTTACCCATAAGGCGCGGTTGCCGGAACCCGTTCCGGCAACCACCTTTTGTACAAGTCTTGCCGCTGTTGCATGTAATCCTTTGTACAAAGCCGGGCGCAGATCCGGTGCATAAAGCTCATGTGCCCCGCACATCTTGTCAATTTCATGCTTTTTATTTTTTGCATGTGTTATCTGACACTTTGTGCAGCACCTACCCCCGGTAAGCAACAACGAGCCATAAGGCTCCCTATCTTTATTTTCTCCTCTTTCTTTTTTCTCAAGGAAAGGAAGGTTCCCTCGCCCACAAGTTTGCCGGGGGGGGGGGGGGAGGGAGAAGAAAATGGTATGGACCAGGCGTCGTTCAAGAAAGTTTCGCCTTGCCGAGAAGCAAACGACAGAAAAGCTAAGTTGCCAAAGTTTGAGAAATCAGATTTTTTTAAGTTTTTATGTTATCTTCCTTGAACGACCGTGCTTTGTATGGAAAACCTGTGCGCGGAGGAACCAACTCGTAGCTAGTTGCGCCCTTACTTTGTTTCGAGTCCGCTCAACGACTTAAGTGAGCTGCGACTAGTTGCGACAAGGTTTCTTGTCGGTAGTGGCACCGCCAGCAGGCTGCTGACGTCCCGCACTCAGCGCTCGCGGCCAAGGTGCCTGCGCCGGCAAGTTCCCTAAAAGCGTAGGGCAAGAACATACAAAGGAAGGAATCAAGTAAAGGAAATAACGTTGCAATCATTACACGAAATAAAGTTATATTACAAGGTAGCTTATCGCGGCTCTAACAGATTGTTCTCATAACATGACCAGCAGCGACAAGAAAAGAAGAAAATGGGCGGCCTAGTCTACGCGATCACCCTCAACCCTCTTGATCCCGCTCACCTTGTCCACAATGGGTGCGACAAGGGTCTTGAGCGCCTCCAGATCGGCATCCGGCGGCAAGGTCCCGAGGACGTTGGTGAGGTTGAGGCCCGGGTTGCGGAAGGCCACCTTCACCAACACCTTTTGAAGAGCTCCCGCGCAGATCTTGCGCGACTCGTCGGCCAGCTACTTTGGGATCCTCTCCCGGAGTCGCTGGAGGGCCGTCGCCACGCCTTTGAAGAACAAGGTGAGCCCGCTGGGTTGGAGGTTCTCATCGGAGGGATACCCGAGATCCTCCATTCCCAGCTGCGCCAGCTCCTTGTCAATATCTGCGGCAACATTCACAAGACCCTCCATCCAATGCTCCACATTCTCCCTAAAAGCATTCTGGGCGGCAGCAGCACTCGCCAGCAGCGCCTTGCCGGCCTTGACCTCCTCCTTCAAGGCTGTCTCCTGCTCCTTGGCGCCGTCCAGCGTCTTGGTCAAAGTGGTCAGCTTCAACTCAAGATCTGCGTTGGAGTCCTTGGTGGCGCTAAGCTCCTGGCCCTTCTCGGCGAGACGGGCCTGCAGCTCCGAGTGGCTGTGGGCGTCCTTCTCCCGCTCACGCTTGAGCGCGGCAAGCTCTTCACCGCTCGCCTTGAGATCGGCCTCCAACTGCGCCATCCTCGTCTCTAGCTCCTTCTTGGCGGCCTCGGCACCTACGGCAGCATCTTTTGGTTGCTTGAGGGCTCCGCCAAATGTTCGCTTGCGCGCGGCAAGCTCCTCCTCGTGGCTGTCGAGGTTGACTTTCCGCTGCACCAGCTCGCCCTCCTGCGCAGACAGCTTTTCAGCGGCAAGCCGCTGTTGCTCTTCGACTTCAGCCCGCTCGAGGAGGAAGGCCTTCTGCTCCTCGACAAGTCGCGCCCGCTCCTCTGCCAGGGAACGAAGAGCTTCCTGGTTGTGACCCCGGAGCTCCTCCGGGCGCCTTTCGATGTCCACTCCCGCCTTCACGACAAGCGCCTCGTGGGATTCTAGCTTGGCTTGCCGGGCACGGTAGAGCGACACCAGCTTCCGCAGCATCCGCTCCTCCTCAGGCTCGCTGCCGCTGCTACTCGGCGCGTCAACCAGCGCCAGCCCAGCGGAGGCGAGCACCTCTCCGTCAAAGCTCTCTCCTTCGACCGGCGCCCTGGAGCTTGACGCCCAGGGGAGGTTGATGAAGATGCCATCGCCGGCCTTCAAGTAGACGCCTGGCTGGGGCTCTTCAGAGCCTGGCGCTGCGGCAGTGGCGGAGGGATCGGCGGTCGACATAGCGGCTGGCGCTCCTGCGGCCTCAGGGCCGTCAGTACGATCGCCAGATCCCCCGCCTGCTTCTGCGGCGGCAGCTTTGGCGGCCTCTGCGCCGGCGGGATCATCAGCGCCGGCTGCTTCCTCGGCGGCAGCGGCGTCGTCGACGGCAACCTCGGTCTCCATCGGCTCCGTAGCAGATGGATCTGACAGCCGAAAAAGGGGAGAAGATTCAAGCAAATACCCAAAAAAGAAGATCAAAAAGAAGAAGAACCCAAGGGAAGTTTTGAAGCGAGAAGATTACCTGTGCCGGGTTCTGCAGTCGTGGTCTCCGCCGTCGGGGGGCCGCTGGTGCTGTCCCTTGCCGGAGAGCTCTCCCTTGCCGGAGACTTCTCCCTTGCCGGAGAACTCTCCCTTGCCGGAGACCTCTCCCTTGCCGGAGACCTCTCCCTTGCTGGAGGACTCTCCCTTGGCGTTTCGGGGGCAGCCTCCGGGCGCTCCTGGTAGGGCTGCTCTGCTCCTACACAAACCAACAGTCGGATGTCAGCAAAGCAAGAGATTCCGAGCGCGCCTAACAGTAGAAAGCGAACCATGTACTTACGCTGGGGGCTGCTCTGGAGAACAGTTGCCGGGTCCGGCAAGGTTGTCTCGGACGCATCCCCTGTTGTCGCGGTAGGTTCATCCTCGATGATAATCACCGGGGCCTTGGCTCTCTTCGCTGCTCTCTGGGCCAGAGTCCTAAAAAGGAATAGGTTCAGAGTAAAGCAAATGAGATACAAGACAGAACAGCAAGAATTGAAGAACTGCAAGTACAACAAGAGAATCTTACTCTTCTTCTTCTTCCTTGTCGGAGCTGAACGCAGAGAAGTCGAAGTCCGGCTCACGTCCGGCGCGAGGAGGCGGAGAAGTAGATTCCCTTGGCCGCTTGGCGGGAACTGTGGCGGTGGTTTGAGACGACCCCGCTCCGGCTGCCGCCGAGACGTGAGAAGCGGCAGGAGCAGAAGCGGTGGTCCGGGTGGACCCCGCTCTAGTTGCCGCAGCAGCATGAGGCGCTCCCGCAGCAACAGTGCTTGCCGCGGTGGAGCGTGTCGCGCGGCGCGGCGACTGTCGACTCGCCCGCCGCCTCGCTACATCCCCGGCCTTGCGGAGACGCCTTCTTGGTGGAGCTGGGGGCTCTGCTTGCGGCGAGCTGTCTGAGGATGAAGAGGAAGAGGAGTTGATCTCCAACGAGCCGCTCGTATCCTCGGCGGGCTCACTCGACTCGACGTCACGCCCGGCAAGCTCTTTCTTGCCGGCAAGCTCCTCTCGCTCGGCACGGCTTGCCGCCTCTGCTGCCTCTGCCTCCTCCACGGTGAATCCAAACTCGCCCGCAGCTGCGGCTGCCGCCGCCTCTTCCAGCCTGGTGGTGATGCGTTTCAACTCTGCATCGGTGGTGTCGCGAGTGAGGCCATTCTTTTCATCAGAGCGGACCGACACTTCTACCAAGCCGTCGAAGAACTCCTGCACGACATCGTCTGCAGGCTCTTGCCAAGTTGGGACAATTCCATGCGAATCGCACAGCGGCATCATTGCACAGATGCGGTCGAGCGCGGAGTTGTTGCACAGCGGAACGACGCCCTGCGGCAACCTGAACACTTCGGGATGCTCAGGGTCGTACTTGAACAGCTCCTGGAGCATCGTGTTGAGCTCCAGAGCAGTGAAGTTGTAGTTGAGGCTCGGACGCAGCCTCATGATATCCGCCGCATTCTTGAATTCCCAGGCGGGCCTCCTCCGTTCCTGCAAGGGGGCGATGCGGCGGCGAAGAAAATTTGCGCCAACAACGCCTACAGTAAGCCCGGCAAGCCTGAGGCATTGGATCCGGGTGATTGCAATCTTCAGCCTATCGTCTTCCGGGGCCACGTCGCTCCAATCGCTGCCGCGTGCTGCTGGGGCTTGGCGCCGGGCGGTAAACGGCTGCGGGTTCTCCTCGACAATCCAGCACCAGTCTGCTCTCCATTCCTCCCACTTGCCGCAGAACTCGCCCTCCAGATAAGAGTCCTGCTTGCCGGCCCTCGAGATCCAGGCGATTCCGCCAGATAAAGGCTCTCCTCTCTCTACTCGGGGCATAAAGAAGTGGCGAAAAAGGGCTACGTTGGGATGGACTCCGACAAAGTTTTCGCAAAGATGTGCGAAAACTGCCATGGTCAGAACATCATTGGGCGTGAAATCAAGGAGGTAGAACCCATAGGTGTTCATGATATCGCAGAAAAACTCCGAGAAAGGCGGGCAGAGCCCGCAGTAGAAGAACACGGCGAAGAAAGGATATCCATTTGGAGCCATTTTCCAAGCGGAGGCTGGGAGTACCTTTGTGCTCGGATGCGCTCGCGTCTCCGTCGACCAGAAGAGGTAGTAGTACTCCCTCAGCTCCTTCGCGGCGAGCTTGGGGGCGGGGGGGGGGGGGGGAGATTGCCTGCTCCTTTCGCAGCGCCGCAAGCTGCTACGCCTCGGTTGACTTCACAGCCTTCCCCTTGTCGGCTTTCGGAGCCATGGCGGAAGTGGTGGAGGAGGTCGACGGCGTTGGTGGTACTGGTGGCGATGGGGGGCAGGGCGCTGCTCTCGTTCAGCTTTGGGAAGACGGAGGAGCGGCGGAGGTTTCTGAGATTGGAATGGGAAGGGGCGAATGGGCGCACTACCCCTATTTCCCCTGCTTATAAAGAGGGAGGGGGCGGACGTTCCGCCTTTCCGAATAAAGAAACCACCCACGATCTCTCCCACGACGCCGCATTCGACGTGTGCCGTTCGAGGAGGGCGCGGTGGATACGGGGAGAGATACGGCGTAACCCAGGCCGCGCGTGCCCGTGCCCTGTTTTGGGCCTGGCCCAACAGCGCTCGGCACCGTGTATGGCCCAGGCCCGGGGGCTCCTGTCGGTGTACTAGAGTAGGGGTACCCTAGTATCCCGAACTTGTGCACGGGCAGTCGCAGCATCCCGCGGCAAGGCTTGCCGGGTGACCACCAAGGTCCTTCGTGGTTCCTTTGGGGCCATTCAAGAACAAAGTATCCAAGCCAAGGAGACAAGACCCCGGAAAGAGGAGCTTGCCGGGAAGGCCAACCAAGGCATCTCAAGGAACTTGCCGCGACGCACCACGCGTCCCGGCAAGGCCCGGTGAGCGACAAGCTCCCGGACGCGACAAGACAACGACCGCGGCAAGGCACTTGCCGCGGAAAGCCTCCACTCTGTACCTGCGCTCCAGCACACCCACCAACGTGTCGCTCTGGGACCCTTCCAGGCGTACGTGGCGGGAGGCTGTGCAGCCAGCGGTACACGGTGGCAAGCGGCGCTGACAAGATTGCCATCGTGGCGAGCGGTGGCGTCCCTGGCGGCCCCTTTTGCACTATTTGGGCGACACAGACGGGCATTTAATGCCGTTGTCCCCTGCCGTCAGGGTTAGGTATGATACACTGTAGCAGGTAGCTGTACCAACCGCAGCACCTTTTCCATTTTTACCCCTGTCTACGTTGCCACCTGTCAGTGACCCCTTGAGCATATAAAAGGAGGCCCATGCACAACATAGAGAGAAAAAAAGGGGTCGGGGAGAAGAACACTCACGCTCGGTCTTGTTAGCTGCTGGTGTGTACTGCAGCACTCAGTGCTCCCGAGCAAGAACTCAATATAAACCACAAAGCAGGAGTAGGGTTTTACGCATCCGTGTGGCCCAAACCTGGGTAAACTGCTCGCGCGCTTCGCCTCGATCTGCTCTTCGTGTGATCTCCGCCCCCCTGCCGAACCGAAAGGGGCTCAGTCCGCCGGTCCCATAGGTGTTCGTGGATTAGCAACCCCGACATAATGTCACCTAGATACTCCAATGCCACCTCAAGTATCCGTGGGTATGATTATATGATATGCATCACACAATCTCATATTCATCTATTCAACCAACACAAAGGACCTCGAGAGTGCCCCAAAGTTCTACCGGAGAATCATGGCGAAAACGTGTGCCAACCCCTATGCATAGGTTCATGGGCGGAACCCGCAAGTTGGTCACCAAAACATACATCAAGTGGCACGCGGTATCCCATTGTCACCACAGATATCCACGGCAAGACATACATCAACTGTTCTCAAATCTTTAAAGACTCAATCCGATAAGATTACTTCAAAGGGGAAACTCAATTTATTACAAGAGAGAAGAGGGGGAGGAGAAACATAAGATCCAACTATAATAGCAAAGCTCGCGATACATCAAGATCGTATCATCTCAACAAAATGAGAGAGAGAGAGAGAGAGAGAGAGAGAGAGAGATCAAACACATAGCTACTGGTACATACCCTCAGCCCCGAGGGAGAACTACTCCCTCCTTGTCATGGAGAGCACCGAGATGATGAAGATGGCCACCGGAGAAGGATTGCCCCCTCTGGCAGGGTGCCGGAATGGGTCTAGATTGGTTTTCGGTGGCTACGGAGGCTTCTGGCAGCGGAACTCCCGATCTATAGTACGTTCTGGAAGTTTTAGGTCACGTGGGTATATATGGGTGCAGGGAGGACGTCGGAGGAGCCACGGGGGCCCCACGAGACAGGGGGCGCGCCCTAGGGGGGGCGCCCCCACCCTCATGATCACCTCGTGTCTCCCCTGATGTAGGGTCCAAGTCCATCAGGTGTGTTTCCTTCCAAAAATAACTTCTCTAGTTGATTTCGTTCCGTTTCGACTCCGTCTGATATTCCTTTTCTTCGAAACACTGAAATAGGCATAAAACAGCAAATCTGGGTTGGGCCTTCGGTTAATAGGTTAGTCCCAAAAGTAATATAAAAGTGGAAAATAAAGCCCAATATTGCCCAAAATAGTAGATAATATAGCATGGAGCAATCAAAAATTATAGATACGTTGGAGACGTATCAAGCATCCCCAAGCTTAATTCCTGCTCGTCCTCGTGTAGGTAAATGATAAAAAGATAATTTTTGATGTGGAATGCTAGTTGGCATAATTTCAATGTAATTCTTCTTACTTGTGATATGAATATTCAGATCTGAAAGAATCAAGACAAAAGTTCATGTTGACATAAAAATAATAATACTTCAGGCATACTAACTAAGCAATCATGTCTTCTCAAAATAACATGGCTAAAGAAAGCTATCCCTACAAAATCATATAGTCTGGCTATGCTCCATCTTCACCACACAAAGTATTTAAATCATGCACAACCCCGATGACAAGCCAAGCAATTGTTTCATACTTTTGATGTTCTAAAACTTTTTCAATCTTCACGCAATACATGAGCGTGAGCCATGGACATAGCACTATAGGTGGAATAGAATGGTGGTTGTGGAGAAGACAAAAAGGGAGAAGATAGTCTCACATCAACTAGACCTATCAACGGGCTATGGAGATGCCCATCAATAGATATCAATGTGAGTGAGTAGGGATTGCCATGCAACGGATCCACTAGAGCTATAAATATATGAAAGCTCAACAAAAGAAACTAGTGGGTGTGCATCCAACTTGCTTGCTCACGAAGACCTAGGACATTTTGAGGAAGCCCATCATTGGAATATACAAGCCAAGTTCTATAACGTAAAATTCCCACTAGTATATGGAAGTGACAACATATGAGACTCTCTATATGAAGAACATGGTGCTACTTTGAAGCACAAGTGTGGTAAAAGGATAGTAGCATTGCCCCTTTTTATTTATTTTCTTTATTTATTTTTATTTGGCCTTTCTTTTTTTTCCTTTTTTTGGCCTTCCCCTTTTTTGGCCTTTCTCTTTTTTTATTTGGCCTTTTTTTGGGACAATGCTCTATTGAATGATGATCATCACACTTCTATTTATATACAACTCAATGATTACAACTCGATACTAGAACAAAGTATGACTCTATATGAATGCCTCCGACGGTGTACCGGGATGTGCAATGATGCATGAGTGGCATGTATGAAAGAATTATGAACGTTGGCTTTGCCACAAATACGATGTCAACTACATGATCATGCAAAGCAATATGACAATGATGGAGCATGTCATAATAAACGGAACGGTGGAAAGTTGCATGGCAATATATCTCGGAATGGCTATGGAAATGCCATGATAGGTAGGTATGGTGGCTGTTTTGAGGAAGGTATATGGTGGGTTTATGGTACCGGCGAAAGTTGCGCGGTGCTAGAGAGGCTAGCAATGGTGGAAGGGTGAGAGTGCGTATAGTCCATGGACTCAACATTAGTCATAAAGAACTCACATACTTATTGCAAAAATCTATTAGTTATCGAAACAAAGTACTATGCGCATGCTCCTAGGGGGATAGATTGGTAGGAAAAGACCATCGCTCGTCCCCGACCGCCACTCATAAGGAAGACAATCAATAAATAAATCATGCTCCGACTTCATCACATAACGGTTCACCATACGTGCATGCTACGGGAATCACAAACTTCACCACAAGTATTTCTCAAATTCACAACTACTCAACTAGCATGACTCTAATATTACCATCTTCATATCTCAAAACGATTATCAAGTATCAAACTTCTCATAGTATTCAACACACTCATAAGAGAATTTCATTATTCTTGAATACCTAGCATATTAGGATTTTAAGAAAATTACCATGCTAGTTAAGACTCTCAAAATAATCTAAGTGAAACATGAGAGTTCATCTATTTCTTCAAAATAAACTACCACCATGCTCTAAAAGATATAAGTGAAGCACTAGAGCAACAACAAACTACTCCGAAAGATATACGTGAAGATCAATGAGTAGTCGAATAATTATGCAACTATGTGAAGACTCTCTAACATTTAATAATTTCAGATCTTGGTATTTTATTCAAACAGAAAGCATAGCAAAATAAAATGACATTCTAAGAATAGCAAACATCATGTGAAGAAGCAAAAACTTAGGATCAACCGATACTAACCAATAGTTGTTGAAGAAGAAAGGTGGGATGCCAACCGGGGCATCCCTGAGCTTAGATGCTTGAGACTTCTTGAAATATTATCTTGGGGTGACTTGGGAATCCCCAATCTTGAGCTTTTGTGTCTCCTTCATTCCTCTCATATCACGGTCTCCCTAAATCTCAAAAGCTTCATCCACACAAAACTCAACAAGGACTCGTGAGATAAGTTAGTATAAACCATTGCAAAAACCTTATCATACTCTACTGTAGAAAATCACTAAAATTATTATTCAACATTGCATACTAAATGCATCTGCATATTTAATAGTCCTATCGTCAAATAGAATCATTAAAGAAGCAAACATATGCAAACAATGCAAACATAACAGCAATCTGCTTAAACAGGATAGTCTGTAAAGAATACTGCAACATCCATACTTCCCTAACTCCAAAAATTATGAAATAAAATTCCCACTGTAGTAAATTTATCAGATCTTAATATGAAAAAGGTTTCAACATTTTATCACATTCTGACATTTCTAGGGAATTATTGCAACAGCGGTAAACTTTCTGTTTTCAAACAGCAACATGTATACTTGTAACATAGGCATAGTAAAGACTATCAATGCCACTTTTATTGAAATAAAAGATGAAAAAAAAATTCTTCTAAATAACAGAAAGCAAATCCTAAAAAAATAAATTGATGTTCCAAGCAAAACACATATCATGTGGCGAATAAAAATATAGCTCCAAGTAAAGTTACCGATGAACGAAGACGAAAGAGGGGATGCCTTCCAGGGCATCCCCAAGCTTAGGCTCTTGGCTATCCTTGAATATTACATTGGGGTGCCTAGGGCATCCCCAAGCTTAGGCTCTTGCCACTCCTTATTCCATAGTCCATCGAATCCTTACCCAAAACTTGAAAACTTCACAACACAAAACTTAACAGAAAACTCGTAAGCTCCGTTAGTATAAGAAAATAAATCACCACTTCAAGGTACTGTAATGAACTCATTCTTTATTTATATTGGTGTTAAACCTAATGTATTCCAACTTCTCTATGGTTTATAAACTATTTTACTAGCCATAGATTCATCAAAATAAGTAAACAACACATGAAAAACAGAATCTGTGAAAAACAGAACAGTCTGTAGTAATCTGGATCAAACATATACTTATGGAACTCATAAAATTCTCAAATAAATTGCTGGACCTGAGGAATTTATCTATTAATCATCTGCAAAAAGAATTAACTAAATATCACTATCCAAATAAAAATGGTAGCAATTCTCGCGAGCGCTAAAGTTTCTGTTTTTTTAAAGCATGATCAACAAGACTTTCCCCAAGTCTTCCCAAAGGTTCTACTTGGCACAAACACTAATTAAACACATAAAACCATATCTAAACAGAGGCTAGATGAATTATTTATTACTAAACAGGAAAAAAATCAAGTAACTAAAATAAAATTGGGTTGCCTCCCAACAAGCGCTATCATTTAATGCCCCTAGCTAGGCATGGTGATTTCAATGATGCTCACGGAAGGGATAAGAATTGAAACATAAAGAGAGCATCATGAAGAATATGACTAGCACATTTAAGTCTAACATGCTTCCTATGCATAGGGATTTTGTGAGCAAATAATTTATGGGAACAATAATCAACTAGAATAGGAAAGCAAAACAAGCATAACTTCAAGATTTTAAGCACATAGAGAGGAAACTTGATATTATTGCAATTCCTACAAGCATATGGTCCTCCCTCATAATAATTTTCAGTAGCATCATGAATGAATTCAACAATATAACCAGCAGCTAAAGCATTCTTTTCATGATCTACAAGCATAGAATTTTTATTACTCTCCACATAAGCAAATTTCTTCTCATGAATAGTAGTGGGAGCAAACTCAACAAAATAACTATCATGTGATTGAAAATTAAGATCAAGATGACAAGTTTCATGGTTATCATTATTCTTTAAAGCATATGTGTCATCAGAATAATCATCATAGATAGGAGGCATGCTTTCATCATAACAAATTTGCTCATCAAAACATGGGGGACAAAAAATATCATCTTCATCAAACATAGCTTCCCCAAGCTTGTGGCTTTGTATATCATTAGTATCATGGATATTCAAGGAATTCATACTAACAACATTGCAATCATGCTCATCATTCAAATATTTAGGGCCAAACATTTTATAGATTTCTTCTTCTAGCACTTGAGCACAACTATCCTTTCCATCATACTCACGAAAGATATTAAAAAGGTGAAGCGTATGAGACAAACACAATTCCATTTTTTTGTAATTTTCTTTTATAAACTAAACTAGTGATAAAACAAGAAACTAAAAGACTCGATTGCAAGATCTAAAGATATACCGTCAAGCGCTAACCTCCCCGGCAACGGCGCCAGAAAAGATCTTGATGTCTACTACACAACCTTCTTCTTGTAGACGTTGTTGGGCCTCCAAGTGCAGAGGTTTGTAGGACAGTAGCAAATTTCCCTCAAGTGGATGACCTAAGGTTTATCAATCCGTAGGAGGCGTAGGATGAAGATGGTCTCTCTCAAGCAACCCTGTAACCAAATAACAAAGAGTCTCTTGTGTCCCCAACACACCCAATACAATGGTAAATTGTATAGGTGCACTAGTTCAGCGAAGAGATGGTGATACAAGTGGTATATGGATAGTAGATAAAGGTATTTGTAATCTGAAATTATAAAAACAGCAAGGTAGCAAGTGACAAAAGTGAGCGTAAATGGTATTGCAATGATAGGAAACAAGGCCTAGGGTTCATACTTTCACTAGTGTAAGTTCCCTCAACAATACTAACATAATTGGATCACATAACTATCCCTCAACATGCAACAAAGAGTCACTCCAAAGTCACTAATAGCGGAGAACGAACGAAGAGATTATGGTAGGGTATGAAACCACCTCAAAGTTATTCTTTCCAATCAATCCGTTGGGCTATTCCTATAAGTGTCACAAACAGCCCTAGAGTTCGTACTAGAATAACACCTTAGGACACAAATCAATCAAAACCCTAATGTCACCTAGATACTCCAATGTCACCTCAAGTATCTGTGGGTATGATTATACGATATGCATCACACAATCTCATATTCATCTATTCAACCAACACAAAGGACCTCGAGAGTGCCCCAAAGTTCTACCGTAGAATCACGACGAAAACGTGTGCCAACCCCTATGCATAGGTTCATGGGCGGAACCCGCAAGTTGGTCACCAAAACATACATCAAGTGGCACGCGGTATCCCATTGTCACCACAGATATCCACGGCAAGACATACATCAAGTGTTCTCAAATCTTTAAAGACTCAATCCGATAAGATTACTTCAAAGGGGAAACTCAATTCATTACAAGAGAGAAGAGGGGGAGGAGAAACATAAGATCCAACTATAATAGCAAAGCTCGCGATATATCAAGATCGTATCATCTCAACAAAACGAGAGAGAGAGAGAGATCAAACACATAGCTACTGGTACATACCCTCAGCCCCGAGGGAGAACTACTCCCTCCTCGTCATGGAGAGCACCGGGATGATGAAGATGGCCACCAGAGAAGGATTGCCCCCTCTGGCAGGGTGCCGGAACGGGTCTAGATTGGTTTTCGGTGGCTACGGAGGCTTCTGGCGGCGGAACTCCTAATCTATTGTGCGTTCTGGAAGTTTTAGGTCACGTGGGTATATATGGGTGCAAGGAGGACGTCGGAGGAGCCACGGGGGCCCCACGAGACAGGGGGGCGCGCCCTAGGGGGGGCACCCCCCACCCTCGTGAGCACCTCGTGTCTCCCCTGACGTAGGGTCCAAGTCCATCAGGTGTGTTTCCTTCCAAAAATAACTTCTCCAGTTGATTTCGTTCCGTTTCGACTCCGTCTGATATTCCTTTTCTTCGAAACACTGAAATAGGCATAAAACAGAAATCTGGGCTGGGCCTCCGGTTAATAGGTTAGTCAAAAAAGTAATATAAAAGTGGAAAATAAAGCCCAATATTGCCCAAAAAAGTAGATAATATAGCATGGAGCAAACAAAAATTATAGATACGCTGGAGACGTATCAGGCGCCCCCCTAGGGCGCGCCCCGTGCCTCGTGGGCCCCTCGAAGCTCCACCGATGTACTCCTTCCTCCTATATATATCCACGTACCCCAAACGATCGGGGATGGAGCCAAAACCCTAATTCCACCGCCGCAACTTTCTGTATCCACGAGATCCCATCTTGGGGCCTATTCCGGAGCTCCGCCGGAGGGGGCATCAATCACGGAGGGCTTCTACATCATCATCCAAGCCCCTCCGATGAAGTGTGAGTAGTTTACTTCAGACCTACGGGTCCATAGCTAGTAGCTAGATGGCTTCTTCTCTCTTTTTCAATCTCAATACAATGTTCTCCCCCTCTCTTGTGGAGATCTATTTGGTGTAATCTTCTTTTTGCGGTGTGTTTGTTGAGAACGATGAATTGTGGGTTTATGATCTAGTCTATCTATGAATAATATTTGAATCTTCTCTGAATTCTTTTATGTATGGTTGGTTATCTTTGCAAGTCTCTTCGAATTATCAGTTTGGTTTGGCCTACTACATTGGTTGTTCTTGCCATGGGAGAAGTGCTTAGCTTTGGGTTCAATCTTGCGGTGTCCTTTCCCAGTGACAGAAGGGGCAGCAAGGCACGTATTGTATTGTTGCCATCGAGGATAACAAGATGGTTTTTTTATCATATTGCATGAAATTATCCCTCTACATCATGTCATCTTGCTTAAGGTGTTACTCTGTTTTTAACTTAATACCCTAGATGCATGCTGGATAGCGGTCGATGAGTGGAGTAATAGTAGTAGATGCAGAATCGTTTTGGTCTACTTGTCTCGGACGTGATGCCTATATACATGATCATACCTAGATATTCTCATAACTATGCTCAATTCTGTCAATTTCCCAATAGTAGTTTGTTCACCCACCGTAGAATACTTATGCTCTTGAGAGAAGCCACTAGTGAAACCTATGGCCCCCGGGTCTCTTTCTCATCATATCAATCTCCATCACTTTATTATTGCTTTGCTTTTACTTTATTTACTTTGCATCTCTATACCAAAAATACCAAAAATATTATTTATCATCTCTATCAGATCTCACTTTCGTAAGTGACCGTGAAGGGATTGACAACCCCTAAGCGCATTGGTTGCGTTGAGCTATTGTTTTTGTGTAGGTATGAGGGACTCGAGCGTAGCCTCCTACTGGATTGATACCTTGCTTCTCAAAAATTGAGGGAAATACTTATGCTACTTTGATGCATCATCCTTTCCTCTTCAGGGAAATCGAACGCAGTGCTCAAGAGGTAGCAAGAAGAGTTTCTAGCGCCGTTGCCGGGGAGTCTGCGCAAAAGTCAACATACCAAGTACCCATCACAATCCCTATCTCCCGCATTACATTATTTGCTATTTGCCTCTCGTTTTCCTCTCCCCCCAATTCACCCTTGCCGTTTATTCGCCCTCTCTCTCTATCCTCCCTCTCTTTCTCCGTTTGCCTTTTTGTTTGCTCGTGTGTTAGTTAGTTTGCTTGTCGTTATGGCTAGTCCCTTATCTTCTCCGTTGACCCCTGAGTTCAAAATCTTTCACTTTAAACAAAGGTTAGGAGAAAACCTAAAATATGCCTGGTTGAGAATAATGGAATCTCATCGTAATTGTACCTCCGAAATAAATCTAAGAATTTTGCTTCACAATTTTTATGTTGGATTAAATATGTCTCATAGACAACTCTTGGATTGCGTTGCCAAAGGCAATTTTATTGAAATCGATCCCCATATTGCACTTGAAATTATAGAAGGTATAGTGGGAACACTACCTCAACAAAAGGGGCCTCATCCTACTCAGGAAGAGACACAAGTTTTTGAAAAAAATTGTGAAGTTACTAAAATCTTGCAGAAATCTCTTGAACCTCTTAAGAACATTAGTGGAAATATTCACCGCATGAATATGTTGATTACCCTTTGCAATAAGCGGTTGGATTCTTTAGATCTAAAAATTTCAGAATATGAAGGGAAACGTAAAGAACCTCCCGGATTCGAGCTTGATTCTGCTAAAAAAATTGAAAACTAAAGATGGCAATACCTAGATCTATTCTTGCTTGTTATGCCTAGCTAGGGGCGTTAAACCATAGCGCTTGTTGGGAGGCAACCCAATTTTATTTTTATTCCTTGATTTTTGATCCTGTTTAGTAATAAATAAATTATTTAGCCTCTGTTTTGGTTGTGTTTTTTGTGTTTAATTAGTCTTTGTGCCAAGTAGAACCGTTGGGAAGACTTGGGGAAAGTCTTGATTGAACTTGCTGTAAAAAACACAAACATTAGCGCTCACGAGAACAACTGTCATTTTTATTTCGAAAATTCTATTTAGTTAATTCTTTTTGAAGATGATTAATAGATAAATTCCTCACGTCCAGAAATTTAATTTAGAATTTTTGGGATTCCATATCTTGCGCTATCTACAGATTACTACAGACTGTTATGTTTTTGACAGATTCTGTTTTTCGTGTGTTGTTTGCTTATTTTGATGAATCTATGGCTAGTAAAATAGTTTATAATCCATAGAGAAGTTGGAATACAGTAGGTATAACACCAATATAAATAATGAATGAGTTCATTACAGTACCTTGAAGTGGTCTTTTGTTTTCTTTCGCTAACGGAGCTCACGAGATTTTCTACTTTAAGTTTTGTGTTGTGAAGTTTTCAAGTTTTGGGTAAAGATTTGATGGATTATGGAACAAGAAGTGGCAAGAACCTAAGCTTGGGGATGCCCATGGCACCCCCAAGATAATCTAAGGACACCTAAAAGCCAAAGCTTGGGGATGCCCCGGAAGGCATCCCCTCTTTTGTCTACTTCTATCGGTAACTTTACTTGGAGCTATATTTTTATTCACCACATGATATGTGTTTTGCTTGGAGCGTCTTTTATAATTTGAGTCTTTGCTTGTTAGTCTACCACAATCATCCTTGCTGTACACACCTTTTGAGAGAGCCATACATGATTTGGAATTTGATAGAATACTCTATGTGCTTCACTTATATCTTTTTAGCTTTATAGTTTTGCTCTAGTGCTTCACTTATATATTTTAGAGCACGGTGGTGGATTTGTTTTATAGAAACTATTGATCTCTCATGCTTCACTTAGATTATGTTGAGAGTCTTAATAGCATGGTAATTTGCTTAAAATCCTAATATGCTTGGTATGCAAGATTAATAATAAAACTTCCTTATGAGTGTGTTGAATACTAAGAAAAGTTTGATGCTTGATGATTGTTTTGAGATATGGAGGTAATAATATCAAAGTCATGCTAGTTGAGTAGTTGTGAAATTGAGAAATAATTGTGTTGAGGTTTGCAAGTACCATAGCATGCACGTATGGTAAACGTTATGCAACAAATTTGAAACATGAGGTGTTATTTGATCGTCTTCCTTATGAGTGGCGGTCGGGGACGAGCGATGGTCTTTTCCTACCAATCTATCCCCCTAGGAGCATGCGCGTAGTGCCGAGGTTTTTGATGACTTGTATATTTTTGCAATAAGTATGTGAGTTCTTTATGACTAATGTTGAGTCCATGGATTATACGCACTCTCACCCTTCCATCCATGCTAGCCTCTTCGGTACCGTGCATTACCCTTTCTCACATTGAGAGTTGGCGCAACCTTCGCCGGTGCATCCAAACCCCGTGATATGATACGCTCTTTCACACATAAACCTCCTTATATCTTCATCAAAACAGCCACCATACCTACCTATTATGGCATTTCCATAGCCATTCCGAGATATATTGCCATGCAACTTTCCATCATTCCGTTCATCATGACACATTCATCATTGTCATATTGCTTAGCATGATCATGTAGTTGACATAGTATTTGTGGCAAAGCCACCATTCATAATTCTTTCATACATGTCACTCTTGGTTCATTGCATATCCCGGTACACTGCCGGAGGCATTCACATAGAGTCATCTTTGTTTTAGTATCGAGTTGTAATCATTGAGTTGTAAATAAATAGAAGTGTGATGGTCATCATTATTAGAGCATTGTCCCAAGTGAGGAATAAATAAAAAAGGCCATAAAAAGAGAAGGCCCAAAAAGAAGAAGAAAGGCCATAAAAAAAGAGAAGGCCCAAAAAATGAGAGAAAAAGAGAGAAGGGACAATGTTACTATCCTTTTACCACACTTGTGCTTCAAAGTAGCACCGTGATCTTCATATTAGAGTCTCTCTCATGTTATCACTTTCATATACTAGTGGGAATTTTTCATTATAGAACTTGGCTTGTATATTCCAACAATGGGCCTCCTCAAGTGCCCTAGGTCTTCGTGAGCAAGCAAGTTGGATGCACACCCACTAGTTTCTTTTGTTGAGCTTTCATACATTTATATCTCTAGTGCATCCGTTGCATGGCAATCCCTACTCCTTGCATTAACATCAATCGGTGGGCATCTCCATAGCCCATTGATTAGCCTCGTTGATGTGAGACTTTCTCCTTTTTTGTCCTCTCCACATAACCCCCCTCGTTATATTCTATTCCACCCATAGTGCTATGTCCATGGCTCGCGCTCATATATTGTGTGAAAGTTTATATGTTTGAGATTACTAAAGTATGAAACAATTGCTTGGCTTGTCATCGGGGTTGTGCATGATGATAGCATTCTTGTGTGACTAAAATGAAACATGACTAAACCATATGATTTTGTAGGGATGAACTTTCTTTGGCCAAGTTATTTTGAGAAGACATAATTGCTTAGTTAGTATGCTTGAAGTATTATCATTTTTCTGTCAATATGAACTTTTTTCTTGAATCTTTCGGATCTGAATATTCATACCACAATTAAGAAGAATTACATTTAAATTATGCCAAGTAGCACTCCGCATCAAAAATTCTGTTTTTATCATTTACCTACTCGAGGACGAGCAGGAATTAAGCTTGGGGATGCTTGATACGTTTCCAACGTATCTATAATTTTTGATTGCTCCATGCTATATTATCTACTATTTTAGACATTATTGGGCTTTATTTTCCACTTTTATATTATTTTTGGGACTAACCTATTAACGGAGGCCCAGCCCAGAATTGCTGTTTTTGCCTGTTTCAGGGTTTCGAAGAAAAGGGATATCAAACGGAGTCCAAACGGAATGAAACCTTCGGAAACGTGATTTTCTCATCAGATAAGATCCAGGAGACTTGGATCCTCCGTCAAGGAATCCACGAAGTGGTCATGAGGGTAGGGGCGCGCCCCTGCCTCTGGGCCCCTCGAAGCTCCACTGACGTACTTCTTCCTCCTATATATATACACGTACCCCCAAACGATCATGGACGGAGCCAAAAACCTAATTCCACCGTTGCAACTTTCTGTATCCACGAGATCCCATCTCGGGGCCTGTTCCGGAGCTCCGCCGGAGGGGGCATCGATCACGGAGGGCTTCTACATCATCATCCAAGCCCCTCCGATGAAGTGTGAGTAGTTTACTTCAGACCTACGGGTCCATAGGTAGTAGCTAGATGGCTTCTTCTCTCTTTTTCGATCTCAATACAATGTTCTCCCCCTCTCTTGTGGAGATCTATTCGATGTAATCTTCTTTTTGCAGTGTGTTTGTTGAGACCGATGAATTGTGGGTTTATGATCCAGTCTATCTATGAATAATATTTGAATCTTCTCTGAATTCTTTTATGTATGATTGGTTATCTTTGCAAGTATCTTCGAATTATCAGTTTGGTTTGGCCTACTAGATTGGTTGTTCTTGCCATGGGAGAAGTGCTTAGCTTTGGGTTCAATCTTGCGGTGTCCTTTCCCAGTGACAGAAGGGGCAGCAAGGAACGCATTGTATTGTTGCCATTGAGGATAACAAGATGGGGTGTTTATCATATTGCATGAAATTATCCCTCTACATCATGTCATCTTGCTTAAGGTGTTACTCTGTTTTTAACTTAATACTCTAGATGCATGCTGGATAGCGGCCGATGAGTGGAGTAATAGTAGTAGATGCAGAATCGTTTCGGTCTACTTGTCTCGGATGTGATGCCTATATACATGATCATACCTAGATATTCTCATAACTATGCTCAATTCTGTCAATTGCTCAACAGTAATTTGTTCACCCACCGTAGAATACTTATGCTCTTGAGAGAAGCCACTAGTGAAACCTATGGCCGCCGGGTCTCTTTCTCATCATATCAATCTCCATTACTTTATTATTGCTTTGCTTTTTTACTTTATTTACTTTGCATCTTTATACCAAAAATATTATTTATCATCTCTATCAGATCTCACTTTCGTAAGTGACCGTGAAGGGATTGACAACCCCTAAGCGCGTTGGTTGCGTTGAGCTATTGTTTTTGTGTAGGTACGAGGGACTCAAGCGTAGCCTCCTACTGGATTGATACCTTGGTTCTCAAAAACTGAGGGAAATACTTACGCTACTTTGCTGCATCATCCCTTCCTCTTCGAGGAAATCTAACGCGGTGCTCAAGAGGTAGCATATGGCTATCCTATGATGTTTGAGTAGATCTGTTTTGTCTTATGGGCTATTTGATGATCAAGATTGGTTTGAGTTGCATGTTTTATTATTGGTGTTGTCCTATGGTGCTCTCCGTGTCGCGCAAGCATGAGGGATCCCCGCTGTAGGGTGTTGCAATACATTCATGATTCGCTTATAGTGGGTTGCGTGAGTGACTGAAACACAAACCCGAGTAAGGGGGCTGTTGCGTATGGGATAAAGAGGACTTGATGCTTTAATGCTATGGTTGGGTTTTACCTTAATGCTCTTTAGTAGTTGCGGATTCTTGCTAGAGTTCCAATCATAAGTGCATATGATCCAAGTAGAGAAAGTATGTTAGCTTATGCCTCTCCCTCATATAAAATTGCAATAATGATTACCGGTCTAGTTATCGATTGCCTAGGGACAAATAACTTTCTCGTAACAACAAGCTCTCTACTAAAACTAATTTAGTTGTGTATTTATCTAAACAGCCCCTACTTTTTATTTACATGCTCTTTATTACCTTGCAAACCTATCCAACAACACCTACAAAGTACTTCTAGTTTCATACTTGTTCTAGGTAAAGCGAACGTTAAGCGTGCGTAGAGTTGTATCGGTGGTCGATAGAACTTGAGGGAATATTTGTTCTGCCTTTAGGTCCTCATTGGGTTCGACACTCTTACTTATCGAAAACTGTTGCGACCCCCTATACTTGTGGGTTATCAACGGCGGGGTCATGTAGAAGACTAGGCCGAAGGTCCAGAAGGCCGGCTCATGTTATGGTGGGCTGGTTTATGAGGAAAGGCATAAGGAGTTTTCCCTTAAGGGGGCAGACTAGGATTCCACTTGTAATAGACTAGTCCTAATCCTAATAGGACTCCACATGTAACCCGCCCCTTCAACTTATATAAGGAAGGGCAGGGCACCCCAAGGGGACAAGCTAGAAACAATAATTTCTAGGGCTAGACACAACTAAAGGGGAGCCGGCTTATGCAGCGTCTCCCTGATGAGCATAATGAGATCTAGCCACAAACAACATGTAGGGCTATTACCGGAGGATGTTTCCCGGGGCCCGAAGCTATCTAAATCCTTGTCTTGCGTGTTGCGTCTCTCGTCCCGATCAACCCCTCTCAAGCTACCACATAGATGTGTTGGCCTCGCGACTAAGTCCTGACACTAAGGACATTTGCCATGACAAATCCACGACACATGCCGTCAGATCAAGACATCAGGTTTTTGATAGAGCTGTTGCCAGGCACTGGGCCTATATCAAAGAGACCATACTGGATGCCTGCGAATGATCTGGAGGAGATCAAGAAATAGATTAAGGAGTTATTGGAGAAAGGTTACATTCGACGGAGTTCATCACCATGGGGAGCCCCTGTGCTATTGGTTGAGAAGAAGGATAAGTCCCTAAGAATGGTTGTTGATTATCGAGCATTGAATGAAGTGACAATCAAGGACAAGTACCCACTGCCAATGATCAATGATCTGTTTGACCAGCTACAAGGAGCTAAAGTGTTTTCGAAGATCGACCTGCGATCAGGCTACCACCAGCTGAAGATTTGAGAAAAGGATATACCTAAGACAACGTTTACCATAAGGTATGGGCCTTATGAGTATACGCTTATGTCATTTGGATTGACCAACGCCCTGGCCTATTTCATGAGTATGATGAATAAGGTGTTCATGGAGTTTTTGGATAAGTTTGTCGTGGTGTTCATTGATATCTCTCCAACGTATCTATAATTTTTGATTGCTCCATGCTATATTATCTTCTGTTTTGGACATTATTGGGCTTTATTATTCACTTTTATATTATTTTTGGGACTAACCTATTAACCGAAGGCCCAACCCAAAATTGCTGTTTTTTTGCCTATTTCAGAGTTTCACAGAAAAAGAATATCAAACGGAATGAAACCTTCGGGAATGTGATTTTCAGAACGAACATGATCCAGGAGACTTGGACCCTATGTCAAGCAACCAACAGGGAAGCCACGAGGTAGGGGCGCGCCTACCCCCAGGCGCTCCCTCCACCCTCGTGGGCCCCCTGTTGCTCCACCGACGTACTCCTTCCTCCTATATATACCTACGTACCCCCAAACGTTCAAAAACAGAGCCAAAACCTAATTCCACCATCGTAACTTTCTATATCCACGAGATCCCATCTTGGGGCCTATTCCGGAGCTCTGCCAGAGGGGGCAGCGATCACGGAGGGCTTCTACATCAACACCATAGCCTCTCCGATGATGTGTGAGTAGTTTACCTCAGACCTTCGGGTCCATAGTTATTAGCTAGATGGCTTCTTCTCTCTTTTTGGATCTCAATACAATGTTCTCCCCCTCTCTCGTGGAGATCTATTCGATGTAATCTTCTTTTGCGGTGTGTTTGTTGAGACCGATGAATTGTGGGTTTATGATCAAGTTTATCTATGAACAATATTTGAAATTTCTGAATTCTTTTATGTATGATTGGTTATCTTTGCAAGTCTCTTCGAATTATCTGTTTGGTTTGGCCTACTAGATTGATCTTTCTTGCAATGGGAGAAGTGCTTAGCTTTGTGTTCAATCTTGCGGTGTCCTTTCCCATTGACTGTAGGGGCAACAAGGCATGTATTGTATTGTTTCCATCGAGGATAACAAGATGGCGTTTTTATCATATTGCATGAATTTATCCCTCTACATCATGTCATCTTGCTTAAAGCGTTACTCCATTCTTATGAACTTAATATTCTAGATGCATGCTGGATAGCGGTCGATGTGTGGAGTAATAGTAGTAGATGAAGGCAGGAGTCAGTCTACTTTGTCTCGGATGTGATGCTTATATACATGATCATACCTGGATATTCTCATAACTATGCTCAATTCTGTTAATTGCTCAACAGTAATTTGTTCACCCACCGTAAAACACTTATGCTCTTGAGAGAGGCCACTAGTGAAACCTATGGCCCCCGGGTCTATCTTCCATCATATTAATCTTCCAACACTTAGTTATTTTCATTGCCTTTTATTTTACTTTGCATCTTTATCATAAAAATACCAAAAATATTATCTTATCATATCTATCAGATCTCACTCTCGTAAGTGACCGTGTAGGGATTGAGAACCCCTTATTGCGTTGGTTGCGAGGATTTATTTGTTTTGTGTAGGTGCGAGGGACTCGCGCGTAGCCTCCTACTGGATTGATACCTTGGTTCTCAAAAACTGAGGGAAATACTTACGCTACTTTGCTTCATCACCCTTTCCTTTTCAAGGGAAAACCAATGCAGTGCTCAAGAGGTAGCAAGAAGGATTTCTGGCGCCATTGCCGGGGAGGTCTACGCAAAAGTCAACATACCAAGTACCCATCACAACCCTTATCTCCCACATTACATTATTTCCCATTTGCCTCTCGTTTTCCTCTCCCCCACTTCACCCTTGCTGTTTTATGCGCCCTCTCTCTCTATCCTCCCTCTCTTTCTCTATTCGCCTCTTTTTCGCCCGTTCCTCATTTGCTTGTGTGTTGGATTGCTTGCTTGTCACGATGGCTCAACATAACACTAAATTGTGTGACTTTACCAATACCAACAACAACGATATTATTAGCACTCCGATTGCTCCTCTTATCGATGCTGAATCTTGTGAAATCAATGCTGCCTTGCTGAATCTTGTCATGAAAGATCCGTTTTCCGGCCTTCCTAGTGAAGATGCCGCTACCCATCTTAATAGCTTCATTGATTTGTGTGATATGAAAAAGAAGAAATATGTGCACAATGATATTGTTAAATTGAAGCTATTTCCTTTTTCGCTTAGAGATCGTGCTAAAGCTTGGTTTTCGTCTTTGCCTAAAAATAGTATTGATTCTTGGAATAAGTGCAAAGATGCTTTTATCTCTAAGTATTTTCCTCCCGCTAAGATCATCTCTCTTCGAAACGATATTAGGAATTTTAAGCAACTTGATCATGAACATGTTGCACAAGCTTGGGAGAGGATGAAATTAATGATAGGTAATTGCCCAACACATGGTTTGAATTTGTGGATGATTATACAAAAAATTTATGCCGGATTGAATTTTGCTTCTAGAAATATTTTAGATTCAGCCGCGGGAGGCACTTTTATGGAAATCACTTTAGGAGAAGCTATTAAACTCCTAGATAATATTATGGTTAATTATTCTCAATGGCACACTGAAAGATCTACTAATAAAAAAGTGCATGCGATAGAAGAAATTAATGTTTTGAGTGGAAAGTTGGATGAACTTATGAAATTATTTGCTACTAAGATTGTTTCTTCTGATCCTAATGATATGCCTTTGTCTACTTTGATTGAGAATAATAATGAATCTATGGATGTGAATTTTGTTGGTAGGAATAATTTTGGTAACAACGCGTATAGAGGAAACTTTAATCCTAGGCCTTATCCTAGTAATTCCTCTAATAATTATGGTAATTACTACAACAATTCATATGGAAATTTTAATAAGATGCCCTCTGAATTTGAGACTAGTGTTAAGGAATTAATGAATTCACAAAAGAATTTCAATGCTATGCTTGAAGAGAAATTGCTTAAAGTTGATGATTTGGCTAGGAACATTGATAGAATTTCTCTTGATGTTGATTCTTTAAAACTTAGATCTATTCCTCCTAAGCATGATATCAATGAGTCTCTCAAAGCCATGAGAATTTCCATTGATGAGTGCAAAGAAAGAACCGCTAGGATGCGTGCTAAGAAAGATTCCTTTATAAGAGCGTGTTCCTCTAGTTCCTTTGAAAATAAAGATGAAGATCTAAAAGTTATTGATGTGTCCCCTATTAAATCTTTGTTTTGCAATATGAATCTTGATAATGAGGGACTAAATATGATCCACCTTCACCTAGAAGGCGTTCCAAAAATTCAGAGTTTTTTTGATCTTGATGCTAAATTTGATAAAAGTGGGATTGAAGAGATCAAAACTCTAGATGTTTATGAACCTATTATTTTGTATTTCAAGGAATTTAATTATGATAGCTTCTCTTTGATAGATTGTATTCCCTTGTTGCAATCCGTGCTAAATTCTCCCCATGCTTATAGTCAAACTAAAGCTTTTACCAAACATATCGTTGATGCTTTGATGCAATCTTATGAAGAAAAACTTGAGTTGGAAGTTTCTATCCCTAGAAAACTTTATGATGAGTGGGAACCAACTATTAAAATTAAAATTAAAGATCATGAATGCTATGCTTTGTGTGATTTGGGTGCTAGTGTTTCCACTATTCCAAAGACTTTGTGTGATTTGTTAGGTTTCCGTGATTGTAGTGATTGCTCTTTAAACTTGCACCTTGCGGATTCCACTATTAAGAAACCTATGGGAAGAATCAATGATGTTCTTATTTTTGCAAATAGGAACTATGTGCCCGTAGATTTTATTGTTCTTGACATAGATTGCAATCCTTCATGTCCTATTATTCTTGGTAGACCTTTCCTTAGAACGATTGGTGCAATTATTGATATGAAGGAAGGAAATATTAGATTCCAATTTCCGTTAAGGAAAGGCATGGAACACTTTCCTAGAAATAAAATTAAATTACCTTATGAATCTATTATAAGATGGCAATGCATAGATCTATCCTTGCTTTTTATGCCTAGCTAGGGGCGTTAAACAATAGCGCTTGTTGGGAGGCAAACCAATTTTATTTTTATTCCTTGCTTTTTGCTCCTGTTTAGTAATAAATAAATAATTTATCTAGCCTCTACTTTGGTTGTGTTTTTTTGTTTAATTAGTGTTTGCGCCAAGTAGAACCGTTGGGAAGACTTGGGGAAAGTCTTGTTAATCTTGCTGTAAAAAATAGAAACTTTTGCGCTCACGAGAACTGCTGCCATTTTTATTTGGAACGTGCTATTTAGTTAATTCTTTTTTAAGATGATTAATAGATAAATTACTCACGTCCAGCATTTTATTTTAGAATTTTTGGGGTTCCAGATCTTGCGCTAGCTACAGATTACTACAGAATGTTCTGTTTTTGACAGGTTCTGTTTTTCGTGTGTTGTTTGCTTATTTTGATGAATCTATGGCTAGTAAAATAGTTTATAAACCATAGAGAAGTTGCAATACAGTAGGTTTAACACCAATATAAATAAAGAATGAGTTCATTACAGTACCTTGAAGTGGTCTTTTGTTTTCTTTCGCTAACGGAGCTCACGAGATTTTCTACTTTAAGTTTTGTGTTGTGAAGTTTTCAAGTTTTGGGTAAGGATTTGATGGATTATGGAACAAGGAGTGGCAAGAGCCTAAGCTTGGGGATGCCCATGTCACTCCCATGATAATCTAAGGACACCGAAAAGGCAAATCTAGGGGATACCCCGGAAGGTATCCCCTTTTTCGTCTACTTCCATCGGTAACTATACTTGGAGCTATATTTTTATTCACCACATGATATGTGTTTTGCTTGGAGCGTCTTGTATGATTTGAGTCTTTGCTTTTTAGTTACCACAATCATCTTTGTTTTACACACCTTTTGAGAGAGACACACATGATTCGGAAATTATTAGAATACTCTATGTGCTTCACTTATATCTTTTGAGTTATATAGTTTTGCCCTAGTACTTCACTTATATCTTTTAGAGCACGGTGGTGGATTTGTTTTATAGAAACTATTGATCTCTCATGCTTCACTTAGATTATTTTGAGAGTCTTAAATTGCATGGTAATTTGCTTAAATAATCCTAATATGCTAGGTATTCAAGATTAGTAAAAACTTTCTTATGAGTGTTTTGAATACTAAGAGAAGTTTGATGCTTGATGATTGTTTTGAGATATGGAGGTAGTGATATTAAAGTTGTGCTAGTTGAGTAGTTGTGAATTTGAGAAATACTTGTGTTGAAGTTTGCAAGTCCCGTAGCATGGACGTTCGGTAAACGTTATGTAACAAATTTGAAACATGAGGTGTTCTTTGATTGTCCTCCTTATGAGTGGCGGTCGGGGACGAGCGATGGTCTTTTCCTACCAACCTATCCCCCTAGGAGCATGCACGTAGTGATTGGTTTTTGATGACTTGTAGATTTTTGCAATAAGTATGTGAGTTCTTTATGACTAATGTTGAGTCCATGGATTATACGCAATCTCACCTTTCCATCATTGCTAGCCTCTTCGGTACCGTGCATTGCCCTTTCTCACATTGAGAGTTGGTGCAAAATTTGCCGGTGCATCCAAACCCCTTGATATGACACGCTCTTTCACACATAAACCTCCTTATATCTTCCTCAAAACAGCCACCATACCTACCTATTATGGCATTTCCATAGCCATTCCGAGATATATTGCCATGCAACTTTCCACCATCCCGTTTATCATGACACGTTCATCATTGTCATATTGTTTAGCATGATCATGTAGTTGACATAGTATTTGTGGCAAAGCCACCGTTCATAATTCTTTCATACATGTCACTCTTGGTTCATTGCATATCCCGGTACACCGCCGGAGGCATTCATATAGAGTCATATCTTGTTCTAGTATCGAGTTGTAATCATTGAGTTGTAAATAAATAGAAGTGTGATGATCATAATTTAATAGAACATTGTCCCAATAAAAAAAGAAATGAAAAGGGACAATGCTACTATCCTTTTTTCCACACTTGTGCTTCAAAGTAGCACCATGATCTTCATGATAGAGAGTCTCTTGTTTTGTCACTTTCATATACTTGTGGGAATTTTTCATTATAGAACTTGGCTTGTATATTCCAACAATGGGCCTTCTCAAGTGCCCTAGGTCTTCATGAGCAAGCAAGTTGGATGCACACCCACTAGTTTCTTTTGTTGGGCTTTCATACATTTATAGCTCTAGTGCATCCGTTGCATGGCAATCCCTACTCCTTGCATTAACATCAATTGATGGGCATCTCCATAGCTCATTGATTAGCCTCGTTGATGTGAGACTTTCTCCTTTTTTGTCTTCTCCACATAACCCCCATCATTATACTCTATTCCACCCATAGTGCTATATCCATGGCTCACGCTCATGTATTGCGTGAAGGTTTATAAAGTTTGAGATTACTAAAGTATGAAACAATTTCTTGGCTTGTCATCGGGGTTGTGCATGATGAGAGCATTCTTGTGTGACGAAAATGGAGCATGACTAAACTATATGATTTTGTAGGGATGAACTTTCTTTGGCCATGTTATTTTAAGAAGACATAATTGCTTAGTTAGTATACTTGAAGTATTATTATTTCTATGTCAATATTAAACTTTTATCTTGAATCTTTCGGATCTGAATATTCATGCCACAATTAAGAAGAATTACATTGAAATTATGCCTAGTTGCATTCCACATCAAAAATTCTGTTTTTATCATTTACCTACTCGAGGACAAGCAGGAATTAAGGTTGGGGGTGCTTGATACGTCGCTAATGTATCTATAATTTTTGATTGCTCCATGCTATATTATCTTCTGTTTTGGACATTATTGGGCTTTATTATTCACTTTTATATTATTTTGGGGACTAACCTATTAACCGGAGGCCCAGCCGAGAATTGCTGTTTTTTTGCCTATTTTAGAGTTTCGCAGAAAAAGAATATCAAACGGAGTCCAAACGGAATGAAACCTTCGGGAACGTGATTTTCGGAACGAACATGATCTAGGAGACTTGGACCCTACGTCAAGCAACCAACGGGGAAGGCACGAGGTAGGGGGGCGCCTACCCCCCCTAGGCGCGCCCTCCACCCTCATGGGCCCCCTATTGCTCCACCAACGTACTCCTTCCTCCTATATATACCTACGTACCCCCAAACGATCAAAAAAAGGAGCCAAAACCCTAATTCCACCGTCGTAACTTTCTGTATCCACGAGATCCCATCTTGGGGCCTGTTCCGGAGCTCCGCCGGAGGGGGCATCGATCACGGAGGGCTTCTACATAAACACCATAGCCTCTCCGATGATGTGTGAGTAGTTTACCTCAGACCTTCGGGTCCATAGTTATTAGCTAGATGGCTTCTTCTCTCTTTTTGGATCTCAATACAATGTTCTCCCCCTCTCTCGTGGAGATCTATTCGATGTAATATTCTTTTGCGGTGTGTTTGTTGAGACCGATGAATTGTGGGTTTATGATCAAGTTTATCTATGAACAATTTTTGGATTTTCTGAATTCTTTTATGTATGATTGGTTATCTTTGCAAGTCTCTTCGAATTACCAGTTTGGTTTGGCCTACTAGATTGATCTTTCTTGCAATGGGAGAAGTGTTAGCTTTGGGTTCAATCTTGCAGTGTCCTTTCCCAATGACAGTATGGGCAGCAAGGCACGTATTGTATTGTTGCCATCGAGGATAACAAGATGGGTTTTTTATCATATTGCATGAATTTATCCCTCTACATCATGTCATCTTTCTTAAAGCGTTACTCTGTTCTTATGAACTTAATACTCTAGATGCATGCTGGATAGCGGTCGATGTGTGGAGTAATAGTAGTAGATGAAGGCAGGAGTCGGTCTACTTGTCTCGGACGTGATGCCTATATACATGATCATACCTAGATATTCTCATAACTATGCTCAATTATGTCAATTGCTCAACAGTAATTTGTTCACCCACCATAAAATACTTATGATCTTGAGAGAAGCCACTAGTGAAACCTATGGGCCCCCGGTCTATCTTCCATCATATTAATCTTCCAATCCTTAGTTATTTTCTTTGCCTTTTATTTTACTTTGCATCTTTATCATAAAAATACCAAAAATATTATCTTATCATATCTATCAGATCTCACTCTCGTAGGTGACCGTGTAGGGATTGACAACCCCTTATCGTGTTGGTTGCGAGGATTTATTTGTTTTGTGTAGGTGCGAGGGACTCACGCGTAGCCTCCTACTGGATTGATACCTTGGTTCTCAAAAACTGAGGGAAATACTTACACTACTTTGTTGCATCACCCTTTCCTCTTCAAGGGAAAACCAACGCAGTGCTCAAGAGGTAGCATTCATTGATCATATTTTAGTATATTCAAAGAATGAAGAGGAACATAAGGAGCATTTGCGGTTAGTTCTCGAGAAACTTAGGGAACATCAGTTATATGCCAAGTTTAGTAAATGTGAGTTTTGGTTGAAGGAGGTTGGATTTCTTGGACATGTTATATCAGGAGAAGGTATAGCAATGGACCCTACCAAGGTTAAATCAGTCACTGAGTGGTTGGCACCCACTTCAGTTGGAGAGATCCGCATTTTTCTTGGACTCGTGGGATACTACCGAAAATTTATTGAGAATTTCTCTAAGATTGTGAAATCTATGACGGCATTGTTGAAGAAGGACACCAAGTTCCATTGGACTAAGGAATGTGAGGCAAGTTTCCAGGAGTTGAAGAAATGTTTGACTACAGCCCCAGTGTTGATTCTGCCGGATATACGCAAGGATTTCCAAGTGTAATGCGACGCCTCTCGCCTAGGACTTGGAGGAATACTTATGCAATACGGAAGAGTTGTTTCATATGCCTCACGACAACTTCGACCGCATGAGTTGAATTATGCCACACATGACTTGGAGTTGGCAGCCGTAGTGCATGCACTCAAGACCTGGAGACATTTTCTTATTGGGAACCATTGTGATGTGTACACGGATCATAAGAGTTTGAAGTACATTTTCACACAGAAGGAGTTGAACCTCAGGCAAAGGAGATGGTTGGAGCTTATAAAGGATTATGATATGAAGTTGCACTATCATCCGGGAAAGGCCAATGTCGTAGCAAACGCTTTGAGCCGAAAGAGTTATGCCAATACCTTAGTAACAGGAGGATTGCCAAAGGAGTTAGGAGAAGATTTCAGGGAACTATGTTTAGAGATTGTTCCCAAAGGTTTTGTTACAACCATGGAAGTTCAGTCGACATTGTTGGGAAAGATTCGAGAAGCCCAGAAGGATGACAAAGAAATTATCGAGATAAAGGAGAAGATGTGTGAAGGCAAAGCCAAAGGTTTTCGTGAGGATGAGCACGTTACCTTGTGGTTTGAGGACCGTATTTTTGTGCCCAATAATGCCGAGATTAGGAAGTTGATATTACAGGAAGCTCACGACTCACCATACTCGATACACCCCAGAAACACCAAGATGTATTTGGATTTGAAGGAGTGTTTCTGGTGGACTGGAATGAAGAAGGATATTGCCGAGTATGTAGCCGTATGTGATGTATGTCAGAGAGTGAAGGCAGAGCATCAGAAGCCAGCAGGATTACTACAGCCTATGCCGATACCCGAATGGAAGTGGGATAAGCTTGGCATGGATTTTATCACCGGATTACCCAGGACCCGATCGGGGTATGATTCTATCTAGGTAGTAGTGGACTGCTTGACCAAAGTAGCTCACTTTATCCTAGTGAAAACCACATATACAAGTGCCAAGTTGGCCAAGATATATATGACCAGGATTATATGTCTGCATGAAGTTCCAAGGACCATCGTATCAGACAGAGGAACATAGTTTACTTCAAAGTTTTGGCACCAAGTGCACCAAACTTTGGGAACCAGGCTGGAGTTCAGTACAGCTTTTCACCCATAGACAGATGGACAGACTGAGAGAGTCAATCAGATTTTGGAGGACATGCTAAGAGCTTGTGCACTAGACTACGGGTCTAGTTGGGATGATAATTTACCCTACGCGGAGTTCTCGTACAATAACAGCTACCAGGCCAGTTTGAAGATGGCACCGTTTGAAGCCCTGTACGGAAGAAGATGCCAAACACCGTTGATGTGGGATGAAGTTGGAGACCATCAGTTGTTTGGACCGGATTTGATTAAGGAGTTTGAGGAGAAGGTTAAGCTGATCCGAGATAGACTGAAGGTAGCTCAGTCCAGACAGAAGAGTTATGCAGACTCGAAACGCAAGGAGGTAGTCTATGAAATCGGAGACAGAGCATATCTGCGAGTATCACCTCTGCGAGGAGTTAAGCGTTTTGGAGTTAAGGGAAAATTAGCCCCGAGATTTGTAGGATCGTACCGTGTTCTGGAGCGCATGGGAGAGGTTGCCTACAAGTTGGAATTACCCAAAGGACTGTCAGGAGTTCATTATGTGTTTCACGTTTCCTAGTTAAAGAAGTGCCATGCTGAGATGGCAGATATTCCTCTGAGAGATACAGTGCCCCTGGAAGATATTCAGTTGGACAGTGATTTGACGTATGAGGAAAAACCAGTCAAGATTCTCGAGTTTGCCAGTTGAGTTACCTGTAGCAAGGTTATCAAGTTCTGCAAAGTTTAGTGGAGCCACCATACCGAGGATGAAGCCACCTCGGAAAGAGAGGATGATCTACGCAAAGACCACCCACACCTATTTTCTAGCCAACCCGAATCTCGAGGGCGAGATTCATCTTAAGGGGGGGTAGGTTTGTAACATCCCAAATTTTCAATTTGGAATGTTATACATAGGTCATTCATGCATATCACATTTTATTGCATTTCGTTTTGTGATCCTCGAAATCCTAAGCAACTCAAGGACCCTCAGAGAGAGTTGGGGATTTTCCCTCGTTCTCATATTTGAGTTTTATCAAATATTGGAACAAGGATCACTTTCGTTTTAATTATTTTTCTCTCCAAAAATATTTCATATCAAAATATAAGAGAGGAGATAATATAACTTCTCCAAAATAAATGAAATATTAGAGGAAAAATATTAAAATCAAATAAGTTATTTTATTTGGGTTTTATCGATATTTTATTTGAATTAGGGAAATATGCGTTTTTTAAAATTGCATTAGAGGCCCAAATAAATGTTCACCTTGTCCGGCGTATTTTTAGAGGACGGGGAAAATTTATTTCAGAATTTTTGGAGTCCGTTTAGTATTTCTTTTCTTTGTTTTTCTGCACGGAGAATTATTAAAAAAAGTCAACCGCCTTACCGGGCCATGTCCGACTAGGACACTGCACCCGACCGGCCTTTTTAAGGCCGAGGCCAGAGCCGCCCAGCCCCAAACCCTAGCGCCTCGCCCCACCTCGAAATCCGCGTCGCCGCCTGCCGCCGCCGCCGCCCTACCGCCGACCCCGCTCGCCGGAGTTTCCGCCGCTGCCGTCTCGCGTCCTGATGTAGCCGCCGGTTTTCGTTAGAAAACCATATGGTTTTTTAGAATCCGCGGTTTTTTTAAGATCGGTTTTTTTTTGGTTTAGTTTTTAGCGAACGCCTATTCGTACATTCGTTTTAACGAACGGTTTTCACCCGTTAACCGCAGACAACGAACATTCGCTCGTTAGCCTGTTCGTCAGTTTTCTTTTTCCAGGGTTTTTTCACGATTATTCTCGATCGTGATTTCTGCCCTATTCTTAGTTTTAGTTTATCTTTTCACTCGTTTATCGGAATCAGGCGATTCAAGCGCCTAGATCTTCGTCTCAAAGCCCTCTTTCTGTTTAACCAACTTAAACAAGATTTTCGTACTATAAAATTTGACTTTAGTCAGAATTAGTAATCGGATGTTGTTTCTTTCGCAGTTTCAGTTTTGTTGCTCCGTTTGATTTGTTTCTTTTTGCAAACTGGAGTTCTTCAGTTGAACTTTCCGGTTAGATCTTCTTATTTGAGTTTTGCTCGTGCATCCTTGCTTGATTGCTTATGTATGCTATTGTTTGTTTGCGATAGCACACCCGGAGTGCGAAGCGTGCTACTACGAGTCTTTAGGATTTGCAGATCATCAGCAAGGCAAGTAACACTTTGATCATACCCCTTTATCACCCAGTTTTTATGCATTAGTTTCAACCTTCACACATTGCATGAGTAGGATCTCTTAACATTTGGGTCTGGGAAGTAGATAATGAGGTAGAACCCATTACCTGTTTTATTATCAAACCCTTGGGAGTTACTTCTGTGTTATGCTTATATTGCTATGCTATGCTCATAGAAATGGATTGGGTTTGAGTGTATCCATAACAGATGTGAGTTGTTAATTAATGGTTCAACTTAAGGTGGAAACTATAATACACATCTAGGTGGATTTCTTGTGGGCACCTGGAGAATCCAGTGTTGTCCTAGGATATCTCGGAGTACCCGTGTGATCATCCTATGGTCCTCCACCCAGGCTCAAAGGGATCTTAAGACTATTCATGCTAGAAACTTCCGTGTGCAGCCACAAGCCATTATGGGCTCCGGCATAGTTGAGTAAGTTGCGTGAGTTCTTGAAGAGGTGGACTAGCAGATGTAGGGGATTGTAGGTGTACCGGTCCACCCGGAGTAGAGAGCAAATGCTTCTGAAAGATTGTGTCTCGGTCATCCGTTTCTCAAACACCATGTAGTGCAAGAAATCCAACGGAGGAGATCGAGTCTTGTGGGGAAAAGTGTGCAAACCTCTGCAGAGTGTATAAACTAATCATGGTTTACCGTGTCCCTGGTTATGGACATCTTGAGTATCTGGTTTATGGATTATCATATGGATCTCATCACTCTAAATTAGCTTGTTGGGTTGATAATTACTTTTAATTGGGATTGAGTTGGAGGAACCTTCTCAATGTTGTTCAACTACCATGATAGTTAAATAAAATATATTTCTTTTATTGTAGGGAAAAATTGGCTTTACGCAAAACATATTAACCTTACAGCCTCCACCAGCCATATATGCATGTAGTGATAGCATTTATTCTTTTCTTTTCTCTCATGTGTTACATTGCCAGCATATTCCATGTGCTGACCCATTTTCGGGCTGCAACGTATCATGTTGCAGACTTTTCAGACGAGGAGTAAGACGCGATAGTTCGTTTGTCATGCACTCAGCTATGCCATTGGAGTTGATGGACTCACTTTATCTTCCAAGCCTTCCACTGTTATCATATTAGATGGCCTTAAGCCATATTTATTGTAATAAGTTCTCTCTTGATACATTCGATGTAATAAGTGTGTGATTGCCACTCTGTTATAAATCCTTTGAGTACTGTGTGTGTCAGCATTACCGATCCAAGGATGACACTGAAGCACAGAGACTTGACCGTTTGAGGTCGGGTCGCTACAATTGTTGTTCCATTGCTTGTGTTCTTACTTTGGGTAGAGCCGGGAAACGAGTACATGAACGAGGAACCTGTTGAGTACGCTAACAAGGATCAAGCTTTCGACAACTCTGAGAAATTTGCAGGCAAGATGACCATACCCTCAAAATCACTTCTATCTTTGCTTGCTAGTTGTTCGTTCTATCGCTATGTCGCTCTACCTACCACTTGCTATATCATGCCTCCCATGTTGCCATGTCAAGCCTCTAACCCACCTTCCTAGCAAACCGTTGTTTGGCTATGTTACCGCTTTTGCTCAGCCCCTCTTATAGCGTTGCTAGTTGCAGGTGAAGTTGAAGTTTGTTCCATGTTGGAACATGGATATGTTGGGATATCACAATATCTCTTATTTAATTTAATGCATCTATATACTTGGTAAAGGGTGGAAGGCTCGGCCTTTTGCCTGGTGTTTTGTTCCACTCTTGCCGCCCTAGTTTCCGTCATACCGGTGTGATGTTCCTTGATTTTGTGTTCCTTACGAGGTTGGGTGTTATGGGAACCCCTTGACAGTTCGCTTTGAATAAAACTCCTCCAGGAAGGCCCAACCTTGGTTTTAACATTTTCCACCTAAGCCTTTTCCCTTGGGTTTTCGCGAGCCTGAGGGTCATCTTTATTTTAAACCCCCAGGCCAGTGCTCCTCTGAGTGTTGGTCCAAACTAGAGCACCGTGCGGGACCGTCCCTTGGCAACTTGGGTTATGTTGGTACCTGTATGCTTAGCTTATCCGGTGTGCCCTGAGAACGAGATATGTGCAGCTCCTATCGGGATTTGTCGGCATAGTCGGGTGGTCTTGCTGGTCTTGTTTTACCATTGATGAAATGTCTTGTAACTGGTGTTCCGAGACTGATCGGGTCTTTTCGGGAGAAGGAATATCCTTCGTTGACCGTGAGAGCTTGTGATGGGCTAAGTTGGGACACCCCTGCAGGGTATAAACTTTCGAGAGCCGTGCCCGCGGTTATGTGGCAGATGGGAATTTGTTAATATCCGGTTGTAGAGAACTTGACACTTGACTTAATTAAAATGCATCAACCGCGTGTGTAGCCGTGATGGTCTCTTTTCGGCGGAGTCCGGGAAGAGAACATGGTCTTGTGTTATGCTTGAACGTAAGTAGTTTTCAGGATCACTTCTAGCTTGTCGACCATTGCATTGCTTATCTTCTCGCTCTTATTTGCGTATGTTAGCCACCATATCTGCTTAGTGTTTGTTGCAGCTCCACCTCACTACCTTCTCCAACCCATAAGCTTAAATAGTCTTGATCTCGCGGGTGTGAGATTGCTGAGTCCTCGTGACTCACGGATAATTCCAAACAGTTGCAGGTGCCGAGGATACCAGTGCAGGTGACGATACCGAACTCAAGTGGGAGTTCGACGAGGATTTGGGCCGTTACTATGTTTCTTTTCCTGATGATCAGTAGTGGAGCCCAATTGGGACGATCGGGGATCTAGCATTAGGGGTTGTCTTCCTTTATTTTGGTTCCGTAGTCGGACCTTTGTGTGTATTTCGATGATGTATGAAATATTTATGTATTGTGTGAAGTGACGATTGTAAGCCAACTCTTTATCCCTTTCTATTCAGTACTTGGGATTGTGTGAAGATTATCCCTCTTGCGACAAAACTACCATGCGGCTATGCCTCTAAGTCGTGCCCCGACACGTGGGAGATATAGCCGCATTGTGGGTGTTACAGGCGCGCCCCCACCCTCGTGGTGGCATCGGGACTCTTCTAGCCCACCTCCGATACTCAGTGGTCTTCTTCTAGTCCAAGAATGATCTTCATGAAATTTCAGGTCAATTGGACTCCGTTTGGTTTTCCTTTTCTGCGATATCCAAAAACAACGAAAAAACAGAAACTGGCACTGGCACTGGGCTCTAGGTCAATAGGTTAGTCCCAAAAATTATGTAAAATAACATATAAATGCATATAAAACATCCAAGGTTGATAATATAATAGCATGGAACAATAAAAAATTATAGATACGTTGGAGACGTATCAAGCATCCCCAAGCTTAATTCTTGCTCGTCCTCGAGTAGGTAAATGATTAAAACAAATTTTTTGATGTGGAATGAGTGGAATTTTTCATATACTAGTGGGAATTTTTCATATACTAGTGGGAATTTTTCATATACCAGTGGGAATTTTTACTCGAGTAGGTAAATTCCACTCATTTTGAGAAGACATAATTGCTTAGTTAGTATGCTTGAAGTATTATCATTTTTATGTCAATATGAACTTTTGTCTTGAATCTTTCGGATCTGAATATTCATACCACAATTAAGAAGAATTACATTAAAATTATGCCAAGTGGCACTCCGCATCAAAAAAATCTGTTTTTATCATTTACCTACTCGAGGAGGAGCAGGAATTAAGCTTAGGGATGCTTGATACGTCTCCAACGTATCTATAATTTTTGATTCCTCCATGCTATATTATCTATTGTTTTAGACATTATTGGGCTTTATTTTCCAGTTTTATATTACTTTTGGGACTAACCTATTAACCGGAGGCCCTGCCCAGAATTGATGTTTTTTGCCTGTTTTAGGGTTACGAAGAAAAGGAATATCAAACGGAGTCCAAATGGAATGAAACCTTCGGAAACGTGATTTTCTCATCAGATAAGATGTAGGAGACTTGGACCCTCCATCAAGAAAGCCACGAGGTGGTCACGAGGGTAGGGGCGCGCCACCTGCCTCGTGGGCCCCACGAAGCTCCACCGACATACTTCTTCCTCCTATATATATCCACGTACCCCCAAACGATCGAGGACGGAGCCAAAAACCTAATTCCACCGCTGCAACTTTCTGTATGCACGAGATCCCATCTTGGGGCCTATTCCGGAGCTCCGCTGGAGGGGGCATCGATCACGGAGGGCTTCTACATCATCATCCAAGCCCCTCCAATGAAGTGTGAGTAGTTTACTTCAGACCTACGGGTCCATAGCTAGTAGCTAGATGGCTTCTTCTCTCTTTTTTGATCTCAATACAATGTTCTCCCCCCTCTCTTGTGGAGATCTATTCGATGTAATCTTCTTTTTGCAGTGTGTTTGTTGAGACCGATGAATTGTGGGTTTATGATCCAGTCTATCTATGAATAATATTTGTATCTTCTCTGAATTCTTTTATGTATGATTGGTTATCTTTGCAAGTCTCTTCGAATTATCAGTTTGGTTTGGCCTACTAGATTGGTTGTTCTTGCCATGGGAGAAGTGCTTAGCTTTGGGTTCAATCTTGCGGTGTCCTTTCCCAGTGATAGAAGGGGCAGCAAGGCACGTATTGTATTGTTGCCATCGAGGATAACAAGATGGGGTTTTTATCATATTGCATGAAATTATCCCTCTACATCATGTCATCTTGCTTAAGGCGTTACTCTGTTTTTAACTTAATACTCTACATGCATGCTGGATAGCGGTCGATGAGTGGAGTAATAGTAGTAGATGCAGAATTGTTTCGGTCTACTTGTCTCGGACGTGATGCCTATATACATGATCATACCTAGATATTCTCATAACTATGCTCAATTTTGTCAATTGCTCAACAGTAATTTGTTCACCCACCGTAGAATACTTATGCTCTTGAGAGAAACCACTAGTGAAACCTATGGCCCCCGGGTCTCTTTCTCATCATATCAATCTCCATCACTTTATTATTGCTTTGCTTTTACTTTTCTTTTACTTTATTTACTTTGCATCTCTATACCAAAAATACCAAAAATATTATTTATCATCTCTATCAGATCTCACTTTCGTAAGTGACCGTGAAGGGATTGACAACCCCTAAGCGCGTTGGTTGTGTTGAGCTATTGTTTTTGTGTAGGTACGAGGGACTCGAGCATAGCCTCCTACTAGATTGATACCTTGGTTCTCAAAAACTGAGGGAAATACTTACGCTACTTTGCTGCATCATCCCTTCTTCTTCGGGAAATCCAACGCAGTGCTCAGGAGGTAGCAATATGGTGGGTTTATGGTACCGGCGAAAGTTGCGCGGTACTACAAAGGCTAGCAATGGTGAAAGGGTGAGAGTGCGTATAATCCATGGACTCAACATTAGTCATAAAGAACTCACATACTTATTGCAAAAATCTATTAGTTATCAAAACAAAGTACTACGCGCATGCTCCTAGGGGGATAGATTGGTAGGAAAAGACCATTGCTCGTCCCCGAACGCCACTCATAAGGAAGACAATCAATAAATAAATCATGCTCCGACTTCATCACATAATGGTTCACCATACGTGCATGCTACAGGAATCGCAAACTTTAACACAAGTATCTCTCAAGTTCAGAACTACTCAACTAGCATGACTCTAATATCACCATCTTCATATCTCAAAACAATCATCAAGTATCAAACTTCTCATAATATTCAATGCACTTTATATGAAAGTTTTTATTATACCCATCTTGGATGCCCATCATATTAGGACTAAATTCATAACCAAAGCAAATTACCATGCTATTTAGGACTCTCAAAATAATATAAGTGAAGCATGAGAGTTCATCTATTTCTTCAAAATAAAACCACTGCCGTGCTCTAAAAAGATATAAGTGAAGCACTAGAGCAAATGACAAACTACTCCAAAAGATATAAGTGAAGATCAATGAGTAGTCGAATAATTATGCAACTATGTGAAGACTCTCTAACATTTAAGAATTTCAGATCTTGGTATATTATTCAAGCAGCAAGAAAAACAAAACAAAATGAAATGACGCTCCAAGCAAAACACATATCATGTGGTGAATTAAAATATAGCTCCAAGTGAAGTTACCGATAGATGAAGACAAAAGAGGGGATGCCATCCGGGGCATCCCCAAGCTTAGGCTCTTGGTTGTCCTTGAATGTTACCTTGGGTGCCTTGGGCATCCCCAATCTTAGGCTCTTGCCACTCCTTATTCCATAGTCCATCGAATCTTTACCCAAAACTTGAAAACTTCACAACACAAAACTTAACAGAAAACTCGTAAGCTCCGTTAGTATAAGAAAATCACCACTTTTGGTACTGTTGTGAACACATTCTAAATTCATATTGGTGTAATATATACTATATTACAACTTCTCTATGATTCATACCCTCCGATACTACTCATAGATTCATCAAAATAAGCAAACAACACAATGAAAACAGAGTCTGTCAAAAACAGAACAGTCTGTAGCAATCTGGAGGTTTCGAATACTTATGTAACCCCAAAAATTCTGAAATAAATTGGTGAACGTGAGTAATTTGTCTATTAATCATCTTCAAAAAGAATCAACCTAATCCCACTCTCCAGTAAACAATGGCAGCTAATATCGTGAGCGCTAAAGTTTCTGTTTTTACAGCAAGATCGCAAAGACTTCACCCAAGTCTTCCCAAAGGTTCTACTTGGCACAAACACTAATTAAATCATAAAAATACATCTAAACAGAGGCTATATGAATTATTTATTGCTAAACAGGAGCAAAAAGCAAGAAACAAAAATAAAATTGGGTTGCCTCCCAACAAGCGCTATCGTTTAACACCCCTAGCTAGGCATGATGATTTCAATGATGCTCACATAAAAGATAAGGATTGAAACATAAAGAGAGTGTCATGAAGAATATGACTAGCACATTTAAGTCTAACGCACTTCCTATGCATAGGTATTTTGTGAGAAAACAATTTATGGGAACAAGAATCAACTTGCATAGGGAGGTAAAGCAAGGATAACTTCAAGATTTTCAACACATAGAGAGGAAACTTGATATTATTGCAACTCCTACAAGCATATATTCCTCCCTCATAATAATTTTCAGTAGCATCATGAATGAATTCAACAATATAACTATCAGATAAAGCATTATTTTCATGAGCCACAAGCATAGAAATTTTACTACTCTCAACATAAGCAAAATTCTTCTAATTCGGAATAGTGGGAGTATCATAAGAAACTCGAATACCATAAATCGTTTCCACATTAAAAGAGTAATGTTCAGAAAAAGGGTAATCATAATCATGACAAGTTTTATAAATATAATCATCACTACTTTTTATAGCATAAGTGTCATCACAATAATCATCATAAATAGGAGGCATGCTATCATCATAACAAATTTGCTCATCAAAACTTGGAAGACTAAAAATATCATCTTCATTAAACATAGCATCCCCAAGCTTGGGACAAACATTAATTGCAGCAAATACATTCTCAAACATGTCATTCTCATCAAACATAGCATCCCCAAGCTTGGGCCTTTTCATATCATAAGCATAATCACTCTCATCATTGATAGTATGGATAGCACCAATAGTATAACAATTATCATCATCATAATGAGTAATAGGAGCAACATCATTTGGGAGGGATACATTTTTACCTTTGATTCTCCGTCTTTTCTTTCTCTGCTTCACATCATGTGTGGGTTTAATCCTCTTTTCGGAGCTCCTTATTAATGAGATTGGTTGAATAGAAGGCTCCTCCTCATTACCTGATTCATCATAAGAAATAATAGGGGGATATTGGGAAGTCTCTTCCCTTTCATTAGTATTCTCTTCATCTTCTATTTGTTTTCTTGTCTTTATGTAATTGGCAATATAATTATTTTCAATACAATTCACCGCACAATACATATAAATTTCCTCTAGATCAAAATCAAGAACTTTATCAAGGGCAAATTCTGGAATATCCTTAGTTATATGTTTCATTTCTTCATAACCCGGAACCAAACTAAGTTCATTATGATGCGCGAGGGAAATCAAGTCATAACAATTTTTGGACACGATTTGATCATGAAACAATTTGCATTGGATATTTAAATGACCACGTTCATTGCAAAGTTCACAAGGATGGCTAAGAAAATTTAAATTTTCAGCACAAACATCTAGCCTTTCTTGCAACCATTTAGTTTCTAAATACTTATGCCTCTTGCAAAATCTATCTTCCCTATTTGGTGTGTACATGCAAACTCTGTGCACTTCCACAAAAATTGACATGATTATAAGAGACATTTTCATCATGACTAGTGCAATCATCATTAGTACTATGGGTATTCAAAGAGTTCATACTAAAAACGTTGCCATCATGCTCATCATTCAGAGATTTAGTGCCAAACATTTTAATGCATTCTTCTTCTAGCATTTTGGCACAATTGTCGGTATCCTTATTGTCATGAAAGATATTAAAAAGATGAAGCATATGAGGTACCCTCAATTCCATTTTTTTGTAGTTTTCTTTTATAAACTAAACTAGTGATAAAACAAGAAACTAAAAGATTCGATTGCAAGATCTAAAGATATACCTTCAAGCACTAACCTCCCCGGCTACGGCGCCAAAAAAGAGCTTGATGTCTACTACACAACCTTCTTCTTGTAGACGTTGTTGGGCCTCCAAGTGCAGAGGTTTGTAGGACAGTAGAAAATTTCCCTCAAGTGGATGACCTAAGGTTTATCAATCCGTGGGAGGCATAGGATGAAGATGGTCTCTCTCAAACAACCCTGCAACCAAATAACAAAGAGGATCTTGTGTCCCCAACACACCCAATACAATGGTAAATTGTATAGGTGCACTAGTTCGGCGAAGAGATGCTGATACAAGTGCAATATGGATGGTAGATATAGGTTTTTGTAATCTGAAAATATAAAAACAGCAAGGTAACTAATGATAAAAGTGAGCATAAATGGTATTGCAATGCTAGGAAACAAGGCCTAGGGTTCATACTTTCACTAGTGCAAGTTCTCTCAACAATAATAACATAATTGGATCATATAACTATCCCTCAAAATGCAACAAAGAGTCACTCCAAAGTCACTAATAGCGAAGAACAAACGAAGAGATTATTGCAGGGTACGAAACCACCTCAAAGTTATTCTTTTTGATCGATCTATTCAAGAGTCCGTAGTAAAATAACACGAAGCTATTCTTTCCGTTCGATCTATCATAGAGTTCGTACTAGAATAACACCTTAAGACACAAATCAACCAAAACCCTAATGTCACCTAGATACTCCAATGTCACCTCAAGTATCCGTGGGTATGATTATATGATATGCATCACACAATCTCAGATTCATCTATTCAACCAACACAAAGAACTTCAAAGAGTGCCCCAAAGTTTCTACCGGAGAGTCCCAACCCCTATGCATAAGTTCACGAGGTCACGAAACTCGCAAGTTGATCACCAAAACATACATCAAGTGGATCAAGTGATATCCCATTGTCACCACAAATAAGCACATGCAAGACATACATCAAGTGTTCTCAAATCCTTAAAGACTCAGTCCGATAAGATAACTTCAAAGGGAAAACTCAATCCATCACAATAGAGTAGAGGGGGAGAAACATCATAAGATCCAACTATAATAGCAAAGCTCGCGGTACATCAAGATAGTGCCGAATCAAGAACACGAGAGAGAGAGGGAGAGAGAGAGAGAGAGATCAAACACATAGCTACAGGTACATACCCTCAACCCCGAGGATGGACTACTCCCTCCTCGTCATGGAGAACGCCGGGATGATGAAGATGGCCACCAGAGCGGGATTCCCCCCTCCGGTAGGGTGCCGGAACGGGTCTAGATTGGTTTTCGGTGGCTACAGAGGCTTGCGGCGGCGGAACTCCCGGTCTAGCTTTCTTTCTGGGAGTTTTGAGTTATATAAGAGGTGTTGGAGTCGAGGACAAGTCAGGGTGGTCCCCGAGGTGGCCACGGGGCAGGGGGCGCGCCCCCCACCCTCGTGGTGGCCTCGGGACTCTTCTGGCCCACCTCCGATACTCCGTGGGCTTCTTCTGGTCCAAAAATGATCTTCGTGAAATTTCAGGTCAATTGGACTCCGTTTGGTTTTACTTTTCCGCGATACCCAAAAACAACAAAAAAACAGAAACTGGCACTGGGCTCTAGGTTAATAGGTTAGTCCTAAAAATCATATAAAATAGCATATACATGCATATAAAACATCCAAGGTTGATAATATAATAACATGGAACAATCAAAAATTATAGATACATTGGAGATGTATCAGTAGGGGTCGCGGGAAGCTCGGTGGCCACGAAGATGACGAAGGCCATGGCGTCGACGGTTGCGTACAGGGGCCTCTCCAAATCAAGGAGGAGAGCGAGGGGGAGGGGAAAACTAGGGCTAGGGTTCGAGGAGGGAGAGAGGGGCGTCGAGGGAGGGCTCTTATCCAGCTCCTCGACCGCGGGATGGGCGGCAGGCCGGCAGCGCGACATCAAAGGCCCAGTGCGTCCACGGGAACGAGGTGAACAAGAGGTAGGAGGAGGCGCGATTGGGCTGGGTCGAAAGCACTGTGGTCATCAAAGGCCCAGTTGCACAGCAGTTAGCTAGGCCATTTTCTATTTTCCCTTTTATGTATTTAAGTTAGCTATTGTTTCGTATTAATTTGAGTGACAAAATGAATTTAGTCTAACTTGAAATCTGGCACACAATTCAAGAACAATATTGTGGTGTTGCATAAAAAGTTTTAGAGCCAATGGAATTGTTCAAGCATTTTTAGAAATTGAATATGTCAACTAATATGTTGTTGGACCACTTTATATTTTCCTAGGAATTAAATGGTGAACCAATTGATGTTGATTTTACATGATAATTAGCTAGTAAATATTTTCAACCCAGCAAACATTTTTTGTCTTTTAATTTTTTGAAGAAAATAATTTGACATGCAATTTGAATTTGAATTTGAGTTTGGTTTTGGACAAGTGGAAGATTGACTGAGTGATCATGGTAACATGGCCACTGTTAGAGAGAGATCACTATAGTGTGATAGTGGGGATGTTACAAATCTCCTCCACTACAAGAAATCTCGTCCCGAGATTTAAGTGGGGAAGTGAAGGGTAATTCGAGAGAACTGACCCTTGATATGGTTAATTATTTGGTGAACATTTCAGGAAATGTGGCAGAATTATTTCTTGAGTTGAAACTTAGGAGACATCAAGAGCAAAGTATGATGGTACAATAAAAAGTTTTCAAGCGAATGGACATCTGATTGATACCTGAACAGAGTGTGTAAAGGGGTTCAGAGCATCGGGAATAGATCATCTCTCGGAGGTGGCTCGTGATAACACACAAATCCAAGGGCATGGGATACTTCACAATCAAGGTTGTACAGGAGAGTCAGGTTCCGATCCTGTGGAACTGTGATGAAAGTCGATCGATAGTAGGGAGGATGGTGACGTCTTACTGGCCACGACAACAAGGTATGTCAGAGGATAGTCTGTCAATTATGTCGGTAACAACATCGGTACCATGGCGAGGGACGAAGAGAACCATTTTCCTGCTCGTTAATTTGAGGCGGACCAATAAGCAAAGTTCGTGTCCATCGGTGATACCGAAATGTCAGCAACATTAGTAACAGGGTCTCACTGACAAGGTTGTACCCCAGGGTGTTTTATAAGGAGGGATTTATTTCTACTTATATCATATAGATCACAAGAAAGGTTAAACACACCAATGGATAGGAAAAAATATGATTACCAGATCAAACAGTCCAATGGAAAGGAAGATGTGTTTACACATAAGAGTTGGGAGTATATCCTTCCCAAGGAAAAGTAGAGCAGGATATACATGATAGGGCCGAAAGTTCAAAAGCATTTAGATAATGGGGCGAGGGAAGAATCATGATATTACCCATACAACGGTGTGAGGGTAATTGAACGAGAAACATTTTGTATTATGCTTCCGATGTTCTTGTTGATATTCGGAATAACACAGTCATGCTTCGATGCAGCAATCATATGGTGTCAATTAAATATTGGGTTCAAAGATCTCAAGAGATACCGAGAAACAATTCCAAGATTATCTCAGAACGTAAGGAATAACCAAGCACAACCAGGTCTATGTTGGCAGAAAGTCAAGATGTCATCGATGATATCACATATCATCGAGGGGCAGGGATGGTATTTCTAGCCATGAATTCAGTTGACATCTCTAAAGAAGCCAAAGTGTTGATGGTGATCATGATAAATTTTGTCGGGAGACTCTATGAAGATGCCATCAAGCAGAAAAGGAAGGATGAAATGAAAGCCTATCAGACCCACAGATTCAACACAAGCTCGAAGTCAAGCTTGTTGTTCGAGGTGAAATGATAAGATGAGGAAGATCTGTTGGGGAACGTAGTAATTTCAAAATTTTCCTATCACACGCAAGATCATGGTGATGCATAGCAACGAGAGGGGAGAGTGCTGTCCACGTACCCTCATAGACCGAAAGAGGAAGCGTTAGCACAACGCGGTTGATGTAGTCGTACGTCTTCACGATTCGACCGATCCAAGTACCGAACGCACGGCACCTCCGAGTTTAGCACACGTTCAGCTCGATGACGTCCCGCGAACTCCAATCCAGCAGAGCTTCACGGGAGAGTTCCTTCCGCACGATGGCGTGGTGACGGTGATGATGTTGCTACCGATGCAGGGCTTCGCCTAAGCACCGCTACGATATGACCGAGGTGGAATATGGTGGAGGGGGGACCGCACACGGCTAAGAGATCAAGAGATCAATTTTTATGTCTATGGGGTGCCCCCTGGCCACGTATATAAAGGAGTGGAGGAGGGGGGAGAGGGCCGGCCCCTATGGCGCGCCCTGGAGGAGTCCTACTCCCACCGGGAGTAGGATTCCCCCCTTTCCAAGTAGTAGGAGTAGGAGTCAAGGCAAGGGAAGAGAGAAGAGAAGGAAGGAGGGGGCGCAGCCCCTCCCCTTAGTCCAATTCGGACTAGGCCTTAGGGGGCGCCCAACCTCTCCTCTCTCTTTCCCCTAAAGCCCAATAAGGCCCATATACTCCCCGGAGAATTCCTGTAACTCTCCGGTACTCCGAAAAATACCCGAATCACTCAGAACCTTTCCGATGTTCGAATATAGTCGTCCAATATATCGATCTTTACGTCTCGGCCATTTTGAGACTCCTCGTCATGTCCCCGATCTCATCCGGGACTCCGAACTCCTTCGGTACATCAAAACACATAAACTCATAATATAACCGTCATCTAACTTTAAGCGTGCGGACCCTATGGGTTCGAGAACTATGTAGACATGACCGAGACACGTCTCTGGTCAATAACCAATAGCGGAACCTGGATGCTCATATTGGCTCCTACATATTCTACAAAGATCTTTATCGGTCAAACCGCATAACAACATACGTTGTTCCCTTTGTCATCGGTATGTTACTTGCCCGAGATTCGATCGTCGGTATCTCAATACCTAGTTCAATCTCGTTACCGGCAAGTCTCTTTACTCGTTCCGTAACACATCATCCCGCAACTAACTCATTAGTTGCAATGCTTGCAAGGCTTATAGTGATGTGCATTACCGAGAGGGCCCAAAGATACCTCTCCGACAATCGGAGTGACAAATCCTAATCTCGAAGTATGCCAACCCAACAAGTACCTTCGGAGACACCTGTAGAGCACCTTTATAATCACCCAGTTACGTTGTGACATTTGGTAGCACACAAAATGTTCCTCCGATAAACGGGAGTTGCATAATTTCATAGTCATAGGAACATGTATAAGTCATGAAGAAAGCAATAGCAACAAACTAAACAATCAAGTGCTATGCTAACGGAATGGGTCAAGTCAACCACATCGTTCTCTAATGATGTGATCCCGTTAATCAAATGACAACTCATGTCTATGGCTAGGAAACTTAACCATCTTTGATTCAACGAGCTAGTCAAGTAGAGGCATACTAGTGACATACTGTTTGTCTATGTATTCACACATGTATTATGTTTCCGGTTAATACAATTCTAGCATGAATAATAAACATTTATCATGATATAAGGAAATAAATAATAACTTTATTATTGCCTCTAGGGCATATTTCCTTCAGTCTGCCACTTGCACTAGAGTCAATAATCTAGTTCACATCGCCATGTGATTTAACATCAATAGTTCACATCACCATGTGATTAACACCCATAGTTCACATCGTCATGTGACCAACACCCAAAGGGTTTACTAGAGTCAATAATCTAGTTCACATTGCTATGTGATTAATACCAAAGAGTACTAAGGTGTGATCATGTTTTGCTTCTGAGGAAAGTTTAGTCAACGGGTCTGATACATTCAGATCCGTATGTATTTTGCAAATTTCTATGTCAACAATGCTCTGCACGGACATACTCTAGCTAATTGCTCCCACTTTCAATATGTATCCAAACTGAGACTTTGAGTCATCTGGATCAGTGTCAAAACTTGCATTGATGTAACCCTTTACGACGAACCTTTTGTCACCTCCATAATCAAGAAACATATTGTCGGTGTCAAAACCGGCGGATCTCGGGTAGGGGGTCCCGAACTGTGCGTCTAGGCTGGATGGTAACAGGAGGCAAGGGACGCGAAGTTTTACCCAGGTTCGGGCCCTCTCGATGGAGGTAAAACCCTACGTCCTGCTTGATTAATATTGATGATATGGGTAGTACAAGAGTAGATCTACCACGAGATCGTGGAGGCTAAACCCTAGAAGCTAGCCTACGGTATGATTGTTGATGTGTATGTTGTCCTATGGACTAAAACCCTCCGGTTTATATAGACACCGGATAGGGTTAGGGTTACATAGAGTCGGTTACAATGGCAGTAGATCTAAATATCCGCATCGCCAAGCTTGCCTTCCACGCCAAGGAAAGTCCCTTCCGGACACGGGACGGAGTCTTTAATCTTGTATCTTCATAGTCCAGGAGTCCGGCTGAAGGTATAGTTCGGCCATCCAAACACCCCCTAATCCAGGACTCCTCAGTAGCCCCTGAACCAGGCTTCAATGACGATGAGTCCGGCGCGTAGATTGTCTTCGGCATTGCAAGGCGGGTTCCTCCTCCAAGTACTTCATAGAAGATTTCGAACACAAAGATAGTGTCCGGCTCTGCAAAATAAGTTTCCACATATTGCCATAGAGAGAATAATATTTACACAAATCTAATCTGCTGACGTATTCTGTAGTGTGACATCACACCACGGCCAAGCTTTTATTCGAACCGTTTTACTGTCCCATCTCAGCGCATTATGCGAGGCGGTTTCCTTGGCACGTCTTGTTAAAGCAGAGATCGTGTCCCCTTATTCCTGGATTCTCATCAATACGGGCGTGGGTAACCCAACCGCTTCTAGGATTCCTAGATTATAGGCAAGCCCAAGCGGACACGGAGAGGTCGCTTGATATTCACCCTCTTTATAAAGGGACCAGGCTTTTATTTTTCCCTCCCGTGCTCAATCGAATCCTTCCCCCACCTCAAGCTCAAGCGCCCGAAGTTCAGGTCAGGTGCTCCGAACCTTCAGTCATGTCCGGATCTAGCCTTCAAAGCCGATGGGTGCCTTCCTCCGTCACGGAAGAAGACATCAAAAAGTTGAGGGAGGCCAAATATCTGACCGCCGAGATTTTGCATCGGCTGCCTCCCCGAGGGCAGGTCGTCCCTACCCCCGAACCCAACGAGAACATCGTGTTCGTTTCCCACTTCCTTCGAGGTCTAGGCCTTGCTCTGGATCCTTTTGTTAGGGGTTTGATGTTTTATTACGGGCTAGACTTCCATGATCTAGCTCCGGACTCCTTTCTTCAAATCACGACATTTATTGTCGTGTGTGAGGCCTTGCTCCGGGTTACCCCTCACTTTGGCTTGTGGCTCGAGACCTTTGAAGTGAAGCCGAAGATGGTCGAGGGGCAACATGCAGCGTGTGGAGATGCCTCAGTACGCAAGATGACGGGAGCTCCGTGGCCCAAAGGTTCCATCCCGGAGGTGTCTGAATTGTGGCAACAGGAGTGGTTCTATATCGCGCCTCCTAGAAGCGCCAAGTGGGCGGCCGCCCCTGTTTTCTGCTCGGGCTCTCCACCACAACTGATGTCATGGATCAGTAGGGGTCTGAGCTGGGGTCCTGCCAAGGATGTGCCTATACTGCAAAGCCGCATTCGAGATCTCTTCAATGGAGATTTCAGTTTGGTCGCGGTAGCACAAGTTATGCTGGTTCGCCAAGTCCAACCTTGCAAACGCCACCCCCTTCGATGTGGGAGTTCAATCCCAAGGGACCGCGTGTCATTAAAAATTTCCTCGGTTTAACGCACGAGGAGATGTACAAGTCATTCTTCGGACCTCAGGTAGAGTGTCCGGAAATCATCGAGGACGTGGGCCTGAGCAGTACCCACACCGCCGAACAGGTAAGGAATCTTCCGACCGAACATACTGTCTCTCATTTGTTACGAAGTTATTTCTGAGAATTCGCTTTCTGATCAGGACTGGCTAGCGACGGCAAAGTTGATTCGGTGTTCGCCCCCCTCCTTGAGGGTTTGGAAAATCCGGTCCTGGAAAAGATGCTCCAGATTGCACCTCGCCTAGAGCACTTGAGGAAAGATACTGCGGAGGATAGTAAGGGCGGACGCGGGCCCCCAATGCTGCCCATTCTAACCGAGGGAGCGGGCGTCTCCATGAAGGAAGACGACCGGAAGAGGAAAAGGACCGCGCCCGGGGATTCGGAAGCTGAAGCTTCCAAACGGGAGAAGAAGTCTCCCACCGAGGGTCCTACCATGGGGGGTGCTGTTGCCGCACAAATTCCGCGGGGGGGGGGGGGGGGGTCAATTCTCCCGCGAGTCATAAGTGACCCGGAATACTTTAACAGTACATATATGCCATCTTTTTCTTCTGAGAAAATAACCGCCGCATATATCTTAGCAGTACGGTCCTTAGCCCCTCTCAAATGAGCTCGTCTTCGGGGGATCTTCTTCCAGAGATGATGGAGAGTGAAACGCCTCCTCCGGACTCCTCCGCTTCGGAAGCGGGCGACCCTGAAGTGTCGTCGCGGAGGGCCTCTCCGAGTCCGGTGAGGCCAGAAGATAATCCCATTGACCCCCGAAGCTCCCAGTGTCCGGCTCCCAAAGAGAGCAGACAAAAGAGTCCGACACCGTCTAGTGTGCGATCGGATGTTCTGAGGGAGTTGGTGGGGCGAGCGGCCATCTCAGATGAACACCGTGCGCTGATGAATACGGTGATGGAGAGAATATCATCCGCCAAAAGCGGATTGCATGAAGCTTTTATGAGTCTACTGAGAGGCTTTGAGGTACGTAAAAGAATGTATGATAGTCCTGCACATGCTAGGTGTGCCCTGTGTAGATAGTAGCCCCTGAGACTCTGGTTGTCGTTGGAAACGACGACGAACAGAGGATCAAATTCCCAGGTAATAACCATACCGCCTCTATGTGCAGGTGATGGAAGCTCCGGTGGCTAGCCGGACTAGCGAGTTTGCCCATTTAGAACGGCGGTTGGATGCGGCAGACGCCGACATTGAGCTTGTTAACAAAAGGCTTGACGAGGCACAGGGTAAGTGTCTTTATCTGGTAAACGTCACATAGGAAGAGCAGCATAATGCCGTATCTTTAATATGTTGTGACTGCAGATGGAGCTGCCACTATTGAAGCCTTGCGGGCAGAACTTGCCCGAGCCAAGGAACAAGCAAGGTTGGGTAGTGCGGCTGCTCTGAAGGCGGCCGAGGAGTTGCAAGCCGAGAAGGCCGCACATGGCAAAAGCCGAGACAAGATGGCCAAGATGGCCATAGAATTAAAAGCCGCCGCCGACCGTTGCCGGGTTCTTGAAAAGGAAAACCAGGTGAAGGCATCGGACCTTGAGAAGGCTGCTGCGACGAGAAAAGACCTCCGCTCCCCTATGAGGGCAAAGAAGGAGAAGCTGTGGGAAGCCGGGGATATTGTAGCTGGGAAATCCTTTATGTTGCGAAGGAAGTTCGGAGATCCACGGTATGCCCCTCTGGATCGGCTGTGGAGCTCGGAGGATGTGTATATGGATTTGGCGGTGAGTGCTACCGATGCGGCCAAGTACTTCCAGGGTCAAACGGACCGTGGAGTAGACCAGCTATTTTGGAGACAATTCCATACTCCCGAGCGTCCACTTTCATTGACTGACCAATTAGCCGAATGGGCCGAACTAAATAGGTTGTCCAGACTTGCCATGAGGTCCGTTGTGGATCAGCTATGGCCGGAAAGGTCGAAATCGAACAGCTATTTCAGCTTGGTGCAACAGTTCCTGGACGTGGTGCCGCGCATTAATGCGATGAAGAGGTCGGCGTGCATAGAGGGTGCACGGATGGCCTTTGCCTGTGTCAAGGCATACTGGGCGGAGATGGATGCTACCAATGTTGCAGCGCGGGATTCGGCCATAGGTCGAAAGGCTGCTGAGCACTACTTTGAAGAAGTTCTTGAGGGTGCCCGTTTGGTAGAGACCCAGTGCTCAAAAAATATTATGTTTGAGTGATATGTAATCTCATTGTAAGCGAAATGCTTTTATAGAGTTTTATAAGGCTATTTTTATACTTCTGCCTGAAAGTAATATGATGCCTCCTGGGCGGCCGTTTTGTATACGTGTGTATAACCTGAAAGATTGCAGTCGTCGGCTTCAACCCCCACGCATATAATGTGGAGGTGCTAGCAAAAACACGTGTTCACACTTAACCCAACGTCTTGGTCCTATTAAGGAGGTGATAGCGGAGCGAGCGAGGCAATCGGACTATAATGCTTTAACACTTTCACTTAGCCATAGGAGTTTGACAGTGGGGCTACTAGATAGCCCCTGGTGGCTCTGCACTCTCCCGATCTCGGGGTGCGTACATGCCTGGCCAGAAAATGACCCTTCATTAAGGCGGAGGAATTCTAACATTCCCATAGGTCATCGAGTGGTTGACCAGTCTCACGCTATATCATGACAGTGAGTTTTCGGCTTTCTCTACTGAGGTGCTCGTCTAGATGAACCAGGGCACAATCGCAGTAGTTCTCCTGGTGCTACCTTAGCCGGTAAAGCAGAACGTAAGGCACCAAAACACAGGAGCCGGGCAAACCCAACATTTGACCAAAGACAATGATTCGGAGCTGATGCATATAGGGCCAAACTCGCGACACCGAACACTCCCTAAGGTATTCGGTCTTTGTGGTATAAACCGGGCCTAAATAATGGCCTTTGTAAGAAGCGTCTTGTGTCCAGGTACGTGCATTGTTCTGTTGTGGCCACATGCCAAGACGTCAGCATCCTTCACAATGGTGGATATGTATCAACAAGAGATAGTAAAAAAGGTTTACGCAGGGTCTTAATCTAAAAAGAATCCTTTGAGCGGGTCCCTGCTGCACGTCTGCGCCTATCTCTCCGTTGTGCCGTATCCTGGACGGGTGTAGCACGATGATCGTTTGTAAAAGAGAGGAAGTTAAGTGAAAAAGTTGTCGTGCAAAAAGATAGTTTTTTTAAAGAAACCATGTATAATTGAAGATGATAAGAAATTGCCACTTGTCTGCGCGCGTTGAGCCCCTTGCATTGACAAATAGGGGTGTGATCACTTATTCAGTGCAAATAGCGGCGCCGGACTCGATCGCTGGTCCGGATGCCTTTAATGCTCGGCTGCCAAGGTAGCCTCACTCTCTTCGGCACACAGAGAGCGCTTGATATCTCCGTGCACTATAATGATGCCACGTGGACCGGGCATCTTGAGTGTGAGGGAGGCGTAGTGTGGTATTGCATTAAAGCGAGCGAAAGCTTCGCCTCCGAGCAGTGCTTGATAACCACTTTGGAACAGAGCGATGTGGAAAGTTAAATGCTCGCGACGGAAGTTATCGGGGGAGCCGAATGTAACTTGTAATGAGAGGGAGCCCGTACAATGAGCCCCTGGGCCTGGCGTTACTCCCTTAAAGGTAGTATTGCTATGGCGAATTTGTGTTGGGTCTAACCCCATCCCGCGGATTGCATCCTGATATATTAGGTTTAGGCTACTGCCGCCGTCCATCAAGACTTGTGTGAAGTGATATCCGTCAATTACTGGGTCTAATACCAGGGCAACCCATCCTGCGTGCCGAATACTTGCTGAGTAATCGTGATGGTCAAAAGTGATCGGTTGAGATGACCAGTGGCAGGACTTCGCGGTGACAAGCACTTGGGTATGTTTTCCTGGGAGTGTCGTGTTGTTTTTTCCCCTGATCACGTGTAACACGTTTACTGTTTTGACTTCTGGTGGAAATTTCTTTGGTTCCGCCGTGTCTTGTTTGGGAGGCTCGTCCTCGTCTTCACTTGGTGTATCTTCCCCCTTGTGTATGGCGTTGAGCTTGCCGGACTGCTTGAAGACCCAACATTCTCTGTGGGTATGATTAGCGGGTTTACCAGGGGTACTATGGATCTGGCATACTTGGTCCAGAATTTTGTTGAAGCTGGACAGTTCGTCCCTGGTGCCTTTAGGGGGCGGCTTTTCACCTGGCCGAGAGCTTTTGAATCCGGCATTTACTTCTGTGCCCTTCGTGCTATCTTCTTCAATCCGGCGTTTGCTATTGCTGTTGCGCCATGATTTCCCGTTTCCATCTCTAACTTCGGATGTACTGGGGTTGCTGGTGCTGCATCTGGCTAGCCAGCTGTCCTCACCCGCGCAAAAGTGGGTCATGAGGTTTGTTAATGCGGCCATCGTTCTCGGCTTATTTTGGGCGAGGTGTCTGGCGATCCATTCGTCGCGGACGCTATGCTTGAAAGATTCCAAGGCTTCGGCGTCCGGACAGTCGACAATCTGGTTCTTTTTAGTAAGAAACATGTTCCAAAGCTTTCGGGCTGACTCTCTGGGCTGTTGAGTTATATGACTCAAATCATCCGCATCTGGAGGTCGGACATAAGTCCCTTGAAAATTTGCCCGAAAGGCGTCTTCGAGTTCTTCCCAACTTCCAATGGAGCTTTTGGGGAGGCCTTTGAGCCAGTGACGAGCTGGCCCTTTGAGCTTGAGGGGTAAGTACTTGATGGCGTGGAGATCGTCTCCTCGAGCCATATGGATGTGAAGGATGTAGTCCTCAATCCAGACTCCGGGGTCTGTTGTTCCGTCGTATGCCCCTACGTTTACGGGTTTGAATCCCTTTGGAAATTTGTGGTCCAGCACCTCATCGGTAAAACACAGGGGGTGTGTGGCACCCCTGTAGCTGGGTGCACCGCATTGTTCGGGTGTTTGTTGTGTTGCGTTGTATGTTGGGGCGCGCTTGCGTGGTCCATAGATGGATATTGTTGCGCCGTCCTTTGGGTAGTGCGATCCCTCGCATGGGTCACGTATTGTATTTTGAGTGGCGTCGTATGCCGCTCTGTGTTGGTAGAGGGGTCGTCTATCTGACCAGGTGGCTAATTTGATATTTGGTTGTGGAGGTTCTGAGGCCTCCTCATCGAATTCGGGCAGCAGCTTCCGCTTTGGGCAGCTCTTGGAGGGGTGATTGTCACCGTACCTTGCTGCTGTGCTGAGTATTTTACTCCATCTGAATTGGAGTGTGTCTTGCGCGGCCTTGAGCCTTTGCTTCTGCTTTTTAAGACTCCTCGCAGTGGCAACAAGCCTTTTATGGGCATTCTGCTGCTCCGGGTGCCTGTCCGGCGTTATGTCGTCCGGACCATTATCCTTGATAGAATTTGATTGTTCGGTTTGATTATCCGGATTGCCGTTGTCCGGCAGCGGTTCACCCTGCTCTAGCGTTGGGTCTATGTGATCGCTATTTCTGTCAAGGCAGGATTTGGGGCGGCGCTTGCGTCGCTGCTTTGACTGCTTTTCGAGGGGACAAGCCTTCGGTGCATCCTTCCGTTCCTCGTCGTCATCTTTTGGTGCATCCACCATGTATATGTCATATGACGAGGTGGCTTTCCAGGGCCTAGTAGGTGCTGGTTCTTCATCATCTCCTTCATCGGCATCCATACCGTCGATGTCTTTGGAGTCGAAGTCGAGCATGTCGGTTAAGTCGTCGACAGTGGCTACAAAGTGGGTGGTGGGTGGGCTTTGAATTTCTTCATCGTCCGAATCCCAACCTTGCTGGCTGTAGTCTGGCCAGGGCTCTCCTGATAAAGAGAGACTTTAGTGACTTCAGAATATTGCCAAAAGGCGAGTGCTGAAAGATGTATGCGGCAGTGAACTCCATGATCGGCACCCAATCGGATTCGATTGGCCGGGGCGCGGAGGGTTCGGAGTCCGGAAAGGAGTCCGGCTGCTTGGAGTCACGAGTCTCGCGAAGTGCGGGGCTAGTGTTCGGCTCAATCGCCGTTGGGATCACAGCCCCCGAGGCGGCGTCCAACCGCCCATCCTCAATCGGCGCAGTTGGCTCCGAATTAAGGATCTGAGCCGATGCGGGTGCGGCCTCCAGGGCACAGTTCGGCAGAGCTAGATCATGCTCGTCGGGACAGTGCGGCGCGCTCGGCAGTGGCTCGAATCCGTCGAGGATCAAGTCCCCGCGGATGTCAGCCGTGTAGTTTAAACTTCCAAATCTGTCCTGACGGCCAGGGGCGTAGCTTTCGATCTGCTCCAGGTGGCCAAGTGAATTGGCCCGCAGTGCGAAGCCGTCGAAGACGAAGATCTGTTCGGGGAGGAAGGTCTCACCCTGGACTGCATCGCTATCGATGATCGTAGGAGCCATCGAGCCTGACGGCGACGACATAGAGGAACTCTCAATGAAAGCACCAATGTCGGTGTCAAAACCGGTGGATCTCGGGTAGGGGGTCCCGAACTGTGCGTCTAGGCTGGATGGTAACAGGAGGCAAGGGATGCGGAAGTTTTACCCAGGTTCGGGCCCTCTTGATGGAGGTAAAACCCTACGTCCTGCTTGATTAATATTGATGATATGGGTAGTACAAGAGTAGATCTACCACGAGATCGAGGAGGCTAAACCCTAGAAGCTAGCCTACGGTATGATTGTTGATGTGTATGTTGTCCTATGGACTAAAACCCTCTGGTTTATATAGACACCGGATAGGGTTAGGGTTACATAGAGTCGATTACAATGGCAGGAGATCTAAATATCCGCATCGCCAAGCTTGCCTTCCACGCCAAGAATGTCCCTTCCGGACACGGGACGGAGTCTTCAATCTTGTATCTTCATAGTCCAGGAGTCCAGCTGAAGGTATAGTTCGGCCATCCGGACACCCCCTCATCCAGGACTCCCTCACATATCCTTATTCCACTAAGGATAATTTTTACCAATGTCGAGTGATCTACTCCTAGATCACTATTGTACTCCCTTGCCACACTCAGGGCAGGGTATACAATAGGTCTAGTACATAGCATGGCATACTTTATAGAACCTTTGGCTGAGGCATAGGGAATGACTTTCATTCTCTCTCTATCTTCTGCCGTGGTCAGGTTTTGAGTCTTACTCAACTTCACACCTTGTAACACAGGCAAGAACTCCTTCTTTGACTGTTCCATTTTGAACTACTTCAAAATCTTGTCAAGGTATGTACTTATTGAAAAACTTATCAAGCGTCTTGATCTATCTCTATAGATCTTGATGCTCAATATGTAAGCAGCTTCACCGAGGTCTTTCTTTGAAAAACTCCTTTCAAACATTCCTTTATGCTTTGCAGAATAATTCTACATCATCTCCGATCAACAATATGTCATTCACATATACTTATCAGAAATGCTGTAGTGCTCCCACTCACTTTCTTGTAAATACAGGCTTCATTGCAAGTCTATATAAAACTATATGCTTTGATCAACTTATCAAAGCGTATATTCCAACTCCGAGATGCTTGCACCAGTCCATAGATAGATCGCTGGAGCTTGCATATTTTGTTAGTACCTTTAGGATTGACAAAACCTTCTGGTTGCATCATATACAACTCTTCTTTAATAAATCCATTAAGGAATGCAGTTTTGTTTATCCATTTGCCAGTTTTCATAAAATGCGGCAATTTCTAACATGATTCGGACAGACTTAAGCATAGATACGAGTGGGAAACTCTCATCGTAGTCCACACCTTGAACTTGTCGAAAACATTTTTGGGACAATTCTAGCTTTGTAGATAGTAACACTACTATCAGGGTCCGTCTTCCTCTTGAAGATCCTTTTAATCTCAATGGCTCGCTGATCAATGGGCAAGTCAATCAAAGTCCATACTTTGTTCTCATACATGGATCTCATCTCAGATTTCATGGCCTCAAGCCATTTCGCGGAATCTGGGCTCATCATCGCTTCCTCATAGTTCGTAGGCTCATCATGGTCAATTAACATGACCTCCAGAAGAGGATTACCGTACCACTCTGGTGCGGATCTCACTCTGGTTTACCTACGAGGTTCGGTAGCAACTTGATCTGAAGTTACATGATCATCATCATTAGCTTCCTCACTAATTGGTGTAGTAGTCACAGGAACATATTTCTGTGATGAACTACTTTACAATAAGGGAGCAGGTACAGTTTCCTCATCAAGTTCTACTTTCCTCCCACTCACTTCTTTCAAGAGAAACTCCTTCTCTAGAAAGGATCCATTCTCAGCAACGAATATCTTGCCTTCGGATCTGTGATAGAAGGTGTACCCAACATTTTCTTTTGGGTATCCTATGAAGACGCACTTCTCCGATTTGGGTTTGAGCTTATCAGGTTGAAATTTTTTCACATAAGCATTGCAACCTCAACCTTTAAGAAACGACATCTTAGGTTTCTTGCTAAACCATAGTTCATACGGTGTCGTCTCAACGGATTTAGATGGTGCCCTATTTAACGTGAATGTAGCTGTCTCTAATGCATAACCCCAAAACGATAGTGGTAAATCGATAAGAGATATCTGTCGGTGTACTAAAGTAGGGGTACCTTAGTATCCCGAACTTGTGCACGGGCAGTCGCAGCACCCCGCGGCAAGGCTTGCCGGGTGACCGCCAAGGTCCTCCGTGGTTCCTTTGGAGCCATTCAAGAACAAAGTATTCAAGCCAAGGCGCAAGGCCCCGGCAAGAGGAGCTTGCCGGGAAGGCCACTCGAAGACAAGACCCCGGCAAGAAGGAGACAAGACCCCGGCAAGAGGAGCTTGCCGGGAAGGAGACAAGACCCCGGCAAGAGGAGCTTGTCGGGAAGGCCAACCAAGGCATCTCGAGAAGCTTGCTGCGACGCGCTGCGCGTCCCGGCAAGACCCGGTGAGCGACAAGCTCCCGGACGCGACAAGACCTGGTGAGCGACAAGCTCCCGGACGCGACAAGACAACATCCGCGGCAAGGCGCTTTCCGTGGCAAGCTACTGCTCCACAGCCCGCGCTCCAGCTCACCCACCAACGTGTCGCTCTGGGACCGTTCCTGGCGTACGTGGCGGGAGGCTGTGCAGCCAGGGGCATGCAGTGGCAAGCAGGCGCTGACAAGATAGCCATCGTGGCAAACGGTGGCGCCCCTGACGGTCCCTTTCCGCACCGTCTAGGCAACATAGACAGGCATTTAATGCCTTTGTCCCCTGCCGTCAGGGTTAGGTATGATACAACTGTAGTAGGCGGTGGCGCCAACCACCACCTCTTTTACCTTTTTACCCTCATCTCTGTTGCCACCTGTCAGTGACCCCTTTGACATATAAAAGGAGGCCCCATGCGCAACAGAGGGGGGGGCGATCATTCTCACGCTCGGTCTGGCTAGCCACCCAAGTGTACTGTAGCATTCATCGCTCCCGAGCAAGAACACAATACAAACCAAAGCAGGAGTAGGGTTTTACGCATCCGTGCGACCCGAACCTGCGTAAACTGATCGCATTGCTCGTGCGTTCGCCTCGATCTGCTCTTCGCGCTCTCTCCGCCCCCAGCCGAACCGAAAGGGGCCCCGGTCCGCCGTGGTCCCATAGGTGTCCGCGGGATCAGTCACCCCCGACATCTTTGGCGCGCCAGGTAGGGGGTGCGTCGAGGCTGTGTGAACCTGATCCGACGTTCGCACGAGCCAAATCTTCATCATCTCCATCAACATGCCACCGAAGAAGAAGATTTCGGAGGCAGCTGCTCCGTCTGCGCCGAGCCCACCATCACCAGAGCGAACGGCTGGTGGAGTGGGCGCCGGCGGAAGAACGGGCGCCGACGAGGAGGCTCATGGTGCTGCCAGGTCCAAGGACAAGGCTGCGCTGCACATCGGCGGCACGGTCGGCTCCCACAATGACCGAGCGCATTCCAAGACCTCGGCATCCGTACACGCACCGCGCCCGTCCCAGGAGGCGCGGGACCAGCAGCGTCATGGTACCCATGGTACCATACGTCTGCTGGGCCAAGATCAAGCTGGCAGATCCTGGAGTGCTCAGGACCAGCATGCACGCCAACATGCTGGCGCGAGCGTGGCGCGGTCGCTTGGACGAGATGTTGCTCCTTCTAACGCAGTTAGAAGTCCGAGCATATCTCGCTCCTCGCACCGTTCGCTGCCGCCGCCCGCCACTCCGACGGAAGCGTTGGCACGTGCCCAACTGCTCCTAGATTACCCCACGGAACTCGTATACGGGTCGCCTCGAGTGCTCGCTTACGATGAGCTTGAGCAAGAGCAGCTGCGGCAAGACAACGCGCTGCTCCTTGAGGAAGACCGTCTTCAGGCTGCTGTGCGAGCCGCTCGCTACCAGCAAGCTTTGCGCCGCTACCATAGCCGCAAAGTTAATGCCAGAAGTCTCGAGGAAGGCGACCTTGTTCTTCGGCGCATTCAGTCCGCCAAGAATTCCAACAAGTTGACGCCGAAGTGGGAAGGCCCTTACCGGGTGAGACGAGTCACTAGGCCTGGCGATGTCTGCCTTGAGACCGAAGATGGCATTCCGGTGAGCAACTCCTGGAATATTGAGCATCTTCGTAAGTTTTACCCGTAAGGCGCGGTTGTCGGACCCTGTCCGGCAACCACCCTTTTGTACAAGTCTTGCCGCTGTTGCATGTAATCCTTTGTACAAAGCCGGGCGCAGATCCCGTGCATGAAGATTATGTGCTCAGCACACTTTGTCGATTTCATGCTTTTGAAATTTTGCATGTATTATCTGACATTTTGTGCAGCACTAACCCCTGGTAAGAAATAATGAGCCTTAAAGCTCCATATTGTTATTTCGCCCTCTTTCTTTTTCCCAAGGAAAAGGAGGTTCCCTCGCGCACAAGTTTGCCGGGGGGGAAGGGAGAAGATACAGTATGGATCAGGAGTCGTTCAAGAAGTTTTTGCCTTGCCGGGAAGCAAGTAACAAAAAAGATAAGTTGCCAAAGTCTGAGCAATCAAATTTCCTTTAAATTTATAGAGTTATCTTCCTTGAACGACCATCCCTTGTATGGAAAACCTGTGCACGGAGGAACCAACTCCTAGCTAGTTGCGCCCTTACTGTTGTTTCGAGTCCGCTCAACAACTTAAGTGAGCTGCGACTAGCTCTGCGACAAGAAACTTGTAGCTAGTTACGCCCTTACTGTTGTTTCGAGTCCGCTCAACAACTTAAGTGAGCTGCGACTAGCTCTGCGACAAGAAACTTGTAGCTAGTTGCGCCCTTACTGTTGTTTCGAGTCCGCTCAACAACTTAAGTGAGCTGCGACTAGCTCTGCGACAAGGTTTCTTGTCGGCCGCGGCACCACCTGCAGGCTGCTGATGTTCCGCACTCAGCGCTTGCAGCAAGGGTGCCTGCGCCGACAAGTTCCCTAAAAGCGTAGGGTAAAAACATACAAAGGAAAGAGTCAAGTAAAGGAAATAACATAGCAATTACTACCAAGGATAGAGTATATTACAGAATAACTTGTCGCATCTCTAACAGACTGTTTTTCATAACATGATTGATAGCAACAAGGGAAGAAGAAGATGGATGGCCTAGTCTACACGGTCACCTTCGACCCTCCTAATTCCGCTCACCCTGTCCACGATAGGTGCGACAAGGGCCTTGAGCTCCTCCAGATCAGCATCTGGCGGCAAGCTTTGGAGGACGTTGGTGAGGCGGAGACCCGGGTTGCGGAAGGCCACCTTCATCAGCACCTTCTCGAGGGCTCCCGCGCAAATCTTGCACGACTCATCAGCAAGCTACTTTGGGATCTGCTCCCGGAGTCGCTGGAGTGCCATCGCCACACCCTTGAAGAACAAAGTGAGCTTGGCGCTGGGTTAGAGATTCTCGTTGGAGGAGTACCCGAGATCTACCATCCCCAATTGCGCCAGCTCCCTATCGACGTCCGCGCCGACGTTCACCAGGCCCTCCGTCAAGTGCTCCACATTTTCTGACAAAGTCTTCCGGGCGGCAACAGCCTTCGCCAGCAGCACCTTGCCGGCCTTGACCTCCTCCTTCAGGGCCGTCTCCTACTCCTTGGCGCCGTCCAGAGATTTGGTCAGGGCCGCCAGCTTCACTTCGAGATCAGCGTTGGAGTTCTTGGCGGCGTCCAGTTCCTTGCCCTTCTCGGCGAAAAGGGCCTGCAGCTCCGAGTAGCTGTTGGCGTCCTTCTCACGCTCGAGCTTGAGCGCGGCAAGCTCGTCGCCACTTGCCTTGAGGCCCGCCTCCAGCTGCACCACCTTCAGCTCCAGCTTAGCCTTGGCGGCCTCGGCAGCTGCATCGGCGTCTTCGGCCTGCTTGACGGCTCCGCCAACTGCTCGCTCGCGCGCGGCAAGCTCCTCCTCGTAGCTGTCGAGGTGGACCTTCCGCTGCGCCAAGTCACCCTCCTGCGAAGACAACTTCTCCGCGGCAAGGCGTTGGTGCTCTTTGACGTCGGCCTTCTCGAGGAGGAAGGCCTGCTGCACCTCGGCAAGATCTTCCCGCTCCTTCGCCAGGGAGCGGAGAGCTTCTTGGTTGGAGCCTCGGAGCTCTTCTGCGCGCTTCTCGATATCAGCGCCAGCCTTCACGACGAGCGCTTCGCGGGACTCCAGCTTGGCCTGCCGGGCATGGTAGAGCGCCACCAGCTTCCGCAGCAGGCGCTCCTCTTCAGGTTCGCCGCTGCTACTGCTTGGCGCGTCGACCAGTTTCTGCCCGGCGGAGGCAAGCACCTCTCCGTCAAGCATTTCTCCCTCGACCGGCGCCCTGGAGCCCGACGCCCAGGGGAGGTTGATGAAGATGTTCTTGCCGGCCTGCAGGTAGACGCCAGGCTGGGGCTCATCGTAGCCTAGCGCGGCGGCTGCGGCGGAGGAGTCGGTGGTCGGAGCAGCGCCTGGCGCTCCTGCGGCCTCCGAGTCGTCAGTACGACCGCCAGACTCCCCGCCCGCTCCCGCGGCGGCAGCCCTGGCGGCTTCCTCGCCGGCACCGGTTGCTTCCTCGGCGGTGACCTCATTCTCCATCGGCTCTGCGGCAGATGGATCTGACGGCCGGAAGAGGGGAGAAAATTCAAGCAAAACTCGAGCAAAATCCAAGAGAAAGATCAAGAAGAAAAAGAGCCAAAGGGAGTTTGAAGCAAGTCAATTACCTGTGCCAGGGTCTGCAGCTGCGGTCCCCGTCGCCGGGGGATCGCCGATGTAGTCCCTTGCCGGAGATCCCTCCCTTGCCGGGGGCTCCTCCCTTGCCGGAGCCTCCTCCCTTGCCGGAGCCTCCGCCCTTGCCGGGGGCTCCTCCCTTGCCGAGGGCCCCTCCCTTGCAGGGGGCTCCTCCCTCGCCGGAGGGCTCTCCCTCGCTGGAGATCTCTCCCTCACTGGAGGACTTTCCCTTGGCGCTTCAGGGGCAGCCTCCGGGCTCTCCTGGTGTGGCTGCTCTGCTCCTACACAAGTCAAACAAACAAATATCAGCACAGCAAGGATCTTCGTGCGCGCCCGACAGCGGGAAGTAAACAAGACACTTACGCTGGGGGCTGCTCTGAAGATCAGCCGCCGGGTCCGGCAAGTCTGTCCCAGGCACGTCCCCTGTTGACGCAGTGGGTTCGTCCTCGATGACGATCACCGGCGCCTTGGCTCTCTTCGCCACTCTCTGCGCCAGAGTTCTAAAAAGGAACAGATACAGGGAAAGGCAAGTAAGGAACAACACAAGACAAAAACAGCAGAAATCAAAGAATTGCAAGTACAATAAGAAGAACTTGAAGGAAATATGCCCTAGAGGCAATAATAAAGTTATTATTTATTTCCTTATATCGTGATAAATGTTTATTATTCATGCTAGAATTGTATTAACCGGAAACATAATACATGTGTGAATACATAGACCAACAGAGTGTCACTAGTATGCCTCTACTTGACTAGCTCGTTAATCAAAGATGGTTATGTTTCCTAACCATGAACAAAGAGTTGTTATTTGATTAACGAGGTCACATCATTAGTTGAATGATCTGATTGACATGACCCATTCCATTAGCTTAGCACCCGATCGTTTAGTATGTTGCTATTGCTTTCTTCATGACTTATACATGTTCCTATAACTATGAGATTATGCAACTCCCGTTTACCGGAGGAACACTTTGGGTACTACCAAACGTCACAACGTAACTGGGTGATTATAAAGGAGTACTACAGGTGTCTCCAATAGTAGATGTTGGGTTGGCGTATTTCGAGATTAGGGTTTGTCACTCTGATTGTCGGAGAGGTATCTCTGGGCCCTCTCGGTAATACACATCACATAAGCCTTGCAAGCACAATAACTAAGATGTTAGTTATAAGATAATGTATTACGGAACGAGTAAAGAGACTTGCCAGTAACGAGATTGAACTAGGTATTGGATACCGACGATCGAATCTCGGGCAAGTAACATACCGATGACAAAGGGAACAACGTATGTTGTTATGCGGTCTGACCGATAAAGATCTTCGTAGAATATGTAGGAGCCAATATGGGCATCCAGGTCCCGCTATTGGTTATTGACCGGAGACGTGTCTCGGTCATGTCTACATTGTTCTCGAACCGTAGGGTCCGCACGCTTAACGTTACGATGACAGTTATTATGAGTTTATGCATTTTGATGTACCGAAGGTTGTTCGGAGTCCCGGATGAGATCACGGACATGACGAGGAGTCTCGAAATGGTCGAGACGTAAAGATTGATATATTGGAAGCCTATGTTTGGACATCGGAAGTGTTCCGGGTGAAATCGGGATTTTACCGGATTACCGGGAGGGTTACCGGAACCCCCCGGGAGCCAAATGGGCCTACATGGGCCATTGTGGAAAGGTGAAAGGGGCTGCCAAGGAGGGCTGCGCACCTCCCCCTCCCCTAGTCCTATTAGGACTAGGAGAGGTGGCCGGCCACCTCTCTCTCTTTTCCTCTCCCTTTTTCCCAAGGAGTCCTAGTTGGAATAGGATTGGAGGGGGGAGTCCTACTCCCGGTAGGAGTAGGACTCCTCCTGCGCCTCCCTCTCTTTGGCCGGCCAGCCCCCCTCCCTCCAACCTTTATATACGGGGGCAGGGGACACCCCAACACACACAAGTTGATCCTTGAGATCGTTCCTTAGCCGTGTGCGATGCCCCCTGCCACCAAATTCCACCTCGATCATACCGTTACAGTGCTTAGGCGAAGCCCTGCGTCGGTAGTACATCAAGATCGTCACCACGCCGTCGTGCTGACGGAACTCTTCCTCGACGCTTTGCTGGATCGGAGCCCGAGGAACGTCATCGAGCTGAACGTGTGCTAAGAACTCGGAGGTGCCGGAGTAACGGTGCTTGGATCGGTCAGATCGGGAAGAAGACGTATGACTACTTCCTCTACGTTGTGTCAACGCTTCCGTTGCGATCTACAAGGGTACGTAGATCAGACTCTCCCCCTCGTTGCTATGCATCACCATGATCTTGCGTGTGCGTAGGAAAATTTTTGAAATTACTGCGTTCCCCAACAGTGGCATCCGAGCCTAGGTTTTATGGTTTGATGTTATTTGCACGAGTAGAACACAAGTGAGTTGTGGGCGATACAAGTCATACTGCCTACCAGCATGTCATACTTTGGTTCGGCGGTATTGTTGGACGAGACGATCCGGACCAACCTTACGCGTACTCTTACGCGAGACCGGTTCCCTCGACGTGCTTTGCACATAGATGGCTTGCGGAAGACTGTCTCTCCAACTTTAGTTGAACCAAGTGTGACTACGCCCGGTCCTGGAGAAGGTTAAAACGGAGTCTATTTGACGAACTATCGTTGTGGTTTTGATGCGTAGGTGAGATGAGTTCTTACTTAAGCCCGTAGCAGCCACGTAAAACTTGCAACAACAAAGTAGAGGACGTCTAACTTGTTTTTGCAGGGCATGTTGTGATGTGATATGGTCAAGGCATGATGCTGATTTTATTGTATGAGATGATCATGTTTTGTAACCGAGTTATCGGCAACTGGCAGGAGCCATATGGTTGTCGCTTTATTGTATGCAATGCAATCGCGATGTAATGCTTTACTTTATTGCTAAGCGGTAGTGATAGTCGTGGAAGCATAAGATTGGCGAGACGACAACGATGCTACGATGGAGATCAAGGTGTCGCGCCGGTGACGATGGTGATCATGACGGTGCTTCGGAGATGGAGATCACAAAGCACAAGATGATGATGGCCATATCATATCACTTATATTGATTGCATGTGATGTTTATCCTTTTATGCATCTTATCTTGCTTTGATTGACGGTAGCATTATAAGATGATCTCTCACTAAATTATCAAGAAGTGTTCTCCCTGAGTATGCACCGTTGCAAAAGTTCTTCGTGCTGAGACACCACGTGATGATCGGGTGTGATAGGCTCTACGTTCAAATACAACGGGTGCAAAACAGTTGCACACGCAGAATACTCAGGTTAAACTTGACGAGCCTAGCATATGCAGATATTGCCTCGGAACACAGAGACCGAAAGGTCGAGCATGAATCATATAGTAGATATGATCAACATGACGATGTTCACCATTGAAAACTACTCCATCTCACGTGATGATCGGTTATGGTTTAGTTGATTTGGATCACGTGATCACTTAGAGGATTAGAGGGATGTCTATCTAAGTGGGAGTTCCTAAGTAATTTGATTAACTGAACTTAAACTTATCATGAACTTAGTACCTGATAGTATCTTGCTTGTTTATGTTGATTGTAGATAGATGGCTCGTGATGTTGTTCCGTTGAATTTTAATGCGTTCCTTGAGAAAGCAAAGTTGAAAGATGATGGTAGCAATTACACGGACTGGGTCCGTAACCTGAGGATTATCCTCATTGCTGCACAGAAGAATTACGTCCTGGAAGCACCGCTGAGTGCCAGGCCTGCTGCAAGAGCAACACCAGAAGTTATGAACGTCTGGCAGAGCAAAGCTGATGACTACTCAATAGTTCAGTGTGCCATGCTTTACGGCTTAGAACCGGGACTTCAACGACGTTTTGAACGTCATGGAGCATATGAGATGTTCCAGGAGTTGAAGTTAATATTTCAAGAAAATGCCCGGATTGAGAGATATGAAGTCTCCAATAAGTTCTATAGCTGCAAGGTGGAGGAGAACAGTTCTGTCAGTGAGCATATACTCAAAATGTCTGGGTATAATAATCACTTGATTCAATTGGGAGTTACACTTCCGGATGATTGCGTCATTGACAGAATTCTCCAATCACTGCCACCAAGCTACAAGAGCTTTGTGATGAACCATAATATGCAAGGGATGAACAAGACTATTCCCGAGCTCTTCGCATTGCTGAAAGCTGCGGAGGTAGAAATCAAGAAGGAGCATCAAGTGTTGATGGTTAACAAAACCACTAGTTTCAAGAAAAAGGGCAAAGGGAAGAAGAAGGGGAACTTCAAGAAGAACGGCAAGCAAGTTGCTGCTCAAGAGAAGAAACCCAAGTCTGGACCTAAGCCTGAAACTGAGTGCTTCTACTGCAAGCAGACTGGTCACTGGAAGCGGAACTGCCCCAAGTATTTGGCGGATAAGAAGGATGGCAAGGTGAACAAAGGTATATGTGATATACATGTTATTGATGTGTACCTTACTAATGCTCGCAGTACCACCTGGGTATTTGATACTGGTTCTGTTGCTAATATTTGCAACTCGAAACAGGGACTACAGAATAAGCGGACACTAGCAAAGGACGAGGTGACGATGCACGTGGGAAATGGTTCCAAAGTCGATGTGATTGCGGTCGGCATGCTACCTCTACATCTACCTTTGGGATTAATATTAGACCTAAATAATTGTTATTTGGTGCCAGTGTTGAGCATGAACATTATATCTGGATCTTGTTTGATGCGAGACGGTTATTCATTTAAATCAGAGAATAATGGTTGTTCTATTTATATGAGTAATATCTTTTATGGTCATGCACCCTTGAAAAGTGGTCTATTCTTATTGAATCTCGATAGTAGTGATACACATATTCATAATGTAGAAGCCAAAAGATGCAGAGTTGATAATGATAGTGCAACTTATTTGTGGCACTGCCGTTTAGGTCATATCGGTGTAAAGCGCATGAAGAAACTCCATACTGATGGGCTTTTGGAACCACTTGATTATGAATCACTTGGTACTTGCGAATCGTGCCTCATAGGCAAGATGACTAAAACACCGTTCTCCGGTACTATGGAGAGAGCAACAGATTTATTGGAAATCATACATACCGATGTATGTGGTCCGATGAATATTGAGGCTCGTGGCGGATATCGTTATTTTCTCACCTTCACAGATGATTTAAGCAGATATGGGTATATCTACTTAATGAAACATAAGTCTGAAACATTTGAAAAGTTCAAGGAATTTCAGAGTGAAGTTGAAAATCATCGTAACAAGAAAATAAAGTTTCTACGATCTGATCGTGGAGGAGAATATTTGAGTTACGAGTTTGGTATACATTTGAAAAATTGTGGAATAGTTTCGCAACTCACGCCACCCGGAACACCACAGCGTAATGGTGTGTCCGAACGTCGTAATCGTACTTTACTAGATATGGTGCGATCTATGATGTCTCTTACTGATTTACCGCTATCGTTTTGGGGTTATCCTTTAGAGACGGCCGCATTCATGTTAAATAGGGCACCATCAAAATCCGTTGAGACGACGCCTTATGAACTATGGTTTGGCAAGAAACCAAAGTTGTCGTTTCTTAAAGTTTGGGGCTGCGATGCTTATGTGAAAAAGCTTCAACCTGATAAGCTCGAACCCAAAGCGGAGAAATGTGTCTTCATAGGATACCCAAAGGAAACTGTTGGGTATACCTTCTATCACAGATCCGACGGCAAGACATTCGTTGCTAAGAATGGATCATTTCTAGAGAAGGAGTTTCTCTCGAAAGAAGTGAGTGGGAGGAAAGTAGAACTTGACGAGGTAACTATACCTACTCCGTTATTGGGAAATAGTACATCACAGAAAACTGTTTCTGTGAGACCTACACCAATAAGAGAGGAAGTTAATGATGATGATCATGAAACTTTAGATCAAGATACTACTGTACCTCGTAGATCAACCAGAGTAAGATCCGCACCAGAGTGGTACGGTAATCCTGTTCTGGAATTCATGCTACTAGATCATGATGAACCTACAAACTATGAAGAAGCGATGGTGAGCCCAGATTCCGCAAAGTGGCTTGAAGCCATGAAATCTGAGATGGGATCCATGTATGAGAACAAAGTATGGACTTTGGTTGACTTGCCCGATGATCGGCAAGCAATTGAGAATAAATGGATCTTTAAGAAAAAGACTGACGCTGATGGTAATGTTACTGTCTACAAAGCTCGACTTGTCGCAAAAGGTTTTCGACAAGTTCAAGGGGTTGACTACGATGAGACTTTCTCACCCGTAGCGATGCTTAAGTCTGTCAGAATCATGTTAGCAATTGCCGCATTTTATGATTATGAAATTTGGCAAATGGATGTAAAAACTGCATTCCTGAATGGATTTCTGGAAGAAGAGTTGTATATGATGCAACCGGAAGGTTTTGTCAATCCAAAGGGAGCTAACAAAGTGTGCAAACTCCAGCGATCCATTTATGGACTGGTGCAAGCATCTCGGAGTTGGAATAAACGCTTTGATAGTGTGATCAAAGCATTTGGGTTTATACAGACTTTTGGAGAAGCCTGTATTTACAAGAAAGTGAGTGGGAGCTCTGTAGCATTTCTGATATTATATGTGGATGACATATTACTGATTGGAAATGATATAGAATTTCTGGATAGCATAAAGGGATACTTGAATAAAAGTTTTTCAATGAAAGACCTCGGTGAAGCTGCTTACATATTAGGCATAAAGATCTATAGAGATAGATCAAGACGCTTAATTGGACTTTCACAAAGCACATACCTTGACAAGATTTTGAAGAAGTTCAAAATGGATCAAGCAAAGAAAGGGTTCTTGCCTGTGTTACAAGGTGTGAAGTTGAGTCAGACTCAATGCCCGACCACTGCAGAAGATAGAGAGATAATGAAAGATGTTCCCTATGCTTCAGCCATAGGCTCTATCATGTATGCAATGCTGTGTACCAGACCTGATGTGTGCCTTGCTATAAGTTTAGCAGGGAGGTACCAAAGTAATCCAGGAGTGGATCACTGGACAGCGGTCAAGAACATCCTAAAATACCTGAAAAGGACTAAGGATATGTTTCTCGTATATGGAGGTGACAAAGAGCTCACCGTAAGAGGTTACGTTGATGCAAGCTTTGACACTGATCCGGAAGATTCTAAATCGCAAACCGGATACGTATTTACTTTAAACGGTGGAGCTGTCAGTTGGTGCAGTTCTAAACAAAGCGTCGTAGCGGGATCTACATGTGAAGCGGAGTACATAGCTGCTTCGGAAGCAGCGAACGAAGGAGTCTGGATGAAGGAGTTCATATCCGATCGAGGTGTCATACCTAGTGCATCGGGTCCAATGAAAATCTTCTGTGACAATACTGGTGCAATTGCCTTGGCAAAGGAATCCAGATTTCACAAAAGAACCAAACACATCAAGAGACGCTTCAACTCCATCCGGGATTTAGTCCAGGTGGGAGACATAGAGATTTGCAAGATACATACGGATCTGAATGTTGCAGACCCGTTGACTAAGCCTCTTCCACGAGCAAAACATGATCAGCACCAAGGATCCATGGGTGTTAGAATCATTACTGTGTAATCTAGATTATTGACTCTAGTGCAAGTGGGAGACTGAAGGAAATATGCCCTAGAGGCAATAATAAAGTTATTATTTATTTCCTTATATCGTGATAAATGTTTATTATTCATGCTAGAATTGTATTAACCGGAAACATAATACATGTGTGAATACATAGACCAACAGAGTGTCACTAGTATGCCTCTACTTGACTAGCTCGTTAATCAAAGATGGTTATGTTTCCTAACCATGAACAAAGAGTTGTTATTTGATTAACGAGGTCACATCATTAGTTGAATGATCTGATTGACATGACCCATTCCATTAGCTTAGCACCCGATCGTTTAGTATGTTGCTATTGCTTTCTTCATGACTTATACATGTTCCTATAACTATGAGATTATGCAACTCCCGTTTACCGGAGGAACACTTTGGGTACTACCAAACGTCACAACGTAACTGGGTGATTATAAAGGAGTACTACAGGTGTCTCCAATAGTAGATGTTGGGTTGGCGTATTTCGAGATTAGGGTTTGTCACTCCGATTGTCGGAGAGGTATCTCTGGGCCCTCTCGGTAATACACATCACATAAGCCTTGCAAGCACAATAACTAAGATGTTAGTTATAAGATAATGTATTACGGAACGAGTAAAGAGACTTGCCAGTAACGAGATTGAACTAGGTATCGGATACCGATGATCGAATCTCGGGCAAGTAACATACCGATGACAAAGGGAACAACGTATGTTGTTATGCGGTCTGACCGATAAAGATCTTCGTAGAATATGTAGGAGCCAATATGGGCATCCAGGTCCCGCTATTGGTTATTGACCGGAGACGTGTCTCGGTCATGTCTACATTGTTCTCGAACCGTAGGGTCCGCACGCTTAACGTTACGATGACAGTTATTATGAGTTTATGCATTTTGATGTACCGAAGGTTGTTCGGAGTCCCGGATGAGATCACGGACATGACGAGGAGTCCCGAAATGGTCGAGACGTAAAGATTGATATATTGGAAGCCTATGTTTGGACATCGAAAGTGTTCCGGGTGAAATCGGGATTTTACCGGATTACCGGGAGGGTTACCGGAACCCCCCGGGAGCCAAATGGGCCTACATGGGCCATTGTGGAAAGGTGAAAGGGGCTGCCAAGGAGGGCTGTGCACCTCCCCCCCCCCTCCCCTAGTCCTATTAGGACTAGGAGAGGTGGCCGGCCACCTCTCTCTCTTTTCCTCTCCCTTTTTCCCAAGGAGTCCTAGTTGGAATAGGATTGGAGGGGGGAGTCCTACTCCCGGTAGGAGTAGGACTCCTCCTGCGCCTCCCTCTCTTTGGCCGGCCAGCCCCCCTCCCTCCAACCTTTATATACGGGGGCAGGGGACACCCCAACACACACAAGTTGATCCTTGAGATCGTTCCTTAGCCGTGTGCGGTGCCCCCTGCCACCAAATTCCACCTCGATCATACCGTTACAGTGCTTAGGCGAAGCCCTGCGTCGGTAGTACATCAAGATCGTCACCACGCCGTCGTGCTGATGGAACTCTTCCTCGACGCTTTGCTGGATCGGAGCCCGAGGAACGTCATCGAGCTGAACGTGTGCTAAGAACTCGGAGGTGCCGGAGTAACGGTGCTTGGATCGGTCAGATCGGGAAGAAGACGTACGACTACTTCCTCTACGTTGTGTCAACGCTTCCGTTGCGATCTACAAGGGTACGTAGATCAGACTCTCCCCCTCGTTGCTATGCATCACCATGATCTTGCGTGTGCGTAGGAAATTTTTTGAAATTACTGCGTTCCCCAACAGAACTTACTCCTCTTCCTCTTCCTCGTCGGAGCTAAACGCGGAGAAGTCAAAATCCGGCCTGCGTCTGGCGCGGGAAGGTGGAGGAGTAGGCTCCCTTGGTCGCTTGGCGGGAGCAGAAGCGGCAGCCTGGGAAGACCCCGCTCCAGTTGTTGCGGCAGCATGGGGCACTCCCGCAGCAACGGTGCTTGCCGCGGTGGAGCGCGTCGTGCGGCGCGGCGACTGCCGGCCCACCTGCCGCCTCGCTACATTCCCGGCCTTGCGGAGACGCCTTCTTGGCGGAGACGGAGACGCTGCTGGCGGCATGCTGTCGGAGGACGAAGTGGAGGAGGAATCGATCTCCAAAAAGCCGCTCGCATCATCGGCAGGCTCGCTCGGTTCGGCGTCATGCCCGGCAACCTGGCTCGGCCCGGCACCACGCCCTACAAGATCTTCCTTGTCGGCAAGCTCCTCTTCCCGGGCAAGCTCCTTCTTGCCGGAGATTTCCTCTCGCTCGGCACGGTTTGCCGCCTCTGCCGTCGCTGCCTCCTCCAAAGTGGAGCCGAACTTGCCCGCCGCGGCAGCTGCTGCCGCCTCCTCCAACCGGGTGGCGATGTACGCCAAATCCGCCTCGGTGGTGACGCGGGTGTGGCCGTCCTTCTCATCGGCATGGATTGGCACTTCCACCAAGTCATCGAAGAATTGCTGCACAACCTCGTCCTCTGGCTCTTCCCAAGTTGGCACGATTCCGTGCGAATCGCACAGTGGCATCATCGCCCTGATGCGGTCGAGCGCCGAATTGTTGCACAAAGGGACGACGCCCTGCGGCAACCTGAAGACCTCGGGGTGATCTGGATCGTACTTGAAGAGCTCCTGCAGTATTCCGTTGAGATCAAGGACGGTGAAATTGTAGTTGAGGCCTGGGCGCAACCTCATGACGTCTGTCGCGTTCTTGAACTCCCAAGCAGGCCTCCTCCGTTCCTGCAGGGGAGCGATGCGGCGACGAAGAAAGTCTGCGCCGACGGCCCCTACAGTGAGTCCGGCAAGCCTAAGACGCTGGATTCTGGTGACGGCAATCTTCAGCATGCTGTCCTCCGGGGCCACGTCGCTCCAGTCACTGCCGCGCACTGCTGCTGCTTGGCGCCGGGCGGTGAATGGCTGCGGGCTCTCCTCGACAATCCAACACCAATCCGCTCTCCACTCCTCCCACTTGCCGCGGAACTCCCCCTCCAGATAAGATTCCTTCTTGCCGGACCTCGAGATCCAGGCGATTCCGCCGGACAGAGGCTCTCCTCTCTCTACCCGAGGAATGAAAAAGTGGCGAAAAAGGGCTACGCTAGCGTGGACTCCGACAAAGTTCTCGCAAAGGTGTGCGAAAACGGCCATGGTGAGTACAGCGTTAGGAGTGAAGTCAAGGAGGCAGAGATTGTATGTGTTCATGATATCGCAGAAAAACTCAGAAAAAGGCGGGCAGAGCCCGCAGTAGAAGAAGACGGCAAAGAAAGGGTACCCATCCGGAGCCGTCGCGTGAGCAGCGCCCGGGAGCACCTTGGTCCGCGGGTGAGCTCGCGTCTCCGTCGCCCAAAAGAGATAATAGTACTCCCGCAGCTCCTTCGCGTCGAGCTTGGGGGGGGAAGATGGCTCGCTCCCTCCGCATCGCCGCGAGCCGCTGCGCCTCGGTCGACTTCACGGCCTTCCCCTTGTCGCCCTTCGGAGCCATGGCGGAAGCAGTGGAGGAGGTCGACGGCGTGGTGGTGCTGGTGGCAATGCGGGGGGGGGGGCAAGGCGCTGCGCTCTGTGTGCTTTGGGAAGACGGAGGCGGGGCGGAGTTTTTCAAGATTGGAGCGGAATGGGGGTGAGTGGGCGCACTACCCTTGCTTCCCTTTGCTTATAAAGGGGGAGGTGGCGGACGTTCCGCCTTTCCTAATAAAGAAATCGTCCCCTTTACCACGACGTGATGCATGCACGCAGGGCTCAGCCCCGCGCACGCCACCCACGTCATGCACGACGCCGCGTTCGACGCGTGCCGTGCGGGTAGGGCGCGGTGGATGCGGAGTGAGTTGTGGCGTAACCTAGGCCGCGCGTGCCCGTGCACTGTTTTGGGCCTGGCCCAACAGCGCTCGGCACCGTGTATGGCCCAGGCCCGGGGGCTCCTGTCGGTGTACTAAAGTAGGGATACCTTAGTATCCCGAACTTGTGCACGGGCAGTCGCAGCACCCCGCGGCAAGGCTTGCCGGGTGACCGCCAAGGTCCTCCGTGGTTCCTTTGGAGCCATTCAAGAACAAAGTATTCAAGCCAAGGCGCAAGGCCCCGGCAAGAGGAGCTTGCCGGGAAGGCCACTCGAAGACAAGACCCCGGCAAGAGGAACTTGCCGGGAAGGAGACAAGACCCCAGCAAGAGGAGCTTGCCGGGAAGGAGACAAGACCCCGGCAAGAGGAGCTTGCCGGGAAGGCCAACCAAGGCATCTCGAGATGCTTGCTGCGACGCGCTGCGCGTCCCGGCAAGACCCGGTGAGCGACAAGCTCCCGGACGCGACAAGACCCGGTGAGCGACAAGCTCCCGGACGCGACAAGACAACATCCGCGGCAAGGCGCTTGCCGTGGCAAGCTACTGCTCCGCAGCCCGCGCTCTAGCTCACCCACCAACGTGTCGCTCTGGGACCGTTCCTGGCGTACGTGGCGGGAGGCTGTGCAGCCAGGGGCATGCGGTGGCAAGCAGGCGCTGACAAGATAGCCATCGTGGCAAACGGTGGCGCCCCTGACGGTCCCTTTCCGCACCGTCTAGGCGACATAGACAGGCATTTAATGCCTTTGTCCCCTGCCGTCAGGGTTAGGTATGATACAACTGTAGTAGGCGGTGGCGCCAACCAACACCTCTTTTACCTTTTTACCCTCATCTCTGTTGCCACCTGTCGGTGACCCCTTTGACATATAAAAGGAGGCCCCATGCGCAACAGAGGGGGGGGACGATCATTCTCACGCTCGGTCTGGCTAGCCACCCAAGTGTACTGTAGCATTCATCGCTCCCGAGCAAGAACACAATACAAACCAAAGCAGGAGTAGGGTTTTACGCATCCGTGCGGCCCGAACCTGGGTAAACTGATCGCGTTGCTCGTGCGTTCGCCTCGATCTGCTCTTCGCGCTCTCTCCGCCCCCTGCCGAACCGAAAGGGGCCCCGGTCCGCCATGGTCCCATAGGTGTCCGCGGGATCAGTCACCCCCGACAATATCATAGATCGCACCATATCTAATAAAGTACGGTTATGACATTCAGACACACCATTACACCGTGGTGCTCCAGGTGGCGTGAGTTGCGAAACTATTCCGCATTGTTTCAAATGAAGACCAAACTCGTAACTCAAATATTCTCCTCCATGATCAGATCATAGAAACTTTATTTTCTTGTTATGATGATTTTCCACTTCACTCTGAAATTCTTTGAACTTTTCAAATGTTTCAGACTTATGTTTCATCAAGTAGATATACCCATATCTGCTCAAATCATCTGTGAAGGTCAGAAAATAATGATACCTACCGTGAGCCTCAACACTCATCGGATCGCATACATCAGTATGTATTATTTCCAATAAGCCAGTTGTTTGCTCCATTGTTCCGGAGAACGGAGTTTTAGTCATCTTTCCCATAAGGCATGGTTCGCAAGCATCAAGTGATTCCAAAATCCCATCAACATGGAGTTTCTTCATGCTCTTTACATCAATATGACCTAAACGGCAGTGCCACATATAAGTTGCACTATCATTATAAACTTTGCATCTTTTGGCTTCAATATTATGAAAAAGTGTATCACCACGATCGAGATCCAACAAAGCATTTTCATTGGGTGTGTAACCATATATGTAAACAGAACAACAATTTATTCTATTACTTAAATGAATAACCGTATTGCAATAAACATGATCAAATCATATTCATGCTCAATGCAAACACTAAATAACACTTATTTAGGTTCAACACTAATCCCGAAAGTATAGGGAGTGTGCGATGATGATCATATCAATCTTGGAAGCACTTCCAACACACATCGTCACTTCACCCTTAACTAGTCTCTGTTCATTCTGCAACTCCCATTTCGAGTTACTACTCTTAGCAACTGAACCAGTATCAAATACCGAGGGGTTGCTTCGAACACTAGTAAAATACACATCAATAATCTATATATCAAATATATCTTTGTTCACTTTGCCATCCTTCTTATCCGCCAAAACTAGGGGCAGTTCCGCTTCCAGTGACCAATCCCTTTGCAGTAGAAGCACTTAGTCTCAGGCTTAGGACCAGACTTGGGCTTCTTCACTTGAGCAGCAACTTGCTTGCCGTTCTTCTTGAAGTTCCCCTTCTTCACTTTGCCCTTTTCTTGAAACTAGTGGTCTTGTCTACCATCAACACTTGATGCTCTTTCTTGACTTCTACCTTCATCGATTTCTTCATAATGAAAAGCTCGGGAATCGTTTTCATCATCCCTTGCATATTATAGTTCATCACGAAGTTCTACTAACTTGGTGATTGTGACTAGAGAATTCTGTCAATCACTATCTTATCTGGAAGATTAACTCCCACTTGATTCAAGTGATTGTAGTACCCAGACAATCTGAGCACATGCTCACTGCTTGAGCTATTCTCCTCCATCTTTTAGCTATAGAACTTGTTGGAGACTTCACATCTCTCAACTCGGGTATTTGCTTGAAATATTAACTTCAACTCCTGGAACATCTCATATGGTCCATGACGTTCAAAATGTCTTTGAAATCCCGATTCTAAGCTGTTAAGCATGGTGCACTAAACTATCAAGTAGTCATCATATTGAGCTAGCCAAATGTTCATAATGTCTACATCTGCTCCTGCAATAGGTCAGTCACCTAGCGGTGCATCAAAGACATAATTCTTCTGTGCAGCAATGAGGATAAACCTCAGATCACGGACCCAGTCCGCATCATTGCTACTATCATCTTTCAACTTAGTTTTCTCTAGGAACACATATAAAACATAGGGAAGCAATAACGCGAGCTATTGATCTACAACATAGATATGCTAATACTATCAGGACTAAGTTCATGATAAATTAAAGTTCAATTAATCATATTGCTTAAGAACTCCCACTTAGAAAGACATCCCTCTAATCTTCTAACTGATCACGTGATCCAAATCAACTAAACCATAACCGATCATCACATGAAATGGACTAGTTTTCAATGGTGAACATCACTATGTTGATCATATCTAGTATATGATTCACGCTCGACCTTTCGGTCTCAGTGTTCCGATGCCATATCTGCATATGCTGGCTCGTCAAGTTTAACCTGAGTATTCTGCGTGTGCAAAACTGGCTTGCACCCGTTGTAGATGAACGTAGAGATTATCACACCCGATCATCATGTGGTGTCTAGGCACGACGAACTTTGGCAACGGTGCATACTCAGGGAGAACACTTTTATCTTGAAATTTAGTGAGATATCATCTTATAATGCTACCATCAATCAAAGCAAGATAAGATGCATAAAAGATAAACATCACAGGCAATCAATATAAGTGATATGATATGGCCATCATCATCTTGTGCTTGTGATCTCCATCTCCGAAGCACCTTCATGATCACCATCGTCACCGGCTCGACACCTTGATCTCCATCGTAGCATCATTATCGTCTTGCTAATGTTATGCTTCCACGACTATCGCTACCACTTAGTGATAAAGTAAAGCATTACAGGGCGATTGCATTGCATACAATAAAGTGACAACCATATGGCTCCTGCCAGTTGCCGATAACTCAGTTACAAAACATGATCATCTCATACAATAAAATTTCGCATCATGTCTTGACCATATCACATCACAACATGCCCTGCAAAAACAAGTTAGACATCATCTACTTTGTTGTTGCATATTTTGCGTGGCTGCTACGGGCTTAGCAAGAACCGTTCTTACCTACGCATCAAAACCACAACGATAGTTTGTCAAGTTGGTGCTCTTTTAACCTTCGCAAGGACCGGGCGTAGCCACACTCGGTTCAACTAAAGTTGGAGAAACTGACACCCGCCAGCCACCTATGTGCAAAGCACGGCGGTAGAACCAGTCTCGCATAAGCGTACACGTAATGTCGGTCCAAGCCGCTTCATCCAACAATAAGGTCGAACCAAAGTATTACATGCTGGTAAGCAGTATGACTTATATTGCCCACAACTCACTTGTGTTCTACTCATGCACAACATCAACGCATAAAACCTGGCTCGGATACCACTGTTGGGGAACGTAGTAATTTCAAAATTTTCCTACGGACACGCAAGATCATGGTGATGCATAGCAACAAGAGGGGAGAGTGTTGTCCATGTACCCTCGTAGTCCAAAAGCGGAAGCGTTAGCACAACGCAGTTGATGTAGTCGTACTGTAGGACCTTGAAGTAGATATGTCTAGAGGGGGGGTGATTAGACACTTAATGCTAAAGTTGCAATTTTTAAGCCTTTTTGGTTTAAGTGGAGTTTAGGCATAATTTCAACATTCACAATACATATCAAGCAAGCATGCAAAGAGTATATAGGCAGCGGAAAGTAAAGCATCCAACTTGCAAGAATGTAAAGGGAAGGGTCTGGAGAATTCAAACGCAATTGGAGACACGGATGTTTTTCCCGTGGTTCAGATAGGTGGTGCTATCCTACATCCACGTTGACGGAGACTTCAACCCACGAAGGGTAACGGTCGCGCGAGTCCATGGAGGGCTCCACCCACGAAGGGTCCACGAAGAAGCAACCTTGTCTATCCCACCATGGCCATCACCCACGAAGGACTTGCCTCACTAGCGGTAGATCTTCGCGAAGTAGGCGATCTCCTTGCCCTTACAAACTCCTTGGTTCAACTCCACAATCTTGTTGGAGGCTCCCAAGTGACACCTAGCCAATCTAGGAGACACCACTCTCCAAGAAGTAACAAATGGTGTGTTGATGATGAACTCCTTGCTCTTGTGCTTCAAATGATAGTCTCCCCAACACTCAACTCTCTCTCATAGGATTTGGATCTGGTGGAAAGAAGATTTGAGTGGAAAGTAACTTGGGGAAGGCTAGAGATCAAGATTCATATAGTAGGAATGGAATATCTTGGCCTCAACACATGAGTAGGTAGTTCTTTCTCAGAACATATGAGTTGGAAGTGTAGATCTGTTCTGATGGCTCTCTCCACAAATGAAGAGGAGGTGGAGGGGTATATATAGCCTCCACACAAAATCCAACCGTTACACACAGTTTACCAATCTCGGTGGGACCGAATCAACAAACTCGGTCAGACCAAAATAGTAAACCTAGTGACCGTTAGAGATTTTCAGTGGGACCGACAGGATCAACTCGGTGGGACCAATGTGCTAGGGTTAGGGTAAATCCAAAACTCGGTTTGACCGATTACTCAAACTCGGTGGGACCGATTTGGGTAATAAGCGAAACAGAGAGTTGGCCAAGCAAACTCGGTGGGGCCGATTGCATATCTAGGTGGGACCGAGGGTATTGCAATAGGTAACAGAGAGTTTGCAAGCCCATCTCGGTGAGACCGAGATCCCATCGGTGAGACCGAACTGATTAGGGTTTCTGGCAGTGGCTATGACAAGTGAAACTCGGTAGCGCCGGATAGAAATAATCGGTAGGTCCGAGTTTGGCTTTGGGTTTAGATCATATGTGGAAGTGGGAAAGTAGCTGAGGATTTTGGAGCATATCATTAAGCACTTGAGCAAGAGGCTCATTAAGCAACACCTCATCCCTCCTTGATAGTATTGGCTTTTCCTATGGACTCAATGTGATCTTGGATCACTAAAATGTAAAATGAAGAGTCTTGAGCTTTAAGCTTTAGCCAATCCTTTGTCCTTAGCATCTTGGAGAACTTCCCACAACCTTTAGTCCATGCCACTCCATTGTTGAACTTATCTGAAACATACTAGATAGAAACGTTAGTCCAACAAGAGATACGTTGTCATTAATTACCAAAACCACCTAGGGAGCACTTGTGCTTTCAATCTCCCCCTTTTTGGTAATTGATGGCAACATACATCAAAGCTTTAGATAAAGATATAAAGAACAGCAAGTAAAGCTTTGGAAGGACATGTAACAAGCATAGGCTCCCCCTACATGTATGCACTCATGTAAATGTGAAATATAGAAGCATGTGAGAGCATAACCATGACAGAGTAGGCAATGTGTTACATGTATCTTGGCCATATGCATCAGAGCAAAAGATTATCAAGGAAAATACCTTCACGCTCATGAGTCCTTCTTGCAAACAGTATGTACATAAGCAAGAATTCCTCATACTCATGATTTTGATGCATACACTTACCTTGTAGTCTTTGGCTGGCTTAGGATGGAATGAACCTACACAAACAAGGTTAGATAACACAGGTACCTCCACTAGCCAGAGCAAACCAAGGAAGCCACAAGAGAACCAAGACTGGGATGACATGTAGAGAGTGAGTACAAGGTACCACATTGGATTCAACATGTCCCCAAGAGTAAAGATATGCAATGAATTTGACTGATTTCTTTCCCTTAGGTGTCTTGCTCCCCCTGAATCTTACATGGGATATTGGGAGAAGATAGGGAATAGAAAATCAGAGCTGAAAGATACAAATGGATAGAACTTAATGCAAATAAGCACATATGAACATGTATTTCCCCCAAAAAGACATGTGACATCTCTCCTCTTGAACATCAAGCATCTGGGATCCTTGAGTATTCTCTCCCCCTGGAAATCTCTTTCTCCCCCTTAATACTTTCTCTCTTGTAGGTTTGGTCCTTGAGACTTTCTCTCCCCCTTGAGCTTTGATGTGATCTCTCTCTCTCCCCCTTTGACATCAATTTCCAAGAAGGGCTTTCTGGAATCCGTCGTATAGGTTTGGTCCTTGAGACTCAGCACAAAGCAATGGATAAAACTGTGATGCTTTTGGACAAGATTCATTGAGTAGAGCTGGATCAGAAGAAATATAGAACAAGTGGCAAACTATTTTTCCTGTTGAGAAGTTGGTGGCACCGAGTGGCATGTTTCGGTGGTACCGAAAAGATTCGGTTGGACCGAAAATTACAAGTCGGTGAAACTGAGTTCACACAGAGGAAAACACTTGTCACCTCAGCTCACTAGACATGTAGGATCTCACAAAGATTTGCAATGAATTATCTGAAGGATTTGCAAGGAATTGAATGCAGAAAATGCAAAACAAAAACAAAAAAAGAAAAGAGAAGAAACTGAAGGATCTAGGTGAAGTTTTTTTTTTTGAAAAAGAGAAAGAAAATAAACATGCATGAGACAAATGCAATAACACATAAAAGAACACAAGAGAACTTCATCTAGAGTTGGGCGGTGGCATAGTCACCTATGTTAGAGTATATTGACTTAGGAGTCAAGTGAGAACACTTGATCATAGGTCATACTCATCGTTTAAGCTCAAAATGGGGTTACCATTTTTCATTTAAGCATCTTGATGTATTCACATCTTGTTGAGTTGCTTTGACTCATGTCTTGGAGTAAAGCTTCTCTAAGATGGAATAACATACCTTGGGTGGTTGTGTGGTTCTTGCTCATGTAGTTGAACTTGTGTGGGTGCTCAAGGTTGATGTAGTTCATCAAGAGTTGGGAGCACCACTTGGAGTTTGAGTTCATCTACCTACATGGGTTAGTTCTTGCAAGGAAGAGCACTTGTGTATCCAAAAATGACAATCATGAAGCTCAACATAGAATTTGTCAAAGGATATGTTTGAATGGTTTTGTGCTTCCTTGTCTTCAACCACCATTGTGTAGAGACTTGGTGATGTAGAGATTGCTCAAGATGTGAGTGAGTCGCAATCTCATGGAATTAGATTCAACCAAGCACCTACATGGGTTAGACAACATGCAAGGTACAAACATATCCAAGACATAAGATAGTCATTATAAGAGATATATCATGGATTAGTCATAAGCTCATGTCTTGCATGTATCCAATGGAGTTCCTACTCCAAGTTCGAAGCATCAATAATGTTCAATTCACCTCTCAACCTGCAAAATACTTTCTCATCAAGAGGTTTAGTAAATATATCCGCTAATTGCTTATCGGTGCGAACATGCTTAAGATCAATGTCACCCTTAGCAACATGGTCTCGAATGAAATGACTACAAACTTCAATATGCTTAGTTCGAGAATGTTGTACAGGATTATGACCAATTTTGATAGCACTTTCATTGTCACAAAGCAGTGGAACATGTTTCACATAGATCCCATAATCTTTAAGAGTTTGGGTCATCCAAAGTAATTGAGCGCAACATGAACCAGCGGCAATGTATTCCGCTTCGGCGGTGGATAAGGATACCGAGTTTTGTTTCTTGGAAGACCAAGACACAAGAGATCTACCAAGAAATTGAAAAGTACCCGAAGTAGATTTTCTATCAACCTTGTCCCCGGCATAATCTGAGTCGGAATAGCCAACAAGATCAAAAGAAGACCTCTTAGGATACCAAATGCCAAAGTTTGGTGTATGAATTAAGTATCTCACTATCCTTTTCACAGCCTTAAGATGACATTCTTTAGGAGCAGCTTGATAACGTGCACACATGCACACACTTAGCATAATGTCGGGACGTGAAGCACATAGGTATAACAAGGAACCAATCATAGAGCGATAAACCTTTTGATCAACCGGTTCACCATCTTTGGTCAAATCAAGATGTCCACTAGTAGGCATGGGTGTAGGCATACCTTTGCATTCTTGCATATTGAACTTCTTGAATAAGTCCTTGGTGTACTTCGTTTGAGAGACAAATGTACCTTCCTTAGTTTGCTTGATTTGCAAACCGAGAAAGAATTTGAGTTCACTCATCATAGACATCTCAAACTTATCTGACATTAGCTTTCCAAATTTTTCACTAAAGAGAGGGTTAGTTGAACCAAATATGATATCATCAACATAAATTTGGCATACAAATAGTTCTCCATTAACCCTTTTAGTAAAAAGAGTAGAATCAATTTTACCAATTTCAAAACCACTTGCAATAAGGAACTTGGTCAAGCATTTATACCATGCTCTAGGAGCTTGTTTAAGACCATAAAGAGCTTTGTGAAGTTTGTAAACATGATTTGGTTTCTTAGGATTGATAAAGCCGGGAGGTTGTTTGACATAAACTTCCTCCTCTATTTCACCATTTAGAAAAGCACTTTTAATGTCCATTCGGTACAAGGTGATATTATGGTGATTAGCATAGGCAAGTAAGATGCGAATGGACTCAAGTCTAGCAACGGGAGCATATGTCTCACCATAGTCCATACCTTCGACTTGTGTGTACCCTTGGGCGACGAGACGTGCTTTGTTGCGAACCACTTGTCCATCTTCATCTTGCTTGTTGCGAAACACCCATTTGGTACCGATGATGTTGTGGTTGTTGTCGGGCTTCTCAACCAATGTCCAAACTTGGTTTCTCTCAAAGTTGTGTAACTCTTCATGCATAGCGTTTATCCAATCCGGATCTTCCAATGCTTCTTCAACCTTCATAGGTTCAATGCTAGAGATGTATGAATAGTTTTCACAAAAGTTAGCTAAATGAGTCTTTGAGCGAGTGATTCTCCCGGTTTGTATATCATTGAAGATTTGCTCGACGGGATGATCTTTGGCAATTCCTGCTCGAACTCGTGAGAGCTTTTGCTTGGGTCTTTGTTGAACATCTTCTTCATCTTGTTCTTCTTCTTGGCCTTCTTCATTGTTGACGTTGTTGTTCTCTTGTCGTGGTGGAGAAGGAGGTTGTTGATGTTCGTCTTGATGCATTTCCTTGTCTTCTTCATCTTGGTGTGTCCCACTTGAGGATGCTTCCTTATTAATTCTTGGTTCACCTTGTTGTGAAGTAGAAGCTTCCACTTGGACGGACGAGGTATTCTCTTTCACCTCCATTAGACGAATTTTGCCAATAGACAGGTCTTGGATTGCTTCTGAAGGGTCTTTGTCTCCTACATCAATTGACAATTGCTCTACTTGCGAGCCATTAGATTCATCAAACTTCACATCTACCGTCTCTTCAACCTTTCGGGTGAAATTGTTGTAGACACGGTAAGTGTGAGAGTTTGAGCCATAACCAAGTAGAAAACCTTCATGAGATTTAGGAGCAAACTTTGAACGACGATGCTTGTCAAGAATGTAGCACTTTGAGATGAATACTCGAAAGTATCCAACTTGGGGTTTGTTACCGGTGAGGAGCTCGTATGCCGTCTTGCCGAGTAGCTTGTGAAGATACAAGCGATTTGTTGCATGACAAGCTATCTCAACCGCTTCTGCCCAATGGCGTCTTGTATTCATCAAGCATCGTTCTTGCCATTTCGATGAGCGTCCAGTTCTTCCTCTCAACAACTCCATTTTGTTGAGGTGTGTACATAGCCGAGAACTCATGTGAAATCCCTTCTTCGTCAAGAAAGGTGTCCACATTTGCGTTCTTGAACTCCGTTCTGTTGTCACTCCGAACCTTCTTGATCTTCACGTCAAACTGATTTTGGGCCTTCCTAGCGAAGTTTTTGAAGATCCTCTGGACCTGCGACTTGTCATTAAGAAAGAACACCCACGTAAATCTTGAAAAATCATCAACTATAACTAGACCAAAAGAATTTCCACCGAGACCCTTGTAGGCGTTGGGACCAAAAAGATCCATATGAAGTAGCTCGAGTGGCCTCCTTGTGGTCATGATGTTCTTCACGGGATGCCTTCCTCCAACCTGTTTACCTGCATGACAAGCACTGCAAAGTCTATCCTTATCAAATATGACATCGTTAATTCCAAGGATATGATTTCCTTTAATAAGCTTGTCAAGATTTCTCATGCCAACATGACCTAGTCGTCTATGCCACAACCAACCTTTTGAGGATTTAGCAATAAAGCAAGTTTTAGGTTGTGCCTTTTTAGAGAAATCGACAATGTAAAGATCACCTCTACGCATACTGGTAAAGACCATTTTATGATTGTCTCGACGAAATACTTGGCAATCTACCTCAGTGAATAGGACATTCAAACCGAAATCAGCAAGTCTAGATACTGAAAGTAAGTTGTAGCCGAGAGATTCAACGAGCATGCCATTTTGAATGGAACTATCATGTGAGATGGCCACCTTACCAAGGCCAACCACTTTACCCTTTGAATTATCACCAAAGGTGACATATTTTCGAGGACTGTCATTTTCAGCAAGCTCATGGAACATCTCTTCATCTCCGGTCATATGATCGGTACATCCACTATCAAGAACCCATTCCTTTCCTCCTAACGCATATCCCCGAAGATTTGCCGTAAGACCATAATGTCTCATTGCATCATCAAGATCGAAGTCACTATCATCATCATCATCATAGTATCCATGTTCACCATGATCTTGTGACTCATCATTTCCTAGAGAGGGTAATTCATTAGATAAATGATCATCAAAGTAGTCACTTTTATGAATTCTTATAGCTTCGGATATAATAATTCCAACATCTCCTTTAGCATGCTTGAGATTGGTAAGCTCAAATAGACAATCACCAAAACTAGGATCACTAGAGTTCATCTTACTGAAGGCAATAGATTTATGGAGAATTTCATCCAAGTTTTTCAAGGAATGATCAGGAAATCGTTCCTCAAGAAATTTCCATATAGTATAGGCACAATTAAGAGTAGGCAAACTAGCAATCAAATTTTTGGGCAATCCTCTAATGATGAGCTCAATGGTTCTAAGATTGCGAATCATGTCAATATCTTCATCTAGGGTAGGATGCAAAGGATCAATATGAGGTGCACAAGGGCTAGCAATATACTTGTTCAAATGATATTGATTGAAAATTACAAGCATCTCATTTTTCCACTCATGAAAATATTCTCCATCAAGAATAGGCACACTATGTCTAAGACTCCCTAAAGTAGACACATCCATCTTCCTCCAATGGTGATTAAACCAAGGCAATGGAGACCAAAGCTCTGATACCACTTGTAGGACCTTGAAGTAGATGTGTCTAGAGGGGGGGTGATTAGACACTTAATGCTAAGTTGCAATTTTTAAGCCTTTTTGGTTTAAGTGGAGTTTAGGCATAATTTCAACATTCACAATACATATCAAGCAAGCATGCAAAGAGTATATAGGCAGCGGAAAGTAAAGCATGCAACTTGCAAGAATGTAAAGGGAAGGGTCTGGAGAACTCAAACGCAATTGGAGACACGGATGTTTTTCCCGTGGTTCGGATAGGTGGCGCTATCCTACATCCACGTTGATGGAGACTTCAACCCACGAAGGGTAACGGTCGCGCGAGTCCACGGAGGGCTCCACCCACGAAGGGTCCACGAAGAAGCAACCTTGTCTATCCCACCATAGCCATCGCCCACGAAGGACTTGCCTCAATAGCGGTAGATCTTCACAAAGTAGGCGATCTCCTTGCCCTTACAAACTCCTTGGTTCAAATCCACAATCTTGTCGGAGGCTCCCAAGTGACACCTAGCCAATCTAGGAGACACCACTCTCCAAGAAGTAACAAACGGTGTGTTGATGATGAATTCCTTGCTCTTGTGCTTCAAATGATAGTCTCCCCAACACTCAACTCTCTGTCATAGGATTTGGATCTGGTGGAAAGAAGATTTGAGTGGAAAGCAACTTGGGGAAGGCTAGAGATCAAGATTCATATAGTAGGAATGGAATATCTTGGCCTCAACACATGAGTAGGTAGTTCTTTCTCAGAACATATGAGTTGGAAGTGTAGATCTGTTCTGATGGCTCTCTCCACAAATGAAGAGGAGGTGGAGGGGTATATATAGCCTCCACAAAAAATCCAACCGTTACACACAGTTTACCAATCTCGGTGGGACCGAATCAACAAACTCGGTCAGACCGAAATAGTAAACCTAGTGACCGTTAGAGATTTTCGGTGGGACCGACTGGATCAACTCGGTGGGACCGATGTGCTAGGGTTAGGGTAAATCCAAAACTCGGTTTGACCGATTACTCAAACTCGGTGGGACCGATTTGGGTAATAAGCAAAACAGAGAGTTGGCCAATCAAACTCGGTGGGGCCGATTGCATATCTCGGTGGGACCGAGGGTATTGCAATAGGTAACAGAGAGTTTGCAAGCCCATCTCGGTGAGACCGAGATCCCATCGGTGAGACCGAATTGATTAGGGTTTCTGGCAGTGGCTATGACAAGTGAAACTCGGTAGCGCCGGATAGAAATAATCGGTAGGTCCGAGTTTGGCTTTGGGTTTAGATCATATGTGGAAGTGGGAAAGTAGCTGAGGATTTTGGAGCATATCATTAAGCACTTGAGCAAGAGGCTCATTAAGCAACACCTCATCCCTCCTTGATAGTATTGGCTTTTCCTATGGACTCAATGTGATCTCGGATCACTAAAATGTAAAATGAAGAGTCTTGAGCTTTAAGCTTTAGCCAATCCTTTGTCCTTATCATCTTGGAGAACTTCCCACAACCTTTAGTCCATGCCACTCCATTGTTGAACTTATCTGAAACATACTAGATAGAAACGTTAGTCCAACAAGAGATACGTTGTCATTAATTACCAAAACCACCTAGGGAGCACTTGTGCTTTCACGTACGTCTTCACGATCTGACCAATCCAAGTACCGAACGCACGGAACCTCCGAGTTCAGCACACGTTCAGCTCGATGATGTCCCATGAACTCCGATCCAGCAGAGCTTCACGGGAAAGTTCCGTCAGCACGACAGCGTGGTGATAGTGATGATGTTGCTAGCGACGCAGGGCTTCGCCTAAGCACCGCTATGATATGACCGAGGTGGAATATGGTGGAGGGGGGCACCGCACACGGCTAAGAGATCAAGAGATCAATTGTTATGTCTATGGAGTGGAGGAGGGGGAGAGGGCCGGCCCCTATGGCGCGCCCGGGAGGAGTCCTACTCCCACCGGGAGTAGGATTCCCCCCTTTCCAAGTAGTAGGAGTAGGAGTCAAGGCAAGGGAAGAGAGAAGAGAAGGAAGGAGGGGGCGCAGCCCCTCCCCTTAGTCCAATTCGGACTAGGCCTTGGGGGGCGCCCAACCTCTCCAATCTCTTTCCCCTAAAGCCCAATAAGGCCCATATACTCCCCTGCAAATTCCCGTAACTCTCCGGTACTCCGAAAAATACCCGAATCACTCGGAACCTTTCCGATGTCCGAATATAGTCGTCCAATATATCGATCTTTACGTCTCGACCATTTCGAGACTCCTCGTCATGTTCCCGATCTCATCCGGGACTCCAAACTCCTTTCGTACATCAAAACACATAAACTCATAATATAACCGTCATCAAACTTTAAGCGTGCGGACCCTACGGGTTCGAGAACTATGTAGACATGACCGAGACACGTATCCGGTCAATAACCAATAGCGGAACCTGGATGCTCATATTGGCTCCTACATATTCTACGAAGATCTTTATCGGTCAAACCGCATAACAACATACGTTGTTCCCTTTGTCATCGGTGTGTTACTTGCCCGAGATTCGATCGTCGGTATCTCAATACCTAGTTCAATCTCATTACCGGCAAGTCTCTTTACTCGTTCCGTAACACATCATCCCGCAACTAATTCATTAGTTGCAATGCTTGCAAGGCTTATAGTGATGTGCATTACCGAGAGGGCCCAGAGATACCTCTCCGACAATCGGAGTGACAAATCCTAATCTCAAAATATCCCAACCCAACAAGTACCATCGGAGACACCTGTAGAGCACCTTTATAATCACTCAGTTACGTTGTGACGTTTGGTAGCACACAAAGTGTTCTTCCGGTAAACAGGAGTTGCATAATCTCATAGTCATAGGAACATGTATAAGTCATGAAGAAAGCAATAGCAACAAACTAAACGATCAAGTGCTATGCTAACGGAATGGGCCAAGTCAATCACATCATTCTCTAATGATGTGATCCCGTTAATCAAATGACAACTCATGTCTATGGCTAGGAAACTTAACCATCTTTGATTCAACGAGCTAGTCAAGTAGAGGCATACTAGTGACATACTGTTTGTCTATGTATTCACACATGTATTATGTTTCCGGTTAATACAATTCTCGCATGAATAATAAACATTTATCATGATATAAGGAAATAAATAATAACTTTATTATTGCCTCTAGGGCATATTTCCTTCAAGATCGACGTAAGCTTAGCTCATCGTCGGAAGTTGCTCCGGGCATAAGGACCAGGTAGCACAGTTAAAAGTTGACATGATAAAAATATAGCCGGTCAGGCTAGGAATTATGTGATGGGGTATAAAACTTCCCAATAACAAGTACTAGGGGTAATACCAGAAGGTAAATAGGAGTAGAGGTTGGACGGGGGAAATGATTTGCAGAGGATAAGTATTTTAACTTACCCAGGAAATGGAATCAAGGAGGAAATATGGTTGGAACCACCATTCCAAAGGATCAATTCATAGATACAAGATGAACTTGTACCAAGGAAATAATTATTTTTATGAGCAGCTTCCATGATGAGTTCTACATTGGGTCCATGGGCATGAACACAAAAGTTCAAGGTCGACTCCCACTTCTCCAATGCATAATCTTTTATTCACTGCTCGCTTTTGATGAAGTTACAAAGTTGATAATTTTATCTGGCAAAACACCAAAGGAGTACGACTCGTGAAAACGCTCGGGTTCACACGGATTATGGAAGGCATAGGTTCAACCCATATGGGAATCTTAGGAACATATACCATGAACTTTCGGAGTAATTAATAGAAGCTCGACAGCAGGGCATGGTTGACAAAAAAGAGGATACAATTTTACCAAAGGCATTATGTATCAGGGAAATAACTCACAAGAATTTTGGATGTTAAGCACACTGTCGGACGATAACTCATCAAAGGATCTGATAGTCCATAACGGAGCTAACATGAGCAGAGGCACACAACCAGAAGAAGAATCAATGCAAAGGCATTAATTCAAAGCTCAAATGCAAAGGGATTATGATTTCCAAAGCAAGGGATCAGAAGCAAACGCTCTGATTAAGGATGGTTAATTGAATAGTCTTAGGGGTACAAGCCATGACAAATTGATTGATCGAGGACCAGCTCATGTTCGGGAAGACACCTGAGCCGGAAAGATACTTTATAATGGTCAACTGATGATTGCTCCTATTCACAACCATTTCGAATCGAGGGACTCTAGATTATAATGACAAGGGACGTCAATGAATGCTGCTAGTCATATGTTATTAACCATAATGCAAGCAGGCAAGGAAAATCAAGAGTAGTAGGCTACAGAGGATTTTCAGAAGATCAGATAGCATTTCCAAGTATTTTGGAAAGCATATGAACAACTGAGGGTGAACGGACCCCGGGTAAGTGAATTATCCGCCATGCGAAAAGAAGCTGCAAAGCAGAAGGCACAAAGGATTCTTGGAACAAAGGAGTGTGTTAGTGGTAACTTGTAACTACAAGGGCAACTGGGGATGAAGGTGCAAACGACAAGGATGTTATTCACGGGGATTATCGGTGGTCAGGAACTGCAAGTCAGTGGGCACAGGGTCTCGAGAAACATCGAGGAGTATCTGCAGAATCTTCTGGCGAAGCAAGCGATCATCGGTAATGTCGGGGCTCTCCGAGAGGAAGTGGGTACGAGAACCTAATGTCAGAGTTAGTAAAATGTTTAACTTGAATAGATGAGAGATCAGAGTCCCAGAGTATAGACGAGGAATAAAAGATCCTAATACCACCCAATGGCGATGTGGGCCCGTAAGCCAGACAGCCAAGATAGTAAAACAGTTTTGGACGAATAGACTCAACTTCGGCCAAGGAGTTGGAAAGGGGGATCCTACAGGCACTCGGCTCTGATACCAACTTGTGACGCCCCCAATTTGACCGTACACTAATCATACACGCAAATGTGTACGATCAAGATCAAGGACTCATGGGAAGATATCAGAACACAACTCTAGACACAAATTAAAATAATACAAGCTTTATATTATAAGCCAGGGGCCTCGAGTGCTCGAATACATAAGCTTGAATACACAAGAGTCAGCAGACGCAACAATATCTGAGTACAGACATAAGTTGAACAAGTTTGCCTTAAGAAGGCTAGCACAAAAGCACCATCGATCGAAAAGCCAAGGCCTCCTACCTGGGAGCCTCCTAACTACTCCTGGTCATCGGCAGCCTCCACGTGGTAGTAAGCACCCTCGTGGTAGTAGTAGTCATCATCGACAGTGGCGTCTAGTTCCTAGGCTCCACCATCTGGTTGCGACATCCGGAAAGAAAGGAAAAAGGGGGGAAAGATGGAGCAAAGCAACCGCGAGTACTCATCCAAAGTACTCGCAAGCAAGGATCTACACTACATATGCATTGGTGTCAATGAAATGAGTAGTATCTGTGGACTGAACCGCAGAATGCCAGAAGAGAAGGGGAAAGCCTAGCCTATCGAAGACTAGCATCTTCAAGCAGCTCCAAGCATCTTGCAGCATCAGAAGAGATAAGAGTGGCATCTTATAATATTAGTAAGTATGTTGTAACATCGTCTAGAGATTACTTCCTTGATACGTCCATTTTGCATCATGCTTTTATATCGATATTTATCGCATTATGGACTGTTATTTCACTTTATGTCACAATACTTATGGCTATTCTCTCTTATTTTACAAGGTTTACACAAGGAGGGAGAATGCCGGCAGCTGGAATTCTGGTCTGGAAAAGGAGCAAATATTAGAGACCTATTCTGCGCAACTCCAAAAGTCCTAAAACTCCACGGAACGTCTTAAAATAAATAAAGAAAAATCCACGCCAAAGATGAAGGCCAGGGGGCCCACACCCTGCCCACGAGGGTGGGGGCGCCCCCCCCACCAGGGCGCGCCCCCTATCTCGTGGGCCCCCTGGTGGCTCTCTGGTGCCCATCTTCTCCTATATGAGGTCTTTCGATGAGAGAAAAATAGAGAGGAACTTTTCAGGACGAGACTCCACCGCCACGAGGTGGAACCTTGGCGGATCCAATCTAGAGCTCTGGCAGAGCTGTTCTGCCGGGGAAACTTCCCTCCCGGAGGGGGGAAATCATCACCATCGTCATCACCAACGCTCCTCTCATCGGGAGAGGGCAATCTCCATCAACATCTTCACCAGCACCATCTCATCTCCAAACCCTAGTTCATCTCTTGTATCCAATTCTTGTCTCAAAGTCCGAGATTGGTGCTAGTAGGTTGCTAGTAGTGTTGATTACTCCTTGTAGTTGATGCTAGTTGGTTTAATTGGTGGAAGATCATATGTTCATATCCTATATGCCTATTATTACCCCTCTGATTATGAACATGAATATTCTTTGTGAGTAATTACGTTCGTTCCTGAGGACAAGGGAGAAGTCTTGCTATGAGTAGTCATGTGAATTTGGTATTTGTTTGATATTTTGATAAGATGTATGTTGTATAGCCTCTAGTGGTGTTATGTGAATGTCGACTACATAAAACTTCACCATTATTGGGGCCTAGAGGAAGGCATTGGGAAGTAATAAGTAGACGATGGGTTGCTAGAGTGACAGAAGCTTAAGCCCTAGTTTATGCGTTGCTTCGTAAGGGGCTGATTTGGATCCACATGTTTCATGCTATGGTTAGGTTTACCTTAATACTTTTGTTGTAGTTATGGATGCTTGCAATAGAGGTTAATCATAAGTGGGGTGCTTGTTCAAGTAAGAATAGCACCCAAGCACCGGTCCACCCACATATCAAATTATCAAAGTATCGAACGCGAATCATATGAGCGTGATGAAAACTAGCTTGACGATATTCCCATGTGTCCTCGGGAGCGCTTTTCCTATTACAAGAGTTTGTTCCGGCTTATCCTTTGCTACAAAAGGATTGGGCCACCTTGCTACACTTTATTTACTTTTGTTACTTGTTGCTCGTTACAACCTATCTTATCACAAAACTATCTGTTACCACTTATTTCAGTACTTGCAGAGAATACCTTGCTGAAAACCGCTTATCATTTCCTTCTGCTCCTCGTTGGGTTCGACACTCTTACTTATCGAAAGGACTATGATAGATCCCCTATACTTGTGGGTCATCAAGACTCTTTTCTGGCGCCGTTGCCGGGGAGTGTAGTGCCTTTGGTAGGTGGAATTTGGTAAGGAAAAATTTATATAGTGTGCTGAAATTTACTGTCACTTGTTACTATGGAAAGTAATTCTCTGAGGGGCTTGTTCGGGGTATCTTCACCCCGTCCAATAGAGCAAAGAGTTGCTCCTCAACCTACTGAACCTATTGAAAATGAAACTCCTTTTGAATTTCCTTCGGGTATGATGGAAAAAATGCTAGATAACCCTTTTACAGGAGATGGAACAAAGCATCCTGATGAGCACTTAATATATGTGGATGAAGTTTGTGGATTATTTAAGCTTGCAGGTATACCTGATGATGTTGCTAAGAAGAAGGTCTTCCCTTTTTCTTTGAAGGGAGACGCATTGGTATGGTATAGGCAATGTGATGATATGAGATCATGGGACTATAAAAGATTGAAGTTGGAATTTCATCAAAAGTATTACCCTATGCATCTTGTTCATCGTGATCCCAATTATATATATAACTTCTGGCCTCGCGAAGGAGAAAGCATCGCTTAAGCTTGGGGGAGGCTTAAATCAATGTTATATTCATGCCCCAATCATGAGCTCCCAAGAGAAATATTTATGCTCGGCTTTCTGAAAACAATCGCAACATGCTCGATACTTCTTGTGCTGGCACTTTTATGATGAATACTATTGAATTCAGATGGAATTTATTGGATAGAATTAAACGCAACTCTGAAGATGTAACATCCCAAATTTTCAATTGGAATGTTATACATTAGATCATCAATGCATATCATATTTTATTTGCATTTTGGTTGATCCTAGAAATTCTACGCAACTCAATGACCCACGGAGAGAGTTGGGGATTTCATTATTTTCATATTTGAGTTTTCTCAAATTTTGAGAATAGGACCGTTTGATTTTATTTATTTTATCATCAATTATTTCTATTACAAAAATATGAGAGAGGGAATAAAATGAATTTCTCAAAATAAAGAAATATTGAGGATTCAATAATAAAATCAAATAAGTTTTTATTTCGGAGTTTTTCGGTGTTTTATTTGAATTTAGGAAAAATGTGCATTTTTCAAAATTGCATTTAGGGCCCAAATAAATGTTCACTTTGTCGGGCTTGATTTTAGAAGCCCGGAAAAATTTATTTCGGGAAATTTGAAGTCCGTTTAGTATTTATTTTTATTTTTTCTTCTGCGCGTAATGTTTAAAAAAAACACGCCGCGCACAGACTGGGACAAGGCCTAGCCGACGGCCCACCCCGCCGCCTACCGTCTCCTTCCAGGAGACGAGCGCGCCGCCGCCGCCGAGTCCGACTCGGCCACGCCGCCCCGCCGCCTTGCCCCCTCCTCAAGGCAGCACACCCCCCTCCTTAAATACCGCCGCGCCGCCGCCCCTCACCTCACCCCACCCCGCCCCGAGCCGCCCGCTGAGCCGCGCCGCCGCAGCCGCCCCGCCGCCCGAGCCGCGCGCCACCGCCCGCCGCCTCCCGCCGCACCCCGCCGACCCGTCGGAGCCCCGCCCCGCCCGCCGGAGTACCTCGCCGGAGGTATAGCCGCCGCCGTTCGCCGTCCGTTTTTTTTAAAAACCGCTTCGGTTTTTTTTCGAAACCCTAGATCGGTTTATTTTTTTCTGGTTTAATTAATGAACATTCACCGATCGGTTCGTTTTAACGAACGTGTTCATCGGTTTTTCGCTGTTAACGAATGTTCGTTCGTTTAACCGTTCGTCCGTTTTCTTTTTCGTCGGATTTATTCTGCGATTTTTCTGATCGCGATTTCTGATCCGATTTTCGTTTTAGTTTAACTTTTCGCTCGTTTATCGAAAGCAGGCGATTCAAGCGCCTAGAGTTTCGTCTTGAAACCCTCTATCAGTTTAACCTACTTAAACAAGATTTTGCTACTGTAAAATTTGCCCTAGATCCAGATTACTAGAACGAAGTTGTTTTTCTTTCGCCGTTTGACTTTCGTTGCTTCGTTCGATTTGATTCTTTGTGCCAACCGGAGTTCTTAAGTTGAACCTTCTGGTTAGATCTCTTATTTGAGTTTTACCTGTGCATTACATGAGTACTTATTGTATGCTTGTTTGTTTGTTTGCGATAGAGTACCCGGAGTGCGCCGCCTGTTACTTCGAATAGTTAGGTTTCTCGGATCATCAGCAAGGCAAGTAACACTTTGATCATACCTTTTCTACTACCTAGTTTTATTGCATTAGATAAATCCTCACACGTTGCATGGTTAGGATCTAATTAAATTCTGGGATGGGAAGTAGATGAGGTAGTACCTATTACCTGTTTATTAAACCTTTGGGAGTTACTTCTACGTTTGCTTTTATGCCATGCTATGCTAGTAGACGTGGATTGGGTGAGTGATATCCATGACAGATGTGAGATTGTTAATTAATGGTTTATCTAAGGTGGCAACCTAAACACACATTTGGGTTGATTGAGGCACCTGGGTATTCCAGGACTTGCCTGTTTTATTTGGACCGCCACCTAGGCTCAAAGGGATCATGAGACTATTCATACTAGAAACTTCCGTGTGCAGCCACAAGCTATTATGGGCTCTAGCATAGTTGACTAAGTTGTGCGAACTCTTACAGTGGTAGACTAGCAGATGTAGGGGATGTAGGTGGTACGGTCTACCCGATCATAAGGTGCTAGCGCTTCTGAAAGACTATGTCTCGGTCATCCGTCTTCTCAAACACCATGTAGTGCGAGAAAACAAATGGAGGCGATCGAGTCTTGTGGGGAAAAGTGCGCAAACCTCTACAGAGTGTAATGAACTAATCATGGTTAGCCGTGTCCCCGGTTATGGACATCTTGAGTATCTAGTACCTGGATATCATGTGAATCTCAACATGTTACTCTAAATTAATTTTGTTGGGTTATGTTTATTGATGATTCTTAATTTGGATTGAGAATGCTGTCAACCATTCTCAATGTTTAACAACCACGATGATAGTTAAATAAAATTTATTCCTTTGTAGTAGGGAAAAATTGGCTTTACGCAAAACTGTAACCATAGAGCTTTCCACCGGCCAAATATGCATATAGTATAGCTGTTCTTTCCATTACTCTCTATGTGTTACATTGCCAGCATATTCCATGTGCTGACCCATTTTCGGGCTGCAACGTTAATGTTGCAGACTTTTCAAACGACGATTAAGGAGTTTTTAGGTCGTGGTTCTATACTCAGTGATGCCGTTGGAGTTAATGGACTCACTTATCTTCCAAGCCTTCCACTGTTATCGTTATTAGATGGCCTTAAGCCGTATTTATTGTAATAAGTTCTCTTTTGAGACACTCGATGTAATATGTGTGTGATTGCTACTCTGCTATGAATCCTCCGAGTAATGTGTGGTGTCAGCATTACTGATCCAGGGATGACATCGGAGCACAGAGATCAGACTGTTTGAGATCTGGTCGCTACAGAGATGGTATCAGAGCACACGCTGACTGTAGGACACGACCACTAAGTTACAGACCTAGATCACTCTCTTCTCTTCTGACTTCTCATCTTTTCTACTCTTTAGGATGGCAGATGCAAGGAACAAGTTCACACAACCAGATGAAGATACACCCTTTGGGCGCTACTTGAAGGAAGTCACTAGATACCTGAACATAGGAGTACCAAGCTTCACGGGAACCTACAACGCCACTTTACCTGAAGAAGAGCGCTGGATGTTTCAAGTTCAAGTTCCAGGAAGGACGTTCATGCCAGTCACTGAGCCCATGGAGTTTTCTTTTGATGCACCAACTTGGAGTCTAGGAAAGAGCATGGCAGCCCACATCGCCATGGGACGCATTGGAGAAGTCTACCGCAAGGATCTCAAGGATACTATCTACCAGATTTGTGGGCGCCGAGATGAACACCGGGAGATGATCAGCACCAGGAAGGATAGATCAATCGCAGCTTTTATCCAGGAGCTAAACCAGCACATTCGACAACAGGAGAACCAGATGTGCGCCGACATGATAGACCTGAAGAAGGCTAAAACTAGAATCAAGGAACTGGAGGAAGAACTCAAGGCTACACGTGAAGATTATGAAGAGGAAATTGAAGTATTGGTGGATAAGAATGACGACCTGATCAAGAAGATTGGAATATTTATGGGAGACCCTACGCCAGTAGATGAAGACGAAGAACCTCAGGAAATTAGCCCGGAAGACTACATCATCATCGATGGCACCGACTCGGAAGCAGATAGTAGCGATGATGACTATGTTGATGAAGCAGGAGCAGATATTATGGAGTCAACAACCATAGAATATTTCTAGTAGACCACCTCATCAGTATTAGTAGTCCACCATGTAAATATAGTAGTCCGAGCACTTTTGCGATAGTTAGATCGATTGTATGCCTTTGCTTGTTTGAATGAAGTGAATTGCTTGCTTTTGCCTCATGTGCATATGGGTAGTGTTTTCTCTTTAGACCCCCCCCCTCTATTCTTATATCTCATATTTTCTAAACCCTCAGATGCCTCCGAGACGTGACCCTGGTTTTGCTTTCCCACCGGAGCTCACCCAGTTGATCCAACAGCAGAACACATTGATGCAGTTGCTAGTCTAGAATCAGAATCAGGGGAACAACAACAACAACAACCCACCACCACCACCACCTGTTGACCACTTAGCCCGTTTTCTTAGGATGAATCCGTCGGTGTTTTCCAGTAGCACCGAGCCGATAGTAGCAGATGATTGGCTCTGCAAGACAGCTAGGGAGTTGACCACAGTAGGATGCACAGATGCGGAGAAGGTGAAGTTTGCCGCACATCAGCTAGAAGGACCCGCAGCATCATGGTGGGAGAATTTCACAGCCACCTTCCTAGTCGACACTGTCACATGGGACCAGTTTCAGCAGGCTTTCCGTACTGCCCATGTTTCAGCAGGAGCTATGGCCATGAAGAAGCGTGAGTTTCGCAACTTGCGCCAAGGAGGACGGACATTTGGCGAGTATGTGGAGGAATTTAGTAAGCTAGCATGTTATGCCCCAGATGACGTCGCTATGGATGCAGCCAAGCAAGAGAAGTTTCTGGAAGGACTGAATGATGAGTTGAGCATGCAGTTGATGGTAGCCACCTTCAATAACTACCAGGAGTTGGTAGATCGTGCTCTTATGATTGAAGGGAAGCAGCAGCAAATTGAGAATCGCAAGAGGAAGTGTGGACAAGGAAAGTACAATTCAGGAGTTCAGCAGAAGCCACGTTTTACCCCTAGACCGGGAGGACATTTTCAGCATACCCATGGAGGAGGTAGCTCGCACAATCACAATGGCACCAAGAATGGTAATGGCAATGGAGGAGGCAACGGCCAGAACCGCACCAACCCCTCAACCCCAGCCAAGAAGGACTTGAGCCAAGTCACTTGCTATAAGTGTTCGAAGCCAGGACATTATGCCAATGAATGTCCTGAAGGCCAAAATGGCAATGGAAGTTCAGGGAAGAAGACGAACCCTTTCAACACGGGACAGGCGAACCACGTTAGCGTGGAGGAGGTTGAAGCTCAGCCCGATGCAGTAATAGGTAAGTTTTTGGTTAAGTCATTTACTGCACTCGTTCTTTTTGATACTGGTGCATCGCATTCATACATCTCAAGGGGATTTGTGGATAAGTATAACCTGCCAACCCAAGCCCTTAGGTCACCCATGTTAGTAACCTCGCCCGGAGCAGAGTATGTGGCTAGTCTATGGTGTGATCGGTTACCATTAAGGATTGGTAACTATGTTTTTCCCTCAGACCTAATAGTATTGGAATCTCAAGGATTGGATGTGATATTAGGCATGGATTGGTTATCAAAGTATGAAGGGAATATTGAGTGTGCTAGTAAGTCAATTTTGCTTACCACGCCAGAAGGGAGAAGGATCAAGTATGTATCCCGGCATGTGCCAAAGAGGACCCAAGTAAATTGCTTAACAGGAGTTGTGCAAGAGGAAGTACCAGTGGTAAGGGATTTTCCTGATGTATTTCCAGAGGAGTTGCCAGGCATGCCACCGGATAGAGATATTGAGTTTTTGATTGAGCTATTGCCAGGCACTGGGCCAATATCAAAGAGACCCTATAGGATGCCAGCAAAGGATTTGGTGGAAATTAAGAAGCAGATTAAGGAGTTACTGGATAAGGGATATATTCGCCCAAGTTCTTCACCTTGGGGATCGCCAGTACTACTAGTGGAGAAGAAGGATGGATTTTTAAGGATGGTTGTTGATTATCGAGGATTGAATGAAGTATCGATTGCAAGGAGCTAAGGTATTTTCCAAGATCGATCTGCGATCAGGATACCACCAGTTGAAGATTCGAGAACAGGATATTCCGAAGACAGCTTTTACCACTAGGTATGGGTTATATGAGTATACTGTTATGTCATTTGGTCTGACTAACGCGCCTGCCTATTTTATGAACATGATGAACAAAGTGTTTATGGAGTTTTTGGATAAGTTCGTCGTAGTGTTCATTGATGACATCCTGGTTTATTCGAAGAATGAGGAGGAGCATAAGGAGCATTTGCGTTTGGTACTTGGAAAGCTCAGAGAACACCAATTATATGCCAAGTTCAGCAAATGTGAGTTTTGGTTGAAAGAAGTAGGATTCCTCGGACATGTTATATCCGGAGATGGTATAGCAGTAGATTCTGCTAAAGTTGAAACCGTGACCAAGTGGGAAGCCCCAACCACAGTTGGAGGGATCCGAAGTTTTCTTGGACTCGCAGGATACTACCGGAGATTTATTGAGAATTTCTCAAAGATCGCAAAGCCTATGACTGAGTTGTTAAAGAAAGACACCAAGTTCATATGGACTGAGGAATGTGAGGCTAGTTTCCAGGAGTTGCAGAAACGTTTGGTTACCTCACCAGTGTTGATTTTGCCAGACCGGACCAAGGATTATGAGGTGTACTGCGACGCTTCACATCGAGGACTTGGAGCAATGCTTATGCAGGAAGGGAGAGTTGTTTCATATGCCTCGATACAGCTGAAGCCTCATGAGTTGAATTATGCCATGCATGATTTGGAGTTAGTAGCCGTAGTGCATGCATTGAAAACATGGAGATATTTTCTGATTGGAAATCATTGTGAGGTGTACACAGATCATAAGAGTTTGAAGTACATTTTCACACAGAAGGAGTTGAATCTCAGACAAAGGAGATGGTTGGAGCTTATCAAGGATTATGATATGAAATTGCATTATCATCCCGGAAAGGCTAATGTAGTAGCTGACGCATTAAGCCGTAAGAGCCAAGTCAATACGTTAATGACGGGAGAAATACCCAAGGAGTTAGCAGAAAATCTTCGTGAACTATGTTTGGAAATAGTTCCGAGAGGCTATATAGCAGCATTAGAGATTCAGTCAACTTTGATGGATAGAATCAGGGAAGCTCAGAAGACTGACCAAGAGATTGGCGCGATAAAGGAGAAACTGAGCAAAGGAAAAGCTAAAGGATTTCGTGAGGATGAACACGACACCCTATGGTTTGAAGACCGTGTTTACGTGCCCAATGACCCGGAGATCAGGAAGTTGATATTGCAAGAGGCACACGATTCACCATATTCAATTCACCCAGGAAATACCAAGATGTATCTGGACTTGAAAGATATTTTCTGGTGGACCGGAATGAAGAAGGACATAGCGGAGTATGTAGCAGTTTGTGATGTATGTCAGAGAGTAAAGGCAGAGCATCAGAAGCCAGCAGGATTGTTACAACCATTGCCGATACCCGGATGGAAGTGGGATAAGCTAGCCATGGATTTTATCACGGGTTTGCCCAGGACTCATTTAGGCTATGACTCAATTTGGGTTGTAGTTGATCGATTGACAAAAGTAGCTCATTTCATCCCAGTAAAGACCACTTACACCAGTGCTAAGTTGGCAAAGATATACATGACCAGGATCGTATGTCTGCATGGAGTTCCAAGGAGTATCGTATCCGATAGAGGAACCCAGCTTACCTCAAAGTTCTGGAAGCAGTTGCACGAAACTTTGGGTACCAGGCTAGAATTCAGTATAGCTTTTCATCCACAGACAAATGGACAGACCGAGAGAGTCAATCAGATTTTGGAGGATATGCTGAGAGCTTGTGCGCTAGATTATGGATCTAGTTGGGATGATAATTTGCCATATGCCGAGTTCTCTTACAACAACAGTTACCAAACCAGTTTGAAGATGGCCCCTTTTGAAGCTTTGTATGGAAGGAGGTGAAGGACACCGTTGTCATGGGACGAAGTTGGAGACCGCCAGTTGTTTGGAACTAACTTGATTAAAGAGTCTGAACAGAAGGTGAAGTTGATTCGCGATAGGCTCAAGGTAGCCCAGTCTAGACAGAAGAGTTATGCAGATTCTAAACGCAAGGAGACAGTTTACGAAGTCGGAGATAGAGCTTATCTTCGAGTATCTCCACTTTGGGGAACAAAGCGTTTTGGAGTTAAAGGGAAGTTAGCGCCATGATTTGTAGGACCATATCGAGTTTTGGAGCGTATGGGAGAAGTGGCCTACAAGTTGGAATTGCCCGAAGGATTGTCAGGAGTTCATGATGTGTTCCACGTTTCTCAGTTAAAAAAATGTCACGCGGAGATGGCTGACATACCATTGAGAGACACAGTGCCTTTGGAAACTATTCAGTTGGATAACGATTTGACCTATGAGGAGAAACCAGTTAAGATCCTCGAGTTTGCCAGCCGAGTTACCCGCAGCAAAGTTATCAAGTTTTGCAAAGTTCAGTGGAGCCACCACACGGAGGATGAAGCCACCTGGGAGCGAGAGGAAGATTTGCTCAAAGACCACCCTCACCTATTTTCTAGCCAACCCGAATCTCGAGGGCGAGATTCATCTTAAGGGGGGTAGGTTTGTAACATCCCAAATTTTCAATTGGAATGTTATACATTAGATCATCAATGCATATCATATTTTATTTGCATTTTGGTTGATCCTAGAAATTCTACGCAACTCAATGACCCACGGAGAGAGTTGGGGATTTCGTTATTTTCATATTTGAGTTTTCTCAAATTTTGAGAATAGGATCATTTGATTTTATTTATTTTATCATCAATTATTTCTATTACAAAAATATAAGAGAGGGAATAAAATGAATTTCTCAAAATAAAGAAATATTGAGGATTTAATAATAAAATCAAATAAGTTTTTATTACGTAGTTTTTCGGTGTTTTATTTGAATTTAGGAAAAATGTGCGTTTTTCAAAATTGCATTTAGGGCCCAAATAAATGTTCACTTTGTCGGCCTTGATTTTAGAAGCCCGGGAAAATTTATATCGGGAAATTTGGAGTCCGTTTAGTATTTATTTTTATTTTTTTCTTCTACACGTAATGTTTTAAAAAAACACGCCACGCGCCGACTTGGCCAAGGCCCAGCCGACGGCCCACCCCGCCGCCTGCCGTCTCCTTCCAGGAGACGAGCGCACCTCCGCCGCCGAGTCTGGCTCGGCCACATCGCCCCGCCGCCTTGCCCCCTCCCCAAGGCAGCACCCCCCCCCCTCCTTAAATACCGCCCCGCCGCCGCCCCTCACCTCACCCCATCCCGCCCCGAGCCCCCCCCCCCCCCCCCCGCCGAGCCGCGCCGCCGTAGCCGCCCCGCTGCCCATGTCGTCGCCGCCCGCCGCCTCCCGTCACTGCGCTGCACCCCGCCGCACCCCGCCGACCCGCCGGAGCCCCGCCCCGCCCGCCGGAGTACCTCGCCGGAGGTATAGCCACCGCCGTTCACCGTCCGGTTTTTTTAAAACCTCTTCGGGTTTTTTTCGAAACCCTAGATCGGTTTATTTTTTCTGGTTTAATTAGTGAACGTTCACCGATCGGTTTGTTTTAACGAACGTGTTCGTCGGTTTTTCGCTGCTAACGAACGTTCGTTCATTTAACCGTTCGTCCGTTTTCTTTTTCGTCGGATTTATTCTACGATTTTTCTGATCGTGATTTCTGATCCGATTTTCATTTTAGTTTAACTTTTCGCTCGTTTATCGGAAGCAGGCGATTCAAGCACCTAGAGTTTCGTCTTGAAACCCTCTATCCGTTTAACCTACTTAAACAAGATTTTGCTACTGTAAAATTTGCCCTACATCCAGATTACTAGAACGAAGTTGTTTTTCTTTTGCCGTTTGACTTTCGTTGCTTCGTTCGATTTGATTCTTTTTACCAACCGGAGTTCTTAAGTTGAACCTTCTGGCTAGATCTCTTATTCCAGTTTTACTTGTGCATTAGATAAGTACTTATTGTTTGCTTGTTTGTTTGTTTGCGATAGAGTACCTGGAGTGCGCCGCCTGTTACTTCGAATCGTTAGGTTACCCGGATCATCAGCAAGGCAAGTAACACTTTGATCATACCTTTTCTACTACCCAGTTTTATTGCATTAGATAAATCCTCACACATTGCATGGTTAGGATCTAGTTAAATTGTGGGATGGGAAGTAGATCAGGTAGTACCTATTACCTATTTATTATCAAACCTTTGAGAGTTACTTCTACGTTTGCTTTTATGCCATGGTATGCTAGTAGACATGGATTGGGTCAGTGATATCCATGACAGATGTGAGATTGTTAATTAATGGTTTATCTAAGGTGGCAACCTAAACACACATCTGGGTGGATTCAGGCACCTGGGTATTCCAGGACTTGCTTGTTTTATTTGGACCGCCGCCCAGGCTCAAAGGGATCATGAGACTATTCATACTAGAAACTTTTGTTTGCAGCCACAAGCTATTATGGGCTCTAGCATAGTTGACTAAGTTGTGCGAACTCTTACAGTGGTAGACTAGCAGATGAAGGGGGTGTAGGTGATACGGTCTACCCGATCGTAAGGTGCTAGCGCTTCTGAAAGACTATGTCTCGGTCATCCGTCTTCTCAAACACCATGTAGTGCGAGAAAACAAACGGAGGCGATCGAGTCTTGTGGGGAAAAGTGCGCAAACCTTTGCAGAGTGTAATGAACTAATCATGGTTAGCCGTGTCCCCGGTTATGGACATCTTGACTATCTAGTACCTGGATATCATGTGAATCTCAACATGTTACTCTAAATTAATTTTGTTGGGTTATGTTTATTGATGATACTTAATTGGGATTGAGAATGCTGTCAACCATTCTCAATGTTTAACAACCACCATGATAGTTAAATAAAATTTATTCCTTTGTAGTAGGGAAAAATTGGCTTTACGCAAAACTGTAACCATAGAGCTTTCCACCGGCCAAATATGCATATAGTATAGCTATTCTTTCCATTACTCTCTATGTGTTACATTGCCAGCATATTCCATGTGCTGACCCGTTTTCGGGCTACAACGTTAATGTTGCAGACTTTTCAGATGACGATTAAGGAGTTTTTAGGTCGTGGTTCTATACTCAGTGATGCCGTTGGAGTTAATGGACTCACTTATCTTCCAAGCCTTCCGCTGTTATCGTTATTAGATGGCCTTAAGCCGTATTTATTGTAATAAGTTCTCTTTTGAGACACTCGATGTAATAAGTGTGTGATTGCTACTCTGCTATGAATCCTCCGAGTAATGTGTGGTGTCAGCATTACTGATCCAGGGATGACACCAGAGCACAGAGATCAGACCATTTGAGGTCTGGTCGCTACAGAAGATTGGGACCTCGACGAAGGTAAGGAGTCAGGTATGACACCTAAGTTTGATTGTGTTAAATCTTTTATGGATACCGATATTTTCCGTAAGGTTAGCACTAAATATGGACTTGACTCTGAGATAGTAGCTTCTTTCTGTGAATCTTTTGCTACTTATGTTGATCTCCCTAAGGAGAAGTGGTTTAAATATCATCCTCCCATAGAAGTAAAAGTAGCTGCACCTATTAAAGTTGAAGAAAAGACTGTCACTTATAATGATCCTATTGTTCCTACTTCTTATATTGAGAAACTACCTTTCCTTGTTAGAATAAAGGATCATGCTAAAGCTTCAACTGTTGTTCGTAAAAGCAATGTTAGAACTTATACACCTCCTGAGCAAGTTAAAGTAGAACCTAATATTGCTATTGTTAAAGATCTCTTGTCTAATAATATTGATGGGCGTGTTATTCAGTTCGAAGGTGAAACTGCTAGAATTGCTAAGCCTTGTGCTAAAGATAAACATAGACCTATGGTAGGCGTGCCTGTTATTTCTGTTAAAATAGGAGATCATTGTTATCATGGCTTATGTGATATGGGTGCTAGTGCTAGTGTTATACCGCATACTTTATATGAAGAAATTAAGAATGAAATTGCACCTGCTGAGTTAGAAGATATTGATGTCACAATTAAACTTGCCAATAGAGATACTATTTCAGCAATGGGAATTGTTAGAGATGTTAAAGTCTTGTGTGGGAAAACTAAATATCCTGCTGATTTTCTTGTTCTTGGTTCCCCACAAGATAGCTTTTGTCCCATTATATTTGGTAGACCCTTCTTAAATACTGTCAATGCTACCATAGATGGCACAAAGAATGTTGTTACTGTTGGCTTGGATGATATGGTTCATGAGTTTAATTTCTCTAAATTTAGTAAACAACATCGTGAGGAAGAATTACCTAGTAAGGATAAGATTATTGGTCTTGCTTCTATTGCCGTACCTCCTAGTGATCCTTCAGAACACTATTTGCTAGACCATGAAAATGATATGTTCATGAATGAAAGAAGGGAAATAGATGAAGTATTCTTTAAACAGGAACCTATTCTGAAACACAATTTACCTGTTGAAATCCTAGGGGACCCTCCTCCGCCTAAGGGTGATCCCGTGTTTGAGCTTAAACCTTTGCCTGATAATCTTAAATATGCTTACCTTGATGAAAAGAAGATATATCCTGTTATTATTAGTGCTAACCTTTCAGAGCATGAAGAACAAAGATTATTGAAAACTCTGAAGAAGCATAGTGCTGCTATTGGATATACTCTTGATGATCTTAAGGGCATTAGTCCCACTCTATGTCAACATAAAATAAATTTGGAAGCAGATGCCAAACAAGTTTGTGATCCTCAACGACGTCTGAATCCTAAAATGAAATAAGTGGTAAGAAAAGAAATACTAAAGCTTCTGGAGGCACGTATAATCTATCCCGTTGCTGATAGTGAGTGGGTAAGTCCTATCCATTGTGTCCCTAAGAAGGGAGGTATTACTGTTGTTCCTAATGATAAAGATGAATTGATTCCACAAAGAATTATCATAGGTTATAGGATAGTAATTGATTTCCGGAAATTAAATAAAGCTATTAAGAAAGATCATTACCCCTTACCTTTTATTGATCAAATGCTAGAAAGATTATTCAAACATAAACACTATTGCTTTCTAGATGGTTATTCTGGTTTCTCTCAAATACCTGTGTCGGCTAAAGATCAATCAAAGACTATTTTTACATGCCCTTTTGGTACTTTTGCTTATAGACGTATGCCTTTTGGTTTATGTAATGCACCTGCTACCTTTCAAAGATGCATGATGGCTATATTCTCTGACTTTTGTGAAAAGATTTGTGAGGTTTTCATGGACGACTTTTTCGTCTATGGTCCCTCTTTTGACGATTGCTTGAGCAATCTTAATCGAGTTTTGCAGAGATGTGAAGAAACTAATCTTGTCTTGAATTGGGAAAAGTGCCACTTTATGGTTAATGAAGGTATTGTCTTGGGGCACAAAGTTTCTGAAAGAGGTATTGAAGTTGATAAAGCTAAGGTTGATGCTATTGAAAAGATGCCATGTCCCAAGGACATCAAAGGTATAAGAAGTTTCCTTGGTCACGCCGGATTTTGCAGGAGGTTCATTAGGGACTTCTCAAAAATTTCTCGGCCTCTGACTAATTTATTGCAAAAAGATATACCATTTGTCTTTGATGATGATTGTGTAGAAGCATTTGAAATACTTAAGAAAGCATTAGTCTCTGCACCTATTGTTCAGCCACCTGATTGGAATTTACCCTTTGAAATTATGTGTGATGCTAGTGATTATGTTGTAGGTGTTGTTCTAGGGAAAAGAGTTGATAAGAAATTAAATGGTATCCATTATGCTAGTAAGACTCTAGACAATGCTCAAAGAAATTATGCTACTACTGAAAAGGAACTTTTAGCGGTTGTATTTGCTTGTGATAAGTTCAGATCTTATATTGTTGATTCTAAAGTAACTATTCACACTGATCATGCTACTGTTAAATATCTTATGGAAAAGAAAGATGCTAAACCTAGACTTATTAGATGGGTTCTCTTGCTACAAGAATTTGATTTGAATATTGTTGATAGAAAGGGAGCTAAGAACCCCGTTGCAGACAACTTATCTAGGTTAGAAAATATTCTTGATGACCCACTACCTATTAATGATGACTTTCCTGATGAACAATTAAATGTTATAAGTACTTCTCGTAGTACTCCATGGTATGCTGATTATGCTAATTATATTGTTGCTAACTTTATACCACCTAGTTTCACATACCAGCAAAAGAAAAGGGTTTTCTATGACTTGAGACATTACTTTTGGGATGACCCACATCTGTATAAAGGAGTAGATGGTGTTATTAGGCGTTGTGTACCTAAGCATGAACAAGGACAGATCCTACGCAAGTGTCATTCCGAGTCTTATGGAGGACACCACGCTGGAGATAGAATTGCACATAAGGTATTGCAATCTGGTTTTTATTGGCCTACTCTCTTCAAGGATGCCCGTAAGTTTGTCTTGTCTTGTGATGAATGTCAAAGAATTGGTAATATTAGTAGACGTCAAGAAATGCCTATGAGTTATTCACTTGTTATTGAACGGTTTGATGTTTGGGGCTTTGATTATATGGGACCTTTTCCTGCCTCTAATGGATACACACATATTTTAGTTGCTGTTGATTACGTTACTAAGTGGGTGGAAGCTATTCCAACTAGTAGTGCTGATCATAACACTTCTATTAAAATGCTTAAGGAAGTTATTTTTCCGAGGTTTCGAGTCCCTAGATATTTAATGACTGATGGTGGTTCACACTTTATTCATGGTGCCTTCCGTAAAATGCTTGCTAAATATGATGTTAATCATAGAATTGCATCCCCTTATCACCCACAGTCTAGTGGTCAAGTAGAGTTGAGCAATAGAGAGCTCAAATTAATTTTGCAAAAGACTGTTAATAGGTCTAGAAAGAAATGGTCTAAGAAACTTGATGATGCATTATGGGCTTATAGAACTGCATACAAAAATCCTATGGGTATGTCTCCGTATAAAATGGTTTATGGAAAAGCATGTCACTTACCTCTCGAATTAGAACATAAGGCATATTGGGCTATTAACGAGCTTAACTATGATTTTAAACTTGCCGGTGAGAAGAGGTTATTTGATATTAGCTCACTTGATGAATGGAGAAACCAAGCTTATGAAAATGCCAAGTTGTTTAAAGAAAAAGTTAAAAGATGGCATGACAAAAGGATACAAAAGCATGAGTTTAATGTAGGTGATTATGTATTGCTATACAACTCTCGTTTAAGATTTTTTGCAGGAAAACTTCTCTCTAAATGGGAAGGCCCCTACGTCATCGAAGAGGTCTATCGTTCCGGTGCCATAAAAATCAACAACTTCAAGGGCACAAATCCGAAGGTGGTAAATGGTCAAAGAATTAAACATTATATCTCAGGTAATCCCATAAATTTTGAAACCAATATTATTGAAACCATAACCCCGGAGGAATACATAAGGGACACTTTCCGGAATGTTTCAGACTCCGAAAAGGAATAGGCATGTGGTACGGTAAGTAAACCGACTCCAAAACAATTTCTAAGGCAATATTTCTCTGTTTTGGAATATTTAGAAAAATAGAAAAATAAGTAGCAGTCCGGGAAGGACATGAGGGCCCCACGAGGGTGGTGGGCGCGCCCTACCCCCCTGGGCGTGCTCCCCTACCTTGTGAGCGCCTCGTGTGTTTTCCGGACTCCGTTTTCTTGCACATTACGTATTTTGGTCGGTAAAAATTCATTATATATTATCCCGGAAGTTTTGACTCCCGTATCACGCAAAAATCTCCTGTTCTTGTTTCAAGTTGTCCTGTTGCAGATTAGATCAACATGTCTTCCCAGGATTCGGAAGGAGAAAGCTATGTGGATGACTACTTAGCAAATCCAAGGGTCTATGGAGATGTGGAACATAATGGATGGACCACGGAGGAAGAAGAGGACGGTGAACCCAAGGGGAAGGAGGAGACGAGCTCAGATGAAGACGAAGCACCATTACCTCAACCTGGGGACATGCACGTGGAGTTCAAAAAGTCAAGTCTCCCTGATAGGGTAAAGAAACCCAAGTTCGAGTTTATCCCTTTTCGTCTCTTGCAGGAAAATAAGCAGGACCTATGCAAAAAGATATTAAACCTGGAGTGGGAAGTTGATGGTCTGAGGGATCAAAATGCCGTCCTTAAGCGCAAATTAAGGGAGAAGACTAAGCCATCAACTAAGCCAACATCACCACCACCATCTCCTCCAACAAAGAAGAATTGAGTATCTGGGTATGGGCACTCCCCTTGGCAACTGCCAAGCTTGGGGGAGGTGCCCCGGTATCGTATCACCATCACAACTCCTATCTTTACCATTTTTCTTAGTTCGATCCTATTAGTAGTATCTTGATCTAGTAGAATAAAGTTTATGGCATGATCTAGTTTTGAGTTTTGCTTTATGATCCCTCTATGTAATCGAGTCCGTGAGCTATATATGATAAAGATTAGTGTTGAGTCAAGGGCTTGATTATTTTGCCATGATCTTGGGTGAATAAAAGAAAAGAGAAAAGGAATAAAAAGAAACAAAGAGTTCATATTGATCTTATTGAGAGTAATGGCTTCACATAGAAAGAGTATGATGATTAAAAGTTGTTGGGAGTTGGCAGACATCTTTTATGATTGGGAGCACTCATTAAAATATGACATGCTAAAGAGTTGATGTTGGACAAGGAAGACAACATAATGAGTTATGTCTTTCTTATATCTGAGATAAAGTATGTTGTCATGGTTACTCTAACTTGTTGAGCTTGCCTATCCCCCTCATGCTAGCCAAATTCTTAGCACCAAGTAGAAATACTACTTGTGCTTCCAAATACCCTTAAACCAGTTTTGCCATGAGAGTCCACCATATCTACCTATGGATTGAGTAAGATCCTTCAAGTAAGTTGTCATCGGTGCAAAGCAATAAAAATTGCTCTAAATATGTATGATTGATTGGTGTGGGAGAAATAAGCTTTATACGATCTTGTGATGTGGAAGTAATAAAAGCGACGGACTGCATAATAAAGGTTCGTATCACGAGTGGCAATATAAAGTGACGTTCTTTCGCATTGAGATTTTATATATCCAACCATAAAAGCGCATGGCAACCTCTGCTTCCCTCTACGAAGGGCCTATCCTTTATTATTATCTTCTTCCTTATGCAAGAGTCACGGTGATCTTCACCTTTTCTTTTTTATTTTATCCTTTGGCAAGCTCAGCATGTTGGAAAGAATATGATATATATATCTAATTGGATGTAGGGGAGCATGAACCATTATTTTTGACATTACCCTTGAGGTAAAAGGTTGTGGGGCAAAACTATAAGCCCCTATCTTTCTCTGTGTCCGATTAAAACTCTGTAACCACAAGTATTGCGTGAGTGTTAGCAATTATGGAGGACTAAATGATAGTTGAGTATGTGGATTTGCTTTTTAGCTCTGACATAGACTCTTTCTGATGTTATGATAAATTGCAATTGCTTCAATGACTGAGATTATAGTTTGTTGGAGCCCAATAAGGTTTATGATTTATACTTTTGCATTGTGAATAGATCATCACTTGAACATAAGTAATCATATGACAAAATCTATATATGTTGCTGTTATAAGAATAATCATGATGCATTCATGTCCGTATTTTATTTTTTATCGACGCCTCTACCTCTAAACACAAGGACATATTTATTGTTATCGGCTTTTCGCTTGAGGACAAGCGAGGTCTAAGCTTGGGGGAGTTGATACGTACATTTTGCATCATGCTTTTATATCGATATTTATTGCATTATGGACTGTTATTTCACTTTATGTCACAATACTTGTGGCTATTCTCTCTTATTTTACAAGGTTTACACAAGGAGGGAGAATGCCGACAGCTGGAATTCTGGTCTGGAAAAGGAGCAAATATTAGAGACCTATTCTGTGCAACTCCAAAAGTCCTGAAACTCCACAGAACGTCTTAAAATAAATAAAGAAAAATCCACGCCAAAGATGAAGGCCAGGGGGCCCACACCCTGCTCACGAGGGTGGGGGCGCCCCCCCTAGGGCGCACCCCCTATCTCGTGGGCCCCTGGTGGCTCTCTGATGCCCATCTTCTCCTATATGAGGTCTTTCGATGAGAAAAAAATAGAGAGGAACTTTTCAGGACGAGACTCCACCGCCACTAGGCGGAACCTTGGCGGATCCAATCTAGAGCTCCAGCAGAGCTGTTCTGCCGGGGAAACTTCCCTCCCGGAGGGGGAAATCATCACCATCGTCATCACCAATGCTCCTCTCATCGGGAGAGGGCAATCTCCATCAACATCTTCACCAGCACCATCTCATCTCCAAACCCTAGTTCATCTCTTGTATCCAATTCTTGTCTCAAAGTCCGAGATTGGTGCTAGTAGGTTGCTAGTAGTGTTGATTACTCCTTGTAGTTGATGCTAGTTGGTTTAATTGGTGGAAGATCATATGTTCAGGTCCTATATGCATATTATTACCCCTCTGATTATGAACATGAATATGCTTTTGAGTAATTATGTTCGTTCCTGAGGACAAGGGAGAAGTCTTGCTATGAGTAGTCATGTGAATTTGGTATTTGTTTGATATTTTGATAAGATGTATGTTGTCTAGCCTCTAGTGGTGTTATGTGAACGTCGACTACATAACACTTCACCATTATTTGGGCCTAGAGGAAGGCATTGGGAAGTAATAAGTAGATGATGGGTTGCTAGAGTGACAGAAGCTTAAACCCTAGTTTATGCGTTGCTTCGTAAGGGGCTGATTTGGATCCACATGTTTCATGCTATGGTTAGGTTTACCTTAATACTTTTGTTGTAGTTGTGGATGCTTGCAATAGAGGTTAATCATAAGTGGGATGCTTGTTCAAGTAAGAATAGCACCCAAGCACCGGTCCACCCACATATCAAATTATCAAAGTATCGAACGTGAATCATATGAGCATGATGAAAACTAGCTTGACGATATTCCCATGTGTCCTCGGGAGCGCTTTTCCTATTATAAGAGTTTGTTCCGGCTTATCCTTTGCTACAAAAGGATTGGGCCACCTTGCTGCACTTTATTTACTTTTGTTACTTGTTGCTCGTTACAACCTATCTTATCACAAAACTATCTGTTACCACTTATTTCAGTACTTGCAGAGAATACCTTGCTGAAAACCGCTTATCATTTCCTTCTGCTCCTCGTTGGGTTTGACACTCTTACTTATCGAAAGGACTACGATAGATCCCCTATACTTGTGGGTCATCATTCCTCGACTCCCTATGACAAAACAATCCCGAAGCCATCATTTCCATTACATGCCTCAGCATCAAGTTCTAGTTGTATTGATCGGGATACAACTCCGAGTGTCTGTTACCGTAGGCCAGGCTATCGATAGATGTTTTCTTCCCTGCAGGGGTGCACCAACTTACCCACCACGCTCGATTAACTCCGGTCGGACACACTTTCCTAGGTCATGCCCGGCCTCGGCCAAATGATACGCCACAACCTGACCTAGGCTTAATAGAGAGGTCAGCACGCCGGACTAAACCTATGCCCCTAGGGGTCTTGGGCCATCACCCCGGGAACTCCTACACGTTGCGTGGGCGGCCGGTGAGTAGACCTAGATACCTCCTTAAAAAGTCAGGTGCTTACGCAATCCAACCCGGTGTGCGCTGCTCAGTCGCATGACGTCTATTAAGCTTCGGCTGATGCATATGACGCAGAATGCCCATACTGTTGGGGAACGTAGTAATTTCAAAAAAAATCCTACGCACACGCAAGATCATGGTGATGCATAGCAACGAGAGGGGAGAGTGTTGTCTACATACCCTCGTAGACCGGCAACGGAAACGTTGACACAACATAGAGGAAGTAGTCATACGTCTTCCCGAACCGACCGATCCAAGTACCGAACGTACGGCACCTCCGAGTTCTGCACACGTTCAACTCGGTGACGTCCCTCGAGCTCCGACCCAGCCAAGTGTTGAGGGAGAGTTTCGTCAGCACGACGGCGTGATGATGGTGATGATGTTCTACCGACGTAGGGCTTCGCCTAAGCACCGCTACGATATGACCGGGGTGGAATATGGTGGAAGGGGGCACCGCACACGGCCAAGGAACGATCACGAAGATCAACTTGTGTGTCATGGGGTTCCCCCCTACCCCTGTATATAAAGGAGGGAGGGGGAAGGTGCGGCCGGCCCATAGGGGTGCGCCTGGAGGAGTCCTACTCCCACCGGGAGTAGGACTCCCCCCTCTTGCCTTGTTGGAGAAGGAAAGGGGAAGGGGGAAAGAGGAAAGGGGGGCGCCCCCCCCCCTTCCTTGTCCTATTCGGACTAGGGGGAGGGGGTGCGCATCCTGTCCTGGTCGGCCCTCCTCTTCTCCCTTAGGGCCCATGTAGGCCCATTAACCCCGGGGGGTTCCGGTAACCCCCCGGTACTCCGGTAAAATCCCGATTTCACCCGGAATGATTCCGATATCCAAATATAGGCTTCCAATATATCAATCTTTATGTCTCGACCATTTCAAGACTCCTTGTCATGTCCGTGATCACATCCGGGACTCCGAACAACCTTCGGTACATCAAAAGACAAAAACCCTACTTACGATCGTCACGGAACTTTAAGCGTGCGGACCCTACGGGTTCGAGAACTATGTAGACATGACAGAGACACGTCTCCGGTCAATAACCAATAGCGGAACCTGGATGCTCATATTGGCTCCTACATATTCTACGAAGATCTTTATCGGTCAGACCGCATAACAACATACGTTGTTCCCTTTGTCATCGGTATGTTACTTGCCCGAGATTCAATCGTCGGTATCTCAATACCTAGTTCAATCTCGTTACCGGCAAGTCTCTTTACTCGTTCCGTAATACATCATGTTGGAAATATGCCCTAGAGGCAATAATAAATTGGTTATTATTATATTTCCTTGTTCATGATAATCGTTTATTATCCATGCTAGAATTGTATTGATAGGAAACTCAGATACATGTGTGGATACATAGACAACACCATGTCCCTAGTAAGCCTCTAGTTGACTAGCTCGTTGATCAATAGATGGTTACGGTTTCCTGACCATGGACATTGGATGTCATTGATAACGGGATCACATCATTAGGAGAATGATGTGATGGACAAGACCCAATCCTAAGCCTAGCACAAGATCGTGTAGTTCGTATGCTAAAGGTTTTCTAATGTCAAGTATCATTTCCTTAGACCATGAGATTGTGCAACTCCCGGATACCGTAGGAGTGCTTTGGGTGTGCCAAACATCACAACGTAACTGGGTGGCTATAAAGGTACACTACGGGTATCTCCGAAAGTGTCTGTTGGGTTGGCACGAATCGAGACTAGGATTTGTCACTCCGTGTAACGGAGAGGTATCTCTGGGCCCACTCGGTAGGACATCATCATAATGTGCACAATGTGACCAAGGAGTTGATCATGGGATGATGTGTTACGGAACCAGTAAAGAGACTTGCCGGTAACGAGATTGAACAAGGTATCGGGATACCGAAGATCGAATCTCGGGCAAGTATCATACCGATAGACAAAGGGAATTGTATACGGGATTGATTGAATACTTGACATCATGGTTCATCCGATGAGATCATCATGGAGCATGTGGGAACCAACATGGGTATCCAGATCCCTCTGTTGGTTATTGACCGGAGAGTTGTCTCGGCCATGTCTGCATGACTCCCGAGCCTGTAGGGTCTACACACTTAAGGTTCGATGACGCTAGGGTTATAGGGAAAGTATGTATGCGGTTACCGAATGTTGTTCGGAGTCCCGGATGAGACCCCAGACGTCACGAGGAGTTCCAGAATGATTCAGAGGTAAAGATTGATATATAGGAAGTATGGTTTTGGCCACCGGAAGTGTTCCAGGCATCACAGGTAGTGTACCGGGCCAACCGGAGGGGTCCGGGGGTCCACCAGGTGGGGCCACCAGCCCCGGAGGCCTACATGGGCCAATAGTGGGAAGGGACCAGCCCCTAGGTGGGCTGGGGCGCCTCCCACCAAGGCCCAAGGCGCCTCCAAGAGGGAAGAGGGCAAACCCTAGGGCAGATGGGCCCTAAGGCCCACCCCAGGTGCGCCTCCCCCTCTCCCCCTTGTGGCCGCCACCCTAGATGGGATCTAGGGCTGCCGCACCCCTTGGGGTGGAAACCCTAGGTGGGGGCGCAGCCCTCCCTCTCCCCCTATATATAGTGGAGGCAAAGGGGCAGCCCAACACACGATTCGATCTCCCTGTTGGCGCATCCCTACCCCTCTCCCTCCTCGTCTCTCTAGTGCTTGGCGAAGCCCTGCTGGAGTCCCGCCATCCTCCACCACCACCACGCCGTCCTACTGCTGCTGGACGGAGTCTTCCCAACCTCTCCTTCTCCCCTTGCTGGATCAAGGCGTGGGAGACGTCACCGGGCTGCACGTGTGTTGAACGCGGAGGCGCCGTGGTTCGGCGCTTAGATCGGAATCAACCGCGATCTGAATCACTACGAGTACGACTCCTTCATCCGTGTTCTTGCAACGCTTCCGTTTAGCGATCTACAAGGGTATGTAGATGCACTCCCCTTCCCCTCGCTGCTAGATTACTCCATAGATTGATCTTGGTGATGCGTAGAAAATTTTAAATTTCTGCTACGATCCCCAACACATCATCCCGCAACTAACTTATTAGTTGCAATGCTTGCAAGGCTTAAGTGATGTGTATTACCGAGAGGGCCCAGAGATACCTCTCCGACAATCGGAGTGACAAATCCTAATCTCAAAATACGCCAACCCAACAAGTACCTTCGGAGACACCTGTAGAGCACCTTTATAATAACCTAGTTACGTTGTGACGTTTGGTAGCACACAAAGTGTTCCTCCGGTAAACGGGAGTGGCATAATCTCATAGTCATAGGAACATGTATAAGTTATGAAGAAAGCAATAGCAACAAACTAAACGATCAAGTGCTAAGCTAACGGAATGGGCCAAGTTAATAACATCACTCTCCTAATGATGTGATCCCGTTAATCAAATGACAACTCATGTCTATGGTTAGGAACATAACCATCTTTGATCAACGAGCTAGTCAAGTAGAGGCATACTAGTGACACTATGTTTGTCTATGTATTCACACATGTATTATGTTTCCGGTTAATACAATTCTAGCATGAATAATAAACATTTATCATGATATAAGGAAATAAATAATAACTTTATTATTGCCTCTAGGGCATATTTCTTTCAGTCTCCCACTTGCACTAGAGTCAATAATCTAGATTACACAGTAATGATTCTAACACCCGTGAGCCTTGGTGCTGATCATGTTTTACTCGTGGAAGAGGCTTAGTCAGCGGGTCTGCAACATTCAGATCCGTATGTATCTTGCAAATTTCTATGTCTCCCACTTGGACTAAATCCCGAATGGAATTGAAGCGTCTCTTGATGTGCTTGATTCTCTTGTTAAATCTTGATTCCTTCGCCAAGGCAATTGCACCAGTATTGTCACAAAAGATTTTCATTGGACCCGATGCACTAGGTATGACACCTAGATCAGATATGAACTCCTTCATCCAGAATCCTTCATTTGTTGCTTCTGAAGCAGCTATGTACTCCGCTTCACATGTAGATCCCGCCATGACGCTTTGTTTAGAACTGCACCAACTGACAGCTCCATCGTTTAATGTAAACACGTATCCGGTTTGTGATTTAGAATCGTCTGGATCAGTGTCAAAGCTTGCATCTACATAACCATTTACGATGAGCTCTTTGTCACCTCCATATACGAGAAACATATCCTTAGTCCTTTTCAGGTACTTCAGGATGTTCTTGACCGCTGTCCAGTGACCCACTCCTGGATTACTTTGGTACCTCCCTGCTAAACTTATAGCAAGGCACACATCAGGTCTGGTACACAGCATTGCATACATGATAGAGCCTATGGCTGAAGCATAGGGAACATCTTTCATTTTCTCTCTATCTTCTGCGGTGGTCGGACATTGAGTCTTACTCAACTTCACACCTTGTAACACAGGAAAGAACCCTTTCTTTGCTTGATCCATTTTGAACTTCTTCAAAACTTTGTCAAGGTATGTGCTTTGTTAAAGTCCAATTAAGCGTCTTGATCTATCTCTATAGATCTTAATGCCCAATATCTAAGCAGCTTCACCGAGGTCTTTCATTGAAAAACTCTTATTCAAGTATACCTTTATGCTATCCAGAAATTCTATATCATTTCCAATCAGTAATATGTCATCCACATATAATATCATAAATGCTACAGAGCTCCCACTCACTTTCTTATAAATACAGGCTTCTCCAAAAGTCTGTACAAAGCCAAATGCTTTGGTCACACTATCAAAGCGTTTATTCCAACTCCGAGAGGCTTGCACCAGTCCATAAATGGATCGCTGGAGCTTGCACACTTTGTTAGCTCCCTTTGGATCGACAAAACCTTTCGGTTGCATCATATACAACTCTTCTTCCAAAAATCCATTCAGGAATGCAGTTTTGACATCCATCTGCCAAATTTCATAATCATAAAATGCGGCAATTGCTAACATGATTCGGACAGACTTAAGCATCGCTACGGGTGAGAATGTCTCATCGTAGTCAATCCCTTAAACTTGTCGAAAACCTTTCGCAACAAGTTGAGCTTTGTAGACAGTAACATTACCGTCAGTGTCAGTCTTCTTCTTGAAGATCCATTTATTCTCAATTGCTTGCCGATCAACGAGCAAGTCAACCAAAGTCCACACTTTGTTCTCATACATGGATCCCATCTCAGATTTCATGGCTTCTAGCCATTTTGCGGAATCTGGGCTCACCATCGCTTCGTCATAGTTCATAGGTTCATCATGATCTAGTAGCATGACTTCCAGAACAGGATTACCGTACCACTCTGGTGCGGATCTTACTCTGGTTGATCTACGAGGTTCGGTAGTAACTTGATCTGAAGTTTCATGATCATTATCATTAGCTTCCTCACTAATTGGTGTAGGTGTCACAGAAACCGGTTTCTGTGATGTACTACTTTCCAATAAGGGAGCAGGTACAATTACGTCATCAAGTTCTACTTTCCTCCCACTCACTTCTTTCGAGAGAAACTCCTTCTCTAGAAAGGGTCCATTCTTAGCAACAAATGTCTTGCCTTCGGATATGTGATAGAAGGTGTACCCAACAGTCTCCTTTGGGTATCCTATGAAGACACATTTCTCCGATTTGGGTTCGAGCTTATCAGGTTGAAGCTTTTTCACATAAGCATCGCAGCCCCAAACTTTCAGAAACGACAACTTTGGTTTCTTGCCAAACCACAGTTCATAAGGCATCGTCTCAACGGATTTCAATGATGCCCTATTTAACGTGAATGCAGCCGTCTCTAAAGCATAACCCCAAAATGATAGCGGTAAATCAGTAAGAGACATCATAGATCGCACCATATCTAATAAAGTACGATTACGACGTTCGGACACACCATTACGCTGTGGTGTTCCGGGTGGCGTGAGTTGCGAAACTATTCCGCATTGTTTCAAACGTAGACCAAACTCGTAACTCAAATATTCTCCTCCACGATCAGATCGTAGAAACTTTATTTTCTTGTTACAATGATTTTCAACTTCACTCTGAAATTCTTTGAACTTTTCAAATGTTTCAGACTTATGTTTTCATTAAGTAGATATACCCATATCTGCTTAAATCATCTGTGAAGGTGAGAAAATAACGATATCCGCCACGAGCCTCAACATTCATCGGACCACATACATCTGTATGTATGATTTCTAACAAATCTGTTGCTCTCTCCATAGTACCGGAGAACAGCGTTTTAGTCATCTTGCCCATGAGGCACGGTTCGCGAGTACCAAGTGATTCATAATCAAGTGATTCCAAAAGTCCATCAGTATGGAGTTTCTTCATGCGCTTTACACCGATATGACCTAAACGGCAGTGCCACAAATAAGTTGCACTATCATTATCAACTCTACATCTTTTGGCTTCAACATTATGAATATGTGTATCACTACTATCGAGATTCATCAAAAATAGACCACTCTTCAAGGGTGCATGACCATAAAAGATATTACTCATATAAATAGAACAAGCATTATTCTCTGATTTAAACGAATAACTGTCTCGCATCAAACAAGATCCAGATATAATGTTCATGCTCAACGCTGGCACCACATAACAATTATTTAGCTCTAATACTAATCCCGAAGGTAGATGTAGAGGTAGTGTGCCGACTGCGATCACATCGACTTTGGAACCATTTCCCACGCGCATCGTCACCTCGTCCTTCGCCAGTGTTCGCTTAATCCATAGTCCCTGTTTCGAGTTGCAAATATTAGCAACAGAACCAGTATCAAATAACCAGGTGCTACTGCGAGCTCTAGTAAGGTACACATCAATAACATGTATATCACATATACCTTTGTTCACCTTGCCATCCTTCTTATCCGCCAAATACTTGGGGCAGTTCCGCTTCCAGTGTCCAATCTGCTTGCAGTAGAAGCACTCAGTTTCAGGCTTAGGTCCAGATTTGGGTTTCTTCTCCTAAGAAGAACTTGCTTGCTGTTCTTCTTGAAGTTCCCCTTCTTCTTCCCTTTGCCTTTTTTCTTGAAACTGGCGGTCTTGTTGACCATCAACACTTGATGCTCCTTCTTGATTTCTACCTCCGCAGCCTTTAGCATTGCGAAGAGCTCGGGAATCGTCTTATCCATCCCTTGCATGTTATAGTTCATCACGAAGCTCTTGTAGCTTGGTGGCAGTGATTGAAGAACTCTGCCAATGACACTATCAACAGGAAGATTTACTCCCAGTTGAGTCAAGTGATTATGATACCCAGACATTTTGAGTATATGTTCACTGACAGAACTATTCTCCTCCATCTTGCAGCTATCGAACTTATTGGAGACTTCATATCTCTCAATCCGGGCATTTGCTTGAAATATTAACTTCAACTCCTGGAACATCTCATATGCTCCATGACGTTCAAAATGTCGTTGAAATCCCGATTCTAAGCCGTAAAGCATGGCACACTGAACTATCGAGTAGTCATCAGCTTTGCTCTGCCAGACGTTCATAACATCTGGTGTTGCTCTAGCAGCAGGCCTGGCACCCAGCGGTGCTTCCAGGACGTAATTCTTCTGTGCAGCAATGAGGATAATCCTCAAGTTATGGACCCAGTCCGTGTAATTGCTACCATCATCTTTCAACTTTGCTTTCTCAAGGAACGCATTAAAATTCAACGGAACAACAGCACGGGCCATCTATCTACAATCAAACATAGACAAGCAAGATACTATCAGGTACTAAGTTCATGATAAATTTAAGTTCAATTAATCATATTACTTAAGAACTCCCACTTAGAAAGACATCCCTCTAATCTTCTAAGTGATCACGTGATCCAAATCAACTAAACCATAACCAATCATCACGTGAAATGGAGTAGCTTTGAATGGTGAACATCAATATGTTGATCATATCTACTATATGATTCACGCTCGACCTTTCGGTCTCAGTGTTCCGAGGCCATATCTGCATATGCTAGGCTCTTCAAGTTTAACCTGAGTATTCTGCATGTGCAAAACTGGCTTGCACCCGTTGTAGATGGACGTAGAGCTTATCACACCCGATCATCATGTGGTGTCTGGGCACGACGCACTTTGGCAACGGTGCATACTCAGGGAGAACACTTTTATCTTGAAATTTAGTGAGAGATCATCTTATAATGCTACCGTCAATCAAAGCAATATAAGATGCATAAAAGATAAACATCACATGCAATCAATATAAGTGATATGATATGGCCCTCATCATCTTGTACTTGTGATCTCCATCTCCGAAGTACCGTCATGATCACCATCATCACCAGCACGACACCTTGATCTCCATCGTAGCATCATTGTCATCTCGCCAATCTTATGCTTCCACGACTATCGCTACCGCTTAGTGATAAAGTAAAGCATTACAACGCGATTGCATTGCATACAATAAAGCGACAACCATATGGCTCCTGCCAGTTGCCGATAACTCGGTTACAAAACTTGATCATCTCATACAATAAAATTTAGCATCATGTCTTGACCATATCACATCACAACATGCCCTGCAAAAACAAGTTAGACGTCCTCTACTTTGTTGTTGCAAGTTTTACATGGCTGCTACGGGCTTAGCAAGAACCGTTCTTACCTATGCATCAAAACCACAACGATAGTTTGTCAAGTTGGTGCTGTTTTAACCTTCGCAAGGACCGGGCGTAGCCATACTCGATTCAACTAAAGTTGGAGAAACTGACACCCGCCAGCCACCTGTGTGCAAAGCACGCTGGTAGAACCAGTCTCACGTAAGCGTACGCGTAATGTTGGTCCAGGCCGCTTCATCCAACAATACCGCCGAACCAAAGTATGACATGCTGGTAAGCAGTATGACTTATATTGCCCACGGCTCACTTGTGTTCTACTCGTGCATATAACATCAACGCATAAAACCTGGTTCGGATGCCACTGTTGGGGAACGTAGTAATTTCAAAAAAAATCCTACGCACATGCAAGATCATGGTGATGCATTGCAACGAGAGGGGAGAGTGTTGCCTACGTACCCTCGTAGACCGGCAACGGAAGCGTTGACACAACGTAGGGGAAGTAGTCATATGTCTTCCTGATCCGACCGATCCAAGTACCGAACGTACGGCACCTCCGAGTTCTGCACACGTTCAACTCGGTGATGTCCCTCGAGCTCCGATCCAGCCTAGTGTTGAGGGAGAGTTTCGTCAGCACGACGGCGTGATGACGGTGATGATGTTCTACCAATGCAGGGCTTCGCCTAGGCACCGCTACGATATGACCGAGGTGGAATATGGTGGAAGGGGGCACCGCACACGGCTAAGGAACGATCATGAAGATCAACTTGTGTGTCATGGGGTGCCCCCTGCCCCCATATATAAAGGAGGGAGGCGGAAGGTGCGGCTGGCCCCTTGGGGTGCACCTGGAGGAGTCCTACTCCCACCGGGAGTAGGACTCCCCCCTCTTGCCTTGTTGGAGAAGGAAAGGGGAAGGGGGAAAGAGGAAAGGGGGGCGCCCCCCCCCCTTCCTTGTCCTATTCGGACTAGGGGGGAGGGGTGTGTGTCCTGTCCTAGCCGGCCCTCCTCTTCTCCCTTAGGGCCCATGTAGGCCCATTAACCCCGGGGGGGGGGGGTCCGGTAACCCCCCGGTACTCCGGTAAAATCCCGATTTCACCTGGAATGATTCCGATATCCAAATATAGGCTTCCAATATATTAATCTTTATGTCTCGACCATTTCGAGACTCCTCGTCATGTCCGTGGTCACATCAGGGACTCCGAACAACCTTCGGTACATCAAAAGACAAAAACCCTAATTACGATTGTCGGTGTCAAAACCGGCGGATCTCGGGTAGGGGGTCCCGAACTGTGTGTCTAGGCCGGATGGTAACAGGAGGCAAGGGACACAAAGTTTTACCCAGGTTTGAGCCCTCTCGATGGAGGTAAAACCCTACATCTTGCTTGATTAATATTGATGATATGGGTAGTACAAGAGTAGATCTACCACGAGATCAGAGAGGCTAAACCCTAGAAGCTAGCCTGTGGTATGATTGTGTTTGAATATGATGTCCTACGGACTAAAACCCTCCGGTTTATATAGACATCGGATAGGGTTAGGGTTACATAGAGTCGGTTACAATGGTAGAAGATCTACATATCCGTATCGCCAAGCTTGCCTTCCACACCAAGGAAAGTCCCTTCCGGACACGGGACGAAGTCTTCAATCTTGTATCTTCATAGTCCAGGAGTCCGGCTGAAGGTATAGTCCGGCCATTCGGACACCCTCTAATCCAGGACTCCCTCAGTAGCCCCTGAACCAGGCTTCAATGACGATGAGTCCGGCGCGCATATTGTCTTCGGCATTGCAAGGCGGGTTCCTCCTCCAAGTACTTCATAGAAGATTTTGAACACAAAGATAGTGTTCGGTTCTGCAAAATAAGTTTCCACATATTGCCATAGAGAGAATAATATTTGCACAAGTCTAATCTGCTGATGTATTCCGTAGTGTGACATCACACCATAGCCAAGCTTTTATTTGAACTATTTTACTGTCCCATCTCAGCGTGTTATGCGAGGCGGTTTCCTTGGCACGTCTTGTTAAAGCAGAGATCATGTCCCCTTATTATGGGATTCTCATCAATACGGGCGTGGGTAACCCAACCGCGCCATTGATTATGGCGCTTGGGAGATAAGCGAGTTTTACTAGGCTGGTGGGGACGCATAGTCGCGTCCACCCATATAAGGGGATAAGGATCCATCTTTTCACCTACGCCTTCTTCCTCCATTGCCTATCCATTTTCGCGCACTCGAGCTCCAGCGCCCAAGTCCGCACTCCCCACATCAACCTTCTCCAGCCATGTCCGGAGCGGGAGGCAAGTGGATGGTCTCCTTCGTCATGGAGGGACACATCAAAAAACTGAGGAAGGCCGGATACTTGTCTAACGACATCGCGGTACCGGCTTCCCGAAAAGGGGCAGCTCATCCCCACCCCTAGGCCCCATGAGAGGGTGGTGTTCCTCCCCCATTTCCTCCGCCGACTAGGCTTCCCTCTTCACCCATTTGTCCGGGGGCTCATGTTCTACTATGGCCTGGATTTCCATGATCTGGCCCCGAACTTTGTCCTCAAAATCTCGGCGTTTATCGTTGTGTGTGAGGCTTTCCTCCGCATCCGCCCCCATTTCGGCCTATGGCTCAAGACTTTCAATGTCAAGCCGAAGGTGGTGCGCGGCAACCAGACGGAGTGCGGAGGCGCCATGGTGGGCAAGATGGCCAACGTCTTATGGCTCGAGGGCTCCTTTGTGGAGACCCTGAAGGGGTGGCAATCGGGGTGGTTTTACATCACCGAGCTGCGCGACCCCAAATGGGTCGCAGCCCCCAAGTTTCGATCCGGACCCCCTACGCAGCTCACCTCCTGGAAGGAGACGGGCCTGTCGTGGGGTAAAAAAGGAGAGCTGACCGGACTCCAATCATGCGTCCAAATCCTGGTGGACAAGAAGCTCAAACTTGTCAACGTACTCCAGGTTATGCTCATCCGCCTGATCCTCCCGTGCCAACAATAGGATTTCAACCTGTGGGAGTTCGACCCGGCGTGGCACCAAACTCTGAGCAGGCTCTTCGACACGATGTACGAAGATGCCTGGAAGGTGCTTTTCAAGGGCGCCGAGGCCCCCGCATCCGCTACCGAGGATCGCGGATTTAGTACGCAGCGTCACGCTCTTGCGGTAAGCTATTTTTTCCTTTTTACAGGGTATCAGTTTTTCATAGTTTGACTCCATGCGGGATCTAAGCTCCCTTACCTTTGACAGGATTGGCAGGTGACGTCCGGACAAATCAACTGTCCAGCTCCTTTGCCCGAAGGCCCAGCGGACGCTCGCTTGGCGAAGCTGCTGGTTCCGGCACCCTATGTGGTGCCAGAGAAGAAGGCCGCGAAAAAGGCCACGGGGACTCGAAAGAGTGCCCGGCGCCAGGAGGTGTCGGATCCATCATCCGATGGTTCCAAGGCGCACTCCTCCCATGAAGATGAGAAGGAAGAAGAGACCTCTCCCCCTCCAACGGGGGAAGGGAAGAAAAGGAAGGCCGCCCTCTCTGGGGAGGCCGGAGGGTCCAAGAAGGGGAGAACCCTTCCTCCGGACTACTCCACCAACGCCGACGATGGCGGAGAAGAGTGGCCGACCAAGGCCAAGCCCCTGGCGAAATTGTAAGTATCCGGATACCAGAGTAGTTCATAGTATTCATTTATTGCACAGCTTTCCCTTATGTCGAATATGTTTATGCAGCCCACCCAAAGACCGGCCCGACGCGTCGTCGAGCGGCTCACTGGACTCGTCGGATGTGAACTCGCTTCCGACGGCTTCCTCCCCCCGCCCTACGGACGACACCGAAGTGTTGTCCCAACAGGTTCCAAGCCAGGAGGTGGTGGTCCTGGAGGCGCCGCAAGGCGACCACCCGGACTCCAGGAGTAAAGGGGATGAAACCCCCCAGGGCTCCAAGTCCGGCTCTAGGCAGGACACTGCTCCGGAATCTTCAAAGGTTCCAGAGTCCAGCGGGGGACCTCCTTCCAAGAGGAGCAAGCCCACCGTGCCGGTGACCCCCGTCCAACTGGAGGCGCCGGACAATCTGCTGGAGGCGCTCCAAGGCGCCTCCATCGACGAGGGGCACCGCACCATTATGAGTGCGGTGGTCCAGAAGGTTCGGTCCGCCAAGAGCGGACTGACTGAAGCTTGTACTAGCCTTTTAACAGGCTTTGAGGTAAGTAAAGGATGTGTAAATAATATTACCGCATAGACAGTAGCCCCTGATGCTCTGTTTGGCATTCGGGAAGAAAAGCCGAATAGAGGATCAAATAAAATTCGCAGGAGTCTAACAAAAAGGAGTCAATATGTGTATGCAGGCTTCTCTGCTTGCGTCCGCCGCACTAACTGTGGAAGTGGACACGCTAAAGCGGTCCGAGCAAGAGCTCCGGCATGCCAAGAAGCAGCTCGAGGACAATGAAGGTAAGAAATACCTTGTTTAAATATATATATAAAAAGGTGCAATTGCAAAAAATGACAGGATTATCATGGCTATTGTAGGGGCCACATCTGAGGTGGCGACCCTTAAGCAGGCGCTGCTCAAAGCCGAGAAGACGGCAGCCACGAAGCGCACCGAGCGGGAGAAGTATGAGGCCGAGGTTGGCAAGGTGCGGCAAGAGCTCCAGGCTCTCATGGAAAAACATGAGAGTTTGGAGCTTGACTCAAAGACGCGAGCGTCTGAGCTCGCGGTGGCTATTGAAAATGCCAAGTCTGCCTAGGCCGAATCCCAGAAGACCCTCCAGGAGTTGGATGAGGTGAAGAAGATAGCGGCGGGTAAGGCATTCTTTATGCAAAGCAACCACATAAACGTGAGTTACTTGTTACTTACCCAAATCCGGAGCTCTCCAGGAGCATTCACAGATCTTCCTTGGAGTGTGTCTGATGCCGCCGCATTCTATCGAGCTGAGGAGGGCAACTTGACAGAGAAGGTGTTCTAGTCTCAGTATGTTGAGGCCGGACACCCCGTGCCGCTGAGCGACCAGCTGAAGCAACTGGTCGAGCTCCACAAGGCGGCCGAATAGGCCATGAAGGGCCTCATAGTTCAGCTATGGCCTGGAGGGGCTCTGCCTGGGAGCTATTTCGGGCTGGTGCGGCGGCTGGTGGAGGCATGTCCAAGGCTCGAAGTCATCAAGCGCTCCGTCTGCATTGAAGGTGCCCGTAGGGCCCTTGCCCGTGCTAAGGTGCACTGGGGCAAGCTGGATGCTAAGAAGCTTGTGAAGGACGGGCCACCGGCGGGGAAAGAGCATCGCAAGACCGAAAATTATTATAATGATGTTCTGAAGGGTGCCTGCCTTGTGGAAGATGAATGTTCCAGAGATGTAATTTTTGAGTAAAACTCGCTCGTTTTGTCCTGTGCGTTGAAAACTTGTTCATATGCGCTAAGCAATGCTGTTTGAATTTAAAATATTACCTTCTGTGCGGCTGTTTATCAATTCTGAGAGATGGCAAGTCGTCAGCTTCTGCCCCCGTGCCGCTAGTGCTGGGGTGTTCGGGGATAAACCTGAGCGCTCTTTTTCCCATGTTTGGGTCCTTCGAGGGAGGCGCTCAACCCAACGAACAAGGCAATCGGACTATAATGCCTGAACACTCTCACTTAGCCATAGAATTCTATAATTTTATATTTTGGCGAAGCCCCTGGTATTTGGAAGACCGAGTTCGGGGCGCTATCCACGCCTTGGCCGGATAGAGCCGGCTCCTCGCTCTAAGCGGCATAAGTCGTTAAGGACTCAAAAAACCTCTCGAACAGTGACCAGCTCTCGCTTCATCAGACAGTCAGCTTTAGCTTTCTCCACTAAGGTGCTCGACCCAGCTCAACTGGGGCACAATCGCAGTGGTTCTCCTAGTGCTACCTTAGCCGATATAGCGGAACGTAAGGCACCAAAACATAGGAGCCGGGCAAACCCAACTATTGACCCAAGACATGATTCGGAGCCGATGCATATAATGCTATAAGTTCGGGGTGCCACACTTGTTAAAGTGTTCGGACTTCTCACACCATATTGAGGGGTACTAAAGCCCCTGGCGTATTTAGGCCATACCAAAGTGTACGGGTGCAATATGTCATTAAGGAACATATATTAAAAAAGAGTAATGCAAAAATAGACAGAAGCTATGCATTGTTTATTAAAGAGGGCTGCGATCAAAGCAGAACGATACAGTTAATGCGCTAAGCAAAAGGTTGGACTATGTAACATGTCCATTCAAGGGGCAAGCTGCAGAATAGTATGCGAAACAGGTATACTGCTTGTGATAGAGACCACCTGGAGTTCCGTAATGCGGCGTGGCTTGTCTGCTTCCCTGGTTCTTGCATCGTTTGTGCGGCAATTGAACTGCCGAACAGGCCTTCCGAAGAGTGGAGTCCTGAAAGTAAGAGAAAAATAAAAAATCGGCAGCCCCTGGTGCAGTTTAAGCCGTGTTTCGGGCGTGCCATGATGGTGCCCCTCCCCCTGTACCCATGGTATTTCTAGAGCGTAGTTATGTACGTGAAGTACTGGTATCGCATTTTTGCGAGGGCTGGGGTTGGGGCCGCATTGCTACGCCTGCTCGGATCGTGCCAGGCGGTCTTGTTGTAGGTTACTTCGGGCGCGCTTGACGGTGTCCGGTCGTTTAATGGTCGGACTGGAGAACTGCCTAGAGAGGCTGCTTTGTACTTCCACTGCAAGGGCTGACGTGTGCTCCTCCGTTCGGAGGGAGCGTTCGGTGTTTCCATTGACCGTAATTACTCCTCAAGGGCCTAGCATCTTGATCTTAAGGTATGCGTAGTGCGGTACCGCGTTGAACTTGGCGAATGCGGTTCGCCCGAGCAGTGCATGATAGCCACTGCGGAATGGGACTATGTCGAAGATTAACTCCTCGCTTCGGAAATTATCCGGAGATCCGAAGACCACTTCAAGTGTGACTGAGCTTGTACAGTTGGCCTCTACACCTGGTATTACGCCTTTAAAGGTCGTTTTGGTGGGCTTAATCCTCGAGGGATCTATGCCCATTTTCCGCACTGTATCCTGGTAAAGCAGGTTCAGGCTACTGCCGCCGTCCATAAGGACTCTAGTGAGATGAAATCCGTCAATAATTGGGTCTAGAACCAATGCGGCGAATCCGCCATGACGGATGCTAGTGGGGTGGTCCCTTCGATCCAAGGTGATCGGGCAGGAGGACCATGGGTTGAACTTTGGGGCGACTGGCTCTACCACATATACGTCCCTTAACGCGCGCTTCTGCTCCCTCTTGGGGACGTGGGTTGCGTATATCATGTTCACCATCCGCACTTGTGGGGGAAAACCCTTCTGTCCACTGTTGTTCGGTGGCCGGGGCTCTTCGTCGTCATTGCTATGCAGCCCCTTGTCTTTGTTTTCGGCATTTAACTTGCCTGCCTGCTTGAACACCCAACAATCCCTGTTGGTGTGATTGGCCGGCTTTTCGGGGGTGCCATGTATCTGGCACAAGCGGTCGAGTATTCGGTCCAAACTGGACGGGCCCCTAGGATTCCTTTTGAATGGCTTTTTCCGCTGACTAGATTTAGAGCCTCTGAATCCGGGATTAACTGCCGTATCCTCAGCATTATCGTCGTTAATGCGGCGCTTCTGCTTGTTGCGACGCGACCTGCCACTACTGTCCCTGGTATCCGAATTACCCGGGTTCTTGGTCATATTGTTGCTACGAGCAAGCCAGCTGTCTTCTCCCGTGCAAAAGCGGGTCATGAGTGTCGTGTGTGCTGCCATAGACTTCGGCTTTTCCTGTCCCAAGTGCCGGGCAAGCCACTCGTCACGGATATTGTGCTTGAAGGCTGCTAGGGCCTCAGCGTCCGGACAGTCGACTATTTGATTTTTCTTTGTTAGGAACCGTGTCCAGAATTGCCTGGCCGATTCCTCTGGCTGCTGAATTACGTGACTTAGGTCATCGGCGTCTGGGGGTCGCACATAAGTGCCCTGGAAATTGTCGAGGAATGCGGCTTCCAGGTCCTCCCAACAACTGATTGATCCTGTTGGCAAGCTGTTAAGCCAATGCCGAGCTGGTCCTTTAAGCTTGAGTGGGAGGTATTTGATGGCGTGGAAATCATCGCCGCGGGTCGTGTGGATATGAAGGAGATAATCCTCGATCCATACCGCAGGGTCTGTTGTGCCATCATATGATTCGATATTTATGGGTTTGAAACCCTCGGGGTTTGATGATCCATTATTTCGTCTGTGAAGCATAGTGGGTGTGCGGCGCCTCTGTACTGGGCTATATCACGACGTAGCTCCAATGAGCTTTGTCTACTGTGTTCGGCCCTGCCAAATTTGTGGACAGTGTGACGGTTACCGTCTCGAGCCATGGGGCGCCCACGCGATCCGTAAATCAATCTTGTTTGCCTTGCCTTGTCCTCCAACATATCTCATAAGTCCGGGGCATATTCCCGTGCCTTGGTACGGGGTGCGGCTTCAGTGGAGGGCCGAGAGGCCTCTCTGTCGCGGCCACGAGGTGGCCGGTCGGCCGCATCAAGTGCTTCCTCCTCTAATAGGGGTAGCAACCTGCGCTTTGGGTAGCTCTTGGAGGGGCATTCGAGTTTATGCTCTTTGGCCGCAAGGACTTCAGTCCATCTGTCGACTAGCAAATCTTGATCAGCTCTAAGTTGTTGCTGTTTTTTTAGGCTTCTTGCCATGGCCATAAACCTGCGTTGAAAACGCTCTTGCTCAACGGGATCCTCTGGCACGACGAATTCATTGTCGTCGAGGCTTGCCTCGTCTTCGGAGGGAGGCATATAATTATCGTCCTCGACCTTTCTGCCTGCCGCTCTCTCATGAGGGCTAGTTTCTCCATCCTCCTGTGCTAAATTTTGCTGGAGGGGGTTTTCTTCGGCACTTCCCGGAGTATTATTATCTCCCGTGCTGGAATCGCCGTATTTGTTTTGGCAGGATTTTTATCGGTGCCGCTGACGCCGGCGCTTAGGCTGTTTCTTGGAGGGGTCATCCTCCGCTGTTCCATCGCCATCTCCATCTTTTGGGGTGTCCACCATGTATATGTCATATGATGAGGTGGCTTTCTAGGGCCTAATAGGCGTTGATTCTTCATCGTCTCCTTCATCGGCGTCCATACCGTCGATGTCTTCGGAGTCGAAGTCGCGCATGTCGGTTAAATCATCGACGGTGGCTACAAAGTGGGTGGTGGGTGGGCTTTGAATTTCCTCATCGTCTGTACCCCAACCTTGCTGACCGTAGTCCGGCCAGGGCTCTCCTGATAAAGAGAGAGACTTCAGTGTCTTCAGAATATTGCCGAAAGGCGAGTGCTGAAAGATGTCTGTGGCAGTAAACTCCATGATCGGCGCCCAATCGGATTCGATCGGCAGGGGCGCGGAGGGTTCGGAGTCCGGAGAGGAGTCCGGCTTCTTGGAGTCACGAGTCTCACGGACTGTGGGGCTGGTGTTCGGCTCGATCACTGTTGGGATCACAGCCCCCGAGGCGGCGTCCAACCGCTCATCCTCGATCGGCGCAGTAGGCTCTGAATTAAGGGTCGAAGCCGATGCGGGTGCGGCCTCCAGGGCACTGTTCGGCGACAGAGCTAGATCATGCTCGTCGTGACAGTGCGGCGCGCTCAGTAGTGGCTCGAATCCGTCGAAGATCAAGTCCCCGCGGATATCAGTCGTGTAGTTTAAACTTCCAAATCTGACCTGACGGCCAGGGGCGTAGCTTTCGATCTGCTCCAGATGGCCAAGTGAATTGGCCCGCAGTGCGAAGCCGCCGAAGACGAAGATCTATCTGGGGAGGAAGGTCTCACCCTAGACTGCATCGCTATTGATGATCGTAGGAGCCATCGAGCCTGACGGCGATGACACAGAGGAACTCTCAATGAAAGCACCATTGTCAGTGTCAAAACCGGCGGATCTCGGGTAGGGGGTACCGAACTGTGCATCTAGGCCGGATGGTAATAGGAGGTAAGGGACACGAAGTTTTACCCAGGTTCGGGCCCTCTCGATGGAGGTAAAACCCTACGTCCTGCTTGATTAATATTGATGATATGGGTAGTACAAGAGTAGATCTACCACGAGATCAGAGAGGCTAAACCCTAGAAGCTAGCCTATGGTATGATTGTGTTTGAATATGATGTCCTACGAACTAAAACCCTCCGGTTTATATAGACACCGGATAGGGTTAGGGTTACATAGAGTCGGTTACAATGGTAGGAGATCTACATATCCGTATCGCCAAGCTTGCCTTCCACGCCAAAGAAAGTCCCTTCCAGACACGGGACGAAGTCTTCAATCTTGTATCTTCATAGTCCAGGAGTCCGGGTGAAGGTATAGTCCGACCATCCAGACACCCCCTAATCCAGGACTCCCTCAACGATCGTCACTAAACTTTAAGCGTGCGGACCCTACGGGTTCGAGAACTATGTAGACATGACCGAGACACGTCTCCGGTCATTAACCAATAGCGGAACCTGGATGCTCATATTGGCTCCTACATATTCTACAAAGATCTTTATCGGTCAGACCGCATAACAACATACGTTGTTCCCTTTGTCATCGATATGTTACTTGCCCGAGATTCGATCGTCGGTATCTCAATACCTAGTTCAATCTCGTTACCGGCAAGTCTCTTTACTCGTTCCGTAATACATCATCCCGCAACTAACTTATTAGTTGCAATGCTTGCAAGGCTTGAGTGATGTGTATTACCGAGAGGGCCCAGACATACCTCTTCGACAATCGGAGTGACAAATCCTAATCTCGAAATACGCCAACCCAACAAGTACCTTCAGAGACACCTGTAGAGCACCTTTATAATCACCCAGTTACGTTGTGACGTTTGGTAGCACACAAAGTGTTCCTCCGGTAAACGGGAGTTGCATAATCTCATAGTCATAGGAACATGTATAAGTTATGAAGAAAGCAATAGCAACAAACTAAACGATCAAGTGCTAAGCTAACGGAATGGGTCAAGTCAATCACATCATTCTCCTAATGATGTGATCCCGTTAATCCAATGACAACTCATGTCTATGGTTAGGAAACATAACCATCTTTGATCAACGAGCTAGTCAAGTAGAGGCATACTAGTGACACTCTGTTTGTCTATGTATTCACACATGTATTATGTTTCCGGTTAATACAATTCTAGCATGAATAATAAACATTTATCATGATATAAGGAAATAAATAATAACTTTATTATTGCCTCTAGGGCATATTTCCTTCACATACTATGCCCACGTGATGGTTAGTGCTATCAGGCCAGAGGCCTTCTCGGATCAAATATCCAAACCTTTAGTGTGTTGGTAGTGCGGTCACGAGTAGAGACTCGCGAAAAATGTGACCCCGTCGCCCCGTCTCGAGGACTTGCGGCAAGGGCTAAGAATGCCCGGCCACGCCTTGTATTCAACTCTTGGGTACCCTCTAGGTCAACCCGTCTCCACATCACTCGCGGATACCCCTCAGGGTCGACCCGTCTTTCCAAGTAACAGTTGTAAAGTCCAAGTATCCGTGTGTCCAAACACCAGGGGGAAACCCCGAGGAACCACCCTCGATGGATTCCACTTGATGTAATCATCAAGGTGAACGTAGGAGGAACCACCCTTGAGGTTCACACTTGAGGGGTTGCACGACAGAGTCGTATCAGAAGTGGTTAAGGAGGAATCACCCTCGATGACCATGACCAAATAGCTACACTACATGATTAACATCAAAAGTGCTGATGAGGTATCACCCTCGGCACTTGATAGTAACTTTGCAGAGTCGTCCAACTAAGGGGGGTGATGTGCGGTGTCGGGGCCTGGACGTCGATCACGTTGATCGAGTCATCGAACATAAAGCGGGGCAACTGGGACAAGGTGGGGGTCACTGATGGATCACTAACCAACCTATACTAAGCAGTTTAGGATAAGCAGGTAAGGTACAATGAGCAAGTTACAAAAGCAGGCTATGCATCAGAATAGGAGCAAACAATAACAGTAGCAAAATCTAATGCAAGCATGAGAGAATGGAATGGGTGATATAGGGATGATCAAAGGGAGGGCTTGCCTGGAAGCTCTGCTGTAAAGGAAGAAGGGTCGTCAGAGACGTAGTCGATCACAGGGGCAACATCGGTCTCGGGGTCTACCGGAGAGAAGTGGGGGAAGAACCAATAAATATACAGCAAACAAAGCATCATAAAGCATAACATGGTAATAGGCGGTGTTAGAGATGAACTAAGCAGTGCTAGACGTTATAGGTGAAGAGGGAATTCAACTAGGAAGGTATTCCTGGTTCCGGACCTGTGTTAGACAGATGACCGGCGGGGGAATATTCCGTGTTCAGATAATTAGAGGCATCTGACAGGTAAACGGACCCCGTATTCGGATTCGTCTCGTTTTTCTGAACAACTTTCATGTAGAAAACATTTTCATCCGAGTTGCGGTTTATTTTCTATGAATTTTCAAAGGTTTTAGACATATTCTAGAATTCCTGAAAATTGTCTAAGTGTGAGGATTGCATCAGTTTTTAAAAACATCACTTAGCTATAGTTGTTGATCTGTATATCCTATGATCTCGTGCCTTACATCAATTATGAGCATTTTCTACGATCTACATGTTAGTATCAATTTCATCCATATTAGAGTTCATTAGCTTGATCATCAACACCTCTAAAGTCGTTATAAAAATAAAGTTGTTTTTCAGTTCTTCGCTTAACAGAACTTAGATGTAACGCCCCGAGACCGATGTGCCAGGTGTCGTCCAGTTATTCGATGTTGTTGCGTTGTCATTGCTTGCGTGTCACGCATTGCATATCATGTCATCATGTGCATTTCATTTGCATACGTGTTCGTCTCATGCATCCAAGCATTTTCCCCATTGTCCGTTTTGCATTCCGGCGCTTCGTTCTCCTCCGGTGGTCATTTCTACCTTTCTTTCATGTGTGGGGATTAAACTTTTCCGAATTGGACCGAGACTTGCCAAGCGGCCTTGGTTTACTACCGGTACACCGCCTGTCAAGTTTCGTATCATTTGGACTTCGTTTGATACTCCAACGGTTAACCGAGGGACCGAGAAGGCCTCGTGTGTGTTGCAGCCCAACACCCTTCCAAAGTGTCCCAAAACCCACCTAAACCTGCTCCATCATCTCGGTCGTTCGATCACGATCGCGTGGCCGAAAACCGCACCTCATTTGGACTCTCCTAGCTCCCTCTACCTATAAATATGTGGCCTCCCCCGAAAATTCGCGGATGAACCCTAGCCATCTTCCTCCTCGCGCCGCCGGACAGACTTCCCACCACCGGCCGGACATGTTCGCTCGCCACTGCCACCTAACTCCGACCTATCAACATCCGCCACGTCAGCCGAGCCGCCTCCCACCTCCAATCCCCTCGTGCCACGCGTCTCAGGCGTCCTCTCTCTCCGCCCCGCGCCCGCCGGCCCGTGGGGCCCATCGCGTGCCCGCGCGAGCCCGTCCGCGCGCCGCCGCAGCCCGAGCACGTCTTCCCCGCTGTAGCGACCAGACCTCAAACAGTCTGACCTCTATGCTCCGGTGTCATCCCTGGATCAGTAATGCTGACACCACATAGTACTTCAAAGGATTTATAGAAGAGTGGCAATCACACACTTATTACATCGATGTCTCCGAAGAGAACTTATTACAATAATATGGCTTAAGGCCATCTAGTGTCAATAACAGCGGAAGACTTGGAAGATAAATGGGTCCATGAACTCCAACGGCATCACTGAGTACAGAACCACGACCTAAAAGCACCTTAATCATCGTTTGAAAAGTCTGCAACATTAACGTTGTAGCCCGAAACGGGTCAGCACATGGAATATGCTGGCAAAGTAACACATAGAGAGTAATGGAATGAAACATCTATACTATATGCATATTTGGCTGGTGGAAAGCTCTATGGTTACTATTTTGCGTAAAGCCAGTTTTTCCCTACTGCAAAGGAATAAATTTATTTAACTATCATGGTGGTTGTTAAACATTGAGAATGGTTGACAGCATTCTCAATCCCAATTAAAAGTAGAATTAAACCCCAACAATATTAATTAGAAGTAACATGTTGAGATTCACATGATATTCAAGTACTAGATACTAAAGAATGTCCATAACCGGGGACACGGCTAATCATGATTAGTTTGTTACACTCTGCAGAGGTTTGCGCACTCTTCCCCACAAGACTCGATCGCCTCCGTTGGATTTCTCACACTACTGGTGTTTGAGAAACGGATGACCGAGACACAGTCTTTTAGAAGCGCTAGCACCTTACGATGGATAGACCGGTACACCTACTTTCCCCTACATCTGCTAGTCTACCCTGTAAGAGTTCGCACGACTTAGTCAACTATGCCAGAGCCCATAATGGCTTGTGGCTGCACACATAAGTTTCTAGCATGAAAGATCTTATGATCCCTTTGAGCCTGGGTGGCGGTCCAAAATAAAACAGGCAAGTCCTGATAGACATCAGGTGCCTCAATCCACCCAGATGTGTGTTTAAGTTGCCACCTTAGATAAACCCTTAAAAATTATCACACTCACATCTGTCATGGATATCACTCACCCAATCCGTGTCTACTAGCATAGCATGGCATAATAAGCAAACGTAGAAGTAACTCCCAAAGGTTTCATAATAAACAGGTAATATGTACTACCTCATCTACTTCCCATCCCACAATTTAATTAGATCCTAATCATGCAATGTGTGAGGATGGATCTAATGCAATAAAACTGGGTTGTAGAAAAGGTATGATCAAAGTGTTACTTGCCTTGCTGATGATCCGCGAGTCCTAGAGATTCGAAGTAACAGGCGGCGCAATCCGGGTAATATATCGCAGACAAACAACAAGCATACAATAAGTACTCATCTAATGCACAGGTAAAACTCGAACAAGAGATCGAACCAGAAAGTTCAACTTAAGAACTCCGGTTGCAAAGAGAGAAAGAACCGAACAAAGAAACCGAAAACAAACGGCGGAAAACAACTCGGTTCTAGCAAGTTGAAACTAGGTCAAATTTTACCGTAGTAAAAACTTGTTTAAGTTGATTAGTCGGAACGGCGGTTTCGAAACGAAACTCCAGGCGCTTGAATCACCTGATTCTAATAAACGGGCGAGAAAATAGACTAGAAAGAAGATCGGATCTGAGATCGCGATCGCGGAATAAATCCGACGAAAAGAAAGAGAAGAACGGTTGAACGAACGGACGTTCGTTAACCTAGAAAAAATCCGGTGATCACGTTCATTAGGACGAACGGTCCGGCGAACGGTTATGGGGCAACTAAATCAGAAAAGAAAACGAATCCGATCTAGGGTTTTGGAGAAGAAAACCGATCTAGAAAACCAGAACGGTTTCGCGAAGAACCGGAGAGAAAAACAAATCAGAAAAGAAGAATCAGAACGATTAGAAGAAAACGATCCAAGGAAAAGAATAGATGTAGCACGGGCTACCTCCGGCGAGGTCTCCGGCGAGGAACTCCGGCGGCGTGGGCATGGGGCGGCGGCAAGGTGCGGCGGCGGCGCGGGTGTGGGGTGCGGCGACGGCGGTGGGCACTAGGGCGGCGCGGCGCGTGACGCAGGGCGCGGCGGGGTGGTGGGGTGGGGTGAGGTGCTCTAGGCTTTGGGTTTGATGATGATTTAGAGGGGGGGTGTGGGAGTATTTATATTGGGGAGGGGGGGATTTACTTGGAGTAGAGGACAAGGAATTAGACTAGGACTAGGAAAGAAAAAGAGGGAAAAAGATCTAAAAATACGAGGTAGGACAAGTCCTACTAGGAAACCAACAAGGTAGCGGCGGCGGCTCCCTGGCGCCTGGTGCGGCGCGCGCGGGCGATGGCCTGGCCTCTGGCCGGCCGGCTGGGTTGCTGGGCCTTTGGCCTAGCGCTCGGGATTTTTTTTAAATTGGTTCCGTGCTCAGAAAAAAAAACAGAAAGAGATCTAAATGAACTCCAAAACTAATAAAGTAAATTTTCCCCGACTCCTAAAAATGAGTCGAACAAAATGAACTTTTCTCCGGGCCTAAAATGCAATTTTTTTAAAACGCGCATTTTTCCCTATCCAAATAAAAGGCAAATGAAACTCCGACAAAACCAATGATCCTTTCTTCAAAATTTGAGAAGAACTCAAATATGAAAATAACGAAATCTCCAACTCTCTCCGAGGGTCCTTGAGTTGCGTGAAATTTTTAGGATCGCCAAAATGCAAGAAAATATGATATGCATTATGATCTATGTGTATAACATTCCAAATTGAAAATTTGGGATGTTACAAACCTACCCCCCTTAAGATGAATCTCGCCCTCGAGATTCGGGTTGGCTAGAAAATAGGTGAGGGTGGTCCTTGAGCAAATCTTCTTCTCTCTCTCATGTGGCTTCATCCTCTGAGTGGTGGTTCCACTGAACTTTGCAAAACTTGATAACCTTGCTGCGGGTTATTCTGCTGGCAAACTCGAGAATCTTAACTGGTTTCTCCTCATACGTTAAGTCGTCCTTCAACTGAATCGCTTCTAGCGGTACTGTATCTCTTAACGGTACCTCCGCCATCTCGGCGTGACACTTCTTCAGCTAAGAAACATGGAATACATCGTGAACTCCTGACAGTCCCTCGGGTAATTCCAACTTATACGCAACTTCTCCCATACGTTGCAAGATCTTATACGGTCCAACGAAACGCGGTGCTAATTTTCCCTTAACTCCAAAGCGCTTAACTCCTCGAAGTGGGGATACTCGGAGATACATCCTGTCTCCGGTTTCGTAAACAGTCTCCTTGCATTTAGAATCTGTGTAGCTCTTCTGCCTGGACTGGGCTACCTTGAGCCTATCGCGAATCAATTTCACCATCCGTTCAGACTCCTTAATCAAATCTGGTCCAAAGAATTGACGGTCTCCAACTTCGTCCCATGACAACGGTGTCCTGCACCTCCTTCTGTATAAAGCTTCGAAAGGTGCCATCTTCAGACTGGTTTGGTAACTGTTGTTATAAGAAAACTCAGCATACAGCAAATTATCGTCCTAACTAGATCCATAATCTAGTGCACAAGCTCTCAGCATATCTTCCAAAATCTGATTGACTCTCTCGGTCTGTCCATCTGTCTGTGGATGAAAAGCGGTGCTGAACTCTAGCCTGGTTCCTAAAGTCTCATGCAACTGATTCCAAAACTTTGAGGTAAATTGGGTTCCTCTATCTGATACAATACTCCTCGGAACTCCATGCAAACAAATGATCCTAGTCATGTATATCTTTGCCAACTTAGCACTGGTGTAAGTGGTCTTAACTGGAATGAAATGTGCTACCTTCGTCAAACGATCAACTACTACCCATATCGAGTCATATCCAGCTTTCGTCCTGGGTAGTCCTGTGATAAAATCCATGCCTATCTTATCCCACTTCCATTCGGGTATCGGCAATGGTTGTAACAATCCGGCTGGCTTCTGATGTTCTGCCTTTACTCTATGACATACGTCACAAACTGCTACATATGCTGCAATATCCTTCTTCATTCCGGTCCACCAGAATGTCTCCTTCAAATCCAAATACATCTTAGTATTTCCTAGGTGAATCGAATAGGGTGAATCATGTGCCTCTTGCAAAATCAACTTCCTGATCTCAGGGTCATTTGGCACGTAAACACGGTCCTCAAACCATAGGGTATCGTGCTCATCCTCACGAAATCCCTTTGCTTTTCCTTTGCTTAGTTTCTCCTTTATAGCAGCAATCTCCTTGTCAGATTTCTGAGCTTCTCTGATTTTATCCATCAATGTTGACTGAATCTCCAATGCTGCTACATAGCCTTTCGGAACTATCTCTAAACTTAGTTCACGAAGGTTTTCTGCTAACTCCTTGGGTATTTCTTCCGTCGTTAACGTATTGACATGGCTCTTACGGCTCAATGCGTCAGCTACTACATTAGCTTTACCAGGATGGTAATTCAATCTCATATCATAATCCTTGATGAGCTCCAACCATCTCCTTTGTCTGAGATTCAACTCCTTCTGCGTGAAAATGTACTTCAAACTCTTGTGATCCATGTACACCTCACAATGATTTTCAATGAGGAAATGTCTCCATGTCTTCAATGCATGCACTACGGCTGCTAACTCCAAATCATGGGTGGCATAATTCAATTCATGAGGCTTTAGTTGTCGTGAAGCATACGAAACAACTCTTCCTTCCTGCATAAGTACTGCTCCAAGTCCTCGACGTGAAGCGTCGTAATACACCTCATAATCCTTGGTTTGATCTAGCAAAATCAATATTGGTGAGGTAACCAATCATTTCTTCAACTCCTGGAAACTAGCCTCACACTCCTCAGTCCAATTGAACTTGGTATCCTTCTTCAACAATTCCGTCATAGGCTTCACAATCTTTGAAAAGTTCTCAATGAATCTCCGGTAGTATCCTGCGAGTCCAAGAAAACTCCGGATTTCTCCAACTGTCGTTGGTGCTTCCCATTCGGTTACGCTCTCAACCTTTGCGGGGTCAACTGCTATCCCTTCTCCGGATATAACGTGTCCGAGGAATCCAACTTCCTTCAACCAAAACTCACATTTGCTAAATTTGGCATATAACTGATGTTCCCTTAGCTTCTCCAAAACCAAACGCAAATGTTCCTGATGCTCTTCTTCATTCTTCGAATAAACCGGGATATCATCAATGAACACTACGACGAACTTATCCAGAAACTCCATAAACACTTTGTTCATCATGTTCATAAAATAAGCAGGCGCGTTAGTCAATCCAAATGACATAACGGTATACTCATACAGTCCATATCTCGTGGTGAATGTTGTCTTGGGAATATCCTGTTCCCGAATCTTCAACTGGTGGTACCCTGATCGCAAATCGATCTTGGAAAACACTTTAGCTCCTTGCAAACGATCAAACAGATCATTTATCATTGGCAGTGGGTACTTGTTCTTGATGGTTACTTCATTCAATCCACGATAATCAACAACCATCCTTAAGGATCCATCCTTCTTCTCCACTAGAAGTACGGGTGATCCCCAAGGCGAAGAACTTGGGCGAATGTAACCTTTCTCCAATAACTCCTTAATCTGATTCTTAATTTCTACCAAATCCTTTGCTGGCATCCGGTATGGTCTCTTTGATATTGGGCCTGTACCTGGCAACAACTCAATCAGAAACTCAATGTCTCTATCCGGTGGCATGCCTGGCAATTCTTCAGGAAATACATCAGGAAAATCCTTTACCACTGGTACTTCCTCCTGCACGACTCCTATCAGGCAATTTACTTGTGTCCTATTTGGCACATGCCGGGATACATACTTGATCCTTCTTCCTTCTGGAGTTGTAAGCAAAATTGACTTACTAGCACAATCGATGTTTCCTCCATACATCGACAGCCAATCCATACCGAGGATTACATCCAAACCTTGGGATTCCAGAATAATCAAATCTGTTGGGAAAACATGCCTTCCTATGCTTAATGGCACTTGAAAACATCCTTGACTGGCCATATACTCTGCTCCTGGCGAACTTACTAGCATAGGTGTTTTAAGAATCCTAGTGGGCAGGCTATATTTTTTCACAAATCCCCTTGATATGTATGAATGCGATGCACCAGTATTGAAAAGAACGAGTGCGGTAAATGACTTAACCAAAAACTTACCGATTACTGCATCCGGCTGATCTTCAACCTCCTCCACGTTAACGTGGTTCACCTGTCCCCTATTGAAAGGGCTTGGCTTCTTCCCTGAGCTTCCATTGCCATTTCCATTCTGGCCTTCAGGACATTCATTGGCATAATGTCCGGTCTTGGAACACTTGAAACAAGTGACTTGACTCAGGTCTCTCTTGGCTGGGGTTGATGGGATGGTACGATTCTGGCCGTTGCTTCCTCCATTCCCATTACCATTCTTGTGGCCATTGTGGTTGTGCGAACTACCTCCTCCATGGGTATTCTGAAACTGAAATCCCGATTTAGGGGTAAAACGGGGCTTCTGCTGGGCTCCAGAGTTATATTTCCCCTGTCCATACTTCCTCTTGCGGTTCTCAATCTGCTGTTGCTTCCCTTCAATCATGATGGCACGATCTACCAACTCCTGGTAGTTGCGGAAACTTGCTACCATCAACTGCATGCTTAGCTCATCATTCAATCCTTCCAGAAACTTCTCCTGCTTAGCTGCATCCGTAGCAACGTCATCTGGGGCATAACGTGCTAACTTGCTGAAGTCATCTATGTACTGGCCAACTGTCCTTCCTCCTTGGCGCAAGTTGCGAAACTCACGCTTCTTCATGGCCATAGCTCCTGCTGAAACGTGTGCAGTGCGGAAAGCTTGCTGGAACTGATCCCATGTGACAGTGTCAACTGGGAAGGTGGCTGTGAAATTCTCCCACCATGCTGCCGCGGGTCCTTCTAACTGATGTGCGGCAAACTTCACTTTCTCACCATCCGTGCATCCTGCAGTGGTCAACTCCCTTCCTATCTTGCGGAGCCAATCATCTGCTACTATCGGCTCGATGCTACTGGAAAACACCGGCGGATTCAGCCTAAGGAAACGGGCTAAGTGGTCAACGGGTGGTGGTGGTGGTGGTGGGTTGTTGTTGTTCTGCTGATTCTGAACTAACAATTGCATCAACTAATTCTGCTGCTGGATCAACTGAGTGAACTCCGGCAGAAATCCATTGTCACGTCTCGAAGGCATCTAAGGGTTTAGAAAAGAAGAGATATAAGAATAGAATGAAGTCTAAAGAGAAAACACTACCCCAATGCACATGAGCAAATTCACACAAAATCACTTCATTCAATCAAACAAGGGCATACAATCGATCTAGCTATCGCAAAAGTGCTCGAACTATAGTGTTTACATGGGGGACAATACTACTAATATTTGGTGGTCATCTAGAAATTTGAACCGACGGAAGATTCCATGATGTCCGCTCCAGCTTCGTCGTCAAAGTCGGGTTCACTTGGATCCGAATCGGTGTCGTCTATGATGATGTGGTTGTCTGGACATGCGACGTACTCCTCTTCCTCCTTGGATGCTAACTTCCTCTTGAGTTCTTCAATCTCTTGCTTAAGATCGCGGTTGTGTCTTGCTAGAGCTACGATCTCGTCCATGTAGTCCTTGCGTGTAGCCTTCAGTTCTCCTTCTAGCTCGATGATCCTTGTCTTCGCATTCTTCAACTCCATCATGTCATTGCACATCTGGTTCTCGTGGCGTCGAATGTGCTGGTTTAACTCCTGGATGAATGCTGCAATGGATCTATCCTTCTTGGTGCTAACTAACTCCCATTGTTCATCTCGGTGTTCGCAAATCTGGTAGATAGTGTCCTTGAGGACTTCTTGATAAACTTCTCCAATGCGTCCTATGGTGATATGGGCTGCCATGCTCTTTCCTAGACTCCAAGTTGGTGCATTGAAAACACTATCTATGGGCTTCGTGATTGGCGCGAATGTTCTTCCCGGAACATGAGCTTGAATCTTCCAGCGCTCCTCTTCAGGCAAAGTGGCGTTGAAGGTCCCCGTGAAGCTTGGTAATCCAATGTTCAGGTACTTGGTGACTTCCTTCAAGTGAAATCCAAAAGGTGTGCCTTCATCCGGTTGAGCGTACTTAATCTTCGTGTCCTTCATCCTAAAGAGTAGAAAAGATAAGGAGTTAGAAAATGAGGAGAGAATAGTGATCTATGGCTTTAACTTAGTGGTCGTGTCCTACAGTCAGCGTGTGCTCTGATACCATCTCTGTAGCGACCAGACCTCAAACAGTCTGATCTCTGTGCTCCGGTGTCATCCCTGGATCAGTAATGCTGACACCACACAGTACTTCGAAGGATTTATAGCAGAGTGGCAATCTCACACTTATTACATCGATGTCTCCGAAGAGAACTTATTACAATAATATGGCTTAAGGCCATCTAGTGTCAATAACAGCGGAAGACTTGGAAGATAAATGGGTCCATCAACTCCAACGGCATCACTGAGTATAGAACCACGACCTAAAAGCACCTTAATCGTCGTCTGAAAAGTCTGCAACATTAACGTTGCAGCCCGAAACGGGTCAGCACATGGAATATGCTGGCAAAGTAACACATAGAGAGTAATGGAATGAAACATCTATACTATATGCATATTTGGCTAGTGGAAAGCTCTATGGTTACTATTTTGCGTAAAGCCAGTTTTTCCCAACTGCAAAGGAATAAATTTATTTAACTATCATGGTGGTTGTTAAACATTGAGAATGGTTGACAGCATTCTCAATCCCAATTAAAAGTAGAATTAAACCCAACAATATTAATTAGAAGTAACATGTTGAGATTCACATGATATTAAAGTACTAGATACTCAAGAATGTCCATAACCGGGGACACGGCTAATCATGATTAGTTTGTTACACTCTGCAGAGGTTTGCGCACTTTTCCCCACAAGACTCGATCGCCTCCGTTGGATTTCTCGCACTACTGGTGTTTGAGAAACGGATGACCGAGACACAGTCTTTCAGAAGCGCTAGCACCTTACGATGGATAGACCGGTACACCTACTTTCCCCTACATCTGCTAGTCTACCCTGTAAGAGTTCGCACGACTTAGTCAACTATGCCAGAGCCCATAATGGCTTGTGGCTGCACACGTAAGTTTCTAGCATGAAAGATCTTATGATCCCTTTGAGCTTGGGTGGCGGTCCAAAATAAAACAGGCAAGTCCTGATAGACATCAGGTGCCTCAATCCACCCAGATGTGTGTTTAAGTTACCACCTTAGAACCCTTAAAAATTATCACACTCACATCTGTCATGGGTATCACTCACCCAATCCACGTCTACTAGCATAGCATGGCATAATAAGCAAACGTAGAAGTAACTCCCAAAGGTTTCATAATAAACAGGTAATAGGTACTACCTCATCTACTTCCCATCCCACAATTTAATTAGATCCTAATCATGCAATGTGTGAGGATGGATCTAATGCAATAAAACTGGGTTGTAGAAAAGGTATGATTAAAGTGTTACTTGCCTTGCTGATGATCCGCGAGTCCTAGAGATTCGAAGTAACAGGCGGCGCAATCCGGGTAATCTATCACAGACAAACAACAAGCATACAATAAGTACTCATCTAATGCACAGGTAAAACTCGAACAAGAGATCAAACCAGAAAGTTCAACTTAAGAACTCCGGTTGCAAAGAGAGAAAGAACCGAACAAAGAAACCAAAAACAAACGGCGGAAAACAACTCGGTTCTAGCAAGTTGAAACTAGGTCAAATTTTACCATATTAAAAACTTGTTTAAGTTGATTAGTCGGAACGGCAGTTTCGAAACGAAACTCCAGGCGCTTGAATCACCTGATTCCGATAAACGAGCGAGAAAATAGACTAGAAAGAAGATCGGATCTGAGATCGCGATCGCGGAATAAATCCGACGAAAAGAAAGAGAAGAACGGTTGAACGAACGGACGTTCGTTAACCTAGAAGAAATCCGGTGATCACGTTCGTTAGGACAAACGGTCCGGCGAACGGTTATGGGGCAACTAAATCGGAAAAGAAAACGAATCCGATCTAGGGTTTCGGAGAAGAAAACCGATCGTAAAACCGATCTAGAAAACCGGAACGGTTTCACGAAGAACCGGAGAGAAAAACAAATCGGAAAAGAAGAATCGGAACGATTAGAAGAAAACGATCCGAGGAAAAGAATAGATGTAGCGCGGGCTACCTCCGGCGAGGTCTCCGGCGAGGAACTCCGGCGACGTGGGCGTGGGGCGGCGGCAAGGTGCGGCAGCGGCGCGGGTGTGGGGTGCGGCGGCGGCGGTGGGCACTAGGGCGGCGCGGCGCGTGACGCAGGGCGCGGCGGGATGGTGGGGTGGGGTGAGGTGCTCTAGGCTTTGGGTTTGATGATGATTTAGAGGGGGGGTGGGAGTATTTATATTGGGGAGGGGGGATTTACTTGGAGTAGAGGACAAGGAATTAGACTAGGACTAGGAAAGAAAAAGAGGGAAAAAGATCTAAAAAAACGAGGTAGGACAAGTCCTACTAGGAAACCAACAAGGCAGCGGCGGCGGCTCCCTGGCGCCTGGCGCGGCGCGCATGGGCGATGGCCTGGCCTCTGGCCGGCCGGCTGGGTTGCTGGGCCTTTGGCCCAGCGCTCGGGATTTTTTTTTAAATCGGTTCCGCGTTCGGAAAAAAAAGAAAGAGATCTAAACGAACTCCAAAAGTAATAAAGTAAATTTTCCCCGACTCCTAAAAATGAGTCGAACAAAATGAACTTTTCTCCGGGCCTAAAATGCAATTTTTTTAAAACGCGCATTTTTCCCTATTCAAATAAAAGGCAAATGAAACTCCGACAAAACCAATGATCCTTTCTTCAAAATTTGAGAAGAACTCAAATATGAAAATAACGAAATCTCCAACTCTCTCCGAGGGTCCTTGAGTTGCGTGAAATTTCTAGGATCGCCAAAATGCAAGAAAATATGATATGCATTATGATCTATGTGTATAACATTCCAAATTGAAAATTTGGGATGTTACACCCGCCGCGCGTCCCCTTCGCCGGCGTTGACCGCCCCGCGCCACCGCCTGGGACCCGTCCCGCCGCCCGTTCACCGGCGTCGCCCTCACCGGAGTACCCCGCGCCACCCCGTTGCCTTTCCTCCTCGCCGGGCAGCTCCACCTCGCCGCCGACTCGCTGCCGTCGGGCATGCGCGTCCCTGCCGCCGCCCCTCACCGGAGATGACCGGATCCGGCCGCCGCCGCCAGATCCGGGCTCCTCGCGCCCCCTCCGGCCGCCCCGCGCTTCGAGCTCGCCGGAGCCGCGCCATGGCCGCCGCCCCGCCCGAATTGGATCGGGAACCCCTCGCCGCGCCTCCGTTGACCTCCAGCGCCGCCCGCCTGGGCCGGCCCAATCGGCCTTGTCTGCGGCCCAGCTACGTCCCCGCCGGCCCACCTCCTCCGGCCTGGTGCATTTTTCGCGAGGTCTATAAATTCTACTAAGTCCCTGAGATTTCCATGTTTCATATGCCCATATTCATCATGTCATAACTCCGCATCCGTAACTCCGTTTTGGGCATATAGCATATCAAAATGTTCGCCTCAGAGAGTACATCATTTCATTCCATTGCATCATTTCCATTTGAGCTCATCTTGATGCCCGAAATGCTATTAGAAGGAGGCTACTTGAGTTAATTGTCAGATCTGCTACTCCATGTTAGACATTTGTCATTTTTGCCATGATTATTGCGTGCATGATATGCCCTGATGCTCTACATATGTTTTGTTAAGGGTTTTGTCATCTTTCCAGAGGTGCAACCCATGTATTTTTGTGATATGTGTGGTGACTATTGCAAGCTTGCAAAGTGAGGCACTTGGTAATTCTGTTTTCAGGGACTTAGCATTTCCACTAAGTCCTTGAGTTGTTTAGTTCATGATGCCATATGTTCACGTTGTTTCCTAGAGATCCGTGCCTCCTTTGAGGATAATCAATAAGGATGTTTTGTTAACCTTGTAGTGCTCTATCCATCCATGTCTTTGTTTGCATATATGGAGCACCCTAGCTTGAGTCAATCGAGCTCTACTTTTGCTACTTTGTGAATCTGGGCAGATTGTCAACTTGTTTGCAATTTTGCCGATGATGTTGTAGTTGATCCGTGCATGCTATGTTATTGTTCTTGCCATGTCTAGCTTGCATTTTGTGCCTTCTTAATGGATGTATGCTTGTCTTGCCATGACTTGCACCGTAGTGAGTGCATCGAGCTCGTAAACATGCCTACTTGAGTTATGATTTCAGCATGTCCCAGTTTTTCACTAAGTCTGAAACTGATTATGTTTTTGCTATGTTCATGTGCTTGTTAGTACATTTTTTGATCCCTTTTGGTCCAAGGTCACTAAGGGTGTCGGGACCCCGATCCTAGGTCACACTGATCTAGCATGTAACACATCATATCACTTTGCGGCCTCACGCACGGTATCCCACGGGTGTCGCCTTACCATGGCCCATGACCGTTTGCGCCTTTTGGCTCGCGTATATGACAATGTCGCTAGCATCCATATGACCGAGAACCCGGGCCGAGATGGCTAGTCGTGAACCCAAAGCGGCACAGACCTATGGAGACAGGCATACATGAATCACATCGAACATGTCGGTCATCAACGAGTGATTCCGGGCTGTAGCACTGGGCTAACAGGACTCCGGGGATCCCGGGCTGTAGCAGGCTAGGCAGGACTCCGGAAATCACCGCGTGACATTTCCCCGAAGGGACAGACATAGGGACGAAGTGAAACACATGCCGGCCAGTCAAGTGTCCTGAACAGTAGTGCTGGGCTAGCAGGACTCCGGTGATCCGGGCTGTAGCGGACTACTATCGCTCAGAAGCACTAGACTACATTTCCCCATATGATAGGCTGCCAAGGATAAACAACTAGATAGTCGGATCCCACACATACCAAGCATTTCAATCATACACACAATATGCTCGATATGTGTGAATACAACATGGCATCACAACATAACTCTACAACTCAAGTATATATTCATTAGGCTCCGAGGAGCGAGATATTACAAACATGGGTCTCATGACCCAACAATCATGGCATACAATGCAAAGCACATGCGGAAGCTTAACATGTCTGAGTACAGACATCTATAAATGGAAAAGGCTAAGAAGCCTGACTATCTACCAAATCCTGCCGAGGGCACAAGATCGTAGCTGAGGTATCAAGCTAAACGTCGAAGTCCACGCGGAACTACTAGCGAGACTGAAGTCTCTCTGCAAAACATAAATTAAGCAAACATGAGTACAAAGGTACTCAGCAAGACTTACATCAGATCTAAACTACATATGCATCGGTATCATCAAGGGGGGGTGGAGTTTAACTGCAGCAAGCCAGCTTTGACTCGGTGGCTAATCTGAACTACGATTGCAAGCAACTCTTTTGAGGTGGCGCACACGAGTCCACACATTCACCATTCAATACACCACTATGGATCCGCTCCCGTCTCCCTACGAGAAGGCCATCCATAGCACTCACGCTTATCTTGCGAGTTTTAGGGTATCCACTTTCACTTGTCTATGAACTGTTATAGGCAACCCAGAAGTCCTTTACCGCGGACACGGCTATTCGAGTAGATCAATATATAACCCTGCAGGGGTGTACTTCGTCACACATGTTTCCACCACTTAGCGTCTGCACACGACATGTGCTCGGCAGACTTCAAGCGAAAGCCGACGTGGGTGTAGACCACGACCTGACTAACCACACAAGTCTCTAGTCCAGGCTTATCGCCTATTCGGGTTCCATCCGCGAGGAGATCCGGCCGGAGTTTCGCTCACAGCCCCAAACGATGTGTGCAGGGTTCCCGAGACACCAAACGGGCGCCCGGTACACCGTGCCACAGTGTATCTACCGCATCATAGCCCACCCCTAGGGTCAGCGCTACGCACGGCCGCCAACACATATCCTATAAACACCAGAAACTAATTGCAACTCCTGGACAGAGTACGAGAGGGGTCAGTAAGTCGAGCGGGGTCATATTTCAGGGCCCAACGTGTGGTAGTAGCTGTTTCATGGATCACAAACACAGAACTCAGTTCCTGAGGACGGTTTCAATGAGACAACCCACCATGTACTCCTACATGGCCTCTCACCGCTACCTTTACCAAATCGTGTTCACACACTTAGCTCTCAACAGTAGGACATGTTTACACACCTCCGATTCATCCCCGATGAATCGGACCTGACTCAACTCTAAGCAGTAGCAGGCATGACAAACAAGCATGAATGAGTAGGCACATCAGGGCTCAAACAACTCCTACTCATGCTAGTGGGTTTCATCTATTTACTGTGGCAATGACAGGTCATGCAGAGGATAAGGGGTTCAACTACCGCGGCAAGTAACAGATAAATCATTGTTGTCCTAATGCAGTAAAAGAGAGCAGGAGAGAGAGAGTGGGCTTGTATCGGAATGAACAAGGGGGTTGTGCTTGCCTGGCACTTCTGAAGATATCATTGGGTCTTCATCAGTGTCAATGATCACATCATCGGTACAACGTCTATTGAGAGGGGACAAATACCGGCAACAGGAGAAAGAAACACAATCAATGCAATGCACAATATGATGCATGATCATGACATGTCAATATGATGTGGTTTGAGCTAATGCAACTAGCTATGATTTAAATGAAGTTGGTTTGAGTACAAAATTCAAATTCCAACCCCATATATGATTATTTAAATGCCCTTTATTTGTTTTGTCCAAAACAGAGGACAAACATTGTTCAAACATGCATGAAAATGGTACAGATGGATTCCTTGAATTTTTCTGATAATTTTTCATATATAATTTGTCTCATTTGGAGTTATGGTTGAACTTCTATGAATTTTTTAAGTTTAGGCAATTTTCTGAAATAAATAAATCATTTAAGATTTATTTAAATCCCAGAAAAGGATTACTGCATCAGCATGACATCGTCATGATGTCAGCAGGTCAACGGGGCAGGGTCCAGGTCAAACCTGACATGTGGGGTCCACACGTCAGTGGCATAGAGCTGGCTAGTGTGGCTGACAGGTGGAACCGGTCAACGTCCACGTCAGCATGGACGTGTCGGTCTCGCTGGGTTATGAACTAATCTAAACAGAAATTAAATTAACCTAAATAGGCACAGGGGCCCACATGGCAGTGGCTCTAGGAGTGTTTAGTAGGGTCGTTAGTGCTAATTAAACTAGCGCCACGTCAGCTCACCGGAGCTTGGCCGGCGGCGACCAAATACGCGGCGGGGTTTCACCGGAGTTGCTCGGGTTTCGCCTACAGGGCACCGTTTAGGGCGTGGTTGGGTTCTACGGCGAGCTAGAAGTGCGCCGCATCCAGTGGTGCACGCGGTTGGGTGCGGGGAGGCCGGAGCTTGCCGGAATGGAGCTCGCGGCGGTGGCCGGGGTTCGGCCATCGATGGAGTCGACGCTACGGTGGTCAGGGGAGCGAGGTAAGCAGTGCTATGGCCTCATGGGTCCGCCTGGAGCTCGTCTACGAACTCGGACGTGATGGCGCTAAGCAGAACGACGGCGGCGAAGAGGTGCGGCGGCGGCGAGCCTCGGCCATGGCGGGGGATGGGGCTAGAGCATGCGAACGCGAGGGAGAGAAGAGGGGTTCGTGGCAGGGGCTCACAGTGAGTCCAATGAGCGCGAGAGCGAGGTCGGGGACGCGTTGGTTGTCGTGAATCGCCGGCGGCGATCCACGGCGGCCGAGTGCGAAGACGGCGATGGTGGCGACGAAGCAGGGCCTCCGGGCGTTGCGTAGCTCGGTGGAGAGGGCGAGGAAGACGTGGCGGGGCTTCTGGGCGCGTCGTCGGAGCGTGGGGTGGCCGGTGGCCGCGGCAGAGCACGGCGGCGTCCTCTGGTGCGCTCGGGAAGAGAGGGGGAGGAAGCCAGAGGAGGGGAGGAGCTGCGGGTGTGAGAGAGGAGAGGTGCAGGCGGTCGAGGGGAAGTGCGTGGCGCTCGGGGACGACTCCAGCAGCGGCAAGCAAGCAGGAGGTGGCCGGACGCGTGCTCGCGCGCGCCGGCCACGCGCTTGTCCTCCTGGCGAGGGGGAAGACGACAGGGAGGAGCCCTGGTGGGCTGGGCCGTCCAGCTACAGTGCTGGGCCGGTTGGTGGCGCCAGGTAAGTGGCCCAGTGGCCTACTCTCTCTCTCTCTTAGTTTCTAATTTTATTCTGTTTTCTAATTTGCAGGTTTGCTTTGAATTTGGTTTTGAAGCCAAATCAATTTGTTGCTTCTGGAAATATTTTTAGAAGCTAAAGGAATTAAACCAAAGCTCCACAAAAATATTTCAGAATTATTGGACCTATATATATTTAATAGTAAATATAAATCCAATTCAAATAGCTATTGATTTAATTCAGATGCCCAAAATAAATATTTCTGTGAATCCAAAAATATTGGTTTGAATTTTACCTCTTGCCAATATTTTTATAGCTTAACAGGAACATTTTCTTAGGTTATTTGAAGCAATTTTTAATGTTGATCATTTTTTTTAATTGATGTCTGAGGCTTTCAGCTTTCCCCAATTCAACTTTCAGAATTTAGACATGATGCATGAGGCTTATGAAACTAATTGCAAACAAACTCTAGGGCTGTGACAACTCACCCCCACTAAACAAGAATCTCGGCCCGAGATTCGAGACGTGAGGTAAGAAGGAAGGGGGGGTCACAAAACTATCACGGTCTTCACGATCCAGGTTGCATCTCATAAGGTTGTTGATCCGATCACCATCATTGTCTTGATGTCTTGCCCTGAGAACTCCAGCCAACATGACAACGAGAGGGAAGGGAAAACTCTAGAAGGATCGATCTTCTCGAAGATCAAACAACTCAGGATCAACTCATGGAGTGAGACATAGAACATCTCGCGAACTGAGAGGCAAAACTTGCATCAGGAGCGATAGAAGAAATAATTTGACGAGGGTTTCAAAGTAGCGAGGGAAATTGCCATGATTCTAAAACAGGGCACCTCGGGGAAGGTGACTCGAAGAACTATTCCCTTAAGTGGCAAAAAGAATTACTTTTGATTCAGAGATCGTTGAAACTCTTCATACCAGCTTAAGGCAATTTACAATTGATCGTTTGAGATAGCTTGAAGAGATGGCATACTTGGACTAGGATGGATGATGTGGACTACCTTGTTGAAGACAACGCAATGGATGATTTTTAGCTTATCATCGGAAATGGATGGGACCCATGGTAAGTCCACATTTGAAGATGATCCTGAACAACAGCTACCGAGGTGCAAGCTGGGAACAAAATGCAAGTGTTGGGAATGATTCTAGTAACTGGGGAGAAGGTTCACCGGCAAAGGTGATTCCACCAATCGGATGGCTATCGAACAACTGAGAGAACGGAGGCACATTCCAGTTAACGGCAACATCAGAACCTAGTGCCTGAGCGTGCTCTCAAGAACTTGAGCATTTCCATATTCATCAAGGTTCTGCCAATATCCGTGTCAAGGATCCTGGCAACTCAACATACCACCATGATGAATGGTGATGGATAATGCAGATGCAAAGGAAGATAACACTTTCTCAGATTTCACCTTAGCGAAGCCAAGGAAACAAAATCTGGATGATCGACCGAGAGACATTTAGCACTCCGCTCCTAATGTTCTCCTTGATGTACTGGTTACCACGGTCATGCTTTAAGCATCGGCATAGCCACCAAGTAGTGGTCGGACTTCGGAATACAATAGATCCATAAGGAACAACTTCTGGAGTAAATCCTACGAAATCCTCATGGGAAGGTGGCCAACTTTCTTCAATCAAGATACTACAATAATAGGTCTTCCGGCTGGATGTGTTGGCCATGACATCCACTTTACCGTTTATCGAGAGACCAATATTATAGTTCTTAGAAAGTGCTCCAACCATCATATCTGCCTGAGATTCAGATCTGGTTGGTGACAGGATATTCCAGACTCATCGAGTCTAGAAAGGAAAATGAAGGTTTGCAACACAAATCGACGAGATGACATTGCGAGATTCTCGGGGGAATGAACTACGGTAGTAAGCTCCAAAACATGAGCCGGTTCTGCTACAAGCATGTGAACACGTTGTCCTAGACAAGCATGGTCACCTGGTAGTCTTAAAATGAAACACTACCGAGTTCAGGGGGAACCATCAACGAGGATATCGAGGTCCTTGCGTAGGTCTAACCCTTAAGAAGAAACTTCTTCTCCTTGAACAAATCAATCGGTGGCTTGGTGTGCTAGGGATACGTATAGAATGTAGATGATCAGTCTATCAGACCATAGAATACTTCGCACATGCATGACTGACTTGGGATGATTCCAGAGGAAGCAAAACAAACTTTCTCGAATTCACGACGGCAACTTACATCAAATGCACATGAATTAGAGGAAGTCACATCTTTCAACCGGACATATGCTTCATGATCGGGACATGAGGGCAATACTTATAAAGTTTCCAACACTAGCTGGATGTTCAACACAATCATGGAGGAGACAAAATGCCGCTGATGGGCTCAACAGCAACTCATCGAAATTTCCATATCACTGGACTTCCACCACTATGTGAACAATGTGATAGTATTGGTCAGACCAAAGATATAATGGTGTATGCTCGAGGGACAACCGCAAGTAAGACAACATTACGAACATCGTTGGTTCTGATTTGATTTGACGATAGCCCACACTCAAATCAAGGTTTGGACAAGATAATAGATCCAACAGCTGACCACGGGGATCAGTCGATGAATATATCATCTTTCTTCAACACACACACACACACAAGGATATCCCTTAGGGATGAACTAAGTCGGACAAGTTTTCATCTTCCAACTCTCCAAGTTGTTGTTAAGCTTAACCAACTAGCTCAGGGGTATCCAACACAGATTCTTGGGGAAAAGTGGTTTATCGGAAAACCAACTTGAACACGAACTCAACATAATGGTCAGATGACAACCTGGTAACACTTCCGAGAAGATATTCGGAAAATCACGAACCACCGGTATGTTACTAAGCTCGAGAACAACCTTGCTTTTCAGGGCAAGATGATATGATCGATAGAGCAAGGGTTTGGCAAAATCCTAATCCATTGATCGAAGTGTGCACCAGAAATATGGACTAGGTAGCACGATCAGTCTTAGAATGATAATTCAATAACCAACACGCTAAGAATGAGAATATTGTCCATTAACTACCAAGCAACGGAGTTGCTAGGAGTATTGATTTCACACATCATGGTTCACTTGTCGGCTTTCCGGTTGCGACAACACGGGACCGAGGAATGAAGAATGATGGTAAGAAGTATCACTGCGTCAAGAATGCATGAGAGATGTGCAATTCTCACGACGCTCTTGACATAAAGTGGGTAATACTTCAGGGTAGAACAGAACCAAAAGCTGGATTGGCATTTTGATCTGCGGAATACAACCACTTTGACCCGATCCCAGAAATGGATGAGGTACTGGAGTTTGTTTCTCCTAGTCATTCCGAATAGAATGGCTTGATGGACCACAGAAGTAAAAGGCACTGATGAACATGAATGCATGACTACTTCTGACTATCAAGTGATAGACGAAGGTCGGAATATAACTGAAGGGGAACAACTCAAGGAACATATAATTTTCTGAGCTGTGGAGGCATAGATTAGTATGTCGAGCAAAGCTCAACATATTTCTTCCAGATAACCCATGCAGAAAGGTAGAACTGGCAGAGCCACAATATAGAATGGAGAACTCATCAAGAGCACTTTGGTTGTGATCCTTTGGTTCAAGAACTTCTGCCATAAGTGGTTCATAGTATTTGGAAGAAGGAAATACCACGGACCTCGAGGTCTATCACAAGGTTTACTAATGTCCTAAGGAACTAGCAACACTATCAGCATGAAGCAGGTAGGGTGAGTCTCGGGTTCAAAACCTAAGAATAGAATGCCTACTAACTAAATGGCATCACGGGATGCTTTTGAGAATAGTGGCCAGAATCACACACTGGGAATACAAAACATGGCTAGATCACTAGGTGACTCCCTAAAACACCTAGGGTCATAGTAATAGCTCCAACATATATGTCGAGGCAATAGAGTACCTCAACTCACTGATTAGTGTGATTAACCCGGCCTAAATGGACATCAAGAACAGGGGAAAAGGTTTGCAAATGCATCAGACTATTTAGAAACCTGGGATGACTCGGACAGCATAACGGCTGTAAATGCTCGAAAAGATTTGAGACATCCTGCAATAATGGTGGCATAACCACTCAGAAGCACAATATCAAGGTTCGAGACCAACTATGAACACACAGAAGTAGTAGAAACTGAACTGGGCTTAAATCCAACAATCTTAGGCAACTACAGTTTAGTAACACGTCATCCTGATAGATAGATGAGAAGGCCTAATTCTTAATCCCCGTAGAAAAGAAGAGGTTGACTCAGATCAGAAGGGCATGAGAATAAGGAGTAAAAAGAGCCTTATGTTCCCTTCCGCAATCAATTCCCTTACATAACTAAAGCATCTCTAGACTCAACTTCGACCAGTTTGGCATGGTAAACCTACAGGCAGTCAGGCTCTGATACCAACGCTGTCGGGACCCTGATCCTAGGTCACACCGATCTAGCATGTAACACATCATATCACTTTGCGGCCTCACGCACGGTATCCCACGGGTGTCGCCTTACCATGGCCCGTGACCGTTTGCGCCTTTTGGCTCGCGTATATGACAATGTCGCTAGCATCCATATGACCGAGAACCCGGGCTGACATGGCTAGTCGTGAACCCAAAGCGGCACAGACCTATGGAGACAGGCATACATGAATCACATCGAACATGTCGGTCATCAACGAGTGATTCCGGGCTGTAGCACTGGGCTAACAGGACTCCGGGGATCCCGGGCTGTAGCAGGCTAGGCAGGACTCCGGAAATCACCGCGTGACATTTCCCCGAAGGGACAGACATAGGGACGAAGTGAAACACATGCCGGCCAGTCAAGTGTCCTGAACAGTAGTGCTGGGCTAGCAGGACTCCGGTGATCCGGGCTGTAGCGGACTATTATCGCTCAGAAGCACTAGACTACATTTCCCCATATGATAGGCTGCCAAGGATAAACAACTAGATAGTCGGATCCCACACATACCAAGCATTTCAATCATACACACAATATGCTCGATATATGTGAATACAACATGGCATCACAACATAACTCTACAACTCAAGTATTTATTCATTAGGCTCCGAGGAGCGAGATATTACAAACATGGGTCTCATGACCCAACAATCATGGCATACAATGCAAAGCACATGCGGAAGCTTAACATGTCTGAGTACAGACATCTATAAATGGAAAAGGCTAAGAAGCCTGACTATCTACCAAATCCTGCCGAGGGCACAAGATCATAGCTGAGGTATCAAGCTAAACGTCGAAGTCCACGCGGAACTACTAGCGAGACTGAAGTCTCTCTGCAAAACATAAATTAAGCAAACGTGAGTACAAAGGTACTCAGCAAGACTTACATCAGATCTAAACTACATATGCATCGGTATCATCAAGGGGGGGTGGAGTTTAACTGCAGCAAGCCAGCTTTGACTCGGTGGCTAATCTGAACTATGATTGCAAGCAACTCTTTTGAGGTGGCGCACACGAGTCCACACATTCACCATTCAATACACCACTATGGATCCGCTCCCGTCTCCCTACGAGAAGGCCATCCATAGCACTCACGCTTATCTTGCGAGTTTTAGGGTATCCACTTTCACTTGTCTATGAACTGTTATAGGCAACCCAGAAGTCCTTTACCGCGGACACGGCTATTCGAATAGATCAATATATAACCCTGCAGGGGTGTACTTCGTCACACATGTTTCCACCACTTAGCGTCTGCACACGACATGTGCTCGGCAGACTTCAAGCGAAAGCCGACGTGGGTGTAGACCACGACCTGACTAACCACACAAGTCTCTAGTCCAGGTTTATCGCCTATTCGGGTTCCATCCGCGAGGAGATCCGGCCGGAGTTTCGCTCACAGCCCCAAACGATGTGTGCAGGGTTCCCGAGACACCAAACGGGCGCCCGGTACACCGTGCCACAGTGTATCTACCGCATCATAGCCCACCCCTAGGGTCAGCGCTACGCACGGCCGCCAACACATATCCTATAAACACCAGAAACTAATTGCAACTCCTGGACAGAGGACGAGAGGGGTCAGTAAGTCGAGCGGGGTCATATTTCAGGGCCCAACGTATGGTAGTAGCTGTTTCATGGATCACAAACACAGAACACAGTTCCTGAGGACGGTTTCAATGAGACAACCCACCATGTACTCCTACATGGCCTCTCAGCGCTACCTTTACCAAATCGTGTTCACACACTTAGCTCTCAACAGTAGGACATGTTTACACACCTCCGATTCATCCCCGATGAATCGGACCTGACTCAACTCTAAGCAGTAGCAGGCATGACAAACAAGCATGAATGAGTAGGCACATCAGGGCTCAAACAACTCCTACTCATGCTAGTGGGTTTCATCTATTTACAGTGGCAATGACAGGTCATGCAGAGGATAAGGGGTTCAACTACCGCGGCAAGTAACAGATAAATCGTTGTTGTCCTAATGCAGTAAAAGAGAGCAGGAGCGAGAGAGTGGGCTTGTATCGGAATGAACAAGGGGGTTGTGCTTGCCTGGCACTTCTGAAGATATCATTGGGTCTTCATCAGTGTCAACGATCACATCATCGGTACAACGTCTATCGAGAGGGGACAAATACCGGCAACAGGAGAAAGAAACACAATCAATGCAATGCACAATATGATGCATGATCATGACATGTCAATATGCTGTGGTTTGAGCTAATGCAACTAGCTATGATTTAAATGAAGTTGGTTTGAGTACAAAATTCAAATTCCAACCCCATATATGATTATTTAAATGCCATTTATTTGTTTTGTCCAAAACAGAGGACAAACATTGTTCAAACATGCATGAAAATGGTACAGATGGATTCCTTGAATTTTTCTAATAATTTTTCATATATAATTTGTCTCATTTGGAGTTATGGTTGAATTTCTATGAATTTTTGAAGTTTAGGCAATTTTCTGAAATAAATAAATCATTTAAGATTTATTTAAATCCCAGAAAAGGATTACTGCGTCAGCATGACATCGTCATGACGTCAATAGGTCAACGGGGCAGGGTCCAAGTCAAACCTGACGTGTGGGGTCCACACGTCAGTGGCATAGAGCTGGCTAGTGTGGCTGACAGGTGGGACCGGTCAACGTCCACGTCAGCAAGGTCAATGCTGACGTGTCGGTCCCGCTGGGTTATGAACTAATCTAAACAGAAATTAAATTAACCTAAATAGGCACAGGGGCCCACATGGCAGTGGCTCTAGGAGTGTTCAGTAGGGTCGTTAGTGCTAATTAAACTAGCGCCACGTCAGCTCGCCGGAGCTTGGCCGGCGGCGACCAAATACGCGGCGGGGTTTCACCGGAGTTGCTCGGGTTTCGCCTACAGGGCACCGTTTAGGGCATGGTTGGGTTCTACGGCGAGCTAGAAGTGCGCCGCATCCAGTGGTGCACGCGGTTGGGTGCGGGGAGGCCGGAGCTTGCCGGAATGGAGCTCGCAGCGGTGGCCGGGGTTCGGCCATCGACGGAGTCGACGCTACGGTGGTCAGGGGAGCGAGGTAAGCAGTGCTATGGCCTCCTGGGTCCGCCTGGAGCTCGTCTACGAGCTCGAACGTGATGGCGCTAAGCAGAACGACGACGGCGAAGAGGTGCGGCGGCGGCGAGCCTTGGCCATGGCGGGGGATGGGGCTAGAGCATGCGAACGCGAGGGAGAGAAGAGGGGTTCGGGGCAGGGGCTCACAGCGAGTCCAATGAGCGCGAGAGCGAGGTCGGGGACGCGTTGGTTGTCGTGAATCGCCGGCGGCGATCCACGGCGGCCGAGTGTGAAGACGGCGATGGTGGCGACGAAGCAGGGCCTCCGGGCGTTGCGTAGCTCGGTGGAGAGGGCGAGGAAGACGTGGCGGGGCTTCTGGGCACGTCGTCGGAGCGTGGGGTGGCCGGTGGCCACGGCAGAGCACGGCGGCGTCCTCTGGTGCGCTCGGGAAGAGAGGGGGAGGAAGCCAGAGGAGGGGAGGAGCTGCGGGTGTGAGAGAGGAGAGGTGCAGGCGGTCGAGGGGAAGTGCGTGGCGCTCGGGGACGACTCCAGCAGCGGCAAGCAAGCAGGAGGTGGCCGGACGCGTGCTCGCGCGCGCCGGCCACGCGCTCGTCCTCCTGGCGAGGGGGAAGACGACAGGGAGGAGCCCTGGTGGGCTGGGCCGTCCAGCTACAGTGCTGGGCCGGTTGGTGGCGCCAGGTAAGTGGCCCAGTGGCCTACTCTCTCTCTCTCTCTTATTTTCTAATTTTATTCTGTTTTCTAATTTGCAGGTTTGCTTTGAATTTGGTTTTGAAGCCAAATCAATTTGTTGCTTCTGGAAATATTTTTAGAAGCTAAAGGAATTAAACCAAAGCTCCACAAAAATATTTCAGAATTATTGGACCTATATATATTTAATAATAAATATAAATCCAATTCAAATAGCTATTGATTTAATTCAGATGCCCAAAATAAATATTTCTGTGAATCCAAAAATATTGGTTTGAATTTTACCTCTTGCCAATATTTTTATAGCTTAACAGGAACATTTTCTTAGGTTATTTGAAGCAATTTTTAATGTTGATCATTTTTTTTAATTGATGTCTGAGGCTTTCAGCTTTCCCCAATTCAACTTTCAGAATTTAGACATGATGCATGAGGCTTATGAAACTAATTGCAAACAAACTCTAGGGCTGTGACAAAGGGACTTTTGTTAAGCTATTTGAGTAGCTCCATGCCATGCTTTACTTTGTCATGTTCAGGTCCTGTAGCATGTAGTTTTGTTGCTCCAAAGAGGGCTACCTGATCTGAAATTCCAGACAAGTGTTAATTTCACTAAGTCTGAGATCTGTTTACCGTTTGCATTTTTGCCATGCTTGTTTGAACCTGTTAATGGATGAATTGGCCGTAGCTCAGTTCTAGACTTTTGTTAAGCATCTTGAATGCATCCCTGCCATGTATTTTGTTGCCATGTTTGAGTGCTGTAGCATGTTCATCTCATTGCATTTATATGGTCACTTGCTGTAAATCGCAGACCGTGGTCATATTCAAATCGCTTGCCATTTCCAAACCGTAACTCTGATTCCGGTGATCTTTATATCATTTTCAAGCGATTTCATCTCATCTTTCCAGTGGCACACTTGGTTTTCCAAGTTGAGGCCAGGTTCATGCATTCCTTGTCAAATCATGCATATGCATCGCATACCGCATCCCGCATATCATACCATGTTCATGTGTTGGTTGTTTACTATGTTGTGTGCTTCTTTTCCGGTGTTGCTTCTTCGGGTTGGTTCCGGTAACGTCGCGTTTGTGAGGACCCGTTCGTCTACGTCCGTTTGTCTTCTTCATGGACTCGTTCTTCTTCCTTGCGGGATTTCAGGCAAGATGATCATACCCTCGAAATCACTTCTATCTTTGCTTGCTAGATGCTCGCTCTTTTACTATGCCTATGCTACGATACCTACCACTTGCTTATCATGCCTCCTATATTGTTGAACCTAGCCTCTAACCCACCTTGTCCTAGCAAACCGTTGATTGGCTATGTTACCGCTTTGCTCAGCCCCTCTTATAGTGTTGTTAGTTGCAAGTGAAGATTGAAGTTTGTTCCTTGTTGGAACATGGAGATGTTGTTCCTTGTTGGAACATGTTTACTTGTTGGGATATCACAATATATCTTATTTAATTAATGCATCTATATACTTGGTAAAGGGTGGAAGGCTCGGCCTTATGCCTGGTGTTTTGTTCCACTCTTGCCGCCCTAGTTTCCGTCATATCGGTGTTATGTTCCCGGATTTTGCGTTCCTTACGCGGTTGGGTAATAATGGGAACCCCTTGATAGTTCGCCTTGAATTAAAACTCCTCCAGCAATGCCCAACATTGGTTTTACCATTCGCCACCTAGCCTTTTCCTTCCCTTGGGTTCTGCAGACTCAAGGGTCATCTTTATTTTACCCCCCCCCCCCGGGCCAGTGCTCCTCTGAGTGTTGGTCCGAACTAGAGTCCTGTGCAGCGCCCCCTCGGGGAAATTCGAGGTTTGGTTTTAGTTGTATGGAGAACTCATCTGAGTGTGCCCTGAGAACAAGATATGTGCAGCTCCTATCGGGATTTGTCGGCACATTCGGGCGGTGTTGCTGGTTTAGTTTTACCCTGTCGAAATGTCTTGTTGTACCGGAACACCGAGTCTGGTCGGAATGTCTCGGATGGAGGTCTATTCCTTCGTTGACCGTAAGAGCTTGTGATGGGCTAAGTTGGGACACCCCTGCAGGGATTTGAACTTTCGAAAGCCGTGCCCGCGGTTATGGGCAGATGGGAATTTGTTAACGTCCGGTTGTAGAAAACCTGAAGTTGACCTTAATTAAAATACATCAACTGCGTGCGTAACCGTGATGGTCTCTTTCCGGCGTAGTCTGGGAAGTGAACACGGTGTTGGAGTTATGCTTGACGTAGGTTGCTATAGGATCACTTCTTGATCATACTTTTACCGATCGTGCTTTGCCTTCTCTTCTCGCTCTCATTTGCGTATGTTAGCCACCATATATGCTAGTCGCTTGCTGCAGCTCCACCTCATACCTTTACCTTACCCATAAGCTTAAATAGTCTTGATCGCGAGGGTGCGAGATTGCTAAGTCCCCATGGCTCACAGATTCTTCCAAAACCAGCTTGCAGGTGCCGATGAGTCCGTGCAGATGACGCAACCAAGCTCAGGAGGAGCTCGATGAAGATCTTGTCCTTTATGTTGTTTCGTTCTAGTTGATCAGTAGTGAAGCCCAGTTGGGGTCGATCGGGGACCTTGTCGCATTTGGGGTTCTTCTTTTATTTTGGTTCCGTAGTCGGACCTTGATTGTATTTGGATGATGTAATGTTTTATTCATGTAATTGTGTGAAGTGGCGATTGTAAGCCAACTATGTACCTCTTTTCCCTTATTCTATTATATGGGTTGTGTGAAGATTACCTCACTTGCGACATTGCTTTCAATGCGGTTATGCCTTTAAGTCGTGCTTCGACACGTGGGAGATATAGCCGCATCAAGGGTGTTACATTAGCATTTTGTGATTTTCATAGGAATTAATCCAGCCAACTTTTGGATTTGGTCCAATGGAAAGAATTGAACCTTGTCAAGTGTACTATCCGCACATATTTATTTTAGCTATGTCAAGCTTTGTTTAGTTGCTGTTTTGAGGTTGTTTAGAGGGCCAGTCGGCGTAACAGATGCAATGCTGGCTACTGCTACAGTAACTGAATGTTACTGTAGCAGAGAAGCAGCAGCAGTGTAGCGGCGTGGCGATGCTGGAGGTGGGCGTCGCCAGGCAGAGGCGGGCTCAACCACCCACTCAATGCACACACACTGCACGCACGCACACACCACACACACAGCACGCACGCACATGGGCGCGCCGGCGGTCACAGCGCTAGCCAGGGGGCGCAGCGCACGACTGGCAGAGGCGGCGCGCGGACAAAGCAGCCAGGGGGCGCACAGGCGAGCGCAGCGGGAGCAGCTAAGGGCGCTACGGGCGCGTGCAGACGAGGTCAGCATCGGCGTCAACGGCGACTACTGACGACGGCTAAGCGGCGGTGCTCTACGGAAGCTAGCCTACGGGGCACGGTAAGGAACAAGGGCAGGTTGAGGAGGAGACGAGGCTCACAGCGAAGCAGCAGGGCAGGCTAGCGGGCTCGATGGAGCACGGGAGATGACGTATTGAAGGCGGCAATCTCGTCTGCCCGAGGAAGAAGACGAGGAAGATGGCGACATTGTAGTGGCTCCCGACGGCGGTCCTTCTGGCGCGTAGGTAGGGGTCGCAGGAAGCTCGGTGGCCACGAAGATGACGAAGGTCATGGCGTCGACGGTTGCGTACAGGGGCCTCTCCGGATCAGGGAGGAGAGCGAGGGCGAGGGGGAGGGGAAAAACTAGGGCTAGGGTTCGAGGAGGGAGAGAGGGGCGTCGAGGGAGGGCTCTTATCCAGCTCCTCGACCGCGGGATGGGCGGCAGCGCGACATCCGCATGCTGGACGGCGCACGGGCGTCCACGGGATGACGGGAACGAGGTGAACATGAGGTAGGAGGAGGCGCGATTGGGCTGGGCCGAAAGCACTGTGGTCATCAAAGGCCCAGTTGCACATCAGTTAGCTAGGCCATTTTCTATTTTCCCTTTTATGTATTTAAGTTCGCTATTGTTTCATATTAATTTGAGTGACAAAATGAATTTAGTCTAACTTGAAATCGGGCACACAATTCAAGAACAATATTTTGGTGTTGCATAAAAAGTTTTAGAGCCAATGGAATTGTTCAATCATTTTTAGAAATTGAATAGGTTAACTAATATGTTGTTGGACCACTTTATATTTTCCTAGGAATTAAGTGGTGAACCAATTGGTGTTGATTTCTACATGATAATTAGGTAGTTAATATTTTCAACCCAACAAACATTTTGTCTTTTAATTTTTTGAAGAAAATAATTTGACATGCAATTTGAATTTGAATTTGAGTTTGGTTTTGGACAAGTGGCAGATTGACTGAGTGATCATGGTAACATGGCCACTGTTAGAGAGAGATCATTGTAGTGTGATAGTGGGGATGTTACAATCCCCTATACTTGTGGGTCATCAGGCGGCTCCGGCGTCGGGCATCGGCGGCGAGGCGGGGTGGCGGCGCGGCAGCGGGTGCGAGGCGGCGGCGCGCGGGCGGCTGCAGGCGGCGGCGGCGGGTGGCGGGATGAGGAGGAGGGGGGCGGGGGCTATTTAAGAGGGGGCGGCAACTTGGGGAAGGGGCACGACGCGGAGGTGGAGTCCAGCTCGGACTCTGCAGGCGGCGGGGGGGGGCGGTCTCCCGCACGGGAAGGCGGCGGCGGCCTGCTGGGCCAAGGCCCGGCTCAGCTGGGCCGGCCTAGGAACTTTTTTTAAATAATTCGTCGAACAGAAGAAAAAAATCTAAAAATAAAAATTCTAAAATCGAATAAATAATTTTCACGGCCCTCTCCTAATATTTAGGACAACATGAACATTTTTTGGGCTAAAAATGCAATTTTCCCTAATTCAATCAAATAAAATCTCGATAAAATTTTAAATAAAATAGATATTTTATTTAAAACTAAATTTACATTATTTTCTCTGTTTTGAAGAATATCTTTCTCATTATTTATTTATTTGGAAATAATTTTGGAAAAATAATTTCAAAAAATTCACTTTGATCCAAATTTACCATTTTAAATAAAAATCAAAATGGAATTTTCATAAAACCTCCAACTCTCTCAAATGGTCCTTGAGTTGCTTAAGGTCTTTAGGATCAAAATGTTCAAATAAAATTAAACAAAAATGCAAAGAGCATGAATGCATATGATGACCTAATGATTAGCATCCAAATTAAAAATTGCGATGTTACATATACGAATCGAGGTGTTCATCTTTGAACTAATGTGGTGTGAGGTGGCGTACACTATGTTTCTTCTTATTTATGTATGCACTGAAATCTTATATCTTATACATACTAACTATAAAAGTGGAGGTATCGTTCTCCAAATTAATTTGTTGCAACAAAATTCCCTAACTTAATGCATCGAGGTGGAGTCTACCGTATCTTCCTTGCAGACACAAAGCATTAGTTAGGAGGTGGCATGAAGAGAGTACCATTTCCCCATTTGTGCACAATTAGTTGTACACATGTACACCACAAGGTGGCGACCATGAATTGGAGTAAATTCTTGCTTTAAGAACTGCCCAAAATTCAAATGTCGAACTAAGGTTGTCATGCTGCTCATCTTCCCAGTAGCTTCGTGCAACTCATCAGGGCCGACTAGACGTGAACTGGCCCGACAGTAGGCACATGCTCAAGCCGAATCAACACCAGCCTGATTTGACAGGTCAGGTTCCCCCCCCCCCCTCCAACCGTGTGAACTTCGCCATCACACACACAATTCGGATGAGGACCACGCCACCGTACTTATTTCAAGGGAAAACATACTAATTTTGAAAGGAGTCAAACCATTAAATTGGCGAGTCTCGTTGTGTCGGAGACCGAGAGGGAGCCAAAGATCCATCCATAACTACAACTAGAATGGTGGAGGAAGAGAGAACTAATTATCCGTGAAGAAATCAAGGTAAAGCAAAACATCATAACATTGCATCCAAAATAGACACCAAACTGTCTTTTCCTACCTTGAATATTTGCCTACTCTGGGAACGATGATGGATAGTAGGGAGTCATCGAAGAGGCGAGAAATGGATGGCAGATCGGTCTTGCCCCATCACGTCCTTCCCATTTTGCCTCTATATATAGCCACCCATCACACCGCTTCATGTGTTCCATTATACTTCTAGATGTCTGACTCCACCAACCACCATGCACTCCTCTATCTCTCTCAACCAACCACATGTGCATCCACATAATCCCATCAATGCATACCTTCCAAATTAGTCTTGACAAAATATTGCTATATATTTAAGGTGGCATAAAGAAGAAGGAACATGAATTAGAACACGAGTTCCTTCGTTCCTCTAGCAAAATAATACGCTTTCCCACTATCTTCTTCCTATAAAAATCGCCAACACTATCAACCAACAACTTCCATTCCTCCCATTATCCCCATCCCCTCGTTCAATCCCTATAATCTTCACTCGACTCTCCATCTCAATTGAGAGCATTTCTCCTATGCTTATTCATCTCCATGCCTTAATACCTCGATGAAGTTCTCACTCAAACACTCATCGCTACGTGTAGTGTCTCCGACAACCACACCTTAGCGTATGACACATATAAGACTAACTATGATCCAATAACTCACTTTTTCATGTGTCTAAATCCTAGAATCCGCGGTCATATAGACACGTCAATTTACCCTTCTCTAGTTCGCACAACCCTTGTGCCTATTCCTGGCATCTCTCCTCCATGTCGGCTCTGACTCACTGTTGGGAACCATAGAGAGGATTAAAGGTATGGTGTGGTGTTCTTAGTTTGATATTGAACTCTGGATGATATGTGTTCCCATCTAGAAATTGACAAATGCCTTGAACCACTACAACCATTACAAACTTTAACCAAACTTCCATAAAAACATATTGGTGATGGTACCTTGACTAGCTATTTTACCATTCTAGAAGGTTGACTACTCGCATTGTTTTCGCGTGTGTCGTATATTTATGTCAAAAACTCTATTTTGGACTTTCCATGGTGTTGTAGTTGTTATGTCAACTTTATATGAGTGCACACAAATTAATGACAAACACAACATCACTTATAGTATTTAGTTGTTGCTGCCATTGGCCTAAGTTTCGTATGTGATCGTTAGGTGTTGTTTTTTCCTTTTGCAAGGGGTCATTCATTTTGGCCAAAAACAAACCAAGTGAATAACAAAAGTATTTTTATAGGAAGTGGGACAGCATACATCAGTCGATAGTAGTGTGACCTTCGTCAGGTTCTTGAAGCTCTGGAAAAGCTTGTGCTATCTTCAAATATCTCGACTTCAGTCTTAGGCACCCAAGAATGCAGTTCAAATTTGCAAATCGATCTACATGTGACCAATTTCAGATCTCCGACCAAAGAAAAGGATGAAAAAAACAACTCTTGGGTCTTCAACAATACAAAAGCATGAAAAATACCAAATCTTAACTATTTGAATGCTTGGTGTGTGAACAATACAATGATTTATGCTCTATGAGTTTTAATTATACTGCATTGTGCACATGTTGCCATTAATAACTCCACTTGTGTGCATGTAAGTGAGTTGTATTTCCGTAACTTTATGGCACCCTTTTGGACTATGATTATTTATTATAGTGATTGCATTCATTTTTTCCTTGCTAGGATTTCCAATATTTTTTGTTAATCGTGAGCAACACTATACATTTTACTCCATTCCCTCCAAAGATGTCCTTGTCCACCACTGTGGGAGGCCCGTCATTGCTCTTCTCAAAGTGCAAGCACATCCTCTACATTTCCGTGTTATGGCCCCTTGTAGCTAAACCTAAAGTAAAATCAAAAGCTTGAAAATACATACAAGAAACTAAAATCACTAAGCTCCATCTTAATCCAAACTACCAATGCTCGATAAAAGGACTGCAAGGTTCCACTACATGGAAAAAGCCAGAGGATGTGCTTCCACTTCAAGAGAAATGGTGGGGCTCCCATAATGATTGGAAGAACGTCTTTGGATAGATAGTATAATATATGGGATGATTCATTGTTGATAAAAGGGATGCAAAGCGTATCAAGACAAAAATGCAATCATTTAATTATAAAAAATAATCAACCATACAAAATAGGTGTTGTAATTTTGGGAAAATGCAGCCCATCATATGCACATAAGTGGAGCCCAACTCAAGAGTTTTTATAAGAAGTATTCAAAACAAAGGGAAACAAAATCAAATAGTTATAAAGTAATTCGTTGAGCACATTGTTGGCAAGAATGTGCACAATGCAATACATTACAAACTCATTATTTGTATATTTACTTAAGAGTTTGTATATTTCGGGGTTGTTTGGTTTCCAGCCACACTTTGCCACGCCTAACCTTAGGCAAGTTTGACCAAGTTAGGTAGGTGTTTGGTTCTAGCCACACCTAAGGCAAGGATTATTTTATGAGCAGTGAACCCCACATGTCATAGACACAAAAAGTGTGGCAAGATTCCCCTAGGCAAGCCAAAGTGTGGCTAACAATTTGAGCAACTCAACTAAGGCAAGTGTGGCAAAAATCATGTGGCAATATATGGCAAAGATAGTCACAAACCAAATCATCCTTTGTTTTAGTCGAAGACTCGAGAGTTGGTATTTTTCATCCTTTGCTTTGGTTGAAAACATGGAATAGGTCACATGTAGAGGGGTTGAAGATTCAAACTACAATCTTAAGTACATTAAAGGTTGAAGCCCGCATATTCTAAGAGACAACTAGATATTACATCTTTGTGAAACTACTTAAGTCACACTAGTATTTACTCATGTATGCATAGCTCCTATAAAAACACCTCGGTTGTTCACATGGTTTTGTGCTAGCAAAATTACCTAATGACCTTTTATAAAATGGGAAACGAAAATACCTAATGACCTATTATACCCGGAATTGGCCTAATAATTAGGCATTAAACTTGGGGCAATCACAACGAGAATGAATACTATAAGTGTTCTATATTTTTGTCACTAATTTGTGTGCACTCGCTTCACAAAATTGAGGTGCAACTGCACTGTCATGAAATTTCCAAATAACAATCTTGACAGAAATCCACACCACATACAACAACAAAATGATGAGTCAACCTTTGGAAGGTAAAGTAGCTAGACAAGGTACCAACGCAATTAGATTTCTCTAGGAGTTTGGTTCAAAGTTATGATGACTAGCTGGTTCTAGCCGCCTAAAATTTGTAGTGGAGATCACATCCTTCAAAGTTTCACTTATTTATATCAACTTCGATAAATATCACGTGCAACCTTCAAATGAATAATTGAAATTGTGGATGACCTCAACCGATTCATGCCAACAACACACATAAAGCGCCAATGGACAATGATCAGTGACAAAGAGCAATCAAAGAAAAAATAACACGCGGTGAAAAGTTGCATGTTCCTAAATGGAGTCAACATACTCTTAGTTGTGACAAGCATGAAGCCGTTAGGAAAATGAACTAGTAGAAGAAGTGGTGATGAAAGAAGACGTAGGTTGTGATGATATGTTGCCAGATCCTGATCATTGCCAGTCATAGAGGCCGAGCCAAATGCTAGCCTTAAAAGTCAGCCTCCGTGGAAGAACATGGGCATGCAAGCTCAAAGCCGCCATATGCTGAAAGTATCACAATAATAGTTTGTATATTTGATTGTGTAGTAGCATAGCTTAACTAGAAAATAGAGATAGTTCCCTTTTCTATTATAAACAAAGGAGTAAATTCCCTCTCTTCTGTTCTTTGAAGATACGTTGTGCTCGAACTTATTGTCTAGCTTCCTCCCTCCTCCCACCAAAACAAATCTTCTTGACTAGCTATTGTATCGTTGCTTTATTTTTTCATGGTTGACACTTCAATATATTAGCATCATCGAGTATTCATTAGTACTCCCTCCGTTCTAAAATAGATGACCCAACTTTGTACTAACTTTGTATTAAAGTTAGTACAAAGTTGAGTCATCTATTTTGAAACGGAGGGAGTAGCTGATAAGGTAGTTTGCTCTTACCGTTCTGTTCAGATAGTTTCCATCTTCCTAATCTTCAACAAGCCAGCAGACATGCGCTACTAAAGAAAATGAATCATGAATGAGAAGCTACATCCATCCAAAAAGAAGAAAAGAAAAAGAAAAGGCAAACTACGAATGCTTCGAGGCATCGTACACCGTTTCTTTCCAAATGCACACCAAGCATTAGTGCGTGCCTTTTGTGGTGGCATACTGTTTCTCCATTGTGTACGCAGGTGGGGGATGACGAATCGGAGTGAACTCCTGCCCTTTTTAAAAGCCCCCAAAACCAAAATTCAAATTTCGTAGTACCTGCTCCGCCGCGCCGCTCCTGGAACCCACGGCCCCGGTGGAACCAATCCGGTCCGGCCAGACCGGCCGGACCTGACCCGACCCGACCCCAGAGGCAGGCACGTGCCGCGCTGAACCAGCAACGGCCCCGATCCAGTAATCGATCCGCGGGGCCCGCAGGTCGGTCCCCTCCCTCCCGTGCCAACCCTCCCCCGCCGTCACGGTCACGCGCAGCTCCGCCACGACGCCACCGTACTCCTTCCTCCCCAAATCCGCCACGCCCCCCTGACCGAACCCCACACCAGACAGCCGCCCGCCAGCCCGGAGCTCCCCTCCCCTCCCGCCCGCCCGCCCGGAGCTCCTCCTCCTCCGCCTCCCGCCGCCGCGCCTCGCCGCCCCGCCCCGCCCTCCGCTCCAGGTAAATCTCCGCGCCTCCGCTCCCTCGCGCCGATTCGACGTCGCCACGCCCTGCTCGCTCGCTCGCTCGCTCGCCCGGGGCTCGCCGTCCGCGTCGCCGCTCGTCGTGGGGCGCGGCAGTGGGCGGGGCCGCTCCCGCCGGTGCCCTCTCATCTCTCCCGCGCGTGCGTTGTTGTGGCCTAGTTGGGCGCGTTTTTCGCTTGGGACTGGCGGACTGGGTTCGGTGGGCTGCGCCCCGTCCCCGGTGGCCTGTCCGCTCGCCTGGATCTGGCTCCGCTCGGATCCGCTCGGAATTTCCATTTCCGGGCCCTCTCCGTCCGCGTGGCGAGGGTGGCGTGGGGTTCACGGCGGGAGGGACGGTGGAGTCATGTGTTTCGTGGTTCTGAGATGTTCACCTTCCTTTAGGGGAACGCAATGCGCGCTCGAATTTCAGGCGCAACGAGCTCCCAAGTGCTCCCGTGTTTCAGCCCTATGTAAGCTGGGCAATTGGTGCTCTCAGATTGAGTCGCATGCTCTACTCGCTTGCGTGTTGTTGTCGTGCTTGGGCATACCGATGCTTCCAAATTCCGATGAATAATGAGTACTGTTTGTGTAACTCGTGATCTTTGCCTCATGTCAAAGTGTACTAATTCTGTTGTGTCTTCCGTGTGCTGCTACAGTCAACCTGATGGGGTGGGAGAAAAACGAGAAACATCTCCTCAGCCTTAGTCTCCAAAGCCTACAATCTTTGTGCAAGGAGTATAACCTTCCTGCAAACAAGACCCACCCTCAGCTAGCTCGCTTGCTGGCCATTTATCTCGAGGTGAGTTTCAGTATACACCATCTGCTTCGACTTTGAGTACATGTATGCATTTTGAGGCCAAGATGTTACCTAGTGTTATTGTCAGTTGTTTTCTTGCTATGCAAGGGTGAAATAAATTGACTACTGATGTGCACCATCTTTCTTTTTCCAGAATGAAAAAAATAATTCAGGACCTGAAAAGGAAAATTTGACCGGTCCTACTTCTACACAGGCTTCTCCTGCTACCTCTCCTGCCATGTTACCAAATACCAAAGAAGCATCCAAATGTATGTGTAGAAACTTCTTTATTAGTTTGGCAGATGCCAATGTTTACTGGCGGACACACTCAGGGACATGTGGATGTTAGTATATATCTGACAAAACCTAATTGATTGCAGGTGAGCAAGATAACCACAAAAGAGGCCCATATAGTGACAGAGATGATGATGATGTTAGGCCACCATTAAAGCATAAAAAAGTGTCTAGAAAACAAGCAGATAGAAAATTGAAAAGTGTAAGTAATTGTTACCTCTGTCAATTTTATGTTGTTACAATACGTCATTTTCTCTGATTCAACCTAATGTTTATCCTTGCAATGCAATGCAATACAACTAGGATTCCGATTGTCTAACTGAGTACTGGATTCCGATTGTCTAACTGAGTACTGGATGCATGCTTTTTAACATTTTGTAATCCAGGCAATTTCATACTTTAGTATAAATCAATTTCATTTGTTCAAATTCAACATATTGAGTAATCTAGGCATTTCTTGGCATGTGTTCCGTAAACTGAATTTTATCTAGTCAAATCATACTATTCAATTTTTCGGTATCAGGCTATCAGCTTGTCCGGTTTCATGCCAAGAGAAATGTGCGGGTTAGATTATTTAGTTTTCTTGTGTAACGAATAGAATCATATACTTCCCAGTCCTCTTCACTTGATACCTGAAACTATTTCTGTGCCTTAGATGAGATTGGCCTTGAATCAGAAATATATTATTTTATTTCGTCTTGATAGTACAATACTCTTGACATGCACTGCACTAGGGTGAAAGGAGGTTCCACCCAACTTCTATAATTTGCCAGAGTCATCCAAGATTTGAATTCCTTGGACATTTCGTGCTAGTTGGCCCATTCCTATAAAAGATAGGATGAATCTTCTCACTCATGAAAATGTGAAATATAGTTTCACTTGTTTCTTACTGCCTAGCCCCAACACTTATTTTGGAATGGAGGGAGTAAAAACTACGATTATTCTTTGAAATGAACAAGGTGGATATTAGCAGCTGTAAAATTTACACGTGTACATACTACATAGATAACGATTTGTCGCTGAATTGTGCTTGGATTTGAATTCAAGTAATGGATTGTTACTACAAATAGCTGTAGTGGTGTTTTGTCCAGTAAGCTGCAAATCTAGGACCATAATATTTTTATATGAAACCTATCTTCTGCAGCATGCTTTTTCAAAAAATAGGATACTCTTTTGGATTTACCAATTATCATCATCGTTTTTGTTAGTTGATTTTTGTCTTACGTTTAAGATGGTGTTTCTCTGTGATCTGTGTACTCATAATGCCTGTCAAAGTTTCTGTTTGTATACAGTGCGTATCATTTCTTCATTTGTTTCTGTATCTTGAACCAGGACTCTGGTACCAGAACGAATCTTCCTCCGATTTCTAGTAACAATGGCAAAGGAGACTGCTTTAATTCATGTTCTGGACAAGGGATTGCTCATAATGTGAAACAAACTGCTGATGGTATTGCAACGTGCTCAACAGCCCCAAAGCTTAATGGAAATCATGTTTCAGTTGCTCCTGTGAATGACACAATTTCTTTCGTAGCAAGTCATCCTGGTCCTAATGGTGTGGCATCAAAGCCTCCCAGCCATATGAAAGCTGGTACAAATGGCATAGATAAGGGCAGTGGCTTGTCTAATGAGAACTCGGCAAATGTAAAATCTCCTTTTAAACTTTTTCTGATGGATGAAGATGGAATTGATCTATTTGTTGATCTTAATTCCACTCCAGGAGACTGGGTTGGCAGCTTCAAGGGTGGAGTGAACCTCCCTCCAAGCACACATAACTCTGAAAGTGATATGTTCACCAATTCTATTAGCAACCTTAGGAATAAGAATGATCAGAACACAATGTCGCCACCAGATAATATCATTATAGATATACAAGATAAGGGACCTGAGAGCATTGCTGCTTGCACCAATTCATCACTAGGTTCAACTGATGGTGAGAATTATCGCTCCAAATCCAATCCATGTGATACCACTGCTGTAAACTTGAGGTCATCTGCATCCACATTGCCTGGTACTGCTGTTGAAATTTCTGTATCTCAGGAGGGACCTCCAGTGGTACATTCTTCATGTTTAACATCTGATGTTCAGAACAACGTGTCACTTGATATGGTGGCTGGTGCTTTGGGTAGCAATGTGCTTCCTCAAGAATCTGCTGATGTCTCCATGTTGCCTAGAAGAAGCCATGCACCCCTGACCGATGATTCCATACAACCAACTAATGAAAGCACATTTAGTCCTGGTAAAACCAAAGCTTGTGTCAAGAATGGCTGCACTCAGAATGTTTTGGATGCTCATACTGACAAAGCCGTGTCATCTTCCCCAGGGCATGTGGTTATAAGTGACACTGACAAAAACTCTCGTCCACCATCTGTGGGCAAACAGGAAATGTTAGATGTTACTTCAGGGGATCAGCGTACCCGCAACAGTGATACAAATGGACTCCTAATGGAAAATGTACCAACAGCAGCAGTGGCTATGGAAGAAGATAATGGTCATGGTGGCAGCTTGTCAGTTCGTCAACTAGCCAATCAGGCGGTAATTGCACTACCTGCCGCAAATGCCCAGTCAGATGCTAGTTCTGCAGATCGCGGCGTTGCTGGAAACTTCGACCTCACAGACCCAACACGATCATCTGTTGCTTCGGTAATTTCGTTGTACTTCAATGCTAGCTAGAAAATTAACTGTGCCTAATACCAAATATAGAAATATGCATGATGATGATTGTGATATCTGCATCTTAATTACTCATGTCCTATCTTATTGATTAATTTTACATTTTACGTTTTCTGGAATCTTGAATTTTTTGATAATTTAATTAATAAAAAGTTTAATCTTACAAGATATATGACCTCATGATCTCGAACTTCCCAAAATGAGGATCTAAAGGTCCTTCTCACCCTACATATGATGTACATAAATCTTTTTTTAACTGATTTATTTTAGTAGGAGCCTCTACTACTGTTTTCAGTCAATTGTTTTTCCAAAATGAGTGGTCCCAAAAGCACTTTGGTAATGTTTATTTTCAGGAAGACATATTTACAAACTAGGAAATCCGTATTTAATGACCTTCTGACGTGCATGAAACATTGTCCCTGTCTTCTCTTGGCTTGGATCTTTTTTCTCTATCTTTTATGTTTAACTTTCCTTTGTGTACAAACACAGAATTTGCCTATATGGCTGGGCAAGCAAGCACTTCATTGAATTGCTGTGTCCTGTTGAATTAAAATCATGTTTTTCCTGCATCATTTTGTTTGGGCCACAGAACTCAAGAACTCTCTTTTCATTTTCTAGCTGAAAGGTAGTATTAACCTTCCTCCCTGCAGCTTCGATAACTGTAATTGTTGCTAGACCACACTGTCCACATCGTTCACATCAACGTTGGCCCTTTTGACCCAACACGTTGGTAATATCCCCACATGCGCATGCAGATGACTGGCATGGAAATCAAGAAGCATATACATATTATGTTTTCCCTGCCTGCATCAATGTTCTCTTTGCTCTAAAAGAACTCAAGAACTCTAAACACTGTTCATTTTCTAATTGAAAGGCCGTATCAACTTTTTGCCATGCCATTCCAATCTTGAAGGTGGTCCTCGACTTTGACATACTGTGGATTAATTTTATGACAAGAACCTTGTCAAATTCCTCATAGTAGAGGGCGGATGCAAAAGCGCCATCGCTTAGGCACATCATGCGAGCTGGGAATAATGAATTGCTAGTTCGCCACATCCGTCATGGGCCTAGTGGACCAACATGTTTATGAACCCACTTACAGGGTTCTTGCTGTCATCTTAACCTTCTCAATCTCCATGACCATCAAATGCCGTCCCTTATTGGTACTTTAGACAAGTTCCATGCAAACTTGCATGGCTCCAACTGCCTTTTGTAGGGTTTGTATCTGACATGTGAACTCTTGATTTGTCAGTTCATGACATTCAAAATAGTTTAATATTTTCTCGATACAAAATGAAGTATTGATGCAAAAATATCCAATAGGACTCGAAAATAGTAACATAATATTGACATTCTTGTGCCATTCATAAATAACTTTCTAATTTGACCAAGGAAACTTTCTAGGTAGAATACCAATATTAATGACCTTCTATACTAGGAATGACCTGTTATTGTAGCGAAGATTGTTCTTTCTTTTTTCTTGGGTTTTCTATATGGCCAAGTAAGCACTTCGTTAAGGTGTCGTGTTTCTGTGGTTGAGCTGTATCATCTAAGGCCTACTAGTGATACATCTTCCCTGCACAAATTTTCCTATTCATTTGTTACAATGAATTGGTGCCTACATCCCCTTTTCAAACAACTTTCAAGATGGCGTCTTCTATTTGTAGTCATCCATGCAACGGTTTCAACTAGTCATAGTGTCAACTCTCACTAAACTAGTAGATGCATGGCTGACTTATTTTACTGGTTTATACTTTGTAGTAAAAGGGGAAGAAAGAAGGAAAGCTTGCCTGTATCATTCTGGCCTAACTGTGGCCAACTCCACATGCCCAAATCTTAGCTCTGCAACTGCAAACCTATCTATTTGGTAATTGATATTTGGGTAACCTCATTAACTGGCATCTTTGGTATTCACTACCAGTGCCTTCATATAGCATGGCTTGGTGAATCTAGTGTTTTCTTTTTCTACAGGGATTAGCGAAATGATCACTTAAAAGAAACAGTATAATGTGTTGTAAAATCATTTTCGTTTACTATGTTTCCTTTGAAATTTCATTTCCATTTGTGTGTTTAGTATACAAAGTTATTAGTTATATCTCTGTGTGCCTGTGTATCTGGAAGCTGCTTCATTGCTTGCTTTCATTTGTCGTTTTTTCGGTTGATTTATTTTATTTTATCCTCTTGTGCAGGACAATGCTGTTACTCCCCTGGCCACGAATCATGGTGCAAAGTATGTTCTGTGTAAACATAGTTAGCACCTCTGTTTTTGAAGTAGTTCCTTACTTACATAAACCTTATATTTTGCAGGACAGGTAATAGTCATGAATCTGCAGACAAAGAAAAACCGTGTGATCCTGAGGAGTTGCAGGGTGTGGCTACAAGAAATATACTATGTAGGTTAAGAAGTGCTGCTGCTAAGCAGACCAAGCCCTCTACAGTACCCAGACGGTCATCAAGGCTTGTCCCAAAGGTTAGCACAGTAGTGGTCACTGCTGTTGAATTTGGTACTCAATACCACAACCTGATAGTGATTACTGATTAGTGAAAGAGCTGTTAATCATCAATACCATAGCGCAACCTGATACTCCCTCCGCCCCGTAATATAAGAGCATTTTTGACACTACGCTAGTGTAAAAAATTGCCATGATCGTGCATAAGCTGATTGACAGATTGAGCACAAACATTATGTGTTAAGAGGGCCCTGCAGTTATATTTTGGCTGCCTTTTGCTCCTTCATTTTTGTGTGTTTAAAAATCATTACAACTGACATGCTTTACTTCTTCCACGTGCAGTGATTGCTAAAAATGACAGGGATGAGATCCACCGCCAAGAATGATGCATAGGTTAACTGCCGTCGTAGTTGATTTCCAACAGGGAATACCTTTCTAGACTCCAACCTTCACAGTTCTCGTTGATTCATCTTGCTAGCAACTGAGTAGCTTTTTTGCATACTTCTGTCAACAGCTCAATGCCACCAAATGTTTTTTGCCGTTCTTCTCTGTTATACAGCATCTGTTATACTTCACACAGTGCCGAGCTCCGCATACACCAACCATTGTACAAACATATCATGATTGTTAGGAAATTTTTGAACCTGCAGTATGTCACATTGTTTTCCAGATGGGCAATAGATGCCGTCGTACTGTACTGTAATATATGGCTGGTTGTGATTTGTGTGCTGTGATAGAATTGCTATACATGCAGGAGCCAGCTCGCTGCTTATATATTTCCTGTTTGGCCAGTCATCATCACGCATGATTGCCTGCCATCTGTGGCAGTGTTCGCAGTCATTGATGTTGCAAGGTTTGGTTGGTGAAAACTGTAACTGAATATATTTCTTACCATTTTGGGTCCTGAGATCTGCATGGTTTCTCACGCCTGAGAGGTGACGCATCTGCAAATTTTGGGTCTGATCATGTTTTGTTTGGTTTACTTGCTTCGCTGGTACAAACCCCATGCTTTTTCTCTGCTGGTAAAGATTGCCAAGGCTCTGATGCCATGCCAGCGTGCTTGGCAGAGCGTGAATGGTCTCACCTAGGTCGACGTACTAATCTAATCTAATCATAGTTCGTTCGACTTTCTGTAAACCCCATTTTCCCATTAGAAATGTTTTTATTGTGGGTTAAGGCTCTCTTTGGATTATTGTTTGACTTTTAAATACATCCATAAAATTTTTTACAGATTTCTGCCTGTTGGTTTTGTTTCCGGCCGGAAATCACTATGTCTGGTAAAATACACTTGTAAATTTAATACTTCTGTATTAAGTTAGATGGTTGCCAAGCGCGGCCTAAAGGTGACTATGAAATCAAAAAGCGAAGGAAAACATACCTGATGAACAAGTACCTGGGATGTCCTCTCACTCGGCGTATTTTGGCCTCCGGGGTTGACAATCTGTTTGTGTCCTCACTTGGCGTATGTCGTCCTTCGGTGACCTCTTCGTGTTCTCCTACTCCCAATTTTTGTTTTCCGAAGATGATTACTGCTCCTACAAATTTTCGGCGAGAATAGGGTTTAATTTGAATGGTGGGTGGTGGTGGATCTAGTGCGGAGATGGGTAATAAGTTTGGAAGGCGTCAGGAGGTGGTGCAGGGGAGACAAGGTTATATGTTGGGGTTATATACAAGGGCTCACACCCATTGACCAATGAACAATTTCACGAAAGGCAAGGGCAATAGCTGGAGAGAACGCGGAAAATGCCAACGAAGGCCAAGCTCCAGTGAGCTCGTTTTCAAATTTTATTTTTTCAGAGTGCAAAAAATTCCAAATTTATTTTGCGAACACACATGCACATGTATACTACGTATATGCAAAATTTCACAGCATTATATGTTTACATGTGGCGTACAGAAAAAAAGACAAATATGCATTTTTAAATGGGCCTTTTATTTTTGTTATTGGGCCGGAATTTTGTTGTTTTTGTACAGCAAACAAATCAAAACATTTTTCGACGAAATTTAACACGTTCTTGCAGAATACATATATGTTTCCATGGAATTTTTTTCAGAATTTTTTAAAACTTTTAAATACGCTTTTTGATTTTTTGAAAATACCGAGCTCACTGGAGCTCGGCCTTCAAAAATCCGCACTCGAGAGAACGAGCTTTTATGTAGAGTAGCAAAATTGTCGGACATGCTTGTTTGTTTTAGTTTCCATAATATTTCTTCCCCCAACTAATAGACTGACAAGTGGAGCCATCATGGTTTTATTGCAAAATTTCACCCCCAACTGACAGGTGGGGCCATCAGGGATTTATTGCAAAAAATTCACCCCCAACTTATAGGTGGGACCATCAAGGCTTTATTGCAAAAATTTGACCCCCAGCTGACAGGTGGGGCCATCGGTGCTTTATTGCAAAATGTCACATCGCCTCGCCACGTTGTCCTTATGGTTGTCGCCCACATGGCGGTTGGACAGGTCAACTGTATGCCGGCTAAACAAAATATGTACACAAAAACATGTCAGAGACTGTATGTAAACCCCTTTAGGCTATGTTCGGTTATCCCCACCCCCGCCGGGATCGGAGACAAAACCCGTCGATCTCCGTGGGTTTCGTCCCGGCCGGGGTCAGATCCCGGTCTGGCCTATAGCAGCCTTCGGTTAGACCCGGCCTGGATTAAGTCACTCCCAAATCCCTTCCAAACCCCGTCTCTCTCGTGAGCGAAACGGTGCTCTCTCTCACCCCGACCCCTCGCTCCCTTTCTCGAATCTCAATTTCGCAGGAAGACGGCGACGGCGACGACTTCGGAGAAGGAGGGTCAGCAGCAGCGCTACTGGAGGAGACCACGGCGGCGTGCCCAAGTGGCGCCACCGCATCTAGTCGCAGCGGCATGAGCTCGGCGGCGACCCGGAGCAGCCGCGGCGCGAGCTATGGAGACCGGAGAAACCCATTGCCGGCGCTACCTTACCCCGACGGTGGACCAGTAATCCCTCCCTCCTATTCTTGATGCCCATCTCACACCCTTAATTCCTAGGGTTCATGGACTTTGATTTGAGGAATTGGTGATACGGGGTGATTTTTGACTCCCTCTGATGATGCAAAAGCAGCTGTGCTTTTGAGTTTGTGGATGTGGTACCTGTGATGCTACCTTTGACGTCTTTGGTATGTCTAATTGAATGAGCTGACTGCTAAATTTTTGTCAAAGGAAGGAGGGAGTAACCGAACAGAATTTAAGACAAAGGGATTTGTGATGAGGGTGTTGGCGGGGGTGGGTGACATGAGGGGATTCACCCAATCCCTGCAGGGGTTGGTTCCCCGTGTGGATGGAAACCGCATCAACCGAACGAAGCCTTAGCGAGTTCAATGACTGTATTTTAGGTATTTTAAAGCATTGGGTTCTAGAACAAGTTTAGTAACCTCTGATGAATGTTCCTCTTCGGCCGCATATCTAAGCAGGTTGTGAGACGTGATCTGCTCATCAGGCGCGGCCAGCCCCAGGTTTTCCATGAGCACACGTTGAGCCTTCTTGACCGCATGCATATCTGACTACTGTATTATTTTATAGTTAAAAAAAAGGGTGATGGAAACCACCATTTTCGTTTAGTTAATATAGTACTCCGTATAAAGTTGATGTGACATTTAACACTGACGTTGGGCGGGTCGACGGCTTGTGCGTGCGGCCGCGTGGATGGTGACCATGCCGATGCCGATGCCATTGCCGATACGGCCGGGGATCGACGGCGTCCCTGCTGGCTTACGTGCGCCGCGTGGGCTTCGTCGCCCGTGGGTCCGTCGGTGTCGATGGAGTCCGGCCGCGCGGTGGACTCGCACGCGGCGACGTCGGCCGGTGCTTGCCGGATACGTACATGCATGCACGCACGCACGGACGAAGCTGCCGATGGACTTGCTGGATGAGTAGCCCCTTTTGCTGGACATGCACTACGTGGAACGTGGCCGGCCGGTTGCATACTTGCATGGCCCCGTTGATCCCATGGCTGCCGCGCGCGGAGAAGCCGGCTCAAACGGGTGACCGGTGCTGCGACGTGCACGGTGCGCCTGGGGTTGGTGGAGCGGCAGCTCGACGCGCGTACGTGCCGTCGATCGGCTCGCCGGCCGGCCGGCGGAGCCAAAATTTAGTCCACGCACTTTCCACGTGCGCGCGCTGCCCTCCTGCTCGCGCGGGCGGCTGAAGGCCCATGTTGCACGCGCCTGGAAGCCGCACGGGAGCTTGACAGCATGCACGTGTCGTCGCTTTTTTCCCCCTTTCACGAGCTACGTCCATGTCTCCTCGTCAGTAAGGGCATCTTCGACGCCGTTCTCAAATCACCCGCATACGGAAATCATCCAACGTGAATCTGTATCGTTTTGCCGAGCTATTCAGATATGTTTTTCCTCATAAATTGGAGACAAAGTGTGGTGGGAGGGAGAGGGGGGCTTTGCGAGAGTTCGGGCAGCAGACATGTATGATTCCGACATCCTTGGCCTACCCAATCCCACTCCCGGCAAAATTTCCTTACACTCCATCCCTTCTCCTTTTACTTTGCATCCGCACCCTCCATCTTCGCCGTCATTGCTGTACGTCTCAGGCCCCCACAGAGGCATTGCTGGACGTCTGCAACCAGCACCGACGCGCCCGCTCGCCTCTATGATGGCGATATCCGCCCATAAGCCGTTTGTACCCAGGTACACTCCGCCCCCTGTCGACGACCTCCACGATCAACTGCCATTGAGCTTCTTTTTGAATGCTATGTCATTTTCTAGAGTAGGAAGAATGGTGATCTACTTGACCATGGAGGATGAGTTGTTCTGCGATGCCTGGTTGGCTGTATCCGCGAATTTCGTACGCAGAAGCGGAAGAGGGGCCTTCTGACAGCAAGTGCATGAATCATTTCACGCATGAAATCACATTACGCCCTACGACATGTACATCATTCAAGAATGCAATGTGAGGTTGTTATCGTATCGCTGGTATGCTTGTCAGACTAGCGTCACCAAGTTTTGTAATGTGGTTCGTCAGCTTGAGGCAAGGTGGTTCGTCAACTTGTTGATTGATTTATTCACTCAATGTTGGTCTACACATTATGTAGCCCACACGCGCTGCCGTGATATACCTCAGGACAGAGAGACGACCATTTACGTACACACATTGTTGGATGAAGCTGAAGGGGGAGTATGTGTGGGAATGATCTGTTGAAAAACTTGTTTCACACCCAGCTAATCTAGTCGAATTTAAGACATTGTTATACTAAAATTAATTTGCATGCTATGTATGAATGAATTGTGCTATTTTCTATCTGAACATTAATGAATATCGACCGATTTGCATGCATTCCGTTCGATTAGTTTAAATGCGGGTTGAAATGTATGAGGGCAGCGTTGAATCACGGCCTCCTGCATCCGTGTCTGTGGACTGGCACCCTTATCCGTAGACGGATGCGAGAGTAAATTTGCGCGTCGCCATTGAAGATGCCCTAGGGCATCTCCAATACTGACCTTTAAACACTAATGAGGAAGGCGGCCATCCAATGTGGCCCGCATACATTTCAAGCCGGGTTTCAACTAATCAGGCGAAATTCATGCAAACAAGGCGATTTTTTTTATCAAAGTTCGGAAGAAAATAGCACAAATCATCCATACATAGCATATAAACAAGTCTAGTACAACATTAGGTCAAATTCAGCGAGATTAACGGATCCTGTCGTCCCACACTTACTACTCCTTCAGCTTCATCCAACAGTGCATGTGCATAAATGGCCGTCCCTGTGTTACATGACGGCAGGCGGCAGCGCATACCGGTTACACAATGTGTAGAGCAACATTGAATGAATGAATGAATCAATCAACAAGTTGAGGAAAAAGAAGCAAAACTTACGATCTCCTCCTTTGTCGTGCGCAATGGCCACCTTGCCTCCAACATATCAACCGCGCACAAAACTTGGTGACAGAGGTCTGGATAGCATACCATCGATACGACAATGACCTCACATTGCGTTGTTGGATGATGTGCATGTCGTATGACACAATGTGCTTTCGTGCGTGGAACGATTCATGCACTTGCTGCCAGAAGGTCCCCCTTGCTCTTGTCTACGAAACCTGCAGATACGTCAAACCGCGCATCGCGCAACAACTCATTCTCCATGGTCGCGTATCCCGCCATCCTTCGTACTCTAAAAAACGACATGGCGTTCAAAATAAGCTCAATGCCATTTGATCGAACACCTACTGGGCGTGGTGATCGCCATGGATGAATTCGACCAGGGACGAGGGAGGTTGTTCCTGCCTACGGACAAGTCCTGGTTGGACAACGCCATCGTAAAAGGCGAGTGGGCACGTTGAAAGGGCATTTCCCTACTTTATGTTTTGGATGATGATGACAACCCTTTGTGGTCTAATCGTGTGCTATATGTTTCAGGTTCTCGATGCTTAAGCCTATATCGGATTGCTATCCTATCTTATAGGAAAAGATCGAAGACGGTGTCCCCTATGCTTTTTATCTCTTTGGTCGTAGGGAACCCGTACTATCAAGAGGGAATCCTCATTAGAAAGAACTGGGGGAATCTTTTCACGTACACCTTCATCACCCCTCCTTTGTCTTTCTCAGGTGTGTGAGAGAGTGAGAGTTTTCCTTGTCTCTTCCCTTTTCTATTCCTGCTCACTGTTTCTGCCCAACGGTTGTACTGCTCTCTGGAGCGGTTGTACCGCTGGGTCTTGTCGCTCATCAGCTTTGCTCGAGCGGTTGTACCGCTGCCTCCGGGCGGTGGTACCGCCACCATGCTCTGCAAAAGCTAGGACGGTGGTTCCGGCCATGCACCGCTCAAGTACCGCTCGCGCTTCTGGTTTGATGCGGTTCTTGGGCGGTAGTGGCCCGGTTGGTCCGGTCGTTCCTCGATTACCGGTACCACCGGTGGTCCGAGCGGTTCTTCCGCTCTGAACTTAGCCGCTCAAGAGCTCAAGCCCATGCGGTTGTTTCGGCCAGGCACCGCCCAAGTACCGGTCAAGCTCCTGTTTTGATGCGGTGGTTGTGCGGTGGCTAGGCGATTAGTCCGGTTATGTTTCTTAGCCGGTACTACCACCTACAGGTCCAGTTGTACCGCTTGGTAGGGTTCTGCAGATACACCGCGAGTCCCGGTTGTACCGGGACGAGGACCGGTTGTACCACTGCAGTGCAAAAAACGCAGTAACGGCTGGAATTTAGGGTTGCTATATAAGGGAGCTTCTCCCACCTACCACTCCCACCTTTGACCTCTCTCACTCCACCATTAATGCACTTCAAGCTCTTTTGCCCGATCTCTCTCTAGCCACCTCAAACTTGTTGATTTGCTAGGGATTGAAGGAGGAGACCTAGATCTACACTTCCACCAAAGGATATTTGCTTCCCCCATACTTTCTTGTGTGGATTTTGTTACTCTTGGGTGTTTGAGCACCCTAGACGGTTGAGGTCACCTCGGAGCTATATTCCATTGTGGTGAAGCTTCGTGGTTTTGTTGGGAGCCTCCAATTAAGTTGTGGAGAGAGCCCCAACCTTGTTTGTAAAGGTTCGGTCGCCGCCTTCAAGGGCACCAATAGTGGAATCACGGCATCTCGCATTGTGTGAGGGCGTGAGGAGAATACGGTGGCCCTAGTGGCTTATTGGGGAGCATTGTACCTCCACACCGCTCCAACGGAGACGTACTTCCTCTCAAAGGGAAGGAACTTTGGCAACACATCCTCGTCTCCACCGTCTCCACTCTTGGTTATCTCGTGCCTTTATTTGAGCAAGCTTATTTGTTTCATATCTCTTGCTTGCTTGTGTTTCTATCAGTGTTGCATCATATAGGTTGCTCACCTAGTTGCATATCTAGACAACCTACTTTGATGCAAAGTTTAAATTGTTAAAGAAAAGCTAAAAATTGTTAGTTGCCTATTCACCCCCCTCTAGTCAACCATATCGATCCTTTCAATTGGTATCAGAGCCTGGTCTCTTTATTAAGGACTTTACCATCCAAAGAGTATGGTTGATACCGTAGACGGTGTGGAGGAACACTCCGGTGTGAATCCTATCTCATCTATGGGCGATGGGGGAACCTCGGTCTCTCGTGAGGAGTTCAATGTGGCCTTGGAGACATAGAAAACCTCCATGACGACCGAAGTTGAGAGCATGTTTACTAAATTTCTTGAGGGGCTTAAACTATCCACCGCACCGTTGAAAGTGGGTGATCCCGCCAACAAGGTGACGGATGCTATCCCCGACAAGGGGGAAGCTAGTAGTGAAAAGGCTCCTTCTTCTAGTGGTAAGAATGGCACCGACATCTTTGCCCATGTGGAACCACCACTTGTTTATGGTGGACCGATTCCTTCCACTCATTTGAATCATGCCGGTCCTCCTCCTAAGATTGTGAAAATGAGGACTTTGATTCTTGGGTTTACCGCTTTAAACGTCATTTAAATCATGTGAACACTAACCTTTGGAGAATCATTGAAGAAGGTTTTTATCCGCATGATCCAAGCAACTTCACTCCTCGAGAAGCCGCGGATAATCAATTCAATGAGAATGCTCTCTTCATCATTCAAGATGCAATTCCACCCGAAGACCTACCTCATCTTCGTCCCTTTGCCTTGGCCAAAGATGCATGGCGTTGTGTTGTCTCTCTCTACCGAGGAAGCGCAAGCATTCAACGCTCCAATTATGAAGTGGTACAAGATGGGGCCGATGAGTTTGCAATGAAAGAAGATGAAGAACCTCGTGAGCTTTATCGGAGAGTAACCAAACTCGCGGTCTCACTATGAGATCACGGGAGCAAGGACACGGATGACAATTGGATCAAGCGCAAATTCCTCAAGGCAATGATGCCCTAACACAAGGCCATGTCCTCCTTCATTCGTCAAAGACCGGACTTCCACACTTTGACCTCAAGCGAAGTGTTGGATGAGTTTGTGGCCATGAACATTTTGGACAAGACCGCCGACAATGCGGTGCTCCGATCTCAACGGGCAAAGAAGCCTAACCTTGCATTGAAGGCCAAGCTCACCGTGGAAGAAGAAGAAGAGGAAGATGAGGAGAGCAACCCCGAAGATACGAAGTATGCATATCATGAACACATGGCACTTGCTTCAAGGCAATTTTGGAGCAAGAAAAACTCGAGGCCAAACTTTAGCAAAAGCAACTCGAGTGGCACAAGGGGCAAGCAACGTGTAAGGACTTGCTACAATTGCGGCAACGTGAGTCATTTCGTTGCGGAATGCTCATATGAGAAGAGGGAAGACAATGGTGGCAAGCTCATCCGAAAGGACAAGGCCAAGTTGTTCCCCAACAAGAACAACTTCACCAAGAAGACTCCTCCCAAGGCTTTGGTTGTGCAAGAAGAGTATAATGAGGATGATGACGATGATGAAGATGGTGAGTCGGTTTCCATGGCCTCCGTTGCCATTGCAACAACGTCACGGGTGTCTCTCTTCGACTCACCCAATGAGAGCATCACCGCCAAGTGCCTCATGGCTAAAGCCACCAACAAGGTAACCTCCAACATCAAAACTACCATCATTAATCATCCTTCCCCGACGAATAGCATTAATGAACTTGAGGGAGCTAATGTGGAGGCTAACGAGTTTGAGGCCTTTATGGGCAAACTCAAGGGAAAATCCAAGAAGCACTTTGTTGCTCTCTTGGAACAACTTGGTGAAGCCAATGACATGATCGAGCCTCACGAAGACACCATCTATAAGATGGAAGGGCATAGTCGTGACTATGCCGATGAGATTTCGGATCTTTCCAATGCTCTCGAGGAAGAGCGTGGTCTTCGTTTGGCTCTTGAGGAGTCACACAATGTTGATCATGCTAAGTTAAAGAAAGATTATGATCATGTCCTCATTGTTTCTCGTGTGCTAAATTCCAAGAAGGCCAAACTCGGGGTTGATCTTGCTAGACTCAAATAGGAGTTTGATATACTTGACAAGGCCCACAAGGCCTTGAAGGGTATTCACACTAGTCACAAGGAGTCTCATGATCAACTTCAAGTGAAACTAACTAAGGAGAAAGCAACTTTTCCTCATATGGTTCTAATTGATAATGCAAATGCTACTAACCCGTGTTGTGAGCATATACATCTTGTTGAGGAAAATGCTAAGTTGAAGGAGCAACTTGAGAGAGGTCTTGCGACTTGCATACAAGGCAAGAAGAACCTCAACGATCTCTTGATCAACCAAAAGGGAGGTGTGGCCAAGGAAGGGGTTGGGTTCATGCCCGACTCCAAGAACAAGAAGAAGAATGACAAGACCAAACGACCTCCTCCCCTCATGCAAACTTTTGTGAGGGAGGGAGAGAGTTCCCCCAAGGAGAAGAAGAAGAACAATGTCAAGAAGGGCAATGTCACCCCTCTCAACAAAGCCGGCGATTTTAACCCTTCTTATGTGTTATGTCATGCTAGTAATGGGCATGTTTATGCCAAATTTGTTGGTTCTCTTCATGAGTACATTGAATGGTCTATTTGGGTTCCTAAGACCCTTGTTACTAACATCAAAGGACCCATTACAAAATGGGTACCTAAAACCAAGCATTGATCTCTTGTAGGTGTTTGCTTCCGGTGGTGGATCATGGTTGCTCGATAGCGGAGCTACAAATCATATGACCGGAAGCAAGGACTTGGTGGTGGACGTGCACAAAGTTCCATCTATGCCCACCAATGTCGAGTGGGGTGACGCCTCATCTTCTAAGGTATTGGGACTTGGTAAGGTGGTCATCTCTCATGATCTCACGATCGAGAAGGTCATGCTTGTTGAGTCCCTTGCATACAATTTACTTTCCGTTCGTCAACTTGCTATCATGGGCTTTGCCACTTTCTTTGATATCGATACCGTGGCCCTCTTGTGGAGCAAGACTCTTAAAGTAGCTTTTGTTGGGCATGTCGAGAACGGTCTATATGTGATTAACTTTTTGGAGCGACCCACTAAGACCGCGACATGCCTAATGGCTAAAGTTGATGTGGGATGGCTTTGGCATCACCATTTAGCCCATGTCAATATGAGATCTTTGCAAAGTCTCCTCAAGGGAGACCATGTCCGTGGACTAACGAATGTTAGTTTTGCTAAAGATCGTGCTTGCAGTGCCTGTATCGAAGGAAAGCTACATGAGAAGGCTCACCCTCCCACGACTATCATTTATTCAAAGAGGCCTTTGGAGCTCCTTCACATGGATCTCTTTGGGCCTCCATCCTTCGATAGTCTTGGAGGTAGGAAGTATTGCTTGGTGATTGTGGATGACTACTCAAGGTACACGTGGGTGTATTTCTTCAAGAGGAAGAGCGAGACCCAACAAACCATCATTGACTTTGCAAATGAAGCTCAACGCCAACACAATGCAAAGATCTTGACAATAAGAAGTGACAACGGCATCGAGTTCAAGAACTACACCTTGGATGAGTTTCTTAGTGATGAGGGAATCAAACATCAATATTCCGCACCCTACACCCCTCAACAAAACGGTGTTGCGGAGAGGAAGAACCGGACGTTGATGGATGCGGCAAGGACCATGATGGCGGAGTTCAAGTCTCCGTACAACTTTTGGGCCGAAGCCATCAACACCGCATGTCATGCATCCAATCGGCTCTACCTCCGTAAGGGCTTGAACAAGACTCCATATGAGATACTCACCGGTAACAAGCCCAACCTCAAGTACTTCCGGGTATTCGGGTGTAAGTGTTTCATTCTCAAGAAAGGTGTTCGGTTGTCTAAATTTGAGGCTAGAGCTTATGAGGGCATATTTGTTGGTTATGCTACAAACTCTCATGCTTACCGTGTCCTCAATAAATCCACGGGACTTATTGAGTAGACGTGTAACGTGGAGTTTGATGAGAATAACGGCTCCCAAGTGGAGCAAAGTGGCACTTGTGATTTAGGTGATGAAATTCCTCCTCAAGCCATAAGAAGAATGGGTGTTGGTTTTATCCTACCCATTGAGGAACCCCTTGTGGCCGAAGGAGAAGGACAATGCTCCACTCAAGTGGAGCCATCACCAACCCAAGGCCCACACGCTTCCGAAGAACGAAGTGAAGGCCCTCAACCTCATGAACAAGACCAAGGGCAAGATCATACTCAAGACGGTGTGGTCACACCAAGTGATGCCCAAGGTCAAGTTCTCTCCCCCGAGCAAGTTCAAGATCAAGAACAAGTTCATGACGGCACTCAAGATGATCAAGTAACCGCTCCTCAACTCACCATCGAGGAGGAATTAGAGTGTCGTGCCGCCAAGGTGGCTTCCAAGCTCTCCACCAAGGATCATCTCATGACGAATGTGCTTGGAAGCTTAAGAAAGGGGGTAAGCACTCGTAGACAATTAGCAAATTATTGTGAGCATCACGCGTTTGTCTCTTGTGTGGAACCCCACAAGGTCTATGAAGCGCTAGAAGATCCAGATTGGCTCAATGCCATGCATGAAGAACTCAACAACTTCGAGCGCAACAAAGTGTGGAGATTAGTGCCAAGACCAACCGGGAATCACAATGTCATAGGAACCAAGTGGATATTTAAGAAGAAGCAAGATGCCAATGGGATTATCATTCGCAACAAGGCTCGTTTGGTAGCACAAGGCTACTCCCAAGTCGAGGGTATCGACTACGGTGAAACCTTTGCTCCCGTTGCTCGTCTTGAATCCATTCACATGTTGATTGCATATGCTTCTCATGATAACTTTAAGTTACAACAAATGGATGTGAAGAGTGCTTTTCTTAATGGTCCCATTAATGAATTGGTTTACGTCAAGCAACCCCCCGGGTTCGAGGATCCCTACTTTCCCGATCATGTGTATCAACTCGATAAGGCATTCTATGGCCTTAAACAAGCCCCGCGTGCGTGGTATGACCACCTTACCGAGTTGTTACAAGACCATGGTTTTGAAGTTGGGCTAATCGACCCCACTCTTTTTACTAAGAAGGTCAAAGGGGAGTTGTTTGTGTGCCAATTGTATGTTGATGATATTATCTTTGGTTCTCCTAACAAAGCTTTCAATGAGGAATTTGCCGCTCTCATGACCTCAAAGTTCGAGATGTCCTCCATGGGAGAGTTGAAGTTCTTTCTAGGGTTCGAAGTGAAGCAAAGAAGAGAAGGAACCTTCATCAATCAATCCAAATACACTCAAGACATGCTCAAGAGATTCAAGCTAAGTGACGTCAAGCCGGCTTCCACTCCAATGCCCACCAAGTGCCAACTTGACTTAGATCCCAATGGTAAAGTGGTGGATCAAAAGGTATATCGTTCCATGATTGGATCCTTGCTTTACCTTTGTGCATCTAGACCGGACATCATGTTGAGTGTGGGAATTTGTGCACGGTTTCAAGCCGCACCTAAGGAAAGTCACTATGTGGCGGTCAAACGAATCTTTCGATATTTGGCTCATACCCCAAACTTTGGCTTATGGTATCCAAGAGGATCAAACTTCAAGCTTGTAGGGTACTCGGATTCCGATTGGGCGGGAGACAACGTGGATAGGAAGTCCACTTCTGGAGGGTGCCAATTCCTTGGTTGCTCTTTGGTAAGTTGGTCTTCCAAAAAGCAAAGTTGTGTGTCTCTCTCATCCACTGAGGCGGAGTATGTTGCCGCCGGTAGTTGTTGTGCTCAACTCCTATGGATGAGGCAAACTTTAAAGGATTACGGTGTCACTTGTTACAAAGTGCCTCTTTGGTGTGACAATGAAAGTGCCATCAAGATCTCTCTCAACCCGGTGCAACACTTCAAGACGAAGCATATTGAGATCCGGTATCACTTCATCCGGGATCACATTAGGTGAGGAGAGATCGAGCTCAACTATGTCAACACTCATGATAACCTTGCAGATATCTTCACGAAGCCCTTGGATGAAACAAGATTTCGCGAGTTAAGGCATGAGCTAAATATCATTGATTCGAGCAATGTTGCTTGAACTCTTGCACACCCCACCGTACTCAACATGTTGTCTTGTTTAGATGTAGGCATAAACATAGGGGGAGTGGTGTTCTCTCAATGAACACTCCCTCCCCCCATTATGCATAAATTGATCAAGTCTTTCACATTAGCCATGTTTGATGGTACTTGTGCTTCAAAGACGAGTTTCGGTCATGGACCCAAGGATAATTCTTCGCGGTGCCATACCAATTGACTTAAACATAGGTGGCCTCGGCCACCGTCCTCCCTTCGGGAGGTTGGAGTTAGTCTTGTTGTTCTCGTGTTGTTTTCTCTCGTGCTGTCTTTGCTCTTTGTGTTGGGTTCTCCTAGGGTGTTGCTTCTCTCCTGTTTTGTGCCCCTTCTTCCTCCCTTCGGATTCCACTCAGTTGATCTTGGCTTGGGCATAGGTGGTCGGGCGGTACAACCGGTATCACGGGCGGTTCTACCGCTGGTACCGGGTTGTGCCGTCCCAATGGGTCTCCGTTCGGTGCTTGGGCGGTTCCACCGCTCAAACCCATGGTAACCTACGTCCGGTTCTACCGGTTTTCGTAGAGCGGTACTACCGCTGCCTCCCAGGCACCGGAAGTATTGCCTCCAACCACCGGTCTGTACCAGACGAGCGGTACAATCGCTCCCCTAAGCGGTTCTACCGGGGCGTGTCTACGGGCCTATATATACCCGACGGGGCACAAGGGTTGTCTTTTTCCCTTCGTCCTCGTTCCTCTTCTCTTGCCCTAGCCGCCGGCCATCTCTACCCCTGCCCTGGAGTGCGTCTCGCGCTTCGGATCCTTGGCTCTCCGTGGATTCTCTCTGTGGAGGCCTCCCGATCTCTTCCCATGGATGGTGGTAATGCCTCGTGTTCTTTACTTCTAGTTTTTTCTAGGGTTCTTCCTTGTCTAGGGCATTACTTATCGTTCCGCGTTTAGTGTTCGATCTTTGGTTTAGAAGAGATCTTTGTTAGCCTCCTGTCTTGTTTGCAGCACTTAGAAGTTGGAATATTACTTGTGTGATTCGTATGCCTCGGTTAGATTTATCTTCCCTGGTAGTGCCACTGTCAGCGGTTCTACCGCCCCTATGGGCGGTACAACCGCTGGAGCGGTACTACCAGCGGAAGATCCGGTACAACCGGAGTATATCAACCACAAAGCACTGTTCTATCTTCTCTGTTGTTGCAACTTGTTCCTTTTCTGCTAGTGGGTGCAATCCTCTCATCCTTGTTGGGTTTTTGTGTGTTCTTTTCGTGTGTGTGTTCAGGTGGCTCTAGTTCTCGCTCTGCTCCTCGCAAGACCAAGAAGAGGGCACGAAGGACCTTGCACCCGGTTGTGTCTGATGATGAAGAAGAAGTTGTGATTCCCACCAAGCACACTCGCCGTGAAAAGTCTGCAGCTGCTAAGCAACGTGTGGTTATGCCGTTGCATCATTGGAAAGCCAAGGATGTTGGGGAACGTAGTAATTTCAAAAAATTTCCTACGCACACGCAAGATCATGGTGATGCATAGCAACGAGAGGGGAAAGTGTTGTCCACGTACCCTCGTAGACCGAAAGCGGAAGCGTTATATAAACGCGGTTGATGTAGTCGCACGTCTTCACGATCCGACCAATCCAAGCACCGTTACTCCGACACCTCCGAGTTCTTGGCACACGTTCAGCTCGATGACGATCCCCAGGCTCCGATCCAGCAAAGCGTCAGGGAGGAGTTCCGTCAGCACGACGGCGTGGTGACAATCTTGATGTTTTACCGTCGCAGGGCTTCGCTTAAGCACCGCTACAATATGACCGAGGTGGAATATGGTGGAGGGGGCACCACACACGGCTAAGGAACGATCACGAAGATCAACTTGTGTGTCATGGGGTGCCCCCCTGCCCCCGTATATAAAGGAGCAAGGGAGAGGGGGCGGCCGGCCTAGGAGTGGGCGCGCCAAGGGGAGTCCTACTCCCACCGGGAGTAGGACTCCCTCCTTCCTTGTTGGAGTAGGAGAAGGGGAAAGAGGGGGAGAGGAAGAAGAAAAAGGGGGCTGCGCCCCTTGTCCAATTCGGACCAGAGGGGGGGGGCGCAGGCCTCCTTCCTTTTGTCCTCTCTCCTCTATTCCCGTATGGCCCAATAAGGCCCATATACTCCCCGGCGAATTCCCGTAACTCTCCGGTACTCCGAAAAATACCCGAATCACTCGGAACCTTTCCGAAGTCCTAATATAGTCGTCCAATATATCGATCTTTACGTCTCGACCATGTCGAGACTCCTCGTCATGTCCCCGATCTCATCTGGGACTCCGAACTCCTTCGGTACATCAAAACTCATAAACTCATAATATAACTGTCATCGAAACCTTAAGCGTGCGGACCCTACGGTTCGAGAACAATGTAGACATGACCGAGACACGTCTCCGGTCAATAACCAATAGCGGAACCTAGATGCTCATATTGGCTCCTACATATTCTACGAAGATCTTTATCGGTCAGAACGCATAACAACATACGTTGTTCCCTTTGTCATTGGTATGTTACTTGCCCGAGATTCGATCGTCGGTATCTCAATACCTAGTTCAATCTCGTTACCGGCAAGTCTCTTTACTCGTTCCGTAATACATCATCTCGCAACTAACTCATTAGTTGCAATGCTTGCAAGGCTTATGTGATGTGCATTACCGAGAGGGCCCAGAGATACCTCTCCGACAATCGGAGTGACAAATCCTAATCTCGAAATACGCCAACCCAACATGTACCTTTGGAGACACCTGTAGAGCTCCTTTATAATCACCCAGTTACGTTGTGATGTTTGGTAGCACACAAAGTGTTCCTCCGGCAAACGGGAGTTGCATAATCTCATAGTCATAGGAACATGTATAAGTCATGAAGAAAGCAATAGCAACATACTAAACGATCGGGTGCTAAGCTAATGGAATGGGTCATGTCAATCAGATCATTCACCTAATGATGTGATCTCGTTAATCAAATAACAACTCTTTGTCAATGGTTAGGAAACATAACCATCTTTGATTAACGAGCCAGTCAAGTAGAGGCATACTAGTGACACTCTGTTTGTCTATGTATTCACACATGTATTATGTTTCCGGTTAATACAATTCTAGCATGAATAATAAACATTTATCATGATATAAGGAAATAAATAATAACTTTATTATTGCCTCTAGGGCATATTTTCTTCAGTCTCCCACTTGCACTAGAGTCAATAATCTAGATCACATCACCATGTGATTAACATCGATAGTTCACATCATCATGTGATTAACACCCATAGTTCACATTGCCATGTGACCAACACCCAAAGGGTTTACTAGATTCAGTAATCTAGTTCACATCGCTATGTGATTAACACCCAAAGAGTACTAAGGTGTGATCATGTTTTGCTTGTGAGAGAATCTTAGTCAACGGGTCTGCCACATTCAGATCCACATGTATTTTGCAAATTTCTATGTCAACAATGCTCTGCTTGGAGCTACTCTAGCTAATTGCTCCCACTTTCAATATGTATCTAGACCGAGACTTAGAGTCATCTAGATTAGTGTCAAAACTTGCATCGGCGTAACCCTTTACGACGATCCTTTTTTCACTTCCATAATCGAGAAACATATCCTTATTCCACTAAGGATAATTTTGACCACTGTCCAGTGATCTACTCCTAGATCACTATTGTACTCCCTTGCCAAACTCAGTGGAAGGGTATACAATAGATCTGGTACACAGCATGACATACTTTATAGAACCTATGACCAAGGCATAGGGAATGACATTCATTCTCTTTCTATCTTCTGCCGTGGTCGGGCTTTGAGTCTTACTCAATTTCACACCTTGTAACATAGGCAAGAAACTCTTTCTTTGACTGTTCCATTTTGAACTACTTCAAAATCTTGTCAAGGTATGTATTTATTGAAAAAACTTATCAAGCGTCTTGCTCTATCTCTATAGATCTTGATGCTCAATATGTAAGCAACTTCATCGAGGTCTTTCTTTGAAAAACTCCTTTCAAACACTCCTTTATGCTTTGCAGAATAATTCTACATTATTTCCGATCAACAATATGTCATTCACATATACTTATCAGAAATGCTGTAGTGCTCCCACTCACTTTCTTGTAAATACAGGCTTCACCGCAAGTCTGTATAAAACTATATGCTTTGATCAACTTATCAAAGCGTATATTCCAACTCCGAGATGCTTACACCAGTCCATAGATGGATCGTTGGAGTTTGCACATTTTGTTAACACCTTTGGGATTGACAAAAACTTCTGGTTGCATCATATACAACTCTTCTTTAAGAAATCCATTAAGGATTGCAGTTTTGTTATCCATTTGCCAGATTTCATAAAATGCGGCAATTGCTAACATGATTCGGACAGATTTAAGCATAGATACGAGTGAGAAACTCTCATTGTAGTCAACACCTTGAACTTGTCGAAAACCTTTTGCGACAATTCTAGCTTTGTAGATATTAACACTACTATCAGCGTCCGTCTTCCTCTTGAAGATCCATTTATTTTCTATGGCTTGCCGATCATCGGGCAAGTCAACCAAAGTCCATACTTTGTTCTCATACATGGATCCCATCTCAGATTTCATGGCCTCAAGCCATTTTGCGGAATCTGGGCTCATCATCGCTTCCTCATAGTTCGTAGGTTCGTTATGGTCTAGTAACATAACTTCCAGAACAAGATTTCCGTACCACTCTGGTGTGGATCTCACTCTGGTTTACCTACGAGATTCGGCAGTAACTTGATCTGAAGTTACATGATCATCATCATTAGCTTCCTCACTAATTGGTGTAGTAGTCACAGGAACAGATTTCTGTGATGAACTACTTTCCAATAAGGGAGAAGGTACAATTACCTTATCAAGTTCTACTTTCCTCCCACTCACTTCTTTCAAGAGAAACGCCTTCTCTAGAAAGGATCCATTCTTAGCAACGAATGTCTTGCCTTCGGATCTATGATAGAAGGTGTACCCAACTGTCTCCTTTGGGTATCCTATGAAGACATATTTCTCCGATTTGAGTTTGAGTTTATCGAGATGGAACTTTTTCACATAAGCATCGCAACTCCAAACTTTAAGAAACGACAGCTTAGGTTTCTTGCCAAACCATAGTTCACACAGTGTCGTCTCAACGGATTTAGATGGTGCCCTATTTAACGTGAATGCAGCTGTCTCTAATGCATAACCCCAAAACGATAGTGGTAGATCGGTAAGAGACATCATAGATCGCACTATATCTAATAAAGTACGGTTATGACGTTCGGACACACCATTACACTATGGTGTTCCAGGTGGTGTGAGTAGTGAAACTATCTCACATTGTTTTAATTGAAGGCCAAACTCGTAACTCAAATATTTTACCTCTGCGATCATATCATAGAAACTTTTATTTTCTTGTCACGATGATTTTCCACTTCACTCTGAAATTCTTTGAACTGTTCAAATGTTTCAGACTTATGTTTCATCAAGTAGATATCCCCATATCTGCTCAAATCATCTGTGAAGGTCAGAAAATAATGATACCTGCTACAAGCTTTAATATTCATCGGACCACATACATCAGTATGTATGATTTCCAACAAATCTGTTGCTTGCTTCATTGTTCCGGAGAACGGAGTTTTAGTCATCTTGCCCATAAGGCATGGTTCGCAAGCATCAAGTGATTCATAATCAAGTGATTCCAAAAGCCCATCAGCATGGAGTTTCTTCATGCGCTTTACACCAATATGACCTAAACAGCAGTGCCACAAATAAGTTGCACTATCATTATTAACTTTGCATCTTTTGGTTTCAATATTATGAATATGTGTATCACTACGATTGAGATCCAATGAACTTGTTTCATTTGGTGTATGACCATCGAAGGTTTTATTCATGTAAACAGAACAACAATTATTCTTTGACTTTAATGAATAACCGTATTGCAATAAACATGATCAAATCATATTCATGCTCAACGCAAAAACCAAATAACACTTATTTAGGTTCAACACTAATCCCGAAAGTATAGGGGAGTGTGCGATGATGATCATATCAATCTTGGAACTACTTCCAACACACATCGTCACTTCACCCTTAACTAGTCTCTGTTTATTCTGCAACTCCTGTTTTGAGTTACTACTCTTAGCAACTGATCCAGTATCAAATACTGAGGGGTTGCTATAAACACTAGTAAAGTACACATCAATAACATGTATATCAAATATACTTTTGTTCACTTTCCCATCCTTCTTATCCGCCAAATACTTGGGGCAGTTCCGCTTCCAGTGACCAGTCCCTTTGCAGTAGAAGCACTTAGTCTCAGGCTTAGGACCAGACTTGGGCTTCTTCACTTGAGCAGCAACTTGCTTGCCGTTCTTCTTGAAGTTCCCCTTCTTCCCTTTTGCCCTTTTCTTGAAACTAGTGGTCTTGTCAACCATCAACACTTGATGTTCTTTCTTGATTTCTACCTTCGTCAAATTCAGTATCGCGAAGAGCTCGGGACTTTACTTTCATCATCCCTTGCATATTATAGTTCATCACAAAGTTCTACTAACTTGGTGATGGTGACTAGAGAATTCTGTCAATCACTATTTTATCTGGAAGATTAACTCCCACTTGATTCAAGTGATTGTAGTACCCAGACAATCTGAGCACATGCTCACTGCTTGAGCTATTCTCCTCCATCTTTTAGCTATAGAACTTGTTAGAGACTTCATATTTCTCAACTCGGGTATTTGCTTGAAATATTAACTTCAACTCCTGGAACATCTCATATGGTCCATGACGTTCAAAACGTCTTTGAAGTCCCGATTCTAAGCCGTTAAGCATGGTGCACTAAACTATCAAGTAGTCATCATATTGAGCTAGCCAAACGTTCATAACGTCTGCATCTGCTCCTGCAATAGGTCTGTCTCCTAGCGGTGCATCAAGGACATAATTCTTCTGTGCAGCAATGAGGATAAACCTCAGATCACGGATCCAATCCACATCATTGCTACTAACATCTGTCAACACAATTTTTCTCTAGGAACATATCAAAATAAACATATGAAAGCAACAACCGGAGCTATTGATCTACAACATAGATATGCTAATACTACCAGGTCTAAGTTCATGATAAATTAAAGTTCAATTAATCATATTACTTAAAAACTCCCACTTAGATAGACATCCCTCTAATCCTCTAAGTGATCACGTGATCCATATCAACTAAACCATGTCCGATCATCACGTGAGATGGAGTAGTTTCAATGGTGAACATCACTATGTTGATCATATCTACTATATGAGTCACGCTCGACCTTTCGGTCTCCGTGTTCCGAGGCCATATCTGTTATATGCTAGGCTCGTCAAGTTAAACCTGAGTATTCCGCGTGTGCAACTGTTTTGCACTTGTTGTATTTGAACGTAGAGCCTATCACACCCGATCATCACGTGGTGTCTCAGCACGAAGAACTTTCGCAACGGTGCATACTCAGGGAGAACACTTATACCTTGATAATTTAGTGAGAGATCATCTTATAAAGCTACCGCCGAACTAAGCAAAATAAGATGTATAAAAGATAAACATCACATGCAATCAAAATATGTGACATGATATGGCCATCATCATCTTGTGCCTTTGATCTCCATCTCTAAAGCATCGTCATGATTTCCATCGTCACCGGCATGACACCATGATCTCCATCATCTTGATCTATATCAATGTGTCGTCACATGGTCGTCTCGCCAATATTGCTCTTGCAACTATTTCTATCGTATAGCGATAAAGTAAAGCAATTATTTGGCGCTTGCATCTTATGCAATAAAGCGACAACCATAAGGCTTCTGCCAGTTGCCGATAACTTCAACAAAACATGATCATCTCATACAACAACTTATATCTTATCACGTCTTGACCATATCACATCACCACATGCCCTGCAAAAACAAGTTAGACGTCCTCTACTTTGTTGTTGCAAGTTTTTACGTGGCTGCTACGGGCTAAGCAAGAACCGTTCTTCCCTACGCATCAAAACCACAACGATAGTTTGTCAAGTTGGTGCTATTTTAACCTTCGCAAGGACCGGGCGTAGCCACACTCGGTTCAACTAAAGTTGAAGAAACTGACACCCGCCAGCCACCTGTGTGCAAAGCACGGCGGTAGAACCAGTCTCGCGTAAGCGTACACGTAATGTCGGTCCGGGCCGCTTCATCCAACAATACCGCCGAACCAAAGTATGACATGCCGGTAAGCAGTATGACTTATATCGCCCACAACTCACTTGTGTTCTACTCGTGCATATAACATCAAACCATAAAAACCTAGGCTCGGATGCCACTGTTGGGGAACGTAGTAATTTCAAAAAAATTCCTACGCACACGCAAGATCATGGTGATGCATAGCAACGAGAGGGGAGAGTGTTGTCCACGTACCCTCGTAGAACGAAAGCGGAAGCGTTATATAAATGCGGTTGATGTAGTCGTACGTCTTCACGATCCGACCGATCCAAGCACCGTTACTCCGGCACCTCCGAGTTCTTGGCACATGTTCAGCTCGATGACGATCCCCAGGCTCCGATCCAGCAAAGCGTCGGGGAGGAGTTCCGTCAGCATGACGGCGTGGTGACGATCTTGATGTTTTACCGTCGCAGGGCTTCGCCTAAGCACCGCTACAATATGACCGAAGTGGAATATGGTGGAGGGGGGCACCGCACAAGGCTAAGGAACGATCACGAAGATCAACTTGTGTGTCATGGGGTGCCCCCTGCCCCCGTATATAAAGGAGCAAGGGGGGAGGGGGTGGCCGGCCTAGGAGTGGGCGCGCCAAGGGGAGTCCTACTCCCACCGGGAGTAGGACTCCCTCCTTCCTTGTTGGAGTAGGAGAAGGGGAAAGAGGGGGAGAGGAAGAAGGAAAAGGGGGCTGCGCCCCTTGTCCAATTCGGACCAGAGGGGGAGCGCAGGCCTCCTTCCTTTTGGCCTCTCTCCTCTATTCCCGTATGGCCCAATAAGGCCCATATACTCCCCGGCGAATTCCCGTAACTCTCCGGTACTCCGAAAAATACCCGAATCACTTGGAACCTTTCCGAAGTCCGAATATAGTCGTCCAATATATCGAGCTTTACATCTCGACCATTTTGAGACTCCTCGTCATGTCCCCGATCTCATCCGGGACTCCGAACTCCTTCGGTACATCAAAACTCATAAACTCATAATATAACTGTCATCGAAATCTTAAGCGTGCGGACCCTACGGTTCGAGAACAATGTAGACATGAGCGAGACACGTCTCTGGTCAATAACCAATAGTGGAACCTGGATGCTCATATTGGCTCCTACATATTCTACGAAGATCTTTATCGGTCAGACCGCATAACAACATACGTTGTTCCCTTCGTCATTGGTATGTTACTTGCTCGAGATTCGATCGTCGGTATCTCAATACCTAGTTCAATCTCGTTACCGGCAAGTCTCTTTACTCGTTCCGTAATACATCATCTCGCAACTAACTCATTAGTTGCAATGCTTGCAAGGCTTATGTGATGTGCATTACCGAGAGGGCCCAGAGATACCTCTCCGACAATCGGAGTGACAAATCCTAATCTCGAAATACGCCAACCCAACATGTACCTTTGGAGACACCTGTAGAGCTCCTTTATAATCACCCAGTTACGTTGTGATGTTTGGTAGCACACAAAGTGTTCCTCCGGCAAACGGGAGTTGCATAATCTCATAGTCATAGGAACATGTATAAGTCATGAAGAAAGCAATAGCAACATACTAAACGATCGGGTGCTAAGCTAATGGAATGGGTCATGTCAATCAGATCATTCACCTAATGATGTGATCTCGTTAATCAAATAGCAACTCTTTGTCAATGGTTAGGAAACATAACCATCTTTAATTAACGAGCCAATCAAGTAGAGGCATACTAGTGACACTCTGTTTGTCTATGTATTCACACATGTATTATGTTTCCGGTTAATACAATTCTAGCATGAATAATAAACATTTATCATGATATAAGGAAATAAATAATAACTTTATTATTGCCTCTAGGGAATATTTCCTTCAAATGATTGGGAAGCCTTCCATTCAAAGAATCCGTATGAGGTTCCCATTGCTCCCTGTTGGACCACCGTTCAGTTCCGGAATGAGATGCAAGTGCGGATTGTTCATGAACTCTTTGAGCACAACAAGAACAGATATGGCATGCAGTGGACAATTGATCTTGACCATTGGAGAAACAACATGGAGTATTTTGGTGAGGCGCTGGCTCTCTGCGAGGAGTTTGATCTTGTCAAGCTCATGTCAGTCAATTGTGACTTTGATGTTCAACTCATCCATCAGTTCTATGCCACGGTTCATTTTGGGGAAGAGGATGCGCGCACTCTCACCTTCATGTGTCGCGATGAATTGTTTCACGTTCCCTGGAGGGCCTTTTGCAATGCTATTGGGTACGAGGATACCGGTCTGGAAGGAAGGGGTGGCATTCGTCCTCATGATTTTCCTGAGTCCATGCTTAAGGAGAAGCTTGCCCCTCTGTACATTCGGGGCCGAGGGATTATTGGAGAATCCAAGGATTTGGAGAAGGTCTATGACATCATGCACCGAGTGTTCCGCAATGTGCTCTTGCCCAAGATGGGCAATCAAGATGAGATTCATGGCTATCTGGTTGATTTGATGGTTGCTATGAAGACCATGGTGGGGACAGGGGCAACGTTTGATGTGTCAAATTGGATGTGGCATGAGATGTACAACATGGTCATCTACCGTAAAGTCCCAATCTATGCCCCGTTTGTCATGTGCTTTCTGAACTCTGTGTGGGCTGTTCGTCATCCTGGAGAACTCCTCACTTCTCCAGACAACCTCACTGTTCATGAGGTCAAGCTCCTTAAGAAGAAGAAGCATGCCGAGCCTCGCTTCCCTGAAAATGCTCCTGAGGATGTCTATGCTACTTCTGACGATGAGGACTTTGAGCTGGAGCCAGGGGCCAAGCCTTCGTGGGTGGCCGAACTTACTGCCAAGGTGAAGAAGACCTTTTGTCTCCAGGCCGACATCCAGAAGAAGATGTATGAGGCACATGTCAATGAGAAGCTTGCACGGCGTCGCCAAATTGCAATGATGAAGAACCTCAACATGCCGGTTCAGAGTGGCTCTGAGAAGAGCCTCACCCCAGAGGAAGCATTGGATTTCTATCCATAGCACCTGGACTGATGATGAAGCCCCTCCCCAGCCATCCTCCTCATTTGCAGCAGCTGACAATGCCATGGAAGAATCTGATCACGACGACGATGACGACTCTGATGATGAGGATCCAGATGCGACCGAGGAGTCAGAGGAGGACGCTTGAGCTTTGGGACGCTAGCTTCACTCTTTTCCTTTTTGGTATCTTGATGCCAAAGGGGGAGCGAGTTCTATAGGTCTCGGGGTTTTGCTTGGGCTTTGGGTTTTTCTCTTTTTCTCGTGTTTAGTGTTGGTCTTTGTTCGTGGACTTGTTTTGTTCCTTGCTGTGTGAGAGACTTATGTTACTCCTTTTACCTTTCCGTTCATCGGTCATTATCGTTATTATTACCTCTAACTATTATATTGTCTCTCCTTTTCGTGCTCAGAGTGGTGAGTCTATAAAATCTAGGGGGAGTCTAGTACTGAAAGTGTGCCCATGCTCTCTAACAGCTAGTTCCTGTTGGGGCACACATTCAGGGGGAGTTCCGTCTAGATTTCATTGACTTATCTCTTGCAAATCGTGTTGTTGTCATCATCCACCAAAAAAGGGGAGATTGAAAGGGCATTTCCCTACTTTATGTTTTGGATGATGATGACAACCCTTTGTGGTCTAATCGTGTGCTATATGTTTCAGGTTCTCGATGCTTAAGCCTACATCGGATTGCTATCCTCTCTTATAGGAAAAGATCGAAGACGGTGTCCCCTATGCTTTTTATCTCTTTGGTCGTAGGGAACCCGTACTATCAAGAGGGAATCCTCATTAGAAAGAACTGGAGGAATCTTTTCACGTACACCTTCATCACCCCTCCTTTGTCTTTCTCAGGTGTGAGAGAGAGTGAGAGTTTTCCTTGTCTCTTCCCTTTTCTATTCCTGCTCACTGTTTCTGCCCAACGGTTGTACCGCTCTCTGGAGCGGTTTTACCGCTGGGTCTTGTCGCTCATCAGCTTTGCTCGAGCGGTTGTACCGCTGCCTCCGGGCGGTGGTACCTCCACCATGCTCTGCAAAAGCTAGGACGGTGGTTCCGGCCATGCACCGCTCAAGTACCGCTCGCGCTTCTGGTTTGATGCGGTTCTTGGGCGCTAGTGGCCCGGTTGGTCCGGTCGTTCCTCGATGACCGATACCACCGGTGGTCCGAGCGGTTCTTCCGCTCTGAACTTAGCCGCTCAAGAGCTCAAGGCCATGCGGTTGTTCCGGCCAGGCACCGCCCAAGTACCGGTCAAGCTCCTGTTTTGATGCGGTGGTTGTGCGGTGGCTAGGGGGTTAGTCCGGTTATGTTTCTTAGCCGGTACTACCGCCTGCAGGTCCGGTTGTACCGCTTGGTAGGGTTCTGTAGATACACCGTGAGTCCCGTTTGTACCGGGACGAGGACCGGTTGTACCGCTGCAGTGCAAAAAACGCAGTAATGGCTGGAATTTAGGGTTGCTATATAAGGGAGCTTCTCCCACCTACCACTCCCACCTTTGACCTCTCTCACTCCACCATTAATGCACTTCAAGCTCTCTTGCCCGATCTCTCTCTCTAGCCACTCAAACTTGTTGATTTGCTAGGGATTGAAGGAGGAGACCTAGATCTACAATTCCACCAAAGGATATTTGCTTCCCCCATACTTTCTTGTGTGGATTTTGTTACTCTTGGGTGTTTGAGCACCCTAGACGGTTGAGGTCACCTCGGAGCCATATTCCATTGTGGTGAAGCTTCGTGGTTTTGTTGGGAGCCTCCAATTAAGTTGTGGAGAGAGCCCCAACCTTGTTTGTAAAGGTTCGGTCGCCGCCTTCAAGGGCACCAATAGTGGAATCACGGCATCTCGCATTGTGTGAGGGCGTGAGGAGAATATGGTGGCCCTAGTGGCTTCTTGGGGAGCATTGTGCCTCCACACCGCTCCAATGAAGATGTACTTCCTCTCAAAGGGAAGGAACTTCGGCAACACATCCTCGTCTCCACCGTCTCCACTCTTGGTTATCTCGTGCCTTTATTTGAGCAAGCTTATTTGTTTCATATCTCTTGCTTGCTTGTGTTTCTATCATTGTTGCATCATATAGGTTGCTCACCTAGTTGCATATCTAGACAACCTACTTTGATGCAAAGTTTAAATTGTTAAAGAAAATCTAAAAAAATGTTAGTTGCCTATTCACCCCCCTCTAGTCAACCATATCGATCCTTTCACACGTCGGTGCTGGTTGCAGAGGTCCGTCAATGCCTATGTGTCGACGGGAGAGGTACAATGGCAGCGACAGAGGAGGAGGGTGGGGATGCAGAGCAAGGAGGGAGAGGGGGGGGGGGGGGGAGAAGGGGCAGATTGGAAAAAATGAGACCAGGAGGAAGGATTTAGTGGGCCGGGGTGTCAGAGTCCTGCGTGGCTGCTGTCCGGACTCCCATGAACCTCCGCCTAGTTTGTCTCCATTTTACAGGAAAAAGTGTGTCCGGACCACTCAGCCTCAGCAGACGTATATAGACTCGTGTTGGAGGGCACAACATGTTTGGATACGCGATTTGAACGGTTGTGAATGGTTTGATGGTATTCGCTGGAGATTGCCTAACCAGTGATTGGTTACCGGGCGGAAAATTCGGTTATCGCCCAGTAACCATGAATCTTTGATGCCCCACGAGAAATCTCATTACCAGGCAACTTTCTGTTGTTGATATTTTTGAATCTTAAGTGAATTTTGCGTGAGTCAAAAGTTCATTCAAACAAGAAATCGCTTGGTAAGCTCCGGGTATTTTCTGGTTACCGTGGTAGCTGAAATTTCAGTGCTCCACGAGCTTTTCTTTTCTTTTCTTTTCTTTCGGAGTTCAAAACTTTACTAACACCTTTTTTTCCGGGTGTGTTTCTAATGTTTCTAACAACTTGAACCATTGTTTTCTTTTTGCTACACCTACTGCACGTTAATTATCTTCTGCAAAAGTAAAAGTTTCACGATTGTGTGCACCGATTTCTTTCATTTTGAGTATGACAAGAGTTTCAGCACCAAAAAGGGAATCAATCTCGTCGCATCTATCCATCGACCGAGAGGCTACGGCGTCGTTCATGCTCAATAAATGCTAAGCAGCGAGTAGAGACCTGTTCCAACCTCCAGCCCCTGGTGCGTGTACGTAAACCGCGTGCGTGCGTGCATCTACATGCGGCCGTTGGAGCAAGCGCGGCGCGGTCGCGGTCAAGCGACCTTTTGTTTGTTCTGACCAAGAGGGCACGCCGCGCCGCCTGCGTAGCGTAGGTCGGAGTAGGTGAGTTGCCCGGCTGAAAGGGTCGCCGGAGAATTTCACCAGACTTCAATTTTTCGACATAAATTTCGCGAGACTTTGCGCCACGCTGAAACAGTCCCTCTCTTCTGGCTAGCTGCTATATTAGTACGGCGCAGCGATTGAACTGTTAACTTGGCGCTCCCTCCGGTGCGTGGTCTCATTGCCATCTCCTCCCTCCACCTACTACGTGAGTCTAATCACGACGAAGCCTCCGGCCGCGAGTACGTCCATTAAATCCAGCCTACGCGGCGCGCTCTGGCTGCCCATCTTGGAGGTTTCTGCTGGCCGGTTGACTTTGTTGGGGACGTGCGAGCTCTTGCTGGAGCCGGCGGCCGGCCATGCATAACCACGGGGGCGGCGGCGGGGCGGGGGACATCGTGGAGGCGGGCGGCGAGAGGGTCGTGCCGCACAGCGGGCCGCTGGTGGGGAAGCGCTCCGCCACGCGGAAGAGCGCACGGTTCGCGGACTCCGTGTCCGCGCCGCTGCGCCGCGGGAACCACCACCATGGCCAGGGCGACGACGACGACGACTACGTGGAGGTCACCCTCGACGTGCGGGACGACTCGGTGGCCGTGCACAGCGTCAAGCCGGCGGCCGGCGGCGAGGAGGACCCGGACGTCACGCTGCTGGCGCGGGCGCTGGAGACGCGCTCCTCCTCGTACGCCGGCAGGGGCACCCATGGCGGCGGCGTGCTCCGGAACGCGTCCACGCGGATCAAGCAGGTGTCGCAGGAGCTCCGAAAAATCGCGTCCGTCAAGCGCCGCCCCAGCCGCATCGACCGGTCCAAGTCCGCCGCCGCGCACGCGCTCAAGGGGCTCAAGTTCATCAGCAAGCCCGACGGCTGGCCCGCCGTCGAGAAGCGCTTCGACGAGCTCGCCGAGAACGGCGGCCTCCTCCACCGCTCCAAGTTCGGCAAGTGCATCGGGATGAAGGAGCTCGCCTTCGCCGGCGAGCTGTTCGACGCGCTGGCCCGGCGCCGGGACATCTCCGGGGACAGCATCAGCAAGGCGGAGCTGCTCGAGTTCTGGGACCAGATCTCCGACACCAGCTTCGACAGCCGCCTGCAGACCTTCTTCGACATGGTGGACAAGGACGCCGACGGCAGGATCACCGAGGCGGAGGTCGGGCAGATCATCGGGCTCAGCGCCGCCGCCAACGACCTCAAGAAGATCACGGAGCGCACAGAAGAGTACGCCCGGCTCATCATGGAGGAGCTCGACCCCGACAACCTCGGCTACATCGAGCTGTCCAACCTTGAGACGCTGCTGCTGCAGGCGCCGCCGACCCAGCCGACGCGGGGCGGGAGCGGGACGACCAGCAGCCGCAACCTCAGCCAGATGCTGAGCCAGCACCTCAAGCCGACGACGGAGCCCAACCCGCTCCGCCGGTGGTACCGCCGCGCCAGCTACTTCCTGGAGGACAACTGGCGCCGTTGCTGGGTGATCATCCTGTGGTTCTCCATCTGCGCCGGCCTCTTCGCCTGGAAGTTCGTGCAGTACCGGCGGCGCGCCGTGTTCGAGGTGATGGGCTACTGCGTGTGCGTCGCCAAGGGCGGCGCCGAGACGCTCAAGTTCAACATGGCGCTCGTGCTCCTCCCCGTGTGCCGCAACACCATCACGTGGCTCCGCAACCGCACCGCCGCCGGGCGGGTCGTGCCGTTCGACGACAACCTCAACTTCCACAAGGTGATCGCCGCGGGGATCACCGTCGGCGCCGGGATGCACATCATCTCCCATTTGGCGTGCGACTTCCCGCGGCTGCTGCACGCCACCGAGGAGGAGTACGAGCCCATGAAGCCCTTCTTCGGCGACGTCAAGCCGCCCAACTACTGGTGGTTCGTCAAGGGCACGGAGGGGTGGACGGGGCTGGTGATGCTGGCGCTCATGGCCGTCGCCTTCACGCTCGCCACGCCGTGGTTCCGCCGCGGCAGGGTCCGCCTCCCGGGTCCGTTCAGCCGGCTCACCGGGTTCAACGCCTTCTGGTACACGCACCACCTCTTCATCATCGTCTACGCGCTGCTCATCGTCCACGGCCACTTCCTCTACCTCACCAAGAAGTGGCAGAAGAAGTCGACGTGGATGTACCTGGCGGCGCCGATGGTCATGTACGCGTGCGAGCGGCTGGCGCGGGCGCTCCGCTCGAGCGTGCGGCCGGTGAAGATACTCAAGGTGGCCGTGTACCCCGGCAACGTGCTGTCGCTGCGCTTCTCCAAGCCGCAGGGGTTCAGGTGCAAGAGCGGGCAGTACATCTTCGTCAACTGCGCCGCCGTCTCGCCGTTCCAGTGGCACCCCTTCTCCATCACGTCGGCGCCGCACGACGACTACATCAGCGTCCACATCAGGACGCTCGGCGACTGGACCCGGGAGCTCAAGAGCGTCTTCGAGAAGGTCTGCCGGCCACCGACGGACGGGAAGAGCGGGCTGCTCCGGGCAGAGTACGCCGGTGACGGCGGCGCCGGCATGCCCAGCCCGAGCAGCTTCCCCACGGTGCTGATCGACGGGCCGTACGGCGCGCCGGCGCAGGACTACAAGCAGTACGACGTGGTGCTGCTGGTGGGGCTGGGCATCGGGGCCACGCCCATGATCTCCATCATCAAGGACATCATCAACAACATGAAGCGGCTCGACGGCGACATCGAGTCCGGCAGCCCCAGCGACAGGAGCGTGTCGGCGGCGTCGTTCCGGACGCGGCGCGCCTACTTCTACTGGGTGACGCGGGAGGAAGGCTCCTTCGACTGGTTCCGCGGCGTCATGGACGAGGTGGCCGAGAGCGACAAGAAGGGCATCATCGAGCTCCATAACTACTGCACCAGCGTCTACGAGGAGGGGGACGCCCGGTCGGCGCTCATCGCCATGCTCCAGTCCCTCAACCACGCCAAGCACGGCGTCGACGTCGTCTCCGGCACCCGCGTCAAGACGCACTTCGCCCGGCCCAACTGGCGCAAAGTCTACAAGGACATCGCCCTCAAGCACGCCGGGCAGCGCGTCGGAGTGTTCTACTGCGGCGCGCCGGTGCTGATCAAGGAGCTGCGCCAGCTTGCGCAGGATTTCTCGAGGAAGACGAGCACCAAATTCGAGTTCCACAAGGAGAATTTCTAACTTTGCAGCCAGCCCAGTCACAAGAAGTTCCTCCTTTTTTTTAAGAAAAGAAACAAGTTTCTCTTTTCGTGAGGAAAAACTCTGTTAATTCAGTACATACCCAGTTCTATAGACCGAAGTAGGTGTTGGTTGATTTTGACAAGCTGGGTCAAGAGTTTCATCGATTTTTTTTGCCTATAGAAGAATAATATCCAATGCCCCCTTGTACAGATATTCCCTTCTAAAGAAAAAATACAATCAGCACTTCAGGTGTATGTACACATACAACTAACAAAAACACAATAGTTATATGTAAGTTGACTGAATTTGCAATTTGAATAAGCTGATCTTGTGAGAGGAGGAATCGGTTGGAGGCCAAAGAAAAGCTAGAGGAAGAAGAAAGAAGGATGACCGTTAAATTTTAATCTAATAGTCGGAAAATTGAATTACCCCCAAAATATCAAATGTATAGTCGGTTCCAAAAAGAAAAAAAAATGCTAAACTTCATAGAGACTTATTATGGTGTGTATGTCACCACAACCGAATGCTCTTCATAAAAAAATCATATACTTACGAGTCAACTTAGGCCTCGTACAATGCATGGTGCTTAGGGAAGTACCACATCGACCTCTATTCACTAATGTAAGATGTCTTGGCAGTTCAAGTACTTAGTGGCATAATTCGGTTGTTGCCGCTCAGGAGTTAGGAGCAGGGCAGACAAACCTTATCATCTTGCGGCCGCCGCTCCTGCGAGTAGCGGCTAGCGAGCTCCCATCCCTACTCCCTCCTCGCCACCGCCAAAAGGCGCCGTCGGGCGCAACCTGGCCCGTGTCGGTGTGTCGGGGGTTGCTGATCCCACGTACACCTATGGGGATCGGCGGACCGAGCCCCTTTCGGTTCGGCAGGGGGCGGTGGATGCACAAAGAGCAGATCGAGGCGAACGCACGAGCGAGACGATCGATTTACCCAGGTTCGGGCCGCACGGATGCGTAAAACCCTACTCCTGCTTTGGTGGTTGTATTGAGTTCTTGCTCGGGAGCGATGAGTGCTACAGTACACTCGAGCAGCTGGCGAGATCGAGCGTGTGAATGGCCGTCCTCCTCTTCTCTGTTGCGCATGGGCCTCCTTTTATATGTCTAAGGGGTCACCGACAAGTGGCAACAGAGGTGAGGGTAAAAATGTAAAAGAGGTGGTAGTTGGGTGTCACCGCTTGCTACAGTTGTATCATACCTAACCCTGACGGCAGGGGACAAGGGCATTAAATGCCTGTCTGTGTCACCTAGACGGTACAGAGAGGGACCGCTAGGAACGCCACCGTTTGCCACAATGGCTATCTTGTCAGCGCTTGCTTGCCACCGCATGCCCCCGGCTGCCCAGCCTCCCGCCACGTACGCCAGGAGCGGTCCCAGAGTGACACGTTGGTGGGTGAGCTGGAGCGCGGGCTGCGGAGTAGTAGCTTGCCGCGGCAAGCGCCTTGCCGCGGATGTTGCCTTGTCGCGTCCGGGAGCTTGTCGCTCACCGGGTCTTGTCGGGGCGCGCAGTGCGCCGCAGCGAGCTTCATGAGATGCTTTGGTTGTCTTCCCGGCAAGCTCCTCTTGCCGGGGTCTCGTCTCCTTCCCGGCAAGCTCCTCTTGCCGGGGTCTTGCCTCCTTCCCGGTAAGCTCCTCTTGCCGGGGCCTTGTTTTGCTCTTGGATAGTTTGTTCTTGAATGGTCCCAAAGGAACCACGGATGGTCTTGGCGGTCGCCCGGCAAGCCTTGCCGCGGGTCGCTGCGACTGCCCATGCACAAGTTCGGGATACTAAGGTACCCCTACTTTAGTACACCGACAGGAGCCCCCGGGCCTGGGCCATACACGGTGCCGAGCGCTGTTGGGCCAGGCCCAAAACAGTGCACGGGCACACGCGGCCTAGGGCACGCCATAACTCACTCCGCATCCACCGCGCCCTCCCCGCACGGCACGCGCCAAACGTGGCATCGTGGGAGAGATCGTGGGCGGTTTTCGAGGTGCCCACTCCCCACGATCACGGGGTGGGGAGAGGCCGCCCCATCCGTCGCCTTGGTTCTGCACGCCTGCCACGCGGCTCCCATGCATTTGGGGCCGCGGACGGCGGAGGCGGGAAACGGGGCCGTCGTGGGTCGAGGCAGCGGGTCGGCCCCAGCTCTCTATGGACTGTACCTGAGTGGAATGTTTTTTCAATGAAAAGGGGATGTTTGCCGGGTCATTTGTCTCGCGGGTAGAACCCACGTCAAGGAGCAAATCCTTGGTATCTTTCAGATAGACACTCCTTCCCCGGCAACAGGCCCTGCCGTCTTCCCACGTCGCTCGACCTTTCTCACGCTTTTGACGGAGGCAGGGACGAGGCGGGTGCGGCCCCTCGTTTCATCCCTTTCCTGCCGCGACTACAACCAAAACTTGGCCCCAGGAACGAGCCCCAGGGCCTAGAGCTAAGGGAGCACGGTAGTTTTCGGGAAGAAACGAGGTTTCGTATTCCCCAGTCCATAAGAGAATGCATGAAGAGGGATGAAAGACTTATCTGAGATTGCAGCCCCCGGCAACTCTGGCTTGCCGTGGGTGAACCTTGGTACTTGCAGCCCCCGGCAACACTGGCTTGCCGGGGTCCAGATGCCGGCTTGTCCTTCTTCTCTTTTTCGTCCCCAGGCGGTCCGGCAAGGATACGCGAGCCCTGCGAACCAAAGGAAACGAAAGAAAGACAAATGGACGCACACTCGACCTCTAAGTTAGGGGTTAGCCACTGTTAAGCACTATCAACCCTAATCGAGGACTCGACTCGACCTAGCATGCATGCTATAACTTTGGGCGCCAGCGCTTCATTTACTTGTGCTCAGGGTCTGCGCCTGGCTTTGTACAAAGGATTACATGCAACAGCGGCAAGACTTGTACAAAAGGGTGGTTGCCAGACAGGGTCCGACAACCGCGCCTTACGGGTAAAACTTACGAAGATGCTCGATATTCCAGGAGTTGCTCACTGGTACGCCATCTTCGGTCTCCAGGCGGACATCGCCAGGCCTGGTGACTCATTTCACCCGGTAAGGGCCTTCCCACTTTGGCGTCAACTTGTTGGAATTCTTGGCGGACTGAACGCGCCGAAGAACAAGGTTGCCTTCCTCGAGACTTCTGGCGTTAACTTTGCGGCTATGATAGCGGCGCAAAGCTTGCTGGTAGCGAGCGGCTCGCACAGCAGCCTGAAGACGATCTTCCTCAAGGAGCAGCGCGTCATCTTGCCGCAGCCGCTCTTGCTCAAGCTCATCATAAGCGAGCACTCGAGGTGACCCGTATACGAGTTCCGTGGGGATAACTGCCTCCGCTCCATAGACTAGAGCAAAGGGTGTCTGGCCAGTGGCTCGATTTGGCGTCGTTCTGATCGACCAAAGAACCACCGGCAGCTCCTCGATCCAGTTGCGTCCGCACTTGTGCAGCCTGTCGAAAGTTCTGGTCTTGAGCCCGCGCAGTACTTCAGCATTTGCCCTCTCAGCTTGATCGTTGCTTCTCGGGTGAGCAACAGAAGCGAAGCAGACCTTGGCGCCAAGATCTTGGACGTACTGCATGAAGGTGCGGCTCGTAAATTGGGTACCGTTGTCGGTGATTATCCTGTTAGGGATCCCGAAACGGCAAACAATCGACCTGAAGAACTTGACTGCTGACTGTGCTGTCACCTTCCTCACTGGTTCCACTTCCGGCCACTTTGTGAACTTGTCGATTGCAACGTACAAGTACTCAAAGCCCCCGACAGCTTGGGGGAAGGGGCCGAGGATGTCGAGCCCCCAGACCGAAAATGGCCAGGATAAAGGGATCGTCTGGAGAGCTTGAGCTGGCTGGTGTATCTGCTTGGAATGGAACTGGCACGCTTCACACTTGGTTACTTGTGCAGTTGCATCCTGGAGGGCTGTCGGCCAGAAGAAACCTTGCCGGAATGCTTTTCCGACAAGGGCTCTTGCGCCAATGTGGTGACCACATATGCCTCCATGTATCTCTGCCAACAGCTTCTGTCCATCTTCTCGGGGAATACACTTCAATTTCACACCGTTGAGTCTTTTTCTGTACAGTGTGTCATCGACAAACTGGTACATACTAGACTGCCGGGCTACTCTTTCCACTTCTTCTGGTTCCTCGGGAAGCTCTCCTGTCTGGAGGAAACGGACAATCTGCTGCGCCCATGTTGGAGCCTGTGGCTCGACAACAAGGACTAAAGGCACATCTGTTGCTGCGGGAACGTCCGCTTCTACGGCAAGAGCCTGCGACTCTGCCGGAGCTTGACGTTCCCCGACAAGCTTGCCGGAGCAGAGCTTGCCGGGAGTGTCTGCTGCAACGGAACAAACCCTGGGGTTTGCCGGAGTAGAATGCTCCTCAGCACTCTTGGCGTCGATCTTGGGGACCTTCTTGGCGGCGGCTTCGGGGAGCTCTGCCGGAAGATAGTCACCAGAAATCAACTTCCTCTTCTTGCTCTGTCCAGTTGATGGTGTTACGGATGGCTGGGTCAGCTTGAGCACAAAGATCCCTGGTTCCACAGGTAACTTAAGTGCTGCGCATTTTGACAGGCCATCGGCGATGTCGTTCTCAGCCCTCGAAACATGTTCCATTTGCAGGCCGTCAAAGCGCTCTTCTAGCTTCCTCACTTCATCAACGTAAGCTTCCATCAATGGACTCTGGTAAACCTTGTTCACTTGGCGGACGACAAGCTGCGAGTCACCCCTGACAATGAGCTTCTTAATCCCAAGTTCTGCCGCGATCCTGAGACCGGCAAGCAAGCCTTCATACTCTGCAGTATTGTTTGTCGCTTGCTCCTTGGTAAAGTGCATCTGGACTATGTACTTGAGGTGCTCTCCGGTGGGTGCGACAAGCAGTACACCAGCACCGGCGCCTTGCAGCGAGAAGGCACCGTCAAAGTACATGAGCCACTCTTTGCTTGCTTCCTTGGCGGGGATGCTCGTCTCCGGAATTTCTTCGTCTGGAGTTGGCGTCCATTCTGCTATGAACTCTGCCAATGCTCTGCTCTGGATTGTTGATGTACTCTCAAACTTGAGGCCAAAGCTTGACAGTTCCAGTGCCCACTCGACAATCCTGCCTGTTGCTTCTGGATTTTGCAATATCCTCTTCAGCGGAAAGCGAGTGACAACTGTGATTTCATGTGCTTGGAAGTAATGGCGCAGCTTTCTCGAGGCCATGAGAAGGCCGAAAAGCAACTTCTGCACACCAGAGTACCTTGACCTAGCCCCCTGCAAAAGGGAACTGACAAAGTAAACTGGGCGCTGCACTATCTTCTTCTGTATCTCCTCTTGCATCTGCGCAGACCCTTGCTTGTCGGGACCAGAGCTTGTCGGGGAAGCCCCCTGCTTGTCGCTGGATGTGCTTGCCGCGGTTGCTGGCTCGTCATCTGCCTCCCTCTCCGCTACTAACGCAGCACTAACCACTTGATTGGTTGCCGCTATGTACAGCAGCAACTTCTCTTGTGGTTTAGGTGCGACAAGTGTTGGAGTGGAGGACATGTATCTCTTCAAGTCTTGCAGCGCAGCCTCCGCTTCCGGAGTCCATTTCATTGGACCTGCCCTTTTCAAAATTTTGAAAAACGGCAGGCGCGCTCAGCAGACCGAGAGATAAACCTGCTGAGAGCAGCCACGCAGCCGGCAAGCTTCCGTCCATCCTTGACGCGCTTTGGTGCTTCGATCTGCTCAATGGCCTTGATCTTGTCGGGATTAGCTTCGAGTCCCCGCTGAGACACAAAGAACCCGAGAAGTTTGCCGGAAGGGACTCCAAACACACACTTCTCGGGGTTGAGCTTGAGGTTGACCTTGCGCAGATTTGCAAAAGTCTCTTCTAAGTCTTGGATCAGAGTTGCCCTGTCCTTGCTTTTGACCACTATATCATCCATGTAAGCTTCTACATTTCTGTGTATCTCTGGCTTCAAAGCGATATGGACTACTCTGGCAAATGTTGAACCATCATTCTTTAATCCGAAAGGCATCCGTATGAAACAGTACGTGCCACATGGAGTAATGAATGCGGTTTTCTCCTCATCCTCTTCTGCCATGAAGATCTGATGGTATCCTGAATATGCGTCAAGAAATGAAAGCAGATCACATCCGGCTGTGGAGTCAACAATCTGGTCAATGCGCGGCAAGGGAAATGGATCTTTGGGACAAGCTTTATTAACATCAGTGAAGTCAATACAAAGCCTCCACTTCCCGTTTGCCTTGCGCACTACAACCGGATTAGCCAACCACGTTGGATGGAGCACTCCTCTGACAAGGCCTGCTGCTTCCAACTTCTTGATCTCTTCTGCTATGAACTCTTGGCGCTCCACTGCTTGTTTCCTGACCTTCTGCTTGACGGGCCGCGCATGAGGACAAACGGCAAGGTGGTGCTCAATTACTTTCCTGGGAACACCGGGGATATCAGACGGTTGCCATGCAAACACGTCGACATTCGCCCGCAAGAAAGTAACGAGCGCGCTTTCCTATTTAGGGTCAAGCGTGGCACTGATGGTGAAGGTACCACCAGTGCTGTCCTCCTTGGCGGACACCTTCTTGGTAAGTGGTGGAGCTGCCATGGCCTTCTTGCACTTGCCGGTGGGGCTCGATGGTGCGTCCTCGACGGCAGCGCAGCACTCCGAGGAGGCGCGCTTGCCGGAGTGGGCACCAGAGCTCTTGCCGGACTTGGTCCACTTGTCGGTGGAGCTCGATGGTGCGTCCTCAATGGCAGCACGGCACTCTAAAGAGGCGCGCTTGCCGGAGTGGGCACCAGAGCTCTTGCCGGACTTAGTCTTCTTCCCCTCGGGAGCTTCAGCGGCAAGTGTGTTGCGATCTGTTGCGGCTGTTGCTTCCCGGTAGATCTTGTCGGCGCAGATGAGGGCATCCTTCTTGTCTCCAGGGACAGAGATGACACTTATCGGGCCTGGCATCTTGAGCAAGTTGTATGCATAGTGAGAGGCTGCCATGAACTTGGCCAGCGCTGGACGGCCGAGTATGCCATTGTAGGGCAATGGGAAATCGACAACGTCGAAAGTGACCCTCTCAGTCCTGAAGTTCATCTCGCTGCCGAATGTTACCGGCAACGTGACTTTCCCCTTTGGCTTGCTCCTTCCCGGGTTAATTCCTTGGAATGTGTCGGTCTCTTCGAGCTCGCTGTCGGGGATCTGGAGTTTTTGGAGTACAGCGGAGGAGATCAGATTTAAGCCGGCCCCGCCGTCAACTAACATCTTGGTGACCTTGAGGTTGCGTATGGTTGGTGAAACCAACAGCGGCAAGCACCCGACCGCAGTTGTGCGATCAGGGTGGTCCTCAATGTCAAAGATGATAGGCGTGCTGGACCATTTCAGAAGCTTGCGCGATTCGACAGGTGGCTCTGCCGCATTAACTTCCCGCAGCCACTGTTTGAGTTGGCGGTGGGAAGTATGCAGAGAAGCGCCACCGTCAACACACAAGACTTCTGTAGCCTTCTGAAACTCCTGCTCGCTGTTCTCAACATCATCCATGTCTTCGTCGTCGTCTTCGTCTTCGTCCTTGTCGCGGCTGCGGGGAGGTCTGTCTCCTTGCCACTGCTTGGCCTTGCTACGGCTTCCTCCCTGGCCAGCGCGCTTCTTGCCGGCTTCTCCACCGCCTCCTTGGGCTCTCTCCTTGTCATGCCGCTCGTACTCAGCCTTTTGTCGTTGGACAAGCTGCTCGACCCTCTTGTAGTTCTGGAGATCATGGCCCTTGGTGCGGTGAATCTTGCAGTACTGCTTGCCGGAGCCGTCCTGCTTGTCGGCGGCCGCCACAGCCTGGCAGTTGGTGCACGCGGCAACCTCCTTGCCAGAGCTGCCAACTTTGGCTTGCTTGGCGGGGCCGTCATTGCCGGACTGCTCAACGACTAGTACCTCTTTGCCGCTCTTCTTCCTGTTGCGCCTCCGGTTTTTCCTTGCTGGGGCGGCATCCTCGCTGTCAGATCCCCCTGCTCCAGCATCTTCTCCGGGGAGTTTCCTCCCTTCTTTAGCGCGTGCACACTTGTCGGCCAGGGCGTACAGCTCGCTGACGTCTCTGATCCTGCTCATCACCATCTCCTCCCGCATCCTGCGATTACGCACGTTCTGATGGAACGCGCTGATAACCGCGGCAAGGTGGATGTCTGGGATGTTGCGCTGCACGCGGCTGAATCTTTGGATATACTTGCGTAGGGGTTCTCCTTCCTTCTGGGCAAGCAGGTGGAGGTCACTCTCTTGGCCATGTGGTTTGTGGCCGCTCGTAAAGGCGCCGACAAACTGATGGCACAAATCCTCCCAAGAGGATATGGAGTTGTCCGGCAAGTGCATGAGCCAGGATTTGACTTCGGGCTTGAGCACGAGCGGGAAGTAGTTGGCAAGGACCTTGTCGTCTCGCCCCCCGGCAGCTTGCACCGCAATGGTGTAGATGCTGAGGAACTCAGACGAGTGCGACTTGCCGTCGTACTTCTCCGGTACATCTGGCTTGAAATGCTTCTGGTTGGGACACTAGACTTGCCGCAGCTCACGGGTAAACGCAGGACAACCTGCCGCGTACGGCAAGTTACCTGGCTCTCCGGGTGCATGCATGTCAATAGAGGGCCCAGCGCGCAGGTCTGATTGACGTCGCGCTTCTCTTCGGCGCTCGATGCGTGTTCGAGCGTCTTCTTGCTGTCTCTCATGAAGAACTTGGCGTTGATCGCGACGAGCTCGCGGATCTGACGACGCGGTGGAGTAGCTGTCGAGGTGGATCCAGCGAGTCAGCGATCTTGGCCTTCGGGGCGGAGAGTGCACAATGGTTGCACCCTCGCCGGTCTTGTCGCCACCGGCTCGCGCCTGGCTGACTTGCCGTGGCAGCGATGCGCTCGGCTGCCGTGGATTGTCACCGTTGGCGAAGCCGATGAGGCTCTGGATAGTGGCCCTCCAGTCATCGATCTTCTCTGGCGCTGGGGGGTAGTCTAGGAGCAGCTGGACACGTGCCAACGCTTCCGCCGGAGTGGTGGGCGGCGGCAGCGAACGGTGCGAGGAGCGAGATATGCTTGGACTTCTAACTGCGTTAGAAGGAGCAACATCTCGTCCAAGCGACCGCGCCACGCTCGCGCCAGCATGCTGGCGTGCATGCTGGTCCTGAGCACTCCGGGATCCGCCAGCTTGATCTTGGCCCAGCAGACGTATGGTACCGTGGGTACCATGACGCTGCTGGTCCCGTGCCTCCTGGGACGGGCACGGTGCGTGTACGGACGCCGAGGTCTTGGAGTGCGCCCGGTCGTCGTGGGAGCCGACCGCGCCGCCGATGCGCGGCGCAGTCTTGTCCTTGGACCTGGCGGCACCATGAGTCCCCCCGTCGTCGCCCGCTCTTCCGCTGGCGCCTACCCCACCAGCTGTTCGCTCTGGCGATGGTGGGATTGGCGCAGACAGAGCGGCTACCTCCGAAGCCTTCTTCTTCGACGGCATGTTGATGAAGAGGATGAAGATTTGGCTCATGCGAACGCCGGATCAGGTTCGCACAACCTCGACGCACCCCCTACCTGGCACGCCAAAGATGTCGGGGGTTGCTGATCCCACGTACACCTATGGGGATCGGCGGACCGAGCCCCTTTCGGTTCGGCAGGGGGTCGGTGGATGCACAAAGAGCAGATCGAGGCGAACGCACGAGCGAGACGATCGATTTACCCAGGTTCGGGCCGCACGGATGCGTAAAACCCTACTCCTGCTTTGGTGGTTGTATTGAGTTCTTGCTCGGGAGCGATGAGTGCTACAGTACACTCGAGCAGCTGGCGAGACCGAGCGTGTGAATGGCCGTCCTCCTCTTCTCTGTTGCGCATGGGCCTCCTTTTATATGTCTAAGGGGTCACCGACAGGTGGCAACAGAGGTGAGGGTAAAAATGTAAAAGAGGTGGTAGTTGGGTGTCATCGCTTGCTACAGCTGTATCATACCTAACCCTGATGGCAGGGGACAAGGGCATTAAATGCGTGTCTGTGTCACCTAGACGGTACAGAGAGGGACCGCTAGGAACGCCACCGTTTGCCACGATGGCTATGTTGTCAGCGCTTGCTTGCCACTGCATGCCCCCGGCTGCCCAGCCTCTCGCCACGTACGCCAGGAGCGGTCCCAGAGCGACACGTTGGTGGGTGAGCTGGAGCGCGGGCTGCGGAGTAGTAGCTTGCCGCGGCAAGCGCCTTGCCGCGGATGTTGCCTTGTCGCGTCCGGGAGCTTGTCGCTCACCGGGTCTTGTCGGGGCACGCAGTGCGCCGCAGCGAGCTTCATGAGATGCTTTGGTTGTCTTCCCGGCAAGCTCCTCTTGCCGGGGCCTTGTTTTGCTCTTGGATACTTTGTTCTTGAATGGTCCCAAAGGAACCACGGAGGGTCTTGGCGGTCGCCCGGCAAGCCTTGCCGCGGGTCGCTGCGACTGCCCGTGCACAAGTTCGGTATACTAAGGTACCCCTACTTTACTACGCCAACACGGTGGTGGCGGGGCTTCCTTCTACCCTCGTGCGGCGGCGAAGGCACGGGTCTAGGCTGGTCAGAGGGGCACAGTGCTTCAGGCGAGGCAGAACCTACTTCTACTAGGTGACGAGGGAGGAAGGCTCCTTCAACTAGTTCCGCGACGTCATGGACGAGGTGACCGAGAGTGATAAGAAGGGCATCATCGAGCTCCATAACTACTACACTAGCGTCTACAAGGAAGGGGGCGCCCGGTTGGCGCTCGTCGCCATTCTTCAGTCCCTCAACCACTCCAAGCACGCCATCGACGTCGTCTCCGGCGCCCGCATGAAGACCCACTTCACCCGTCCGAACTGGCGCAACGTCTACAAGGACATCAACCCTCAAGCACACCTGGCGGCGCGTTGGTGCTGATCAAGGAGCTGTGGCAGCTTGTGCAAGATTTCTCGAGGAAGACGAGCAACAAATTTGAGTTCCACAAGGAGAATTTTTAGTTTTCGCAGCCAGCCCCAGTCACAAGAAGTTTTTCTTTTTGCAAGAAAAATTGTGTCATTTAGTACATACATCAGTGTAGATATTGGTTGATTGCGATAAGTTGGGTAAACCATTACATTTGTTTTTTTGCCTCCAAGAATAATCCAAATGCCCTTTGTACAGGTATTCCCTTTAAAAATAGTACTAGCCCTGATATATGTACACACACACAACGAACAAAAGCGCTAAACTTCGGAGAGACTTTCAAGAAAGTATGGGTCTCATTCCACGTGCATAGCTATGTAGCGGTTTTTCGATGTCGGCCCCTTAGAATTTTGACATTAGGAAAGAAGAGGGTTATTTGATTAATTAATAGAAGACCGAAAAAACCGTTACAACAGTCCACACAGAGCAACAATGGCCAATCTGGCCATCCACATAAAGACACAACAACACTGGAGAGAAGAAAAACAAAGGTGAGGTCGTCACCAAGCGTCATCGTCAGCACTCCTCTATGAGCTAGCGGCTCTGTCTTTGCCATCGACTTCCACTAATAAAGTTCTCGTCGCTGCAAATGTCAGAATCCATGTCGGTCCATGCCAAACAGTCGCCCGCCGGTAAAAGTCAGGCGCCCAGACAACTCCGACTATGAAGATAACCGAAACGCAGGAGAAATGGGCAGAGTTTGCGCCAACCAACACCTCCTCGAAGACCACTAGCCACCAATCATGGTCACCACCTAGGCACCTCAAGGGCAGCTCCTACAAAGCAACGACACAGCGAGACCCAAAAGTGACATGTCGAGTACATCGAGAAAATCCGACAATCAAAGCATTGTCACAACCCTATACTGCTGGCCATCATCATCATTGCCAAACTAGACATACACCACCACATTGTCGGTCGTGCGTCTGCCGACTGCACTGCCATGAGCATCTAGCACATAGAGAGTTCGAATGAGATCCTAAGTCTTCAATATGACACCCCAAAGGAGGAAGCGACAATGTCGACGCCGTCACCCGACCTGACTGGGCATTAGCTTTTCACCCAAAGAATTGGATCTGGGGATGTGCAAGGGATGGATTCCACGCCGACACCTCAAAGAAAGTGAAACAAAGTGCATGGACACCGAACGCCGGCAATAGCCCGACAAGGTTTAGTCTGGCGTACCGCCCAACCCAACACCTGCGCGCACCGCAGCTCCGCTAGACCGCCCGCCTCCCACGAAGCCGATGCACCGACACATGCAAGATAAACCATCTTCTCACCACCAACTAAAACCAACAGCCCAGATCCAGCCGCCCAATCAGATCCAGCATCCTCCCGTGATAGTATCGCCAAGCCCGTCAGCCATCTCCCCTCCCTTTTTCGTTGCGTAGGTTACACCTTTGGAATACCCCAGACGGGGATTTCGCTCTATTCCTCCAATCTTCACTTTACACCATGCCGACTCTCCGTCGTGGAATTAGACCAAGAGTCGAAGACCCATGCCATGCGACCCCGTCTCCAGTATCTTATCGTTTTCGCGTAGGAGATTGAGACACGGCCTTAGGGCTACGGGGAAAGTGGATCGATTGCCCTAGAAGGGCACGTTCCAGCCAGCAGGAAACCATGCCGCCACCCCGCCATGCTAACCCGGGCAGATTCGGTGGGACTGGGACATGGGCGGTGACGTAGCCAGAAGTTCCTAGAGCCACCTCCACTGGAGCACGCAACCTGGTGTCTGCCGTACCGAGCCCAAGGAGTCGTCACACCGTGTGATAGAAGTCGCCGACGCGGAGCAGAGCAGTGCGCAGATCAGGAGTGGAGCCTGCCCCACCATGGTAAACGCTAGGGCGCGCGAGCAAGCTCCCCCCCCGCCACTGTCGCCTCCAGCCAGCACCCTTCGGTGATGGCCAGGGGAGTCCAAGGAGGGGCGACAACGGCGGTGGGCTAGGATTCCGCCCGTGCCTTCACAGGACCGACATGTGTGTGTGTGTGCGCGCGGGGGGGGGGGGGGAGGGGGGGGGAGGGATGTGTCCACATACGGGCGGACACATCAATTAATATGTTCCATCGACTCGAGTCCAAGCATGCAAACTATGATTAGCTTGACGATTGGTGGTGTAATCTTGTTCGGTTGATTTCTCCGCTCCTCCCACGTTCACCTTGCTTGTTTCGTGCACCCATTGCACGCGGCCTGGGGCCATCATCACCTCGGCGGGGGCGGCGTTGAGCCGCGCCGGCAGGCTCCAGCTCCTCCTCATGCTTTTTGTCCTGCTCGCTGGTGCCTCACAGGGTGCTGTGCCGGCGGTGCAGACAGGCACTGCCACCTGGTTGGGGCCACCGGACAGCGCCCGTTACGACTGTGAGTTCCATCATCATATACTCCCATATACATCGTCACCGTACCACTAGAGATCAACACATACCAACATGTGGTTGGATGATTAGAGGGACTGTGGTATCTCCGGCCCACCAGGGTTCAAATCCTGGTGCTTGCATTTATTCCTGGAGTTATTTCAGGGTTTTCGGCGATGCGCATTCAATAGGAGGAGACGTTCCCGTCGACGACGAGGCGCCTACGGTGACTTCATAAATTTCAAGATGATATGCCAGCTCAGTCTTTTGGAGGTGCTCATAGGGATAGAATGTGCGTGTGTGCGTTTATAGAGATGAGTGTATGCGCGTGTATATAAGCGCTTGTGTCTGTATTGATGTTAAAAAAAAAAGAGATCAATACGTACTATTGGTAGCGCGTCACGTACTATATGCTGGTGGCTAGGATCTCTCAAGAGATGATTCATTGAAAAAAGTAAATCACATCTGAAATGTAGAGGCAAAATTGGTGGCTAGGATCTCTCAAGAGAGCTACACTTTCTTCCTAGAATTTTAGGACCAATGTATATCCATCTTCCGTTTCTAACCTTGCAACTAAGACTGTATGGTGCTTTTCTTTGGAAAAACTTTTCCTAACATTCACCAAAATATTTACATTTTAGTTGATTTCGTTGCTTTCTTAACTACTATCAACTACTCCCTCCGTCTCAAAATATAAGAACATTTTTGACGTTCTTATATCATGGGACGGAGGGAGTACTAAATAGCTGAGGAAGAATAAAAAAGCATGACCCTAGAATCTCGACAAAGTAGAGCTACAAAATTAACTGCAACCAATTTGGATTTCTGATTGCTGAAAGTTGGATAGATGAAGAATCTTTAAAGTTGCTTACTTTGCCGTGTGTGGTTGCCTGTTGGGCCATTGTTGGGCTGCTGTGCGCTCTCCCAGGCTGAGCTGGGCTGTGTGTGGGTGCAGATGATTTTGCGAGAGAGGTATGAATACGGTGGTTTTAGTCATGAAAGTAGAAGTTCAAATCATGAAGCTCACAATTTAGCGAAGCATGCTTTATTTTTTGGTGTTGGCCGTCATGTGTGGTTAGACCATCCGAAAAATCTATCATCCGTCCCTATAAACATTGTGACGAATTAAGACCTTTCCCAATGCAATGGTGCTTAGATGAGGTGCTAAGTGCATTAAATACCTTAACAACTCAACTCCCCAATGCATAGGTGCTTAACTTGTTGTTGCTAAGCACACTTTATTTAATGAGTTAACACCTAAAGTCTTTCATGCATTGGTCAAATTGTTTTATTTAAGTGGTTTGCCTAGGTTCTCGCGCTTGGCATTGGTTCTTTTTAAGGTCACCAAAGTGCTCTTTCCCCTTTTTAAATGATGTGCCATGTCATTTTTCCGCTTATGTGGCATGCTTAGCACCTGTCCACGGTGGAGCACTGGGAAGGGCCTAATAAAAAGCTTCGCAAGGTTGTCTTAAAAAAAAGTAGGAATATGCACTGTACTAAAGTTAATGTAAAATTGGATCATCTATTATGAAACGAAAGGAGTACAATGTATTTCACGTATTGGTCTCGTGCTGCCACACCCATTCAGACCTACATTGATCCGCCCTCGTAGTAGCTACTCCTAGTCCACATCTCTGTTGGATTACATGCCGCGTCCCCTATAGGAGGTGTTTTTAGCCAATTCTTGCTCGTCACCTGTTTACGGCGTAAACAGAAAACGTTACAAGTGTTTGTTGCCTTGCCTCTGTAATCGCATTCCTCCGTATACAGATACAGGCTAGCTATCAATCGATACAGCCAACCCCGCACCGATAACGTACGTTACCACCCAGGAGCCCATCCGGCCTCCCCCCCACGACTCCATCCTCTCCAGAGTTTTTTTTAAACCAAGGCAAAAGACTTGATTAAGAAGAGAGTAAAAATTGCCTGGTTAATTTATGGAAAACCAGGCTAAAACCGACACTCCTCTTCAGAGTTGACTCCTCTGCTCAATCTGTTCAGCACTGCGCCTTCCCTCGACCCCCTCCGAGGGCAGCGTCGTCACCTCCTCACGATGCCCTCTGAGTGCAGCGCCGCCACTCCTCGTCGACCCTCTTTGAGTGCAGTGCCGCCGCCTCCCCTCGATCCTCTCCTCCTGTTCCAGCGCAGCAGCCTCTCGATCCATCCACGCCAACCCAGCCGCCGGAAACTACTTACATTACCATACAGTCTGTAAACGTAAAGGTAAAGGTAATTACCTTTACGTTTACATTACCACTCCTCAAAACAAACACCTTCATAATGTACTCATCGCCACGCCCACGTCTCTGTTTGTTGATTTGCGCATGAATTGAAGACTTGGCCATATGTGTCTTCAGGGAAACTGTGCTTACCGCGCCCTTCAAGAAAATGGTGATGGGATTCGGAGTATATTCCGGCGAGTGCGGGGTGTGTTACAAGGTGAACTATGTTCATATCTCTCTCTCTATATATATTGATTACTACTTGTGCTTGCTTCATCACTCGATAATGCGCAGGTAATCTGTAAGAGGCATCCTACGTGCTCCGCAGAGGGCTTGACCGTGCGGTCACGGACTCTTGTCGTGATCCATGGTCTCTGTGCACACCCACGTCTCACAAACTGAACCCCCGGAACCCTGATGACCCACAAATATAGGGGATCTATCGTAGTCCTTTCGATAAGTAAGAGTGTCGAACACAACGAGGAGCAGAAGGAAATGGTAAGCGGTTTTCAGCAAGATAGTCTCTGCAAGCACTGAAATTATCGGTAACAGATAGTTTTGTGATAAGGTAATTGGTAACGAGTAGCAAGTAATAAAAGTAAATAAGGTGCAGCAAGATGGTCCAATCTTTTTGTAGCAAAAGACAAGCCTGGACAAATTCTTATATGAAGTAAAGCGCTTCCGAGGACACATGGGGATTATCGTCAAGCTAGTTTTCATCACGATCATATGATTCACGTTCGGTACTTTGATAATTTGATATGTGGGTGGACCGGTGCTTGGGTGCTGTCCTTACTTGGACAAGCATCCCACTTATGATTAACCCCTATTGCAAGCATCCGCAACTACAACAGAAGTATTAAGGTAAACCTAACCATAGCATGAAACATATGGATCCAAATCATCTCCTTACGAAGCAACGCATAAACTAGGGTTTAAGCTTCTGTCACTCTAGCAACCCATCATCTACTTATTACTTCCCAATGAATTCCTCTAGGCCCAAACAATGGTGAAGTCTCATGTAGTCGATGTTCACATGACACCACTAGAGGGATGACAACATACATCTTATCAAAATATCGAACGAATACCAAATTCACATGACTACTAATAGCAAGACTTCTCCCATGTCCTCAGGAACAAACGTAACTACTCACAAAGCATATTCATGTTCATAATTAGAGGGGTATTAATATGCATAATGGATCTGAACATATGATCTTTCACCAAGTAAACCAGCTAGCATCAACTACAAGGAGTAATCAACACTACTAGCAACCCACATGTACCAATCTGAGGTTTGGATACAAAGATTGGATACAAGAGATGAACTAGGATTTGAGATGAGATGGTGCTGGTGAAGATATTCATGGAGATTGACCCCCTCCCGATGAGAGGATCGTTGGTGATGATTTCCTCCTCCCGGAGGGAAGTTTTCCCGGCAGAACAGCTCCGCCAGAGCCCTAGATTGGTTCTGCCAAGGTTCCGCCTCGTGGCGGCGGAGTCTCGTCCCGAAATCTTGCTTATGATTTTTTTCTCAACGAAGGACTCCATATAGCAGAAGATGGGCATCGGAGGGCCACCAGGGGGCCCACGAGGCAGGGGGTGCGCCCAGGGGGTAGGGCGCGCCCCCACCCTCGTGGCCAGGGGATGGCCCCCTGGAACTTCTTGCGCTCAGTATTTTTTATATATTCTGGAAATAGCTTCCGTGAAGTTTCAGGACTTTTGGAGCTATGCAGAGTAGGTCTCTAATATTTTCTCCTTTTCCAGCCCTGAATCCCAGCTGCCGGCATTCTCCCTCTTTATGAAAACCTTGTAAAATAAGAGAGAATAGGCATAAGTATTGTGACATAATGTGTAATAACAGCCCATAATACAATAAATATCAATATAAAAGCATGATGCAAAATGGACGTATCAACTCCCCCAAAGTTAGACCTCGCTTGTCCTCAAGCAAAAGCCGAAATCGAAAAATATGTCCACATGTTTAGAGATAGAGGTGTCGATAAAAATAAAATACGGACATGAGGGCATCATGATCATTCTTAGAACAACCACACACACACACACACACACACACACACACACATACACACACACACATATTCAAAATTTTCCTACGTGTCACCAAGATCTATCTATGGAGAGACTAGCAACGAGGGGAAGGAGAGTGCATCTACATACCCTTGTAGATCGCTAAGCGGAAGCATTCAAGTGAACGGGGTTGATGGAGTCGTACTCGTCGTGATTCAAATCACCGATGATCCTAGTGCCGAACGGACGGCACCTCCGCGTTCAACACACGTACGGCCCGATGACGTCTCCCATGCCTTGATCCAGCAAGGAGAGAGGGAGAGGTTGAGGAAGACTCCATCCAGCAGCAGCACAACGGCGTGGTGGTGATGGAGGAGCGTGGCTATCCTGCAGGGCTTCGCCAAGCACCACAGAAAAGGAGGAAGAAGAGATGCAGGGCTGCACCAACTAGAGATCGAATCACGTGTCTTATGGGCAGCCCCCTAGGCCTCATATATATAGGGGAAGGGGAGGGGCTGCGCCCCCTCTAGGGTTCCCACCCCTAGGGGGGGGGGCAGCCCTAGATGGCCAAGGGGTGGCGGCCAAGAGGGGGAAGGAGAGGGAGGCGCAGGGTGTATGGGCCTTAGGGCCCATATGCCCTTAGGGTTTGCCCCCTCTCCCCTTCTAGGCGCATGGGCCTTAGTGGGACTGGTGCCCTTGGCCCATGTAGGCCAAGGAGCACTCCCTACAGCCCATGTGGCCCCCCCGGGGCAGGTGGCCCCACTTGGTGGACCCCCGGGACCCTCCCGGTGGTCCCGGTACGTTACCGATAAACCCCGAAACTTTTCCGATGACCAAAACAGGACTTCCCATATATAAATCTTTACCTCTGGACCATTCCGGAACTCCTCGTGACGTCCGGGATCTCATCCGGGACTCCGAACAACATTCGGTAACCACATACAAACTTCCTTTATAACCCTAGCGTCATCGAACCTTAAGTGTGTAGACCCTACGGGTTCGGGAACCATGCAGACATGACCGAGACATTCTCCGGTCAATAACCAACAGCGGGATCTGGATACCCATGTTGGCTCCCACATGTTCCACGATGATCTCATCGGATGAGCCATGATGTCATGGACTTAATCAATCCCGTATACAATTCCCTTTGTCTATCGGTACGACACTTGCCCGAGATTCGATCGTCGGTATCCCGATACCTTGTTCAATCTCTTTACCGACAAGTCTCTTTACTCGTTCCATAACACATCATCCCGTGACCAACTCCTTGATCACATTGTGCACATTATGATGATGTCCTACCGAGTGGGCCCAGAGATACCTCTCCGTCACACGGAGTGACAAATCCCAGTCTCGATTCGTGCCAACCCAACAGACACTTTCGGAGATACCTGTAGTGTACCTTTATAGCCACCCAGTTACGTTGTGACATTTGGCACACCCAAAGTATTCCTACGGTATCCGGGAGTTGCACAATCTCATGGTCTAAGGAAATGATACTTGACATTAGAAAAGCTTTAGCAAACGAACTACACGATCTAGTGCTATGCTTAGGATTGGGTCTTGTCCATCACATCATTCTCCTAATGATGTGATCCCGTTATCAACGACATCCAATGTCCATGGTCAGGAAACTGTAACCATCTATTGATCAACAAGCTAGTCAACTAGAGGCTTACTAGGGACATGGTGTTGTCTATGTATCCACACATGTATCTGAGTTTCCTATCAATAGAATTATAGCATGGATAATAAACGATTATCATGAACAAGGAAATATAATAATAACTTATTTATTATTGCCTCTAGGGCATATTTCCAACAGTCTCCCACTTGCACTAGAGTCAATAATCTAGTTCACATCGCCATGTGATTAACACTCACAGGTCACATCGCCATGTGACTAACACCCAAGAGTTTACTAGAGTCAGTAGTCTAGTTCACATCACTATGTGATCAACACTCAATGAGTTCTAGGTTTGATCATGTTGCTTGTGAGAGAGGTTTTAGTCAACGGGTCTGCAACATTCAGATCCGTATGTACTTCGCAAATTTCTATGTCATCTTGTAGATGCAACTACTACGCTACATTTGGAGCCATTTCAAATAACTGTTCTACTTGGAGCTATTCCAAATTGTTGCTCCATTATACGTATCCGGTATCTCTACTCAGAGCTATCCGGATAGGTGTCAAGCTTGCATCGACGTAACTCTTTACGACGAACTCTTTTACCACCTCCATAATCGAGAAAATTCCTTAGTCCACTAGTTACTAAGGATAACTTTGACTGCTGTCCTGTGATCCATTCTTGGATCACTCTTGTACCCCTTGACTGACTCATAGCAAGGCACACTTCTGGTGCGGTACACAGCATAGCATACCGTAGAGCCTATGTCTTAAGCATAAGGGACGACCTTCGTCCTTTCTCTCTGTTCTGCGATGGTCGAGCTTTAACTTCGTACCTTACAACTCAGGCAAGAACTCCTTCTTTGACTGGTCCATCTTGAACACCTTCAAGATCATGTCGAGGTATGTGCTCATTTGAAAGTACCATTAAGCATTTTGATCTATCCTTATAGATCTTGATGCTCAATGTTCAAGTAGCTTAGTCCAGGCTTTCCATTGAAAAACACTTTCCAAATAACCCTATATGCTTTCCAGAAATTCTACATCATTTCTGATCAACAATATGTCAACAACATATACTCATCAGAAATTCTATAGTGCTCCCACTCACTTCTTTGGAAATACAAGTTTCTCATAAACTTTGTATAAACCCAAAATCTTTGATCATCATCAAAGCATACATTCCAACTCCGAGATGCTTACTCCAGTCCTTAGAAGGATTGCTGGAGCTTTGCATACTTACTAGCATCTTTCAGGATTGACAAAACCTTCCGGTTGTATCACATACAACCTTTCCTCAAGAAAATCGTCAAGGAAACAATGTTTTGACATCCTATCTGCAAGATTTCATAAATAGTGCAGCAATCACTAATATAATTCCAACAGACTCTTAGCATCGCTACGAGTGAGAAAGTCTCATCGTAGTCAACTCCTTGAACTTGTCGAAAACATCTTAACGACAAGTCGAGCTTTCTTAATGGTGACATTTACCATCATTGTCCGTCTTCCTCTTAAAATCCATCTGTACTCAACAGCCTCACGACCATCGAGTTGTTCTGTCAAAGTCTACACTTTGTTTCCATACATGGATCCTCTCTCGGATTTTATGGCCTCGAGCCATTTATCGGAATCCAGGCCCACCACCGCTTCTCCATAGCTCGTAGGTTCATTGTTGTCTAGTAGCATGACTTCCAAGACAGGATTACGTACCACTCTGAAGTAGTACGCATCCTTGTCATCCCACGAGGTTTGGTAGTGACTTGATCTGAAGTTTCATGATCACTATCATAAGCTTCCACTTCAATTGGTGTAGGTGCCACAGGAACAACTCCCTGTGCCCTGCCACACACTAGTTGAAGAGATGGTTCAATAACCTCATCAAGTCTCCACCATCCTCCCACTCAATTCTTTCGATAGAAACTTTTCCTCGAGAAAGGACCCGATTCTAGAAACAATCCCTTATTGCTTTCGAACCTGAGACAGGAGGTATACCCAACTGTTTTTGGGTGTCCTATGAAGATGTATTTATCCGCTTTGGGTTCGATCTTATCAGCCTGAAACTTTTTCACATAAGCGTCGCAGCCCCAAACTTTTAAGAAATGACAGCTTAGGTTTCTCTAAACCACAGTTCATACGGTGTCATCTCATCGGAATTACGTGGTGCCCTATTTAAAGTGAATGTGGTTGTCTCTAATGCCTAACCCATAAACTATCGTGGTAATTCGATAAGAGACATCATGGTATGCATCATATCCAATAGGGTGCAGTTATGATGTTCGGACACACCATCACACTATGGTGTTCCAGGCTGTATTAGTTGTGAAACAATTTCCACAATGTCTTAATTCTGTGCCAAACTCGTAATTCAGATATTCATCTCTATGATCATATCATAGATATTTTATCCTCTTGTCACGACGATCTTTCAACTTCACCCTGAAATTACTTGAACCTTTCAATAATTCAGACTCATGATTCATCAAGTAAATATACTCAACATCTACTCAAATCATCTGTGAAGTAAGACCATAACGATATCCACTACACGGCTCAGCACTCATTGGACTGCACACATCAAAAATGTATTACTTCCAACAAGTTGCTTTCTAGTTCCATTTTACTAAAACCGAGGCTTTCAGTCATCTTGCCCATGTGGTATGATTTGCATGTCTCAAGTGATTCAAAATCAAATGAGTCCAAATGGTCCATTTGCATGGAGTTTCATATACACCAATAGACATGGTTCGCATGTCTCAAACTTTTCAAAAACGAGTGAGCCCAAAGATCCATCAACATGGAGCTTCTTCATGCGTTTTATACTGATATGACTTAAGTGGCAGTGCCACGAGTAGGTGGTACTATCATTACTATCCTATATCTTTTGGCATGAACATGTGTATCACTATGATCGAGATTCAATGAACCATTCATTTTAGGTGTAAGACCATTGAAGGTATTATTCAAATAAACAGAGTAACCATTATTCTCCTTAAATGAATAACCGTATTGCGATAGACGTAATCCAATCATGTCTATGCTCAACGCAAACACCAAACAACAATTATTTAGGTTTTAATACCAATCTCGATGGTAGAGGGAGCGTGCGATGCTTGATCATATCAACATTGGAAACACTTCCAACACATATCGTCAGCTCACTTTTAGCTAGTCTCCGTTTATTCCGTAGCTTTTATTTCGAGTTACTAACACTTAGCAATCGAACCAGTATCTAATACCCTGGTGCTACTAGGAGTACTAGTAAAGTACACATCAACACAATGTATATCCAATATACTTCTATCGACCTTGCCAGCCTTCTAATCTACCAAGTATCTAGGGTAATTCTGCTCCAGTGGCTGTTCCCCTTATTACAGAAGCACTTAGTCTCGGGTTTGGGTTCAACCTTGGGTTTCTTCACTAGAGCAGCAGCTGAATTGCCGTTTCATGAAGTATCCCTTCTTGCCCTTGCCCTTCTTGAAACTAGTGGTTTTACTAACCATCAACGATTGATGCTCCCTTTTGATTTCTACTTTCGCGGTGTCAAACATCGCGAATATCTCAAGGATCATCATATATGTCCCTGATGTATTATAGTTCATCACGAAGCTCTAGCAGCTTGGTGGTAATGACTTCAGAGAAACATCACTATCTCATCTGGAAGATCAACTCCCACTCGATTCAAATGATTGTTGTACTCAGACAATCTGAGCACAAGCTCAATAATTGAGCTTTTCTCCCTTAGTTTGCAGGCTAAGAAAATCGTCGGAGGTCTTATACCTCTTGACGTGGGCATGAGCCTGAAATCCCAATTTCAGCCCTCGAAACATCTCATATGTTTTGCGACATTTCAAAAACGTCTTCGGTGCCTCAACTCTAAACCGTTTAACTGAACTATCACGTAGTTATCAAAATGTGTATGTCAGATGTTCGCAACATCCACAGACGACATTCGAGGTTCAGCACACTGAGCGGTGCATTAAGGACATAAGCCTTCTACGAAGCAACGAGGACAATCCTCGGTTTACGTACCTAGTCCGCATAATTGCTACAATTAACTTTCAACTAAATTTTCTCTAGGAACATAACTAAACAGTAGAACTGAAGCGCGAGCTACGACATAATTTGCGAAGACCTTTTGACTATGTTCAGGATAATTAAGTTCATCTTATGAACTCCCACTCAGATAGACATCCCTCTAGTCATCTAAGTGATTACATGATCCGAGTCAACTAGGCCGTGTCCGATCATCACGTGAGACGGACTAGTCAACGTCGGTGAACATCTTCGTGTTGATCGTATCTTCTATACGACTCATGCTCGACCTTTCGGTCTTCTGTGTTCCGAGGCCATGTCTATACATGCTAGGCTCGTCAAGTCAACCTAAGTGTTTCGCGTGTGTAAATCTGGCTCACACCCGTTGTATATGAACGTAAGAATCTAACACCCGATCATCACGTGGTGCTTCGAAACACGAACTTTCGCAACGGTGCACAGTTAGGGGGAACACTTTCTTGAAATTTTAACGAGGGATCATCTTATTTACTACCGTCGTTCTAAGCAAATAAGATGTATAAACATGATAAACATCACATGCAATCAAATAATAGTGACATGATATGGCCAATATCATATAGCTCCTTTGATCTCCATCTTGGGGCTCCATGATCATCTTGTCACCGGCATGACACCATGATCTCCATCATCATGATCTCCATCATCGTGTCTTCTTGAAGTTGTCACGTCATCTATTACTTCTACTACTACAGCTAACGGTTAGCAATAAAGTAAAGAAATTACATGACGTTTATGTTGACACGCAGGTCATAAATAAATTAAGACAACTCCTATGACTCCTGCCGGTTGTCATACTCATCGACATACAAGTCGTGATTCCTATTACAAGAACATGATCAATCTCATACATCACATATATCATTCATCACATCCTTTGGCCATATCACATCACATAGCATACCCTGCAAAAACAAGTTAGACGTCCTCTAATTGTTGTTTGCATGTTTTACGTGGCTGCTATGGGTTTCTAGCAAGAACGTTTCTTACCTACGCAAAGACCACAACGTGATATGCCAATTGCTATTTACCCTTCATAAGGACCCTTTTCATCGAATCCGATCCGACTAAAGTGGGAGAGACAGACACCCGCCAGCCACCTTATGCAACTAGTGCTTGTTTGTCGGTGGAACCGGTCTCACGTAAGAGTACGTGTAAGGTTGGTCCGGGCCGCTTCATCCCACAATACCGTCGAAACAAGATTGGACTAGTAACGGCAAGCATATTGAACAAAATCAACGCCCACAACTACTTTGTGTTCTACTCGTGCATAGTAACTACGCATAGACCTAGCTCATGATGCCACTGTTGGGTAACGTAGCAGAAATTCAAAATTTTCCTACGTGTCACCAAGATCTATCTATGGAGAGACTAGCAACGAGGGGAAGGAGAGTGCATCTACATACCCTTGTAGATCGCTAAGCGGAAGCGTTCAAGTGAACGGGGTTGATGGAGTCGTACTCGTCGTGATTCAAATCACCGATGATCCTAGTGCCGAACGGACGGCACCTCCGCGTTCAACACACGTACAGCCCGATGACGTCTCCCATGCCTTGATCCAGCAAGGAGAGAGGGAGAGGTTGAGGAAGACTCCATCCAGCAGCAGCACAACGGCGTGGTGGTGATGGAGGAGCGTGGCTATCCTGCAGGGCTTCGCCAAGCACCACAGAAAAGGAGGAAGAAGAGATGCAGGGCTGCACCAACTAGAGATCGAATCACGTGTCTTATGGGCAGCCCCCTAGGCCTCATATATATAGGGGAAGGGGAGGGGCTGCGCCCCCTCTAGGGTTCCCACCCCTAGGGGGGGCGGCAGCCCTAGATGGCCAAGGGGTGGCGGCCAAGAGGGGGAAGGAGAGGGAGGCGCAGGGTGTATGGGCCTTAGGGCCCATATGCCCTTAGGGTTTGCCCCCTCTCCCCTTCTAGGCGCATGGGCCTTAGTGGGACTGGTGCCCTTGGCCCATGTAGGCCAAGGAGCACTCCCTACAGCCCATGTGGCCCCCCCGGGGCAGGTGGCCCCACTTGGTGGACCCCCGGGACCCTCCCGGTGGTCCCGGTACGTTACCGATAAACCCCGAAACTTTTCCGATGACCAAAACAGGACTTCCCATATATAAATCTTTACCTCCGGACCATTCCAGAACTCCTCGTGACGTCCGGGATCTCATCCGGGACTCCGAACAACATTCGGTAACCACATACAAACTTCCTTTATAACCCTAGCGTCATCGAACCTTAAGTGTGTAGACCCTACGGGTTCGGGAACCATGCAGACATGACCGAGACATTCTCCGGTCAATAACCAACAGCGGGATCTGGATACCCATGTTGGCTCCCACATGTTCCACGATGATCTCATCAGATGAACCATGATGTCATGGACTTAATCAATCCCGTATACAATTCCCTTTGTCTATCGGTACGATACTTGCCCGAGATTCGATCGTCGGTATCCCGATACCTTGTTCAATCTCGTTACCGGCAAGTCTCTTTACTCGTTCCGTAACACATCATCCCGTGACCAACTCCTTGATCACATTGTGCACATTATGATGATGTCCTACCGAGTGGGCCCAGAGATACCTCTTCGTCACACGGAGTGACAAATCCCAGTCTCGATTCGTGCCAACCCAACAGACACTTTCAGAGATACCTGTAGTGTACCTTTATAGCCACCCAGTTACGTTATGATGTTTGGCACACCCAAAGTATTCCTACGGTATCCGGGAGTTGCACAATCTCATGGTCTAAGGAAATGATACTTGACATTAGAAAAGCTTTAGCAAACGAACTACACGATCTAGTGCTATGCTTAGGATTGGGTCTTGTCCATCACATCATTCTCCTAATGATGTGATCCCGTTATCAACGACATCCAATGTCCATGGTCAGGAAACCATAACCATCTATTGATCAACGAGCTAGTCAACTAGAGGCTTACTAGGGACATGGTGTTGTCTATGTATCCACACATGTATCTGAGTTTCCTATCAATACAATTATAGCATGGATAATAAACGATTATCATGAACAAGGAAATATAATAATAACTTATTTATTATTGCCTGTAGGGCATATTTCCAACAATATATATATTGTCATATGATCTCTTATGCTAAAATAACAATTCAATCACAATTTCAAGTATGAATCATAAACTTCATTGAGAACCAATGAACTCTAATCTCAGTCATTGAGGCAAATGCAATTTATCATAACATAGGAAAGAGTCAATATAAGAGCTTTTCAGCAAGTCCACATACTCAACCATCTTTTAGTCTTTCACAATTGCTGACACTCACGCAATATTTATGGGTATGAAGTTTTAATCGGACACACAGAAAGATAGGGGCTTATAGTTTTGCCTCCCAACGTTTTACCTCAAGGGTAATGTCAACAATAATAGTTCATGAAGACTCACATCCAATTAGCTATATATATCAGGATCTTTCCAACATATTGTGCTTGCCAAAGGATAAAATGTAAAAAGGAAAGGTGATGACCACCATGAATCTTATGTAAGGTAGAAGATAAAAGTAAAAGATAGGCCCTTCGCAGAGGGAAGCAGAGGTTGTCATGTGCTTTTATGGGTGGATGCACAAAATCTTAATGCAAAAGAACGTCACTTTATATTTCCACTTGTGATATGGACCTTTATTATGCAGTCCGTCGCTTTTATTTCTTCCATATCACAAGATCGTATAAAGCTTATTTTCTCCGCAATAATAAGTCATACATATTTAGAGAGCAATTTTTATTGCTTGCACCGATGACAACTTACTTGAGGGATATTACTCAATCCATAGGTAGATATGGTGGACGCTCATGGCAAAACTGGGTTTAGGGATATTTGGAAGCACAAGTAGTATCTCTACTTGGTGCAAGGAAATTGGCTAGCACGAGAGGGAAAGGCAAGCTCAACATGTTGGATGATCCATGACAATATAATTTATCTCAGATGTAAGAAAACATAACCCATTACATTGTCTTCCTTGTCCAACGTCAACTCTTAGCATGTCATACTTTAATGAGTGCCCACAATCATAAAAGATGTCCAAGATAGTATATTTATATGTGAACCACTCTTTCTTTATTACTTCCTATTCATTGCAACGATGACCAAAATTATGTTTGTCAACTCTCAACAACTTTTATTCATCACACTCTTTATATGTGAAGTCATTACTCTCCATAAGATCCATATGATCTCTTTATTTCTTTTTATTTCTTCTCTTTATTTTATTTAATTCCCTCAAGATCATAGCAAAATCATCAAGCCTTTGACTCCACACAAATCTTTATTATATAGCTTACGGACTCGATTACATAGAGGGATCATAAAGCAAAACTCACAACTAGATCATACTAAAACTTTATTATACTAGATCAAGATATTATCAAAAGGATCGAACTAAGAAAAACAGTAAAGATAAAAGTGATGGTGATACGATACCGGGGCACTCCCCCAAGATTGGAAGTTGCCAAGGGGAGTGCCCATACCCATGTGTTTATATCTCCTTCTTTGTCGATGAAGAGGGTGTTGGTGATGATGGATTGTCGCACATCGAGCGTAGGAGGTCTTCCAACTTACGGATAATGCCCTTGAGTGCGATGATATGCTCCTTCAATAAAATATTTTCATGTGTGAGATACTTGTTTTGTATACGAGCTAACTCAATCATCTTGAAAGCTTCGATCTCAGTTGGGGTAAGAAGATTGTGATCAAGTTGAAGGATGTCTTCTACTGCCGGAACTTGGTCCTCCTTGGCCTTCTTGATCCCTTCATCCTTGTTGATCTCTCAGGGCTCTTCTCTCTTCAACTCTATCTTCATTAGCCAAGCAGCCCTCATTGTTGGAGGAGGAGGGAGATGACATGATGCTTGGCCTTGACAACCCTGGCAAAAAACAGCTCGAAACAAGAACAGGAGATTTTTGCATGATACGATGGTCAAAACCTTCGGGAGATTATATAATGAATTTTTACCGACCAAAAGAAATATCGTGCAAGAAAACGGAGTCCGGAAAGCGCACGAGGTGCCCACGAGGCAGGGGGCGCGCCCAGGGGGGTAGGGCGAGCCCTCCACCCTCGTGGAAGCCTCATGTCCTTTCTGGTGTGCTTCTTATTTTCCTATTTTATTAAATATTCCAAAACGAAGAAATATTGTCACTAGAACTGTTTTGGAGTCGGTTTACTTACCGCACCACGTACCTATTCCTTTTTGGAGTCTGAAACGTTCCGGAAAGTGTCCCTTATGTATTCCTCCGGGGTTATGGTTTCAATAATATTGGTTTCAACATTTATGGTATTACCTGAGATATAATGTTTGATTCTTTGACCGTTCACCACCTTCGGACTTGTGCCTTTGAAGTTGTTGATTTTTATGGCACCAGAACGATAGACCTCCTCGATAACGTAATGACCTTCCCATTTAGAGAGAAGTTTTCCTGCAAAAAATCTTAAATGAGAGTTGTATAGCAATACATAATCACTTGCATTGAACTCACGTGATGTAGGGTAGAGACCCTAATCGGCCGATCTTTCACGAAAGGAGCGGATCTCGGGGAAAACACGAAGAACACGAGGATGAACGGAAGGGAAACACAAGAGGAAATCACTAAACCGACACGAATAAGTCACACATGGGCTAGATCCTCGAGTACATAGAACGATACACGAATCCACGGACAACTAGGGACGATACACGGTAACTGGTTCTTCTCCGTGAGGAGGTCTTGAATCCACAAGGGGATCTTCCCTTGAAAAGGGGTCTTGAATCCAAGGTGGATCTTCTCCGAAGAGGCCGCAGTCTCTCACGAGGTGTAGATCCGATGTGGATGAGTGAAGCTCTATCTCTGAGTATGAGCTAAACCAACGCTAACCCTAGCTAGGATGAATGGGGGGGGGGGTCTATTTATAGTCTAAGTGCAAATGGGGGTGAAGTGAAGGGGTACATGGGCCTCAGGCCCGAACACTGTGCGCAGACAGGTATCGGACGTCCGCTGGGGACCGGTCGTCCGGTGTCTCAGGAGCTGCCGGACGTCCGGTGTCCTCCGGTCGTCCGCTGGTTCCACTCTGTGATGGGGGTGCCAGACGTCCGGAGGCGTCGGTCTTCCACTCACTTTGGTTCGGGTGTAGGTGCGCCGGTCGTCCGGTCCGGACCGGATGTCCGCTCGTTTGCTTCGGGTGTCGGGGCACCGGTCGTCCGGCCTGGACCGGACGTCCGCTGGCTGGGACTCGGTTGATGCTTCAGGCGCCGGATGTCCGGTCCCGGCCGGTCGTCCGGTGGCTGGGACTTTTCCGGCAGCCCTTCTTCTTCTCCGTCTTCTCATCCATCTTCCTCTTCCTCTTCTTCTTGTCCTTGCTCCTTAGCTTCTCCATTGTACCTGAGTATGCACAAAGTATCCATATGAGGTAGTAGCCATGCTTCATGTGCATCGAAGTGGAATTGTGAGAGGAGAGCTGTCACCTCGGTTTCAAGGGCTCCTGCACATGATCGAGTCATGGGTCCGGTAGGCACTTGATGAGACGATGGTAGGTCCATGGGGATGACCTTGGGATGCTCCGCATCATCTCCCCTCCCTTGGGGAAGATCCGTCCTCGGATCAAAATCTTCATCACCATGGAAGGGAGAGAGATCTTTGACGTTGAAGATGTCGTTCACGTTGTACTTGTCGCGCGGGAGGTTGATCTTGTAAGTGTTGTCGTTGTAGCGTGCAAGCACCTTGAAGGGTCCATCCACTCGTGGTCGAAGCTTGGATTTGCGTTATTGTGGGAAGCGGTCCTTGCGAAGGTGTAGCCACACTCGATCACCAATGTTGAAGACCACAGGTTGCTTGTTGAAGTTGAGCTTGGTCGCAAGGCGTTGAACTTGGCGCTCGATGGTGTTTCTTGTATCTTCATGCATCTTCTTGAGATGTGTCACACGCGCACTTGCATCCAAATTGATGCGCTCTTGGAGTGGTAGAGGAAGAATGTCCAATGGTGACAATGGGTTGAATCCGTAAACAACCTCGAAAGGCGACTTGCCGGTTGTTGAGTGTCTTGCGCGGTTGTAGGCAAACTCGACGATAGGTAGGCACTCCTCCCACTCCTTTATGTTCTTCTTGATGAGTACTCGAAGTAGAGCGGAGAGTGTGTGGTTTGTCACCTCCGTTTGGCCGTCAGTTTGAGGATGGTACGCCGTGGAGAAGAGTAGCTTGACTCCGAGCTTGGCGCATAGGGTCTTCCAAAAGTAGCTAAGGAACTTGACGTCGCGGTCCGAGACAATTGTCTTTGGCACACCATGGAGACGCAATATTTCCCTTTGGATTTCTTTGGTTTCTTCGGGTTTGACGCGGTAGGGAGCTTTGTTTGGAAGCGGTGCTCCGGGAATGAGGTCGATGCGGTGCTCAATGCCTCGTAGTGGAGGTAGTCCCGGAGGTAGCTCATCGGGGAAAACATCTTGAAATTCCTGCAAAAGAGAAGACAACACTAGAGGAAGAGTGTAAGAAGTGTTAGTTTGTGGTGCATTGTCCTTGCACACGAGGACGTAGTGTAGGACACTAGATGGGTTCTCACACACTTATCTCATCTCACGTTTGGTGGCTAATAGAACTAGGTTCTTGTTTTCGCTCATCGTGGAGGCACTCGATTTTGGCTTGTGGCGCTCACTCTCTTTTTGGTGGCTCGCTCTCTCACGATGATCTCCACGATGGGTGGCGTGCTTGTCGGCGATCACTTGACTTGGCGACATTGGACGGAGGACGTACTCCTTGCCCTTCATTTTGAAGATGTAGTGGTTCGTTAGGCCATTGTGTATGACTCCTCTATCAAATTGCCATGGCCGTACAAGGAGAAGATGACAAATGGTCATTGGAACGACGTCGCACTCCAAGGTGTCTTCGTAGGCGCCGATCTTGAAGGAGACTTGTACTCGATGCTCAACTTAGATAGTGCCGGAGTCGCTAAGCCATTGCACTTTGTATGGATGTGGATGCTTCGTCTTTGGCAATTGGAGCTTGGAGCAAAGTTCTTCACTTGTGAGATTATGACAACTTCCTCCATCGATGATGACCTTGACGAATCGTCATTGATGTCGGCCTTGGTGTGGAATATGTTGCATCTTTGGTCTTCTTCTTGGTGATGTTGGAGGGTCAAGACTTTGGAGACAACAAGTGCGAGACTTGAGTCTTCATCACAAAAGACTTGTTCTTCTTTATTGTTCACTTGGCGGTGCGTGGCGACTTGCTTGAGGGCTTCCATTGCACCTTCGCTCCTAGAGTCATAAGTGCCATTGTCATTGAAGACCATGGTTCGCTTGTTGGTGCACTTGTAGGACTTGTGGCCTCGGCCTCCGCAAGTGAAACACTCGAAGGAACTCGTCTTGACGGTCTCATCGGTCGGGGTAGATGATGATGAAGCTCTCGACTTGAAGTTTCTCATAGGAGGATGGCTTGTAGTTGACGAAGCTTTCTTGGAACTTGACTTGTCGCTGGTACTTGGTGATTCTCTAGTTGAGGTAGGAGTTGCCGAAGTCGCGGGAGCTTGATAAGAGGAGCCGTAGGTCTTGGACGAGAACTTGGCATACTTGAAATCGTCTTGCACTTGTCGTTCCGCTTTGGTGGCTTGGTGCACTAGCTCGATGAGGTTTGAGTATGGTTGGAAGTCGGCGATCTTCTTGATGGGATGGTTGAGGTCATTCAAGAAGAGTGCCATTGTTTGTTCATCGTCTTCCGTGACATTGGCTCTTATCATTGCAATCTCCATCTCCTTGTAGTATTCTTCAACGCTCTTGGTTCCTTGCTTGAGTTGTTGGAGTTTCTTGAAGAGGTCGCGGTTTTAGTAGGTAGGCACGAAGCGTGCTCTCATGATATCCTTCATTTGTGCCCAAGTAGTGATGGGTGGATCACCTCTTGCCTCGCGGCGCTCAATGACTTGTTCCCACCAAATGAGGACATAATATTGGAACTCAAGGGATGCCATCGCGATCTTCTTCTCTTCTTCATAATTGTGCAAACGGAAGATCTTGTCAACTTTCAATGCCCATGAAAGGTATTATTCGGGATCGTTGCTTCCGTTGAACTTGGGCATGGTGAACTTGAGCTTGCTGTAGCGCTGCTCTTCATTGTGTTGGGGTCGGGGATGATGACGCACATGTTCTAGATGATTGTCCAACTCGTAGTGCTCTTGACGCGGAGGGTTGTCAACCTCGTGTTTCTCTTCTCGTGGAGGATTCCCATTGTTTTCATGCTCTTGATGAACTTGATGGTCTTGGCGAGCTTGTGGAGGAACGCGTCGAGCTCGAGGGGGAACTAGATGATGCAGGCGAGCTTGAAATCGTCGTTCATGAAGTTCTTCGCGAAGTGCTTCCTCTTGTTCACGTGCTTGTCGGCCTCAGTCGGCAATGGCTCGACTCGCATCGCATAGAGCTTGTTGTGCCTCAAGTGCTTGAGCGTCACAGAATTGTTGTTCTTGATGTTGAGCCTCGGCATCTTGTGCATTTTGGTGTAGACGCACGCGTTCTTCCTCTTCATGTTGGCGTTGTTGTTATCATTCCCAAGCTAGCGCAAAGGCTTCTTCGGCTTGACGTCGTCGGCGCTCTTGAGAGTCGGTATCCCAAAGCGGATTGAGGTTTGCTTGACGGTCGGTGCACGCGGCTCGATGAAGAGTGTTCGATGTCGGTGTACTTGAGTCGGAATGGCGACTTGAACGGCTCCTTCTTGAAGTGGAAGAAGAGCGGTTGAGCAACAAAGCGCGAATCTCGTCCATCCTTGCGTCATTCTCTTGCTTGTGATCGTCGAGCTTGTGGTCGAAGTAGTCCCTTGTACGTTGCTCGGAAAGTCGCAAGTCGGCAGCAAGGTTGTCGATGCGTTCACTCATAGCTTGTTGCTCTTGATGCAAAGCACATTGTGCATCAAAGAGGTGACTCTTGGTGACGAAGGAGTTCATGTCATCGTCTTGCTCCATGAAGAGTGGGTTGGTAGAAGTACTTGGCCTATCCATCATTCCAAGACAAGTGTGAGTGGTAGAAAGAGAAGAACGAATACCAAATGTACCTTGACCGGAGTTGAAAGTGAATCGATGATCACTCCAATGTAGGACAAGGAAATAGCCCAATTGGTACGAATTCTTGTCGGTTTCTCACACCTACACAAGTAAAAGCTTATGGTGGAGCTTGGTTAGGATGGTGGCACAATTTTTAATGTGAATGTAAGCAAGATTCAATAAAGTTGGAGAAGATTCGCAAGATGCAATGTAGCAAGTAGACCAAGCATATACGGTACACGGAAACACACGCGCAAAAAGATAAGTGGGGTTGTGCAACCAAGGATGAGCCAAAATGTGGTATCCACAAAAATGCTCTTGTTGCACAACACTAGAGAGACGCTAGCACGATTGCACGATAGGCGGATACAAGAACTTGTGCACAACCTACTTAGCAAAAATGCAACGACTTCTATCCCAAATATGTTTGAGGCAAGGTGTTGCTATGATATGATCCAAGATGATCGAGTATGACAATCTTAATGTTGTATGATGCTATGGTTCTTGCTTAAAAGCTCTTTGCTTATCTTTCCTCTTTGCTTAAAAGCTTGGTTGGCTCTTTGATGTTTGAGCTCTTTTCTCATGCAATGCTTGACGAACCAAGATAGCAAGTGAGTATGCGATGACAACTTTGTGACACAAGAGATGATACCAATATAGGCAACAATGATGTATGTATGTATGCTATGGGAAGTATGATCACTAAAGTGCACAAGTCTCGTTGCCGGCAATACTCAATGGCTAGTCTAGATGGGTAAGCAACGCAAAGGAATAAGGCGATGATGGCTATCAATGTAATGGCAAGAGTGATATGTCCAATACCAAGATGAGGTTACCGGTCTTGCTTCCGGTATAGTGTCAAAATGGAGGCACGAATACCAAGTCGTAGTCGATGTGGTCGTTGTTGATGACGCGTCCGTGGCGAAGATGAGTGGCGGTGATGTCGATGTCGGATCGTACCTAGATAGCCGAAACACAAAAGGATACGGTACCGCAACTCAAATTCTCAAAACCAAAGGCGACCAAAATCGTCGGAGTAGGTAGCGGTAAGTGGTGGTGTCGATTGGAATATTGGAACGGTTTGCGGAAGTTGGAGGTGGTGTAGCGGATGATGTGGTGGAAATAGCGGTCATCCGGAAGTGGACGGATGTCCGGTTACCGGTTGTCCGGTTAGGTCGGACGTCCGGTGCTTCCTAGGTCGCCGGACGTCCGGTGAAGTGACGGTCGTCTAGTAGTTGGGGTCAACATGAAATTTCAGATCCGGGAGGAGGTTTTGGGAGGAATATGGGGAATTTGGGAGGGATTTCGAGGTGGAGATGGTGGGTGTCGGTGTCAAAACCGGCGGATCTCGGGTAGAGGGTGCCGAACTGTGCGTCTAGGCCGGATGGTAACAGGAGGCAGGGAACACGATGTTTTTACCCAGGTTCGGGCCCTCTCGATGGAGGTAATACCCTAATCCTGCTTGATTAATATTGATGATATGGGTAGTACAAGAGTAGATCTACCACGAGATCAAGGAGGCTAAACCCTAGAAGCTAGCCTATGGTATGATTGTTGTATATGGAGTTGATTCCCTACGGACTACAACCCTCCGGTTTATATAGACATCGGATAGGGTTAGGGTTACATAGAGACGGTTACAATGGTAGGAGATCTTGAATATCTGCATCGCCAAGCTTGCCTTCCACGCCAAGGAAAGTCCCATCCGGATACGGGACGGAGTCTTTAATCTTGCATCTTCGTAGTCCTGGAGTCCGGTTGAAGGTATAGTCCGGCTATCCGAACACCCCCTAATCCAGGACTCCCTTGGTAGCCCCGGAACCAGGCTTCAATGACGACGAGTCCGGCGCGCAGATTGTTCGGCATTGCAAGGCGGGTTCTTCTCCAAATCTTGTGTACCTGTAGGAATAATGTCCGATTTTTGTAATGTAGTGCTCCTCGGCTTCCACGCCCAATAATGGCCGTCTTCCACGTGTCAAACGAATGCGAAAAGCCAGGGCGTTTTTACACCCACACCCCTAGCCGTATAAACGAGCCGCCTATTTAACGGGATGGGGATTTAGGTCCAAACCACATCTTCTCCTTTCCGTGAGTTATCATCAGAGCGCTTCCAGCAAAGGTCCATTCCAACATGGCCAGCCGTCCCAGCTCCTCCTCTCGCCCTTCCAGTCCTAAACCTGGAGACTGGGAGAGGTGCTCCATCCCGCACAGCGAGCTAGTGTCGCTTCAGGCCAAGGGATTTCTCCCTCAGGCCTATATGGTCCCGGTCTGAGCCGGACTCGCCACCTATAATGGTGGAGAGCAAGCAGAGAGCACCCCCAATCCCTCTAAAGGAGAGCGGGTGTGCCTCGTCCCCTATCTAATAAGGGGACTGGGATTTCCAATTCATCCATTTCTCCGCGGGCTTCTGCAGTTCTATGGCCTCCAGCTGCACAATCTCACGCCTGCCTCCATATTGCATATTGCGGATCTCGTCGCCCTTTGCGAGCTATTCTTAGGCGTTGAGGCTCATTTCACACTGTGGAAGAGGTTATTCTTCCTGGTGCCCCGTTCTCAAGAGGGGTCTATATACCAAGTGGGCGGAGCCGAAGTATGGCGCATCGCCGGGACCGGATACCTATCCGGAACCCCAAAGAAGGCGTCCGAGGACTGACCTTCGGAATAGTTTTTCATAGATGACGTCCCGCTACCGGACCCTATCCGGGTTGGTCTCCTTGAGTTCAACAGTGCTCCATTGAAGAAGCGCTTGAGCTGGCGTCCACAGAGCTCTCAGAGAGAAAGCGACAGAGACGTCCTTTACCTGATGGGCCGGATAAGACTGCTGGCCCATTCCGGACTAACCATGATTGGAGTCATGGCCGCATGCATTATGCGGGGGGTGCAGCCGCTTCAATATAGAGGCCACCCCATGTGGGATTTCAACGGGGAGGATGACGCCACCCGTTACGGTCATAAGGGGCCGGCCTCAGCTGCCGCTCTAATAAAGATCTTATCTTCTTTGTATAAGGGAGAAAAGGAGGAATTCCTCCGCGTCAACCCGCAGGCCGGATTCAGCATGTACGATCCTCCAAGTTGGGTAAGTGAACAATTGTGCTTGCCCATTCGTTTTATACTCCCATGGTCAGATAGGTAGTCTAACGACTTCAATGCAGGAACTGTGACAGGAGGTAAAGGATATAAACAACTGCCCTCCACAGCCCGAGGACCCAGAATGGTCCCTCAATCCGGACTCCGAAGAGGATCCAGACGTATCGGTGGAGTTTATCGATGGGGTGTTCTATCAGCTAAGCAAGGACAATACCTTGGTAGCCATTACGGCGGATTACCCAGGGTTAATCCCGGCCTCCCAGGTGTCAAAAACCAGAGTCTCATTCCCTTGAGAGAGATTCCACTCTCACATATTCCGGTGTTTCAGATGACAACCGTGTTTTGCAGGGGTGATTTCCGAGGCAGGAGGCCGAACCTGCGGCGGCTAGCCAACGAGGGGCCGCAGGGCCCCGTGGGGCAAAAAGGAATGCAATCCGGACTGAGATGCCGGCGAAAAGGTATAGCACACCCTTTGTTTCCCTGGTGTTATTCTGTCAGGGCATATTAACGTTCGTGCTATCTTCAGAATGAAGAGACCTCGCCGGACTACATCCGGAGAGGTTGCCAATCGCGCCTCCACCAGCCAGGCTCCAGCGTCTGGCTAGGAAGTGGAGGCGAGCACAAGGCACGCACCGGACGCTCCTCCGACAGAGGATGCGGACAGGCTGTCTGCCACAAATTCTGAAGTGGAGAGTGCCATGAACCACAGGTGTCGCCGGACAGTTCTACGCGACACTTGTTTCTCCCAAGAGGCTTTAGATGCTTTTAATTCGGGAGATGCGTACCTCCGTGCCGCTCAAAATGGTTTAGCCAGAGCCACGGAGCAGTATGTAAAAGACATACGGGTAAGAAAATTTTGGTTAAATATATATATGCCAGTAGCCCCCGAGACTTGAAGAAGTTAGAGCAACTGATTTAAGGATCATTTAATATGCAGGTTCTTACAGAGAAGAATACCATACTGTCCCAGGAGCTGGAAAAGTGCAAGGCCCAACTAGAGGCTGCACTAGCCGCAGCAGCGGAGCCCAAAGAGACCCCCTCAGTTAAGATACACTTCGAAATATTAGTATTGTGCGGTGTGTGTGCAAATCTGACAAATCATATTGCAGATGGCGCCGGACTCGATCCGGACAAGCAACAACTCTTACGCCGGCTAAAGGCCGGTGAGAGTATGTTGACAAAGGTGAGGCGAGAGAAGAATGATCTTCAGGATGCCAACACCAAGCTGGACGTCGAACTTAAAGATGTTCATGGCCAGCTGTCGGACTCCATGAAGGAGAATCAGCGGCTTCGACGCGGCATTTTTAGTAAGTGCATGAACGAACTTTGAAAAAAGAGTTCGGCGAGGAAGTCGACTAACAGAGTAATGTCTGTAGGTATGCTCACAGGCCGTCCCACAGAGGAGATGCCCGGTTCTACGGGTGACCTTCTTCCCAAACTCTTGCAACCGCACGAGCGAATTCGGCAGGCGATGCGGAGTATTGCTCAAGCCTTATGGCCTACCCACTCCGTGCCCGAAGGCCTTGGAGAGCTTGCGGAGAAGCTGAAGGGAGCTCGGCGGCACTTCCGGTTGTGGAAGATATCGGCCTACCGACAAGGTGCTAGGGAGGCCTGGGCCATGGTGAAGACCCGTTTTATGAAGTCTGACCCAAACCACATGGCCGAGGTTGGACCAGTGGGGCCTGACGGAAAGGAGATCCCTGTAAGCTTAGTATATGGCCAAGTAGAGTTGGCCGCAAAGTATTCCCAGCAGGACTGTAAATTGGACAGCCTGTTACATGGTATAGAAGAGGAATACAATCAGTCAGAATGACTGTGTAATTTTGAATTGACATGTGTAATGCCTTTTAGCCAGATTGTAGATCGTTTGTCGTTGCCGACCTTTTCGCTTCAACCTCGGGACCTGACGATCCGGAGTGTGTCCGAATACCCTAGCGGTTATATAAGAACCGGGGTATGCGTGGAGACCAGGCGTAGGGGTCATCAGTGCTTTATCAGACAAGTGCCGAACTAGTTATGTTATGTTACATGGTTAGTAAGAAACATCTTCCAGAGAGAATAGTTCCATTAAGGGTTCCTTTTGCTGGGAGGCATGCCCTAAGGTGCATGTCCGGACTGCATGAAGAGACGCAGAAAAAAAGCATCTGGGGGCGCATAAAATGAGTAAAAAGATCATCTTTTATTTCACTGACTGAATATTCCCTTAAGAACGCTAGCTTTCAGCTTCACCCAGTCTGAGGTACACATCCGGCTGACCCGGCAGTAACAATCGCAGAGGTGCTCCCTTTACCGCCTAGCCGAACAATCGGGAACGTAGGGGTAAGCACAGGAGCCAGGCAACCCATCTTGGCCAAAACTTAAGTCATATTGATGCATATAATGGTGAAAAAAGGGTACATGTGGAAGTTTGACGCATGTGTTGGGCGTGAAGCCCGTATAAATAAGCTTTTGTTAAAGAAGCCCCCAGGTTTAATGAGCGCGAGTGGCGCGTCACTAGGTCAGCCTTTAAGGGCTATAAAATAAAAAGGGGAAGGATAGAAATGTAAGACAGAAAAATGCAAAAAATGGACAAAGGAAGGAGACGAACACAGAGTCTGGCGCTAGGCATAGAATCTTCGGAGACGGGTGGCGTTCCACGGGTTCGGCTCGAGTCGGTTATCTGACGCATCTCGCAGGCGGTACGCCCCACCAGTCAGGACTTGGTCGATTATGAATGGACCTTCCCACTTGGGCTTGAGTTTGTCCTTTTTCTTATCCGGTAGGCGTAGAACTAGTTCGCCAACATTGTAATTTTTGGCCCGTAGTTCTCTGCTTTGATATCTTCGGGCCTGCTGTTGATAAAATGCGGAACGGGCTTTTGCCACGTCACGTTCCTCCTCCAAGGTGTCCAAGTTGTCCTGCCGATCGAGCTCGGCTTCTCTTTCTTCGTACATGTGCACTCTAGGTGAGTCATGAATTATGTCACAGGGCAGAACTGCCTCTGCGCCGTATATCATAAAAAAATGGTGTGTATCCGGTGGTGCAATTTGGCGTGGTCCACAGCCCCCATAGCATGGAGTCAAGCTCCTCTACCCAGTGCGTGTTAGATTCCTTGAGGAACCGCACCAGTCAGGGTTTAATGCCGCTCATGTTAAGACCATTTGCACATTCGACCTAACCGTTGGTTTGTGGGTGATAGACGGAAGCATAATCGAGCTTGGTGCCCATGTTTTTGCACCAGAGTTTTACCTCCTCGGCGGTAAAGTTCGTACCGTTATCGGTTATGATGCTGTGGGGGACGCCATAACAGTGTACAACCCCGGATATGAAGTCTATCACAGGTCCGGATTCGACCGTTTTAACAGGCTTGGCTTCTATCCATTTGGTGAATTTATCCACCATGACCAGTAAGTATTTTTTCCTATCGGTCCCACCTTTAAGGGGTCCGACCATGTCAAGCCCCCAGACCGCAAAAGGCCAGGTGATGGGTATAGTTTGGAGTGCGGTGGGTGGCATATGGCTTTGGTTGGCAAAAAGTTGGCAACCAGCGCATCGTTGGACTAGGTCCTGAGCGTCTGCCCGGGCCGTCGGCCAATAAAATCCTGTACGGAAAGCCTTGCTAACAAGGGACCGAGCAGCGGCGTGGTGACCACCGAGTCCGGCAAGAATTTCAGCCAGAAGGTTCCGCCCTTCCTCTTCGGAGATGCACCTTTGAAGGACTCCGGTAGTGCTTTTCTTATAAAGCTCTCCCGCATGGACTCTATAGGCTTTAGATCGCCGCACTATGCAGCGGGCCTCGTTTTGGTCCTTCGGGAGTTCCTGCCTAGTAAGGTAGGCTAGGAATGGTTCTGTCCGTGGGGCGATAACTGCTATTATTACGTGGGCTGAAGGTGTAATTTCATTGGCAGAGCCTCCAATTGTGTCAGATTGTTCGGCGTCGAGTGGTGTGGCTGGGTCCGGGCTGTTATTTGCGGGTTCCCCCTTTCATGCTACGGATGGCTTGAACAATCTTTCCAAAAAGATGTTGTTGAATCGGAAACCTCACCCCATCCAAGGTTCGGAGGCCGAAGAGTTTCCGAACTCTGAATTTCGGATTCTTGGATGTTGTCCAGTGACTCTGGCCCGTTGCCTGATCCTAAGCTCAGGTCTTGAGTTACATCTCCCCCTCCGCGGGTATCCGGCTTGGAGGGGTCGAGAATTCGGACGTAGCTAGTCCTTAAAATAGATGAAGGGTCGCCGCGCTGCGTCTCTACCACGGCAACGTGGTGGGTGACTTGGGGAGAGTTAATTTCTCTTAGATCGGGTTTAAGCCCAACCTGGTCGTAATCCGTAGCAACCCCCAGGGCGGCGATGCAATCCAAGAGCTCGTTTACGGAAGAGAGCTCCATTGGATCTAGCTGCTCGACAAGCTCCGAGCTGACGTGTAGTTTGCTTTTGATGACCCGAGAGGTCACCGTCGGCGCAACAGCCGAACAGGCGGTCATGAGGAAACCACCTAGCCGGAGGGTTTGGCCGATAGCCAAGGCTCCATTAGCAACGGCGCCATCTTTAAAGACGGGAGGAGGCATCCTTCCTGATTGTGATGGCATAGAGGAACTCTCAATGGAAGCACCAATTTCGGTGTCAAAACCGGCGGATCTCGGGTAGGGGGTCCCGAACTGTGCGTCTAGGCCGGATGGTAACAGGAGGCAGGGAACACGATGTTTTTACCCAGGTTCGGGCCCTCTCGATGGAGATAATACCCTACTCCTGCTTGATTAATATTGATGATATGGGTAGTACAAGAGTAGATCTACCACGAGATCAAGGAGGCTAAACCCTAGAAGCTAGCCTATGGTATGATTGTTGTATATGGAGTTGATTCCCTACGGACTACAACCCTTCGGTTTATATAGACATCGGATAGGGTTAGGGTTACATAGAGTCGGTTACAATGGTAGGAGATCTTGAATATCCGCATCGCCAAGCTTGCCTTCCACGCCAAGGAAAGTCCCATCTGGACACGGGACGGAGTCTTCAATCTTGAATCTTCATAGTCCTGGAGTCCCGTTGAAGGTATAGTCCGGCTATCCGAACACCCCCTAATCCAGCACTCCCTCAGTGGGGGACGGCCAGATCTACTTGCAACACAACAAATTCACGGATCAAAACCAACAAAACATCATCAAAACTCACAAAGCACAAGAAATTTTTTTGGGGCTATTTTTGTGGGGATTTTCGGATTAGGACGAAAAACAACAAAATTAAGCTAGAAAACGAAGAGGGGGGATCCGAAATCGTGATAAACCTTGCTCTAGATACCAAGATGATGTATGGTAGAGACCCTAATTGGCCGATCTTTCATGAAAGGAGCGGATCCCGGGGAAAACACGAAGAGCACGAGGATGAATGGAAGGGAAACACAAGAGGAAATCACTAAACTGACACGAATAAGTCACACATGGGCTAGATCCTCGAGTACATAGAACGATACACGAATCCACAGACCACTAGGGACGATACACGGTAACCGGTTCTTCTCCGTGAGGAGGTCTTGAATCCACAAGGGGATCTTCCCTTGAAAAGGGGTCTTGAATCCAAGGTGGATCTTCTCCGAAGAGGCCGCGGTCTCTCACGAGGAGTAGATCTGATGTGGATGAGCGAAGCTCTATCTCTGTGTATGAGCTAAACCAACGCTAACCCTAGCTAGGATGAATGGGGGGGGGGTCTATTTATAGTCTAAGTGCAAATGTGGGCGAAGTGAAGGGGTACATGGGCCTCGGGCCCGAGCACTGTGCGCAGACAGGTACCGGACGTCCGCTGGGGACCAGTCGTCCGGTGTCTTAGCAGCTGCTGGACGTCCGGTGTCCTCCGGTCATCCGTTGGTTCCGCTCTGTGATGGGGGTGCCGGACGTCCGGAGGCGTCGGTCTTCCGCTGACTTTGGTTCGGGTGCAGGTGCACCGGTCGTCCGGTCCGGACCAGACGTGCGCTCGTTTGCTTCGGGTGTCGGGGCACTGGTCATCCGGCTTGGACCGGACGTTCGCTGGCTGGGACTCGGCTGATGCTTCAGGCGCCGGACGTCCGGTCCCGGCCGGTCGTCCGGTGGTTGGGACTTTGTCACATCCCTAGCTTCTGGTGTTGCCTAGTTTTTGCATCTTGCTTGCATCATGTTTAAATTTCTGAAACTTGAATTGAGGATTGTTCAAACCTCAGAAATCTGATTAAAAGAAGGGCAAGCACCCTTTAAATTGCATTCTATGAATCCAAAATGCCCTAAAAATAGTTTTGTGAATTTTGGCAAGAGTTATATATCAAACCAAAATTCTGGAACATATTTAAAGAATTATTTGGTCTCTGAATTTAAATAAATAATCTATTTGAATTTGGGGATATATTCATAATATATAATGAATATATTCTCAAATGCTTTGAAATGTTTTATGTACTTTTGGAATAGTCCAGAGAGGTAACATAAAATATCTCAGAATGTTTTGGGACTGTTTGAAATTATTTTGAATTTGAAAACAGTGGCAAAATAAAATGAAAAGTGAAAAGAACAGACAAATTAAAAAAAGAACCGAACTCACCTGGTCCACTTACCTGGTGGCCAACAGGACCGGCCCAGCTAGGCCCAGCCCACTTACCTCCTCGCTCGTCGTCTTCCTCTGCCAGTAGGCAGAGGCGAAGACGCACGCGCGCGCTGGGAGGCCTCCACCTCCTGCTTCACGCGGGCAGCGTCCCCGCGAGTCCAGCTGCTCGCCTGGAGACGCCCGGCACCCCCTGCACCTCTTCCCTCTCCCCCTGGACCTCTTCCCCTCCTCTGCTTTCTCCACACAGCACCACCGAACACACCCGCCGCCACGGCCACCGGGCACCCCTCACCCCTCCGCCGAGTCCAGATGATCTGCCTGGACCTCCTCGTCCTCCCAATCGAGCTACTAGACGCCAAGAGGCCCTGCTTCATCGTCATCGCGGTCATCTTCAACCTCGGGCACCCGAGCCCCTCGCCATCGATTCGCTGCACTCCGGCCGCCCTCGAGCCCACTGACCCTCCAAACGGACTCACGGTGAGCCCCCGAGTCGTCTCCCCCTTCTCCCCTGGTTGCTTTCGACCTCTAGGACATAGCCCCGTCTTGGCCGAAGCTTCTCGCCGCCGCGTTCGTCGCTGCCGTCACTAGAGCTTGCGCCCGACGTTTCTGAGCGCGTCGGCGTGCTCCCCGTGCTCTATAGCTGTTGCCTAGCCGCTTAGCTCGCCCGCTTGTGAGCCGCAACCCTGTGCCCGAACAAAGCCGTGCTCCGGCCGCTGCCTTGCTCGACGCCGGCGCCATTCCCGGTCACCCCAGCAACTCCCACCACCACCAATTGATGCGCGCTGCCCCCAGCTAGCCGTAGGTCCAAACGGCGGTCGATTCCATGGACTACAGCAAAATCCCAACTCTCTCCGCCGCGGTTTGTGTCACCGGCGGCTAAACGCCGGCAGCTGACGTGGCCTTCATTAGCGGTTAAACACCCCATTAACCAACCCCCCTACGCCACTGACACCTGGGCCCTGCTGCCTAACTAACCCTGGTTTAAACCCTGTTTAGATTAAACTAACCCACGGGCCCCACAGGTCAGCTTGACCTGGCCACGTCACCGTTGACCGGACCCACCTGTCCGTGACACTAAGTGTCTCAGGGTCACTGACCAGTGGGTCCCACTGGTCAGGTTTGACCTAGACCATGCCTTGTTGACCTGCTGACATCATGATGATGTCAGGCTGACGCAGTAATCCTTTTCTGGAATTCAAATAAATCTTAAATGATTTGTTTAATTCAGAAAATATCCAAAACTTTGAAAAATCATAGAAATTAATCTATAGCTCCAAATGAAATAATTTATATATGAAAAATTATCAGAAAAATTCAAGGAATCCATCTGTACCATTTCCATGCATGTTTGAGCAAGTTAACCTCACTATTTAGGATGAAACATAATTAGGGCAAATTTCATAATAGGTTTGGAGTTGGAATTTGATATAGTTTTGAATTCCACTTCAATTAAAATGACTTTCTGTTGCATTAGCCCAAAACACATTCATATTGCCATGTCATATTATGCATCATATTGTTGCATATCGTCATGGGTTGATTGTGCTCTTTCTCAGTTGCCGGTGTTTGTCCCCCCTCAGTAGACGTTGATCCAGCGATGAATTCGATGACACCGATGAAGAGCTATACTATCTTCAGAAGTGCCAGGCAAGCAAAACCCCCTTGTTCATTCCAATACAATCCCACTCTCTCGCTCCTGCTCTCTTTTACTGCATTAGGACAACAACGACTAAACCGTTACATGCTGCGGTAGCTGAACCCCTTTCCTCTGCATGACCTGCCATTGCAACAGTAAATAGATGAAACCCACTAGCATGAGTAGGAGTTGTTTGAGCCCTGATGTCCCTACTCATTCATGCCTGTTTGTCATGCTTACTACTGCTTAGAGTTGAGTTAGCTCTGATTCATGGGGGATGAATTGGAATGGTGATGAACATGTCCTACTGCGTGTGAGCTAAGTATGTGAACACGATTTGGTAAAGGTAGCGCTGAGAGGCCATGTAGGAGTACATGGTGGGTTGTCTCATTGCAGCCGTCCTCAGGAACTGAGTTCTGTGTTTGTGATCCATGAACAGTTACTACCACACATTGGGCTCCGGGCGCTCCAAGCTCTCTCGACTTATTAATCAACTCGATCTCTGTCCAGGAGTTGCAATTAGTTTTTGGTGTTTGTAGGTAGTGTTAGTAGTCTACCAAGTGGCACCCGGTACAGGTGGGCTTGGGATAGACTAGGCACAGTGGCACGGTATACCAAGTGGCACCCGGATGGTGGGCTTGGGAACCCTGCACACATCGTTTGGGGCCGTGAGCGACAACTTGGCCAGATCTCCTTGCAGATGGAACCTGAATAGGCGATAAACCTGGACTAGACACTTGTTGGTTAGTCAGGTCATGGCCGACACCCTCGCCTGGCTTCCGCTTGAAGGTTGCCGAGGTACATGATGTGTACAGGGCGGTAAGTGGCGAGAGCGTGTGTGAAGAAGTACACCCCTGCAGGGTTATCATCATATATACAAATAGCCGGATTCCTTGGATATGGAAACTTGGACCCCTTGCATAGTTCATAGACAAGTGAAAGTGGATACTCCAAAACTCGCAAGATAAGCGTGAGTGCTATGGATGGCGTTCTCGCAGGAAGACGAGAGTGGATCCATAGTGGTGTATTGGTATGGTGAATTTGTGGACTCGTGTGCGCCACCTCAAAAGAGTTACTTGCAGTCGTAGTTCAGGTTAGCCACTGAGTCAAAGCTGGCTTGCTGCAGTTAAACTCCACCACCCCCTTTGTTGATACCGATGCGTATGTAGTTAGTTCTGACGTAAGTCTTGCTGGGTACATTTGTACTCACGTTTGCTTAATTTATATTTTGTAGAGAGACTTCAATCTTGCTAGTAGTTCCACATGGACTTCAACGTTTAGCTTGTTACCTCAGCTACGATCTTGTACCCTTGGGAGGGTCTTGTAGATAGTCAGGCTTCTGAGCCTTCTTCATTTGTAGTTGTCTGTACTCAGACAAGTTAAGCTTCCGCATGTGCTTGTTGCTTGTATGCTCTGTATGTTGGGTCATGAGACCCATGTTTGTAATATGTTGCTCCTCGGAGCCTAATGAATAAATACTCTGAGTCATAGAGTCTTGTTGTGATGCCATGTTGTATTGCACATATTGAGCATATTGTGTGTATGATTGAAATGCTTGGTATGTGTGGGATCCGACAACCTAGTTGTTTATCCTTGGTAGCCTCTCTTATGGGGAAATGTAGTCTTGTGCTTCCATGAGCCATAGTAGTCCGCTACAGCCCGGTTCACCGGAGTCCTGCTAGCCCAGCACTACTGCTCTGGAACACTTGACTGGCCGGCATGTGATTCACTTCGTTCCTGTGTCTGTCCCTTCGGGGAAATGTCACACGGTGACATCCGGAGTCCTTCCTAGCCTGCTACAGCCCGGGTTCCCGGAGTCCTGTTAGCCCACTGCTACAGCCCGGATTCACATGCTGCTGACTGACATGCTTGATGTTGATTCATGTATGCCTGTTCCCGTAAGTTAGTGCCACTTTGGGTTCACGACTAGTCATGTTGGCCCGGGTTCTCTGTCATATGGATGCTAGCGACACTATCATATACGTGAGCCAAAAGGCGCAAACGGTCCCGGGCCATGGTAAGGCGACACCCATGGGAATACTGTGCGTGAGGCCGCAAAGTGATATGAGGTGTTACAGGCTAGATCGATGTGACTTGGAATCGGGGTCCTGACAGCTTTGGTATTAGAGCCTGACTGCCTGTAGGATTATCAAGCCAAGCTAGTTGAAGTCGAGTCTAGAAATGCTTTAGTTATGTAAGGGAATTGATTGTGGAAGGGAACGTAAGGCTCTTTTTACTCCTTATCCTCATGACCTTCTGATCTGAGCCATCTTATCTTTTCTACGGGTGTCGGTGTCAAAACAGGCAGATCTCGGGTGGGGGGTCCCGAACTGTGCGTCTAGGCCGGATGGTAACAGGAGGCAGGGAACACTTTGTTTTACCCAGGTTCGGGCCCTCTCGATGGAGATAAAACCCTACTCCTGCTTGATTAATATTGATGATATGGGTAGTACAAGAGTAGATCTACCACGAGATCAAGGAGGCTAAACCCTAGAAGCTAGCCTATGGTATGATTGTTGTGTATTGTAGGATCTAGAAGACGGAGTGTCTAGAGGGGGGGGGGGTGAATAGACACTTAATGCTAAAGTTGCACTTTTTAAGCTTTTTCGGTTTAAGTGGAGTTCGAGCACAATTTTAACATACACAATACATATCAAGCAAGCATACAAAGAGTATATAGGCAGCGGAAAGTAAAGCATGCAACTTGCAAGATTGTAAAGGGAGGGGTTTGGAGGATTCAAACGCGATTGGAGACACGGATGTTTTTCCCGTGGTTCGGATAGGTGGTGCTATCCTACATCCACGTTGATGGAGACTTCAACCCACGAAGGGTAACGGTTGCGCGAGTCCACGGAGGGCTCCACCCACGAAGGGTCCACGAAGAAGCAACCTTGTCTATTCCACCATGGCCATCGCCCACGAAGGACTTGCCTCACTAGCGGTAGATCTTCACGAAGTAGGCGATCTCCTTGCCCTTACAAACTCCTTGGTTCAACTCCACAATCTTGTCGGAGGCTCCCAAGTGACACCTAGCCAATCTAGGAGACACCACTCTCCAAGAAGTAACAAATGGTGTGTTGATGATGAACTCGTTCCTCTTGTGCTTCAAATGATAGTCTCCCCAACACTCAACTCTCTCTCTCATAGGATTTGGATCTGGTGGAAAGAAGATGTGAGTGGAAAGCAACTTGGGGAAGGCTAGAGATCAAGATTCATATGGTAGGAATGGAATATCTTGGTCTCAACACATGAGTAGGTGGTTTTTTCTCAGAACATATGAGTAGGAATGGAGTGTGTGTTCTGATTGCTCTCTCTTTGAATGAAGAGGTGGTGGAGGGGTATATATAGCCTCCACACAAAATCCAACCGTTACACACAATCTACCAATCTCGGTGGGACCGAATCAGAAAACTTGGTCTGACCGAAATGGTAAACCTAGTGACCGCTAGGAATCTCGATGGGACTGAGATGCAACTCGGTAGGACCGATTCGGTTAGGGTTTGGGCATAACGTAATCTCGGTGAGACCGATCGCACAAACTCGGTGAGACCAAGTTCGGCAATTAGCTAACCAGAGAGTTGGTCAGGCAAACTCGGTGGGACCGACTTGCTCTTTCAGTGAGACCGAAAAGTTACAAGAAGGAAACATAGAGTTTACCTTGCATTCTCGGTGGGACCGATTGCATATCTCGGTGGGACCGAAGATATTGCAACAGGTAACAGAGAGTTTGCACGCCCATCTCGGTGAGACCGAGAACCTTATCGGTAGGACCGAATTGCTAGGGTTTGGCAGTGGCAAATGACAAGTGAAACTCGGTGGTGCCGGATTGACAGAATCGGTATGACCGAGTTTGGCTTAGGGTTTAGGTCATTTGTGGATATGGGAAAGTAGCTGAGGATTTTGGAGCATATCATTAAGCACATAAAGCAAGAGGCTCATTAAGCAACACCTCATCCCTCCTTGATAGTATTGGCTTTTCCTAAAGACTCAATGTGATCTTGGATCACTAAAATATATAAAATGAAGAGTCTTGAGCTTGAAGCTTTAGCCAATCCTTTGTCCTTAGCATCTTGAAGAGGTTCCCACAACCTTTAGTCCATGCCACTCCATTGTTGAACTTATCCTAAATATACTAGGTAAGGGTATTAGTCCAACAAGAGATATGTTGTCATCAATTACCAAAACCACCTAGGGAGCACTTGTGCTTTGATGTATGGAGTTGATTCTGTCCTATGGACTACAACCTTCCGGTTTATATAGACACCGGATAGGGTTAGGGTTACACAGAGTCGGTTACAATGGTAGGAGATCTTGAATATCGCATCGCCAAGCTTGCCTTCCACGCCAAGGAAAGTCCCATCCGGACACGGGACGAAGTCTTCAATCTTGTACCTTCATAGTCCAGGAGTCCGGCTGAAGGTATAGTCCGGCTACCCGAACACCCCATAATCCAGGACTCCCTCAGTAGCCCCTGAACCAGGCTTCAATGACGACGAGTCCGGCGCGCAAATTGTCTTCGGCATTGCAAGGCGGGTTCCTCCTCCCAGTCCTTCATAGAAGATTGTAAACACCAAGAGTAGTGTCCGGCTCTGCAAAATAAGTTTCCACATATTGCCATAGAGAGAATAATATTAACACAAATCAAATCTGCTGACGTATTCTGCAGTGCGCCATCACACTACAGCCAAGTCTTTTACTCAAATCATTTTTACTGTTCCACCTTAGCATGTTTTGCGAGGCGGTTTCCTTGGAACGTCTTGTCAAAGCAGAGATCGTGTACCCTTTTTACGGGATTCTCATTAATACGGACATGGGTAACCCAATCGCACCATTTGTCACGGCGCTCGGGAGGCAAGCAAGTTTTACTAGGCAGGTGGGGACGCATAACCGCATCCGCCTATATAAGGGGATAAGGATCCACCCTTTTTACCTACGCCTTCTTCCTCCCTTGCCTACCCATCTCTCGCGCACCCGAGCTCCAGCGCCCAAGCCCGCACTTCCCACCTCAACCTTCTCCATTAATGTCTGGAGCGGGAGGCAAATGGATGGTCTCCTCCGTTATGGAGGGCAAAATCAAGAAGCTAAGGAACGCCGGGTATCTGTCCGAGGACATCACGTACCGGCTTCCCGAGGAGGGGCAGCTTATGCCCACCCCAAGGCCCCATGAGAGGGTGGTATTTCTCCTCCACTTCCTCCGCGGACTGGGTTTTCCACTCCACCCATTTGTCCGGGGGCTCATGTTCTACTACGGCCTGGATTTCCACGATCTGGCTCCGAACTTCATCCTCAATATCTCGGCGTTTATCGTCATGTGCGAGGCTTTTCTCCGGGTGCGCCCCCATTTCGGCCTCTGGCTCAAGACTTTCAACGTCAAGCCCAAGGTGGCGAGCGGCAGCCAGGCGGAGTGCGGAGGCGCCATGGCGGGCAAGATGGCCAACGCCCTATGGTTCGTGGGCTCTTTCGTGGAGACCCTAAAGGCATGGCAATCCGGGTGGTTTTACATCACCGAGCCACGCGATCCGGAATGGACCGCGGCCCCCGAGTTCCGATCTGGACCCCCCACGCGGCTTGTGTCCTGGAAAGAGACGGGCCTGTCGTGGGGTGACGAAAAAGAGGTGACCGTATTGCAAACATGCATCCAGTCCTTGGTGAACAAGCCAGTCCGGCTAGTTAATATAATCCAGGTTATGCTCGTCCGCCGGATCCTCCCGTGCCAACAACGGGATTTCAATCTGTGGGAGTTCGACCCGGCGCAGCATCAAACCCTCAGCTGGCTCTTCGACACAACGTACGAGGGTGCCTGGAAGATGCTATTCAAGGGTGCCGAGGCTCCCGCATCCGCCTCCGAGGACCGCGGATACAACTCGCAGCGTCACGCTAGCAAGGTATGCCATCTACACCTTTTACAGGATGTTAACCTTTTTTCATAGTTTGACTCTATGCGGGATCTAAACTCCCTTACCTTTGACAAGCTTGGTGGGCGATAGCTGAACCAATTAACTGTCCGGCTCCGTTGCCCGAAGACCCAGCCCCAGCTCTACTAGTGAAGCTGCTGGCTCCGGCACCTTATGTGGTGCCGGAAAAGAAGGCCAAGAAGAAGAAGACCACGGGGACTCGAAAGAGTACCCGTAATGTGGTGCCGTCGGACTCGTCATCCGACGAGTCCGAGATGCCCTCTTCCCGTGAAAACAAGGAGAAGGGAGAAGAAACCTCTCCCCCTCCAGCGGCGGGAGGAAAGAAAAGGAAGGCCGCCCCAGTGGGGGGGCGAAGGGTCCAAGAAGAGGAAAACCCCTCCGCCGGACTACGCCCCCGACGCCAACGAGGGCGAAGAGGAGTGGCCGGACAGGGCCAGGCGTTCGGCAAAATCGTAAGTGTTCAGGTACTAGAGTAACTCATGATATTCCTTTTGTTGCACAGCTTCCCCTAATGTCGAATATAATCATGCAGCCCGCTCCGGGCCGCACTCAACGAGTCGTTGAGCGGCTCCCTGGATTCATCGGACGTGAACTCTGTTCCGCCCGCTGTCTCCCCCCGCACTGCGGGTGACGCCAAAGTGGCGTCGCAACGAGCTCCGGGGAAGGAGGAGGTGGTCCTGGAGGAGCCGCAAGGCGACCTCCCGGACCCCAGGAGTGAAGGGGACAAGACCCCCCAGGGCTCCAAGTCTGGCTTTAAGCCGGACACCGTGCCGGAATCTTCAACAATTCCGGACCGCGGCAGGCAAACTCCTTCCAAGAGGAGCAAGCCTTCTGAGCCGGCAGCCTCCGTCCAACCGGAGGCGCCGAACAATCTGCTGGAGGTGCTTGAAAGCGCCTCCATCGACGAGGAGCACCGTACTATTATGAGTACGGTGATCCAGAAGGTTCAGTCCGCCAAGAGCGGGCTGAGTGAAGCTTGCGCTAGCCTCCTAACAGGCTTCGAGGTAAGTAAAAATATGTAAAAATATTACCGCATAGACAGTAGCCCCTGATGCTCTGTTTGGCGTTCGGAAAGAAAAGCCGAATAGAGGATCTATTAAATTTCGCAGGAGTCTAATAATGAAGAGTCAATATGCGTATGCAGGCTTCACTGCTAGCCACCGCCGCACTGACTGCGGAGGTGGATGCCCTGAAACAGGGACTCGAGCGGTCCGAGCAAGAGCTCGGCCTTGCCAAGCAGCAGCTCGAGGAGAAAGAAGGTAAGAAATACCTTATAAAAAGTGCCTATAGAGAGGCGTGATTGCAAAAAATAACAGGATTGTACTGCTTATTGTAGGGTCCATGACTGAGGTGGCGACCCTCAAGCAGGCGCTGTCCGAGGCCGAAAAGATAATGGCCGTGGAGCGCATCGAGCGAGAGAAACTTGGGGCTCAGGTCGGCGAGGTGCAGCAAGAGCTTCAGGCTCTCATGAAAAAACATGAGAGTTTGGAGCTTGAGTCGAAGACCCAAGCGTCCGAGCTCGCGACGGCCCTTGAGACTGCCAAGTCTGCCAAGGCCGAAGCCCAAAAGGCCCTCTGAGAGTTGGAGGATATGAAAAAGATAGCAGCGGGTAAGGCATTCTTTATGCAAAGCAGAAATATAAAAGTAAACTACTTGTTACTTACCCGAATCCGGAGTTCTCCAGGGGCATTCGCAGATCTTCCCCGCAGCATATCCGATGCCGCCGCATTCTACCGAGATGAAGAGGGCAGCTCGACAGAGAAGGTGTTCTGGTCTCAGTATGCTGAGGCCGGACACCTTGTTCCCTTGAGTGACCAGCTGAAACAGCTGGTCGAACTCCACAAGGCGGCCGAACAGGCCATGAAGGGCTTCATAGTTCGGCTGTGGCCCGGAGAGGCCCTGCCTGGGAGCTACTTCGGGCTGGTGCGGCGGCTGGTGGAGGCCTGTCCAAGGCTCGAGGTCATCAAGCGCTCCATCTGCATCGAAGGTGCCCGTAGGGCCCTTGCCCGTGTAAAGGTGCACTGGGGTAAGCTGGACGGTGAGAAGCTTGTGACGGACGAGCCGCCGCCGGGGAAGGAGCATCGCAAGCCGGAGAACTACTATAAGGATGTTCTTGTGGGTGCCCGCCTTGTGGCGGATGAGTGCACCAAGGATGTAATTTTTGAATGAATTCGCTCGTGTTTATCCTATGCGCTGAAAACTTGTTCATATGCGCTAAGAAATGCTTATTGAATTTAAAATATTATTTTCTGTGCGTCCGTTTATCAAAAATTGAGAGATGGCCAGTCGTCGGCTTCTGCTCCCATGCCACTAGTGTTGGGGTGTTCGGTGATAAACATGGGCGCTCTTTTTCCCATGGTTGGGTCCTTCGAGGGAGGCGCTCAGCACGACAAACGAGGCAATCGGACTATAATGCTTGAACACTCTCACTTAGCCATAGAACTTTATAATTCTAAATTTCGACGAAGCCCCTAGTTCGGAAGACCGAGTTTGGGGCGCTATCCACGCCTTGGCTGGGGTTATCCAGCTCCTCGCTCGAAGCGGCATAAGCCTTTAGGGACTCGAAAAACCTCTCGAACAGCGACCGGTCTCTCGCCTCATCATGACAGTCAGTTTTAGCTTTCTCCACTGAGGTGCTTAACCCAGCTCAACCGGGGCACAATTGCAGTGGTTCTCCTAGTGCTACCTTAGCCGATATAGCGGAACGTAAGGCACCAAAACATAGGAGCCGGGTAAACCCAATTATTGACCCAAATCATGATTCGGAGCCAATGCATATAGTGCTATAAGTTCGGGGTGCCGCACTTGTGAAAGTGTACGGACTTCTCACACCATATTAAAGGGTACTGAAGCCCCTGGCGTACTTGTCGTACCACAATGTACGGGTGCAACATGTCATTAATGAACATATATATATGAAAAGAGTAATGCAAAAAATAGACAAAAAGCTAAGCATTGTTTATGGAGAGGCTATTTATCAAAGCCGAACGATACAAATGGTGCGGTAAGCAAAAGATATTGGACTATTCAGTATGTCCTGACCAGGGGCAGGCCGCGGAATTATATATAAAATAGGTATACCGCTTGTAACAGAGACCACCTGGGAGTTCCATAATGCGGCATGGCTTGTCTGCCTCCCTGGATCTTGCATCGTTTGTGCGGCAATCGAATTGCCGAACAGGTCGTCCGAAGTATGGAGTCCTGAAAGTAAGAAAAAAATTAAAAATTAAAAAAAGAATCCGGCAGCCCCTGGTACATTTTAAGCCATATTTTGGGCGTGCCGTTATTGTGCCCCTTCCCCTGTGCCCATGGTATTTCAAGGGCATAGTTATGTATGCGAGGTACTGGTTTCCCTAGGTCGCGAAAGCTGGGGTTGGGGCCGCATTGCTACGCTTGCTCAGAGTGTGCTAGGCGGTCCTGTTGTAGGTTACTCCGGGCGCGCTTGGCAGTGTCTGGCTTTTTAATGGCCGGACTGGAGAATTGCCTAAGAAGGCTACTTTGTACCTCCGCTGCGAGAGCCGCCGTATGCTCCTCCGTACGGAGGGAGCGTTCGGTGTTTCCGTTGACCGTGATTACTCCTCGAGGGCCTAGCATCTTGAGTTTGAGATATGCGTAGTGCAGCACTGCATTGAATTTTGCGAATGCGGTTTGTCCGAGCAGGGCGTGATAGCCACTGCGAAACGAGACTATATCGAAGATTAACTCTTCGCTTCGGAAATTATCCGGGGATCCTAAGACCACGCCAAGTGTTACTAGGCCTGTACAGTTGGCTTCTACACCTGGTATGACGCCTTTAAAGGTCGTTCTTGTGGGTTTGATCCTTGAGGGATCTATGCCCATTTTCCGCACTGTGTCCTGATAAAGCAGGTTCAGGCTACTACCGCCGTCCATGAGGACTCTTGTGAGGTGAAATCCATCGATGATTGGGTAAAGAACCAATGCGGCGAAGCCGCCATGACAGATGCTAGTGGGATGGTCCCTTCGATCAAAAGTGATCGGGCAGGAGGACCATGGGTTGAACTTTGGGGCGACTGGCTCCATCGCATATACGTCCCGTAGCGCACGCTTCCGCTCCCGCTTGGGAATGTGGGTTGCGTATATCATGTTCACCGTCCGCACTTGTGGGGGAAAGCCCTTCTGTCCATTGTTGTTCGGCGGCTTGGGCTCCTCGTCGTCGATGTGTAGCCCCTTGTCTCTGTTTTCAGCTCTTAACTTGCCTGCCTGCTTGAACACCCAACAATCCCTGTTAGTGTGATTGGCTGGCTTTTCGGGGGTGCCATGTATCTGGCACAAGAGATTGAGTATTCGGTCCAAACTGGACGGGCCCTGAGTATTCTTTTTGAATGGCTTTTTCCGCTGACCGGATTTATAGCCTCTGAATCCGGCATTGACTACCGTGTCTTCATTGCTGTCGCTGTTAACGCGGCGTTTTTGGTTGTTCCGACATGTCCTGCCACTTTTGTCCTTCGTATCCGAATTACCAGGGTTCTTTGATAAGTTGTTACTGCGAGCTAGCCAGCTGTCTTCACCCGCGCAAAAGCGGGTCATGAGTGTCGTGAGGGCTGCCATGGATTTCGGCTTTTCCTGTCCCAGGTGCCGGGCAACCACTCGTCGCGGATGTTATGCTTGAAGGCTGCTAGGGCCTCTGCGTCCGGACAGTCGACTATCTGGTTTTTCTTTGTTAGGAACCGTGTCCAGAATTTTCTGGCTAATTCTTCTGGCTGCTGAATTATGTGGCTTAAGTCGTCAGCATCCGGCGGTCGCACGTAAGTGCCCTGGAAGTTGTCGAGGAATGCGGCTTCCAGATCCTCCCAAGAACTGATTGAGTCTGCTGGCAAGCTGTTAAGCCAGTGCCGGGCCGGTCCTTTAAGTTTGAGCGGGAGGTACTTGATGGCGTGTAGATCATCGCCGCGTTCCATGTGGATGTGAAGGAGATAATCCTCAATCCATACCGCCGGGTCTGTGGTGCCATCGTATGATTCGATGTTTACTGGTTTAAAGCCCTCTGGGATTTTATGATCCATTACTTCATTCGTGAACCATAGCGGGTGTGCAGCGCCTCTGTACTGGGCTATATCACGACGCAGCTCGGAAGAGCTATGTCTGTTGTGTTCGGCCCGGCCGGATTTGTTGTATCCGGCATGAAGATCATTGTCAGATGCCGTAGGGCGCCTGCACGATCCGTAGATCGATCTTGTCTATCTTGCCTTGTCCTCCAGTATGTCTCGCAGGTCGGGCGCATTTTCCCGTGCCTTAGTTGTGCGGCGTCGGGGCATGGCTTGGGTAGAGGGCTGAGAGGCCTCTCTATCGCGGCCACGAGGTGGCCGGTCTGCCATGTCATGCGCTGGTGATGTAGGTGCTTCCTCCTCTGATCGGGGTAGCGGCCTGCGCTTCGGGTAACTCTTGGAGGGGCGTTCGAGTTCATACTCTTCGGCCGCAGGGACTTCAGTCCATCTGTCAGCTAGCAAATCTTGGGAAGCTCTAAGCTGTTGCTGCTTTTTCTTGAGGCTGCTTGCCGTGGCTAAAAGCCTGCGTTTAAAACCTTCTTGTTCGGCGGGGTCTGATGGTATGACGAATTCGTCGTCATCGAGGCTTGCCTCGTCTTCGGAGGGAGGCGTATAGTTATCATCCTCGACCTCTCGGTCTGCCGCTCTCTCATGAGGGCTGGCTTCTCCATCTTCCTATGCCGAATCTTGCTGGGGTGGGTGTTCTTCGGCGCTATCCGGGGTAGTATTATCTCCCGTGCCGGAATCAGCGTTTTTGCTTTGGCGGGATTTAGAGCGGCGCCGCTGACGTCGGTGCTTTGGCTGTTTCTTGGGGGCGTCACCCCCCATTGTTCCATCGCCATCTCCGTCTTTTGGAGTATCCACCATGTATATGTCATATGACGAGGTGGCGTTCCAGCGCCCTACAGGTGCTGGTTCCTGTTCGTCTCCTATATCGTCGTCCATGCCGTCGATGTCTTCGGAGCCAAAGTCCAGTATGTCAGTTAAATCGTCGACAGTGGCTACAAAGTGGGTGGTGGGTGGGTTTTGAATTTGCTCATCGTCCGTATCCCACCCTTGCCGACCGTAGTTCGGCCAGGGCTCTCCTGATAAAGAGAGAGACTTAAGAGAATTCAGGATGTCGCCAAAAGGCGAATGCTGAAAGATGTCCGCGGCGGTGAACTCCATTACCGGCGCCCAATCAGATTTGATTGGCAGGGGTGCGGGGGGCTCGGAGTTCGGAGAGGAATCCGGCTCCTCGGAGTCACGGGCCACGCGGAGTGCGGGGCTGGAGTTCAGCTCGATCGCCTCTGAGATCGCAGCCCCTGAGGCAGCGTCCAACCGCTGATCCTCGATCGGCGCAGTAGGTTCCGAATCAATGGTCGAAACCGATGCGTGTGCAGCCTCCAAGGCGCTGTTCGGCGGCAGAGCTATATCATGCCCATCGAGACAGTGCGGCACGCTTGGCTGTGGCTCGAATCCGTCGAAGATCAAGTCCCCGCGGATGTCAGCCGTGTAGTTTAGGCTTCCAAACCTGACCTGATGGCCAGGGGCGTAGCTTTCGATCTGCTCAAGGTGGCCAAGCGAATTGGCCAGCAGTGCGAAGCCGCCGAAGACGAAGATCTGTCCGGAGAGAAAAGTCTCACCCTGGACCGCATCATTGTTAATGATCGAAGGAGCCATCGGGCCTAAAGGCGACGACACCGAGGAACTCTCAATGAAAGCACCAATGTCGGTGTCAAAACCGGCGGATCTCGGGTAGGGGGTCCCGAACTGTGCGTCTAGGCCGGATGGTAACAGGAGGCAGGGAACACTTTGTTTTACCCAGGTTCGGGCCCTCTCGATGGAGGTAAAACCCTACTCCTGCTTGATTAATATTGATGATGTGGGTAGTACAAGAGTAGATATACCACGAGATCAAGGAGGCTAAACCCTAGAAGCTAGCCTATGGTATGATTGTTGTGTATGGAGTTGATTCTGTCCTACGGACTACAACCCTCCGGTTTATATAGACACGGGATAGGGTTAGGGTTACACAGAGTCGGTTACAATGGTAGGAGATCTTGAATATCGCATCGCCAAGCTTGCCTTCCACGCCAAGGAAAGTCCCATCCGGACACGGGACGAAGTCTTCAATCTTGTACCTTCATAGTCCAGGAGTCCGGCTGAAGGTATAGTCCGGCTACCCGAACACCCCCTAATCCAGGACTCCCTCAACGGGGTTAAGAACTAGGCTTCTTTTCTATCTCTCAGGATGACGTGTTACTAGACCGTAGTTGCCTAGGATTGTTGAGTTCAAGCCTCAGTACAGCTCCTATTACTTCCATATGTTCATAGCTGGCCTCAGAACCTTGATATTGTGATGATGAGTGGTTATGCCACCATTTTGCAGGATGTCTCAAATCTTTTTGAGCATTTACAACCGTTATGCTGTCCGAGTCATCCCAGGTTTCTAAACAATCTGATGCATTTGCAAATCCCTTTCTCCTGTGTTCGATGTCTTTTTGGGCCAGTCTAACCACACTATCCGATGCATTGAGGTAATTTATTGCCTCGACATATATGTTGGAGTTATTATTACGACCCTAGGTGTCTTAGAAGATTACCTAGTAATCTAGCTATGTTTTGCGTTCCCCGTGTGATGATTCTGGCCATCATTCTCGAAAGCATCCCGTGATGCTACTTAGTAGTAGGTATTCTACTCTTGGGTTCCTAACCCAAGATTCACTGCACTTACTTCATGTTGATAGTGTTTGCTCGTTCCTTTAGGTTATTATTAACCTTTGCATTAGTCCTCGAGGTCTGTGGTATTTTCTTCTTCCAAATACTATGAACCACTTATGGCAAAAAGTTTGTTGGATCAAAAGATCACAATCGGAGTACTCTTGAGGAGTTCTCCATTCATAATTGTGACTCTGCCAGTCCTACCTCTCTGCATGGTTATCCGGAAGAAATATGTTGAACTTGTTCGTCATACTAACCTATGCATCCACAACTCAGAAAGATAGATGTTCCTTTGAGTTGTCCCTCTGTAGTTGTATTCCGATCCTTGTCTATCCGTTGATAGCCAAGTTTATGTCGTGCATTCGTGTTATCGATGCCTATTATTCTTGTGGTCCATCGAGCCATTCTATTCCGGAATGACTAGGAGAAACAAACTCCAGCACCTCATCCATTTCTTGGACTGGTCAAAGTAGTTGTATTCCGCAGATCAAAATGCCAATCCAGCTTTTGTTCTGTTCTACCTCAGAGTATTACCCCCTTTATGTCAGGATTCTCATAGGAATTGCAGCATCTCTCCTGAATTCTTGACGTAGTGATACTCTCTCCATCATTATTCATTTCTCAGTTTCCGTGTTATTGCAACCGGAATGTCGACAAGTGAATCGTGATGTGTGAAATCATTACTCCTAGCAACCCCGTTGCTTGGTAGTTAAAGGACAATAACTTCATTCTTAGCATGTTAGTTATTGAATCATTGTTCTAAGGTAGATTGTGCTACCTAATCCTTGTTTCTGGTGCACTCTTCGATCAATGAGTTAGGAGTGTGTCAATCCATATCTATGAATGGGATACACTAGCACATCAAGGAGAACATTAGAAGCGGAGTGCTATATGTCTCTTGGTTGATCATCCAGATTTTGTTCCCTTGGCCTCGCTAAGGTGAAATATGAGAAAGTGTTGTCTTCCTTTGCATCTGCATCATCCATCACCATTCATCATGGTGGTATGTTGTGTTGCCAGGATCCTTGACACGGATATTGGTAAAACCTTGATGAATATGGAGATCCTCAAGTTCTTGAGAGCATGCGCAAGCACTAGGGTTTACCATTGGCGTTAACTGGGATTTGCTCCCGGTTTCCTCGGTTATGTTATAACCTTTTCAAACAGTGGACTCACTCTCGACTATTGAGTTCTGAAAGTGCAACTATCCCTAGGTGGTTTTGGTAATTCCTAACAACATATAGCTCATTGAGCTAATGCTATTCCAAGATGATTATTTCAGGAAAGCTCAATGATTGGTATGGCATGGATGGTGAAAGTGCAACCCTCAAAATGCTTAGGACAAAGGATTGGCTCAAGCTCAAAAGCTCAAGACTCTTCATTTTATATTTTAGTGATCCAGGATCACATTGAGTCTTTACGAAAAGCCAATACTATCAAGGAGGGATGAGGTGTTGCTTAATGAGCCTCTTGCTTCACATGCTTAGTGATATGCTCCAAAACCCTCAACTACTTTCCCATATCCACATATGACCTAAACCCTAAGCCAAACTCGGTCCTACCGATTCTTCCTATCCGGCGCCACCGAGTTTCACTTGTCATAAGCCACTGCCAAACCCTAGCAATTCGGTTCTACCGATAGGGATCTCGGTCTCACCGAGATGGGATTGCAAACTCTCTGTTTCCCTTTCGTAACTTTTCGGTCTCACCAAAAGAGCGAATCGGTCCCACCGAGATTGCAATGTAAACTCACTGTTTCCTTTTTGTAACATTTCGGTCTCACCGAAAGAGCAAATCGGTCCCACCGAGTTTGCCTGACCAACTCTCTAGTTAGCTAATTACCAAAATCGGTCTCACCGAGTTTGTGTAATCGGTCTCACCGAGATTACGTTATGCTCTAACCCTAACAAAATCGGTCCTACCGAGTTGCATGTCAGTCCCACCGAAAATCTCTAACGGTCACTATGTTTACTTTTCGGTCCGACCGAGTTTGTTGATTCGGTCCCACCGAGATTGGAAAACTTTGTGTAACGGTTGGATTTTGTGTGGAGGCTATATATACCCCTCCACCTCCTCTTCATTCGTGGAGAGAGCCATCAGAACACATCTACACTTCAAACTCATATGTTCTGAGAGAGAACCACCTACTCATGTGTTGAGACCAAGATATTCCATTCCTACCATATGAATCTTGATCTCTAGCCTTCCCAAGTTGCTTTCCACTCAAATCTTCTTTCCACCAGATCCAAATCCTATGAGAGAGAGTTGAGTGTTGGGGAGACTATCATTTGAAGCACAAGAGCAAGGAGTTCATCATCAACACACCATTTGTTACTTCTTGGAGAGTGGTGTCTCCTAGATTGGCTAGGTGTCACTTGGGAGCCTCCGACAAGATTGTGGAGTTGAACCAAGGAGTTTGTAAGGGCAAGGAGATCGCCTACTTCGTGAAGATCTACCGCTAGTGAGGCAAGTCCTTCATGGGCGATGGCCATGGTGGGATAGACAAGGTTGCTACTTCGTGGACCCTTCGTGGGTGGAGCCCTCCATGGACTCGCGCGACCGTTACCCTTCGTGGGTTGAAGTCTCCATCAATGTGGATGTTGGATAGCACCACCTGAAAGTGCGTTATATCGACTAGAGGGGGGGGGGTGAATAGGCGATTTTTATGAAAGTCTTAAAAATGTGAAGGTTATGAAGACAAACAGTACAGATATGCCTATCACTTAAGCAGCGGAAGTTAGATTACACTAGGCAAGCAATGGTCAAGTATTCAATAGAGTGAAAGCACAGGACAAATAGCTGCAGTGTAATATGGATCAAGTAGGAAGAAGTTATGAAGCCAACAAAATCATCCAGTTATGTTGTGAAGACAGAAGATGAAGCAAGCATGCAATGGCTTCACAATATGTAGCAGTAAGTAAAAGGGAAGTGAAGATGAAACCAGTGACACGCTGAAGACAATGATTTGTTGGACCAGTTCCAGTTGCTGTGATAACTGTACGTCTGGTTGGAGCGGCTAGGTATTTAAACCAAAGGACACACAGTCCCGGACAGCCAGTCCTGAACACGCAGCTCAGGACACCCAGTCCTCATCGTTTTCTCCTTGAGCTAAGGTCACACAGACCTCGCCCAATCACTCTAGTAAGTCTTCAAGGTAGACTCCCAAACCTTCACAGACTTCGTTCACCGGCAATCCACAATTTCTCTTGGATGCTCAGAACGCGACGCCTAACCGGCTGGAGGATGCACAGTCCTCAAGTGTAATAAGTCTTCAGATCACTCAGACAAGAAGACTTAAGTGATGCCCAATTTACTCTGGCTCTGGGTGGTTAGGGCTTTTCTCCTCGCTAGGAATTTTCTCTCAAAGGCTTCGAGGTGGGTTGCTCTCAAATGACAAAAGCCGTGCACTTAAATATGAGCAGCCAACCATTTATGGTTGTAGGGGGTGGACTATTTATAGCCACTGGGCAACCCGACCTGATTTGTCCGAAATGACCCTGAGTCACTAAGGAACTGACACGTGTACCAACGGTCAGATTTCAAACTTACACGGCAACTTTACTTGGGCTACAAGCAAAGCTGACTTGTCCGACTCTGGACAAGATTTGCTCTCATAGTCTTCGCTCGAAGATATAGGTTTTGAATTAGGCATCACTTCAGTCATTCCGACTGGTTCTCTTGGATCCCACTTAACAGTACGGTGGTTCCTATGACTCAACACATATGAAATAAAACTACAAAGGATCTAAGTCTTCGAGTTCCATAGGCTTCACATAATGTCTTCTCTTGTCATAGTCTTCAATGTGAATATCTTCATATACCACCATTGTCTTCAATGTCTTCGTACATTTTTAGGGGTCATCTCTGGTAGTAAAACTGAATCAATGAGGGACTTCTACCTGTGTTATCCTGCAATTCTCACAAACACATTAGTCCCTCAACTAGGTTTGTCGTCAATACTCCAAAACCAACCAGGGGTGGCACTAGATGCACTTACACCACCTATCCGAACCACGGGAAAAACATCCGTGTCTCTAATTGCGTTTGAATTCTCCAAACCCTTCCCTTTACATTCTTGCAAGTTGCATGCTTTACTTTCCGCTGCAAATATACTCTTTGCATGCTTGCTTGAATTGTGTGATGATTGCTTGACTTGTCCTAGAATAGCTAAAATCTGCCAAGAACTAGAATTGGGAAAAGGTTAAGTTTTTATTTGGTCAAGTAGTCTAATCACCCCCCTCTAGACATACTTTCGATCCTACAAGTGGTATCAGAGCTTTGGTCTCCATTTGCTTTGATTTCCAAAGCTTTTGGTGGTCATAGCCTTGGTTTCACAACCTAGGAGAGTATAGCGTCTAGCGAGGGAAGTTATCACCGTAGAGGTCCTTACTTTGATGGTACTAATTTTGCTAGTTGGAAGCATAAAATGAAAATGCATATTCTTGGACATAACCCCGCTGTTTGGGCTATTGTGTGTGTTGGTTTGCAAGGTGACTTCTTTGATGGGAGAGAACCAAACCGTGAAGCTACCGCGGATGAGTTGAAGATGTTGCAATACAATGCTCAAGCTTGTGATATTCTCTTCAACGGATTGTGCCCCGAAGAATTCAACAAAATCAGCCGTCTTGAGAATGCAAAGGAAATTTGGGACACTTTGATTGATATGCACGAAGGTACCGACTCCGTCAAGGAATCCAAATTGGATGTGCTTCAAAGTCAACTTGACAAGTTCAAAATGAAGGATGGTGAAGGTGTCGCTGAAATGTACTCTAGGCTTGCTCTCATCACAAATGAGATTGCCGGCTTAGGAAGTGAAGAGATGACCGATAGATTCATCATCAAGAAGATTCTAAGAGCCTTGGATGGAAAATATGATACCGTGTGCACATTGATCCAAATGATGCCCAATTACAAAGATCTCAAGCCAACGGAGGTAATTGGAAGAATTGTTGCTCATGAGATGTCACTTAAGGATAAAGAGGAACTTCACAACTAATCAAGTGGTGCCTAGAAAGCCTCATGTGAAGCCCCTACATCATCAAGTGAGAAACAAAACTTCAATGAAGAATTGAGCTTAATGGTGAAGAACTTCAACAAGTTCTACAAGAGTAGAAGCAAAGATAGAAGCTTCAAGTCAAGGTCCTACAATGACAAAAGATCTACTAGTCAAGAGCGAAACTGCTACAATTGTGGAAGACCCGGACACTATTCCAATGAGTGTACGGCTCCCTACAAGAGAAGAGAAGACTCTCCAAAAAGAAGAAGCAAAAGAGAAGAATCACCACCAAGAGAGAGTAGGAGTAGAGATGATAGTTATGGACGAAGATACTCACGGAGAAGCAAGGACTCGGAAAGGAAGGAAAAATCATCAAGGAGCTACACAAAACGAAGACATTAATCTCATGTTGGTGAATGAGTATCCGGCTCCGACTCTGACAGCCACTCCGAGAGAAGTTATCACTCCGATTCCGAATATACTCAAGATGAAGGTGTTGCCGGTCTAGCACTTGTGTCAACCAACTCCTACGACATATTTGAATCACCAAATGAAGGAATTGGAAGATGCTTCATGGCCAAAGGTCCTAAGGTAACACACCCCGAGTATGTTGATTTTAATAGTGATGAAGATGACTTGTTAGGTGATGATGATTTACTTGTTGACAACTCTAGTGATGAATACTATGATGAAACGTCAATTAATCATGCTAATCAAGATAAAACGAATGACAATGATAAGGAGAATATTAAGGCTCTAACTAAAGAACTAAACACTCTTAAGTTAGCTCATGAAACTATCTTCGAAGATCATCGAGAACTTTTAAGAGATCATGAGAAGTTACGCTTTGAAAAGCTCAATCTTGAGCAAGAGCATGAGTTTTTAAAGGCAATCAATGATGATCTCCACAAGAAAAGTTCTTCTTACATTGCCAAGCGTTTAGTCTTATCCACTTACATGCCTCAAGTCAAGTCTAGTAACAAGAACAAGAAAGACTCTTCCTCTAGTAGTAACAATGATCATGCTAAATCCAATATTGTTGCTTCTAGTAGTTCTCTTGATTCCACTAATGATTCTCTTAGAGAAGTTACACTTGAGCAAGAAAATAGCTTATTGAAGGGAATTATAGAGAAAGGAGTGTACAAAAGCCTTGCCGGGAGTAAGCAATTCGAGGAAATTGTGCGCAAGCAAGGAATGCACCGGAAGAATCAAGGTGTTGGTTTTGAACGAAAGTTCAATGCCAATGGAGTTGAGTGGGAAGAAGATCAATACCCCAAGACAAAGTTTGTTCCTCAACAAGAGAAGTATGATACTTCCTTCAAGGGGACACAAGCTCAAGATGATCTTCCACCACAAGACTACAAGCAAAAAGGCAAGGACAAGCTTCAAGAGGAAATTGATGCATTTGAAGAAGCTCCTAAGACCTTAGTCAAGTGGATTCCCAAGACCACTTCAAGTTCCACTTCATCAAGTACGACTACAACTCCAAGGATTCTCATCAAGATGGTGTGCATCCAAAAGAAGAAGAACTAGAGAGTTCTTGAGGGTGACTCCGCCAACATACTTCACTCTTATCATTTTGGCAAGAACAAGTGCAATCAACTTCCACATCTTGCACTAGTTCAAGGAGTAACAAACCCTCTTGTTGGTAAGACAAGGGACAAGGTAACCTAAAAGTTTTCATGGACATCATCTTGTGTGTGGATCACTCTATGTCTATGAATATCCTTGTTTGTTCCTTGTGGGACTAACCCATGTAGGTATTGAAAGTGCAATTCACTCAAATGGATAGCTCCAAGTGATCTACATCAACATTGAGCATCCACATCTTCAACATCTACATGAAGTCATCATCGACAAAACCCAAGGTTAGTTCATCCCTCTTAGGGGGGGTATCACATCTAGGGGGAGCTTTACTCTAAGACTTGAGCTAAAGCAACTCTAAAGATGTGAACACAACAATGCTTTATGTAAAAGTGGTAACCCCACTTGATCTTAAACGATGAGTATGACCTATGATCAAGTGTTCTCACTTGACTCCTAAGTCAATATACTCATATATAGATGACCTAGTCATCGCAAATTGCTTGATAGATGCTAGAATTGGTTGTGCATGCTTTGTCACATATTTCAATTGCCATCTTATTGTGTGAGCATGGTGGTTGCATATTTTACTCATTCGAGGACATCTACTTGTTGTTTTGATTGTTTGGTTTTATTTCCTTTTGCCAAGTGGATGGACAAGAATGCCTAAGAACCTCCTCTAGCTATCTATGCTTTTCTCGTCTCAAACTCTATTCATGCTACATCACAAAATTTGATCAAGTCAGATTCGAACCACTTTGTGTGAGGAGCACTCGGAGTCCCCGATTCGTCATAGACTTAAACTTCCAAAACCTCTTTGTGATTCTCGGTCTGACCGATACCCCACTTTCGGTCTTACCGAGATCATTAAGTTGATATATGTTTTCGATCTCGGTGCAAACGATTTGAACCATTCAGTCACACCGAGTTGCAACAACTGTATACAGTTTTGCATCTCGGTGCCACCGAGTTGTTCCACTCGGTCACACCGACAGGGTCGGGCTATATATAGTCACGGGCAAAAATTTGGAAATTTCTCTGAACCCCTTCGCCCGCGCGATAGATCGCTCTGCCAACGTGGTCTCCGGATCGTCTCCTCGCCGCCAGCCGCCTCCAGTCGCTGGTCTCCGTCGCCGTCAACGGGAATCAACCCCGCCGTTGCCGCCGTAGTGAGTCTCCGCCGAACTAGGGTACGGACTCGATCTTTATGCTATTGCCCAATCCGATTCCTAGCACATTGTGATCATAATGATTCTTGCCACGTCTGATAAACTTCTATCCAGTCAATGAACTCATAGATTAGGTTTGATTCGAAAATTTTAGGGTTAGGTTTCCGCCGAAACCATCTCGGACCCACCGAGTTGAAAAACTCGGTCCCACCGATTTGGCTTATGCCATTGCACAAGTGAGACTCGGTCTGACCAAGTATTACTAATCGGTGTGACCGATTTTGTAACTTTGTGAAACCCTAGCAGTCTCGGTGCCACCGAACTGTGACTCGGTCTGACCGAGTTCACTAGTTTAGGTTCCAAAAACTTCTTCGGTATCACCGAGTTTAAAAATCGGTTGATCCGAAATGCTTTCTATGGAAAACTAAAACTAAGTTTTTGAATCATTCTTTTGCAAAAAATCTCTGCATTTTGTGATGCTCATCCACTCTACCTCATCTATAAACTGTTCACAGGGTCAGCAGTCAGCTTGTTCATCTTGTCAGACCAAAGTGATAGCCAGAATTTGTCAGAGTAGCCAGTGCAAATGAGTGAGGGCACTAGTCCCTCAAGTTCTTCAGATGATGGCAGCAGGAGCACCCCTAGCAACCTGCCAAAAGCTGCCACAAGACAAAGGAAGAAGAGAACTTCAGATTCTAAGGATGAAGATTATGTGGCAGAGGAAGAGGAAGCCACATCAAAGAGAACTGTGCTCAAGAAATAATATGGCCCAGCACAAAGCATAAAGCCAGGGATGAAGGTCAAAAGGCTAACAGGCAGGCAGCCTATGCCAAAGGCCAGAGCTTCAACCAAGATTCCTGAGAAGCCCACTCCCATAGACCCAGCTGCTGCAGAAGTAAAGAAAAGGAAGGAGAGGGTCAAGAAGATCGTAGCCAAAGTGCTTGGAAAGGCTTCAATCATGGAAGAAGAGGAAGAGGAAGAAGAGGTTGCTGCACCAGCACCTAAGGCACCCAAGCTGATGGGTGATGCCATAAGATCAGGGGCAACTGCTTCCAAGGCCAAGCCAGCTCCAAAGCCAAAACCAAAGAGGAATACAAGAAGCTTACCTGCATCTGAGAAGAACAAGGCCCCAGTGCCTGAGACTGTTGTTGAAGAAGATGATGAAGAGCATGTTCTGAGAAAGCTCAAGCCCAAGATCCCAGACCACAATGATGCTCATCCTGTGGCTGAGGATATGAAGCTCAGAAGAGACTCGGGGCTGAGGAAGTGGAGAGAAGCAGATCCCTGTGCTATCAGGAGGAGGACTGCTGTTGATTACAGGTTTCACACCAAGGAACAACAAGATTTCTATGAGACAGTTTTGCTTGACAAGAAGCCCATAGTTTGTGATATGAGACGGGTCAACTGGGAGTATATCAAGGAGAATGAAGAGCACTACCCTGAAGTGCAGGACAACTTCAAGGCATGTGGAGTAGCAGACTTTGTTGGGCAGAAGCTCACAAAGTGGAATGAGGAGCTTATCATGCAGTTCTACTCCACAACACATTTTTATCCACATGGGAGGATTGTTTGGATGTCTGAAGGTACGAGGTACCAATCAACAGTTGCTGAGTGGGCACAGCTTATCAATGCCCCAGAGGAGCATGAGGATGACTTGGATGTCTATTCCAAGAAGAAGATGGATCATAACTCAATGTCAAACATGTACAAGGAGATTCCAAATGAAGCACTTGATACATTCAAGTTTGGCTCAGTGCATTATCTTCTGTCAGGGCTGCCAACCATCAACTGGATTCTTAGGCACACACTTTTGCCCAAGTCTGGAGATCACAGGATGATCAGAGGTCATGCCATTAACTTGCTACATATCTTTGATGTGCCTCAGAAATTCAAAGTCATGAGCCTCATGGTAGAGACTATCAAGAGGACTGCAGCAGATCAGAAGAGGAGCTGTGGATATGCCCCTCAGATCCAGATATTGATTAACTCAAGAATGGGCATAGACACATACTTGTTGGACAAGGAACATTTGCCTATCTATCCAGAGTTCGAGGACAACCAAGTTGTGATGACCAAAGATGAACCATCTTCAGCCCATGCACAAGCCAAGAAGGAGAAGGCAATAAAGGAGAAAGCTGCCAAGATGCCAACTCAAGAGGAGGCATCTGAGTACTTCTTGAAGAACAAGCAAGAGCAGCTCAGTTACTTGATTGCATCCACCCTGCGGATTGAGAAAGGACTAGCCACCCTAACTCAGAACCAGGCAGGCCTAGAGAGAATCATAGAACAAAAGTTCTATGACTTGGATATCAAGGTGATAGAGATTCAGACTACAGTGGACCAGCTCCAAGATGACATGCATGAGAAGAAAGGGAAGACAACCACTGATGCCTTTGCCAGAGTGCCACGAGGTCCGAGGTCGTCTGCGGTGTCAGTTCCTAACACAAGAGCAACCGCCTCAGCTCCAGCCACAGCACCAGCCCAACCTGCTCCAGCATCCACTTCAGCTCCAACTCCAACCACGTCTATGGAAGCCTTCATCCTTGGAGTGATCCGGACTCCACCACCACCTGAAGATCAAGCCTTAGTGTCAATTTAGCACTATGCATTTTCTAGGAACTTTTTGGTAACTTCTTGCCAAAGGGGGAGAAAATGTATAGATCATAGGCTTCGAGAGAGAGTGTTGCTTTTCTCTCTTGCTTTATTTGGTGGTTTTTCGAACATTGTTTGCTTTTGGTCGAGATACTTTGATATTCTTGTGAGACATTGATGATCATGTGTTTGATCATAAGCTACACTTAATGCTTGGTGAATGCTATTATCTTATCTATCGTATGTGATCATTCACTTTTCTTGGTGATGTGTGCATGTATTTCATTCTTATCATTTTAAGCGCTCCACCAAGATGTATGTGACATGGAAGAGTAACCCATGACTCTAACTCTTTGTGCATTTGCAGTCCAAAGCAAATCTTAAATATGCACAAATTTAGGGGGAGCTCTTACTTATCACATACTTCTCAAAGCAACAATGTAATTCATTCTTATTATCATTTGTCGAAGCTTTGATCTATATGTTGTCATCAATTACCAAAAAGGGGGAGATTGAAAGTGCAACTATCCCTAGGTGGTTTTGGTAATTCATAACAACATATAGCTCATTGAGCTAATGCTATTCCAAGATGATTATTTCAGGAAAGCTCAATGATTGGCATGGCATGGATGGTGAAAGTGGAACCCTCAAAATGCTAAGGACAAAGGATTGGCTCAAGCTCAAAAGCTCAAGACTCTTCATTTTATATTTTAGTGATCCAAGATCACATTGAGTCTTTAGGAAAAGCCAATACTATCAAGGAGGGATGAGGTGTTGCTTAATGAGCCTCTTGCTTCATGTGCTTAGTGATATGCTCCAAAACCCTCAACTACTTTCCCATATCCACATATGACCTAAACCCTAAGACAAACTCGGTCCTACCGATTCTTCCTATCCGGCGCCACCAAGTTTCACTTGTCATAAGCCACTGCCAAACCCTAGCAATTCGGTTCTACCGATAGGGATCTCGGTCTCACCGAGATGGGATTGCAAACTCTCTGTTTCCCTTTCGTAACTTTTCGGTCTCACCGAAAGAGCGAATCGGTCCCACCGAGATTGCAATGTAAACTCACTGTTTCCTTTTTGTAACATTTCGGTCTCACCGGAAGAGCAAATCGGTCCCATCGAGTTTGCCTGACCAACTCTCTGGTTAGCTAATTACCAACATCGGTCTCACCGAGTTTGTGTAATCGGTCTCACCGAGATTACGTTATGCCCTAACCCTAACAAAATCGGTCCTACCGAGTTGCATGTCAGTCCCACCGAAAATCTCTAACGGTCACTAGGTTTACTTTTCGGTCCGACCGAGTTTGTTGTTTTGGTCCCACCGAGATTGGAAAACTGTGTGTAACGGTTGGATTTTGTGTGGAGGCTATATATACCCCTCCACCTCCTCTTTATTCATGGAGAGAGCCATCAGAACACATCTACACTTCAAACTCATATGTTCTGAGAGAGAACCACCTACTCATGTGTTGAGACCAAGATATTCTATTCCTACCATATGAATCTTGATCTCTAGCCTTCCCAAGTTGCTTTTCACTCAAATCTTCTTTCCACCAAATCCAAATCCTATGAGAGAGAGTTGAGTGTTGGGGAGACTATCATTTGAAGCACAAGAGCAAGGAGTTCATCATCAACACACCATTTGTTACTTCTTGGAGAGTGGTGTCTCCTAGATTGGCTAGGTGTCACTTGAGAGCCTCCGACAAGATTGTGGAGTTGAACCAAGGAGTTTGTAAGGGCAAGGAGATCGCCTACTTCGTGAAGATCTACCGCTAGTGAGGCAAGTCCTTCGTGGGCGATGGCCATGGTGGGATAGACAAGGTTGCTACTTCGTGGACCCTTCGTGGGTGGAACCCTCCGTGGACTCGCGCGACCGTTACCCTTCGTGGGTTGAAGTCTCCATCAACGTGGATGTAGGATAGCACCACCTATCCGAACCACGGGAAAACATCCGTGTCTCCAATTGCATTTGAATTCTCCAAACCCTTCCCTTTACATTCTTGCAAGTTGCATGCTTTACTTTCCGCTGCCAATATACTCTTTGCATGCTTGCTTGAATTGTGTGATGATTGCTTGACTTGTCCTAGAATAGCTAAAATCTGCTAAGAACTAAAATTGGGAAAAGGTTAAGTTTTTATTTGGTCAAGTAGTCTAATCACCCCCCTCTAGACATACTTTCGATCCTACAAGTTCTTCCCTAGTTACCATAATCAGTCCCAACATTTGCATTTTGTCCCCAGCTTGCACCTCAGTAGTGGTTGTTCAGGATCATCTTCAAAAGTGGACTTCCCATGGGTCCCATCCATTTCCGATGATAAGCAAAATCATCCATTGCGTTGTCTTCAACAAGGGAGTCCACATCATCCATTCTAGTCCAAGTATGTCATTCTTTTGAACTCCTTCAAATGATCGATTGTGATTGCCTTAGGCTGGTATAAAGAGTTTCAATGATCTCCGAATCAAAAGTAATTCTTTTTGACACTTAAGGGAATAATTCTACGAGTCACCTTCCCCAAGGTATCACGTTACGAAATCATGGCAAATATCTCCTTGCTACTTTGAAATTCATGCTCCATCTTATTCGAGTATGGAATTGTTGCCTACCTAGTGAACCTTCGCCATCCGTTTCACTCCATCCCTCTAGGTGTATGCTTCATGTCTTAGCTCGAGAGATGTTACTATGTCTCATTCCATGAGTTGATCTTGTGATCATTAAGATGATCCTAAGTTGCTCGAACCTCAGGAAGGTCGATTCTTCTTAAATTCTCCCTTTCTACTCGTTGTCATGTTGGATGTAGTTCTCAAAGTAAGACGTCGAGATCAAGGTGATGCAATGAATAAACATCCTCGAGAAAGACATCTGGATCATGAAGATTGTGTTAGCTTGTGTCCCTTTATCTTCTTACCCCACGACTTGAATCTCGGGACGAGATTCTTGTTTAGTAGGGGTGAGCTGTCACATCCCTAGCTTCTGGCGTTGCCTAGTTTTTGCATCTTGCTTGCATCATGTTTAAATTTCTGAAACTTGAATTAAGGATTGTTGAAACCTCAGAAATCTGATTAAAATAAGGGCAAGCACCCTTTAAATTGCATTCTATGAATCTAAAATGCCCTAAAAATAGTTTTGTGAATTTTGGCAAGAGTTATATATCAAACCAAAATTTTGGAACATTTTTAAGGAATTATTTGGTCTCTGAATTTAAATAAATAATCTATTTGAATTTGGGGATATATTCATAATATATAATGAATATATTTTCAAACGCTTTGAAATGTTTTATGTACTTTTGGAATAGTCCAGAGAGGTAACATAAAATATCTCAGAATGTTTTGGCACTGTTTGAAATTATTTTGAATTTGAAAACAGTGGCAAAATAAAATGAAAAGTGAACAGAATAGACAAATTAAAAAAAGAACAGAACTCACCTGGTCCACTTACCTGGTGGCCAACAGGACCGGCCCAGCTAGGCCCAGCCCACTTACCTCCTCGCTCGTCTTCTTCCTCTGCTAGTAGGCAGAGGCGAAGACGCACGCGCGCGCTGGGAGGCCTCCACCTCCTGCTTCGCACTGGCAGCGTCCCCGCGAGTCCAGCTGCTCGCCTGGAGACACCCTGCACCTCTTCCCTCTCCCCCTGGACCTCTTCCCCTCCTCTGCTTTCTCCGCACAGCACCATCGAACACACCCGCCGCCGCCGACGAGCACCACCGCGGCCACCGGGCACCCCTCACCCCTCCGCCGAGTCCAGAAGAACCGCCAGGACCTCCTCCTCCTCCCAATTGAGATACTAGACGCCAGGAGGCCCTGCTTCATCGTCATCGCGGTCATCTTCAACCTCGGGCACCTGAGCCCCTCGCCATCGATTCGCTGCACTCCGGCCGCCCTCGAGCCCACTGACCCTCCAAACGGACTCACGGTGAGACCCCGAGTCGTCTCCCCTGGTCGCTTTCGACCTCTAGGCCATAGCCCTGTCTTGGCCGAAGCTTCTCGCCGCCGCGTTCATCGCTTCCGTCACTAGAGCTTGCGCCCGACGTTTCTGAGCGCGTCAACGTGCTCCCCGTGCTCTGTAGCTGTTGCCTAGCCGCTTAGCTCGCCCGCTTGTGAGCCGCAACCCTGTGCCCGAACAAAGCCGTGCTCCGGTCGCCGCCTTGCTTGACGCCGGCGCCATTCCCGGTCACCCCAGCAATTCCCACCACCACCAATGGATGGAAGCTGCCCCCAGCTAGCCGTAGGTCCAAACGGCGGTCGATTCCATGGACTACAGCGAAATCCCGACTCTCTCCGCCGCGGTTTGTGTCACCGGCGGCTAAATGCCGGCAGCTGACGTGGCCTTCATTAGCGGTTAAACACCCCACTAACCAACCCCCCTACGCCACTGACACCTGGGCCCTGCTGCCTAACTAACCCTGGTTTAAACCCTGTTTAGATTAAACTAACCCACGGGCCCCACAGGTCAGCTTGACCTGGCCACGTCACCGTTGACCGGACCCACCTGTCTGTGACACTAAGTGTCTTAGGGTCACTGACCAGTGGGTCCCACTGGTCAGGTTTGACCTGGACCATGCCTTGTTGACCTGCTGACATCATGATGATGTCAGGCTGATGCAGTAATCCTTTTCTGGAATTCAAATAAATCTTAAATGATTTGTTTAATTCAGAAAATATCCAAAACTTTGAAAAATCATAGAAATTAATCTATAGCTCCAAATGAAATAATTTATATATGAAAAATTATCAGAAAAATTCAAGGAATCCATCTGTACCATTTCCATGCATGTTTGAGCAAGCTAACCTCACTATTTAGGATGAAACATGATTAGGGCAAATTTCATAATAGGTTTGGAGTTGGAATTTGATGTAGTTTTGAATTCTACTTCAATTAAAATGACTTCCTGTTGCATTAGCCCAAAACACATTCATATTACCATTTCATAGCATGCATCATATTGTTGCATATCGTCATGGGTTGATTGTGCTCTTTCTCAGTTGCCGGTGTTTGTCCCCCCTCAGTAGACGTTGATCCAGCGATGAATTCGATGACACCGATGAAGAGCTATACTATCTTCAGAAGTGCCAGGCAAGCAAAACCCCCTTGTTCATTCCGATACAATCCCACTCTCTCGCTCCTGCTCTCTTTTACTGCATTAGGACAACAATGACTCAACTGTTACATGCTGCGGTAGCTGAACCCCTTTCCTCTGTATGACCTATCATTGCCACAGTAAATGGATGAAACCCACTAGCATGAGTAGGAGTTGTTTGAGCCCTGATGTCCCTACTCATTCATGCCTATTTGTCATGCCTGCTACTGCTTAGAGTTGAGTCAGCTCTGATTCATCGGGGATGAATTGGAATGGTGATGAACATATCCTACTGTGTGTGAGCTAAGTATGTGAACACGATTTGGTAAAGGAAGCGGTGAGAGGCCATGTAGGAGTACATGGTGGGTTGTCTCATTCCAGCCGTCCTCAGGAACTGAGTTCTGTGTTTGTGATCCATGAACAGTTACTACCACACATTGGGCTCCGGGCGCTCCAAGCTCTCTCGACTTATTAATCAACTCGATCTCTGTCTAGGAGTTGCAATTAGTTTCTGGTGTTTGTAGGTAGTCTTAGTAGTCTACCAAGTGGCACCCGGTACAGGTGGGCTTGGGACAGACTAGGCACAGTGGCACGGTGTACCAAGTGGCACCCGGATGGTGGGCTTGGGAACCCTGCACACATCGTTTGGGGCCGTGAGCGACAACTCGGCCGGATCTCCTTGCGGATGGAACCTGAATAGACGATAAACCTGGACTAGAGACTTGTTGGTTAGTCAGGTCGTGGCCGACACCCTCGTCCGGCTTCCGCTTGAAGGTTGCCGAGGTACATGACGTGTACAGGGCGGTAAGTGGCGAGAGCGTGTGTGAAGAAGTACACTCCTGCAGGGTTATCATCATCTATTCGAATAGTCGGATTCCTCGGATATGGAAACTTGGACCCCTTGCATAGTTCATACACAAGTGAAAGTGGATACTCTAAAACTCGCAAGATAAGCGTGAGTGCTATGGATGCCGTTCTCGCAGGAAGACGGGAGCAGATCCATAGTGGTGTATTGGTATGGTGAATTTGTGGACTCGTGTGTGCTACCTCAAAAGAGTTACCTGCAGTCATAGTTTAGGTTAGCCAGTGAGTCAAAGCTGGCTTGCTGCAGTTAAACTCCACCACCCCCTTTGTTGATACCGATGCATATGTAGTTAGTTCTGACATAAGTCTTGCTGGTTACATTTGTACTCACGTTTGCTTAATTTATATTTTGCAGAGAGACTTCAATCTCGCTAGTAGTTCCACGTGGACTTCGATGTTTAGCTTGTTACCTCAGCTACGATCTTGTACCCTTGGGAGGGTCTTGTAGATAGTTAGGCTTCTGAGCCTTCTTCATTTGCAGTTGTCTGTACTCAGACAAGTTAAGCTTTCGCATGTGCTTGTTGCTTGTATGCTTTGTATGTTGGGTCATGAGACCCATGTTTGTAATATCTCGCTCCTCGGAGCCTAATGAATAAATACTCTGAGTCGTAGAGTCTTGTTGTGATGCCATGTTGTATTGCACATATTGAGCAAATTGTGTGTATGATTGAAATGCTTGGTATGTGTGGGATCCGACAACCTAGTTGTTTATCCTTGGTAGCCTCTCTTATGGGGAAATGTAGTCTTGTGCTTCCATGAGCCATAGTAGTCCGCTACAGCCCGGTTCACCGGAGTCCTGCTAGCCCAGCACTACTGCTCCGGAACACTTGACTGGCCGGCATGTGATTCACTTTGTTCCTGTGCCTGTCCCTTTGGGGAAATGTCACGCGGTGACATCCGGAGTCCTGCCTAGCCTGCTACAGCCCGGGTTCCCGGACTCCTGTTAGCCCAGTGCTACAGCCCGGATTCACACGCTGCTGACCGACATGCTCGATGTTGATTCATGTATGCCTGTTCCCGTAAGTTAGTGCCACTTTGGGTTCACGACTAGTCATGTCGGCCCGGGTTCTTTGTCATATGGATGCTAGCGACACTATCATATACGTGAGCGAAAAGGCGCAAACGGTCCCGGGCCATGGTAAGGCGACACCCGTGGGAATACCGTGCGTGAGGCCGCAAAGTGATATGAGGTGTTACCGGCTAGATCAATGTGACTTGGAATCGGGGTCCTGACAGACTTCTCCGGCAACCCTTCTTCTTCTCCGTCTTCTCGTCCATCTTCCTCTTCTTCTTGTCCTTGCTCCTTAGCTTCTCCATTGTACCTGAGTATGCACAAAGTATCCATATGAGATAGTAGCCATGCGTCATGTGCATCGAAGTGGAATTGTGAGAGGAGAGATGTCACCTCGGTTTCAAGGGCTCTTACACATGATCGAGTCATGGGTCCGGTAGGCACTTGATGAGACGATGGTAGGTCCATGGGGATGACCTTGGGATGCTCCGCATCATCACGCTTTTGTATCCTTTTATCATGCCATCTTATAACTTTTTCTTTAAACGGCTTGGCGTTTTCATAAGCCTGGTTTCTCCATTCATCAAGTGAGCTAATGTCAAATAACCTCTTCTCACCGACAAGTTTGAAATCATAATGGAGCTCTTTAATGGCCCAATATGCCTTATGTTCTAGTTCAAGAGGTAGGTGACATGCTTTACCATAAACCATTTTATACGAAGACATGCCCATAGGATTTTTGTATGCAATTCTATAGGCCCATAATGCATCATCAAGTTTCTTGGACCAATTATTTCTAGATCTATTAACAGTCTTTTGCAAAATTAATTTGAGATCTCTATTACTCAATTCTACTTGACCACTAGGCTGTGGGTGATAAGGAGATGCAATTCTATGATTGATGTCATACTTAGCAAGCATTTTACGAAAGGCACCATCAATAAAATGTGAACCACCATCAGTCATTAAATATCTAGGGACTCCAAACCTCGGGAAAAATAACTTCTTTAAGCATCTGAATAGAGGTGTTATGATCAACACTACTAGTTGGAATATCTTCTACCCACTTAGTAACGTAATCAATAGTGACTAAAATATGTGTATACCCATTAGAGGAAGGAAATGGTCCCATATAATCAAAGCCCCAAACATCAAATGGTTCAATAACAAGTGAATAATTCATAGGCATTTCTTGATGTCTACTAATATTACCAATTCTTTGACATTCATCACAAGACAAGACAAACTTACGGGCATCCTTGAAGAGAGTAGGCCAACAAAAACCAGATTGCAATGCCTTATGTGCAGTTCTATCTCCAGCATGGTGACCTCCATAAGCCTCGGAGTGACACTTTGTCAGGACCCTGATTCCAAGTCACATCGATCTAGCCGGTAACACCTCATATCACTTTGCGGCCTCACGCACGGTATTCCCACGGGTGTCGCCTTACCATGGCTCGGGACCGTTTGCGCCTTTTCGCTCACGTATATGATAGTGTCACTAGCATCCATATGACAGAGAACCCGGGCCGACATGGCTAGTCGTGAACCCAAAGCGGCACTAACCTATGGGGACAGGCATACATGAATCACATCGAGCATGTCAGTCAGCAGCGTGTGAATCCGGGCTGTAGCACTGGGCTAACAGGACTCCGGGAACCCGGGATGTATCAGGCTAGGAAGGACTCCGGATGTCACCGCGTGACATTTCCCCGAAGGGACAGACACAGGAATGAAGTGAAACACATGCACGCCAGTCAAGTGTCCTAAGCAGTAGTGCTGGGCTAACAGGACTCCGATGAACCGGGCTGTAGCGGACTACTGTGGCTCATGGAAGCACTAGACTACATTTCCCCATAAGAGAGGCTGCCAAGGATAAAGAACTAGATTGTCGGATCCCACACATACCAAGCATTTCAATCATACACACAATATGCTCGATATGTGTAAATACAACATGGCATCACAACATAACTCTACAACTCAAGCATTTATTCATTAGGCTCCGAGGAGTGAGATATTACAAACATGGGTCTCATGACCCAACAATCATAACATACAAATCAAAGCACATGCGGAAGCTTAACATGTCTGAGTACAGACATCTACAAATGAAAAAGGCTAAGAAGCCTGACTATCTACCAGATCCTGCTGAGGGCACAAGATCTTAGATGAGGTATCAAGCTAAACGTCGAAGTCCAAACAGAACTACTAGCAAGACTGACGTCTCTCTGCAAAACATAAAATAGGCAAACGTGAGTACAAATGTACCCAACAAGACTTACATCAGAACTATCTACATATGCATCGGTATCAATAAAGGGGGTGGTGGGGTTTAACTGCAGCAAGCCAGCTTTGACTCAGTGGCTAACCTGAACTACGACTGCAAGCAACTCTTTGAGGTGGCACACACGAGTCCACATATTCACCATTCAATACACCATTATGGATCCGCTCCCGTCTCCCTACGAGAAGGCCATCCATAGCACTCACACTTATCTAGCAAGTTTTAGAGTATCCACTATCACTTGTCTATGAACTGTTAGAGGCAACCCAGAAGTCCTTTACCGCGGACATGGCTATTCGAATAGATCATTTATAACCCTGCAGGGGTGTACTTCTTCACACACGCTCTCGCCACTTACCACCATGTACATGTCGTGTATCTCGGCAACCTTCAAGCGGAAGCCTGGCGAGGGAGTCGGCCAAGACCTGACTAACCACACAAGTCTCTAGTCCAGGTTTATCGCCTATTCGGGTTCCATCCGCAAGGAGATCCGGCCGGAGTTTCGCTCACAGCCCCAAACGATGTGTGCAGGGTTCCCGAGACACCAAATGTGCGCCCGGTACACCGTGCCACGGTGTATCTACCGCATCATAGCCCACCCCTTGGGTCAGCGCTACGCACGGCTGCCAACACATATCCTACAAACACCAGAAACTAGTTGCAACTCCTGGACAGAGGACAAGGGCAGTTAATAAGTCGAGAAGGTCCATTGGTTTCGGGCCCAATGCATGGTAGTAGCTGTCCATGGATCACAAACACAGAACTCAGTTCCTAAGAACGGTTTCAATGAGACAACCTACCATGTACTCCTACATGGCCTCTCAGTGCTACCTTTACCAAATCGTGTTCACACACTTAGCTCACACACAGTAGGACATGTTCATCACTATTCCAATTCATCCCCGATGAATCAGACCTGACCCAACTCTAAGCAGTAGTAGGCATGACAAACAAGCATGAATGAGTAGGCACATTAGGTCTCAAACAACTCCTACTCATGCTAGTGGGTTTCATCTATTTACTGTGGCAATGACAGGTCATGCAGAGGATAAGGGGTTCAACTACCGTAGCAAGTTATAGATGAATCATTGTTGTCCTAATGCAGTAAAAGAGAGCAGGAGCGAGAGAGTGGGACTGTATCAGAATGAACAAGGGGGTTTTGCTTGCCTGGCACTTCTGAAGATAATATAGTTCTTCATCAGTGTCATCGATCTCATCGTCGAAACCACGTCTATCGAGAGGGGACAATTACCGGAAAACAAGCAAGAACACAATCAATGCAATGCAACAATTATGATGCATGATAATGACATGGCAATATGCTGTTGATTGAGCTAATGCAACTAGCAACCATATGAAATGAAATTGGTTTGAACCAAGGGTTCAAATTCAAACACTATATGTGCTTATTTGATTGTCAATTATGCAAATTGCCATGTACAGCAACCTTAGGTTGTTCAAACATGCATGCAAATGCCATAAACAGATTCCTTGAATTTTTCTGATAATTTTTCATATATAATTTATCTCATTCTGAGCTATAGATTAATTTCTATGATTTTTTAAAGTTTTAAACATTTTCTGGAATTTCCTGAATTAAATTAAATCCAGAAAATAGCTTATTGCGTCGGCATGACATCAGTGTGACATCGGCAGGTCAACACGCCAGGTCCAGGTCAAACCTGACGTGTGGGGTCCACACGTTAGTGACACAGTTAACTAACATGGTTAATTAAAATGAAACTAAACCTAATCTAGTTTAGTTAAGGGCTGGGCCCGTATGTCAGTGACTCTAGGGGGTTAATTAGGCGCTAATCACGGTGCCACATCACCAGCCACCGGAGTTGGACGCCGGTGACCAAACCCGACGGCGGAGGGTCGCCGGAGTTGCCCGGGATGGCGCTACAGGGGTCGGCTCGATGCGCTGGAGGCACCAGAGGGATGCCCATCCTCACGCGCATCCAGGGGATCACGCGGGAGGCTGTGGGGTGGCCAGAGACGATGGACACGGCAGCCATGGCGGTGGCCGGAGCTCGGGCGGTTGCTGGGTTGGTGTTGTGGTGTGCAAACGGCCAGGCCAAAGCACGTGAGTTGCTCTACAGCGTGCGGCGAACACATCAGACGGACGCCCGGGACTAAAAGGTCACCGGAGCCACGGCGATGTTGAGCTCAGGCGGCAGCGTGTTTCGGTCAGCAAGGGGGCGACGGCTACGGCGATCAAACGGAGCGGGGAAGAGGGGTAAACGGTGGTGGAGCTCACAATGATCACGAAGAGGGGCTCAGCTTGCTCGAGGACGGCTTGGCGATGGCGAATCCGTCGATGGAGTCCGGCGGCCGTGCTCGGGGAAGACGACTCGTGGCAGCGATGTGGGGCTCCCGCGGTGGCATGGCTCAGGGTGGAAGAAAGAGGGGGTCAAGGCGGAGCCTCTGGGCCGGTCAGAAAAGCGAGGGAGAGGCGGTGGTCGCGGTGGTGCTCGTCAGCGTTCTCGGGCAGTCATGGCGATCGTGGGAGAGAGAGACAGGGGAGGAGAGGAGGACGAGGGAGAGTGAGAGGCAGTCGGGGAGGCTGCGTGGCGTGCATAGAGGCATCCAGGGCGTCGGCGGCAAGCAGGAGCTGGCGAGGTGCGTGCCGACGCGCGACGACCACTCGCACTGCGTCCTCCTAGCAAGAGGAGAACGATGACTGGCCACTGGGCCAGTCGGCCTGGTTGGGGCGCTAGGTGGGCTGCGGTAAGTGCCGCGTAGGTTTATGATTCCCTGTTTCCTTTTTGTCTTGTTTGTTTTTTATTTATTTATTTGCCACTGATTCCAAATTCAAAACAATTCCAAACCAGTGCCAAACTTTTTAAAAATATTTATGTGGCTTAGATAGGTTTTTTACAAAGGCACACAAATATTTCAGAGGCATTTGAGGATACATTCCATATACTAGGAATATAAATTCAAATTCAAATACAATAGTGGTTTAAATTCAGTGCCCAAAATATTCCTCAAAAATGTTCACTATTTTTGGTTTGGTCTCAAAGCCATGCCAAAAATTATCAAACATTTATGAAGGCATTTTGGAAACAATGAATGCAATTTAAAGGGTTCTTGTCCTTCTTTTCAAATGATTTCTGAGGCTCTCACTTTCCTCATTTCAACTTTCAGAATTTACACATGATGCACGCATGAAGCTAGCTTAGTGCAAAACCAGAAGCTAGGGATGTGACACACTTGCGTAGGATATGTTCCTGTTCATACTCTGGTACACAACGTCTAGTAATACCATCTACTCCTTCTTTATAAAGATGTGGGTCATCCCAAAAGTAATGTCTCAAATCACAGAAGTGTTGGGGAACGTAGTAATTTCAAAAAAATTCCTACGCACACGCAAGATCATGGTGATGCATAGCAACGAGAGGGGAGAGTGTTGTCTACGTACCAACGCAGACCGACTGCGGAAGCGATCACACAACATAGAGGAAGTAGTCGTACGTCTTCCCGATCCGACCGATCCAAGCACCGTTACTCCGGCACCTCCGAGTTCTTAGCACACGTTCAGCTCGATGACGATCCTCGGGCTCCGATCCAGCAAAGCGTCAAGGAAGAGTTCCGTCAGCACGACGGCGTGGTGACGATCTTGATGTGTTACCGACGCAGGGCTTCGCCTAAGCACTATAACGGTATGATCGAGGTGGAATTTGGTGGCAGGGGGCACCGCACACGGCTTAGGAACGATCTCACGGATCAACTTGTGTGTCTAGAGGTGCCCCCTGCCCCCGTATATAAAGGTTTCAAGGGGAGGGGCTGGCCGGCCAAGGTGGGAGGCGCAGGAGGAGTCCTACTCCTACCGGGAGTAGGACTCCCCCCTCCAATCCTAGTCCAACTAGGTTTCCTCAAGTGGGAAGGAGAGAAGGGGTGGCCGGCCACCTTCCCTAGTCCTAATAGGACTAGGGGAAGGGGGGGAGGCGCGCAGCCCATGGGGCAGCCCTTTCACCTTTCCACTAAGGCCCATGTTGGCCCATTTGGCTCCCGGAGGGTTCCGGTAACCCTCCCGGTAATCCGGTAAAATCCCGATTTCACCCGGAACACTTCCGATGTCCAAACATAGGCTTCCAATATATCAATATTTACGTCTCGACCATTTCGAGACTCCTCGTCATGTCCGTGATCACATCCGGGACTCCTAACAACCTTCGGTACATCAAAATGCATAAACTCATAATAACTGTCATCGTAACGTTAAGCGTGCGGACTCTACGGTTCGAGAACAATGTAGACATGACCGAGACACGTCTCCGGTAAATAACCAATAGCGGGACCTGGATGCCCATATTGGCTCCTACATATTCTACGAAGATCTTTATCGGTCAGACCGCATAACAACATACGTTGTTCCCTTTGTCATCGGTATGATACTTGCCCGAGATTCGATCGTCGGTATCCAATACCTAGTTCAATCTCGTTACTGGCAAGTCTCTTTACTCGTTCCGTAATACATCATCTCACAACTAACATCTTAGTTATAATGCTTGCAAGGCTTTATGTGATGTGTATTACCGAGAGGGCCCAGAGATACCTCTCCGACAATCGGAGTGACAAACCCTAATCTCGAAATACGCCAACCCAACATCTACCATTGGAGACACCTGTAGTACTCCTTTATAGTCACCCAGTTACGTTGTGACATTTGGTAGTACCCAAAGTGTTCCTCCGGTAAACGGGAGTTGCATAATCTCATAGTTATAGGAACATGTATAAGTCATGAAGAAAGCAATAGCAACATACTAAACGATCGGGTGCTAAGCTAATGGAATGGGTCATGTCAATCAGATCATTCAACTAATGATGTGACCTCGTTAATCAAATAACAACTCTTTGTTCATGGTTAGGAAACATAACCATCTTTGATTAACGAGCTAGTCAAGTAGAGGCATACTAGTGACACTCTGTTTGTCTATGTATTCACACATGTATTATGTTTCCGGTTAATACAATTCTAGCATGAATAATAAACATTTATCATGATATAAGGAAATAAATAATAACTTTATTATTGCCTCTAGGGCATATTTCCTTCAGTCTCCCACTTGCACTAGAGTCAATAATCTAGATTACACAGTAATGATTCTAACACCCATGGAGCCTTGGTGGTGATCATGTTTTGCTCATGGAAGAGGCTTAGTCAACGGGTCTGCAACATTCAGATCCGTATGTATCTTGCAAATCTCTATGTCTCCCACCTGGACTAGATCCCGGATGGAGTTGAAGCGTCTCTTGATGTGTTTGGTCCTTTTGTGAAATCTGGATTCCTTTGCCAATGCAATTGCACCAGTATTATCACAAAAGATTTTCATTGGACCCGATGCACTAGGTATGACACCTAGATCGGATATGAACTCCTTCATCCAGACTCCTTCGTTCGCTGCTTCCGAAGCAGCTATGTACTCCGCTTCACATGTAGATCCTGCTACGACGCTTTGTTTAGAACTGCACCAACTGACAGCTCCACCGTTTAAAGTAAACACGTATCCGGTTTGCGATTTAGAATCATCCGGATCAGTGTCAAAGCTTGCATCAACGTAACCTCTTACGGTGAGCTCTTTGTCACCTCCATATACGAGAAACATATCCTTAGTCCTTTTCAGGTATTTTAGGATGTTCTTGACCGCTGTCCAGTGATCTACTCCTGGATTACTTTGGTACCCCCCTGCTAAACTTATAGCAAGGCACACATCAGGTCTGGTACACAGCATTGCATACATGATAGAGCCTATGGCTGAAGCATAGGGAACATCTTTCATTTTCTCTCTATCTTCTGCGGTGGTCGGGCATTGAGTCTGACTCAACTTCACACCTTGTAACACAGGCAAGAACCCTTTCTTTGCTTGATCCATTTTGAACTTCTTCAAAATCTTGTCAAGGTATGTGCTTTGTGAAAGTCCAATTAAGCGTCTTGATCTATCTCTATAGATCTTTATGCCTAATATGTAAGCAGCTTCCCCGAGGTCTTTCATCGAAAAACTTTTATTCAAGTATCCCTTTATGCTATCCAGAAATTCTATATCATTTCCAATCAGCAATATGTCATCTACATATAATATCAGAAATGCTACAGAGCTCCCACTCACTTTCTTGTAAATACAGGCTTCTCCAAAAGTCTGTATAAAGCCAAATGCTTTGATCACACTATCAAAGAGTTTATTCCAACTCCGAGATGCTTGCACCAGTCCATAAATGGATCGCTGGAGTTTGCATACTTTGTTAGCTCCCTTTGGATCGACAAAACCTTCTGGTTGCATCATATACAACTCTTCTTCCAGAAATCCATTCAGGAATGCAGTTTTGACATCCATCTGCCATATTTTATAATCATAAAATGCGGCAATTGCTAACATGATTCTGACGGACTTAAGCATCGCTACGGGTGAGAAGGTCTCATCGTAGTCAACCCCTTGAACTTGTCGAAAACCTTTTGCGACAAGTCGAGCTTTATAGACAGTAATATTACCGTCAGCGTCAGTCTTTTTCTTGAAGATCCATTTATTCTCAATTGCTTGCCGACCATCGGGCAAGTCAACCAAAGTCCATACTTTGTTCTCATACTTGGATCCCATCTTAGATTTCATGGCCTCAAGCCACTTTGCGGAATCTGGGCTCACCATCGCTTCTTCATAGTTCGTAGGTTCATCATGATCCAGTAGCATGACTTCCAGAATTGGATTACCGTACCACTCTGGTGCGGATCTCACTCTGGTTGATCTACGTGGTTCAGTAGTATCTTGTCCTGAAGTTTCATGATCATCATCATTAGCTTCCTCACTAATTGGTATAGGTGTCGCAGAAACAGTTTTCTGTGATGTACTATTTTCCAATAAGGGAGTAGGTACAGTTACCTCGTCAAGTTCTACTTTCCTCCCACTCACTTCTTTCGAGAGAAACTCCTTCTCTAGAAAGTTTCCGAACTTAGCAACAAAAGTCTTGCCTTCGGATCTGTGATAGAAGGTGTATCCAATAGTTTCCTTTGGATATCCTATGAAGACACATTTCTCCGATTTGGGTTCGAGCTTATCAGGTTGAAGCTTTTTCACATAAGCATCGCAGCCCCAAACCTTAAGAAACGACAACTTTGGTTTCTGGCCAAACCATAGTTCATGAGGCGTCGTCTCAACGGATTTTGATGGTGCCCTATTTAACGTGAATGCGGCCGTCTCTAAAGCATAACCCCAGAACGATAGCGGTAAATCAGTAAGAGACATCATAGATCGCACCATATCTAGTAAAGTACGATTACGACGTTCGGACACACCATTACGCTGTGGTGTTCCAGGTGGCGTGAGTTGCGAAACTATTCCACAATTTTTCAAATGTACACCAAACTCGTAACTCAAATATTCTCCTCCACGATCAGACCGTAGAAACTTTATTTTCTTATTACGATGATTTTCAACTTCACTCTGAAATTCTTTGAACTTTTCAAATGTTTCAGACTTATGTTTCATTAAGTAGATGTACCCATATCTGCTTAAATCATCTGTGAAGGTGAGAAAATAACGATATCCGCCACGAGCTTCAATATTCATCGGACCACACACATCGGTATGTATGATTTCCAATAAATCTGTTGCTCTCTCCATAGTACCGGAGAATGGTGTTTTAGTCATCTTGCCTATGAGGCACGGTTCGCAAGTACCAAGTGATTCATAATCAAGTGGTTCCAAAAGCCCATCAGTATGGAGTTTCTTCATGCGCTTTACACCGATATGACCTAAACGGCAGTGCCACAAATAAGTTGCACTATCATTATCAACTCTGCATCTTTTGGCTTCTACATTATGAATATGTGTATCACTACTATCGAGATTCAACAAGAATAGACCACTCTTCAAAGGTGTATGACCATAAAAGATATTACTCATATAAATAGAACAACCATTATTCTCTGATTTAAATGAATAACCGTCTCGCATTAAACAAGATCCAGATATAATGTTCATGCTCAACGCTGGCACCAAATAACAATTATTTAGGTCTAATATTAATCCCGAAGGTAGATGTAGAGGTAGCGTGCCGACCGCGATCACATCGACTTTGGAACCGTTTCCCACGCGCATCGTCACCTCGTCCTTTGCTAGCGTCCGCTTATTCCGTAGTCCCTGTTTCGAGTTGCAAATATTAGCAACAGAACCAGTATCAAATACCCAGGTGCTACTGCGAGCTCTAGTAAGGTACACATCAATAACATGTATATCACATATACCTTTGTTCACCTTGCCATCCTTCTTATCCGCCAAATACTTGGGGCAGTTCCGCTTCCAGTGACCAGTCTGCTTGATGTAGAAGCACTCAGTTTCAGGCTTAGGTCCAGACTTGGGTTTCTTCTCCTGAGCAGCAACTTGCTTGCTGTTCTTCTTGAAGTTCCCCTTCTTATTCCCTTTGCCCTTTTTCTTGAAACTAGTGGTCTTGTTGACCATCAACACTTGATGCTCCTTCTTGATTTCTACCTCCGCAGCTTTCAGCATTGCGAAGAGCTCGGGAATAGTCTTGTTCATCCCTTGCATATTATAGTTCATCACGAAGCTCTTGTAGCTTGGTGGCAGTGATTGGAGAATTCTGTCAATGACACAATCATCTGGAAGATTAACTCCCATCTGAATCAAGTGATTATTATACCCAGACATTTTGAGTATATGCTCACTGACAGAACTGTTCTCCTCCATCTTGCAGCTATAGAACTTATTGGAGACTTCATATCTCTCAATTCGGGCATTTGCTTGAAATATCAACTTCAACTCCTGGAACATCTCATATGCTCCATGACGTTCAAAACGTCGTTGAAGTCCCGATTCTAAGCCGTAAAGCATGGCACACTGAACTATCGAGTAGTCATCAGCTTTGCTCTGCCAGACGTTCATAACATCTGGCGTTGCTCTAGCAGCAGGCCTGGCACCCAGCGGTGCTTCCAGGACGTAATTCTTCTGTGCAGCAATGAGGATAATCATCAAGTTACGGACCCAGTCCGTGTAATTGTTACCATCATCTTTCAACTTAGCTTTCTCAAGGAATGCATTAAAATTCAACGGAACAACAGCACGAGCCATCTATCTACAATCAACATAAACAAGCAAGATACTATCAGGTACTAAGTTCATGATAAGTTTAAGTTCAGTTAATCAAATTACTTAAGAACTCCCACTTAGATAGACATCCCTCTAATCCTCTAAGTGATCACGTGATCCAAATCAACTAAACCATAACCGATCATCACGTGAGATGGAGTAGTTTTCAATGGTGAACATCGTTATGTTGATCATATCTACTATATGATTCACGCTCGACCTTTCAGTCTCCGTGTTCCGAGGCCATATCTGTATATGCTTGGCTCGTCAAGTATAACCTAAGTATTCTGCGTGTGCAACTGTTTTGCACCCGTTGTATTTGGACGTAGAGCTTATCACACCCGATCATCACGTGGTGTCTGGGCACGACGAACTTTGGCAATGGTGCATACTCAGGGAGAACACTTCTTGATAATTTAGTGAGAGATCATCTTATAATGCTACCGTCAATCAAAGCAAGATAAGATGCATAAAAGGATAAACATCACATGCAATCAATATAAGTGATATGATATGGCCATCATCATCTTGTGCTTGTGATCTCCATCTCCGAAGCACCATCATGATCACCATCGTCACCGGCGCGATACCTTGATCTCCATCGTAGCATCGTTGTTGTCTCGCCAATCTTATGCTTCCACGACTATCACTACCGCTTAGTAATAAAGTAAAGCATTACATCGCGATTGCATTGCATACAATAACGCGACAACCATATGGCTCCTGCCAGTTGCTGATAACTTGGTTACAAAACATGATCATCTCATACAATAAAATCAGCATCATGCCTTGACCATATCACATCACAACATGCCCTGCAAAAACAAGTTAGACGTCCTCTACTTTGTTGTTGCAAGTTTTACGTGGCTGCTACGGGCTTAAGTAAGAACTCATCTCACCTACGCATCAAAACCACAACGATAGTTCGTCAAATAGACTCTGTTTTAACCTTCTCAAGGACCGGGCGTAGCCACACTTGGTTCAACTAAAGTTGGAGAGACAGTCGCCCGCAAGCCATCTATGTGCAAAGCACGTCGAGGGAACCGGTCTCGCGTAAGCGTACGCGTAAGGTTGGTCCGGGTCGTCTCGTCCAACAATACCGCCGAACCAAAGTATGACATGCTGGTAGGCAGTATGACTTGTATCGCCCACAACTCACTTGTGTTCTACTCGTGCAAATAACATCAAACCATAAAACCTAGGCTCGGATGCCACTGTTGGGGAACGTAGTAATTTCAAAAAAATTCCTACGCACACGCAAGATCATGGTGATGCATAGCAACGAGAGGGGAGAGTGTTGTCTACGTACCAACGCAGACCGACTGCGGAAGCGATCACACAACGTAGAGGAAGTAGTCGTACGTCTTCCCGATCCGACCGATCCAAGCACCGTTACTCCGGCACCTCCGAGTTCTTAGCACACGTTCAGCTCGATGACGATCCTCGGGCTCCGATCAAGCAAAGCGTCGAGGAAGAGTTCCGTCAGCACGACGGCGTGGTGACGATCTTGATGTGTTACCGACGCAGGGCTTCGCCTAAGCACTACAACGGTATGATCGAGGTGGAATTTGGTGGCAGGGGGCACCGCACACGGCTAAGGAACGATCTCACGGATCAACTTGTGTGTCTAGAGGTGCCCCCTGCCCCCGTATATAAAGGTTTCAAGGGGAGGGGCTGGCCGGCCAAGGTGGGAGGCGCAGGAGGAGTCCTACTCCTACCGGGAGTAGGACTCCCCCCTCCAATCCTAGTCCAACTAGGTTTCCTCAAGTGGGAAGGAGAGAAGGGGTGGCCGGCCACCTTCCCTAGTCCTAATAGGACTAGGGGAAGGGGGGAGGCGCGCAGCCCATGGGGCAGCCCTTTCACCTTTCCACTAAGGCCCATGTTGGCCCATTTGGCTCCCGGGGGGTTCCGGTAACCCTCCCGGTAATCCGGTAAAATCCCGATTTCACCCAGAACACTTCTGATGTCCAAACATAGGCTTCCAATATATCAATCTTTACGTCTCGACCATTTCGAGACTCCTCGTCATGTCCGTGATCACATCCGGGACTCCGAACAACCTTCGGTACATCAAAATGCATAAACTCATAATAACTGTCATCGTAACGTTAAGCGTGCGGACCCTACGGTTCGAGAACAATGTAGAAATGACCGAGACACGTCTCCGGTAAATAACCAATAGCGGGACCTGGATGCCCATATTGGCTCCTACATATTCTACGAAGATCTTTATCGGTCAGACCGCATAACAACATACGTTGTTCCCTTTGTCATCGGTATGTTACTTGCCCGAGATTCGATCGTCGGTATCCAATACCTAGTTCAATCTCGTTACTGGCAAGTCTCTTTACTCGTTCCGTAATACATCATCTCACAACTAACATCTTAGTTATAATGCTTGCAAGGCTTTATGTGATGTCTATTACCGAGAGGGCCCAGAGATACCTCTCCGACAATCGGATTGACAAACCCTAATCTCGAAATACGCCAACCCAACATCTACCATTGGAGACACCTGTAGTACTCCTTTATAATCACCCAGTTACGTTGTGACGTTTGGTAGTACCCAAAGTGTTCCTTCGGTAAACGGGAGTTGCATAATCTCATAGTTATAGGAACATGTATAAGTCATGAAGAAAGCAATAGAAACATACTAAACGATCGGGTACTAAGCTAATGGAATGGGTCATGTCAATCAGATCATTCAACTAATGATGTGACCTCGTTAATCAAATAACAACTCTTTGTTCATGGTTAGGAAACATAACCATCTTTGATTAACAAGCTAGTCAAGTAGAGGCATACTAGTGACACTCTGTTTGTCTATGTATTCACACATGTATTATGTTTCCGGTTAATAAAACTCTTTGCTCTACTGGTCAGGGTGAAGATATCCCGAACAAGCCCCTCAGAGGATTACTTTCCATAGTAACAAGTGACAGTAAATTTCAGCACACTATATAAATTTTTCCTTACCAAATTCCACCTACCAAAGGCGCTTCACTCCCTGGCAACGGCGCCAGAAAAGAGTCTTGATGACCCACAAGTATAGGGGATCTATCATAGTCCTTTCGATAAGTAAGAATGTCGAACCCAACGAGGAGCAGAAGGAAATGATAAGCGGTTTTCAGCAAGGTATTCTCTGCAAGTACTGAAATAAGTGGTAACATATAGTTTTGTGATAAGATAATTTGTAATGAGCAACAAGTAACAAAAGTAAATAAAGTGCAGCAAGGTGGCCCAATCCTTTTTGTAGCAAAGGACAAGCCTGGACAAACTCTTACATAAGGAAAAGCGCTCCCGAGGACACATGGGAATATCGTCAAGCTAGTTTTCATCATGTTCATATGATTCGCGTTCGGTACTTTGATAATTTGATATGTGGGTGGACCGGTGCTTGGGTGTTGTTCTTACTTGAACAAACATCCCACTTATGATTAACCTCTATTGCAAGCATCCGCAACTACAACAAAAGTATTAAGGTAAACCTAACCATAGCATGAAACATATGGATCCAAATCAGCCCCTTACGAAGCAACACAAAAATTAGGGTTTAAGATTCTGTCACTCTAGCAACCCATCATCTAGTTATTACTTCCCAATGCCTTCCTCTAGGCCCAAATAATGGTGAAGTGTTATGTAGTCGACGTTCACATAACACCACTAGAGGCTAGACAACATACATCTCATCAAAATATCGAACGAATACCAAATTCACATGACTACTAATAGCAAGACTTCTCCCTTGTCCTCAGGAACAAACGTAACTACTCACAAAGCATAAACATGTTCATAATCAGAGGGGTATTAATACGCATATAGGATCTGAACATATGATCTTCCACCAAATAAACCAACTAGCATCAACTACAAGGAGTAATCAACAATACTAGCAACCTGCTAGCACCAATCCCGGACTTGGAGACAAGAATTGGATACAAGAGATGAACTAGGTTTGGAGATGAGATGGTGCTGGTGAAGATGTTGATGGAGATTTCCGTCTCCCGATGAGAGGAGCGTTGGTGATGATTTCCCCCTCCGGGAGGGAAGTTTCCCCGGCAGGACAGCTCTGCTGGAGCTCTAGATTGGATCCGCCAAGGTTCCGCCTCGTGGCGGCGGAGTTTCGTCCCGAAAGGCTCCTCCTTATTTTTTTTCTCGATGAAAGACTTCATATAGTAGAAGATAGTCATCGGAGAGCCACCAGGGGGCCCACGAGGTAGGGGGCGCGCCCCCCACCCTCGTCAGCAGGGTGTGGGCCCCCTGGTCTTCATCTTTGGCGAGGATTTTTTTATTATTTATTGTAAGGTGTTTCGTGGAGTTTCAGGACTTTTGGAGTTGTGTAGAATAGGTCTCTAATATTTTCTCCTTTTCCAGCCCAGAATTCCAGCTGCCGGCATTCTCCCTCCTTATGTAAACCTTGTAAAATAAGAGAGAAGCCATAAGTATTGTGACATAATGTGAAATAACAACCCATAATGCAATAAATATCGATATAAAAGCATGATGCAAAATGGACGTATCACTGTGTCAACTGATGATCAATCAAAGACCACTTTTACTTGCCCTTTCGGTACTTTTGCTTATAGACGTATGCCTTTTGGTTTATGTAATGCACCTACTACCTTTCAAAGATGCATGATGGCTATTTTTCTGACTTTTGTGAAAAGATATGTGAGCTTTTCATGGACGATTTCTCCGTTTATGGATCCTCTTTTGATGATTGCTTAAGCAACCTTGATCGAGTTTTGCAGAGATGTGAAGAAACAAATCTTGTTCTGAAATGGGAGAAATGCCAATTTATGGTTAATGAAGGTATTGTCTTGGGGCATAAAATTTCTGAAAGAGGTATTGAAGTTGATACAGCTAAAGTTGATGCTATTGAAAAGATGCCATGTCCCAAGGACATCAAAGGTATAAGAATATTCCTTGGTCACACCGGATTTTATAGGAGGTTCATTAAGGACTTCTCAAAAATTTCTCAGCCTCTGACTAATTTATTACAAAAAGATATACCATTTGTCTTTGATGATGATTGTGTAGAAGCATTTGAATACTTAAGAAAGCATTAGTCTCTGCACCTATTGTTCAGCCACCTGATTGGAATTTACCCTTTGAAATTATGTGTGATGCTAGTGATTATGCTGTAGGTGCTGTTCTAGGGAAAAGAGTTGATAAGAAATTAAATGTTATTCGATATGCTAGTAAAACTCTAGACAATGCCCAGAGAAATTATGCTACCACTGAAAAAGAATTTTTAGCAGTTGTATTTGCTTGTGATAAGTTCAGACCTTATATTGTTGATTCCAAAGTAACTATTCACACTGATCATGCTGCTATTAAATACCTTATGGAAAAGAAAGATGCTAAACCTAGCCTTATTAGATGGGTTCTTCTGCTACAAGAATTTGATTTTCATATTATTGATAGAAAGGGAGCTGAGAACCCCGTTGCAGACAACTTGTCTAGGTTAGAAAATGTTCTTGATGACCCACTACCTATTGATGATAGCTTTCCTGATGAACAATTAAGTGTCATAAATGCTTCTCGAACTGCTCCATGGTATGCTGATTATGCTAATTATATTGTTGCTAAATTTATACCACCTAGTTTCACATACCAGCAAAAGAAAAAGTTATTCTATGATTTGAGACATTACTTTTGGGATGACCCACATCTTTATAAAGAAGGAGTAGATGGTGTTATTAGACGTTGTGTACTTGAGCATGAACAGGAACAGATCCTACGCAAGTGTCACTCCGAGGCTTATGGAGGACACCATGCTGGAGATAGAACTGCACACAAGGTATTGCAATCCGGTTTTTATTGGCCTACTCTCTTCAAGGATGCCCGTAAGTTTGTCTTGTCTTGTGATGAATGTCAAAGAATTGGTAATATTAGTAGACGTCAAGAAATGCCTATGAATTATTCACTTGTTATTGAACCATTTGATGTTTGGAGCTTTGATTATATGGGACCTTTTCCTTCCTCTAATGGGTATACACATATTTTAGTTGGTGTTGATTACGTTACTAAGTGGGTAGAAGCTATTCCATATCACCCAATCACCCACAGTCTAGTGGTCAAGTAGAATTGAGTAACAGAGAGCTCAAATTAATTTTGCAAAAGACTGTCAATAGGTCTAGAAATAATTGGTCCAAGAAACTTGATGATGCATTATGGGCCTATAGAACTGCATATAAAAATCCTATGGGTATGTCTTCTTATAAAATGGTATATGGAAAAGCATGTCACTTACCTCTTGAACTAGAACATAAGGCATATTGGGCCATTAAAGAGCTCAATTATGATTTCAAACTTGCCGGTGAGAAGAGGTTATTTGATATTAGCTCACTTGATGAATGGAGAACCCAAGCTTATGAAAATGCCAAGTTGTTTATAGAAAAAGTTAAAAGATGGCATGACAAAAGGATACAAAAGCGTGAGTTTAATGTAGGTGATTATGTATTTCTATACAACTCTCGTTCAAGATTTTTTGCAGCGAAACTTCTCTCTAAATGGGAAGGCCCCTATGTTATCGAGGAGGTCTATCATTCCGGTGCCATAAAAATCAACAATTTTGAAGGCACAAATCCGAAGGTGGTAAACGGTCAAAGAATTAAACATTATATCTCAGGTAATCCCATAAATGTTGAAACCAATATTATTGAAACCGTAACCCCGGAGGAATACATAAGGGACACTTTCCAGAATGTTTCAGACTCCGAAAAGGGATAGGTATGTGGTACGGTAAGTAAACCGACTCCAAAACTATTTTTAAGGCAATATTTCTCCATTTTGTAATATTTAGAAAAATAGAAAATTAAGTAGCAGTATGGGAAGGACACGAGGGCCCCATGAGGGTGGAGGGCGCGCCCCCTACCTCGTGAGCACCCTGTGTGCCTTCCGGACTCTGCTTTCTTGCATGATATGTATTTTCGTCGGTAAAAATTCACTATATATTCCCCCAAAGGTTTTGACTCCCATATCACGCAATTATCCTCTGTTCTTGTTTTGAGCTGTTTTTCTGACAGATCTGGATTATCATGACATCCCCAAGTGCTTCCAAGGACAAGTTCTTCGAGAAGGTCATCAACCCTTACCTCGCGGAGGTGTTGCGACACCCTCAAACCATTGAGATGCGTGATGGGTTGCTGCACATCCGCGATGCTGAGGGACCAAAGGGAACCGGAAGCGTGGAGACGAGGCTCGAAGCAATGGAGCAACAAGTTTTCAAATGCCAAGGGATGGTGGAGCGTGGAATCAACGCTAGCCACATGATGCTCGCGGAGTTCACTAACAACTACACGCCGGATGCCAAGAACACCGAGGAGGCCATCTTCAAGCTACATGAGAAGATCGAGCACCTCGAAGCCCAAATCTATGACCTGCAAAACCAAAACTATGAGTATGAATATAGATTTAAAAGAATGAGTTTGGCTATAGATTCGAGGATTCCGGAGACTCGATCATCCTTCTATGATGGTGAACCTATGCCTTGGAAGATGGATGACAAGCCCGCATCATCAATAACACCTCCACCTTCTTCACCAACCAAGGAGACATAATCACATGGGTATGGGCACTCCCCTTCGCAACTGCCAAGCTTGGGGGAGGTGCCCCGGTATCGTATCACAATCACAACTCCTACCTTTACCATTTTCCATAGTTCGATCTTATTAGTAGTATTTTGATCTAGTAGAATAAAGTTTATGGCATGATCTAGTTTTAAGTTTTGCTTTATGGACGTATCAACTCCCCCAAGCTTAGACCTCGCTTGTCCTCAAGCGAAAGCCGAAATAAAAAAATATGTCCACATGTTTAGTGATAGATGTGTCGATAAAAATAAAATACGGACATGATGGCATCATGATCATTCTTAGAACAACAACATATATATAGATATATATTGTCATATGATCTCTTATGCTAAAGTAACAATTCAATCACAATTTTTCAAGTATGAATCATAAACTTCATTGAGAACCAACAAACTCTAATCTCAGTCATTGAGGCAATTGCAATTTATTATAACATAGGAAAGAGTCAATATAAGAGCTTTTCAGTAAGTCCACATACTCAACCATCTTTTAGTCTTTCACAATTGCTAACACTCACGCAATATTTATGGCTATGAAGTTTTAATCGGACACAGAGAAAGATAGGGGCTTATAGTTTTGCCTCTCAATGTTTTACCTCAAGGGTAATGTCAACAATAATAGTTCATGAAGACTCACATCCAATTAGCTATATAGATCAGGATCTTTCCAACACATTGTGCTTGCCAAAGGGTTAAATGTAAAAAGGAAAGGTGAAGATCACCATGACACTTATGTAAGGTAGAAGATAAAAGTAAAAGATAGGCCCTTCGCAGAGGGAAGCAGAGGTTGTCATGCGCTTTTATGGTTGGATGCACGAAATCTTAATGCAAAAGAATGTCACTTTATATTGCCACTTGTGATATGGACCTTTATTATGCAGTCTATCGCTTTTATTTCTTCCATATCACAAGATCGTATAAAGCTTATTTTCTCCCACACTAATAAGTCATACATATTTAGAGAGCAATTTTTATTGCTTGCACCGATGACAACTTACTTGAAGGATCTTACTCAATCCATAGGTAGATATGGTGGACTCTCATGGCAAAACTGGGTTTAGGGATATTTGGAAGCACAAGTAGTATCTCTACTTGGTGCAAAGAAATTGGCTAGCAAGAGAGGGAAAGGCAAGCTCAACATGTTGGATGATCCATGACAATATAATTTATCTCAGATGTAAGAAAACATAACCCCTTACGTTGTCTTCCTTGTCCAACATCAACTCTTAGCATGTCATACTTTAATGAGTGCTCACAATCATAAAAGATGTCCAGGATAGTATATTTATATGAGAACATCTCTTTCTTTATTACTTCCTATTAATTGCAACGATGACCAAAACTATGTTTGTCAACTCTCAAAAACTTTTATTCATCATACTCTTTATATGTGAAGTCATTACTCTCCATCAGATCCATATGATCTTTTTATTTCTTATCTTTTATTTTCTTCCCTCAAGATCATAGCAAAATAATCAAGCCCTTGACTCAACACTAATCTTTATTATATATAGCTCACGGACTCGATTACATAGAAGGATCATAAAGCAAAACTCACAACTAGATCATACTAAAACTATATTCTACTAGATCAAGATATTATCAAAAGGATCGAACTAAGAAAAACGGTAAAGATAAAAGTGATGGTGATACCATACCGGGGCACTCCCCCAAGCTTGGTAGTTGCCAAGGGGAGTACCCATACCCATGTGTTTATATCTCCTTTGTCGGTGAAGGGGGTGTTGGTGATGATGGATAGTCACACATCGAGCGTAGGAGGTCTTCCAACTTGCGGATAATGCCCTTGAGTGCGATGATATGCTCCTTCAACAAAATATTTTCACGTGTGAGATACTTGTTTTGTATATGAGCTAACTCAATCATCTTGAAAGCTTCGATCTCAGTTGGGGTAAGAAGATTGTGATCAAGTTGAAGGATGTCTCCTGCTGCCGGAACTTGGTCCTCCGTGGCCTTCTTGATCCCTTCATCCTAGTTAATCTCCATGGGTTCTTCCCTCTTCAGCTCTATCTTCATTAGCCAAGCATCATTGTCACCATTTTTGGAGGAGGGGGACGACATGATGCCTGACCTTGACAACCCTGACAGAAAACAGCTCGAAACAAGAACAGAGGATATTTGCATGGAAGGTGGTCAAAACCTTCGGGAGATTATATAATGAATTTTTACCGACCAAAAGAAGTATCATGCAAGAAAATGGTGTCCGGAGAGCACACGAGGTGCCCACGAGGCAGGGGGCGCGCCCAGGGGGGTAGGGCGCGCCTCCCACCCTTGTGGAAGCCCCGTGTCCTTTCCGGTCTGCGTCTTATTTTCCTATTTTCTTAAATATTCCAAAACGGAGAAATATTGCCATTAGAACTGTTTTGGAGTCGGTTTACTTACCGTACCACATACCTATTCCTTTTCGGAGTCTGAAACATTTTGGAAAGTGTCCCTTATGTACTACTCCGGGGTTACGGTTTCAATAATATTAGTTTCAACATTTATAGGATTACCTGAGATATAATGTTTAATCCTTTGATCGCTCACCACCCTCGGATTTGTGCCTTCGAAGTTGTTGATTTTTATGGCACCGGAACGATAGATCTCCTCGATAACGTAAGGACCTTCCCATTTAGAGAGAAGTTTGCCTGCAAAAAATCTTAAATGAGAGTTGTATAGCAATACATAATCACCTACATTAAACTCACGCTTTCGTATCCTTTTATCATGCCATCTTTTAACTTTTTCTTTAAACAACTTGGCATTTTCATAAGCCTGGGTTCTCCATTCATCAAGTGAGCTAATATCAAATAACCTCTTCTCACCGGCAAGTTTGAAATCATAATTGAGCTCTTTAATGGCCCAATATGCCTTGTGTTCTAGTTCAAGAGGTAAGTGGCATGCTTTACCATAGACCATTTTATACGGAGACATACCCATAGGATTTTTATATGCAGTCCTATAGGCCCATAATGCATCATCAATTTTCTTGGACCAATTATTTCTAGATCTATTAACAGTCTTTTGCAAAATTAATTTGAGCTCTCTGTTACTCAATTCTACTTGACCACTAGCCCGTGGGTGATATGGAGATGCAATTCTATGATTAGCGTCATACTTAGCAAGCATTTTACGAAAGGCACCATGAATAAAGTGTGAACCACCATCAGTCATTAAATATCTAGGGACTCCAAACCTCGGTAAAATAACTTCTTTAAGCATCTTAATAGAGGTGTTATGATCAGCACTACTAGTTGGAATAGCTTCTACCCACTTAGTAACGTAATCAACAACAGCTAAAATATGTGTATACCCATTAGAGGAAGGAAAAGGTCCCATATAATCAAAGCTCCAAACATCAAATGGTTCAATAACAAGTGAATAATTCATAGGCATTTCTTGACGTCTACTAATATTACCAATTCTTTGACATTCATCACAAGACAAGACAAACTTACGGGCATCCTTGAAGAGAGTAGGCCAATAAAAACCGGAATGCAATACCTGGTGTGCAGTTCTATCTCCAGCATGGTGTCCTCCATAAGCCTTGGAGTGACACTTGCGTAGGATCTGTTCCTGTTCATGCTCAAGTACACAACGTCTAATAACACCATCTACTCCTTTATAAAGATGTGGGTCATCCCAAAAGTAATGTCTCAAATCATAGAATAACTTTTTCTTTTGCTGGTATGTGAAACTAGGTGGTATAAATTTAGCAACAATATAATTAGCATAATCAGCATACCATGGAGCAGTTCGAGAAGCATTTATGACATTTAATTGTTCATCAGGAAAGCTGTCATCAATAGGTAGTGGTTCATCAAGAACATTTTCTAACCTAGACAAGTTGTCTGCAACGGGGTTCTCAGCTCCCTTTCTATCAATAATATGCAAATCAAATTCTTGTAGCAGAAGAACCCATCTAATAAGTCTAGGTTTAGCATCTTTCTTTTCCATAAGGTATTTAATAGCAGCATGATCAGTGTGAATAGTTACTTTGGAATCAACAATATAAGGTCTGAACTTATCACAAGCAAATACAACTGCTAAAAATTCTTTTTCAATGGTAGCATAATTTCTCTGGGCATTGTCTAGAGTTTTACTAGCATATCGAATAACATTTAATTTCTTATCAACTTTTTTCCCTAGAACAGCACCTACAGCATAATCACTAGCATCACACATAATTTCAAAGGGTAAATTCCAATCAGGTGGCTGAACAATAGGTGCAGAAATCAATTCTTTCTTAAGTATTTCAAATGCTTCTACACAATCATCATCAAAAACAAAAGGAATATCTTTTTGTAATAGATTAGTCAGAGGTCGAGAAATTTTTGAGAAGTCCTTAATGAACATCCTATAAAAACCAGCGTCACCGAGGAATATTCTTATACCTTTAATGTCCTTGGGGCATGGCATCTTTTCAATAGCATCAACTTTAGCTGTATCAACTTCAATACCTCTTTCAGAAATTTTATGCCCCAAGACAATACCTTCATTAACCATAAATTGGCATTTCTCCCATTTCAGAACAAGATTTGTTTCTTCACATCTCTGCAAAACTCGATCAAGGTTGCTTAAGCAATCATCAAAAGAGGATCCATAAACGGAGAAATCGTCCATGAAAAGCTCACATATCTTTTCACAAAAGTCAGAAAAATAGCCATCATGCATCTTTGAAAGGTAGCAGGTGCATTACATAAACCAAAAGGCATACGTCTATAAGCAAAAGTACCGAAAGGGAAAGTAAAAGTGGTCTTTGATTGATCATCAGCTGACACAGTGATACGTCCATTTTGCATCATGCTTTTATATCGATATTTATTGCATTATGGGTTGTTATTTCACATTATGTCACAATACTTATGGCTTCTCTCTTATTTTACAAGGTTTACATAAGGAGGGAGAATGCCGGCAGCTGGAATTCTGGGCTGGAAAAGGAGCAAATATTAGAGACCTATTCTACACAACTCCAAAAGTCCTGAAACTCCACGAAACACCTTACAATAAATAATAAAAAAAATCCTCGCTAAAGATGAAGACCAGGGGGCCCACACCCTGCTGACGAGGGTGGGGGGCGCGCCCCTACCTCGTGGGCCCCCTGGTGGCTCTCCGATGACTATCTTCTGCTATATGAAGTCTTTCGTCGAGAAAAAAAATAATGAGGAACCTTTCGGGACGAAACTCCGCCGCCACGAGGCGGAACCTTGGCGGATCCAATCTAGAGCTCCGACAGAGCTGTCCTGCCGGGGAAACTTCCCTCCCGGAGGGGGAAATCATCACCAACGCTCCTCTCATCGGGAGAGGGAAATCTCCATCAACATCTTCACCAGCACCATCTCATCTCCAAACCTAGTTCATCTCTTGTATCCAATTCTTGTCTCCAAGTCCGGGATTGGTGCTAGCAGGTTGCTAGTATTGTTGATTACTCCTTGTAGTTGATGCTAGTTGGTTTATTTGGTGGAAGATCATATGTTTAGATCCTATATGCGTATTAATACCCCTCTGATTATGAACATGTTTATGCTTTGTGAGTAGTTACGTTTGTTCCTGAGGACAAGGGAGAAGTCTTGCTATTAGTAGTCATGTGAATTTGGTATTCGTTCGATATTTTGATGAGATGTATGTTGTCTAGCCTCTAGTGGTGTTATGTGAACGTCGACTAAATAACACTTCACCATTATTTGGGCCTAGAGGAAGGCACTGGGAAGTAATAACTAGATGATGGGTTGCTAGAGTGACAGAAGCTTAAACCCTAGTTTTTGTGTTGCTTCGTAAGGGGCTGATTTGGATCCATATGTTTCATGCTATGGTTAGGTTTACCTTAATACTTTTGTTGTAGTTGCGGATGCTTGCAATAGAGGTTAATCATAAGTGGGATGTTTGTTCAAGTAAGAACAACACCCAAGCACCGGTCCACCCACATATCAAATTATCAAAGTACCGAACGCGAATCATATGAACATGATGAAAACTAGCTTGACGATATTCCCATGTGTCCTCGGGAGCGCTTTTCCTTATGTAAGAGTTTGTCCAGGCTTGTCCTTTGCTACAAAAAGGATTGGGCCACCTTGCTGCACTTTATTTACTTTTGTTACTTGTTGCTCATTACAAATTATCTTATCACAAAACTATATGTTACCACTTATTTCAGTACTTGCAGAGAATACCTTGCTGAAAACCGCTTATCATTTCCTTCTGCTCCTCGTTGGGTTCGACATTCTTACTTATCGAAAGGACTATGATAGATCCCCTATACTTGTGGGTCATCAAGACTCTTTTCTGGCGCCGTTTCCAGGGAGTGAAGCGCCTTTGGTAGGTGGAATTTGGTAAGGAAAAATTTATATAGTGTGTTGAAATTTACTGTCACTTGTTACTATGGAAAGTAATCCTCTGAGGGGCTTGTTCGGGGTATCTTCACCCTGACCAGTAGAGCAAAGAGTTCCTCCTCAACCTACTGAACCTACTGAAAATGAAAATGAAAATACTTGCTTTGAAGTTCCTTCGGGTATAATAGAAAAACTGCTAGCTAATCCTTTTTTAGGAGATGGAACAAAACATCCTGATGAACATCTAATATATGCGGATGAAGTTTGTGGATTATTTAAGCTTGCAGGTGTATCTGGAGATGTTGTTAAGAAGAAGGTCTTCCCCTTATCTTTGAGGGGAGATGCATCAACATGGTATAGGCTATGTGATGATATGAGGTCTTGGAATTACAAATGATTGAAATTGGAATTTCATCAGAAATTTTATCCTATGCATCTTGTTCATCGTGATCGCAATTATCCTATATATATATATATATATATATATATATATATAATTTTTGGCCTCGCGAAGGAGAAAGCATCGCTCAAGCTTGGGGGAGGCTTAAGTCAATGTTATATTCATGCCCCAATCATCTCAAGAGAAATGATTATTCAAAAATTTTATGCTCGGCTTTCTGGTAACAATCGCACCATGCTTGATACTTCTTGTGTTGGCTCTTTTATGATGAAGACTATTGAATTCAAATGGTATTATTGGAAAGAATTAAACGCAACTCTGAAGATTGGGACCTCGACAATGGTAAGGAGTCAGGTATGACACCTAAGTTTGATTGTGTTAAATCTTTTATGGATACCGATATTTTCCGTAAGTTTAGCACTAAATATGGACTTGATTCTGAGATAGTAGCCTCTTTCTGTGAATCTTTTGCTACTTATGTTGATCTCCCTAATGATAAGTGGTTTAAATATCATCCTCCCATAGAAATGAAAGTAGCTGCACCAATTAAAGTTGAAGAAAAGACTGTCACTTATAATGATCCTATTGTTCCTACTTGTTATGTTGAGAAACCACCTTTCCCTATTAGGATAAAGGATCATGCTAAAGCTTCAAGTGTGGTTCGTAAAAGCAATATTAAAACATATACACCTCCTGAGCAAGTTAAAGTAGAACCTAATATTGCTATTGTTAAAAATCTCTTGTCTGATAATATTGATGGGCATGTTATTCAGCTCTGCGGTGAAACTACTAGAATTGCTAAACCTTGTGCTAAAGATAAAAATAGACCTGTGGTAGGCGTGCATGTTATTTCTGTTAAAATAGGAGAACATTGTTATCACGGCTTATGTGATATGGGTGCTAGTGCATGTGTTATACCTTATGACCTATACAAAGAAATTATGCATGACATTGCACCTGTTGAGTTAGAAGATATTGATGTCACAATTAAACTTGCTAATAGAGATACTATTTTAGCAGTGGGAATTGTTAGAGATGTTGGAGTCCTGCGTGGGAAAACTAAATATCCTGCTGATTTTCTTGTTCTTAGTTCCCCACAAGATATCTTTTGTCCCATTATATTTCGTAGACCCTCCTTGAACACTGTTAGTGCTAAGATAGACTGCGAAAAGAATGTTGTTACTATTGGCTTGGTGATATGACTCATGAATTTAATTTCTCTAAATTTAGTAAACAACACCATGAAGAAGAATTGCCTAGTAAGGATGAAATTATTGGTCTTGCTTCTATTGCCGTACCTCCTAGTGATCCTTTAGAACAATATTTGCTAGACCATGAGAATGATATGTTTATGAATGAAAGAAGGGAAATAGATGAAGTATTCTTTAAACAGGAACATATTCTGAAACACAATTTGCTTGTTGAAATCCTAGGGGATCCCCCTCCACCTAAGGGTGATCCCGTGTTTGAGCTTAAACCATTGCCTGATAATCTTAAATATGCTTATCTTGGTGAATAAAAGATATATCATGTTATTATTAGTGCTAACCTTTCAGAGCATGAAGAAGAAAGATTATTGAAAACTCCAAAGAAGCACCGTGCTGCTATTGGATATACTCTTGATGATCTTAAGGGCATTAGTCCCACTCTATGTCAACATAAAATAAATTTGGAAGCAGATGCCAAACCAGTTCATGATCCTCAACGACGTCTGAATCCTAAAATGAAAGAAGTGGTAAGAAAAGAAATACTAAAGCTTCTGGAGGCAGGTATAATTTATCCCGTTGCTGATAGTCAGTGGGTAAGTCCTGTTCATTGTGTCCCTAAGAAGGGAGGTATTACTGTGGTTCCTAATGATAAAGATGAATTGATTCCACAAAGAATTATTACAGGTTATAGTATGGTAATTGATGTCTGCAAATTAAATAAGGCTAGTAATAAAGATCATTACCCCTTAACTTTTATCGGTCAAATGCTAGAAAGATTATGCAAACATACACATTACTGCTTTCTAGATGGTTATTCTGGTTTCTCTCAAATACATGGGTTGGCTAAAGATCAATCAACGACTACTTTTACATGCCCTTTTGGTACTTTTTCTTATAAACGTATGCCTTTTGGTTTATGTAATGCACCTGCTACCTTTCAAAGATGCATGATGGCTATATTCTCTGACTTTTGTGAAAAGATTTGTGAGGTTTTCATGGACGACTTTTTCATCTACGGATCTTCTTTTGATGATTGCTTGAGCAATCTTAATCGAGTTTTGCAGAGATGTGAAGAAACTAATCGTGTCTTGAATTGGGAAAAGTGCCACTTTATGGTTAAGGAAGGTATTGTCTTGGGGCATACAGTTTCTAAAAGAGGTATTGAAGTTGATAAAGCTAAGGTTGATGCTATTGAAAAGATGCCATGTCCCAAGGACATCAAAGGTATAAGAAGTTTCCTTGGTCATGCCGGATTTTATAGGAGGTTCATTAAGGACTTCTCAAAAATTTCTCAGCCTCTGACTAATTTATTACAAAAAGATATACCATTTGTCTTTGATGATGATTGTGTAGAAGCATTTGAATACTTAAGAAAGCATTAGTCTCTGCACCTATTGTTCAGCCACCTGATTGGAATTTACCCTTTGAAATTATGTGCGATGCTAGTGATTATGCTGTAGGTGCTGTTCTAGGGAAAAGAGTTGATAAGAAATTAAATGTTATTCGATATGCTAGTAAAACTCTAGACAATGCCCAGAGAAATTATGCTACCACTGAAAAAGAATTTTTAGCAGTTGTATTTGCTTGTGATAAGTTCAGACCTTATATTGTTGATTCCAAAGTAACTATTCACACTGATCATGCTGCTATGAAATACCTTATGGAAAAGAAAGATGCTAAACCTAGACTTATTAGATGGGTTCTTCTGCTACAAGAATTTGATTTGCATATTATTGATAGAAAGGGAGCTGAGAACCCCGTTGCAGACAACTTGTCTAGGTTAGAAAATGTTCTTGATGACCCACTACCTATTGATGATAGCTTTCCTGATGAACAATTAAATGTCATAAATGCTTCTCAAACTGCTCCATGGTATGCTGATTATGCTAATTATATTGTTGCTAAATTTATACCACCTAGTTTCACATACCAGCAAAAGAAAAAGTTATTCTATGATTTGAGACATTACTTTTGGGATGACCCACATCTTTATAAAGAAGGATTAGATGGTGTTATTAGACGTTGTGTACTTGAGCATGAACAGGAACAGATCCTACGCAAGTGTCACTCCGAGGCTTATGGAGGACACCATGCTGGAGATAGAACTGCACACAAGGTATTGCAATCCGGTTTTTATTGGCCTACTCTCTTCAAGGATGCCCGTAAGTTTGTCTTGTCTTGTGATGAATGTCAAAGAATTGGTAATATTAGTAGACGTCAAGAAATGCCTATGAATTATTCACTTGTTATTGAACCATTTGATGTTTGGAGCTTTGATTATATGGGACCTTTTCCTTCCTCTAATGGGTATACACATATTTTAGTTGGTGTTGATTACGTTACTAAGTGGGTAGAAGCTATTCCATATCACCCAATCACCCACAGTCTAGTGGTCAAGTAGAATTGAGTAACAGAGAGCTCAAATTAATTTTGCAAAAGACTGTCAATAGGTCTAGAAATAATTGGTCCAAGAAACTTGATGATGCATTATGGGCCTATAGAACTGCATATAAAAATCCTATGGGTATGTCTTCTTATAAAATGGTATATGGAAAAGCATGTCACTTACCTCTTGAACTAGAACATAAGGCATATTGGGCCATTAAAGAGCTCAATTATGATTTCAAACTTGCCGGTGAGAAGAGGTTATTTGATATTAGCTCACTTGATGAATGGAGAACCCAAGCTTATGAAAATGCCAAGTTGTTTATAGAAAAAGTTAAAAGATGGCATGACAAAAGGATACAAAAGCGTGAGTTTAATGTAGGTGATTATGTATTTCTATACAACTCTCGTTCAAGATTTTTTGCAGGGAAACTTCTCTCTAAATGGGAAGGCCCCTATGTTATCGAGGAGGTCTATCATTCCGGTGCCATAAAAATCAACAATTTTGAAGGCACAAATCCGAAGGTGGTAAACGGTCAAAGAATTAAACATTATGTCTCAGGTAATCCCATAAATGTTGAAACCAATATTATTGAAACCGTAACCCCGGAGGAATACATAAGCGACACTTTCCAGAATGTTTCAGACTCCGAAAAGGGATAGGTATGTGGTACGGTAAGTAAACCGACTCCAAAACTATTTTTAAGGCAATATTTCTCCATTTTGGAATATTTAGAAAAATAGAAAATTAAGTAGCAGTATGGGAAGGACACGAGGGCCCCATGAGGGTGGAGGGTGCGCCCCCTACCTCGTGAGCACCCTGTGTGCCTTCCGGACTCCGCTTTCTTGCATGATACGTATTTTGGTCGGTAAAAATTCACTATATATTCCCCCAAAGGTTTTGACTCCCGTATCACGCAATTATCCTCTGTTCTTGTTTTGAGCTATTTTTCTGACAGATCTAGATTATTATGACGTCCCCAAGTGCTTCCAAGGACAAGTTCTTCGAGAAGGTCATCAACCCTTACCTCGCGGAGGTGTTGCAACACCCTCAAACCATTGAGATGCGTGATGGGTTGCTGCACATCCGCGATGCTGAGGGACCAAAGGGAACCGGAAGCGTGGAGACGAGGCTCGAAGCAATGGAGCAACAAGTTTTCAAATGCCAAGGGATGGTGGAGCGTGGAATCAACGCTAGCCACATGATGCTCGCGGAGTTCACTAACAACTACAAGCTGGATGCCAAGAACACCGAGGAGGCCATCTTCAAGCTACATGAGAAGATCGAGCACCTCCAAGCCCAAATCTATGACCTGCAAAACCAAAACTATGAGTATGAATATAGATTTAAAAGAATGAGTTTGGTTGTAGATTCGAGGATTCCGGAGACTCGATCATCCTTCTATGATGGTGAACCTATGCCTTGGAAGATGGATGACAAACCCGCATCATCAATAACACCTCCACCTTCTTCACCAACCAAGGAGACATAATCACATGGGTATGGGCACTCCCCTTCGCAACTGCCAAGCTTGGGGGAGGTGCCCCGGTATCGTATCACAATCACAACTCCTACCTTTACCATTTTCCATAGTTCGATCCTATTAGTAGTATTTTGATCTAGTAGAATAAAGTTTATGGCATGATCTAGTTTTAAGTTTTGCTTTATGATCTCTCTATGTAATCGAGTCCGTGAGCTATATATTAAAGATTAGTGTTGAGTCAAGGGCCTGATTTTCTTGCTATGATCTTGGATGAATAAAAGAAAAGAGAAAAAGAATAAAAAGAAATAAAAGTTCATATTGATCTTATTGATAGTAATGACTTCACATAGGAAGAGTATGATGATTAAAAGTTGTTGGGAGTTGGCAGACATAGCTTTGGTCATCGTTGCAATTAATAGGAAGTAATAAGGAAAGATAGGTTTCACATATAAATATACTATTATTGACATCTTTTATGATTGGGATCACTCATTAAAATATGACATGCTAAAGAGTTGATGTTGGACAAGGAAGACAATGTAATGGGTTATGTTTTCTTATATCTGAGATAAAGTATGTTGTCATGGATCATCCAACATGTTGAGCTTGCCTTTCCCCCTCATGCTAGCAAATTCTCAGCACCAAGTAGAGATACTACTTGTGCTTCCAAATACCCTTAAACCAGTTTTGCCATGAGAGTCCACCATATCTACCTATGGATTGAGTAAAATCCTTCAAGTAAGTTGTCATCAGTGAAAATCAATAAAAATTGCTCTAAATATGTATGACTAGTGTGGGAGAAATAAGCTTTATACGATCTTGTGATGTGGAAGTAATAAAAGCAATGGACTGCATAATAAAGGTTCATATCACAAGGGGCAATATAAAGTGACGTTCTTTCGCATTAAGATTTTGTACATCCAACCATAAAAGCGCATGGCAACCTCTGCTTCCCTCTGCGAAGGGCCTATCTTTTATTATTATCTTCAACCATATGCAAGAGTCATGGTGATCTTCACCTTTCCTTTTTACATTTTATCCTTTGGCAAGCATAGTGTGTTGGAAAGATCCTGATAGATATATCTAATTGGATGTAGGGAGGCATGAGTTATTATTGTTGACATTACCCTCGAGGTAAAAGGTTGTGGGGCAAAACTATAAGCCCCTATCTTTCTCTGTGTCCGATTAAAACTCCGTAACCACAAGTATTGCGTGAGTGTTAGCAATTATGAAGGACTAGATGATAGTTGAGTATGTGGACTTGCTTTTTAGCTCTGACATAGACTCTTTCTGATGCTATGACAAATTGCAATTGTTTCAATGACTGAGGTTATAGTTTGTTGGTTCTCAATAAGGTTTCTGATTTATACTTTTGCATTGTGAATAGATCATCACTTGAACATAAGTAATCATATTACAATATCTATATATGTTGCTATTATGAGGATAATCATGATGCCTTCATGTACGTATTTTATTTTTATCGACGCCTCTACCTCTAAACATGGGGACATATTTATTGTTATCGGCTTTCGCTTGAGGACAAGCGAGGTCTAAGCTTGGGGGAGTTGATATGTCCATTTTGCATCATGCTTTTATATCGATATTTATTGCATTATGGGTTGTTATTTCACATTATGTCACAATACTTATGGCTATTCTCCCTTATTTTACAAGGTTTACATAAGGAGGGAGAATGCCGGCAGCTGGAAAAGGAGAAAATATTAGAGACCTATTCTGCATAACTCCAAAAGTCCTGAAACTCCACGGAACACCTTACAATAAATAATAAAAAATCCTCGCCAAAGATGAAGACCAGGGGGCCCATACCCTGCTCATGAGGGTGGGCCCCCTAGGGCGTGCCCCCTACCTCGTGGGCCCCCTGGTGGCTCTCCGATGACTATCTTCTGCTATATGAAGTCTTTCATCAAGAAACAAATAAGGAGGAATCTTTCGGGATGAAACTCTGCCGCCACGAGGCGGAACCTTGGCGGATCCAATCTAGAGCTCTGGCAGAGCTGTTCTGCCGGGGAAACTTCCCTCCCGGAGGGGGAAATCATCACCATCATCATCACAACCACTCCTCTCATCGGGAGAGGGCAATCTCCATCAACATCTTCACCAGCACCATCTCATCTCCAAACCCTAGTTCATCTCTTGTATCCAATTCTTGTCTCCAAGTCTGGGATTGGTGGTAGTAGGTTGCTAGTAGTGTTGATTACTCCTTGTAGTTGATGCTAGTTGGTCTATTTGGTGGAAGATCATATGTTCAGATCCTATATGCGTATTAATACCCCTCTGATTATGAACATGTTTATGCTTTGTGAGTAGTTACGTTTGTTCCTGAGGACAAGGGAGAAGTCTTGTTATTAGTAGTCATGTGAATTTGGTATTCGTTCGATATTTTGATGAGATGTATGTTGTCTAGCCTCTAGTGGTGTTATGTGAACGTCGACTACATAACACTTCACCATTATTTGGGCCTAGAGGAAGGCATTGGGAAGTAATAAGTAGATGATGGGTTGCTAGAGTGACAGAATCTTAAACCCTAGTTTATGTGTTGCTTCGTAAGGGGCTGATTTGGATCCATATGTTTCATGCTATGGTTAGGTTTACCTTAATACTTTTGTTGTAGTTGCGGATGCTTGCAATAGAGGTTAATCATAAGTGGGATGTTTGTTCAAGTAAGAACAGCACCCAAGCACCGGTCCACCCACATATCAAATTATCAAAGTACCGAACGCGAATCATATGAACGTGATGAAAACTAGCTTGACGATATTCCCATGTGTCCTCGGGAGCGCTTTTCCTTATATAAGAGTTTGTCCAGGCTTGTCCTTTGCTACAAAAAGGATTGGGCCACCTTGCTGCACTTTATTTACTTTTGTTACTTGTTTCTCGTTACAAATTATCTTATCACAAAACTATCTATTACCACTTATTTTAGTACTTGCAGAGAATACCTTGTTGAAAACCGCTTATCATTTCCTTCTGCTCCTCGTTGGGTTCGACACTTACTTATCGAAAGGACTACGATAGATCCCCTATTCTTGTGGGTCATCACACAAGTATTTGAGAGAAGCCAGAGTAACCATCTAGAAAGCAAAAATGTGTATGTTTGGATAATCTTTCTAGCATTTGATCAATAAAAGGCAAAGGTTAATGATCTTTTTTAGTAGCCTTATTTAATTTGCGGAAATCAATTACCATCCTATAACCTGTAATAGTTCTTTGCGGGATCAATTCATCTTTATCATTTGGAATGACAATAATACCTCCCTTCTTAGGGACACAATGGCCATGACTTACCCACTTACTATCAGCAACGAGATAAATGATACCTACCTCAAGGAGCTTTAGTATTTCCTTTCTTACCACTTCTTTCATCATAGGATTCAGCCGTCGTCGATGATCAATAACTGGTTTGGCGTCTTCCTCCAAATTTATTTTATGTTGACATAGAGTGGGACTAATGCCCTTAAGATCATCAAGAGTATATCCAATAGCAGCACTGTGCTTTTTCAGAGTTTTCAATAATTTATCTTCCTCCTTCTCTGAAATGTTAGCACTAATAATAACAGGATATATTTTCTTTTCATCAAGATAAGCATATTTAAAAGTAGCAGGTAATGGTTTAAGCTCAAACACAGGATCACCCTTGGGTGGAGGAGGATCCCCTAGGATTTCAACAGGCAAGTTGTGTTTCAGAATAGGTCCCTGTTTAAAGAATACTTCATCTATTTCCCTTCTTTCATTCATAAACATATCATTTTCATGGTCTAGCAAGTATTGTTCTAATGGATCAGTAGGAGGCACGACAATAGAAGCAAGACCAATAATTTCATCTTTACTAGGCAATTCTTTATCATGGGGTTGTCTATGAAATTTAGAAAAATTAAACTCATGAGACATATCCCCTAAACCAATAGAAACAATATCCTTATTGCAGTCTATCTTAGCATTGACAGTATTCAAGAAGGGTCTACAAAATATAATGGGACAAAAACTATCTTGAGGGGAACCAAGAACAAGAAAATGACTTCAACGTCTATAACAATCCCAATCGGTGAAATAGTATTTCTATTAGCAAGCTTAATGGTAACATCAATACCTTCTATTTCAACTGGTGCAATATCATGCATAATTTCGTGGTATAAGGAAATAGGTATTGCACTGGCACTAGCACCCATATCACACAAGCCATGATAACAATGATCTCCTATTTTAACAGAAATAACAGGCATGCCTACCACAGGTCTATGTTTATCTTTAGCACCAGGTTTAGCAATTCTAGAAGTCTCATCACAGAAGTAAATAACATGCCCATCAATATTATCAACCAAGAGATCTTTAACCATAGCAACATTAGGTTCAACTTTAACTTGCTCAGGGGGTTTAGGTGTCTTAATATTACTTTTGTTGACCACAGTTGAAGCTTTAGCATGATCCTTTATTCTAATAGGGAAAGGTGGTTTCTCAACATAAGCAGTGGGAACAACAGGATCATTATAAGTGATAGTCTTTTCTTCAACTTTAATAGGTGCAACTACTTTTGTTTCAATGGTAGGATTATATTTAAACCACTTCTCCTTGGGGAGATCAACATGAGTAGCAAATGATTCACAGAAAGAAGCTACTATCTCAGAGTCAAGTCCATATTTAGTGCTAAATTTACGGAAAACATCGGTATCCATAAAAGATTTTAACACAATCAAACTTGGGTGTTATACCTGACTCCTTACCGTTGTCGAGATCCCAATCTTCAGAGTTGCGTTTAATTCTCTTCAATAAATTCCATTTGTATTCAATAGTCTTCATCATAAAGGAACCAGTACAAGAAGTATCGAGCATGGAGCGATTGTTGTCACAAAGCCGAGCATAAATTTTTTGAATAATCATTTCTCTTGAGAGCTCATGATTGGGGCATGAATATAACATTGAATTAAGCCTCCCCCAAGCTTGAGCGATGCTTTCTCCTTTGCGAGGCCAAAAATTATATATATAATTACGATCACGATGAACGAGATGCATAGGATAAAACTTCTGTTGGAATTCCAATTTCAACCGTTTGTAGTCCCATGATCCCATATCATCACATAGCCTATACCATGTCAATGCATCTCCCTTCAAAGATAAAGGGAAGACCTTATTGATAACATCATCGGGCATACTTGCAAGCTTAAATAATCCACAAACTTCATCAACATAGATTAAGTGTAAGTCGGGATGCAATGTTCCATCTCCTGCAAAAGTATTAGCTAGCAGTTTCTCTATCATACCCGAAGGAATTTCAAAGTAAAAAAATTTCATTTTCAGTAGGTCCAGTAGGTTGAGGAGCAACTATTTGCTCTACCGGTCGGGGTGAAGATACCCGGACAAGCCCTCAAAGGATTACTTTCCATAGTAACAAGTGACAGTAAATTTCAGCACACTATATAAATTTTTCCTTACCAAATTCCACCTACCAAAGGCGCTTCACTCCCCAACAACGGCGCCAGAAAAGAGTCTTGATGACCCACAAGTATAGGGGATCTATACTAGTCCGTTCGATAAGTAAGAGTGTCAAACCCAACGAGGAGCAGAAGGAAATGATAAGCGGTTTTTAGCTAGGTAGTCTCTACAAGCACTGAAATTATCGGTAACAAATAGTTTTGTGATAAGGTAATTGGTAACGAGTAGCAAGTAATAAAAGTAAATAAGGTGAAGAAAGATGGCCCAATCCTTTTTGTAGCAAATGACAAGCCTGGACAGACTCTTATATGAAGTAAAGCGCTCCCGAGGACACATGGGAATTATTGTCAAGCTAGTTTTCATCATGGTCATATGATTCGCGTTCGGTACTTTGATAATTTGATATGTGGGTGGACCGGTGCTTGGGTTCTGTCCTTACTTGGACAAGCATCCCACTTATGATTAACCCCTATTGCAAGCATCTGCAACTACAACAAAAGTATTGAGGTAAACCTAACCATAGCATGAAACATATGGATCCAAATCAGCCCCTTACGAAGCAACACATAAACTAGGGTTTAAGCTTCTGTCACTCTAGCAACCCATCATCTACTTATTACTTCCCAATGCCTCCCTCTAGGCCCAAACAATGGTGAAGTTTCATGTAGTCGACGTTCACATGACACCACTAGAGGGATGACAACATACATCTCATCAAAATATCGAGCGAATACCAAATTCACATGACTACTAATAGCAAGACTTCTCACATGTCCTCAGGAACAAACATAACTACTCACAAAGCATATTCATGTTCATAATCAGAGGGGTATTAATATGCAGAATGGATCTGAACATATGATCTTCCACCACGTAAACCAACTAGCATCAACTACAAGGAGTAATCAACACTACTAGCAACCCACAGGTACCAATCTAAGGTTTGGATACAAAGATTGGATTCAAGAGATGAACTAGGGTTTGAGATGAGATGGTGCTGGTGAAGATGTTGATGGAGATTGACCCCCTCCCGATGAGAGGATAGTTGGTGATGACGATGGTGATGATTTCCTCCTCCCGGAGGGAAGTTTTCCCGGCAGAACAGCTCCGACAGAGCCCTAGATTGGTTCCGCCAAGGTTCCGCCTCGTGGCGGCGGAGTCTCATCCCGAAAGCTTGCTTATGATTTTTTCTCAATGAAGGACTCCATATAGCAGAAGATGGGCACCGGAGGGCCACCAGGGGGCCCACGAGGCAGGGGGCGAGCTGAGGGGGGTAGGGCGCACCCCCACCCTCGTGGCCAGGGTGTGGCCCCCCTCTGGAACTTCTTGCGCTCAGTATTTTTTATATATTCTGGAAATAGCTTCCGTGAAGTTTCATGACTTTTGGAGCTGTGCAGAATAGGTCTCTAATATTTGCTCCTTTTCCAGCCATGAATCCCAGCTGCCAGCATTCTCCCTCTTCATGTAACCCTTGTAAAATTAGAGAGAATAGGCATAAGTATTGTGACATAATGTGTAATAACAGCCCATAATGCAATAAATATCGGTATAAAAGCATGATGCAAAATGGACGTATCAAACCCCCCCCCCCCCGACTCACTTCCACATGGCGGGCTACGCCCTTGGGGCGATGGCGCTTCCAGGCCAAGCGGACGAGCTCCGCGCACGCAGCTGCCGCTGGGCCCATCCCCAGTGGTGGAGCTAGCCAAAAATCTTTGGGGGCGAAACAAAATCATCAGTGTTTGGGAGAAAAATTCTAATATAGGTCTCCCTAAAAAAACTTCAGAAAAATGATCCAAGGCTAGGGGGGCATCGCCCCCCTGGCCCCCAACATAGCTCTGCCACTGCCCGTCACTATGACCTTCGAGTGGTAAGTGCACTCTTCTATGTTTATTTTTCATGCAGTAGCTTTAGCTAAAAAAAGTAATTTCAAGTCACTAGTTATAGTTCATACTCATTTTAATTCCATGTTACTCGAAAGAGGTGAAGACCGTCACGATTGCAGATGTCATCCCAGTGGGATGGGAGCAGGGGAAGGTCTATTACGGCCATGCTTAGCTCACTTGCCCTACTCTCATCTTCATTGTCTCAAGGGTTAGCTGCAGAAGGAGAAGAAGAAGATGTAGTATGTCGGTTTCTATGCTAAGGTAGCAATCAATTAGTGCGAGCGCCGGCTGGCCTTAAGCCGGTTGTGTTAGAGCATATCCAGTCGTTGCACCCCCAAGACGCGCCGAAAACCACCGCTTGGGGTCGAGCCGGCGCTATTTTAGGCTTGGGTTCTAGTGCATTCCCAACCTCCGCCCCCTAGGTCGCCCCCAGGCGCCGATATCGGCCCAGTATCGGCGCTTTCAGTCCATTTTCGGCGCTGGATTGGCCCAATTTCCAGCGCAAAACGGCCCACGCTCGATGTGTTTCGGCGTGTTTCGACTCTCATTCAAATAAAATCATCAATAAAATAATCACAAATAATAAAAACACTCATATTTCATTGCACGTCCAGCTAGGCGTTGCCCTTGAGCCTCCATAGGTGCTCCACTAGATCCTGCTGCAGCTGATGATGCACCTGTGGGTCTCGGATCTCCTGGCGCATGTTGAGGAAGGCCGTCCATGTTGTAGGGAGCTGGTGATCCACTTGGGCAAGAGAACCCTGCCTGTAATATGGTTCAGTGTCAAACACTGGCTCTTCCTACTCGCTCTTAATGATCATGTTGTGCAAAATGACACAACAAGTCATGATCTCCCACATTTGATCTTTCGACCAAGTCTTAGCGGGGTACCGGACAACAGCAAATCGAGATTGGAGCACGCCAAATGCTCGCTCGACATCCTACCTGCAAGCCTCCTGATCCTTCGAAAAGTGAGAGTTCTTGCCTCCTGGCACAGGGCTTGAGATAGTGTTCACAAATGTTGACCATCTCGGATAGATGCCATCTGCTAGGTAGTACCCCTTGTTGTATTGGTGCCCATTGATCTCGAAGTTCATCGGAGGATAATGGCCCTCAACGAGCTTGGCAAAAACAGGAGAGCACTGCAGCACATTGATGTCATTGTGAGTTCCTAGCATACCAAAGAAAGCGTGCCAAATCCAGAGGTCCTGTGTGGCCACTGCCTCAAGTATCACACTGCAAGCTCCTTTGGCACCTTTGCACATCCCCTGCCAAGCAAACGGGCAATTCTTCCATGCCCAATGCATGCAGTCGATGCTTCCAAGCATACCAGGAAATCCTCTTGCTTCATTCTGTGCCAGGATCCGAGTAGTGTCTTCAGCATTGGGTGATCGCAAGTACCTCGGTCCAAACACTCCCACCACAGCCATGCAAAACTTGTAGGTGCACTCAATGATCGTGGACTCGGCCATGCGCCCATAGTCGTCGAGTGAATCACCTGGAGCCCCGTATGCAAGCATTCTCATAGCTGTCGTGCACTTCTGGATTGAGGTGAATCCAAGTGTGCCGGTGCAATCCTTCTTGCACCTGAAGTAGTTGGCGTACTCCCTGAGTTCATTGACTATCCTGAGGAAAAGCTTTCGGCCCATCTGATAACGGCGCCGGTAAACTTTGTCGCCGTGCAGTGGAGCGTCGGCGAAGTAGTCGGGGTAGAGCATGCAATAGCCTTCGAGCCGATGATGGTTCTTTGCTTTCCGTCGCCCCGGCGCCGAGCCGCCTCGCCTCGGCTTTGCATCACCGGCAAGCAAGCCGGCCAGGACGACGAGGACCATGAGGTGTTCTTCGTCCTGGGCGGCGGCGTCGGCTTCCTCCTCGAGCAACGCCACGAGCACCTCCTCGTCGTCGGAGTCCATCGCGGCCGGGGCAGGCAAAGCACCGAACACGTAGCGGGCGTCGTGCGCAGACTCGTCGGCAGGCGCCGGAGCGGCGAGGGAAACTCGGGGAAAGTGGGGGGAGAGGGCATCGGGGCGATCTTTCTTTGTTTCACGGCGAGGAATGGCAAGATAGCGGCGGCGGCGGCGGAGAGGTGGCTTGCGACCCTGGGATGGGCAAGGTGTTGGGGAAGGAGAGGGGAAAACGGGGCGAATCAGTGTGACTTTTCGCCTAACAGTGGGGACCCGGGCAATTTTCCCTTCCGCCGGCGCCCCCAAGCGCCCCCAATGCGCCGGGTTCGGCCTGGGCGCGCCGGGTCAGAAAACGGGCCGATCCAGCGGATTTCGGCGTCTTGGGGGCGCGACTGGGCAGTTTTTTCGGCGCCGACACTAAAAAAAGCGGCCTGGGGCGTCTTGGGGGCGCGGCTGGAGATGCTCTTAGATTTGTTTTCTGCAATGTCGTACTGTGATGAGGCATGTAGTTGGCTAGGATCAAAGCTCTGAAGTATGGCTATGTAGACTGTAGGAGGGGACGGATCCATAGATCACCTAACGACAACTACAAGCATTGAAGCGAGCCGATGGCGCGTCGCCATCATCGCCCCTCCCTCGCTGGAGTTGGGCAAACCTTGTTGTGGTAGACAGTTAGGAAATCGTTGTGCTAAGGCTCCGCAGGACCAGTGCACCCAAACAACAACTGCCGCCGTTGAAGGGTAGCATAGATCGGAAGGATCAAATCCGAAGACACACGAACCTAGACGAACTACGGTAAGATCCAAGCAAATGCACCAATGACATATCCACCGGAGACATAGCTTCACATGCCCACCGACGATGCTAGACGCACCACCGGAACAGGGACTAGGTGGGGACAACCTTATTCCATCTTTAGAAAGCCACCGATGTCTCGTCTTCCTGAACAGGACACAAACCATAATAAAAGTCGAAGAAACATCTACAAACGGAGCCCTCCCGCCGGCAAGGGCCGGGATTCACTGCGCCGCCATGGCCCTAAGGCCACCGGAGACAAGACGGACCGGCAGCGGAGCCGACGGGAGACAGAGGAAACCTAGCCTTTTCTTTTCTTGACTGGGACTTGATTAAGTCTCATTCGACTAAGATCTAGCCACATTCATCAAGCAACTGTTTCTTTAGCAGTGCAAGCTCATGCCGGTCTAAATAATGCAATGTTTTAATGTTATCTAGTTGCAAGTCATCGGAGGGGAACTTTTGGTCTATGGGGACATATGCATCCTATATGGGAAAAAAATTAGTAATTCAACAAAAAGTCGAAAATTCCTGAAAATATTTTTGAAATAAACTTGACCTTCTATTGTATTCGTGAGAAAAAGAATCCATGAAAAAATATCCCTTTAACTTCTTTTCAAAAAAGACAAATTTTTGGCTAAAATAGTGTGAATAGTGACCTATAATAGCAAATAAATTTTGCCTTTTTTGCTGTGAGGTCAACTTTTGTTTTTTTTTCGTCGGGATTTTTATACTAGTGCAAAAGTAAGTCAAGTATTTTTTCAAAATAGTTCTTACTTATTTTGACTTTTTATTAAAAAATTAAAAATAAATCCCCATATAGGGTGCATATACCACCAGGAACACAAGTGTATTTCCCAGTCATCATGTTATGTTCCTACCTCTCATCTTTACCTGTCACTCGCCTCGGCTCCACTCCACTTCTCTTATCCGTACCATGAAGTTTTTTAATCATGTCCTAAATATCCCTTCCATGTTTATCACCGTGTGTAGATCTTATTTCTCAAACTTCAATATTTTCCTTAGCCAGATGTTGGAAACGATTTAGCATCGCCTTGATGCATCAATATAATGACATATTGAGATGATGGTGATACGACAATTATGAGATCCACGCCGGTACATTGGACGCTCCATCAACATTCTGCGGCATTGAATGATCAAGGAGCTCTGCCAGCTTGCGCAAGATTTCTCGAGAAAGACGAGCAAAAAATGGGCCGCCTATATGTCAGCTACCTGAATTTGTTTTTGGCATCAGTCGAAAATCCGAGACATTGGATGTCGAATGGACGACTGGATGGTTGTCTTCAATCTCAGCCTGCTTTCTTCTCCCCAATGAACATATCAACGTCTGATCCTCCAACCGCCCACCTGCCTTCACCCCCTGCGGCGGGTGGGCGTTGCCCCTTGCCGCCCTGCCGTCATCTACTCACCTCAAGCTCCCCACTCTCGTTGCTTGCCATCGTCGCGACTATCTCTGTAAATCCCCCCCGACCTCCTGTTCTTTGGCACCGCAGCGCCCGCACCCACCTGCTTCCTTGCCTCCGCCTCATAACGTTGTCCTCGCCTGGCTGAGCCTCGCCATGGCCAATGCTCGTCGTTTTCGCTCCTCACACTGCTCGCTTCTTTGGCCTCACATGATGCAGAAAAGTGACTAACGCTAGAATATTTTTCTGGCACCTGATATTTGCCAAATGCGACACAGAATTCGAGTTCCATGAGAAGAATTTTTTATTTTGCAGCCAACAGCCAGCCTAGTCACAAGAAGTTTCTCTTTTATAGCAAGGAAAAATTGTCTTCATCCGCAAGAAAAAAGGAAAAAATGTCTTAATTTAGTACTCCCAAGTTTTATAGATCAAAGTAGATACTCCACAACTAACTGGCCACACGTAAGATATTCCAAAACTAAAGTATGATGTGTTGACAAGTTGACATATGGGCTGACACGTCAATTAGTATGTTCCAACGGCTCCAGTCCAAGTATGCAACTATGATTAGCTTTATGGTTGGTGGTGCGGTTGAACTCGTCGATTAGTCTTTGCCGATTTGCCCAGTAGATACGCAGAATTAGCCAGTTTTAGGCATCACTGCCAAACATACAGCTGCCACCGATTGGACAGGTGATAGACAGTAATAGTATGTGTCAATTCTGTGATTTTGTCAGCCAACTTGAGTGCATCGAGTGGTCGTCGAGGTTGTTGCATGGCCGCCGGCACCGTGGGTTAAGTTGTTGCTTTCGTGCATGCGGGAGCACTGTGGTTGAACGAGCCGAGGTATGTCAAGTCAAATGGTCACTGTGGCTAAATCCTCAATTTTTTTCAGTCCTAATACGGATGTGGATGTCAAAGCCGAGGTATGTCAAGTGCTAGATATTATGACTGAATCGTTATCCGAGAAATATTTGGGGCTGCCGTCTATGATAGGTGTAGACCGAACTAACTGTTTTCTGCACCTTATTGAGAGAATCCAGAAACTTATAAATGGATGGAAGGAGCATACCCTATCTTTTGGAGGCAAGGAGGCGTTAATTAAAGCGGTGGCCCAAACCATCCCTACGTATGCGATGAGTGTTTTCAAATTCCCGAAGAAAATTTGCAAAGGGATCACTGATGCAATGTCGCACTACTGGTGAGGTGATGAGGACGACCAACGCAAAATGCATTGGGTCGCTTGGTGGAAGATGCGTGTCCCGAAAGAAAAAGGTGGAATGGGATTTAGAGATATCCATGCTTTCAATCTTGCACTTCTAGCAAAACAATGCTGGAGGTTGATTGAGAACTATGACTCGCTCTGTGCAAGAGTGTTGCGTGCTCGATACTATCCCATTGATGATATTCTAAACTGCACTTTAAAGAAGGGTTCTTCTTTTGTATGGCAGAGCATATTTGCAGGCATACAAACGTTCAAGAAAGGAAGCATTTGGAGAGTTGGGGACGGCACAAAGATTGATATCTGGGAGGATAGTTGGATACCAAACAGCCCAACAAGAAAGGTCTTGACACGACGAGGTAATTGCCTATTAACACATATGAGCGACCTGACAGACCCTATATCAGGTGAGTGGGACGAGCAGATTATCAGGGACAACTTATGGAGAATAGATGCAGATCGTATATTACAGATTCCCTTATCCCATCATGTCTTGGATGACGTTGTTGCATGGCACTTCACAAAAAATGGAGTATACAACGTTCGATCTGGCTATTACAGAGAATGGGAAAATCAATATGGTATGAAAATTGGGGGCAAGGCTGGACAGTCGAGCACACCTGATCATCCGGTTTGGAAGAGGCTGTGGAAATTAAAGCTACCAGGAAAAGCAAAAATCTTCGTCTGGCGTTGCCTGCACAACACCATCCCTTTTAAGTGTACACTAGCCAACAGACACATACCTACAAGTGGGTAATGTCCAATTTGCCAGCAGGGGACGGAGGACATTAAACATGCGCTTTTCACGTGCCCCCGGGCTAGGTCAATATGGTCTGAGTTAGGCTTGAAAACCGTGATAGATGAGGTGATCCCAATCGACAGATCAGGTGCGAGGGTATTGGAGTCTCTCTTATACGATGACAGGTTTCAACGAAAGTATATGGAGGTCATTGATATACCCGAAGTAGTAGCTTCTACCAGCTGGTACCTTTGGTGGCAGCGAAGGGAGCTGGCAAGAGGTGAACAAGTTCAGAACCCAATCCGCACGGCTATGGCCATCCAGGCCTTATCTTTGAATTTCGTCCGAGCGGCTGGGAAACCGAATCCATCGCCTGGTCAGAATGCTTGGAAGAAGCCACTGTCAGCGATACAGGTACTGAACGTAGATGCTTCGTTTATGGAAGATGATCACTCGGGATCCTGCGGAATGGCGGTGAGAGACCATACTGGTTACTTTATAGCAGCTGCAGTTACTCAAATGGCCCATGTTATGAATGCAGTCGCAGCTGAGGACGAGGCTATGCACCAGGGAATCATGTTCATACGCGGCCTAGGGTGTGATAGCGTTGTGATTCAATCTGATAGCTTGATCGTCGTGGATGCATTGAGGCTGAATGAAGGGTATGCTTTGGTGGCAGCGCCAATTCTTGAAGATTGTCGTAATTTACTCACAAATTTCGGGAAGGTCATTATCAAACATTGTAGTCGAGAGTCGAACATGATTGCTCATGAGCTAGCTAGCTATGGGAGGGGTAATCCACCGGCGGTGTGGTCGGATACTCTCCCTTTTTTATTCTGAATGCTTTAGCAAACGATGTAAGTTTATTATAAGTTAATAAAGCAGCCATGAAGGCCTTCCCCTCAAAAAATGATTAGCTGACGTTTGGTGGTGTTGGTTGAGCTTGTGGATTAGTCTTTGCGAATTTCCCCGGTAGATACGCAGAATTAGCCAGTTTTAGCCATCACTGCCAAACAGACAGCTGCCATCGATTGGACAGAGAGTAACATATGCATGTACTGTATGTGTCAATTCTTCTATGTTGTCAGCCAACTTGCGTGCTTAATTAGTACATCGACCGAGTGGGCGAGGAGATCAAGCTGTGTTTGAATTAAGTCCTTGTTCGGTTGAGGTGGATTTGAAAGGGATCGAAAGGAATTTTGAGAGTGATTAAACCCCACAAGTCAAAATCCATCCAAATCATCTTAAATCATTTTTTATCGCGTTGAGAGGAGGAAGTTTAACTGAACAAAGCCTAAAGGGTTTTCAGATCTATGAGACTTCTTCGCGAAGGCAGGAATAAAACAACAGTGTGTTATTTCTTTACAATGAATATAACAGTTCTCATGTTATCGTGCAAAAGAATGATGGCGGTGAGGGATGTTAAAAAAGAGTATTCAGATTTTTAAGCATGCCAAATAGAATATTGTGTATGACAGATTATGTTGTCGTCAGGATGGCAATTCTTTTAGCAAGCATGGCAAATCCTGGGCAAAAACTTACATGACAAGCTATGTTTGCCAAAGGAAATTGCCAATGTCGCGAGGTTTTTTCCATGTTTGCTAAAGGAAATTGCCATCCTCGCCACAATATAGTTTGCCATCTCAGACGTTCACTTTGTCATGCTCAAATACCCGACGTTTGATTTATATCGGTGTCCCTCTTTTTGGGAATCGGATGATTAAACCATTGTTGATCATGTGTACCATGCGGTTAAGTGAAACTGTAATGTTACTTACACCTATTAATTTTATAGAAACTTTATGCACTAGTTTTACTTTTTGAATGGAAAGCCTCATGTCACTTACACAGTTCGCTAAAATTATGGAACTCTTACAGTTGAAATAAACTAGTGCTAAGAGTTTTCCGGAAGTTTCACGTAGGAATAGAATTTTGAGCTACCATCAATCAAATAGTCTCTCTCCATTGATAGCTTACATGTGCTCTCTCTCTCTCTCCTGAGGCGAAACATAAATCATCAGTGTTTGGGAGACCAAATGCTAAAAAAATTCCAATCTAAGAGCATCTACAGCCGAATGCCTCAAACCATTCCTCATACGTCCGCGGACGCGCCCGGTTAGTGACCAGACAGGAGGGAGAAGAAAAAAAACGACCCAACCAGACCCCTCATATCATCCCTATACGCCCTGGCTGTCCGCGAACCCTCATATCCATCTCAAATATGAGGAGGATATGAGGGCTTACGGATAGCCCCATTCTGAACCACCTTTTCTCTTTCTATATTTATTCTTTTATTTCTCTCTCTTTATCTTCATCAATTACATGCAACTGAGTGGACATATGATGAGAAAAATAAGAATTGCGGCTGCATGGATGGATAAATAGAGGCTCAAAATGGACACGTCCGGTCACTGACCTGACGTGTCCACGGACGTTTAAGAAATCATATTTGCTATGACCGGCTGTAGATGCTCTAGGCCTTATTAAAAAAAATCCTTCATAGCTACGCCACTGCATCTCACTATCTCAGTATATCCCACCAATGGCAACCCAACCAACGGATCTGACGATGGGAGTTAACTCAACCCTATCCTAGCAGTAAGAGACGAGCAATGTACTAGCAGTACTACAACTCTAATCCATTGCATCGGGGGCTCAACCATGTGCGCACCTAGCTTAGCCTGGGAAAGTATCCGGTGCACCGGTCGCTGTAGCGCGTTAAAAAATGTTTGAAAAAATCTGAAAAAATGTAGCATATTGACATGGCATCGGTTTATGTTGTCGAAAAAACTCAATTCAAAATTTGAAACATTGCAAGAGATACAAAAATGACAAATTTAGTATTAGTGTGATAATGGGCCAAATCTAAAACCCAACTTATATTGTGTACTATTCAGTGTTGATTTTGTGATTTTTGTACCTCGAGAATTGTTTCAAATTTTGAGTTGAATTTTTTAACAACATAGAACGATGTTGTGTGAATGTGCTAAGTTTTTTTTAAAAAGTTCAAACAATTTAAAATGCGCAATGGACGTCCGATACACCAGTAGCACTACAAACACCGGTGCACTGAATACTTTCCCAACTTAGCCTTGCCTATACGCGGTGCGGTCGGGGCCTGAACTCGTAATTCTCGTGTGCTTACAACTCCTCCATAGCTAAGATCTAGCCTCTCCATACATACCCCCCTACATCACTGTCAGAGTTAGAACCACGACAGTTGGCGCACACCGTGGGGCTAGGAGTCTTAGCGCCTAGTTGGAGAAGTTGCGATTTTTTCCGATCTCTTTGATCATGGTTTCAGGCGGAGCTTTGGTAGAGGGCCCCGAGATCCATCTCGGCGCGCTCACGTTCATCGCCGACGACTCCGCTTGGCTTCAGGAGGCTCCACTCGACGTCGACGCGCTCCCCGTCCACGGGGCGACGCACTTTCACGCATGCGTCCGTGGTGTCCTCCTGCGACAGCCGTCGACCCAGTATCGGTCGGCTCCTGTGGCATCTCCCCGCCCTGTTTCTCGCCGGCGCAAGCGCTCCGGTCGGTCGAGGCTTCAGAGGTGGGTGAGGCATGCGGTGGCCCGCCAGTCGGCCACCCCACAAGTCGCGGCAATCGAGCCCGACGAATCCCTCTATGGCCTGTTCGACCTGTCGACTGGCTCCGCAGAGACCGCATCCGAATGCGACAGCAGCGACCCAGCTGCAGAGGTTCTGGTGATCGATGAGCCACACAGTCCTCCCGGTTTCCCCCGCGCTGACGGAGGCGCGGATGGGGGCGACTCGTCGCATCCTCACGAGGAGTATCTCCCCGAGCCTCTCACGTCGTTGCAGCGGGAGGAGCTTCGCCGCCGGAACATGGATGCACTCCACACTCCTATCGTTGGAGAAACCCCCGAGGCCCGAGCCTTGGAGGACGCGCGCTTTGCTAACTTGGCCGAGCGCACTCGACTGGAGAATCTCCAGCGAATACTCGACGAGCGAGCGCGTCAACGGGCTCCAGAATCCAGTCGATGTCAACTCTTTCTGCCCCCGCAGGTATATCGTACTCCGATTCAGAATTTGGCGGCTGCGGCCCGTATAGCAGAGTCGATTCAGCCCTCCCAGTCAGAGGCTAGCAGAGGCTTGTTGCAAATCAAAGTGTTGCTCCGAGCAGCGGGAGACCAAAATTCCACTGTTTCTCAGTCGCGGAATAGGATCCACAGTCGATCCGTTGCAGCAGATACAGTCCAGTCGGCTCATAGCCAAAGATCGCCTCCGAGGCGTGAGGGACGTGGAGACCGGCGTGATCGGTACAGAAGAAATGAGCAGTATGATCACCGATTCGACCGTGATGATCGACGTCGAGTGCCAACCCCTCCCCCGAGGAGTGGATCATATGTGCCTCGACAGCAGGATGACAGACGCCCTCATAGTGTTGGGCGGAGAATTTCAGTCGACCCCAGGGAACCAAGCTTTGATGCGAGATCCATTCTCGTTCAAGGTTTGGTCGACAGGAATAGAGCTCACCGAGAAGGCCACGACAGAGATGTGTCTACCAGTAGCAGAGTACATGTTTCAGGGCCGGACTGTTTCAGTCGAGCCATCAGAGCCGCTGTAATTCCTCCCAACTTCAGTTTGGTGACTGGAGTTAGTAAGTTCACCGGTGAGTCCAAGCCCGATACTTGGCTCGAAGATTACCGAGTGGCTGTCCAGATTGGTGGTGGGAATGATGAGGTAGCCATGAAGCACTTGCCTCTCATGTTAGAAGGCTCGGCCAGAGCGTGGCTGAATCAGTTAGCACCCAGCAGCATTTACACTTGGAAGGATCTCTCCCGAGTGTTTGTCACCATATTTGAAGGAACATGCAAGCGACCTGCAGGCCTTACGGAATTGCGGTCTTGCGTGCAGAAACCGAATGAAACTCTGAGGGATTACATCCAGAGGTGGATCACGTTGCATCACATAGTTGAAAATGTACCAGATCATCAAGCAGTGTGTGCCTTTAAAGAAGGCGTTAAGTACAGAGAATTGAATCTGAAGTTTGGTCGAACCGGAGAGATGTCTCTGAATCGGATGATGGAGATTGCCACCAAATACGCTAATGGTGAAGATGAGGATCGACTCTGGAGTGGCAAACATAAAGCAGTCGCCCAGGAAACCGGAGGAAATTCCAGTCGGAAACAGAAGCGGAAAGCCGAGCCAGCCGCTCCTGGGGAGGCCCTGGCCGTAACCCAGGGAAAATTTAAAGGAAAACCCAAAGGACCTTGGAACCCCAAGAAAGTTAAAGACCAATATGGAAATGATGTTTTGGATCTACCGTGTCACATCCACACCAAGAAAGATGAAGAGGGTAAACTCATTTACCCAAAGCATACCACTCGACAGTGTCGGCTTCTAATCCAGCAGTTTCAGGGCAAGCAGTCCAAAGATAAGGAAAAGGAGTTGGACAAAGTTGAGGAAAATGAAGATAGTGACGATGGGTACCCCCAGGTCAATTCCACCCTGATGATTTTTGCTGATGTTGACAGCAAAAGTCGACTGAAGGTTATTAACCGTGAGGTAAATATGGTTGCTCCGGCAACGACCAATTATCTAAAGTGGTCCCAGACTGCCATCACATTCGACCAGTTTGATCACCCTACGCACATTGCCACCCCTGGGAGGCAAGCTCTGGTGGTCGACCCAGTTGTCGAAGGTGTTGGGGAACGTAGCAGAAATTCAAAAAATTTCCTACGTGTCACCAAGATCTATCTATGGAGAGACTAGAAACGAGAGGAAGGAGAGTGCATCTACATACCCTTGTAGATCGCTAAGCGGAAGCGTTCAAGAGAACGGGGTTGATGGAGTCGTACTCGTCGTGATCCAAATCACCGATGATCCTAGTGCCGAACGGACGGCACCTCCGTGTTCAACACACGTACAGCCCGGTGACGTCTCCCACGCCTTGATCCAGCAAGGAGAGAGGGAGAGGTTGAGGAAGACTTCATCCAACAGCATCACAACGGCGTGGTGGTGGTGGAGGAGCGTGGCTATCCTGCAGGGCTTCGCCAAGCACCACAGAAGAGGAGGAAGAAGAGACGCAGGGCTGCACCAACGAGATTGAATCGCGTGTGTGTTGGGCAGCCCCCTTAGGCCTCATATATATAGGGGAAGGGGAGGGGCTGCGCCCCCTCTAGGGTTCCCACCCCTAGGGGGGGCGGCAGCCCTAGATGGCAAAGGGGGTGGCGGCCAAGAGGGGGAGGGGAGAGGGAGGCGCCCCAATATGGGCCCTAAGGCCCATATCCCATTAGGGTTTGCCCCCTTTCCACCTCTTGGGCACCTTGGGCCCTTGTGGAGGCGCACCAGCCCACTAAGGGGCTGGTCCCTCACCACTCTTAGCCCACGCAAGCCTCCGGGGCAGGTGGCCCCACTTGGTGGACCCCCGGGACCCTCCCGGTGGTCCCGGTACGTTACCGATAAACCCCGAAACTCTTCCGGTGTCCAAAACAGGACTTCCCATATATAAATCTTTACCTCCGGACCATTCCGGAACTCCTCGTGACGTCCGGGATCTCATCCGGGACTCCGAACAACATTCGGTAACCACATACTAACTTCCTTTTTAACCCTAGCGTCATCGAACCTTAAGTGTGTAGACCCTATGGGTTCGGGAGACATGCAGACATGACCGAGACGTTCTCCGGTCAATAATCAACAGCGGGATCTGGATACCCATGTTGGCTCCCACATGTTCCACGATGATCTCATCGGATGAACCACGATGTCAAGGACTTAATCAATCCCGTATACAATTCCCTTTGTCTATCGGTACGATACTTGCCCGAGATTCGATCGTCGGTATCCCGATACCTTGTTCAATCTCGTTACCGGCAAGTCTCTTTACTCGTTCCGTAGCACATCATCCCGTGATCAACTCCTTGATCACATTGTGCACATTATGATGATGTCCTACCGAGTGGGCCCAGAGATACCTTTCCGTTTACACGGAATGACAAATCCCAGTCTCGATTCGTGCCAACCCAACAGACAGTTTCGGAGATACCTGTAGTGCACCTTTATAGTCACCCAGTTACGTTGTGACGTTTGGTACACCCAAAGCATTCCTACGGTATCCGGGAGTTGCACAATCTCATGGTCTAAGGAAATGATACTTGACATTAACAAAGCTTTAGCATACGAACTACACGATCTTTGTGCTAGGCTTAGGATTGGGTCTGGTCCATCACATCATTCTCCTAATGATGTGATCCCGTTATCAACGACATCCAATGTCCATGGTTAGGAAACCGTAACCATCTATTGATCAACGAGCTAGTCAACTAGAGGCTTACTAGGGACATGGTGTTGTCTATGTATCCACACATGTATCTGAGTTTCCTATCAATACAATTATAGCATGGATAATAAACGATTATCATGAACAAGGAAATATAATAATAACTAATTTATTATTGCCTCTAGGGCATATTTCCAACAGTCTCCCACTTGCACTAGAGTCAATAATCTAGTTCACATCGCCATGTGATTAACACTCATAGGTCACATCGCCATGTAACCAACATCCAAAAAGTTTACTAGAGTCTATAATTTAGTTCACATCACTATGTGATTAGCACTCAATGAGTTCTGGGTTTGATCATGTTGCTTGTGAGAGAGGTTTTAGTCAACGGGTCTGAACCTTTCAGATCCGTGTGTGCTTTACAAATCTCTATGTCATCTCCTAGATGCAGCTACCACGTTCTATTTGGAGCTATTCCAAATAACTGTTCTACTTGGAGCTATTCTAAATTGTTGCTCCATTATACGTATCCGGTATCTCTACTCAGAGCTATCCGGATAGGTGTTAAACTTGCATCGACGTAACCCTTTACGACGAACTCTTTTTCCACCTCCATAATCGAGAAAATTCCTTAGTCCACTAGTTACTAAGGATAACTTTGACCGCTGTCCTGTGATCCATTCTTGGATCACTCTTGTACCCCTTGACTGACTCATGGCAAGGCACACTTCAGGTGCGGTACAAAGCATAGCATACTGAAGAGCCTATGTCTTAAGCATAGGGGACGACCTTCGTCCTTTCTCTCTATTCTGCCGTGGTCGAGCTTTAAGTCTTAACTTCATACCTTACAACTCAGGCAAGAACTCCTTCTTTGACTGATCCATCTTGAACACCTTCAAGATCATGTTAAGGTATGTGCTCATTTGAAAGTACCATTAAGCATTTTTGATCTATCCTTATAGATCTTGATGTTCAATGTTCAAGTAGCTTAATCCAGGCTTTCAATTGAAAAACACTTTTCAAATAACCCTATATGCTTTCCAGAAATTCTACATCATTTCTGATCTATGATATGTCGACAACATATATTTATCAGAAATTCTATAGTGCTCCCACTCACTTCTTTGGAAATACAAGTTTCTCATAAACTTTGTATACACCCAAAATCTTTGATCATCTATCAAAGCATACATTCCAACTCCGAGATGCTTACTCCAGTCCTCAGAAGGATTGCTGGAGCTTTGCATACTTATTAGCATCTTTCAGGATTGCAAAACCTTCCGGTTGTGTTACATACAACCTTTCCTCAAGAAAAATCGTCGAGGAAACAATGTTTTGACATCCTATCTGCAAGATTTCATAAATAGTGCAGTAACTACTAATATAATTCCAACAGACTCTTAGCATCGCTATAGGTGAGAAAGTCTCATCGTAGTCAACTCCTTGAACTCGTCGAAAAACATCTTAACGACAAGTCGAGCTTTCTTAATGGTGACATTTACCATCATTGTCCGTCTTCCTTTTAAAATCCATATGTACCTAACAGCCTTACGACCATCAAGTAGTTCTTCCAAAGTCTACACTTTGTTTTCATACATGGATCCTCTCTCTCGGATTTTATGGCCTCGAGCCATTTATCGGAATCCGGGCCCACCATCGCTTCTCCATAGCTCGTAGGTTCATTGTTGTCTAGCAACATGACTTCCAAGACAGGATTACGTACCACTCTGATGTAGTACGCATCCTTGTCATCCCACGAGGTTTGATAGTGACTTGATCTGAAGTTTCATGATCACTATCATAAGCTTCCACTTCAATTGGTGTAGGTGCCACAGGAACAATTTCCTGTGCCCTGCCACACACCAGTTGAAGAGACGGTTCAATAACCTTATCAAGTCTCCACTATCCTCCCACTCAATTCTTTTGAGAGAAACTTTTCCTCTAGAAAGGACCCGATTCTAGAAACAATCCCTTATTGCTTTCGGATCTGAGACAGGAGGTATACCCAACTGTTTTGGGTGTCCTATGAAGATGCATTTATCCGCTTTGGGTTCGAGCTTATCAGCTTGAAACTTTTTCACATAAGCGTCGCAGCCCCAAACCTTTAAGAAATGACAGCTTAGGTTTCTCAAAACCATAGTTCATACGGTGTCATCTCATCGGAATTACGTGGTGCCCTATTTAAAGTGAATGTGGTTGTCTCTAATGCCTAACCCATAAACTATCGTGGTAATTCGATAAGAGACATCATGGTATGCATCATATCCAATAGGGTGCAGTTATGATGTTCGGACACACCAGCACACTATGGTGTTCCAGGCTGTATCAGTTGTGAAACAATTTCCACGATGTCTTAATTCTGTGACAAACTCGTAATTCAGATATTCATCTCTATGATCATATCATAGATATTTTATCCTCTTGTCACGACGATCTTTCAACTTCACCCTGAAATTACTTGAACCTTTCAATAATTCAGACTCGTGATTCATCAAGTAAATATTCTCAACATCTACTCAAATCATCTGTGAAGTAAAACATAACGATATCCACTACATGCCTCAGCACTCATTGGACTGCACACATCAAAATGTATTACTTCCAACAAGTTATTTTACTGAAACCGAGGCTTTCAGTCATCTTGCCCATGTGGTATGATTTGCATGTCTCAAGTGATTCAAAATCAAGTGAGTCCAAACGGTCCATTTGCATGGTGTTTCTTCATGCATATACATCAATAGACATGGTTCGCATGTCTCAAACTTTTCAAAAATGAGTGAGCCCAAAGATCCATCAACATGGAGCTTCCTCATGCGTTTTATACCGATATGACTTACGTGGAAGTGCCACAAGTAGGTGGTACTATCATTACTATCTTTTGGCATGAACATGTGTATCACTACGATCGAGATTCAATAAACCATTCATTTTAGGTGCAAGACCATTGAAGGTATTATTCAAATAAACAGAGTAACCATTATTCTCCTTAAATGAATAACCGTATTGCGATAGACATAATCCAATCAAGTCTATGCTCAACGCAAACACCAATCTCGATGGTAGAGGGAGCGCACGATATTTGATCATATCAACATTGGAGACACTTCCAACACATATCGTCAGCTCACCTTTAGCCAGTCTCCGTTTATTCCGTAGCTTTCATTTCGAGTTACTAACACTTAGCAACCGAACTGGTATCTAATACCCTGGTGCTACTAGGAGTACTAGTAAAGTACACATTAACATAATGTATATACAATATACTTCTATCGACCTTGCCAGTCTTCTTATCTACCAAGTATTTAGGGTAATTCTGCTCCAGTGGCTGTTCCCCTTATTACAGAAGCACTTAGTCTCAGGTTTGGGTTCAACCTTGGGTTTCTTCACTAGTGCAGCAGCTGAATTGCCGTTTCATGAAGTAACCCTTCTTGCCCTTGCCCTTCTTGAAACTAGTGGTTTCACCAACCATCAACAATTGATGCTCCTTCTTGATTTCTACTTTTGTGGTGTCAAACACCGCGAATATCTCAAGGATCATCATATGTGTCCCTGATATATTATAGTTCATCACGAAGCTCTAGCAGCTTGGTGGTAATGACTTCGGAGAAACATCATTATCTCATCTGGAAGATCAACTCCCACTTGATTCAAATGATTGTTGTATTCAGACAATCTGAGCACAAGCTCAACAATTGAGCTTTTCTCCCTTAGTTTGTAGGTTAAGAAAATCGTCGGAGGTCTTATACCTCTTGACGTGGGCACGAGCCTGAAATCCCAATTTCAGCCCTAGAAACATCTCATATGTTTCGTGATGTTTCAAAACGTCTTTGGTGCCTCAACTCTAAACCGTTTAACTGAACTATCACGTAGTTATCAAAAACGTGTATGTCAGATGTTCGCAATATCCACAGACAACCTTCGAGGTTCAGCACACTGAGCGGTGCATTAAGGACATAAGCCTTCTATAAAGCAATGAGGACAATCCTTAGTTTACGGACCTAGTCTGCATAATTGCTACTATCAACTTTCAACTAATTTTTCTCTAGGAACATATCTAAACAGTAGAACTAAAGCGCGAGCTACGACATAATTTGTAAAATCCTTTTGACTATGTTCAGGATAATTAAGTTCATCTTATGAACTCCCACTCAGATAGACATCCCTCTAGTCATCTAAGTGATTACATGATCCGAGTCAACTAGGCCGTGTCCGATCATCACGTGAGACGGACTAGTCAACATCGGTGAACATCTTCATGTTGATCGTATCTACCATACGACTCATGCTCGACCTTTCGGTCTTCTGTGTTCCGAGGCCATGTCTATACACATGCTAGGCTCGTCAAGTTAACCCTAAGTGTTTTGCATGTGTAAAACTGTCTTACACCCGTTGTATGTGAACGTAAGGATCTATCACACCCGATCATCACGTGGTGCTTCGAAACGACGAACTGTAGCAACGGTGCACAGTTAGGGGAGAACACTTCTTGAAATTTTTATGAGGGATCATCTTATTTACTACCGTCGTTCTAAGCAAATAAGATGTATAAACGTGATAAACATCACATGCAATCAAATAGTGACATGATATGGCCAATATCACTTTGCTCCTTTTGATCTCCATCTTCGGGGCTCCATGATCATCATCGTCACCGGCATGACACCATGATCTCCATCATCGTGTCTCCATGAAGTTGTCACGTCATCTATTACTTCTACTACTACAGCTAACGGTTAGCAATAAAGTAAAGTAATTACATGACGTTTAAGTTGACACGCAGGTCATAAATAAATAAAGACAACTCCTATGGCTCCTGGCGGTTGTCATACTCATCGACATGCAAGTCGTGATTCCTATTACAAGAACATGATCATCTCATACATCACATATATCATTCATCACATCCTTTGGCCATATCACATCACATAGCATACCCTGCAAAAACAAGTTAGACGTCCTCTAATTGTTGTTTGCATGTTTTACGTGGCTGCTATGGGTTTCTAGCAAGAACGTTTCTTACCTACGCAAAACCATAACGTGATATGCCAATTGCTACTTACCCTTCATAAGGACCCTTTTCATGGAATCCGATCCGACTAAAGTGGGAGAGACAGACACCCGCCAGCCACCTTATGCAACTAGTGCATGTTTGTCGGTGGAACCGGTCTCACGTAAGAGTACGTGTAAGGTTGGTCCGGGCCGCTTCATCCCACGATGCCGCCGAATCAAGATAAGACTAGTAACGGCAAGCATATTGAACAAAATCAACGCCCACAACTACTTTGTGTTCTACTCATGCATAGAATCTACGCAATAGACCTAGCTCATGATGCCACTGTTGGGGAACGTAGCAGAAATTCAAAAAATTTCCTACGTGTCACCAAGATCTATCTATGGAGAGACTAGCAACGAGGGGAAGGAGAGTGCATCTACATACCCTTGTAGATCGCTAAGCGGAAGCGTTCAAGAGAACGGGGTTGATGGAGTCGTACTCGTCGTGATCCAAATCACCGATGATCCTAGTGCCGAACGGACGGCACCTCCGCGTTCAACACACGTACAGCCCGGTGACGTCTCCCACGCCTTGGTCCAGCAAGGAGAGAGGGAGAGGTTGAGGAAGACTTCATCCAACAGCATCACAACGGCGTGGTGGTGGTGGAGGAGCATGGCTATCCTGCAGGGCTTCGCCAAGCACCACAGAAGAGGAGGAAGAAGAGACGCAGGGCTGCACCAACGAGATTGAATCGCGTGTGTGTTGGGCAGCCCCCTTAGGCCTCATATATATAGGGGAAGGGGAGGGGCTGCGCCCCCTCTAGGGTTCCCACCCCTAGGGGGGCGGCAGCCCTAGATGGCAAAGGGGGTGGCGGCCAAGAGGGGGAGGGGAGAGGGAGGCGCCCCAATATGGGCCCTAAGGCCCATATCCCATTAGGGTTTGCCCCCTTTCCACCTCTTGGGCACCTTGGGCCCTTGTGGAGGCGCACCAGCCCACTAAGGGGCTGGTCCCTCACCACTCTTAGCCCACGCAAGCCTCCGGGGCAGGTGGCCCCACTTGGTGGACCCCCGGGACCCTCCCGGTGGTCCCGGTACGTTACCGATAAACCCCGAAACTCTTCCGGTGTCCAAAACAGGACTTCCCATATATAAATCTTTACCTCCGGACCATTCCGGAACTCCTCGTGACGTCCGGGATCTCATCCGGGACTCCGAACAACATTCGGTAACCACATACTAACTTCCTTTTTAACCCTAGCATCATCGAACCTTAAGTGTGTAGACCCTACGGGTTCGGGAGACATGCAGACATGACCGAGACGTTCTCCGGTCAATAATCAACAGCGGGATCTGGATACCCATGTTGGCTCCCACATGTTCCATGATGATCTCATCGGATGAACCACGATGTCAAGGACTTAATCAATCCCGTATACAATTCCCTTTGTCTATCGGTACGATACTTGCCCGAGATTCGATCGTCGGTATCCCGATACCTTGTTCAATCTCGTTACCGGCAAGTCTCTTTACTCGTTCCGTAGCACATCATCCCGTGATCAACTCCTTGATCACATTGTGCACATTATGATGATGTCCTACCGAGTGGGCCCAGAGATACCTTTCCGTTTACACGGAATGACAAATCCCAGTCTCGATTCGTGCCAACCCAACAGACACTTTCGGAGATACCTGTAGTGCACCTTTATAGTCACCCAGTTACGTTGTGACGTTTTGTACACCCAAAGCATTCCTACGGTATCCGGGAGTTGCACAATCTCATGGTCTAAGGAAATGATACTTGACATTAACAAAGCTTTAGCATACGAACTACACGATCTTTGTGCTAGGCTTAGGATTGGGTCTGGTCCATCACATCATTCTCCTAATGATGTGATCCCGTTATCAACGACATCCAATGTCCATGGTTAGGAAACCGTAACCATCTATTGATCAACGAGCTAGTCAACTAGAGGCTTACTAGGGACATGGTGTTGTCTATGTATCCACACATGTATCTGAGTTTCCTATCAATACAATTATAGCATGGATAATAAACGATTATCATGAACAAGGAAATATAATAATAACTAATTTATTATTGCCTCTAGGGCATATTTCCAACAGAAGGCACTCGACTGACCAAAGTCCTGATGGATGGAGGCAGTGGTTTGAACATACTATATGCAGAAACATTGAAAGGGATGGGCATTCTGATGTCCAGGCTCAGTACCAGTAACATGAGTGTCCATGGAGTCATTCTTGGGAAGAAAGCTGAGTCACTCGGCCAAATTGCTCTTGATGTGGTTTTCGGTGATTCCAAGAATTACCGCAAGGAAAAGTTGACATTCGAAGTTGTGGATTTCCAAAGTGCTTATCACGCTATTTTGGGCAGGCCAGCTTATGCACGCTTCATGGCTCGACCATGTTATGTGTATCTCAAATTGAAGATGCCTGGTCCCAAAGGTGTGATCACTGTTACAGGCAATCGAAAGAAAGCAGAAGAGTGTTTTCAGAAAGGCTCAAAGATTGCTGACACTTAGATGGCAGTGGTCGAGCTGCTAGAGTATTAGAAGACTGCAGATCCGAGTGAGTTACTACGAGCTAAGAAGCCTGCTTCAGAATCAGCTTTTCAGTCGTCCGGTGAAACGAAGGCAGTTCACATTCACCCGACCGATCCAAATGCTGCTCCGACTCACATCTCAACGACGGTCGACTCCAAATAGGAAGAAGCGCTCATCCAGTTCCTCCGTGAGAACTGAGACATCTTCGCATGGAAGCCTGCTGACATGCCTGGAGTTCCCAGGGGGCTGGCTGAGCACCGTCTACGAGTCGACCCAAAATTTAAACCTGTGAAAGAACATCTTCGATGGTCCGCCGTCCAGAAGAGGAAGGCCATTGGCGAGGAGGTGGCTCGGCTCTTAGCAGCGGAGTTCATCCAAGAAATTTACCACTCCGGGTGGCCCGCCAGTGTTGTCATGGTCCCCAAGAAGGACAAGTCACTTCGTATGTGCATTGATTTCAAGCATATCAATCGGGCCTGCTTGAAAGATCATTTTCCTCTCCCCGCATCGACCAGATAGTCGACTCGACTGCGGGATGTGAGCGTTTGTCTTTTCTAGACGCCTATTCCGGGTACCATCAGATCCGTCTGTACGGGCCCGACGAGATCAAAACAGCTTTCATCACTCCATTCGGGTGCTTCTGTTATGTCACCATGCCGTTCGGCCTCAAGAATGCTGGAGTCATGTTCATGAGGATGATTCAGAAGTGTTTGCTCACTCAAATCAGTCGGAATGTGGAGGCATACATGGATGATATTGTGGTTAAGTCACGGAAGGGTTCCGACCTACTGACTGACCTTGCTGAAACCTTTGCCAACCTCAGGAGGTATGATATCAAGCTCAATCCATCAAAGTGCACATTCGGAGTTCCAGGTGGGAAGTTACTCGGTTTTCTCATTTCCGAACGGGGAATCGACGCCAATCCTGAAAATATTGGTACTATACTCCGGATGAAACGTCCTGTGCGTGTGCATGACATCCAGAAGCTTACAGGGTGCTTGGCCGCTTTAAGTCGATTCATCTCACGCCTCGGTGAAAAGGCATTGCCTCTTTACCGACTGATGAAGAAGTCCGACAAGTTCGAGTGGACTCTAGAAGCTGATGCGGCGTTTACAGAGCTCAAAGCTCTGCTCTCCACCCAGCCGGTGCTTGCTGCCCCAATCAGCAAGGAGCCTTTGTTGCTTTACATGGCAGCCACAGGACAAGTTGTTAGTACAGTACTTACGGTCGAGCGGGAAGAAGAAGGAAAGGCCTTCAAAGTTCAGCGCCCAGTATATTATGTTTTTGAAGTTTTGACTCCTTCAAAGCAAAGATATCCTCATTACCAGAAGCTTGTATATGGGATTTATATGACCACGAAGAAGGTTGCACATTACTTCTCTGATCATTCCATTACAGTCGTCAGCGATGCTCCACTATTAGAGATTTTGCACAACAGAGATGCAACTGGTCGAGTGGCCAAATGGGCGATTGAACTTCTTCCCCTAGATATCAAGTTTGAGGCAAAGAAAGCTATCAAGTCCCAAGCAATTGCAGATTTCCTCGCTGAGTGGATCGAACAGCAACTTCCGACTCAAGTTCACTCGGAGCACTGGACCATGTTCTTCGATGGATCTAAGATGCTGAATGGTTCCGGTGCTGGGGTAGTATTGGTTTCCCCCTGAGGAGAGATAAGCTCAGATATGTTCTCCAGATTCACTTCAATTCCTCCAATAACGAAGCAGAATATGAAGCACTTTTGTATGGGTTGCGCATGGCCATTTCACTCGGTGTCCGTCGCCTCATGGTCTATGGCGACTCAGATTTGGTGGTTAAATAGGTGATGAAGGAGTGGGACGTCAGAAGTCCAGCTATGACTGGTTATTGCAATGCAGTGAGAAAGTTAGAGAAGAAATTCGAGGAGTTAGAGCTTCATCACATCCCCCGACTGAAAAATCAAGCGGCTGCTGATTTGGCAAAGATAGGCTCCAAGAGAGAAGCCATCCCCAGCAATGTGTTTTTGGAACACATCCACTCGCCATCAGTCCAAGAAGATCCTTTTACAGATGAAGCCCCGCAGCCAAAGAGTGCCACAGATCCGACTGAAGTTGAAATTCCGGCAGTGGTCGACCTAATCATGGAAGTTTTGGCAATCACCCCCGACTGGACGATACCGTACATCGCGTATATCCTGAGAAAGGAACTCCCAGAGGACGAAGAAGAGGCTCGAAATATTGTCCGTCGATCCAAGGCCTTTACAGTCATAAAGGGACAGTTGTATAGAGAAAGCGTGACTGGAGTCGGTCAGAAGTGTATAACACCAAAAGAAGGTCAGATAATCCTTGATGATATCCACTCGGGGACCTATGGTCATCATGCGTCCTCTCGGACCATTGTGGCTAAAGCATACCGAGCTGGATTTGTCGGCGTTCTGGGAACGGGGGTCCCCAGACTTGCCTGCCTGCGGCCTGCGGCGTGGCTCGAGTGGGGGCCCAGCGCGGCCCATCTTCATCAACATGAGGCTCAAGACCCTCGCGAGGCGGACGACACGGCGCATCCTCTGGCACAGCCTCGTCAGGCTGGCTCGTGAGGAGGCGGAGAGTTCGAGGCGGGGTACCTCGCGAGGTGCCCATGACGCAAGCCATGACGACACGGAGCACCAGGCGGGTGCCAGCGCGCGCAGCGTCCCTCTTTCCTCTTTGGTGCAAGGGGGGCAAGCGTATCCGCGGAGTACCGAGGCATCAGGCAAAGGTTGCCACTTCGGTGCAACGAGACCAAGGCCAGGAGGACTACGAGACGGAGGTCACCATGGAGCCCCGCGCGGCGTCATCACCAGAGCCTTTGGCAGGCAAAGACTGCTTTTGTCAGGATAGACATACTCGTTGTCCCCCTTCAAATTAGCCCGCCATTGTTGGATTCCATCCCGCTCAATATTTGGGGAGAGGACCAGGGCCTCTATAAATAGGACTAGCCACCCACATAGCAAGGGGTTCGATTCCTGGTTGTTCGGCCCGGGATCTGAGAGAGAAAGAGAGAGGAAGGGGACTGAACTCTTCATAGCAGTTCGTCACCACAGCCAAGAACAGACCCTCGCGAGGCTGTTCTTCCTTGTATTGTTCATCCACACCAGCCCCAGAAGGCAATCCATCCACCACACACTGGATTAGGGTACTACACCACATCGGTGGCCCGAACTAGTATAAATCTTGTGTCTTTCGTGCAGCTCTTTTAGTATATAAATCTTGTGTCTTTCGTGCAGCTCTTTTAGTAGTTTAGATCCCATTGAGACGGAGAGGTTGAAGGTGAGATTTCCGTGCGCACCCAAGTGTTCGAACCTTAAGGGTCTGCCGGAACCCGAAATCCGACATTTGGCACGCCAGGTAGGGGTGCGCCGGGATCCGTCTTCCACCGCTCCGCCCTCCTTCGGCCGCTGCAACCATGCGCGGCGCCAGCCGGGCTCGCGCCGCCCCGGCGGCCCTCGCCGGTGGGCGCTCTCGTTGTCCCCCGCCGCCCGCCATCAACACCGCCACCGGCTCGGCAGGTAACGAGCTACAAGCACCACCCCAGCGTCCGCCTACGCGACAGAGCAACTGCACCGCGGCACCGACGCCTCTGGTCGTTGCGGCCCTCATGGGCGGCTCGCAGGCGCCGCCCACAAGTCGCCACATCAAGCCTTTTGCCCGCCGGGTTAGCACCGCTGCCACGCGGCAGGGGGCTCCCCCGGACCGGGCGGCGAGCGAGGTCGATCTGACCTTCAGCTCAGAGGACCACCCCACCAACCCGGTCAGCTCAGGCGCGCTCCCCTTGTTGTGCACCCCCACCATCTGCCAGGTGGCCGTCACCCGGACCCTCGTCGACGGCGGCGCGGGCCTCAGCTTGCTTTCGGTCGAGACTTTCGACCTCTTCCGCATACCCCAGGAGCGGCTGCGACCCAGCCGATCCTTCTCGGGCGTCGGGGGCGGATCATCCGACTCCCTGGGGCAGATCCGGCTCCCGGTGACCTTCGGCACCTACGACAACTTCCCCACGGAGACGGTCGACTTCGACATCGCCCCCATCGGCCTTCCTTACAACGCCATCCTCGGCTACCCGGCACTGGCCCAGTTCATGGCCGCCACGCATCCGGCGTACAACCTCATGAAGATGCCCGGGAGCAACGGTACCCTCACTGTGCGCGGGGACACCAGGGACGCATTGCGAGTACTCGAGCTTGCCTTCAAGACAGCGGCGTCGGCACGGCCCGCCAACGCGGAGGCCCCAGAGCCCAAGGGGGCTGCGCCTGCCAAGAAGAAGCAGTTGTTCACCCAGGACAAAGCAGAAACCAAGCAGATCCCCGTCGACGAGGACGGGTCCTCCGGTGCCACTTTCACCATAGGCGCCAACCTAGAGCCCGAGCAGGAGGAGGCCTTGGTCAAGTTCCTGCGCTCGAATAAGAAGGTATTTGCTTGGGAGCCGGATCAGCTGGCGGGGATCCCCAGAGGTGTCATCGAGCACCACCTCAACGTATGCCCAAATGTACGCCCCGTGAAGCGAAGGCCAGGCGGCAGTCCACGGAGAAGCAGGCTTTCATCAGCCAAGAGACCCGCAAGCTAGAGGCTGCAGGGGTCATTCGCGAGGTCCGATACCCGGACTGGTTTGCCAACCATGGCGTTGTGCCCAAGAAGGGGGGAAAGAACGCATGTGTGTCGACTTCACCAACCTCAACAAGGCATGCCTGCAAGATCCGTTCCCGCTCCCCCGTATCGTCCAGATTGTCGATTCCACTGCGGAGTGCGACCTGCTATGCTTCCTGGATGCCTTCTATGGGTATCACCAGATCAAGATGGCCGTGGAAGATGTCGAGAAGACTGCCTTCTTGACCCCGTGCGGGGTATACTACTATACGTGCATGCCATTCGGGCTATGTAACGCAGGGGCAACCTTTCAGCGACTGATGCACATCACCTTGGGTCAGCAGCTCGGAAGGAATGTCGAGGCCTATGTCGATGACATAGTGGTAAAGTCTCGGGAGGCCAAGACCCTGATACAAGACCTGGAGGAGACCTTCGCGAGCCTCGACGCAGTAAACCTGTGGCTCAACCCGGAGAAATGTGTGTTTGGCGTCCCCTCGGGCAAGCTCTTGGGGTTCCTCGTGTCCCATCGTGGCATCGAGGCCAACCCCGAGAAGGTCAAAGCGGTCGAGGACATGAGCCCGCCAAAGACCCTCAGAGAAATGCAGAAGCTCACGGGGCGCGTGACCACGCTAGGGCGCTTCATCTCCAAACTAGGGGAGCGAGCGCTGCCTTTCTTCCAGCTGATGAAGAAGAAAGGGACCTTTGAGTGGAATGAAGAAGCAGATAATGCGTTTCAAGATCTCAAGAGGTACCTGACCAGTCCCCCAGTCATGGTGGCTCCACGCCCTTAGGAGCCCCTGCTACTATACCTCGCCGCCACACCTTACTCCGCCAGCGCAGCCCTGGTGGCGGTTAGGGAGCAACGCAAAGTCAAGGCCGCAGCGGCAGCCCGGGGCAGGACAAAACAGGAACAAGGAAAGCTTGCGGGAGCCACAACCACAGTTGAGGAGGGTCAGCTGCCGAGGGATGCACCGGGGGCAGGAGAGGCCGCCCGACCAGATGGTCCACCTCCCGAGGCCACGACGCCCCATGAGGCGCCCTTACCTCCCAAGGGCACAGCAACCCCAGATGCTCCCAGCCTTGTCGAGCACCCAGTTTACTTTGTTAGCACGGTGCTACAGGACGCGAGGGCCCGGTACCCAATGCCTCAGAAGCTCCTCCTCGCGCAAGCTGCATCACTACTTCTAGGCTCACCCCATCAAAGTCGTCTCGTCATACCCCCTGGAGAGGGTGCTCAGGAGCCCTAACTCAGCCGGAAGGGTCGCTGAGTGGAACATAGAGCTGCAGGCGTTCCAGCTCAAATTCAGCACAACCAGGGTCATCAAAGGAGCAGCATTGGCGGATTTTGTGGTAGAATGGACAGAGGCACCAGGCCTTAAGGCCGACGAGGATCGGTCCCTCTTCCTGGGGAGCGAGGCGCCAGAAGGCTGGGTCATGCACTTTGACGGGGCGTTCTCCATACATGGTGCTGGGGCTGGAGCGGTGCTTATATCGCCCACTCAGGACAAGCTCTACTATGCCGTATAGCTCTGCTTCCAACAAGGTGAAAAGGTCTCCAACAACATAGCGGAATACGAGGGTCTAATAGCGGGCCTGAAGGCCGCGGCAGCCCTGCGGGTGAAGCGCCTTACCATTAAGGGCGATTCACAGCTCCTCGTGAACTTCTCCAACAAGGTGTACGAGCCGAAAGACGAGCACATGGAAGCTTACCTTGCGGAGGTCCGCAGGATGGAGAAGCAGTTCTGGGGGTTGGAGTTGCAGCATGTGCCCCGTGGCACCAATCAGGAGGCCGACGACATCGCCAAGTGGGCATCCAGGCGGCTGCCTCAGGAGCCTGGCGTCTTCGAGGAGAGGCTCTTCAAGCCCTCAGCCTTGCCGTCACTATCAAACACGGCTCAGCCTCGGGAGGAGCTCCCCCAGCCACCTGCCTCAGGAGCCCCGGTCTATGGCCCGGCAGGAGCACGCCTGCTCCGGACGATGGAACCTCAGGAGGAGTGCTGGATCACGGAGCTCCGGAGTTACTTGACGCAAGGGACCATGCCGGAGAAGGAGGAGGAAGCGGAGCGGGTGGCGCGGCAGGCCACTGCGTACTGCATCAGAGACGGAGAACTCTACCGAAAGGGACCAAATGATGTACTCCTGCGCTGCATTTCCAGGGAGCAAGGAAAGGAACTACTGGAGGACATACACGGTGGAGACTGCGGGCACCACTCATCATTGCGGACCCTCGTCGGCAAGGCATTCCGCAGCGGGTTTTATTGGCCTACCGCACTCAATGACGCCGTAGAGCTGGTGAAAGCTTGTGAGGCCTGCCAGTTCCACGCCAAGCAAATCCATCAGCCTGACGGGGGCCTGCCCACTATACCCCTCTCATGGCCATTCGCAGTCTGGGGGCTAGACATCCTGGGCCCGTTTCCTCGGGCGCCAGGGGGCTACCGCTACCTCTACGTCGCCGTGGACAAGTTCACCAAGTGGGCTGAAGTGGAGGCCGTCCGCGCCATCCCCGCGGGCTCCGCGGTCAAGTTCATCAGGGGCATCGTGAGCTGGTTCGGGGTGCCGAACCGCATCATCACAGACAACGGTTCGCAGTTCACTAGTAACCTCTTCAAAACATACTGTACTAACCTTGGAACGCAGATATGCTACGCTTCCGTGGCGCACCCTCGAAGCAACGGCCAGGCCGAACGAGCCAACGCAGAGGTCCTGAGAGGCCTCAAGACCAGGATGTTCAAGAAGAAGCTGGAGGCCTGCGGCCGAGGTTGGTACGACAAGCTTCAATCCGTGCTGTGGTCCATCCGCACCACCGCGACTAAGCTGACTGGAGAGACCCCATTCTTCTTGGTCTATGGAGCGGAGGCAGTCCTCCCTCACGAGGTCAGACGTTGCTCCGCGCGGGTCCTGGCGTTCGACGAGGCGCAGCAGGACGCCATGCGGGGGACGAACCTCGTGTTGGGGGAGGAACAACGACGGGAAGCCGCGCTGCGAGCGGCGAGGTATCAGCAGGCGCTGCGGCGATATCACTACCGCAACATCCGCCCCAGGACTCTCGAGGTAGGAGACCTCGTGCTCAGGTGGGTTCTCTCCAGGGAGGGGTTGCACAAGCTCTCTCCCATGTGGGAGGGCCCGTTCAAGGTTGTTCATGTTTCCAGGCCCGGCTCCGCGCACTTGGAGACTCAGGAGGGAGTGCCAATCCAGAATGCGTGGAACATCCAGCACCTCCAGAGGTTCTACCCCTGAGAAGGCCCAGAGCGTGTGAAGCAAGGCAAGTGCCTCTGAAGCTATCACATTTTGGAAAGGCTCGGAGCCTGTGAAGCAAGGCGAGTGCCTGTGAAGATCATCTTTTTTTGGAAAGGCCCGGAGCCTGTGAAGCAAGGCGAGTGCCTGTGAAGATCATATCTTTTTGGAAAGGCCCGGAGCCTGTGAAGCAAGGCGAGTGCCTGTGAAGCTATCGCGTTTTGGAGAGGCCCGGAGCCTGTGAAGCAAGGCGAGTGCCTGTGAAGATCATCTCTTTTTGGAATGGCCCGGAGCCTGTGAAGCAAGGCGAGTGCCTGTGAAGCTATCGCGTTTTGGAAAGGCCCAGAGCCTGTGAGGCAAGGTGAGTGCCTGTGAAGATCATCCCTTTTTTGGAAAGTCCCAAAGCCTGTGAAGCAAGGCGGGTGCCTGTGAAGATCATCGCTTTGGAAAAAGGCCCAGAGCCTGTGAAGCAAGGCCAATGCCTGTGAAGCTCGCCGCCCCGTGACACTCTCACGTAATAATGAGTGGGGTTGTACACGCCCCGGAGTCTCAGGAGCGCCGGCCTTAGGCACTGGGGCTCCCTCCCACGCCCAGTGGCAGCACTTAGCTCCGCGCTGGTGAGAAGACGTCGAAGACTAGATTAGGTGTCGGACGCGGCTTTCCCATTTGCTTTCCGTAGTTGGCGTGTTCGTTTGCATTTGGAGTCTTATTGGAGTTATCGCTGTTGCTGATTTATGGTTCGTCGATTTTCGCCCCTCGCTTTGGTTTCTCTCGTGAACAACCTCGCGAGGGATGGTGCTCAGGCGCCCTCGCGAGGATTTCTGCCCTAGCCACAGGAGGGTCTCATGGCCCTGGCGGATTACAGGAGCACCCCTCCTAGTCCGTGCCCCTCGGGTACCACGACGCGCACACAGGGCCTGGGTCGGTCGCCGCACTCCCCGGCAGGGGTCGAAAGCTATCTACGCACAGGCAGGAAATCAGGAAGTACAAAAATAAGATCAAGGTAATAGCTGAAGCGGCAACATTTCCCAACACGCCCCAAGGGGGCTCCATGCATCTGTTCTTTTTTACACAGGGAACAAAAGAGAAAGGAAAAAGACGAGCCTGGCGCCGCCCCTCCCGCATCGGCCCACGGCGGCAACACAGGCTGCCCCAGGGCCTCAGGCGGACCCCCTCTCACACTGCGCCGGGGCACGACGGCGGGCGGACGAACCACCACCTCCTAGGCAAACCCGATGGCGCGGGGGAGGACTGCTGCCACCACTGGAGGAGTCGCTTGAGCAAGAGCTGACGGGGCTGGGGGAGTCGCTGACGCCACCGTCCGCTCGGGCGCTATCTCCCCCATCACCATCGGAGCGGGGCCCGCGGACGCGGTCATCGTCCTCAGGGCAGCACCCCGCGCAGCGACCATCTTCCCAAACACCCTCACGTAGAGGGTGGTGTCGCCATCGAACCTGAAGTGCAGAGTGCACCGACGCTCCAGGCCGCGAGCGCGGGCGAACGCCAGCCAGCCGCGAGTGAAGGCCAAGCCCCCGCTGGCGGAGACCTCCAGCGCGACCCACGAGGACCTGCTGCAGCAGCCCTCCGCCTGGAGCCAGAGGCCGCCAGGAGCGCCGGCCGGGAGTTCGCCGAGGAAGCGAGGGAGCGTGAGCCGGGCGCAAGCCGGCTCCGCCGACCAAACGATGAATTCCGGCGGCGCCTGCCCGGCACGAAAGCGCGGCCTGGGGGAGGGCGCAACCCAGGCGCACCCGCCGGCTGCGGCGGCTTGCCCGCCGCCGTGCTGGGAGCCCCCCCCCCCCCCCCCACGGCCGCTGGGAGCTGCCGGGGCGGCCACCAGGTGCTTCCGAGGGCGCCCGTGACCACGCTTGGATGGGGGAGAGGCAGGACCGATCTGGAGGGCCTTCCCCTTCTCTGCGGCCGAGTACCTCCTCGATGGAGCCATCATACCAAGACGGAGCAAGAACTGAGGCGAAGGAGAGAGCAAGAGGAGATGGACTGGACGGGCACGAGCGGTGCCGTACTTATAGCCGGCGAAGGCCAACCGACGGTCTCCATGATCACAGGTAATCATAACACGTTCTGCATGCAGGGACTTGTCCAACTCGCACGATCACCAAGGCGTCGTGGGGAAGCGGAGGCGCCACGTCCAATCAACCGCCACGCAGCGACCGAGGCCGCAGACTGTTAAGGCCCGCGGCACTTCGCCCTTGCCCTTTCGCCTCTCGGCACGGCCAAGTCCATGCGCGCCTTGGTCCCAGGGGCTACTGTCGGTGTTCTGGGAACGGGGGTCCCCAGACTTGCCTGCCTGCGGCCTGCGGTGTGGCTCGAGTGGGGGCCCAGCGCGGCCCATCTTCATCAACATGAGGCTCAAGACCCTCGCGAGGCGGACGACACGGCGCATCCTCTGGCACAGCCTCGTCAGGCTGGCTCGCGAGGAGGCGGAGAGTTTGAGGCGGGGTACCTCGCGAGGTGCCCATGACGCAAGCCATGACGACACGGAGCACCAGGCGGGTGCCAGCACGCGCAGCGTCCCTCTTTCCTCTTTGGTGCAAGGGGGGCAAGTGTATCCGTGGAGTACCGAGGCATCGGGCAAAGGTTGCCACTTCGGTGCAACGAGACCAAGGCCAGGAGGACTACGAGACGGAGGTCACCATGGAGCCCCGTGCGGCGTCATCACCAGAGCCTTTGGCAGGCGAAGACTGCTTTTGTCAGGATAGACGTACTCGTTGTCCCCCTTCAAATTAGCCCGCCATTGTTGGATTCCTTCCCGCTCAATATTTGGGGAGAGGACTAGGGCCTCTATAAATAGGACTAGCCACCCACATAGAAAGGGGTTCGATTCCTGGTTGTTCGGCCCGGGATCTGAGAGAGAAAGAGAGAGGAAGGGGACTGAACTCTTCATAGCAGTTCGTCACCACAGCCAAGAACAGACCCTCGCGAGGCTGTTCTTCCTTGTATTGTTCATCCACACCAGCCCCAGGAGGCAATCCATCCACCACACACTGGAGTAGGGTATTACACCACATCGGTGGCCCGAACCAGTATAAATCTTGTGTCTTTCGTGCAGTTCTTTTAGTAGTTTAGATCCCATCGAGACGGAGAGGTTGAAGGTGAGATTTCCGCGTGCACCCCAGTGTTCGAACCTTAAGGGTCTGCCGGAACCCGAAATCCGACAGGATTTTACTGGCCAAGAGCGAATGAAATGGCAAAAGAGATAGTCAACAAGTGTGAAGGGTGCCAGTTCTACTCCAACATGTCGCACAAGCCTGCATCAGCCCTAAAGACCATTCCACTCGTCTGGCCCTTCGCTGTTTGGGGACTGGACATGGTTGGCCCATTGAGAACAGGCAGGAGCGGTTTCACACATGTGCTTGTGGCAATCAACAAGTTTACCAAATGGATTGAAGCTCAGCCTATCAAGAATCTTGATGCTTGCACTGCTATCAGTTTCGTCAGAGAGTTAACATTCAGATATGGACTCCCGCATAGCATCATCGCCGACAATGGATCAAACTTTGATTCAGACAAGTTCAGAGCTTTTTGCGCCTCTCAAGGCACACGAGTCGACTACGCATCGGTCGCCCACCCCCAGTCGAATGGACAAGCAGAAAGGGAAAATGGTCTGATTCTTAAAGGACTAAAGCCTCGGCTGATGTGTGATCTCAAGCACGCAGCAGGCGCTTGGGTCGATGAGCTTTCGTCAGTTCTATGGGGATTGAGGACCACCCTGAATCGGTCGACTGGAAGAACTCCGTTCTTTCTGGTTTACGGAGCGGAAGCAGTCCTGCCGAGTGATCTAATTCACAATGCACCCCGAGTCGAGCTTTATACCGAAGATGAAGCAGAACAAGCCCAGCAAGACGCAGTCGACCTCATGGAAGAAGAAAGAGAAATGTCTATGATCCGATCGACCATTTATCGGCAAGACTTGCGTCGATTCCATGCCAGAAATGTGAAGAGTCGAGCCTTCCAAGAAGGAGATTTGGTCCTCCGAATGGATCAACAGAAACCACACAAGCTCGCTCCTACTTGGGAAGGTCCCTTCATCGTCACCAGAGTCCTCCACAATGGAGCGTATCCCCTTTACAATGTCGATCGCCAGATCGATGAGCCACGAGCTTGGAATGTGGAACTGCTCCGCCCCTTTTACACTTGAATTCTCACTCGAATGAGATGTTATAAGAAAAACTTTTGTAGTCTATTTATCAAAGACAAGAGTGTTATAATTTTTCCTATAATTGTTGTCGCCTTTGTTTGCGTGTGAAATCCCCCAGTGGGTGGCTTAGCTGCGAATCCGTTTCAGCTAAGTTTGTAAAAAAAATCCTGCCAAGTGGTGAGCCAGACTCCCACTCGGAGGCTTAGCTGCAGCCCAGTGCTCTCCTAAGTATTTAAAAATCCTACCGAGTGGTGAGCCAGACTCCCACTCGGAGGCTTAGCTGCAGCCCAGTGCTCGCCTAAGTGTTTAAAAATCCTACCGAGTGGAGAGCAAACCTCCCACTCGGGGGCTTAGCTGCAGTCCAGTACTCGCCTAAGTTTGAAAAAATCCTACCGAGTGGAGAGCAGACCTCCCACTCGGGGGCTTAGCTGCAGTCCAGTGCTTGCCTAAGTATTTAAAAATCCTACCGAGTGGTGAGCCAGACTCCCACTCGGAGGCTTAGCTGCAGCCCAGTGCTCGCCTAAGTGTTTAAAAATCCTACCGAGTGGTGAGCCAGACTCCCATTCGGAGGCTTAGCTGCAGCCCAGTGCTCGCCTAAGTGTTTAAAAATCCTACCGAGTGGTGAGCCAGACTCCCACTTGGAGGCTTAGCTGCAGCCCAGTGCTCGCCTAAGTGTTTAAAAATCCTACCGAGTGGAGAGCAAACCTCCCACTCGGAGGCTTAGCTGCAGCCCAGTACTCGCCTAAGTATTTAAAAATCCTACCGAGTGGTGGGCCAGACTCCCACTTGGAGGCTTAGCTACAGCCCAGTGCTCGCCTAAGTGTTTAAAAATCCTACCGAGTGGAGAGCAAACCTCCCACTCGGAGGCTTAGCTGCAGTCCAGTACTCGCCTAAGTTTGAAAAAATCCTACCGAGTGGAGAGAAGACCTCCCACTCGGGGGCTTCGCTACAGTCCAGTACTCGCCTAAGTTTGAAAAAATCCTACCGAGTGGAGAGCAGACCTCCCACTCGGGGGCTTAGCTGCAGTCCAGTACTCGCCTAAGTTTGAAAAAATCCTACCGAGTGGAGAGCAGACCTCCCACTCGGGGGCTTAGCTGCAGTCCAGTACTCGCCTAAGTTTGAAAAAATCCTACCGAGTGGAGAGCAGATCTCCCACTCGGGGGCTTAGCTGCTGTCCAGTACTCGCCTAAGTTTGAAAAAATCCTATCGAGTGGAGAGCAGACCTCCCACTCGGGGGCTTAGCTGCAGTCCAGTACTCGCCTAGTTTTTAAAATCCTACCGAGTGGAGAGCAGACCTTCCACTCGGGGGCTTAGCTGCATCCCAGTGCTCGCCTAAGTACGGAACACATCCCAATCCGCAAGAACGACGAGGTGCAAATCGACAGCTACCTTCTGCTTCGGAGCTGCACCACAAATACAAAGTTATTTCGAGTGAAGAACAAGTTCCACTCGACAGATAATTCATGAAGATATTCAACGATAAATCAAGTTCAGATAAGATCCAAAGGTCCTAGACCGCAGATCAAAGTACTCGAGCCTCCAGCTCGACAGAGTTTAACGGTTACAAAATCCACTCGGCATTCCGAGGCAAATTTAAAGTGAAGCGTAAAAGTTTTTATTCCTCAGGCGGAGGACTGGAAGGGGCGACGAACTCGTCCAAATCGATCCCGTCTGCAATGCGAGTGGCAGCAGCAATGAAAGTCTCCATGAAGTCTTGAAAGTTGTGCTTCCTGGTATTGGCAACTTGGATGGCGGCCAACTTTTCTTCTCGCGCCTCCTTGCAGTGGACGCGGACCAGAGACAGGGCGACGTCAGCGCCACATCTAGCAGAAGATTTCTTCCATTCCGCCACTCGACCTGGGACTTCATTCAGTCGAGTCATCAGGGACTCGAGGTCATTCTGAAGCGTCGTCCTAGGCCAGAGCGACATGTCGATCCGCGACATCACAACCTTCAACCGAGCAAGATAGTCAACAACGCCGGTAACGCGAGATTCCAGTCGGAGCACGTTCATAGCAGCCTCGTCCTTCACTGGAGAATTGATGGGGTCCAAGTCTGTCTCCACTCGACTGGTCTCCTCTTCGAAGTTCTGGCAGAATTCTGTAAACACAATTCAAGGATAAGTCAGTGGCTCTATGCGGGTTTGGTAACTGCAAGTCCGTCGGGCCGGAGTAATTACCCTCGAGCATGACGAACAGCTTCTTGGCGAGTCCACCGAGATAAGCCTCCAAATCGTTCCTCTTCCCTGCCAGTTCACTTGCCTTGTCATTCAGAGCTATATTGCCATTCTTCAGACGGCTGACCTCTTGATTAGCCACGTCGAGAGCAGTTTTCAGTCTGGAGTTTTCCTTTTCAAGAGTACCGACGGAAGCCAGTTTTTCTTCAGCAAGCTTCGTTTTGTTCAGGGCCTCCTTCTGCGCTTCGGCAAGGTCTTAATCCTTCTTCTTCAGAGCCTCCTCCATTTTGTCTGCGAAACAGCAAGTGAGATCAACATAGAGGACGGCCAGAAAGAAAGTACAGTCGACAAAAGCTCACCAGCCATACCTTTTGCTTCGTCCCTCGCCTTCTGCAAGTTCTCCTGGGCAAGCTTCAAGTCAAGGTTCAGCTGGATTTGTTTGTTCTCCAACTCAGTGTAGCGAGCCACAAGTTCGCAGGATTTCTGCAAAAAATCAGTCGACAGACATCCAAGATAAGTTGCTTCCGAGTAACCAAGAGACAATGATGGCGTTTCTAAGACTACAGCCGAATCAAAAACATTTGACAGTAGTCTCGGGGTCTACACCCAGTGGGTGCACTCAGCGTGCCCCCACTGGTTCGACCAAAAAAATATCGACTGCCCGCAGTCGACCGTGTACAGTTCCATTCGACATGGCCTGACCAGACCGAGTGAAGAAGTTCAACTAAAGCAACACAATATAAAGACTACAGTCGACTGCCAGCAGTCCACCGTAGTCTCGGGGACTACACCCAGTGGGTGCACTTAGCATGCCCCCACTCGTCAAAAAGAGTAATAGACACACCCAGTGGGTGTACAGATATAAAGATCTTCGGAAAAGAGATTCTTCAGATAGCATATCCTAACAGAACAAGCGGTGAATCGACTGACCAGGACGTTGCTCTGAAGAGCTGAACTCGCGTCATAAGCTGCTTGGCTGGCTTCCCGAACCACCTTCACTTGCTCCATCATGATCCCCGCCTGGCGTATAGCCTCTTTAGCGGCACCCACTTGGTCCTCAGGGACATGGTGTGTGGCAAAAAGCGAAGGCGGAATTGCAGTCGACGTCGAAGGCCGGACACTCATCAGAGGTTCAGCGAAGGTCACAGAAGCCCGAGTGGTATCACCACCCTCCCGGACTACGGCCTCAGGCACCGGAGTAGTTTGTGGGGTCTTGCCAGCCGGCGCCCTCCTGCTCCTTCGCGCCCTCAGTGGCACTTCGTCGTCATCATCAGGGAAGTCAATGACATGAGGAGGAGCTACAAGAAAAATCCAATCGACCGGAATTATAAGAAATCGTCAGTCGACTAAAAGTAGAGCATCAGTAATCGTACCGGGATTGGAGGTAACAGCGTCTTCCATCTCTTGATCATCGTCCTTAGCGGAGATCTCCGAGGTGGCAGCACTGCAAATTTCGAAAGTCAGTCAGCTTATTCAATGAGTCGACCAAGAGTCCGTCACGTTCAACAAAGGAAAACAAATTCTACTATTACCCAGAAATGGTGGGGACAGTCATCTTCATCTTGGACAGAGCCTTGGGCAGCTTGGACGGCGTCGCGCGTGGGTGCTTGGGAGCTTTTTCTGTCGGCGCTGGAGATGAGGTCCGAGGGCGCTTCGACGACTGCCCAACAGGGACAGTCGCCTTACCACGTTCCCGCGCAGGGTCGTGTGTAAGCTTGGATCGCCGTTCCGAGCGGGGAGGTTCGACTTCTTCCTCCTCCTCTTCACTGGAGTCGTTGTCATCATCCCCCTCTCCTTCGCCGTCAGATTCCCACTCTTCTCTCTCGTCTCCACTTTCGCCTCCGCTCGCCTCTCCTTCCTCGGCCTGCTCCTGTGCTCCATTGGGCGTCGAGTACATCTCAGTAATGGCCTAGAGGACACCAAACAAGACAAAAGTCAACCGACTGATCCAAAGAGAACAAATAAAGAAAGCAAGATCACAGTCGGAAACGCAAGGTCAGACCTTGTCCACTTCGTATGTTTGGTTGAGTGGAGGAATCCTCCTGGCTCCTCGGGGGTTGTCCTTGTTCCCTGTGATACTCGACAGCCACCCTTCCAACATCTCGTCAGTGACCTCCTCTGGGTGAATCCGAGTGGTGTCTTTGAGACCCGAGTACAGCCACATCGGGTGGTCACGAGCCTGAAGCGGTTGGATGCGCCTCCGAAGGAAGACTTCCAACAAGTCCATGCCAGTCACACCCTCGCGGACAAGCTGAACCACTCGACCGACCAGCACCTTGACTTGCGCCTTTTCCTCCGGCGTCACTTTTAGAGAGGCAGGTTTTTGTGCTCGATTCAGAGAAAAAGGGGGAAGCCCAGTTGACTGTCCTGGGGTCACCTGGTCTTTACAGTAAAACCAAGTCGACTGCCACCCACGGACTGACTCGGGAAAAGTGATAGACGGAAAGGAACTTTTTCCCCTCATCTGGATCGCCAGGCCCCACACAGATGGATCACCTGTGTCCGTTCGTCACTCGACTTGGCCTTCTTGACCGACTGAGAGCGGCAAGTGAAGATGTGCTTGAAGAGTCAACAATGGGGGCGGCAACCCAAGAAGTTTTCACACAAGGAAACGAAAGCAGCAAGATACACAATAGAATTGGGAGTAAAGTGATGGAGCTGCGCTCTGAAGAAGTTCAAGAAGCTCCGGAAAAAAGGATGAGGAGGCAGAGAGAATCCACGATCGATATGGGTGGTGAGGAGGACGCACTCACCATCAAGAGGCTGGGGTTCGACTTCTTTCCCCGGGAGACGCGCAGATTCGTGGGGAATGAGTCCCCCCTCGACCAGATCATCGAGATCATCCTGCCGAATCACCGATGGCATCCAGTCGCCCTGGATCCAATCCTTGGGCAGAGCAGTCCTCAAGGAATATCCGCCCCGAGCGGACTTCTTCCCCTTCCCCCTGCACCGCCGCCTTCTTCGCGCGCTCCAGAGCCGACGTCTTCTCCTTCACCATCATCGTCGGCGAAGCTCGAACAGACCTACGGCACCAAGGTGAGAGCGGAGGTGGCGGAGGATCTTGTGAAGGAAGGGGGAAAAGTGAAGGCGCACTGTTCGGGGGTCCTGAGCCGGCAGCTTATAAGAGGTTGCTTCCGAGTGGCTGACTGGTAGGCCCAGGCAATCCCGTCAAATCCCGCAACAGGCGCGCGTGGTACGTGGCGAAAAAGGTGGCGCGGGGATCGAGGAGCTTCCGTCCTATCCCATCCGATTACTGCGGCCACCCCCGTCCCGCGCGCTTCCCGAAATTCAAATCCCGCAAAATCCGCGGGCCGCAGAACAACTCGTCAAACAGAAGATCCCTTTCACACCGTCACTCGGAACTTCACAAGTAAAGAAATTCACTTGACAAGAGGCCAAGAATGGATCAAGGCGACTGAAAGAAGTTGACGACGTCATCCGTGACAATTTATCCAAAACAAGACGTTCATATAACATGAAGAACCAGTCAGAAAGATCCCCAACTCCTTCCCCACTCGAACCTCGATCCATTCGGGGGCTAATGATGAAGCTATGTACCTAGGGTAGGGGCATGGACCTGTCCTAAGTACCCTACCCAAGGACATCCCTAGAAGAAGTAACCTTTCAATCGACTTGGAGGTATCCCACTCGACGGATTCAAGACACTCGACCATGAAGCAGTCACTCGACCAAGATCCAACCACTCGACTGCCAGGAGATCTAAAGTCACCATGCACGCAAACGGTCGGTCATTAAGTAGCTTTTATGGTCATCATAGCACTTTATTATGGGTGTTACCAGTAACCCCCAGTCTTAATGTACTTTAAACCCTGCATTACTGAGGGCTGGAGGGGCCTGGTGAACTCTATATAAGTCACCCCCCCCTCCTCAGTATCAAGGGTTCGCACCCCTGTTATTCATACACACATAATTCAGTCGACCGCCTCCGGGCACCGAGACGTAGGGCTGTTACTTCCTCCGAGAAGGGCCTGAACTCGTAATCCTCGTGTGCTTACAACTCCTCCATAGCTAAGATCTAGCCTCTCCATACATACCCCCTACATCACTGTCAGAGTTAGAACCACGACAATCACCATAAGACACATCCGTGGATAACTTGACACATCCAGATTTGGGAGCACTCCACTTAGGATCATTTTCTTTTATTATCGCATGTGGCTACACATCAGCCACCACCCATTGCGCGCGGCTTGCGGCCATGGCGGCCATCATCACCTCGGCGGGGGCGGCATTGAGCCGCGCCGGCGGGCTCCAGCTCCTCCTCATGCTTTTCATCCTGCTCGTCGGCGCCTCGCACGGTGTTGTGCCGGGGTGCAGTGCAGACAGGCACTGCCACTTGGTCGGGGCCACTGGACAGCGCCCCTTACGACTGTGAGTTCCATCATCATATACTCCATCCGTCCTAAAATAAGTGACTCAACTTTGTATTAGCTTCAATGAAGGAAATACACCGTAACAGTACCACTAGAGATCAATACATATTGTTGGTACTTGGTAGCGCGTCACGTACTACATGGTGGCTGGCTAGGATCTCTGAAGAGATGATTCATTGAAAAAAGTAAAATCACATCTGAAATTTAGAGGCAAAATTGATGGCTAGGATCTCTCAAGAGAGCTAGACTTTCTTCCTAGAATTTTAGGACCAATATATATCCATCTTCCGTTTCTAACCTTGCAACTAAGACTGTATGGTGCATCTTGTTTGTTGATTTGCGCATGAATTGAAGACCTGGCCATATGTGTCTTCGGGGAAACGGTGCTTACCGTGCCCTTCAACAAAATAGTGACGGGATTCGGAGTATATTCCGTGAGTGCGGGGTCTGTTACAAGGTGAACTATGTTCATATCTCTCTCTATATATGTTGATTACTACCTGTGCTTGCTTCATCACTCGATAATGTACAGGTAATCTGTAAGGGACATCCTGCGTGCTCCGCGGAGGGCGTGACCGTGACGGTCACGGACTCTTGCTGTGATCCACAGTCTCCGTGCATGCCCTCGTCTCACAAACTAAACCGCACGAAGACCCCCCCCTTCCTCTCCCCCGACTCTCACTTCGACATGGCGGGCCACGCCCTTGGGGCCAATGGCGGAACTATGTTGGGGCCGGGGGGCGCTACCCCCCCCCCCCCCCCCCAACCTTGGATCTATTGCTAAAGATTTTTTTAGGGAGGCTTAGATTAGATTTTTTTTTTTAGCCTATGCCCCTCCCCCAAACACTGATGATTTGTCTCCCCCCCTCCCCCGACTGTGAGTTCCATCATCATATACTTTCATATACTTCCTCAGTCCCAAAATAAGTGACTCAACTTTGTATTAGCTTCGATGGAGGGAATACATCGTAACCGTACCACTAGAGATCAATACCTACTGTTGGTAGCGCGTCACGTACTATATGGTGGCCGGCTAGGATCTCTGAAGAGATGATTCATTAAAAAAAGTAAAATCACATCTGAAATTTAGAGGCAAAATTGATGGCTAGGATCTCTCAAGAGAGCTAGACTTTCTTCCTAGAATTTTAGGACCAATATATATCCATCTTCCGTTTCTAACCTTGCAACTAAGACTGTATGGTGCATCTCGTTTGTTGATTTGCGCATGAATTGAAGACTCGGCCATATGTGTCTTCGGGGAAACGGTGCTTACCGCGCCCTTCAACAAAATAGTGACGGGATTCGGAGTATATTCCGTGAGTGCGGGGTCTGTTACAAGGTGAACTATGTTCATATCTCTCTCTATATATATTGATTACTACTTGTGCTTGCTTCATCACTCGATAATGCGCAGGTAATCTGTAAGGGACATCTTGCGTGCTCCGCGGAGGGCGTGACCGTGACGGTCACGGACTCTTGCCGTGATCCACAGTCTCTGTGCATGCCCTCGTCTCACAAACTAAACCGCCCAAAGACCCCCCTCCCTCTCCCCCTGACTCTCACTTCGACATCCACGCCCTTGGGGTAAGTGGCGGAACTATGTTGCCCCCCCCCCAGCCTTGGATCTACTGTTGAAGAATTTTTTTAAGGAGGCTTAGATTAGATTTTTTTTTTAGCCCCCCCCCCCCCCCCCCCCCCCGCCAGTCATTTTCGGCTAGCTCCGTCACTGTTTGGGGCGATGGCGCTCCCTGGCCGCGCGGACGAGCTCCGCGACGCGGCTGCCGAGGGGCCCGTCACTGTGACCTTCGAGTGGTAAGTGCACTCTTCTATGTTTGTTTTTCGTGCGGTAGCTTTAGCTAAAAAAAAGTAACTTCAAGTCACTAGTTATAGTTCATACTCATTTTAATTCCATGTTGCATAACGATTACTGCAGGACCAACTGCATCTACGCCCGGCCGAACAACAGCTTCGTCTACGCGGCTTTCAAGCCGTCCGGGAAAGCCACCAACGACAAATTCATCGTCACCCTCATCTACATCTAATGGAGGATATCCTGGCCGGCCGTGTTGGTGCGCATGAAGAGCGCAGGGGAAGTGGAGTGGCGTGTCATGCAGCATCTTCGAGGAGCAGGTTAGGCATCCTAAGACGACAAGAAGAATTTTCTCCGGTGACACCGGCCCTATGCTTCCTCCCCGCCCTCCCCGCGCCGAAGAAATCCATGCTGGCGGTGGCTAGGGTTGTCGCCGGCGTGGGGGCAGGGGTGGCCAGATGGGGACTGGGCTCGATGGTTCGCCTTCGAGCACGGGAAGGCGAGGCGACGTGGCGTCGACCACAGCCTGCCGCCGCCTGCGCTCATCGTCCGCGACGAGGACCAGGAGGCCGAGGCCGCCTACCAGGCGGCCATCAAGGAGAGCGAGGAGGAGGAGCGGTGGAGGGAGGCGGACGAGGCGGCTTTCAAGGCTGCCATGGCGGAGGCCATGGCCCTCTCCGCGGCGGGCGACTGCGTCGTGCCACCGGTGGCCCCGCCGTCCCCGCCCAAAGCCGAGCCGAAGGAGCCGGTCTACCTCGAGCGCTACTCCTAGACCGGAGTAGTGCGTGAGTGGGTCAGCGCTCCGCCGATCTGGCTCGGGGCGACGGAGAAGCAGGAGGCGGCCTACCTCGACCACTGGGGCCGCGTTCGGCTGGCCGAGGAGCACCGGGAGGGCGAGCGCCTGCAGATGCTCGAGCGCGAGGCCGAAGAGGCGCGCCAGGCCCAGGCAGCGGCGGCGCAGGCAGCGGTGACAAAGCCCGACATCACCGCCGTCTGGAACACGGCGTTTCCCTGGGCCGGCCCTGCGCCGATGTTAATCGACCTCACCTGTCCCGACGCAGCCGCCGCCGCCGCCGAGGACGTCTAGGGCAGTACGTCGTCTAGTTTTTAGTGTTTTAATTAATATAATGTGGACTTTAGCCGGCTTTCGTGGCCGGTTTTTATGTTTAATTAAATACATGTATTTATTTTCAAAATGCTTGCAATCCTTTTTTTGGCGCACCGACGAAATGAGTCGGGTCAGCATTGGGCATTCGCGCCGATCCAAACACAGCGCCGGACATTTATGTCTGCCGGACCGACCCAAACGGACAAAAAACGAACAAAAATGCCGTTTGTTTGGGTCGGCCCGTTTGAGTTACTCTTAGTGCTAGCGCCGACCGGCCTTAAGCCGGTTGTGTTAAATTTATTTTTTGCAATGTTGAATTATGACGTGGCATGTGGTTGGCTAGTATCAAAGCTCTGCAGTGCCTCTGTAGACTGTAGGCGGGCCAGGGGCGGAGCCAGGACGAAAAGAGAGGGGGCAAAGATGTGTATGATCTTTTTCTACGAGGGTAATTTACAAAAAGTGACCACACAAGCATAAATATAGAGAGTATAGATTCGCTTAGAAGATCACCTGCGATGAATACGAAAACCGGTACAAAATCATATACTACCTCTCTCAGTTTACAGGGCGTGCGCGTGCCCGTAGGTCGTTAATTTGACCAACTTAATACAAGTCATATATTATAAAAAATATACCAATATAAACTTCAGATGCTCTATTTTCAAATCATATATTTTTTGTGTTATATAGTTTAGATTAAGGTGATAAAATTGGTAACTTAGGTATACACGTAGGACTTATAAACTGAAACGAAGATAGTATTTGCCTATAAGATAATTTCATCACACAAAATCATGACAATTCGTCACAAAAGCCAAAGTGAGTTTGGCCATTTAAATTAAAATGACAACATATGTGGTGTTCCTAAACTACAAAAGAGAACGTCGATCTTGTTGAATAAAATTTGTAACCTGCAAGTTGAAAAGAATGTACTAAAATCAAGGGAGGATGTAAACATTGATAAATAAGAAGGAAAAAAACTTGACTCGATTGAGCTTGAAAATATGTGATTCTCTTCCATTTAAATGTACCTCGGAGAATCGTGTTCATATCAATTATTTCAATCATGTTGGCAGGTGTTCTTAGAGTTGTGTCGAATATTATTATACAAGTTAGGTTACAGTTGGACTAGTCGTACGGTGTGTAGACAGGACACGGAGTCGTGTCCAAGTAGGACACTTGTATCCTAGGCTTCTCATATATATAGCGGGGGTAGACACACGATATAACCTATGCCAACATAATAGCACAGGCACGCGGGGGAGCCGGTGGCGTATGCTGGTGCCCGGGTGGCCGGAGTGCGGTATTGTAGAGGTGTCATGGGGAGGAGCGCCCGTAGTCATGCCCCGGGGATGTAGCCATGATGGTGAACCTCGTTAACAAATCTCGGTGTCGTACTTGTGTGATTGCTTGGTCCTCGGTAGATTGACGGAGCACCTCGGATTTATTCTAACAAATGATATCATGAACAAGATTTGATGTCTGAAGGTCACGGATTGTTGATATAGAGGAGGGATGCCAATTTCATATGGTTCGCGTGGAAGCAGAGAGGAGCCAAGATCGCGTACAAAGGCGATGGGTTTGATACTGCGCGCGGTGTGCCTGCGATGATATAGGCACCCTGAAGCAATTGGGATCGGCGACACTTCTCGGCGGATTAAACTAGACAGTTTGCATGAGATCGATGGAAGCAATGTGGCGTACTTGCGGCTTGACGGTGACTGGGCAAGCAGCAGCAGACGCGTGGCGGCGGCGGCGCGATGGATCATCCAGCGTATGCAGCCTAGCGTGCGGACGCTGTGGACATGCGGGTCAGGCGCTGGTAGAGTTCAGGCCAAGGCGACCTAGGCAGCAATAGGGCAGACGGCCGGCCGAGGCAAGGCACGAGCCAACAGGAACGTACACAGGGCCCATCCAGAGGAGGAGGCCATGAGCTAATCGATCGGGAGGAGCAGGCTGCTGGTTTTGACCGGTGTAAGAGATCGCGTGAGATTTGTTTTGGAAAGAGAGGACGGGGCCCTCGTGTGTGACGCGGACGATGGCAGCAAATCAAACGGCAGAAAGATAATCCATTGAGTTGTGCATCCATCGAAATTAGCAGGAGCTTTTGGCGGAGATAGCAAAGGGCTAGCATCGGCAATTGTGCAAGGAGCGGACCACGTGAAAAGACTAGAAGACATTTTGGTTGGAATTGCTACTAGTATACGTAGGCATACCACACAGGATTTTTTGCTCGTGTACTTTGGTATAGCTGGGAAAGCTCAGACAAAGGTGAAAAATTGTTGGCACAATAGAGATGTTTCTAGTGTTGCGGGAAGTCAAGTGAGCTAAGATGGAAATATCATGTAATGGAAGAGTTCTGCGGAAGATGATTTGGGAGACTGAAGAGCGTTGTGCGGGATCATGCATACACATGGCGTCAAGCAGTGCACGAAGATGTGCGGGCGGACACGATGCAAGGTGGAGCATGGTTGCAGTCGGATAATTTCGACTGGGTCGGACTGGACTGTCTGACGGATCGACGGGGATGTCGGTCAAAGCAGAAGATGGCGGTGATTTCAGCGACGACGACATAGGAGCGTGATGCTGATGGTGGCCAAACTTCTGGGGCGTGGAAACACGTGGTGCAGGTCTAAGGGCTTGTGCGGCTTCGATGGACTATGGCGCAGGGTTGATTCAAGGGTGTGCACACATGAGAGCTTAAAGTCGACAGGATGCGGGGTAGCATAGCGCAGCTACATGGAGTCATGTTGAAGGTGGAGCTGGAGTCTGACGGATGACTACATTTTGAGTTGATGGAGGGGCTACGGCGTAAGTTAACGAAGAGTCGAAGCCTATTTCAGCGGGGTAGCGAGAGACACGTGGTTTCAGACTGGGTACCAGTGGTCTGATGGAGACGTGATACTCGGCATCGGTCGGTGATGATCGGTGGTTCTCTGCAGTGGGGGTTGAGGCAGTGGGGGCTAGCTACACGGGAGGCTCGACCAGGACAGCAGAGGCTCGACGCAGTGATAGAGGCGAGCGTGCGGTAAGCACGGGACACAATGACAAACCAAGGCACTAATGGTGAGACATGTTGTCAGACATAGTGTGCAGGGGTGCTGAAGCAGTGTTGACGAGTACCAGATTCAAGTTGGTGACTGGGTTTATCGGTGCTAGTTGATGGACATGAGTTGACCATGGAGAATCTGAGAAAGTGGCGGAAAGTCTGAAATTGTCAAAAGCTGGGAGAATACATGACTGTATATTCTGTGGTGTTTCAGTGCACATGGCAAAGTGCGGATGACAAGGATAGAAGGAGGCGGAGTGCTATAGCTGTGGGACATGTCAGAGACTATCCGGGAAAAAAAGGATGAGACAACTGTGAATTTGACTCAGTGTGACACAGGGCAACGGTGAAATTCCTTCAAGTTTCAGAAAGACGGTAAAGAAAAAGCGGTGATGTTGAGTTCAGGTAACTCTTGTATGTGACATCCAATATGTGAGTTGTTCATTTTCACGCAGATAAGTTGTCGGTGTGTGATGGTGTTGAACGTAAACTTCGGAAGTTGAGAGCACAAAATAGAGTAATGAAAAACTTAACTTTGCTCAAGTGTTGACTGTGAAGAAAACGAGAAGGGACTACAGTTGCAGGTGGAGTCACATGGATTCTGGGAATAGCAGCGGTGCTCATGGCGTATCTCAAGTCTAATGTACATAGAGGTTCGACGCACGGACGAATTGAAGGTGGTGAAGAATATTCGCCAAAGTGGAGTTTGTTAGAGTTGTGTCGAATATTATTGTATAAATTAGGTTACAGTTGGACTTGGAGTCATACGGTGTGTAGACAGGATACGGAGTCGTGTCCAAGTAGGACACTTGTATCCTAGGCCTCTCATATATAGCGGGGGTAGACACACGATATAACCTATGCCAACATAATAGCACAGGCACGGGGGGAGCCGGCGGCGTGTGCCGGCGCCCGGGCGGCCGGAGTGCGGTATTGTAGAGGTGTCATGGGGAGGAGCGCCCGTAGTCATGCCCCGGGGATATAGCCATGATGGTGAACCTCGTTAACAAATCTTGGTATCGTACTTGTGTGATTGCTTGGTCCTTAGTAAATCGACGGAGCACCTCGGATTTATTCTAACAGATGTAGATTTTGCAACAACAAATAAAACCTCCATCTAGGTCCTACCAATGTCAAATAGTTGAAATGGTAAATAAACTGCACATATGGAGGCAGCAATTCCTTATAGATTTTGTTGTACTCACATTCAAACTTATTCTACAAAAAATATCACGCGAAGGTATACTGAATGAACCTAATTGCCAAATTGTATTGGTTCATTATACACATAGTTGATAATTTGATAAGATTAACTGAGTTTATAGCAAGGTAATTGGCAAAAAAAGACTTTAGAAATGAGAAGGATCAAAGGAAGAACCTAAAACTTATGGCTTACCTTGATCGATAAGCTGCCGCTTGTTCCAAGCCAATCGACTGAATTAGGGTGACAAGCAGGAGGACGTGCATGGCGGACAAGGTTCTCCCCACCTAGTCCTCGTGCTCCACTCCACTTCTCTTATCCGTATCATGCAGTTTTTTAATCATGTCCTAAATATCCCTTCCATGTTTATCACCGTGTGTAGATCTTATTTCTCAAACTTCAATATTTTCCTTAGCCAGATGTTGGAAACGATTTAGCATCGCCTTGATGCATCAATATAATGACATACTGAGATGACGGTGATACAACAATTATGAGATCCACGCCGGTACATTGGACGCTCCATCAACATTCTGCGGCATTGAATGATCAAGGAGCTGTGCTAGCTTGCGCAAGATTTCTCGAGAAAGACGAGCAAAAAATGGGCCGCCTATATGTCAGCTACCTGAATTTGTTTTTGGCATCAGTCGAAAATCCGAGACATTGGATGTCGAATGGATGACTAGATGGCTGTCTTCAATTGCAGCCTGCTTTCTTCTCCCCAATGAACATATCAACGTCTGATCCTCCAACCGCCCACCTGCCTTCACCCCCTGCGGCGGCTGGGCGTTGCCCCTTGCTGCCCTGCTGTTATCTACTCACCTCAAGCTCTCCACTGTCGTTGCTTGCCATCGTCGCGACTATCTCTGTAAATCTCCCCGACCTCCTGTTCTTTGGCACCGGCAGCGCCCGCACCCACCTGCTTCCTTGCCTCCGCCTCATAACGTTGTCCTTGCCTGGCTGAGCCTCGCCATGGCCAACGCTCGTCGTTTTCGCTCCTCGCACCGCTTGCTTCTTTGGCCTCACATGATGCAGAAAAGTGACTAACGCTAGAATATTTTTCGGGCACCTGATATTTGCCAAATGCGGCACAGAATTCGAGTACTATACATCCGCAAGAAAAAAGGAAAAATGTTTAATTTAGTGCATACCAAGTCCTATAGATCAAAGTAGATATTAGTTGACTGACAAGTTCGGTCAAGAATTTCGTCGGGATTTTTTTGGGTCAGTTTTCCCCGTAAGTTTGCCATCTTTGCCCCAAAAATAGATGTTGTAACCTCACTCTCTAAACTGGAATCCGTAGGAAAACGTCCGTAGGTGTGTGGCATTGCTCCACAACTAACTGGCCACACGTAAGATATTCCAAAACTAAAGTATGATGTGTTGACAAGTTGACATACGGGCTGACATGTCAATTAGTATGTTCCAACGGCTCGAGTCCAAGCATGCAACTATGATTAGCTTGATGGTTGGTGGTGCGGTTGAACTCGTCGATTAGTCTTTGCCGATTTCCCCAGTAGATACGCGGAATTAGCCAGTTTTAGCCATCACTGCCAAGTGCCAAACATACAGCTGCCACCGATTGGACAGGTGATAGAGAGTAATAGTACTATGTGTCAACTCTACGATGTTGTCAGCCAACTTGAGTGCATCGAGTGGTCGTCGAGGTTGTTACATGGCCGCCGGCACCGTGGGTTAAGTTGTTGCTTTCGTCCATGCGAGGGGCACTGTGGTTGAACGAGCGTTTTCCGATTGGCAGGACTTCTTCGCGGAGGCAGGAGCGGAACGGCAATGCGCTTTTCCGAATGACTAGAGTCTAGAGGATTGCTGACCACGCCTACCACGCGGTGGCGTGAACAGTAATGTCACTTATACATACTGGTTTAAAAAAAACTTTATGCACTTGTTCAGTCTCACACATCATAACGTATTTCATTATGAAAATTCACACTCATATAATGTACATCCCTAGCGTGTATGTTTGTTTTCAAATTTGTTTGATACAGAAAAATATAAGGTTGAATTTTGATTTTATGCTTTTTTTTTCAAAATGCCGGTCTCTCTGGAGCTCGGGAGCCTACATATGAAAATTGGAGGAACCAACTCAACCAAGTTCATTCAAATGTCGAGGCTCACCTCCTCTACAAGTGCCACTACACGAGAAGGCTATGGTCTTTGGTACAAATAGCACATTCTCGGGCTCGACACAAACACTTGGCCCTTGTTCGACACGGTTGAGGCTTGATGGGCAAGTACTTGCGACAGCGATGCCATTCAGACAAGCCAAGGCATCTCTCATCAGGCTTGTCTCATGGACTATTTGGAACGAGCGAAACGCGGGAGTGTTCAAGCAGAAGAGCACGCCACCGACTGCATTGCTTGCCTCCATCACGACCGAGGCTAGCCTCTGGATCATCGCTGGTGCAAAAAAAACTAGGGTCAATAATATTGCGAGAGTAATTCCCATGCCGTGTAATCGGGTTGCTTGTAACAAACTATATTCTCTCTTATTTAATAGATGAGGCAAAGCTTTTGCCTCTGTTTCAAAAAAAAAAATGTCGAGGCTGATGACACAAACCCTTTGGAGGCAGGCTACTTATAAAGATAACTCGTAATTGGATCTGGTTGCCTAGAAGAATAACCTGGTTGGCAAGTTGCATTGGTTTAGAGTTTCGTCAGTCCTTGCAGGGAAGACTAATCCAACGCACAACACACAACTAACTAACCGCATAAGTTAAGCTTTATGATTAGCTTCGCAGTTGGTGGTGTTTTGTCGTTCAAAAGTTGTGAATGAATTCGTCCACCCGGTCAATAGATACGCATGATGTGCAGATAGACATCTTCGCCGAGCAGACAGCTGCCACCGAACAGACACGTTTTTAATAGCGGTTTGGACCGGTGAGACCGTGAGAGACTGAGAGTACTATACATATGTGTCAATTTCGCGGATGCTGTCAACGAAGGTGGTGTGCTTGAATTAGTCGGTCACGCACGCAGCATCTGTGCCGCGTGTGGGTGCATGCACTGAATGGTCCAATAGACCAATACTATCTATAGTACTTAAGTATAAATCTTCCTAGAGATTTCAATATGAGCTACATACAAATGTATATAGACATATGCAAAGTACATTGTGAATTACAAAACCCTCCGCTTGGAAGTTTTGAAGTGCAAGCAGAAGCAGACAAGGGCAAGAGCTACTGCTATGACCTGAACTGAACGAGTTGTAAGGTAGGTAACCTGTCGAAGTTGGAGGCTGCAGCCGCCCTGCGTGGGTTAAGCCGTTGCTTTCCTTCAAACGAGAGGCTACATGCGTGAAATGGTCTCTCTCCGTTGATGGCTTATACATATGTAGTGTACGTATTGCTACGTGTGTAGTTTTAGCCGGTGCACTGCACGCCCGCCCGCCCAACTAACCACTACTCTCGCGATTATAATAAATTAACTGAAGGTTTATGTTTGTTCCAAGTCAAAGTTTGGACAAGTCTATAAACATATACATATCAACATCGTCTACAAGATAATACCAGTTTCAGTAAATTCTTTGTAAAATGTATTTGTATACTATACGGGCCTTATCACATTTTGTAAGATACCCCAATAGCGACGTGTAGCCGTTGGTGTGTCTATGTGCTCAACTGCTCATACGGTTTGACACGCCATTGCAGACTTCATTATATTATTTATAAGTACATACTTTTGGTTTCACGATGCCTGCGTTTTGTTAATTAAACTCGTGAATTAGTCCATGCGTGGAATGTACACTCACAGTGGTCTGTTTTTTCGCTGTTGTAGTCCCAAAAAAAAAATCTGTGCTGCAGGATTTTATTTCCTTTTTTAGTAAATGCAGTATTTTATTTCTATGACCGAGTTTTTGTCGTTGTTTATATAAAATTTTCAAGAAACCGACAGACCAACAGCCCAAAGGGAGACAAGGCCTAGGCTGGTTGTTGCATGGGCAGCCAAAATGGTGACCCCTCAAAAAAGAAAAGACCCAATAAACTGCTACAAAGCAAATAACCATAGATCTTCTGTAAGAGATTCCTGTTATGATCCTGTCATTAAGGATCAACCAAAAAAATCTTGTGCTTCAACATTTTTAAGCAATAATTATGATTTAAGTGGATGAATTGCAATATTTATAATTTAAGTGGGTGAATTGCAAAAATGTACAATTTTAAGTTCCTAACATAAAATTAAGCAGTGTCATACAATTGTAGCATCCAAACCTTGTCACATGCACGGATATGGGAGAAGATATAACGACCAGAAAATTGACTAAGCAACAAAAGGCCTTCCTAGCTCTGCTCCAATAACGCAATTCCGGCCTTTTAAACTAAAAAGTAATCCAATCTCACTATGTTCCATTTTTAGAAGGTGGCTCGGAGCCTAAAGAAAATTAAGTAGTGTCACACGATTGTAGCATCAAACTGCCACCACATGCATAAATATAGGAGAATATTCATCAGTAAAAAAATATGTGTACAAAAAAATATGAACAAGTACCAATAGAAACAAATATTATTACAAGGTAGAATTAACTACTTGCATTAGTATTACTATAAAAGAAGAGAGGAGATGAAAAAAAAACTTCAAAAATTATGACAAAAATTTCTACAAGGATTTCACTTGTTTTTGTATATTGTGGATTTAAGTAGATCAAATACAAAAAAACAATTCTATTACATGTTCCTGACACAAACTTAAGTGGTGTCACACAATTGCATCATCAAACCACTGTTGCATACACCAATATAGGAGAAAATCCAACGGCTACAAATTCAAATAAGAAACAATAAAAGCATGAGCCAGGAATATTAGCACAAGCGAGAAAATAAACATACTTTTTATGCAGTTTTTCTTTTTATCAATAAGCAAAGACACATAGTTAAACAATAACAAATCATACAAACATATGTTATCCTAAGATAGGTTATTGAATTAAGGGCATTGGTATTACCTAAAAGAAGAAAGAAAATGGAGAAATAAAACTTCATGAAACGGTGACAAAAACTTGCACATAGATTTTATATAACTTGCATTGTTTCACAATAGCGATGACAAGCATGTAATCGTAGAACTTTCAGACACTAGTATGATTTTGTACATAGATTGCATAGAACTTTCAGGCAATAGTATGATTTTGTACATATATTGCATATAACTTGCATGTGTGTGTCCATGTTATACTCGGCGTTGATAGGAAAAAATAACAGTTTTAGAGATTAGTCGTCTCTCGAAACACTTAAAAATTGAAGTGCATCTCATGCCAGTGGCATGTCCTCTCCATCTCTCTCTCACACAAACATACACACAAACAAAAAGAGACAAACACACATACACAAAAAGAATAAAAAACAAAAATGAGGGGATAGTAGTCATGAACGTTTAACCCCCCCTAAATATCCTCAACACGGAGAAGATGGATTCACACATGACAAGACCATCATGCGCGGATGCATACACCCACCCCTACCAGGGCTCCTATATCTCGCTTGACACGAGATGGAGCCTCAATCGCCTAAAGCGAGCTTACAGTAGGCCAGCCCAAGTAGTGTTGGTTTTTTACTTTTGTTTCATTTCAAAATATTATTAAAACATATTATTTATTACAAAATGAATTTACTTAAAACGTTCACCACATATTTTAAAATGTTAACGAGGTGTATAAAAATTGTTTGCATAACATCTAAAAAATGTTATAGCCTTCAAACAGAAGTATGTGAAATTTTAGAAAAATATTCACGCGTTTTAAAAATATGATCATGATATTTTAAAAAATGTTTGTACAATGTTAAAAAAAATGCTCAGAGCGTTTTGAAAATGTTTCATGGCATTAAAAATTGCGCAATTTTAAATAAATGTTTCATGTTATTACAAAGATGTTCAATGTGTAATTGTAAAATGTTTATCATGTATTCTAAAAAAGTTTGAAACATCCCACAAAGATGTTTGAACCATATATTTTTCAAAATATACATCATATATTTGAAAAATGTTGATCGTGTATCAAAATATTTTCCACAAGTATATGAAAATGTACAATGTCTAATGGAAAAAGTAGGCATGTGTCGAGAAAACAAAAGGGAAAAAACTAAAATAAAAACAATAAAACCGGTGAAGAAATGCAGGAAAACAGAAAATCAAAGAAAAGCAGATGAAAGGAACAGAAGAAATGAACCGAAAATTGAAAAGAAACCATGAAGGAAAACTGAAAAGAAATTGAAGGAAAAAGATGAATAGAAAAACGTCTAACTCGCCGGACCACTAAGGGAACTCTTTGAGACGACGCTATCTTCGAGGTCGTAGTAAGCGACTTATAGTTCCGGCGCACCCCTGCTGCCCTGGCGACAGACTGATTTAGTAAGCGGCCCAACAATTTCGTGCGCTCATATGGTACTATTGCATAATGTTTTTAGCTCAAAAAAAGCATAATGTTTTTTTAGTGGTTTCAATTGTACCATAATGTTCATTATGTATCATCAATTAATAAAGAGAGCGCACTTGTTTCAAAGTAGATTTTGCTATGAAGAGGCATTCCAAAAAAAATTGCTAGGAAGAGAGTGTGTGACATTTCCTTTTAAATGTCAATCAAATGCTAGCAGCATATGACACAACATGTATCTCAGAGCATCTACAACATCCGTGCTATATAAGCGTCGCACCGTAAATTCGTCGTTTTTAGCGCACGCGTAATCGCTAACCGAGCTCCAGCGGAGGCGCAATAACCACACACGCGGCATAAAGAGTTCAGCGCGCGGTCCGAATCGTCATCGCGCGTCGTTTATATGGTGTGCCCGCTTCCGCGCGCCGCACACTCGAGCGCTCGTGGTGGCATGGGCGGCATGAGAGGCGGTGGCATTGGCGGCATAGGTGGCGGTGGCATTGGCGGCATGGGAGGCATCGGTGGCTTCAGAGCTACCATGGGCGGCATGGGTGACATGGGTGGCTTCGGAGCTATCATGAAGACCATGGGAGGCATGGGTGGCTTCGGAGCTATCATGGGAGTCATGAGTTTTGCGTCTCTCATGGGAGGCATGGGAGCACTTCCGGGTGGCATGGGCGGAATGTCTTCCGGTGTGCCTCATCACACATCTTCCGTTGAAGATCTTGCTGTTGGGGAACGTAGTAATTTCAAAATGTTCCTACGCACACGCAAGATCATGGTGATGCACAGCAACGAGAGGGAAGAGTGTTGTCTATGTACCCACGCAGACCGACTACGGAAGCGTTGACACAACGTAGAGGAAGTAGTCGTACGTCTTCCCGATCCAACCGATCCAAGCACCGTTACTCCGGCACCTCCGAGTTCTTAGCACACGTACAGCTCGATGACGCTCCCCGGGCTCCGATCCAACAAAGCTTTGGGGATGAGTTCCGTCAGCACGACGGCGTGGTGACGATGATGATGTTCTACCGACGCAGGGCTTCACCTAAGCACTACAGCGATATGATCGAGGTGGAATATGGTGGCGGGGGGCACCGCACACGGCTAAGGAACGATCACGTGGATCAACTTGTGGCTATGGGGTGCTCCCTGCCCCTGTATATAAAGGATGGAGGAGGAGGAGGCCGGCCAAGGCTAGGTGCGGCCAGGATGTGGAGTCCTACTAGGACTCCAAGTCATAGTAGGAGTCCACCAAGAGGGGAGGAAGGGAGAAGGAAGTGGAGGAGAAGGAAAGTGGCCGGCCCCCTTTTCCCTAGTCCAATTCGGACTAGAGGGGAGAGGGGGGGGGGCGCAGCAGGCCCTTTCTCCTCTTCCCACTAAAGCCCATCAAGGCCCAATACTTCTCCCAGCGAATTTCCGTAACTCTCCGGTACTCCGAAAAATACCCGAATCACTCGGAACCTATCCGATGTCCGAATATAGTCGTCCAATATATCGATCTTTACGTCTCGACTATTTCGAGACTCCTTGTCATGTCCCCGATCTCATCCGGGACTCTGAACTCCTTCGGTACATCAAAATGCATAAACTCATAATAACTGTCATCGTAACGTTAAGCGTGCGGACCCTACGGTTCGAGAACAATGTAGACATGACTGAGACAAATCTTCGGTCAATAACCAATAGCGGGACCTGGATGCCCATATTGGCTCCTACATATTCTACGAAGATCTTTATCGGTCAGACCGCATAACAACATACGTTGTTCCCTTTGTCATCGGTATGTTACTTGCCCGAGATTCGATCGTCGGTATCCAATACCTAGTTCAATCTCGTTACCTGCAAGTCTCTTTACTCGTTCTGTAATACATCATCTCGCAACTAACTCATTAGTTGCATTGCTTGCAAGGCTTAAGTGATGTGCATTACCGAGAGGGCCCAGAGATACCTCTCCGACAATCGGAGTGACAAATCCTAATCTCGAAATACGCCAACCCAACATCTACCTTTGGAGACACCTGTAGAGCTCCTTTATAATCACCCAGTTACGTTGTGACGTTTGGTAGCACACAAAGTGTTCCTCCGGTAAACGGGAGTTGCATAATCTCATAGTCATAGGAACATGTATAAGTCATGAAGAAAGCAATAGCAACATACTAAACGATCGGGTGCTAAGCTAATGGAATGGGTCATGTCAATCAGATCATTCAACTAATGATGTGACCTCGTTAATCAAATAACAACTCTTTGTCCATGGTTAGGAAACATAACCATCTTTGATTAACGAGCTAGTCAAGTAGAGGCATACTAGTGACGCTCTGTTTGTCTATGTATTCACACATGTATTATGTTTCCGGTTAATACAATTCTAGCATTAATAATAAACATTTATCATGATATAAGGAAATAAATAATAACTTTATTATTGCCTCTAGGGCATATTTCCTTCACTTGCCAACACCTTCCGAGCTCCACATGATGATGCGGCGTGCGACAATGAAGAGGAGGAAGAAGAATCGTCTTCGAATGAGGAAGATGAATCGGAGGAAGAGGAGGACGAAGACGAGGATGAGGCATGATTGTTGAGATGTGCCATTCGTTTGTGTGAACTTTGTCATGAACTTCGTTCGGATTTTGAAATTGGTTAGATGATATTGTGGAATGAATTTGAACTTTTATGTCATGAACTTGTTTGGTTTATGTTTTTGTTTTCATGTTTCAAATATCATCATCTCCAAAACTCAACATATGACAAGCGCCGGCTGCTCGCGCACTGCAGTTTAGCGCATCTGCTAGATCGTCTCGCACGCGCTAAACTTTGCAGCGGCCGCTGAAGCAAGTGCACCGCACAAAAACAGGCAATCCACACGCCGCAAAAGATTTTTGTAGCGCGGCTGTTGGAGATGCTCTCGGACGGTGGTTGAACTATCCAAACATTTATGAGATTGCAAAATACAGATATACTCCCTTCGTTCTTAAATATAAATCTTTTTAGATATTTTAAATGGACAACAACATACGGATATATATATACACATATTTTAAAGTGTAGATTCACTCATTTTGCTATGTATGTGGTCATTTGTTAAAATCTCCAAAAAGACTTATATTTAGCAAGGGAGGGAGTATATACAGAGTAGTCAAAAATTCTAACTTCCAAAAAGCAAAAGCATGCAAGAGAATCTACCTACGTAGTAGGGAAATACACTTGTGTTCCTCGTTGTATATGCATTCTATATGAAGATTTATTTTTAATATTTTAATAAAAAGTCAAAATAGGTAAGAACTATTTTGACAAAATACTTGACTTACTTTTGCACTAGTATATAAATCTCGATGAAAAAAAATTGACCTCACAGCAAAAAGGAAAAAAATTATTTGCTATTATAGGTCACTATTCACATTATTTTAGCCAAAAATTTGTCTTTTTTGAAAAGAAGTCAACGGGATATTTTTTGCTTGGATTTTTTTTCTTACGAATATAATAGAAAGTCAAGTTTATTTCAAAAATATTTTCAGAAATTTTTGATTTTTTTTGAATTACTATTTTTTTCCATATAGGGTGCATATGTCCCATAGACCAAAAGTTCCCCTCCGTCGTAGGGAAATACACTTGTGTTGCTGGTACTACTATTTCACTTTCACTACGCGCTCGACGATTGTGACGAGATCATCAGCTCTCCTGTATTCACCAGCAAACTACGTACTCGCCGCCGGCCAGGCTAGGGTGCGTGAACACTCTCGCCGTGGCCACCGGCCGGCAGCTTCAAAAGAAGCTTCATCTGGTCGTAAGCCACCAGCCCAATGGCCGCCGCCGGCACCGCCTTGACGTACGCGATCCCCAGCCCGGCGTACAGCCGCCGCATGCCCTCCTCCCGCGCGATGGCACGGATGCCCTGCAGCACGCCACCGGTTGCCAGTCCGAGCTGCATCCGTCGCCGCACCACGCCCAGCGGGTACGTCGCCGTGCTGGCCAGCTGCGCCGCTGCCACCCCGCACGCCAGCTGCGCGTCCGCGCGCCCGTCGCAGCCCTCGGGGAGCCGCCGCTTGAGCCACTCGTACGCGCCGAACTTGATCCCCGCCCTGGGCAGCGCTCGCGCCAGCGCCGGGCACGCGCCGCGGTACAGCCCGCGCACGCCGCCACCCTCCGCGTACGCGGCCCGGAGGACGCCGTGCACGCTCGTGCGGGCGGCGTCGCCCCCGCAGGCGAGCCGCGCGCGGGTGAGCTCGAGCGGGTACGTCGCGAGCAGCGCGGTGCCGCCGGCGGCCGAGCCTGCGAGGAGGTCCACGACCGACGACGACGGGGCGGCCGTGGCGGCGAGGAGCCAGCCCCTGTACCGCTCGTAGGCGGCGAAGTGGAGCGCCTTGGACGGGAACACGCGCAGCGCGTTGGCGCCGTTGCCGCGGTAGAGCCCCGCGACTCCTTCCCGGCGGTAGATCCCGACGAGCGTCCGGACGGCGCCGACGCCCCCGGGTTCGCCGCCCGTTCGGCAGAGGAGCTTCACGCGGCCGAGCGAGGCCACGGCCGTCTTGGCCGCCACGCCCGCGACGCCGCCGGCCAGCATCTCCCTGGCGTAGGCCGGCGTCGAGGCGACCGCTGTGTCGAACATTGCTCCGCTCCTCGCGGCCATGCCGCTGGTTCTGGTGCCCGCACGCGTCGGCGTCGGGTCGGCCATCGCTCCTGGACCAGCAACGTGCGTTCACGTTCGGTTTGTGCCATCGGTTGGTTCTGTGGTGCCGTACGTGTAGATCGTTTGGTGCCGGCGACTCGTCGGAATCAGAGTTCATCACGACCTTTTTGACAAAAGTTTGATTACGGTACGAAATTTGTACTCCCTCCGTTCCAAAATAAAGTAGGGAGCATAAGATATTGTTAACTTGAGGGGAAAAAAAAATGCCCTCACGCAGGATCGAACTACGGACCTTCAGTTTACAAGACTGACGCTCTACCACTGAGCTATAAGGGCTGCTTCGTTATTGTAGCTGCATACGTCTTCTCTCACATTAAATAATGAAATGATCAATTCAGTAGAAGATGACGTTGATAGCTAACTAATTTATAAATTACATACCAAAAATAAGGAAAACAGCCCTTATAGCTCAGTGGTAGAGCGTCAGTCTTGTAAACTGAAGGTCCGTAGTTCGATCCTGCGTGAGGGCACTTTTTTTTCCCTTGTTACTACTGCTACCTAAATACTCCCTCTGTTCGAACTAAAGACAACACTTCTGAACTTATTATGAAGTAGCTGAACAAGAAAACTTCTTCCATATGTTTGTCACCTTTCCGCACTTTGATCAAACATAGAGCATAATTGGTTTGCTGCCAAAAATTGGCATGCCAATGTTTGGCATTGTGCCAAATATTAACAACTACTTGGTTGGCTACGAGTTGTTTTGCCTCTCTCACATAAAGTTGCCAATAGTTGGCAAGTCTCGGTATTACCAATAGTTGGCAGTGCCAACATTTGGCAAGCCAAATATTGGTAGCAAACCAATTATGCTCTATAAACTTGACAAAATGTATAAACCTCAGGTACAGATCTTTGGGACTTTGCACAATTATCGTGATTATTTTTTCCAGAATCTATCGGTTGTTTAAAGCACCTACACTATCTTGGTTTTCGACATGGGGTGCCAAGTTAGCTTTGCCTTCTGCAAGTGCTTGATTTGGGTATTCATGAGAATATCCGTTTCTTCTTTGGTGAATACATGATTAAGCTCATCTAACATGCGTCGCTCAAGATACAAATTTCTCCCTTGTTTCCATCCAATATGGAGCACCTCACATCAACTTTACTCATAGTCATAGCCAAAACTAATTCCAAAATGCCATCCCAAAACTGAACTCCCCAAAAATCATGGTTATGGGGAGTCGGGGAGGGTGATTTTCTAATTGATGCCCAAAACATTAACCCCAAAAGCACATCTTAAAAAGCTATTCCCCTGTCTTGGCCATACATTTCATAATTAAACTTCACTTCCAACTTCATAATTTAAGGTACATAATTGAACAGAGCTCAAATAAAAGTTAAGACTAAGATAAACATAACTAAAACCTAATTGAACATCACAAAAGTCAAGCCTTCATACCATGATACACAACTATATGCAAAAACTTAAAACTGTGTCACCTAGTAGGCCTTGTCGTCAGATGAAATATCGATGAAATCCTCAGCCGCCACTAGTATGTAGTATCTCATGTGTTGCCTTGTCGGCAGCAATGTCCTCTGGCAGCTCCTCCCAAGCCTGGTCGCTGACTATGTGGTGCCTCGTACGTGGCTCGGTGCTTGCAGTAGGCGAGCTCTCTTACGAGACCTTTATTGCGCAGCACTCGCTGGTAGCGTGTTGCTCGTGGGCCACACGCTCTCGGTGATACTAGGCATGGGAGGCCTCGATTGCACAGTGCTTCTCGATGTCACGTTGCTTGCGGACGACGAGCTATGCACAATAGTCTTTGGCAGAGGCGAATATGGCAATGCTCTCCTCTAGCTTATGCTTGAGTTGCTCATATTAGGTGAGAGGGGGTCGAACTCAGGTCCTCGTTGTTGAGCTCGACAACAGGAGAATCGCGACAGAGCTCGGCAATGCCTGCGCACGCAACATTGGTATGGTGGGGATGTGGCACACCATCGGCAGCAGGCTCATTAAGCAGGGATGGTTTCAATACGAGGGTAATTGTGGATAGATGTAGAGGAGGCAGAAAAATCGACGGCGGTGGAATCATGGATGATTGTTGGGAGCCATGAAAGTTCATATCGATACCCTTATTGGATTTTGGTGTTTAATAATAAAACAGTTGAACATTTTTAAGTTTATTTCAAGAAAAACAGTCCTCATGTTTTCAGTGAATATCAATTGTGACCACTACCTCCAACTTTTCAAGTTGTTGTTTAAAATCAAAGTCCTCAAAGAATCCACTTTAGCTACTCTACTCCTATGTTTTCCTTAAGCTATGTGTTCCTATCTTCTTACAACATTTGTATCATTTGTGAGAGAGTAGTACTTTGAGGAGTTCTACCAAGTGACTTTGCTTTGCTTGTTACTTTTGGGTTCTTGAGAAGTACTTTGTTTAAGTATCTTTTGAGGAGTGCTTCTTATTTTGTTACTTTTGGAGGGTGTGCGTCTCCTAGACGATAGGGGCCAATTGATAGCCTTCAACCATCATATTGTTAAGGAATCGAGAGAGGTCCGGAGATTACCTTCTCCATCCAAAGATCTACCCCGGGTGAGGCTTGTTTAAGCCATGGTGGAACATGTTGGTTCTGCTTGGTGGGGTAGAGATGCCTTTTGGGCACCATTTAGACAGGGTTACAGGAAAAAAGGACACTTTTTGGGGTTGGACGCGTTTGGCTATCGATTAGAGTTGCTCTCACCATGATGGTTGGCAATTTGATGACATCGAGGAGTTTGAATGTCTTTTGATGAATCCCTTTTCTCCTTTGAGTTTTCAAGACGTCATGTTTACCCTTGACTCATGGTTCAGGTGTAATAACCCCAAAGGAGGGGAGCGGAGCAAAGATAATGGCATTCATGTGAGTGATGAATCCATTTACTTCCTTTTGTAACAACGACAATTGGATTCATATGTTTCCTATGGTTTATATTAATAATAACCGTATGAACCTATTTTCATAGGCCTTTCTTTTTTCTCAGACCTTTGGGATTTTGTTGGGCTTCCGGGGCGGTTTGTCTGGAGGGGACATGCGTGTTTCGGGCGGCATGGTGGTGTGTGATTTATGTGTGCCCTTGCGATTTTTTTGGAGATGCAGTTATTATCACCCTCTCCACATGTCCAGTTCCCTCTAGAAGGCTTTTTACACCTCTTGCACCCCGCCACCCACCGCCGTATATATGCATATAAAAATGCTTTCCTCCTTTCCACCGAGGGTCTTCACCTCGTCCTTGGAGCACACCCCTACGTCACTTTGTGCTTCTTCCAAATCCCGGCGGTGGTGTCTTTGCCATCCTCATGGGCTGCATCGGTGATGCCATCGACCTCGAGCCTGCCCAACCCATCGGCGACTCGACCTCATGCCCACCCAGGCTGCCGCGCCCCCCGGTCTCCGACCCTTCCAATATCATATGTTTGTCGGCCACTGTTCACTGCCGGCACACCTCTCTCCCATCCTCCGCCACACTTCAGGCCTCCCTGTTGTCCCTTCCTTCCCCACAAACACTCCGCGGAAGCGCTCTTGGACCGTCTCCTCGTAAGTGCAACAATGAGAAACCAGTGCCACCTGTTTTCTATGGGTAATGCATGATGATGAGCACTGGATTCACTTTATGTTTCTTGAGCTGTGAGTCAAATTTGGGTGTGGATTTCTTGAGACATGGTACATTCTATGTTGTGTCAATCTTGTCAAAAACATTCAGGATTTTTTAATCATCGTTAAAGGAGTTAATCAGTCATCTAGTAAATCAGTGCATCCAATATGCCCCATACATCTAGGCCTCCGCACTCCAGAAATTTACAAAACCCATGCTCCAAATTTAGTAAATACTCAATGACCCCATGCTCCTGAATGAGATGGGGTACACGGCATGTCAGATCAATTCCATGCTACTGTTCAATGCCATCGCCAGGTCATCACCGCCCACCCTACGCTGGATGAGATGGAGTCGCCGGCCAGCCTGCGGATAGACCAGTGATCGACGGCGCCAGTAGAATTCACATGAACCAATTGTCATGACTCGGCTACAGCTACTCTCTGGCCCTGGCCATTTGCTTCCCTTCTCTTCTGCCATCACACAAATAAATATCATCTTAGTACAGCAGCAAGCAGAGTAACAAAAGTAACACGAGTCAACTAGACCACAAGAAAACGCCATGGAGGCGCAGAAAGAAAGCGGCACCTCGGTGGAAATCGAAGACTTCCTAGAAGTTGAGAATTGGCTGAACATCTCCCTCAAGCTCCTCCTATCCTCCTCCGAGGTCGATGGCCTAGCCTCTGAAGCAACAGACATGAGAGTTCCACTGGTGATAAGAGGCAGCTCTTGCGGGATATCACCACTGCCGTCTCCGGGGTGGCATCGCACAGCCTCCTTGGCGGCTTCCAGCCCAGCGTCCGTGAGTATAGCTTTGAGATCGGCGCCGCTGAACCCTTCCGTCATTGATGCGACAAGTTCCAGATCGGTGTCGCTTGCCAGAGGAAGCTGAGACAATGTCCACAGTTCTGCCACCAGTCAGAATGGCGACAATCTTTGCCAAAGTTTGTTCTCATAGCGTGTATTTCCAAGTACGTAAACAGGAGCATATATATGTCACCACCCAACCCACAGAGGTAAATCTCAAGTTTATTCTCATCATGTTGAACAGAAAGCAAATTGGACACACCATGTCATACCTACAGTGATAGCAGAAGTAACTTTCTACAAGAAATCTTACCTCCTTTGAGAGCACCCTGAGAATGTCCAGACGTTCATTCCATTGTGGGAAGTCGCAAAATACAAGCCGATCAAATCTTCCAGGTCGTAATAGTGCAGCATCAATTTCGCGCGGCTTGCTGTATTTGCAAGGAATAACCAAAATTATTCTTCACAGGCACGAGTGATTTCTATAGAAGAATTTGAGTTAAGGGGAAAGAATGCAAGCAAAGGTAGCCAGAAGCAATTTCGTAATCAACACGTGAGAGAATCAATATGGCTCTTTACTTGGGGAAGTTACTTCTATTTGAAAATGAATGGGGTACTTAGCAAAGTATGCACTTTATGCCCCTATTGACCAGAAATTCATGCTTTGGATCAAACTTTCCACAGGAGCAGTATTTTGGTATCATGGTGCTATTTTAGAAGGTTAGATAGTAATAGTATAGACTAAGAAAACCTGCCGAATCCTGCCTGCTGGTAAATGACTGTTTTTTTTCTTTCTAAAAATTATTTTGGAGGGTCTAGAATTTGTTTTCTTTTTTACAGGTAGCAGATAATGCATCTGTTACCCTTTGCAGTAACTTACTTGGTGGCAGCAAATACAAATACTCCCGTCAGAGCTTCTACACCATCTAATTCCGTCAAAAACTGCACAAATGGTACAAAAGTAATTCAAGTAAGCAATCACATTTTGTTTCAAACCAATTAGGTAATATGGATGTTATTAAGAAGCAGGAGCCTCCGTTGATTTTACCTGGTTGACAACACGGTCAGTAACTTGTGTACCATGTTTTCCTCGCTGTGGTACAAGAGACTCGAATTCGTCAAAGAAAAGTAAACAAGGTGCCGCAGCAGCTGCCTTTGCAAACGTATCACGAACCTATGCATAAAAAACTTAAAATCAGAACCCAATTATACATTGTTTAGTTTTTAGAATGCTTTTTTATCTATTACTGGTTTACAACTTATGGTCGACTATGAATGTGTAACTATGCAACATACTATGGAAGGTAAACCTCTAATGGATCGTGAAATGCTAGTAGTGGCAGAGCAAAAGGAATGATAAATCGTTTGACTCTTTTGCTTCTGTAAACTAATTAGGCCACTGCAATCCTGCCCGTTGATTCAGAAAAATAAAATCAAATTCAGAATGATGGTTTCTCACATATTGCTCAGTAGAACCAATGTACATATTCATCAATTCTGGCCCCTTGATTGGAATGAACCGTAAAGAATACGCAGCAGCAACAGATTTCACAACATGGGTTTTGCCGCAGCCTGTTGGGCCATACAGGAGGATGTTAGATCGCAGCCTTACAGGAGCCCCAGCAAAAAACTTCGGATATTTTAATGGCAATTCAATAGTCTGCAATGAAGAATGAGAAAAGGTAAGCAGGAAGCCCCTGAGCAACACACACGGATTATTTCATTCTCTCTGTTCATGAAACTTTGAGTTTGATGAGACAATCCTCCAACATTTGTAATTATTATGTGTGCATACCTCTTTTATAACATTTACAACTTCGGAAAGTCCTCCGACATCTTCCCATCCATTGCTAATTTCAGGCGAAAATTTACTAATATCACGCATCGCAACAGGAGAAAAGTTCCTCATGGCTTTCAGGAAGTCTTCCTCCACCAGATTTACACTAGAAGACCCAAGCAAACGATCCGAAGCAGCAAGCACAGCCTTATCAACCAAAATTTCCTACAATACAGGGGTACATAAGGCATGATCAAAACTAACAAATATAAGCAAGAAAGAATAAAAAACAACCCTGAGCACAAGTGTAGAACAAAACAGAAGCATGCTCCTGTTATGTGTTTGCTCCATCAGGTCTATGATGTGAACTCGAAAGCTTAGCCAGGTTCCAACCGTTAGGACATCTATCTATGGTACCATACAGAGTTTTACGCAGTAACTAATACACCCAAAAGATTAAGTTGCTGAAAAACAAGTAACCAAATTTGATTTTTTTTTTCTTATGACAGACTCCAAATGCCAAAACATCCCAAGCGAGAAATAAATGACTCTTCATAAAAAAATCATAACATGAAATGCATCATTACGGAAAAATAAGATTACCAAATCATATGCATCATAACCATCGCATTTCGAAGCAATGTTGCTGATGATTTCCGCGGAACATAGTAAGTGAAGCTTGACAATTGTCTGCCTCAGTATCTCTATACGAGCAGGCACAGACAAACCAGGAACTTGGACATGAAGATCAAATCTCCCTGCAATAAAGATTAGAGTGTTCACAATTTTTCATAAAGGGTTTTTAAACGATTAGAATCTCTCCCTATGTGGCTGATCTGCAAGCAGCATAATGACTGCATTTTCGATGGCACTCATGGTGGAGATCAAGAAAGTATGCAGGCTTTGGAGGTTGGCGGGCCCAGCACCGTTAGACAGGTTGTTCAAATGTGAGATAGAAAGATAGCTGCTCTTGGGTGGGCAGTAGGTTAGGGGTCAACTTATATCTTGTATTTGTTAAAGTACTGTCTTAAGTTGTCATGCCTACAGGCAACTTGCTGTGTTTACAATTCGTCTAAATGAATGAAATGATCTCCAGTGGGAAAAAAATGATATACAGATTTCCTGTGTATCCTCAAAGAAGATGGTTGAGCTTTAAGATCAGAGAAATAGGTAAGGGATAAAAACCTGAGGAAGTCAACTCTTGAGGAAGACACTTAAGTGACTTAGCTGAAGCCAGAAATGCAACAGGTCCATACCGACACATGCCATGACTTCTATCCTAACCAGAGCATGGAGACACGTTAGTGAAAAAAAATCGGTAACATACAGTACAATGACAAGTGTTATTGTATCCAATGGAAATTTAGGTGTCCCTGGAGCTGATGGGTGTTTCCTCACAGAAAATTAAATAGATAATGAGAGTGTGAAACTTCGGGACAGACTTACTCTGTACTCATCTAGCATGTCTATCAAATATTTCACAATAGCACTAGAATTGGACGACTGAGATTTTAGGTTGTCCGGGGAGAATGAAACTAGACAGTCCAGATCATCGAATATTACAACTGAAGGGGAGTGAACAATAGCTTCATAGATACAGTCTGCAATTTGCTGAAGCTGCTTCTTATTCTTCTCAGTAGCTAGCTTTGAGCAGTCTACATAAATCCTACATATGAAAAAACAAGCACATATTAATACCATGTAAAGAAATATTTAGTGCCATGGAAGCATATTTATTTAAAACATAAATGACGCCCTAACTCAAGTTCACCACAGCTTCGAAAACAAAATCAGTTTAAACAAAATATTTGGCTTAACATGTTTTATCCATCAGCACATAAGCACTCAATCCATTTGCCCAAAAGTAAAACAATTTTGCAAAAGAAACAGAGCAACTTCAAAGCAATAGAAGGCCTGAATTTTTTTTTGACTGAATTACACTAAGCAATTACTCAACTTATTCTGATAACTCGAAACCATCTGGCGCTTCCTATCAACAATATGAAATACTACGCCATTATTTTTCTCCCATAAAAGAAAATGAAAAACTTAACCAACAGTATACCATGCTTTGCTCCATGAGAATACACTTCAACTTCAAAAATATGAGTAAAAGAAGAAAAGGAAGGTCACTTTATGATGATCTATAACTTAGGTAACTGCACTTAGCCAACTATGAGCGCATTCCAACAACTTGGCACTTGGCAGTCAAAGGTCAAAAACATAATCAACCAAGTAGGACAAATTGGCAACTAATTTGCTTACACATGAGCCAGAATTTCTTTATGCTCTTCAAAGTGTCTTGCAACAGCTTTGCATAAGGTTGTTTTCCCAGAACCCTGAAATGAGACAAAAGTAACAAATAAAAGAGTAGTACGGAAGAACAGGAAGAAATGAGGACATTTCCGAAGAACCCTAGTGCAAAATAGATATTTTGAACCAGATTCATATAAGATTTCAATTAATCTTAAGAGGTAAGAACGTGTGCTTACTGGAGGGCCATATACAAGAACATTTCCTGGATAGGGACACTTTATTCTACTCAATAATTTTAGAGATGCTGAAGACAAAAGGACACTTAACCCTACAGAGAAGTGCATCAAGATTCAGTCAAATGGTGGATACTGTTAGTAGCATAATTGTCATCAGGAGCATGAATTATGACATATAAAAGGTTAGACGCAAGTCTAAAAAAGGATTTACTTTTTTCTATATCAGAAAATTCGTTCTCCAGCCAACTTAAAGAAGAAAGACCTCTGTCAAAGAATTTCCTTGCTCGTTCCATTGTTGAATCAAGGGATATAGCCTTATTCAACTCCAACTTCTGAAGAGCCTGTTCAAAGTTATCAATACCATACTCAGTTGCCGTGACAAGTTCATTTTTCTTGTGCTTAACACCAAAATCAGAGGTAGTCGTCAAGAGGTAAATGAGGTCAACAGGACTGCCTCTTGATTGATCAATCACTTGAAAGTGAAGTAATGTTTCAGACGGCAGAAGCACTGTGTTTAGTTCAGGTTGGGCAATGTGAGAGGAGATTCCCTTTAGCTGCCCAATAAGCCATGATCTAATGAAAGACCTCTCCTGTTTCAATTTAACACTTTCCTCCCAATTTGCAGCTCCAGTAATATCATTGAACCCACGCGACATGCTGATGTTATCATCCGTGAGAGGATCATCAGCTAAAGATATCTCACCCAGCGTTGGGAAAATATCCTGTTCTTGACAGTCTAATGCACTGTTATCATCAGAATTTCTCTCCGGCATCTTAAAGTGGAGTGGCCGAATTGTTATTGACGGTGTATTCTTATTTACAGCGGGTGAGAATCTCTGCACATAAACCCCTACAAATAAACTTCATTCATTAGCACATTTCTACTAAAATAAAGTTTAGAAATGCCAGTAGAGTGTTCTGCTAAATTGTGTTGTTAGTTTGTCTGCTTATTTTCATTTATGTTGCACATAGAAATACCATTTGACTTGTATTGCAGCAATATTGTAGGTTAAAGCAGTTTTTACTGCTTGTACAAACTCTTTCGGCCTTTTAACTAAAAAATAAGGTCTTGGAGAGTGGTGCTTACTTTTCTTTTGCAATTATGGAGTGCACAGAACACAACACACCTTACTAACGAAATCATAACCAAAACAAAAAAAGTAAACCAATGAAAAGACAATTTTGATCCAAAAAATACAACTGCATCACTTACCTCATAAATCACAGATATATCCATTATAAAATTAAAAAGAGATTGGAAAATAGATATCAGGATTTAAAATAAACTTATATGAATGAATACTGTTCTCCATTTCTTGATTTTTGTACTAAACCGATGAAACAGAGGATGGATTGGAGAAGAATAATATGCCTCACAAATATAGTTATAATATTATATTATATTTACAAAAAACAGAAACAAGAAAATAAATATCAACCTGTTTAAAGAAACAGTAGACGTATCGGGAAATCATAATCTGCTACACATATTAAATGATCATTATGTTCTACAAAAAAGAATGGGTGTAGCACATTATGTCAGGATCTGAAAGATACTTACATGAATGAACACATGTTCCAATGTAACAGCGGATGGATTGAGGAAGCATAATATGCTCTTTAGCAACAGAATCTGATAATATGATGTGGACGACAATGTGACTATTCCTCTTCATACCAGGCACTGAACCCTTGATCTGCTGATCAGAACCTTTTCCATTTTCTGTACTATCCTTTGGAGAGAATTTAGGGGTGATACTCACCAACTGAAGATTACTGAGAGACAATTTTACAGCAGTATCTGGGTGAATCTGTACAGCACATGTAACAAACACACCCAGTTGAATTCCGTTATATTCAAATCGATCTACATATTTCCCTCCTGCTTCCTGAACACGGAGGAGTGCCTTTTTATGTGGCTGTGCTTTGAGTAAATCTTGTTTAGGGGCACACTTGATAGAATTTGCATCACCTTTTCGTTTCTTTGGTGCAACAGCAACTTCAGTTCCAGGAACAAGTTGAACTAAGAAAACAAAATAGGGAACAAAAATGTTAACATGCATTAAAAATGATGGATAATTAGTTGATTGGACTCACCTATTGAGTTACTAGGTGACGCTGAAATAACAAGAAATTCCACAACATTATCGCCGTGCAACCATAAGGGAAATTTCATACCATCATAAACAATACCAACCTACATTAAAAACCAAAAGTGGCCATCAAGCATAAAAAAGTTAAAAAGAAGAAAACGAAAGCTTTAGATGCGGATATATGGGCAGCCTACAACTTATGATTTTTTTACATAGGATGCTTCACATGTAAAACTAGACTAGCCTGATTCGTGAAAAACTAATAAAAAACATGCTTCCACGTATGTAATATTTCGTACGTAAGTTTGCAATGGCATCATAACTTTTTTTTTTGAGGAACAGAACTAATAAATTTCGGTGATTTATCACTATACTTTTTATGGAGCAATACCGTCGAACAGCAATCTAAATGTTCATCTTGCGTTCCTCCAAAGAAATGTTCATCAGTATTTTATCGTAATGCTAATTTGGTGATAATTGAATGGTTAAGATGCGCCGACCAATATGCTGTTACCTGTTTCAAAATGGCCTCTTCTGCCAACTCTGAGTTAAGCTCCAATACTTCCCAGTCCTCCTCACTTATTGGCTCCACAGATACAAATTTGGCTTTTGGCAACACAGAAACAGCACTCAGTGATGCTTTCGTATTGTCAGGTAGCGAAATGCATGCAGCAAATTGTTGGGAAACCTAGAAATAAGAATGTACGTGAACATTGCTGGCACTTCAGAATTTCAGATTCTTTATCATCCATGAAATTCGATTTTCTGGGATTTGCATGCTTTGCACAAATAACAAGCAAACACCGAACCCGTTCGATGTGAAGATCATAAACATATTCCAAATACCTTCGAATTCTGAACCATTCATATTTCAAAAATTCAGCCACTTGTCAGAATGTAAACTAACATGCAGCATCGTCAGTTCAGCCACTACCAGATTACCCAGTTTGTGGGTTTGATTGATGAAAGGATTTCTGAAGCTTGCATCTTTTCTCACGATTTTAATTTAGGGAGAGTGAATTTCAAGCTCCACTAGGAACCACAGCTGAACTGTAATCAAAACTTTCCATCCTCTCTGGGCACTACGTGCGTACGATGGGAGGAAGGAGGCGCATTAAAGGTGGCGGCTTTTAGTTTACCTCGACGGCATCTGGGGAGGCGGAGGCGGAGACGGCGCCTGCCCAGGCGAGACGCCAGCGCGCCCCGTCGGGGCCGCGCAGCTCGAGGGCGAGGACCGCGGGGAGGGAGCCGCCGGCGGCGGTGCGCTCGAGGGCTTGGATGACGGGGAGGGGGAGCGCGACGAAGCAGCTCCGGACGCCGGGCACCGTGCGCACCACCACCTCCATGGCTCCATGGACGATGCAACCCCTGCCTGCTCGATCAGCGGAGGCCGGCGACGTACGGAACGGAACGCGCGCTAGACGGGCCGGTGGATGCTCAGAGCTGCCGTGCGTGGGACTTCCGTATTGTGGGCTGCGCCTCAGCGCCTGTATTGTCTACCTCGCCTCTCGTATTGTACTGGTATTCCATCGGACGAAGTTTTTTTTTCGGGTCCATCGGACGAAGTTCTTGCCTCTGCTATGTCTTTTTCCAAGAAATAAAAAATTGCACAAACCCATCACATTGAAGGATAGGTAGCCGAAAACATACTTTATATATTTTTGGCAAAAACCATCATGTCTTGTGTAAAATTTTTTTTGTGCAAAAAACACTGATCGGCGAATTTGGCTCTGTTGAGTGCGTTTATGATATATGTGAGCTTGTTTTCTGTCTATTTGGTGTAATGAGCCGTGCCGCACACCGTTAGACAGTGATGGACGACGACGTCTAGACCAAATCCATTTCCCTCCCGCTCACGCCGCATCACCATTCTCTTCCCTTCCCGCTTCCTCCCCGCTCTCAGTCCATAGATGGCGACTCCGGTGAACCAGGCGGCAGCCAAGGCGACGTGGATCCTGAGCAGGCGAGCTTTGCGGGAACTCAAACTCTAGCAAGCCGATGGAGACAAGCCGCCACAGTATTCGGTCGAATACACATCGGCGAGAGTGTTTGCCACGACGGTGAAGGCCAATCCGACGGGAAGCCACCACTTCTTGTCATCCTTCGGCGGCGTATAATGAGTTCTTATTCCCTTTCCCCCTCTCCCCCCTCTACTGCTTTGACTAGGGTTAGTGTTACTGTTATTGTGGAGAAATCCCCACTGTTTGTAATTTAGTACTCCCTCCGGTTCTTTTTACTCTGCATATTAGAATTCTCTGAAGTCAAACTTCACAAAGTTTGACCGTATTTATATGAAAAAAATATTAACATCTTCCATGCTAAAGTTTTACAATATGAAACTTTAAGTCATGACACATCTGTTGGTATTGATTTCAGATTGTGAATGTTGGTACTTTTTTCTATAAAGTTGGTCAAACTTTACAAGGCTTGACTTCAGTTAAATCTTATATGCGAACTAAAAAGAACCGGAGGGAGTAATGTTCGAACTGATTTAGGTTAAATTAGGTGATGTTGAATGCTATGTTGTGCCAATTGTTCAATTTTGTATATTGTTTGTGTGCGTTTAGTTCAAATTGGGTTGCTATTGAACCCTAGGGTTAGGGTACTGTTTCTTGAATGCCATATTACAGTCTAGCCATGCTATTCTAGGGTTAGTGTGTTGTTGAATGCCAGCGTTAGGTGATATGTGCGATTTAGGGTTAGGGCCAGTTTGAATTAGTGTAGCAGAAATTTACTGCTCGGTTTTTGTGATGTTTAGAGTATGAATTTAGCATTTATATTGCACTGCTCTCTTATACGCATCAATGTTGCATTGGTCACCTTTTAAATTAAGCACTTATATTGCACTGCTTTGTTTCATTTGCTTTTTACAGTTATAATTAAGCACTTTGCACTGTTATGTTATTTTGTTTATTGGTAGTCTGGATGATGAGGTTTGGGAATTGAGAATGCGTTTTCATGACAGAGACGATCTTGAGAGAACTATTATGTTGTCAGACATCACATTTTACAACCTAGTAGCACTGGTAGAGACAGAAGAATATTGTGTGAGAGATTTCATGTATCATGTAAGGGATCCTGGCCTAGGGATAGAAGGAATGAAATAAATAGATGATGATGATGATGATGATGATGATGATGATGATGATGATGACAACAAGCTAGAGGAAATCCTAGCCCACTTAGTAATGTAGAAGCAGAAAATATTGAATGTAACAGTTGTTAGGGCCAATCCTCCCAAACTGGTAGATATAAACAAGTAAACAACGGTGCCAATGTTATTGAGCAGCAGGTCCCTCCAGATGAAATTGGAGAGTTCAAACTGTATCAGATAGATGAGAAAGGAGTCTTTTTTAATGCATATAATATAGATGTAGAAGCAGAAAATTCAGATGCAACAACAGAATGGGAGCCAATGCCAATACAGTTTCAAACACAGCAGAGCACAAACATTGTGAGCTTGTAGCCTGCTTTAGGTGGTGTAGAAGATCATGTAACAAATAATTCAGAGGATCAAGAGAAAATAGAAAAACTATGGAGGAGACTAGAAGAAAGGAGATTGATGTAACATCCCAAATTTTCAATTTGGAATGTTATACACTAGATCATCATGCATATCATATTTTCTTGCATTTTGTCGATCCTAGAAATTTTACGCAACTCAAGGACCCTCGGAGAGAGTTGGAGATTTTCGTTATTTTCAATTTTGAGTTTTCTCAAACTTTGAAAAGAGGATCATTGGATTTGTTGGAGTTTTTTTGCATTTTATTTGGATAGGGAAAAATGCGTGTTTTTAAAATTTGCATCTAGGTCCCGAGAAAAGTTCATTTTGTTCGACTCAATTTTAGGAGTCGGGGAAGATTTACTTTGGGAATTTTGGAGTCCGTTTAATTTTTCTTTTCTGTGTTTTTCTGCGCGCGAAATCTTAAAAAAAAAATCCGCAGCGCGTCTGGGCCAAGGCCCAGCCGCAGGCCAGGCCGGCCAGGCTCCCTCGCGCGCGCGCCAGTGCGCAGGCGCCCAAGCCGCCGCCGCCCGAGTCCTAGTAGAACTCCTCCTCTCCCCCTTTTTTCTTGCCCCTTCCCCAAGTTTCCTCCCTCTTAAATACCCCCACACCCCCCTTTTTTCCCCACACCAAGCCGCGCCCCTTGCCCGCGCCGCCCTAGCGCCGCCGCCGCCCCTTGCCACGCCGCCGCCGCCTTACGTCGCCGCCGCCGCCCAACGCCGCCGCCGGAGCCCCTCACCGGAACCTCGCCGGAGGTAGCCCCGCGCCGCGCCTCTCTTTTTCCCCCTCGGTTCGGTTTTTCTTATAAACCGTTCCGGTTTTCTTTTCGTTCGTTGTTTCGGTTTTCTTTCGAAACCCTAGATCGGTTTCGTTTTCTTTTCCGGTTTAGTTGTCTAGAGACCGTTCGCCGGACCGTTCGTCCTAACGAACGTGATCACCGGTTATTCTAGGTTAACGAACGTCCGTTTGTTTAACCGTTCTTCTTTTTCTATTCGTCGGATTTATTCCACGATCGCGATCTCAGATCCGATCTTCGTTCTAGTTTTTCTTCCCGCTCGTTTATCGGAATCAGGCGATTCAAGCGCCTGGTGTTTCGTTTCGAAACCGCCGTTCCGAGTAATTAACTTAAACAAGTTTTTGCTATGGTAAAATTTGACCTAGTTTCAACTTGCTAGAACCGAGTTGTTTTTCTTCCGCCGTTTGTTTTCCGTCGTTTTGTTCGGTTCTTTCTTTCTTTGCAACCGGAGTTCTTAAGTTGAACTTTCTGGTTCGGTCTCTTGTTCGAGTTTTACCTGTGCATTACACGAGTACTTATTGTATGCTTGTTGTTTGTCTGCGATAGATTACCCGGATTGCGCCGCCTGTTACTTCGAATCTCTAGGACTCGCGGATCATCAGCAAGGCAAGTAACACTTTGATCATACCTTTTCTACAACCCAGTTTTATTGCATTAGATCAATCCTCACACATTGCATGATTAGGATCTAATTAAATTGTGGGATGGGAAGTAGATGAGGTAGTACCTATTACCTGTTTATTATGAAACCTTTGGGAGTTACTTCTACGTTTGCTTATTATGCCATGCTATGCTAGTAGACGTGGATTGGGTGAGTGATATCCATGACAGATGTGAGATTGATAATTTTAATGGTTTATCTAAGGTGGCAACTTAAACACACATCTGGGTGGATTGAGGCACCTGATGTCTATCAGGACTTGCCTGTTTTCTTTTGGACCGCCACCCAGGCTCAAAGGGATCATAAGATCTTTCATGCTAGAAACTTCCGTGTGCAGCCACAAGCCAATATGGGCTCTGGCATAGTTGACTAAGTCGTGCGAACTCTTACAGGGTAGACTAGCAGATGTAGGGGAAAGTAGGTGTACCGGTCTATCCATCGTAAGGTGCTAGCGCTTCTGAAAGACTGTGTCTCGGTCATCCGTCTTCTCAAACACCATGTAGTGCGAGAAATCCAACGGAGGCGATCGAGTCTTGTGGGGAAAAGTGCGCAAACCTCTGCAGAGTGTAATAAACTAATCATGATTAGCCATGTCCCCGGTTATGGACATCTTGAGTATCTAGTACTTGAATATCATGTGAATCTCATCATGTTACTTCTAATTAATATTGTTGGGTTTTTAATTGTTCACTTAATTGGGATCGGAATGCTATCAACCATTCTCGATGTTCAACTACCATGATAGTTAAATAAATTTATTCCTTTGAAGTAGGGAAAAACTGGCTTTACGCAAAACAGTAACCATAGAGCTTTCCACCAGCCAAATATGCATATAGTATAGCTGTTTCATTCCATTATTCTCTATGTGTTACATTGCCAGCATATTCCATGTGCTGACCCGTTTCGGGCTGCAACTTTAAATGTTGCAGACTTTTCAGACGACGATTAAGGTGTTTTTAGGTCGTGGTTCTATACTCAGTGATGCCGTTGGAGTTGATGGACCCATTTATCTTCCGAGTCTTCCGCTGTTATCGATATTGGATGGCCTTAAGCCATGTTTATTGTAATAAGTTCTCTTTGAGACACCGATGTAATAAGTGTGTGATTGCTACTCTGCTATAAATCCTTCGAAGTACTGTGTGGTGTCAGCATTACTGATCCAGGGATGACACCGGAGCACAGAGACTTGATCCATTTGGGTCGGGTCGCTACAATTGAAATGTTTAGGAAGAATCGGAAACCAAAAGAGAAGGGCAATTCATTGAAAAGGAAAGCTGAAGTTATGGCCAATCAAGAGGATAGTGATGATGATAATCTGACAGAATATGGTGATATAATTGCTAGGCTTGAGGAGATGAAAAGATAGAGAGATGATCCACTACTGCATTTTGAAGGGGACACATATGTTGAGGAAATGTATGAGACGGAGGAGGAGGGAGGAGGAGGAGGAACTGTATGAGCCAAAGGGGGAAGAAGAGGAGGAAGATGAGCAAGAGGAGGGATTTGAGGAAGAGGAAGTACATGAGGAGGTGGGACAAGAGGTGCATAAGAAGAAGAGGGCAAAGAGAGTCAGAAAAGGCCCAACAAGCAAAGCACATGCAAGTCTAGATCACTTGTTTGAGGAGGACTGGATACCATCATCTTATGAGAATAGGAAACCATTAGTCTTGGGTCTGGAAGATGATGATGGGGCTAAGGCATTTGCATACGTGTTGCCTAATGGTAGGAAGAGTAGAGCAAAGAAGATGAAGCCAAGGACATGGTATGATGAGGATAGAGATCGCCCACAGGAGCAATTTGTGAAGCATCTTTGCTTCATTGATGTGTACCAGTTCAGAAGTGCCCTTGAAACTCTGCAGATTACAGAGAACAACTTTCAGTACCATAGAAACTACAATGATAGGATTATAGTTGTGTGCACAGATGAGCAGTGCCCTTTTTATATAACAGCTTCTCAGATTGCAAATGAGAAGACATTTACCATAAGGAAGCAGTATTTGGTGCACACATGCCCTTATGTGTTAGAGAACACCAAAGCCACTACCAAGTGGGTTGCGGAACATTGTTAGGACGCAATCAGGAATGCCCCATGCACAACAATCACAACAATAATTAACACTAAAAAGAGCAAGTATGGAGTGGAGATATCAACCCACATGCCCTATAGGGTAAGAGGGTAGCTAAGAGAGTTGTTTTAGGATATCAGAAGGCCCAGTACACCAGGATTAGAGATTACTTATAGGTTGTGCTAGATACTAATCCAGGGTTCTAGACGCATTGTTACAACAAAATATTTGAAGGATCATCCAAGCAAGAATCCTAGGTATCATGGGTTTTTACCTTCCTAAAAAATACAGTGTTAAACTATAAGATATGAGCTATATGCCGCAGTTAGTTCACTGCCAAGAGAAGAACACGTTTTATATTCAATGTTAACTACATAATCAACTAAATCAGTACCAGCCTCTAAGCAAAGCTTAATTAAAAACTAAGTGCTTGGAAGTCTATAGTACTCCCTCCATTCCCTTATATACAAGGCCACAAACTCATATTACAGGTACCAAGATAAAATTTAATGACTTCTTTGCATGTCAACTTTTCTTTTCACTATTCGGGATCATTAATACACCACAAGTAAGCAACGAATGAATGGGAAGGAAGTGGCTGAGTGTCATTATGACTACATGCATGTAAGTATTAAAAAGTTGCTAGTATGATAAAACATCATTAATTTTTACCTCGATTACTATTGGTGGCCTTGTATTGATGCAAAATGTATTTTTGATAGTGGCCTTGTATAAGGGAATGGAGGGAGTACATAGCCAAAGTAAATTATGAGTGCTTCTACAAGTTATGCTCTAAAATAAAAATTAATGGTGCCACAACCCTATGCATCCACACTGTCCTAAAATATAAAGAACATATAAACATGTCGCAACCCTATGCACAGTACAGACCCAAAGTAAACAATGACCTCACTTAGCATTGACTAACTATTTAACTACCAAACTAAACATGCCAGATCTGCTTAGTACACATTCAATACTGAACAATGACATAAAAAAGCATATTTAATCCAGGAACTTACAATTAGCATCAGTTTGACAAATACCTTCTCAACACAAGCAAGGAACCTCCTGCCACTAATAATGCCTTCGAAAGCAACACGCCTCTCTACTGCCTTCCCGTGTTTGTGGCAAAAAACAAGTAAGTCAGTTTCAAGGCCCTCGAAATTGGAGTCCTCCTATGGTAGCAAGGATCTGCGCGTGCAAAGGAAAGCCAAAGATTTGTAACAGAACTTCAGAACAAGCTCCTTCGAGAAATCCGTAAATCACAAACCCTAACCCTAGCTCTAGCAACGGACCTTCATGGTGCCGCTGTCAGAAGATGAGCTGACGTAGTGGATGGAATGCTCACTAATGACCCACAGGTGTAGGGGATCTATCGTAGTCCTTTCGATAAGTAAGAGTGTCGAACCCAACAAGGAGTAGAAGGAAATGATAAGCGGTTTTCAACTAGGTATTCTCTGCAAGCACTGAAATTATCGGTAACAGATAGTTTTGTGATAAGGTAATTGGTAACGAGTAGCAAATAATAAAAGTAAATAAGGTGCAGCAAGATGGCCCAATCCCTTTTGTAGCAAAGGACAAGCCTGGACAAACTCTTATATGATGTAAAGCGCTCTCGAGGACACATGGGAATTATCGTCAAGCTGGTTTTCATCACGATCATATGATTCACGTTCGATACTTTGATAATATGATATGTGGGTCGACCGGTGCTTGGGTACTATCCTTACTTGGACAAGCATCCCACTTATGATTAACCCCTATTGCAAGCATCTGCAACTACAACAGAAGTATTAAGGTAAACCCAACCATAGCATGAAACATATGGATCCAAATCAGCCCCTTACGAAGCAACGCATAAACTAGGGTTTAAGCTTCTGTCACTCTAGCAACCCATCATCTACTTATTACTTCCCAATGCCTCCCTCTAGGCCCAAACAATGGTGAAGTGTCATGTAGTCTACGTTCACATGACACCACTAGAGGGATGACAACATACATCTCATCAAAATATCGGACGAATGCCAAATTCACACGACTACTAATAGCAAGACTTCTCCCATGTCCTCATGAACAAACGTAACTACTCACAAAGCATATTCATGTTCATAATCAGAGGTGTATTAATATGCATAATGGATCTGAACATATGATCTTCCACCAAGTAAACCAACTAGCATCAATGTAACGCCCTCGATGCGGCTATATCTCCCACGTGTCGAAGCACGACTTAGAAGCATAACCGCATTGAAAGCAATGTCGCAAGTGAGGTAATCTTCACACAACCCATGTAATACATAAGGAAAAAAAATACATAGTTGGCTTACAATCGCCACTTCACACAATTACATGAATAAAGCATTACATCATCCAGATACAATCAAGGTCCGACTACGGAACCAAAATAAAAGAAGAACCCCAAATGCGACAAAGGTCCCCGATCGACCCCAACTGGGCTCCACTACTGATCAACTAGAACGAAACAACACAATGGACAAGATCTTCATCGAGCTCCTCCTGAGCCTGGTTGCGTCATCTGCTCGGTCTCATCGGCACCTGCAAGCTGGTTTTGGAAGTATCTGTGAGCCACAGGGACTCAGCAATCTCGCACCCTCGCGATCAAGACTATTTAATCTTATGGGTAAGGTAAAAGTATGAGGTGGAGCTGCAGCAAGCGACTAGCATATATAGTGGCTAACATACGCAAATGAGAGCGAGAATATAAGGCAAAGCACGGTCGATAAAAGTATGATCAAGAAGTGATCCTATAGCAACCTACGCCAAGCATAACTCCAACAATCGTGTTCACTTCCCGAAATAATGCGAGCGAAGAGATCTCGAGCTGATTAGAGATCACTTGATGCACCGGTAAAATTGGAGAATGATAACTAAAAGCTGAGAATGAATAATCCCGAAATAATGGCCTTCGGAGAATCAAACTGAAAAGACTCATGAATTTGCACCGGATGGATAAAAAGAATTCTCACGATCAAAACAATTATGAGAGGAGGGCCTCGAACTAGAACCATGAATCTCTGAGAGAGCAGATAAGATATGGAGGAAAAACTCTTCTTCGGTCTTCAAATGCAGAGAATGACGATGAGAAACACTACCAAGAATTGTTGAGGCACTCCGGAATTAAAATTGGAAAGGTTGAACCAACGATGAAAAGAATTTGAGAGATCTTAGAGAAAGACATATGACTGATGACAAATCATACTTACATCATACATTAAAAGAATTTAGGATAGCTCCGGGAAAAATAAGAAGAGTCAGGTAAGATCCCGGGAAAAGACCTGTGGGTTAGGGCCCACTCAAAAGAAACACTGTAGAACGATTGCTTGGAAGAGAGATTGCACCGGTTGAAATAAATGACTTGAATGAGATAACATCCTCGAAATATGTTTGAACGGAACTTGAATGGAAAGACGAACCTTCCGAGATATCTTCAGCACTCCCGAACAAATGAATAGCGAGAAGTGAATCATTATGAGGTGCACCGTTAAAAGAAAAACAATAGAAGTACGGAAAAGAATATGATCAAAAGCTTGATTTGAATCCACCGGAGAAGAGAACGAGTGAAGAGTGACAAACTTGAAGCTCCATTAGAATCTTCTTGAGAATCACCGGATAAGGGTATTGATTGAAAATAATGGAGAGACTTCACATCAGTAAAATGGATACTTGATTAAGAAATCCGAGTTGTCGAAGAAGAAGGGTGGGTGGGTGGGAAAACAAAGACAACTTGGGATGGATGAACGAACACCGTAAAGAAAGCTGAGATTGAAACTTGCGGATGTTGAAATGTTCGGGTCCACTTGAAGAGAAACACACCGGTGAAAATGATTGACAAGACAATCTTGATGATCAAGAAGGATTGGTATCCACACCGGAGTATGAGAACACCATTAGAGAAGGTATGGAATCAACATTTGACTTTGAAGCAACTCGAATACCACAACTCAAAACAAAAACAAAGGATTGGCTTGCAAAATAAGCTGGAACAAACATATGATAGATATTTCGTCCGAAGTTTTCGTGGTGGGGCCTACACGGGCTCGATCGTACAGCACCATCATGTACAAGCCAGTGCACATGACATACGAAGCATCCCGGAGTCGGCATAGCCAAGGACTCTTTAAGACACAATGAGACCACTGTAAAACCGACCTTGGATAGGCGGACCACTAGACGTCGAACCCCAATTTCATATCATACATCTGTTGGAAAGATATCCTAAGAGCTACTTGAATTCCCACTTATAAACTCCCGAAATTTTCCCAGTTATGCAATCAGGTGTTGGGGATATAGGGGAAGCATAATATCTCACCCAAAACTAGCAAATCCTACATCCAGCTGTATCCATCCTTCAACACATAACCAAGAAACCTTCGGAAATAATCTACCTCAACCTTCGAAAAGCATCCGTTATACAAGTTATGGCAATACTCCCGAACTCCCGCCCCAGTACTGGGTGGCGTCGAGGTTATCTCACCAACAAACTGCATAAAAGAGATTTTCGATGTCGGCAAAACTAATCTCAGGTATTCCAAAACTGCAATGATAGAATTATGACGACAACTCCTCAGAGCTGAACTCCCCGGGACACTTCCACAAAACCCCTGACAGGAGGCACCAAGACAATGTTCTCATCATAAAACCATCGGAACGATTCCAAGGTACCCGCGTGATCCTAAATTTTTTTTAGTGAAATTTGAGAAGAGAAAAGTCAAAACTCTACGTCAGGATGCCTTACCAGAGCGATGAAGAGACTGGGAAGTAAAAAGAATTCCTAACTCTCCGATATATAATTCCTAAATGACTCAAAACATTTTTCTAGACACAACTCGGCCGCTAATAACGATCAAACAGTGGGGGCTCCTAAGGTCGGGGAAGGCTCTGATTACCAACTCGTAACGCCCTCGATGTGGCTATATCTCCCACGTGTCGAAGCACGACTTAGAGGCATAACCGCATTGAAAGCAATGTCGCAAGTGAGGTAATCTTCACACAACCCATGTAATACATAAGGGAAAAAAATACATAGTTGGCTTACAATCGCCACTTCACACAATTACATGAATAAAGGATTACATCATCCAGATACAATCAAGGTCCGACTACGGAACCAAAATAAAAGAAGAACCCCAAATGCGACAAAGGTCCCCGATCGACCCCAACTAGGCTCCACTACTGATCAACTAGAACGAAACAACACAAAGGACAAGATCTTCATCGAGCTCCTCCTGAGCCTGGTTGCGTCATCTGCTCGGTTTCATCGGCACCTGCAAGCTGGTTTTGGAAGTATCTGTGAGCCACGGGGACTCAGCAATCTCGCACCCTCGCGATCAAGACTATTTAAGCTTATGGGTAAGGTAAAAGTATGAGGTGGAGCTGCAGCAAGCGACTAGCATATATAGTGGCTAACATACGCAAATGAGAGCGAGAAGAGAAGGAAAAGCACGGTCGATAAAAGTATGATCAAGAAGTGATCCTATAGCAACCTATGCCAAGCATAACTCCAACAACCGTGTTCACTTCCCGGACTCCGCCGGAAAGAGATCATCACAGTTACACACGCGGTTGATTCATTTTAATTAAGGTCAACTTCAGTTTTCTACAACCGAACGTTAACAAATTCCCATCTGCCCATAACCGCGGGCATGACTTTTGAAAGTTCAAATCCCTGCAGGGGTGTCCCAACTTATCCCATCACAAGCTCTCACGGTCAACGAAGGAATAGACCTCCACCCGAGACGTTCCGATCAGACTCGGTATCCCGGTACAACAAGACATTTCGACAGGGTAAAACTAAACCAGCAACACCGCCCGAATGTGCTGACAAATCTCGATAGGAGCTGCACATATCTCTTTCTCAGGGCACACTCAGATTGTCTTAGGTACGGGTAGGCCAGCCCAGAGTTGCCCCTGGTGGCCACCGGCAGCTGACAGGTGGACCAACACTCAGAGGAGCACTGGCCCGGGGGGTAAAATAATGATGACCCTTGAGTCTGCAGAACCCAAGGGAAAGAAAAGGCTAGGTGGCAATTGGTAAAACCAATGTTGGGCATTGCTGGAAGAGCTTTACTTAAGGCGAACTATCAAGGGGTTCCCATAATAGCCCAACCGCGTAAGGAACGCAAAATCTGGGAACATAACACCGATATGACGGAAACTAGGGCGGCAAGAGTGGAACAAAACACCAGGCATAAGGCCGAGCCTTCCACCCTTTACCAAGTATATAGATGCATTAATTAAATAAGATATAATGTGATATCCCAACAAGTAAACATGTCCCAACAAGGAACGACATCTCCATGTTCCAACAAGGAACAAACTTCAATCTTCACCTGCAACTAACAACGCTATAAGAGGGGCTGAGCAAAGCGGTAACATAGCCAATCAACGGTTTGCTAGGACATGGTGGGTTAGAGGTTTGACATGGCAATTTGGGAGGCTTGAAAGCAAATGGTAGGCATCGTAGCATTGGCATAGCAAAAGAGCGAGCATCTAGCGAAGCAAAGATAGTAGTGATTTCGAGGGTATGATCATCTTGCCTGAAATCCCGCAAGGAAGAAGAACGAGTCCATGAAGAAGATAAACGAACGTAGACGAATGGGTCCTCACAAACACGATGCTATCGGAACCAACCCGAAGAAGCAACACCGGAAAAGAAGCACACAACATAGTAAACAACCAACACAAGGACATGGTATGATATGCGGGATGCGGGATGCGATGCATATGCATGATTGAACAAGGAATGCATGAACCTGGCCTCAACTTGGACAACCAAGTGTGCCACTGGAAATATGAGGTGATTTCGGTTGAAATCGATATAAAGATCACCGGAATCGGAGTTACGGTTTGGAAATGGCAAGCAATTCAAATATGACACCGGTCTGCGATTTACAGCAAGTAGTCATCTAAATGCAATGAGATGAATATGCTACAACACTCAAACATGGGAACAAAATACATGGCAGGGATGCATTCAAGATGCTTAACAAAAGTCTAGCACTAAGCTACGGCTAGTTCATCCATTAACAGGTTCAAACAAGCATGGCAAAAATGCAAACGGTAAACAGATTTCAGACTTAGTGAAATTAACACTTGTCTGGAATTTCAGACCAAGTAGCTCTCTTTGGAGCAACAAAATAACATGCTACATGACCTGAATATGACAAAGTAAAACATGGCATGGAGCTACTCAAAGAGCTTAACAAAAGTCCCTTAGTGACCTTGAGCCAAAAGGGATCACAAAATACATTTGCAAGCATGTGAACATCGCAAAAACATAATCAGTTTCCGACTTAGTGAAAAACTGGGACATGCTGAAATCATAACTCAAGTAGGCATGTTTACGAGCTCGATGCACCCACTACGGAGCAAGTCATGGCAAGCCAAGCATACATCAATTAAGAAGGCACAAAATGCAAGCTAGACATTGCAAGAACAATGGCATAGCATGCAAGGATCAACTACAACAACATCGGCAAAATTGCAAACAAGTTGACAATCTGCCCAGATTCACAACGAAGCAAAAGTAGAGCTCGATTGACTCAAGCTAGGGTGCTCCATATATGCAAAAAAGACATGGATGGATAGAACACTACAAGATTATCAAAACATCCTTACTGATCATCCTCAAAAGAGGCACAGATCACTAGGAAACAACATGAACATATGGCATCATGAACTAAACAGCTCAAGGACTTAGTGGAAATGCTAAGTCCCTGAAATCAGAATTACCAAGTGCCTCACTTTGCAAGCTTGCACTAGGCACCACACACATCACAAAAATACATGGGTTGCACCTCTGGAAAGATGACAAAACCCTTAACAAAACATATGTAGAGCTCATGGTCATATCATGCACACAATAATCATGGCAAAAATGACAAATGTCTAAGATGGAGTAGCAGATCTGACAATTAACTCAAGGAGCCCTCTTCTAACAGCATTTCGGGCATCAAGATGAACTCAAATGAAAATGATGCAATGGAATGAAATGATGTACTCTCTGAGGCGAACATTTTGATATGCTATATGCCCAAATCGGAGTTACGGATGCGGAGATATAGCATGATGAACAGGAGCACTTGGATCTAGGATTTCCGGGACTTGGTAGAAAATATACCTCCGCAAAAAGTCAACGCGGGACGGGGATATCCCGGACGGAGCGGATCGGGACGAGGGGAGGCGTTTGGTTCATCGGACTGGTGGATCTCATCCAACTGGATCCAGATCCGAAGCGGGTCGGGTTTGGCGACGACGAAGCCGGCCGGAGGCGGGGAAGATGGCGGCGGAGCTCAACTCCGGCGCGGCCAAGGGCTGCGGGCGGCGAGAGGCAGCACGAGGAGGCGGGCGATGCATGGCGGTGCATGGTGGTGGTGGCGCAGCCTTCCGAGGCGGCGGGGCGGGCCATGCGGCGGAGGTGGCGCCGAGCGGCGATGAGCGGCGCCGGCGACGAGCGCTGCCGCGGCGAGGGGAGCGGTGCAGCTCGGCGCGGCCGTGGCGCGGCTTTCCGGCGACGGGCGGTGGGCGGAGGCGCGGGGGCGCGCGGTCGGGCGGCGGCGACCGGTTCCGGGCACGCGCGGGCCTGACGTGGGCCGCGGCGGGCCGGTGGGAGGCGCGGGGCGGCGGGGCAGCCACGTGGCGGCGGCGGAGTGGAGAGGGGCGCTGGCGGGCTGAGGTGGCGGCACGCGATTCGTCGGAGTGAGGTGGCTGGCGGCGGTGGACATGTCCGGGCGCGGGATGGACGCGTCCGGTGGCGCGAGGAGGACGAAGTTAGGGTTCATCCGCGAAAATTTCGGGGGAGGACACATATTTATAGGTAGAGGGAGCTAGGAGAGTCCAAATGAGGTGCGCTTTGCGGCCACGCGATTGTGATCGAACGCTCTAGATGATGGAGCAGGCTTAGGTGGGTTTTGGGCCAAATTGGAGGGGTGTTGGGCTGCAACACACACGAGGCCTTTTCGGTCCCTCGGTTAACCGTTGGAGTATCAAACAAAGTCCAAATGATACGAAACTTGACAGACGGTCTACCGGTAGTAAACCAAGGCCGCTTGGCAAGTCTCGGTCCAATCCGGAAATGTTTAATCCCCACACACGAAAGAAAGGTAGAAATGACCATCGGGGGAGAACGAAGCGCCAGATTGCAAAACGGACAACGGGGAAAATGCTACGAACATGTATGCAAACTAAATGCACATGATGACATGATATGCAATGCATGACACGCAAGCAATGACAATGCAACAACAGCGAACAACTGCATGACACCTGGCACATCGGTCTCGGGGCGCTACAATCAACTACAAGGAGTAATCAACACTACTAGCAACCCACAGGTACCAATCTGAGGTTTGGATACAAAGATTGGATACAAGAGATGAACTAGGGTTCGAGATGAGATGGTGCTGGTGAAGATGTTGATGGAGATTGGCCCCCTCCCGATGAGAGGATCGTTGGTGATGACGATGGTGATAATTTCCCCCTCCCGGAGGGAAGTTTCCCCGGCAAAACAGCTTCGCTGGAGCCCTAGATTGGTTCCGCCTCATGGCGGCAGAGTCTCCTCCCTAAAGCTTGCTTATGATTTTTTTCCTCGACGAAAGACTCCATATAGCAGAAGATGGGCATCAGAGGGCCACCAGGGGGCCCACGAGGCAGGGGGCATGCCCCCCACCCTCGTGGCTGGTGGGTGGCCCCCCTCTGGTACTTCTTGCGCTCAATATTTTTATATATTCTGGAAATAACTTCCGTGAAGTTTCAGGACTTTTGGAGCTATGCAGAATAGGTCTCTAATATTTGCTCCTTTTCCAGCCCAGAATCCCAGCTGCCGGCATTCTCCCTCTTTATGTAAACCTTGTAAAATAAGAGAGAATAGGCATAAGTATTGTGACACAATGTGTAATAACAGCCCATAATGCAATAAATATCGATATAAAAGCATGATGCAAAATGGACGTATCAACTCCCCCAAGCTTAGACCTCGCTTGTCCTCAAGCGAAAGCCGAAATCAAAAAGTATGTCCACATGTTTAGAGATAGATGTGTCGATAAAAATAAAATACGGACATGATGGCATCATGATCATTCTTAGAACAACAACATATATATAGATATATATTGTCATATGATCTCTTATGCTAAAGTAACAATTCAATCACAATTTTTCAAGTATGAATCATAAACTTCATTGAGAACCAACAAACTCTAATCTCAGTCATTGAGGCAATTGCAATTTATTATAACATAGGAAAGAGTCAATATAAGAGCTTTTCAGTAAGTCCACATACTCAACCATCTTTTAGTCTTTCACAATTGCTAACACTCACGCAATATTTATGGGTATGAAGTTTTAATCTGACACAGAGAAAGATAGGGGCTTATAGTTTTGCCTCTCAATGTTTTACCTCAAGGGTAATGTCAACAATAATAGTTCATGAAGACTCACATCCAATTAGCTATATAGATCAGGATCTTTCCAACACATTGTGCTTGCCAAAGGGTTAAATGTAAAAAGGAAAGGTGAAGATCACCATGACTCTTATGTAAGGTAGAAGATAAAAGTAAAAGATAGGCCCTTCGCAGAGGGAAGCAGAGGTTGTCATGCACTTTTATGGTTGGATGCACGAAATCTTAATGCAAAAGAACGTCACTTTATATTGCCACTTGTGATATGGACCTTTATTATGCAGTCTGTCGCTTTTATTTCTTCCATATCACAAGATCGTATAAAGCTTATTTTCTCCCACACTAATAAGTCATACATATTTAGAGAGCAATTTTTATTGCTTGCACCGATGACAACTTACTTGAAGGATCTTACTCAATCCATAGGTAGATATGGTGGACTCTCATGGCAAAACTGGGTTTAGGGATATTTGGAAGCACAAGTAGTATCTCTACTTGGTGCAAAGAAATTGGCTAGCAAGAGAGCGAAAGGCAAGTTCAACATGTTGGATGATCCATGACAATATAATTTATCTCAGATGTAAGAAAACGTAACCCATTACGTTGTCTTCCTTGTCCAACATCAACTCTTAGCATGTCATACTTTAATGAGTGCTCACAATCATAAAAGATGTCCAGGATAGTATATTTATATGAGAACATCTCTTTCTTTATTACTTCCTATTAATTGCAACGATGACCAAAACTATGTTTGTCAACTCTCAAAAACTTTTATTCATCATACTCTTTATATGTGAAGTCATTACTCTCCATCAGATCCATATGATCTTTTTATTTCTTATCTTTTATTTTATTCCCTCAAGATCATAGCAAAATAATCAAGCCCTTGACTCAACACTAATCTTTATTATATATAGCTCACAGACTCGATTACATAGAAGGATCATAAAGCAAAACTCACAACTAGATCGTACTAAAACTTTATTCTACTAGATCAAGATATTATCAAAAGGATCGAACTAAGAAAAACGGTAAAGATAAAAGTGATGGTGATACCATACCGGGGCACTCCCCCAAGCTTGGCAGTTGCCAAGGGGAGTACCCATACCCATGTGTTTATATCTCCTTTGTCGGTGAAGGGGGTGTTGGTGATGATGGATAGTCACACATCGAGCGTAGGAGGTCTTCCAACTTGCGGATAATGCCCTTGAGTGCGATGATATGCTCCTTCAACAAAATATTTTCACGTGTGAGATACTTGTTTTGTATATGAGCTAACTCAATCATCTTGAAAGCTTCGATCTCAGTTGGGGTAAGAAGATTGTGATCAAGTTGAAGGATGTCTCCTGCTGCCGGAACTTGGTCCTCCGTGGCCTTCTTGATCCCTTCATCCTTGTTAATCTCCATGGGTTCTTCCCTCTTCAGCTCTATCTTCATTAGCCAAGCATCATTGTCACGATTGTTGGAGGAGGGGGATGACATGATGCCTGACCTTGACAACCCTGACAGAAAACAGCTCGAAACAAGAACAGAGGATATTTGCATGGTACGGTGGTCAAAACCTTCGGGAGATTATATAATGAATTTTTACCGACCAAAAGAAGTATCATGCAAGAAAACGGTGTCCGGAGAGCACACGAGGTGCCCACGAGGCAGGGGGCGCGCCCAGGGGGGTAGGGCGCGCCTCCCACCCTTGTGGAAGCCCCGTGTCCTTTCCGGTCTGCGTCTTATTTTCCTATTTTCTTAAATATTCCAAAGCGGAGAAATATTGCCATTAGAACTGTTTTGGAGTCGGTTTACTTACCGTACCACATACCTATTCCTTTTCGGAGTCTGAAACGTTTTGGAAAGTGTCCCTTATGTACTACTCCGGGGTTACGGTTTCAATAATATTAGTTTCAACATTTATAGGATTACCTGAGATATAATGTTTAATTCTTTGACCGCTCACCACCCTCAGATTTGTGCCTTCGAAGTTGTTGATTTTTATGGCACCGGAACGATAGATCTCCTCGATAACGTAAGGACCTTCCCATTTAGAGAGAAGTTTGCCTGCAAAAAATCTTAAATGAGAGTTGTATAGCAATACATAATCACCTACATTAAACTCACGCTTTCGTATCCTTTTATCATGCCATCTTTTAACTTTTTCTTTAAACAGCTTGGCATTTTCGTAAGCCTGGGTTCTCCATTCATCAAGTGAGCTAATATCAAATAACCTCTTCTCACCGGCAAGTTTGAAATCATAATTGAGCTCTTTAATGGCCCAATATGCCTTGTGTTCTAGTTCAAGAGGTAAGTGGCATGCTTTACCATAAACCATTTTATACGGAGACATACCCATAGGATTTTTATATGCAGTCCTATAGGCCCATAATGCATCATCAATTTTCTTGGACCAATTATTTCTAGATCTATTAACAGTCTTTTGCAAAATTAATTTGAGCTCTCTGTTACTCAATTCTACTTGACCACTAGACCGTGGGTGATATGGAGATGCAATTCTATGATTAGCGTCATACTTAGCAAGCATTTTACGAAAGGCACCATGAATAAAGTGTGAACCACCATCAGTCATTAAATATCTAGGGACTCCAAACCTCGGTATAATAACTTCTTTAAGCATCTTAATAGAGGTGTTATGATCAGCACTACTAGTTGGAATAGCTTCTACCCACTTAGTAACATAATCAACAACAACTAAAATATGTGTATACCCATTAGAGGAAGGAAAAGGTCCCATATAATCAAAGCTCCAAACATCAAATGGTTCAATAACAAGTGAATAATTCATAGGCATTTCTTGACGTCTACTAATATTACCAATTCTTTGACATTCATCACAAGACAAGACAAACTTACGGGCATCCTTGAAGAGAGTAGGCCAATAAAAACCGGATTGCAATACCTTGTGTGCAGTTCTATCTCCAGCATGGTGTCCTCCATAAGCCTTGGAGTGACACTTGCGTTGGATCTGTTCCTGTTCATGCTCAAGTACACAATGTCTAATAACACCATCTACTCCTTCTTTATAAAGATGTGGGTCATCCCAAAAGTAATGTCTCAAATCATAGAATAACTTTTTCTTTTGCTGGTATGTGAAACTAGGTGGTATAAATTTAGCAACAATATAATTAGCATAATCAGCATACCATGGAGCAGTTCGAGAAGCATTTATGACATTTAATTTTTCATCAGGAAAGCTATCATCAATAGGTAGTGGGTCATCAAAAACATTTTCTAACCTAGACAAGTTGTCTGCAACGGGGTTCTCATCTCCCTTTCTATCAATAATACGCAAATCAAATTCTTGTAGCAGAAGAACCCATCTAATAAGTCTAGGTTTAGCATCTTTCTTTTCCATAAGGTATTTAATAGCAGCATGATCAGTGTGAATAGTTACTTTGGAATCAACAATATAAGGTCTGAACTTATCACAAGCAAATACAACTGCTAAAAATTCTTTTTCAGTGGTAGCATAATTTCTCTGGGCATTGTCTAGAGTTTTACTAGCATATCGAATAACATTTAATTTCTTATCAACTCTTTTCCCTAGAACAGCACCTACAGCATAATCACTAGCATCACACATAATTTCAAAGGGTAAATTCCAATCAGGTGGCTGAACAATAGGTGCAGAAATCAATTCTTTCTTAAGTATTTCAAATGCTTCTACACAATCATCATCAAAAACAAAAGGAATATCTTTTTGTAATAGATTAGTCAGAGGTCGAGAAATTTTTGAGAAGTCCTTAATGAATATCCTATAAAAACCAGCGTGACCGAGGAATATTCTTATACCTTTAATGTCCTTGGGGCATGGCATCTTTTCAATAGCATCAACTTTAGCTGTATCAATTTCAATACCTCTTTCATAAATTTTATGCCCCAAGACAATACCTTCATTAACCATAAATTGGCATTTCTCCCATTTCAGAACAAGATTTGTTTCTTCACATCTCTGCAAAACTCGATCAAGGTTGCTTAAGCAATCATCAAAAGAGGATCGATAAACGGAGAAATCGTCCATGAAAAGCTCACATATCTTTTCACAAAAGTCAGAAAAATAGCCATCATGCATCTTTGAAAGGTAGCAGGTGCATTACATAAACCAAAAGGCATACGTCTATAAGCAAAAGTACCGAAAGGGCAAGTAAAAGTGGTCTTTGATTGATCATCAGCTGACATAGTGATACGTCCATTTTGCATCATGCTTTTATATCGATATTTATTGCATTATGGGTTGTTATTTCACATTATGTCACAATACTTATGGCTTCTCTCTTATTTTACAAGGTATACATAAGGAGGGAGAATGCCGGCAGCTGGAATTTTGGGCTGGAAAAGGAGCAAATATTAGAGACCTATTCTACACAACTCCAAAAGTCCTGAAACTCCACGAAACACCTTACAATAAATAATAAAAAATCCTCGCCAAAGATGAAGGCCAGGGGGCCCACACCCTGCTGACGAGGGTGGGGGGCGCCCCCCCTACCTCATGGGCCCCCTGGTGGCTCTCCGATGACTATCTTCTGCTATATGAAGTCTTTCGTCGAGAAAAAAATAAGGAGGAACCTTTCGGGACGAAACTCCGCCGCCATGAGGCGGAACCTTGGCGGATCCAATCTAGAGCTCCGGCAGAGCTGTTCTGCCGGGGAAACTTCCCTCCCGGAGGGGGAAATCATCACCAACGCTCCTCTCATCGGGAGAGGGAAATCTCCATCAATATCTTCACCAGCACCATCTCATCTCCAAACCTAGTTCATCTCTTGTATCTAATTCTTGTCTCCAAGTCCGGGATTGGTGCTAGCAGGTTGCTAGTAGTGTTGATTACTCCTTGTAGTTGATGCTAGTTGCTTTATTTGGTGGAAGATCATATGTTCAGATCCTATATGCGTATTAATACCCCTCTGATTATGAACATGTTTATGCTTTGTGAGTAGTTACGTTTGTTCCTGAGGACAAGGGAGAAGTCTTGCTATTAGTAGTCATGTGAATTTGGTATTCGTTCGATATTTTGATGAGATGTATGTTGTCTAGCCTCTAGTGGTGTTATGTGAACGTTGACTACATAACACTTCACCATTATTTGGGCCTAGAGGAAGGCATTGGGAAGTAATAAGTAGATGATGGGTTGCTAGAGTGACAGAAGCTTAAACCCTAGTTTATGTGTTGCTTCGTAAGGGGCTGATTTGGATCCATATGTTTCATGCCATGGTTAGGTTTACCTTAATACTTTTGTTGTAGTTGCGGATGCTTGCAATAGAGGTTAATCATAAGTGGGATGTTTGTTCAAGTAAGAACAACACCCAAGCACCGGTCCACCCACATATCAAATTATCAAAGTACCGAACGCGAATCATATGAACATGATGAAAACTAGCTTGACGATATTCCCATGTGTCCTCGGGAGCGCTTTTCCTTATGTAAGAGTTTGTCCAGGCTTGTCCTTTGCTACAAAAAGGATTGGGCCACCTTGCTGCACTTTATTTACTTTTGTTACTTGTTGCTCATTACAAATTATCTTATCACAAAACTATATGTTACCACTTATTTCAGTACTTGCAGAGAATACCTTGCTGAAAACCGCTTATCATTTCCTTCTGCTCCTCGTTGGGCTCGACATTCTTACTTATCGAAAGGACTATGATAGATCCCCTATACTTGTGGGTCATCAAGACTCTTTTCTGGCGCCGTTGCCAGGGAGTGAAGCGCCTTTGGTAGGTGGAATTTGGTAAGGAAAAATTTATATAGTGTGCTGAAATTTACTGTCACTTGTTACTATGGAAAGTAATCCTCTGAGGGGCTTGTTCGGGGTATCTTCACCCTGACCAGTAGAGCAAAGAGTTGCTCCTCAACCTACTAAACCTACTGAAAATGAAAATACTTGCTTTGAAGTTCCTTCGGGTATAATAGAAAAACTGCTAGCTAATCCTTTTTTAGGAGATGGAACAAAACATCCTGATGAACATCTAATATATGTGGATGAAGTTTGTGGATTATTTAAGCTTGCAGGTGTATCCGGAGATGTTGTTAAGAAGAAGGTCTTCCCCTTATCTTTGAGGGGAGATGCATCAACATGGTATAGGCTATGTGATGATATGAGGTCTTGGAATTACAAATGATTGAAATTGGAATTTCATCAGAAATTTTATCCTATGCATCTTGTTCATCGTGATCGCAATTATATATATATATATATATATATATATATATATATATATATATATATATATATATATATAATTTTTGGTCTCGCGAAGGAGAAAGCATCGCTCAAGCTTGGGGGAGGCTTAAGTCAATGTTATATTCATGCCCCAATCATCTCAAGAGAAATGATTATTCAAAATTTTTATGCTCGGCTTTCTGGTAACAATCGCACCATGCTTGATACTTCTTGTGTTGGCTCTTTTATGATGAAGACTATTGAATTCAAATGGTATTATTGGAAAAAATTAAACGCAACTCTGAAGATTGGGACCTCGACAATGGTAAGGAGTCAGGTATGACACCTAAGTTTGATTGTGTTAAATCTTTTATGGATACCGATATTTTCTGTCAGTTTAGCACTAAATATGGACTTGATTCTGAGATATTAGCCTCTTTCTGTGAATCTTTTGCTACTTATGTTGATCTCCCTAATGATAAGTGGTTTAAATATCATCCTCCCATAGAAATGAAAGTAGCTGCACCAATTAAAGTTGAAGAAAAGACTGTCACTTATAATGATCCTATTGTTCCTACTTGTTATGTTGAGAAACCACCTTTCCCTATTAGGATAAAGGATCATGCTAAAGCTTCAAGTGTGGTTCGTAAAAGCAATATTAAAACATATACACCTCCTGAGCAAGTTAAAGTAGAACCTAATATTGCTATTGTTAAAGATCTCTTGTCTGATAATATTGATGGGCATGTTATTCAGCTCTGTGGTGAAACTACTAGAATTGCTAAACCTTGTGCTAAAGATAAAAATAGACGTGTGGTAGGCGTGCATGTTATTTCTGTTAAAATAGGAGAACATTGTTATCACGGCTTATGTGATATGGGTGCTAGTGCTAGTGTTATACCTTATGACCTATACAAAGAAATTATGCATGACATTGCACCTGTTGAGTTAGAAGATATTGATGTCACAATTAAACTTGCTAATAGAGATACTATTTTAGCAGTGAGAATTGTTAGAGATGTTGGAGTCCTGCGTGGGAAAACTAAATATCCTGCTGATTTTCTTGTTCTTAGTTCCCCACAAGATATCTTTTGTCCCATTATATTTGGTAGACCCTTCTTGAACACTGTTAGTGCTAAGATAGACTGCGAAAAGAATGTTGTTACTATTGGCTTGGATGATATGACTCATGAATTTAATTTCTCTAAATTTAGTAAACAACACCATGAAGAATAATTGCCTAGTAAGGATGAAATTATTGGTCTTGCTTCTATTGCCGTACCTCCTAGTGATCCTTTAGAACAATATTCGCTAGACCACGAGAATGATATGTTTATGAATGAAAGAAGGGAAATAGATGAAGTATTCTTTAAACAGGAACCTATTCTAAAACACAATTTGCTTGTTGAAATCCTAGGGGATCCCCCTCCACCTAAGGGTGATCCCGTGTTTGAGCTTAAACCATTGCCTGATAATCTTAAATATGCTTATCTTGATGAATAAAAGATATATCATGTTATTATTAGTGCTAACCTTTCAGAGCATGAAGAAGAAAGATTATTGAAAACTCCGAAGAAGCACCGTGCTGCTATTGGATATACTCTTGATGATCTTAAGGGCATTAGTCCCACTCTATGTCAACATAAAATAAATTTGGAAGCAGATGCCAAACCAGTTCATGATCCTCAACGACGTCTGAATCCTAAAATGAAAGAAGTGGTAAGAAAAGAAATACTAAAGCTTCTGGGGGCAGGTATAATTTATCCCATTGCTGATAGTCAGTGGGTAAGTCCTATTCATTGTGTCCCTAAGAAGGGAGGTATTACTGTGGTTCCTAATGATAAAGATGAATTGATTCCACAAAGAATTATTACAGGTTATAGTATGGTAATTGATGTCTGCAAATTAAATAAGGCTACTAATAAAGATCATTACCCCTTACCTTTTATCGATCAAATGCTAGAAAGATTATGCAAACATACACATTACTGCTTTCTAGATGGTTATTCTGGTTTTTCTCAAATACCTGGGTTGGCTAAAGATCAATCAACGACTACTTTTACATGCCCTTTTGGTACTTTTTCTTATAAATGTATGCCTTTTGGTTTATGTAATGCACCTGCTACCTTTCAAAGATGCATGATGGCTATATTCTCTGACTTTTGTGAAAAGATTTGTGAGGTTTTCATGGACGACTTTTTCGTCTATGGATCTTCTTTTGATGATTGCTAGAGCAATCTTGATCGAGTTTTGCAGAGATGTGAAGAAACTAATCTTGTCTTGAATTGGGAAAAGTGCCACTTTATGGTTAAGGAAGGTATTGTCTTGGGGCATAAAGTTTCTGAAAGAGGTATTGAAGTTGATAAAGCTAAGGTTGATGCTATTGAAAAGATGCCATGTCCCAAGGACATCAAAGGTATAAGAAGTTTCCTTGGTCATGCCGGATTTTATAGGAGGTTCATTAAGGACTTCTCAAAAATTTCTCGGCCTCTGACTAATTTATTACAAAAAGATATACCATTTGTCTTTGATGATGATTGTGTAGAAGCATTTGAATACTTAAGAAAGCATTAGTCTCTGCACCTATTGTTCAGCCACCTGATTGGAATTTACCCTTTGAAATTATGTGTGATGCTAGTGATTATGCTGTAGGTGCTGTTCTAGGGAAAAGAGTTGATAAGAAATTAAATGTTATTCGATATGCTAGTAAAACTCTAGACAATGCCCAGAGAAATTATGCTACCACTGAAAAAGAATTTTTAGCAGTTGTATTTGCTTGTGATAAGTTCAGACCTTATATTGTTGATTCCAAAGTAACTATTCACACTAATCATGCTGCTATTAAATACCTTATGGAAAAGAAAGATGCTAAACCTAGACTTATTAGATGGGTTCTTCTGCTACAAGAATTTGATTTGCATATTATTGATAGAAAGGGAGCTGAGAACCCCGTTGCAGACAACTTGTCTAGGTTAGAAAATGTTCTTGATGACCCACTACCTATTGATGATAGCTTTCCTGATGAACAATTAAATGTCATAAATGCTTCTCGAACTGCTCCATGGTATGCTGATTATGCTAATTATATTGTTGCTAAATTTATACCACCTAGTTTCACATACCAGCAAAAGAAAAAGTTATTCTATGATTTGAGACATTACTTTTGGGATGACCCACATCTTTATAAAGAAGGAGTAGATGGTGTTATTAGACGTTGTGTACTTGAGCATGAACAGGAACAGATCCTACGCAAGTGTCACTCTGAGGCTTATGGAGGACACCATGCTGGAGATAGAACTGCACACAAGGTATTGCAATCCGGTTTTTATTGGCCTACTCTCTTCAAGGATGCCCGTAAGTTTGTCTTGTCTTGTGATGAATGTCAAAGAATTGGTAATATTAGTAGACATCAAGAAATGCCTATGAATTATTCACTTGTTATTGAACCATTTGATGTTTGGAGCTTTGATTATATGGGACCTTTTCCTTCCTCTAATGGGTATACACATATTTTAGTTGGTGTTGATTACGTTACTAAGTGGGTAGAAGCTATTCCATATCACCCAATCACCCACAGTCTAGTGGTCAAGTAGAATTGAGTAACAGAGAGCTCAAATTAATTTTGCAAAAGACTGTCAATAGGTCTAGAAATAATTGGTCCAAGAAACTTGATGATGCATTATGGGCCTATAGAACTGCATATAAAAATCCTATGGGTATGTCTTCTTATAAAATGGTATATGGAAAAGCATGTCACTTACCTCTTGAACTAGAACATAAGGCATATTGGGCCATTAAAGAGCTCAATTATGATTTCAAACTTGCCGGTGAGAAGAGGTTATTTGATATTAGCTCACTTGATGAATGGAGAACCCAAGCTTATGAAAATGCCAAGTTGTTTATAAAAAAAGTTAAAAGATGGCATGACAAAAGGATACAAAAGCGTGAGTTTAATGTAGGTGATTATGTATTGCTATACAACTCTCGTTTAAGATTTTTTGCAGGGAAACTTCTCTCTAAATGGGAAGGCCCCTATGTTATCGAGGAGGTCTATCATTCCGGTGCCATAAAAATCAACAATTTTGAAGGCACAAATCCGAAGGTGGTAAACGGTCAAAGAATTAAACATTATATCTCAGGTAATCCCATAAATGTTGAAACCAATATTATTGAAACCGTAACCCCAGAGGAATACATAAGGGACACTTTCCAGAATGTTTCAGACTCCGAAAAGGGATAGGTATGTGGTACGGTAAGTAAACCGACTCCAAAACTATTTTTAAGGCAATATTTCTCCATTTTGGAATATTTAGAAAAATAGAAAATTAAGTAGCAGTATGGGAAGGACACGAGGGCCCCATGAGGGTGGAGGGCGCGCCCCCTACCTCGTGAGCACCCTGTGTGCCTTCCGGACTCCGCTTTCTTGCACGATACGTATTTTGGTCGGTAAAAATTCACTATATATTCCCCCAAAGGTTTTGACTCCCGTATCACGCAATTATCCTCTGTTCTTGTTTGAGCTGTTTTTCTGACAGATCTAGATTATCATGACGTCCCCAAGTGCTTCCAAGGACAAGTTCTTCGGGAAGGTCATCAACCCTTACCTCGCGGAGGTGTTGCGACACCCTCAAACCATTGAGATGCGTGATGGGTTGCTGCACATCCGCGATGCTGAGGGACCAAAGGGAACCGGAAGCGTGGAGACGGGGCTCGAAGCAATGGAGCAACAAGTTTTCAAATGCCAAGGGATGGTGGAGCGTGGAATCAACACTAGCCACATGATGCTCGCGGAGTTCACTAACAACTACAAGCCGGATGCCAAGAACACCGAGGAGGCCATCTTCAAGCTACATGAGAAGATCGAGAACCTCCAAGCCCAAATCTATGACCTGCAAAACCAAAACTATGAGTATGAATATAGATTTAAAAGAATGAGTTTGGCTGCAGATTCGAGGATTCCGGAGACTCGATCATCCTTCTATGATGGTGAACCTATGCCTTGGAAGATGGATGACAAGCCCGCATCATCAATAACACCTCCACCTTCTTCACCAACCAAGGAGACATAATCACATGGGTATGGGCACTCCCCTTCGCAACTGCCAAGCTTGGGGGAGGTGCCCCGGTATCGTATCACAATCACAACTCCTACCTTTACCATTTTCCATAGTTCGATCCTATTAGTAGTATTTTGATCTAGTAGAATAAAGTTTATGGCATGATCTAGTTTTAAGTTTTGCTTTATGATCTCTCTATGTAATCGAGTCCGTGAGCTATATATTAAAGATTAGTGTTGAGTCAAGGGCCTGATTTTCTTGCTATGATCTTGGATGAATAAAAGAAAAGAGAAAAAGAATAAAAAGAAATAAAAGTTCATATTGATCTTATTGATAGTAATGACTTCACATAGGAAGAGTATGATGATTAAAAGTTGTTGGGAGTTGGCAGACATAGCTTTGGTCATCGTTGCAATTAATAGGAAGTAATAAGGAAAGATAGGTTTCACATATAAATATACTATTATTGACATCTTTTATGATTGGGAGCACTCATTAAAATATGACATGCTAAAGAGTTGATGTTGGACAAGGAAGACAATGTAATGGGTTATGTTTTCTTATATCTGAGATAAAGTATGTTGTCATGGATCATCCAACATGTTGAGCTTGCCTTTCCCCCTCATGCTAGCAAATTCTCAGCACCAAGTAGAGATACTACTTGTGCTTCCAAATACCCTTAAACCAGTTTTGCCATGAGAGTCCACCATATCTACCTATGGATTGAGTAAGATCCTTCAAGTAAGTTGTCATCAGTGAAAATCAATAAAAATTGCTCTAAATATGTATGACTAGTGTGGGAGAAATAAGCTTTATACGATCTTGTGATGTGGAAGTAATAAAAGCAATGGACTGCATAATAAAGGTTCATATCACAAGGGGCAATATAAAGTGACGTTCTTTCGCATTAAGATTTTGTACATCCAACCATAAAAGCACATGGCAACCTCTGCTTCCCTCTGCGAAGGGCCTATCTTTTATTATTATCTTCAACCTTATGCAAGAGTCATGGTGATCTTCACCTTTCCTTTTTACATTTTATCCTTTGGCAAGCACAGTGTGTTGGAAAGATCCTGATAGATATATCTAATTGGATGTAGGGAGGCATGAGTTATTATTGTTGACATTACCCTCGAGGTAAAAGGTTGTGGGGCAAAACTATAAGCCCCTATCTTTCTCTGTGTCCGATTAAAACTCCGTAACCACAAGTATTGCGTGAGTGTTAGCAATTATGAAGGACTAGATGATAGTTGAGTATGTGGACTTGCTTTTTAGCTCTGACATAGACTCTTTCTTATGCTATGATAAATTGCAATTGTTTCAATGACTGAGGTTATAGTTTGTTGGTTCTCAATAAGGTTTCTGATTTATACTTTTGCATTGTGAATAGATCATCACTTGAACATAAGTAATCATATGCCAATATCTATATATGTTGCTATTATGAGGATAATCATGATGCCTTCATGTACGTATTTTATTTTTATCGACGCCTCTACCTCTAAACATGGGGACATATTTATTGTTATCGGCTTTCGCTTGAGGACAAGCGAGGTCTAAGCTTGGGGGAGTTGATACGTCCATTTTGCATCATGGTTTTATATCGATATTTATTGCATTATGGGTTGTTATTTCACATTATGTCACAATACTTATGGCTATTCTCCCTTATTTTACAAGGTTTACATAAGGAGGGAGAATGCCGGCAGCTGGAATTCTGGGCTGGAAAAGGAGCAAATATTAGAGACCTATTCTGCATAACTCCAAAAGTCCTGAAACTCCACAGAACACCTTAAAATAAATAATAAAAAATCCTCGCCAAAGATGAAGACCAGGGGGCCCATACCCTGCTCATGAGGGTGGGCCCCCTAGGGCGTGCCCCCTACCTCGTGGGCCCCCTGGTGGCTCTCCGATGACTATCTTCTGCTATATGAAGTCTTTCATCAAGAAAAAAATAAGGAGGAACCTTTCGGGATGAAACTCCGCCGCCACGAGGCGGAACCTTGGCGGATCCAATCTAGAGCTCTGGCAGAGCTGTTCTGCCAGGGAAACTTCCCTCCCGGAGGGGGAAATCATCACCATCATCATCACAACCACTCCTCTCATCGGGAGAGGGCAATCTCCATCAACATCTTCACCAGCACCATCTCATCTCCAAACCCTAGTTCATCTCTTGTATCCAATTCTTGTTTCCAAGTCTGGGATTGGTGCTAGTAGGTTGCTAGTAGTGTTGATTACTCCTTGTAGTTAATGCTAGTTGGTCTATTTGGTGGAAGATCATATGTTCAGATCCTATATGCGTATTAATACCCCTCTGATTATGAACATGTTTATGCTTTGTGAGTAGTTACGTTTGTTCCTGAGGACAAGGGAGAAGTCTTGCTATTAGTAGTCATGTGAATTTGGTATTCATTCGATATTTTGATGAGATGTATGTTGTCTAGCCTCTAGTGGTGTTATGTGAACGTTGACTACATAACACTTCACCATTATTTGGGCCTAGAGGAAGGCATTGGGAAGTAATAAGTAGATGATGGGTTGCTAGAGTGACAGAAGCTTAAACCCTAGTTTATGTGTTGCTTCGTAAGGGGCTGATTTGGATCCATATGTTTCATGCTATGGTTAGGTTTACCTTAATACTTTTGTTGTAGTTGCGGATGCTTGCAATAGAGGTTAATCATAAGTGGGATGTTTGTTCAAGTAAGAACAGCACCCAAGCACCGGTCCACCCACATATCAAATTATCAAAGTACCGAACGCGAATCATATGAACGTGATGAAAACTAGCTTGACGATATTCCCATGTGTCCTCGGGAGCGCTTTTCCTTATATAAGAGTTTGTCCAGGCTTGTCCTTTGCTACAAAAAGGATTGGGCCACCTTGCTGCACTTTATTTACTTTTGTTACTTGTTGCTCGTTACAAATTATCTTATCACAAAACTATCTGTTACCACTTATTTCAGTACTTGCAGAGAATACCTTGCTGAAAACCGCTTATCATTTCCTTCTGCTCCTCGTTGGGTTCGACACTTACTTATCGAAAGGACTACGATAGATCCCCTATTCTTGTGGGTCATCACACAAGTATTTGAGAGAAGCCAGAGTAACCATCTAGAAAGCAAAAATGTGTATGTTTGGATAATCTTTCTAGCATTTGATCAATAAAAGGCAAAGGTTAATGATCTTTTTTAGTAGCCTTATTTAATTTGCGGAAATCAATTACCATCCTATAACTTGTAATAGTTCTTTGCGGGATCAATTCATCTATATCATTTGGAATGACAATAATACCTCCCTTCTTAGGGACACAATGGCCATGACTTACCCACTTACTATCAGCAACGAGCTAAATGATACCTACCTCAAGGAGCTTTAGTATTTCCTTTCTTACCGCTTCTTTCATCTTAGGATTCAGCCGTCGTCGATGATCAATAACTGGTTTGGCGTCTTCCTCCAAATTTATTTTATGTTGACATAGAGTGGGACTAATGCCCTTAAGATCATCAAGAGTATATCCAATAGCAGCACTGTGCTTTTTCAGAGTTTTCAATAATTTCTCTTCCTCCTTCTCTGAAAGGTTAGCACTAATAATAACAGGATATATTTTCTTTTCATCAAGATAAGCATATTTAAAAGTAGCAGGTAATGGTTTAAGCTCAAACACAGGATCACCCTTGGGTGGAGGAGGATCCCCTAGGATTTCAACGGGCAAGTTGTGTTTCAGAATAGGTCCCTGTTTAAAGAATACTTCATCTATTTCCCTTCTTTCATTCATAAACATATCATTTTCATGGTCTAGCAAGTATTGTTCTAATGGATCAGTAGGAGGCACGACAATAGAAGCAAGACCAATAATTTCATCTTTACTAGGCAATTCTTTATCATGGGGTTGTCTAGGAAATTTAGAAAAATTAAACTCATGAGACATATCCCCTAAACCAATAGAAACAATATCCTTATTGCAGTCTATCTTAGCATTGACAGTATTCAAGAAGGGTCTACAAAATATAATGGGACAAAAACTATCTTGAGGGGAACCAAGAACAAGAAAATGACTTCAACGTCTATAACAATCCCAATCGGTGAAATAGTATTTCTATTAGCAAGCTTAATGGTAACATCAATACCTTCTATTTCAACTGGTGCAATATCATGCATAATTTCGTGGTATAAGGAAATAGGTATTGCACTGGCACTAGCACCCATATCACACAAGCCATGATAACAATGATCTCCTATTTTAACAGAAATAACAGGCATGCCTACCACAGGTCTATGTTTATCTTTAGCACCAGGTTTAGCAATTCTAGAAGTCTCATCACAGAAGTAAATAACATGCCCATCAATATTATCGACCAAGAGATCTTTAACCATAGCAACATTAGGTTCAACTTTAACTTGCTCAGGGGGTTTAGGTGTCTTAATATTACTTTTGTTGACCACAGTTGAAGCTTTAGCATGATTCTTTATTCTAACAGGGAAAGGTGGTTTTCTCAACATAAGCAGTAGGAACAATAGAATCATTATAAGTGATAGTATTTTCTTCAACTTTAATAGGCGCAACTACTTTTACTTCAATGGGAGGATTATATTTAAACCACTTCTCCTTAGGGAGATCAACATGAGTAGCAAAGGATTCACAGAAAGAAGCTACTATCTCAGAGTCAAGTCCATATTTAGTGCTAAATTTATGGAAAACATCGGCATCCATAAAAGATTTAACACAATCAAACTTAGGTGTTATACCCGACTCCTTACCTTCGTCGAGATCCCAATCTTCAGAGTTGCGTTTAATTCTCTCCAATAAATTCCATTTGTATTCAATAGTATTGATCATAAAGGAACTAGTACAAGAAGTATCGAGCATGGAGCGATTGTTGTCAGAAAGCCGAGCATAAAAATTTTGAATAATCATTTCTCCTGAGAGATCATGATTGGGGCATGAATATAACATTGACTTAAGCCTCCCCCAATCTTGAGAGATGCTTTCTCCTTCGTGAGGCCAAAAATTATATATATAATTACGATCCTGATGAACAAGATGCATAGGATAAAACATCTGATGGAATTCCAATTTCAACCATTTGTAGTCCCAAGATCCCATATCATCACATAGCATATACCATGTCAATGCATCTCCCTTCAAAGATAAAGGGAAGACCTTCTTCTTGATAACATCATCGGGCATACCTGCATGCTTAAATAATCCACAAACTTCATCCGCATAGATTAAGTGTAAGTCGGGATGCAATGTTCCATCTCCTGCAAAAGGATTAGCTAGCAGTTTCTCTATCATACCCGAAGGAATTTCAAAGTAAACATTTTCATTTTCAGTAGGTTGAGGAGCAACTATTTGCTCTACCGGTTGAGGTGAAGATACCCAGAACAAGCCCCTCAAAGGATTACTTTCCATAGTAACAAGTGATAGTAAATTTCAGCACACTATATAAAATTTTCCTTACCAAATTCCACCTACCAGAGGCGCTTCACTCCCCGACAACGGCGCCAGAAAAGAGTCTTGATGACCCACAAGTGTAGGGGATCTATCATAGTCCTTTCGATAAGTAAGAGTGTCGAACCCAACGAGGAGCAGAAGGAAATGATAAGCGGTTTTCAGCCAGGTATTCTCTGCAAGAACTAAAATTATCGGTAATAGATAGTTTTGTGATAAGGTAATTGGTAACGGGTAGCAAGTAATAAAAGTAAAACAGGTGCAGCAAGATGGCCCAATCCTTTTTGTAGCAAAGGACAAGCCTGGAAAAACTCTTATATGATGTAAAGCGCTCCTGAGGACACATGGGAATTATCGTCAAGCTGGTTTTCGTCACGATCATATGATTCGTGTTCGGTACTTTGATAATCTGATAAGTGGGTGGACTGGTGCTTGGGTGCTGTCCTTACTTGGACAAGCATCCCACTTATGATTAACCCCTATTGCAAGCATCCGCAACTACAACAGAAGTATTAAGGTAAACCTAACCATAGCATGAAACATATGGATCCAAATCAGCCCCTTACGAAGCAACGCATAAACTAGGGTTTAAGCTTCTATCACTCTAGCAACCCATCATCTACTTATTACTTCCCAATGCCTCCCTCTAGGCCCAAACAATGGTGAAGTGTCATGTAGTCGACGTTCACATGACACCACTAGAGGGATGACAACATACATCTCATGAAAATATCGAACGAATACCAAATTCACATGACTACTAATAGCAAGACTTCTCCCATGTCCTCAGGAACAAATGTAACTACTCACAAAGCATATTCATGTTCATAATCAGAGGGGTATTAATATGCATAATGGATCTGAACATATGATCTTCCACCAAGTAAACCAACTAGCATCAACTACAAGGAGTAATCAACACTACTAGCAACCCACAGGTACCAATCTGAGGTTTGGATACAAAGATTGGATACAAGAGATGAACTAGGGTTTGAGATGAGATGGTGCTAGTGAAGATGTTGATGGAGATTGACCCCCTCCCGATGAGAGGATCGTTGGTGATGATGATGGTGATGATTCCCCCCTCCTGGAGGGATGTTTCCTCGGCAGAACAGCTCCGCTGGAGCCCTAGATTAGTTCCGCCAAGGTTCCGCCTCGTGGCGGCAGAATCTCCTCCTGAAAGCTTGCTTATGATTTTTTCCTCGATGAAAGACTCCATATAGCAGAAGATGGGCATCGGAGGGCCACCAGGGGCCCACGAGGCAGGGGGGCGCGCCCCCCACCCTCGTGGCTGGTGGGTGGCCCCCCTCTGGTACTTCTTGCACTCAGTATTTTTTATATATTCTATAAATAACTTCCGTGAGGTTTCAGGACTTTTGGAGCTGTGCAGAATAGGTCTATAATATTTGCTCCTTTTCCAGCCCAGAATCCCAGCTGCCGGCATTCTCCCTCTTTATGTAAACCTTGTAAAATAAGAGAGAATAGGCATAAGTATTGTGACATAATGTGTAATAACAGCCCATAATGCAATAAATATTGATATAAAAGCATGATGCAAAATGGACGTATCACTCACTGCCTTTGCCATCACTCCAAGACACCATGGTGCGGCAGCTAGCGGTTGATCGCCGGCGGCGAGGACGAACAGTGCACACACAAGCAAGAAAGAGAGAAAGAGTAGAGTGAGCGCAAGAGAGAGTGAGTGGAGAGAGAGGGAGAGAGAGAGAGAGTACTAATTCGTTGGTTTTAACCGGGTCGTCTGCACGTCGCCTTCTAACGACGTGGGGCATGGCTCCTTGCGCCACATAGGCAGAAAATGGGCCCTGTCTGTCATAAATGCACTCAACAGAGCCAAATCCGTCGATTAGTGGTTTTTGCAAAAAGATTACCCAAGACATGGTTGTTTCTGCTAAAAAAATGTGCAGTCATGTTTTCTGCTAACCTAGCCTTCATTGTGGTAGGTTTGTGCAATTTACTCCTTTTTCGATTAGACACTAAATGGTTTCTTTCTTCCTGTGAATAAAAGATAGGCCAATCTCACCAGAAGATTTTCTTCCGTCGCCGTCCTCTGACGGCTCCCTCCACCGATGATCTCGGTCGTCGTTGATAAGGCGGGTCACCGGATCCACGAGTGTGGATTGGTCACGATGCTACATGATGACTATGATGTCAAATGACATCATATAATTAAGATTAGCCGCATGTGTTTTACTACTTTTAGGTATAGCTTGTGTATGTACAAGCTAAATTTCTAGTTTTGATATCACAGCTCTTGACTCCTAGCATCATCACAGGTGTAGATCATGTAGCTTTAGGCTTACGTCCTGGTAGCTTAGGTTTTTGGGTCTTTCATCATCCTGGCTTCGATGTTGGCAGCGCTGAATAAAGAATCTTCATATCCTTCCCCGATGATGCGATCAGCCCTATGGTTAAGGATGGATTTGAAACTAGTCTATTCAGGCAAGGAGATGGCATGGCGGCGACATCCTCGTGGTGAACTTGTGTCCTCGGGCATCATCGTTGCGATGCCGTTTGCTCCAGCGCCGACGCAGAGCTTAAGAGTTAGACCAGGAGCATATGCAAATTATGGTCTGCATCGGTGCCGACGTGGAACTTACTACTCCCTACTCATCATGGAGAGTGCCAGGATGATGAAGATGGCCACCGTTGAGGGATTGCCCCTCCGGCAGGGTGCCGGAACAGGGTCCCGATTGTTTCTTCGTGGCTACATAGGCTTGCGGGGGCGGAACTCCCGATCTAGGTTTCTTTCTGGGGTTTTTTGTATTTATAGGATTTTTTGGCATCGGTCTCACGTTAGGGGGGTCTCCGAGTCGTCCAAGAGATAGGGGGACACACCCAGGGGGGTAGGGCGCGCCCTCCACCCTCGTGGATGGCTCGGGACTCTTCTAGCCCAACTCTTTTACTCCGGGGGCTTCTTTTGGTCCATAAAAATCGTCAAAAATTGGCACGTCAATTGGACTCCGCTTGATATTCCTTTTCTGTAAAACTAAAAAACAAATAAAAAATAGAAACTGGCATTGGGCTCTAGGTTAATAGGTTAGTCCCAAAAATCATATAAAACAACATATAAATGCATATAAAACATCCAAGATGGATAATATAATAGCATGGAACAATCAAAAATTATAGAAACGTTGGACACATATCAATATTCTACGAAGATCTTTATCGGTCAAACGACATAACAACATACGTTGTTCCCTTTGTCATTGGTATGTTACTTGCCCGAGATTCAATCGTTGGTATCACTATGCCTAGTTCAATCTCGTTACCGGCAAGTCTCTTTACTTGTTCCGTAATGCATCATCCTGGAACTAACTCATTAGTCACATTGCTTGCAAGGCTTATAGTGATGTGCATTACCGAGAGGGCCCAGAGATACCTCTCCGATACACGGAGTGACAAATCCTAATCTCTATCTATGCCAATCAACAAACACCATTGGAGACACCTGTAGAGCATCTTTATAATCACCCAGTTACGTTGTGACGTTTGATACCACACTAAGTGTTCCTCCGGTATTCGGGAGTTGCATAATCTCATAGTCAGAGGAACATGTATAAGTCATGAAGAAAGCAATAGCAATAAAACTTAACGATCATTATGCTAAGCTAACGGATGTGTCTTATCCGTCACATCATTCTCTAATGATGTGATCCCGTTGATCAAATGACAACACATGTCTATGGCTAGGAAACTTAACCTGAATGAAATATGCCCTAGAGGCAATAATAGAGTTGTTATTTATATTTCCTTATATCATGATAAATGTTTATTATTAATGCTAGAATTGTATTAACCAGAAACTTAGTACATGTGTGAATACATAGACAAACAGAGTGTCACTAGTATGACTCTACTTGACTAGCTCGTTGAATCAAAGATGGTTAAGTTTCCTAGCCATAGACATGAGTTGTCATTTGATTAACGGGATCACATCATTAGAGAATGATGTGATTGAATTGACCCATCTGTTAGCTTAGCACGATGATTGTTTAGTTTGTTGCTATTGCTTTCTTCATGACTTATACAAGTTCCTCTGACTATGAGATTATGCAACTCCCGAATACCGGAGGAACACTTTGTGTGCTACCAAATGTCACAACGTAACTAGGTGATTATAAAGGTGCTCTACAGGTGTCTCCAATGGTGTTTGTTGAGTTGGCATAGATCGAGATTAGGATTTGTCACTCCGAGTATCAGAGAGGTATGTCTGGGCCCTCTCGGTAATGCACATCACTATAAGCCTTGCAAGCAATGTGACTAATGAGTTAGTTCCAGGATGATGCATTACAGAACGAGTAAAGAGACTTGCCGGTAACGAGATTGAACTAGGTATTGAGATACAGACGATCGAATCTCGGGCAAGTAACATACCGATGACAAAGGGAACAACATATGTTGTTATGCGGTTTGACCGATAAAGATCTTCGTAAAATATGTAGGAACCAATATGAGCATCCAGGTTCCGCTATTTTTTATTGACCGGAGATGAGTCTTGGTCATGTCTACATAGTTCTCGAACCCGTAGGGTCCGCACGCTTAATGTTCAGTGACGATCGATATTATGAGTTTATGTGTTTTGATGTACCGAAGGTTGTTCGGAGTCCCGGATGAGATCAGGGACATGACGAGGAGTCTCAAAATGTTTGAGACATAAAGATCGATATATTGGAAGGCTATATTCGGGCATCGGAAAGGTTCTGAGTGGTTCGGGTATTTATCGGAGTACCGGGGAGTTACGGGAATTCGCCGGGGAGTATATGGGCCTTATTGGGCTTTAGGGGAAAGAGAGAGGGGAGGCTGTGCGCCCCCCAAAGGCCTAGTCCGAATTGGACTAGCGGGAGGGGCGGCGCCCCCTCCTTCCTTCTCTTCTCTTTTCCCTTTCCTTCTCTCCTACTCCTACTACATGGAAGGGGGGGAATCCTACTCCCGGTGGGAGTAAGACTTCCCAGGGCGCACCATAGTAGAGGGCCGGCCCTCCCCCTCCTCCACTTCTTTATATACGGGGGAGGGGGGCACCCCATGGACACACAAGTTGATCAGTTGATCTTTTAGCCATGTGCGGTGCCCCCCTCCACCATAATCCAACTCGGCCATATTGTTGCGGTGCTTAGGCGAAGCCCTGCGTCGGTAGCTTCATCAACACCATCATCACGCCGTCGTGCTGACGCAACTCTCCCTCAAAGCTCTACTGGATCGTGAGTTCGTGGGACGTCACCGAGCTGAATATGTGCACATCGCGGCGGTGCCGTACGTTCGGTACTAGGATCGGTCGATCATGAAGACGTATGACTACATCAACCACGTTGTCTTAATGCTTCCACTTACGGTCTACGAGGGTACGTGGATGACACTCTCCCCTCTCGTTGCTATGCATCACCATGATCTGGCGTGTGCGTAGGAAAATTTTGAAATTACCACATTCCCCAACAGTGGCATCCGAGCCAGGTCTATGCGTAGATGTTATATGCACAAGTAGAACACAAAGGAATTGTGGGCGTGGGTATATACATATTGCTTGCCGTCACTAGTTGATTCTTGATTCAGCGGTATTGTTGGATGAAGCGGCTCAGACCGACATTACGCGTACGCTTACGCGAGACTGGTTCTACCGACGTGCTTCGCACACACGTGGCTAGTGGGTGTCTGTTTCTCCAACTTTAGTTGAATCGGATTCAATGAACAGGGTTCTTTCTGAAGATCAAAAAGCAATCACTATACGGCGTTGTGGTTTTTGATGCGTAGGTAAGAACGGCTCTTGCTCAGCCCGTAGCAGCCACGTAAAACTTGCAACAACAAAGTAGAGGGCATCTAACTTGTTTTTGCAGGTATGTTGTGATGTGATATGTCCAAGACGTGATGAGATATAAATTTTTGTATGAGATGGTCATGTTTTGTTAAGTTATCGGCAACTGGCAGGAGCCTTATGGTTGTCTTTTTATTGCATAAGATGCAAGCGCCATATAATTGCTTTACTTTATCGCTATGCGATAGCAATAGTTGCAAAAGCAATAGTTGGTGAGACGACCATGTGATGACACGTTGATAGAGATCAAGATGATGGAGATCATGGTGTCATGCCTAGAGATCATGGCGGTGTTTTGGAGATGGAGATCAAAGGCACAAGATGATGATGGCCATATCATGTCACATATTTTGATTGCATGTGATGTTTATCCTTTATGTATCTTATTTTGCTTAGTTCGGCGGTAGTATTATAAGATGATCTCTCACTAAATTTCAAGGTATGAGTGTTCTCCCTGTATATGCACCATTGCGACAGTTCGTCGTGCCGAGACACCACATGATGATCGGGTGTGATAAGCTGTCACAGCCCTAGAATTTGCTTGTAGCTATTTATCTGAGTGAGCATCATGCATCATGTCTAAATTCTGAAAGTTGAATTGGGGAAAGCTGAAAGCCTCAGACATCATTTCAAAAAATGATCAACATTAAAAATTGCGTCAAATAACCCAATAAAATGTTCCTGTTAAGCTATAAAAATATTGGCAAGAGGTAAAATTCAAACCAATATTTTTGGATTCACAGAAATATTTATTCTGGGCATTTGAATTAAATCAATAGCTATTTGAATTGGATTTATATTTACTATTAACTAAATATAGGTCCAATAATTCTGAAATATTTTTTGTGGAGCTTTGGTTTAATTCCTTTAGCTTCTAAAAATATTTCCAGAAGCAACAAAATTGATTTGGCTTCAAAACCAAATTCAAAACAAACCTGCAAATTAGAAAACAGAACAAAAAAAAGAGAGAGAGAAAGCCCACCTAAGGTTACCTGCGCAGCCCACCTGGTGGCCCACTTACCAGGCCCAGCCCACCAGAGCCGCCACCGTCTCCCACCTCGCACCAGAAGGACGCGAGGCGTGTGGCCACCGCGCACCGGCACGCGCTCGGCCACCTCCTCCCTCCCTGCCTGGCTGGCTCCTCCTCGACGCGTCCGGACGACGCCACGAGACCCCCAGAGCCGTCTGGCTCTCCTACTCTCTCCCCCGAACACTCTCCCCCCTCCACGGTTCTCCTCCCCGAATGCGCCCGCCGCCGCCGACGAGGACCACCGCGGCCATCGGCCCTCCCTCGCCCATCCAACATGCTCGAGAGCTCCGCCTCGACCCCCTCTTTCTTCCACCCCAAGCCACGCCACCGCGGGAGCCCCACATCGCCGCCACGAGTCGTCTTCTCCGAGCACGGCCGCCGGACTCCATCGACGAATTCGTCGCCTCCCGGTCGTCCCCGAGCCAGCTGAGCTCCGCTTCGACCTCGCCGTGAGCTCCTGCCCCTTCTCCCCCTCTCCGTTCTCGCTCTCACACGCCGTAGCCGTCGCCCCCTTGTTGACCGAAACCCGTCGCCGCCGCGCTCGTCGCCGGTGATGCTCTGGTGACCATTTTGTCCCGGGCATGCGCCCATCATACTCACTGCACCCCGTAGATGTGGAGGTGCTATGCACACATCACCACGGCCACCGCAACCGCGTCCCCGCTCGTGTCCGAACTACGGCGCCACCTCGAGCTCGTTTTCGACGAACTCCGGCCGCCCTAGCTACTGCTGCTTGCAGGGATGGATGCAGGCGAGCTCCAGCTCCCCGCGGATGCCTTCGCCGCTCGTTTCGTCGCCTATACTGTGTTTCCGAGCCGCGCCGCTCGAGGCCGAGCTCCGGCCACCGCCACGAGCTCTGCTCCGGCAAGCTATGGCATCCCCGCCGCCTCCTACCTGCTCCTCTGGATCCGTAAGAGTGTGGGCTACCTCCTGGTGGATTCCGCGCGTCGAACCGTCGTGTGTAGCTCAAGTCCGGCGAGTTGCCGCTGCAGTTTTGGGTCGTCGCCGGCGAAACTCCGGCGACTGTCGAAATGGACATCATTAACAGCTAATGACGCCCTAACTAACCCCCTAGCTCACTGACACCTGGGCCCCACTCCCTAATTACCTGAGTTTTACTTCTGTTTAGAATAAACTAACCGCCATGGGCCCCACATGTCAGTTTGACCATGCCACATCATCATTGACCCGGACCCACTAGTCAGCCTCTCTCCCTGCCCTGTTACACTGACGTGCGGGCCCCACGGGTCAGGTTTGACCCAGGGCAGCTCAGTTGACCTGCTGACGTCACAGTGACGTAGTGCTGACGCCATAACTCATTTTCTGGATTAATTTTAATTCAGGAAATTCCAGAAATTGTCCAAAACTTCTAAAAATCATAGAAATTCAATCGTAACTCCAAATAAAATAAATTATATATGTAAAATTATCAAAAAAATTCAAGGAATCCATCTGTACCATTTTCATGCATGTTTGAACAATGTTTGCCCTCTGTTTTGGACAAAACAAATAAAGGGCATTTAAATAATCATATATGGGGTTGGAATTTGAATCTTGCACTCAAACCAACTTCATTTAAACCATAGCTAGTTGCATTAGCTCAAACCACAGCATATTGACATGTCATGATCATGCATCATACTGTGCATTGCATTGATTGTATTTCTTTCTCTGTTGCCGGTATTTGTCCCCTCTCGATAGACGTTGTACCGACGATGTGATCGTTGACACTGATGAAAACCCAATGATATCTTCAGAAGTGCCAGGCAAGCACAACCCCCTTGTTCATTCCGATACAATCCCCCCTCTCTCGCTCCTGCTCTCTTTTACTGCATTAGGACAACAACGATTCATCTGTTACTTGTTGCGGTAGTTGAACCCCTTATCCTCTGCATGACCTGTCATTGCCACAGTAATTAGATGAAACCCACTAGCATGAGTAGGAGTTGTTTGAGCCCTGATGTGCCTACTCATTCATGCTTGTTTGTCATGCCTGCTACTGCTTAGAGTTGAGTCAGGTCTGATTCATCGGGGATGGATTGGAGGTGTGTAAACATGTCCTATTGTGTGTGAGCTAAGTGTGTGAACACGTTTTGGTAAAGGTAGCGGTGAGAGGCCATGTAGGAGTACATGGTGGGTTGTCTCATTGAAACCGTCCTCAGGAACTGAGTTCTGTGTTTGTGATCCATGAAACAGCTACTACCACACGTTGGGCCCTGAAATATGACCCCGCTCGACTTACTAACCCCTCTCGTCCTCTGTCCAGGAGTTGCAATTAGTTTCTGGTGTTTATAGGATATGTGTTGGCGGCCGTGCGTAGCGCTGACCCTAGGGGTGGGCTATGATGCGGTAGATACACTGTGGCACGGTGTACCGGGCGCCCGTTTGGTGTCTCGGGAACCCTGCACACATCGTTTGGGGCTGTGAGCGAAACTCCGGCCGGATCTCCTCGCGGATGGAACCCGAATAGGCGATAAACCTGGACTAGAGACTTGTGTGGTTAGTCAGGTCGTGGTCTACACCCACGTCGGCTTTTGCTTGAAGTCTGCCGAGCACATGTCGTGTGCAGACGCTAAGTGGTGGAAACATGTGTGACAAAGTACACCCCTGCAGGGTTATAAATGATCTATTCGAATAGCCGTGTCCGCGGTAAAGGACTTCTGGGTTGCCTATAACAGTTCATAGACAAGTGAAAGTGGATACTCTAAAACTCGCAAGATAAGTGTGAGTGCTATGGATGGCCTTCTCGTAGGGAGACGAGAGCGGATCCATAGTGGTGTATTGATTGGTGAATATGTGGACTCGTGTGCGCCACCTCAAAAGAGTTGCTCGCAATCGTAGTTCAGGTTAGCCACTGAGTCAAAGCTGGCTTGCTGCAGTTAAACTCCACCACCCCCCTTGTTGATACCGATGCATATGTAGTTTAGTTCTGATGTAAGTCTTGCTGAGTACCTTTGTACTCACTTTGCTTAATTTATGTTTTGCAGAGAGACTTCAGTCTCGCTAGTAGTTCCGCATGGACTTTGATGTTTAACTTGATACCTCAGCTACGATCTTGTGCCCTCGGCAGGATTTGGTAGATAGTCAGGCTTCTCAGCCTTTTTCATTTGTAGTTGTCTGTACTCAGACAAGTTAAGCTTCCGCATGTGCTTGTTGCTTGTATGCTCTGTATGTTGGGTCATGAGACCCACGTTTGTAATATCTCGCTCCTCGGAGCCTAATGAATAAATACTTGAGTTGTAGAGTTATGTTGTGATGCCATGTTGTATTCACACATATCGAGCATATTGTGTGTATGATTGAAATGCTTGGTATGTGTGGGATCCGACTATCTAGTTGTTTATCCTTGGCAGCCTATCATATGGGGAAATGTAGTCTAGTGCTTCTGGGCGATAGTAGTCCGCTACAGCCCGGATCACTGGAGTCCTGCTAGCCCAGCACTACTGTTCAGGACACTTGACTGGCCGGCATGTGTTTCACTTCGTCCCTATGTCTGTCCCTTCGGGGAAATGTCACGCGGTGATTTCCGGAGTCCTGTTAGCCCAGTGCTACAGCCCGGAATCACTCGTTGATGACCGACATGTTCGATGTGATTCATGTATGCCTGTCTCCATAGGTCTGTGCCGCTTTGGGTTCACGACTAGCCATGTCGGCCCGGGTTCTTTGTCATATGGATGCTAGCGACGCTATCATATACGTGAGCCAAAAGGCGCAAACGGTCCCGGGCCAGGTAAGGTGGCACCCGTGGGAATACCGTGCGTGAGGCCGCAAAGTGATATGATGTGTTACATGCTAGATCGATGTGGCCTAGGATCGGGGTCCCGACAGCGTTGGTATGAGAGCCTGACTGCCTGTAGGTTTACCAAGCCAAACTGGTCGAAGTTGAGTCTAGAGATGCTTTAGTTATGTAAGGGAATTGATTGCAGAAGGGAACGTAAGGCTCTTTTTACTCCTTTACCCTATGCCCTTCTGATCTGAGTCAACCTCTTCTTTCTACGGGGATTAAGAATTAGGCCTTCTCATCTATCTATCAGGATGATGTGTTACTAAACCGTAGTTGCCTAAGATCATTGGATTTAAGCCCAGTTCAGTTTCTACTACTTCTGTGTGTTCATAGTTGGTCTCGAACCTTGATATTGTGCTTCTGAGTGGTTATGCCACCATTTTGCAGGATGTCTCAATCTTTTCGAGCATTTACAGCCGTTATGCTGTCCGAGTCATCCCAGGTTTCTAAATAGTCTGATGCATTTGCAAACCTTTTCCCCTGTTCCTGATGTCCATTTAGGCCGGGTTAATCACACTAATCGGTGAGTTGAGGTACTCCGTTGCCTCGGCATTTATGTTGGAACTATTATTATGACCCTAGGTGTCTTAGAGGATCACCTAGTAATCGAACCATGTTTTGTATTCCCAGTGTGTGATTCTGGCCATTATTCTCAAAAGCATCCCGTGATGCCATTTAGTTAGTAGGCATTCTATTCCTGGGTTTTGAACCCGAGATTCACCCTACTTCATGTCGTTAGTATTTGCTAGTTCCCTTAAGATATTAGTAACCTTTGCATTAGTCCTCGAGGTCCGTGGTATTTTCCTTCCTCCAAATACTATGAACCACTTATGGCAGAAGTTCTTGAACCAAAGGATCACAACCAGAGTGCTCTTGATGAGTTCTCCATTCTATATTGTGACTCTGCCAACCCTACCCTCCTGCATGGGTTATCCGGAAGAAATATGTTGAACTCGTTCGACATACTAATCTATGCCTCCATAGCTCAGAAAATTATATGTTCCTTGAGTTGTTCCCCTTCAGTTATATTCCGACCTTCGTCTATCACTTGATAGTCAGAAGTAGTCGTGCATTCATGTTCATCAGTGCCTTTTACCTCTGTGGTCCGTCAAGCCATTCTATTCGGAATGACTAGGAGAAACAAACTCCAGTACCTCATCCATTTCTGGGATCGGGTCAAAGTGGTTGTATTCCGCAGATCAAAATGCAAATCCAGCTTTTGTTCTGTTCTACCTCGGAGTATTACCCACTTTATGTCAAGAGCGTCGTGAGAATTGCACATCCCTCATGAATTCTTGACGCAGTGATACTGCTTACCATCATTCTTCATTCCTCGGTCCCGTGTTGTCGCAACCGGAATGCCGACAAGTGAACCGTGATGTGTGAAATCAATACCCCTAGCAACTCTGTTGCTTGGTAGTTAATGGACAATATTCTCATCCTTAGCGCGTTGGTTATTGAATTATCATTCTAAGACTGATCGTGCTACCTAGTCCATATTTCTGGTGCACACTTCGATCAATGGGTTAGGATTGTGCCAATCCCTTACTCTTTGATCATATCATCTTGCCCTGAAAAGCAAGGTTGTTCTCGAGCTTAGTAACATACCGGTGGTTCGTGATTTTCTGAATATCTTCTCGGAAGTGTTACCAGGTTGTCACCTGACCGTTATGTCGAGTTCGTGATCAAGATGGTTTTTCAATAAACCACTTATCCCCAAGAATCTGTGTTGGATACCCCTGAGATAGTTGGTTAAGCTTAACAACAACTTGGAGAGTTGGAAGATGAAAACTTGTCCGACTTAGTTCATCCCTAAGGGATATCCTTGTGTGAGTGTGTGTTGAAGAAAGATGATATCTTCACCAATTGGTCCTCGTGATCAGTTGTTGGATCTATTATCTTGTCCAAACCTTGATTTGAGTGTGGGCTATCGTCAAATCAAATCAGAACCAACGATGTTCGTAATGTTGTCTTACTTACGGTTGTCCCTTGAGCATACACCATTATATCTTTGGTCTGACCAATACTATCACATTGTTCACATAGTGGTGGAAGTCCAGTGATATGGAAATTCCGATGAGTTGCTGTTGAGCTCATCAGCGGCATTTTGTCTCCTCCATGATTGTGTTGAACATCCAGCTAGTGTTGGAAACTTTATAAGCATTGCCCTCATGTCCCGATCATGAAGCATATGTCCGGTTGAAAGATGTGACTTCCTCTAATTCATGTGCATTTGATGTAAGTTGCCGCCGTGAATTCGAGAAAGTTTGTTTTTGCTTCCTCTGGAATCATCCCAAGTCAGTCATGCATGTGCGAAGTATTCTATGGTCTGATAGACTGATCATCTACATTCTATACGTATCCCTAGCACACCAAGCCACTGATTGATTTGTTCAAGGAGAAGAAGTTTCTTCTTAAGGGTTAGACCTACGCAAGGACTTCGATATCCTCGTTGATGGTTCCCCCTGAACTCGGTAGTGTTTCATTTTAAGACTACCAGGTGACCATGCTTGTCTAGGACAACGTGTTCACATGCTTGTAGCAGAACCGGCTCATGTTTTGGAGCTCACTACCGTAGTTCATTTCCCCGAGAATCTCGCAATGTCGTCTCGTCGATTTGTGTTGCAAACCTTCATTTTCCTTTCTAGACTCGATGACTCTGGAATATCCTGTCACCAACCAGATCTGAATCTCAGGCAGATATGATAGTTGAAGCATTTTCCAAGAACCATAATATTGGTCTTTCGATAAACGGTAAAGTGGATGTCGTGGCCAACACATCCAGCCGGAAAACCTATTATTGTAGTATCTCGATTGAAGAAAGTTGGTCACATTCCCATGAGGATTTCGTAGGATTTACTCCAGAAGTTGTTCCTTATGGATCTATTGTATTCCGAAGTCCGACCACTACTTGGTGGCTATGCCGATGCTTAAAGCATGACCGTGGTAACCAGTACATCAAGGAGAACATTAGAAGCGGAGTGCTAAATGTCTCTCGGTCGATCATCCAGATTTTGTTTTCTTGGCTTCGCTAAGGTGAAATCTGAGAAAGTGTTATCTTCCTTTGCATCTGCATTATCCATCACCATTCATCATGGTAGCATGTTGTGTTGCCAGGATCCTTGACACGGATATTGGCAGAACCTTCATGAATACGGAAATGCTCAAGTTCTTGAGAGCACGCCCAGGCACTAGGTTCTGACGTTGTCATTAACTGGAATGTGCCTCCGTCCTCGCAGTTGTTGATAGCCATCCAATTGGTGGAATCACCTTTGCCGGTGAACCTTCTCCCCAGTTACTAGAATCATTCCCAACATTTGCATTTTGTTCCCAGCTTGCACCTCGGTAGCTGTTGTTCAGGATCCTCTTCAAAAGTGGACTTACCATGGGTCCCATCCATTTCCGATGATAAACAAAAATCATCCATTGTGTTGTCTTTAATAAGGTAGTCCACATCATCCATCCTAGTCCGAGTATGTCATTCTTTCGAACTCCCTCCACTGATCGTTTGTGATTGCCTTAGGCTGGTATAAAGAGTTTCTATGATCTCCGAATCAAAAGTAATTCTTTTTGCCACTTAAAGGAATAATTCTGCGAGTCACCTTCCTTAAGATGTCTCGTTATGGTATCATGGCAATTATCTCCTCGCTACTTTGAAACCATGCATCATCCTACTCCAGCGTGGGTTTGTTGCGTACCAAATTGAACCTTGTCATCTGCTTCTTCTCATTGATTCTGATATGTGCCTTGTGTCTCAACTCAAGAGGTGTTCTTACGTCTCATTCCGTGGAGTTGATCTTGTATCCACTCTTGGGAAGTTGTCTTGCTCTCTTGTCACCATGTTGGATGAAGCTCTCGAAGCAAAGATGTCAAGATCGACATGATGCAATGAATCAACATCTTCGAGAAGGGCAATCAGATCGTGAAGATTCTTTATTGGTGTTCCCTCTGTCTTCTTACCTCACGTCTTGAATCTCGGGACGAGATTCTTGTTTAGTGGGGGTGAGTTGTCACAGCCCTAGAATTTGCTTGTAGCTATTTATCTGAGTGAGCATCATGCATCATGTCTAAATTCTGAAAGTTGAATTGGGGAAAGCTGAAAGCCTCAAACATCATTTCAAAAAATGATCAACATTAAAAATTGCTTCAAATAACCCAATAAAATGTTCCTGTTAAGCTATAAAAATATTGGCAAGAGGTAAAATTCAAACCAATATTTTTGGATTCACAGAAATATTTATTCTGGGCATTTGAATTAAATCAATAGCTATTTGAATTGGATTTATATTTACTATTAACTAAATATAGGTCCAATAATTCTGAAATATTTTTTGTGGAGCTTTGGTTTAATTCCTTTAGCTTCTAAAAATATTTCCAGAAGCAACAAAATTGATTTGGCTTCAAAACCAAATTCAAAACAAACCTGCAAATTAGAAAACAGAACAAAAAAGAGAGAGAGAGAAAGCCCACCTGAGGTTACCTGCGCAGCCCACCTGGTGGCCCACTTACCAGGCCCAGCCCACCAGAGCCGCCACCGTCTCCCACCTCGCGCCAGAAGGACGCGAGGCGTGTGGCCACCGCGCACCGGCATGCGCCCGGCCACCTCCTCCCTCCCTGCCTGGCTGGCTCCTCCTCGACGCGTCCGGACGACGCCACGAGACCCCCAGAGCCGTCTGGCTCTCCTACTCTCTCCCCCGAACACTCTCCCCCCCTCCACGGTTCTCCTCCCCGAATGCACCCGCCGCCGCCGACAAGGACCACCGCGGCCATCGGCCCTCCCTCGCCCATCCAACATGCTCGAGAGCTCCGCCTCGACCCCCTCTTTCTTCCACCCCAAGCCACGCCACCGCGGGAGCCCCACATCGCCGCCACGAGTCGTCTTCTCCGAGCACGGCCGCCAGACTCCATCGACGAATTCGTCGCCTCCCGGTCGTCCCCGAGCTAGCTGAGCTCCGCTTCGACCTCGCTGTGAGCTCCTGCCCCTTCTCCCCCTCTCCGTTATCGCTGTCACACGCCGTAGCCGTCGCCCCCTTGTTGACCGAAACCCGCCGCCGCCGCGCTCGTCGCCGGTGATGCTCCGGTGACCATTTTGTCCCGGGCATGCGCCCATCATACTCACTGCACCCCGTAGATGCCGTAGGTGCTATGCACGAATCACCACGGCCACCGCAACCGCGTCCCCGCTCGTATCCGAACTCCGGCGCCGCCCCGAGCTCGTTTCGGACGAACTCCGGCTGCCCTAGCTGCTGCTGCTTGCAGGGATGGATGCGGGCGAGCTCTAGCTCCCCGCGGATGCCTTCACCGCTCGTTTCGTCGCCTATATTGTGTTTCCGAGCCGCGCCGCTCGAGGCCGAGCTCCGGCCGCCGCCACGAGCTCTGCTCCGGCGAGCTATGGCGTCCCCGCCGCCTCCTACCTGCTCCTCTGGATGCGGAAGAGTGTGGGCTACCTCCTGGTGGCTTCCGCATGTCGAACCGTCGTGTGTAGCTCAAGTCCGGCGAGTTGCCGCCGCAGTTTTGGGTCGTCGCCGGTGAAACTCCGGCGACTGTCGAAATGGACATCATTAACAGCTAATTGAAGGAAATATGCCCTAGAGGCAATAATAAAGTTATTATTTATTTCCTTATATCATGATAAATGTTTATTATTCATGCTAGAATTGTATTAACCGGAAACATAATACATGTGTGAATACATAGACCAACAGAGTGTCACTAGTATGCCTCTACTAGACTAGCTCGTTAATCAAAGATGGTTATGTTTCCTAACCATGAACAAAGAGTTGTTATTTGATTAACGAGGTCACATCATTAGTTGAATGATCTGATTGACATGACCCATTCCATTAGCTTAGCACCCGATCGTTTAGTATGTTGCTATTGCTTTCTTCATGACTTATACATGTTCCTATAACTATGAGATTATGCAACTCCCGTTTACCGGAGGAACACTTTGGGTACTACCAAACGTCACAACGTAACTGGGTGATTATAAAGGAGTACTACAGGTGTCTCCAATGGTAGATGTTGGGTTGGCGTATTTCAAGATTAGGGTTTGTCACTCCGATTGTCGGAGAGGTATCTCTGGGCCCTCTCGGTAATACACATCACATAAGCCTTGCAAGCATAATAACTAAGATGTTAGTTATGAGATGATGTATTACGGAACGAGTAAAGAGACTTGCCAGTAACGAGATTGAACTAGGTATTGGATACCGACGATCGAATCTCGGGCAAGTAACATACCGATGACAAAGGGAACAACGTATGTTGTTATGCGGTCTGACCGATAAAGATCTTCGTAGAATATGTAGGAGCCAATATGGGCATCCAGGTCCCGCTATTGGTTATTGACCGGAGACGTGTCTCGGTCATGTCTACATTGTTCTCGAACCGTAGGGTCCGCACGCTTAACGTTACGATGACAGTTATTATGAGTTTATGCATTTTGATGTACCGAAGGTTGTTCGGAGTCCCGGATAAGATCACGGACATGACGAGGAGTCTCGAAATGGTCGAGACGTAAAGATTGATATATTGGAAGCCTATGTTTGGACATCGGAAGTGTTCCGGGTGAAATCGGGATTTTACCGGATTACCGGGAGGGTTACCGGAACCCCCCGGAGCCAAATGGGCCTACATGGGCCATTGTGGAAAGGTGAAAGGGGCTGCCAAGGAGGGCTGCGCACCTCCCCCCCTCCCCTAGTCCTATTAGGACTAGGATAGGTGGCCGGCCACCTCTCTCTCTTTCCCTCTCCCTTTTTCCCAAGGAGTCCTAGTTGGAATAGGATTGGAGGGGGGAGTCCTACTCCCGGTGGGAGTAGGACTCCTCCTGCGCCTACACCTCTTTGGCCGGCCAGCCCCCCTCCCTCCAACCTTTATATACGGAGGCAGGGGGCACCCCAAGACACACAAGTTGATCCTTGAGATCGTTCCTTAGCCGTGTGCGGTGCCCCCTGCCACCAAATTCCACCTCGATCATACCGTTACAGTGCTTAGGCGAAGCCCTGCGTCGGTAGTACATCAAGATCGTCACCACGCCGTCGTGCTGACGGAACTCTTCCTCGACGCTTTGCTGGATCGGAGCCCAAGGAACGTCATCGAGCTGAACGTGTGCTAAGAACTCGGAGGTGCCGGAGTAACGGTGCTTGGATCGGTCGGATCGGGAAGAAGACGTACGACTACTTCCTCTACGTTGTGTGATCGCTTCCGCAGTCGGTCTGCGTTGGTACGTAGACAACACTCTCCCCTCTCGTTGCTGTGCATCACCATGATCTTGCGTGTGCGTAGGAATTTTTTTGAAATTACTGCGTTCCCCAACAGTGGTATCCGAGCCTAGGTTTTTATGGTTTGATGTTATATGCACGAGTAGAACACAAGTGAGTTGTGGGCGATACAAGTCATACTGCCTACCAGCATGTCATACTTTGGTTCGGCGGTATTGTTGGACGAGACGATCCGGACCAACCTTACGTGTACTCTTACGCGAGACCGGTTCCCTCGACGTGCTATGCACACAGATGGCTTGCGGAAGACTGTCTCTCCAACTTTAGTTGAACCAAGTGTGACTACGCCCGGTCCTTGAGAAGGTTAAAACGGAGTATATTTGACGAACTATCATTGTGGTTTTGATGCGTAGGTGAGATGAGTTCTTACTTAAGCCCGTAGCAGCCACGTAAAACTTGCAACAACAAAGTAGAGGACGTCTAACTTGTTTTTGCAGGGCATGTTGTGATGTGATATGGTCAAGGCATGATGCTGATTTTATTGTATGAGATGATCATGTTTTGTAACCGAGTTATCGGCAACTGGCAGGAGCCATATGGTTGTCGCTTTATTGTATGCAATGCAATCGCGATGTAATGCTTTACTTTATTACTAAGCGGTAGTGATAGTCGTGGAAGCATAAGATTGGCGAGACGACAACGATGCTACGATGGAGATCAAGGTGTCGCGCCGGTGACGATGGTGATCATGACGATGCTTCGGAGATGGAGATCACAAAGCACAAGATGATGATGGCCATATCATATCACTTATATTGATTGCATGTGATGTTTATCCTTTTATGCATCTTATCTTGCTTTGATTGACGGTAGCATTATAAGATGATCTCTCACTAAATTATCAAGAAGTGTTCTCCCTGAGTATGCACCGTTGCAAAAGTTCTTCGTGCTGAGACACCACGTGATGATCGGGTGTGATAGGCTCTACGTTCAAATACAACGGGTGCAAAACAGTTGCACACGCGGAATACTCAGGTTATACTTGACGAGCCAAGCATATACAGATATGGCCTCGGAACACGGAGACCGAAAGGTCGAGCGTGAATCATATAGTAGATATGATCAACATATTGATGTTCACCATTGAAAACTACTCCATCTCACGTGATGATCGGTTATGGTTTAGTTGATTTGGATCACGTGATCACTTAGAGGATTAGAGGGATGTCTATCTAAGTGGGAGTTCTTAAGTAAATTAACTGAACTTAAAAATTATCATGAACTTAGTACCTGATAGTATCTTGCTTGTTTATGTTGATTGTAGATAGATGGCTCGTGCTGTTGTTCCGTTGAATTTTAATGCGTTCCTTGAGAAAGCAAAGTTGAAAGATGATGGTAGCAATTACACGGACTGGGTCCGTAACCTGAGGATTATCCTCATTGCTGCACAGAAGAATTACGTCCTGGAAGCACCGCTGAGTGCCAGGCCTGCTGCAAGAGCAACACCAGAAGTTATGAACGTCTGGCAGAGCAAAGCTGATGACTACTCAATAGTTCAGTGTGCCATGCTTTACGGCTTAGAACCGGGACTTCAACGACGTTTTGAACGTCATGGAGCATATGAGATGTTCCAGGAGTTGAAGTTAATATTTCAAGCAAATGCCCGGATTGAGAGATATGAAGTCTCCAATAAGTTCTATAGCTGCAAGATGGAGGAGAACAGTTCTGTCAGTGAGCATATACTCAAAATGTCTGGGTATAATAATCACTTGATTCAATTGGGAGTTACACTTCCGGATGATTGCGTCATTGACAGAATTCTCCAATCACTGCCACCAAGCTACAAGAGCTTTGTGATGAACTATAATATGCAAGGGATGAACAAGACTATTCCCGAGCTCTTCGCTATGCTGAAAGCTGCGGAGGTAGAAATCAAGAAGGAGCATCAAGTGTTGATGGTTAACAAAACCACTAGTTTCAAGAAAAAGGGCAAAGGGAAGAAGAAAGGGAACTTCAAGAAGAACAGCAAGAAAGTTGCTGCTCAAGAGAAGAAATCCAAGTCTGGACCTAAGCCTGAAACTGAGTGCTTCTACTGCAAGCAGACTGGTCACTGGAAGCGGAACTGCCCCAAGTATTTGGCGGATAAGAAGGATGGCAAGGTGAACAAAGGTATATGTGATATACATGTTATTGATGTGTACCTTACTAATGCTCGCAGTAGCACCTGGGTATTTGATACTGGTTCTGTTGCTAATATTTGCAACTCGAAACAGGGACTACAGAATAAGCGGACACTAGCAAAGGACGAGGTGACGATGCGCGTGGGAAACGGTTCCAAAGTCGATGTGATCGCGGTCGGCACGCTACCTCTACATCTACCTTCGGGATTAATATTAGACCTAAATAATTGTTATTTGGTGCCAGCGTTGAGCATGAACATTATATCTGGATCTTGTTTGATGCGAGACGGTTATTCATTTAAATCAGAGAATAATGGTTGTTCTATTTATATGAGTAATATCTTTTATGGTCATGCACCCTTGAAAAGTGGTCTATTCTTATTGAATCTCGATAGTAGTAATACACATATTCATAATGTTGAAGCCAAAAGATGCAGAGTTGATAATGATAGTGCAACTTATTTGTGGCACTGCCGTTTAGGTCATATCGGTGTAAAGCGCATGAAGAAACTCCATACTGATGGGCTTTTGGAACCACTTGATTATGAATCACTTGGTACTTGCGAACCGTGCCTCATGGGCAAGATGACTAAAACACCGTTCTCCGGTACTATGGAGAGAGCAACAGATTTATTGGAAATCATACATACCGATGTATGTGGTCCGATGAATATTGAGGCTCGTGGCGGATATCGTTATTTTCTCACCTTCACAGATGATTTAAGCAGATATGGGTATATCTACTTAATGAAACATAAGTCTGAAACATTTGAAAAGTTCAAGGAATTTTAGAGTGAAGTTGAAAATCATCGTAACAAGAAAATAAAGTTTCTACGATCTGATCGTGGAGGAGAATATTTGAGTTACGAGTTTGGTGTACATTTGAAAAATTGTGGAATAGTTTCGCAACTCACGCCACCCGGAACACCACAACGTAATGGTGTGTCCGAACGTCGTAATCGCACTTTACTAGATATGGTGCGATCTATGATGTCTCTTACTGATTTACCGCTATCATTTTGGGGTTATGCTTTAGAGACGGCCGCATTCACGTTAAATAGGGCACCATCTAAATCCGTTGAGACGACGCCTTATGAACTGTGGTTTGGCAAGAAACCAAAGTTGTCGTTTCTTAAAGTTTGGGGCTGCGATGCTTATGTGAAAAAGCTTCAACCTGATAAGCTCGAACCCAAATCGGAGAAGTGTGTCTTCATAGGATATCCAAAGGAAACTATTGGATACACCTTCTATCACAGATCCGAAGGCAAGACTTTTGTTGCTAAATTCGGAAACTTTCTTGAGAAGGAGTTTCTCTCGAAAGAAGTGAGTGGGAGGAAAGTAGAACTTGACGAGGTAACTGTACCTACTCCGTTATTGGGAAATAGTACATCACAGAAAACTGTTTCTGTGAGACCTACACCAATAAGAGAGGAAGTTAATGATGATGATCATGAAACTTTAGATCAAGATACTACTGTACCTCGTAGATCAACCAGAGTAAGATCCGCACCAGAGTGGTACGGTAATCCTGTTCTGGAAGTCATGCTACTAGATCATGATGAACCTACGAACTATGAAGAAGCGATGGTGAGCCCAGATTCCGCAAAGTGGCTTGAAGCCATGAAATCTGAGATGGGATCCATGTATGAGAACAAAGTATGGACTTTGATTGACTTGCCCGATGATCGGCAAGCAATTGAGAATAAATGGATCTTTAAGAAAAATACTGACGCTGATGGTAATGTTACTGTCTACAAAGCTCGACTTGTCGCAAAAGGTTTTCGACAAGTTCAAGGAGTTGACTACGATGAGACTTTCTCACCCGTAGCGATGCTTAAGTCTGTCAGAATCATGTTAGCAATTGCCGCATTTTATGATTATGAAATTTGGCAAATGGATGTAAAAACCGCATTCCTGAATGGATTTCTGGAAGAAGAGTTGTATATGATGCAACCAGAAGGTTTTGTCGATCCAAAGGGAGCTAACAAAGTGTGCAAACTCCAGCGATCCATTTATGGACTGGTGCAAGCATCTCGGAGTTGGAATAAACGCTTTGATAGTGTGATCAAAGCATTTGGGTTTATACAGACTTTTGGAGAAGCCTGTATTTACAAGAAAGTGAGTGGGAGCTCTGTAGCATTTCTGATATTATATGTGGATGACATATTACTCATTGGAAATGATATAGAATTTCTGGATAGCATAAAGGGATACTTGAATAAAAGTTTTTCGATGAAAGACCTCGGGGAAGCTGCTTACATATTAGGCATAAAGATCTATAGAGATAGATCAAAACGCTTAATTGGACTTTCACAAAGCACATACCTTGACAAGATTTTGAAGAAGTTCAAAATGGATCAAGCAAAGAAAGGGTTCTTGCCTGTATTGCAAGGTGTGAAGTTGAGTCAGACTCAATGCCCGACCACTGCAGAAGATAGAGAGAAAATGAAAGATGTTCCCTATGCTTCAGCCATAGGCTCTATCATGTATGCAATGCTGTGTACCAGACCTGATGTATGCCTTGCTATAAGTTTAGCAGGGAGGTACCAAAGTAATCCAGGAGTGGATCACTGGACAGCGGTCAAGAACATCCTAAAATACCTGAAAAGGACTAAGGATATGTTTCTCGTATATGGAGGTGACAAAGAGCTCACCGTAAGAGGTTACGTTGATGCAAGCTTTGACACTGATCCGGACGATTCTAAATCGCAAACCGGATACGTGTTTACTTTAAACGGTGGAGCTGTCAGTTGGTGCAGTTCTAAACAAAGCGTCGTAGCGGGATCTACATGTGAAGCGGAGTACATAGCTGCTTCGGAAGCAGCGAACGAAGGAGTCTGGATGAAGGAGTTCATATCCGATCTAGGTGTCATACCTAGTGCATCGGGTCCAATGAAAATCTTCTGTGACAATAGTGGTGCAATTGCCTTGGCAAAGGAATCCAGATTTCACAAAAGAACCAAACACATCAAGAGACGCTTCAACTCCATCCGGGATTTAGTCCAGGTGGGAGACATAGAGATTTGCAAGATACATACGGATCTGAATGTTGCAGACCCGTTGACTAAGCCTCTTCCACGAGCAAAACATGATCAGCACCAAGACTCCATGGGTGTTAGAATCATTACTGTGTAATCTAGATTATTGACTCTAGTGCAAGTGGGAGACTGAAGGAAATATGCCCTAGAGGCAATAATAAAGTTATTATTTATTTCCTTATATCATGATAAATGTTTATTATTCATGCTAGAATTGTATTAACCGGAAACATAATACATGTGTGAATACATAGACCAACAGAGTGTCACTAGTATGCCTCTACTAGACTAGCTCGTTAATCAAAGATGGTTATGTTTCCTAACCATGAACAAAGAGTTGTTATTTGATTAACGAGGTCACATCATTAGTTGAATGATCTGATTGACATGACCCATTCCATTAGCTTAGCACCCGATCGTTTAGTATGTTGCTATTGCTTTCTTCATGACTTATACATGTTCCTATAACTATGAGATTATGCAACTCCCGTTTACCGGAGGAACACTTTGGGTACTACCAAACGTCACAACGTAACTGGGTGATTATAAAGGAGTACTACAGGTGTCTCCAATGGTAGATGTTGGGTTGGCGTATTTCAAGATTAGGGTTTGTCACTCCGATTGTCGGAGAGGTATCTCTGGGCCCTCTCGGTAATACACATCACATAAGCCTTGCAAGCATAATAACTAAGATGTTAGTTATGAGATGATGTATTACGGAACGAGTAAAGAGACTTGCCAGTAACGAGATTGAACTAGGTATTGGATACCGACGATCGAATCTCGGGCAAGTAACATACCGATGACAAAGGGAACAACGTATGTTGTTATGCGGTCTGACCGATAAAGATCTTCGTAGAATATGTAGGAGCCAATATGGGCATCCAGGTCCCGCTATTGGTTATTGACCGGAGACGTGTCTCGGTCATGTCTACATTGTTCTCGAACCGTAGGGTCCGCACGCTTAACGTTACGATGACAGTTATTATGAGTTTATGCATTTTGATGTACCGAAGGTTGTTCGGAGTCCCGGATAAGATCACGGACATGACGAGGAGTCTCGAAATGGTCGAGACGTAAAGATTGATATATTGGAAGCCTATGTTTGGACATCGGAAGTGTTCCGGGTGAAATCGGGATTTTACCGGATTACCGGGAGGGTTACCGGAACCCCCCGGAGCCAAATGGGCCTACATGGGCCATTGTGGAAAGGTGAAAGGGGCTTCCAAGGAGGGCTGCGCACCTCCCCCCCTCCCCTAGTCCTATTAGGACTAGGAGAGGTGGCCGGCCACCTCTCTCTCTTTCCCTCTCCCTTTTTCCCAAGGAGTCCTAGTTGGAATAGGATTGGAGGGGGGAGTCCTACTCCCGGTGGGAGTAGGACTCCTCCTGCGCCTACACCTCTTTGGCCGGCCAGCCCCCCTCCCTCCAACCTTTATATACGGAGGCAGGGGGCACCCCAAGACACACAAGTTGATCCTTGAGATCGTTCCTTAGCCGTGTGCGGTGCCCCCTGCCACCAAATTCCACCTCGATCATACCGTTACAGTGCTTAGGCGAAGCCCTGCGTCGGTAGTACATCAAGATCGTCACCACGCCGTCGTGCTGACGGAACTCTTCCTCGACGCTTTGCTGGATCGGAGCCCGAGGAACGTCATCGAGCTGAACGTGTGCTAAGAACTCGGAGGTGCCGGAGTAACGGTGCTTGGATCGGTCGGATCGGGAAGAAGACGTACGACTACTTCCTCTATGTTGTGTGATCGCTTCCGCAGTCGGTCTGCGTTGGTACATGGACAACACTCTCCCCTCTCGTTGCTGTGCATCACCATGATCTTGCGTGTGCGTAGGAAATTTTTTGAAATTACTGCGTTCCCCAACACTAATGACGCCCTAACTAACCCCCCCTAGCTCACTGACACCTGGGCCCCACTCCCTAATTACCTGAGTTTTATTTCTGTTTAGAATAAACTAACCGCCATGGGCCCCACATGTCAGTTTGACCATGCCACATCATCATTGACCCGGACCCACTAGTCAGCCTCTCTCCCTGCCCTGTTACACTGACGTGCGGGCCCCATGGGTCAGGTTTGACCTAGGGCAGCTCAGTTGACCTGCTGACGTCACAGTGACGTAGTGCTGACGCCATAACTCATTTTCTGGATTAATTTTAATTCAGGAAATTCCAGAAATTGTCCAAAACTTCTAAAAATCATAGAAATTCAACCGTAACTCCAAATAAAATAAATTATATATGTAAAATTATCAGAAAAATTCAAGGAATCCATCTATACCATTTTCATGCATGTTTGAACCATGTTTGCCCTCTGTTTTGGACAAAACAAATAAAGGGCATTTAAATAATCATATATGGGGTTGGAATTTGAATCTTGCACTCAAACCAACTTCATTTAAATCATAGCTAGTTGCATTAGCTCAAACCACAACATATTGACATGTCATGATCATGCATCATACTGTGCATTGCATTGATTGTATTTCTTTCTCTGTTGCCGGTATTTGTCCCCTCTCGATAGACGTTGTACCGACGATGTGATCGTTGACACTGATGAAAACCCAATGATATCTTCAGAAGTGCCAGGCAAGCACAACCCCCTTGTTCATTCCGATACAATCCCCCCTCTCTCGCTCCTGCTCTCTTTTACTGCATTAGGACAACAACGATTCATCTGTTACTTGTTGCGGTAGTTGAACCCCTTATCCTCTGCATGACCTGTCATTGCCACAGTAATTAGATGAAACCCACTAGCATGAGTAGGAGTTGTTTGAGCCCTGATGTGCCTACTCATTCATGCTTGTTTGTCATGCCTGCTACTGCTTAGAGTTGAGTCAGGTCTGATTCATCGGGGATGGATCAGAGGTGTGTAAACATGTCCTATTGTGTGTGAGCTAAGTGTGTGAACACGTTTTGGTAAAGGTAGCGGTGAGAGGCCATGTAGGAGTACATGGTGGGTTGTCTCATTGAAACCGTCCTCAGGAACTGAGTTCTGTGTTTGTGATCCATGAAACAGCGACTACCACACGTTGGGCCCTGAAATATGACCCCGCTCGACTTACTGACCCCTCTTGTCCTCTGTCCAGGAGTTGCAATTAGTTTCTGGTGTTTATAGGATATGTGTTGGCGGCCGTGCATAGCGCTGACCCTAGGGGTGGGCTATGATGCGGTAGATACACTGTGGCACGGTGTACCGGGCGCCCGTTTGGTGTCTCGAGAACCCTGCACACATCGTTTGGGGCTGTGAGCGAAACTCCGGCCGGATCTCCTCGCGGATGGAACCCGAATAGGCGATAAACCTGGACTAGAGACTTGTGTGGTTAGTCAGGTCGTGGTCTACACCCACGTCGGCTTTCGCTTGAAGTCTGCCGAGCACATGTCGTGTGCAGATGCTAAGTGGTGGAAACATGTGTGACGAAGTACACCCCTGCAGGGTTATAAATGATCTATTCGAATAGCCGTGTCCGCGGTAAAGGACTTCTGGGTTGCCTATAACAGTTCATAGACAAGTGAAAGTGGATACTCTAAAACTCGCAAGATAAGTGTGAGTGCTATGGATGGCCTTCTCGTAGTTAGACGAGAGCGTTTCCATAGTGGTGTATTGATTGGTGAATATGTGGACTCGTGTGCGCCACCTCAAAAGAGTTGCTCGCAATCGTAGTTCAGGTTAGCCACTGAGTCAGAGCTGGCTTGCTGCAGTTAAACTCCACCACCCCCCTTGTTGATACCGATGCATATGTAGTTTAGTTCTGATGTAAGTCTTGCTGAGTACCTTTCTACTCATGTTTGCTTAATTTATGTTTTGCAGAGAGACTTCAGTCTCGCTAGTAGTTCCGCGTGGACTTCGACGTTTAGCTTGATACCTCAGCTACGATCTTGTGCCCTCGGCAGGATTTGGTAGATAGTCAGGCTTCTCAGCCTTTTTCATTTTTAGTTGTCTGTACTCAGACAAGTTAAGCTTCCGCATGTGCTTGTTGCTTGTATGCTCTGTATGTTGGGTCATGAGACCCATGTTTGTAATATCTCGCTCCTCGGAGCCTAATGAATAAATACTTGAGTTGTAGAGTTATGTTGTGATGCCATGTTGTATTCACACATATCGAGCATATTGTGTGTATGATTGAAATGCTTGGTATGTGTGGGATCCGACTATCTAGTTTATTATCCTTGGCAGCCTATCATATGGGGAAATGTAGTCTAGTGCTTCTGAGCGATAGTAGTCCGCTACAGCCCGGATCACCAGAGTCCTGCTAGCCCAGCACTACTGTTCAGGACACTTGACTGGCCGGCATGTGTTTCACTTCGTCCCTATGTCTGTCCCTTCGGGGAAATGTCACGCGGTGATTTCTGGAGTCCTGTTAGCCCAGTGCTACAGCCCGGAATCACTCGTTGATGACCGACATGTTCGATGTGATTCATGTATGCCTATCTCCATAGGTCTGTGCCGCTTTGGGTTCACGACTAGCCATGTCGGCCCGGGTTCTTTGTCATATGGATGCTAGCGACGCTATCATATACGTGAGCCAAAAGGCGCAAACGGTCTCGGGCCAGGTAAGGTGGCACCCGTGGGAATACCGTGCGTGAGGCCGCAAAGTGATATGATGTGTTACATGCTAGATCGATGTGGCCTAGGATCGGGGTCCCGACATAAGCTCTACGTTCACATACAACGGGTGCAAGCCATTTTTGCACACGCAGAATACTCGGGTTAAACTTGACGAGCCTAGCATATGCAGATATGGCATCAGAACACTGGAGACCGAAAGGTCAAGCATGAATCATATAGTAGATATGATCAACATAGTGATGTTCACCATTGAAAACTACTCCATCTCACGTGATGATCGGACATGGTTTAGTTGATTTGGATCACGTGATCATTTAGATGACTAGAGGGATGACTATCTAAGTGTGAGTTCTTAAGTAATATGATTAACTGAACTTTAATTTATCATGAACTTAGTCCTAATAGTATTTGCATATCTATGTTGTAGATCAATAGCTTGCGATGTAGCTCCCCATTTATTTTTTGATATGTTCCTAGAGAAAAATAAGTTGAAAGATGATAGTAGCAGTGATGCAGATTGGGTCCGTGATCTAAGGATTATCCTCATTGCTGCACAGGAGAATTATATCCTTGATGCACCGCTAGGTGACACACCTATTCTAGGAGCAGATGCACACATTATGAACGTTTGACAAAGCTCGGTATGATGACTACTTAATAGTTTAGTGCACCATGCTTTACGACTTAGAACCGGGACTTCAAAAAGGTTTTGAATGCCACGGAGCATATAAGATGTTCTAAGAGTTGAAATTGGTATTTCATACTCATGCCCGTGTCGAGAGGTATGAGACCTCTAACAGTACTTTGCCTACAAGGTGGAGGAGAATAGCTCAACCAGTGAGCATGTGCTCAGATTGTCTCGGTACCACAATTGCTTGAATCAAGTGGGAGTTAATCTTCCAGATAAGATAGTAATTAATAAAGTTCTCTAGTCACTATCACCAAGTTACTAGAACTTAGTGATGAACTATACTATGCAAGGGATGACGAAAGTAATTCCCAAGCTCTTCGCGATGCTGAAATCGGTGAAGGTAGAAATCAAGAAATAGCATCAAGTGTTGATGGTTTACAAGACCGCTAGTTTCAAGAAAAGGGCAAATGGAAAGAAAGGGAACTTCAAGAGGAATGGCAAGCAAGTTTTCACTCCCATGAAGAAGCCCAAAGCTAGACCCAAGCCTGGAACTGAGTGCTTCTACTGCAAAGGAAATGGTCACTGGAAGTGGAACTGCCCAAGATACTTGGTGGATAAGAAGAATGGCAAAGTGAACAAAAGTATATTTGATATACATGTTATTGATGTGTACTTTACTAGTGTTTATAGCAACCCCTCAGTATTTGATACTAGTTCAGTTGCTAAGAGTAGTAACTCGAAACGGGAGTTGCAAAATAAACAAAGACTAGTTGAGGGCGAGGTGACGATGTTTGTTGGAAGTAAATCCAAGGTTGATAAGATCACCATCGCACACTCCCTTTACCTTCGGGATTAGTATTGAACCTAAAATAAATGTTATTTGGTGTTTGCGTTGGACATAATATGATTGGATCATGTTTATTTCAATACGGTTATTCATTTAAGTCAAAAAATAATTGTTATTCTGTTTACATGAATAAAACTTCTGTGGTCATACACCCAAGGTGAATGGTTTACTGAATCTCAATCGTAGTGATACACATATTTATAATATTGAAGCCAAAAGATGCAAAGTTAATAATGATAGTGTAACTTATTTGTCGCACTGCCATATAAGTCATATTGGTGTAAAGCGCATGAAGAAACTCCATGTTGATGGGCTTTTGGAATCACTTGATTATGAATCACTTGATGCTCGCGAACCATGCCTCATGGGCAAGATGACTAAGACTCTGTTCTCTGGAACAATGGAGCGAGCAACTGACTTATTGGAAATAATACATACTGATGTATGGGGTCCCATGAGTGCTGAGGCTCGCGATGGGTATCGTTATTTTCTGACCTTCACAGATGATTTGAGCAGATACATGTATATCTACTTGATCAAATATAAGTCTGAAACATTTGAAAAGTTCAGAGAATTTTAGAGTGAAGTGGAAAATCATCATAACAAGAAAATAAAGTTTCTACGACCTGATCGTGGAGGAGAATATTTGAGTTACGAGTTTGGTCTTCATTTGAAACAATGCGGAATAGTTTCGCAACTCATGCCACCTGGAACACCACGGCGTAATGGTGTGTCCGAACATCGTAATCGCACTTTACTAGATATGGTGCAATCTATGATGTATCTTACTAATTTACCGCTATTGTTTTGGGGTTATGCATTAGAGACAGCTGCATTCACGTTAAATAGGGCACCATCTAAATCCACTGAGATGACACCGTATGAACTATGGTTTGGCAAGAAACCAAAGCTTTCATTTCTTAAAGTTTGGTGTTGCGATGCTTATGTGAAAAAGTTTCATCCTGATAAGCTCAAACCCAAATCGGAGAAATGTGTCTTCATAGGATATCCAAAGGACACAGTTGGGTACACCTTCTATCACAGATCCGAAGGCAAGACATTCGTTGCTAAGAATGGATCCTTTCTAGAGAAGGAGTTTCTCTCGAAAGAAGTGAGTGGTAGGAAAGTAGAACTTGATGAGGTAACTGTACCTGCTCCCTTATTGGAAAGTATTTCATCACAGAAATCTGTTCCTGTGACTCCTACACCAATTAGTGTGGAAGATAATGATGATGATCATGTAACTTCAGATCAAGTTACTACCGAACCTTGTAGGTCAAACAGAGTGAGATCCGCACCAGAGTGGTACGGTAATCCTGTTTTGGAGGTCATGTTACTTAACCATGACGAACCTACAAACTATGAGGAAGCGATGATGAGCCCAAATTCCACAAAATGGCTTGAAGCCATGAAATCCAAGATGGGATCCATGTATGAGAACAACGTATGGACTTTGGTTGATTTTCCCGATGATCGGCAGGCCATAGAGAATAAATGGATCTTCAAGAAGAAGACTAACGCTGATGGTAATGTTACTGTCTACAAAGCTCGACTTGTTGCGAAAGATTTTCGACAAGTTCAAGGAGTTGACTACAATGAGACCTTCTCACTGTAGCGATGCTTAAGTCCATCCGAATCATGTTAGCAATTACCGCATTTTATGATTATGAAATTTGGCAAATGGATGTCAAAAATGCATTCCTTAATGGATATCTTAAAGAAGAGTTGTATATGATGCAACCAGAAGGTTTTGTCGATCCAAAAGGTGCTAACAAAGTGTGCAAGCTCCAGCGATCCATTTATGGACTGGTGCAAGCATCTCGGAGTTGGAATATATGCTTTGATAAAGTGATGAAAGCATATGGTTTTATACAGACTTGTGGTGAAGCCTGTATTTAAAAGAAAGTGAGTAGGAGCACTACAGAATTTCTGATAAGTATATGTGAATGACATATTGTTGATCGGAAATAATGTAGAATTTTCTGGAAAGCATAAAGGAGTGTTTGAAAGGAGTTTTTCAAAGAAAGACCTCGGTGAATCTACTTACATATTGAGCATCAAGATCTATAGAGATAGATCAAGACGCTTGATATATTTTCAATGAGTACATACCTTGACAAGATTTTGAAGTAGTTCAAAATGGAACAGTCAAAGAAGGAGTTCTTGCCTGTGTTGCAAGGTGTGAAGTTGAGTAAAGACTCAAAACCCGACCACGACAGAAAATAGAAAGAGAATGAAAAGGCATTCCCTATGCCTCAGTCATAGGTTCTATAAAATTTGCCATGCTGTGTACCAGACCTATTGTGTACCTCATCATAAGTTTGGCAAGAGGGTACAATAGTGATCCAGGAGTGGATCACTGGACACCGGTCAAAAATATCCTTAGTGGAATACGGAAATATTTCTCGGTTATGGAGGTGACAAAGAGTTCGTCGTAAAGAGTTACGTCGATGCAAGCTTTGTCACCGATCTGGATGACTCTAAGTCTCGATCTAGATATATATTAAAAGTGGGAGCAATTAGCTAGAGTAACTCCGTACAAAGCATTCTAGACATAGAAAATTTGCAAAATACATATGGCTCTAAATGTGGCAGACCCGTTGACTAAATTGCTCTCACAAGCAAACACATGATGACTCTTTGGGTGTTAATTGAAGGAAATATGCCCTAGAGGCAATAATAAAGTTATTATTTATTTCCTTATTTCATGATAAATGTTTATTATTCATGCTAGAATTGTATTAACAGGAAACTTAGTACATGTGTGAATACATAGACAAAACAAAGTGTCCCTAGTATGCCTCTACTTGACTGGTTCGTTTATAAAAATAGTTATGTTTCCTAACCATAGACATTTGTTGTCATTCGATGAACGGTATCACATCATTAGAGAATGATGTGATGGACATGACCCATCTGTTAGCTTAGCATTATGATCGTTGAGTTTTATTGCTATTGCTTTCTTCATGACTTATACATGTTCTTCTCACTATGAGATTATGCAACTCCTGAATACCGGAGGAACACCTTGTGTGCTATAAAACGTCACAACATAACTGTGTTATTATAAAGATGCTCTACAGGTGTCTCCGAAGGTCTTTGTTGGGTTGGCATAGATCGAGATTAGGATTTGTCAGTCCGAGTATCGGAGAGGTATCCTTGGGCCCTCTCGGTAATGCACATCACAATATGCATTGCAAGCAATGTAGATAATAAGTTAGTTACGGATGTAGCATTATGGAACGAGTAAAGAGACTTGCCAGTAACGAGATTGAACTAGGTATTGAGATACCGACGATCGAATCTCGGGCAAGTAACATACCGATGACAAAGGGAGCAACGCATGTTGTTATGCGGTTTGACCGATAAAGATCTTTCGTAGAATATGTAGGAACCAATATGAGCATCCAGGTTCCGCTATTTCTTATTGACTAGAGACGAGTCTCGGTCATGTCTACATAGTTCTCGAACCCGTAGGGTCCGCACGCTTAAAGTTCGGTGACGATCGGTAATATGAGTTTATGTGTTTTGATGTACCGAAGGTAGTTCGGAGTCCCCGATATGATTACAGACATGACGAGGAGTCTTAAAATGGTTGAGACATAAAGATTGATATATTGGAAGCCTATATTTGGACATCAGAATAGTTTCGGGTGAAATCGGGATTTTATAGGAGTGCCGGGGGGGTTACCGGAACCCCCCGGGGGTTAATGGGTCTTGTTGGGCCCTAGTGGAGAGAGAGAGAGGGGCCGGCCAGGGCAGGCCACGCGCCCCCTCCCCATGAGTCCGAATAGGACAAGGAAGGGGGGCGGCGCCCCCTTTCCTTTCCCCCTCTCCCACTCCTTCCTTCCTCCTCCTAGTGGGACTAGGAAAGGGGAGTCCTACTCCCACTAGGAGGTGGACTCCTCCTCTTGGCGCGCCCTGCAAGGGCTGGCCGGCCTCCCCCTTGCTCCTTTATATACAGGGGCAGGGGACACCCAAAGACACACAAGTTGATCAGTTGATCTTTTAGCCGTGTGCGGTGCCCCCCTCCACCATATTCCACCTCGGTCATATCGTAGCGGTGCTTAGGCGAAGCCCTGCGTCGGTAGCATCATCATCACTGTCATGACGCCATCGTGCTGACGGAACTCTCCCTCGAAGCTCTATTGATCGGAGTTCGTGGGACGTCACCGAGCTGAACGTGTGCTGAACTCGGAGGTGCCGTACATTCGGTACTTGGATCTGTCGTGATCTTGTCTATGCGTAGGATTTTTTTTGAAATTACTATGTTCCCCAACAGTGTCATCTGAGCCAGGTTTATGCATGTATGTTATATGCATGAGTATAACACAAAGGAGTTGTGGGCGTGGGTATATACATATTTCTTGCCGTCACTAGTTGATTCTTGATTCAGCGGTATTGTTGGATGAAGCGGCCCAGACCGACATTACGCGTACGCTTACGCGAGACTGGTTCTACCGCCGTGCCTCACACACAGGTGGCTAGTGGGTGTCTGTTTCTCCAACTTTAGTTGAATCGGTTTCAATGAACAAGATTCTTTCTGAAGATCAAGAAGCAATCACTATACTAAGTTGTGGTTTTTGATGCGTAGGTAAGAATGGTTCTTGCTCAGCCCGTAGCGGCCACATAAAACTTGCAACAACAAAGTAGAGGGCGTCTAACTTGTTTTTGCAGGGCATGGTGTGATGTGATATGGTCAAGACATGATGAGATATAAATTGTTGTATGAGATGATCATGTTTGTTGAAGTTATCCGCAACTGGCAGAAGCCTTATAGTTGTCTCTTTATTGCATAAGATGCAAGCTCCAAATAATTGCTTTACTTTATCACTATGCGATAGCTATAGTGGCAAGAGAAATAGTTGGCGAGACGACCATGTGACGACAGGTTGATAGAGGTCAAGATGATGGAGATCATGGTGTAATGCCGGTGACGATAGAGATCATGACGGTACTTTGGAGATGGAGATCAAAGGTGCAAGATGATCACCGCCATATCATGTCACATATTTTGATTACATGTGATGTTTATCCTTTATGCATCTTATTTTGCTTAGTTCGGCGGTAGCATTATAAGAGGATCTCTCATTCAAGGTATAAGTGTTCTCCCTGAGTATGCACCGTTGCGACAGTTCATCGTGCCGAGACACCACGTGATGATCGGGTGAGATATGCTCTACGTTCACGTACAATGGATGCAAGACAATTTTGCACATGCGGAATAATCTGGTTAAACTTGACGAGCCTAGCATATGGAGATATGGCCTTGGAACACTGGAGACCAAAAGGTCGAGTGTCGGTGTCAAAATCGGCGGATCTCGGGTAGGGGGTCCCGAACTGTGCGTCTAAGGTCGATGGTAACAGGGGACACGATGTTTACCCAGGTTTGGGCCCTCCCTACGGAGGTAATACCCTACTTCCTGCTTGATTGTTCTTGATGATATGAGCATTACAAGAGTAGATCTACCACGAGATCAGAGAGGCTAAACCCTAGAAGCTAGCCTATGGTATGATTGTCTGTTGTCCTACGGACTAAAACCCTCCGGTTTATATAGACACCGGAGGAGGCTAGGGTTACACAAGGTCCGTTACAAAGGAGGAGATATGCATATCCGTATTGCCTAGCTTGCCTTCCACGCCAAGTAGAGTCCCATCCAGACACAGGATGAAGTCTTCAATCTTGTATCTTCACAGTCCAACAGTCCGGCCAAAGGATATAGTCCGGCTGTCCGGAGACCCCCTAATCCAGGACTCCCTCAGTAGCCCTGAACCGGGCTTCAATGACGATGAGTCCGGCGCGCAGTGTTGTCTTCGGCATTGCAAGGCGGGTTCCCCCTCCGAATACATCATGGAAGAGTTTGAATACAAGGATAGTGTCCGCCCCTGCAAAATAAGTTTAACACACCACCGTAGAGAGAATAATATTTCCACAAATATAATCTGCCGACACGTTTTGATAGCATGACATCACGCCACGACCCGGTCATTATTTGAGCCGTTTTTCTTTAACCAGCCCCGCACATAACACGAGGCGGTTTCTTGACATGTCTTGTCAAAGCAGAGATCGTGTTCCCCTTATCACGGGACTCTCATTAATAAAAATGTGGGTAAGCCAACCGTGCCTGTTGGTATGACTCCTAGATCTTAGGTAACTCTCAAATGGCCACGAGGGGGACGCCTGATATTCACCCTCTTTATAAAGGGACATGGCTTTTTCTTTTCTCCCTCTCCCGCTCAATCGAATCCTTCCCCCGCCTCGAGTTCTAACACCCAAAGCTCAGGTCGGGCACTTCGGACCTTCAATCATGTCCGGATCCAGCCTTCAAGGCCGGTGGATGCCTTCCTCTGTCATAGACGAGGACATCAAGAAGTTGAGGGAGGCCAAATATCTGACCGCCGAAATTTCGCATAGGTTACCCACACGAGGGCAGGTCATCCCTACTCCCGAACCCAATGAGAGCGTCGTGTTTGTCTCCCACTTCCTCCGAGGACTAGGCCTTGCTATGGATCCCTTTGTTAGGGGTCTTATGTTCTATTACGGGCTGGATTTTCACGATCTAGCCCCGGATTCCCTTCTTCACATCTCGTCATTTATCATTGTATGTGAGGCCTTCCTCCGCATTACCCCTCACATCGGCCTATGGCTCAAGACCTTCGATGTGAAGCCGAAGACGGTCGAGGGGCAGTACGCAGCGTGCAAAGGTGCTTTAATAAGCAAAATTGCTAATGCTCCATGGCCAAAGGGTTCCTTTCCAGAGGTATCCAGATTGTGGCGGCGGGAGTGGTTTTACATCACAGCTCCCCGAAGTGCCAAATGGGTAGCTGCCCCCGCCTTTCGCTCGGGCCCCCCACCACAACTAATGTCATGGATCAGCAGGGGCTGAGCTGGGGTCCAGCCAAGGACGTGCCAATACTGCAGAGCCGTTTCTGAGATCTCTTCGAGGGAGATTTCAGTTTGGTTATGGTAATGCAAGTTATGATGGTTCGTCGAGTCCAGCCTTGCAAACGTCGACCCCTCCGTATGTGGGAATTCAACCCGGAAGGACCGCGCGCTATTCAGCATTTCTTCGACATGACGCATGAGGAGATGTACAAATCATTCTTCGGACCCTAAATAGAGTGTCCGGACACCACCGAGGACGTGGGCCTAAGCTGCAACCGCCCCGCTGCCCAAGTAAGTAATTACATGGCCGAACACACTGTCCTTTTATTTATCATGACATCATTCTGAAGAATCGCTCTTTGACCAGGACTAGATAACAAAGGCGAAGCTGATCCGGTGTTCGGCTCCCCTTCCTGAAGGTTTGGACAATCCGGTGCTGGAAAAGATGCTCAAGCCAGCACCTCGTCTAGTGCCCTCAAAGGAAGATGAAGGAAGGAATAAAGAGGGCGAAAGTGGGCCTCCATCGCTATCTATTCCAATCGAGGGAATGAGCGCCTCCGTGAGGGAGGATAACCAAGGGGAAGAATCTAACATTCTCTCTCCCCGGGGAAGGAAGAGGACTACCTCTGAAGATCCGGAAACTAAGGTTTCCAAACGGGAGAAGAAATCTCCGCCAGAGGGTCCTGCCTCGGAGGGTATTCTGGCCGCACAATGTCCGTGCGGGGATCAACCCTCTACCGAGATGTAAGTAATCAAAAAGTACTTATTAGTGAAGGTATCCTATCTTACTTCCGAACACAATAATCGATGGTTATAAATTGTAGTCCGGATCACAGCCCTTCTCGACAGAGTTCATCTTCGGGGGATCTTCTTCCGGAGATGATGGAGAGCGAAACGCCTCCCCCGGACTCCCCAACTCAAGAAACGGGCGACCTTGAAGTGTCGTCGCGAAGGGTATCTCCGGATCCACTAGGGCCAGAGGATAACCCTTTGGCTGCCCGGCATCCCCAGTATCCGGCTCCTAAGCGGAGCGACAGCAAGGGTCCGTACAGTGTGCAATCGAAAGCGCTGAAGGATCTTCTGGGGCAAGCTGTCATCTCAGAAGTGCATCGTGCGCTAATGGGTACGGTAATTGAAAGGATTTCATCCACTGAAAGCGGTTTGCATGAAGCTTTTATGAGACTGCTGAAAGGCTTCGAGGTATGTGAAACACTATATGCCTTTAACAGTACCGCATACGCTAGGTATGCCCATGCAGATAGTAGCCCCTGAGACTCTGGTTGTCGTCGGGAGCAGCAACAAACAGAGGATCATAGTCCCAGGTAATAACTAGATCGCCTTTATGTGTAGGTGGTTGAAGCTCCGGTTGCTAGCCGGACTGATGGGTTTGTCGAACGAAAGCGGCAACTGGATGCGGCAGATGTCGACATCATGCTTGTCAACAAGCGGCTTGATGAGGCACATGCTGAGTGATTTTTCTAGTGATCGTCACATAATAAGAGCAACATGATGCCGGTATCTTTAATATGTTATGACTGCAGATGGAGCTGCCACCGTGGAGACCCTTCGGGCGGAGCTTGCTCGAGCCAAGGAGCAAGCAAGGAGTAGCAATGCGGCTGACTTAGAGGCGGCTGAAGAGTTAAGTGACGAACAGGCCACACATTGCGAGAGCAAGGAAAAAATAGCAAAGATGGCTGTAGAGTTAAAAGATGCAGCTGATCGTTACCGGCTTCTTGAAGAAGAAAACCAGGCAAAGGCGATGGGCCTGGAGAAGGCTCGGGTGGCTGCCAAGGAAGCCCGCTCCAAAATTAGAGCGACGAAGGAGGAGCTGAATCAAGCTGCAGATATCGTGTCTGGGAAGCCCTTCTTGTTGCGGACTAAGTTCGGGGATCTGAAGTATGCTCCTCTGGACCGGCTATGGAGTTCTGTGGACGCGTACATGGATTTGGCTACAAGTGCTGCTGATGCAGCTGAGTACTTCAAGGATCAGAAAGGTCCCGAAGTGGAAAAGCTGTTCTGGTCACAGTTTCACGCTCCAGTCCGTCCGTTGCTGCTGAATGAGCGATTGACCGGTTGGGTCGAGCTCCATAGGTTGTCCGGACTTGCCATGAGGTCCGTTGTGGATCACCTATGGCCGGGAGGGCCAAGGCCGAATAGCTACTTTAGCTTAGTGCAACAATTCCTTGACGTCGTGCCACGCATCGATGCTGTGAAGAGATCAACGTGCATAGAAGGTGCGCGGATGGCCCTTGCCTGTGTCAAAACATACTGGGCGGAGATGGAGGCCACAACTGTTGCGGCACAGGGTTCGGCCATAGGCCGAGTGGCTACCGAGCACTACTTTGAAGAAGTCCTTGAAGGCGCTCATTCGATAGAGGCTCAGTGCTCGAAGAATATTATTTTCCAGTGACATATAGTCTCATTGTACAAACAATGTTTTTCTGAATTAATCAAAGTTGTATTTATACTTTGCTCGAAAGTACTATGATGCCTCCTGTGCGTCCGTTTATGTATATATGTATATAACCTGAATGTTTGTAGTCGTCGGCTTCCGCCCCCACGCATATAATGCAGGGGTGTTTGCAAAAGATGCATATCCACACTTGATCCAACGTCTTGGTCCGTTAAGGAGGTGATAGCGTAGCGAACGAGGCAATCAGACTATATTGCTTTAACACTTTCACTTAGCCATAGGAGTTTGACAGTGGGGCTACTATATAGCCCCTGGTACTTCTACGCTCGTCCGAATACGATGCGCGTACGTACATGACCGGGAAACAGCCCTTTGTTAATGCGGAGGAATCCCGAAGATTCCGATTAGTCATCGAGTGGTTGACCAGTCTCTCGCTATATCATGACAGTCAGTTTTCGGCTTTCTCTACTGAGGTGCTCATCCGGATGAACCACGACACAATCGCAGTAGTTCTCCCAGTGCTACCTTAGCCGATATAACGGAACGTAAGGTACCAAAACGTATGAGCCGGGCAAACCCAACATTTGACCAAAGACATGATTCGGAGCTGATGCATATATTGCCAAACTCGTGACGCCGAACACTCCCTAAGGTGTTTGGTCTTTATAATATATACCGGGCTGAACAATGCCCTTTATAAGAAACCCCATGTGTCCAGGTACGTGCAAAATCCTGACGTGGCCACATGCCAATAACGCCGGCATCCTTCTTGGTTGTGTGGAGTATCCAAAGGATGTGAGCAACAAGAGACAGTAAAAAAGGTTTACGCAGGGCCTTAATCTAAAAAGAAACCTGTGGGCGGGTCCCTGCTGCACGTCTGCACCTGTGTCTCCATTGTGTTGTGTCCTGGACAGGTGTAGCACGATTGTCACCTGCAAAAGGAAAGAACTTAGGTGAAAGTTGCCGTGCCAAAAAAGAGGAATTCATTGTCAAGATTCCAAAGAGGCCTAGTTGAGCCGGGCTGGCCCTGATTACACGCGGGAAGCCCCTGGTATCGTTTTATGAGGGTTCGAAAACCAATCTTATGCATGTATGGTGGAACGCCGGACTCGTCTAACCGTGTCCGTGGTCTTGACGACCTGCCATTTTTTCTGGTTGGTCAGGCCGTCTAGTGTGCGGCTTTTAGAGCCATCGCGTCCTCTTCCGTACGTAAAGAATGGTTGGTGTTTCCGCTAACTGTAATGACACCTCGTGGACCAGGCATCTTCAGCTTGAGAAGAGCATAATGCGGTATTGCGTTAGAACGAGCGAAAGCTGCCCTTCCGAGTAGTGCTTGAAAATCACTTCGGAATGGAGCGATGTGAAAAGTTAACGTTTCACTTCGGAAGTTATCGGGAAAACCGAATACCACCTCTAGTAGTAGAGAGCCCGTGCAGTGGGCCTCCTGGCCTGGTATTACTCCCTCGAAGGTAGTATTACTATGGCTTATTTGTGTCGGGTCTATCCCCATTTTGCGGACTGTGTCCTGATATATCAGATTTAGGTCACTGCCGCCGTCCATGAGGACCCTTGTGAAATGGTACCCATTTATTATTGGGTCTAACACCAAGGCCGTCAGTCCTTCGCACTGGATATGTGTATCATGATCTCTAGGATCAAAAGTGATCGGGCAGGCCAACCAGGGGTTGGGCCCAGGGGTGACGGGCTCTATGGCACATGTGAGTCGGAGTGCGTGATTGCTTCTTCTCCTTGTCACATGGATCATGTTTATTGTTTTAACCTCCGCTGGGAACTTTTTCTGTCCTCCGGCGTTTTCCTGGCGAGGTTCATCCTCGTCTTTGCTTGGTGTCTCTTCCCCTTTCTGTTCGGCGTTTAGCTTACCGGCCTGCTTGAAGACCCAACATTCTCTGTGGGTATGATTTGTAGGTTTGTCTGGGGTGCCGTGAATCTGACAGAGTTTGTCAAGAATTTTGTTTAGGCCAGATTGTCCCTCTCTGCTGCCTTTGAAAGGCTTTTTCCACTGACCTGGTCGGGAGCCCCTAAATCCGGCATTTACCGCCATGTTATCTGGGCTACCTTCTTTACTTCGACGCTTGTTTTTATTGCGTCGTGGTTTACCATTGCCATCCCTTACTTCGGATGTGCTTGGGTCGCTGGTGCTGCTACGGGCCAACCAGCTGTCCTCGCCCGCACAAAAGCGGGTCATGAGGCTTGTCAGGGCTGCCATTGTTCTCGGTTTTTCTTGACCGAGGTGTCTGGCAAGCCATTTGTCTCGGACGCTGCGTTTGAAAGCTGCTAAGGCTTCAGCATCCGGATAGTCCACAATTTGGTTCTTCTTGGTGAGGAACCTGTTCCAAAGCTTTCGGGCGGACTCTTCGGACTGTTGTATTATATGACTTAAATCGTCTGCATCCAGAGGTCAGACATAAGTCCCTTGAAAATTGGCCCGAAAAGCGTCCTCGAGCTCCTCCCAACTTCCAATTGAGTTTTCGGGGAGGCTTTTCAGCCAGTGCCTAGCTAGCCCTTTAAGCTTGAGGGGCAAGTATTTAATGGCATGGAGATCGTCTCCACGAGCCATATGGATGTGGAGGATGAAGTCCTCTATCCAGACTCCAGGGTCTGTGGTTCCGTCGTACGCCTCTATGTTCACCGGTTTTAATCCCTCTGGGAATTCGTGATCCAGCACCTCATCAGTGAAACATAGTGGGTGTGCGGCACCCCTGTATTGGGATGTGCCATAGTGTTTGGACGGTTGTAGTGTTTGATGTTGGATGTGTACCGTAGCGCGCTTCCTAGATCCATAGATAGATTTGGTCGCGCCGGATTTTTGACGCAAGTTCTCATGTAGAACGTGTGTTGACTTATCCGTGACTTTTTTAGCCGCTCTATCGCGTTCACAGGGTGGTGGATCCGGCCGGTTGGCCATATCACTTTTCGGCTGCATGGGCTCTAAGGCCTCATCGTCGAATTTCGGTAATAGCTTGCGCTTTGGATAGCTACTTGGATGGTAACCTCTACCATATTTTGTTACTTTGTTCCACTTGCTGTTGAGCGTATCTTGTGCGACCTTGAGCCTTTGGTTCCATTTCTTCAGGCTTCTCGCTGTGGCAGTAAGCCTTCTGCGGAGGTTCTCTTTCTCCAAGTGTGTTTCCGGGATGATGGGTGCACCTTCGTCCGGACTCTTTTCTTTCGTAGACGGGGATTGATGAGGCTTATCTTCGGCGTCATCATTTTCAGACGTCGGATCCGTACTATGTGTGTAGTTTGCATCTTGATCATTTTCTGCCCCGGAGTGGTGCAGTTGTCGTCTCTTCCAGAGTCGTGTGGACTATTATTATCGTTGTTCTTGCTATGGCGGGACTTAGAGCGGCGCCGCTGACGTCGGCGCTTGGGTTGCTTCTTGGAGGTGTCATCCTTCGATGTCTCGTCACCATTGGCTTCTTTGGGGGTTTCCACCATGTATACGTCATGTGATGAAGTAGTTGTCCAGCGCCCTATGGGCGGTGGTTCCGGTTCGTCTCCTGCATCGTCGTCCATACCGTCGATGTCTTCGGAGTTGAAGTCGAGCATGTCGGTTAAGTCATCGACAGTAGATACTAAGTGGGTGGTGGGTGGGTAGCGAATTTCTTCGTCGTCCCCATCCCATTCTAGCCGGACATAGTTCGACCAGGGTTCTCCTGACAGGGAGAGAGACCTTAATGAATTTAGCACATCTCCGAAAGGTGAGTGTTGAAAGATATCTGCGGAGGTGAACTCCATGATCGGTGCCCCGTCGGTTTCGACAGGCACGGATGTAGGCGGCTCGGAGTCCGTGGCCGGGGATAAATCCAGTGGTTCGGCGACACGGCTCTCGTACAGGGTGAAGTCAGTATCCGGCTCTATCGCCGCTGAGAGTGCGGCCTCCATGGCGGGGTCCATCCCTCCGCTCTCGGATGGCACGACTTGCTCCGGATTGATGGACGGACTGGCTGCGAATGCAATATCCCGAACACTGTCTGACGGCAGAGTTACGTCATGCTCGTCAGGACTGTACGGCGCGTTTGACATGGGCTCGAATCTGTCGAAGATCAAGTCTCCGTGGATGTCGGCGGTGTAGTTCAAGTTTCCAAATCTGACCTGATGGCCAGGGGTGTAGCTCTTAATCTGCTCCAAATGGCCAAGTGAATTGGCCCGCAGTGCAAAGCCGCCGAATATGAAGATCTATCCGGGGAGGAAAGCCTCACCCTGGACCGCATCCCTAGCGATGATCAAAGGAGCCATCAAGCCTTATGGTGATGACACAGTGGAACTCTCAATGAAAGCACCAATGTCGATGTCAAAACCGGCGGATCTCGGGTAGGGGGTCCCGAACTGTGCGTCTAAGGTTGATGGTAATAGGAGACAGGGGACACGATGTTTACCCAGGTTCGGGCCCTCTCTACGGAGGTAATACCCTACTTCCTGCTTGATTGTTCTTGATGATATGAGTATTACAAGAGTAGATGTACCACGAGATCAGAGAGGCTAAACCCTAGAAGCTAGCCTATGGTATGATTGTCTGTTGTCCTACGGACTAAAACCCTCCGGTTTATATAGAAACCGGAGGAGGCTAAGGTTACACAAGGTCGGTTACAAAGGAGGAGATATGCATATCCGTATTGCCTAGCTTGCCTTCCACGCCAAGTAGAGTCCCATCCGGACACGGGACAAAGTCTTCAATCTCGTATCTTCACAGTCCAACAGTCCGGCCAAAGGATATAGTTCGGCTGTCCGAAGACCCCCTAATCTAGGACTCCCTCATCGAGCGTGAATCATATAGTAGATAAGATCAACGTAGTGATGCTCACCATTGAAAACTACTCCATCTCACGTGATGATCGGACATGGTTTAGTTGATTTGGATCATGTGATCATTTAGATGACTAGAGGGATGTCTATCTCAGTGGGAGTTCATAAGTAATATGATTAATTGAACTTTAATTTATCACGAACATAGTCCTGATAGTAGTTGCATAACTATGTTGTAGATCAATAGCTCGCGATGTAGCTCCCCGTTTATTTTTGATATGTTCCTAGAGAAAAAAAATAAGTTGAAAAATGTTAGTAGAAATGATGCAGACTAGCTCTGTGATCTGAGGATTATCCTCATTGCTGCACAAAAGTATTATGTCCTTGATGCACCGCTACATGACAGACCTATTGCAGGAGCAGATGCACACATTATGAACGTTTGACAATGCTCGGTATGATGACTACTTGATAGTTTAGTGCACCATGATTTACGGCTTAGAACGGGGACTTCAAAAACGTTTTGAACATCATGGAGCATAAGAGATGTTCCAAGAGCTAAAATTGGTATTTTAGACTCATGCCGTGTCGAGAGGTATGAGACCTCTGACAATACTTTGCCTGCACGATGGAGGAGAATAGCTCAACCAGTGAGCATGTGCCCAGATTGTCTGGGTACTACAATTGCTTGAATCAAGTGGGAGTTAATCTTCCAGATAAGATAGTAATTGACAAAGTTCTATAGTCACTATCACCAAGTTACTAGAACTTCATGATGAACTATAATATGCAAGGGATGACGAAAACAATTCCCAAGCTCTTCGCGATGCTAAAATCGGCGAAGGTAGAAATCAAGAAAAGCATCAAGTGTTGATAGTTAACAAGACCACTAGTTTCAAGTAAAAGGGCAAGGGGAAGAAAGGGAACTTCAAGAAGAATGGCAAGCAAGTTACCACTCCCATGAAGAAGCCCAAAGCTAGACCCAAGCCTGAAACTAAGTGCTTCTACTGCAAAGGAAATGGCCACTGGAAGTGGACTGCCCTAGATACTTGACGGATAAGAAGGATGGCATACTGAACAAAGGTATATTGGATATACATGTTATTGATGTGTACTTTACTAGTGCTTATAGCAACCCCTTGGTATTTCATACTGGTTCACTTGCTAAGAGTAGTAACTCAAAACGGGAGTTGCAAAATAAACAGAGACTAGTTAAGGGCAAGGTGATGGTGTGTGTTGGAAGTGATTCCAAGGTTGATAAGATCACCATCGCACACTCCCTTTACCTTCGAGATTAGTGTTGAACCTAAAATAAATGTTATTTGGTGTTTGCGTTGAGCATGAATATGATTGGATCATGTTTATTGCAATACGATTATTCATTTAAGTCAAAGAATAATTGTTGTTCTATTTACATGAATAAAACATTCTATGGTCATACACTCAATACAAATGGTTCATTGAATCTCGATCGTAGTGATACACATATTCGTAATATTGAAGCCAAAAGATGCGAAGTTAATCATGATAGTGCAACTTATTTGTGGCCCTGCCGTTTAGGTCATATTGGTGTAAAGCGCATGAAGAAACTCCATGCTAATGGGCTTTTGGAAGCACTTGATTATGAATCACTTGATGCTTGCGAACCATGCCTCATGGGAAAGATGACTAAGTCTCTGTACTCCGGAACAATGGAGCGAGCAACTGACTTATTGGAAATAATACATACTAATGTATGTGGTCCAATGAGTGTTGATGCTCGTGGCGGGTATCGTTATTTTCTGACCTTCACAGATGATTTAAGAAGATATGGGTATATCTACTTGATGAAACATAAGTCTGAAACATTTGAAAAGTTCAAAGAATTTCAGAGTGAAGTGGAAAATCATCGTAACAAGAAAATACAGTTTCTACGATCTGATCGCGGAGACGAATATTTGAGTTGTGAGTTTGGTCTTCAACTAAAACAATGTGGAATAGTTTCACAAATTCATGCCACCTGGAACATCACAGCATAATGGTGTGTCCGAACGCCATAACCGTACTTTATTGGATATAGTGCAATCTATGATGTCTCTTACCGATTTACCACTATCGTTTTGGGGTTAAGCATTAGAGACAATTGCATTCACGTTAAATAGGGCACCATCTAAATCCATTGATATGACATCGTATGAACTATGGTTTGGCAAGAAACAAAAGTTGTCGTTTCTTAAAGTTTGGGGTTGCGATGCTTATGTGAAAAAATTTCAAACTAATAAGCTCGAACCCAAATCGGAGTAGTGTGTCTTCACAGGATACCCAAAAGAAACTATTGGGTACACCTTCTATCACAGATCCGAAGGCAAGATATTTTTTGCTAAGAATGGATCCTTTCTAGAGAAGGAGTTTCTCTCGAAAGAAGTGAGTGGGAGGAATGTAGAACTTGATGAGGTAATTGTACCTTCTCCCGAATTGGAAAGTAGTTCATCACAGAAATCACTTCTAGTGATTCCTACACCAGTTAGTGAGGAAGATAATGATGATGATCATAATTTTTTAGATCAAGTTACTACCGAACCTCGTAGGTCAACCAGAGTACGGTCCGCACCAGAGTGGTACGGTATTCCTGTTCTGGAAGTCATGTTACTAGACCATGATGAACCTACGAACTATGAGGAAGTGATGATGAGCCCAGATTCCGCAAAATGGCTTGAGGCCATGAAATCTGAGATGGGATCCATGTATGAGAACAAAGTATGGACTTTGATTGACTTGCCCGATGATTGATGAGTCATTGAGAATAAATGGATCTTCAAGAGGAAGACGGACACTGATAGTAGTGTTACTATCTACAAAGCTCGAATTGTCGCAAAATGTTTTCGACAAGTTCAAGGTGTTGACTACGATGAGATTTTCTTACTCGTATCGATGCTTAAAAGTTTGTCTGAATCATGTTAGCAGTTGCTGCATTTTATGAAATTTGGCAAATGGATGTCAAAACTGCATTCCTTAATGGATTTCTTAAATAAGAGTTGTATATGATGCAACCTGAAGGTTTTGTCGATCCTAAAGGTGCTAACAAGGTAAGCAAGCTCTATCAATCCATTTATGGACTGGTGCAAGCATCTCGGAGTTGGAATATATGCTTTGATAAAGTGATCAAAGCATATGGTTTTATACAGACTTGCGGTGAAGCCTGTATTTACAATAAAGTGACTGTCAGCACTACAACATTTCTGATAAGTATATGTGAATGACATATTGTTGATCGGAAATAATGTAGAATTTTCTGGAAAGCATAAAGGAGCGTCTGAAAGGAGTTTTTCAAAGAAAGACCTCGGTGAAGCTACTTACATATTGAGCATCAAGATCTATAGAGATAGATCAAAATGCTTGATATATTTTTCAATGAGTACATACCTTGACAAGTTTTTGAAGTTGTTCAAAATGGAACAGTAAAAGAAAGAGTTCTTGTCTGTGTTGCAAGGTGTGAAGTTGAGTAAGACTCAAAGCCCGACCACGGCAGAAGATAGAGAGAGAATGAAAGTCATTCCCTATGCCTTAGTCATAGGTTCTATAAAGTATGCCATGCTGTGTACCCAACCTATTGAATACCCTGCCCTGAGTTTGGCAAGGGAGTACAATTTTTGATCTAGGAGTGGATCACTAGACAGCGGTCAAAATTATCCTAAGAGGAATAAGGAAATATTTCTCGGTTATGGAGGTGACAAAGAGTTCGTCATAAAGAGTTACATCGATGCAAGCTTTGACACCGATCTGGATGACTCTAAGTCACAATCCGGATACATACTGAAAGTGGGAGCAATTAGCTAAAGTAGCTCCGTGCAGAGCATTGTAGACATAGAAATTTTCAAAATACATACGGATCTAAATTTGGTAGACCCGTTGACTAAACTTCTCTCACAAGCAAAACATGATCACACCTTAGCACTCTTGGGGTGTTAATCACATGGTGATGTGAACTAAGATTACTGACTCTAGTAAACCCTTTGAGTGTTGGTCACATGGCGATCTGAACTATGGGTGTTAATCACATGGTGATGTGAACTATTGGTGTTAAATCACATGGCGATGTGAACTAGATTATTGACTCTAGTGCAAGTGGGAGACTGAAGGAAATATGCCCTAGAGGCAATAATAAAGTTATTATTTATTTCCTTATTTCATGATAAATGTTTATTATTCAGGCTAGAATTGTATTAACCGGAAACTTAGTACATTTGTGAATACATAGACAAAACAAAGTGTCCCTAGTATGCCTCTACTTGACTAGTTCGTTTATCAAAGATGGTTATGTTTCCTAATGTCGGTGTCAAAACTGGAGGATCTCGGGTAGGGGGTCCCGAACTATGCGTCAAGGCCGGATGGTAACAGGAGACAAGGGACACGATGTTTTTACCCAGGTTCGGGCCCTCCCGATGGAGGTAATACCGTACTCCTACTTGATTAATATTGATGATATGGGTAGTACAAGAGTAGATCTACCACGAGATCAAGGAGGCTAAACCCTAGAAGCTAGTCTATGGTATGATTGTTGTATATGGAGTTGATGTCCTACGGACTACAACCCTCCGGTTTATATAGACACCGGATAGGGTTAGGGTTACACAGAGTCGGTTACAATGGTAGGAGATCTTGAATATCCGCATCACCAAGCTTGCCTTCCACGCCAAGGAAAGTCCCATCCGGACACGGGACGAAGTCTTCAATCTTGTATCTTCATAGTCCTGGAGTCCGGCTGAAGGTATAGTACGGCTACCCGAACACCCCCTAATCCAGGACTCCCTCACCTAACCATAGACATGTGTTGTCATTTGATGAACGGGATCACATCATTAGAGAATGATGTGATGGACAAGACCCATCCGTTAGCTTAGCATTATGATCGTTGAGTTTTATTGCTATTGCTTTCTTCATGACATATACATGTTCCTCTTACTATGAGATTATGCAACTCCCGAATACCGGAGGAACACCTTGTGTGCTATTAGACGTCACAACGTAACCGGGTGATTATAAATATGCTCTATGGGTGTCTCCGAAGGTGTTTGTTGGGTTGGCATAGATCGAGATTAGGATTTGTCACTCCGAGTATCGAAGAGGTATCTCTGGGCCCTCTTGGTAATGCACATCACAATAAGCCTTGCAAGAAATGTAGCTAATAATTTAGTTACGGGATGTAGCATCATGGAACGAGTAAACAGACTTGCTGGTAATGAGATTGAACTAGGTATTGAGATACAAACGATCCAATCTCAGGCAAGTAACATACCGATGACGAAGGGAACAACGTATGTTGTTATGCGGTTTGACCGATAAAGATCTTCATAGAATATGTAGGAACCAATGTGAGCATCCAGGTTCCACTATTGGTTATTGACCGGAGACAAGTCTCGGTCATGTCTACATAGTTCTCGAACCCGTAGGGTCCGCATGCTTAAAGTTCTATGACGATCGGTAATACGAGTTTAAGTGTTTTGATGTACCGAAGTTAGTACGGATTCCTGTATATGATCACGGACATGACGAGGAGTCTTGAAATGGTCGAGACATAAATATTGATATATTGGAAGCCTATATTTGGACATCGGAATAGTTCCGGGTGAAATCGGGATTTTACCGAAGTGCCGCGGGGTTACCGGAACCCCCCGTGGGTCAATGGGCCTTGTTGGGCCCTAGTGGAGAGAGAGGGGGGCTGGCCAAGGTAGGCCACTCGCCCCCTCCCCTTGAATCCGAATAGGACAAGGAAGGGGGGCGGCGCCCCCCTTGCCTTTCCCCCTCTCCCACTCCTTCCTTCCCCCTCCTAGGGGACTAGGAAAGGGGAGTTCTACTCCCACAAGGAGGAGGACTCCTCCTCTTATCGTGCCCTGCAAGGGCCGGCCGGCCTCCCCCCTTGCTCCTTTATATATGGGGGCAGGGGCACCCCAAGACACACAAGTTGATCGGTTGATCTTTTAGCCGTGTGCGGTGCCCCCTCCACCATATTCCACCTCGGTCATATCATAGCGTTGCTTAGGCGAAGCCCTGCGTCGGTAGCATCATCATCACCATCATCACGCCGACGTGCTGACGGAACTCCCGCTCGAAGCTCTGCTGGATCGGAGTTCATGGGACGTCACCGAGCTGAACGTGTGCTAAACTCGGAGGTGCCGTACGTTTGGTACTTGGGTCGGTCGGATCGTGAAGACGTACGACTACATCGACCGCGTTCTCATAATGCTTCCGCTTACTGTCTACGAGGGTACATGGAAGACACTCTCCCCTCTCGTTGCTATGCATCACCATGATCTTGCGTGTGCGTAGGAATTTTTTGAAATTACTATGTTCCCCAACATTAATCACAAAGCGATGTGAACTAGATTATTGACTCTAGTAAACCCTTTGGGTGTTAGTCACATGGAGATATGAACTAATCACATAAAGATGTGAACTATTGGTGTTAAATCACATAACGATGTGAACTAGATTATTGACTCTAGTGCAAGTGGGAGACTAAAGGAAATATGCCCTAGAGGAAATAATAAAGTTGTTATTTATATTTCCTTATATCATGATTAGTGTTTATTATTCATGCTAGAATTGTATTAACCGGAAACTTAGTACATGTGTGAATACATAGACAAACAAAGTGTCACTAGTATTCCTCTACTTGACTAGCTCGATGAATCAAAGATGGTTAAGTTTCCTAGCTATAGACATGAGTTGTCATTTGATTAACGGGATCACGTCATTAGAGAATGATGTGATTGACTTGACCCATCCGTTAGCTTAGCACGATGATCATTTAGTTTGTTGCTATTGCTTTCTTCGTGACTTATACATGTTCCTATGACTATGAGATTATGCAACTCCCGAATACCGAAGGAACACTTTCTGTGCTACCCAACGACACAACGTAACTGGGTGATTATTAAGGTGCTCTACAGGTGTCTCCAATGGTGTTTGTTGAGTTGGCATAGATCGAGATTAGGATTTGTCACTCCGAGTATCGGAGAGGTATCTTTGGGCCCTCTCGGTAATGCACATCTATAAGCCTTGCAAGCATTGTGACTAATGAGTTATTTGTGGGATGATGCATTACGGAACGACTAAAGAGACTTGCCGGTAAAGAGATTGAACTAGGTATTGAGACACCAACGATCGAATCTCGGGCAAGTAACATATCGATGACAAAGGGAACAACGTATGTTGTTATGCGGTTTGACCGATAAAGATCTTCATAGAATATGTAGGAACCAATATGAGCATCCAGGTTCCGCTATTGGTTATTGACTGGTGATGAGTCTCGGTCATGTCTACATAGTTCTCGAACCCGTAGGGTCCACACGCTTAACGTTCGGTGACGATCGGTATTATGAGTTTATGTGTTTGATGTACCGAAGGTTGTTCGGAGTCCCGGATGAGATCAAGGACATGACGAGGAGTCTCGAAATGTTTGGGACGTAAAGATCAATATATTGGAAGGCTATATTCGGACATCGGAAAGGTTTTGAGTGGTTTGGGTATATCGGAGTACGGAGTGTTACGGGAATTCACCGGGGAGTATATGGGCCTTACTTGTCTTTAGGGGAAAGAGAGAGGGGAGGCTGCGCCCCCCCCCCCAAAGGCCTAGTGCGAATTGGACTAGGTGGAGGGGCGGCGCCCCCTCCTTCCTTCTCTTCTCTTTTCCCTTTCCTTCTCTCCTACTCCTACTACATGGAAGGGGGGAATCCTACTCCCGGTGGGAGTAGGACTCCCCAGGGCGTGCCATAGTAGAGGGCCGGCCCTCCCCCTCTTCCACTCCTTTATATACGGGGAGGGGGGCACCCCATGGACACATAAGTTGATCAGTTGATCTTTTAGCCATGTGCAGTGCCCCCCTCCACTATAATCCACCTCGGTCATATCGTAGCGGTGCTTAGGCGAAGCCCTGCGTCGGTAGCTTCATCAACATCGTCATTACACCGTCGTGCTGACGGAACTATCCCTTGAAGCTCTATTGGATCGTGAGTTCGTGGGACGTCACCGAGCTGAATGTGTGCACATCGCGGAGGTGTTGTACGTTCGGCACTAGGATCGGTCGATCGTGAAGACGTACGACTACATCAACCGCTTTGTCATAACGCTTCCGCTTACGGTCTAGGAGGGTACGTGGACTACACTCTCCCCTCCCATTGCTATGCATCACCATGATCTTGCGTGTGCATAGGAATGTTTTTGAAATTACTGCGTTCCCCAACATAACCATCTTTGATTAACGAGCTAATCAAGTAGAGGCACACTAGGGACACTTGTTTGTCTATGTATTCACACATGTACTAAGTTTCGAGTTAATACAATTCTAGCATGAATAATAAACATTTATCATGATATAAGGAAATAAAAATAACAACTTTAATATTGCCTCTAGGGCATATTTCCTTCAGTATCCCACTTGCACTAGAGTCAATAATCTAGTTCACATCGCCATGTGATTTAACACCAATAGTTCACATCTTTATGTGATTAGTTCACATATCCATGTGACTAATACCCAAAGGGTTTACTAGAGTCAATAATCTAGTTCACATCACTATGTGATTAACACCCAAAGAGTGGTCATATTTTTCTTGTGAGAGAAGTATAGTCAACGGGTCTGCCACATTCATGACCGTATGTATTTTGCAAATTTTCTATATCTACAATGCTCTGCATGGAGCTACTCTAGCTAATCACTCCCACTTTCAATATGTATTTAGATTGAGACTTGGAGTCATCTCGATCGGTGTCAAAACTTGCATCGACGTAACCCTTTACGACGAACTTTTTGTCACCTCCATAACCAAGAAACATGTCCTTATTCCACTAAGGATAATTTTGACCGTTGTCCAGTGATCCACTCCTGGATCACTATTGTACCCTCTATCCAAATTCATGGTGAGGTACACAATAGGTCTAGTACACAGCATGGCATACTTTATAGAACCTATGACTGAGGCATAGGGAATGACTTTTCATTCTCTTTCTATTTTCTGTAGTGGTCGGGTGTAACACCCTCGATGCGAGTATATCTCCCACGTGTCGAGGCACGACTTAGAGGCATAATCGCATTGAAGGCAATGTCGCAAGTGAGGTAATCTTCACACAACCCATGTAATATAACAAGGGAAAAAGTTACATAGTTGGCTTACAATCGCCACTTCACACAATTACATGAATAAAGCATTAGATCAATCAAATACACTCATGGTCCGACTACGGAACCAAAATAAAAGAAGAACCCCAAATGCGACAAAGGTCCCCGATCGACCCCAACTGGGCTCCACTACTGATCAACTAGCACGAAACAACACAAATGAACAAGGTCTTCAACGAGCTCCTCCTGAGCTGGGTTGCGTCATCTGCACGAACTCATCGACACCTGCAAGCTGGTTTTGGAAGTAATCTGTGAGCCACAGGGACTCAGCAATCTCGCACCCTCGCGATCAAGACTATTTAAGCTTATGGGTAAGGTAAGGGTATGAGGTGGAGCTGCAGCAAGCGACTAGCATATATGGTGGCTAACCTATTCGCAAAAGAGAGCGAGAAGAGAAGGCAAAGCACGGTCGATAAAAGTATGATCAAGAAGTGATCCTGGACTACCTACGTCAAGCATAACTCCAACAACCGTGTTCGCTTCCCGGACTCCGCCGGAAAGAGACCATCACGGTTACACACGCGGTTGATTCATTTTAATTAGGGTCGACTTCAGGTTTTCTACAACCGGACGTTAACAAATTCCCATCTGCCCATAACCGCGGGCATGGCTTTCGAAAGTTCAAATCCCTGCAGGGTGTCCCAACTTAGCCCATGACAAGCTCTCACGGTCAACGAAGGAATAGACCTCCAACCGAGACATTCCGATCAAACTCGGTATCCCAGTACAACAAGACATTTCGACAGGGTAAAACTAAACCAGCAACACCGCCCGATGCGCTGACATCCTGATGGGAGCTGCACATATCTCGTTCTTAGGGCAACACCGGATGAGCGCTCCGTACAACTAAAACCAGCCCTCAAGTTTCCCCGAGGTGGCGCTGCAAAGGACTCTAGTTCGGACCAACACTTAGACAAGCACTGGCCCGGTGGGGGGGGGGGGGTTAAAATAAAGATGACCCTCGGGATGCGCGACTCCCAAGGGAAAAAGGCTAGGTGGCAAATGGTAAAACCAATGTTGGGCATTGCTGGCAAAGCTTTACTTAAGGCGAACTGTCAAGGGGTTCCCATTATAGCCCAACCGCGTAAGGGACGCAAAATCCAGGAACATAACACCGATATGACGGAAACTAGGGCGGCAAGAGTGGAACAAAACACCAGGCATAAGGCCGAGCCTTCCACCCTTTACCAAGTATATAGATGCATTAATTAAATACGATGTATAGTGATATCCCAACAAGTAAATAAATGTTCCAACAAGGAACAACATCTCCATGTTCCAACATGGAACAAACTTCAATCTTCACCTGCAAGTAACAACGCTATAAGAGGGGCTGAGCAAAGCAGTAACATAGCCAATCAACAGTTTGCTAGGACAATGGTGGGTTAGGGGCTGAACATGGCAATTGGGAGGCTGACAAGCAAGTGGTAGGCATCGACGCAATGGCATAGCAAAAGAGCGAGCATCTAGCAAAGCAAAGATAGAAGTGATTTCGAGGGTATGATCATCTTGCCTGAAATCCCGCAAGGAAGAAGAACGAGTCCATGAAGAAGACAAACGGACGTAGATGAACGGGTCCTCACAAACTCGACGTTACCGGAATCAACCCGAAGAAGCAATCACCGGAAAGAGCAAACAACATAGTAAACAACCAACACATCAACATGGCATGCTGCACAATCAAGTATGATGCATGTCCGGTTTAAAGAGGCATGGCATGGCAAAGTGCACAAGCAAGCCTACAAATTAAGTGGAGCTCAATATGCAACGGGTTGCATATTGACGGAACACCACATCAATTATTTAGTTCTCTCTCGTTTATGTACCCAACAATATTAAATGTTGATTAACATGGCAAGAGGGTGAAGCAAAGAAAAACTACCTATCTAGTCAAGGTTAAATGAGGCCGGAAGCAACGAACAACAATTCCGGTAAATCCCCATAGCAAATATTAGGTTTGGTCCTGATCTGTCCTAAACACAATTTTAGAGTTATTAAACATGCAAAGTAAGGTCACCATGATAAACTAGGCAAAATTCTACCCCATTTACATATAAAGTTTATTAAAATCGGAGTTACGGTTATTTAGTTATGAATTAATTCATTTTAGCATGGCATAGGGGCAAATATATGCAAACAGCATTTTAAACATTTCTAACAGGCATGAAAGTTGGATATTATTAATCTACACAAAATTCTGAGCAAGTTTCATGTATAAACCATTTTAATCCGATGCACGGTTCATGAGTTATTAAATGCATGATCTAGAGGGACTAATCTGCAAAACTGGCTGTCTCAGGATAATAGACAAAATCGCAGAACTGGGGAAAAAACATGGCATGGGCTAAATCTGGGGCAAGCCCAACGGTAAGGAAAAAAAGGAGGGGCGCTGCGGGGGGGGGGGCTGCTCACCCATGGGCCTGGCCCGGAAAAGAGAAGGAGGCAGGCAGGTGCGGACGGCGCGCTGCGCTGGGCCTGAGAGGCCGGGCAGAGAGGAGCGGCTGGGCCTTGGCGTTCGCTGGGCCGGACTCAGGCGCGGCCCACGCGGCAGGACAACGAAGCCGGGGAGGGAGCGGCTGGATCGGGCTCCTCCCGATCCATGGCGGCAGCGGCGCTCGCTGGGAACTCCAGCGACGGGGACGGCGGGGACCGAGGCGGCGGCACCGGATCTGGAGGCGGGCGGCACCGGGGCTCCTCCTTGGGGACGGATCGAGGCAGTTGCGCTCCGGGACGGCGGCGGGAAGCGAAGGGCGACGGGGCGGCATCCGACGAGCTCAATGTTGGCCGGGGCCGGGCACGAGGCGGCGAGCGGCGTCGGCGGGCGGCCGACGTCGAGACGGCGTGCGACGGTGCAAGGGAGGATGGAGAAGGCGACGAGCGGGCGCGGCTCTCCGCGGGCGACGGCGAGGTTGGGCCCCGCGGGCCGGATCTGGGCTCCTCCGGGCCCCGACGAAGTGGGGCGCGGGGAGGGACATGTGGCGCGCGCGGGTTGGATGCGGGAGGCAGCGACGATGACGTGGCAAGCGCTGATTGGCCGGGCTGTGGTGGCTGGACGGGGTGGACATGTCCGGCCAGTGTGGATGTGTCCGGCGCGCGAGGAGAGGGAGAGATCTAGGGTTAGGGGTGGATGGCACCGCGAATTTCGGAGGGGGTGTATATATAGGCATAGAGGGAGCTAGGAGAGTCCAAATGAGGTGCGGTTTGCGGCCACGCGATCGTGATCGAATGACCGAGACGATGGAACAGAGTTAGGTGGGTTTTGGGCCACTTTGGAAGGGTGTTGGGCTGCAACACACACGAGGCCTTCTCGGTCCCTCGGTTAACCGTTGGAGTATCAAACGAAGTCCAAATGACCCGAAACTAGACAGGCGGTCTACCGGTAGTAAACCAAGGCCGCTTGGCAAGTCTCGGTCCAATCCGGAAATGTTTAACCCCCACACACAAGAGGAAGGTAGAAATGACTACCGGAGGAGAACGAAGCGCCAGATTGCAAAACGGGCAACGGGGAAAATGCTCGGATGCACGAGACGAACATGTATGCAAATGAAATGCGCATGATGACATGATATGCAATGCATGACACACAAGCAATGGCAAGGCAACAACAGCGAATAACAGAACGACACCTGGCACATCGGTGTCGGGGCGTTACAACACTCCACCACTACGAGAGGATCTCGTCCCGAGATCTAGAATGGCACCGGAGGGAAAACGGAAGAGAAAGAGAAGAGGTAAAGCTAAGTTGCTTCTTTGACAAACGAGTGAAACCAAAGAACCTTGCGAGGTTGAACAAATCGAGAAAAGAATACAACGAAGGTGAACTAGGTCGAAAACACTCCGTTAGAAACTAGGGACATAGAGCATAGCGAAACCTTGAGGTTGAAGGGAAGATATATATAGAGAAACACTCCGGTTAAGGAAGGGGATCAAGGAAAACCAAAATTCGGCAGCACTCCGGTTGAAAAGAAAAGGAATTGAATAAGGTCTTGATAAGATGAGAAGATTCTTGATGAAATCACAACACACTGCCACTGGAACTATTGAATGAATGGAACAAGGGGTAAGAAAGATCTCTGACAGCACTCCGGTTGAGAAGGGAGTCAAAATTTGATAAGATGAGAGAGCCCAAATGAAAAACACGACACTCCGGTTGAGAAAAGGATGCAAGACTTGATAAGGTGAAAAGAACTTGAACAAAGGGGCACAATGCTCCGGTTAAGCAAGATAGGGAAGGAATAAGAGTGATATAATTTGGACAGCACTCCGCCTGTAAATGGAAGGAATTGAACAAGACAAGATGAGAGGATACTTGTAAAGAGGACACAACCCTCAGATGAAAGTATAGGCATGGAAAGATCATGATCTTTGACAAAACGAGATGATGGGTTGAAAAGATGAACATCACAATGCCTCTGGAACAAAAGTAAGAATGGAATGGAGTGAACGAAGGAAAACAATATCTTGAGAGAGCACGGTTACAACAGAAGCTAGAACGGAGTTGTTGGTAAAAATCACCAACGAAAAGAATAGGTTGATATGTTCTTATGGAATACATCTCAAATTATGAGGTGACAACCTGCCACTCACGGGAAGAAGAATTGAATTGATGAGAATAAGGAGACAGAAACTTTTTCACCAGGAGGATAATTGAAGAACTTGGGTCATATATAAGCACCATAATAACAACCATCCTTAGGGAAGGCTTAAGGTGAAATATAACCCAAGATAACTCCAACGAAGAGATTGATGGATTCAAAATATCCCAATCTTGACAACATGTGAATCATGAAAAACATGAACTCAAATTATCAAGGATGGCATAATACCACCTCCAATGATACGGAAGAAAGAATAATTGCACTCCGGATTACAATATGACGAAAGCTTGAGCTTCTTAAAAGAATCTCGATGAAAACTTTGAGAAGGAATTAAATCCTTTATGAACCATCATGTAGAGCCTCCATGAAGAACTCCGGTAATAAAAGAATGATCCAAAATAATTGAATGATGAAAAGAATAAGATTGAAGCCTCGCAATGATTTAGATAGAGATCTCCGTGATAATATAATTGAAAGAGGTTGGAACTCCGGGAAAGAAAAAATGAGCACTTGAAACCAAGAATTTAATCATCGAGAACAAACTCCGGTAATCAAAAGGATGAACAAACAGAAGGAAAAAGAAGTTGAAAACACAAGGTGAATCCTTGCAATGATTAGATGAAGCTTTCCGACGAGATAGAGTGGAAACTTGGAACTCCAGAAAAAGATAAGATGAACAATTGAGATCAAGAATTTTGATGAACCTTCGGACTAAAGAATAGATCACTTGGATGAAACAAGAATAAGAATTATGTTATGCGTATCCTTCACCAATTAAATTGATGACACTCAACGGATTTGGCACACTACTTATTCTCGTAGAAAGGATTAAGATAGATATAGCACAACTTGAGAATGCCTTCAACGAAACACCGGTGGAATCCAAACAACGAATGCATCGATATGATAACGAAAGAAGAGGAATCTTGCACGAACCACCGTAAGAATTAAAATGAACGAAGAAAAGGTAAAGGAACACCGGAAGGATTTGCAAATGAACGAAGATGCTTGAGAAAATTTAGATACATGAGACCGAGGAGATTAAGAACTGATTAGAGGATAATTGATCGATGCACCGGTAAGATTAGGAGAACAATAACTAAAAACTGGGAAAGAATAATCTTAGATGATGGACTCCGGATAAACACTGATAAGACTCTTGAATATCTCCGGATGGGTGAAAAGAATTCTCACAATCGCAAATAATTATGAGAGGATGGCAACAAGACAGAATCGCGAAACTTGAAGAGAATGGAGCAAGATTGAGAGAAAAATCTTCTTCGGTCTTCAAATGATGAGAATGACAACGAGAAACACCACCATCAATTATTAAGGCACACCAGAATAATCAAAACGAAGAGGTTGAGCCAACGATAAAAAGAATTCGACAGATCTTTGATAAAATACATATGACTGATGATAACTCACACTTACGTCAAATTTCGAAAAGAATTTGATGGTAGCTCCGGAAATTAGAAGAGTCAGGTAAGATCCTGGGAATAGACCTGTGGGTTAGGGCCCACTCAAAGAAACACCGTAGAACGATTTAAAAGGGAGGTTGCACCGGTTGAAAATAAATGGCTAGAAAGAGATAACAATCTCGAAATAGGATTAACGGATCTTGAATGACAAGACGATCCTTCTGAGATATTTTGAGCACTCCGGGACAATAGAATGGCGAGAGGTGAACGAATAAGAATTGCACCGGCATGAGAAAACATTGAAACGAGGAAAGGATATGATCAACAAAGCTTGACTTGGAACCACTAGAGATGAAAAGAATGAAGAATGACGAACTCGAAGCTCCATTAGAATCTTCATGAGAAACACCGGGTAAGAACATTGAAAGTAAATAAAGAAGAGACTTCACATCAATAAAAAGATACTTGAATATAAAATATGGTTCCTCGAAGAAACAAGGGTGGGAGGGAGGGAAAAAAACAAAGGCAGCTGTAACACCCTCGATGCGACTATATCTCCCACGTGTCGAGGCACGACTTAGAGGCATAATTGCATTGAAGGCATATGTCACAAGTGAGGTAATCTTCACACAACCCATGTAATATAATAAGGAATAAGAGATACATAGTTGGCTTACACTCGCCACTTCACACAATTACATGAATAAAGCATTACATCAACCAATTACACTCATGGTCCGACTACAGAACCAAAATAAAAGAAGAACCCCAAATGCGACAAAGGTCCCCGATCGACCCCAACTGGGCTCCACTACTGATCAACTATAACGAAACAACACAAATGAACAAGGTCTTCAATGAGCTCCTCCTGAGCTGGGTTGCGTCATCTGCACGGAATCACCGGCACTTGCAAGCTGGTTTTGGAAGTAATTTGTGAGCCACAGGGACTCAGCAATCTCGCACCCTCGCGATCAAGACTATTTAAGCTTATGGGTAAGGTAAAGGTATGAGGTGGAGCTGCAGCAAGCGACTAGCATATATGGTGGCTAACCTATTCGCAAAAGAGAGCGGGAAGAGAAGGCAAAGCACGGTCGACAAAATATGATCAAGAAGTGATCCTGGACTACCTACGTCAAACATAACTCCAACAACCGTGTTCACTTCCCGGACTCCGGTGGAAAGAGACCATCATGGTTACACACGCGGTTGATTCATTTTAAATAAGGTTAACTTCAGGTTTTCTACAACCGGACATTATCAAATTCCCATCTGCCCATAACTGCGGGCACGGCTTTCGAAAGTTCAAATCCCTGCAGGGGTGTCCCAACTTAGCACATCACAAGCTCTCACGGTCAACGAAGGAATAGACCTCCAGCCGAGACATTCCGATCAGACTCGGTATCCCAGTACAACAAGACATTTCGACAGGGTAAAACTAAACCAGCAACACCGCCCGAATGTGCCGACAAATCCCGATAGGAGCTGCACATATCTCTTTCTCAGGGCACACTCAGATTGTCCTAGGTACGGGCAAGCCAGCCCAGAGTTGCCCCTGGTGGCCACCGGCAGCTAACAGGTGGACCAACACTCAGAGGAGCACTGGCCCGGGGGGGGGGGGGGGGGTAAAATAAAGATGACCCTTGAGTCTGCAGAACCCAAGGGAAAGAAAAGGGCTAGGTGGCAAATGGTAAAACCAATGTTGGGCATTGCTGGAGAAGCTTTACTTAAGGCGAACTGTTAAGGGGTTCCCATTATAGCCCAACCGCGTAAGGGACGCAAAATCCGGGAGCATAACACCGATATGACGGAAACTAGGGCGGCAAGAGTGGAACAAAACACCAGGCATAAGGCCGAGCCTTCCACCCTTTACCAAGTATATAGATGCATTAATTAAATAAGATATATGGTGATATCCCAACAAGTAAACAAATGTTCCACCAAGGAACAACATCTCCATGTTCCATCAAGGAACAAACTTCAATCTTCACCTGCAACTAACAATGCTATAAGAGGGGCTGAGCAAAGCGGTAACATAGCCAATCAACGGTTTGCTAGGACAATGGTGGGTTAGGGGCTGAACATGGCAATTTGGGAGGCTGACAAGCAAGTGGTAGGCATCGTAGCAATGGCATAGCAAAAGAGCGAGCAAACTAGCATAGCAAAGATAGTAGTGATTTCGAGGGTATGATCATCTCTCCTAAAATCCCGCAAGGAAGAAGAACGAATCCATGAAGAAGACAAACGGACGTAGACGAACGTGTCCTCACAAACTCGACGTTACCGGATCCAACCCGAGGAAGCAATCACCGGAAAAGAAGCACACAACATAGTAAACAACCACCACATAGGCATGGCATGATGCGCAAACAAGAATGATGCATGTCCAGTTTAAAGAGGGCATGGCATGGCAAGATGCACAAACAATTCTACAAATTAAGTGGAGCACAATATGCAACGGAGTTGCATATTGAAGAAAACACCACATGACTTATTTAGTTCAATCTTGTTTATGTACCCAACAATATTAAATGTTGATTAACATGGCAAGAGGTGAAGCAAATGAAAACTACCTATCTAGTCAAGTTTAAATGAGGCCGGAAACCACGAAGAACAATTCCAGAAACTCCCCACAGCATATTTTAGATTTGGTCCTGATCTGTCCTAAACACCATTTTAGAGTTGTTTAACATGCAAGATGAGGCCACCACGTTAAACTAGGCAAAATTCTACCCCATTTACATATAAAGTTTATTTAAATCGGAGCTACGGATATTTAGTTATGAATTAAAGCATTTTAACATGGCATAGGGGCAAATTTAAACAAATAGCATTTTAAACATTTTAAACATAGGTGAAAGTTGGATATTATTAATCTACACAAAATTTTAAGCAAGTTTCATATATAAATCATTTTAATATGATGCATCGTTTGTGAGTTATAATATGCATGAACAGCAGGGGTTAAACTGTAAAACTGCAGTTACTGGATAATAGCTAAATCGCAGGGTAGAAAAAAAGGCAATGGGCTGAAACTGGCTGGGTGCTGGGCTGGGATGCTGCTCACATTGGGCCAGAGGCCGGATCTGGCGAAGAAGCGGGCCGGGGCGCTTGCTGGGCCTGGCTTGGCGCTGGAGGGGAAGGAGGCCGGCAGGCTGGGCTTGGAGGCGCGGCCCATGGGGCATAGGAGGCAGGCCAGGGGCGACGCTGGGCTGTGGTTGGGCCAACGAGGCCTGCAGCGGGCAGGCCGCGGTGCTGGGCTTGTTCCGCTCCTCGATCCCGTCCGGATCGAGCGAGAGGATGCGGGGCCGCGGTCAACGAAGGGCGCACTGGAGACGAACACGAGGAAGTCGAGGCAAGGGCCGCAGTTGCAGGATCTGGTGCTGCCGTGGATGCAGGCGAGGAGGACGGCTCCGGCGGGGTCAGCAGGGCGAGGACGACAGCGACATGGGACCTGGCGCTGGGGTCCATGCCTCGGGGCGGCCATGGCGGCTGGAGAAAAGAGCAGGGGCGCGCCGCGTTGCCGGGCGAAGCGCGCGAGGAGGCAGGCGCCCGTGCCCGACCTAGCGAAGCGGGATGGCGGCAGACTTGGCGCGGACGAAGACACGGCTCCGGGCGGTGCAGGTGATCCCCTGTGGGGCGGCACGGCGCGGCTTGAACTCCGGCAAGACGGAGGTTCGGCGGAGAGTAGAGGAAGGAGGATGCAGGAGCGTACGCCCTCGGTTGCTGCTGCTGCTCGTTTGCTCTGGCGCGGTGAAGCCACCCGCGAGAAGGGAGGTGAGGTGGAGAGAAGGCGGGCGCGGCTGGTTGGGGCCTCGGGCCCAAGTGCAACGAGGAGGAGGCAGGGAGCAGGGGAATCGAGCAGAGGAGCTCGGGTGCGCTGGATCGGGGAAAAGGAGGAGGTTGGAGAGGATTTGGATCGGGAGGAGGAGGCTCTAGTTGGCTGGGCGATGGGATCGAGGGAGATTGAGTGAGGGGATCCCGAGAGGATTAGTGGCGGCGGGCAGGAGGGAATGATGGGACAAGCCCCTAGGATCTAGGGTTAGACTGGTTTATATACGCCTGCGGATTAGGTTAGGGGCTATCCCGTCCCTCGGATCGAAATCGGACGGCCGCGAATAAAATATCTAGGGAGTTCAAACAAGAAAACGGTGACGTTTGGTAGACGTTTGGGGATGTTCCGGACACAGCGGTGGCGACAGCCCGGGTCGGGTCCGGGACAACTTTCGGGCGCGCGCGAGGAGGGCTGCGGGCTGACGAGAGAGGTTAGGCTGGGACTGGTGATAGGTAGTGATCTGAGTAGACGGTCCCGGGCTGAGAGAAGAGAAGAGAGGGAAGCCCGGCATCTGTTTCCGGAGACCGAAAACGTCCGACGTTTATACCGGCTACTATTGCCGCTATATATATTCGTTGGGGCGTCAAACGAACTCCGATTGCGATGAAACTTGATAGGCGGTCTGTCTACACTATAATAAGACCACACGTCAAATCTCATCCCATTCCGAGAACATTTTCCGGTCACTTATAAAATAATATTTCGGACATGCCGCGGGCGCGTGCAAGTGTGGTTGGGCTCAGAACGGACAACGGAGAGAAACTCGGAGAACCCGGACGAATGCAGGTTTTGAAAAACATGATGATGCAATGCACATGATGACGTGATGAAATGCAACGCGCAAGCAAATGACATGGCAACGACAACGAATAAGCGGAGGACACCTGGCACATCGGTCTCGGGGCGTTACAACACTCCACCACTACGAGAGGATCTCGTCCCGAGATCTAGAATGGCACCGGGGAAACAACGAAAGTGAAAGAGAAGAGGTAAAACTATGTTGCTCCTTTGACAAATGAGTGAAACCAAAGAACCTTGCGAGGTTGATCAAATACGAGAAAAGAATAGAACGAAGGAGAACAAAGTCGAAAACACTCCGTTAGAAAAGAGGGACAAAGAACATTGCGAAACCTTGAGGTTGAGGGGAAGATATATATAAAAAACACTCCGGTTAAGGAAGGGGATCAACCAAAATTCGGGCAGCACTCTGGTTGAAAAGAAAAGGAATTGAATAAGGTCTTGATAAGATGAGAAGATACTTGATGAAATCACAACACACTGCCACCGGAACTATTGAATGAATGGAACAAGGGGGAAGAAAGATCTCAGACCGCACACCGGTTGAGGAGAGAGTCAAAATTTGATAAGATGAGAGAGCTCAAATGAAAACACGACACTCCGGTTGAGAAAGGGATGCAAGACTTGATAAGGCGAAAAGAACTTGAACAAAGGGGCACAATACTCCGGTTAAGCAAGATAGGGAAGGAATAAGAGTGATATTATTTTGGCAGCACTCTGTCTGTAAATGGAAGGAATTGAACTTGACAAGATGAGAGGATACTTGAAAAGAGGACACACACTCAGATTAAAAGAATAGGCATGGAAAGATCATGAACTTTGACAAAACAAGATGATGGGTTGAAAAGATGAACATGACAATGCCTCCGGAAGAAAAGAATAGAAGATAGATAATTGAAATAGGAGAATGGATAAGAAAATGCCAACTTCTGCCACAAAAGAGCTTGAGAAGGCATCTTTAGGAGAAAAGTCGAACGGAATTGTTGTAAAAACAACAACGAAAAGAGTAATGATGATATATGGTCTTATGGAATACAACTCAAATTATGAGGTGACAACCTTCCACTCACGGGAAGAGAATTGGGTTGGAATGAACAAGGAGACGAGGCACTATTTCACCGGGAGGATAAATGAAGAACTTGGATCATTTATAAACACCATAGATAGCAACAAACCTTATGGAAGGCTTTAGGTGAAATATAACCCAAGGTAACTCCAATGACGAGATTGATGGATTTAAAATATCCCAATCTTGACAACATGTGAATCATGAAAATATGAACTCAAATTATCAAGAATGACATAATACCACCTCCAAAGATACGGTAGAAAGGAATGCACTCCGGATTACAATATGAAGAAAGCTTGAGCTTCTCTGGCAAGAAAGTTGATGAACGTTTCGAGAGGGAATTAAATCCTTGATGAACCATCATGCAGAGCCTCCATGAAGAACTCCGGTAATAAAAAGATTGATCCAAAATAATTGAATGATGAAAAGAATATGATTGAAGCCTCGTAATGATTTAGATAGAGATCTCCGTGATAATATAATTGAAAGAGGTTAGAACTCCGGGAAAGAAAGATGAGCACTTGAACCCAAGAATTTAATCATTAAGAACAAACTCCGGTAAACAAAAGGTTGAACAAACGGAAGGAAAAAGAAGTTGAAAACACAAGGTGAATCCTTGCAATGATTAGATGGATCTCCGTGGCAATTAGAGCTTGGAACTCCGGGAAAGGAAAGATAAAGCATTTCGAACTGAGAACATGATATGATGAAGAACTCCGGAAAAGGGAATTAAATCACTTGGATGGCACAAGAGTAAGAATTACATTATGCTTATCCTTCACCAATTAAATTGATGACAATCGACGGATTTGGCATATTACTTATCCTCGTATCAAGGATTAAGAGAGATATACATAAACTTGAGAACGTCTTCAACGAAAACACCGGTAGGATTGGAACAACAAATGAATTAATATGACAACGAATGACGAGAACTCTTGAACGAACCACCGTGAGAATTAAAATGACCGAAGGAAAAATAAAGAAACACCGGAAGAATTATAAAATGAACGAAGATGCTTGAGAAAATTTAGATACATGAGAACGAAGAGATCACGGCCCGATTAAAGATCACTTGAGAGAAACACCGGTAAAATTGGAGAATTATAACTGAAGGCTGAGAATTAATAAATCTTAGATGATGGGCTCCAGATGAACAAACTAAAAAAGGCTCCTGAATTACTCCGGATGGGTGAAAAGAATGTCTCACAATCGAAAATAATTATGAGAGTATGGCAGCAAGCTAGAATCACGGATCTTGAAGAGAATGGAGCAAGATATGGAGGTAAAAATCTTCTTCGGTCTTCAAATGATGAGAAAGACGACGAGAAACACCACCTTGAATTATTTAGACACTCCGGAAGAATCAAACGAAGAGGTTGAGCCAACGATGAAATGAATTTGAAAGATTTTAGAGGAGGACATTTGACTGATGACAATTCATTCTTACGTCAAACTTCGAAAAGAATTTGATGGTAGCTCCGGAAAATAAGAAGAGTCAGGTAAGATCCTGGGAATAGACCTGTGGGTTAGGGCCCACTGAAAAGGTACACCCTAGAACGATTTCAAAGAGAGATTGCACCGGTTTAATTTAAATGGCTTGAATGAGATAACATCCTTGAAATAGCTTGAATGAAAGAAGAGTGGATACACGAATCTTCGAGATATCTTGAGCACTCCGGAATAATAAATAGCGAGAAGTAGAATGATAAAGAATTGCACCGGCATAAGAAAGCATTGAAATGAGGAAAAGACATGATCAACAAAGCTTGACTTGAAACCACCGGAGAAGAAAAAGGACGAAGAATGATGAACTAGAAGCTCCGTTAGTATCTTCATGAGAATCACCGGATAAGAACATAGAAGTAAAAGAATGGATAGGCTTCCCATCAATAAGATTAATACTCGATTAAGAAATCTGAGTCCTTGAAGAAAACAAGGGTGGGTGGGCGGGAAAAACAAAGGCAACTTGGAGACGGGTGAAACAAACACCGTTGAGAAGAAGTGATAATTGATCTTGCGGGAGTTGAAATGATCGGATCCACTTGAAGAGAAACACGCCGGTTTAAAAGAAATTGGCATGACAATCTCGACTATCATGAAGGATTAGTATTCACATAGAGGTATGAGAACACCATTTAGGAAAGGTATGGAATCAACATTTGACTTCGAAGCAACTCGAATACCACAACTCAAAGCAAAACAAAGGATTGGCTTGCAGAATAAGCCGGAACAAACATATGATAGAAATTTCGTCCGAAGTTTTCGTGGTGGGACCTACACGGGCTCGATCGTACAGCACCATCATGTACAAGGCAGTGCACATAACATACGAAGCATCCCCGAGTCAGCATAGCCAAGGACTCTTTAAGACACAACGAGACCACTGTAAAATCGACCGTGAATAGGCGAACCACTAGACGTCGAACCCCAATTTCATATCATACATCTGTCGGACAAGATATCTTAAGAGCTACTTGAATTCCCACCTATGAAACTCCTGAAACTTTCCGGTTATGCAATCAGGTGTTGAGGATACAGGGGAAGCATAATATCTCACCCAAACTAGCAAATCCTACATCCAGCTGCATCCATCCTTCAACACATAACCAAGAAACCTTCGGAAACCATCTATCTCAACCTTCGAAAAGCATCCTTATACAAGTTATGGCGATACTCCCGAACTCCCGCCCCAGTACTGGGTGGCGTCGAGGTTATCTCACCAACGAACTGCATAAAAGAGATTTTCGATGTCGCGCACATATCTCAAGTATGCCAGAATTGCAATGATAGAATTATGATGACAACACCTCAGAGCTCAACTCCCCGGGACACTTCCACTAAACCCCTGACAGGAGGCACCAAGACAGTATTCTCATCATAAGCCATCGGAACAAATCCAAGATACTCGCGTGATCCTAAAAAAATTTAGTGAAATTTGAGAAGAGAAGAGTCAAAACTCTACATCAGGAAGCCTTACCAGAGCGATGAGGAGACTGGGAAGTAAAAAGAATTCCTAAGCTCTCCGATATATAATTCCTAAGGACTCAAAACATTTTTCTAGACACAACTCGGCCGCTAAAAATGATCAAGCAATGGGGCTCCTAAGGTCGGGGAAGGCTCTGATTACCAACTTGTAACACCCTCGATGCGACTATATCTCCCACGTGTCGAGGCACGACTTAGAGGCATAATCGCATTGAACGCAATGTCGCAAGTGAGGTAATCTTCACACAACCCATGTAATATAATAAGGGAAAAAGTTACATAGTTGGCTTACACTCGCCACTTCACACAATTACATGAATAAAGCATTACATCAACCAATTACACTCATGGTCCGACTACGGAACCAAAATAAAAGAAGAACCCCAAATGCGACAAAGGTCCCCGATCGACCCCAACTGGGCTCCACTACTGATCAACTATAACGAAACAACACAAATGAACAAGGTCTTCAACCTGCAAGATGGTTTTGGAAGTAATCTGTGAGCCACAGGGACTCAGCAATCTCGCACCCTCGCGATCAAGACTATTTAAGCTTATGGGTAAGGTAAGGGTATGAGGTGGAGCTGCAGCAAGCGACTAGCATATATGGTGGCTAACCTATTCGCAAAAGAGAGTGAGAAGAGAAGGCAAAGCACGGTCGATAAAAGTATGATCAAGAAGTGATCCTGGACTACCTACGTCAAGCAGAACTCCAACAACCGTGTTCGCTTCCCGGACTCCGCCGAAAAGAGACCATCACGGTTACACACGCGGTTGATTCACTTTAATTAGGGTCGACTTCAGGTTTTCTATAACCGGACGTTAACAAATTCCCATCTGCCCATAACCGCGGGCACGGCTTTCGAAAGTTCAAATCCCTGCAGGGTGTCCCAACTTAGCCCATGACAAGCTCTCACGGTCAACGAAGGAATAGACCTCCACCCGAGACATTCCGATCAGACTCGGTATCCCAGTACAACAAGACATTTCGATAGGGTAAAACTAAACCAGCAACACTGCCCGATGCGTCGACATCCTGATGGGAGCTGCACATATCTCGTTCTCAGGGCAACACCGGATGAGCGCTCCGTACAACTAAAACCAGCCCTCAAGTTTCCCCGAGGTGGCGCTGCAAAGGACTCTAGTTCGGACCAACACTTAGACAAGCACTGGCCCGGGGGGGGGGTTAAAATAAAGATGACCCTCGGGATGCGCGACTCCCAAGGGAAAAAGGCTAGGTGGCAAATGGTAAAACCAATGTTGGGCATTGCTGGCAAAGCTTTACTTAAGGCGAACTGTCAAGGGGTTCCCATTATAGCCCAACCGCGTAAGGGACGCAAAATCCGGGAACATATCACCGATATGACGGAAACTAGGGAAGCAAGAGTGGAACAAAACACCAGGCATAAGGCCGAGCCTTCCACCCTTTACCAAGTATATAGATGCATTAATTAAATACGATGTATAGTGATATCCCAACAAGTAAATAAATGTTCCAACAAGGAACAACATCTCCATGTTCCAACATGGAACAAACTTCAATCTTCACCTGCAACTAACAACGCTATAAGAGGGGCTGAGCAAAGCAGTAACATAGCCAATCAACGGTTTGCTAGGACAATGGTGGGTTAGAGGCTGAACATGGCAATTGGGAGGCTGACAAGCAAGTGGTAGGCATCGACGCAATGGCATAGCAAAAGAGCGAGCATCTAGCAAAGCAAAGATAGAAGTGATTTCGAGGGTATGATCATCTTGCCTGAAATCCCGCAAGGAAGAAGAACGAGTCCATGAAGAAGACAAACGGACATAGATGAACGGGTCCTCACAAACTCGACGTTATCGGAATCAACCCGAAGAAGCAATCACCGGAAAGAGCAAACAACATAGTAAACAACCAACACATCAACATGGCATGATGCACAATCAAGTATGATGCAGGTCCGGTTTAAAGAGGCATGGCATGGCAAAGTGCACAAGCAAGCCTACAAATTAAGTGGAGCTCAATATGCAACGGGTTGCATATTGCAACGGGTTGCATATTGCAACGGGTTGCATATTGACGGAACACCACATCAATTATTTAGTTCTCTCTCGTTGATGTACCCAACAATATTAAATGTTGATTAACATGGCAAGAGGGTGAAGCAAAGAAAAACTACCTATCTAGTCAAGGTTAAATGAGGCCGGAAGCAACGAACAACAATTCCAGTAAATCCCCATAGCAAATATTAGGTTTGGTCCTGATCTGTCCTAAACACAATTTTAGAGTTATTAAACATGCAAAGTAAGGTCACCATGATAAACTAGGCAAAATTCTACCCCATTTTCATATAAAGTTTATTAAAATCGAAGTTACGGTTATTTAGTTATGAATTAATTCATTTTAGCATGGCATAGGGGCAAATATATGCAAACAGCATTTTAAACATTTCAAACAGGCATGAAAGTTGGATATTATTAATCTACACAAAATTCTGAGCAAGTTTCATGTATAAACCATTTTAATCCGATGCGCGGTTCATGAGTTATTAAATGCATGATCTAGAGGGACTAATCTGCAAAACTGGCTGTCTCAGGATAATAGACAAAATCGCAGAACTGGGAAAAAACATGGCACGGGCTGAATCTGGGGCAAGCCCAACGGTAAGGAAAAAAAGGGAGGGGCGCTGCGGGGGGGGGGGGGGCTGCTCACCCATGGGCCTGGCCCGGAAAAGAGAAGGAGGCAGGCAGGTGCGGACGGCGCGCTGCGCCTGGCGCTGCGCTGGGCCTGGGAGGCCGGGCAGAGAGGAGCGGCTGGGCCTTGGCGCTTGCTGGGCCGGACTCAGGCGCGGCCCACGCGGCAGGACAACGAAGCCGGGGAGGGAGCGGCTGGATCGGGCTCCTCCCGATCCATGGCGGCGGCGGCGCTCGCTGGGAACTCCGGCGACGGGGACGGCAGGGACCGAGGCGGCGGCGCCGGATCTGGAGGCGGGCGGCACCGGGGCTCCTCCCTAGGGACGGATCGAGGCAGTTGCGCTCCGGGACGGCGGCGGGAAGCGAAGGGCGACGGGGCGGCATCCGGCGAGCTCAACGGTGGCCGGGGCCGGGCACGAGGCGGCGAGCGGCGTCGGCGGGCGGCCGGCGTCGAGACGGCGTGCGGCGGCGCAAGGGAGGATGGAGAAGGCGACGAGCGGGCGCGGCTCTCCGCGGGCGACGGCGAGGTTGGGCCCCGCGGGCCGGATCTGGGCTCCTCCGGGCCCCAACGAAGTGGGGCGTGGGGAGGGACATGTGGCGCGCGTGGGTTGGATGCGGGAGGCAGCGACGATGACGTGGCAAGCGCTGATTGGCCGGGCTGTGGTGGCTGGACGGGGTGGACATGTCCGGCCAGTGTGGATGTGTCCGGCGCGCGAGGAGAGGGAGAGATCTAGGGTTAGGGGTGGATGGCACCGCGAATTTCGGAGGGGGTGTATATATAGGCATAGAGGGAGCTAGGAGAGTCCAAATGAGGTGCGGTTTGCGGCCACGCGATCGTGATCGAACGACCGAGACGATGGAACAGAGTTAGGTGGGTTTTGGGCCACTTTGGAAGGGTGTTGGGCTGCAACACACACGAGGCCTTCTCGGTCCCTCGGTTAACCGTTGGAGTATCAAACGAAGTCCAAATGACCCGAAACTAGACAGGCGGTCTACCGGTAGTAAACCAAGGCTGCTTGGCAAGTCTCGGTCCAATCCGGAAATGTTTAACCCCCACACACAAGAGGAAGGTAGAAATGACCACCGGAGGAGAACGAAGCGCCGGATTGCAAAACGGGCAACGGGGAAAATGCTCGGATGCACGAGACGAACATGTATGCAAATGAAATGCGCATGATGACATGATATGCAATGCATGACACACAAGCAATGACAAGGCAACAACAGCGAATAACAGAACGACACCTGGCACATCGGTCTCGGGGCGTTACATCGGGTTTTTGAGTGATGGTGTCCTGGACTAGGGGGTACTCACCACGTTGTCTCCCGATCTATAAGATTGGGCCGAGGCCCTCCATGGCCGTATACTCATGGGCCAGTTCGGACATCTGCCGCTTACAAGGAAGATTCCACAAAGACTTGGCGATCAAGACAAGGACTTCTCCCCACCGGCGTATTCGGCTAGGACTCTTGTTAACCTAGGCCTTTGGTGCATTATATAAACCAGGGCCAGGCTAGTCGATAGAACATACAGAACAACAATCATAGCATAGGCTAGCTTCTAGGGTTTAGCCTCTCTGATCTCGTGGTAGACCTACAATTGTACTACCCATATCAATATTAATCAAGAAGGACGTAGGGTTTTACCTCCATCAAGAGGGCCTGAACCTGGGTAAAACATCATGTCCCCTGCCTCCTGTTACCATCCACCTTAGACGCATAGTTCGGGACCCCCTACCCGAGATCCGCCGGTTTTGACACCGACATTTGTGCTTTCATTGAGAGTTCCGCTGTGTGATCGACAAAAGGATCGATGGCTCGCCTGCAGATCAACTGCGACTTTGGCGTCTTCGTCACCAGTTCGACTGGTCACCTTGGTTCGACCAAGAATTGCGCCTCGTGTTTGGATCACCATGTTCGGACGAGGGCCTTCATCAAACATCAACTATGATCTCTATCAAGATCACGGAGGAATCATCTATGGAGCTCGGGGGCTCAACGTCAACATTGCCCTCAAGCGACCGCGCTGTTTTTTTTTGGACAGCAAACTCGTATCTGCCGCCACCACCTCCTCGAGTATCGCTTTGGTGGAATTGTGCGGAATTGAGTCTATAACAACCCTGGAACATTTCGTCGAATTCCGATGGAGGAATGTCTGGCAATCCACGATATACCGGAGCCCTGTCAAATCTGGATGGGAATTTGGATGAGTTCAGGGCGTGGTCTCCAGCTTCTATCTCGGACGTCCTTTGGAAGATCCAACCGTTGATCGGCTGCGGAATTCCTATATCTACGACCTCTCAAAATTTCAGCTCGATCCGACCATCCAAATTAACTCCGGAAAACTTCCGATTAGTGCATCACTTTTTGGATCTGTTTTCTGCGCGAAAACGAATCCGACCCGAGTTCATCTTTTTTATGAACGGGATTTCGAACATCCCTTTTGTAGGAAGTTTTGTATGGGGTATTGTGTTTCGTTCCCGAACACCTCCCACTAACTTTAAGATCTTTTGAACATGATCTTCAACATCATGCTGGTGTCAAACTAGTCTGGCAATATTACTCCATGGCTGCCGACCTGCGCTAGACACGTCGTCACTTTAGCCGAGCTCAACTTCTTCGGATCATCATCTCGGCAAGCCGAACAAGAGTCCGGCATCGCGAAGGATAAATCATCATCAACATCGCTGCCCCACGGATTACACGGAGCGGGCATATCGGCATCATCGCACGGTCGCTTCATCAAGCCGGCATCGACCATGTCACGACCTGCATCGAATGGGCCGCACTATTGCTTCTTCAAGCTCGTGTCCGTCACGCCGACCTACTTCGACTCATCGCCTGATGTCGAGGCTTCGACATCTCGGCTGGACCGGGGGCTTCGCCATCTCTTCATCAACCTACTCCGGACACTTCGACGTCACTAGCCGACCAGCTCCGTCACGTTAGCTGAGCCGAGGGCTTTGCCTCGATGAGTCAACCTTTACCAGCATTGCCATGCCGTCATTTTATCGCCCATCAGGCAATGGGTGTGCAGAGCGAGTCCCAATTTTGGGAATCACCTTCCTTCGGATTGCTACAACAAATAAACCAGGTGCTATTAATCCCAGTATTTTTTGCTTGTTTGGTTCATTTTTCCCAAGGAATTATTACTCTGGTTTGTCCATGATATGTACACAGGTCTATCAAATGGTGACCGCATTAACGATGGTCGCGTGGTGGTTCGATCAGTTTTCGTACATAGTCCGGCGAACGCCGCATCCGGAGCTCGGACCGACCTGTGAATTCAGGCTTTGCCACACCTTTACTACATCATGCTGACGCCCTGCATCGACATTGACTTCGGCGCCGGGCCATATTTCTTCTATTTCTCACTTTGCATAAATTATTTATTATGCAACATTTTTTAATTATCATTATTACTATTATCTCTGGTTTGCACTATTTTTTGTGCACGGGAAAATGATCCGGGGACTTCGGCGTCACTCTGCCGGTCTGCATTGACCGTGCTATGTCACCACTTCGGCGTGTCGAGCTCTCCGCTGCGCCATCTCGGGACCATCTTGGGGGATGCAACCTTGCCCTGCATCAAGCTCGGACCACGTCATCAATACCGAACACATTAACCAGCTAAGTCGCTTTCATGCTCAAAGCTTTCATTTCTAACTTGTGTTCGGTTCGACCAAGCATTATACTTTTTTGGAAAAAAGTTGCTTGTAAAAAAATTTCCCTGTCCAAACTTTGTTTGTGACGCATAAATTCAAATACCCAATTCATTTGGGGGCTTCCTTCATGAAGCTTTTCCACTTGCATATGATTATACTTGTACGGCTTCGTTCCTTGTTTGTGTATTACACCACAATATGCACCATATTGACTTAAGCGATTTGCAAGCTGTGTTGCCTCGCTCCTGTGTTTACCCCTACGTTCCTGATTGTTCAGCTAGGGAGTAAAGGGATCACCTCTGCGATTGTCACGATCGGGTCGCCCGAGCCGGACCTTAGACTGGGTGAAGCCGAAAGCTATCGCTCTTATAGTTTTCAATGATGGTCGGCACACAAAGGAACTCATGAGTACAAAAAATCTATTGCACAAGTCTCATAATAACAATGAGCACCGAAGAAAGGTATCGGTGGGGGTACTATTTTCTTCGAAGATGGTTCTTACACTTCACGGTAATATAGCATAAGCTCCCTGAGCGCGCTTTGTCTGTTACAACCTTATGGCCTGATTGCCTGGTTATTGGAAACACCGTCGATATTCTCGACCGATGGAGTACATAACACTTTTTGGTCCTTGACCGAAGAGGGAGAAGCTGACGGTCGGTTAAGACGCGTTTAAAGTTCGGTTGACCATAGATATGATATAAGTGCTTTAGTACATGCAATCATTCTTCTACCCAAGTCACTTGGGGGCTCTTAAGTTTATTTGAGCCGTTTTATAATAAGTGTTCTTCTTCTTAGTCGTTGCAAAGTTTTATTATTATTATTATTATTATTATTATTATTATTTATCACTCCTTTTTTCGACATGAGTGTTCGGTCACTAGCCGGGGAGCCTAATTTCTCTCTCAAAACCGCTAGAGTTTAGTTTGCTAAACTGGCCTGATGAGAAGTACTCTGCCCTCGGGATAGGAGGTTGAAGCCGTAGGCTGACCCGCTCGAAGTCTTGAGATAGGATGTCTCATGTTAAAGCACGACAGAAGCACTTCTTTTTTCTAAGACCAACTTTCGGATTGGCACCGAACACTTGATATTGTTCGGACGTCATGTTTTTACTGACGTTTCTTGGTTTTCCAAGCTTTTTGGCACTTTTAAACTATTTGTGCTTTTCTAGCACTAGTCTCGCAGTACAACGCCGGACACCTTTAGGGATTCGGCAAAAACATTCTCAGATATTGCTATATATGCATCGGTTTCGAATTGTGTCTTCGGTCAATAGTTGGGTTGCCCGGCTCCTGCACTTGCTTCCTACGTTCCGTTTTGTTCGGCTAGGCGTGCAAAGGGAGAACCACTGCGATTGTGCTTCCAGCTCACACGGTTAAGCACCTCAGTGGAGAAAGCCGAAAACTGACTTTCACAATAAGCGTAAACTGGTCAGCGATCCGATGACTATGTTAAATGATGGGCCGTTCATAACAATGGCCGAAGTGTTTACGGCTTGATCCCGACTGTCGCCAAACATTACTGGGGGCTATTAACTGGCCTCCCAAACTAAATCCTTAATACTTTGCTCTTACATTAGAGCTGAGGTTTAATGATCATGCTTAGCATGACAACCCAAAGAAAGGAACCGATAGCGGGACTATTTTCTTTGGAAGACATTTCTTCTGTTAAACAATAATATAACTCTCTGCGTACCTTTGTTTATAAAATCATATGGCCAGATTGCCTTGTTTGTTGTAAATCTTTGCCCTCATAAAGGCTTTATAAAATAGGACAAACACTCCTCGGCTACTGGCCGAGGAGGTGGAAGCCGATGGTCGGTCAACAAAGTTTTGTACAATGCGGATCCGAGCATTAATGACGTAAAGTACTTGGATACATAGAGTCATTACACATAATTTGTGATTTTACTATGGATATTGATCCTTAATTCGGCCACCCGTGTCCGCATTAAGGCTCGGGGGCTACTGGGCTTCGGGCTTATTATTTACAAATATTAAAAGGGCACATTGATCCCCTGATCTGGTGTTACCACCCGACCAGTGTCTCGGGGGCTACTGCATTGCTTGTCCAATGCAGAAAATTTTATGTGCAATATAGTTTCCGAGGAGATTTTGATCCTCAGGTTGGTCGGCCGCACCCAACCTGAGTCTCAAAGACTGGGCATGCCGCTTTTAGTGTCCCGAAGTATTCTGCCGAGCTTCGACTTGATCCTCAGGCCGATTTTGCAAATCAACCTGAGTCTCAGCGGCTACTGGGATCAGCGGTCTTACGTCATCCTTCAGGTGCATCTCAGGTTTTAGACCGATACACACCTTGAGGGCTACTGGCTATATATCTCGGCAGAGAATAAATTGCACCAATAAAAAATATTCACAAAAATCGGCCCACATTCGGGGTGGTGCACCACCTCGGAAGCAGCCTGGCATAAAGCTCGGGCGCTAGTGGCGGGCTCCATAGAGGGCATTTCCGGCATTAAGCTCGGCTAAACTCCTTCAAACTTCTTTGAACCAAGGTGATTTACGACACCTTGGATATAGTCCGACGTTGGATCTCGGATACAGTCGGGCGTTGGAGCTCGGATATACAGTCCGGCGTTGGAGCTCGGATACATAGTCCGTCGTTGGAGCTCGGATACATTCCGGCGTTAGAGCTGGGAAGCGGTCCGACGTTGGTGCTCGGTTGGAAAAGATACCTCGAATACAGTCCGACGTTGGAGCTCGGACGCAAGAGGATGCTGCCACCCGGGAACAACTTCAAACCCGAGGTGTGGCATAAAAACAACAAGGCATTGGTAAAGGCCAGAAACTTAAAGGGGCTCCTCGGATACCCGACGTGTAAACTCGTCGAATGCATTTCGGCGATCCTCAAGATCGAAGATAAAGAAGATTTGTTGAACCAGTTTTCAAGACCGACGACCGAAGATGAAGAACAATTCGGAAGAATCGAGGAGCGTCCCTAACTTGAAGACCGGTTCAGGGGGCTACTGACGGTGTCCTCGACTAGGGGGTACTCACCATGTTGTCTCCCGATCTATTTGATTGGGCCGAGGCCCCCCATGGCCTTATACTCATGGGCCAGTTCGGACAGCTGCCACATACAAGGAAGATTCCACAAAGACTTGGCGATCAAGACAAGGACTTCTCCCCACCGGCGTATTCGGCTAGGACTCTTGTTAACCTAGGCCTCTAGTGCATTATATAAACCAGGGCCAGGCTAGTCGATAGAATATACAGAACAACAATCATACCATAGGCTAGCTTCTAGGGTTTAGCCTCTCTGACCTCGTGGTAGATCTACTCTTGTACTACCCATATCATCAATGTTAATCAAGCAGGATATAGGGTTTTACCTCCATCAAGAGGGCCCGAACCTGGGTAAAACATCATGTCCCCTGCCTCTTGTTACCATCCACCTTAGACGCACAGTTCGGGACCGCCTACCCGAGATCCGCCGGTTTTGACACCGACATTGAGTCTTTACTCAACTTCACACCTTACAACTCAGGCAAGAACTCCTTCTTTGACTAATCCATTTTGAACTCCTTCAAAATCTTATCAAGGTATGTACTCATTTAAAGTCTTATCAAGTGTCTTGATCTATATTTATAGATCTTGATGCCCAATATGTAAGTAGCTTCACTGAGGTCTTTCATTGAAAAACTCCTTTTAAACACTCCTTTATGCTTTCCATAAAAATCTACATCATTTACGATCAACAATATGTCATCTACATATAATATCAGAAATGCTACAGAGCTCCCACTCACTTTCTTATAAATACAGGCTTCTCCAAAAGTCTGTATAAAACCATATGCTTTGATCACACTATCAAAGCATACATTCCAACTGTGAGATGCTTGCACCAATCCATAAATGGATCACTAGAGCTTACACACTATGTTAGCACCTTTTTGGATTGACAAAACCTTCTAGTTGCATTATATACAACTTTTCTTTAAGAAATCCATTAAGGAACGCAGTTTTGACATCAATTTGCCAAATTTCATAAAATGCGGCAATTGCTAACATGATTCGGACAGACTTAAGCATCGATACGAGTGAGAAAATCTCATCGTATTCAACACCTTGAAGTTGTCGAAAACCTTTTTTTGACAATTCGAGCATTGTAGATAGTAACACTACTACCAGTGTTCGTCTTACTCTTAAAGATCCATTTATTCTCTATGGCTCGCCGATCATCGGGCAAGTCCACCAAAGTCCACACTTTGTTCTTATAGATGGATCCCATCTCAGATTTCATGGCCTCAAACCATTTTGCAGAATCTGGGCTCATCATCGCTTCTTCATAGTTCGTAGGTTCGTCATGGTCAAGTAACATGACCTCTAGAACAGGATTACCATACCAATCTGGTGCGGAATGTGCTTTGGTTGACCTACGTGCTTCGGTAGTAACTTAATCCGAAGTTTCATGATCATTATCATTAGCTTCATCACTAGTTGGTGCAGGCATCATGGGAACGGTTTTTTGTCATGAGCTACTTTCCAATTCGAGAGAAGGTACAATTACCTCATCAAGTTCTACTTTCCTCCCACTCACTTCTTTCGAGAGAAACTCCTTCTCTAGAAAGGATCCATTCTTAGCAACAAAGATCTTGCCTTCGGATCTGTGATAGAAGGTGTACCCAACAGTTTCTTTTGGGTATCCTATGAAGACGCACTTCTCCGATTTGGGTTCGAGCTTATCAGGCTGAAGCTTTTTCACACAAGCATCACAAACTCAAACTTTAAGAAACGTCAGCTTAGGTTTCTTGAAAAATCACAGTTCATACGGTGTCGTCTCAACAGATTTAGACGGTGCCCTATTTAACGTGAATGCAGCTGTCTCTAATGCGTAACCCCAAAACGATAGTGGTAAATCGGTAAGAAACATCATAGATCGCACCATATTTAATAAAGTATGGTTACGACATTCGGACACACCATTATGCTGTGGTGTTCCACGTGGCATGAGTTTGTGAAACTATTCCACATTGGTTTAATTGAAGGCCAAACTCATAACTCAAATATTCACCTCTGCGATCAGATCGTATAAACTTTATTTTCTTGTTACGATGATTCTCCACTTCACTCTGAAATTCTTTGAACTTTTCAAATGTTTCAGACTTGTGTTTCATCAAGTAGATATACCCATATCTACTCAAATCATCTGTGAAGGTCAGAAAATAACGATGCCTGCCGCGAGCCTCAACACTCATCGGACCGCATACATCAGTATGTATTATTTCCAATAAGTCAGTTGCTCGCTCCATTGTTCTGGAGAATGGAGTCTTAGTCATCTTGCCCATGAGGCATGGTTCGCAAGCATCAAGTGATTCATATCAAGTGATTCCAAAAGCCCATCAACATGGAGTTTCTTCATGCGCTTTACACCAATATGACCTAAACGGCAGTGCCACAAATAAGTTGCACTATCATTATTAACTTTGCATCTTTTGGCTTCAACATTTATGAATATGTGTATCATTACGACCGAGATTCAATAAACCATTTATATTGAGTGTATGACCATAGAAGGTTTTATTCATGTAAATAGAGCAACAATTATTCTTTGACTTAAATGAATAACTGTATTGCAATAAAAATGATCCAATTATATTCATGCTCAATGCCAACACCAAATAATATTTATTTTAGGTTCAACACTAATCCCAAAGGTAAAGGGAGTGTGCGATGGTGATCTTATCAACCTTGGAATTACTTCCAACACACATCGCCACCTCGCCCTCAACTTGTCTCTATTTATTTTGCAACTCCCGTTTTGAGTTACTACTCTTCGCAACTGAACCAATATCAAATACTGAGGGGTTGCTATAAACACTAGTAAGTACACATCAATAACATGTATATCAAATATACCTTTGTTCACTTTTCCATCCTTCTTATCCGCCAAGTATCTAGGGCAGTTCCACTTTGAGTGACCATTTCCTTTGCAGTAGAAGCACTCAGTTTCAGGCTTGGGTCTAGCTTTGGGCTTCTTCACGGGAGTGGCAACTTGCTTGCCATTCTTATTGAAGTTCCCTTTCTTTCCCTTTGCCCTTTTACTTGAAACTAGTTGTCTTGTCAACCATCAACAGTTGATGCTTTTCTTGATTTCTACTTTCGCTGATTTCAGCATCACGAAGATCTCGGGAATTGTTTTCGTCATCCCTTGCATATTATAGTTCATCTCAAAGTTCTTGTAACTTGGTGACAGTGACTAGAGAACTTTGTCAATAACTATCTTATCTGGAAGATTAACTCCCACTTGATTCAAGCGATTGTAGTACTCAGACATTCTGAGCACATGCTCACTGGTTGAGCTATTCTCCTCCATCTTGTAGGCAAAGTACTTGTCAGAGGTCTCATACCTCTTGACTCGGGCATGAGTCTGAAATACCAATTTCAGCTCTTGGGACAACTCTTATGCTCTGTGGTGTTCAAAACGTTTTTGAAGTCCCGGTTCTAAGCCGTAAAGCATGGTGCACTAAACTATCAAGTAGTCATCATACCGAGCTTTGTCAAACGTTCATAACGTGTCACTAAAAAAATACACTTCCGTGATGATACGTGTTTGTCACAGTAGATCGCTTTTTTGTCATGCATGTACATCCATGACAAATTTATGACAGAATCAAGATAGTCATACCTGTGCTGCCGTAGAAGTGTTCCATGACATTACCAAAATTATCATCACGGAAGTGTCCACTTCCATGACGATAAATCGCGCGTCACAGAAGTGCTTTCGTCAAGGGTGACCGACACGTGGCATCCACCATAAGGGAATGCCGTTAAGCTATCGGGTCGGGTTTTGGATCCGATAACCCATTAACAGCCCCGACCAATGGGGATTTTCCATGTGTAAAATCATCATTGGCTAGAGGAAACACGTGTCGGCTCATCGTCGGGACAGATGTCATCCACTCACTGGACAGAAGGCGCCTATGATACGTCGACACATGGCACGACCCAACTAAAGGCCCACAAGATTTTGCGGACCATAATGGGCCGACCCACTAAAGGCCCGCGAGATTTTGCGGACCATAATGGGCTGGCCCAGCTAAAGGCCCACAAGATTTCGTGGGCCATAATGGGCCGACCCAGGTACAGGCCCACAAGATTTTTGTGTGCCATAATAGGCCGGCTCAGGTAAAGGCCCACAAAATTCTTGCGGATCATAATGGGCCGGCCCAGCTAAAGGCCCATGAGATTTCGCCGACATTAATGGGTCGGCCCAGCTGTAGGCCCACAAGATTTTGAGCACCCTAGTAGGCCGACCCGTTAACTGGCTTCCATGTTTTGGGACAAATACCGGCCCATATTTGATACGGTCTATTAATGGCCTGCCACGCTTCGGGCCTAATAGTGGCCCATATGAGATCCGGCCCGTTAAAAGCCTACCATGTTCTGGGCCAAATTACGGCCCAGATCAGGTCCGACCCTTTAAGAGATTTTAGGCCTAATTACGGCCCATATCAGATTCGGCCCGTCAACTAGACACTATGCTTTTGGGCCCACTTGCTGAAGACCCACTTAGTAATTCGGCCTGATATTAGTTTTGGCCTATTAAGGGCCCGTCTAACATTTCGTCCCTATATTAATTTCAGCCTGTTAAAAGCCCGTCATATAGTTGGGCCTAACTACGACCCGGTTTGCATCCGGCCTGCTCGCAGCCGATATCTGATTGGGCCAAACAAGGTCCGAGACAATTTTTCGGCTTGTTAAAAGCTTGTGATTTGATTCGTGCAATCATGGGTCAGGGTTCATTTCGGGCTGCTGTCGGCCCGTGAGCTGATCGGCACGTTTCAGGCCCAACCTACATCGTGATTGCATGACGACCCGATTATGTACCGTAATTTTACGGCTTGGCCGGTTTACTGCGAAGACAGGATATATATACAGTAAAATAACTACAGCATCGTGAATAAGAAAAAACCTATACTATACAATAAAGAAATTACGGCATATTACATCCACTGGGCATCAAAGTTCGCCACTATGATAATAAAGCACAAGCAGACAGCAGATTACATACACTGGGCATCAAAGATCACCACCAGTGCAAATAAACACGCCGACAAAATAATATACAAAACCGACAACACTTCAATAGAGTTCAAGAAAGGTTAGCCCTACTGGGGAGCTGCAGCGCAAGCAGCTGAGCAAGATGATGAGACTGCACTTGTTCAACACTTATATCTTCCTCACTCTGAAAGATAAACAAGAAGATAGATGACAGGTTTTGCACATAAAAGTATCAGTGCTGACAATTCATCACATTTCTTACTGATGAATAAAGTGACACAGTTTAAATTTGCATTAACACAATATGGTATTGTTCAGGTCAAGACATGGCAGGAAATGACATTGTGAAGGAGTTGGCAGCTTCACGACACCACTGGATTACAGATCAAGAACTCATAAGTATCAATGGTTAGTGTGCTGTCAATTTATACCATTTCAGATTGGCAAATAAAGAGACGGTTTAAATAATAGTAGAATGATATGACATTTTTCATAGTTAAGACATTGCAGAATATGACATTGTGTTGTAGTGGGTAGGTTCACCACACCACTGGATTACAGATGAAGAACAGAAGCATACATGCAGTGCAAAAGAAGATCACTTGCTCTGTATAGTTGAATTTACATGGTATGAAGAAGGAACTTGGTTGTACAACTGAAAACTTAAATTGAGAAAGGACGAACTTTTGTTTATGAACTACATATAATAAACTTTAAACAAGCAATTTGATGCAAACGCCAAAAATAAACAGCTTTTGCAGTCATGCCTAACCAAATATATACAACAAAGTTTGAAGGCTTGAGATGGACAAACTTACATTATTGGTGAAGACAGGCTCTATAAAGGCCTTGTCCATGCTGATGGGGGGCAATTCAAGAAGTTTACCACAGAATCTTCTTCAAAAGCATTGCCTTTATTCTACATTTTGTTAAGAGTAAATATAGATGTGATAATATACAAAAAATGGAGAATATTTAAGATAAGATGAAGAGTGATGCTACATAACCAAGTAGCTATAAATGTAAGTGCAGCGATACAGGCAAAAGGTATAGCCAAGAGAAATGCACAGCTAAACTTCTTCAGTACCAACCTTATGGTAAGAGTAAATATAGATCTGATGTGTAGAAAATAGAGGGCAAAGGAAAATAAGCTGCAGAGTGATGGTACATGAACAACTACCTGTCATTGTAAGTACACTGATAAAGGACAGGATGTACTTACAAGAACAATGCAGAGCTAAAAAAACATTGGCATTGGATATATTCTACACTAATGTAACCATTCATACAGATCAAATAATTTGGAGCAAACAATTGATAAGCAAGCTATCATGCATACTGTTGTCACATAATGAACCAGGTATGTATGCAAGTACGGTGATACAGGACAACAGGTACTAACAAGAGCAAAGCAGTGGGCAGCATATTTGAGATATCCTATCGTTCTTGTCAAACCGGAATTCTTCTTCGAGCAGATTTCCTGCAAAAAAGATCCGTAAGGCACATGCGGAAAAGTAGAAGTTCAAATTGTCATGTGATTTCATAGACAGTACCTCATCCTGGGAATGAGACCAGTGCATAACAAGGTTTTTCCATTCAATGTCTTCTAAATTTAGCACAGGAGACTTCACCAGGAATTCGTTTATAGACTTGCCATCAAAGTGTGATTTCCTCAGGTAACACCGATACTGCTGCAATGCTTCCTTGAAAAGCACAAGCAAGCTTTGCTCGTCATGACTATCCAGATTGACCCTCGCCTAGTTACAACAATGTAATGTAAATCATTGATGTGTTCAATCAGCAGAAAACAGGAAAATAATAGCCATGAATAATAGCACTTACACGTAAGTTGGACAGGAAGATGTGAAAATGGTGTTTGTCTTCACAATAATCTTCCCATGATGGGAATACATGCACGTAGTCCCTAACAACATTGAAAGCATTGTCTTTTAAACTAGGAATAAATGGAATGGGGTTCCAATCTGCAGGAATTGGCCGTCTCTGCAGTTGAGATAGGTCTTCGGCCGGTGGACTTGCTGTACTTTTTGCTGGAGTGGGATTTTTCTGTGGTACAGCTGGTGTTATGGCAAATGAAATCGGTATACCTTTTGCTGGAGTGCAGGTCCTGTGTGGTGGGGCTAGTGGTGTGGCCAATGAAGTATTGGTACAGTCTGCTGGAGTCGGTCCTACACTTTGTGTCATTGGTTGTACAGCCAATATAAGTGGGGTGCTGTCTGATTTCTCCGGCACCACCACGTTTTTCAAGGACTTTGCTGGTGCTCCTTCAGGTTCGGCAATCACCCACTTCCTTTTTGATGTCTGATGCACAAGAACAGCATTTGAGTGGAAAAACATGGTATGATGATAGATGGAATATGTGTTGATAATGGATGGACATGGCATCTCGACATATATGATGAGTAAACTAAGAAGATGGCGGTGCAACAAAGTAGAATAAATGCAAGACATCATATGCAAGATACCCGCAATCAATAAAACATTGCCAAATTAGAACAGGCACCTTGATGGGTGAAAAGGACAGGCCATCTGCCTTTGACTCCTCGAGGTTAGAATAGTCATTAGGATCATATTCTGAACAAGAATCAACAAGTGGGGAGTGTATGAGTTTCATTGCATCCAGAATGGCACTCAATGCCTTGGTGCCAATTTTGTAAGTCATTGCAGTGTTTAGCTTCAAGAGTGGACTACTGCTAGTGCGACACAAAGCAGCTACACAGATCATAGTGTAGATATAACGGGAAAACCTTAAGCATCGGAGTAAAATCAGCAAAGTGGAAATTGCTGGAATATATGTGCTAGTATTGCCGGTACGGCTAGAAAGGCTTCGGATGCCAGCTCTCTTCAAGTGAAGGTGCGGTACTGTTAATATCAATGTAACTCTCAAAGGCGACACAGCTCCCCGCATTTCCTTGCTATTCTTATAGGATTCAAGTGGGTAGGCCACTACAAATCCTATTCCTATGTTTACAAGATCCTACGAATCAAAGAGGCTCAAAGTGTCCATCACAACCGACCATATAGGCCTCTACACTGCAAATATCCCTGCTCATCTTCAGTACAAGGAACATACTGTACTACTATCATACTCCCTCCGTTCCAAAATATAAGTCTTGGTAGAGATTTCCACTATGGATCACATATAGATGTATCCAGGTACATTTTAGAGTGTAGATTCACTCATTTTGCTCCATATGTAGTCCATGGTGGAATCTATACAAAGACTTGTATTTAGGAATGGAGAGAGTACATATTAAAGAAGAACGAAAGAGGAACATGGTAAAGAAGAGCAAGCAGATTTTGGATAATAAAATGTTGGTTGCGCAGTGCCCACACATGATGAACCAGAGCGCATTAAGAATGCAACTCCTAGCTGTCTCTCGACCATTTCAGGTGATTGGATGAAGATCCTACGTCTCCTAACCCTTCTTCTTCCTCATCTCTGATTCTTCCCATACAGAACACCGCACGGGCCGCCGGCCGGACCACCGGCCCCCACCGCATGTGTTCCTCCGCCACCCCAACCCCCACCCGCATTAAGTTTTCTTTGTTCGGCGAGGCCCCACAACCAGCCGAGCCCCTTCGAACGCACCGGCGAACTCCGGCGAGCTCTGAAAAATCGACTGACCCAATTTTGAAATTTAGTCTACTGTGATTTAACTAGTGTGGAATATAAAAGGGGAAAACCATAAGCATTGCGAGTATGGTGTTGAGCGTGCCATGGCGGATCTGAAGGTGCAAACCGGACAAAGGCAACTTCGCAACCAAGACAAGAAAACAGAGTAAAGCAGTGGTGATCTATTTTCTTGCTGCGATAAATAAGTTGAGCAGATATGAAAGAGTATCGCCTCTGGTGCGGCGCCGTGTACGCATCTGCTGAGAATTTGACGGTGATGCGGTAGCGATGGCTGTCGGCGGCGTGGAAGCAGATCTAGGAGGGTAGACGGTGGCGGCAGGGCACGGTGGACGAGACGGTTGTAGGAGCGGCGCCGACAAGGTGGACGACGACGGGGATGAAGCGAGAGGATGGGATGCAAGGATCCCGGTCCGAAGCCGTGGATGAGAGAGGTCGATCTCTTGTAATGGACGGCGGCGTCGGGGTATCAGCTCCGGCATGGTGGAGGAGGACGGCGGTGGATGGGGCGGCGGACGGAGGAGGGTGGGGTGGAGAGGGTGTTTTGGTGCCCATGGAGTACGAATGGGGAAAAGGGAGGTAGATAGGAAGGGGAACCATGTATTCAGGGCGCGCTTGTCTCAAATGCGAGGAAATTTACAAACTTAGCCTCCGTTTCAAATTTCTACTACATCACAGCAACACTAGTCGGTTGGGGATAGGACGGTAATCTCGCATACACCGAATATTTGCCGACGAGAATTTGTTTTTGGTGCCCACCGTGTATGAATATGAATCGGGGAGGGAGTCGATTTCGGCCGAGGACACTGTGTTTTGGCGCCCACCGTGTATGAATCCGGGTGAGAGGCGGTTACGTCACGTTTGGGTGAAATTACAAACCTACCCCTATCGAAACCTATAGAAATCCAGCATATAGGCTTTGCGTGGCAGGGATAGGCAGTAGTGATTTCCATCTCGCAGATTTTGGTTTTGGGCGGTTACTGCGACTTTCCCCGCTTCGTTCAAATTTTGCAGAGTGCACGTTTACCGTGCCAACTCAATTCAAATCCCATTTGTATTCTAATTTTTTTGGGGCGGGATCCATTTTCAATTGGAATTACATTCTATATACATCATTTTTTTATATATATACTTTCAAAATCACAACAAAGAATTCTGCTCCTTTATATGTATAATATGATCTACAAATACAACGATCTCGAAATCTTAAGGTTGAATGAGGGAGTCCTGGATTAGGGAGTGTCCGGATGGCCGGACTATACCTTCGGCCGGACTTGTGGACTATGATGATACAAGATTGAAGACTTCGTCCCGTGTCCGGAAGGGACTTTCCTTGGCGTGGAAGGCAAGCTTGGCGATACGGATATGTAGATCTCCTACCATTGTAACCGACTCTGTGTAAACCTAGCCCTCTCCAGTGTCTATATAAACCGGAGAGTTTTAGTCCGTAGGGCGAACAACAATCATACCATAGGCTAGCTTCTAGGGTTTAGCCTCTCTGATCTCGTGGTAGATCTACTCTTGTACTACCCATATCATCAATATTAATCAAGTAGGACGTAGGGTTTTACCTCCATCAAGAGGGCCTGAACCTGGGTAAAACATCGTGTCCCCTGCCTCCTGTTACCATCCGACCTAGACGCACAGTTCAGGACCCCCTACCCGAGATCCGCCGGTTTTGACACCGACATTGGTGCTTTCATTGAGAGTTCCTCTGTGTCGTCGCCATCAGGAAGGATGCCTCATCCCGTCTTTAAAGACGGCACCGTTGCTAAGGGAGTTTTGGCTGTCGGCCAAACTCTCTGGCTAGGCAGTTTCCTTATGACCGCCTGTTCGGCTACTGCGCCAACGATGACTTCTCGGGTCATCGAAAGCAATCTTCACATCAGCTCAGAATTTGTCGAGCAGCTAGATCCAATGGAGCTCTCTTCCCTAAATGAGCTCTTGGATTGCAACGCCGCCCTCGGAGTCGCTACGGATTACTACCAGATTGGGCCTAAACCTGATCTGAGAGAGATTAACTCTCCCCAGGTCACCCATCACGTTGTCGTGGTAGAGGGACAGTGCGGCGACCCTTCATCTATCTTAAGGACTAGCTATGTCTGGATTCCCGATCCCTCCAAGCCGGATACCCATGGAGGGGAGGATATCACTCAAGACCTGAACTTAAAGTCAGGTGACGGACTAGATTCATTGGGCCGCATCCAAGAATCCCAACGTCCGAGTTCGGAAACTCCTTGGCCCCTGGGTCTCAGATTGGGTGAGGTTTCGGATTTGATTCCACCCACCCACCCGTACATAAGCAATCTATCCCAAATTAGGCAAGAGCCCAAAGAAACAGTACATCATTACTGGGCCAGATTCCTCCTAATTATGAACAGGGTAAAGGACTGCCGCGAGGAAGGCGCAATTTCATTCTTCTGTAATAATTGCACGGACAAGGGAATCCTCAACGCCATAAGTCGCCATGATATTACACGCTTTGCTGACTTGGCGTCCATAGTACGAAAGTACTGTGTGATGGAAAGCTCCTGGAAAACCAAAACAAAATTTTGGGACAATCCGGCCTTGAATACAAACCCGGTCTGAAATAAAAGGAACTCCCTGAGGACCAAAATGAGGCACGCTGCATAGTGCGGCGATCTAAAGCCTATAAAGTCCATGAGGGAGAGCTTTATAAGAAAAGCACTACCGGAGTCCTTCAAAGGTGCATCTCCGAAGAGGAAGGGCGGAACCTCCTGGCTGAAATTCATGTCGGACTCGGCGGACATCACGCTGTAGCTCGGTCCCTTGTAAGCAAGGCCTTCCGTACAGGCTTTTATTGGCCGACGGCCCGGGCAGACGCCCAGGACTTAGTCCAACGATGCGTCGGTTGCCAGCTTTTTGCAAACCAAAGCCATATGCCACCCACCGCCATCCAAACTATCCCCATCACTTGGCCCTTCGCGGTTTGGGGGCTTGACATGGTTGGACCCCTTAAAGGCGGAACCTACAAGAAAAAATACTTACTGGTCATGGTGGATAAGTTCACCAAATGGATAAAAGCCAAGCCTGTTAAGACGGCCGAATCCGGACCGGTGATAGACTTTATATCCGGGGTTGTACACCGTTACGGCGTCCCCCACAGCATCATTACTGATAACGACATGAACTTTACGACCGATGAGGTAAAACTCTGGTGCAAAAACATGGGCATCAAGCTCGATTATGCTTCCGCTATCACCCACAAACCAACGGCCAGGTTGAACATGCAAATGGTCTTAGCATGAGCGGCATCAAACCCAGATTAGTGCGGTCCCTTAAGGAATCTAATACGCACTGGGTAGAGGAGCTCGACTCCGTACTCTGGGGGCTGCGGACCACGCCGAATCGCTCCACCGGATACACACCATTCTTCATGGTGTACGGCGCAGAGGCAGTTTTGCCTTGCGACATAATTCATGACTCACCTCGAGTGCGCATGTACGAAGAAAGAGAAGCCGAGCTCGATCGGCAGGATAGTTTGAACGCCTTGGAGGAAGAGCGTGACGTGGCAAAAGCCCGTTCTGCATTCTATCAACAGCAGGCTCAAAGATACCAAAGCAGAGAAGTACGGGCCAAAAATTACAACGTTGGCGAATTAGTTCTACGCCTGCCGGAGAAGAAAAAGGACAAACTCAAGCCCAAGTGGGAAGGTCCCTTCATAATCGACCAAGTCCTAACTGGTGGAGCGTACCGCCTGCGAGATGCATCGGATAACCGACTCAAGCCGAACCCGTGGAACGCAGCCCGTCTACGAAGATTCTATGCCTAGCGCCGGACTCTGTGTTCGTCTCCTTCCTTTGTCCATTTTTTATATACTTTTTGTCTTACATTTCTCTCCTTCTCCTCTCTCTCTCTCTCTCTTATAGCCTTTAAAGGCTCATAAGTGATGCGCTATCCGCGCTCATTAAACCTGGGGGCTTCCTTAAACAGAAGCTTATTTATACAGGCTTAATGCCCAACACATGTGTCACACTTCCGCATGTACCTTTTATTCACCATTATATGCATCGATATGACTTAAGTTTTGGACAAGCTGGGTTGCTTGGCTCCTGTGCTTACCCCTACGTTCCCGATTGTTCGGCTAGGTGGTAAAGGGAGCACCTCTGCGATTGTTACTGCCGGGTCAGCTGGATATGTACCTCAGACTGGGTGAAGCCAAAAGCTAGCGTTCTTAAGGGAATATTCGGTCGGTGAACTAAAGATGATCTTTTCTTTCACTTATTTATCTATACGCCCCCAGATGTTTTTCCTGCGTCTCTTTTCGCAGAATGGACATGCACTTTAGGGCATGCCTCCCAGGGAAAGGAACCCCTAACGGAACTATTCTCCCTGGAAGATGTTTCTTACTAACCATGTAATATAACATAACTAGTTGGGCACTTGTCTGTTCAAGCACTAATGACCCCTACGCCTGGTCTCCATGCATGCCCCGGTTCTTATATAACCGCGAGGGTATTCGGACACACTCCGGACCGTCAGGTCCCGAGGTTGAAGCGAAAAGGTCGGCCATGAAAAACGATCTACAATCCGGCTAGAAGGCATTACACATGTCAATTAAAATTACATAATCAATCTGACTGATTGTATTCCTCTTCAATTCCATCTAACTTGTTGTCTAGTTTACAGTCCTGTTGGGAATACTTTGTGGCCAACTCTACTTGGCCGTATACTAAGCTCACAGGGATCTCCTTCCCATCGGGCCCTACGGGTCCGACCTCGGCCATGTGGTTTGGGTCAGCCTTCGTGCACCGCGCCTTCACCATGGCCCGGGCCTCCCTGGCGCCTTGACGGCAGGTCGACATCTTCCACAATCGGAAGCGCGGCCGCGCTCCCTTCAGCTTATCTACAAGCTCTACAAGGCCTTCCGGCATGGAGACGGACGGCCACAAGGCCTGGGCGACGCCTTGCATCACCTGCCGAACTCGCTCATGCAGTTGTGAGAGCTCAGGAAGAAGGTCACCCGTAGAACCGGGCATTTCCTCTGCAGGACGACCTGTCAGCATACCTACAGACATTACACTATTAGTCGACTTCCTCGCCGAACTCTTTTTTCAAAGTTCGTTTAAGCACTTACTATATATGCCGCGTCGAAGCCGCTGATTCTCCTTCACGGAGTCCAACAGCTAGGCACGAACATCCTTCAGTTCAACGCCTAGCTTGGTGTTGGCATCTTGGAGATCGTTCTTCTCCTGCCTCACCTTTGTCAGCACGCTCTCACCAGCCTTTAGCTGGCGTCGGAGTTGTTGCACTTCCGGATTTAACCGGTACCATCTGCAATTTCATTTGTCAGATTTGCACCCACGCCGCACTTCGCCAAATACTTATCTTTCGAAGCGTATATTACCAGAGGGGGTCTCCTTGGGCTCCCCTGCCGCGGCTAGTGTGGCCTCAAATTGGGCTTTGCACTCTTCCAGCTCTTTGGACAGCAGGGTATTCTTTTCTGTAAGAACCTGCATAACAGATGATCCTTAAATCAGTTATTCTAACCGTTTCATGTCTCGGGGGCTACTGGTATACATATATAATTACCAAAATTTTCTTACCTGTATGTCTTTCACATACTGCTCCGTGGGTCTGGCTAGACCATTTTGAGCGGCACGGAGGTACGCGTCTCCCGAATTGAAGGCATCCAATGCCTCTCGGGAGAAACAAGTGTCGCGAAGAACTGTCCGGTGACGCCTGTGGTTCATGGCACTCTCCACCTCGGAATTGGTGGCAGACGGCCTGTCCGCATCCTCCATCGGAGGAGCGTCCAGTGCATGCCTTGTGTTCGCCTCCGCTTCCGGATCAGGCTTTGGAGCCTGGCTGGTGGAGGCGCGATTGGCAGCCTCTCCGGATATAGTCCGGCAAGGTCTCTTCGTCCTGAAGAGAGCACGAGTGTTAATATGCCTCGAAGGAGTAACACCTGGGAATAAGGTGGCGCGCTATACCTTTGCGCCGGTGCCTCAGTCCGGACCGCACTTCTTTTCAGCTCATGGGGCCTTGCCGCCCCTCGTTGGCTAGTCGCTGCAGGCTCGGCCTCCCATCTCAAGGACCTCCCCTGCAAAACACGGTTGTCATACGGTAATCGAAAACATGCGAGGACAGATCCCTTTTCAAAGTGCTGAGACTCCGGTCTCAGTTACCTGTGAGGCTGGGAGTAGCCCTGGATAATCGGCCGTAATGGCCACCAAGGCGTTGTCCCTGCTCAATTGATGAAACATTCCATCAATCAGCTCCATAGATAAGTTCGGATCCTCTTGAGAGGCCGGGTCAAGGGACCGTCCCGGATCCTCGGGTTGTGGAGGAGGGCTGTTTATTTCTTTAACAGCCTGGCGCAGTTCCTGCGTTGAAGTCGTTGGACTGAAAATTTAACAATGGGAATGTAAAACAAATGGGCAAGTAAAAGTCTCCACTTACCCATCTCGGGGGATTGTACATAGAAAATCCACCCCGTGGGTTGACGCGGAGAAATTCCTCCTCTTCTCCCTTGTACAAAGCGGACAAGGTCTTTATTAGAGCGGCAGCAGAATCCGGCCCCTTACGGCCATAGCGGGTGGCGTCGTCCTCCCCGTTGAAGTCCCACATGGGGCGACCTCTATACTGAAGCGGCTGCACCCCTCGCATGATGCATGCGGCCATGACCCCGATCATGGTCAGTTCGGAATGAGCTAACAATCTTATCCGGCCCATCAGGTAAATAACGTCCCTGTTGCTTTCCCTCTCAGGGCTCCGTGGAGGCCAGCTTAGGCGCTTCTTTAGGGGAGCACTGTCGAACTCAGGGAGGCCGATCCGGACAGGATCCGGCAGCGGAACGTCCTCTATATCAAACCATTCTGAAGGTCAGTCCTTGGACGCCTTCTTTGGGGTTCCGGATAGATATCCGGTCCCGGCGATGCGCCACACTTCGGCTCCGCCCACTTGATATATCGACCCCTCCTTAAAGCGGGGCACAAGGCAGAATAGCCTTTTCCACAGCGCGAAATGAGCCTCGTAGCCCAAAAACAGCTCGCAAAGGGCTATGAAGCCCGCGATATGCAATATGGAGGCAGGCGTGAGGTTGTGCAGTTGGAGGCCATAGAACTCCAGAAGCCCCTGGAGAAACGGATGAATTGGAAATCCGAGCCCTCTTATTAAGTAAGGGGCAAGGCATAGCCGCTCTCCTTTGGAGGGATTAGGGGCGCTCTCTGCTTGCTCTCTGCCATTATAGGTGGCAAGTCCGGCTCGAACCGGGACCATATAGGCCGGGGAGAGAAATCCCTTGGTCTGGAGCTTCACTAGCTCGCTGTGTGGGATGGAGAACCTCTTCCAATCTCTAGGCTGAGGGCTGGAAGGGCGAGAGGAGGAGCTGCGGCGGCTGGCCATGATAGAATGGACCTCTGTCGGATATGCTCTGATGAATACTCGCGGAAGGGAGAAGGTGTGGTTTGGATCTAAATCCTCGTCCCCTTAAATAGGCGGCTCATTCACACGGCTAGGGGTGTAAATATAAAAAACACCCTTACTTTTCGTATTTGTTTGACACGTGGAAAATGACCATTATTGGGCATAGAAGCCAAGGAGCACTACATTTATAAGAAACCCGACACTATTCAACAGGTACACGGAATTTGGAGGAGAACCCGCCTGGCAATGCCGAAGACAATCTGCGCGCTGGACTCGTCGTCATTGAAGCCTGGTTCAGGGGCTACTGAGGGAGTCCTGGATTAGGGAGTGTCCGGATGGCCGGACTATACCTTCGGCCGGACTCCTAGACTATGAAGATACAAGATTGAAGACTTCGTCCCGTGTCCGGAAGGGACTTTCCTTGGCGTGGAAGGCAAGCTTGGCGATACGGATATGTAGATCTCCTACCATTGTAACTGACTCTATGTAACCCTAGCCCTCTCCGGTGTCTATATAAACCGGAGAGTTTTAGTCCGTAGGACGAACAACAATCATACCATAGGCTAGCTTCTAGGGTTTAGCCTCTCTGATCTCGTGGTAGATCTACTCTTGTACTACCCATATCATCAATATTAATCAAGCAGGACGTAGGGTTTTACCTCCATCAAGAGGGCCCGAACCTGGGTAAAACATCGTGTCCCCTGCCTCCTGTTACCATTTGACCTAGACGCGCAGTTCGGGACCCCCTACCCGAGATCCGCCAGTTTTGACACCGACATTGAATTCAAAAAAATTAACCAAATTATGTTCTACTAAAATGTATGGATCAATAATATCTACATATTAAATAACATAGATGTGCGTGAATTCATATGAGTATGCATGTTTGATAGATTAATTTTGGTTCGAGTATGGATTACATGTATCATCATCTCGAATTCAAATATTTGAATCCTTTTTTTGTTCACTCCTTTCACGCCCATCTCTCTCGCATGCATGCTCCTTCAGGTAGCTATCACTCTCTTTTCTCCAGCTCACCCGCACGCTCACTTCATGTTGCTCCTATCCTCGCAAACATGGTCTCTCGACGTCTCCCTTGAGAAGTGTCACACTCTCCCTATCATTATAAATTACACGGTTTTCATTATCTCTCACGTCTCTACTGTTCTCTGGTATCACTCCGTACCTAAGATTTCTTTTTCACCGCCAAACACACAGTCTCCACTCGTCTTTCACTTTGTCTTTCTCTATATGGGATTCTCTCACACACCCTATATGTCTCTACATATGACTCATACCACTAAAATTACTCTCCCTATCTCTCCTGTAGACACAACATTTGTTGCGGTCTCCTTTTCCTCTCCATCCCAGACTGACATTATTCATTTGTTTACCGATCAGACAACCCCGACTTACCATCTCCTCTCTCTCACACAGACACACACGCACAACTCCTACCACTAAAATGTGAATGGAAAACGAGATTTTGTTATACCCAAACAAAAAAGGACTGGAGGGAGTGATTGCTCTGACACGGACGCGACCTCTCATAGCGCGGGCATTGAACCGGCGTGCCGGCCAAGAGGGCCGCACTCGCTGCAGGCCCGACTGAGCACGCCTCCTCGCCGTGTGCAACCAGCTTAAGACTGCCCCGCGTGCCTTCATTGAATCCGCGCGTGTGCCGGCAACACGTCCTTCCGCGAGCCAGCAGGCATTTTAGAACACAAAAAATGACTACAATATAATTAATTTACGCATGGTCTTGACTTGTTGTGCTCGCACTGGTAGCAGGAACTAGTAGAGGATCTTCTTTATTTATAACTCTCCTCACATTTTTTTGGCTTTGAAGTGAATCATGGTTGTGGACATTATGTATGAATGTGCAGATATCTATGAACATGAGTTTGATGTGGAAGTTGAACTTGGCATGTCGGGCTTGCGCGTGAACTATACCATGCCCAATGCTTCGTTTATTATTGTTTGGAAAGTAACTGTTGTTATTACATGACCCAAAAAAAACATTTTGTGCCACATCAGTAGATGCACGGGCATCACAACAGGCATGCTGACTGGATAAACATTTGAACCTAGCTATTATGAAGGAAATTTTGTATTGACAATAGTTTTAGATAGAAGGAGACGCCTAGCCTGCTCTGCCTCTGCTAGCTTATCTCTGGCTTCTTCCATCTCTTCTTTGGCTTGGGTGAAGAGAGCATCGGATTGCTCTTTTCGCTTCTTCAGGAACTCAACTACATTCTCAAGGGCTGCTGCATGCTTTCTTTCAGCCTTTACTAATGCCACAAGGACACGAACAACTGACGACTCCACATGGCTTGTGTGTAATCCAGCATCATCTGGGAATTTGCACCTTGTGTCTAATCCAGCATCATTAGGGAACTGGCACCTTGTGTGTAATCCAGCCACATTTTGGAAACATGATCTCGAGGTTGACCATACTTCCCTCCTCGTAGGAACTGCATCCTAACATGAAGTTACTTCTTTTTTAGATCAATACTCAGAGCAACCTAGATCCATTTAGTAGAAGCCAGATAAACAGAACTCGAAGAAGTGAATTCAAAAGGAATAAATAAATAAAAACAGACTACAAGGTGAGAACACCCACTTCCTACATCAAGCTAAAAACGAAAGCATTAGGATGATTAAGACTCTTCTTATTACACATTGAAGAACATCACGCTTAAGAGAAACAGAAACTACAACATATACACATCGAAGAACACGAGGCTACACGGAAGTAATTGAAAGGGTGTTACTTACCAAAGCTCGTTTTACAGGTTCGGTGCAGCTCCTCTTTAACTTGCCACGCTCCTTGAAGATGTCCCGAATATCCCGTGTTTGATCTTCATTGCTCCTCTGCATGTTCGCACTTGTGGTTTTAAAATCTCAACATGGCAAGAAAAATATACTACTAGTAATACTCGCGCATCTTGTGGGCAACATTAAAGCACTCGTCTGCCATGTTAGAGCATCTCCAACAAGATAAACTACTCAAACAAATGCATCTTGATGCGTGCAACGCATGGGCATTTTGCTAGTTCTAAAAACCTTTCCATCATTTGCCACACTACTGGTTGCAGATGAAAAACCTACCCAAGCACAACGCGATACAGGAGCGACGCACAATTACAAGCTGATATTCTGTTGGACAATGGAGGCTATAACCAATTACTTTTACGAGAACAATAGCACCCAGGAAATTTGAAGGGTAGGTATGAACAAAATTGGAACTGCACATGCACTGCTAAGTGATTCAATACACACATTACCAATCAAGGAGGAGAACGATGGTCGCGGCGGCCTCTGTGAGTCATGGTCGGCAACGGGAGTCAGTTCATTGTCCACGACGGTGGTACTTCTGCGCTTGGCGTCGACTTCCGGGAAGCAAATACGAGATCGTGGAAGACAATGCCGAGGAAGAGGCTTCGTGTATGACGACGACGGTGGACCGGCTCCAGTGCGGCGTACGAGGTCGTCGATTAGGCAGATGCGCTGCGGTGGACGAGTGCGCCGATGTAAAGGGGAGGAGCACGAAGGCTGCAGTGCTGTGGAGAAGTCTATTTTGCGGTGGGGATAGAAATTGGTGAGTATTCAGGTGTACTACTCTGGGTGTCGGGGTGGGGTTGGATGGGTAGGGTGAACCTGAAGTTACGAAAATAGCCCCCTACCAAGCGTCATCCGTAGGCATGTTCCGAAGGCTATGATGGTAACTTCCCACTGCTCGAATCAGGGTCGCGGGAGATTTTCCCACCGACCTCAAAATTTTGTGACACTAGACTCCCCGTGTGGCGTGTTGAGTGATTCGGCTAAGCAACTAGCGAGTAGTAGTAGTAAACTCTGCATATTAGGTTTGACCGAAGTCAAACTTCCTAAAGTTTGACCAAGTTTATAGAAAAATATAAACATTTACCATAACAAATATGTATGATGTGGAAGTACATTCAATAATGAATCTAATGGTATTTATTTGTTATTGTATATATTAATATTTTTTGTTATAAGCTTTCTGAGAGTTTACAAAACTTGGCTTTGACCTATACTAATACGCGGACTTAAATAAAAAAAGAGGGAGTACACATTTGTTTTCTTAGTTTGTAGTGAACTAATCATTTGTTGAAATTGTGAAATAAATATATTAGGCTATTGACTTCGAATGTAATGGTCTATACAATTCAATAGTTACAATCATTGTCGAATCCCAAGATGTATACAAGGTTTATAGTACTTCACAACATGCTCAAACTCACATAATCCCAGTCAAATGAGAATCTAAATGCATTTCATAGTTATTACTTTGTAGGATGCAACAAGAACAACCATAACTCTACATCAGCCATTATAGAAGCAACATTTTGACATATCCCAATGTGTGAATGAAACATGCAGAGAGAGCTTTTGAAGATGGAGCATATAGGGAGGGAAAGATTGTATGTATGTGGACGAGAGAGTAGGAGACAAACCTAACGAGACACAGAGAGAGATAAAGAGAGAAAGAGAGAGGAAGAAGTTAGGTCTGTGAGAAAGATGCATACATGTAATATACATGAGATGCGTGTGCATCTGGATTCTGTATACGTGGAAGGAGAAGAGACAACATGTTTGTTGAGAGAGCAGGAAAAACAAGGACGAGAGGGGAAGGATCTCGTGGGTTGAGGGATTGACAATTTTGTGCGGGGGAGAGAGGGATTGGTAATTCTGTGCAAGAGAGAGAGGGTGGGGGAGGAGTCAGTCAGCCGTCATCACATCACCCTGCTTCCAAATGACCCCGCATTCTCTAGCGCGGTGTAGTCGCCGTCTTTGATCTGCTCGTTGCCCTCTTTGAAGATTGAGGTGTTGTGCATGTTGGGGTGCAAAGAAGCACAAGCGAGAGTGGTTGCCGTATAACCTTGGATGGGGATGAATTGTGTGCTCGGGGGAGTGTGTGTGTGTGTTGTGCTGCGTGTGTCTCTCTCTGTGTGTGTGTGTGTGTGTGCGTGTGTGTGTGTCAGATATTGAGAGAAAACAAACCTAAGGAGAGAAATGGGTATTCACGAAGAGATTGTGCGGGCCTTGAGGTGGGCAGGGGCCGGGTGAGGGTGTCAAAATGTGCGCGTTGATGCATGTGTTGCATGCGACCATGCGAGGGATGGGCGAATCGAGAGAGATGGTTGTTGTGTTACGGATGCTCCTCTCTCTCTCTCTCTCTCTCTCTCACTCACACACACACATAAGTAAACTAGAAGACCGTTCTCTCATGTATACACAACATATCGGCATCTGTCTATGTCTCACTCATGCACGATCATTTGCACATTCACACCTCTCTATGTCTGTATCACACGCACACTGTCTCCACATTGCCCTTCTCCCACAACACACATATGGACACATACACACGTTCTCTCTCAGTCACACACACAAAATCAGTATTAAAAAAACTAGGGCGCACCTAAAATGTCCAAATCCAAATAAACATGAACTGGAGCTAAATTCAAATATATGGAAATATTGCAGCGTCAAGAACTTTCACAGGAAAAAAAAGTTGAGTAATATTCGAGGATTGTTTTCACACACACAAAAAGGTTCGGTGGATGTCCTTCGAGCGCGACACGGTGACGCACCGTTCGATCGACCGCGCGGCCGCGGTTCACGCGCTTGCACAGGATTCCGTATCGTGGCCGTGGTACTAAAGCTGGTCATAATGGGCAAGAACATAAGCTAGTAACTAATAAAAGCGTTGCCTAAGTCTAATGTTTACGTGTACTAGTACGGTTTTCTTTTAAGTTTGACCAACCTTATATATAAAACTAAAGTAAGCTCCCACATGCGCACTCATCAATATGCCGCCGCCGCCGTTGCGCATGATGGCGCCCGCCTGCTCCGGCCAACAATTTCTCGCCCATCACCGCCGTGTCGCCGCCATCCCTGTGCCATGAAGCCGAAGGCTAGCCCGCTCACGTCGTCTGCAGTCCCTCCTCGCGATGCCGCCGCGCTGCCAAGCACGCGAGCAGCTGGTGGAGCCGCGTCTATGCACACAGCGTACGAAGAGGAGGACGAGCGCGTGCTCCAGCACGCCAGTGAGGAGGAACTAGCATGTCATTGTCGTCTCCGCCCGCGCGAAGGAGGCGCGCATGGTGGCTGTCGCGGTGGAAGCCGGCCGCGCGCGCGTCGAGCCCGCAAACCGGATGCGGACGCGGAATCTACCTTCGAGACCTTGAATGCCACATGGATCCTGCCATCTGAAGGAGCAATTTGGGTCAGTCGACTCATGTGAGCCGTTTGATGCAACATGGATGGCTAGAAGGGCTTCTTCCACCTCTTCTGTCGTCTTCTTCCTTCGCTCCATCGAACTTCTTTCACAAATCGACTGACCCAAATTATACTACTAGTACGAATGTATTAAGTACAGTAGGAACACGAAGATACGAGCAGTAGTACCAACTGCAAGAAGAATAGTAGTAAGACATAGTACTAGTACTATTGTATGTACTAAAGAGTTCAAATACGAGAAAGAACATAAACATAGGGGTTGTTTGGTTCCTAGCCACACATTGCCACACTTTGCCACACCTAACCTTAGGCAAGTTTGACCAAGTTAGGTAGGTGTTTGGTTCTAGCCACACTTGAGACAAGGAATTTTTTATGAGCAGTGAACCCCACATGTCATAGACATAAAAAGTGTGGCAAGATTCCCTTAGGCAAGCCAAAGTATGGCTAACAATTTGAGCAACTCAAGTAAGGCAAGTGTGACAAATGTGGCAAAAATCATGTGGCAACATATGGCAAAGATAGTCACAATCCAAACAGCCCCATAGTTCTGTCGGGGCCTCAGCACAACACACCCTTGAAAATAAACTAATAAGCAACTAGTCCGCTTGACACTGCAGTAGAACCAGCATGAGCGACGGCACTGCCACCTACTTGGAGTCCGAGTCCACGTCCTCGACTTCGTCCTCGTCCCTCTTCCTCTTCCTCTTCCTCTTCCTCTTCCTCTTCCTCTTCGCTGATGCTTCTTTGCTTGAACCGGGCACTGGGCTCTGCCTCTTCATCCAACCCTTGTAGATATTTAAACAAAGGTAGGCATCCATTGCTGTGTACAGGATGTGATCTTCATCTAATATCTTCGACTCCCATGCATGATGAAACTCGTGATGAGGTTTCTTTAGTTTAGCGTACGAAGGATCAATCATGGCTGATGCCAGGGTCAGCATTGAAGGTTGAGAGGAGGACACCAGGCTTGCCTTTTGGAGATCGAAGGGCTGGCCTACAACGAGACCTATCCGACGCAGGACGTCACTGTCGTTCTTAAGGCCTACAGTAACGAATTTCACTCTTTTGTCCTTGAGGAAGTTCTTAAAATCCCGGCACTCAACGTCGGCATGGCATATGTGGTAGACCAAGCAAACGTTATGTACGCAAACCTGGATCACGGCGGGCTTCTTCCTCTCTTCGTCCTTTAGATCCTTCTCTCATCCCAAGATTGTGGTGTACTCAACATCTAGCCCAGCGACCCACTCATCCGTTGAACTGTTGAACATGCGTAGGAAGCAAGCAAGCCATGCTTTCACCATCTCGGATCCACGTGTGTAGATGACGATGAACTGATCGCCGGTGATGGCTCTAACTTGGTACTCAGTGGCGACCATGGAGATTTGGGAGGCCATGGATTTTGGAGGAGGGTTAGGAGAAGTTGAACTGTTGTACCCCGCAAAAAAACTGGGAGCGAACTAATGTGAAAGGACGGGATGACTGGAAGAGAACTATTGTAAGGTAGAAGACGGGGACGAGTAGGGAGTGCGAATGGTGTGGGGTTGCTGGCTTGCCCGGTGGATAAACGGCTACAAGCCCCCAAAGAGTTCTCAAGAACTATGTGGGACCCACTAGATGTCATGTCTACTAGACCCATATCGTAGGCCTGGCGGTATAGCTTCTGCCTGTTCGCACGCCATGCCGGCGCATGTATGTAACTTCACTTAATTCCATCAAACATCGCGCCTCCCACGACCTTCGCCTCCCTCACGCGGTCGCGCCCTTTGAGACTTCGACCGGCTATAAATGAGCAATTTTTTTGCCTTTTTTAGACAAGCAATTCTTTTGCCTACTCCGCATGCATGATACTCCCTCTGGTCCTTTTTACTCCCGTCAACCATTTGCAAAGTGTTTGACCAAATTTATACTTTTTTTGAACACCACCTTATATTAATTAACCAGCCACACCAGTACACTCATTCGATACAATATTCACCACACAGGGCGGTACATTATTTACAAGAATACCATCTAATCTATTGTCAAAGCTATACTTAGCGATTAAGTTTGCCACCTTATTGGCCGAACGGCTAATCTTTGACAATTGAAGATTGTTGATCAACTTCGAGATGCTCAACGCTTTCATCTTCAGGTCACGCATAGCAGACCTGTCAACGCTTTGACAGGCATCAATGAAATCCCACGACCAAATTTATACTAAAAATATCAATATCTACAATACTCCTAAAACACTTAGGCACGGTGCATTAACTTCTACCTCGTTTCTTGTTTCTTGACATATCAACCAATAGGAGATGTGGGTGTGCATGCTTTTAATGACTTGAGACTACCAAACACGACATGCAGTGGTTAGTTCATTGCATGCAATGCTATTAATTAGCAAATAAACATTAAGATCTCTGGTTTTCCCCTCCTCCTTGGTCACAGTGCACAATCTAAGATGACTTGCTCACCTAGACGGAGGGAGTACTGATTATAAACATTAAGATCTCTCGTTTTTCCCTCCTCCTTGGTCACAGTGCACAATCTAAGATGACTTGCTCACCTAGACGGAGGGAGTACTAATTATAATGAGTACTCAACTAGTACTAGTATAAGAACTACATTTTATAATGAGTGTAAAAATATTGATTTGACATTGTGAATGTTGACACATTGTGGAATAGTTTTTGAAGTCTGCAAAGTACTCAACTAGTGCTGTCGTTCTCCACAAAAAAATGTGTTTACCAATGCATGCATGAACTCTAGTTACTCTAACCCCCCTCTCTTCTTTAATTCTTTGCCACATCAGCATGTTTGCTATTCCTGTGTGCATGATACCAGCTAAGATACCACCATTATGGCCAGCCTTAATCATCGCATGCAATAATTTAGTGCACCTTGAAATATGAACATGTGTGGGGCGTGTTTGTTTTTAATGACTTGAGACTATACCTAACCCGGCATGCAAGATGACTTATTATGCACCGTTCCCCATACCTGCAGGAAGCCCGTTCGTCTCCAAAAAATTTCCTCTCCATGTGTGGAAACAATATGCCTACCAAACTCTCTTTCTCCCTCCGGCAGTCCCACCACTCCACCCTGTGTGAAAAAATATGCATGCATGACTCTCCTCCCCCCACGCTCGTCCAATCCGTTGTGACCAGCAATATTTCCACCCCTTCGCTCCCCCGTAATTTACTCCAACAAATATGCCCACGTAGCTGTTACTTAACTGCAGGTGCATTCGGTCACTGACATATGGGCCCAACAGGGGTCTGGCCCACATGTCAGTGACGCAACTGGACCGGCAGTTAATTCAGTGCAGCTCAGTCCATATCTTACGTAGGTGTGCCATTTCTCGCTATAAATACTGCGCCTCCCACAACATTGCTATCTCCTCCCCCTCACGTTCACGTTCATCGCTATCTCCTCCCCCTCCCTCTCACATCGACCACCATGGCATCGCCCCTCCCAAGCCCTAGTAGCCCCTCGCTGCACCGCGCGGACGGTCACGCGTTGCCGTTCCGTTCCTCACTGCCACTAGTCGAGGAGGACGTATCGGCATTACGCTCCTCGACGCGACACGTTGAGGTGGACGCGTCGGCGTTCCCAATCTCGCCAGCACGCGCGCCGGAGGACGCGTCGGCTCCCCGCTACGAGGAGAACGCCGCGCCGCCCGCCGAGCCCCCCAGCCTTGAGGAGCTTTGGAAAGAAATGGATGTCGCCTTGTGGGAGGCTTTTCCTCCAGCAGAGCGCGTCAAAATAGAGGCGGAGAAGAAGGCCAAGGAAGAGAAGCGCACCGCGGAACAAGCTGCCTGGGAGGCCTATGTCGCGTCCAAGAGAGTCAGGCAATTGCCTCTTTGGCGGAAGGCTCATGCGAGGGCCGTGAGGGTGGTGGAGGACGCCAGTGCCGACGCCCTGAGTGCAGTCGGGCCCAAGCGCCTCATCTACGCTTGGTGGTACGTGGACCGGGTGCATGCTTCCAGCGAGGAGGAGTACCTATTGGCGCCGGATCACCACACTGGTGAGATCACGCTCGCCTGCCGACAAGCCGCCAATCAGCACCTCGCGAGTTGCGAGGCTGAGGAAGAGGTGTTGTGTCGGCGCGCTGGGAAACGGCCGCGCACCAGGGCACTCGTGGCGCGCCGCAAGCGCTCCTGCGAGCGCCGTGGATTTTAGGAGGAGTATAATTTTTGTTTCGTAAGGCGATCTCATTAGTTTTGGGACGCAAATGATAAATCCCGAACGTTCAGGAATTTTTAGCGTTCTTAATTAAGTATGTAAAAGGGAAAGTTTGGAAACCTTGTGTATTCGTACACATTTTGCAAGTACGTGCATATAGCACAAACTTTACTATATACTGTCGCAGGAAAAGAATTCTATGAGACCAGGTCTCACGTGAGACCCATCCTGATGGATGACACATGGCATTCACAAATCACAAAGCATCCCCCACCCCCCACTTAAAAGCCACGTGTCATCCATCAGGATGGGTCTCACCTGCTAACCGTGAGACCTGGTCTCATATACGAGTAATTTTTTCCACTATCGCACTACACGTCTCTCTTGATATATGCTTGCAGACTGTGCTACTCCCTCCGTCCAGGTCAATAAGTCATCTTCGGTTGTGCACCATGACCAAGAAGGAGGGAAGACTTATACACCTATACGGAGGGAGTACTACTATTACTTATGTACGTGCAAATGCACGTTTTAACATTACGATGCGGTTTTTGTAAAAGTAGAAAAACAACACTAGTCAAGCTTGTGAAACGATTCAATGCAAAAAAAAAGCAAAAATGCTCGTTTGATTGTTTACTTTTAGCTTCCTTCTCTGTGGTTATTTCTCTGTCGTACTTTGTACAAAGTATCTCACTGGTTGGAAAGGCATGCAAATTCCCAAACCGCTTCCTACACCCTGTATCTCACTGGTTGACGGCGTTGACGTTGTCGCCCATGTCGTCGAGGATGAGGTTGCCGAGGTCGGGAAAGAAGTCGTCGTTTGCAACTAATCATGTGGACTAGCATAGTAGTAGGATACAGAGTAGAAACATGAATTTTACCACGATTTCAAACAGGAAGGACAGAAACACATACGGTGCAACGGGAGCTGCACCGTTGGCGTTGAGGTTGTCGCCCATATCCGAACACCACGTAGACACGGTCTTTGAGCACGGTTTGTAGTCGTTCCACGCTCGAGCATTGAAGTTTGTAACTATTTTAGATTAGAATATACTACTCCTCCGGTGCTAGTAGTAGAGCAGAGTCATGCTCTACTACTTTACTCAAGCAAGTTAGGGCATAGCATTGTAGGGAGTACCAGTACTGTGATCACTCAAGCAAGTTGTCTGGCATCGACATGACCCTATGCTGCTGGTATGTGTCTCGTAAGTCAAGCGGCGTGCTATAGTCATCATCACATGTCCACTTCCCGCAGCACATATTCGCTTCTCCATCTTTGTCCGCACATAATTTCGTCCAATCTTCCATCCCCGCTAAGGCGCCTCCCCCCCTTGTCCGAAACCCAAGCACTAACAATGGCAGAATTGAGCAACGTCCACCGAAAGAGTGGCTGGAATTCGCTCCCCACAGAGGTAATAAAGCTCATTGTTTCGCGTGTGGACAATCTCAGTACCATGCCGCTCGCCGCGTGCTCGTCGGGGTTGTACCGTTTACTCAAAGCCCTCAGGCTGGAGCTTTTTAAGCCAGCTCCTTGCTTGCTGATGCCGCCCAGAATACTCAGAATCTTACAGTAGCCAACATGATACCAAGTTTGATTTGCTCAAGGTTGTAATCTGCCAAGTGCCCACAAGATCTGCGAATTATAAAGACTTCAGGCTAATTGCGTTCTTCAACCGCGGTCTCGCCTATCTGACAGGTCACTGCGGTAACTGGATAAATCTACACGTCCATCACAGGATCATACATCCTCCATGGTTCTCTGATGCCATTGAACACAAGAGCTTCATTTACGCTGTCGACTCCTTCTATGGCTAGACGTATTGCTGGCCTACTCGAGTCATCGCTACAAACGGCTGTTACAGCAGTATGTTACTTTCCTATGATATCATGATGGCTTGCTTATATTACTGTCAACATTTGCTGAAAAAATATTCATGCTCATAACATGATGTTCTTAAGATTGACTAAACCAAGAGCCCTTTTTTATTTAACTCCAACTTGATATGATGTTGTAGGCCGCCTGGTGTCCCTACCCTTCCTAATCCCAGAACCTTTCAAAGAAAAGCGGCATGGCAGTTGCAGGTGGTTCCTGGCTCGATCAGACGACGGCGAAAGATTGATAATCATTTGCACGCACCAGACGTGTTGTTTCGCGGAATAAAATCACAGTCACTGCAAGGTCTTTGAGCAGGATCCCAACTTCTCTGGGCCTTCAGGAATTTTTGACTGGAGGCTGGTAAGTAGCCTTGGTACACGCTCTTTGTTTGTCGGACTGAATTATCCGATTAACCAGGAGATAACCGACGGCAAGGATCATGATGGCAGCGCGGTTTCGTTCATCAGGCAAAATTGTGTGTACACAGCGTACCATGCGTCTCTGCATGCACCATACCCTGATATGTGCCACCACGCTCTGCAGCCCAAAGTAGGAGAGAGGGTCGCAAGTATCAGACTTCTACCTGCTGGCTAGAGTTTCCCCCGTCAGGCACTCATCTGGTTCAAGCCGTCAGCCAATCTCCACAGCTTAATAAATAGTAACGTCTAACTGAGCCAGTTAGTTAGATGCGTACACTTGGTGTAGTAGGATCTTTATTTAGTTTGATGCATACGCTTGCTCTTTTTTGGTAGCCCTTTTGTAATGATGGCTGATGTTTGGTTTGGAAGAGAGAGCTACGTCTTCACTCTTCTGGCCTGCTTACTGCTTCTGTTGCACCCCTAGCCCTGGTTGTTGTTGTTGCTATTTTCAATGTACAATCAGTAGTATATTTCGTCTATTGGTTGAATAAATGTGTTGTTAGAATGACAAACACAATGTTTTGGAAGTCGTTGCACGGTTCGATCCTTTAGTGCCCCGTACCGTATGTAGCGCATACTATTTATCGTACGGAACACTTTTTTTTTGAAACTCAGAACACATTTTCCACTTTTTGATAACATGCAGCCCACTGATGAAGGCCCAATAGAGAAGCCCATAATTAACTGGAAGGGAGGCTCTCACATGAATTCGGCCCAGGTACATGCTCATGGTCCCCTAAACATAAATAAGTAAATAAATAAAGCTAAATGCTCATGCACCAGTTCTTTGGGAAAATAGGTAGCCCAGTATTTCTTTTTGAAGAATACCCAAGCTAGGCCTATTTGTTTTCTCTGAATTACTGGGCTGCAAATCTTTCAAGACGAGGAGGGATCCATTCCGGCCTGGCTTAAGAGTATGGTCAATGTCTGTTAAAAGTAATATCAAAAGGGGTTGAAAATTCCAAAAAAAAAAATTATAGAAAATGGGATATAATTTTCTTTTTTTGTTTTTGTTCTTCACTAATACCTCATACGTATTTCATTGGATTTAACATGACATAGTACTAATTTATTTTTAAATTTGTTTTAGTGTGGCTATTAATTTTTGGATTAAGAATATTTCGTTCCCCAACAAAAAATTGCGAATTTTCAAAATTTCCCACATATTTAGTTAATTTTTTTGACCCTGGTACTGACCAGAAAATGGCCAGCAATTCTAAAAATGGAAAATGGGCTGCAATAAATTCCATATGAATTAGAAAATGAGTAAAAATTGTAAAAATAATAGCAAATGGGCTGTACACGCCACAGATTTCGAGGCTGACTTGTTTACGCAAGACTTTGTCAGTGAACACATGATTCTAGCAGCAGTTAGTGTTGGATGTCCATCCAACGGCCGACGTGCTTCTTCAATCTCTGATCTTCCTGCTCCAGCCGCCTAAACTAGCGCCGGCGGGACTGCTTGCTCCCTCCTCTTGTGGCCCACTATGATGCCGCGTAGGCTTCCCCGGCCCATCCTACTCCCTTCGCTGGCCTGACCGCACGCAATCAACTCCCTCCTTATTACGCGAAAAAAATGATTCCTCCCACTGACATCTGGGGCGCACCGGTTGGGAGGCTGACCTGTGGGCCTACTAAGTTGACGCGTACGCAGGGCTTGTCAACTCAGTCAACAAACGATTCTAGCAGCATTAACCGTTGGATTTGAATCAAACGGTCCTGTTGCTTCTTCAATCGCTGCTCTTCTTGCACCAGCCGCCCAAACCAGCACCGGGGAGACTGCCTGCTCCTGCCTCTAGTGGTCGGCTAGGCTGCCGATGAGGCCTCATCGCCCCCTACTACTCCCACCGCTAGTCAGGCCCTGCGGCGACGGCAGCCTCACACCGCAGCCGAACCAGTGAACCCTCGTACTCCTCTCCGCGTGGGCATCCACTGTCGCGTCTTCCCCAGCTCCGCATCGTCCCCTTCCTAGGCCTCGCCGTCGTCCACCGCCTTGGAGCTCTCGGCGCGGCATGGTCAATGTGGTCAACGACATTCCATCGGAAGAGTACTGTACGTGGAGAGGCTGACAGCTGGGTCCACGGCCACAGCCCAGTTTTTTTGTGATTTGCCAAGTAAGTCGCTTTGTCAGGCCTGTTGGGCTGCAAATCTTTCAAGACGAGGAGAGCTTTCATTCGGCTGGCCGAGAAAATGGCCCATCAGTAATGAGAAATGGTCTGTACATTTTTAAAACACAACAAACCGGCAATTAGTTTCAAATATCTTTTTTTTCATTTCGAGATTTTAAATTACATTAATTTTTATGTGTGGAGAATTTGTTGGATTTTATATTGATATACATTTATTTTTAAAATCAGTTTGAATGTGAGTCGAAATTTCGGGATTAAAAACAGTTCGGACCGCACCGAAATATGCAAAATTTTGTATAATTTTTTAAGTGTGGCCACAATATGGGCTGTAATGCTAACAAAAAGAATATGGGCTCCAAAAAAACCTTAATAATTAGAAAATGAGCTATAAATTATTAGAAATAATGGTAGATGGGATGTATGCTGTTTCCCACAGATCTGAGGCTTTCCTAAAAAAAGGTTGACGCACAAGCAGTGACTGTTGGATGGCCATCCAACGGCCGTCGTGCTTTTTCAATCTCTGCTCTTCCTGCTCCAGCCGCTCAAACAGGCGTCGGCGGGACTGCCTGCTCCCTCCTCCCCGCGGCCGGCTCTGCTGCCGCGCAGGCCTCACCGCCACACTGTACTCCCATCACTGGCCTAGCCATCCCTCTACTCACCCACACCTGCTGTTATTCTCCGGCGACGGCAGACGAACCAGTAAACCCTCGTACAGTCGTACTCCCCTCCGAGTGGGAAACAACTGTCTAGTCTTCCCTGCCTCCATGTCGTTCCCTTCCTAGGCCTCGCCGTCGTCCACCGCCCTGGTGCTCTCGGCGCGGCCTGGTCAACGTGGTCAACGACCGACATGCATCTGAAGTGGACTGTACATGGAGAGGCTGACAGCTGGGTCCACGGCCACACGTAAGGAAATGCCTCCTTATTACGCGCAAAATAATGATTCCTTCACCTGACATCAGGGACCCACCAAAAGGGCCTCTGTATTTCACAAAAAAAACGTTACCGCCGCTGACAGCTCAGACCCACCAGCTATATCTTCGCACGCAAGGAAGTGCCTCCTTATTACGCTCAAAAAAATGAATACCCTCGTGCTAGCTGGGACCCACCTTGGTGGGAGGCTGACTTGTGGGCCTACTAAGTTGACGGGGATGGAGGGCTTTGTCAATTTAGTCAATATGCACAATTCTAGCTCCAGTGACCGTACAATGTCCATCCAATGGCCATAGTGCTTCTTCAACCTCTGGTCTTCTTGCTCCAGCCGCCCAAACCAGCACCGGTCATGCCTCATGCTCCTGCCTCCCGTGGCCGGCTGCGATGCGGCGGAGGCCTCACCGCCCCCTCCTACTCCCACCGCTGGCCAGGCCATCCCTCTACTCATCCACACCCCCTGTCATTCTACGGCGACGGCAGCCTCACACCGCAGCGAACTAGTGAACCCTCGTACTCCTCTACGCGTGGGCATCCACTGCCGCGTCTTTCCCGGCTCCGCGTCGTCCCCTTCCTAGGCCTCGCCGTCGTCCACCGCCCTGGTGCTCTCGGCACGGCGTGGTCAACGTGGTCAAGGAACGGCTTCCATCGGACGTGGACTGTACGTGGAGAGGCTGACAGCTGGGTCCACGGCCGCAGGAAGGAAGTGCCTCCTTATTACGTGCAAAATAATTATTCCTCCACCTGACAGCGGGACCCACTGGACGGGCCACCATATTTCGTGAAAAAACGTTTCCCCCTGACTACTGGGACCCACCAGCTACATCTTCGCACAAAAGGAAGTGCGTCCGGGCAAAAAAATGATTCTCCCCCTGACTGCTGGGACCCACCAGCTACATCTTCGCAGGCAAGGAAGTGCCTGACAGTCGGGACCCACCTAGTCGAAGCGTACGTAGCGTTGTCATTCTAGTCGCGAACGTGTACGTACATACTGGTCGATGTAGAGGCGCGCACGTGTCGTAGTAGAGGCGCGCATGTGTCGTAGTAGAGGCGCGCACGTAGCATTTACACGTACGTATAGCGGCCAGGGTGCAAGAAAGAAAATACGGCCACGTATGTGTACATACGGGCGGGGTCTCGAACGCCTACTCGCGCATACGTACGGCGAGGGCTCGTGTACATGGCTGGGTCGGAACGGAGAAACAGCGTCGTCGTCGTGTTCATGGGGAGGCAACGGAATGTGTCGTGTTCATCGGGAGGGCTTGGACGGAACAGGCGATGGAAACGAGGCCTGGCGTACCGCAGAACGGAGGAAACGGCCTTGTGTTCGACCGGCCACGTTCGAAACGGGATCCTGTTCATCGGGAGGGGTCTGGCGTACCGCAAAACGGAGGAAACGGGCCTCCTACGGTCGAAATGGGGGTCCTATTGATCGGGAGGGGTGTGGCGTACCGCAAAACTGACGAAACGGACTTGTGTTGGAGCGCTACGGTCGAAACGGGGGTCCTGTTCATCAGGAGGGGTGTGGCATACCGCAAAACGGGACTCCACGAGATACTGTTCATCTCCACCGTCGACCTCCACCAGCCTCCACGGGCTCCTGCTCATCCAGCCTCCACGGGCTCCTGTTCATCCAACCTCCACCGCGCGCTACTCCACCGGCTACTGTTCAACCACCCCTCCACCGTCTACTGTTCATCCAGCCCTCCACACCACGGGGTCCTGTTCAACCACCCCTCTATGGGCACCCCTCCATCGTCTACTGTTCATGCAGCCCTCCACACCAACGGGTCCTGTTCAACCACCCCTCCACCGTCTACTGTTCATCCAGCCCTCCACACCACGGGGTCCTGTTTATCCACCCCTCCACGGGCACCCCTCCACCATCTACTGTTCATCCAGCCCTCCACCACACCACGGGGTCCTGTTCATCCAGAGGCAATGCCACCGCTCACTGTTCATCCAACCCCCCCCCCCTCGCAACGCTCACTGTTCATACCATCGATCGGCTTCAGTTAGCAGCAGTAGCGAAGGAATCGCTCGATCGGGTTCAGTTAACAGCCATCGATCGATCGCTCGGGTTCAGCAACGCCTAGCCTCCAGTGCAATCACTCGGGTTCAGTTAGAGCCCAACGCCTCGCTCGGGTTCAGTTAGAGCCAACACCTCGCACACACGCGCGTACGTGTACGAGAGAAACGTGCATCGCTCGGCCCCCAACCTCCCACCGTAACCGGGAACTCCCCGAAATTTTCCTCTTCCTTGCTTCTACCACGGTTTTTTCCGTCATGGACGGCCCAAAGAATGTCATGCAGCTGCGTCTCCGGCCCGCCCAGGATGAAAAGCCCATTTTCTGTCATGATTTTTTGTCATAGAAGTAGGAGCCCACCACATCTATGATGATACCGGGTTTTGTCACAATTATCGTCATAGAAGTGTCATATGTATGACAGAAAAAAAATCGTTCGGCCCAAAATGTCACGGATGTGTCTTTTTTTTGTAGTGTGTGCATCTGCTCCTACAATAGGTCCGTCACCTAGCGGTGCATCAAGGACATAATTCTTCTGTGCAGGAGTGAGGGTAATCATCATATCACGGACCTAGTCCGCATCATTGCTACTATCATCTTTCAACTTATTATTCTCTAGGAACATATCAAAAATAAACGGGGAGCTACATCGCGAGCTATTGATCTACAACATAGTTATGCAAATACTATCAGGACTAAGTTCATGATAAATTAAAGTCAATTAATCATATTACTTAAGAACTCCCACTTAGATAGACATCCCTCTAGTCATCTAAATGATCACGTGATCCATATCAACTAAACCATGTCCGATCATCACATGAGATGGAGTAGTTTTCAATGGTGAACATCACTATGTTGATCATATCTACTATACAATTCACACTCAACCTTTCGGTCTCAGTGTTCCGAGGCAATATCTGCATATGCTAGGCTCGTCAAGTTTAACCCGAGTATTTTGCGTGTGCAAAACTGGCTTGCACCCGTTGTATGTGAACATAGAGCTTATCACACCCGATCATCACGTGGTGTCTTGGCACGACGAACTGTCGCAACGGTGCATACTGATACGTCTCCAACGTATCTATAATTTTTGATTGATCCATGCTATTATATATGCTGTTTTGGATGTTAATGGGCTTTATTTTACACTTTTATATTATTTTTGGGACTAACCTATTAACCGGAGGCCCAGCCCAAATTGTTGTTTTTTGCCTATTTTAGTGTTTCACAGAAAAGGAATATCAAACGGAGTCCAAAGAGAATGAAACCTTCGGGAGCATTATTTTTGGAACAAACGTGATCTAGGGGACTTGGAGTGGACGTCAAGAAACAATCGAGGAGGCCACGAGGAAGGGGGCACGCCTACCCCCCTGGGCACGCCCTCCACCCTCGTGGGCCCCTCATTGCTCCACCGACCTACTTCTTCCTCCTATATATATATATATATATATATATCCATATATATCCATATATATCCATATACTCCGAAAACATCCAGGAGCACCACGAAACCCTATTTCCACCGCCGCAACCTTCTGTACCCAAGAGATCCCATCTTGGGGCCTTTTTCGGAGCTCCGCCGGAGGGGGCATTGATCATGGAGGGCCTCTACATCAACTCCATGGCCCCTCTGATGATGTGTGAGTAGTTTACCTCAGACCTTTGGGTCCATAGCTAGTAGCTAGATGGCTTATTCTCTCGCTTTGGATCACAATACAAAGTTCTCCTCGATTCTCTTGGAGATCTATTCGATGTAATCTTCTTTTGCGGTGTGTTTGTCGAGATCCGATGAATTGTGGGTTTATGATCAAGTTTATCTATGAACAATATTTGAATCTTATCTGAATTCTTTTATGTATGATTGGTTTATCTTTGCAAGTCTCTTCGAATTATCAGTTTGGGGATGCCCAAGGCACCCCAAGGTAAATCCAAGGACACCAAAAAGCCTAAGCTTGGGGATGCCCCGGAAGGCATCCCCTCTTTTGTCTTCGTTCATCGGTAACTTTACTTGGAGCTATATTTTTATTCGCCACATGATATGTGTTTTTCTTGGAGCGTCTTGTATGATTTGAGTCTTTGCTTTTTAGTTTACCACAATCATCCTTGCTGTACACACCTTTTGAGAGAGAGACACATGAATCGGAATTTATTAGAATACTCTATGTGCTTCACTTATATCTTTTGAGCTATACAGTTTTTGCTCTAGTGCCTCACTTATACCTTTTAGAGCATGGCGGTGGTTCTATTTTATAGAAATAATTGATCTCTCATGATTCACTTATATTATTTTGAGAGTCCTTTAGAACAACATGGCAATTTGCTTTTAGTCATTATAAAAACTTTCATATAAGTGCATTGAATACTAAGAGAAGTTTGATACTTGATGATTGTTTTGAGATATGGAGATGGTGATATTAGAGTCATGCTAGTTGAGTAGTTGTGAATTTGAGAAATACTTGTGTTGAAGTTTGTGATTCCCGTAGCATGCACATATGGTGAACCGTTATGTGATGAAGTCGGAGCATGATTTATTTATTGATTGCCTTCCTTATGAGTGGCGCTCAGGGACGAGCAGTGGTCTTTTCCTTCCAATCTATCCCCCTACGAGCATGTGTGTAGTACTTTGTTTTGATAACTAATAGATTTTTGCAATAAGTATGTGAGTTCTTTATGACTAATGTTGAGTCCATGGATTATACGCACCCTCACCCTTCCACCATTGCTAGCCTCTCTAGTACGGCGCAACTTTCGCCGGTACCATAAACACACCATATACCTTCCTCAAAACAGCCACCATACCTACCTATTATGGCATTTCCATAGTCATTCCGAGATATATTGCCCTGCAGCTTTCCACCGTTCCGTTTGTTATGACATGCTTCATCATTGTCATATTGCCATGCATGATCATGTAGTTGACATCGTATTTGTGGCAAAGCCACATTTCATAATTTTTTCATACATGTCACTCTTGATTCATTGCATATCCCGGTACACCGCCGGAGGCATTCACATAGAGTCATATTTTGTTCTAAGTATTGAGTTGTAATTCTTGAGTTGTAAGTAAAAGTGTGATGATCATCATTATTAGAGCATTGTCCCAGTGAGGAAAGGATGATGGAGACTATGATTCCCCCACAAGTCGGGATGAGACTCCGGACAGAAAAAATAGAAAAAATAGAAAAGAGGCCAAAAAAGAGAGAAGACCCAAATAAAAAATGAGAGAAAAGAGAGAAGGGACAATGTTACTATCCTTTTTCCACACTTGTGCTTCAGAGCAGCACCATGATCTTCATGATAGAGAGTCTCCTATGTTGTCACTTTCATAAACTAGTGGGAATTTTACATTATAGAACTTGGATTGTATATTCCAATGATGGGCTTCCTCAAATTGCCCTAGGTCTTCGTGAGCAAGCAAGTTGGATGCACACCCACTTAGTTTCTTTTGTTGAGCTTTCATACACTTATAGCTCTAGTGCATCCGTTGCATGGCAATCCCTACTCACTCACATTGATATCTATTGATGGGCATCTCCATAGCCCGTTGATACGCCTAGTTGATGTGAGACTATCTTCTCCTTTTTGTCTTCTCCACAACCACCATTCCATTCCACCTATAGTGCTATATCCATGGTTCATGCTCATGTATTGCGTGAAAATTGAAAAGGTTTGAGAACATCAAAAGTATGAAACAATTGCTTGGCTTGTCATCGGGGTTGTGCATGATTTAATATTTTGTGTGATGAAGATAGAGCATAGCCAGACTATATGATTTTGTAGGGATAACTTTCTTTAGCCATGTTATTTTGAGAAGACATGATTGCTTAGTTAGTATGCATGAAGTATTATTATTTCTATGTCAATATTAAACTTTTATCTTGAATCTTTCGAATCTGAACATTCATGCCACAATAAAGAAAAATTACATTGAGAAATATGTTAGGAAGCATTCCACATCAAAATTTTTTTTATCATTTACCTACTCGAGGACAAGCAGGAATTAAGCTTGCGGATGCTGATACGTCTCCAACGTATCTATAATTTTTGATTGCTCCATGCTATTATATATGCTGTTTTGGATGTTAATGTGCTTTATTTTATACTTTTATATTATTTTTGGGCCTAACCTATTAACCGAAGGCCCGGCCCAAATTGCTGTTTTTTTGCCTATTTTAGTGTTTCGCAGAAAAGGAATATCAAACGGATTCCAAACGGAATGAAACCTTCGGAGTGTTATTTTTGGAACAAACGTGATCCAGAGGACTTAGAGTGGACGTCAAGAAACAATCAAGGAGGCCACGAGGCAGGGGGCGCGCCTACCCCCTGGGCGTGCCCTCCACCCTCGTGGGCCCCTTGTTGCTCCACCGACCTACTTCTTCCTCCTATATATATTCATATACCCCGAAAACATCCAGGAGCACCACGAAACCCTATTTCCACCGTCGCAACCTTCTGTACCCAAGAGATCCCATCTTGGGGCCTTTTCCGGAGCTACGCCAGAGGGGGCATTGATCACGGAGGGCCTCTACATCAACTCCATGGCCCCTCCGATGATGTGTGAGTAGTTTACCTCAGACCTTCGGGTCCATAGCTAGTAGCTAGATGACTTCTTCTCTCTCTTTGGATCTCAATACAAAGTTCTCCTCGATTCTCTTGGAGATCTATACGATGTAATCTTCTTTTGCAGTGTGTTTGTCGAGATCCGATGAATTGTGGGTTTATGATCAAGTTTATCTATGAACAATATTTGAATCTTCTCTGAATTCTTTTATGTATGATTGGTTTATCTTTGCAAGTCTCTTAGAATTATCAGTTTGGGTTGGCCTACTAGATTGATCTTTCTTGCAATGGGAGAAGTGCTTAGCTTTGGGTTCAATCTTGCGGTGCTCGATCCCAGTGACAAAAAGGGAAACGACACATATTGTATTGTTTCCATCGAGGATAAAAAGATGAGGTTTATATCATATTGCATGAGTTTATCCCTCTACTTCATGTCATCTTGCTTAAGGCGTTACTCTGTTCTTATGAACTTAATACTCTAGATGCATGCTGGATAGCGGTCGATGTGTGGAGTAATAGTAGTAGATGCAGGCAGGAGTTGGTCTACTTATCACGGACGTGATGCCTATATACATGATCATATCTAGATATTCTCATAATTATTCACTTTTATATCAATTGCTCGACAGTAATTTGTTCACCCACCGTAATACTTATGATATCTTGAGAGAAGCCACTAGTGAAACCTATGGCCCCCGGGTCTATGCTCCATCCTACAAGTTTCCAATCTATTTCATTTTGCAATCTTTACTTTCAATCTATATCATAAAAATACCAAAAATATTTATCCTATTATTATTATCTCTATCAGATCTCACTCTTGCAAGTGGCCGTGAAGAGATTGACAACCCCTTTATCGCGTTGGTTGCGAGGTTCTTATTTGTTTGTGTAGGTATGAGGTGACTCGCGCGTGGTCTCCTACTGGATTGATACATTGGTTCTCAAAAACTGAGGGAAATACTTACGTGCTCTACTGCATCACCCTTTCCTCTTCAAGGGAAAACCAACGCAGTGCTCCAGAGGTAGCACATACTCAGGGAGAACACTTATACCTTGAAATTTAGTGAAAGAACATCTTATAATGCTACCACCGTACTAAGCAAAATAAGATGAATAAAGGATATGAAGGAAATATGCCCTAGAGGCAATAATAAAGTTATTATTTATTTCCTTATATCATGATAAATGTTTATTATTCATGCTAGAATTGTATTAACCGGAAACATAATACATGTGTGAATACATAGACCAACAGAGTGTCACTAGTATGCCTCTACTTGACTAGCTCGTTAATCAAAGATGGTTATGTTTCCTAACCATGAACAAAGAGTTGTTATTTGATTAACGAGGTCACATCATTAGTTGAATGATCTAATTGACATGACCCATTCCATTAGCTTAGCACCCGATCGTTTAGTATGTTGCTATTGCTTTCTTCATGACTTATACATGTTCCTATAACTATGAGATTATGCAACTCCCGTTTACCGGAGGAATACTTTGGGTACTACCAAACGTCACAACGTAACTGGGTGATTATAAAGGAGTACTACAGGTGTCTCCAATGGTATATGTTGGGTTGGCGTATTTCGAGATTAGGGTTTGTCACTCCGATTGTCGGAGAGGTACCTCTGGGCCCTCTCGGTAATGCACATCACATAAGCATTGCAAGCACTGCAACTAATATGTTAGTTGTGAGATGATGTATTACGGAACGAGTAAAGAGACTTGCCGGTAACGAGATTGAACTAGGTATCGGATACCGACGATCGAATCTCGGGCAAGTAACATACCGATGACAAAGGGAACAACGTATGTTGTTATGCGGTCTGACCGATAAAGATCTTCGTAGAATATGTAGGAGCCAATATGGGCATCCAGGTCCCGCTATTGGTTATTGACCGGAGACGTGTCTCGGTCATGTCTACATTGTTCTCGAACCATAGGGTCCGCACGCTTAACGTTACGATGACAGTTATTATGAGTTTATGCATTTTGATGTACCGAAGGTTTTTCAGAGTCCCGGATGAGATCACGGACATGACGAGGAGTCTCGAAATGGTCGAGACGTAAAGATTGATATATTGGAAGCCTATGTTTGGACATAGGACGTGTTCCGGGTGAAATCGGGATTTTACCGGAATACCGGGAGGGTTACCGGAACCCCCCGGGAGACTAATGGGCCTATTGGGCCTTAGTGGAAAAAGAGAAAAGGGGCAGCCCATAAGCTGGCCGGCGCCCCCCCTTTCCCCAAGTCCTAGTAGGACTAGGAGAAGGGGCTGGCCCCCCCTCTTTCTCCTTTCCCCCCGAGAGTCCTAATTGGATTAGGATTGGAGGGAGGAGTCCTACTCCCGGTGGGAGTAGGACTCCCCTGCGCCTCCCTCTCCCTGGCCGGCCGACCCCCCCTCCTCCAACCTTTATATACGGGGGCAGGGGACACCCCAAGACACACAAGTTGATCCTTGAGATCGTTCCTTAGCCGTGTGCGGTGCCCCCTGCCACCAAATTCCACCTCGATCGTACCGTTACAGTGCTTAGGCGAAGCCCTGCGTCGGTAGTACATCAAGATCGTCATCACGCCGTCGTGCTGACAGAACTCTTCCTCGACGCTTTGCTGGATCGGAGCCCGAGGAACATCATCGAGCTGAACGTGTGCTAAGAACTCGGAGGTGCCGGAGTAACGGTGCTTGGATCGGTCGGATCGGGAAGAAGACGTACGACTACTTCCTCTACGTTGTGTGATCGCTTCCGCAGTCGGTCTGCGTTGGTACGTAGACAACACTCTCCCCTCTCGTTGCTGTGCATCACCATGATCTTGCGTGTGCGTAGGAAAATTTTCGAAATTACTGCGTTCCCCAACAGTGGCATCCGAGCCTAGGTTTTATGGTTTGATGTTATTTGCACGAGTAGAACACAAGTGAGTTGTGGGCGATACAAGTCATACTGCCTACCAGCATGTCATACTTTGGTTCGGCGGTATTGTTGAGTGAGACGATCCGGACCAACCTTACGCGTACTCTTACGCGAGACCGGTTCCCTCGACGTGCTTTGCACACAGATGGCTTGCGGAAGACTGTCTCTCCAACTTTAGTTGAACCAAGTGTGACTACGCCCGGTCCTTGAGAAGGTTAAAACGGAGTCTATTTGACGAACTATCGTTGTGGTTTTGATGCGTAGGTGAGATGAGTTCTTACTTAAGCCCGTAGCAGCCACGTAAAACTTGCAACAACAAAGTAGAGGACGTCTAACTTGTTTTTGCAGGGCATGTTGTGATGTGATATGGTCAAGGCATGATGCTGATTTTATTGTATGAGATGATCATGTTTTGTAACCGAGTTATCGGCAACTGGCAGGAGCCATATGGTTGTCGCTTTATTGTATGCAATGCAATCGCGATGTAATGCTTTACTTTATTACTAAGCAGTAGTGATAGTCGTGGAAGCATAAGATTGGCAAGACGACAACGATGCTACGATGGAGATCAAGGTGTCGCGCCGGTGACGATGGTGATCATGACGATGCTTCGGAGATGGAGATCACAAGCACAAGATGATGATGGCCATATCATATCACTTATATTGATTGCATGTGATGTTTATCCTTTTATGCATCTTATCTTTCTTTGATTGACGGTAGCATTATAAGATGATCTCTCACTAAATTATCAAGAAGTGTTCTCCCTGAGTATGCACCGTTGCCAAAGTTCGTCGTGCCCAGACACCACGTGATGATCGGGTGTGATAAGCTCTACGTCCAAATACAACGGGTGCAAAACAGTTGCACACACAGAATACTCAGGTTATACATGACGAGCCAAGCATATACAGATATGGCCTCGGAACACGGAGACCGAAAGGTCGAGCGTGAATCATATAGTAGATATGATCAACATAACGATGTTCACCATTGAAAACTACTCCATCTCACGTGATGATCGGTTATGGTTTAGTTGATTTGGATCACGTGATCACTTAGAGGATTAGAGGGATATCTATCTAAGTGGGAGTTCTTAAGTAATATGATTAATTGAACTTAAATTTATCATGAACTTAGTCCTGGTAGTATTTTGCAAATTACGTTGTAGATCAATAGCTCGCGTTGTTGCTTCCCTGTGTTTTATTTTGATATGTTCCTAGAGAAAATTATGTTGAAAGATGTTAGTAGCAATGATGCGGATTGGATCCGTGATCTGAGGTTCATCCTCATTGCTGCACAGAAGAATTATGTCCTTGATGAACCGCTAGGTGATAGACCTATTGCAGGAGCAGATGCAGACGTTATGAACGTTTGGCTAGCTCAATATGATGACTACTTGATAGTTTAGTGCACCATACTTAACAGCTTAGAATCAGGACTTCAAAGACGTTTTGAACGTCATGGACCATATGAGATGTTCCAGGAGTTGAAGTTAATATTTCAAGCAAATACCCGAGTTGAGAGATATAAAATCTCCAACAAGTTCTATAGCTAAAAGATGGAGGAGAATCGCTCAACTAGTGAGCATGTGCTCAGATTGTCTGGGTACTACAATCGCTTGAATCAAGTGGGAGTTAATCTTCCAGATAAGATAGTGATTGACAGAATTCTCTAGTCACCATCACTAAGTTAGTAGAACTTCGTGATGAACTATAATATGCAAGGGATAACGGAGACAACTCCCAAGCTCTTCGTGATGCTGAAATCAACGAAGGTAGAAATCAAAGAAAAACATCAAGTGTTGATGGTTGACAAGACCACTAGTTTCAAGAAAAAGGGCAAAGGAAAGAAGGGGAACTTCAAAAAGAACGGCAAGCAAGTTGCTGCTCAAGTGAAGAAGCCCAAGTCTGATCCTAAGCCTGAGACTAAGTGCTTCTACTGCAAAGGGACTGGTCACTGGAAGCGGAACTACCCCAAGTGATTGGCGGATAAGAAGGATGGCAAAGTGAACATAAGTATATTTGATATACATGTTATCGATGTGTACTTTACTCGTGTTTATAGCAAACCCCTGAGTATTTGATGCTAGTTCAGTTGCTAAGATTAGTAACTCGAAACGGGAGTTGCAGAATAAACAGAGACTAGTTAAGGGTGAAGTGACGATGTGTGTTGGAAGTGGTTCCAAGATTGATATGATCATCATCGCACACTCCCTATACTTTCGGGATTAGTGTTGAACCTAAATAAGTGTTATTTGGTGTTTGCGTTGAGCATGAATATGATTTGATCATGTTTATTGTAATACGGTTATTCATTTAAGTAAAAGAATAAATTGTTGTTCTGTTTACATGAATAAAACCTTATATGGTTACACACCCAATGAAAATAGTTCGTTGGATCTCGATCGTAGTGATACACATAATCATAATATTGAAACCAAAAGATGCAAAGTTAATAATGATAGTGCAACTTATTTGTAGCACTGCCGTTTAGGTCATATTGGTGTAAAGCGCATGAAGAAACTCCATGATGATGGGATTTTAGAATCACTTGATTATGAATCAGTTGATGCTTGCGAACCATGCCTCATGGGCAAGATGACTAAGACTCGGTTCTTCGGAACAATGGAGCGAGCAACAGATTTGTTGGAAATCATACATACTGATGTATGTGGTCCGATGAATATTGAGGCTAGCGACAGGTATCATTATTTTCTGATCTTCACAGATGATTTGAGCAGATATGAGTATATCTACTTGATGAAACATAAGTCTGAAACATTTGAAAAGTTCAAAGAATTTCAGAGTGAAGTGAAAAATCATCGTAACAAGAACATAAAGTTTCTATGATCTGATCGTAGAGAAGAATATTTGAGTTACGAGTTTGGCCTTCAGTTAAACACAATGTGAAATAGTTTCATTACTCACGCCACAAGGAACACCATAGTGTAATGGTGTGTCCGAACATCATAACCGTACTTTATTAGATATAGTGCGATCTATGATGTCTCTTACCGATCTACCACTATCGTTTTGGGGTTATGCATTAGAGACAACTGCATTCACGTTAAAAAGGGGCACCATCTAAGTCCGTTGAGACGACACAATCTAAACTGTGGTTTAGCAAGAAACCAAAGTAGTCGTTTCTTAAAGTTTGGGGTTGTGATGCTTATGTGAAAAAGTTTCATCCTGATAAGCTCAAAACCAAATCGGAGAAATATGTCTTCATAGGATACCCAAAGGGAGACTGTTGGGTACACCTTCTATCACAGATCCTAAGGCAAGACATTCATTGCTTATAATGGATACTTTCTAGAGAAGGAGTTTCTCTCGAAAGAAGTGAGTGGGAGGAAAGTAGAACTTGACGAGGTAACTGTACCTGCTCCCTTATTGGAAAATAGTACATCACAGAAAACTGTTTCTGCGACACCTATACCAGTTAGTGAGGAAGCTAATGATGATGATCATGAAGCTTCAGGACAAGATGCTACTGAACCACGTAGATCAACCAGAGTAAGATCCGCGCCAGAATGGTACGGTAATCCTGTTCTAGAAGTCATGCTACTAGATCATGATGATCCTACGAACTATGAAGAAGCGATGGTGAGCCCAGACTCCGCAAAGTGGCTTGAAGCCATGAAATCTGAGATATGATCCATGTATGAGAACAAAGTATGGACTTTGGTTGACTTGCCCGATGATCGGCAAGCCATAGAAAATAAATGGATCTTCAAGAGGAAGATGGACGCTGATAGTAGTGTTACTATCTACAAAGCTAGAATTGTCGCAAAAGGTTTTCGACAAGTTCAAGGTGTTGACTACGATGAGATTTTCTCACTCGTATCTATGCTTAAGTCTGTCCGAATCATGTTAGTAATTGCCGCATTTTATGAAATCTGGCAAATGGATAAACAAAACTGCATTCCTTAATAGATTTATTAAAGAAGAGTTGTATATGATGCAACCGGAAGGTTTTGTCGATCCAAAGGGAGCTAACAAAGTGTGCAAGCTCCAGCGATCCATTTATGGACTGGTGCAAGCATCTCGGAGTTGGAATATACGCTTTGATGAAAGCATATAGTTTTATACAGACTTGCGGTGAAGCCTGTATTTACAAGAAAGTGAGTGGGAGCACTACAACATTTCTGATAAGTATATGTGACTGACATATTGTTGATCGGAAACAATGTAGAATTATTCTATAAAGCATAAAGGAGTGTTTGAAAGGAGTTTTTCAAGGAAAGACTTCGGTGAAGCTGCTTACATATTGAGCTTCAAGATCTATAGAGATAGATCAAGACGCTTGATAAGTTTTTCAATGAGTACATACCTTGACAAGATTTTGAAGTAGTTCAAAATGGAGCAGTCAAAGAAAGAGTTCTTGCCTGTATTACAAGGTGTGAAGTTGAGTAAGACTCAAAGCCCGACCACGGCAGAAGATAGAAAGAGAATGAAAGTCATTCCCTATGCCTCATTCATAGGTTCTATAAAGTATGCCATGCTGTGTACCAAATCTATTGTATACCCTGCACTGATTTGGCAAGGGAGTGCAATAGTGATCTAGGAGTAGATCACTGGACAGCGGTCAGAATTATCCTTAGTGAAATAAGGATATGTTTCTCGATTATGGACATGACAAAAAGTTCGTCGTAAAGGGTTACGTCGATGCAAGTTTTTGACACTGATCCAGATGAATCTAAAGTCTCAATCTGGATACATATTGAAAGTGGGAGCAATTAGCTAGAGTAGCTCCGTGTAGAGCATTGTAGACATAGAACTTGCAAAATACTTATGGATCTGAATGTGACAGACCCGTTGACTAAAATTATCTCACAAGCAAAACATGATCACACCTTAGTACTCTTTGGGTGTTAATCACATAGATATGTGAACTAGATTACTGACTCTAGTAAACCTTTTGAGTGTTGGTCACATGACGATGTGAACTATGGGTGTTAATCACATGGTGCTGTGAACTATTGCTGTTAAATCACATGGCGATGTGAACTAGATTATTGACTCTAGTGCAAGTGGGAGACTGAAGGAAATATGCCCTAGAGGCAATAATAAAGTTATTATTTATTTCCTTATATCATGATAAATGTTTATTATTCATGCTAGAATTGTATTAACCGGAAACATAATACATGTGTGAATACATAGACCAACAGAGTGTCACTAGTATGCCTCTACTTGACTAGCTCGTTAATCAAAGATGGTTATGTTTCCTAACCATGAACAAAGAGTTGTTATTTGATTAACGAGGTCACATCATTAGTTGAATGATCTGATTGACATGACCCATTCCATTAGCTTAGCACCCGATCGTTTAGTATGTTGCTATTGCTTTCTTCATGACTTATACATGTTCCTATAACTATGAGATTATGCAACTCCCGTTTACCGGAGGAATACTTTGGGTACTACCAAACGTCACAACGTAACTGGGTGATTATAAAGGAGTACTACATGTGTCTCCAATGGTATATGTTGGGTTGGCGTATTTCGAGATTAGGGTTTGTCACTCCGATTGTCGGAGAGGTACCTCTGGGCCCTCTCGGTAATGCACATCACATAAGCATTGCAAGCACTGCAACTAATATGTTAGTTGTGAGATGATGTATTACGGAACGAGTAAAGAGACTTGCCGGTAACGAGATTGAACTAGGTATTGGATACCGACGATCGAATCTCAGGCAAGTAACATACCGATGACAAAGGGAACAACGTATGTTGTTATGCGGTCTGACCGATAAAGATCTTCGTAGAATATGTAGGAGCCAATATGGGCATCCAGGTCCCGCTATTGGTTATTGACCGGAGACGTGTCTCGGTCATGTCTACATTGTTCTCGAACCGTAGGGTCCGCACGCTTAACGTTACGATGACAGTTATTATGATTTTATGCATTTTGATGTACCGAAGGTTGTTCGGAGTCCCGGATGAGATCACGGACATGACGAGGAGTCTCGAAATGGTCGAGACGTAAAGATTGATATATTGGAAGCCTATGTTTGGACATAGGAAGTGTTCCGGGTGAAATCGGGATTTTACCGGAATACCGGGAGGGTTACCGGAACCCCCCGGGAGACTAATGGGCCTATTGGGCCTTAGTGGAAAAAGAGAAAAGGGGCAGCCCATAAGCTGGCCGGCGCCCCCCCTTTCCCCAAGTCCTAGTAGGACTAGGAGAAGGGGCCGGCCCCCCCTCTTTCTCCTTTCCCCCCGAGAGTCCTAATTGGATTAGGATTGGAGGGAGGAGTCCTACTCCCGGTGGGAGTAGGACTCCCCTGCGCCTCCCTCTCCCTGGCCGGCCGACCCCCCCTCCTCCAACCTTTATATACGGGGGCAGGGGACACCCCAAGACACACAAGTTGATCCTTGAGATCGTTCCTTAGCCGTGTGCGGTGCCCCCTGCCACCAAATTCCACCTCGATCGTACCGTTACAATGCTTAGGCGAAGCCCTGCGTCGGTAGTACATCAAGATCGTCATCACGCCGTCGTGCTGATGGAACTCTTCCTCGACGCTTTGCTGGATCGGAGCCCGAGGAACGTCATCGAGATGAACGTGTGCTAAGAACTCGGAGGTGCCGGAGTAACGGTGCTTGGATCGGTCGGATCGGGAAGAAGACGTACGACTACTTCCTCTATGTTGTGTGATCGCTTCCGCAGTCGGTCTGCGTTGGTACGTAGACAACACTCTCCCCTCTCGTTGCTGTGCATCACCATGATCTTGCGTGTGCGTAGGAAAATTTTCGAAATTACTGCGTTCCCCAACAGTGGCATCCGAGCCTAGGTTTTATGGTTTGATGTTATTTGCACGAGTAGAACACAAGTGAGTTGTGGGCGATACAAGTCATACTGCCTACCAGCATGTCATACTTTGGTTCGGCGGTATTGTTGGGTGAGACGATCCGGACCAACCTTACGCGTACTCTTATGCAAGACCGGTTCCCTCGACGTGCTTTGCACACAGATGGCTTGCGGAAGACTGTCTCTCCAACTTTAGTTGAACCAAGTGTGACTACGCCCGGTCCTTGAGAAGGTTAAAACGGAGTCTATTTGACGAACTATCGTTGTGGTTTTGATGCGTAGGTGAGATGAGTTCTTACTTAAGCCCGTAGCAGCCACGTAAAACTTGCAACAACAAAGTAGAGGACGTCTAACTTGTTTTTGCAGGGCATGTTGTGATGTGATATGGTCAAGGCATGATGCTGATTTTATTGTATGAGATGATCATGTTTTGTAACCGAGTTATCGGCAACTGGCAGGAGCCATATGGTTGTCGCTTTATTGTATGCAATGCAATCGCGATGTAATGCTTTACTTTATTACTAAGCGGTAGTGATAGTCGTGGAAGCATAAGATTGCCGAGACGACAACGATGCTACGATGGAGATCAAGGTGTCACGCCGGTGACGATGGTGATCATGACGATGCTTCGGAGATGGAGATCACAAGCACAAGATGATGATGGCCATATCATATCACTTATATTGATTGCATGTGATGTTTATCCTTTTATGCATCTTATCTTGCTTTGATTGACGGTAGCATTATAAGATGATCTTTCACTAAATTATCAAGAAGTGTTCTCCCTGAGTATGCACCGTTGCCAAAGTTCGTCGTGCCCAGACACCACGTGATGATCGGGTGTGATAAGCTCTACGTCCAAATACAACGGGTGCAAAACAGTTGCACACGCAGAATACTCAGGTTATACTTGACGAGCCAAGCATATACAGATATGGCCTCGGAACACAGAGACCGAAAGGTCGAGCGTGAATCATATAGTGGATATGATCAACATAACGATGTTCACCATTGAAAACTACTCCATCTCACGTGATGATCGGTTATGGTTTAGTTGATTTGGATCACGTGATCACTTAGAGGATTAGAGGGATATCTATCTAAGTGGGAGTTCTTACGTAATATGATTAATTGAACTTAAATTTATCATGAACTTAGTCCTGGTAGTATTTTGCAAATTACGTTGTAGATCAATAGCTCGCGTTGTTGCTTCCCTCTGTTTTATTTTGATATGTTCCTAGAGAAAATTATGTTGAAAGATGTTAGTAGCAATGATGCGGATTGGATCCGTGATCTGAGGTTCATCCTCATTGCTGCACAGAAGAATTATGTCCTTGATGCACCGCTAGGTGATAGACCTATTGCAGGAGCAGATGCAGACGTTATGAACGTTTGGCTAGCTCAATATGATGACTACTTGATAGTTTAGTGCACCATACTTAACAGCTTAGAATCGGGACTTCAAAGACGTTTTGAACGTCATGGACCATATGAGATGTTCCAGGAGTTGAAGTTAATATTTCAAGCAAATACCCGAGTTGAGAGATATAAAATCTCCAACAAGTTCTATAGCTAAAAGATGGAGGAGAATCGCTCAACTAGTGAGCATGTGCTCAGATTGTCTGGGTACTACAATCGCTTGAATCAAGTGGGAGTTAATCTTCCAGATAAGATAGTGATTGACAGAATTCTCTAGTCACCATCACTAAGTTAGTAGAACTTCGTGATGAACTATAATATGCAAGGGATAACGGAGACAACTCCCAAGCTCTTCGTGATGCTGAAATCAACGAAGGTAGAAATCAAAGAAAAACATCAAGTGTTGATGGTTGACAAGACCACTAGTTTCAAGAAAAAGGGCAAAGGAAAGAAGGGGAACTTCAAAAAGAACGGCAAGCAAGTTGCTGCTCAAGTGAAGAAGCCCAAGTCTGATCCTAAGCCTGAGACTAAGTGCTTCTACTGCAAAGGGACTGGTCACTGGAAGCGGAACTACCCCAAGTGATTGGCGGATAAGAAGGATGGCAAAGTGAACATAAGTATATTTGATATACATGTTATCGATGTGTACTTTACTCGTGTTTATAGCAAACCCCTCAGTATTTGATGCTAGTTCAGTTGCTAAGATTAGTAACTCGAAACGGGAGTTGCAGAATAAACAGAGACTAGTTAAGGGTGAAGTGACGATGTGTGTTGGAAGTGGTTCCAAGATTGATATGATCATCATCGCACACTCCCTATACTTTCGGGATTAGTGTTGAACCTAAATAAGTGTTATTTGGTGTTTGCGTTGAGCATGAATATGATTTGATCATGTTTATTGTAATACGGTTATTCATTTAAGTAAAAGAATAAATTGTTATTCTGTTTACATGAATAAAACCTTATATGGTTACACACCCAATGAAAATAGTTCGTTGGATCTCGATCGTAGTGATACACATAATCATAATATTGAAACCAAAAGATGCAAAGTTAATAATGATAGTGCAACTTATTTGTAGCACTGCCGTTTAGGTCATATTGGTGTAAAGCGCATTAAGAAACTCCATGATGATGGGATTTTAGAATCACTTGATTATGAATCAGTTGATGCTTGCGAACCATGCCTCATGGGCAAGATGACTAAGACTCGGTTCTTCGGAACAATGGAGCGAGCAACAGATTTGTTGGAAATCATACATACTGATGTATGTGGTCCGATGAATATTGAGGCTAGCGACAGGTATCATTATTTTCTGATCTTCACAGATGATTTGAGCAGATATGAGTATATCTACTTGATGAAACATAAGTCTGAAACATTTGAAAAGTTCAAAGAATTTCAGAGTGAAGTGAAAAACCATCGTAACAAGAACATAAAGTTTCTATGATCTGATCGTAGAGAAGAATATTTGAGTTACGAGTTTGGCCTTCAGTTAAACACAATGTGAAATAGTTTCATTACTCACGCCACAAGGAACACCATAGTGTAATGGTGTGCCCGAACGTCATAACCGTACTTTATTAGATATAGTGCGATCTATGATGTCTCTTACCGATCTACCACTATCGTTTTGGGGTTATGCATTAGAGACAGCTGCATTCACGTTAAAAAGGGGCACCATCTAAGTCCGTTGAGACGACACAATCTAAACTGTGGTTTAGCAAGAAACCAAAGTAGTCGTTTCTTAAAGTTTGGGGTTGTGATGCTTATGTGAAAAAGTTTCGTCCTGATAAGCTCAAAACCAAATCGGAGAAATATGTCTTCATAGGATACCCAAAAGGAGACTGTTGGGTACACCTTCTATCACAGATCCTAAGGCAAGACATTCATTGCTTATAATGGATACTTTCTAGAGAAGGAGTTTCTCTCGAAAGAAGTGAGTGGGAGGAAAGTAGAACTTGACGAGGTAACTGTACCTGCTCCCTTATTGGAAAATAGTACATCACAGAAAACTGTTTCTGCGACACCTATACCAGTTAGTGAGGAAGCTAATGATGATGATCATGAAGCTTCAGGACAAGATGCTACTAAACCACGTAGATCAACCAGAGTAAGATCCGCGCCAGGGTGGTACGGTAATCCTGTTCTAGAAGTCATGCTACTAGATCATGATGATCCTACGAACTATGAAGAAGCGATGGTGAGCCCAGACTCCGCAAAGTGGCTTGAAGCCATGAAATCTGAGATATGATCCATGTATGAGAACAAAGTATGGACTTTGGTTGACTTGCCCGATGATCGGCAAGCCATAGAAAATAAATGGATCTTCAAGAGGAAGATGGACGCTGATAGTAGTGTTACTATCTACAAAGCTAGAATTGTCGCAAAAGGTTTTCGACAAGTTCAAGGTGTTGACTACGATGAGATTTTCTCACTCGTATCTATGCTTAAGTCTGTCCGAATCATGTTAGTAATTGCCGCATTTTATGAAATCTGGCAAATGGATAAACAAAACTACATTCCTTAATAGATTTATTAAAGAAGAGTTGTATATGATGCAACCGGAAGGTTTTGTCGATCCAAAGGGAGCTAACAAAGTGTGCAAGCTCCAGCGATCCATTTATGGACTGGTGCAAGCATCTCGGAGTTGGAATATACGCTTTGATGAAAGCATATAGTTTTATACAGACTTGCGGTGAAGCCTGTATTTACAAGAAAGTGAGTGGGAGCACTACAACATTTCTGATAAGTATATGTGACTGACATATTGTTGATCGGAAACAATGTAGAATTATTCTATAAAGCATAAAGGAGTGTTTGAAAGGAGTTTTTCAAGGAAAGACTTCGGTGAAGCTGCTTACATATTGAGCTTCAAGATCTATAGAGATAGATCAAGACGCTTGATAAGTTTTTCAATGAGTACATACCTTGACAAGATTTTGAAGTAGTTCAAAATGGAGCAGTCAAAGAAAGAGTTCTTGCCTGTATTACAAGGTGTGAAGTTGAGTAAGACTCAAAGCCCGACCACGGCAGAAGATAGAAAGAGAATGAAAGTCATTCCCTATGCCTCATTCATAGGTTCTATAAAGTATGCCATGCTGTGTACCAGATCTATTGTATACCCTGCACTGATTTGGCAAGGGAGTGCAATAGTGATCTAGGAGTAGATCACTGGACAGCGGTCAGAATTATCCTTAGTGAAATAAGGATATGTTTCTCGATTATGGACGTGACAAAAAGTTCGTCGTAAAGGGTTACGTCGATGCAAGTTTTTGACACTGATCCAGATGAATCTAAAGTCTCAATCTGGATACATATTGAAAGTGGGAGCAATTAGCTAGAGTAGCTCCGTGTAGAGCATTGTAGACATAGAACTTGCAAAATACTTACGGATCTGAATGTGACAGACCCGTTGACTAAAATTATCTCACAAGCAAAACATGATCACACCTTAGTACTCTTTGGGTGTTAATCACATAGATATGTGAACTAGATTACTGACTCTAGTAAACCTTTTGAGTGTTGGTCACATGACGATGTGAACTATGGGTGTTAATCACATGGTGATGTGAACTATTGCTGTTAAATCACATGGCGATGTGAACTAGATTATTGACTCTAGTGCAAGTGGGAGACTGAAGGAAATATGCCCTAGAGGCAATAATAAAGTTATTATTTATTTCCTTATATCATGATAAATGTTTATTATTCATGCTAGAATTGTATTAACCGGAAACATAATACATGTGTGAATACATAGACCAACAGAGTGTCACTAGTATGCCTCTACTTGACTAGCTCGTTAATCAAAGATGGTTATGTTTCCTAACCATGAACAAAGAGTTGTTATTTGATTAACGAGGTCACATCATTAGTTGAATGATCTGATTGACATGACCCATTCCATTAGCTTAGCACCCGATCGTTTAGTATGTTGCTATTGCTTTCTTCATGACTTATACATGTTCCTATAACTATGAGATTATGCAACTCCCGTTTACCGGAGGAATACTTTGGGTACTACCAAACGTCACAACGTAACTGGGTGATTATAAAGGAGTACTACAGGTGTCTCCAATGGTATATGTTGGGTTGGCGTATTTCGAGATTAGGGTTTGTCACTCCGATTATCGGAGAGGTACCTCTGGGCCCTCTCGGTAATGCACATCACATAAGCATTGCAAGCACTGCAACTAATATGTTAGTTGTGAGATGATGTATTACGAAACGAGTAAAGAGACTTGCCGGTAACGAGATTGAACTAGGTATTGGATACCGATGATCGAATCTCGGGCAAGTAACATACCGATGACAAAGGGAACAACGTATGTTGTTATGCGGTCTGACCGATAAAGATCTTCGTAGAATATGTAGGAGCCAATATGGGCATCCAGGTCCCGCTATTGGTTATTGACCGGAGACGTGTCTCGGTCATGTCTACATTGTTCTCGAACCGTAGGGTCCGCACGCTTAACGTTACGATGACAGTTATTATGAGTTTATGCATTTTGATGTACCGAAGGTTGTTCGGAGTCCCGGATGAGATCACGGACATGACGAGGAGTCTCGAAATGGTCGAGACGTAAAGATTGATATATTGGAAGCCTATGTTTGGACATAGGAAGTGTTCCGGGTGAAATCGGGATTTTACCGGAATACCGGGAGGGTTACCGAAACCCCCGGGGAGACTAATGGGCCTATTGGGCCTTAGTGGAAAAAGAGAAAAGGGGCAGCCCATAAGCTGGCCGGCGCCCCCCCTTTCCCCAAGTCCTAGTAGGACTAGGAGAAGGGGCCGGCCCCCCCTCTTTCTCCTTTCCCCCCGAGAGTCCTAATTGGATTAGGATTGGAGGGAGGAGTCCTACTCCCGGTGGGAGTAGGACTCCCCTGCGCCTCCCTCTCCCTGGCCGGCCGACCCCCCCTCCTCCAACCTTTATATACGGGGGCAGGGGACACCCCAAGACACACAAGTTGATCCTTGAGATCGTTCCTTAGCCGTGTGCGGTGCCCCCTGCCACCAAATTCCACCTCGATCGTACCGTTACAGTGCTTAGGCGAAGCCCTGCGTCGGTAGTACATCAAGATCGTCATCACGCCGTCGTGCTGACGGAACTCTTCCTCGACGCTTTGCTGGATCGGAGCCCGAGGAACGTCATCGAGCTGAACGTGTGCTAAGAACTCGGAGGTGCCGGAGTAACGGTGCTTGGATCGGTCGGATCGGGAAGAAGACGTACGACTACTTCCTCTACGTTGTGTGATCGCTTCCGCAGTCGGTCTGCGTTGGTACGTAGACAACACTCTCCCCTCTCGTTGCTGTGCATCACCATGATCTTGCGTGTGCGTAGGAAAATTTTCGAAATTACTGCGTTCCCCAACAGGATAAACATCACATGCAATCAATATAAGTGATATGATATGGCCATCATCATCTTGTGCCTTTGATCTCCATCTCCAAAGCACCGTCATGATCACCATCGTCACCGGCTTGACACCTTGATATCCATCGAAGCATCGTTGTCGTCTCGTCAACTATTGCTTCTACGACTATCGCTACCGCTTAGTGATAAAGTAAAGCAATTACATGGAGATTGCATTTCATAAAATAAAGAGACAACCATAAGGTTCCTGCCAATTGCCAATAACTTTTACAAAACATAATCATCTCATACAACAATTTATATATCATCACGTCTTGACCATATCACATCACAACATGCCCTGCAAAAACAAGTTAGACGTCCTCTAATTTGTTGTTGCAAGTTTTACGTGGCTGCTATGGGCTTAGCAAGAACCGTTCTTACCTACGCATCAAAACCACAACGATTTTTCGTCAAATGTGATGTTTTAACCTTCAACAAGGACCGGGCATAGTCACACTTGATTCAACTAAATTGGAGAAACAGACACCCACTAGCCACCTGTGTGCGAAGCACGGCGGTAGAACTAGTCTCATGATTGCGGTCATGTAATGTCGGTCTGGGCCGCTTCATCCAACAATACCGCCGAATCAAAGTATGACATGCTGGTAAGCAGTATGACTATTATCGCCCACAACTCTTGGTGTTCTACTCGTGCATATAACATCTACGCATAGACCTGGCTCAGATGCCATTGTTTGGGAACGTAGTATTTCAAAAATTTCCTACGATCACGCAAGATCTATCTAGGGGAAGCATAGCAACGAGTGGGGAGAGTGTGTCCACGTACCCGCGTAGACCGAAAGCGGAAGTGTTTAGTAACGCGGTTGATGTAGTCGAACGTCTTCATGATCCAACTGATCCAAGCACCGAACGTACGACACCTCCACGTTCAGCACACGTTCAGCTTGATGATGTCCCTCGAGCTCTTGATCCAGTTGAGACCGAGGGAGAGTTCCGTCAGCACGACGGCATGGTGACGGTGATGATGAAGTTACCGGCGCAGGGCTTCCCCTAAGCACTACGATGACATGACCGAGTTGTGTAACTGTGGAGGGGGGCACCGCACACGGCTAAGACAAATCTTGAGTCCCTATGGGGTGCCCCTCCGCCGTATATAAAGGGAGGAGGAGGGGGTCGGCCGGCCTCATGGTGCGCCCCCCAAGGGGGAATCCTACTCCTACTAGGAGTAGGTTTCCCCCCTTTCCTAGTCCAACTAGGAGGGGGAAGGAAGGGAAGAGGGAGAGAAAGGAAAGGGGGGTCGGCCCCCCTCCCAATTCGGATTGGGCTTGGGGGCGCACCCCACCTCTTGGTCACCTCCTCCTCTCTTCCACTAAAGCCCATGTAGGCTCATTAAGCCCCCGGGGGGTTCCGGTAACCTCCCGGTACTCCGGAAAATGCCCGAACCTATTTGAAACCTTTCCGGTGTCCAAACATAACTTTCCAATATATCAATCTTCATGCCTCGACCATTTCGAGACTCCTCGTCATGTCCATGATCACATCCGAGACTCCGAACAACCTTCGGTACATCAAAACACATAAACTCATAATACCAATCGTCATCAAACGTTAAGCGTGCGGATCCTACGGGTTCGAGAACTATGTAGACATGACCGAGACTCATCTCCGGTCAATAACCAATAGCGAAACATGGATGCTCATATTGGCTCCCACATATTCTACGAAGATCTTTATCGGTCAAACCGCATAACAACATACGTTGTTCCCTTTGTCATCGGTATGTTACTTGCCTGAGATTCGATTGTCGGTATCACTATACCTGGTTCAATCTCGCAAATGGCAAATAATGTAATGCGAGGGATAAGAGTTTGTGATGGGTACTTGGTATGTCTTGACTTGACTTGACTTGGCGAAGACCTCCCCGACAACGGCGCCAGAAATGGCTAGTTGACGGGAGATCAAATCTTGACTTTACTTGGCGTAAGCCTCCTCGGCAACGGTGCCAGAAATCCTTCTTGCTACCTCTTGAGCATGCGTTGGTTTTCCCTTGAAGAGAAAATGGTGATGCAGCAAAGTAGCGTAAGTATTTTCCTCAGTTTTTGAGAACCAAGGTATCAATCCAGTAAGAGACTACACGCAAGTCGCCACGTACCTACACAAACAAATAAGAACCTTGCAACCAACGCGATAAAGGGGTTGTCAATCCCTTCACGGCCACTTGCAAAAGTGGGATCTGATAGAGATAATAAGATAAATATTTTTGGTATTTTTACGATATAGATTGGAAAGTAAATATTGCAAAATAAAAGATAGCGGAAATAGTAAATTGATAGGCAAATAATATGATGGAAGATAGACCCGGGGGCCATAGGTTTCACTAGCGACTTCTCTCAAGATAACATAAGTATTACGGTGGGTGAACAAATTACTATCGAGCAATTGATAGAAAAGTGCATAGTTATGAGAATATCTAGGCATGATCATGTATATAGGCATCACGTCCACAACAAGTAGACCGAAACAATTCTGCATCTACTACTATTACTCCACACATCGACCGACTCCTGCTTGCATCTAGAGTATTAAGTTCATAAGAACAGAGTAACGCATTAAGCAAGATGACATGATGTGGAGGGATAAAATCGAGCAATATGATATAAACCCCATCTTTTTATCCTCGATGGAAACAATACAATACGTGCCTTGCTGCCCCTGCTGTCACTGGGAAAGGACACCGCAAGATTGAACCCAAAGCTAAGCACTTCTCCCATTGCAAGAAAGAACAATCTAGTAGGCCAAACCAAACTGATAATTCAAAGAGACTTGCAAAGATAATTAAATCATACATATAAGAATTCAGAGAAGAACCAAATATTGTTCATAGATAATCTTGATCATAAACCCACAATTCATCGGATCTCGACAAACACACCACAAAAAGAATTACATCAAATAGATCTCCAAGAAGATCGAGGAGAACTTTGTATTGAGATCCAAAGAGATAGAAGAAGCCATCTAGCTAATAATTATGGACCCGAAGGTCTGTGATAAACTACTCACACATCATTGGAGAGGCTATGGTGTTGATGTAGAAGCCCTCCGTGATTGATTCCCCCTCCGGCGGAGCTCCGGAAAAGGCCCCAAGATGGGATCTAACGGGTACATAAGTTTGCGGCGGTAGAAATAGGGTTTCGTGGTGCTCCTAGATGTTTTTGGGGTATATGGGTATATATAGGAGGAAGAAGTAGGTCGGTGGAGCTGCGAGGGGCCCACGAGGGTGGGGGCGCACCTCCCTACCTCGTGGCCTCCTCGCTTCTTTCTTGACGTCCACTCCAAGTCCTCTGGATCACGTTTGTTCCAAAAATAACTCTCCCGAAGGTTTCATTCCGTTTGGATTCCGCTTGATATTCATTTTCTGCGAAACACTAAAATAGGCAAAAAAAACAGCAATTTGCACTGGGCCTTGGGTTTGTAGGTTAGTCCCAAAAATAATATAAAAGTGCTAGTAAATCCCATTAAACATCCAAAACAGATAATATAATAGCATGGAACAATCAAAAATTATAGATACGTTGGAGACATATTAGGGCCGGGATGCCATGATTTCAGATCTGAACCATTTATGTTATCACAATTATATCCATGTTCTAGATCCGATCTTGCAAGTTATAGTCACCTACTACGTGTTATGATCCGGCAACCCCGGAGTGACAATAGTCGAGACCACTCCCGGTGATGACCATAGTTTGAGGAGTTCATGTATTCACCGTGTGTTAATGCTTTGTTCCCGTTCTCTATTAAAAGGTGGCCTTAATATCCCTTAGTTTCCTTATGGACTTCGCTGCCACGGGAGGGTAGGACAACAGATGTCATGCAAGTTCTTTCCATAAGCACGTATGACTATTTACGGAATACATGCCTACATTATATTTATGAACTGGAGCTAGTGTCGTGTCGCCCTAGGTTATGACTGTCACATGATGAATATCATCCAACAAAATTACCGATCCAATGCCCATGAATTTATCTTATATTGTTCTTGCTAAGTTACTACTGCTATCACTGTTACTGTTACTATTGTTGTCGCCACTATTAGCAAAACTGTCATATTACTTTGCTATTGATCATGTTGCTACAGATAATTAATCTCAGGTGTGGTTGAATTGACAACTCAGCTTCTAATACTTGCAGACATTCTTTGGCTCCCCTTGTGTTGAATCTATAAATTTGGGTTGAATGCTCTACCCTCAAAAACTATTGCGATCCCATATATTTGTGGGTTATCAAGACCTTTTTCTGGCGCCGTTGCCAGGGAGCATAGCTATATTTGTAGAGTCACTTGGGATTATTATAAATTTATCATTCTGAAGAATATGAAGGATGCTAAGACTAAGATTTATCCCTCTAAAACGAGGGGAGGTAAGGAACTGCCATCTAGCTCTGCTTTAGATTCACCTTCTGTTATAAGTAAACTTGCAACACCACCACATGTTATTAATCCTGATATGTCGCAAGTTGTTGATGATGCTACTTCTATTATGAATGATACTTATGATGATGCTAGTACCTTGCTTGATGATGATGATGTGCCACTAGGTGACTTTCTTGATGAACAAATTGCTAGAGTAAGACAACATGATGTTGTTGAAATTGATAATGAGCTTGAAACTGAAAATCTTGAAACACCTACAAGAACTAGCCAGATACGTCTCCAACGTATCTATAATTTATGAAGTTTTCATGCTATTATTTTTATCATTCTTGGATGTTTTAAAATCATTTTATAGCAACTTTATATCATTTTTGGGACTAACCTATTGACCCAATGCCTAGTGCCAATTGCTGTTTTTTGCTTGTTTTTTACATCACAGGAAATCAATATCAAACGGAGTCCAAACACCACGAAACTTTTTGTGGATTTTTATGGACCAGAAGACCACCAATGGGCCAGAGCAGCACCTGGGGGTGCCCTGAGGGGGCCACTGATGTCTACTACACAACCTTCTTCTTGTAGACGTTGTTGGGCCTCCAAGAGCAGAGGTTTGTAGGACAGTGGCAAATTTCCCTCAAGTGGATGACCTAAGGTTTATCAATCCGTAGGAGGCATAGGATGAAGATGGCCTCTCTCAAGCAACCCTGCAACCAAATAACAAAGAGTCTCTTGTGTCCCCAACACACCCAATACAATGGTATATTGTATAGGTGCACTAGTTCGCGAAGAGATGGTGATACAAGTGCAATATGGATGGTAGATAAAGGTTTTTGTAATCTGAATATAAAAACAGCAAGGTAACTAATGATAAAAGTGAGCGTAAACGGTATTGCAATGTGTTGAAACAAGGCCTAGGGTTCATACTTTCGCTAGTGCAAGTTCCCCATCAATAATAGCATAATTGGATCACATAACTATCTCTCAACATGCAACAAAGAGTCACTCCAAAGTCACTAATAGCATAGAGCGAACGAAGAGATTATGGTAGGGTACGAAACCACCTCAAAGTTATTCTTTCCAATCAATCCGTTGGGCTATTCCTATAAGTGTCACAAACAGCCCTACAGTTCATACTAGAATAACACCTTAAGACACAAATCAACCAAAACCCTAATGTCACCTAGATACTCCAATATCACCTCAAGTATCCGTGGGTATGATTATACGATATGCATCACACAATCTCAGATTCATCTATTCAACCAACACATAGAACCTCAAAGAGTGCCCCAAAGTTTCTACCGGAGAATCACGACGAAAACATGTGCCAACCCCTATGCATAGGTTCATGGGCGGAACCCGCAAGTTGATCACCAAAACATACATCAAGTGAATCACGTGATATCCCATTGTCACCACAGATACGCACGGCAAGACATACATCAAGTGTTCTCAAATCTTTAAAGACTCAATCCGATAAGATAACTTCAAAGGGGAAACTCATTCCATTACAAGAGAGTAGAAGGCGGAGAAAACATCATAGGATCCAACTATAATAGCAAACCTCGCGATACATCAAGATCGTATCACCTCAAGAACATGAGAGAGAGAGAGAGAGAGATCAAACACATAGCTACTGGTACATACCCTCGGCCCCGAGGGAGAACTCCCTCCTCGTCATGGAGAGCATCGGGATGATGAAGATGGCCACCGGAGAAGGATTCCCCCCTCTGACAGGGTGCCGGAATGGGTCTACATTGGTTTTCGGTGGCTACGGAGGCTTCTGGCAGCGGAACTCCCGATCTATTGTGCTCACGGGTGTTTTTAGGGTATATGGAGATATATAGGCGGAAAAAGTATGTCAGGGGGGCCACGAGGGGCTCACGAGGGTGGAGGGCGCGCCCAGGGTGTGGGCGCGCCCCCCTCCCTCATGACCTCCTCGCAGATCCCCCGACGTGCACTCCAAGTCTTCTGGGCTTATTTCCTTCCAAAAATGAGTTCCATGAAGTTTCAGGTCAATTGGACTCCATTTGATTTTCCTTTTCTTCGAAACCCTAAAACAGGGTAAAAACAGAAACTGGCACTGGGCTCTGGGTTAATAGGTTAGTCCCAAAAATGATATAAAAGTGTATAATAAAGCCCATAAACATTCAAAACAGTAGATAATATAGCATGGAGCAATCAAAAATTATAGATACGTTGGAGACGTATCAGCATCCCCAAGCTTAATTCCTGCTCGTCCTCGAGTAGGTAAATGATAAAAACAGAATTTTTGATGTGGAGTGCTACTTGGCATAATTTCAATGTGATTCTTCTTAATTGTGGTATGAATATTCAGATCCATAAGATTCAAGACAAAAGGTCATATTGACATAAAAATGATAATAGTTCAAGCATACTAACTAAGCAATTATGTCTTCTCAAAATAACATGGCCAAAGAAAGTTCATCCCTACAAAATCATATAGTTTAGTCATGTTTCATTTTCGTCACACAAGAATGCTCTCATCATGCACAACCCCGATGACAAGCCAAGCAATTTTTTTCATACTTTAGTAATCTCAAACTCATAAACTTTCACGCAATACATGAGCGCGAGCCATGGATATAGCACTATGGGTGGAATAGAATAATGAGGGGGTTATGTGGAGAAGACAAAAAGGGAGAAAGTCTCACATCAATGAGGCTAATCAATGGGCTATGGAGATGCCCACCGATTGATGTTAATGCAAGGAGTAGGGATTGCCATGCAACGGATGCACTAGAGCTATAAATGTATGAAAGCTCAACAAAAGAAACTAAGTGGGTGTGCATCCAACTTGCTTGCTCATGAAGACCTAGGGCACTTGAGGAGGCCCATTGTTGGAATATACAAGCCAAGTTCTATAATGAAAAATTCCCACTAGTATATGAAAGTGATAACATGAGATACTCTGTACTATGAAGATCATGGTGCTACTTTGAAGCACAAGTGTGGTAAAAGGATAGTAACATTGTCCCTTCTCTCTTTTTCTCTCATTTTTTGGGCCTTTTCTTTTTTATGGACTTTCTCTTTTTGGGGGGCCTTCTCTCTTTTTTTATGGCCTTTCTCTTTTTTTTATTCCTCACTTGGGACAATGCTCTAATAATGATGATCATCACACTTCTATTTATTTACAACTCAATGATTACAACTCGATACTAGAACAAAGATGACTCTATATGAATGCCTCCGGTGGTGTACCGGGATATGCAATGAATCAAGAGTGACATGTATGAAAGGATTATGAACGGTGGCTTTGCCACAAATACTATGTCAACTACATGATCATGCTAAGCAATATGACAATGATGAATGTGTCATGGTGAACGGAATGATGGAAAGTTGCATGGCAATATATCTCGGAATGGCTATGGAAATGCCATAATAGGTAGGTATGGTGGCTGTTTTGAGGAAGATATAAGGAGGTGTATGTGTGACAGAGCGTATCATATCACGGGGTTTGGATGCACCGGCGAAGTTTGCGCCAACTCTCAATGTGAGAAAGGGCAATGCACGGTACCGAAGAGGCTAGCAAGGATGGAAGGGTGAGAGTGCGTATAATCCATGAACTCAACATTAGTCATCAAGAACTCACATACTTATTGCAAAAATCTACAAGTCATCAAAAACCTCGGCACTATGCGCATGCTCCTAGGGGGATAGATTGGTAGGAAAAGACCATCGCTCGTCCCCGACCGCCACTCATAAGGAGGACAATCAAATAACACCTCATGTTTCAAATTTGTTACACAACGTTTACCATACCTGCATGCTACGGGACTTGTAAACTTCAACACAAGTATTTCTCAATTTCACAACTACTCAACTAGCACGACTTTGATATTATTACCTCCATATCTCAAAAGAATCATCAAGCATCAAACTTCTCTTAGTATTCAACACACTCATAAGAAAGTCTTTACTAATATTGTATACCTAGCATATTAGGATTTTAAGAAAATTACCATGCTATTTAGGACTCTCTAAATAATATAAGTGAAGGATGAGAGTTCATCTATTTCTATAAAATAAAACCACCACCATGCTCTAAAAGATATAAGTGAAGCACTAGAGCAAATGACAAACTACTCTGAAAGATATAAGTGAAGCTCAATGAGTAGTCGAATAATTATGCAACTATGTGAAGACTCTCTAACATTTAATAATTTCAGATCTTGGTATTCTATTCAAACAGCAAGCAAAGCAAAATAAAATGACATTCTAAGAATGGCAAACATCATGTGAAGAAGCAAAAACTTAGGATCAACCGAAACTAACCGATAATTGTTGAAGAAGAAAGGTGGGATGCCAACCGGGGCATCCCCAAGATTAGATGCTTGAGACTTCTTGAAATATTATCTTGGGATGCCTTGGGCATACCCAAGCTTGAGATTTTGTGTCTCCTTAATTCCTCTCATATCACGGTCTCCCTAAATCTCAAAAGCTTCATCCACACAAAACTCAACAAGGACTCGTGAGATAAGTTAGTATAAACCATTGCAAAAATCTTATCATACTCTACTGTAGAAAATCACTAAAATTATTATTCAACATTGCATAGTAAATGCCTCTGCATATTTAATATTCCTATCCTCAAATAGAATCATTAAAGAAGCAAACATATGCAAACAATGCAAACATAACAGCAATCTGCCTAAACAGGATAGTCTGTAAAGAATGCTGCAACATCCATACTTCCCTAGCTCCAAAAATTATGAACAAAAATTCCCACTGTATTAAATTTATCAGAGATTAATATGAAAAAGGTTTCAACATTTTATCACAATTTGACTTTTCTAGGGAATTATTGCAACAGCGGTAAACTTTCTGTTTTCAAACAGCAACATGTATACTTGTAACATAGGCATAGTAAAGGCTATCAATGCCATTTTTATTGAAATAAAAGATGCAAAACATTGTTCTAAATAACAGAAAGAAAATCCTACCAAAATAAATTGACGCTCCAGGCAAAACACATATCATGTGGCGAATAAAAATATAGCTCCAAGTAAAGTTACAGATGAACGAACACGAAAGAGGGGATGCCTTCCGGGGCATCCCCAAGATTAGGCTCTTGGCAATCCTTGAATATTACCTTGGGGTGCCTTGGTAATACCCAATCTTAGGCTCTTTCCACTCCTTATTCCATAGTCCATCAAATCCTTACCCAAAACTTGAAAACTTCACAAAACTTAACAGAGAACTCGTAAGCTCCGTTAGTATAAGAAAATAAATCACCACTTCAAGGTACTATAATGAACTAATTATTGATTTATATTGGTGTTAAACCTACTGTATTCCAACTTCTCTATGGTTTATAAACTATTTTACTAGCCATAGATTCATCAAAATAAGTAAACAACACATGAAAAACAGAATCTGTCAAAAACAGAACAGTCTGTAGTAATCTGGATCAAACGTATACTTATGGAACTCATAAAATTCTCAAATAAATTGATGGACCTGAGGAATTTATCTATTAATCATCTTCAAAAATAATTAACTAAATATCACTCTCTAAATAAAAATGGCAGCAATTCTCGTGAGCGCTAAAGTTTCTGTTTTTGACCGCATGATCAACAAGACTTTCCCCAAGTCTTCCCAAAGGTTCTACTTGGCACAAACACTAATTAAAAGTATAAAACCACATATAAACAGAGTCTAGATGAATTATTTATTATTAAACAGGAGCAAAAAGCAAGGAATAAAAATAAAGTTGGGTTGCCTCCCAACAAGCGCTATCGTTTAATGCCCCTAGCTAGGCATGATGATTTCAACGATGCTCACATAAAAGATAAGAATTGAAACATAAAGAGAGCATCATGAAGAATATGACTAGCACATTTAAGTCTAACATACTTCCTATGCATAGGGATTTTGTGAGCAAACAACTTGTGGGAACAATAATCAACTTGCATAGGAAGGTAAAACAAGCATAACTTCAAAACTTTAAGCACATAGAGAGGAAACTTGATATTATTGCAATTCCTACAAGCATATGTTCCTCCCTCATAATAATTTTCAGTAGCATAATGAATGAATTCAACAATATAACCAGCACCTAAAGCATTCTTTTCATGATCTACAAGCATAGAAAATTTACTACTCTCCACATAGGCAATTTTCTTCTCATGAATAATAATGGGAGCAAACTCAACAAAATAACTATCATGTGATTGAAAATTAAGATCAAGATGACAGGTTTCATGGTTATCATTATTCTTTAAAGCATACGTGTCATCACAATAATCATCATAGATAGAAGGCATGCTTTCATCATAATAAATTTGCTCATCAAAACTTGGGGGACAAAAAATATCATCTTCATCAAACATAGCTTCCCCGAGCTTGTGGCTTTGCATATCATTAGCATCATGGATATTCAAGGAATTCATACTAACAACATTGCAATCATGCTCATCATTCAAAGATTTAGTGCCAATCATTTTATAGATTTCTTATTCTGGCACTTGAGCACAATTATCCTTTCCATCATACTCACGAAAGATATTAAAAAGGTGAAGCGTATGAGACAAACTCAATTCCATTTTTTATAGTTTTCTTTTACAAACTAAACTAGTGATGAAACAAGAAACTAAAAGACTCAATTGCAAGATCTAAAGATATACCTTCAAGCACTCACCTCCCCGGCAACGGCGCCAGAAAAGAGCTTGATGTCTACTACACAACCTTCTTCTTGTAGACGTTGTTGGGCCTCCAAGTGCAGAGGTTTGTAGGACAGTAGCAAATTTCCCTCAAGTGGATGACCTAAGGTTTATCAATCCGTAGGAGGCGTAGGATGAAGATGGTCTCTTCCAAGCAACCCTGCAACCAAATAACAAAGAGTCTCTTGTGTCCCCAACACACCCAATACAATGGTAAATTGTATAGGTGCACTAGTTCGGCGAAGAGATGGTGATACAAGTGCAATATGGATGGTAGATAAAGGTTTTTGTAATCTGAAAATATAAAAACAGCAAGGTAACTAATGATAAAAGTGAGCGTAAACGGTATTGCAATGTGTTGAAACATGGCCTAGGGTTCATACTTTCGCTAGTGCAAGTTCCCTCAACAATAATAACATAATTGGATCACATAATTATCCCTCAACATGCAACAAAGAGTCACTCCAAAGCCACTAATAGCGGTGAATGAACGAAGAGATTATGGTAGGGTACGAAACCACCTCAAAGTTACTCTTTCCAATCAATCCGTTGGGCTATTCCTATAAGTGTCACAAACAGCCCTAGATTTCGTACTAGAATAACACCTTAAGACACTAATCAACCAAAACCCTAATGTCACCTAGATACCCCAATGTCACCTCATGTATCCGTGGGTATGATTATACGATATGCATCACACAATCTCAGATTCATCTATTCAACCGACACATAGAACCTCAAAGAGTGCCCCAAAGTTTCTACCAGAGAATCACGATGAAAACGTGTGTCAGCCACTATGCATAGGTTCAGGGGCGGAACCCGCAAGTTGATCACCAAAACATACATCAAGTGAATCACGTGATATCCCATTGTCACCACAGATACACACGGCAAGACATACATGAAGTGTTCTCAAATCTTTAAAGACTCAATCCGATAAGATAACTTCAAAGGGGAAACTCAATCCATTACAAGAGAGTAGAGGGGGGAGAAAACATCATAGGATCCAACTATAATAGCAAAGCTCGCGATACATCAAGATCGTATCACCTTAAGAACACGAGAGAGAGAGAGAGAGAGAGAGAGAGAGAGAGAGATCAAACACATAGCTACTGGTACATACCCTCAGCCCCGAGGGAGAACTACTCCCTCCTTGTCATGGAGAGCACCGGGATGATGAAGATGGCCACAGGAGAAGGATTCCCCCCTCCGGCAGGGTGCCGGAACGGGTGTAGATTGGTTTTCGGTGGCTACGGAGGCTTCTGGCGGCGGAACTCCCGATCTATTGTGCTCACTGATGTTTTTAGGGTATATGGAGATATATAGGCGGAAAAAGTACATCAGGGGGCCACGAGGGGCTCACGAGGGTGGAGGGAGCGCCCCCTGTCTTGTGACCTCCTCGCAGATCCCCCGACGTTCACTCCAAGTCTTCTGGGCTTCTTTCCTTCCAAAAATGAGTTCCGTGAAGTTTCAGGTCAATTGGACTCCGTTTGATTTTCCTTTTCTTCAAAACCCTAAAATAGGGTAAAAACAGAAACTGGCATTGGGCTCTGGGTTAATAGGTTAGTCCCAAAAATGATATAAAAGTGTATAATAAAGCCCATAAACATTCAAAATAGTAGATAATATAGCATGGAGCAATCAAAAATTATAGATACGTTGGAGACGTATCAGGCACAACCCACCAGGGCGCCCCTGGGGGCCCAGGCGCGCCTAGGTGGGTTGTGCCCACCTCGGTGGCCTCCCACGCACCCTCTTTACCCTATAAATTCACAAATATTCCAAAAACCCTCGGGGTGAACCTAGATCAGAATTTCTGCTACCGCAGGCCTCTGTAGCCATCGAAAACCAATCTAGACCCTGTTCTGGCACCCTGCCGGAGGGGGGAATCATCTCCGGTGGCCATCTTCATCATCCCAGCGGCCACCACGATGAGGAGGGAGTAGTCCACCATCGGGGCTGAGGGTTTGTACCGGTAGCTATGTGTTTAATATCTCTCTCTCTCTCGTGTTCTTGAGATATCACAATCTTGATGTATCGCGGGCTTTGTTAATATAGTTGGATCATATGGTGTTTTCCCCTCTCTATCTTGTTGTGATGAATTGAGTTTTTCCTTTGAGATTTCATTGTTATCAGATTGAATACTTTTATGGATTTGAGAGCACTTGATATATGTCTTGCATATGAATACTCGTGGTGACAATGGGGTATCATATTGATTCACTTGATATGTGTTTTGGCATTCAACTCGTGGATTCCCGCGGTGACATTGGGGTAATCTATGCATAGTGGTTGATGCATGTTCTCGTCTTTTGTTTCTCCGGTAGAAATCTTGGGGCACTCTTTGAAGTTCTTTATGTTGGATTGAGTATTATGAATATGAATTTGCTTTGGTGTTATTTTAGTACGAACTCTAGGATAGATCGAACGGAAAGAATGGCTTTGTGTTATTTTCGTACAAACTCTTGAATAGATCGAATGGAAAGAATAGCTTTGAGGTGGTTTCGTACCCTACAAACAATTTATTCTTATGTTATCTGCTAGATAGGAACTTTGGAGTGATTCTTCATTGCACTTTGAGGGATGGTTATATGATCCAATTATATTAGCATTGTTGAGAGGTTGCACTAGCGAAAGTACGGACCCCGGGCCTCATTTTCAAGCATTGCAATACCGTTTGTGTGCCCGTTTACTATTTGCTACCTTGCTGTTTTTATTTATTCAGATTACAAAAATATATTTCTACCATCAATATTATACTTTTATCACCATCTCTTCGCCGAACTAGTGCACCTATACAATTTGCCATTCTATTAGGTGTGTTGGGGACGCAAGAGATTTCTTGTATTTGGTTGCAGGATTGTTTGAGAGAGACCATCTTCATCCTACGCCTCCCACGAATTGATAAACCTTAGGTCATCCACTTGAGGGTAAATTGCTACTGTCCTACAAAACTCTGCGCTTGGAGGCCCAACACGAGTCTACAAGAATAAAGTTGCGTAGTAGACATCAAGCTCTTTTCAGGCGCCGTTGGTGGGGAGGTGAGTACTTGAAGGTATATATTTAGATCTTGCAATTGAATCTTTTAGTTTCTTATTTTATCACTAGTTTGGTTTATAAAAGAAAACTATAAAAAATGGAATTGAGGTTGCATCATATTATTGATCATCTTTATAATATCTTTCTTGAAAATGATGGTTCAGAAAATTATGCTCAATTGTTAGAAGAAGTTAATAAAATGTTTGGCACAAAATATTTGAATGATGAGCATGATTGCAATGTTGTTAGTATGAATTCTTTGAATATCCATGACGCTAATGATATGCAAAGCCATAAGCTTGGGGACGCTATATTTGATAAAGATGATATTTTTAGTCCCCCAAGTTTTGACGAGAAAATTTATTATGATGATTGCATGCCTCTTATTTATGATGATTATATTGATAAAAGAGGGTTTGGAAGAGCGTCAACTGTATGTACTAATGATCCCACTATTTTGGAGGGTTTTGAATCTTATTGCAATAAATATGAAAGTGGATTTGGATAAGTCATGACTTTATTTAGTGACGAATCCACTATTTTGGAAGAGGTTTCAATTGATGATGAGAACAAAGTTGCTATCTATGATGATTATAGTGACGACATGTATGCTATAAAGAATAATTATAACCATGAAACTTTTCATCATGATTTTAATTTTCAATCCCATGATAGTTACTTTGTTGAGTTTGCTCCCACAACTATTCATGAGAATAAATTTGCTTATGCGGAGAGTAATAAAATTTCTATGCTTGTGAATCATGAAAAGAATGCTTTATGTGATAGTTATATTGTTGAATTCATTCATGATGCTACTGAAAATTATTATGAGAGAGGAACAAATGCTTTTACATATTGCAATATAATATCAAGTTTCCTCTCTATGTGTTGAAAATCTTGAAGTTATGCTTATTTTGCCTTCCTATGCTAGTTGATTCTTGTTCCCATAAATTGTTTTCTCACAAAATTCCTATGCATAGGAAGTGGGTTAGGCTTAAATGTGCTAGTCATATGCTTCATGATGCTCTCTTTATGTTTCAATTCTTTACTTTTATGCGAGCATCATTGAAATCATCATACCTAGTGACGGTGTCCTGGACTAGGGGGTACTCACCACGTCGTCTCCCGATCTATTAGATTGGGCCGAGGCCCCCATGGCCGTATACTCATGGGCCAGTTCGGACAGTTGCCGCATACAAGGAAGATTCCACAAAGACTTGGCGATCAAGACAAGGACTTCTCCCCACCGGCGTATTCGGCTAGGACTCTTGTTAACCTAGGCCTCTGGTGCATTATATAAACCAGGGCCAGGCTAGTCGATAGAACATACAGAACAACAATCATACCATATGCTAGCTTCTAGGGTTTAGCCTCTCTGATCTCGTGGTAGATGTACTCTTGTACTACCCATATCATCAATATTAATCAAGCAGGATGTAGGGTTTTACCTCCATCAAGAGGGCCCGAACCTGGATAAAACTTCGTGTCCCTTGCCTCCTGTTACCATCCAGTCTAGACACACAGTTCGGGACCCCCTACCCGAGATCCGCCGGTTTTGACACCAACATTGATGCTTTCATTGAGAGTTCCGCTGTGTGATCGACAAAAGGATCGATGGCTCGCCTGCAGATCAACTGCGACTTCAGCGTCTTCATCTCCAGTTCGACTGGTCACCTTGGTTCGACCAAGAATTGCACCCTGTGTTTGGATCACCATGTTCGGACGAGGGCCTTCATCAAACATCAACTTCGATCTCTATCAAGATCACGGAGGAATCATCTATGGAGCTCGGGGGCTCAACGTCAACATTGCCCTCAAGCGACTGTGCTGTTTTTTTGGACAGCGAACTCGTATCTGCCGCCACCTCCTCCTCGAGTATCGCTTTGACGATCGCTTTTGTGGAATTGTGCGGAATTGAGTCTATAACAATCCTGGAAAATTTCGTCGAGTTCCGATGGAGGAATCTCTGGCAATCCACGATATACTGGAGCCCTGTCAAATCTGGATGGGAATTTGGATGAGTTTAGGGCGTGGTGTCCAGCTTCTAGCTCGGACGTCCTTTGGAAGATCCAACCATTGATCGTCTGCGGAATTCCTATATCTACCACCTTTCAAAATTTCAGCTCGATCCGACCGTCCAAACTCCGGGAACCTTCCGATTAGTGCATCACTTTTGGGATCTGTTTTCTGCGCGAAAACGAATCCGACCCGAGTTCATCTCTTTTATGAACGGGATTTCGGGCATCCCTTTTGAAGGAAGTTTTGTATGGGGTATTGTGTTTTGTTTCCGAACACATCCCACTAATTTTAGAATCTTTTGAACATGATCTTCAACATCATGCTGGTGTCAAACCAGTCCGGCAATATTACTCCACGGCTGCCGGCCTGTGCTAGACACGTCGTCACTTTAGCCGAGCTCAACTTCTTGGGATCATCATCTCGGCAAGCCGAACAAGATTCCGGCATCGCGAAGGATAAATCATCATCAACATCGCTGCCCCACGGATTACACGGAGCGGACATACCGGCATCGCCCCACGGTCGCTTCATCAAGCCGGCATCGACCACGTCACGACCTGCATCGACAGGGCCGCACTATTGCTTCTTCAAGCTGGTGTCCATCATGCTGACCTACTTTGACTCATCGGCTGACGTCGAGGCTTCGACATCTCGGCTGGATCGGGGGCTTCGCCATCTCTTCATCAACCTACTCCGGACACTTCGGCGTCACTAGCCGACCAGCTCCGTCACGTTAGCTGGGCCGAGGGCTTTGCCTCGGCGAGTCAACCTTTACCAGCATTGCCATGTCGTCGTTTTATCGCCCATCAGGCAATGGGTGTGCGGAGCGAGTCCCAATTTTGGGAATCACCTTCCTTCGGATTGCTACAACAAATAAAACAGGTGCTATTAATCCCAATATTTTTTGCTTGTTTGGGTTCATTTTTCCCAAGGAATTATTACTCTGGTTTGTCCATGATATGTACACAGGTCTATCAAATGGTGACCGCATTAACGGGTCGCCTGGTGGTTCGATCAGTTTCCGTACATAGTCCGGCGAACGCCGCATCCGAAGCTCGGACCAACCTGTGAATTCAGGCTTTGCCACGCCTTTACTACATCACGCCGACGCCCTGCATCGACATTGACTTCAGCGCCAGGCCATATTTCTTCTATTCCTCACTTTGCATAAATTATTTATTATGCAACATTTTTTTAATTATCATTATTACTATTATCTCCGGTTTGCACTATTTTTTGTGCACAGGAAAATGATCCGGGGACTTCGGCGTCACTCTGCCGGTCTGCATTGACCGTGCTATGTCACCACTTCAGCGTGTCAAGCTCTCCGCTCCGCCACCTCGGGGACTAGCTTGGGGGATGGAACCTTGCCCCGAATCAAGCTCGGACCGCGTCATCAATACCGAACACATTAACCAGCTAAGTCGCTTTCATGCTCAAAGCTTTAATTTCTAACTTGTGTGTTGTTCGACCAAGCATTATACTTTTTTGCAAAAAAGTTGCTTGTAAAAAAATTCCTTGTCTAAACTTTGTTTGTGACGCATAAATTCAAATACCCAATTCATTTGGGGGCTTCCTTCATGAAGCTTTTCCACTTGCGTATGATTATACTTGTACGGCTTCGTTCCTTGTTCGTGTATTACGCCACAATATGCACCATATTGACTTAAGCGATTTGCAAGCTGGGTTGCCTCGCTCCTGTGTTTACCCCTAAGTTCCCGATTGTTCAGCTAGGGAGTAAAGGGAGCACCTCTGCGATTGTCACGATCGGGTCGCCCGAGCCGGACCTCAGACTGGGTGAAGCCGAAAGCTAGCACTCTTATAGTTTTCAATGATGGTCGGCACACAACGGAACTCATGAGTACAAAAAATCTATTGCACAAGTCTCATAATAACAATGAGCACCGAAGAAAGGTATCGGTGGGGGTACTATTTTCTTCGAGGATGCTTCTTACACTTCACAGTAATATAGCATAAGTTCCCTGAGCACGCTTTGTCTGTTATAGCCTTATTGCCTGATTGCCTGGTTATTGAAAACACCGTCGATATTCTCGACCGATGGAGTACATAACACTTTTCGATCCTTGACCGAAGAGGGAGAAGCTGACGGTTGGTTAAGATGCGTTTAAACTTCGGTTGAACATAGATATGATATAAGTACTTCGGTACATGCAATCATTCTTCTACCCAAGTCACTTGGGGGCTCTTAAGTTTATTTGAGCCGTTTTATAATAAGTGTTCTTCTTCTTAGTCGTTGCAAAGTTTTATTATTATTATTTATCACTCCTTTTTTCTACACGAGTGTGCGATCACTAGCCGGGGAGCCTAATTTCTCTCTCAAAGCCGCTAGAGTTTAGTTTGCTAAACTGGCCTGGTGAGAAGTACTCCGCCCTCGGGATAGGAGGTTGAAGCCGTAGGCTGACCCGCTCGAAGTCTTGAGATAGGATGTATCATGTTAAAGCACGACAGAATCACTTGTTTTTTCTAAGACCAACTTTCGGATTGGCACCGAACACTTGATATTGTTCGGACGTCATGTTTTTACAGACGTTTCTTGGTTTTCCAAGCTTTTTGGCACTTTTAAACTATTTGTGCTTTTCCAGCATTAGTCTCACAGTGCAACGCTGGACACCTTTAGGGATTCGGCAAAAACATTCTCAGATATTGCTATATATGCATCGGTTTCGAATTGTGTCTTCGGTCAATAGTTGGGTTGCCCGGCTCCTACACTTGCTTCCTACGTTCCGTTTTGTTCGGCTAGGCGTGCAAAGGGAGAACCACTGCGATTGTGCTTCCAGCTAACATGGTTAAGCACCTCAGTGGAGAAAGCCGAAAACTGACTTTCACAATAAGCGTAAACTGGTCAGCGATCCAATGACTATGTTAAATAATGGGCTGTTCATAACATTGGCCGAAGTGTTTACGGCTTGACCCCGACTGTCGCCGAACACTACCGGGGGCTATTAACTGGCCTCCCAAACTAAATCCTCAATATTTTGCTCTTACATTAGAGCTGAGGTTTAATGATCATGCTTAGCATGACAACCCAAAGAAAGGAACCGATAGCGGGACTATTTTCTTTGGAAGACATTTCTTCTGTTAAACAGTAATATAACTCTCTGTGTACCTTTGTTTATAAAACCGTATGGCCAGATTGCCTTGTTTGTTGTAAATCTTTGCCCTCATAAAGGCTTTATAAAGTAGGAAAAACACTCCTTGGCTACTGGCCGAGGAGGTGGAAGCCGATGGTCGGTCAACAAAGTTTTGTACAATGCCGATCCGAGCATTAATGGCGTAAAGTACTTGGATACATAGAGTCATTAAACATAATTTGTGATTTTACTATGGATATTGATCCTTAATTCGGCCACCCGTGCCCGCATTAAGGCTCATGGGCTACTGGGCTTCGGGCTTATTATTTACAAATATTATAGGGGCACATTGATCCCCTGATCTGGTGTTACCACCCGACCAGTGTCTCGAGGGCTACTGCATTGCTTGTCCAATGCAGAAACTTTTATGTGCAATATAGTTTCCGAGGAGATTTTGATCCTCAGGTTGGTCGGCCGCACCCAACCTGAGTCTCAAGGACTGAGCACGCCGCTTTTAGTGTCCCGAAGTATTCTGCCAAGCTTGGACTTGATCCTCAGGCCGATTTTGCAAATCAACCTGAGCCTCAGCGGCTACTGGGATCAGCAGTCTTACGTCATCCTTCAGGTGCATCTCGGGTTTTAGACCGATACACACCTTGAGGGCTACTGGCTATATATCTCGGCAGAGAATAAATTGCACCAATAAAAAATATTCACAAAAATCGGCCCACATTTGGGGTGGTGCACCACCACGGAAGCAGCCCAGCATAAAGCTCGGGCGCTAGTGGCTGGCTCCATAGAGGGCATTTTCGGCATTAAGATCGGCTAAACTCCTTCAAACTTCTTTGAACCTAGGTGATTTACGACACCTCGGATATAGTCCGGCGTTGGAGCTCGGATACAGTCCAGCGTTGGAGCTCGGATATACAGTCCGGCGTTGGAGCTCGGATACATAGTCCGGCGTTGGAGCTCGGATACATTCCGGCATTAGAGCTGGGAAGCGGTCCGGCGTCGGTGCTCGGTTGCAAAAGATACCTCGAATACAGTCCGGCGTTGGAGCTCGGACGCAAGAGGACGCTGCCTCCCGGGAACAACTTCAAACCCGAGGTGTGGCATAAAAATAACAAGGCATTGGTAAAGGCCGGAAACTTAAAGGGGCTCCTCGAATACCTGACGTGTAAACTCGTCGAGTGCATTTCGGCGATCCTCAAGATCGAAGATAAAGAAGATTTGTTGAACCAGTTTTCAAGACCGACGACCGAAGATGAAGAACAGTTCGGAAGAATCGAGGAGCGTCCCTAACTTGAAGACCGGTTCAGGGGGCTACTGACGGTGTCCTGGACTAGGGGGTACTCACCATGTCGTCTCCTGATCTATTAGATTGGGCCGAGGCCCCCCATGGCCGTATACTCATGGGCCAGTTCGGACAGCTGCCGCATACAAGGAAGATTCCACAAAGACTTGGCGATCAAGACAAGGACTTCTCCCCACCGGCGTATTCGGCTAGGAGTCTTGTTAACCTAGGCCTCTGGTGCATTTTATAAACCAGGGCCAGGCTAGTCGATAGAACATACAGAGCAACAATCATACCATAGGCTAGCTTCTAGGGTTTAGCCTCTCCGATCTCGTGGTAGATCTACTCTTGTACTACCCATATCATCAATATTAATCAAGCAGGACGTACGGTTTTACCTCCATCAAGAGGGCCCGAACCTGGGTAAAACTTCGTGTCCCTTGCCTCCTGTTACCATCCAGCCTAGACGCACAGTTCGGGACCCCCTACCCGAGATCCGCCGGTTTTGACACCGACACCTAGCTAAAAAGGCATAAAAGAAAAGCGCTTGTTGGGAGACAACCCAACACTTTTACCTACTATTTTTGTGTGTTCACATGATTATGCTACTGTATTGCTCATGTTTTATTGCATTTGTTTCAATAAAGTGTCAAGTAAAGCCTTTGGGATCATGTTGGGTGATGGTTGATTTGATCTTGCTGAAAAGCAGAAACTTTTGCGCTCACGAAAATAATTCTCATTTTTAACAAAAGAGTGATTTTTAGTTGATTATTTTTGCAGAATTTTAATATACAAATTGCTCATGTGGTCCTAATTTTTGGAGTAGCAGAAATATGGTAGTTATCCATATCATTACAGACTGTTCTGTTTTTGACAAATTCTGTTTTCAATGCATAGTTTGCTTGTTTTCTAGTTTCTATGGCTTATTTTGCTCAATATAAATTGTGGAAATGATGTGCTACAGTAGGCATTGTGTGGAAACAATTATGAATCTTGTCTTTGACAATACCAAAGTGAAATGGTTTGCTCTTTATCATACTAACCTATCTCACGAAGTTTCGTTAAGTTTTGTGTGATTGAAGTTTTCAAGTTTTGGGTGAGATGTTGATATGAGGAGAATAAGGAGTGACAAGACCCTAAGTTTGGGGATGCCCAAGGCATCCCAAGGTAATATTCAAGGAAGATCCAAGCAACTAAGCTTTGGGATGCCCTGGAAGGCATCCCCGCTTTCGTCTCCAACATTATCGGTAACCTCAGTTGGAGCTATGTTTTCATTTGTCACATGATATGTGTTTTACTTGTAGCATAAATATATTTTGTTAGGATTTTCTTGTTGTTATTTAGAATAATGTTTTGCATCTTTTATTTCAATAAACATGTCAAGTATAGCCTTTGACATGCTTATCTTGCAAGTATATGAGTTGTTGTTTCAAAACAGAAAGTTTATCGTTGTTGCAAAAATTCCCTAGAAAAGTAAGAATGTGATAAAATGTTGAAACTTTTTGCAAACTAAGCTTTGATAAATTTTCTATAGTGTGGTAAAGTTTAATAATGTTTGGATTTGAATAAGTATTGATACTCTTGCATTCTTTACAGGTTGTACTGTTTTGGCAGATTGCTGTTATGTTTGCATTGTTTGCATATGTTTACTTGTTTAATGATTCTATTTGAGGATAGGAATATTAAATATGCAGAGGCGTTTAGTGTGCAATGTTGAATAATAATTTTAGTGATTTGCTACAGTAGAGAATGGTAAGGTTTTTGCATTGGTTTATACTAACTTATCTCACGAGTTCTTGTTGAGTTTTGTGTGGATGAAGCTTTTGAGATTTAGGAAAACCGTGATATGAGAGGAATTAACGAGACACAAAAGCTCAAGCTTGGGGATGTCCAAGGCACCCCAAGATAATATTTCAAGAATTCTCAAGCATCTAAGCTTGGGGATTCCCCGGTAGGCATCCCACCTTTCTTCTTCAACAGTTATCGGTTAGTATCGGTTGAGCCTAAGTTTTTGCTTCTTCATATGATGTGTGCTATTCTTGGAATGTCATTTTATTTTGTTTTAGCTTGCTATTTTAATAAAATTCTTAGCTCTGAAAGTTTTAAATAAGATAGAGTCCTCAAATAGCTACCCATTTACATAACTACTCGCTTGATCTTCACTTATATCTTTTTGGAGTAGCTTGCCATTTACTCTTGCTCTTCACTTATACCCTATGTTTAAATTGTTGAATGAATTGAATATCATGAAGTTGAAATTATATGTACATATCATACCTAGTAGTAGCTTCACATTGGGTTTAGAAAGTGAAATCTTTTAAAGCTTGACAATCACAATATTGGTCATACAAGCAATTCATGAATAATTAGTAGAAGAAGAGAACTTTCACATGCAAATATACTATCCTGGAAATCTTTTGTGATTGTGAGCCCCCATCAAAATATTATATGCCAAAATTGTTGACGCTGGACAAGGAAGACAACGTAATGGTTTATGTTTGCTCATATTCACATAGAAGTCATATTGTCATAGATCCTTCAACATGTGGTGCTTGCCCCCCATCCTTGCTAGCCAAAAAATCCGCACCAGGTAGAGATACTACTTGTGCATCCAAAAACCCTTAAACCCAAATCTTATTTTCAAGAGTCCACCATACCTACCTAGGGATTGAATAAGATTCTTCAAGTAAGTTGTCATCGGTGCAATAAGGCAATAAAAATTGCTTCTAAAAGTGTTAGATTATTTAGTGTAAGAGAAAATTGAGCGTTGTGCGAACTTGTGATGACAAAGAATAAAAGCAATAGACTGCATAATAAAGGTTGCTATCATATGGGACAATATAACGTGACGTTCTTTTGCACTAAGGGGTTGAGCATACAAACTAATAAGTGCATGGCAACCTCTGGTTCCCTCTGCGAAGGGCCTATCTTTTAATTTTCAATATTTACTTTTATGCAAAGAGTCAAAGTTTTTTCTCTATTCCTTTTTATTTTTCTCCTTTGGCAAGCATCATGTGGTGAGGAAAGATCTAGGCACATATATCCAGTTGGATATGGGTAGCATGAGTTATTATTGTTGACATCACCCTTGAGGTGAATACATTGGGAGGGAAAACAATAAGCCCCTATCTTTCTATGTGTCTGGTTGAAACGTTTTGCTCATGTGTATGCGGCGAGCGTTAGCAATCAAAGAAGACTATATGATGGTTGAGTATGTGGAGCTCTTACTTAAACTCTGTGGAATAAATTGAATTGCAATTGCTTGGTGACTGAGAACATAGGTTGTTGAGTTTCAATAGAATTCATTGTTTGAATCTTAAAGAAACCTATGGGAAGGATTAATGATGTTTTTATTGTTGCAAATAGGAATTATGTGCCCATAGATTTCATTGTTCTTGATATAGATTGCAATCCTACATGTCCTATTATTCTTGGTAGACCTTTTCTTAGAACGATTGGTGCAATTATTGACATGAAAGAAGGAAATGTTAGATTCCAATTTCCGTTAAGGAAAGGCATGGAACACTTTCCTAGGAAGAAAATTAAATTGCCTTATGAATCTATTATGAGAGCCACTTATGGATTGCATACCAAAGATGGCAATACCTAGATCTATTCTTGTTTTTATGCCTAGCTAGGGGCGTTAAACGATAGCTCCTGTTGGGAGGCAACCCAATGTTATTTTTGTTCTTTGCTTTTTGCTCCCGTTTAGTAATAAATAATTCATCTAGCTTCTGTTATGATTGTGTTTTTTATGTTTTAATTAGTGTCGGGTGGTAGGTACGACATATGCCAACGGGAGGCTTATCATTGTGGGAGCCAATAAGACGTCGACGGTGCCTGGAAACGGGATGAGGCGAAGACATGCACCCTGGCGAACTTTACCCAGCTTCGGGGCTCTCCGGGGAGATAACACCCCTACTGCTGCTCTACGGGGTCTCCGCATGTTCACTAGATGAATAAGTAGCTACACAGTGCTCCTTGAGTTGTGTTGGTGGAAGGAGGAAGAAGAGCACGGCTAGCCTGCTTCTTCTCCTCCTAAGGTGTCTAAAACTTGTTGGGGGTCGAACCATTTGCATGGGTGCACCGGGGGGTTTATATAGGCCTACCCCCGGGGGTACAATGCTAATCCGGCTGGGCGCGGGGCCCAGCTGTTTGTGACTATGCTCGCCGGCTTCCGCGCCGGTTGCTGGGGCCCGCCGACTGGTGGGCCCCGCTGGCTGCAGGCGCCTTGGTCGACAGGCAGGCCCCACTGTCCAGGGCCTGGTCGGTGGCTGGTTACTGTTGCTCTATTCTGATGACGTGCGCTTGGTCGGGGTAAGCGTGGCTACAGTACCGCCGCCCTAGCGGGCGATTACTGTAGTCCCACCGTGTCTTGTCTCCTTAATGGGGCGTCTCCTTCGAGGAGGATGGCAGGCCGGCTATGGGGGGCTGGCTCTCCATCTGGCCGACTTGGGAGGAGGTGCGGCCGCCTTCGGCATCTCTCTGCCCGAAGGGGCCCACCGCCTCGGGGGCCACGCTGGCGGCCCGTCGTGGACGACGTCAGGGTCGCCGTGCCAACAGTGCCGCACCGGGCGGGTCGTGGTCACCCGTACGGTGCACTGTGCTGGGCGTGCTCCGGGTTTTGGGGTGGCAGGCTTCACTGTAGCCACGCCCCGCTTCATCATTGCTGGGTGGACGCGGACTTCGAGGGTACGGTCTTGACTGCTTTATGGGAGCCGGCTTCTTGGAGTCGGCCTTCTTGCGGCCGGCTTCTCGAAGTCGGCCCTCCCACGGCCTCCTTCATGAGGGCAAAGTGCAGGCCGCCCCCCTCCCCCCCCCCCCCTCCCCCGAAGCCGGCCTAGAAGATAGCCGGCAGGGGGAAGGCGGCTCCAGGTCTTGAGTTCTTTGAGAGCCGGACGGGCTCGTAATTTTTTCAGAAGGGCCAGGGGAAGCCGGCTAGGCTACCCATGGCTATTTACTCCGACAGTAGTCCCCGAAGCTAGTCGAGCTTCGAGGCGGACAGAGGGACGAGAAGCTTGGTCAGCTTCTTATCCCGAGGAGCCGGCTTTGCCGGTGTAGGTTGTTTTCAGAGAGCTCTTGTATCTTGCGGCCGGGATGGTGGCCGACTTCTATGCTGATCGCGGGCCCCCCGTGGGCCATGTGGCGGCGGAATCCTACCCACGCACGCGCACGACGGGACGCCGCCACAGGCCCGGGCCCGCCACTCCCTGGCCTCGGCCCGAGCGCTGATCTTCTGTGGCCCGGGGAGACGACTCGCCTTCCTGTGGCGTCTTGAATTCGCCATTAGGGCGCAATAAACGCGGGACGTGGGGGAAGGGGGCACGATCGATCCCCACGCTCCCCCACACCGCGCCTCCTCGGCTCCGCCACCCGAGCCTACAAGTAGGGGGAGGAGGGGGAGAGGCAGAGGTTCACTCGCTCTCCCACACTCCGTCCCTCCTCGTCTTCCTTCTGCTTCTTCTTCCTCTCGCTGCCGTCGCAGCTTCTCACCGCAGCACCCCCACCGCGCCCTACTCCATGGCGTTATCAAGCTCATGGGACGGCTCCAACGTTGACAACGATCACGTGGAGTTCCTCCGCCAGACGCGGCGCCTGCCCGGCGCCAATCTTGTGCAGGTTCGCTTGGCACCCACGACGGAGGTCTCGCCGGAGCCAGAGGAACGCGAGCGGGTCGTCTTCCGCTCGCACTTCCTGCACGGCTTCGGCCTGCCGGCGAGCGGATTTCTGCGCTCCTTCCTGGAGTTCTACAACTTGCAGCTGCACCATCTCACGCCCAACACGGTGATGCTACTGTCGGCCTTCGTCTCCCTCTGCGAAGGCTTCCTGGGCGTGCTCCCCACACTGGAGCTCTGGGGAGAGTTCTTCCAGAGCAAGTTCGGCACCGTCACCGCCGGCGTGCCTGCCCCCTGCGGAGCCTACATCGCCATAAGGAGGTCAGGCGAGAACAATCCGTTCCCTCTCATCCCCCTAATCCAGTCGGTGAAGATCTGGCAAAAGTCGTATTTCTATGTGAAGAACGCCGGCTCGCCCCCGAGAGGAGACAACGTCAATCTGCCGGCCTATGTAGCCGGCCCGCCGGCTGGGAGGCAGCCCTCATGGAGCTACCGGTCCAAGTCCCTGTCTCCGGCCGGGAACGCCGCCATCGCCCGGCTTCGGGTGATGATCCAGTCGGAAGGTCTGCGCGGATCTGACTTGGTGGCCGCCTTTGTGGAGCGCCGGATTCTTCCTCTTCAAAGCCGGCCCCATATGTTGTGTCAGATGAGAGGCCGTTTCAGCCCAAGCCGGCTGAGCACACGGGAAATGCCGCACGCGGAGGTGGCGCTCATGGTCAATTACATCGCCAACTGCAAGCTCGCCGGGGACTGGCAATACGGCAAGGCGCCGAACTCTCGCGCCAATCCTCCGCCCGTGGTAAGCTTCTCTCTCTATCTTCTTTTTGTTGTCAGCCGACTTCATGATGGTCGGCTTCTGATCAGCCGGTTTTTGTTAGCAGAACCCCCTTCTTCCGCCGCCGGCTGGGGCGGTAGGGATCGAACGTCAGTACGCCCCCGACCGTACGGCAGACGATGTTGACGACCCGGACTTGGGGGCGCGCGCCATGGAGGAGGCCGTCATGGGGGACAACATCGAGCCCGGAGGCACGGGGCTTTCCGCCAGCTTCGAGGACTGGCCGGACGACGGCGAAGCCGAAGAAGTCCCGCGTCGCCAGTCGGCGCCCGACCGCCAAAGCGCAGGCTCGTCTGCCGCGCCGGCTGCAGGCGGCGGCGCTCCGAAGCGCCGGGCCGCGTCAACTCTCTTCAGCAGTCGGCCGAAGAAGTCTAAAGCCTCCGCCGCAGCGACGAAGCGAGACGAGGCGGCTGCGAAGGTGGCTCGCTTCCGGAAAGCGGTGAAGCAGTCCCAGACGATCTCAGCGTAAGCCTCCAACTGCTTGTATGCTTGTTTTGCTGTGTTCTTCTGCTCGAATCATTCTTCCTGACTTTTCTCCGTTTTCTGAGCAGGGCGCCGCTTTTTCTTGAGCGGGGCCCAGGCGGCTCCGTCGTCGGGCCGGCTGGAGGGTCTTCAGGCCCCCGCCGCGTGGGTCCTCGCGCCGACCTCATGGAAGCCACAGAGCGGAATGCTCATGAGGCGCGGGAAGAGAGGGAGGCGGCGGATCGGGAGGCCGCTCAGGCGGCGAAGGAGCGGGCCGACGCGGCGGCCAGGGCTCAGGCGGAGCGGGCGACTGTAGAGACAGAGGCGGAGGGCTCGCGTGACCAACCCCCACTGCTCGCCAACCCACTCCGAACCGTAGCCCCGGACACCCCATTGGCCCTGGCAGAGGAAATCATCCAAGACCCGCCGTCGGTGCAAAGGGAGGAGCTCTTCGAGGTTTTTGCAGGGAGGACGCCGCCGGCCGCGCCAGTCGGCATGGGCCAAGGCGGTCAGTCGTCGGCGGCGCCAATGGAGCCGGCCAGGGGCGCGCCTGAAGTCGGAGCCGGCCTCGAAATACAGCCGGTGACGCGTCAGCGCGCAGGGGGAAGCGCCGCTCCGCCGGAGTCGCGCCAAGCCGCAGGCGCCGGCCAGTCGGTGGAGGCCTTGGAGGCGGCCAGCTCCGCTACGTCCGGGTGGACTTCCAGCGCGGGGACCGGCGAGCTGAATGTGGCGGCCCAAGACGTCCGGAGTCGGCTGCAAGCTCAGGCCGCCCTCCTGCAGCAATACATGCAGGAGTTCCTGTCGACGTGGGCCGCCATTCGGGTAAGTTTTCTGTTCTTGACCGCTCTGGTTCCTTGATTTCTTCCGTGGGGGCGCGTAAGCGCACCCACTAGGTGTAGTCCCCGAGATTCGGGTCGATTGTTGAGCAGTCGGGTTGGATCTTTCTTGGCGACTGTCTTATCTTTGCTTTCTATCTTAACTTCCAGGAATATCATAATTCCCGTGCTGCCGCCTTCAACTCCCAGGCTCAGGAGTTGGGTCGGAAGATCGACGACCTGGCCAATAGCCGAAGTAAGTGCTTGTTTTTATCTGTTTCCTGTGGGGGCGCGTCAGCGCACCCACTAGGTGTAGTCCCCGAGATTCGGGCCGACTGCTGAGCAGTCAGGTCGGATCTTCCTTGATGACCTTTCCCTCATTGGTTTTTTCTTTTTGTCTTTTGCTCTTTGCAGGAGCCAACGCCGACTTGCGGAAGGAGCTTGGCGAGGCGCAGACCGCCCTTCGCACCAGAGACGCCGAGTACGCCACCTTGGTCCAGGAGCGCGACTGCCTGGCCAAGAAGCTGGCTGATCAGGAAGAAAGCCACAAGGCGGCCCTGCAGAAGGCGCAGGACAGCGAGGCCGCCCTGAAGGCGGAGTTTGAGACCGAGGCGGCGAGCTGGGCTGAGACTCGTCAAGCACTGGATGCGGGCTTCGGCCACATCGAAGACTTGATCGATGGTAAGCTGCTTTTCTCGCCCTTCTTCTGCCTGCTGGCCGCCTGGGGTCGTGGCCTGACTTGTGCTACCGCCCGTTTTCTTGTGCAGATTACTTTCCCGGCCACTCCACCCTTGTCGCCCAAGCCATCGAGGCTCATCGCGAGGCGCGCCGTCAGCCGGGCGTCAACGTCGCCCCGGACGCAAACCGGATGCTGGAGGAGCAGCTCGTGGCCGTCCAAGCATGGCTGCAGCCGGCTCACCGGATGCTTCGCCGGCTTCAACGTGCCGGGGCGCAGGTGCTGGCCGCCCTCTGGCCAGGCAAGACGATCCCCCGCATCCCAAGCCGGACCGCCGACTGGCTGGAGGTCGCAGTCGGCCGTTTTGAAGCTTGGAAGGCGTCGGCGGCCCGTCTCGGAGTCGGGCGGGCATTGGAGTTCGTCCGCGCCTGGTACCCAGGGCTGAGCCTGGACCAGCTGCGTACTTGGCGGCTGGAAGCCGACGCGGAGCTGGAGGAAGCGCGGCCGGCAATCGCCCAGCACGCCTCGATGATTGCCGAGTGTACCGACATCAATGTCTTTGCGCCCGAGATCAATGATGATGGCGTTGCCCAGCCGGAGGACTGGTTCGGTCTGGACCCGGCGGTGGGCGAGGACTCGGCCGAGGAGATCGCCTCCAACGATGAGGGCGAGGATGACGAGGACGAAGACGGCGAAGACGTCGAGCCGACTAGTGGAACAACCGGCCAGCCTCAAGCTGATCGTGCCTCCAGCAACGAGGCGCGTGGAACCGCGCCCTCTGCAGGAGGCGGTGATCAAGCCGAAGTTCGACAGCCGGCCGCTCCCTCAGCCGGCGCAACCGTCTCCACCGACCAGCCCAGCTCGTCAGCCGCTCCGCCAGCTTGACCTATCGTCTTTATTTTTCCTGCTTGTTGTCTTTTTGAACAATCTTTTAAGCTTTCGCAATTCCACCCGCTGGGGGTGTATCAAACTATGTTGGATGTCGGCCTCTTGGGAGTCCTTTATGTAAATATTATTATGTGCATGTTTGGTTTCCATTCACGTACACTTTTTTTATCCTTAGGCTTTTTCCTTTGCCGCCTTCCCTCTTTGGGAAGGCAAGTACTCGAGCTTTCTTGGATTTGAAGTGAAATGAATGAAAACCGGCCGGCTGGCTACTCTGGTAGTCGGTCGGCGATAGGCGGCAAACCGGCTTTTGTTATATTAGTCCATTGGTCCCTGGCCATTTTTCGTGTGCGCATCCTTTCCTGCTTTCGGCTCATGCCAGCCGAACAGCCGGTTCTTCGACTGCAGCTTTGGCAAGAGCTAAGCCTGGGTGTCGGCACACTACTTGTCTGACCGCGGGTAAGACTTTTAATATAACTTCAGTCGGCCAGTCCCCGGGCCGTCTAATCGGACCCGGTGCCGGACAAAACAAGTAAATGAAATGACAAGGTCATAAACATGATACTTTCATTCATAGATAAGAGATGGCAGTCCCCGAGTCCTCCTCGGGGGGCCTATTGTCTCGTACTTAGTACAAAAGTTAGCGTGATACATGCTGCATTTCAACTGTAAAATCTTTGAAGGAGGTTGGCATTCCATGGTCGTTCCGACTCCTTGTCGGAGTCGTCTCTCTTGCGTGCCTTGGGTTTCTGTGCGTCGATTAAGTAGTAGGAGTCGTTGCCTAGAGCTCTGGTGATGACGATGGGGCCTTCCCAGGGGGCTGAGAGCTTGTGCTGGCCGGCTGTTCGCTGGATCAGCCGGAGCACAAGGTCACCCTCCTGGAAGGATCTTGGCCTGACCTTCCGACTGTGGTAGCAGCGCAACCCCTGCTGGTAGATGGCAGACCGGCTGAGGGCTAACAGCCGGCCTTCTTCCAGCGGGTCGACGCCGTCTTCTCGTGCTTCCTTGGCCTCCGCCTCCGTGTACATGGTCAACCAAGGTGAGTCGAACTCGATGTCGGTTGGGATGATTGCTTCGGCACCGTACACGAGGAAGAAAGGAGTGAAGCCGGTTGACTTGTTTGGGGTGGTGCGTAGACTCCAGAGGACAGCCGGCAGCTCATCGAGCCAACAGCCGGCTGAACGCTCCAGAGGTACGACCAGTCGGGGCTTGATGTCGGAGAGGATGAGGCCATTAGCTCGCTTGACCTGGCCGTTTGACTGCGGGTGGGCGACGGATGCTAAGTCCAGCCGGATACCTTGTGCAGCGCAGAGACGTGCCAAGGCTCCTTTGGCGAAATCCGTGCCATTGTCGGTGATGATGCTGTGTGGCACGTCGTACCGAGTTGTTATGTCTGCGATGAATGTCAAGGCAGTCGGCCCATTCAGCTTCTTAATCGGCCTTGCCTTGATCCACTTGGTGAATTTGTCCACGGCGACGAGCAAATGTGTCATGCCGCCGCGCGCCGTCTTGAATGGGCCCACCATGTCCAGTCCCCAAACGGCGAAGGGCCAAGTGATGGGAATGGTCTTGAGGGACGAAGCCGGCATGTGCTGCTTGGAGCTGAAAAGTTGGCAGCCTTTGCAATACTTAACTAATTCTTTGGCGTCATCCAAAGCAGTCGGCCAGAAAAAGCCGTGGCGGAAAGCTTTGGCGACAAGTGACCTTGAGGCGGCATGGTGGCCGCATTCTCCTTGGTGTATATCCCTGACGATTGCAATGCCCTTCTCTTGCTCGACGCACCGTTGGAGGACTCCAGTGACACTGTGCTTGACCAGTTCTTTGTTGACGATCATGTATGCTCTGGCTCAACGTTGGACTTGTCTCGCTTCTATTTCGTCAGCCCACAGATCTTGGTTTACTAGGAAGTTGAGGATGGATTGAGCCCATGACGGAGCTGCGACTTCCCCTACCGCCAATGTGGCTACTGCCACCAGGGTGGGCGGGCTGGGTGATGAAGTGCTGGAGTCGGCCGCCGACTGCTGCGTTGACACAGTCCCCGGGCCGGCTACCGCAGTCCCCGAGCCGGGTGCGGCAGTCCCTGAGCCGGCTACTACAGTCCCCGAGCCGAGTACTGAAGTCCCCGGGTCGCCTGCTTGGTTCTTCGAGCCAGACCCAGCCCCGTCGGGGTTGGGTGGCACGAAGATGGAGTCGGATTCTGGAGACGGCTTGATGGACGGCTTGAGGAGGCGTTGTAGAGCGATGCCGGTTGGTATTGCTTGCCGAGTGGAGCCTATTCGGGCCAGGGCATCGGCTGGCTCGTTGTCGGCTCGTGACACGTGGAGGAACTCGCATACTTCAAAGTATCCACTGATTTGCTGCACCAGGAAGCGGTAGCTTGCCATGTTTGCGTCCTTGGCGTCCCAGTTGCCAGATGATTGCTGAACCACCAAATCCGAGTCGCCATAACATAGGATCCGGCGGATGCCGAGTTCCTTGGCAAGCCGCCCATGTATGAGCGCCTCGTATTCGGCTACATTGTTGGAGGCGGCGAAGTGGATCTGCAGCGTGTATCTAAGCTTGTCGCCCTTGGGAGAGGTAAGGACGACGCCGGCTCCCAAGCCGGTGTGCATCTTGGACCCGTCAAAGTGCATGCGCCAATGGGTAGAGTCAGGAGCCGGTGGCAGGTACTGGGTCTCGGCCCAGTCGACGAGGAAGTCGGCCAGTGCTTGAGACTTGATGGCGGTGCGGGGCTGGTAGAAGATTGTGTAAGGGGCCAGCTCAATGGCCCACTTCGCCACCCGGCCGAATGCATCCCGGTTGCCTATGATCTCGGCTAGCGGGGCAGTGCATACGACCGTGATGGGATGCTCTTGAAAGTAGGGCTTCAGCTTCTTGGCGGTGAAGTACACGCCGTAGCGCATCTTCTGGTAGTGCGGGTAGTTCTGCTTTGAGGCGGACAGCACCTCGCTCAAGTAATACACCGGCCTCTGGACCAGCTGGGCTCGGCCTTCTTCTGGGCGTTGGACTACGATGACGGTGCTGACCACCCGGCTGGTCGCGGCAATGTAAAGGAGCATGGGCTCTTTCTCAGTCGGCGCCGCCAGGACAGGCGGCGTGGCCAGCATCTTCTTCAGCTCATGAAAGGCTTGATCGGCCTGGTCGTTCTACTCGAAGTGAGTGCTCTTCTTCATGAGGCGGTAGAGAGGGAGGGCTTTCTCCCCGAGCCGGCTGATGAAGCGGTTCAAAGAGGCCAAGCACCCGGTGAACTTCTGGATTTCTCGAAGCTTGGTGGGGATCGCCATTCTCTCGATGGCCTTGATCTTCACTGGGTTGCACTCGATGCCGCGTTCAGAGACCAGGAAGCCTAGGAGCTAGTTGGCTGGCACTCCAAACACGCATTTCTCGGGGTTGAGCTTGATTCGGAACCGGCGCAGGTTCTCGAATGTTTCTTTCAGGTCTTCCAGCAAGGTGCCGCGCTTCTCCGTCTTCACCACGATATCGTCCACGTAGACGTGAGCGTTTTTGCCGAGCTGCGTGAGGAGGCACTTCTGCATGCAACGCTGAAAAGTGGCACCGGCATTCCTCAAGCCGAATGTCATGGTCAGGTAGCAGAAGGCTCCAAATGGCGTGATGAAGGCGGTCTTCAGGCGGTCATCCGGGTTTAGTTTTATCTAGTGGTATCCTGAATAAGCATCCAAAAAACTCAACAGCTCGCATCCGGCTGTGGAGTCTATCACTTGGTCAATTCTTGGCAGGGCGAAGGGATCTTTAGGGCAGGCCTTGTTGAGGCTTGTGTAGTCTATACACATGCGCCACTTGTTATTCTTCTTCAGCACGAGAACCGGGTTGGCAAGCCACTCTGGAAAGAAAACTTCCATAATGAAGCCCGCTGCCAGAAGCCGGGCTATCTCCTCCCCCACAATCCTTCTCTTCTCCTCTGACAGTCGGCGGAGAGGCTGCTTGACTGGTTTTGCGTCTTCTCTTACGTGTAGCTTGTGCTCGGCGAAATCCTTCGGAACACCTGGCATGTCCTTGGGGGACCATGCAAAGATATCCCGATTCTCACGGAGGAAATCGGCGAGCTCGCCTTCCTATTTGCTGTTCAGGCTTGCCCCAATGACGGCAAACCTCTCGGGGTGCTCGGGGTCAAGAGGTATCTTCTTGGTTTCCTTGGCCGGCTGGAAAGATCCTTGGGCATCATGCTCCTTGGAGTCGGTGGGCTGGCTCAGCTGCTTGCTGGCCAGGGCCACGACCCGGTCCAGCGTCTTCTTTTCTTCGGCAATCACAAGGGACTCGGCCAGCCGGCTGCTGGCTGCAGCGCACTCGGCATACCTCTTGTAATCGCCGGCTATGGTGATGATGCCCTTGGAGCTTGGTATCTTCATCTTGAGGTATGCATAGTGGGGGACCGCCATGAACTTGGCCAAGGCGGGTCGGCCAAGCAATGCATGGTAAGGGCTCTCCAGGTCCACCACTTCGAACCAGATCGCTTCCTGGCGGAAATGCTCCTTGTCCCCAAAGAGTACGTCGATCTTGATCTTGCCAATGGGGGCGCAGGACAAGCCGGCTACGATGCCGTGAAACACTGTCCGAGTCGGCACAAGCTGCTTCGTCTTGACACTTAACTTCTCTAGGGTGTCACGGTACAGGATGTTGATGCTGCTTCCGCCATCTATCAGCACGTGGGAGAAGCGGGCGGCGCGTCTGTCCGTGGCGAGGGTGGCTTCCAGGACCAAAGCATAGGAGCCGGGAGACGGCATTACCTCTGGGTGGTCGGCCCGGCTCCAGCTGATGGGTTTCTCTGACCAATGCATGTGTCCGGCTGGGTTAGCAGCGACCACACTGATTTCATGATGCTCTCGGCGCTTGCTGCGTTGGTCTTCGAGCTGGCTCGTAAAGATGACGTAGGATGCTTGCTCGTCGGGGAACTCGTCCTGCACGGCGCCGATTGCGGGCCGGGCGGCCTGAGGCGGCGGAGCCAGAGGCGCCGGGCCGGTAGGAGGAGGCGGCGTGAGTCCTTCGCCCTTGGAGATTCGGGCGAGCCAGTTACACTTTTGGGTTGTGTGGTTGGACGGCTTCGTGCTGCTATGGAACTTGCACGGGGCGTCAAGAGTTTGCTCGTAGGAGAAAGCCAGCTGCCAAGCCGGCCGGCCGCCCTTGGGCTTCTTGGGCGCGGGCCGCCCTTCAGGCGGCGTGTCTTCGACCGTGGCCACCTGCCGGCTAGCGGGAGGCGGCGCAGGGCCTTTACGCTTCTAGTCGTTCGGGTGCTAGCGTCGGCCGGAATCTCCTGTCGGCGTCTTGGGCGCCGGGTTAAGAACTTTCCCGGATGCGTCTACCTGGAGCTCGGTCTTCATCGAAGAGTCGGCGGTGGCGTATCTGTCGGCTATGTTCAGAAGCTCGTCAAGGGTAGTCGGCTCGTCGCAGAGAAGCTTCTGCTTGAGGAGGGTGCCTTCTCGGCACCCGGTAGTGAAGTATTCGATGGCCTGCACCTCGTGCACCCCTTCACAAGAGTTGCGGAGCTCAGCCCAACGCGTGAGGTAGTCGCGAGTGGACTCGGCTGGGCCCTGTACGCACAGGGAGAGCTGCCTGGGCTTGGGAGCCCGCTTGTAGGTGCTGGTGAAGTTGCGAACGAAGGCTTCGGTGAAATCTACCCAGCTGCTGATGCTGAGAGGCTTGAGGCTGTTAAGCCAAGTCCATGCCATGCCTTGCAGCATGAGGGGCACGTACTTCACGGCAACTCGCCGGTTGCCGTTGGCTATGCTGACTGCCGTGGAGTAGTCGATCAGCCAGTCTTCCGGCTTCACGGAGCCATTTTACTTGGGCGTGTCTCTTGGGAGCGAGAACCCTTTGGGGAAGGGCTCGTCGCGGATGCGGGGGCCGAAACAGGGCGGGCCGACATTGTCTTCTTCTTCCAGCGCCAGGGACCTGGCCAGGCGGTCGATCCGATGGCGGGCGTCGTTCTCGCCGACTCCTTCGCGGCGATCCAGCCGGCCGCTGAGAGTCGGATGCGCCACTGGCGGCGGGGTGGGGTATCTCTCTCCACGAGTCTGAGGAGGAGGCGGGCTGCCCCACCATTCCATGGCTCGGGGACGGCCGTCCGCGTCTCGCTCGATGGAGATTCGGGTCCGGCTTCGGCTGGAAGCCGGCTCTTTCTCACGCCGCGCGCGGGTGTTACTCCTAGTCGGCGTCCGGGACGTTGCGCATGATCCTGACGCGGGGGTGGGCTTCCCGTGCGGGCATCGGCTTCGTGGCGCTGAGCGGCCGTGTCAATCAGTTCCTGTATGTGCCGGGTCATGTGGGGGAGGTTTTCGGCCTCCAAGCCGTCCAACTCGCCCACGGCCGCCTGGGCGGCGCGCAGGTTCTCGAGCGGAGTGGCATAGACCGGGCGGTCGACTCCCAGCGTGTCGGCGATGATGGCGCCGTGTTGCTTGACAGCACCGGCCCGGCTTGGACCAGCCGGGGCCGGCGTGCCGAAGGCGGTGCGGTCAGCTTCGCGCTGGTAGGCCTCAGTGAGGCGTCTCACGGAAGCCAGCCTCCGGCCCTCCGCGAGGAGGGCGAGACGGCGTGCTTCCAGTGCTTCGTCGTCGGCATCAGCCGGGAGGGGGACGGACAAGTCGTGGGCCGCCGCGTGCGGGGCGTCGTGGGCGCTCTCGTCGGCCGGGCCGCCGTGGCCGATAACCATCACCTCAGTGGTGACAGTATCGCGATCGTTGGTCCGAGGGAGCGGGTCGTAGTAGATCGTGACGTTGGTGGGGAAGGTGTCGTAGGAGGCCGTGTCGGAGTCGACAGGCATCGGGTCGGTGGAGCCAACCGACTCCAGATCCGCAGCAGGCTCGCTGGAGACATGGAGCTGGCCAAGGAGGTTGGCGAGGTGGTCGGTGCCCGCATCGGAGGTGAGATCGTTGGAGATGCGGGCCTTGTCGAGGAGATCGGCAAGGCTGCTTGCCGTGCAGATGCTGGTGACGCCTTGCAGCGCGTCATGGCAAGCGCCATCGGGCGTGCCGGGCTGGCTACGCTCGCTAGGGAGGAAGAGGGTTCCCGTCCAGAACAGGTCTCCGGACGACGGTGCACCTAGCCCCATGGTGGGCGCCAAATGTCAGGTGGTAGGTACGACATATGCCAACGGGTGGCTTACCATTGTGGGAGCCAATAAGACGTCGCCGGTGCCTGGAAACGGGATGAGGCGAAGACATGCACGCCGGCAAACTTTACCCAGCTTCGGGGCTCTTCGGGGAGATAACACCCCTACTGCTGCTCTGCGGGGTCTCCGCATGTTCACTAGATGAATAAGTAGCTACACAGTGCTCCTTGAGCTGTGTTGGTGGAAGGAGGAAGAAGAGCGCGGCTAGCCTGCTTCTTCTCCTCCTAAGGTGTCTAAAACTAGTTGGGGGTCGAACCCTTTGCATGGGTGCACTGGGGGGTTTATATAGGCCTACCCCCCGGGGGTACAATGGTAATCCGGCTGGGCGCGGGGCCCAGCTGTTTGTGACTATGCTCGCCGGCTTCTGCGCCGGTTGCTGGGGCCCGCCGACTGGTGGGCCCCGCCGGCTGCCGGCGCCTTGGTCGACAGGCAGGCCCCACTGTCCAGGGCCTGGTCGGTGGCTGGTTACTGTTGCTCTATTCTGATGACGCGGGCTTGGTCGGGGTAAGCGTGGCTACAGTACCGCCGCCCTGGCGGGCGATTACTGTAGTCCCACTGTGTCTTGTCTCCTTAATGGGGCGTCTCCTTCGAGGAGGATGGCAGGCCGGCTATGGGGGGCCGGCTCTCCATCTGGCCGACTTGGGAGGAGGTGCGGCCGCCTTCGGCATCTCTCTGCCCGAAGGGGCCCACCGCCTCGGGGGCCACGCTGGCGGCCCGTCATGGACGGTGTTAGGGTCGCTGTGGCAACAGTGCCGCGCCGGGCGGGTCGTGGTCACCCGTACGGTGCACTGTGCTGGGCGTGCTCCGGGTTTTGGGGGTGGCAGGCTTCACTGTAGCCACGCCCCGCTTCATCATTGCTGGGTGGACGCGGACTTCGAGGGTACGGTCTTGACTGCTTTATGGGAGCCGGCTTCTTGGAGTCGGCCTTCTTGCGGCCGGCTTCTCGAAGTCGGCCCTCCCACGGCCTCCTTCATGAGGGCAAAGGGCGCCCCCCCCCCCCCCCCCCCCCGAAGCCGGCCTAGAAGATAGCCGACAGGGGGAAGGCGGCTCCAGGTCTTGAGTTCTTTGAGAGCCGGACGGGCTCGTAATTTTTTCAGAAGGGCCAGGGGAAGCCGGCTAGGCTACCCATGGCTATTTACTCCGACAATTAGTGTTTGCGCCAAGTAAAGTCTTTAGGATCTTCTTGGGTGATTGTTGTTTGATCTTGCTGATAAAAACAGAAAGTATGCGCTCACGAAAATAATTATCATTTTTTACCAGGGAGCGATAAAATACCAATTCCAACTGCAGTAGATCAATATACATTTTATTAGTCTTCCTAATTTTTCAGAATTTGTAGAGTTACAGAAGTATTCGAAATCTCCAGATTGCTTTAGATTGTTTTGTTTTTGACAGATTCTGTTTTTTGTGTGTTGTTTGCTTATTTTGATGAATCTATGAGTAGTATCGGGGGGTATGAACCATAGAGAAGTTGGAATATAATAGGTTTAACACCAATATAAATAAAGAATGAGTTCATTATAGTACCTTAAAGTGGTGGCTTATTTTCTTATACTGACAGAGCTCATGAGATTTTCTGTTGAAGTTTTGTGTTGTGAAGTTTTCAAGTTTTTGGGTAAAGATTTGATATATTTTGGAATAAGGAGTGGCAAGAGCCTAAGCTTGGGGATGCCCAAGGCACCCCAAGGTAAAATTCAAGGAAAACCAAAAGCCTAAGCTTGGGGATGCCGCGGAAGGCATCCCCTCTTTCGTCTTCATCTATCGGTAACTTTACTTGAGGCTATATTTTTATTCACCACATGATATGTGTTTTGCTTGGAGCGTCTTGTACGATTTGAGTCTTTGCTTTTTAGTTTACCAGAATCATCCTTGCTGTACACACCTATTGGGAGAGACACGCATGAATCGTAATTTATTAGAATACTCTATGTGCTTCACTTATATCTTTTGAGCCAGATAATTTTGCTCTAGTGCTTCACTTATATCTTTTTAGAGCACGGTGGTGGTTTTATTTTATGAAATTATTGATCTCTCATGCTTCATTTATATTATTTTGAGAGTTGATACATCTCCATCGTATCTACTTTTCCAAACACTTCTGCCCTTGTTTTGGACCCTAACTTGCATGATTTGAATAGAACTAACCCGTACTGACGTTGTTTTCACCAGAATTGCCATGGTGTTATTTTTGTGCAGAAATAAAAGTTCTCGGAATGACCTGAAAATCAACGGAGATTATTTTTGGAATATATAAAAAAATACTAGCGAAATAATCAATGTCAGGGGCCCACACCTTGTCCACGAGGGTGGGGGGCACGCCTACCCCCCCCCCCCCCCCGGCGCGCCCCTGCCTCGTGGGCCCCCTAACGCTCCATCGACCTCAACTCCAACTCCATATATTTGTGTTCGGGGAGAAAACAATCAGAGAGAAGGATTCATCGCGTTTTACGATATGGAGCTGCCGCCAAGCCTTAATCTCTCTCAGGAGGGCCGATCTGGAGTCCGTTCGCGGCTCCGGAGAGGGGAATCCGTCGCCATCCTCATCATCAACCTTCCTCTATCACCAATTTCATGATGCTCACCGTCGTGCGTGAGTAATTCCATCGTAGGCTTGCTGGATAGTGATGTGTTGGATGAGATTTATCATGTAATCGAGTTAGTTTTGTTAGGGTTTGATCCCTAGTATCCACTATGTTCTGAGATTGATGTTGCTATGACTTTGTTATGCTTAATGCTTGTCAGTAGGGCGCGAGTGCCACGGTTTCAGATCTGAACCTATTATGTTTTCATGAATATATGTGAGTTCTTGATCCTATCTTGCAAGTCTATAGTCACCTATTATGTGTTATGATCCGTTAACCCCGAAGTGACAATAATCGGGATATTTACCGGTGATGACCGTAGTTTGAGGAGTTCATGTATTCACTAAGTGTCAATGCTTTGGTCCGGTACTCTATTAAAAGGAGGCCTTAATATCCCTTAGTTTCCAATAGGACCCCGCTGCCACGGGAGGGTAGGACAAAAGATGTCATGCAAGTTCTTTTCCATAAGCATGTATGACTATATTCAGAATACATGCCTACATTACATTGATGAACTGGAGCTAGCTTTGTGTCACCCTATGCTATAACTGTTGCATGATTGATCGCATCCGACATAATTATCCATCACTGATCCATTGCCTACGAGCTTTTCATATATTGTTCTTCGCTTATTTACTTTTCCGTTGCTACTGTTACAATCACTATAAAACCAAAACTGCTACCTGATAACCAACAAGTATAGGGGATCGCAACAGTTTTCGAGGGTAGAGTATTCAACCCAAATTTATTGATTCAACACAAGGGGAGCCAAAGAATATTCTCAAGTATTAGCAGCTAAGTTGTCAATTCAACCACACCTAGAAACTTAATATCTGCAGCAAAGTATTTAGTAGCAAAGTAATATGATAGTAGTGCTAAGGGTAGCAAAAGTAATGTTTTTGGTATTTTGTAGTGATGATAGCAATAGCAACGGAAAAGTAAATAAGCGAAGAGCAATATGGAAAGCTCGTAGGCAATGGATCAGTGATGGAGAGTTATGCCGGATGCGGTTCATCATGTAACAGTCATAACCTAGGGTGACATAGAACTAGCTCCAATTCATCAATGTAATGTAGGCATGTATTCCGAATATAGTCATACGTGCTTATGGAAAAGAACTTGCATGACATATTTTGTCCTACCCTCCCGTGGCAGCGGGGTCCTAGCAGAAACTAAGGGATATTAAGGCCTCCTTTTAATAGAGTGCTGGACCAAAGCATTAACACATAGTGAATACATGAACTCCTCAAACTACGGTCATCACCGGTAAGTATCTCGATTATTGTCACTTCGGGGTTAACGGATCATAACACATAATAGGTGACTATAGACTTGCAAGATAGCATCAAGAACTCTCATATATTGATGAAAACATAATAGGTTCAGATCTGAAATCATGGCACTCGGGCCCTAGTGACAAGCATTAAGCATAGCAAAGTCATAACAACATCAATCTCAGAATATAGTGGATACTAGGGATCAAACCCTAACAAAACTAACTCGATTACATGATAAATCTCATCCAACCCATGACCGTCCAGCAAGCCTACGATGGAATTACTCACGCACGGCGGTGAGCATCATGAAATTGGTGATGGAGGATGGTTGATGATGACGATGGCGACGGATTCCCCTCTCCGGAGCCCCGAACGGGCTCCAGATCAGCCCTCCCGAGAGGTTTTAGGGCTTGGCGATGGCTCCGTATCGTAAAACACGATGAATCCTTCTTCTTTATTTTTTTCTCCCTGAAAGCAAATATATAGTGTTGGAGTCGAGGTCGGAGGAGCTCCAGGGGGGCACGAGGTAGGGGGCGCGCCCCCCACCCTCGTGGCTAGGGTGTGGGCCCCCTGGTCTTCATCTTTTGCAAGGATTTTTTACTATTTCCGAAAATATGTTCCGTGAAGTTTCAGGTCATTTCGAGAACTTTTGTTTCTGCACATAAATAACACCGTGGTAATTCTGCTGAAAACAGCGTCAGTCCGGGTTAGTTCCATTCAAATCATTCAAGTTAGAGTCCAAAATAAGGGAAAAAGTGTTTGGAAAAGCAGATATGACTGAGACGTATCAACTCCCCCAAGCTTAAACCTTTGCTTGTCCTCAAGCAATTCAGTTGATAAACTGAAACTGATAAAGAAAAACTTTTACAAACTCTGTTTGCTCTTGTTGTTGTAAATATGTAAGGCCAGCATTCAAGTTTTCAGCAAAGATTATGAGCTAATTATATTCACAATAATGCATAGGTCTCATGTTTACTCATATCAATGGCATAATCAACTAGCGAGCAATAATAATAACTCTCAGATGACAACACTTTCTCAAAACAATCATAATATGATATAACAAGATGGTATCTTGCTAGACCTTTCTGAGACCGCAAAACACAAATGCAGAGCACCTTTAAAGATCAAGGACTGACTAGACATTGTAATTCATGGTAAAAGAGATCCAGTCAAGTCATACTCAACGTAAACTAACAGTAATGAATGCAAATGACAGCGGTGCTCTCCAACTGGTGCTTTTTAATAAGAGGATGATGACTCAACAAGAAAGTAAATAGATAGGCCCTTCACAGAGGGAAGCATGGATTTGTAGAGGTGCCAGAGCTCGGTTTTGAAATAGAGGTCAATAATATTTTGAGTGGTGTACTTTCATTTTCAACATAACAACCAAGAGATGGTGATATCTTCCATGCTACACACATTATAGGCGGTTCCCAAACAGAATGGTAAAGTTTATACTCCCCTGATACGTCTCCATCGTATCTACTTTTCCAAACACTTTTGCCCTTGTTTTGGACTCTAACTTGTATGATTTGAATGGAACTAACCCGGACTGACGCTGTTTTCAGCAGAATTGCCATGATGTTGTTTTATGTGCAGAAAAAATATATTCTCGGAATGACCTGAAACTCCACGGAACATCTTAGAAACAATAATAAAAAATCCTAACCAAAGATGAAGACCAGGGGGCCCACACCCTGTCCACGAGGGTGGGAGGCGCCCCCCCCCCCTCTAGGGCGCGCCCCCTACCTCGTGGGCCCCCTGGATGCCCTCCGACGCCAACTCCAACTCTATATATTTGCTTTCGAAGAGAAAAAATCAGGGAGAAGAAATCATTGCGTTTTACGATACGGAGCCGCCGCCAAGCCCTAAAACCTCTCGGGAGGGCTGATCTGGAGTCCGTTCGGGGCTCCGGAGAGGGGGATTCGTCGCCGTCGTCATCATCAACCATCCTCCATCACCAATTTCATGATGCTCACCGCCGTGCGTGAGTAATTCCATCATAGGCTTGCTGGACGGTGATGGGTTGGATGAGATTTATCATGTAATCGAGTTAGTTTTGTTAGGGTTTGATCCCTAGTATCCACTATGTTCTGAGATTGATGTTTCTATGACTTTGCTATGCTTAATGCTTGTCACTAGGGCCCGAGTGCCATGATTTCAGATCTGAACCTATTATGTTTTCATGAATATATGTGACTTCTTGATCCTATCTTGCAAGTCTATAGTCACCTACTATGTGTTATGATCCGGCAACCCTGAAGTGACAATAATCGGGACCAGTCCCGGTGATGACCATAGTTTGAGGAGTTCATGTATTCACTATGTGCTAATGCTTTGTTCGGTTCTCTATTAAAAGGAGGCCTTAATATCCCTTAGTTTCCAATAGGACCCCGCTACCACAGGAGGGTAGGACAAAAGATGTCATGCAAGTTCTTTTCCATAAGCACGTATGACTATATACGGAATACATGCCTACATTACATTGATTAATTGGAGCTAGTTTCGTGTCACCCTATGTTATGACTGTTACATGATGAACCGCATCCGGCATAATTATCCATCACTGATCCGGTGCCTATGAGTTTTCCATGTACTGGTTCTCGCTTATTTACTTTCCCGCTGCTACTATTACAATCACTAAAAAATAACAAAAACATTACTTTTGTCGTCTTTACTTCTGTTGCCGCTACCACCACTATCATATTACTTTGCTACTAAACACTTTGCTGCAGATAGTAAGTTTCCAGGTGTGGTTGAATTGACAACTCAGCTGCTAATACTTGAGAATATTCTTTGGCTCCCCTTGTGTCGAATCAATAAATTTGGGTTGAATACTCTACCCTCGAAAGCTGTTGCGGTCCCCTATACTTGTGGGTTATCAAGACCAATTTATGGCGCCGTTGCCGGGGAGCATAGCTCTATTCTTTGAGTCACTTGGGATTTATATCTGCTGGACACTATGAAGAACTTGAAAGACGCTAAGACAACAATTTATCCCTCAACTACGAGGGGATATAAGGAACTGTCATCTAGCTCTGCACTTGATTCACCTTCTGTTATGAGTAAGCTAGCGACACCTAAACCTGCTTCTGCTATTCGTTCTGATATGTCGCATGTTATTGATGATGCCACTTCTACTATGGATGATACTTATGATGAAACTGCTTCTATGCCTGATACTACTGTGCCCCTTGGTGAATTTATTGATGAACAAATTGCTAGGGATAGAGAAAAAGAAATTATTGAATCTGAATACGATGATGATAGTGATGATGAAAATATGCCTGTTATCCCTGAGGGTTATCTTTTTGATATGGAATCTTCTGCCGCTATTTTAGCTTGCAGGGATAGATATGAGCTTAAGAGGTTATTATTTAAATGGAACAAAGAATCACTTAGAGATAAAATGAAACCCAACCCTGCTTTTGCTACTTCACCTATTTGTGTTCCTGATAAGGATTATAATTCTCTGTTGATCCTGATATAATTACTTTGGTTGAATCTGATCCATTTTATGGCTATGAATCTGAAACTGTTGTGGCACATCTTACTAAGTTAAATGATATGGCTGCCATGTTCACTAATGATGAGAAATCGCGTTACTTCTATATACTCAAAATATTTCTGTTATCATTAAAGGGTGATGCTAAGATATGGTTTAACTCTCTTGATCCTGGTTGTGTGCGTAGTCCCCAGGATATGATTTATTACTTCTCTGCTAAATATTTCCCTGCTCAAAAGAAACAAGCTACTTTGAGGGAAATATACAACTTTGTGCAAATTAAAGAAGAGAGTCTCCCACAAGCTTGGGGGAGGCTTCTCAAGTTACTTAATGCTTTGCCTGATCATCCTCTTAAGAAACCTGAAATACTCGATATCTTTTATAATGGACTAACCGATGCTTCCAGAAATTACCTGGATAGTTGTGCTGGTTCTCTTTTCAGGGAAAGAACACCGGATGAAGCTGAAATTCTATTGAATAATATGTTGACAAATGAAAATAATTGGGCACCTCCTGAGCCAGCTCCTGCTCCAATTACTGAGTCTATTCCTAAACCAACTCCGAAGAAGAGAGGTGTTCTATTTCTCAGTCCCGAAGATATGCAAGAGGCAAAGAAATCTATGAAAGAGAAAGGTATTTGTGACGCCCGGATAATTAAGCGACAGTAAAACTCTGCTAATGATGCCACGTCACCTCGATTACTATTCCTAATCTCGTGTTAGTTCGAAACTGATTCAAATTCAAATTCAAATCACCCAAAGAATAAAAGTTTTCAAATCTTAAAACTAAAATGTTCGGAGTGAACCAAATATTGCATAGGTAATTATGGTGGAGAAAGCACACCTTTATAAAATGTTTAAACACTCTAAAATGAATAAAATAGTAACAATAATAATTATTTAAATGCTTTCAGAATGTTAAACAATTTCAAAACTATTTTGTTTCGGTGCTAAGTGGTTTGTGGCTGTGGCTTAGTTTGCAACCTCTATTTTGGTGCCACTGTAGTATTTTTCTAAAATGAGAAATAAAAGAAAACACAAAAACAGAAAACTAACAAAAAAATATATAAAAGAACCCCCCCCCCCCCACTGGGCCAGCTGGCCCAGCTGTTAGCCAGGCCGGCCCAACGGGCCCAACCGACCACCCCCCCATTCCCTTATCCCCCCACCCGGTGAGACCTCGATCCCCCACCGACACCCCACTCCTCCCCCGAAATATCTCCCCCCCACGACGCGCCCCCTTCCCCCTCCCCCCGATCCAGATCGGATCGGGCCCGACGCCGGCGCCCGAAGCTCGCCGCCCCACGGCAGGACCCCCCCCCCATCGCCGGACTGCTCCTCTCCGCCGCTCGTCCCCGTCGTCACCCTCAATCTTCCCCGAGCCCGCTACCCCGTCCTTGCTCCTCGATGTGAGCTCCGCCTCGCCCCTCCCCTCCTCTCTGTCCCGCACTTGGCCGCACCCGATGCGTGCTCGCTGCGACCGCGCTCCCCGCTGCCCCCCCCCCCTGCCGTCTGCCTCGCGCCGACGTCCCCCTGCGCCCAGGCGTGCGCCCGCGCCTCCCTGCTAGCCCAGCCGCGTCCCGCGCCATCTCGCTCAGGCCACAGCCTCCTCCCCGCTCGATCGCGCCCGCTTCCTGCAGCGCTCCACCCCGGGCCTCCTCCTCCTACCGCGTCGCGCGGCCACCGCTCGACTGCCGGCCACGCCCATCGTCCGCCCCGGCGCGCCCGCTCTCGGCTGCGCCGCGCCTCGCGCCCACCTTCACAGCGCCTCGTGCGCCCCCCCCCCCCCCCACCCTGCCGCAGCCCGGCCGGGCCTCCACGCGCGGTCGTGCCCGCCGCCAGCAGGCCGCCCTGGCCACTGGCCTCGCCTCTATGCACTCCCTGCGGGCGAGCGCCGCCCAGGCGCACGTCGCCCCTCGCCCGCACCGCCCGTTAACCCACAAACCCGCAAGGCCCCCAGGGCCTATGACACGGGGGCCCCAGCCCCAGAACATTTTTTAAAAAAAAAGGAATTAAAAATAATATGTAAAATAAATAAATAATAATAATAATAATAATAATAATTAATTAATTAATTAATTAAGGAATTAATTAAGTTAATTAATTATAATTAGATTAACCTAATCACTAATTAACCTAATTAACTGTTAGTTAATTAAAACAGAGTATGACGAACGGGACCCACACGTCAGTTGACCAGTCAACGCCTCTGTTGACTGCTGGCGTCATGCTGACGTCATGATGACGTCAGCAGACACTATTCTGGATAATGTTGATTAAATTAATTAAATAAATCCTAAAAATGATTTAAATCTATTAAAATTAATATAAAATAAACCGTAGCTCAGATGAAAATACTTTCTACATGAAAGTTGCTCAGAACGACGAGACGATTCCGGATACGCAAACCGTTCGTCCGCCACACCTCCCTAACCTATCGAACTCGCAACTTTCCCCCTCCAGTCCTCTGCCCGAAAATGCAAAACACTGTGGATACTTTCCCGGATGTCATCCCCCTTCACCGGTATCACCTACTACCGCGTTAGGGCACCTCTAACGCCGTTACTTGTCATGTCATGCATCACTATGCATATGCTTGCTTAAATATTTATTGTTTTCTCCCCCCTCTTCTCTCGATAGACACCGAGACCGACGCCGCTGCTACCCAGTACGACTACGGAGTTGACGACCCCTCTCCCTTGCCAGAGCAACCAGGCAAGCCCCCCCTTTGATCACCAGATATCGCCTACTCTTCTCTATACTGCTTGCATTAGAGTAGTGTAGCATGTTACTGCTTCCCGTTAATCCTATATTGATGCATAGCCTGTCCTTGCTACTACTGTTGTTACCTTTACCTGCAATCCTAATGCTTAGTATAGGATGCTAGTTTATCATCAGTGGCCCTACATTCTTGTCCGTCTGCCATGCTATACTATCGGGCCGTGATCACTCGGGAGGTGATCACGGGTATATACTATATACTTTATACATGATACATGTGGTGATTAAAGATGGGTCGGCTCGTAGGAGCACCCGCGAGTGGATCTTTGAGGCGGAGCGACAGGGCAGGTTCAGACCACCTAGGAGAGAGGTGGGCCTGGCCCTGGTCGGCGTTCGCGGATACTTAGCACGCTTAACGAGATCTGGGTATTTGATCTAAGTCTGGCCATTTGGTCTATACGCACTAACCATCTACGCGGGAGTAGTTATGGGTATCCCGGCGTCGTGGTATCAGTCGAAGCCTTCGTGACGTCAGCGACTGAGTGGCGCGCGCCGGATTGGAACGTAAGCCTGCTCTTGTATTAAGGGGGCTAGTTCTGCTTTCGGCCGCGTTCGCAACGTGCAGGTGTGCTAAGGGCGATGGGCCCAGACCCCTGTGCGCTTAGGTTTAGACCGGCGTGCTGACCTCTCTGTTGTGCCTAGGTGGGGCTGCGACGTGTTGATCTTCCGAGGCCGGGCATGACCCAGGAAAGTGTGTCCAGCCAAATGGGATCGAGCGTGTTGGGGTATGTGGTGCACCCCTGCAGGGAAGTTTATCTATTCGAATAGCCGTGTCCCTCGGTAAAAGGACGACCCGGAGTTGTACCTTGACCTTATGAAAACTAGAACCGGATACTTAATAAAATACACCCTTCCAAGTGCCAGATACAACCGGTGATCGCTCTCTCACAGGGCGACAAGGGGAGGATCATCGGTTAGGATTATGCTATGCGATGATACTTGGAGGACTTCAGTCTACTCTCTTCTACATGTTGCAAGACGGAGGCTGCCAGAAGCGTAGTCTTCGACAGGATTAGTTATCCCCCTCTTATTCTGGCATTCTGCAGTTCAGTCCACATATGATACCCTTATTCCATTTGATACCCATGCATATGTAGTGTAGCTCCTTGCTTGCGAGTACTTTGGATGAGTACTCATGGTTGCTTTCTCCTTCTTTTCCCTCTATCCCTTCTACCTGGTTGTCGCAACCAGATGTTGGAGCCCAGGAGCCAGACGCCAACATCGACGACGACTCCTACTACACCGGGGGTGCCTCCTACAACGTGCTGCCCACTGATGACGACCAGGAGTAGTTTAGGAGGATCCCAGGCAGGAGGCCTGCGCCTCTTTCGATCTGTATCCCAGTTTGTGCTAGCCTTCTTAAGGCAGACTTGTTTAACCTATGTCTGTACTCAGATATTGTTGCTTCCGCTGACTCGTCTATGATCGAGTTCTTGTATTCGAGCCTTCGAGGCCCCTGGCTTGTAATATGATGCTTGTATGACTTATTTATGTTTTAGAGTTGTGTTGTGATATCTTCCCGTGAGTCCCTGATCTTGATCGTACACATTTGCATGCATGATTAGTGTATGATCGAATCTGGGGCGTCACAAGTTGGTATCAGAGCCAACTGCCTGTAGGAATCCCCCTTCCACACTCCTTGGCCGAAGTCGAGTCTAGACATTGCAAAAACTTTTACTAACTTGGCTGTGTGCCTTACGGGCCCACGTCGCCCTCTGGGTGGTATTAGGATCTTTTTATTCCTCATCTATACTCTAGGACCCTGATCTCTCTTCTATTCGGGTTAAATGGTTTTGCTAACTCTAACTCTAGGTTCTCGTAAATACTTTCTCTCGGAGAGCCCCTTCATTCCAGATGTTGGCCTGCTTCACCAGAAGATTCCGAAGATACTCTTTGCTATTCCTCTCGAGACTTTGTGCCCATCACTTTTGCTATTCCCGACCATCGATAAATCCTTATGGAGAACTACTTACACTTGCCATTTATACGATCATCCCCATTGATCTTGTTATTACAAGATGTCCCAAAATACTTTGTGTTATTCCGAGAATCCGTTGAGCTTAGTGCCTTGCTGTACTTTGTCACCTGAATACCCCTACGGATAATTCTCGCCCTTACCGAGTATTCGCTCATCCCCAGTTGATACAGGTATTTCACAAAAGTCTTTGTAATACCATTCGTTCTTCTGAAAATCCTCAACAGCCTAATGCTCTTGAAATTCTTGCTTGCTGGCATTATGATTAATCCAATAAATCTGGAAATCTTATTGGCATCCTTTGCCATTATCATTTAGAGTCTATTGATTCGATATGCTGCGGATGCTTGCAATCCTCAGGATTTATCCTTCCGGCCCAGACATCATTTTTAACCATCAGCTGGTTCTCGGCCAATCGGATTGCCATCGATTGTACCCCTAAGCTTACGCAGCTTATCTATCCTTAATCAGAGTGTTTGCTTCTGATCCCTTGGTCGGAAATCATAATTCTTTTGCATTTGAGCTTTGAATTATTCAGTTGTTTCTACAGCCTGATCTCCTTGCATTGTTTCTTCCTCTAGTTGAGTGCCGATGCTCACATCAGATCCTTTGAGGTCCACCGGATCCTTTGTTGGATTTTATCCGATAGCGTCCTTCATATTCAATCCCTTTGGAAGTTCTTTCTCCATTGGTAAATCCTATCCTCTGATTGACCAACCATGCTCTGCTTTCGAGCTTGTGGTATATGTTTCCACGATACCCTGACGGGTTGAACCTATGCCTTCCTTAAAATGTGTGAACTCGAAAGTTTTCATGAGTCATACTCTTCTGGTGTTTTGCTAGATAAAATCTCAACCCTACAACTTCTTCGAAAGTGAGAGGTGAATGGAAGGTTATACATTGAAGAAGTGGGAGTCGACCTTGAACTTTGTGTTCATGCCCATGGACACGATGTAGATCCTACCATAGAAGCTTCTTGTAAATGATAATAACCCCCTTGTTATAAGTTCGTCCTGTATCTATGTTTGGTCCTTTACAATCATGGTTCCGACCATATTTTCTCCTTAATACCGTTTCTCGGACAAGTTGGAGTACTTGTCTTGTGCAGATCATTGCACTTGTCCAACCTTTACTTTGATCTACCGACGAGTATTACACTATGATATCTTGATAATGTCATGGTACTACATAACTTCCTATGAGTTCTTCATCAAGTACTACATTCGCACTGGTTACAATTTTTCATGGGCTCTGAGTTATTAAACACTCAAGGACACCGATAACTGAACCGAGTCTGCCCTACGGTTCAACAATTCTTGATAATCTTCTTTAAGTCCGAGTTTGAACTCGATCACGTAAATCCTAGCCTACTCGGCTATGTCATTATCGTGCCAATTTTAACTGTGCTACCTGGTCCTTAACCCCGGAGCCCAACTTTCGATGATGAGCTAAGGTTACGCCGATCTCCCTCGTCATTCCATTTCGCCTTGAACAACAAGCTTGATTTCAAGTTTGTGTCCTACCCATGGTTCCAATAACCTCCCGCTTCATCATTCCTTTGACCTGATGTCATTGCTGATTGATTACATCTTCATGAAATCTCTCGACAAATGTGTCGTGATCATCATCGACCTTATGAGCTCTTCCAGGATATCAATTGAGTTCATGATGAGAAATACTATCCTTGCCCCCGCTGATGTGTGTTATCTTTGACCACTTTATTGCCTTCCGATCAACACAAACTTGTTCGTGTTTTGTGTTATACCTTGACTTCCCTGCTATCCAGCATTTGTTCTTCTTTACCTTGGAGTATTACCATCTTTTAATATCAAGGATGTTGTGAGGATTGCTCCTCCTCTTAAGAATTCTTGGTATAGTGATACTTCTCATCATCACCATTCTTTCTTGGTCCTCGCGTTGATTCCAACCGGGGTACGAACAAGTGAACGGTGCTGTTTGGATTCTGCCTTTCTAGCAACCCTATTGCTTTGAATAATGGTCGGCCATTCATTCTTAGACTGTTGATTATTGAATCACCATTCTGACATTGGTCGTGCAGCCCAACCCATATTTCGGGCGCACCTTTCTACCAATGTTTAATTGTGTATGTTTTCCTCAAACATGCTTCATTGTATCATTTGATCCGACAAATGATATTTCCTTGTTCACATAAGTGTGGAAATCCATCTTTTGAAAATCTCAATGAATTGTCGTTGAGTTCATCAGCCACCTCTTCATCCTTCCCTTGGTTTTAATGATGAAATCTTGTTTTGGAACTCGCTTCCATAGTTCATTGCCCGAGAATCTTATAATGTCATCTCGTCAATTGTGCTACACCTTTTCTTCTCAGGCATCCTAAGTTGGAGGTATCCTGACACCGGTCGGATCCGAACCTCGGTCAGATATGATGGTTGGAACATATCTCCAAGACTTATAGCATTGGTCTTTATATGACTCGGTAATGTGATGTCATGCCTAGCACACCTGACAGGAGGACCTATTGTTATAACTTCCTTTTTAGCAAGTATATCCATTCTTTCATGAGGAAACTGTAAGACTTATTCTACAAGTTATTCCTAATGGATCCTTTTTGTTTCCAAAGTCTGATTTTCACCTGTTGACCATGTCAATGCTATCTCAAAGCATGTCAATGGTACTCCGATTTTCAACAGGAACATTTGAAGCACGAGGCTAAATTTTAATTATCAATTATCCTAACACCGTTGTATGGGTAATATCATGAGATCCCTCCCCCTTACCTAAATGGTTTTCTACTTTATATCCTGTCTTGGATATCATCCTCTGCTTGACTTTGGGGAGAATATACTCCTAATAATTGTGTGTAATCACAATTTTCCTTTCCATTGTTCTGTTTAACCTGATAATCGTGTTTCCTTTCCATTGTTTGTTTAAACCTTTCTTGTTATCTACTTATCTGAACAGTGATAATTCACTACTTAGATAAGCTCCTTGTTGTACCACTCTATCAGTAAGACCCTGTCACTATTGTTGATGACATTCTGGTAACCACCGATGGACGAGAACTTTGCCTATTGGTCCGCCTCATTCAACGAGCAGGAAATTGGTTCTCTTCGTCCCTCGCCCTTGGTACCAATGGTTGTTGCCGACATAATCGATAGCCCATCCTCTGACAGGCCTTGCTTACATGATCCTGCAAGATGTCAGTCCCCTTCCTACTTTTAACCTCATGGTGGGCCCATAACCCACAGGTCCCAGGATCGAAACCTGACCTCCTGTACACCCTGTTGTCAAAGTTATTCCTCGCGCTTGACTTCTTATGTAATTCACGAGCCACCTGCCAGGAGATCTATTCTGGTTTCAACCGCAATGCTTATTCGTTGCTCTGAACCCTCTTTCCTGCTCTGCTTCAGGCATCTAAAGATGACTTATCCGCTTGAAACTCATTACTATACCTTCTTACTTTACTCTCGATATTTTCTTAAGTATCTATTCGAGAGTTACTTTCTACCACATTCCCTGAGTTATCCGCCAGATAGTCAACCTTGTAAGGTCCGTTCTTCCGTAATACCCCCTTATCCTTTCGTAAGTACAATGGAGTTCCCGAAGGAAGACAACTTCATCATGATGCATTGGAATAAAGAATTGAAGACATCAATAAAGGGGATTAAATTCTTCGAGAAGATCCGTTAGAACATCGTAACCAGAACTTTCCCCCCTACTCCCCTCTTAAATCTCGGGACGAGATTTCTTGTAGTGGAGGAGAATTGTGACGCCCGGATAATTAAGCGACAGTAAAACTCTGCTAATGATGCCACGTCACCTCGATTACTATTCCTAATCTCGTGTTAGTTCGAAACTGATTCAAATTCAAATTCAAATCACCCAAAGAATAAAAGTTTTCAAATCTTAAAACTAAAATGTTCGGAGTGAACCAAATATTGCATAGGTAATTATGGTGGAGAAAGCACACCTTTATAAAATGTTTAAACACTCTAAAATGAATAAAATAGTAACAATAATAATTATTTAAATGCTTTCAGAATGTTAAACAATTTCAAAACTATTTTGTTTCGGTGCTAAGTGGTTTGTGGCTGTGGCTTAGTTTGCAACCTCTATTTTGGTGCCACTGTAGTATTTTTCTAAAATGAGAAATAAAAGAAAACACAAAAACAGAAAACTAACAAAAAAATATATAAAAGAACCCCCCCCCCACTGGGCCAGCTGGCCCAGCTGTTAGCCAGGCCGGCCCAACGGGCCCAACCGACCACCCCCCCCCATTCCCTTATCCCCCCACCCGGTGAGACCTCGATCCCCCACCGACACCCCACTCCTCCCCCGAAATATCTCCCCCCCACGACGCGCCCCCTTCCCCCCTCCCCCCGATCCAGATCGGATCGGGCCCGACGCCGGCGCCCGAAGCTCGCCGCCCCACGGCAGGACCCCCCCCCCATCACCGGACTGCTCCTCTCCGCCGCTCGTCCCCGTCGTCACCCTCAATCTTCCCCGAGCCCGCTGCCCCGTCCTTGCTCCTCGATGTGAGCTCCGCCTCGCCCCTCCCCTCCTCTCTGTCCCGCACTTGGCCGCGCCCGATGCGTGCTCGCTGCGACCGCGCTCCCCGCTGCCCCCCCCCCCCCCGCCGTCTACCTCGCGCCGACGTCCCCCTGCGCCCAGGCGCGCGCCCGCACCCCCCTGCTAGCCCAGCCGCGTCCCGCGCCGTCCCGCTCAGGCCACGGCCTCCTCCCCGCTCGATCGCGCCCGCTTCCTGCAGCGCTCCACCCCGGGCCTCCTCCTCCTACCGCGTCGCGCGGCCACCGCTCGACTGCCGGCCACGCCCATCGTCCGCCCCGGCGCGCCCGCTCTCGGCTGCGCTGCGCCTCGCGCCCACCTTCACACCGCCTCGTGCGCCCCCCCCCCCCACCCTGCCGCAGCCCGGCCGGGCCTCCACGCGCGGTCGTGCCCGCCGCCAGCAGGCCGCCCTGGCCACTGGCCTCGCCTCTATGCACTCCCTGCGGGCGAGCGCCGCCCAGGCGCACGTCGCCCCTCGCCCGCACCGCCCGTTAACCCACAAACCCGCAAGGCCCCCAGGGCCTATGACACGGGGGCCCCAGCCCCAGAACATTTTGTTAAAAAAAGGAATTAAAAATAATATATAAAATAAATAATAATAATAATAAAATTAATTAATTAATTAATTAAGGAATTAATTAAGTTAATTAATTATAATTAGATTAACCTAATCACTAATTAACCTAATTAACTGTTAGTTAATTAAAACAGAGTATGACGAACGGGACCCACACGTCAGTTGACCAGTCAACGCCTCTGTTGACTGCTGGCGTCTTGCTGACGTCATGATGACGTCAGCAGGCACTATTCTGGATAATGTTGATTAAATTAATTAAATAAATCCTAAAAATGATTTAAATCTATTAAAATTAATATAAAATAAACCGTAGCTCAGATGAAAATACTTTCTACATGAAAGTTGCTCAGAACGACGAGACGATTCCGGATACGCAAACCGTTCATCCGCCACACCTCCCTAACCTTTTGAACTCGCAACTTTCCCCCTCCGGTCCTCTGCCCGAAAACGCAAAACACCGGGGATACTTTCCCGGATGTCATCCCCCTTCACCGGTATCACCTACTACCGCGTTAGGGCACCTCTAACGCCGTTACTTGTCATGTCATGCATCACTATGCATATGCTTGCTTAAATATTTATTGTTTTCTCCCCCCTCTTCTCTCGATAGACACCGAGACCGACGCCGCTGCTACCCAGTACGACTACGGAGTTGACGACCCCTCTCCCTTGCCAGAGCAACCAGGCAAGCCCCCCCTTTGATCACCAGATATCGCCTACTCTTCTCTATACTGCTTGCATTAGAGTAGTGTAGCATGTTACTGCTTCCCGTTAATCCTATATTGATGCATAGCCTGTCCTTGCTACTACTGTTGTTACCTTTACCTGCAATCCTAATGCTTAGTATAGGATGCTAGTTTCTCATCAGTAGCCCTACATTCTTGTCCGTCTGCCATGCTATACTATCGGGCCGTGATCACTCGGGAGGTGATCACGGGTATATACTATATACTTTATACATGATACATGTGGTGATTAAAGACGGGTCGGCTCGTAGGAGCACCCGCGAGTGGATCTTTGAGGCGGAGCGACAGGGCAGGTTCAGACCACCTAGGAGAGAGGTGGGCCTGGCCCTGGTCGGCGTTCGCGGATACTTAACACGCTTAACGAGATCTGGGTATTTGATCTGAGTCTGGCCATTTGGTCTATACGCACTAACCATCTACGCGGGAGTAGTTATGGGTATCCCGGCGTCGTGGTATCAGCCGAAGCCTTCATGACGTCAGCGACTGAGTGGCGCGCGCCGGATTGGAACGTAAGCCTGCTCTTGTATTAAGGGGGCTAGTTCTGCTTTCGGCCGCATTCGCAACGTGCAGGTGTGCTAAGGGCGATGGGCCCAGACCCCTGTGCGCTTAGGTTTAGACCGGCGTGCTGACCTCTCTGTTGTGCCTAGGTGGGGCTGCGACGTGTTGATCTTCCGAGGCCGGGCATGACCCAGGAAAGTGTGTCCGGCCAAATGGGATCGAGCGTGTTGGGGTATGTGGTGCACCCCTGCAGGGAAGTTTATCTATTCGAATAGCCGTGTCCCTCGGTAAAAGGACGACCCGGAGTTGTACCTTGACCTTATGAAAACTAGAACCGGATACTTAATAAAATACACCCTTCCAAGTGCCAGATACAACCGGTGATCGCTCTCTCACAGGGCGACGAGGGGAGGATCATCGGTTAGGATTATGCTATGCGATGATACTTGGAGGACTTCAGTCTACTCTCTTCTACATGTTGCAAGACGGAGGCTGCCAGAAGCGTAGTCTTCGACAGGATTAGTTATCCCCCTCTTATTCTGGCATTCTGCAGTTCAGTCCACATATGATACCCTTATTCCATTTGATACCCATGCATATGTAGTGTAGCTCCTTGCTTGCGAGTACTTTGGATGAGTACTCATGGTTGCTTTCTCCTTCTTTTCCCTCTATCCCTTCTACCTGGTTGTCGCAACCAGATGTTGGAGCCCAGGAGCCAGACGCCAACATCGACGACGACTCCTACTACACCGGAGGTGCCTCCTACAACGTGCTGCCCGCTGATGACGACCAGGAGTAGTTTAGGAGGATCCCAGGCAGGAGGCCTGCGCCTCTTTCGATCTGTATCCCAGTTTGTGCTAGCCTTCTTAAGGCAGACTTGTTTAACCTATGTCTGTACTCAGATATTGTTGCTTCCGCTGACTCGTCTATGATCGAGTTCTTGTATTCGAGCCTTCGAGGCCCCTGGCTTGTAATATGATGCTTGTATGACTTATTTATGTTTTAGAGTTGTGTTGTGATATCTTCCCGTGAGTCCCTGATCTTGATCGTACACATTTGCATGCATGATTAGTGTATGATCGAATCGGGGGCGTCACAGTATTAAAGCTGAAGACGTTAAGAATTTACCTCCTATTGAAGAAATACATGGTCTTAATTCACCGCCTGCTGAAGAAACTTATGATCTCAATTCTTTATTTATTGAAGAACCTCCTGACCCTGATATCCCGACGCAGTTAGTAAAGGTAAATTCTCTCAATAGATATGATAAAGCTGAAGTTCCTCCTACTAAAATTGCTAGTCAGTGCTTGGATGAGTTTGATAACTTTATGTTTAAGCAAGACGACTTCAATGCTTATTTTGGTAGACAATTAAAAGAAAATGCTTATATGATTAGACGCTTGGGTGATTATATGGCTAATATTAAAGGTGAACTTAAACTTGTTAGCAAACATGCTTCTATGGTTATCACGCAAGTAGAACAAGTGCTTAAAGCTCAAAAAGAAGTGCTTGATGAAATGAATAGTAAGAAAAATGATTATGCTGTTAGAGTGGCTACTAGAACTGGTAGAATGACTCAGGAACCTTTGTATCCTGAAGGCCACCCTAAGAGAATCGAGCAAGATCCTCAGAGAAATAATATTGATGTTCCTAGTTCTTCTAAAAAGAAGAAAAATAAAAATGATAGAACTGTGCAAACTTCTAGTGAACCTATTGCTGAATCACCTGATAATCCAAATGATATATCTATGTCTGATGCTGAAACACAATCTGGTAATGAACATGAACCTAGTGAAAATATTAATGATGATGTTCATGATGATGCTCAACCTAGTAATGACAATGATGTAGAAATTGAACCTGCTGTTGATTTTGATAACCCACAATCAAAGAATCAACGTTCTGATAAAAGAGACTTTGTTGCTAGGAAACATGGTAAAGAAAGGGAACCTTGGGTTCAGAAACCCATGCCTTTTCCTCCAAAACCATCCAAGAAAAAGGATGATGAGGATTTTGAGCGCTTTGCTGAAATGATTAGGCCTATCTTTTTGCATATGCGATTAACTGATGTGCTCAAAACAAATCCTTATGCTAAATATATGAAGGATATCATTACTAATAAAAGAAAGATACCGGACGCTGAAATTTCCACCATGCTTGCTAATTATACTTTTAAGGGTGGAATACCAAAGAAACTTGGAGACCCCGGAGTACCTACTATACCTTGCTCCATTAAAAGAAATTACATTAAAACTGCTTTATGTGATCTTGGAGCCGGTGTTAGTGTTATGCCTCTCTCTTTATATCGTAGACTTGACTTGAATAAGCTGACACCTATCGAAAAATCTTTGCAAATGGCTGATAAATCAACTGCTATACCTGTTGGTATTTGTGAGGATGTGCCTATTGTGGTTGCAAACGTTACTATTTTAATGGACTTTGTTATTCTTGATATTACCGAGGATGATAGTATGTCTATTATTCTTGGAAGACCTTTTCTTAATACTGCAGGGGCTGTTATTGATTGCAACAAAGGCAATGTCACTTTTCATGTTAATGGTAATGAGCATACGGTACACTTTCAGAGGAAACAACCTCAAGTTCATAGTATCAACTCCATTGGAAAAATTCCATCGATTATAATTGGAGGTTTTGAATTTCCTCTTCCTACTGTCAAAAAGAAATATGATATACTTATTATAGGGGATGTGCATATCCCCGTTGAGGTAACTTAGTGTTATTCGAAATTTCTCCGGTTCATGATTATCGGAATGAGTTTGTTAACAAGACTTGATCAACCTTGTTAGTGGATTCTTTTTGATGAGCATGAGATGGATGAAACTAGAAGCACAACCTTCTGTACCCTCTCTATATTTTCTGTTCATTAGTAGAAATAAAGTAAAAATAGTTTTTTTGTCTGTTTCCTGACTTATCCGTGCAATATAAAAATATCCCGAAAATAAAAGTCCTCAAAATGACATGCCAATTTAATATGATTTTTTCGGGAATATTTGAGGATTTACTGTGCAAAAATTACCTCGGGAGGAGCTGCCACCTGGCCACGAGGGTGCTGCCCCCCCCCCTCTAGGGCACGCCCCCTACCTCGTGGGCCCATGGTGGCCCTCCTCCTCTTATCCCAGCACCCATCTTCTTCCTCTGTCTCACACAAACCCGAAAAACCAACTCAAGCACGAGTTTCAGCCACTTTTGCTGTGATTTTCGATCTCCTTGCTCAAAGCACCTCTCGCAAAACTGCTTGGGGAGATTATTCCTTGGTATGTGACTCCTCCATTGGTCCAATTAGTTTTTGTTCTAATGCTTTATTCTTTGCAAATTTGTGCTACATATGTGACCATGTTCTTGAGCTTGCATGTCAAATTTATATGGTTCCAAGTAGTTCTAATGCTTGATATAGGCTCTAGGCACTTGTAGGAGTAGTTGCTATCAGTTTTATTGAAGTTGGTTCACTTTTGTTTGAAGTTACTAAAAATTTCAGAATTTTTCAGAGAAAAACAATATGCTTAGGAAGATGTTCCAAGGTGGTTCTTCTAAGAAGCAAGGACCCAGGATTGCTATGCGCGATGCTGACGAGGATCCACCAAGAGATGCTCCAGTACGGCCTTGCGAATGGCCGTCGGAAAATTTTATGGACCGTGCGGGAATTAAAGAAGAATTTGAAGCATATTTGCGCAATGCCGGTCTTGAGGATTTTGAGGCTAACAAATGCCCCCAGTATCATGATCTCACAAGTTCATTTGTGAGGAGGTTTGAGTATTCATCTTCGCGTAATTCTCCTTCAGTCATATTTGATCTCTATGACAAATCTTATACCATGGACTTAGAGGATTTCACTTCTGCTTGCAAACTTCCATCATGGGGTAGTGTTAGGGATCCCCCTAAATCTGAATTTAGAAACTTTCTTGCTAGTATAACTGTGGGGGAATCTAGAGATATAACGCATGCTACCATAGGGAGCATTCACTTTCCTGCTATACATTATTTTGCTCTCTTCATTGGTAGATGCATAAATGCTAAGGATGAAGCATGTCACATGTGTGTCCCTGATCTTAGCATTCTTAGGAGTGCTGTGTTAGGAGACCAATCTTATCATATGGGAGCCATTGTAGCTCGTAGGTTGCATCATAATAGACATAATGGAGATTTCTTTGGAGGAATTTATGCAACCCGCTTAGCTCATTTTCTTGAGACAGACATTCGTGAGGGTGATACGGAGTTGCCTCCTGCATATTTAGATATAACTCTATGGCTTCGCACCAGTTTGTCGAGAGGCCTGAATCACCTCTCTTATATCGTTTAGTTTTTGATAAACGACGTGTTTTCCGTATTACTCTCCCTGCTCCTGCCTTCTTTGATTCACAAACAAAAATAAGATATGTTGTTACCAGAGAGGAGGCAGAAGAGTACGAGAGGAGAGCGGAGGCAGCTCGACTCCATGCTGCAGCTCAGCAAGCGATAACCGCTGCACATCAGTATGATCCCAACTATTCTTCATCACAGTACGACCCCAGCTACACCTATGGGTATCCGCCAGGCTATCCCTGGCAATAGACCAACTTATGCCAAAAGCCTAAGCTTGGGGGAGTACGTATTTCCCACCGACATCACATTTATGTTCACACACACTCATTGCTAGATGTCGGTGCTCATACTCTTTCACTGTAATATCCATGCTAGTTTATTTTCTTTTTCCTGCTTTCTTCTTGTGTGTTTGTTAAACCTTAAGAAAAATAAAAAAATTAGTAGTAGTTTATTTTTCTGCTGTAGTAGTAATAATTAAAAAGAAAACCCAAAAATATTTCCCGTTCTTCTTTTGCTTGTTGGGAGCTTTCCCGTGTAAATGGTTTTATTTCTTTTCTTTTCTTTCGGGTCAGTAGGAGAAGACCATAATTAAATTGTTGAAGTGGCTCTTATATGCATTATTGTTGATTTAACCAAGAGCCCATATTGCCTTGTCTTCTCCTGTTTATTGAATGCTCGCAGATTCCAGCTTAGTCCAATACACGTACACTCTTATTATTATTCACACCGTTCGGTCGTGCAAGTGAAAGGCAATTATGATGATATATGATGGACTGACTGAGATGAGAAAAGCTGGTATGAACTCAACCTCTTTTGTTTTTGTAAATATGATGAGCCCCTCGTTCTTGATTCAGCTTATTATGAATAAACATGTTTGCAATGACAATTAAAGATCGTAGTTGCTTGTGCCATGCTTGATTAGTTGTGAGTTATAATGGTTTACCTTGTGTGCCAACATGCTATTGAGATGATTATGATGTGGTATGATGGGGTGGTATCCTCCTTTAAATGATTTAAGTGACTTGACTTGGCACATTGTAACACCCCGGTAGTTGAGCTACAGTAATCACTCAGTAATGGTGCCATGTCATTGCAATTAGTTTGCTAAACCTCACTTTGAGCCAAAACGAGTTCAAATTTAAAATTTAAAATAAAGTCAAATAAATTGTTTCTTCAATCAGTAAAACAAAAATGTTAATAATATTGCAAATAAACGCTGAGTCATAGTCATGTTGAAGCCAGCATTATTTGACTCACCGGTTAATCTCTAGTAATTTGTGAAGTGGACCAACAGCTTAATAATGGACCATTTAGATTCAAACATGATTTTAAACCTTTCGTAATAACCCCAAAATTTTTGTGGAAGTATCCAAATTGCAATACAAATTATGAGCCAAGTTTCTTATTTTACAAAATCCATTTGGTGACCCAACTTAACACATAGCAGTAGCTTTAAAAGAAAAGAAAAAAAACAAAGGTTTAAAGAAGTGAAAGGAAGAAAAGAAAGAGAAAGATGGGAGGCCCAAGAGGGGCTGGGACATCCAGCCCACCTCCCCTCATCTCCCACCTAGCCCTACAGGAGATGGGGAGGGCGTGGCGGCCATCCCGCGGCCATGGCCGTTCCCCCAGCCACGTGCGGCCATCCCGTGTGCCCCGGCGGTGGATAAGGCCACCCCTCACCCCACGAACAAACCCTAGATACGCATCCCCCCTCGCTCTCTCCCTCGTCTATCCCGCCCGCAACCGCAGTCGTCGTCGCCATGACCCCCGCCGTTCCCGTGCTCCCCGTCATCGCCGCGCTGGGTTAGCATGTCCAGGAGCACCTCCGCCTTCGCCTTCATCGCCGGAGCCACCGGATCGAGCCCAGGAAGCTGCCTCATCGACGTCGTGTCTTCTTCATCTGCCATGGCGGCCACGAAGATCCGCTCGATTCACTCGCCCTCGACCTTCTTCGGCTTCACCGAGCTGCTCGTGAACGATGTGAGCTTGCCGTCATTTTCCCCTTGCCCCCCCTTCTCGTTCCAGTCCTTTAGCCACTGGTTCCACCGCGTCTGACGCTCCGCCGTGGCTGCGGCCGGAGCTTTGCTCGCGTGGGCGCCCAACCCCACACACTGGTCGTGCCACGCGCGTGCGCGTGCGCGCCCGCTACGCCCGGCCAGCATGCTGGCCGCGCCCGTCCGTTCTCCCCTGTGTGCAGTCGCTGGTAGTGCTGCTTCTCTCTGCTGAAGCCTCCCACTGCTGCCGCCGCTGCTACATGTTGCTGTTGCTGCTCTCTAATGCTACTGCTTGCCGTCGGCTGCTTTCTTCTTGCTATGTTGCCGCCGTCGCTGCTGCTCAATTGACTGCTACTGCTTTTTGCTTGCTGCTCCGTGTGAGCCCCTAGCCACTCATGCATCTCTTAGCCACTCCCGTACGCCTCTTGTGCCATGGCCATGGCCACCATGTGCGTACACATGTGTGTGAGGCACGACTATGCCTTGGCATGTGCGGCTGGCCTACTTAATTGCCTTAGGATTTAATTAGTCAGGACATAATTTTAGTGTAGTTAGCCTACTGTATCAATGGCACTAGGCCTCGCTACTATAATGACTAGATTAATAAATTTGTCCAGATAATTACTCCATGACATGCGGGACCGTTTGACCATGTTGACCAGTCAACGCTGACTGAGTCAACTATTGATTGGATACTGTTGACTTTGATCCTGGCCCATTGTCAGCCACACATTACACCCCTTGGGTACACTTCTCTGTGTGCCCACAACAGTTAGTATGTATTATTATTATTATTGATTTAAATTAGATTCAGTAAATTAGAAAACCATTTAAAACTTTAAAAATTAATATAAAATAATCTGTAATTTGGATGAAAATACTTTGTACATGAAAGTTGCTCAGAACAACGAGACGAATCCGGATACGCAGCCCGTTCGTCCATCACGCATCCCTAGCATAGCGAACATGCAACTTTCCCCCTCCGACCCATCTGTCCGAAAACGCGAAACACCGAGAATACTTTCCCGGATGTTTCCCCCCTTCACCGGTACCACCTCGTACCGCGTTAGGGTACACCTAGCATCACGCTTTGTCATTTCATGCATCGTCTTGCATTTGTTTGCATTATATTTATTGTTTCTTCCCCCTCTTCTCTCGCTAGACACCGAGACCGACGCTGCTGCTACCCAGTTCGACTACGGTGTTGACGACCACTCTCTCTTGCCAGAGCAACCAGGCAACCCCCCCCCCCCCCCTTTGATCACCAGATATCGCCTACTCTTCTCTATACTGCTTGCATTAGAGTAGTGTAGCATGTTACTGCTTTTCGTTATTCCTATCCTGATGCATAGCCTGTCCTTGCTACTACTGTTGTTACCATTACCTGCTATCCTACTGCTTAGTATAGCATGCTAGTGTTCCATCAGTGGCCCTACACTCTTGTCCGTCTGCCATGCTATACTACTCGGCCGTGATCACTTCGGGAGGTGATCACGAGCATATACTATATACTTTACACAGTTACATTACCTGTGGTACTGTTCGAAGTTGGGGGCTGAAGGGGCAGGTGGCTCCATCCCGGTAGAGGTGGGCCTGGGTTCCTGATGGCCCCCGACTGATACTTTGTGGCGGAGCGACTGGGCAGGTTGAGACCACCTAGGAGAGAGGTGGGCCTGGCCCTGGTCGGTGTTCGCGGATACTTAACACGTTTAACGAGATCTTGGTATTTGATCTGAGTCTGGCTACTGGCCTATACGCACTAACCATCTACGCAGGGACAATTATGGGCACTCGACGTCGTGGTATCAGCTGAAGCCTTTGTGACGTCAGCGACTGAGTGGCGCGCGCCAGATTGGACCGTAAGCCTGCTCTTGTATTAAGGGGGCTAGTTCTGCTTCCGGTCGCGTACGCAACGTGCAGGTGTGCAATGGGCGATGGGCCCAGACCCCTGCGCCATAGGATTTAGACCGGCGTGCTGACCTCTCTGTTGTGCCTAGGTAGGGCTGCGACGTGTTGATCTTCCGAGGCCGGGCATGACCCAGGAAAGTGTGTCCGGCCAAATGGGATCGAGCGTGTTGGGTTATGTGGTGCACCCCTACAGGGAAGTTAATCTATTCGAATAGCCGTGATCTTCAGTAACAGGACGACTTGGAGTTGTACCTTGACCTTATGACAACTAGAACCGGATACTTAATAAAACACACCCTTCCAAGTGCCAGTTACAACCGGTGGTCGCTCTCACACAGGTTGACGAGGGGAGGATCATCGGTTAGGTTTATGCTATGCGATGCTACTTGGTGAACTTACCATCTACTCTCTTCTCCTGCTGCAAGATGGAGGTTACCAGAAGCGTAGTCTTCGAAAGGACTAGCTATCCCCCTCTTATTCCGGCATTCTGCAGTTCAGTCCGCATATGATACCCTTATTCCATTTGATACCAATGCATACATATGTAGTGTAGCTCCTTGCTTGCGAGTACTTTGGATGAGTACTCACGGTTGCTTTGCTCCCTTTTTTCCCCTTTCTGTTCCCGATTGCCGCGACCAGACGTTGGAGCCCAGGAGCCAGACGCCACCGTCGACGACGACTACTACTACTTGGGAGGTGCCTACTACTACGTGCTACCCGCTGACGACGACCAGGAGTAGTTAGGAGGATCCCAGGCAGGAGGCCTGCGCCTCTTTCGATCTGTATCCCAGTTTGTGCTAGCCTTCTTAAGGCAAACTTGTTTAACTTATGTCTGTACTCAGATATTGTTGCTTCCGCTGACTCGTCTATGATCGAGCCCTTGTATTCGAGCCCTCGAGGCCCCTGGCTTGTAATATGATGCTTGTATGACTTATTTTATTTGTAGAGTTGTGTTGTGATATCTTCCCGTGAGTCCCTGATCTTGATCGTACACGTTTGCGTGTATGATTAGTGTACAATTGAATCGGGGGCGTCACAAGTTGGTATCAGAGCCGACTGCCTGTAGGAATCCGCCTGTCACATTCCTTGGCCGAAGTCGACTCTAGACATTGCAAAACTTTTACTAACATGGTTGTGTGTCTTACGGGCCCACGTCGCCATTGGGTGGTATTAGGATCTTTCACTCTTTGTCTATACTTTGGGACTCATCTCTCTTCTATTCGGGTTAAATGAATTTTGCTAAATCTAACATTAGGATCTCGTTATCACTTTCACCCGGAGAGCCCCTTATTACTGATGATCGTCTATTGTACGTGAAGACCGTGAAGATACTCTCCGCTGTTAACCCGAGAACTTGTGTTCATCGCGTTTGCAATTCCCCTTCCACCGTCAACCCTTATGGATAACTACTTGCAGTTGTTATTCTTACATTCATCCCCGGTTGGTGTTGTTATTACAAGATACCCCGTAATACTTGTCGTTGTTTCGATAATCCTTTGAGCTTACTTTCTTGTTGTTCCTTGTCACCTGAATACCCCTATGGATAATTCTCGCACTTATCGAGTATCCGCTCACCCCCCAGTTGTTCATGTGTTTCACAATGGTCTTCAAAATACTATTCGATCTTCCGGAAATCCTCAGTAGCTTATTGCTCTTGAAATTCTTTGCTTGCTTGCGTTATGGTTAATCCCATAAGTATAGTAATTTATTGGCATTCTTTGCCACCGTCATTTTGATCCTATTGATTCAACATGAGTGCGAATGCACGCAATCATCAGTCGGATCCTAGAATTCATCCTTCCGGCTCAGACGCCAGTTTAAACATGAGCTGGATCTCGACCAATCAATTGACCATCGATCGTACCCTTAAGGCTATTCAACTTATCCATCCCTGATCAGAGAATTGCTTCTGATCCCTTGTCTTGGAATTGATAATTCCTTTGCATTTGAGCCTTGAATTAGTCAGTTGTTTCTAAAGTCTGATATCCTTGCATTGTTTCTCCCTCTGGTTGAGAATCGATGCTCACACCAGATCCCTTGAGGACCACCAGATCATTTGTTGGATTTTATCCGACAGCGTCCTTCATATTCAATAAGTCTGTGAGTCTTTCCTCAGATACATAATGCTTTTGGTAAATTGTATCCTCTGTTTTCTCAACCATGCTCTGTTTTTGAGCTGGTGGTATTTACGATTGAAGCTTGTGGTATATGTTTCCACGATACCCTGACGGGTTGAACCTATGCCTTTCTTAATCTGTGTGAACCCGAAAGTTTTCACGGGTCATACTCCTCTGGTAATTCACCAGGTAGATTTTGACATTGAAATCATTTTTATCTAGAGAAGTGAATGAAAGGTTATGCATTGGAGAAGTGGGAGTCGACCTTGAACCTTGTGTTCATGCCCATGGACACGATGTAGATCTTATCATTAAAGCTTCTCTTAAATTAATTATTCCTTTGGTATATGCTCATCTTATATCTGGGATCTGGCCTTTTGCAATCGTGGTTCCGACCATGTTCTCCTTTAAATACCATTTCTCGTGCAAGTTTAAGCACTTGTCTTCTGCGGAGTAATACCCCAGTCCAACCTCTACTTTGATTTGTCGTCGAGTATTACCCCCTGGTATCTCAAGATTATCACGGAACTGCATAACTTCTTATGAGTTCTTCATCAAGTGCTACATTCTCATTGATTCCAATTTTTCATGGGCTCTAAGTTATTAAACACTCAAAGACACCGATAACTGAACCGATTCCACACTACGGTTCAACAACTCTTAGTAATCTTCTTTAAGTACGAGTTTGTACCCGATCACGCCATTCCTAGCCTGTTTGGCTTTATCATTGTCGTGATGATTTTAACTGTGCTACCTGGTCCTTATTCTCGGAGCACCACTTTCGACGATGAGCTAAGCTTACGTCGATTTTCCTTGTCATGTCATTTTGCCTTGAACAGCAAGCTTGATTTCGAGTTTGTGTCATACTCGTGGTTCCAATAACCTTTCGCTTCATCATTCCTTTGACTTGATGTCATCGCCGATTGATTACATCTTCATGAAATCTCTCGACAAATGTGTCATGATCATCATCAGCATTCTGAGCTCTTTCAGGATATCAATTGAATTCATGATGAGAAATACCATCCTTGCCTTAGATTATTTGTGTTGTCATCGACCACTTTATTACCTTCCCTCGAACACAAACTTGTTCATGTTCTGTGTTATACCTTGAGATCCTTGCTATCCAGCATTTGTTCTTCTTTACCTTGGAGTATTACCATCTATTATGTCAAGAATGTCATGAGGATTGCTCCACCTCTTAAGAATTCTTGGTATAGTGACGCTTCTCACCATCACCATTCTTTCTTGGTCCTCGTGTTGATTCCGACCGGTGTACCAACAAGTGAACGGTGCTGTTTGGATTCTGCCCTTCTAGCAACACTATTGCTTTGAAGTTAATGGTCGGCCGTTCATTCTTAGACTATTGATTATTGAATCACCATTCTGACATTGGTCGTGCAACCCAACCCATATTTAGGGCGCACCTTTCAACCAATGTTTAATTGTGTATGTTTTCCTCGAGCATACTTCATTATATCATTTGATCTGACAAATGCTATCTCCTTATCCACATAATTGTGGAGATGCATCTTTTTGGATACCTCGTTGAATTATCGCTGAGTCCATAAGCCACTTCCTCATCCTCTCCTTGGCTTAATGATGAACCCTTGTTCGGAACTCGCTTTCATAGTTCATTTTCCCAAGAATCATATAATGTCATCCGTCAATTGTGTTGCACCTCTTCTTCTCAGGCATCCCGAGTCTGAGATATCCTAACACCAATACGATATGAATCCCGGTCAGATATGATGATTGGGGCGCATTGTCCAAGAGTTATACTGTTGGTCTTTTTGCGACTCGGTAAGGTGATGTCATGCCTAGCACACCTGACCGGAGGACCTATTGTTATAGTATCCTTTTTAGCAAGTTTAGCCATTCTTTCATGAGAAAATTGTAAGACTTATTCTATAAGTTGTTCCTGGTGAATCCTTAGAGTATCCAAACTCTGATCTTTACCCAGTGACCATGTCAATGCTATCTCGAAGCATATCTGTGATACTCCAATTTTCAACAAGAACATTTGAAGCCCAATGCTAAATGTTTCCTGCTCAATTACCCAAACACCATTGTATGGGTAATGTCATGAAATTTCTCTCCCCTTACCTAAAGAGTTTTCTACATTATATCCTATCATGGATATCATACTCTGCTTGTCCTTGGGAAGGATATACCCTTGAAATATGTGTTTAAACACATTTTCCTTTCCATTGTGCTGCTTAAACCTGATAATCACTTTTTTCCTTTCCATTGGGTTGTTTAAACCTTCTTGTGATCTATATGATCTAAGAAGTAGTTTTCTCCTACTTAGGTAAACACCTCGGTGTACAATTCTGTCAGTAAGACCCTGTTACTATTGTTGTTGACATTCCGGTAACCGTCGATGGATGAGAACCTTGCCTATTGGCCCGCCTCGTTCAACGAGCAGGAAAAGGGTTCTCTTCGTCCCTCGCCCTTGGTACCGATGTTGTTGCCGACATAACCGACAGATTGTCCTCTGACAGGCCTTGCTTAAATGATCGGGCAAGATGTCACCGCCCTTCCTACTTTTAACCCACATGGTGGGCCCATAACCCACAGTTCTACAGGATCGAAACCTGACTCTCCTATACACCATGTTCCCAAAGTTATTCCTAGAGCTTGACTTTGTATGTAATTTGCGAACCACCTTCCTAGTGATCAATTTTGGTATCAGACACAATACTTATTCCCATTGCTCTGAACCCCATTCACACTCTGTTTCAGGCAATGAACGATTGCCTATCCGCTTGAAACTTCTTATTGCACCGTCTTACTTTGCTCTCGACGTGTTTCATTTGTTCAACTCGAGAGATACTCATATGTTCATACTTGGGAAACCCCTAGAAAATTTTCCCTTATAACATCATATCATTGTAGAGCTGCCCCTTACCTATTCGTAAGTACGATGGAGATCCCGAAGAAAGGATGACAAATTGATCATGGTGACTTGAAGCAGTGAAATGAAGACATCAACGAAAGGGATCAACTTCTTCAAGAAGGACAACCAAGACCGTGAAGACTCGTTAGAATTTCGTAACCAATTCTTTTCCCCTAACTCTACCACTTAAATCTCAGGACGAGATTTCTTTTAGTGGAGGAGCTTTGTAACACCCCGGTAGTTGAGCTACAGTAATCACTCAGTAATGGTGCCATGTCATTGCTATTAGTTTGCTAAACCTCACTTTGAGCCAAAACGAGTTCAAATTCAAAATTTAAAATAAAGTCAAATAAATTGTTTCTTCAATCAGTAAAACAAAAATGTTAATAATATTGCAAATAATCGCTGAGTCATAGTCATGTTGAAGCCAGCATTATTTGACTCACCGGTTAATCTCTAGTAATTTGTGAAGTGGACCAACAGCTTAATAATGGACCATTTAGATTCAAACATGATTTTAAACCTTTCGTAATAACCCCAAAAAATTTGTGGAAGTGTCCAAATTGCAATACAAATTATGAGCCAAGTTTCTTATTTTACAAAATCCATTTGGTGACCCAACTTAACACATAGCAGTAGCTTTAAAAGAAAAGAAAAAAACAAAAAGGTTTAAAGAAGTGAAAGGAAGAAAAGAAAGAGAAAGATGGGACATCCAGCCCACCTCCCCTCATCTCCCACCTAGCGCTACAAGAGATGGGGAGGGCGTGGCGGCCATCCCGCGGCCATGGCCGTTCCCCCACCCACGTGCGGCCATCCCGTGTGCCCCGGTGGTGGATAAGGCCACCCCTCACCCCACGGACAAACCCTAGATACGCATCCCCCTCGCTCTCTCCCTCGTCTATCCCGCCCGCAACCGCAGCCATTGTCACCATGACCCCCGCCGTTCCTGTGCTCCCCGTCATCGCCGCGTTGGGTTAGCATGTCCAGGAGCACCTCCGCCTTCGCCTTCGTCGCCGGAGCCACCGGATCGAGCCCGGGAAGTTGCCCCATCGACGTCGTGTCTTCTTCATCTGCCATGGCGGCCACGAAGATCCGCTCGATTCACTCGCCCTCGACCTTCTTCGGCTTCACCGAGCTGCTCGTCAACGATGTGAGCTTGCCATCATTTTCCCCTTGCATCCCCCCCTTCTCGTTCCCGTCCTTTAGCCGCTGGTTCCACCGCGTCCGACGCTCCGCCGTGGCTGCGGCCGGAGCTCTGCTCGCGTGGGTGCCCAACCCCACACACTGGTCGTGCCACGCGTGTGCGCGTGCGCGCCCGCTACGCCCGGCCAGCATGCTGGCCGCGCCCGTCCGCTCTCCCCTGTGTGCAGCCGCTGGTAGTGCTGCTGCTCTCTGCTGAAGCCTCCTACTGCTGCCGCCGCTGCTACATGTTGCTGCTGCTCCTCTCTAATGCTACTGCTTGCCGCCGGCTGCTTTCTTCTTGCTATGTTGCCGCCATCGCTGCTGCTCAATTGACTGCTACTGCTTTTTGCTTGCTGCTCCGTGTGAGCCCCTGGCCACTCATGCATCTCTTAGCCACTCCCGTACGCCTCTTGTGCCATGGCCATGGCCACCATGTGCGTACACATGTGTGTGAGGCACGACTATGCCTTGGCATGTGCGGCTGGCCTACTTAATTGCCTTAGGATTTAATTAGTCAGGACATAATTTTAGTGTAGTTAGCCTACTGTATCAATGGCACTAGGCCCCGCTACTATAATGACTAGATTAATAAATCTGTCCAGATAATTACTCCATGACATGCGGGACCGTTTGACCATGTTGACCAGTCAACGGTGACTGAGTCAACTGTTGATTGGATACTGTTGACTTTGATCCTGGCCCATTGTCAGCCACACATTACACCCCTTGGGTACACTTCTCTGTGTACCCACAACAATTAGTATGTATTATTATTATTTTTCATTTAAATTAGATTCAGTACATTAGAAAACCATTTAAAACTTTAAAAATTAATATAAAATAATCTGTAATTCGGATGAAAATACTTTGTACATGAAAGTTGCTCAGAACAACGAGACGAATCCGGATACGCAGCCCATTCGTTCGTCACGCATCCCTAGCATAGCGAACACGCAACTTTCTCCGTCCGACCCATCTGTCCAAAAACGCGAAACACCGGGAATACTTTCCCGGATGTTTCCCCCCTTCACCGGTACCACCTCGTACCGCGTTAGGGTACACCTAGCATCACGCTTTGTCATGTCATGCATCGTCTTGCATTTGTTTGCATTATATTTATTGTTTCTTCCCCCTCTTCTCTCGCTAGACACCGAGACCGACGCTGCTGCTACCCAGTTCGACTATGGTGTTGACGACCACTCTCTCTTGCCAGAGCAACCAGGCAAGCCCCCCCTTTGATCACCAGATATCGCCTACTCTTCTCTATACTGCTTGCATTAGAGTAGTGTAGCATGTTACTGCTTTTCGTTATTCCTATCCTGATGCATAGCCTGTCCTTGCTACTACTGTTGTTACCATTACCTGCTATCCTACTGCTTAGTATAGGATGCTCGTGTTCCATCAGTGGCCCTACACTCTTGTCCATCTGCCATGCTATACTACTGGGCCGTGATCACTTCGGGAGGTGATCACGGGCATATACTATATACTTTACACAGTTACATTACCTGTGGTACTGTTCGAAGTTGGGGGCTGAAAGGGCAGGTGGCTCCATCCCGGTAGAGGTGGGCCTGGGTTCCCGATGGCCCCCGACTGATACTTTGTGGCGGAGCGACAGAGCAGGTTGAGACCACCTAGGAGAGAGGTGGGCCTGGCCCTGGTCGGTGTTCGCGGATACTTAACATGTTTAACGAGATCTTGGTATTTGATCTGAGTCTGGCTACTGGCCTATACGCACTAACCATCTACGCGGGGACAGTTATGGGCACTCGACGTCGTGGTATCAGCCGAAGCCTTCGTGACGTCAGCGACTGAGTGGCGCGCGCCGGATTGGACCGTAAGCCTGCTCTTGTATTAAGGGGGCTAGTTCTGCTTCCGGTCGCGTACGCAACGTGCAGGTGTGCAATGGGCGATGGGCCCAGACCCCTGCGCCATAGGATTTAGACCGGCATGCTGACCTCTCTGTTGTGCCTAGGTAGGGCTGTGACGTGTTGATCTTCCGAGGCCGGGCATGACCCAGGAAAGTGTGTCCGGCCAAATGGGATCGAGCGTGTTGGGTTATGTGGTGCACCCCTGCAGGGAAGTTAATCTATTCGAATAGGCGTGATCTTCGGTAACAAGACAACTTGGAGTTGTACCTTGACCGTATGACAACTAGAACCGGATACTTAATAAAACACACCCTTCCAAGTGCCAGTTACAACCGGTGGTCGCTCTCTCACAGGGCGACGAGGGGAGGATCATCGGTTAGGTTTATGCTATGCGATGCTACTTGGTGAACTTACCATCTACTCTCTTCTCCTGCTGCAAGATGGAGGTTACCAGAAGCGTAGTCTTTGAAAGGACTAGCTATCCCCCTCTTATTCCGGCATTCTGCAGTTCAGTCCACATATGATACCCTTATTCCATTTGATACCAATGCATACATATGTAGTGTAGCTCCTTGCTTGCGAGTACTTTGGATGAGTACTCACGGTTGCTTTGCTCCCCTTTTTCCCCTTTCTGTTCCCGATTGCCGCGACCAGACGTTGGAGCCCAGGAGCCAGACACCACCGTCGACGATGACTACTACTACTCGGGAGGTGCCTACTACTACATGCTACCCGCTGATGATGACCAGGAGTAGTTAGGAGGATCCCAGGCAGGAGGCCTGCGCCTCTTTCGATCTGTATCCCAGTTTATGCTAGCCTTCTTAAGGCAAACTTGTTTAACTTATGTCTGTACTCAGATATTGTTGCTTCCGCTGACTCGTCTATGATCGAGCCCTTGTATTCGAGCCCTCGAGGCCCTGGCTTGTAATATGATGCTTGTATGACTTATTTTATTTGTAGAGTTGTGTTGTGATATCTTCCCGTGAGTCCCTGATCTTGATCGTACATGTTTGCGTGTATGATTAGTGTACGATTGAATCGGGGGCGTCACACACATGTTCACGCATGTAGTTGAAACAAATCAGCATAGCCTTCACGATATTTATGTTCATGGTGGATTATATCCTACTCATGCTTGCATCCAATGTTTATTAATTTTAATGCATGTACATGGCTGTTGTCGCTCTCTAGTTGGCCGCTTCCCAGTCTTTTTCTAGCCTTTACTTGTACTAAGCGGGAATACTGCTTGTGCATCCAATCCCGTAAACCCCAAAGTTATTCCAGATGAGTCCACCATACCTTCCTATATGCGGTATCTACCTGCCGTTCCAAGTAAACTTGTATGTGCCAAACACTAAACCTTCAAATAAACATTTTGTTTTGTATGCTCGAATAGCTCATGTATCAACCAAGGCTGTCCTTATCTTCCGTGTTAGCGTGGGTTATTCTCAAGAGGAGTGGACTCCGCTCCTCACTCACGAGAAAATGGCTGGTCACCGGGATGCCCAGTCCCATGCTTTATGCAAACTAAATCAAAATTAATTGCAAACAAAACTCCCCCTGGACCTGATGTATGTTGGAGACACTCGTTGTTTCGAGCAAGTCATGGATTGATGCTTGTTGGTGGAGGGGGAGTATAAACTTTACCATTCTGTTTGGGAACCGCCTATAATGTGTTTAGCATGGACGATATCGCCATCTCTTAGTTGCTACATTGACAATGAAAGTATACCGCTCAAAATACAATTTATCTCTATTGCAAAACCGAGCTCTGGCACCTCTACAAATCCCTACTTCCCTCTGTGAAGGGCTTATCCATTTACTTTTATGTTGAGTCATCACCCTCTTATTAAAAAGCACTAGCTGGAGAGCACAACTATCATTTGCATTCATCACTATCAATCTATGTTGGGTGTGACTATGATTGGATCTCTTTTACCATGAATTACAATGTCTAGTCAGTCCTTGATCTTTAAAGGTGCTCTTCATTTATGTTTTGCGGTCTCAGAAAGGGCTAGCGAGATACCAACTTGTTATATCATATTATGATTGTTTTGAGAAAGTGTCGTCATCCGAGATTTATTATTATGGCTTGCTAGTTGATTATACTATTGATATGAGTAATTATGAGACCCAAGAATTATTGCAAATGTGGTTAGTTATGATATATGCTGAAAACTTGAATGCTGGCTTGACATAGTTACAACAACAAGAGCAAACAGAGTTTGTAAAAGTTTCTCTTTCTTTCAGTTTGTCAACTGAATTGCTTGAGGACAAGCAAGGGTTTAAGCTTGGGGGGGGGGGGGTTGATACGTCTCCGTCGTATCTACTTTTCCAAACACTTTTGCCCTTGTATTGGACTATAACTTGTATGATTTGAATGGAACTAACCCGGACTGACGCTGTTTTAGCAAGAATTGCCATGATATTGTTTTATGTGCAGAAAACAAATATTCTTGGAATGACCTGAAACTCCACGGAACATCTTAGAAAAAATAAAAAAATCCTTGCCAAAGATGAAGACCAGGGGGCCCACACCCTGTCGACGAGGGTGGGGGGCGCCCCCCCCCCCCCCCCCCCTCTAGGGCGCGCCCCCTACCTCGTGGCCCCCCTGGATGCCCTCCCACGCCAACTCCAACTCTATATATTTGCTTTCGGAGAGAGAAAAATCAGGGAGAATAAAACATCGCGTTTTATGATACGGAGCCGCCGCCAAGCCCTAAAACCTCTCAGGAGGGCTGATCTAGAGTCCGTTCTGGGCTCCCGAGAGGGGGATTCGTCGCCGTTGTCATCATCAACCATCCTCCATCACCAATTTCATGCTGCTCACCGCCGTGCATGAGTAATTCCATCGTAGGCTTGCTAGACGGTGATGGGTTGGATGAGATTTATCATGTAATCGAGTTAGTTTTGTTAGGGTTTGATCCCTAGTATCCACTATGTTCTGAGATTGATGTTGCTATGACTGCTATCCTTAATGCTTGTCACTAGGGCCCGAGTGCCATGATTTCAGATCTGAACCTATTATGTTTTCATGAATATATGTGAGTTCTTGATCCTATCTTGCAAGTCTATAGTCACCTACTATGTGTTATGATCCGGCACCCCCAAAGTGACAATAATCGGGACCACTCCCGGTGATGACCATAGTTTGAGGAGTTCATGTATTCACTATGTGCTAATGCTTTGTTCCGGTTCTCTATTAAAAGGAGTCCTTAATATCCCTTAGTTTCCAATAGGACCCCGCTGCCACAGGAGGGTAGGACAAAAGATGTCATGCAAGTTCTTTTCCATAAGCACATATGACTATATACATAATACATGCCTACATTACATTGATGAATTGGAGCTAGTTCTGTGTCACCCTATGTTATGACTGTTACATGATGAACCTCATCCGGCATAATTATCCATCACTGATCCGGTGCCTACGAGTTTTCCATATACTGGTTCTCGCTTATTTACTTTCCCACTGCTACTGTTACAATCACTACAAAATACCAAAAACATTACTTTTGTTGTCTTTACTTTTGTTGCCGCTACCACCACTATCATATTACTTTGCTACTAAACATTTTGCTGCAGATACTAAGTTTCCAGGTGTGGTTGAATTAATAACTCAGCTGCTAATACTTGAGAATATTCTTTGGCCCCCCTTGTATCGAATCAGTAAATTTGGGTTGAATACTCTACCCTCGAAAGATGTTGTGATCCCCTATACTTGTGGGTTATCACCCCCCCTCCACCAACAAGCATCAATCCATGGCTTGCTCGAAACACCGAGTGCCTCCAACTAACAAGAGTCCCAGGGGGAGTTTTGTTTGCAATTATTTTGATTTAGTTTGCATCAAGCATGGGACTGGGCACCCCGGTGCCCAGCCATTTTCTCGTGAGTGAGGAGCGGAGTCCACTCCTCTTGAGAATAACCCGCCTAACATGGAAGATACGGGCAGCCCTAGTTGATACATGAGCTATTCGAGCATACAAAACAGGATATTTATTTGAAGGTTTAGAGTTTGGCACATACAAATTTACTTGGAACGGTAGGTAGATACCGTATATAGGTAGGTATGGTGGACTCATATGGAACAACTTTGAGGTTTATGGAGTTGGATGCGCAAGCAGTATTCCCGCTTAGTACAGGTGAAGGCTAGCAAAAGACTGGGAAGCAACCAGCTAGATAGCGACAACAGTCATGAACATGCATTAAAATTAATCAACACCGAATGCAAGCATGAGTAGGATATAATCCACCATGAACATAAATATCATGAAGGCTATGTTGATTTTGTTTCAACTACATGTGTGAACATGCGCCAAGTTAAGTCACTTAAATCATTCAGAGGAGGATACCACCCTATCATACCACATCACAACCATTTTAATAGCATGTTGGCACGCAAGTTAAACCATTATAAGCTCCTAGGTAATCAAGCATGGCACAAGAAACTATGATCTCTAGTTGTCATTGCAAACATGTTTTATTCATAATAGGCTGAATCAAGAATGATAAACTAATCATATTTACAAAAACAAGAGAGGTCGAGTTCATACCAGCTTTTCTCATCTCAGTCAGTCCATCATGTATCGTCATAATTGCCTTTCACTTGCATGACCGAATGATGTGAATAATATTAAGAGTGCATGTGCATTGGACTAAGCTGGAATCTGCAAGCATTCAATAAACAGGAGAAGACAAGGCAATATGGGCTCTTTTGTCAGATCAACAATAGTGCATATAAGAGCCACTTCAACAATTTAATTATGGTCTTCTCCTATCGACCCCCAAAGAAAAGAAAAAAAATAAAACTATTTACACAGGAAAGCTCCCAACAAGCAAAAGAAGAACAGGAAATCTTTTGGGGTTTTATTTTTAATTGCTACTACAAGCATGGAAAGTAAACTAATTAAAAGCTACAACTAATTTTTTTTGTTTTTCTTAAGGTTTATTAAACACACGAGAAGAAAGCATAAAAAGGAAAATAAACTAGCATGGATGATACAATGAAAAAGTATGAGCACCGACATCTAGCAATGAGTGTGTGAACATGAATGTAATGTCGGGGGGAAATACGTACTCCCCCAAGCTTAGGCTTTTGGCCTAAGTTGGTCTATGGCCACGGCTGGCCTGGCGGATATCCATAGTAATAGTTGGGGTCGTACTGCGATGAAGAAGACTCTGATTGCCACTGGTTGGCAATCATCTCCGGATCCCAATGGTAATTAGACTGTCGTGGAGGATCAATTTGTGGTTCCAACTCTAGCTCTGTGGCTGATGTAGGGTTCCGGCAGGCGTGAATAGCCTCTAATGGAACAAGGTACTGGCCTGAAGATAAATCAAACAAGGAAGGAGCAGGCAGGGTAATAGTCTCAGGATGATGTTTATGAAAGAACAATTTGTATTTAAGCTCCCCTTCCCTATTATTAACAATAAAATCATGTGCCACCATACTCTTATAATCTAAATAAACACGAGGCAGCAATTTTTCTTCCTTCTCATAATGCCTAATAGGTAAGTTAAAATGTGCAGCTAGGCGTGAAGCATAGATGCCTCCAAAGATGGGGCCCTTTCTGCGGTTCAGACTTAACCATTTAGCAATAATACCGCCCATACTAACAGAGTTATCACTGAATAAACCGTGGAACAAAATAATAATATCAGGAACTAAGATTTCCACAGTTTCCATGACCAATTAAGCAACGACTAGCGAATATTGCAAAGTAGCGTAAAACAGGAAAATGTATGCTAGTGATTCATGCATCAGAAACCTTCCTCGTTTCCCCTACAGTGATGGTATCAATAAACCCATCCACATTGCCACGATGTGGTTCCTCTGTCGTGCCCTCGAAAGGGACCAAACAAACCCGACAAAAATCATAAAGTAACATCTCCTTATGCTCATCATATAAATAAAACTCCATTGTAGGTGGTGAGCTCCTAGAATGAAAATGAAAGTTTTGCACAAAGATATTGGTGAGTAAGAGATACTGGTCGCGTTGGTCATGGAGGAAGGCGGTGAGGCCTGCATTCTCAGCCAATTCATAAAAATCATCATAAATCCCGGCTGCTCTCAAGAAATTATCGGAAGGCCATTCACACGGCCGAACCTCCGCGGTGCGAGGCAGATTATACTTGGGCTTCTCTGCTTTTTCATTTTGCTTTTCCTTCGAGCTTCGGCTCGATGAGCCCCTCAAAAATCTCTTCATTATTTTCTGAAAAATTCTGAAATTTTTAGTAACTTCAAACAAAAGTGAACCAAGCTCAACAAAATTGATAGCAACAACTCCCACAAGTGTCTAGAGCCTATATCATGCATCAAAACTACTTGGAACCACATAAATTTGACATGCAAGCTCAAGAACATGGTCACCTATGCAGCAAAAATATGCAATGAATAAAGCACTAGAACAAAAACTAATTGGACCAATGGAGGAGTCATATACCAAGGAACAATCTCCCCGAGCAGTTTTGTGAGAGGTGCTTTGAGCAAGGAGATCGAAAATGCCAGCAAAACGAGCTTGGACTCGGGTTTGAGCTGGATATTCGTGTTTGTGGGAGGAAGAAGGAGTGTGTGGGTGCAGGAATAAGTGGAGGAGGGCCACCATGGGCCCACGAGGCAGGGGGCACACCCAGGGGGTAGGGCGCGCCCTCCACCCTCGTGGGCAGGTGGATGCCCCCCGTGCTGTGTTCTTAGTGCCAAATATTCTTAAATATTCCAGAAAAAATCATATTTAAATTTCAGGGCATTTGGAGAACTTTTATTTTCGAGGTATTTTTATATTGCACGGATAATTCAGATAACAGACGGAAAATACTTATTTTTATTTTATTTAATATCAATAACAGAAAGTAAAAGGAGGGTATAGAGAGTTGTGCCTTCTAGTTTCATCCATCTCATGCTCATCAAAAGGGATCCACTAACAAGGTTGATCAAGTCTTGTTAACGAACTCATTTCGAATAACATGGAACCAGAGAAATTTCGAATAACACTATGTTACCTCAACGGGGATATGCACATCCCCAATAATAAGAATATCATATTTCCTCTTGACAGTAGGAAGAGGAAATTCAAAACCTCCAAATATAATCGATGGAATTTTTCCAATAGAGTTAATACTCTGAACTTGAGGTTGTTTCCTCGGAAAGTGTACCGTATGCTCATTACCATTAACATGAAAAGTGACATTGCCTTTAGTGCAATCAATAACAGCCCCTGCAGTATTCAAAAGGGGTCTTCCAAGAATAATAGACATACTATCGTCCTCGGGAATATCAAGAATAACAAAGTCCGTTAAAATAGTAACGTTTGCAACTACAACAGGCACATCCTCACAAATACCGACAGGTATAGCAGTTGATTTATCAGCCATTTGCAAAGATATTTCAGTAGGTGTCAACTTATTCAAATCAAGTCTACGATATAAAGAGAGAGGCATAACACTAACACCGGCTCCAAGATCACATAAAGCAGTTTTAACATAGTTTCTTTTAATGGAGCATGGTATAGTGGGTACTCCTGGATCTCCAAGTTTCTTTGGTATTCCACTCTTAAAAGTATAATTAGCAAGCATGGTGGAAATTTCAGCTTTCGGTATCTTTCTCTTATTTGTAACAATTTCTTTCATATACTTAGCATAAGGATTCATTTTAAGCATATCAGTTAAGCGCATACGCAAAAAGATAGGTCTAATCATTTTAGCAAAGCGCTGAAAATCCTCATCATCCTTTTTATTGGATGGTTTTGGAGGAAAAGGCATGGGTTTCTGAACCCATGGTTCTCTTTCTTTACCATGTTTCCTAGCAACAAAGTCTTTCTTATCATAACGTTGATTCTTTGATTGTGGGTTATCAAGATCAACAGTAGGTTCAATTTCTATATCATTATCATTACTAGGTTGAGAATCATCATGAACATTATCATTGACATTATCACTAGTTTCAGGTTCATTACCAGATTGTGTTTCAGCATCAGAAATAGAAATATCATTTGGATTCTTAGGTGGTTGAGCAATAGGTTCACTAGAAGCATGCAAAGTCCTATCATTTTTCTTTTTCTTCCTTTTAGAAGGACTAGGTGCATCTATATTATTTCTCTGAGAATATGGCTCAATTCTCTTAGGATGGCCTTCAGGACACAAAGGTTCCTGAGTCATTCTACTAGTTCTAGTAGCCACTCTAACAGCATAATCATTATTCTTACTATTCAATTCATTGAGCAAATCATTTTGAGCTTTAAGTACTTGTTCTACTTGAGTGGTAACCATAGAATCATGTTTACTAATAAGTTTAAGTTCACCTTTAACATTAGCCATATAATCACCCAAGTGTTCAAGCATATTTGAATTGTATTTCAATTGTCTACCAAAATAAGCATTGAAGTCTTCTTGCTTAACCATAAATTTATCAAACTCATCTAAGCATGGGATAGCAAACTTAGTAAATGGGATTTCAGCTTTGTCATATCTATAGAGAGAATTTACCTTTACTACCTGTGTCAGGTTATCAAGACCATGTACTTCTTCAATAGGTAATGGATTAAGATCATATGTTTCTTCAACAGGCGGTAAATTAAGACCGTGTATTTCTTCAATATGAGGTAAATTCTTAACATCTTCAGCTTTAATACATTTTTCTTTCATAGATTTCTTTGCCTGTTGCATATATTCAGGACTAAGAAATAGAACATCTCTCTTCTTCGGAGTTGGTTTAGGAATAGGCTCAGGAATTGGCTCAGGAAGTGTCCAATTATTTTCATTTCCCAACATATTATTCAATAGAATTTCAGCTTCATCCGGTGTTCTTTCCCTGAAAATAGAACCAGCACAACTATCCAGGTAATCTCTGGAAGCATCGGTTAGTCCATTATAAAAGATATCAAGTATCTCATTTTTCTTAAGAGGATGATCAGGCAAAGCATTAAGTAACTTGAGAAGCCTCCCCCAAGCTTGTGCGAGACTCTCTTCTTCAATTTGCACAAAATTATATATATATATCCCTTAAGGTAGCTTGTTTCTTATGAGCAGGGAAATATTTAGCAGAGAAGTAATATATCATATCCTGGGGACTACGCACACAACCAGGATCAAGAGAATTAAACCATATCTTAGCATCACCCTTTAATGAGAACTGAAATATTTTAAGGATATAAAAGTAGCGAGTTCTCTCATCATTAGTGAGCAGGGTGGCTATATCATTTAATTTAGTAAGATGTGCCACAACAGTTTCAGATTCATAGCCATGAAAAGGATCATATTCAACCAAAGTAATTATATCAGGATCAACCAAGAATTCATAATCCTTATCGGTAACAAAGATAGGTGAAGTAGCAAAAGCAGGGTCAGGTTTCATTCTAGCATTAAGAGATTGCTACTTCCATTTAGCTAATAACCTCTTGAGTTCGTATCTATCTTTGCAAGCTAAAATAGTTAGAGCAGCTTCTTTTTTGAAAACATAACCCTCAGGAATAACAGGTGATTCATATTCATTAGAGGGAGAGTCTTCATCATCACTTTCATCAATATTATCAGATTCAATATTTTCACTCTCTCTAACCCTAGCAAGTTGTTCATCAAGAAATTCACCAAGTGGCACAGTAGTATCAAGCATAGAAGTAGTTTCATCATAAGTATCATGCATAGTAGAAGTGGCATCATCAATAACATGCGACATATCAGAACGAATAGCAGAAGCAGGTTTAGGTGTCGCAAGCTTACTCAAAACAGAAGGTGAATCAAGTGCGGAGCTAGATGGCAGTTCCTTACCTCCCCTCATAGTTGAGGGATAAATCTTGGTTTTTGGATCTCTCAAGTTCTTGATAATGATACGAAGATATAAATCCCAAGTGACTCAAAGAATAGAGCTATGCTCCCCGGCAACGGTGCCAGAAAATAGTCTTGATAACCCACAAGTATAGGGGATCGCAACAGTTTTCGAGGGTAGAGTATTCAACCCAAATTTATTGATTCGACACAAGAGGAGCCAAAGAATATTCTCAAGTATTAGCAGCTGAGTTGTCAATTCAACCACACCTGGAAACTTAATATCTGCAGCAAAGTATTTAGTAGCAAAGTAATATGATAGTAGTGGTAACGGTAGCAAAAGTAATGTTTTTGGTATTTTGTAGTGATGATAGCAATAGCAACGGAAAAGTAAATAAGCAAAGAACAATATATGGAAAGCCCGTAGGCAATGGATCAGTGAAGGAGAATTATGCCGGATGCGGTTCATCATATAACAGTCATAACCTAGGGTGACACAGAACTAGCTCCAATTCATCAATGTAATGTAGGCATGTATTCCGAATATAGTCATACGTGCCTATGGAAAAGAACTTGCATGACATCTTTTGTCCTACCCTCCCGTGGCAGCGGGGTCCTAGCGGAAACTAAGGGATATTAAGGCCTCCTTTTAATAGAGTACTGGACCAAAGCATTAACACATAGTGAATACATGAACTCCTCAAACTATGGTCATCACCGGTAAGTATCCCGATTATTGTCACTTCGGGGTTAACGGATCATAACACATAATAGGTGACTATAGACTTGCAAGATAGGATCAAGAACTCTCATATATTGATGAAAACATAATAGGTTCAGATCTGAAATCATGGCACTCGGACCCTAGTGACAAGCATTAAGCATAGCAAAGTCATGGCAACATCAATCTCAGAACATAGTGGATACTAGGGATCAAACCCTAACAAAACTAAATCGATTACATGATAAATCTCATCCAACCCATGACCGTCCAGCAAGCCTATGATGGAATTACTCACGCACGGCGGTGAGCATCATGAAATTGGTGATGGAGGATGGTTGATGATGACGATGGCGGTGGATTCCCCTCTCAGTAGCCCTGAACGGACTCCAGATCAGCCCTCCTGAGAGATTGTAGGGCTTGGCAGCGGCTCTGTATCGTAAAATGCGATGAATCCTTCTTCTTTATTTTTTTCTCCCCGAAAGCAAATATATAGAGTTGGATTCGAGGTCGGAGGATTATTGATTAGATGAACTTAATTATCATGAACATAGTCTAAATTGTCTTTGCAAATATGTTGTAGATAAATAGCTCACGTTGTTGCTCCCTATTTCAATACGTTCCTAGAGAAAGACCAAGTTGAAAGATATTGTAAGCAATGATGCGGACTGGGTCCGTAGTCCGAGGAGTGTCCTCACTGCTACACAGAAGGCTTGCGTCTTTGATGCACCGCTCGATGTGCAAACCCCTACAATGTCGTCTGTGGATGTTGTGAACACCTGACAGACACATCCTGATGACTACTTGATAGTTTAGTGCACCATACTTCACGGCTTAGAATCGGGATTCCAATGACGTTTTTGAACACCATAAGACATATGAGATGTTCCAAGAGCTTAAATTGGGTTTTCAGGCTCATGCCCGTGTTGAGAGGTATGAGACCTCTGACAAGTTCTTTTGCCAACAAGATGGAGGAGAATAGCTCAGCTAGTGAGCATGTGCTCAGAATGTCTGGGTGCTACAATCACTTCCAGATTTGATAGTGATTGATAGAGTTCTCTAGCCGCTATCACTAAGCCACTAGATCTTCGTGATGAACTATGACATGCAAGGTATGGAGTTAATCCCGGAGCTGTTCGCGGTGCTTAAGACCGCAAAAGGTAGAAATCAAGAAGGAGCATCAAGTGTCGATGGTTTAACAAGACCACTGGTTTCAAGAAGGGCAAGGGCTAGAAGGGAAACTTCATGGATGGCAAACCAGTTGCCGCTCTAGTGAAGGAACCCAAGGTTGAACCCAAACCCGAGACTGGGTGCTTCTATTGTAAGAGGAACAGTCACTAGTAGCGGAATTACCCCAAATGCATGGTAGATAAGAAGGCTGGCAACTTCAACAAAGTATATACGTGTTATTAATGTGTACCTCACTAGTACTCCTAGTAGCACCTGGGTATTGGATACCGGTTTAGTTACTATTATTGGTGACTTGAAGCAAAAGCTACGGACTAAAGGGAGACTGGCTAAGGGCGAGGTGACGATGTGTGTTGGAAGGGTTTCCAAAGTTGATGAGATCACCATCGCACGCTCCATCTGCCTTCGGGATTAGTATTGAACCTAGATAAATGTTATCAGGTGTCTACGTTGAGCATAAATATGATTAGATCATGTTCATTGCAATACGGTTATTCATTTAAGTTAGAGAATAATGGTTATTCTGTTTACATGAATAATACCTTTCATGGTCATGCACCCTATGTGAATGGTTCATTGAATCTCAGTCGTGGTAATACGCATGTTCACGCCAAAAGATGTAGAGTTAATAATGATAGTACCACTTTCTTGTGGCACTGCCGCTTAGGTCATATTGGCGTAAGATGCATGAAGAAACTCCATATCGATGGATGTTTGGAGTCACTTGATTTTGAATCGCTTGACACATGCGAGCCATGCCTCATGGGCAGGATGACTAAGACCCCGTTTTCAGGTACAATGAAACGGGCAAGTGACTTGTTGGAAATCATACATGCTGATGTGTGTGATCCAATGAGAATTGAAGCGTGCGGTGGATATCGCTATTTTCTCATCTTCACTGACGATTTGAGTAGATATAGGTATATTTACTTAATGAAGCATAAGTCTGAAACGTTTGAAAGGTTCAAGCGATTTTAGAGTGAAGTTAAGAACCATCATAACAAGAAGATCAAATTCCTACGATCTAATTGAAGAGAATTTCTGAGTTATGAGTTTGGCAATCACTTAAGACATTGTGGAATTGTTTCACAATTGAAGCCACCTGGAACACCACAGGGTAATGGTGTGTCCGGACGTCGTAATCGAACCTTATGAGATATGGTGTGATCTATGATGTCTCTTACCGATCTACCATTTTCATTTTGAGGTTATGCATTAGAGACAGCTTCATTCACTTTAGATAGGACACCATCTAAGTCCGTTGAGATGACGTCGTATGAACATTGGTTTGGCAAGAAACCAAAGTTGTCGTTTCTTAATGTTTGGGGCTGCGATGCTTAAGGCTTTAGCCGGAGAGACTCGAACCCAAAAGCGGACAAACACATCTTCATAGGATACCCAAAGGTGATAGTTGGGTATACCTTCTATCTCAGATCCGAGGGCAAATTGTTTGTCGCTGAGAACGGGTCCTTTCTCGAGAAGGAGTTTCTCTTGAAAGAATTGAGTGGGAGGAAGATAGAACTTGATGAGGTTGTCGAACCTTTATTTCAACCAGAAAGTGATGCAACATAGAAAGATGTTTTCTGTGGCGCCTACGTCTGTTGATTAGGAAGTTAATGATAGTGATCATGAAGCTTCAGATCAAGTTGCTATCGAACCTCGTAGGTCGACAAGGATATGTACTACTCCTGAGTGGTACGGTAATCCTGTCTTAAATATCATGTTGTTGGACAACAATGAACCTACGAACTATGGAGAAGCAATGGTGGGCCCGTATTCCGACAAATGGTTAGAAGCCATGAAATCCGAGACAGGATCCATGTATCAGAACAAAGTATGGACTTTGGTGGACTTGCCTGTTGATCGGCAAGCCATTGAGATAAATGGATCTTTAAGAAGACGGACGTGGGCGGTAATGTTACCGTATATGAAGCTCGACTTGTGGGAAAGAGTCTTTTTCACAAGTTCAAGGAGTTGACTACGATGAGAATTTCTCACCCGTAGCGATGCTTAAGTCCGTCGGAATCATGTTAGCATTAGCTGTATTTTTCGATTATGAAATCTGACAAATGGATGTCAAAACAAGTTTTCTTACCAGTTTTCGTAAGAAAAAGTTGTATGTGATACAATAAAGGATTTTGTCGATCCTAAGGATGCTAAAAGGTATGCTGGCTCCAGCGATCCTTCTATGTACTAGAGCAAGCATCTCGGAGTCAGAATATATTCTTTGATGGAGTGATCAAAGTTTTTAGGTTTATACAATGTTTGCTAGAAACTTGTATTTACAAGAAAGTGAGTGGGAGCACTACAACATTTCTGATAAGTATGTGGATGACATATTGTTGATTCGAAATGATGTAGAATTTCTGGAAAGCATAAACGGTTGTTTGAAGAGTGATTTTCAAAGGAAGACCTGGATAAAGCTGCTTACATATTCGGCATCAAGATCTATAGAAATAGATCAAGATGCCTGATGATACTTTCAAAGAACGCACACCTTGACATGTTTTTGAAGGAGTTCAAAATAGATCAGTCAAAGAAGGGGTTCTTACCTAAGTTGTAAGGTGTGAAGTTGAGTAAGACTCAAAGCTTGACCACGATAGAAGAAAGAGGAAGGACGAAGGTCGTCCCCTGTGCTTTTGTCATAGGCTCTATACGGTATGCCATGCTGAGTACCGCACCTGATGTGTGCCTTGCCACATGTCTGGCAAGAGGGTACAAAGGTGATCTAGGAGTGGATCACCAGGTAGCGTTCAAAATTATCCTTAGAGGAATAAGGAAATGTTTCTTGGTTATGGAGGTGATAAAGAGTTTGATGTAAAGAGTTACGTCGATGCAAGCTTAACACCTATCCAGATAGCTCTGAGTAGAGATACCGGATACATATAATGGAGCAACAATTTGGAATAGCTCCAAGTGGAACGTGGTAGCAGCATCTACGATATGACATAAAGTTTTGCGAAATACATAGGGATCTGAATATGGCAAGACCCGTTGACTACAACCTCTCTCACAAGCATAACATGATCAAACCCAGATCTCATTGAGTATTAATCACATAGTGATGTGAACTAGATTAGTGACTCTAGTAAACTCTTTGGATGTTGGTCACATGGCGATGTGACCTATGAGTATTAATCACATGGCGATGTGAACTAGATTATTGACTCTAGTGCAAGTGGGAGACTGTTGGAAATATGCCCTAAAGGCAATAATAAATTGGTTATTATTATATTTCATTATTCATGATAATCGTTTATTATCCATGCTAGAATTGTATTGATAGGAAACTCAGATACATGTGTGGATACATAGACAACACCATGTCCCTAGTAAGCCTCTAGTTGACTAGCTCGTTGATCAATAGATGGTTACAGTTTCCTGACCATGGACATTGGATGTCGTTGATAACGGGATCACATCATTAGGAGAATGATGTGATGGACAAGACCCAATCCTAAGCCTAGCACAAGATCGTGTAGTTCGTATGCTAAAGCTTTTCTAATGTCAAGTATCATTTCCTTAGACCATGAGATTGTGCAACTCCCGGATACCGTATGAGTGCTTTGGGTGTGCCAAACATCACAACGTAACTGGGTGGCTATAAAGGTTCACTACAGGTATCTCCAAAAGTGTCTGTTGGGTTGGCACGAATCGAGACTGGGATTTGTCACTCCGTGTAACGGAGAGGTATCTCTGGGCCCACTCGGTAGGACATCATCATAATGTGCACAATGTGATCAAGGAGTTGATCACGGGATGATGTGTTACGGAACGAGTAAAGAGATTTGCCAGTAACGAGATTGAACAAGGTATCGGGATACCGACGATCGAATCTCGGGCAAGTATCCTACCGATAGACAAAGGGAATTGTATACGGGATTGATTGAATCCTTGACATCGTGGTTCATTCGATGAGATCATCATGGAGCATGTGAGAGCCAACATGGGTATCCCGATCCCGCTGTTGGTTATTGACCGGAGAGTTGTCTCGGCCATGTCTGCATGACTCCCGAACCCATTGGGTCTACACACTTGGTTCGATGACGCTAGGGTTATAGGGGAAGTATGTACGCGGTTACCTAATATTGTTCAGAGTCCCGGATGAGATCTCGGACGTCACGAGGAGTTCCGGAATGGTCCGGAGGTAAATATTTATATATGGTAAGTCCCGTTTTGGTCACCGGAAAAGTTTCAGGTGCTATCGGTAACGTACCGGGACCACCGGGAGGGTCCTGGGGGTCCACCAGGTGCGCCTCCCCCTCTCCCCCTTGTGGCCGCCACCCTAGATGGGATCTAGGGCTGCCGCAGCCCTTGGGGTGGAAACCCTAGGTGGGGGCGCAGCCCTCCCTCTCCCCCTATATATAGTGGAGGCAAAGGGGCAGCCCAAAACACGAAGTTCTTCCCCTGTTGGTGCAGCCCTACCCCTCTCCCTCCTCGTCTCTCGTAGTGCTTGGCGAAGCCCTGCTGGAGTTCCGCGCTCCTCCACCACCACCACGCCGTCGTGCTGCTGCTGGACAGAGTCTTCCCAACCTCTCCTTCTCCCCTTGCTGGATCAAGGCGTGGGAGACGTCACCGGGCTGCATGTGTGTTGAACGCGGAGGCGCCGTGGTTCGGCGCTTAGACCGGAATCAACCGCGATCTGAATCGCTACGAGTATGACTCCTTCATCTGCGTTCTTGCAACGCTTCCGCTTAGCGATCTACAAGGGTATGTAGATGCACTCTCCTTGCCCTCGTTGCTAGATTACTCCATAGATTAATCTTGGTGATGCGTAGAAAATTTTAAATTTCTGCTATGATCCCCAACATATAGCACTATGGGTGGAATAGAATAATGAGGGGGTTATGAGGAGAAGACAAAAAGGAAGAAAGTCTCGCATCAACGAGGCTAATCAATGGGCTATGGAGATGCCCATTGATCGATGTTAATGCGAGGAGTAGGGATTGCCATGCAACGGATGCACTAGAGCTATAAATGTATGAAAGCTCAACAAAAGAAACTAAGTGGGTGTGCATCCAACTTGCTTGTTCACAAAGACCTAGGGCACTTGAGGAGGCCCATTGTTGGAATATACAAGCCAAGTTCTATAATGAAGAATTCCCACTAGTATATGAAAGTGACAAAACAAGAGTCTCTCTACTATGAAGATCATGGTGCTACTTTGAAGCACAAGTGTGGTAAAAGGATAGTAACATTGTCCCTTCTCTCTTTTTCTCTCATTTTTTTGGGGCCTTTTCTTTTTTGGGGGCCTTCTTTTTTTTATTCCTCACTTGGGACAATGCTCTAATAATGATGATCATCACACTTCTATTTATTTACAACTCAATGATTACAACTCGATACTAGAACAAAGATGACTCTATATGAATGCCTCCGGCGGTGTATCGGGATATGCAATAACTCATGAGTGACATGTATGAAAGAATTATGAACGGTGGCTTTGCCACAAATACTATGTCAACTACATGATCATGCTAAGCAATATGACAATGATGAATGTGTCATGATGAACGGAATGATGGAAAGTTGCATGGCAATATATCTCGGAATGGCTATGGAAATGCCATAATAGGTAGGTATGGTGGATGTTTTGAGGAAGATATAAGGAGGTTTATATGTGAAAGAGCGTATCATATCACGGGGTTTAGATGCACTGGCGAAGTTTGCGCCAACTCTCAATGTGAGAAAGGGCAATGCACGGTACCGAAGAGGCTAGCAAGGATGGAAGGGTGAGAGTGTGTATAATCCATGGACTCAACATTAATCATAAAGAACTCACATACTTATTGCAAAAATCTACAAGTCATCAAAAACCTTGGCACTACGCGCATGCTCCTTGGGGGGTAGATTGGTAGGAAAAGACCATCGCTCGTCCCCGACCGCCACTCATAAGGAGGACAATCAAATAACACCTCATGTTTCAAATTTGTTACACAACGTTTACCATACGTGCACGCTACGGGACTTGCAAACTTCAACACAAGCATTTCTCAAATTCACAACTACTCAACTAGCACGACTTTGATATTATTACCTCCATATCTCAAAACAATCATCATGCATCAAACTTCTCTTAGTATTCAACACACTCATAAGAAAGTTTTTACTAATCTTGTATACCTAGCATATTAGGATTTTAAGCAAATTAACATGCTATTTAAGACTCTCAAAATAATATAAGTGAAGCATGAGAGTTCATCTATTTCTTGCCACCATGCTCTAAAAGATATAAGTGAAGTACTAGAGCAAACAACAAACTACTCCGAAAGATATAAGTGAAGATCAATGAGTGGTCGAATAATTATGCAACTATGTGAAGACTCTCTAACATTTAATAATTTCAGATCTTGGTATTTTATTAAAACAGTAAGCAAAACTAAATAAAATAAAAAGACGCTCCAAGCAAAACACATATCATGTGGTGAATAAAAATATAGCTCCAAGTAAAGTTACCGATGAACGAAGACGAAAGAAGGGATGCCTTCTGGGGCATCCCCAAGCTTAGGCTCTTGGCTATCCTTTAATATTACCTTGGGGTGCCTTGGGCATCCCCAAGCTTAGGCTCTTGCCACTCCTTATTCCATAGTCCATCGAATCCTTACCCAAAACTTGAAAACTTCACAAAACAAAACTTAACAGAAAACTCGTAAGCTCCGTTAGTATAAGAAAATAAATCACCACTTCAAGGTACTGTAATGAACTCATTATTTATTTATATTGGTGTTAAACCTACTGTATTCCAACTTCACTATGGTTTATAAACTATTTTACTAGCCATAGATTCATCAAAATAAGTAAACAACACATGAAAAACAGAACAGTCTGTAGTAACCTGAATCAAACGTATACTTCTGGACCTCATAAAATTCTCAAATAAATTGATGTACCTGAGGAATTTATCTATTAATCATCTTCAAAAAGAATTAACTAAATAGCACTCTCCAAATAAAAATGGCAGCAGTTCTCATGAGCGCTAAAGTTTCTGTTTTTTACAGCATGATCGCAAAGACTTTCGCCAAGTCTTCCCAAAGGTTCTACTTGGAACAAACACTAATTAAAAGCATAAAACCACATCTAAACATAGGCTAGATGAATTATTCATTACTAAACAGGAGCAAAAAGCAAGGAACAAATATAAAATTGGGTTGCCTCCCAACAAGCGCTATCGTTTAACGCCCCTAGCTAGGCATGATGATTTCAATGATGCTCACATAAAAGATAAGAATTGTAACATAAAAGAGCATCATGAAGAATATGACTATCACATTTAAGTCTAACATACTTCCTATGCATAGGGATTTTTTGAGCAAACAACTTATGGGAACAATAATCAACTAGCATAGGAAGGCAAAACAAGCATAACTTCAAAACTTTAAGCACATAGAGAGGAAACTTGGTGTTATTGCAATTCCTACAAGCATATGTTCCTCCCTAATAATAATTTTCAGTAGAATCATGAATGAATTCAACAATATAACCAACACCTAAAGCATTCTTTTCATGATCTATAAGCATAGAAATTTTATTACTCTCCACACAAGCAAAATTCTTCTCATTAATAGTAGTGGGAGCAAACTCAACAGAGTAACTATCATGGGATTGAAAATTGAAATCAAGATGACAAGTTTCATTGTTATTATTATTCTTTAAAGCATACATGTCATCACAATAATCATCATAGATAGCAACTTTGTTCTCATAATCAATTGGAACCTCTTCCGAAATAGTGGATTCATCACAAAATAAAGTCATGACCTCTCCAAATCCACTTTCATCAATATAATCATCATAAATAGGAGGCATGCTTTCATCATAATAAATTTGCTCATCAAAACTTGGGGGACAAAAAATATCATCTTCATCAAACATAGCTTCCCCAAGCTTGTGGCTTTGCATATCATTAGCATCATGGATATTCAAGGAATTCATGCTAACAACATTGCAATCATGCTCATCATTCAAATATTTAGTGCCAAACATTCTAATGCATTCTTCTTATAGAACTTGAGCACAATTATCGGAATCCTTATTCTCATGAAAGACATTAAAAAGATGAAGCATATGTGGCATCCTTATTTCCATTTTTTTTAATTTTCTTTTATAAACTAAACTAGTGATAAAACAAGAAACTAAAAGACTCGATTGCAAGATCTAAAGATATACCTTCAAGCACTCACCTCCCAGGCAACGGTGCCAGAAAAGAGCTTGATGTATACTACACAACCTTCTTCTTGTAGATGTTGTTGGGCCTCCAAGTGCAGAGGTTTGAAGGACAGTAGCAAATTTCCCTCAAGTGGATGACCTAAGGTTTATCAATCCGTAGGAGGCGTAGGATGAAGATGGTCTCTCTCAAGCAACCCTGCAACCAAATAACAAAGAGTCTCTTGTGTCCCCAACACACCCAATACAATGGTAAATTGTATAGGTGCACTAGTTCGGCGAAGAGATGGTGATACAAGTGCAATATGGATAGTAGATAAAAGGTATTTGTAATCTGAAATAATAAAAACAGCAAGGTAACTAATGATAAAAGTGAGTGTAAACGGTATTGCAATGATAGGAAATAAGGCCTAGGGTTCATACTTTCGCTAGTGTAAGTCCTCTCAACAATAATAACATAATTGGATCACATAACTATCCCTCAACATGCAACAAAGAGTCACTCCAAAGTCACCAATAGCGGAGAACAAACGAAGAGATTATGGTAGGGTACGAAACCACCTCAAAGTTATTCTTTCCAATCAATCCGTTGGGCTATTCCTATAAGTGTCACAAACAACCCTAGAGTTCGTACTAGAATAACACCTTAAGACACACATCAACCAAAACCCTAATGTCACCTAGATACTCCAATGTCACCTCAAGTATCCGTGGGTATGATTATACGATATGCATCTGTAGGATCGAAAGTATGTCTAGAGGGGGGTGATTAGACTACTTGACCAAATAAAAACTTAACCTTTTCCCAATTTTAGTTCTTGGCAGATTTTAGCTATTTTAGGACAAGTCAAGCAATCATCACACAATTCAAGCAAGCATGCAAAGAGTATATTGGCAGCGGAAAGTAAAGCATGCAACTTGCAAGAATGTAAAGGGAAGGGTTTGGAGAATTCAAACGCAATTGGAGACACGGATGTTTTTCCCGTGGTTCGGATAGGTGGTGCTATCCTACATCCACGTTGATGGAGACTTCAACCCACGAAGGGTAACGGTTGCGCGAGTCCACGGAGGGCTCCACCCACGAAGGGTCCACGAAGAAGCAACCTTGTCTTTCCCACCATGGCCATCGCCCACGAAGGACTTGCCTCACTAGCAGTAGATCTTCACGAAGTAGGCGATCTCCTTGCCCTTACAAACTCCTTGGTTCAACTCCACAATCTTGTCGGAGGCTCCCAAGTGACACCTAGCCAATCTAGGAGACACCACTCTCCAAGAAGTAACAAATGGTGTGTTGATGATGAACTCCTTGCTCTTGTGCTTCAAATGATAGTCTCCCCAACACTCAACTCTCTCTCATAGGATTTGGATCTGGTGGAAAGAAGATTTGAGTGGAAAGCAACTTGGGGAAGGCTAGAGATCAAGATTCATATGGTAGGAATGGAATATCTTGGTCTCAACACATGAGTAGGTGGTTCTCTCTCAGAACATATGAGTTGGAAGTGTAGATGTGTTCTGATGGCTCTCCCCACGAATGAAGAGGAGGTGGAGGGGTATATATAGCCTCCACACAAAATCCAACCGTTACACACAGTTTTCCAATCTCGGTGGGACCGAATCAACAAACTCGGTCGGACCGAAAAGTAAACCTAGTGACCGTTAGAGATTTTCGGTGGGACTGACATGCAACTCGGTAGGACCGATTTTGTTAGGGTTAGGGCATAATGTAATCGCGGTGAGACCAATTACACAAACTCGGTGAGACTGATTTTGGTAATTAGCTAACCAGAGAATTGGTCAGGCAAACTTGGTGGGACCGATTTGCTCTTTCGGTGAGACCGAAAAGTTACAAAAAGGAAACACTGAATTTACATTGCAATCTCGGTGGGACCGATCCGCTCTTTCGGTGAGACCAAAAAGTTACGAAAGGGAAACAGAGAGTTTGCAATCCCATCTCGGTGAGACCGAGATCCCTATCGGTAGAACCGAATTGCTAGGGTTTGGCAGTGGCTTATGACAAGTGAAACTCGGTGGCGCCGGATAGAAAGAATCGGTAGGACCGAGTTTGGCTTAGGGTTTAGGTCATATGTGGATATGGGAAAGTAGTTGAGGGTTTTTGGAGCATATCACTAAGCACATGAAGCAAGAGGCTCATTAAGCAACACCCCATCCCTCCTTGATAGTATTGGCTTTTCCTAAAGACTCAATGTGATCTTGGATCACTAAAATATAAAATGAAGAGTCTTGAGATTTTGAGCTTGAGCCAATCCTTTGTCCTTAGCATTTTGAGGGTTCCACTTTCACCATCCATGCCATGCCAATCATTGAGCTTTCCTGAAATAATTATCTTGGAATAGCATTAGCTCAATGAGCTATATGTTGTTATGAATTACCAAAACCACCTAGGGATAGTTGCACTTTTAATCTCCCCCTTTTTGGTAATTGATGACAACATATAGACCAAAGCTTCGACAAATGATAATAAGAATGAATTACATCGTCGCTTTGAGAAGTATGTGATAAGTAAGAGCTCCCCCTAAATTTGTGCATATTTAAGATTTGCTTTGGACTGCAAATGCACAAAGAGTTGGAGTCATGGGTTACTCTTCCATGTCACATACATCTTGGTGGAGCGCTTAAAATGATAAGAATGAAATACATGCACTCATCACCAAGAAAAGTGAATGATCACATAAGATAGATAAGATAATAGCATTCACCAAGCATTAAGTGTAGCTTATGATCAAACACATGATCATCAATGTCTCACAGATAACGGCATAGTATCTCAAGCACTCAAAAGCAAACAAAGTTTGAAAGACCACCAAATAAAGCAAGAGAGAAAAACAACACTCTCTCTCGAAGCCTATGATCTATACATTTTCTCCCCCTTTGGCAACAAGTTACCAAAAAGTTCCTACAAAATGCATGGTGCTAAATCGACACTCAGGCTTGATCTTCAGGTGGTGGTGGAGTCCGGGTCACTCCAAGGACGAAGGCTTCCGTAGACGCGGTTGGAGTTGGAGCTGAAGTAGATGCTAGAGCAGGTTGGGCTGGTGCTGCGGCTGGAGCTGAGGCGGTTGGTCTTGTGTCAGGAACTGGCACTGCAGACGACCTCGGACCTCGCGGCACTCTGGCAAAGGCATCAATGGTTGTCTTCCCTTTCCTCTCCTGCATGTCATCTTGGAGCTGCTCCACTGCAGTCTGAATCTCTGTCACCTTGATATCCAAGTCATAGAACTTTTGTTCTACGATTCTCTCTAGGCTTGCCTCGTTCTGAGTTAGGGTGTCCAGTCCTTTCTCAATCCGCAGGGTGGATGCAATCAAGTAACTGAGCTGGTCTTGCTTGTTCTTCAAGAAGTACTCAGATGCCTCCTCTTGAGTTGGCATCTTGGCAGCTTTCTCCTTTATTGCCTTCTCCTTCTTGGCTTGTGCATGGGCTGAAGATGGTTCATCTTTGGTCATCACAACTTGGTTGTCCTCGAAATCTGGATACATAGGCAAATGTTCCTTGTCCAACAAGTATGTGTCTGTGCCCATTCTTGAGTTAATTAACATCTAGATCTGAGGGGCATATCCACAGCTCCTCTTCTGATCTGCTGCAGTCCTCTTGATAGTCTCTACCATGAGGCTCATGACCTTGAATTTCTGAGGCACATCAAAGATATGTAGCAAGTTAATGGCATGACCTCTGATCATCCTGTGATCTCCAGACTTGGGCAAAAGAGTGTGCCTAAGGATCCAGTTGATGGTTGGCAGTCCTGACAGAAGATAATGCACAGACCCAAACTTGAAAGTATCAAGTGCCTCATTTGGAATTTCCTTGTACATATTTGACATAGAATTATGATCCATCTTCTTCTTGGAATAGACATCCAAGTCATCTTCATTTTCCTCTGGGGCATTGATAAGCTGTGCCCACTCAGCAAATGTTGATTGGTACCTCGTACCTTCTGACATCCACACAATCCTCCCATCTGGATAAAAATGTGCTGTGGAGTAGAACTGCATCATAAGCTCCTCATTCCACTTTGTGAGCTTCTGCCCAACAAAGTCCTCTACTCCACATGCCTTGAAGCTGTCCTGCACTCCAGGGTAGTGCTCTTCATTCTCCTTGATATATTCCCAGTTGACCCATCTCATATCACATACAATGGGCTTCTTATCTAGCAGCACTGTCTCATAAAAATCCTGTTGTTCCTTAGTGTGGAACCTGTAGTCAACAGCAGTCCTCCTCCTGATAGCATAGGGATCTGCTTCTCTCCACTTCCTCAGCCCTGAGTCTCTTCTGAGCTTCATGTCCTCAGCCATAGGATGAGCATCATTGTGGTCTGGGATCATGGGCTTGAGCTTTCTCAGAACATGCTCTTCATCATCTTCTTCAGCAGCTTCAGGCACTGGGGCCTTGTTCTTCTCAGCAGCTGGGATGCTTCTTGTATTCCTCTTTGGTTTTGGCTTTGGAGCTAGCTTGGCCTTGGAAGCAGTTGCCCCTGATCTTATGGCATCACCCATCAGCTTGGGTGCCTTAGGTGCTGGTGCAGCAACCTCTTCTTCTTCCTCTTCTTCCATGATGGAAGCCTTTCCAAGCACTTTGGCTACAGTCTTCTTGACCCTCTCCTTCCTTTTCTTTCCTTCAGCAGCAACTGGCTCTATGGGAGTGGGCTTCTCAGGAATCTTGGTTGAAGCTCTGGCCTTTGGCATAGGCTGCCTGCCTGCTGGCCTTTTGATTTTCATCCCTGGCTTTATGATCTGTGCTGGGCCATATTCTTTCTTGAGCACAACTCTCTTTGATGTGGCTTCCTCTTCCTCTGCCACATAATCTTCATCCTCAGAATCTGAAGTTCTCTTCTTCCTCTGTCTTGTGGCAGCTTTTGGCAGGTTGCTAGGGGTGCTCCTGCTGCCATCATCCGAAGAACTGGAGGGACTAGTGCCCTCACTCATTTGCACTGGCTGTTCTAACAAATTCTGGCTATCACTTTGGTCTGACATGATGAACAAGCTGACAGCTGACCCTGTGAACAGTTTATAGATGAGGTAGAGTGGATGAGCATCACAAAATGCAGAGATTTTTGCAAAAGAATGATTCAAAAACTTAGTTTTAGTTTCCCACAGAAATCATTTCGGATCTATCGATTTTTAAACTCGGTGATACCGAAGCAGTTTTTGGAACCTAAACTAGTGAACTCGGTCAGACCGAGTCACAGTTCGGTGGCACCGAGACTGCTAGGATTTCACAAAGTTCCAAAATCGGTCACACTGATTAGTAATACTCGGTCAGACCGAGTCTCACTTGTGCAATGGCATAAGCCAAATTGGTGGGACCGAGTTTTTCAACTCGGTGGGTCCGAGATGGTTTCGGCGGAAACCTAACCCTAAAATTTTCGAATCCAACCTAATCTACGAGTTCATTGACTGGATAGAAGTTTATCAAACGTGGCAAGAATCATTATGATCACAATGTGCTAGGAATCGGATTGGGGAATAGCACAAAGATCGAGTCCGTATCCTAGTTCGGCGGAGACCCGCTACGGCGGCAATGGCGGGGTTGATTCCCGTTGACGGCGACGGAGACCAGCGACTGGAGGCGGCTGGCGGTGAGGAGATGATCCGGAGACCACGTTGGCAGAGCGAGCTATGGCGCGGGCGAAGGGGTTTGGAGAAATTTCCAAATTTTTGCCCGTGACTATATATAGCCCGACCCTGTCGGTGTGACCGAGTGGAAAAACTCGGTGGCACCGAGATGCAAAACTGTATACAGTTGTTGCAACTCGGTGTGACCGAATGGTTCAAATCGGTTGCACCGAGATCGAAAACATAGATCAACTTAATGATCTCGGTAGGACCGAAAGTAGGATATCGGTCAGACCGAGAATCACAAAGAGGTTTTGGAAGTTTAAGTCTATGACGAATCGGGGACTCCGAGTGCTCCTCACACAGAGTGGTTCGAATCTGACTTGATCAAATTTTGTGATGTAGCATGAATAGAGTTTGAGACGAGAAAAGCATAGATAGCTAGAGGAGGTTCTTAGGCATTCTTGTCCATCCACTTGGCAAAAGGAAATAAAACCAAACAATCAAAACAACAAGTGGATGTCCTCGAATGAGTAAAATATGCAGCCAACATGCTCACACAATAAGATGGCAATTGAAATATGTGACAAAGCATGCACAACCAATTCTAGCATCTATCAAGCAATTTGCGATGACTAGGTCATCTGTATATGAGTATATTGACTTAGGAGTCAAGTGAGAACACTTGATCATAGGTCATACTCATCGCTTAAGCTCAAGTGGGGTAACCACTTTTACATAAAGCATTGTTGTGTTCACATCTTTAGAGTTGCTTTAGCTCAAGTCTTAGAGTAAAGCTCCCCCTAGATGTGATATCCCCCCTAAGAGGGATGAACTGTAACGCCCCGAGACTGATGTGCTAGGTGTCGTGCAGTTATTCGTCGTGGTTGCATTGTCATTGCTTGCGTGTCATGCATTGCATATCATGTCATCATGCGCATTTCATTTGCATACATGTTCGTCTCATGCATCCGAGCATTTTCCCCGTTGTCCGTTTTGCAATCCGGCGCTTCCTTCTCCTCCGGTGGTCATTTCTACCTTCCTCTTGTGTGTGGGGGTTAAACATTTCCGGATTGGACCGAGACTTGTCATGCGGCCTTGGTTTACTACCGGTAGACCGCCTGTCAAGTTTCGGGTCATTTGGACTTCGTTTGATACTCCAACGGTTAACCGAGGGACCGTAAAGGCCTCGTGTGTGTTGCAGCCCAACACCCTTCCATTTTGGCCCAAAACCCACCAAACTCTGATCCATCGTCTCGGTCGTTCGATCACGATCGTGTGGCCGCAAACCGCACTCCATTTGGAGCTCCCTAGCTCCTCCTACCTATAAAAAGGCATCTTCCCCAAAAATCTCGGGTCATTCGCACCCTAACCCTAGCTCCCCGCACGTCCGCTGCGTCGGACACGTCCGGTCCGGCCGGACGAAACTGCCGCCGCCGCCCCACGCCAATGGCGCGCCGCCATGTGGCGCTCGGTGCCCACTTCGCCGCGGCCCGCTCGGGCCCGCGTCCGGCCCTCCCGGGATCAGATCTGCGCCGCTCCAGCGCCCTTCCTCTCCTTCGCCGCGCTGGCACCCGCCGCCCTCGCCGGAGTCCGGTCATCGCCGGAGTGGCCACCACCGGAGTACCCCGCCGCCATGGATCCCGCACCCCGCGCGCCTGCCTTCATCCTCCAGCCCGCCGATCCACCTCGCCATCGCCCAGATCCGGCAGCCACGCGCCGTCCCCGGCGTTCCGCATCACTCTCCGGCGACCGGATCCACCCGGTCCTCCTCTGACGCCGGCCATGGCCGCCCCCTGCTTCGTCCCGATCGGGATCAGGAGAACGGCGTCGTCCCCGTTGACCGCAACCTGGGCCGGCCCAGCCTCCCCGGCTCAGCGTGGCGCCAGCCCATCTCCAGTTCCAGATCCGCGCCCAGCGCCTCGTGGTCCAGGCCCATCTCCAGCGAGCCGCCGGCCGGCCTGCTTCCCCTCCTTCCACCCGAACCAGGCCAGGCCCAAGGTGAGCTGCCCCTCCAGCGCCCCTTCGTGTTTTTTTTCGGTTGGGCCAGCAGATTTTGGCCCGCTTATGTTTTTTTCCAGTGTCTGCGAATTTAGCTATTTATCCCGAGATTGCCAGTTTTGAAGTTTAGTCCCCCTAGATCATGCATATAATAACTCACATTTGGTGCATCGGATTAAAATGATTTATATATGAAACTTGCTCAGAATTTTGTGTAGATTAATAATATCCAACTTTCACCTACGTTTGAAATATTTAAAATGTTGTTTGCATTAAATTTGCTCTATGCCATGCTAAAATGAATTAATTCATAACTAAATAACCGTAGCTCCGATTTAAATAAACTTTATATGTAAATGGGGTAGAATTTCGCCTAGTTTATGATGGTGCAATCATCTTGCATGTTTGACAACTCTAAAATTGTGTTTAGGACAGATCAGGACCAAACCTAATATTTGCACATGGGGATTTTCCGGACTTGTTGTTTTGTTGTTCCGGCCTCATTTAAACATGCCTAGATTAGATAGTTTCATCATGTTTCACCTCTTGCCATGTTAATCAACATTTAATTTTGTTGGGGTACATAACCGAGAGAGAACTAAATAAGCCATGTGGTGTTTCGTCAATATGCAACTCGTTGCATATTGATCTCCACTTAATTTGTAGGATTGTTTGTGCTCTTTGCCATGCCATGCATATTTAAACCGGACATGCATCATACTCGATTGTGCATCATGCCATGTTGATGTCGTGGTTGTTTACTATGTTGTGTGCTTCTTTTCCGGTGATTGCTTGTTCGGGTTGGTTCCGGTAACGTCGAGTTTGTGAGGACCCGTTCATCTACGTCCGTTTGTCTTCTTCATGGACTCGTTCTTCTTCCTTGCGGGATTTCAGGCAAGATGATCATACCCTCGAAATCACTACTATCTTTGCTATGCTAGTTTGCTCGCTCTTTTGCTATGCCATTGCTACGATGCCTACCACTTGCTTGTCAGCCTCCCAAATTGCCATGTTCAGCCCCTAACCCTCTTATGTCCTAGCAAACCGTTGATTGGCTATGTTACCGCTTTGCTCAACCCCTCTTATAGCGTTGTTAGTTGCAGGTGAAGATTGAAGTTTGTTCCTTGTTGGAACATGGAGATGTTGTTCCTTGTTGGAACATTTATTTACTTGTTGGGATATCACTATATATCTTATTTAATTAATGCATCTATATACTTGGTAAAGGGTGGAAGGCTCGGCCTTATGCCTGGTGTTTTGTTCCACTCTTGCTGCCCTAGTTTCCGTCATATCGGTGTTATGTTCCCAAATTTTGCATCCCTTGCGCGTTGGGCTATAATGGGAACCCCTTGACAGTTCGCCTTAAGTAAAGCTTCTCCATCAATGCCCAACATTGGTTTTACCATTTGCCACCTAGCCTTTTCTTTCCCTTGGGTTCTGCAGACTCAAGGGTCATCTTTATTTTAGCCCCCCACGGGCCAGTGCTCCTCTGAGTGTTGGTCCGAACTGGAGCCCCTTGCAGCGCCACCTCGGGGGAACCCGAGGGCTGGTTTTAGTTGTACGGACTGCTCATCTGAGTGTGCCCTGAGAAAGAGATATGTGCAGCTCCTATCGGGATTTGTCGGCACATTCGGGCGGTGTTGCTGGTTTAGTTTTACCCTGTCGAAATGTCTTGTTGTACTGGGATACCGAGTCTGATCGGGATGTCTCGGGTGGAGGTCTATTCCTTCGTTGACCGTGAGAGCTTGTGATGGGCTAAGTTGGGACACCCCTGCAGGAATTTGAACTTTCGAAAGCCGTGCCCGCGGTTATGGGCAGATGGGAATTTGTTAACATCCGGTTGTAGAAAACCTAAAGTTGACCTTAATTAAAATGAATCAACAGCGTGTGTAACCGTGATGGTCTCTTTCCGGTGGAGTCCGGGAAGTGAACACGGTTGTTGGAGTTATGCTTGACGTAGGTAGTCCAGGATCACTTCTTGATCATATTTTATCGACCGTGCATTGCCTTCTCTTCTCGCTCTCATTTGCGAATAGGTTAGCCACCATATGTGCTAGTCGCTTGCTGCAGCTCCACCTCATACCTTTACCTTACCCATAAGCTTAAATAGTCTTGATCGCGAGGGTGCGAGATTGCTGAGTCCCCGTGGCTCACAGATACTTCCAAAACCAGCTTGCAGGTGCCGATGAGACCGTGCAGATGACGCAACCCAGCTCAGGAGGAGCTCGTTGAAGACCTTGTTTATTTGTGTTGTTTTGTTCTAGTTGATCAGTAGTGGAGCCCAGTTGGGGTCGATCGGGGACCTTTGTCGCATTTGGGGTTCTTTTATTTTGGCTCCGTAGTTGGGCCCTGATTGTACTTGGTTGATGTAATGTTTATTCTTGTAATTGTGTGAAGTGGCGATTGTAAGCCGACTATGTAACTTTTTCCCCTATTATATTACATGGGTTGTGTGAAGATTACCTCACTTGTGACATTGCCTTCAATGCGATTATGCCTCTAAGTCGTGCCTCGACACGTGGGAGATATAGTCGCATCGAGGGTGTTACAAGTTGGTATCAGAGCCTTCCCCGACCTTAGGAGCCCCCATTGCTTGATCGTTTTTAGCGGCCGAGTTGTGTCTAGAAAAATGTTTTGAGTCCTTTAGGAATTATATATCGGAGAGTTTAGGAATTCTTTTTACTCCCCAGTCCCTTCGTCGCTCTGGTGAGGCGTCCTGACGTAGAGTTTTGACTCTTCTCTTCTCAAATTTCACTAAAAAAATTTTAGGATCACGCGAGTATCTTGGATTTGTTCCGATGGCTTATGATGAGAATACTGTCTTGGTGCCTCCTGTCAGGGGTTTAGTGGAAGTGTCCCGGGGAGTTGAGCTCTGAGGTGTTGTCATCATAATTCTATCGTTGCAATTCTGGTATACTTGAGATATGTGCGCGACATCGAAAATCTCCTTTATGCAGTTCGTTGGTGAGATAACCTCGACGCCACCCAGTACTGGGGCGGAAGTTCGGGAGTATCGCCATAACTTGTATAACGGATGCTTTTCGAAGGTTGAGGTAGATGGTTTCCGAAGGTTTCTTGGTTATGTGTTGAAGGATGGATACAGCTGGATGTAGGATTTGCTAGTTTGGGTGAGATATTATGCTTCCCCTGTATCCCCAACACCTGATTGCATAACCGGAAAGTTTCGGGAGTTTCATAGGCGGGAATTCAAGTAGCTCTTAGGATATCTTTCCAACAGATGTGTGATATGAAATTGGGGTTCGACGTCTAGTGGTTCGCCTATTCACGGTCGATTTTACAGTGGTCTCGTTGTGTCTTAAAGAGTCCTTGGCTATGCTGACTCGGGGACGCTTTGTATGTCATGTGCACTGCCTTGTACATGATGGTGCTGTACGATCGAGCCCGTGTAGGTCCCACCATGAAAACTTCGGACGAAATCTCTATCATATGTTTGTTCCGGCTTATTTCGCAAGCCAATCCTTTTGTTTTTGTTTTGAGTTGTGGTATTCGAGTTGCTTCGAAGTCAAATGTTGATTCCATCCCTTGTTTAAGTGGTGTTCTCATACTCCGATGTGGATACCAATCCTTCTTGATCATCAAGATTGTTTTTGTTAATTCTTTTCAACCGGTGTGTCTCTCCTCAAGTGGATCCGTTCACTTCAATATTTGCAAGATCAATTATCAGTTCTTCTCTACGATGTTCGTTCCATCCATTTCAAATTGTCTTTGTTTTACCCACCCTCCCTCCCTTGTTTTTCTTCAAGGACTCAGATTTCTTAATCGAGTATAAATCTTATTAATGGAAAGTCTCACCATTCTTTTCTATCAATATTCTTATCCGGTGATTCTCATGAATATTCTAATGGAGCTTCAAGTTCGTCATTCGTCATCCTTTTCTTCTTCGGTGGAACCAAGTCAAGTTTTGTTGATCATACCTTTTTCCTCGTTTCAATGCTTTCTCATGCCGGTGCTACTCATATTTATTCATTTCTTGCTATTCAATTGTTCCGGAGTGCTGAAGATATCTCAGAAGGATCGTCTTGTCATTCAAGACCCGTTAATCCTATTTTGAGGATGTTTATCTCATTAAAGCCTTTTAATTCTACCGTTGCAATATCTCTTTTCAAGTAAATCATTTCAAGGGTGTTCTTTTGAGTGGGCCCTAACCCACAGGTCTTTCCCAGGTTCTTACCTGACTCTTCTAATTTTCCCGGAGGTATCCTCAAATTCTTTTAAAGTTTGACGTAAGAATGAACTATCATCAGTCAAATGCTTTTCACCAAGATCTTTCAAATTATTTTCATCGTTGGCTCAACCTTTCCATTTTTCATTCCGGAGTGCCTCAACAATTCATGGTGGTGTTTTCCGTCGTCATTCTCGGATTTTGAAGACCGAAGAAGAGTTTCTCTTTAATCTTGCTCCATTCTTTCAAGATTCGTGATTCTAGCTTGTTGCCATCCTCTCATAATTATTTTCGATTGTGAGAATCCTTTTCACCCATCAGGAGATATTCAAGAGTCTTTTCAGTTTGATTATCCGGAGCTCATCATTTCACAAGACTTGTTCATTCTCAACTTCCAGTTATCGTTCTCCTAATCCTACCGGTGCTTCGTTCAAGTGATCTTTAATCGGCTCGTGATCTCTTTGTTCTCATGTATCTAAATTCTCTCAAGCATCTTCGTTCATTTGCTAATTCTTACCGGTGATGCACCCCTACTTCGATAATTTTCAATTCTACCGGTGGTTCATTGAAATACCTTCTTAAGTGTGCGCTATATCTCTCTTAATCCTTTCTACGGGAATAAGTAGTATGCCAAATCCGTTGATTGTCATCAATTGAATTGTTGAAGGATACGCATAACATAATTCTTATTCTTGTTCCATCCAAGTGATTAATTCCTTTTCTGGAGTGCTTCATCATATCATATTCTCAGTTCGAGATGCTTTATCTTTCTTTCCCGGAGTTCCAACCTCTTTCAATTATATTATCACGGAGTTCTCTATCTAAATCATTGCGAGGCTTAAATCTTATTATTTACATCATTCAATTATTTTGGATCTTTCTTTTGTTACCGAAGTTCTTCATGGAGGTTCTATATGATGGTTCATCAAGGATTTAATTCCTTCTCGAAGTGTTCATCAACATTCTTTTCTAAGGAGCTCAAGTATTCTTCATCTTGCATTTTAAAGTGCAATTCTTTCTACCGTATCTTTGCTGGTAGTATTATGCCATTCTTGATAATTTGAGTTCATGTTTCATGATTCACATGCTATTAAGAATGAGGTATTTTAAATCCATCAATCTCGTCATTGGAGCTATCTTGGGTTATATTTCACCTAAAGACTTCCCTAAGGATTGTTGCTATCTATGGTGTTTATAAATGACCCAAGTTCTTCCTTATCCTCCCGGTGAAATAGTTTCTTGTCTCCTTGTTCTTATCAACCCAATTCTTCTTCCCGTGAGTGGCAGGTTGTCACCTCATAATTTGAGATGTATTCCATAAGACCATATCAAGCCTATTATTTTCGTTGTTGGTTTTTTCCAACAACTCCGTTCTAGCTTCTGTTGTAACCGGGCTCTCTCAAGATATTGTTTCCCTTCGTTCATCCCATTCCATTTTTACTTTTGTTCTAGAGACATTGTGATGTTGTTCTATTCAACCTTCTTCTTGTTCTTGTCAGGATCATGTTCTTTTCTTGCTTATCCATTTAACCGGAGTATTGTGCCCCTTTGTTCAGTTCTTGTCGCCTTATCAAGTCTTGCATCCCTTTCTCAACCGGAGTGTCGTGTTTTCATTTGAGCTCTCTCATCTTATCAAATTTTGACTCCCTTCTCAACTGGAGTGCTTTCTGAGATCTTTCTTACCCCTTGTTCCATTCATTCAATAGTTCCGGTGGCAGTGTGTTGTGATTTCATCAAGAATCTTCTCATCTTATCAAGACCTTATTCAATTCCTTTTCTTTTCAACCAGAGTGCTGCCCGAATTTTGGTTTTTCCTTGATCCCCTTCCTTAACCGGAGTGTTTTTCTATATATAGCTTCCCTTCAACCTCAAGGTTTCGCAATGTTCTTTGTCCCTCTTGTCTAACGGAGTGTTTTCAAATTTGTCATCCCCGTTGTAATCTTTTCTTGTATTGGCTTAACCTTTTCAAGGTTGTTTGGTTTCACTCGTTTGCCAAAGAAGCAACTTGCTTTACCTCCTCTCTTTCTCTTCCGTTTTTTTCCCTCCGGTGCCATTCTAGATCTCGGGACGAGATCCTCTCGTAGTGGTGGAGTGTTGTAACGCCCCGAGACCGATGTGCCAGGTGTCGTGCAGTTATTCGCCGTGGTTGCATTGTCATTGCTTGCGTGTCATGCATTGCATATCATGTCATCATGCGCATTTCATTTGCATACATGTTCGTCTCATGCATCCGAGCATTTTCCCCGTTGTCCGTTTTGCAATCCGGCGCTTCCTTCTCCTCCGGTGGTCATTTCTACCTTCCTCTTGTGTGTGGGGGTTAAACATTTCCGGATTGGACCGAGACTTGTCATGCGGCCTTGGTTTACTACCGGTAGACCGCCTGTCAAGTTTCGGGTCATTTGGACTTCGTTTGATACTCCAACGGTTAACCGAGGGACCGTAAAGGCCTCGTGTGTATTGCAGCCCAACACCCTTCCATTTTGGCCCAAAACCCACCAAACTCTGATCCATCGTCTCGGTCGTTCGATCACGATCGTGTGGCTGCAAACCGCACTCCATTTGGAGCTCCCTAGCTCCTCCTACCTATAAAAAGGCATCTTCCCCAAAAATCTCGGGTCATTCGCACCCTAACCCTAGCTCCCCGCACGTCCGCTGCGTCGGACACGTCCGATCCGGCCGGACGAAACTGCCGCCGCCGCCCCACGCCAATGGCGCGCCGCCATGTGGCGCTCGGCGCCCACTTCACCGCGGCCCGCTCGGGCCCACGTCCGGCCCTCCCGGGATCAGATCTGCGCCGCTCCAGCGCCCTTCCTCTCCTTCGCCGCGCTGGCACCCGCCGCCCTCGCCGGAGTCCGGTCATCGCCGGAGTGGCCACCACCGGAGTACCCCGCCGCCATGGATCCCGCACCCCGCGCGCCTGCCTTCATCCTCCAGCCCGCCGATCCACCTCGCCATCGCCCAGATACGGCAGCCACGCGCCGTCCCCGGCGTTCCGCATCACTCTCCGGCGACCGGATCCACCCGATCCTCCTCTGACGCCGGCCATGGCCGCCCCCTGCTTCGTCCCGATCGGGATCAGGAGAACGGCGTCGTCCCCGTTGACCGCAACCTGGGCCGGCCCAGCCTCCCCGGCTCAGCGTGGCGCCAGCCCATCTCCAGTTCCAGATCCGCGCCCAGCGCCTCGTGGTCCAGGCCCATCTCCAGCGAGCCGCCGGCCGGCCTGCTTCCCCTCCTTCCACCCGAACCAGGCCAGGCCCAAGGTGAGCTGCCCCTCCAGCGCCCCTTCGTGTTTTTTTTCGGTTGGGCCAGCAGATTTTGGCCCGCTTATGTTTTTTTCCAGTGTCTGCGAATTTAGCTATTTATCCCGAGATTGCCAGTTTTGAAGTTTAGTCCCCCTAGATCATGCATATAATAACTCACATTTGGTGCATCGGATTAAAATGATTTATATATGAAACTTGCTCAGAATTTTGTGTAGATTAATAATATCCAACTTTCACCTACGTTTGAAATATTTAAAATGTTGTTTGCATTAAATTTGCTCTATGCCATGCTAAAATGAATTAATTCATAACTAAATAACCGTAGCTCCGATTTAAATAAACTTTATATGTAAATGGGGTAGAATTTCGCCTAGTTTATGATGGTGCAATCATCTTGCATGTTTGACAACTCTAAAATTGTGTTTAGGACAGATCAGGACCAAACCTAATATTTGCACATGGGGATTTTCCGGACTTGTTGTTTTGTTGTTCCGGCCTCATTTAAACATGCCTAGATTAGATAGTTTCATCATGTTTCACCTCTTGCCATGTTAATCAACATTTAATTTTGTTGGGGTACATAACCGAGAGAGAACTAAATAAGCCATGTGGTGTTTCGTCAATATGCAACTCGTTGCATATTGATCTCCACTTAATTTGTAGGATTGTTTGTGCTCTTTGCCATGCCATGCATATTTAAACCGGACATGCATCATACTCGATTGTGCATCATGCCATGTTGATGTCGTGGTTGTTTACTATGTTGTGTGCTTCTTTTCCGGTGATTGCTTGTTCGGGTTGGTTCCGATAACGTCGAGTTTGTGAGGACCCGTTCATCTACGTCCGTTTGTCTTCTTCATGGACTCGTTCTTCTTCCTTGCGGGATTTCGGGCAAGATGATCATACCCTCGAAATCACTACTATCTTTGCTATGCTAGTTTGCTCGCTCTTTTGCTATGCCATTGCTACGATGCCTACCACTTGCTTGTCAGCCTCCCAAATTGCCATGTTCAGCCCCTAACCCTCCTATGTCCTAGCAAACCGTTGATTGGCTATGTTACCGCTTTGCTCAACCCCTCTTATAGCGTTGTTAGTTGCAGGTGAAGATTGAAGTTTGTTCCTTGTTGGAACATGGAGATGTTGTTCCTTGTTGGAACATTTATTTACTTGTTGGGATATCACTATATATCTTATTTAATTAATGCATCTATATACTTGGTAAAGGGTGGAAGGCTCGGCCTTATGCCTGGTGTTTTGTTCCACTCTTGCTGCCCTAGTTTCCGTCATATCGGTGTTATGTTCCCAAATTTTGCATCCCTTGCGCGTTGGGCTATAATGGGAACCCCTTGACAGTTCGCCTTAAGTAAAGCTTCTCCATCAATGCCCAACATTGGTTTTACCATTTGCCACCTAGCCTTTTCTTTCCCTTGGGTTCTGCAGACTCAAGGGTCATCTTTATTTTAGCCCCCCACGGGCCAGTGCTCCTCTGAGTGTTGGTCCGAACTGGAGCCCCTTGCAGCGCCACCTCGGGGGAACCCGAGGGCTGGTTTTAGTTGTACGGACTGCTCATCTGAGTGTGCCCTGAGAAAGAGATATGTGCAGCTCCTATCGGGATTTGTCGGCACATTCGGGCGGTGTTGCTGGTTTAGTTTTACCCTGTCGAAATGTCTTGTTGTACTGGGATACCGAGTCTGATCGGGATGTCTCGGGTGGAGGTCTATTCCTTCGTTGACCGTGAGAGCTTGTGATGGGCTAAGTTGGGACACCCCTGCAGGAATTTGAACTTTCGAAAGCCGTGCCCGCGGTTATGGGCAGATGGGAATTTGTTAACATCCGGTTGTAGAAAACCTAAAGTTGACCTTAATTAAAATGAATCAACAGCGTGTGTAACCGTGATGGTCTCTTTCCGGTGGAGTCCGGGAAGTGAACACGGTTGTTGGAGTTATGCTTGACGTAGGTAGTCCAGGATCACTTCTTGATCATATTTTATCGACCGTGCATTGCCTTCTCTTCTCGCTCTCATTTGCGAATAGGTTAGCCACCATATGTGCTAGTCGCTTGCTGCAGCTCCACCTCATACCTTTACCTTACCCATAAGCTTAAATAGTCTTGATCGCGAGGGTGCGAGATTGCTGAGTCCCCGTGGCTCACAGATACTTCCAAAACCAGCTTGCAGGTGCCGATGAGACCGTGCAGATGACGCAACCCAGCTCAGGAGGAGCTCATTGAAGACCTTGTTTATTTGTGTTGTTTCGTTCTAGTTGATCAGTAGTGGAGCCCAGTTGGGGTCGATCGGGGACCTTTGTCGCATTTGGGGTTCTTTTATTTTGGCTCCGTAGTCGGGCCCTGATTGTACTTGGTTAATGTAATGTTTATTCTTGTAATTGTGTGAAGTGGCGATTGTAAGCCGACTATGTAACTTTTTCCCCTATTATATTACATGGGTTGTGTGAAGATTACCTCACTTGTGACATTGCCTTCAATGCGATTATGCCTCTAAGTCGTGCCTCGACACGTGGGAGATATAGTCGCATCGAGGGTGTTACATGAACTAACCTTGGGTTTTGTCGATGATGACTTCATGTAGATGTTGAAGATGTGGATGCTCAATGTTGATGTAGATCACTTGGAGCTATCCATTTGAGTGAATTGCACTTTCAATACCTACATGGGTTAGTCCCACAAGGAACAAACAAGGATATCCATAGACATAGAGTGATGCACACACAAGATGATGTCCATGAAAACTTTTAGGTTACCTTGTCCCTTGTCTTACCAACAAGAGGGTTTGTGACTCCTTGAACTAGTGCAAGATGTGGAAGTTGATTGCACTTGTTCTTGCCAAAATGATAAGAGTGAAGTATGTTGGCGGAGTCACCCTCAAGAACTCTCTAGTTCTTCTTCTTTTGGATCCACACCATCTTGATGGGAATCCTTGGAGTTGTAGTCATACTTGATGAAGTGGAACTTGAAGTGGTCTTGGGAATCCACTTGACTAAGGTCTTAGGAGCTTCTTCAAATGCATCAATTTCCTCTTGAAGCTTGTCCTTGCCTTTTTGCTTGTAGTCTTGTGGTGGAAGATCATCTTGAGCTTGTGTCCCCTTGAAGGAAGTATCATACTTCTCTTGTTGAGGAACAAACTTTGTCTTGGGGTATTGATCTTCTTCCCACTCAACTCCATTGGCATTGAACTTTCGTTCAAAACCAACACCTTGATTCTTCCGGTGCATTCCTTGCTTGCGCACAATTTCCTTGAATTGCTTACTCCCGGCAAGGCTTTTGTACACTCCTTTCTCTATAATTCCCTTCAATAAGCTATTTTCTTGCTCAAGTGTAACTTGGCTAAGAGAATCATTAGTGGAATCAAGAGAGCTACTAGAAGCAACAATATTGGGTTTAGCATGATCATTGTTACTACTAGAGGAATAATCTTTCTTGTTCTTGTTACTAGACTTGACTTGAGGCATGTAAGTGGATAAGAGTAAATGCTTGGCAATGTAAGAAGAACTTTTCTTGCGGAGATCATCATTGATTGCCTTTAAAAACTCATGCTCTTGCTCAAGATTGAGCTTTTCAAAGCGTAACTTCTCATGAGCTCTTAAAAGTTCTCGATGATCTTAGAAGATAGTTTCATGAGCTAACTTAAGAGTGTTTAGTTTTTTAGTTAGAGCCTCAATCTTCTCCTTATCATTGTCATTCATTTTATCTTGATTAGCATGATTAATTGACGTTTCATCATAGTATTCATCACTAGAGTTGTCAACAAGCAAATCATCATCACCTAACAAGTCATCTTCATCACTATTAAAATCAACATACTCGGGGTGTGTTACCTTAGGACCTTTGGCCATGAAGCATCTTCCAATTCCTTCATTTGGTGAGTCAAATATGTCATAGGAGTTGGTTGACACAAGTGCTAGACCGGCAACACCTTCATCTTGAGTATATTCAGAGTCAGAGTGATAACTTCTCTCGGAGTGGTCATCGGAGTCGGAGCCGGATACCCATTCACCAACATGAGCTTGATGTCTTTGTTTTGTGTAGCTCCTTGATGATTTTTCCTTCCTTTCCGAATCCTTGCTTCTCCGTGAGTATCTTCATTCATAACGATCATCTCTACTCCTTCTCTCTCTTGGTGGTGATTCTTCTCTTTTGCTTCTTCTTTTTGGAGAGTCTTCTCTTCTCTTGTAGGGAGCCGTACACTCATTGGAATAGTGTTCGGGTCTTCCACAATTGTAGCAGATTCGCTCTCGACTAGAAGATCTTTTGTCATTGTAGGACCTTGACTTGGAGCTTCTATCTTTGCTTCTACTCTTGTAGAACTTGTTGAAGTTCTTCACCATTAAGCTCAATTCTTCATTGAAGTTTTGTTTCTCACTTGATGATGTAGGGACTTCACATGAGGCTTTGTAGGCACCACTTGATTTGTTGTAAAGTTCCTCTTTATCCTTAAGTGACATCTCATGAGCAACAATTCTTCCAATTACCTCCGTTGGCTTGAGATCTTTGTAATTGGGCATCATTTGGATCAATGTGCACATGGTATCATATTTTCCATCCAAGGCTCTTAGGATCTTTTTGATGATGAATCTATCGGTCATCTCTTCACTTCCTAAGCCGGCAATCTCATTTGTGATGAGAGCAAGCCTAGAGTACATTTCAGCGACACCTTCACCATCCTTCATTTTAAACTTGTCAAGTTGACTTTGAAGCACATCCAATTTGGATTCCTTGATGGAGTCGGTACCTTCGTGCATATCAATCAAAGTGTTCCAAATTTCCTTTGCATTCTCAAGACGACTGATTTTGTTGAATTCTTTGGGGCACAATCCATTGAAGAGAATGTCACAAGCTTGAGCATTGTATTGCAACATCTTCAACTCATTCGCGGTAGCTTCACGGTTTGGTTGTCTCCCATCAAAGAAGTCACCTTGCAAACCAACACACACAATAGCCCAAACGGCGGGGTTATGTCCAAGAATATGCATTTTCATTTTATGCTTCCAACTAGCAAAATTAGTACCATCAAAGTAAGGACCTCTACGGTGATAATTTCCCTTCCTAGACGCCATACTCTCCTAGGTTGTGAAACCAAGGCTATGACCACCAAAAGCTATGGAAATCAAAGCAAATGGAGACCAAAGCTCGGATACCACTTGTAGGATCGAAAGTATGTCTAGAGGGGGGGTGATTAGACTACTTGACCAAATAAAAACTTAACCTTTTCCCAATTTTAGTTCTTGGAAGATTTTAGCTATTTTAGGACAAGTCAAGCAATCATCACACAATTCAAGCAAGCATGCAAAGAGTATATTGGCAGCGGAAAGTAAAGCATGCAACTTGCAAGAATGTAAAGGGAAGGGTTTGGAGAATTCAAACGCAATTGGAGACACGGATGTTTTTCCCGTGGTTCGGATAGGTGGTGCTATCCTACATCCACGTTGATGGAGACTTCAACCCACGAAGGGTAATGGTTGCGCGAGTCCACGGAGGGCTCCACCCACAAAGGGTCCACGAAGAAGCAACCTTGTCTATCCCACCATGGCCATCGCCCACGAAGGACTTGCCTCACTAGCGGTAGATCTTCATGAAGTAGGAGATCTCCTTGCCCTTACAAACTCCTTGGTTCAACTCCACAATCTTGTCGGAGGCTCCCAAGTGACACCTAGCCAATCTAGGAGACACCACTCTCCAAGAAGTAACAAATGGTGTGTTGATGATGAACTCCTTGCTCTTGTGCTTCAAATGATAGTCTCCCCAACACTCAACTCTCTCTCATAGGATTTGGATCTGGCGGAAAGAAGATTTGAGTGGAAAGCAACTTGGGGAAGGCTAGAGATCAAGATTCATATGGTAGGAATGGAATATTTTGGTCTCAACACATGAGTAGGTGGTTCTCTCTCAGAACATATGAGTTGGAAGTGTAGATGTGTTCTGATGGCTCTCTCCACGAATGAAGAGGAGGTGGAGGGGTATATATAGCCTCCACACAAAATCCAACCATTACACACAGTTTTCCAATCTCGGTGGGACCGAATCAACAAACTCGGTCGGACCGAAAAGTAAACCTAGTGACCGTTAGAGATTTTCGGTGGGACTGACATGCAACTCGGTAGGACCGATTTTGTTAGGGTTAGGGCATAACGTAATCTCGGTGAGACCGATTACACAAACTCGGTGAGACCGATTTTGGTAATTAGCTAACCAGAGAGTTCGTCAGGCAAACTCGGTGGGACCGATTTGCTCTTTCGGTGAGACCGAAAAGTTACAAAAAGGAAACACTGAATTTACATTGCAATCTCGGTGGGACCGATCCGCTCTTTCGGTGAGACCGAAAAGTTACGAAAGGGAAACAGAGAGTTTGCAATCCCATCTCGGTGAGACCGAGATCCCTATCGGTAGAACCGGATTGCTAGGGTTTGGCAGTGGCTTATGACAAGTGAAACTCGGTGGCGCCGGATAAAAAGAATCGGTAGGACCGAGTTTGGCTTAGGGTTTAGGTCATATGTGTATATGGGAAAGTAGTTGAGGGTTTTTGGAGCATATCACTAAGCACATGAAGCAAGAGGCTCGTTAAGCAACACCTCATCCCTCCTTGATAGTATTGGCTTTTCCTAAAGACTCAATGTGATCTTGGATTACTAAAATATAAAATGAAGAGTCTTGAGCTTTTGAGCTTGAGCCAATCCTTTGTCCTTAGCATTTTGAGGGTTCCACTTTCACCATCCATGCCATGCCAATCATTGAGCTTTCCTGAAATAATCATCTTGGAATAGCATTAGCTCAATGAGCTATATGTTGTTATGAATTACCAAAACCACCTAGGGATAGTTGCACTTTCAGCATCACACAATCTCAGATTCATCTATTCAACCAACACATAGAACCTCAAAGAGTGCCCCAAAGTTTCTACCGGAGAATCACGACGAAAACGTGTGCCAACCCCTATGCATAGGTTCATGGGCGGAACCCGCAAGTTGATCACCTAAACATACATCAAGTGAATCATGTGGTATCCCATTGTCACCACAGATACACACGGCAAGACATACATCAAGTGTTCTCAAATCTTTAAAGACTCAATCCGATAATATAACTTCAAAGGGGAAACTCAATTCATTACAAGAGAGTAGAGGGGGGAAGAAACATCATAGGATCCAAATATAATAGCAAAGCTCGCGATACATCAAGATTGTATCATCTCAAAAACACGAGACAGAGAGAGACAGAGAGAGAGAGAGAGAGAGAGAGAGAGATCAAACACATAGCTACTGGTACATACCCTCAGCCCTGAGGGAGAACTACTCCCTCCTCGTCATGGAGAGCACCGGGATGATGAAGATGGCCACCGGAGAAGGATTGCCCCCTCCGACAGGGTGCAGGAACGGGTCTAGATTGGTTTTCGGTGGCTACGGAGGCTTCTAGCGGCGGAACTCCCGATCTATTGTGCCCATGGATGTTTTTTAGGGTATATGGAGATATATAGGTGGAAGAAGTACATCAGGGGGGCCACGAGGGGCTCACGAGGGTGGAGGGGGCGCCCAGGGGGCGGGTTTTAGGCCCGTGAAGTTCCGTGAAGTTTTAGGTCAATTGGACTCTGTTTGGTTTTCCTTTTCTTCGAAACCCTAAAACAGGGCAAAAACATAAATTGGCACTGGGCTCTGGGTTAATAGGTTAGTCCCAAAAATGATATAAAAGTGTATAATAAAGCCCATAAACATTCAAAATAGTAAATAATGTAGCATGGAGCAATCAAAAATTATAGATACGTTGGAGACGTATCACTCTCCTCTTTGAACGAGCTCTTGGATCGCATCGCCGCTCTGGGAGTCACTACGGACTACGATCGGATCGGGCTTAAACCCGACCAAAGGGAGATTAACTCTCCGCCGGTCACCCATCAGATAGCGGTGGTGGAGGAATAATGCGGCGATTCTCCCTCTATACTGAGGACGAACTATGTCCGGATTCCCGAGCTCCCCGAGCCGGATACTCGCTCACGGGAGGACACCACCCTAACCCTGAATCCAGAATCAGGCCGCATACCGAACCCACAGGGCAACATCCCGGAGCCCGATCTTCCAAGATCGGAAACTCCCCTGCCCCGGGATCACGGATTGGGTCAAGGTCTGGACTTAAATCCACCCACCCACCTAGATACAAACGATCTTTCCCACATTAGGCAAGCGCCCCAAGAGACAGTACACCACTATTGGGCCAGATTCCTCCTTGTAATGAACAAGGTCAAGGACTGTCGCGAGGAAGACGCAATTTCGTTCTTTTGCAACAATTGCATGGACAAGGGAGTCCTCAACGCCATAAGTCACCGTGACATAGTACACTTCGCTGACTTGGCGGCCATAGTACGGAAATACTGTGCGATGGAAAGTGCCTGGAAAACCCAAACGCAATTTTGGGATAATTTGGCTCTGACAAAACCCCCAGTCCGAACTAAAAGGGTGCACTCTCATAAGTCACCTGACTCAATTACAAAGAAGCAAAAGCCCACTACAGGGCGTGGAACCATATTGGAGGGATGGCTTAACGGGCCCTGCAAAATCCATAGTACAGCGGATACCATATCAACACACAACCTTAGAGCATGTTGGGTACTCTGGCAGGTGGCCAAAAGCGGTGAGGATCTCCTCACCCAAAATACCTCAGAGCACCTTCCCACGGATAACAATACAGTATTAACGGTCTTCGAGACCTTCGCCTCAAATAATAGGCGTAAGCGAGCACTCTGCAGCCTTGCCGAAGTCTGCCACGTGGCAGCAATAAATCCATGGAGTGACACGGCTATCACCTTCAATGCCAGTGACGAACCTAAATTCTGAAGAGCCCGAGCACCAGCCGCTTTGGTCCTCAGTCCAATTGTGGACGACTTTCGGCTCACTAAGGTGCTCATGGACGGCGGTGGCGGATTAAACCTCATTTATGAGGAAACTCTCCAAAAAATGGAAATAGATAGCAACCGTATTGAGCAAAGCAGTACGACCTTCCGAGGAATCATCCCTAGTCGGGAGGTAGGTTGTGTTGGGAAAATCACAGTTGATGTGGTATTCAGCACTCCGGAGAATTACAGGTCCGAAGAAATTACATTATAAGTGGCCCCGTTCAGTAGCGGATACCACGCCCTTCTAGGGCAGGAGGCATTCACGATTTTTCAAGCCATACCCCATTACGGGTACATGAAGCTCAAAATGCCCAGACCCAATGGAATCATCACTCTAGCTAGTAATCTGGACATAGCACTCCGCGTCGAGAACAAAATATCCGCACTAGCCCTCGAGGCATTATCCGAAGCCCTTGTGGCGGAGGAGTTAACTACGCTGTGCTCCACGGTGGACAGGGACGACGTGATACTAGACAAAAGATCCAAGTCCACCTCCTTTAAACCAGCGGATGAAATAGTCAAATTCCAAGTCCATCCAACGGACCCCACAAAAACAGCATCCATCGGGGCACAGTTAAACCCCGCTGTAGACGCTGCACTATGGAAGTTTCTGCACGAGAATTGGGACATATTCGCCTGGCATCCTTCAGACATGCCAGGAATCCCACACAGATTGGCCGAGCATAGCCTTAATGTGCTAAAAAGATTCAAGCCGGTCAAGCAGACTCTTCGGCGTTTCTCTGAACCTAAGCGACAAACCATGGGAGAAGAGCTAGCCAAGCTACTGGAGGCCGGATTTATTAGAGAAATAAACATCTGGACTGGCTAGCAAACCTGGTGATGGTACCAAAGAAGGACAAATCCTGGCGCCTATGCGTCGACTTCAAATACCTTAATAAGGCTTGCCCAAAGGATCCCTTTCCACTCCCTCGCATCGATCAAATCATCGACGCTATCGCAGGACACGAATCATTGTGCTTCCTCGACGCATACTCCGGTTACCACCAAATTAAGATGGCGGAGTCTGATCAAACCGCAATGGCATTTATCACGCCATAAGGCCCCTTCTATTTTAACACAATGCCCTTCGGGCTCAAAAACGTCGGTGCAACATATCAGCGCATGATCCAGACATGTCTGGAAAAGCAGATCGGCAAGACTGTGGAGGCATACGTAGATGATGTGGTCATTAAAACCAGACACGTCGACTCTAATATAAACGACTTGAGGCTCACGTTCACCAATCTCCGAACATACGACATTAAGCTCAATCACCACCTCATTTTGATCCTTGGCATCGAAGTCTGGTTTTAATGACCACATCATCTACGTATGCCTCCACAGTCTTGCCAATCTACTTTCCCAGACATGTCTGGGTCATGCGCTGATATGTTGCGCCGGCGTTTTTGAGCCCGAAGGTGATATTCCTCGTTATAAGTCTGCTAGCCAATGCTTAGATGAGTTTGATAATTTTATTGTTAAACAAGAAAACTTCAATGCTTATGTTGGTAGACAATTGAAACGCAATGCTGATATGCTTGAACACTTGCGTGATTATATAGCTAGTGTTAAAGGTGAACTTAAACTTATTAGTAAACATGCTTCTATGGTTACCACTCAAGTAGAACAAGTACTTAAGGCTCAGAATGATTTGCTCAATGAATTAAATAATAAGAAAAAATAATAATGATGTTAGAGTTATGACTAGAGGTGGTAAAATGACTCAGGAACCTTTGTATCCTAAGGGCCATCCTAAGAGAATTGAGCAAGATTCTCAGAGAACTAATGTTGATACACCTAGTCCTTCTAAGAGGAAGAAAAAGAAAAATGATAGGACTTTGCATGCTTCTAGTGAACCTGCTGTTGACACACCTGAGAATCCCAATGATATTTTTATTTCTGATGTTGAAACACAATCTCGTAATGAACATGAACCTAGTGATAATGTTAATGATGATGTTCATGTTGACGCTCAACCTAGCAATAATAATGATGTAGAAATTGAACCTGTTGTTGATCTTGATAACCCACAATCGAAGAATCAACATTATGATAAGAGAGACTTTGTTGCTAGGAAGCACGGTAAAGAAAGAGAACCATGGGTTCAGAAACCCATGCCCTTTCCTCCTAAACCATCCAAGAAAAAGGATGATGAGGATTTTGAGTGCTTTGCTGAAATGATTAGGCCTCTCTTTTTGCGTATGCGTTTGATTGATATGCTTAAAATGAATCCTTATGCTAAGTACATGAAAGATATAGTTACAAATAAGAGAAAGATACCGGAAGCTGAAATTTCCGCCATGCTTGCTAATTACACTTTTAAGGGTGGAATACCAAAGAAACTTGGAAATCCAGGGGTACCAACTATACCATGCTCCATTAAAAGAAACTATGTTAAAACTGCTTTATGTGATCTTGGAGCCGGTGTTAGTGTTATGCCTCTCTCTTTATATCGTAGACTTCATTTGAATAAGTTGACACCCACTGAAATATCTTTGCAAATGGCTGATAAATCAACTGCTATACCTATCGGTATTTGTGAGGATGTGCCTGTTGTGGTTGCAAACGTTACTATTTTAATAGACTTTGTTATTCTTGATATTCCCGAGGACGATAGTATGTCGATTATCCTTGGTAGACCCTTTTTGAATACTGCAGGGGCTGTTATTGATTGCAACAAAGGCAATGTCACTTTTCATGTTAATGGTAATGAGCATACGGTACACTTTCCGAGGAAACAACCTCAAGTCCACAGTATCAATTCTATTGGAAAAAATTCAACGATTACTATTGGAGGTTTTGAATTTCCTCTTCCTGCTGTCAAGAAGAAATATGATATTCTTATTGTTGGGGACATGCATATCCCTGTTGAGGTAACCTAGTGTTATTCGAAAATTCTTCGGTTTCATGTTATTCGAAAAGAGTTTGTTAACAAGACTTGATCAACCTTGTTAGTAGATTCCTTTTGATGAGCATGAGTTGGATGAAGTTAGAAAACACAACTATTTGTACCCTCTTTTTACTTTCTGCTATTTATATTAAATAAAGCAAAATTAGTATTTTCTGTCTGTTTTCTGAATTATCCATGCAATAAAAAAATACCCCCAAAATAAAAGTTCTCCAAATGCCCTGAAAATTTAATATGATTTTTTAGAATATTTGAGAATATCTGGCACTGAGAACACACTAGGGGGACCCACCACATGCCCACGAGGGTGGAGGGCGCGCCCACCCCCCTGGGCGCGCCCCTGCCTCATGGACCCCACGTGGGTCCCCTCCACTTATTCCAGCACCCACACACTCCCTCTTCCTCCAGAAAAAATCATCCACCAGCTCAAACCCGAGTTCTTGCTCATCTTGTTGCTATTTTTGATCTCCTTGCTCAAAGCTCCATTCACAAAATTGCTTTGGGAGATTGTTCTTCGGTATGTGACTCCTCCAATGGTCTAATTAGTTTTTGTTCTAGTGCTTCATTTATTGCAATTTTTTTCTGCTTAGGTGACCCTATTCTTGAGCTTGCATGTCAAATTTATGTGGTCAAAAGTAGTTTTAATGCATGATATGGCCTCTAGGCACTTATGGGAGTAGTAGCTATCAATTTTGTTGAGTTTGGTTCACTTTATTTTCGAGTTACTAAAAAATTTAGAAATTTTTCAGAGGAAGAAATATGTTTAGGAAAATGTACCAAGGTGGTTCCTCAAGGAAGCAAGGACCAAGGCCCGCAATACGCGAGCCGGACAATGAACTACCAAGGGAGGCTCAAGTGAGGTCTTGTGAATGGCCGTCAGAGGATTTCATGATCCAGGCAGGAATTAAGGAGGAATTTGAAGCATATGTGTGTAACACTGATCTTGAGAGCTTCGAGTCAAATAAGTGCCGCAAAAGGGAGATATGTTATAACAAGGGAGGAGGCGAACAAGTATGATAGGAGGACGGAGGCAGCCCACCTCCAAGCTGCAGCCCTTCAGGCAGTAGCTGATGCATCTCAGTACGACCCCAGCTTCAACTTCGGATATCCACGAGGCCATCCATGGGCATAGACCAACTTAGGACAAAAGCCTAAGCTTGGGGGAGTACGCATTTCTCACCGACATTACATTCATATTCACACACTCATGCCAGTTGTCGGTGCTCATACTTTTTCATTGTATCATCCATGCTAGTTTATTTTCTTTTTAAGCTTTCTTTTGTGTGTTTGAAAAACCTTAAGAAAAACCAAAAAAATAGTTGTAGATTTTAGTCAGTTTACTTTCCATGCCTGTAGTAGTAATAACTAAAAAGAAAACCCAAAAAGATTTCCCGTTCTTCTTTTGCTTGTTGGGAGCTTTCCCGTGCAAATAGTTTTATTTATTTCTTGTTCTTTGGGGGTCGAGAGGAGAAGACCATGACTAAAATGTTGAGTGGCTCTCATATGCATTATTGTTGATCTAACAGAGAGACCATATTACTTTGTCTTCTCCTATGTATTGAATGCTTGCAGATTCCAGCTTAGTCCAATGCACGTGCACTATTATTATTATCCACACTATTTGGTTGTGCAAGTGAAAGGCAATAATGACGATATATGATGAACTGATTGAGATGAGGAAAGCTGGTATGTACTCGACCTCTCTTGTTTTTGTAAATATGATTAGGTCATCGTTCCTGATTCAGCCTATTCTGAATGAAACATGTTTGCGATAACAATTAGAGATTATAGTTGCTTATGCCATGCTTAATTAGCTAGGAGTTTATAATGGTTTACCTTCCATGCCAACATGCTATTAAAATGGTTGTGATGTGGTATGATAGGGTGGTATCCTCCTTTGAACGATTCGAGTGGCTTGACTTGGCACATGTTCACATATGTAGTTGAAACAAAATCAACATAGCCTCCACGATATTTATGTTCATGGTGAATTATATCCTACTCATGCTTGCATTCAGTGTTGATTAATTTTAATGCATGTTCATGATTGTTGTCGCTCTCTAGCTGGTCACTTCCCAGTCTCTTTCTAGCCTTCACTTGTACTAACTGGGAATACTGCTTGTGCATCCAACTCCTTAAACCCCAAAGTTGTTCCATATGAGTCCACCATATCTTTCTATATACGGTTCTACCTGCCGTTCCAAGTAAATTTGTATGTGCCAAACTCTAAACCTTCAAATAAACATTCTATTTTGTATGCTCGAATAGCCCATGTATCAACTAGGACTGTCTGTATCCTCCATGCTAGGCGGGTTATTCTCAAGAGGAGTGGACTCTGCTCCTCACTCACGAGAAAATGGCTGGTCACCGGGATGCCCAGTCCCTTGCTCAAATCAAATCAAAATAATTGCAAACAAAACTCCCCCAGGATTGTTGTTAGTTGGAGGCACCCGTTGTTTCGGGCAAGCCATGGATTGATGCTTGTTGGTGGGGGGAGGGGGAGTATAAACTTTACCATTCTGCTTGAGAACCACCTATAATGTGTGTAGCATGGAAGATATCGAGATCTCTCGGTTGTTATGTTGACAATGAAAGTATATCGCTCATAATATTATTCATCTCTATTTCAAAACCAAACTCTCGCATCTCTACAAATCCCTGCTTCCCTCTACGAAGGGCCTATCCATTTACTTTTATGTTGAGTCATCATCCTCTTATTAAAAAGCACCAATTGGAGAGCACCGCTGTCATTTGCATGTATTATTGTTAGTTTAGATTGAGTATGACTTGACTGGATCTCTTTTACCATGAATTACAATTTTCATTCAGCCCTTGATCTTTAAAGGTGCTCTGCATTTATGTTTTGCGGTCTCAGAAAGGGCTAGCGAGATACCATCTTGTTATGTCATATTATGATTGTTTTGAGAAAGTGTTGTCATCAGAGATTTATTATTATTGCTCGCTAGTTGATTATGTCATTGATATGAGTAAACATGAAACCTAAATGTTATTGTGAGTATGGTTAGTTCATAATCTTTGCTGAAAACTTGAATACTGGCTTTACATATTTACAACAACAAGAGCAAACAGAGTTTGTAAAAGTTTTTCTTTATCACTTTCCGTTTATCAACTGAATTGCTTGAGGACAAGCAAAGGTTTAAGCTTGGGGAAGTTGATACGTCTCCGTCGTATCTACTTTTCCAAACACTTTTGCCCTTGTTTTGGACTCTAACTTGCATGATTTGAATAGAACTAACCCGAACTGACGTTGTTTCAGCAGAATTTCCATGGTCTTATTTTTGTGCAGAAATAAAAGTTCTCAGAATGACCTGAAAATCAACGAAGATTATTTTTGTAATATATAAAAAATACTGGCGAAATAATCAACGTCAGGGGGCCCACACCCTGTCCATGAGGATGGGGGCGTGCCTACCCCCTGGGCGCGCCCCCTGCCTCGTGGGCCCCCTGACGCTCCACCGATCTCAACTCCAACTCCATATATTCGTGTTCGGGGAGAAAAAAACAAAGAGAAGGATTCATCGTGTTTTATGATACAGAGCCGCCGCCAAGCCCTAATATCTCTCGGGAGGGCTGATCTAGAGTCTGTTCAGGGCTCCGAAGAGGGGAATCCGTCGCCATCGTCATCATCAACCTTCCTCCACCAATTTCATGATGCTCACCGCCGTGCGTGAGTAATTCCATCATAGGCTTGCTGGATGGTGATGGGTTGGATGAGATTTATCATGTAATCGAGTTAGTTTTGTTAGGGTTTGATCCCTAGTATCCACTCTGTTCTGAGATTGATGTTGCCATGACTTTGCTATGGTTAATGCTTGTCACTAGGGCCCGAGTGCCATGATTTCAGATTTGAACCTATTATGTTTTCATGAATATATGTGAGTTCTTGATCCTATCTTGCAAGTCTATAGTCACCTATTATGTGTTATGATCCGTTAACCCTAAAGTGAAAATAATCGGAATACTTACCGGTGATGACCGTAGTTTGAGGAGTTCATGTATTCACTAAGTGTTAATGATTTGGTCCGGTACTCTATTAAAAGGAGGCCTTAATATCCCTTAGTTTCCAATAGGACCCCGCTGCCACAGGAGGGTAGGACAAAAGATGTCATGCAAGTTCTTTTCCATAAGCACATATGACTATATTCGGAATACATGCCTACATTACATTGATGAACTGGAGCTAGTTCCGTGTCACCCTATGTTATAACTGTTGCATGATTGATCGGATCCGACATAATTATCCATCATTGATCCATTGCCTACGAGCTTTTCATATATTGTTCTTTGCTTATTTATTTTTCCGTTGCTACTGTTACAATCACTATAAAACCAAAACTGCTACCGTTACTTTTACCACTGTTACCACTACTATCATATTACTTTGCTACTAAATACTTTGCTGCAGATATTAAGTTTCCAGGTGTGGTTGAATTGACAACTCAGATGCTAATACTTGAGAATATTCTTTGGCTCCCCTTGTGTCGAATCAATAAATTTGGGTTGAATACTCTACCCTCGAAAATTGTTGTGATCCCCTATACTTGTGGGTTATCAAGAGTCTTTTAGAACAGCATGGTAATTTACTTTGGCTATAAAATTAGTCCTAATATGATGGGCATCCAAGATGGGTATAAAAAAACTTCATATAAAGTGCATTGAATACTATGAGAAGTTTGATTCCTTATGATTGTTTTGAGATATGAAGATGGTGATATTAGAGTCATGCTAGTTGAGTAGTTGTGAATTTAGGAGATACTTGTGTTACAGTTTGTGATTCCCGTAGCATGCACGTATGGTGAATCGTAATGTGATGAAGTCGGAGCATGATTTATTTTTTGATTGTCTTCCTTATTAGTGGCGGTCGGGGACGAGCGATGGTCTTTTCCTACCAATCTATCCCCCTAGGAGCATGCGTGTAGTACTCCGTTTCGATAACTAATAGATTCTTGCAACAAGTATGTGAGTTCTTTATGACTAATGTTGAGTCCATGGATTATACGCACTCTCACCCTTCCACCGTTGCTAACCTCTCTAGTACCGCGCAACTTTCGTCGGTACCATAAACCCACCATTTACCTTCCTCAAAACAGCCACCGTACCTACATATTATGGCATTTCCATAGCCATTCCAAGATATATTGCCATGCAACTTTCCACCGTTCCGTTTGTTATGACACGCTTCATCATTGTCATATTGCTTTGCATGATCATGTAGTTGACATCGTATTTGTGGCAAAGCCACCTTCATAATTCTTTCATACATGTCACTCTTGATTCATTGCACATCTCGTTACACTGCCGGAGGCATTCATATAGAGTCATATTTTGTTCTAAGTATCGAGTTGTAAGTAAATAAAGGTGTGATGATCTTCATTATTAGAGCATTGTCCCAGTGAGGAAAGGATGATGGAGACTATGATTCCCCCACAAGTCGGGATGAGACTCTGGACGAAAAATAAAAAAGAGAAAAAATAGGTCATAAAAAAGAGAGAAATGGCCCAAATAAAAAATGAGAGAAAATGAGAGAAGGGGCAATGCTACTATCCTTTTACCACACTTGTGCTTCAAAGTAGCACCATGATCTTCATGATAGAGAGTCTCCTATGTTGTCACTTTCATATACTAGTGCGAATTTTTCATTATAGAACTTGGCTTGTATATTCCAATGATGGGCTTCCTCAAAATGCCCTAAGTTTTCCTGAGCAAGCGAGTTGGATGCATACCCACTTAGTTTCTTTTTGAGCTTTCATACATTTATAGCTCTAGTTCATCTGTTGCATGGCAATCCCTACTCACTCATATTGATATCTATTGATGGGCATCTCCATAGCCATCGACAAGCCTAGTTGATGTGAGACTATCTTCTCCTTTTTGTCTTCTCCACAACTAGGGCTGCAAGAAAAGATCGAGGCTCATGATCCGCTCGAGATCGACTCGTTTTTTGACTCGACTCGAGATCAAATCGAAAAGAAACAAGCTGAGTTTGAACACTTTATGTAGCTCGATCGAGAAATGAGTCGATCTTGAGCCAATGTTGGCTCGCTCGATTTTAGCTCGATAGCTCGATAGAATATCATTATGTTAAATGATCATGCCATATATTAAATGTAAATAAGATAATTTGTTACCATATATGTTGTTCATAAGTTTTCTCCATTTTATGTACCAGTGAACATGGAAACTTAATTAAGTGCAGAGAAGATTTAGGCCTAATTATGAAACGTGGTCGACTATGTGTTAAATATCCTATTATTTTTGGCAAAGGTTCCCAACATATTCACCTTAATTTTCTTGTTTTTCATCCATAGATATATATTTTTTACCATTTCATTTAGCTCGAAACTAGCTCGAGATCGACTCGAGATCGTTACAAGCTGAGCATGAGTCATGTTCTACAACTCGATCTTGAGCTTCACTCAGTTTAAGCTCGCTCGAAATTTCATATGAGTTGAGCTGAGCCAACTCCAACTCGCTCGAGCTCGACTCGTTTACAGCCCTATCCACAACCACCATTTTATTCCACCTATAGTGCTATGTCCATGGCTCACGCTTATGTATTGCGTGAAGATTGAAAAAGTTTGAGAACATGAAAAGTATGAAACAATTGTTTGGCTTGTCATCGGAGTTGTGCATGATTTAAATATTTTGTGTGATGAAGACAGAGCATATCCAGACTATATGATTTTGTAGGGATAGCTTTCTTTGGCCATGTTATTTTGAGAAGACATGATTGATTTATTAGTATGCTTGAAGTATTATTATTTTATTTCAATATTAAACTTTTGTTTTGAATCTTTAGGATCTGAACATTCATGCCATAATAAATAAAATTACGTTGATAATTATGTTAGGTAGCATTCCACATCAAAAATTCTGTTTTTATCATTTACCTACTCGAGGACGAGCAGGAATTAAGCTTGGGGATGCTTGATACGTCTCCAATGTATCTATAATTTTTCATTGTTCCATGCTATTATATTATCTGTTTTGGATATTTAATAGGATTTAATATGCTCTTTTATATTATTTTTGGGACTAACCTATTAACCGGAGGCCCAGTGTCAGTTTCTGTTTTTTTGCCTATTTTAGAGTTTCGCAGAAAAGGAATACCAAATGGAGTCCAAACGGAATGAAACCTTCGCGATGGTCTTTCTTGGACCGAAAGCAATCCAGAAGACTTGGAGTCGAAGTCTGGAACTCCACGAGGCGGCCACGAGGCAGGAGGGCGCACCCAGGGGGGTAGGTGCGCCCCCACCCTCGTGGGCCCCTCGTAGCTCTGTCGACATACTTCTTTCATCTATATATACTCTTATACCCTAGAAACATCACAGAGAGCCACGGAACCACTTTTCCACCGCCGTAACCTTCTGTACACGTGAGATCCCATCTTAGGGCCTTTTCCGGCGATCTGCCGGAGGGGGATTTGATCATGGAGGGCTTCTACATAACACCATTGCCTCTCCGATGAAGCGTGAGTAGTTTACCACATACCTTCGGGTCTATAGTTATTAGCTTGATGGCTTCTTCTCTCTCTTTCGTTCTCAATACAAAGTTCTCCTCGATGTTCTTAGAGATCTATTCGATGTAATACTCTTTTGTGGTGTGTTTGCCGAGATCCGATGTATTGTGAATTTATGAACAAGATTATCTATGAATATTATTTAGTTCTTCTCTGAATTCTTATATGCATAATTTGATATCTTTGCAAGTCTCTTCGAATTATCGGTTTAGTTTGGCCTACTAGATTGATCTTTCTTGCAATGGGAGAAGTGCTTAGTTTTGGGTTCAATCTTGCGGTGTCCTTTCCCAGTGAGAGTAGGGGCAGCAAGGCACATATTGTATTGTTGCCATCGAGGATAAAAAGATGGGGTTTATATCATATTGCTTGAGTTTATCTCTCTACATCATGTCATTTTTCCTAATGCGTTACTCTGCTCTTATGAACTTAATACTCTAGATGCATGCTGGATAGCGGTCGATGTGTGGAGTAATAGTAGTAGATACAGAATCGTTTCGGTCTACTTGTCGTGGATGTGATGCCTATATACATGATCATGCCTAGATATTCTCATAATTATGCACTTTTCTATCAATTGCTCGGCAGTAATTTGTTCACCCACCGAATACATGCTATCTTGAGAGAAGCCACTAGTGAAACCTATGGCCCCGGGTCTATTTCTTATTATATTGCATCTCTTTTATTTAATCACATCTCGTTTACTATTTTGCAATCTTTACTTTCCAATCTATACAACAAAAATACCAAAAAAATACTTTACTATCTATATTAGATCTCACTTTTGCGAGTGACCGTGAAGGGATTGACAACCCCTTTATCGCGTTGGTTGCAAGGTTCTTGATTGTTTGTGCAAGTACTAGGTGACTTGTGCGTTGTCTCCTACTGGATTGACACCTTGGTTCTCAAAACTGGGGAAAATACTTACGCTACTTTGCTACATCACCTTTTCCTCTTTAAGGGAAAACCAACGCATGCTCAAGAGGTAGCAGACGTCATGGCGGGTTACAAGATCTCGCAAGAGCAAAATAAGAAGGATTTTTTTTAAGTGTTGAAAGATTGATATGAACAAATTCACATCAACCTGGGGCCTAATGTTGGGGATATAACTATTGGGTATGACCCGCCCAAAAGGGGCCGGGTCATACCGCTGGCGGTTCATAAAAACAAAGCCCATAAAGATGGTGAAGATGGCAGTTCACGAAGCAGGCTTATTGAAAGACCGAAATCCAAAGGCGACTTAAAGCCACATGTGTAAACCGCCGTATATGTGTGACTTGTATTGTAAGGCATGAGTAGTTAGTCACCGAGTTGTGTATGAGCCGGCCGGGACTCCGTGAGCCGCTGGGCGTCAACCTGTGTACATAAAGGGACGACCTGACCATGGTTTAGGATGAGAAATAAGAGATCGAAAGCTAGGTCAAGCGTATTCGCTCCCAAGTAATCGAAACCCAAGCAATACCACCTCAAACTGGATTAGGCCTTTACCTTCACTGCAAGGGGCCGAACCAGTATAAACTCCCTGTGTCTTTTGTCCCGTTTAATCCCTTTAAACTAACCTAGTTGCATTGGCTCCATGACTAAGTCCTTCCGCTAGGACACCTGCCCTGACAATTCCACGACAACTGTGCAACATTCTCATAAGAAGAATATTGATATTAGATATTATTTTCTTCGTGATCATGTTCTTCGAGAAAAAATATTATAAGTCATGTCAAGACCTAGAATCAACTTGCTGGTATCTTCACCAAGCATGTTGATGAGAAAAGGTTCTGCACGTCACATGCTAAATTTCCTGAAATAGTCTAACGTGCAGTGAGAAAATTGCACACACGTTAACACTTGTACCTTATCGAAGGAATTGGGTTTACAACACTCGATGAAAAATAAATCTTCGACAAATTGAAGATTTTCTTTCAGAGAGTGAATACATTAACGAAGAATTTCACTCATAGAACTCCACGAAAAAATGTATGAAGTGTTGGGTCTCACAATTCCTATACGGTGGTAACGCCACCACCCTTTAGTTTTCTCGTACATCACTTCCATATTTTTCTCGGACATGATGGTGGGTAATTCCATTCTTTGATACCGACACATATGAGTAGCTACTTTTGATAAGTCTCGCGATTACAATTGTGCTCACTTTGTTTTTTTATTCACATACTACAAATAAGATGATATCATTTGGAATAGATGATCCCTAGTGGTGAAGGACGACATTAGCTATGGTCATCCTAGGCAGTCTAGGAAGGGTTATGGCCGTCACCTGCTTTCATTACCCTTTTGAAGACATTTGTTGAATGTACCTATCTAAGATATATCTCCATTTCCGTTGTGAGAATTGCAACTTGGTCGGGAGACCCTTGTTTGTATTCAGTTGTTAAACTTTACCCGTCGGAGTTGTTTTGTATATATGTTGCAGTTTTTGTTGTATAGTTGTGTCGTGTGACTTGTTGTTCCCATCCACACGGTGTGCATGTTGCGTATATGGTCATAGTGTGCATGTTGTGTGCAGGAGCTTGGAATCTCTAATATGAATTTGCTAGTGGAATGACTAGTTTTGTATATCTACGATCCTGGTCCTGGCAAAGCCTCCTCTCCCCCTACATGCATTTAGGTTTGGTTGCCAAAGTTGACCCGCTCATGGCTATGAGTGCTTTTCACATATCGGATAGGGTTGTCTTAGAATCCCTCATCGGATAAACCAATGAAAACATCGTCTGGTTCAAAAGTCGATTTGATGCTAGTGAAGAAATCGATGAGATCATTTGAGCGAAATTGATCCGTCACCCTTAGGTGGACACTAAGGATTGATGGTGAAAGTCGATCTTATATATGAATGTATAAATATCGAAGGAAGGATAAGTAGGCAACACAAGAACCTTGTGAAACAAATCCAATGGAGTTGTGAGTTCAAGACACATGATGTGCCCAGGTCTAGATCCGCAATACAGGTGGAAAGCTCTACCTCATGCCTTATGAATTTTATTCGCTCGAGGGAATACAATGATGAGTATATTCTATGGTGACGGTGCTCCTCAAGATCAATGTGACGGTCATATGTGTCTCCGACACGATATGGTTTTTGTTGTTGTGGCTTCTGATGGATTTTGGTTGATCATATGTTGTTATAAGTGAGATTTTATCCACATCACACATCATATTTGGAACCTCACATCCCAACACCGTTCCTTTCTCATATCACAAATCTATTTTTTTATGTGAATTGAGCATAACTCGGATGGCTATATTTCTTATGGAGAAATTTGCCCACCAAGGCTCAAGTCCTAAACTTGGCATAAAGTGAAAGCATTTTCCTCGATTTATTTCAGATGATGCACGTGTACAAGTGTCTAAGTTTGTACCGTGTTACTAAGAAAAAATGTCCATTGTCCAAAATTTCAAATCCGGTCTTAGAAAAAAAATCAAATGCAAATGCAACCGACGGAAGCGAATAGTAGGATCAGAAGAATTCCAATTCCGTCGGGAGAAAAAGAAAAGAAGAACACGTACGCAATAATAACGCAAACAAAACTCTTTCCAGAAGCACCCCTCCGGGCTTCCGAAATCGCAATCTGCCCTCTCCCGAACCCTGCAAAGGGCAGCAAAACACTCGTCGTCCTCGTCGCCCTCTCGAATCCCCTCTCGCCCTTTCGCTTGGCGACCGACCCCGCCGCCCGGCCCGGCCCGCCGTCAAGCCCAAACCCTAACCCTCGCTTCAGCTCGCCGCCGCAGCCGTCGACATGTCCGGCAGACTGGTCCGGCGGGTCCTCCAGGAGAGGGAGGCCTCCCCGCAGGACCCCGCCGAGGACGCCCTCGTGGTGGTGGAGGAGGAAGAGGAGGAGGAGGAGGTGGGCTCCCCTACCCGCGTCGCCGCCAGGAACCCCTTCGACCTCCTCGACGACGACGACGACGACGAGCCAGAAGAGGAGAAGGTCCGTTCCTCCCCCCGTTCCACTCGTCGTTAGGGTTTAATTGGATTTTGAACTGTTGCTCATCTGCGCTCGTGTTGGCATGTGCTATCCGGTGCCAGTGATAAATAAATTGGTAGAATGCGAGTAAAGGCGAGGCGATCCTTGTGGTCGTGCGAGAATTTCGAGATGCGATGATGACTAGTGTCGGGGAAGATGCCTAATCTGTGTTACTTATCGTCTAGAATCATTTGCAGTGGATTGTTGTTGCAATTTGGCCAATACTTTTGTCCCCGCTTGAACTGCCACTTGTCTACCCTTCTGGATGGGGCAGCTTGTAGGATGTAATCTGACATCAGTTGTGTTGATTGAGAGTTGGTTGTGTGTTTGCTTGCTAGGGGATTGCTCAAGTCGTGCCTAGAATCATGATAATAAGGTGAAACACATGAAGATAGCATATTTACAGTTCTTAGTTATCTAGATCCTGTGATGTAGCACTACCTCATTCATGCCTAGTCGAATTATGTATTAGTCATGGTTGATGAATTGATTTTAATCTTATGTATGTGTTTACTCCACTGCAGGAAGATGAAGTGCATGCTCATCAAACTGTGAGTTATACAGAACAGAGACAATATGTGAAAAAGAAGCCTAACGGCGCTGTTCCTGAAACAAACAAGAAATCAAAGAAGAAGAAGAAAAAGGGCAAGGCGGAACCACCAGCCTCGACGAAGTCGAGGGATGAGAAATCACTGGACTCAATTCTGGAAGATCTAGCTATTGAAAAGAGGCCCATGCAAAAAAGTGTTCATCAAAATGACAGAGCAACTGGGAAGGAGATTGAGACAATTGAAATGACTGCTGGGACATCCTCAGTTCTTGCAATTGATCCCAAACATCTCAAGGCTGAAAATGAGATGAGGCGCATTTTTGGATCAAAGGTAGTTGATTCACTTGAAAACCAGCGGAATATGCCTGGCACTTCAAGGCAAGTGCGTGGTGTTAGGCGTGCTGGCCTTAATCCTAGAAGAACCCTACTTGTATCTCCACCTGGCTTCTGGCCAGCATGGGATAAGTCAATGTCAATGGATCTTGTTGAGACAAAGGGAAGTTTGAATTATTTCAGGTGAGGGTATATCCTTTTCTTTGCAGTGTGCATGGTGATATGGTATACATTTATATGTCAAACAGTTTCAGTACTATGTAGTTTCTTGATGAGATGTTCGGAGAACAATCTGTTTCTTGATTCATCCATATCCAGTAGTCAAGTTTGATTGAACACGGAGAAGAAAATTATTCTTCTAAGCTCTTTGGTTGAGATGCTTTTAGTAGAACCATTTTTTTATTCATCCATTTTCCATAATTAGTGGTTGGGTTTCTTTGAACATGCGAGTAGACAATTCTTTGGAGGGCTATATATACGTTTCATGCAAAGGTTAATCGCTCCACAGCATTTACACACTGATCTCTTGGTAATAGGACTTTTAAGGACACCAGTCTGTCAGAGCATGATTATTCTAACTTCTGGCTCGAGCTGCTAGTGCATTCGCTGTGATTATGCATGTTTTGGATTGTTTGGCTTGGCATAATTTTGGCACATCACTAATTTATTTGGGTACAGTGTACACTGCTTGTGCTTACCATTGTGTTCATTGTATGTTCTTCGTGTAGGAAGCTTAAGTAGTTCTACAGGTGTAGTAAAATTTCAAAAGTAGTTTAGCAGAGATCTGTTCTAGAGTTCATAACTTCTGTAAATGACCATGCTGTTTAATGCTTGCAGGTACGTATATGATCCTTCTGTCAGCCATGTGCAGGAATTGTTTGAAGCTGCCAAGTCAGCCAATGACCTCAATGCCATTGCTGCTATATTAGCAAAATACCCCTACCATCCAGACTCGCTATTGACATTTGCTGATCTGTTCAAATATTCTGGAGAACATCAATCATCAGCAGACGCTGTTGAGAAGTGTCTATTTGCACTAGAGTGTGCTTGGCATCCACTATTTGATCCACTGCAGGGCAACTATCAGTTGAAATACAGCCATGACTTAAACAAGCCATTTTTTACAGCCCTTTTCAGTCACATGAAAAATCTGGATAGGCGTGGTTGTCACCGTTCAGCTTTAGAGGCCTGCAAGTTTCTTTTGTCATTGGATTCTGATGACCCAAAGGGTGCTCTGTTTTGCATTGATTACTTTGCTCTAAGATCGCAGCAGTACAAATGGTTGGAACAGTTTGCTGAAGAGTACCAGTGTGATAACTCCCTCTGGCTGTTTCCTAATTTCTCCTTTTCTCTAGCCATTGCACGGTTTTATCTTGAACGTGATGCTGAGGATGTTTCTGATCATGCTGACAAGTCAACAGCTGTTGATCTCATGAAGCAAGCATTGATGCTTCATCCTCTGGTGCTTTCTAAGATTGTTGACAAGGCTCCTTTGAAGGACTCTTCATGGACCCAAATACTCAAGAATGCGTTCTTTGGATCAGCAAAGCCAGGAAGCCCTTCACTTGAGCATGTGATTAACATATATGTTGAGCGTCATTATATCATGTGGAGGTTCCCGGAACTTCAGAACTTACTCAAAGAAGCTGCTCTTCTGGTGATTGAATCACTAAAGCACGACAGCAGAGAAGCCCAGGACTGGGCATGTGTTATGAAAGAGGCATTCTCTTCAGAAAAGAATGAGTAAGTTGCTCCAAAATGTTGACACCTCAGTTGAATCCTGCCTATCCTTATTCTTTGATCATGTCTTTCATTCTTTTCAATCAGTACTTTTTGATTGGTTTGTGGCTATTTCTTCCTTTTAAGTTGCCAACACCTGAAGCTTGGTTTAGTTTAAACTATGAACCAACCAGTTTACCTTTTATGAAGTAGCAATTATCGGTGTAGATTTTATATAGGTTCTGTAGAACTTAAACATTTAATGTTTAGCTTACTGACTCCCATCTCAACTTATCAGTAGTGTTTGGATCTGTGTTGTTAGTTGTGTACGGTACTTACATGAAAGTGACTAAAGATATGCAGTTTGTGCCACTTATACTCGAGAGAAAGATAGTTTAGTTTTGGCAGCAATTCTATTCTAATTCATTGCAGATTTATTGATCTAAGTAACATTATATGCTCTGGATTTTCATTCTTGGCTCCCCAGACTATCTTAAGAGATATTTTGATAACTTGTGTCCCACTTTGCAGGTACTCTCATCTGCTTGTTTCAGATTTCTCTGACACAACACCATCGCTCCCTCCGGAAGAACTGCGGCCATTTATGGTTGGTCCAGGAATGGTGCATGATATGCCGCCTGTTGAACAAGAAGCTGGGCCTGAGAGAATACATGCCCCTCTTGAAGTTGCTGGGCGCAACGCTGCGAGGGTCTTCCTGGAATCACTGCTCCCATGGGTCAACTACGGGGACAACCGTCACGGCGGAAATGATCAACACGATGATGATTGAGCTGTCGCAAGCATGAAATGGCATATGGTCATGGTTAAACTCACATGGCCAACCGGAATCAGTGATCCTCCCCTGTGTCTGCGATGCTTAAGAAAAGCTGCTGTTAATCGCTTGCGAATGCCCTAGTTATTTTTCATGGCCTTAGCAAAGGTTATACATGTATAGCTGATCCGGTAAATCGCTGAATATTTGCATGCCAGTTTTGGGCCCAGAGATTAGAGTCCATGTACCATCATTACTAGAGTTGATATGCCAAGTTCTGTAACTGGCCCGTTAGGTCAGGCTTCATTTGTCCTTAGCGCACTGCAAAATACTTTGGAGCAACATCATAGATAAATTTGCAATCCGCCCTACATTCAGCAGTCGGCTGTTCCTCCTTGAAATCTCTCCTTGTACTTGGAAGAGAAATACTCCAGTTTGGAATATTTGCATGCCATTATATGCTTCGCTGTTTCCTTTTTTCTTTTTGTTATATGCGCGTACTGTGCAACTTCACTATCATTCTGTTTTGCCCATCATGCTATAGCCACTTTCCCCACTGGGAACGCATGCTTGTCAGGAATTGAACTATTTTGGCTCTAAATTTAGGTTTTCAAGCATGCGGCATGCACAATGCAGATCCATTCAGATTCTTTCCCAGACGCAGGCCTGAACAAGGAAGCGTGGAAAGGCAAAAAGGATACCGCACGAGTGCTTGTTTTTGGGGAGCAAGTACAACAACCTGGCCGTTTCCTGATCTGGTGGTTTCCTGACCTCAGCCACAGTTTGTTTGTCGCATCGCCTGGATGTGGCCGTGCGTGCCGTACCTGATCCCCTGTCACATCCAGTTTTATGTACGGCTATATGCCGTGCCCATCATATGTCGTGCAAAAGCTTCAGTGCGTTGCAGTTTATTCAGTGGACCTTTTTTTTCATGTACTGTTACTTTGTACTCGTACTAAACCAGCGACAGGTAATACGGATCAGAGGGAGTAATTTATATGCCTTTGTTTACTTGAGATAAAATTTATCCTGCCATCGTGAAAATAAGTTCTCCAAGTGTGCCTAACTATGGTTATAAAGCTATTTAATTCCCTGCAAAAAAGCTGTTTAATTGTGCTTCCATAAAAACTGTTTAATTGTGCCACTCGTACCGTACTATGTGCGATAAACAAACTTTACTGCATCACTTGTATCGGGAAATCACAAGGCAAAACAGCTAAACCTAAACAATTGCACCATGGACATTTTTATATGTTGGTGTGCTATCAGTATTACGTAAATCGGATTCGTACAGTTTACGAAAGGTATAAGCATATTTTGATTGATGGAAAAAAGGATAAAGTCAATTTATAATTTCAGTATAATACGGAGGCTTCCTTACTGGAGCTAGACTCTTTCTACGCGAGCCATACAATCCTTTATTCGGTTCATTGATGGAAGTAGATATCAAAATGACCAGCGTGGCCACAGTTCCAAATCCACATTGTTTACCCAAGGCAAGAGAGATGGGTAAGAAAGACCCCTAGCCATACTGTGATTGTATGCTCTATTACTCCATGCAAGTAATTTTCTCTAACTACTGTAATTTATTCTAATTTGATGTGGCAAGGTTGAAGGTTCCATTGGTTATTCAAACAGTATAAAATACTCCATCTGTCCCATAATATAAAAATGTTTTTAATACTAGTGTAGTATCAAAAATGCTTTTATATTATGAGACTGGGGGAGTACCAAATAATACGTTGTCGATGCATTCACACTCATTTTTAAAATGACAAAATTACCACTTTTTTTTACATGTGCCATCTGTTTGTAAACTTCTCTGCATGAGTGACATTTATCTTTAACGACCATGTCCAATTATGAATGGCACGAAGTTAGAGAAAACAATACTACATGATTGTCAAGATGCAAGAGTGGAGTGTGAGTTGTAGGTTGTGTTCGTTGCTATTCCGGTTGTGTGGTGGTGCAAACCTATCCGAGCTCCTCTTGTAAGCTAGTTTTACCGATATTTTTTGTACCGCATGTACTGTAGTGATTTTATAGTCGCACGGTATTGAAATTTCTACACTCCACGTAATTATATAGATGCCTTTCCTTTAAGAGAAATGTTTTTCTTAATACGATACAGTCGAAGTCGCCCGCATACACGAGTATATACTCGTCCCTATGAACACGCACACGCACATCCAACCTTTATGAGTATCTCTGGAAGACTGAGCCAGTATAACATTTTTATATTTTACGAAGTCATCACAAAGACCTCGCAGTCAACGGGAACGTCTCCTCCCACTGAACAAACATCACTGTAAGCATAAAATAAATCTAGGATTGGTTCGCTCTAGGAAAAATGTTTTGAGTGTGATTTTTGAGAGGGTTTGAAGGAATATTCCGTGTGGCGAGAGGGTTTAGAGAATCCTGAGCTAGGTCGGGGCAGACAAGAGAAGCGACGCAGTACCTGCTCCTCCAACGGTACACCAGCGCATTATATACCTCCCATTAATCCCGGAAATCCCCTCCCCACCGTCCGATCCACATCGAACGGCGACCAAAATCCCCCATTACAATTCCGTAGCCCATCCAATCCCAGAAATACGCCACCCTCAGCCCGCTGCAACCGGGCCCCACGCGACGGCGACGCCCACATGTCAGTGACCCCACCCGCACCAATCCCATGTGAACGCCGCGACGGACGCGCACCTCCATCACGTGCCCGGCGCGTGCGGAAGAGAGGGAGGAGAGGTGAGGAAAGGAAGGAAACCCTCGCGTCGTCCCCTCCGCTCCGAAACCCCCGACGCCAAGGAAACCCTCGCGAGCCCGCAGCCGCCTCCGCCCCCGCCCCCGCCGCCGCCCGAATCCGGCCGGTGCCCGCGGCCCCGGACCCCCGCCGCTCCAGCCCCCGAGGTCAGCTCCCGGCGCCGCTCGCCCCTGGTGTTTTCCTTTTGCTCTGCGCGTCCTGGCGGCTCATTTTGGGGGGGGTTTAGCCTGGGTTTCTGGCGCGGGCCGCCGTGTCGCTCGCCGCGCGCGGGTTCGCCGGAGGCGTGGTCGCCCGATCGGTGCCTGGCGGGGTGGATTCGGGGGCGGTTTCTCTCGTCGTGGTTTGAATTTGCGATGTGTATTTTGGGGGATTTGTGGTTCGGCGGGGTACGCAGCGGGCTCCATTTCGTAATGCACGAGTAGTGAATTGCTATTGCCTGGCATGTCACATGCATGCGTGTTAGGTTGGTGGATTTGGGGCTAGGGTTTGGGGGGATGGCTGAAACTGACAAGAGTGCTTGGCCTGATTCAGGGAGCAATGGGCAGCAGCAGCAGCAACAGTGCTTGACGAGGAGGGAGTTATGGCAGGAATGGCTGGGAAGGGGGACGAATCGGTTGCGCCCGTGAGGTCCAGCGACCGGCTGCGGCAGCGGCCCAAGTACTACGGGCGGGGATACCTGTACTACTCGCCCAACATGCGCAACAAGATGAACTCCAACAAGAAGCGGACGGCTGCATCGCAGATCGCCAAGAAGCTGCTTCGCAAGCCAGCCGCACGGGAACCTCCTGCCGATGTAAGCAACTTTGTATGCTAGTTGTTTGGGATTTGCTTGTTTTTATCATTGAAAAGCATTCTTACCTGATATGCTCAAGATGTCATCTGGAGTACCGTGTCTTATGATACATTATTTTGACCAGCTGTTATTTGCATGTTAATGATTGGAGTTATTATCCATCCATCTGTTAATTTTAGCCGCAGGGAATGTCTTGGCTTCTATGGAGGCTTTGTTAGCATTATATCCCTGATTCTGCATCTTTTACTGGATTTTTACACTTCCCAGAATAAAATATGTCCATCAGTTAAATAGGAAACACAGACACTTTTCAAGCTATTATTAGTATAGGGACGTCTGGTTCATGTAACTTTATTGTATGAAACATGAGCGATTGACCACTTCCTGAAAGCTATCTCCTGAACATTGTACCTGGAATGCCTTTATTTCTGTGTAGGATTGCTACATTATGCTCAGTACCTTGATTATAATAGCCCTCTTTGTAGTCTATTGCAGCAAATCTGCGCCGTTCAACGCGGAAGCGAAGAATGTCCGTAACTCTGGAGGACTACGGCACAGATAGTTCCAGTATGGAAGATGATGACCTTATGGTGAGTTTCTAGAGTCCCAGTAATGACTGTAATTTTGGAAGCCTCACTGTTACTCAATTGGCATCTCAGTTTGCTGATTATTATTTGAACCAGCTCACATTTTCCCTTTCATGTTTTCAGAGACCCAGATATCGGTCTTCATCAAAGAGTAAAGGGGATGATCAAGTGTCGGCACGGCCGAAGCGCAAGAAAATGTCTAACTCTAACTCCATTCCCCGCCGTGAAGGTTTAAGGCCTAGAAGATCTCTGCGGGGACAAAGGCATCTTCCATACCAAGTTTCTGATGATGATCAGGAAAGTTCTGAAGAAGAACATGAACAAGATCAGAGAGAAAATGGCAATGAAATTGAAGAGGATGGCGCCAATGAAGAGGAGATTGATGGAGGTGATGAAGCTGAAGAAGATGGAGATGATGAAGACGGCGAGGAAGAGCAAGAAGTTAGGAGGAGATATGATCTAAGGGATCGTGCAGAAGTTCGTAGACCCTCCCCACAGAAGGAAGGGAAGCACAGACCACAATCTCCCCGCAGAGTACTTGTACAAGGAGTTGGTCCAAAGAACAGCAAGTATTTAAAAAAAGGTGGTTCACGCATGCATAAGCGCCCTCGTTTTTCAATGCCAGATGATTCAGATGATTCTCTTCTCGTGGATGAGCCGGATGAAGGTCCATCCATGCCATGGATGCGTAGTGGGAGAGGTGGTATGCCACCATGGCTTATGGGTGGATTGGACATGCATAATTCAGCAGCATGGGGTCTCAATGCTGGAGCATCTGGATGGGGTCATCAGGGTGATACTGGAGTCAGTACTTCATCACTTATGCCAGGGGCACAAACTGCTGGCCCAAGTTCCAAGGGAGGAGCTGATATTCAGCCTCTGCAGATTGATGAGAGTGTAAGTTTTAATGATATTGGAGGTTTGTCTGAGTACATTGATGCCTTAAAGGAAATGGTGTTCTTCCCTTTGCTGTATCCAGATTTTTTTGCAAACTATCACATAACTCCTCCTAGGGGAGTTCTTCTCTGTGGACCTCCTGGTACAGGGAAGACATTGATTGCCCGTGCATTAGCTTGTGCTGCCTCTAAAGCTGGCCAGAAGGTCAGCTTTTATATGCGAAAAGGAGCGGATGTTCTTAGTAAATGGGTTGGAGAGGCTGAAAGGCAGCTCAAGTTGCTTTTTGAGGAAGCTCAAAAGAATCAGCCTGCAATCATATTTTTTGATGAAATAGATGGCCTTGCCCCTGTGAGATCTAGCAAGCAAGAGCAGATTCACAATTCAATAGTCTCAACATTGCTTGCTTTGATGGACGGTCTTGATTCACGTGGACAAGTTGTTTTGATTGGAGCAACCAATCGGATTGATGCCATTGATGGGGCATTGCGTAGACCTGGCCGTTTTGATCGCGAGTTCTATTTTCCTTTACCTGGCTATGAGGCACGAGCTGAAATACTGGATATTCATACACGGAAATGGAAGGAACCCCCGCCAAAGGAGCTAAAGATGGAGCTTGCTGCGAGCTGTGTTGGGTATTGTGGTGCTGATTTGAAAGCATTATGTACTGAAGCTGCTATTCGAGCATTTAGGGAGAAATATCCTCAGGTTTACACAAGTGATGACAAGTTTGTCATTGATGTAGATTCGGTCAGGGTTGAGAGGAACCACTTCTTGGAAGCTATGTCTACAATAACTCCAGCTGCACATAGGGGATCAATTGTGCATTCAAGACCACTGTCACCAGTTATTGCTCCATGTTTGAAGAGACATCTTGAGAAGATAATGGAAAGGATTTCTGATATTTTTCCTTACCTTTCAGCATTGGATCTTAGCAAATACTCTACTCTTTCATATGGATCTTCCATCCCTCTTGTTTATAGGCCTCGCCTTTTGATGTGTGGCGTTGAGGGTGTTGGACTGGTAGGGTTTCTCTTTTATATGGATATGTTGTAAGTATATTGTGCCTTTTTTCTTACTAATGTGGTTTAGCTTAGCAGGATCATGTTGGGCCAGCTGTTTTGCATGAGCTTGAGAAATTTCCTGTGCACTCCTTGGGGCTGCCATCTCTTCTCTCTGATCCAAGTGCAAAGACACCTGAAGAAGCTCTTGTGCATATTTTTGGGGAAGCAAGGAGAACAACACCGTCCATACTCTACTTGCCACAGTTCCATCTTTGGTGGGATACGGTTAGTACCTAGTCATAACCTTTGGTGCTATGAAATGATTTTTGAGTAAATGCTGGCTCAGTTATGTAGCTAATTACTTGATTTTTAACGTTACAGGCACATGAACAGCTTAGGGCAGTGTTATTGACTCTTCTGAATGAATTGGCATCCAACCTTCCAGTATTGTTGCTAGGAACATCATCAGTGGCCTTTGGTGATCTCGAGGAAGAGTGTGCTTCCATATTTTCTTCTCGTAATGTGTATGTTCCTGGAGGAATGTTAATTCTGTTTTGCCTGGTTGTTTTGACTTAGTTCTTGTCTTAGATACACACCATGTTGAACTTCTGTTTTCATTGGTTTAGGCAACATATTACTGCTTGATTGTTCAGTTTTTTTAACTTTTTCGAGCTCTGTAAATGCTTGAATTATGTCCTGAGTATCACATTGTTATCCATTCACCAAAAAGCATGGAACAGTATCCTTTGCGTGGGCAAGGGGGTATGTTTACTAATAGGTCATTGACTGGAACAAGTTCTTTTCCTTCTTTTTTTGTTGGCATGCTTTCTAAGTTTAGGTTACTGTATAGCACTTAATCGTTCGATCAAGTGTTGGCTGCTTCACGTACCCTTCGCATGGGCAAGGGGTGTGTTTATTAATAGGCCCATTGACGGGAACAAGATTTGTTCTTTTTTGTTTGTTTGTTTGTTGACATGCTTGCTAAGTTCAGTTCGCTGTATATCACTTTATTGCTGGATCAGTGTTGCATGCTTCACATCAGGTTCAGTGCATTTTCTCCTACTTGTCTTATTTTTCACTAACAAAATCTTCTATTTGATAGATATCAAGTGGATCGACCAAGTGATGATGATAGATTAAGATACTTCAGTATACTGTTTGAGTCACTGCTCTCACTTCAAATGGAAGATTCAAGAAGCAAGTCAAAAGAGCAAAAGTCTATCGATCTTCCAAAAGCACCAAAGAAAGTAGATGGGCCTAAGGTTTCTGAGCTGAAAGCTAAGGCAGAAGCTGAGCAACACGCTGTTCGTCGGATGAGAATGTGTCTACGAGATATTTGTAACCGGTCTGCAATTTACTCCTTTACATTGTTGCATATATTTCTCGGTTTTTTTCGTTTGTTCCCAGTTCTCAGCAATTAACTATTGTAGGCAATATTAATACTTTAATATGTAACACTTCTGTTAGACAACATTGAAAAATTGCCTGACCATTCTTTAGCCAATCCCCAGTTCATGCTAATTCTGAATCTTGGGATCCATATTGAGTTGATTCAAAGAGTGCTAGCTAGCCTGACCTTTGCTTAGCAGTTTTGTTCGAGATGAATACTCAGTTCAGGTCATGTGGTGACACAAGATATTTCAAAATAAAAAGTTTGTGTGGTTCAGTACTGCTCCTGGTTCTAACATCATCTCCAGTAAAAAATGACCGGTTGATCGTAACTGGTGGCGAAAACTAAAAATTAAGCTAATATATGATATATATAATCTCTCTTCTATGCTGCTGATGATCTGAACATTGTGTTACATATGGAAGGTAACTGCAAAGTGAGCTAAGTTAGTGTTAGGCTGTCAGCTGTCATGTTAAATTTTGAACTTACGTAGGATGTTGTAGTAAGATGCTTGAATTTTTCAGTATATAAATTCTGAGACTTTATCTTCTGTTGCATATGCAAAAGGTCTCTAGTATCTTAGACAGGATTTGTTCACTTGTTATTCAAACCAGATGGAAATAATCAAGGTGCCACTTCATCTTTTCAGCATTCTATACAACAAAAGGTTCACTGCATTTCACTTCCCAGTATCAGAAGAGGAAGTACCTGACTATCGAACAATAGTTCACAACCCCATGGATATGGCTGCTGTCTTGCAGCGGGTGGACTCTGGACAGTACTTCTCTCAGGCAGCATTTTTGAAGGATATTAATCTTATAGTCACCAATGCAAAGGTTTGAGCTTTTCTTTTGGGGCATTTAGTTTTCCACTCATGTTACATATGTTCTGATCGTACATACATAGCAAGTACCTTGGAATCTGATAATAATCTTTATGATGATGGCAACTGATTTTTTCCCACTCATGTTACATACGTTTTGGTCATATTTTCATGGCAAGCACGTTACAATTCAATACTGATCTTTCTGATTATGGTAACTGAGAAAATGACCTAACCTCTGTAACGACTGTAGCAATAGTTTGTTGTGATCTTTCTGAAGATGCCAACTAAAACAATGACTGAAGTTTCGAGACCACTGTATCTGCAAGTTTGGTGCTAAATATTTTACTAATTTTGCAGACTTATAATGGCGACGATTACAATGGATCTAGGATCGTGAGCAGAGCATGTGAACTTCGAGATGTGGTATATTGTTTGTTTAATAGTTGTTGCTGTATTTGATTGTTGACTAGACCTCTATGTTTGTTTGTGTGACTAATGCTTATCTTTGGTCAGGTGCAAGGTATGTTGTCACAGATGGACCCATCGTTGGTATCTTTTTGTGATAAAATTGCTGCACAAGGGGGACCACTGCAGGCTATGGATGATGAGGATAGCTCCATTCTCCAAGCGCCGCCTGTTGTTCAGTTAGTTTCTGTTACTAGAACAAGTGCGAGGCTTCGTAATGTACAACCAGAAGTTGATCTGTCACGAAGTTATGAGGTGCTAAAGCGGCACAAGAAAAGCACTGAAAACGAACATGGTAATCCTCTATTCTTGACCCACTGTTGGGTTTGCAATCTTGCATATCAAGTGTGGTACAAAATAAATATATTGAACTGACCTTTGTTTCAGGCACCTCTGCCAAAGAATCGACAGCAAGAGACGGAACGTCTTCTGGCGATGTAGATCTGTCAAAGCCAACTTCCCCAGAGGAAGCTCCAAAAGGACCACATTCAAATGGCCCTTTGAAAGAAGCTGACAAAGCACCAGATGAAGCACCTCCAATTCTACCTGGTTCTCCTCCCGACCCAATGGAGACTGACAATGGCGAAGATTCTGCCATGCCTACCGGCGATGACACGCTTGAACAGCTGGAAGGCTTGAAACAGCGCTTCATGGAGCTCACCGTGGGCTACGGGGTGCCGCAGCTCGAGAGGCTCTACTCGCGGATAATGAAAGGCGCGATAGAGTTGACAGGTAAAGAAACCAACAAGGATCATAGACGGTTAGTTGTTAGGCATTTGTTGGCATTCGTTGAGAACAGCGACAATTTTTAACTCTAGCAGGAATAAGAGGTTTTACTGGTTTTCCCTGTGTACATTCTGTTGTCTGTTGGAGCAACAACCCCGAGGAGCTGTCCATGCCTCCTGATGTAGTGATGTAACAACATTTTCTGAAATGCTCAGTGGCATTACAACAGTTTTGTGTAGCAAGTTCTGTTCTGGTCTTTGAGGATTTGAATTTTCAGAACCGCCTTTTTTTTTATCTATACCAGCCATTTATTTCTCTACATTTTATTATTATTGTGGTTTGCAGCCTCAACTTTGACTTCAGTAAAGATGATCCATGCCACGTTTACCTCTCGTTCCAATTTGTATATCCTGTAGCAGACACCCGCCTGTATTTCGGTGTATTATTTCATCAAGAGGGGCGCTGATTATACTGAGTAGTTTACTTTGAAGAAAGAAAAAACAGGTTGAAATGTGGGCAGATATAACATGTGCAATGGTCACAAGTTGGGAACATGCACCCTTTGCCAGCGGAACCCCAGACTGATGCAAAGCAATGGGCACGCGACCATACAAGATCACACTTAATGTAAGCAATGGACACACGACTACAAGATCACACTTAATGTTCAAAGACTTGAAATGAAACCGTAATCTAACATACCCCTTCCATCCTATGTGGGACCTAATAAGTCTTTCGATGTTGCCCTTGACCCAGGACATTTTTATAGAAAAAGCTCATCCGGGTGAGATCGCAGAAATTCACTCCTGACGGGAGTCGAAGCCCTGTCTGAAAGGTAACGCCACTGCGTCCTTGCCACTGAGCTACAACCCACTCAAGATTAATAATATATGAGATGCATGAACTTTGAGGAACATGCACCCTTTGCCAGCAAAACCCCAGACTGATGCAAAGTAATGGACACACGACCATACAAGATCCACGCTTAATGTTTGAAGTCTTGAAATGAAACTGTAATCTAACATACTCCTTCCATCCTATACATGACCTAATAAGTCCTTCGATGTTGCCCTTGAGATCCATGCACCCAGGACATTTTTATAGAAGAAGCCCACCCGGGTGAGATCATGAAAATTCACTCCCGACGGGAGTCGATCCCCGGTCTGTATGGTAATGCCATTGCGTCCTTGCTACTGAGCTACATCCTACTCCTCAAGATTAATAATATATGAGATGTATGAACTTTGAAGAACATGCACCCTTTGCTAGCAGAACCCCAGACTGATGCAAAGCAATGGACACACGACCATACGACCATACAAGATCCACGTGTAACACCACTGCGTCCTTGCCACTAAGCTACATCCCACTCCTCAAGATTAATATTATACTAGTATGTATACACGTGCAATGCGCGTCTTAACAGCAATGTTTCTATGATTCTATTAAAAGAAAAAATATAGTACTTTGCAATGAATTCAGAGCAAAAATAAATAATATTATGAATTATAAAGTGATGATTTTCTGCTAATAAAATCGGTATTGTAGTGCTTATTTACATTTCACTCGGCTGTGGCGAAAAACGCCCTAAGTAGTCCAGCCGAACACGCACTTCGATCAATCAATCGATCGGATTGATCAATTGTCCAAGGGCAAAACAATAGTTAACCACACCTACATGTATGGGCTACTGGGCTTGGGTCTTCTCTATATTTGGTGTAGTTGGTTCTATAAATATATTTTTATATGGACTAATGATGCAATTAGCTGCGGCCATTAGCCGATGTACAGTATACAGGCCGCTAAAAATGTTCACTTGTCTCCGCCCTTGTCTCGGCTCTTTGCCTGACCCACTGGCACATGCAACATGGCGAGGAGAGAGGAGATTTGAGGCGATTTTTCTAGAAACAAGCAGATGCAGCTGTGGGCTCCTGTTCATTACGAATCCTTTGTATTTCAACCGTTGGATTTATGAGACCAACGGCCAGGATTGATGCCGTTGTACAATTCAAAACTCGTACACTATATAGTATACTCCCTCTGTTTGTTTTTATAAGACGTTTCAGACAGCCTGCTCTATACTGTTTTGAACAGTGTGTCTGAATGTCTAAAACGTCTTATAAAAATGAACAGAGATAGTAGTACAGATGAGATGTATGAACTTTAAGGAACCTAAGAAAATGGGAGACTAGTGTGAAACAAAGAATTAGGCCCTCGGTATAGTGCCATCATTATAGCATTCCTTGATACAAACTCTTCAATTAAATAATTCTTCAGAAGCAACCTTCTTCAAAACTGTCATTTTCATGCTTTCACTCAAAACTTATCTAGGAGCGCCTTTTTGAGGTCAAGTGATTTTTTAGCTAAAAACTTATCATGTACTCCCTCCGTTCGGAATTACTTGTTACAAAAATGGATGTATCTACAACTAAAATACATCTAGATACATTCATTTTTTGGACGAGTAATTCTAAACGGAGGGAGTACTGTTGAAACAAAACATAGAAAAGGAAAAGAATGAAACAACCTTTGATTTATTTCGGAAGAAGATCATGGGGCGGCTAGCAGTGACGCGTGTCGGTCTGGTAGTCTGGTTGATTTTTTCTTTTGAGATTTTTTTGAACCAAAAACAGTAGAACAATCATTTACGGTAAAATTATATATTAAAAATATGTACAAAAGAGTATGTTACAAGGAGTTCAACCAACTCCAGTTCTATGGAACCCAAACGGCAACATGGCAAGCTAATTCAGAAACTGGTCAGTCCAATTGACAAGCAGGGCTTTAAACTTATCCTTGATTCGATGTTGGAGTAGCAGTAGGTCTGTCTTGAGTCCCCTTCTCCACGCATGAACGGAAGGGGTCTGAGCTTTGAAGATTTTTCCATTGCGCTGCATCCAGATGTTCCAACAAATTTTCTCTTTGAGATGACAGGCAAGGTAGTCTTGTTGATGAATTGACGACCAAGCGCTGTGGGCCTCGCCTCCAAGCTCCAACTTCAGTCGATCCACCTCGCGTGCTTCGCTTGAGAAATAAAACATCGTCCCAGGCAGCTGTTGGGCGGCAAGTAGCAAAATTAGTAGAAACGTTTGCTTAAAGAGAGAACTAATTGTTGACATAATAATATGGGCGTTTGGTCTAGTGGTATGATTCTCGCTTTGGGTGCGAGAGGTCGCGAGTTCGATTCTCGCAACGCCCCCATTTTTGTCTATTTTTTTTGTTTTGTTTCGGTCAACGGTCAGTTTTTGTTTTGTTTTGAGGGGAGGTCATCGATCAGATATACAAATCGAATGTATACACAGAGCAAATCAACTGAGGCCTGCAGTTGGACGACGATGTCCTAATGCAATTTCTTCCCAGGGAGGCAGCTTCTCCTACTGCTGTCCTGACTCCTGAGTCCTGACTGCCTGTGGTTATGCTCATTCACTTCTGAAACTTCTATCCCTACTAATTACGTGTAGCCTGAGTTTCACTCCCACTAGATTAGTGTTATGGACTGGCTAGGTGCCAGTCGCCTAAAATCCAAATTTGGGCCAATCGAATCATTCTATGCCCTCTATGATCTAACACCCGCCAGCCATCTTCTTTCTCCAACTGTTTTTCTTTTCTTTTCTGAAAAGCAGACTACACAACCGCCTATCTTGTTCTTCCTCCCGACGCCTTCTTCCCCATTGTCCCCACAGACCACCGGCCGGACTGCCCGCCACCACCACATGCGGCCGGCGACGCTCCCGCCCCTCCCTCCCCTCAATCGCCGCCCACCGCCGTGCTTCTCGCCACCCCCGGCCATCCCCTAGCCCCGACCATGACCCTTTTTTTTTCTGACAAACCTGCGCCACCCCCACACCCCTAATAAGATAGATAACGGGGGTCACTTGTCTCCCTAAGATAGACCTAGAGGGCTTCTCCGCCAAGCTCCGTTCTTTCAAAAATCGACCGATCCAAATTCTAAATTCAGGCGACTTACATATATCTATTGGGTATCTATTATGTTACTGTTAAGTACTCGAATTACGGAATCTATATACTAATCTTGATCAGTGCTGCATGTGTCACTACATGCTAATGGCCAAGAATCTTTTCCTTATCGGCAGCGATCAGATTTTTGTTTCATAGTATGTGTTTCGATTGTTGGGTTTCCCTTTCTCACTTCCTATTTCTTGAACTGGTGTTGTATTTTCATTATGCTCGGTAATGAAAAGAGAGGTAACTCGGATTAAAAGTTCTGTTATATTAGATTTTTTTTACTTTCTCCATTACATATTAGTGACGCTCAAACGGTTAAGTATAGGAAGTAATAAAGAGTACTAAGAGCTAACACGACCTAAAAGGTAAACGAAACTGCTCCACACACAATATTTGTGCCTGATCTTTGCACGATGTGTAAACCCAGCGGCCGGTGCCCTTTTCAATCATATGCATGTTTGTCTGGATTTTTTTTTTGCGGGGTCATGTTTGTCTGGATTTAATCATCATATGTGAATCAAGTGAATTTTGTCATGCACATATATCATGACTCAAATGTAAAAGGATTATACGACGCCATCACACATTACTGATTCTATTATTGGACCCTCATCCATATCGCTTGAAGATAGTCTGAGATACCCTTACTTATAGACTTTGAAGTTTGCTTTCCTATGTGAAATATTAAGTCTACTCTAGACAATGTGAAAAATCTGTTCAATTCATGATTGGAAGAAGAAATAACAACGTGAGTTCAATCTTTTCAGTTTATCTTTATTGCTAAATACCAACACGATCCAGACATGAAGCAGAAATAAACAAATGTATGTATCGAAAAAACGCAAAGCATGAAGCAAAAGCCAACAAACGTATGTACACGAAAAACGCTATCTGACATTAATGTGGCTCTAGTGTGACGACGAGGAGGAACCAAAACCTTGTAAGGAACGGCGTACGATGTAGCGTCTAGACGTACTACGCCACAACGAGTGCGCAACACACCGGTGATCAGTTGGCAGCACCGTCCTTGGGCAGCGTACACATCCACGCCGGCGGCGACATCCCTGTCTGTTCGTGCACCGTCGACACAAGCGGCGGGAGCATCTTGTACACCCCGGCCACCTGCTGCAGCGCGCTGCCGGCGGCAGCCTCTCCGCCTGCGTCGCCACCGTTACTCCAGATACTGATCTTGGGCTGCATGCCGTTGACAGCTCCGGCGTTGATGCGAGCCATCTCCGTGTACATGCCGGAGTCGATCATGAGGTAGTCTCTGAGAGCGTGGTAGTTGCCGCCGAGCGCCTGGAGCATGGACGCCACGTACTCCGTCTTGGCCTTGCCCACCAGAGCCACCGACTCCGCCTCCTTCTGCTTGGCGTAGAGCTTGGCGTCCTCGGCCATCTTCTGCTCAAAGAACTTGGCGTCGGCCTGCGCCTTGCGCGCCTCCGCCGTCCTCATCTGCTCGAACAGCGCCGCCTCAGCTGCCTTCTGCCTGCTGTACAACAGCGCGTTTGAATCTTGAACCTACAATACAAGCATGCATGAGAACATACTAGTATATGAGATCGGTCATATATGAGAATATTTGAGCACATGTATGGTATGGAACTATGGAATATGGATGATGTACCTGGGTGTCGTACTGCACGGTGGCCTTGCTGAGCTGTTCGGCCTTGAGCTTCTCAGTCTGGCGCATGGCGTTCTTAATCTCGACCTCCATCTGGAGCTCGGCCTCGCGGATGGCAACGGCCTTGGCCGCCTCAACCTCGGCCACCTTGGCCTGCTTGTCCCACCCGGCCTTCTTCATGGCGAGCTCCGCCTTGGCCGCGGCGATGTCCGCCTCTCTTGCATTCTCGAACACCTGCACCTCCGCCTTCACCTTGGCCTCCTCCTTTTGCCCCTGACCCATCTGCCTGACCGACAGCACCTTGGTTTCGGCGTCCACCTTGGCGGCGTTCTGCCGGGTCAGCCCCTCCCTCTCCTTGGCGCCCACCTCGCCCTTCATCCGGGCCTCCGCCACGTCCACCTTGGCCTGGTTCGCAGCGTCCTGCTGCGTCTTCTGGCCGAGGTAGGAGAAGTACTCGTGCCCCGGCACGTCCACCAGCTGCTTCACGTTGGCGTTGTAGATGAAGAGCCCAAACTGCTTGAGCTCCAGCTGCACCCTGTCGAACACCTTCTACTTGAAGGTCTTGGTCCCCTTGAAGATCTCCTCCATGGTGAGTTCGGCGGCGAGCACGCGGGTCTCCCCCTCGATGACCCCCTTGACGAGGTCATGGACGTGGCTGGTGTTGTGATGCAGCGGGGCGATGAGCTTGGCGTAGAGCAGGAGCTGCGCCTGGAGCTCCTCCTTGTCGGCCGCCTCGTCGCCGATGGCGCTGATCTTGGGGCCGATGGTGAAGACGGCGGGGAGGATGAAGGGCAGCTTCTCGGCGCTCATGGCGTGCACCTCGAACTCGTAGTTGACCGGCGAGATGCAGAACTTCTTGCATTGCTGCCCGACGAACACCCACGCCTTCTTCGCGAGCTTCACGTCATCGATGCCCCACCCGGTGATGGCCAGGTACTCCGACGCGTCGGCGACATGAAAACTCGCCATATTCTGTCTCCTCGATCGGCGGATCTCGAGCTAGCTACTCAATCGATCTATCTATGACGAGAAGATAACCACGTTCCAAAAAAAGAGCCAATCTGTGGCCCATATATATAGGAGGAGTATAATCAGGACGGGAAGGTTGTTGCCTTGTCGTGGATAAAGAGTCCGCTCTACAACGAACTTGCTGGAAACCGGGAACCGAACGACTGGGACATCGTGTGGTTTCGTGAAAACCAGAAAATAAGTTAACCAGAGTATATACATTAATAAGAAACTCACATCTGTTTGGTTTTGGGCGTTTCCTACGCGCGCCTATGTCGGCGACACGGAAAAAGTTAGATGTACTTCCTCTGTTTTTATTTAGTTTCCATATTAGCTTTGATCAAAGTCAAGCTTTACAAACTTTGACCAAGTTTATAAATAAAAATATTAAGATATATAATAACAAATCAACAACATTAGATTTATTATTGAATGTACTTTCACATCGTATAGATTTATTATGATAAATGTCTATATTGTTTTCTACAAACTTGGTCAAACTTTACGAAGTTTGACTTCAGTCAACTCTAATATGCAGAGTAAATAAAAACGGAGGGAGTATATAGAAAAATATTTCTCATGCAAACAATATACAACGTTTATGAAAATATGTTGATCATGTATTTTTTTTAAAAAATAACATGTAAGGAAAAAAGGTGATCCTATATTTCAAACTTGTTAAACATGCATAAAAGAATGTTGATCATGTGTTGAACGTTTAATTAAGGCAAATAAACATTTTTTTACACACACAATGCACATTTTACGAATACATCATGAACATTTTAATATACATGTTTAACATTTTGTAAATACATAATTAAATTTCCTAAAATATATGTTTTTATATATAGTTTTATTTAATGTATGTTTTACAATTTTCCTGCACATCAGGAACATTTTTGTATAGATGCTTGACATTTTAAAAATACATCATCAACAATTGTGCATATAAGCAAAATGAAATGAAGAAATCCAACAAAACCCGAGAAAGAAACAAAGGAAACTACAGAAAAAGAAAAGGATAAAAACCAAAGAAAACCACTTAAAAAGAGAAAACACAAAAACACAAAAAGAAAAAAACAAAGAAAACCAATGAAAAAGAGGAAAGAAACAAAAAGAAAACCGAGGAAAAAGAAGAAGAAAGAAGGGAAAGAAAAACCAGTGCAAACTAAGAAAGAGAAACCAAACAAAGCAAACACAGAAAGAAAAACCATGAAAACAAATAAAGAAACAAAGAAAATCGATGAAAAACAAAGAGAAAAAAATTAGATAAACCCAAATAAGAAACAATGAAACCAAAAGAGAAACAAGAAGAAACAGGGGAAAAATAAAAGATAATCACATTTGAACACATAGCCAGCACACGAACGCAGATAAGAAATGGGTCATCCCAGTATTGTACGGGTGAATGAAACATTCAGATGAGGCGGAAGGAACTCTTGTTATAATCTTTGTATCCAATCCTTTTTATTGAAAAGAACTTTGGAATTTTTTATAAGTCATTAATTTGGAAAAACAATCCCGAATTTGAAAACAACTTTGAGAATTTACATAATGGTTGCGAATGTGAATTTTTTTCATGCATTTGAAATAAAATAATCAGGGATTTAGAAAATATTTACGGATTTGAGAAAGTGTTCATGATTTTGAAAAAATTAAATTGAATTTGTAAAAAGTTCAGAAAAATGAAAAGGCTCGGAATTTGAAGAAAGTTTTAAAATGTTCATGAATTTGAAAAAAAATTCATAAATTGATATTTTTATGAATTTGAATTGAGTTCCAAATTTAAAAAAACAATGAATTCACAAATGTAGCGTATTTGAAAGAAGTTCAAGAATTTGATTTTTTGTGAATTTGAAAGATTTTAAAAAATGTTCATGATTTTAAAACTTGAAACAAAGAAAAAGAGCAGCAAATCAAAACCAAATAGAAAACCGGCCGAAAAACAGAAGTAAAAACATAGAGAAAACTAGTCCTTTAAACCGCGGGAACCTTCAAGAATGCTTCCAAACTGGAAAAGCAACCTACAGTGTAGTCTGGCATGCGTCGGCCTGCTACTGCTACTGCTAAAGCAACATATAGCCGCTTGTGAGCGCCAACCACCGCTAAACATTATTTGGAGCATGGATTTGCCTTCGTTAGGATTTGAACCATGTTCGCTGGGTAGCAGACCCAAGCCCACAAATTGGCCCAACAACAAACTCATCTATGTTTTGTCCAAGGAAGTAAATGCTACAATTGGATCATTCCTCTCTGATGGAATAGGAGATCACCAAGTCCATTACGATGTGTGCAAGCAATCATGAAGACTTATTGGTGTGGCATTTTGAGCCATCAGGGGTGTTCAGGTGCGCCTGGCGTACCTGCTACTCGTTTAGGGAAGCTTGGCTCCAAGGGGAGCCACCGACATCCACGACCGAAGCGGAGGGCAAGAGCTGGACAAAGTTATGGGAGTTTCTTGTCAAGTCAAAGGTTCAGGTTTTCTTATGGAGGTTAGTGCATTGTTCTCTTCCTAAAGGTCATGTGCGGCAGCATAGAAATATGGCCCAAACAAATGTCTGCTCACTCTTTGGTCAGAAGGAACCATGGAGCATTCTCTCCTCGAGTGCACCATGTCTCGGTGTGTCTAGGCCTTAGTAGATCCGTGTGCGATGGAGCTCATGAGCCTGACGAAGCAGAAAGGAGCAAAGTGGTTCCTTTTTGCTATGATGGAAGTGATGCAAGTAGATGAGCTTACTCATAGGCTAGTGACTCTTTTTGTGATTTGGCATGTGAGGTATAAGGCGATCAATCAAGATCCTTTATACAGCCCGATGTCTACACATCTTTTCATGGATAATTTCAGCAGTGACTTTTGTGTTACAAAGGGGCCATCTGAGGCTCGACACTAGCTTCAACCCCTAGGTGGATCCCACCTTGGCAGGCAGTTACAAAATTAACGTCAATGTGGTGGATAAAAAAAATCAAAAGGGGTTATTGCTGACATTTGCTAGGCGAGGATGACACATATCCGGTGCGGACGCAGTCATTTTAGTGGGATCACTCATCCGGGGTAGTCTGGAAGCTTTGTATTGCAAGTAAGTGTCAAGCAAAGACTCCAACTCCACAAGAATTCAAATCGACAAAACAGGGAGACATACCACAAAAACTCAACAGATTGGAAAGATCGGTCCTGCAACGAGCCAACGACACAAACCTAAACTCTTTAGGATCAATTCCACCAAACCTATAGAGGAAACATATCTATGGCGACAGAGAAGGAGCACACGTGTATGTGTCCTCTTCTTAAGGTCTTAGTGGTGTGTGTGAGCAACCAACCTTATACATTGGTTAAAGGCCTCCTCCACAACCGGGATGGGACTAAACTTTCTACAACCCCTGTCATGCATGAATGAGCCACATGGGCTTCCGATCAAGAATTATTGGTAATAATAAATGGCTAAGGTTTTTAAGCTCAAAGCTAAGGCACAATTGAGAAACACGTTGTTCGTCCGATAAGAATGCATCTATGAGAGACTGAATGTCCCACCACTATCTTTCTAATGTAACATACACGTGAAACATAGTCTAGGTTCGGATAACTAAGCCACATCTTATAAGTGGGCGGAGCCTGGTACAACATACGTGCTACTCGCGTAGCTACATATCACACATGCCACCATCATTCCTCTCCTTAGTAGGTTACATAAACGATGATAAGGGTCACCCACGGGACATGGCCAATGGTTAGTTCTCCATTATTCCCGTACAATTACTTAGGAAAGGAAGAGAGTATATTACCGTCACCTCTTTACCTCCGCCTCCCACCACCACAAAGATAGTAACATTCTTCATGGCCATAAAGTCTAAATGTCAAGTGGTAGACCTTACACAACATTCATGAAGAATATTAACTCAAACAAGCAAAGGAGGGTTCCATATCCTATCAGCATTCAACACGTAAGCATACTAGGGTTCCTCCATATCCTCGAGAACTAAGGGTATTACTCAGGCATAGAAATGACAAACATCACAAGGGTAATCTTGGTAAACATGGATGAATATTGAAAGTAATACACATAGGTTTCCACCTAGGGTTTGATATTACAAAGAGATGGATACATGATGGTGATGCCAACAGTTGATGCCAGAGTCTCCTTGGTCAAGATGATGGCGTGGATTCATCCTCCAGATCCCTTCCAGAGGCTAGGGTTCTTCGTTCTAGTAAAATCTGGAGTTTCTGTAATTCTGATTCACAATCCGAACCAGCCAGGGTGAAATAGTCAAACCAGGGGAGGCAACAACATGTAGTTCGTGCACTGGTATGAGCGGGAGCGCTCATACTAGGCGTCGTCTTCTCTCCTGAAGTCCCTGTTTCGCCTCTATCACATCAATAATCATGATTTTCACACATTTACTTCTGCTCTCCTTTTTAATGCTCTAGACCCACTCCTTGGTTACTATCCCGGTGAAATCAATCAAAAGGGTGCGGGAATGCGGTAAAATTACGACAATGCTATGGCTACTACATGAAAGCTAAAGGTAAAAAGTGATGCAAATTTAGACTCATCAACCCCCCCCCCCCCCCCCAGGATTAGAGTTTTGTTCGTCCCTGAGCAAGTACCACGGCTTGAAGAACAATGTCTTCAAGTTCATGAGGCGGGGATAAATGTAAATGAAAGAGTGTATTGCATCAAGATAATATCCACATTGGATACATGATCAAGATGAATGCTATAATAACTTTACAGACAAGATTACCATGAAGGCTTCCAAACCTTTACTAGCTAGTTCACTAGCAAAGGTTCAACTTTATGCAACAAGTCATCCGTGTTTCAGTTGATCAAGTTACGAGGGGCTCTCCTTTCTTTCGAGAAGCGTATATACACTTATTTTTATTCTAGTTAATGTCCTTTGCATTCTTCATCTTCTCTCCGGTGGTGGGCTTATTTTCGCATGTCACAATCACTTATTGTTTTAACTTGTGGCATGTAAGCTAAGAATGTTCAACAAGATAAATGAAAAATCAGTCCCTTAAATTTAGCACTTGAGAGTTCAACTTTCCTCGCTTCTTGCTCTTGCTTTTACCATGTCAAAGGGTTACTCTTTACTTTTGCTCAATAATTTGAATAAGACAACTGAAACAAAAATATCTATCCCATACAGTTGCTAGTTTCTACTAGTCAATCATTACTTGAGACATGGAATACTTATGATCATCTACGAGTAAAATGTAATAGCACTCAAGTTTTGATTTTGCATATAATATAATTACTTTGGGATGTAATAAAAGTTCTCATCGCAAATATCCATGAGCCATCAGAAAATAATCTTCTTGTTCTAAGAAACTTGATAACTCAACTTTTTATTTCATTAACTAAGACGAGTTAGTCTCCTTTTTACGAAAAAGATAACAAGCTGGTGAAAGGATCGAGATGGACCTAGAGGGGGGGGGGGTTGAATGTGTAAAATTATGATTTTTAATTGTTAGTTAGCAATTATAGGCAAGATTGCGGAATAAGGAAGTGAGCCTAACAATTGCAAGGGTGATTCTAGTGCTAAGCAAGATAAGCAAGAAAAATACCGGGCTACAACAACAACTACGCCAGGGAGAGAGAGGGACCCGTCATCGCCAGCACCTACCAGGCATTGCCCAACGGCGCGAACTGGCGAGAATGAGGGGAAGGGAGGGGATGAGGGGAACTAGGTGTCGATGACTAGGGTTTGGCCCCATGATCGCTCGCGGGAGTGACAAGAGGGGAAAGGGTGGCCTCGACTTTCTCTTTCTTGGTTCATCGTTAATATTCTGTTGACTTTTTGTATCTACTCCCGTTGGAATCACATTGGGGGCATGCACTTGCAGTCGGGTTCAGCGTAGTGGTGGACATGCAACTAACTGATAAAAATGCCTTGCCGGTCTAGTTGCAGTCGCGTTAGGGGGCATCAAGGTTCAAAATATCTGATATCATGTTCGTATCAGTTTGGTTTCTACATACTGGATGTAAAAAGAGATACTGGCGTTATATCGGATAATATGTAGATATAGCGGTGAAAACATATCTAGATTTTTTGAATTATTCTTGTTCAAAACATGTCTTTTTAGTAAACACAAAATGTATGGTGTCAATAGCATAAAAGTTATTCAAGTTCCTAGTTTATTAGAAACTATCCATGTTCAAGAATTCGTCCGATTAACCTATTAACTTGCCGATTAATCCCTACTCACAGGGTCGCCGAATATCTGATAAATTGATAAATCCTCCTATTAATTGATTAAATGGCCGATTAACTTACCAATTAGCCTATTAATCTCCTACCCGCCAGCCATCCAATTAGCTACCAATTACGATTTCCTCAACAATGGAAACTATTTAAGAAATACTCACAAAATCTTTACTCGAAGACTAAAAACAATACATTATATATATGTTTCTACATTTTTTTTGCATGACTTTGATAACATGATGAGTTTGTAAATATATAATCGTATTTTCATATCTTTCCAAAAACAATTGTTGTCATTGACATACCAGTCTATGTCGGTGGACATATCAGGTTAGATATCAACCATATCAATTGATATTTTGGTCCATTTGGGATGATATATGTGAAAACAATATTTACATGATGATATGTTATGTTTATATTGGTAGAACCCCGAACAAATATATATATATATATATATATATATATATATATATATATAGTGTTACTATTCATCACCCAGTGTGCAGAATACATTATTCTTCACCCGAGCTAATATTATGATCGCTTCATAAATAAATTACGTCTTGAATACAAATAGTTATATTCATATTGATTCACTACGTAAAATTTTGTATAGGAAAATAAAAAAATAGGTTATAAAAACAGAAATATCGTATTTTATGTATGTTTTACACTATGTTTTTACGTTCGTAATTTTAGGTAACATAAAATATTTTTACGATGAGTATATATTTTCTTATGTTCTCTTTTTATATATGAAATAAGAAAAATTTTACGAAACGTAAAAATACGGTGATATATATATATATATATATATATATATATATATATATATATATATATATATATATATATATATATATATATATATAGGGTCGCGCTATTCGTCACCCTAGGTGAGGAATAGTTATTCTTCACCTCCCTCTATTTTACCATCAATGCATCATAATTTTACGTTCCGTAAGATTTGTCTTATTTCCGACGCAAAAAGAGACCGTAAGAAAATATATAAGCGCCGTAAAAAATATTTTATATTATGTAAAATTACAAACGTAAAAACATAGTCTAAAATATACATAAACTGCAAATTTTCTTGTCTTATGACTTATATTTTTATTTTCTTATGTCAAATTTTACGTAGTGAATCAATAGAAATGTAACTATTTGAATTCCAAACATAATTTAATTATGAAATGATTGTAAGATTACCTCGGGTGAAGAATAACGTGTGCACCCTGGGTAATGAATAGTAACACTATATATATATATATATATATATATATATATATATATATATATATATATATATATATATATATATATATATACACACACACTGTGGCCTATCCTACGCTCCGGCCACTTCGAGCCAATCGGCGAGCTAAGTAGGCAAACACGCTAACCAAATGAAAGGGCACGCGCGATCGTGGGTAAAAGTCCACCATAACGTCTTACGACCAACCCCTCCTCGCCTGCCTAAATGACCATCGTAAAAGGGCATGTAGGACATAGTAACGTTATTACTATCAGTACTATAGCGGCAGTAAATGGCCCTTACAAAGTAGTAAGGGATTACCATCACGTACAATTGTCCTTAAAATAACTCAACATGCCATCTCAGTGCATAGTAAAATACTTAGATCCATTACCATCCATGTTTAATATGTTACTATAGTGATACATTACTACTTGTCTGGCCTATTACTATTTGTACTAAATCTATTACTGCCAATGTTTAGGATGAAACCTTGGATATATTAGTGACCGGTAAAAACCCTAGGTCCATTACCATCTATACTTAATATATTACTGGCAATGCATAGTGACCAACATATGGTAATAGAATTAAATCAATTACATTTTCCTTGACATACCGTTACCCTCAACAAGCTGCCTTTTCCGCTCTCCGCCCGGGCGTGATTAGGGGTGTGACCCAGCGTGTGATTAGGAGCGGCCGGCGCGTAGTTTAAGTCAAAATGCGCGCACACTTACAATAGCGCAGCCGTATATATATATATAGCCGGTCTATTCTCATAACATTATGAGAATAATATTCTCATAACACTTCCGAACTGCATTGTAATACTGCATTGGAAAGCTATGCGCACTGTACCACAAAGACCAGCGAACTTCATGTTTGAAAAAACTGTACGTGTGGTTTTTTCGGTACCTTTTTTGTTTTAGTTTTTTAACCGTTTATCGGAATTATGCGTGTAATATACCGTTGAAAAACTATGGAGTAGACGCAATTTCGCCATGTTGAACACTTTTCAAAATTCATCATAGTTTAAGAGCAGTTTCGAAAATCGTGCGGCTCACAACGAATGGCAGCGAGCGTTTTTTTGCTTTTTTTCTAAACCGCTCGTTGGAATAAAACATATGATACACCGTTGGAAAGATATCGTCGGCGCGCATCTTTTTCATATCTATTATGTTTTCTAATTCGCTACGGTTTAAGAGCAGTTTTGAATTTACTAAATCGCGGAATTGTGTTTTTCGATTTTTTTCAAATTTTCGGTACTGTTTTCACTCCAGTTTTCTAACCGTTTGTCGAAATAAGGCATGTAATATACCGTTGGAAAGCTACGAACGAGGCGCAACTTTCATATGTTGAAATGTTTTTGAGATTCCTTACAGTTTTTAGTTAAATTTGAAAATCGTGCGTCTGACTATGAAGGGCAGCGGCCGTTTTTTCGTGAAATTTTTACAAAACGTTGGTCAGAATGATCCAACTGATACACCATTGGAAAGATATCGTCGAGACGCTACTTTTTCATATAGAACACTCCCTCTAATTCATTACGGTTTAAGAGCAGTTTTGAAATTACAAAAACGCGGAAACTCTGTTTTTCGCGACAAGAAAATCGACGCCTGCACTGCATCGGACAGAAAGCGCACTGCTTCAAACTGAAAAACGCACTGCATCAGCAGTCAATCGAACCTCATGATTTATTTTGTTGGACGTAGATTTTTCTCAGAGGAGTTTTGTTTACTTTTTTCCAACTTTTTTTCTGAAGGAAAGTGGACCGCAGAGACGAGTCAAATGAACCACGACATATGTCAAAGTGAACCTCATTGCTATCTTGTTGTTTTGTTTTAAAAAATCACACTTTTCATGTTGGACGCAAGTGAACAACATCACTATCAAAAGTGAACCACATCCGAGGACCAAATGCACTGCATGTGTTGAACGCAATCAACTGATTTTTGAGACACACGAAACAAAATGCACTTCATACATAGAGGTAATGAGCTGCTACAGAAATTGGAGTGAACTAATTTTTCCAATTGCCCCACAAACAAAACAAAATTGCATTCAATAATGAAGTGAACCTCGCGTGGGGATTTCTTTCTCTTTTTCTACAAGGTGAACCACTAAGGGGTTGCACTTGTTTTTAGAACTTCAAAACAGGTTCCAGCGAGCTGGACAATTATGTAAAGTCATGCACCTACACTTCTCGATCGTTCCCAGGCTACAACTTTAGACACAAGCACGAGACTTCATTGCGGGCTTGTTTGAGCTGCACAGCCGCGGTTGTGGACTGCACGGCTGCAGTTTTACAATGAACTAATGAAGTGCAGTTTTCAACAACAACAAAATTAAGTTATGGGGCATCCAATAGAACTGCGTCACTTCATCTTTTCCTGCTAAAATGAGTAAAATGAACCTCAATAGCAAATCATAGCGGACTTCATTTGCACTTCATTTTCTCTTCAGAAAACACAAAATCTGCAGAGAGGCTACTGAGCCGCAAGGGGCGCACCACGGCACGCACTGGATCAGGTGAACTACAATTACCCCCTCCTTTTTTTCTCGCGCGCCCCATGCGGGCAGACTGCAGAGCATAGCCTGAGGATTGCAGCAGCACTGCAAAATTGTCGCCGCGAAGCTGCACGGCGAGTGTTACCGAACTGCCGAGGAGCCCTTTCGTTTTGTAGCCCGAGAGAGATCACCAATGATATGACCTGCAAGAGAGAGGTAGTTGAAGAATTGAAACGCATTGAAACGCCTGCCGAACTGCACGGGAGCCACGCTGCAAGCTTTGCCAGGGGGAGGAGGCAGGAGAGACAAGGGTGGACTGATGAACCTGCACAAAATAGGGGCCCCGACCATGGAGCTTGGCCATGCCGGGGAGGAGGCAGCTCGCCTACCGCCTGGCTGCAGCACGCATGCTGGTGGTGCGGATCCGCTCACTGGAGGGCCGTGATCCGCTACGGGGGTTGAGGAAAGAGCAAGAGAGGAGGGGCAGAGGAAGAAGGGAGAGGCGTGGGAAGACGTTGTTGGTCTCACTGGCGGCTGGCTGTGGCGGCATCACCGTGGGAGCGTGGCACATGGATCTGGCGTCGCCGTGGGCCGTGGTGTGTGGCGTGGGAGACTGGTAGGCAGAGAGAATGGGTGCGGGCGGCCAGATCTCGTGGACGGATGCGGGAGTTGGCGGGCGGCGGTGTAGGTAGAAGGTGGCCGGGCCAAGGCGTCGGCATAGGTAGAGGGCGGACGGAGCGACGAGGGATTGGGGGCGCCGCGGCAGAAGATGGACGGAGGACAGGGCGGCGCGGCGGTGGCCTGGGGTGGAGATCCGGCTGCGGCGCCGGTGGAAGGTGGACTAGGCTGGGCCGTGCGGCGGCAACCTGTCGTTGTGCTCCAGCTGCGACGCTGTAGAAGGTGGAGGGTAGGTGGTGGTTTGGATTGGGGGAGGGGCAAGTGGGTTTCGTGCAGGAGGTGGGTGTGGGTATGGGTATGAGCCAAGGGGGGCGGGCTTTTTGCCGCAGTTTACTTCACGACTACGGGGGAGTACTCGGGTGTTATCAGAATAAGCACTGGTGTTAGGAGAATAAGGTCTTAAGGGGTGTTATGAGAATAGTGTTACTATTCATCACCCATGGTGCAGAATAAGTTATTCTTCATCCGAGGTAATATTATAATCATTTCATAATTAAATTACGTTTGGAATTCAAATAGTTACATTTCTATCGATTTAGACATAAAATTTGACATAAAAAAATATAGGTCATAAGACAAGAAAAATTACAGTTTATGTGTATTTTACACTATGTTTTTACATTTGTAATTTTACATAACATAAAATATTTTTTTCGACGATTATATATTTTCTTACGGTCTCTTTTTACTTCGGAAATAAAGCAAAATTTACAGAACGTAAAATTACGGTCCATTGATGATAAAATAGAGGGGGTGAAGAATAACTATTCCTCACCCAGGGTGACGAATAGTCAATCCCTATATATATATATATATATATATATATATATATATATATATATATATATATATATATATATATATATATATATATATATATATATACCCGACCCGAATAATTGATAGCAATCCCAAGAATATATATTTTAAATATTGATAAGGTATTATCAATTATATGGGCAGGGAAGACCCCCTGAAAAAAAAGAATAAGCAATGCTGAATATTTAAGCAGCCTTGGCATGCGTTTACGCATACACTGGCACATGGATTCTTGAAGGCAGTAGAAGCTCTGAAGGCTAAGCGCATGATGATCTGTATAGCTGAGGAGCAAAGACTGGTACACAGAAGCCAGCCAATTATTCACCGAGGGACAATGCCACGTGAAGAAAGCAGAGATTCCTGAAGATTGAAGCTTGTCGGCACTCTCTCGCACTTTTCTATATTATTAGAAGGACACGCATGTACCCTAGAGGGACACGCGTGCATGCTATCATGTGTAAAATAAGTAAAGGAAGGCTCCTGAAGGCGTTCCTCGTGGCTATATAAGGAGACGCTGGACAGAAGAAGAAACACACAACACCAGACGGAGAAGAGCCACCAGCCATCAATAGAGCAAAGAGCTGCGACCCAGCTAGCAAGCTCGTTGCTCTAGTAGTAGTAGTAGTTTTCATCCTGCAATAAGAGCCACCATATCCAGAGCATTGTAAGGCTCAAGAAGGTAGTTAGAAGGTAATTTTCTTTAGTTCGTGTAATCCCTTCGGGGCCTCCCGAAAGGGAAAGCCATATGTAAATTATGTTGTGGAAATGATGTAGTTTCTTGGTTTCACTTAGTGCTTTTACTTATGAATTTATGGGACGAGTTCTTATGCTAGGGATCCTATAGGAGAAACCTCTGCGTGTGTAGTTCTCTGTGTAGCCCAGAGTGGCGTTTGAATGAGAACCTTGTGGCCGTAGAGAAGTGTCCCCTTCGGGTGGAACTGCCTGGGAAGACGATAGGAATTTACCCCATAAATTTGCAATTAAAACTGCTAAGTGAACGTAATTAGCTACATCTGATACAACATAATGATAAATATGGTGAGTACTGAGTAGGATTTTACACCTCTGCGCACACCTTTGGACGAATTGTTGGCCTCGCCAGCCTAGAATAGATCCTGTAACAAATACATAATCAAGTTAGAACGTAAAGATAATCATATTAAATTAAATATTGCTGTAAATAGTGAAATACTATTCCAAATAGTGTTTTCAATAGTGGAGCACTATTGTGAATAGTGCCCTATCTAGTGAATAGTAAATACTATTCAAGATAAAAAGGTACGTCCTTCACCTAATCCCGAATTAACCTAATCACATATTAAGCTAAATAAGTTGTATTAATATTAATAAAAATTTATTTCCCTATATATATATATATATATATATATATATATATATAGCGGCCGTATCGGCCTAGATTTCAAAGCTTTGGTGGGTATGCAGTTGCAGTCAGTTTGCAACAAGTACAACTGAAAGTCACCGGTGGACATCCACCTGGTCGCACATTTATTTATATTGACTTAGTTTCAGTCGCGTTAGGGAGCATGCAATTGTAGTCTGGTTACCACGCTTGCAAGTGTAGTGTGGTGATGAACTAACCAACAAAAAAACCTACCATCCTAGTTGTAGCCACGTTGGAAGCATGCAGTTGCAACCAACTTACAATGATTGTGGTTCCAAAAGTATATTGGAGGACTAAAAACACTTCCAACTGGGTCAGGTGGTGGAAGGAGGGAAGAATGCAGTCGAGCTAAAAACACTTGCAGTTACAAAAAAGTACAGGTGGTGGAAATGCCAACTAGATGGAGAGAACAAGACGGTAGGACTGGTTAATAGGAGGACTGGTGAGGAAGTCCTGGATTAGGGGGTCTCCGGACAGCCGTACTATATCCTTTGGCCGGACTATTGGACTATGAAGATACAAGATTGAAGACTTCGTCCCGTGTCCAGATGGGACTCTCGTTGGCGTGGAAGGCAAGCTAGGCAATACGGATATGAAGATCTCCTCCCTTGTAACCGACTCTGTGTAACCCTAGCCCCCTCCGGTGTCTATATAAACCGGAGGGTTTAGTCCATAGGACAAGATACAATCATACCATAGGCTAGCTTCTAGGGTTTAGCCTCTACGATCTCGTGGTAGATCAACTCTTGTAATACTCATATCATCAAGAACAATCAAGCAGGACGTAGGGTATTACCTCCATGAAGAGGGGCCGAACCTGGGTAAATATCGTGTCCCCTGTGTCGGTGTCAAAACCGGCGGATCTCGGGTAGGGGGTCCCGAACTATGCGTCAAGGCCGGATGGTAATAGGAGACAAGGGACACGATGTTTTTACCCAGGTTTGGGCCCTCTCGATGGAGGTAATACCCTACTCCTGCTTGATTAATATTGATGATATGGGTAGTACAAGAGTAGATCTACCACGAGATCAAGGAGGCTAAACCCTAGAAGCTAGCCTATGGTATGATTGTTGTCTATGGAGTTGATGTCCTACGGACTACAACCCTCCGGTTTATATAGACACCGGATAGGGTTAGGGTTACACAGAGTCGGTTGCAATGGTAGGAGATCTTGAATATCCGCATCGCCAAGCTTGCATTCCACGCCAAAGTCCCATCCGTACACGAGACAAAGTCTTCAATCTTGTATCTTCATAGTCCTGGAGTCCGGCTGAAGGTATAGTCCGGCTACCCGAACACCCCCTAATCCAGGACTCCCTCAGTAGCCCCTGAACCAGGCTTCAATGACGACGAGTCCGGCGCGCAAATTGTCTTCGGCATTGCAAGGCGGGTTCCTCCTCCAAGTCCTTCATAGAAGATTGCAAACACCAAGAGTAGTGTCCGGCTCTGCAAAATAAGTTTCCACATATTGCCATAGAGAGAATAATATTAACACAAATCAAATCTGTTGACGTATTCCGCAGTGCGTCATCACACTATGACCAAGTCCTTTACTCGAATCGTTTTTACTTTTCCACCTTAGCATGTTTTGCGAGGCGGTTTCCTTGGCACGTCTTGTCAAAGCAGAGATCATGTACCCCCTTTTACGGGATTCTCATCAATACGGACGTGGGTAACCCAACCGCGCCATTTATCACGGCGCTTGGGAGGCAAGCGAGTTTTACTAGGCTGGTGGGGATGCACAACCGCATCCGCCCATATAAGGGGATAAGGATCCACCTTTTTACCTACGCCTTCTTCCTCCTTTGCCTATCCATCTCCTGCGCACTCGAGCTCCAGCGCCCAAGCCTGCACTACCCACCTCAACCTTCTCCAGCAATGTCCGGAGTGGGAGGCAAGTGGATGGTCTCCTCCGCCACGGAGGGCCAAGTCAAGAAGCTAAGGAAGGCCGGATACCTGTCTAAGGACATCACGCACCGGCTTCCCGAAAAGGGGCAGCTTCTCCCCACCCTAAGGCCCCATGAGAGGGTAGTATTTCTTCCCCACTTCCTCCGCGGACTGGGTTTTCCACTCCACCCATTTGTCCGGGGACTCATGTTCTACTACGGCCTGGATTTCCGCGATCTGGCCCCAAACTTCATCCTCAACATCTCGGCGTTTATCGTCGTGTGCGAGGCTTTCCTCCGCGTCCGCCCTCATTTCGGCCTCTAGCTCAAGACCTTCAACGTCAAGCCCAAGGTGGTGCGCGGCGGCCAGGCGGAGTGCAGAGGCGCCATGGCGGGCAAGATGGCCAACGTCCTATGGTTCGAGGGCTCTTTTGTGGAGACCCTAAAGGGGTGGCAATCCGGGTGGTTTTACATCACCGAGCCACGCGATCCGAAATGGATCGCAGCCCCCGAGTTCCGATCCGGACCCCCCACGCGGCTTATGTCCTGGAAAGAGACGGGCCTGTCGTGGGGTGACGAAAAAGAGGTGACCGGATTGCAAACATGCATCCAGTCCCTGGTGAACAAGCCAATCCGGCTTGTTAATGTAATCCAGGTTATGCTCGTCCGCCGGATCCTCCCGTGCCAACAACGGGATTTTAATCTGTGGGAGTTCGACTTGGCGCAGCACCAAACCCTTAGCAGGCTCTTCGACACGACGTACGAAGATGCCTGGAAGGTGCTATTCAAAGGCGCTGAGGCTCCCGCATCCGCTTCCGAGGACCACGGATACAGCTCGCAGCGTCACGCTAGCGAGGTAAGCTATCTTCACCTTTTACAGGATGTTAAGCTTTTTTCATAGTTTGACTCTATGCGGGATCTAAACTCCCTTACCTTTGACAGGCTTGGCGGGCGATATCCGGACCGATTAACTGTCCGGCTCCGCTGCCCGAAGACCCAGCCCCAGCTCTACTAGTGAAGCTGCTGGCTCCGGCGCCTTATGTGGTGCCGGAGAAGAAGGCCAAGAAGAAGAAGACCACGGGGACTCGAAAGAGTGCCCGTAACGTGGTGGTGTCGGACTCGTCATCTGACGAGTCCGAGACGCCCTCTTCCCGTGAAAACGAGGAGGAAGAAGAAAACTCTCCCCCCCAGCGGAGGGAGGAGAGAAGAGGAAGGCCGCCCCAACGGGGGAGGCCGAGGGGTCTAGGAAAAGGAAGACCCCTCCGCCGGACTACTCCCCCAACGCCGAAGAGGGCGAAGAGGAGTGGCCAAACAGGGCCAAGCGTCCGATGAAATCGTAAGTTCGGATATCAGAGTAACTCATGATGTTCCTTTGTTGCACAGCTTTCCCTAATGTCGAACGTAATTATGCAGCCCGCCCCGGGCCGAATTCAACGAATTGTCGGGCGGCTCCCTGGACTCATCGGACGTGAACTCAGTTCCGCCCGCTGTCTCCCCCCGCACTGCAGACGACGCCGAAGTGGCGTCGCGACAAGCTCCGGGGCAGGAGGAGGTGGTCCCGGAGGAGCCGCAAGGCAACCTCCCGGACTCCAGGAGTGAAGGGGATAAGGCCCCCCAGGGCTCCAAGTCTGGCTTTGTGCCGGACACCGCACCGGAATCTTCCACAGTTCCGGACCGCGGTAGGCGAACTCCTTCCAAGAGAAGCAAGCCTTCTGAGCCGGCGGCCTCCGTCCAACCGGAGGTGCCGGACAATCTGCTGGAGGTGCTTGACAGCGCCTCCATCGACGAGGGGCACCGTACTATTATGAGTACGGTGATCCAGAAGGTTCGGTCCGCCAAGAGCGGACTGACTGAAGCTTGCGCTAGTCTTCTAACAGGCTTCGAGGTAAGTAAAAATATGTAAAAATATTACCGCATAGACAGTAGCCCCTGATGCTCTGTTTGGCGTTCGGAAAGAAAAGCCGAATAGAGGATCTATTAAATATCGCAGGAGTCTAACAGAAAAGAGTCAATATGCGTATGCAGGCTTCGTTGCTATCCACCGCCGCACTGACTGCGGAGGTGGGTGTCCTGAAGCAGGACCTCGAGTGGACCGAGCAAGAGCTCGGCCTTGCCAAGCGGCGGCTCGAGGAGAAAGAAGGTAAGAAATACCTTACAGAAAAAGTGCCTATAAAAGGCGTGATTGCAAAAAAAAACAGGATTGTACTACTTATTGTAGGGGCCACGACTGAAGTGGCGACCCTTAAGCAGGCGCTGTCTGAGGCCGAAAAGAAAACGGCCGTGGAGCGCACCGAGCGAGACAGACTTGGGGCTCAGGTCGGCGAGGTGCAACAAGAGCTTCAGGCTCTCATAAAAAAACATGAGAGTTTGGAGCTTGAGTCGAAGGCGCAAGCATCCGAGCTCGCGACGGCCCTTGAGACTGCCAAGTCTGCCAAGGCCGAAGCCCAAAAGGCCCTCCAAGAGTTGGAGGAGATGAGGAAGATAGCAGCGGGTAAGGCATTCTTTATGCAAAGCAGAAATATAAAAGTAAACTACTTGTTACTTACCTGAATCCGGAGCTCTCCAGGGGCATTCACAGATCTTCCCCGCAGCGTATCCGACGCCGCTGCATTCTACCGAGCTGAAGAGGGCAGCTCGATGGAGAAGGTGTTCTGGTCTCAGTATTCTAAGGCTGGACACCCTGTGCCCTTGAGCGACCAGCTGAAACAGCTGGTCGAGCTCCACAAGGCGGCCGAACAGGCCATGAAGGGCTTCATAGTTCGGATGTGGCCCGGAGAGGCCCTGCCTGGGAGCTATTTCGGGCTGGGGCGGCGGCTGGTGTAGGCCTGTCCGAGGCTCGAGGTCATCAAGTGCTCCATCTGCATCGAAGGTGCCCGTCGGGCCCTTGCCCGTGCAAAGGTGCACTGGGGTAAGCTGGACGGTGAGAAGCTTGTGAAGGACGGGCCACCGCCGGGGAAGGAGCATCGCAAGCTCGAGAACTACTACAAGGATGTTCTTGCAGGTGCCCGCCTTGTGGCGGATGAATGTACCAAGGATGTGATTTTTGAATGAACTCGCTCGTGTTTATCCTGTGCACTGAAAACTTGTTCATATGCGCTGAGCAATGCTTATTGAATTTAAAATATTACTTTCTGTGCGGCCGTTTATCAAAAAATTGAGAGATGGCCAGTCATCGGCTTCTGCCCCCATGCCACTAGTGCTGGGGTGTTCGGGATAAACCTGAGCGCTCTTTTTCCCATAGTTGGGTCCTTCGAGGGAGGCGCTCAGCACAACGAACCAGGCAATCGGACTATAATGCTTGAACACTCTCACTTAGCCATAGAACTCTATAATTTTAAATTTCGGCGAAGCCCCTAGTTCGGAAGACCGAGTTCGGGGCGCTATCCACGCCTTGGCCGGACAAAGCCAGCTCCTGGCTCGAAGCGGCATAAGTCTTTAGGGACTCGAAAAACCTCTCGAACAGCGACCGGTCTCTCGCCTCATCATGACAGTCAGTTTTAGCTTTCTCCACTGAGGTGCTTAACCGAGTTGAACCGGGGCACAATCGCAGTGGTTCTCCTAGTGCTACCTTAGCCGATATAGCGGAACGTAAGGCACCAAAACATAGGAGCCGGGCAAACCCAACTATTGACCCAAATCATGATTCGGAGCCGATGCATATAGTGCTATAAGTTCGGGGTGCCGCACTTGTGAAAGTGTACGGACTTCTCACACCATAATGAGGGGTACTGAAGCCCCTGGCGTGTTTGCCGTACCATGGTGTACAGGTGCAATCATGTCATTTAATAAACATATATGTGAAAAGAGGATAATGCAAAAAATAGACAAAAAGCTATGCATTGTTTATAGAGAGGCTATTTATCAAAGCCGAACGATACAAATAGTGTGATAAGCAAAAAGATATTGGACTATTTAACATGTCCTGACCAGGGGCAGGCCGCGGAATTGTATTCAAAATAGGTATACTGCTCGTAACAGAGACCACCTGGGAGTTCCATAATGCGGCATGGCTTGTCTGCCTCCCTGGATCTTGCATCGTTTGTGCGACAATCGAATTGCCGAACAGGTCGTCCAAAGTATGGGGTCCTGAAAGTAAGAAAAAATTAAAAAAAAGAATCCGGCAGCCCCTAGTACGTTTTAAGCCGTATTTTGGGTGTGCCGTTACTGTGCCCCTTCCCCTGTGCCCATGGTATTTCAAGGGCGTAGTTATGTACGCGAGGCACTGGTTTCGCTATGTCGCGAGAGCTGGGGTTGGGGCCGCATTGACTGCCGTGTCTTCATTGCTGTCGCTACTAACGCGGCGTTTTTGCTTATTCTGACGTGTCCTGCCACTTTTGTCCTTGGTATCCGAATTACCAGGATTCTTTGATAAGTTGTTACTGCGAGCTAGCCAGCTGTCTTCTCCCGCGCAAAAGCGGGTCATGAGTATCGTGAGGGCTGCTATAGATTTCGGCTTTTCCTGTCCCAGGTGCCGGGCAAGCCACTCGTCGCTGATGTTATGCTTGAAGGCTGCTAGGGCCTCTGCGTCCGGACAGTCGACTATCTGGTTTTTCTTTGTTAGGAACCGTGTCCAGAATTGCCTGGTCGATTCCTCTTGCTGCTGAATTATGTGGCTTAAGTCGTCGGCATCCGGTGGTCGCATGTAAGTGCCCTGGAAGTTGTCGAGGAATGCGGCTTCCAGGTCCTCCCAAGAACCGATTGAGTCTGCTGGCAAGCTGTTAAGCCAATGCCGGGTCGGTCCTTTAAGTTTGAGCGGGAGGTATTTGATGGCGTGTAGATCATCGCCGCGTGCCATGTGGATGTGATGGAGATAATCCTCGATCCATACCGCCGGATCTGTTGTGCCATCGTATGATTCGATGTTTACGGGTTTGAAACCCTCTGGGATTTTATGATCCATTACTTCATCCGTGAAGCATAGCGGGTGTGCGGCGCCTCTGTACTGGGCTATATCATGACGCAGCTCGGAAGAGCTATGTCTGTTGTGTTCGGCCCAGCCGGATTTGTTGTATCCGGAGTGAAGATCATCATCACGTGCCGTAGGGTGCCTGCGCGATCCGTAGATCAATCTTGTTTGTCTTGCCTTATCCTCCAGTACGTCTCGCAGGTCTGGCGCATTTTCCCATGCCTTAGTTGAACGGCGTCGGGGCATGGCTTGGGTGGAGGGCCGAGAGGCCTCTCTGTCGCGGCCGCGAGGTGGCCGGTCTGCCATGTCATGCGCTGGTGATGTAGGTGCTTCCTCCTCTGATCGGGGTAGCAGCCTGCACTTTGGGTAACTCTTGGAGGGGCGTTCGAGTTCATACTCTTCGGCCGCAAGGACTTCAGTCCATCTGTCAGCTAGCAAATCTTGGTCAGCTCTAAGCTATTGTTGCTTTTTCTTGAGGCTGCTTGCCGTGGCTAAAAGCCTGCGTTTGAAACTCTCTTGTTCGGCGGGGTCTGATGGTACGACAAATTCGTCATCATCGAGGCTTGCCTTGTCTTCGGAGGGAGACATATAGTTATCATCCTCGACCTCTCGGTCTGCCGCTCTCTCATGAGGGCTGGCTTCTCCATCTTCCTGTGCCGAATCTTGCTGGGGTGGGTGTTCTTCGGCGCTATCCGGGGTAGTATTATCTCCCGTGCCGGAATCACCGTTTTTTGCTTTGGCGGGATTTAGAGCGGCGCCGCCGACGCCGGCGCTTTGGCTGTTTCTTGGAAGTGTCATCTCTCGCTGTTCCATCGCCATCTCCATCTTTTGGAGTATCCACCATATGTATGTCATATGACGAGGTGGCCTTCCAGCGCCCTACAGGTGCTGGTTCCTATTCGTCTCCTACATCGTCGTCCATACCGTCGATGTCTTCGGAGCCAAAGTCAAGCATGTCGGTTAAATCGTCGACAGTGGCTACAAAGTGGGTGGTGGGTGGGCTTTGAACTTCTTCATCGTCCGTATCCCATCCTCGCTGACCGTAATCCGGCCAGGGCTCTCCTGATAAAGAGAGAGACTTGAGAGAATTCAGGATGTTGCCAAAAGGCGAGTGCTGAAAGATGTCCGCGGCGGTGAGCTCCATTATCGGCGCCCAATCAGATTCGATTGGCAGGGGCGCGGGGGGTTCAGAGTCCGGATCCTCGGAGTCACGGGTCATGCAGAGTGCGGGGCTGGCGCTTGGCTCGATCGCCTTTGAGATCGCAGCCCCCGAGGTGACGTCCAACCGCTCATCCTCGATTGGCGCAATAGGCTCTAAGTTAGGGGTCGGAACCGGTGCGTGTGCGGCCTCCAGGACACTGTCCGGAGGCAGAGCTAGATCATGCCCCTCGAGATAGTGCGGCGTGCTTGGCCGTGGCTCGAACCCGTCGAACATCAAGTCTCCGCGAATGTCAGCCATGTAGTTTAAGCTTCCAAACCTGACTTGATGGCCAGGGGCGTAGCTTTCGATCTGCTCCAGGTGGTCAAGCGAATTGGCCCGCAGTGCGAAGCCGCCGAAGACGAAGATCTGTCCGGGGAGAAAAGTCTCACCCTGGACCTCATCGTTGTTGATGATCAAGGGAGCCATCGGGCCTAAAGGCGACGACACAGAGAAACTCTCAATGAAAGCACCAATGTCGGTGTCAAAACCGACGGATCTCGGGTAGGGGGTCCCGAACTGTGCGTCAAGGCCGGATGGTAACAGGAGACAAGGGACACGATGTTTTTACCCAGGTTCGGGCCCTCTCGATGGAGGTAATACCCTACTCTTGCTTGATTAATATTGATGATATGGGTAGTACAAGAGTAGATCTACCACGAGATCAAGGAGGCTAAACCCTAGAAGCTAGCCTATGGTATGATTGTTGTCTATGGAGTTGATGTCCTACAGACTACAACCCTCCGGTTTATATAGACACCGGAAAGGGTTAGGGTTACACAGAGTCGGTTACAATGGTAGGAGATCTTGAATATCCGCATTGCCAAGCTTACCTTCCACGCCAAGGAAAGTCCCATCCGGACACGGGACGAAGTCTTCAATCTTGTATCTTCATAGTCCTGGAGTCCGGCTGAAGGTATAGTCCGGCTACCTGAACACCCCCTAATCCAGGACTCCCTCACCCTGCTTCCTGTTACCATCCGCCTTAGACGCATAGTTCGGGACCCCCTACCCGAGATCCGCCGGTTTTGACACCGACATTGGTGCTTTCATTGAGAGTTCCACTGTGCCGTCATCATAAGGGGGGATGGCTCGTCTCGTTGTCAAGGACAACATCACTTCTGGGGGAGCCCTGGCTGTAGGCCAAACTCTCCGACTAAGCGGCTTTGTCATGACCGCCTGCTCGGCCGTTGCGCCGACGATGACTTCTCGGGTCATCGAAAATAGCCTCCACATCGGCTCAAAATTGGTCGAGCAGATGGATCCAATGAAACTCTCCTCTTTGAACAAGCTCTTGGATCGCATCGCCGCTCTGGGAGTCGCTACGGACTACGATCGGATCGGGCTTAAACCCGACCAAAGGGAGATTAACTCTCCGCCGGTCACCCATCAAATAGCGGTGGTGGAGGAGAAACGTGGCGGTTCTCCCTCTATCCTGAGGACGAACTATGTTTGGATTCCCGAGCTCTCCGAGCCGGATACCCGCTCACGGGAGGACATCGCCCTAACCCTGAACCTAGAATCAGGTTGCATACCGAACCCGCGGAGCAACATCCCGGAGCCTGAACTTCCAAGATCGGAAACTCCCTTGCCCCGGGATCTCAGATTGGGTCAAGGTCTGGACTTAAATCCACCCACCCACCCAGATACAAACGATCTTTCCCACATTAGGCAAGCGCCCCAAGAGACAGTACATCACTATTGGGCCAGATTCCTCCTTGTAATGAACAAGGTCAAGGACTGTCGCGAGGAAGACGCAATTTCATTCTTTTGCAACAATTGCACGGACAAGGGAATCCTCAATGCCATAAGTCGTCGTGACATAACACACTTCGCTGACTTGGCGGCCATAGTACGGAAATACTGTGCGATGGAAAGCGCCTAGAAAACCCAAACACAATTTTGGGACAATCCGGCTCTGACAAAATACCCAGTCCGGACTAAAAGGGTGCACTCTCATAAGTCGCCCGACTCAATTACAAAGAAGCAAAATCCCACTACAGGTCGTGGAACCGTATTGGAGGGATGGCTTAACGGGCCCTGCAAAATTCATAGTACGGCGGACACCATACCAACACATAGCCTTAGAGCATGTTGGGTACTCCAACAGGTGGCCAAGAGCGGTGAGGATCTCCTCATCCAAAACACCCTAGAACACCCTCCCGCGGACAACAATACAATATTAACAGTCTTCGAGACCTTCGCCTCAAATAATAAGCGTAAGCGAGCACTCCGCAGCCTTGCCGAAGTCTGCCACGTAGCAGCAATAAATCCATGGAGCAACACAGCCAGTACTTTCAATGCCAGTGACGAACCTAAATTCCAAACAGCCTGAGCACCAGCCGCTCTGGTCCTCAGTCCAATTGTGGACGGCTTTCGGCTCACTAAATTGATCATGGACGGTGACAACGGATTAAACCTCATTTATGAGGAGACTCTTCAAAAAATGGAAATAGACAGCAACCGTATTGAGAAAAGCACCATGACCTTCCGAGGAATCATCCCTAGTCGAGAGGCACGTTGCGCTGGGAAAATCACACTAGATGTGGTATTCGGCACTCCAGAGAATTACAGGTCCGAAGAAATCACATTCCAAGTGGCCCCGTTCAGTAACGGATACCACGCCCTTCTAGGGAGGGAGGCATTCATGATTTTTCAAGCCATACCCCATTACGGGTACATGAAGCTCAAAATGCCCGGACCCAATGGAATCATCACTCTATTTAGTGATCCGCACATAGCACTCCGCGCTGAGAACAAAATAGCCGCACTAGCTCTCGAGGCATTATCCGAAGCCCTTGTGGCGGAGGAGTTAACCGCGCTACGCTCCATAGTGGACAGGGACGACGTGATACTAGACAAAAGATCCAAGTCTACCTCCTTTAAACCAGCAGATGAAATAGTCAAATTCCAAGTCCATCCAACGGACCCCACAAAAACAACGTCCATTGGTGCATAGTTAAACCCCGCCATAGACACCGCACTACGGGAGTTCCTGCGCGAGAATTGGGACATATTCGCCTGGCATCCTTCAAACATGCCAGGAATCCAACGCAGGCTGGCCGAGCATAGCCTTAACATTCTAAAAGGATTCAGGCCGGTCAAGCAGACTCTTCGGCGCTTCTTCGAACCTAAGCGACAAGCCATGGGAGAGGAGCTAGCCAAATTACCGGAGGCCGGATTCATTAGAGAAATAAAGCATCTGGACTGTCTAGCAAACCTGGCGATGGTGCCAAAGAAGGACAAATCCTGGCGCCTATGTGTCGACTTCAAGGACCTTAATAAGGCTTGCCCAAAGGATCCCTTCCCCCTCCCTCGCATCGATCAAATTATCAATGCTACTGCAGGACACGACTCATTGTGCTTCCTTGATGCATACTCCGGTTACCACCAAATTAAGATGGCGGAGTCCGACCAAGCCGCAAAGGCATTTATCACTCCATATGCCCCCTTCTATTTTAATACAATGCCCTTCAGGCTCAAAAACACCGGTGCAACGTATCAGCGCATGATTCAGACATGTCTGGAAAAGCAGATCGGCAAAATAGTGGAGGCATACGTCGATGATGTGGTCGTTAAAACCAGACACGTCGAATCCTTAATAGACGACTTGGGGCTCATGTTCGACAATATCCGAACATACGACATTAAGCTCAATCTTGAAAAATGCGTTTTCGGCATACCCGCTGGAAAGCTCCTGGGCTTTATCGTCTCCAGTAGAGGAATTGAAGCAAATCCGGCCAAAATCCGGGCTCTGTCGCAGTTGGCTATCCCAACTGACCTCAAGCAAATCCAGAAGTTAACTGGATGTGTGGCGGCTTTAAGCCGCTTTATCTCCCGACTAGGAGAAAAGGCACTCCCCCTTTATCGCCTTCTTCGGCGCACTGAACACTTCGAGTGGACGGACGCAGCCACGGCCGGACTGGAAGAAATAAAAGCCATCCTGGCCACTGTCGGTGTCAAAACCGGCAGATCTCGGGTAGGGGGTCCCGAACTGTGCGCCTAAGGCGGATGGTAACAGGAGGCAGGGGATACGATGTTTACCCAGGTTCGGGCCCTCTTGATGGAGGTAATACCCTACGTCCTGCTTGATTGTTCTTGATGATATGAGTATTACAAGAGTTGATCTACCATGAGATCAAAGAGGCTAAACCCTAAAAGCTAGCCTATGGTATCATTGTATGTTGTCCTATGGACTAAAACCCTCTGGTTTATATAGACACCGGAGGGGGCTAGGGTTACACAAGGTCGGTTACAAAGGAGGAGATATACATATCTGTATTGCCTAGCTTGCTTTCCACACCAAGTAGAGTCCCATCCGAACATGGGACAACGTCTTCAATCTCGTATCTTCATAGTCCAACAATCCGGCTATCCGGAGACCCTCTAATCCAGGACTCCCTCAGTAGCCCCTGAACCAGGCTTCAATGACGATGAGTCAGGCGCGCAGTGTTGTCCTCGGCATTGCAAGGCGGGTTCCTCCTCCGAACACACCATGGAAGAGTTTGAATACAAGGACAGTGTCCGACCCTGCAAAATAAGGTCCACATACCACCATAGAGAGAATAATATTTCCACAAATCTAATCTGCTGACACGTTTTGATAGCATGACATCACGCCATGGCCCGATCATTATTCGAACTGTTTTTCTCAACCAGCTCCGCACATAACGCGAGGCGGTTTTCTTGACACATCTTGTCAAAGCAGAGATCGTGTCCCCCTTATCACGGGATTCTCATCAATACAAACGTGGGTAATCCAACCGTGCCTGTTGGTATGACTCCTAGATCTTAGGTAAGTCCCAAACGGCCACGAGGAGGACGCCTGATATTCACCCTCTTTATAAAGGGGACAAGGATTTTTCTTTTTTCCCTCCCGCGCTCAATCGAATCCTTCCCCCACCTCGAGTTCTAACACCCAAAGCTCAGGTCAGGTGTTCAACTATGTCCGGATCCAACCTTCAAGGTCGGTGGATGCCTTCCTCCATCAGAGAGGAGGACATCAAGAAGTTGAGAGAGGCCAGATATCTGACCACCAAAATTTCGCATAGGCTGCCCGCCCGAGGGCAGGTCGTCCCTACTCCTGAACCCAACGAGCGCGTTGTGTTCATCTCCCACTTCCTTCAAGGACTAGGCCTTGCTCTGGATCCCTTTGTTAGGGGTCTTATGTTTTATTACGGGCTGTATTTTCACGATCTGGCCCCGGATTCCCTTCTTCACATGTCGTCATTTATTGTTGTATGTGAGGCCTTCCTCCGCATTACCCCTCACTTCGGCCTGTGGCTCAAGACCTTCGATGTGAAGCTGAAGATGATCGAGGGGCAGCACGCAACGTGCGGAGGTGCTTTAATAAGCAAAATCGCTGACGCTCCATGGCCAGAGGGTTCCTTCCCAGAGGTGTCCGGATTGTGGCAGCGGGAGTGATTTTACGTCACAGCTCCCCGAAGTGCCAAGTGGGTAGCTGCCCCCACCTTTCACTCGGGCCCCCCACCGCAACTGATGTCATGGATCAGTAGGGGGCTGAGCTGGGGTCCAACAAAGGACGTGCCAATACTGCAAAGCCGCATCTGAGATCTCTTTGAGAGAGATTTCAGTCTGGTTATGGTAATGCAAGTTATGCTAGTTCGTCGAATCCAGCCTTGCAAACACCGCCCCCTCCGCATGTGGGAATTCAACCTGGAAGGACCGCGAGCTATTCAACATTTCCTCGGCATAACGCTCGAAGAGATGTACAGATCATTCTTCGGACCCCAAATAGAGTGTCCGGACACCACCGAGGACGTGGGTTTGAGCTGCAACCGCCCCGCTGCCCAAGTAAGTAATCCCATGTCGAACCTACTGTCCTTTTATTTATCATGGCATCATTCTAAAGAGCCGCTTTTGACCAGGACTAGATAACAAAGGCGATGATGATCAGGTGTTCGGCCCCCTTCCTGAGGGCTTGGACAATCCGGTACTGGACAAGATGCTCGAGCCGGCGCCATATCCAGTGCCCTCAAAGGAAGATGATGGGGGGAATAGAGAGGGCGAAAGCGGGCCTCACTCGCCACTTATTCTAGCCGGGGGAATGAGCACCTCCACGAGGGAGGACAATCAAAGGGAAGAATCTGACATTCTCTCTCCCCGGGGAAGGAAGAGGACTACCTCTGAAGATCCGGAAACTAAGGTTTCCAAACGGGAGAAGAAATCTTCATCAGAGGGTCCTGCCTCGGAGGGTATTCTTACCGCACAATGTCCGCGTGGGGATCAGCCCTCTACCGAGCTATAAGTAATCAAAAAGTACTTAATAGTGGAAACATCCTACCTTACTTCCGAAGACAATAACCGATGCTTATAAATTGTAGTCCGGATCGTAGCCCTTCTCGACAGAGTTCATCTTCGGGGGATCTTCTTCCGGAGATGATGGAGAGCGAAACACCTCCCCCGGACACCCCGCCTCATGAAGCGGGCGACCTTGAAGTGTCGTCGTGAAGGGTATCTCCGGATCCACTAAGGCCAGAGGATAACCCTTTGGCTACCCGGAATCCCCAGTATCCAGCTCCTAAGGAGAGCGACAACAAGGGTCCGTACAGTGTGCGGTCGGACGCGCTGAAGGATCTTCTGGGGCAAGCGGCCGTCTCGGAAGCGCATCGTACGCTAATGGGTACGGTAATTGAAAGGATTTCATCCGCTGAAAGCGGTTTGCATGAAGCCTTTATGAGTCTGCTGAAAGGCTTCGAGGTACGTGAAATAATGTATGTTTTTAACAATACCACACACGTTAGGTATGCCCTATGCAGATAGTAGCCCCTGAGACTCTGGTTGTCATCGAAAACGGCGGCAAACAGAGGATCATAGTCCCAGGTAATAACCAGACCGCCTTTATGTGCAGGTGGCTGAAGCTCCGGTGGCTAGCCGGACTGATGGGTTTGCCGAGCTAAAGCGGCAAGTTGATGCGGCAGATGCCGACATCGTGCTTGTCAACAAGCGGCTTGACGAGGCACAGGGTGAGTGATTTCTCTGGTGATCGTCACATAATAAGAGTAGCATGATGCCAGTATCTTTAATATGTTGTGACTGCAGATGGAGCTGCCACCGTGGAGACCCTTCGTGCGGAACTTGCCCGAGCCAAGGAGCAACCAAGGAGTAGCAATGCGGCCGCTCTAAAGGCGGCCGAAGAGTTAAGGGCCGAACAGGCCGCGCATTGCGAGAGCAAGGAAAAAATAGCCAAGATGGCTGTAGAGTTAAAAGATGCCGCTGACCGTTACCATCTTCTTGAAGAAGAAAACCGGGCGAAGACGATAGACCTGGAGAAGGCCCTGGTGGCTGCCAAGGAAGACCGCTCCAAAATTAGAGCGACGAAGGAGGAGCTAAATCAAGCTGCAGATATCGTGTCTGGGAAGCCCTTCTTGTTGCGGACTAAGTTCGGAGATCCGAAGTATGCTCCTCTGGACCGGCTATGGAGTTCTGCGGACACCTACATGGATTTGGCTGCAAGTGCTGCTGATGCGGCCGAGTACTTCAAGGATCAGAAAGGTCCCGAAGTGGAAAAGCTGTTCTGGTCACAGTTTCACGCTCCAGTCCGTCCGTTGCTATTGAATGAGCGATTGGCCGAGTGGGCCGAGCTCCATAGGTTGTCCGGACTTGCCATGAGGTCCGTTGTGGATCACCTGTGGCCGGGAGGGCCAAGGCCGAATAGCTACTTTAGTTTAGTGCACCAATTCCTTGGTGCTGTGCCACGCATTGATGCTGTAAAGAGATCGGCATGCATAGAGGGTGCGCGGATGGCCCTTGCACGTGTCAAGACATACTGGGCGGAGATGGAGGTCACCACTATTGCGACACAGGGTTCGACCATAGGCCGAGTGGCTGTCGAGCACTACTTTGAAGAAGTTCTTGAAGGCGCTCGTTCGATAGAGGCTCTGTGCTCGAAGAATATTATGTTCTAGTGACATGTATTCCCATTGTAAAAACAATGTTTTACTGAATTATCAAGGCTGTATTTATACTTTTGCCCGAAAGTACTATGATGCATCCTGTGCGGCCGTTTATGTATATATGTATATAACCTGAAAGTTTGCAGTCGTCGGCTTCCGCCCCCACGCATATAATGCGGGGGTGTTCGCAGAAAATGCGTATCCACACTTGATCCAACGTCTTGGTCCGTTAAGGAGGTGATAGCACATCGAACGAGGCAATCGGACTATATTGCTTTAACACTTTCGCTTAGCCATAGGAGTTTGAGGGTGGGGCTACTATATAGCCCCTGGTACTTCTGCGCTCGTCCGAATACGGGGGCGTACGTACATGACCGGGAAACGGCCCTTCATTAATGCGGAGTAATCCCGAAGATTCCGATGAGTCATCGAGTGGTTGACCAGTCTCTCGCTATATCATGACAGTCAGTTTTCGGCTTTCTCTACTGAGGTGCTCATCCGGATGAACCAGGGCACAATCGCAGTAGTTCTCCCAGTACTACCTTAGCCGATAGAACGGAACGTAAGGTACCAAAACGTGGGAGCCGGGCAAACCCAACATGTGACCAAAGACATGATTCGGAGCTGATGCATATAGGGCCAAACTCGCGACGCCGAACACTCCCTAAGGTGTTCGGTCTTTATAACATATACCGGGCTAAACCGTGCCCTTAACAAGAAACCCCATGTGTCTAGGTACGTGCAAAATCCTGATGTGGCCACATGCCAATAACGCCAGCATCCTTCTCGGTTGTATGGAGTATCCGGAGGATGTGAGCAACAAGAGATAGTAAAAAAGGCCTACGCAGGGTCTTAAGCTAAAAAGAAACCTTTGGGCGGGTCCCTGCTGCACGTCTGCGCCTGTGTCTCCGTTGTGCCGTGTCCTGGACGGGTGTAGCATGATTGTCATATGCAAAAGGAAAGAACTTAGGTGAAAGTTGCCGTGCCAAAAAGAAGAATTGGTTATTATCAATGAACTATCAAAATTCAAGAGAAGCCAAGTTGAGGCGGGCTGGCCCTGATTACACGTGGGAAGCCCTTGGCATCGTTTATGAGGGTTTGATCATCAAACCAATCTCATGTATATATGATGGAACACCAGATTCATTTGACCGTGTCCGTGGTCTTGACGACCTGCCATTTTTCTGGTTGGTGAGGCCGTCTAGTTTGCGGCTGCTAGAGATGCCACATCCTCTACCGTACGTGGGAAACGTTCAAAATTTCCGCTAACTGAGATGATGCCATGTGGACCGGGTAAGGGAGTCCTGGATTAGGGGGTCTCCGGACAGCCGGATTATATCTTTTGGCCGGACTATTGGACTATGAAGATACAAGATTGAAGACTTCCTCTCGTGTCCGGATGGGACTCTACTTGGCGTGGAAGGCAAGCTAGGCAATATGGATATGTACATCTCCTCCTTTGTAACCGACCTTGTGTAACCCTAGCCCCCTCCGGTGTCTATATAAACCGGAGGGTTTTAGTCCGTAGGACAACATACAATCATACCATAGGCTAGCTTCTAGGGTTTAGCCTCTCTGATCTCGTGGTAGATCTACTCTTGTACTACCCATATCATCAATATTAATCAAGCAGGACGTAGGGTTTTACCTCCATCAAGAGGGCCCGAACCTGGGTAAAACATCGTGTTCCCTGCCTCCTGTTACCATCCGCCTTAGACTCATAGTTCGGGACCCCCTACCCGAGATCCGCCGGTTTTGACACCGACACCGGGCATCTTAAGCTTGAGAAAAGCATAATGCGGTATTGCGTTAAAACGAGAAAAGCCATTTTTCCGAGTATTGCTTGATAGCCACTTCGGAATGGGGCGATGTGAAAAGTTAACCTTTCGCTTCGGAAGTTATCGGGAGAACCAAATACCACCTCTAGTAGTAGAGAGCCCGTACAGCGGGCCTCTTGGCCTGGTATTACTCCCTTGAAGGTAGTATTACTGTGGCTTATTTGTGTCGGGTCTATCCCCATTTTGCAGACTGTGTCCTGATATATCAGATTTAGATCACTGCCGCCATCCATGAGGACTCGTGTGAAATGGTACCCATTTATTATTGGGTCTAACACCAAGGCCGCCAGTCCTTCATGCCGGATATTTGTCTCATGACCCCTATGATCAAAAGTGATCGGGCAAGCCAACCAGGGGTTGAACCTAGGGGTGACGGGCTCTACGGTGCGTGTGCCTCGGAGTGCATGCTTGCTTCTCCTCTTTGTCACATGGATCACATTTACTGTTTTAACCTCTGGTGGGAACTTTTTCTGTCCTTCGGTGCTTTGCTGGCGAGGCTCATCCTCGTCTTCGCTTGGTGTCTCTTCCCCTTTGTGTTCGGCGTTTAGCTTACCGGCCCGCTTGAAGACCCAACATTCTCTGTGGGTATGATTTGCAGGTTTGTCTGGGGTGCCATGAATCTGATAGAGTTTGTCAAGAATTTTGTTTAGGCGAAATTGTCCTTCTCTGCTGCCTTTGAAAGGCTTTTTCCGCTGACCTAGTCGGGAGCCCCTGAATCCGGCGTTTACCGCCGTGTTATCTGGGCTACCTTCTTTATTTCGATGCTTGTTTTTGTTGTTCGTGGTTTACCATTGCCATCCCTGACTTCAGATGTGCTTGGGTCGCTGGTGCTGCTACGGGCCAACCAGCTATCCTCGCCCGCACAAAAGCGGGTCATGAGGCTTGTTAGGGCTGCCATTGTTCTCTGTTTTTCTTGACCGAGGTGTCTGGCGAGCCATTTGTCTCGAACGCTGTGCTTAAAAGCTGCTAAGGCTTCGGCGTCCGGACAGTCGACGATTTGGTTTTTTTGGTGAGGAACCTGTTCCAAAGCTTTCGGGCGGACTCTCCGGACTGTTGGATTATATGACTTAAATCGTCTGCATCCGGAGGTCGGACATAAGTCCCTTGAAAATTGGCCTAAAAAGCGTCCTTGAGCTCCTCCCAACTTCCAATTGAGTTTTCGGGGAGGCTTTTCAGCCAGTGCCGAGCTGGCCCTTTAAGCTTGAGGGGCAAGTATTTAATGGCATGGAGATCGTCTCCACGAGCCATATGAATATGGAGGATGAAGTCCTCTATCCAGACTCCAGGGTCCGTGGTTCCGTCGTACGCCTCTATGTTCACCGGTTTGAATCCCTCTGGGAATTCGTGATCTAGCACCTCATCATTGAAACATAAGGGGTGTGCGGCACCCCTATATTGGGATGCGCCATGGTGTTCGGACGGTTGTAGTATTCGGTGTTGGTTTTGTACCATAGCGCGCTTCCTAGATCCATAGACGGATCTGGTCGCGCTGGGTTTTTGACACAAGTTCTCACGTAGATCATGTGTTGACTTATGCGCGACTTTGTTAGCCGCTCTATCACGTTCACAAGGTGGTGGATCCGGCCGGTTGGCCGTATCACTCTTCGGCTGTATGGGCTCTAAGGCCTCATCGTCGAATTCCGGTAAAAGCTTGCGCTTTGGATAGCTATTTTTATGGTAACTTCCACCATACTTTGTTACTTTGTTCCACTTGCTGTTGAGCGTATCTTGTGTGACCTTGAGCCTTTGCTTCTGTTTCTTCAGGCTCCTCGCTGTGACCATAAGCCTTCTGTGGAGGTTTTCTTGCTCCAAGTGCGTTCTCAGGATGATGTGTGCATCTTCGTCTGGACTGTTTTCTTCCCCAGACGGGGTTTGATGAGGCTTATCCTTGGCGTCATCGTGTTCGGACGTCGGATCCGTACTATGTTTGCAGTTTGCACCTTGATCGTGCTCTGCCACCGGGGTGGTGCAGTTGTCGTTTCTTCTAGAGTCGACTGGACTATTATTTCCTCTTGCGCTGTTATCACTGTTTTTGCTATGGTGGGACTTAGAGCGGCGCCGCTGACGCCTGGGTTGCTTGGAGGGGGCATCCTCCGCTGTCTCTTTGCCATTTCCCTCTCTGGGTGTATCCACCATGTATACGTCATGTGATGAAGTGGCGGTCTAGCGCCCTGTGGGCGGTGGTTCCTGTTCGTCTCCTACATCGTCATCCATACCATCGATGTCTTCGGAGTCGAAGTCGAGCATGTCGGCTAAGTCGTCGACAGTGGCTACTAAGTGAGTGGTGGGTGGGCAGCGAATTTCTTTGTCGTCCGCATCCCATTCTAGCCGGACATAGTTTGGCCAAGGTTCTCCTGACAGGGAGAGAGACCTTAATTAATTTAGCACATCTCCGAAAGGTGAGTGCTGAAAGATATCCGCGGAGGTGAACTCCATGATCGGTGCCCCGTCGGATTTGACATGCACGGATGTAGGCGACTCGGAGTCCGTGGCTGGGGATAAATCTAGTGGTTCAGCGACGCGGCTCTCGAAAGGGGTGAAGTCAGTATCTGGCTCTATCGCCATTGAGAGTGCAGCCTCCATGGCGGGGTCTGTCCCTCCGCTCTCGGATGGCACAACTTGCTCCGGATTAACGGCCAGAGTAGCTGCGGATGCGATCTTCCGAACACTGTCCGACGGCAGAGTTATGTCTTGCTCGTCACGACTGTGCGGCGCGTCCGGCATGGGCTCGAATCCGTCGAAGATCAAGTCTTTCCGATGTCGGCCGTGTAGTTCAAGTTTCCAAATCTGACCTGATGGCCAGGGGCATAGATTTCGATCTGCTCCAGATGGCCAAGTGAATTGGCCCGCAGTGCGAAGCCGCTGAATGCGAAGATCTGTCCGGGGAGGAAAGCCTCACCCTAGACTGCATCGCTAGCGATGATCGAAGGAGCCATCAAGCCTTATGGTGACGACACAGTGGAACTCTCAATGAAAGCACCAATGTCGGTGTCAAAACTGGCGGATCTCGGGTAGGGGCTCCCGAACTGTGCGTCTAAGGCGGATGGTAACAGGAGGCAGGGGCATGATGTTTACCCAGGTTCGGGCCCTCTTGATGGAGTTAATACCCTACGTCCCGCTTGATTTTTCTTGATGATACGAGTATTACAAGAGTTGATCTACCACGAGATCAAAGAGGCTAAACCCTAGAAGCTAGCCTATGGTATCATTGTATGTTGTCCTATGGACTAAAACCCTTCGGTTTATATAGACACCAAAGGGGGCTAGGGTTACACAAGGTCGGTTACAAAGGAGGAGATATACATATCCGTATTGCCTAGCTTGCCTTCCACGCCAAGTAGAGTCCCATCCGGACACGGGACGAAGTCTTCAATATCGTATCTTCATAGTCCAACAGTCCAGCCAAAGGATATAGTCCGGCTATCCGGAGACCCCCTAATCTAGGAATCCCTCAGCCACCAACCCAATCTTGGCCGCCCCAACTGTTGGTGAACCAATGCTATTATATATAGCGGCAACTCACCAAGTTGTAAGCGCAGTGCTCGTCGTCAAACGAGAGATGGACGGACATAAATTACTTCAAAAGCCGGTATATTATGTATCCACCGTCCTCACTCCATGCAAATCACGGTACCCACATTATCAAAAGATAGCATATGCGGTATTCATGGCATCCCGGAAATTACGACACTACTTTCAAGAACGTTCAATTACGGTGGCCTCCGAAGTACCACTCAACGACATAATAAACAACCGCGATGCCACGGGCCGGATTGCCAAATGGGCTATCGAGCTCCTCCCGTTTGACATAACATATAAACCACGACGAGCCATTAAGTCGCAAGTACTGGCCGATTTCGTAGCCGAATGGACAGAAGCCGAACTCCCTAAAGAGTATGACACATACTCCAATTGGATCATGCACTTCGACGGCTCTAAAATGCTGGCTGGTCTGGTGGCTGGCGTCGTCCTGACGTCCCCCACTGGAGATACAGTGCAATACGTACTCCGAATACTATATATAGACTCCAATAATGCAACCGAATACGAGGCCCTATTACACGGTCTCCGGATGGCAGTCTCCATGGGCATTCAATGCTTGGAGGTGCGTGGGGACTTGAACCTTGCAATATCCCAAATAAATGGAGACTTCGACGCCAAGGATCCGAAAATGGCGGCATATCGCAACGCCATCCTCAAAATGTCAGCTCGGTTCGAGGGGCTTCAATTCCACCATGTGGCTCCGGAAAACAACCAGGCGGCGAACATCCTCGCCCGTATCGGTGCTAAACGCGACCCTGTCCCACCGAACATCTTCCTGGAAAAACTATTTAAACCATCCGTGGTATGGGAAGGGGACACCGGCAACAATAGTCTGGACCCAGCCACAACCCCAGATACCGAACACTCTGACACAATCGGAGGCTCTGCCATCAAAATAACACCTTCAACCCACGTAATAATGGCCATCATCGCCCTGTGGACAGAACCATTCCTGGCCTACCTAACCAGGCAGTAACTACCCAAGGACCAAAATGAGGCACGCTGCATAGTGCGGCGATCTAAAGCCTACAAGGCCCACGAGGGAGAGCTTTATAAGAAAAGCACTACCGGAGTCCTTCAAAGGTGCATCTCCAAAGAGGAAGGGCAGAAGCTTTTGGCAGAAATCCATGCCAGACTCGGCGGCCATCACACCGCAGCCTGGGCCCTTGTAAGCAAGGCCTTCCATACAGGTTTTTATTAGCCAACGGCCCGGGCAGATGCGCAACATCTGGTCCAGCATTGCGTCGGTTGCCAGCTATTTGCAAACCAAAGCCATATGCCACCTACCGCTCTCCAAACAATCCCCATTGCTTGGCCCTTTGCGGTCTCGGGGCTTGATATGGTCGGACCCTTAATGGGGGAGCCCATAAGAAAAAATACTTACTGGTCATGGTGGATAAATTCACCAAATGGATAGAAGCCAAACCTGTCAAAACGGCTGAATCCGGACCGGTGATAGACTTCATATCTGGGGTTGTACATCGTTATGGCGTCCCCCACAACATCATCACTGACAACAACATGAACTTTAGAGCCGACAAGGTGAAACTTTGGTGCAGCAACATGGACATCAAGCTCGATTATGCTTCTGTCTATCACCCGCAAACTAACGGTCAAGTCGAGCGAGCGAATGGTCTTATCATGAGCGGCATTAAACCCAGATTAGTGCGGTCCTTAAAGGAGTCAAACACGCACTAGGTAGAGGAGCTCGACTCCGTACTATGGGGGCTGCGGACCACGCCGAATCACACTACCGGATACACACTGTTCTTCATGGTGTACGGCGCAGAGGTGGTTCTGCCTTGCGACATAATTCATGACTCACCTCGAGTGCGCATGTACGAAGAAAAAGAGGCCGAGCTTGATCGACAGGACAGTTTGGACGCCCTGGAGGAGGAGCGCGACATGGCAAAGGCCCGTTCCACATTCTATCAGCAACATGCTCGAAGGTATCAAAGCAGAGAAGTACGAGCCAAAACCTATAACATCGGCGAACTTGTTCTACGCCTGTCAGAGAAGAAAAAGAACAAGCCCAAGCCCAAATGGGAGGGTCCCTTCATTATTGACCAGGTTCTGACCGGTGGAGCATACCGTCCGCGGGATGCATCGGATAATCGACTTGAGCCAAACCCATGGAATGCAGCAAGACTCCGAAGATTCTACGCCTCGCGCCGGACTCTATGTTCGTCTCCTCACCTCCGTCAATTTTTTGCATATCTGTCTTTTCTCTCTTTCTCCCTTTTTACTCTCTTCAAGGCCCTTAAAGGCTCTACTTGTGTCCTGGTTACACAATCTTGACGCGCTAACCGCACTCATTATACCTGGGGGCTTCTTATACATAAGCTTAATCTAACTATTTTCCTGGGCTTTACGTCCCATACATGTGTTATTCTCCCGCATGTGCCTTTTTTCGCCATTATATGCATCGATATGACTTAAGTTTTGGCCAAGCTAGGTTGCCTGGCTCTTGTATTTATGCCCTACGTTCTTGTTAATTCGGCTAGGGCATAAGGGGAGCACCTCTGCGATTGTTACTGCCGGGTCAGCCGGATGTGTACCTCAGACTGGGTGAAGCCGAAAGCTAGCGTTCTTAAGGGAATATTCGGTCGGTGAATAAAATATGACTTTTATCTAATTTGAAACATGCCCCCAGATGTTTATTCCTGCGTCTCTTTTCGCAGTTCGGACATGCACATTAGGGCATGCATACCCAGGGAAAGGAACCCTTAACGGAACTATTCTCCCTGGAAGATGTTTCTTACTACCCATGTAATATAGCATAACTAGTCGGGCACTTGTCTGTTCAAGCACTTATGACCCCTACGCCTGGTCTCCATGCATGCCCCGGTTTTTACATAACCGAGCAGGTATTCGGATACACTCCGGACTGTCAGGTCCAGAGGTCGAAGCAAAAAGGTCGGCCATGACAAATGATTTACAATCCGGCTAGGGATATTACATATGTCACTTGAATTACACAATCGCTAAGACTAATTCAATTCTTCTTCTATACCATCCAACAAGCTGTCTAGCCTACAATCCTGTTGGGAATACTTTGCGGCTAATTCTACTTGATCATACACTAAACTGACGGGGATCTCTTTCCCATCGGGCCCCACAGGTCCGACCTCGGCCATGTGGTTTGGGTCCGCTTTGGTATATCGTGTCTTCACCATAGCCCAGGCTTCCCTTGCACCTTGTCGGCAGGCTGATATCTTCCATAATCGGAAGCGCCGCCGCGCTCCCTTGAGCTTCTCTATAAGCTCCCCCATGCCTCCTGGCGGGGACGCGGATGGCCACAAGGCTTGGGCAATACCCTGCATCACCTGCCGAACTTGCTCGTGCAGTTGTGAGAGCTTTGGTAGAAGATCACCCGAAGACCCGGGCATCTCCTCCGTGGGACGACCCGTCAGCATACCTGCAGACATAAGCTGTTAGCCGGCTTCTTCGCCGAACTCCTTTAAAAGTTCGTTCAAGCACTTACTAAAAATGCCGCGCCGAAGTCGTTTATTCTCCTTCACGGAGTCCGCAAGCTGGGCTCGGACATCTTTCAGTTCCACGCCCAGCCGGATATTGGCGTCTTGGAGATCATTTTTCTCCTGCCTGACTCGCGTCAGCACGCGCTCGCCAGCATTTCGCTGTCGATCATCACGTGTCGCATCCACCTCAATGGCCTCCGGATTCACTCCGGGGCCACCTGCAACATCTATTGTTAGGTTTGCATCCATGCCGCATACTACCTCATACCCATATTCTTTGCAATAGATACAAGTGTTACCAGATGGCGCTCCTTCAACGCGGCAACAGCTAGGGGCCGCTGTTGCCGCATTGTGATTCATGGCGCTCTCCACTTTGGAATTTGTAGCGGATAGTCTGTCCGCATCCTCTGTAGGAGGATCATCCGGCTTCTGCCCCGCGTCAGCTTCTGCCTCCATGTCCGACCCTGGGGCCCGACTGGTCAAGGCGTGATCGGCAGCCTCTCCGGATATAGTTCGGCGAGCGTTTTTTCTGCTAAGAAACACGTACGTCATTATATTTTAAGAAAGACGACAACCACGGAGTGAGGTTTTGCGTCATACCTCTGTGCCGGCGTCTCCATCTTGACTGCCTTCCTTTTTGGCCTACCCGGCTTCGGTGCCTCTTGTTGGCGAGTTGCTGCGGGTTCGGCACGGCGTCCCGAATGCCTTCCTTGTAAAACACCATATGTGTACGGTAGGTGAAGTGCATAAAAGGGGATCCTTTTTGGAGTTGGGACTTTGGTTTTTCTTACGTGCGACGCGGGGAGTAGTCCGGGATAGTCGGCCGTTATGGCCGCCATGGCATCATCACAGCTCAATTGATAGAATTGCCTGTCTATCAGCTCCATGAATATGTCAGGATCCTCTTCGAGTTGACCTCCCTTACAACTTTTCGCAGTTCCTTACAGCTTTTCGCAGTTCCTGCCCCCTGCCTCATGGACAGCCCGGAGATCCACCGACGTACTTCTTCCTCCTATATATATCCATATACCCTAAAAACTTCGGGGAGCAGAATAGATCGGGAGTTCCGCCGCCAAAAGCCTCCGTAGCCACCGAAAATCAATCTAGACCCGTTCCGGCACCCTGCCGGAGGGGGAACCCCTCACCGGTGGCCAACTTTATCATCCCAACGCTCTCCATGACAAGGAGGGAGTAGTTCTCCCTCGGGGCTGAGGGTATGTACCAGTAACTATGTGTTTGAACTCTCTCTCTCTCTCTCTCTCTCTCTCTCTCTCGTCTTCTTGAGGTGATACGATCTTGATGTATCGCGAGCTTTGCTATTATAGTTGGATCTTATGATGTTTCTCCCCCTCTACTCTCTTGTAATGGATTGAGTTTTCCCTTTGAAGTTATCTTATCGGATTGAGTCTTTAAGGATTTGAGAACACTTGATGTATGTCTTGCATGGGATATCCGTGATGACAATGGGGTATTCTATTGATCCACTTGATGTATGTTTTGGTGATCAACTTGCGGGTTCCGCCCATGAACCTATGCATAGGGGTTGGCACACATTTTTGTCTTGACTCTCGGGTAGAAACTTTGGGGCACTCTTTGAAGTTCTTTGTGTTGGTTGAATAGATGAATCTGAGATTGTGTGATGCATATCGTATAATCATACCCACAGATACTTGAGGTGACATTGGAGTATCTAGGTGACATTAGGGTTTTGGTTGATTTGTGTCTTAAGGTGTTATTCTAGTATGAACTCTATGATAGATCGAACGGAAAGAATAGTTTCATGTTATTTTACTATGGACTCTTGAATAGATCGATCAGAAAGGATAACTTTGAGGTGGTTTCGTACCCTACCATAATCTCTTCGTTTGTTCTCCGCTATTAGTGACTTTGGAGTGAATCTTTGTTGCATGATGAGGGATAGTTATATGATCCAATTATGTTATTATTGTTGAGAGGACTTGCACTAGTGAAAGTATGAACCCTAGGCCTTGTTTCAACGCATTGCAATACCGTCTACGCTCATTTTTATCATTAGTTACCTTGCTGTTTTTATATTTTCAGATTGCAAATATCATTATCTACTATCCATATTGCACTTGTATCACCATCTCTTCGTCGAACTAGTGCACCTATACAATTTACCATTGTATTGGGTGTGCTGGGGACACAAGAGACTCTTTGTTATTTGGTTGCAGGGTTGTTTGAGAGATACCATCTTCATCCTACGCCTCCTACGGATTGATAAACCTTAGGTCATCCACTTGAGGGAAATTTGCTACAGTCCTACAAACCTCTGCACTTGGAGGCCCAACAACGTCTACAAGAAGAAGGTTGTGTAGTAGACATCAAGCTCTTTTCTGGCGCCGTTGCCGGGGAGGTTAGCGCTTGAAGGTATATCTTTAGATCTTGCAATCGAATCTTTTTGTATCTTGTTTTAGCACTAGTTTAGTTTATAAAAGAAAATTACAAAAAAGTGGAATTGAGGGTACCTCACATGCTTCATCTTTTTAATGTCTTTTGTGAAAATAAGGATTCCGATAATTGTGCTCAAGTGCTAGAAGAAGAATGCATTAGATTGTTTGGCACTAAATATTTGAATTATGAGCATGATTGCAATGTTGTTAGTATGAATTCCTTGAATATCCATGATGCTAATGATATGCAAAGCCACAAGCTTGGGGAAGCTATGTTTGATGAAGATGATATTTTTTGTCCCCCAAGTTTTGATGAGCAAATTTATTATGATGAAAGCATGCCTCCTATTTATGATGATTATATTGATGAAAGTGGATTTGGAGAGGTCATGACTTTATTTAGTGATGAATCCACTATTTCGGAAGAGGTTCCAATTGATTATGAGAACAAAGTTGCTATCTATGATGATTATTGTGATGACTTGTATGCTATAAATAATAATGATAACCATGAAACTTGTCATCATGATTTTTGTCTTCAGTTGGATTATGCCTCACATGATAATTATTTTGTTGAGGTTGCTCCCACTACTATTCCGAATGAGAAGAATTTTGCTTATGTGGAGAGTAGTAAATTTTCTATGCTTGTAGATCATGAAAAGAATGCTTTAGGTGCTGTTTATATTGTTGAATTCATTCATGATGCTACTGAAAATTACTATGAGGGAGGAACATATGCTTGTAGGAATTGCAATAATATCAAGTTCCCTCTCTATGTGCTTAAAGTTTTGAAGTTATGCTTGTTTTTCCCTCCTATGCTAGTTGATTATGGTTCCCACAATTTGTTTGCGCACAAAATCCCTATGCATAGGAAGTGGGTTAGACTTAAATTTTCTAGTCATATTCTTCATGATGCTCTCTTTATGTTACAATTCTTATCTTTTATGTGAGCATCATTGAAATCATCATGCCTAGCTAGGGGCGTTAAACAATAGCGCTTGTTGGGAGGCAACCCAATTTTATTTATGTTCCTTGATTTTTGCTCCTTTTTAGTAATAAATAATTCATCTAGCCTCTGTTTAGATGTGGTTTTATGTTTTAATTAGTGTTTGTGCCAAGTAGAACCTTTGGGAAGACTTGGGTGAAGTCTTTATGATCTTGCTGTAAAAAAACAGAAACTTTAGCGCTCACGAGATTTTCTGCCATGTTTTATTGGAGAGTGCTATTTAGTTAATTATTTCTGAAGATGATTAATAGATAAATTACTGACGTCTAGCAATTTATTTTAGGATTTTTGGGGTTACATAAGTATACGTTTGATCCAGATTACTACAGACTGTTCTGTTTTTGACAGATTCTGTTTTCTATGTGTTGTTTGCTTATTTTGATGAATCTATGAGTAGTATCGGAGGGTATGAACCATAGATGAGTTGTAATACAGTAGATATTACACCAATATGAATTTGGAATGAGTTCACAACAGTACCTAAGTGGTGATTTATTTTCTTATACTAACGGAGCTTACGAGTTTTCTGTTAAGTTTTGTGTTGTGAAGTTTTCAAGTTTTGGGTAAAGATTCGATGGACTATGGAATAAGGATTGGAAAGAGCCTAAGCTTGGGGATGCCCAAGGCACCCCAAGGTAATATTCAAGGACAACCAAGAGCCTAAGCTTGGGGATGCCCCGGATGGCATCCCCTCTTTCGTCTTCGTTCATCGGTAACTTTACTTGGAGCTATATTTTTATTTGCCACATGATGTGTGTTTTGATTGGGGTGTCATTTTATTTTATTTTATTTTGTTTTTCTTGCTGTTTGAATAAAATACCAAGATCTGAAATTCTTAAATGTTAGAGAGTCTTCACATAGTTGCATAATTATTCTATTGCTCATTGATCTTCACTTATATCTTTTCGAGTAGTTTGTCATTTGCTCTAGTGCTTCACTTATATCTTTTTAGAGCACGATGGTAGTTTTATTCTATAGAAATAATTGATCTCTCATGCTTCACTTATATTATTTTGAGAGTCCTTTAGAAGAACATGGTAATTTGCTTTTGATATAATAAAAACTTTCATATAAGTGCATTGAATACTAAGAGAAGTTTGATGCTTGATAATTGTTTTGAGATATGAAGATAGCGATATTAGAGTTGTGCTAGTTGAGTAATTGTGAATTTGAGAAATACTTGTGTTGAAGTTTGCAAGTCCCGTAGCATGCACGTATGGTGACCGATGTGTAACAAATTTGAAACATAAGGTGTTATTTGATTGTCTTCCTTATGAGTGGCGGTCGGGGACAAGCGATGGTCTTTTCCTACCAATATACCCCCCTAGGAGCATGCGCGTAATGCTTGGTTTTTGATGACTTGTAGATTTTTGCAATAAGTATGTGAGTTCTTTATGACTAATGTTGAGCCCATGGATTATACGCACTCTCACCCTTCCATCATTGCTAGCCTCTTCGGTACCGTGCATTGCCCTTTCTCACCTTGAGAGTTGGTGCAAACTTTGCCGGTGCATCCAAACCCCGTGACACGATACACTCTATCACACATAAGCCTCCTTATATCTTCCTCAAAACAGCCACCATACCTACCTATTATGGCATTTCCATAGCCATTCTGAGATATATTGCCATGCAACTTTCCACCGTTCCGTTTATTATGACACACATCATCATTGTCATATTTCCTTGCATGATCATGTAGTTGACATCGTATTTGTGGCAAGGCCACCATGCATAATTTATCATACATGTCACTCTTGATTCGTTGCCCATCCCGGTACACCGCTGGAGGAATTCATATAGAGTCATACTTTGTTCTAGTATCGAGTTGTAATCTTTGAGTTGTAAATAAATAGAAGTGTGATGATCATCATTAATAGAGCATTGTCCCAAAAAAGGAAAGGCAAAAAGTCCAAATAAAATAATAATAATAATAATAATAATAATAATAATAAAAGGGACAATGCCACTATCCTTTTTTCCCACACTTGTGCTTCAAAGTAGCACCATGATCTTCATGATAGAGAGTCTCTTGCTTTGTCACTTTCATATACTAGTGGGAATTTTTCATTATAGAACTTGGCTTGTATATTCCAACAATGGGCTTCCTCAAATGCCATAGGTCTTCGTGAGCAAGCAAGTTGGATACACACCCACTTAGTTTCTTTTGTTGAGCTTTCATACATTTATAGCTCTAGTGCATCTGTTGCATGGCAATCCCTATTCCTTGCATTGACATCAATTGATGGGTGTCGGTGTCAAAACCGACGGATCTCGGGTAGGGGGTCCCGAACTGTGCGTCTAAGGTGGATGGTAACAGGAGGCAGGGGACACAATGTTACCCAGGTTTGGGCCCTCTTGATGGAGGTAATACCCTACATCCTGCTTGATTGTTCTTGATGATATGAGTATTACAAGAGTTGATCTACCATGAGATCAAAGATGCTAAACCCTATAAGCTAGCCTATGGTATGATTGTATGTTGTCCTACGGACTAAAAACCCTTCGGTTTATATAGACACCCGAGGGGGCTAGGGTTACACAAGGTCGGTTACAAAGGAGGAGATATACATATCCGTATTTCCTAGCTTGCCTTGCACACCAAGTAGAGTTCCATCCGGACACGAGACGAAGTCTTCAATCTTGTATCTTCATAGTCCAACAGTCCGGCCAAAGGATATAGTCCGGCTGTCCGGAGACCCCCTAATCCAGGACTCCCTTAGTAGCCCCCGAACCAGGCTTCAATGACGTTGAGTCCGGCGCGCAATATTGTCTTCGGCATGGCAAGACGGGTTCTTCTCCAAATCTTGAATATCTGTTAAGTAGTGTCTGGCCCCATAAATGTTGCACTTCTTGGCTTCTGCGCCCAATAAGGGCTATCTTCCACGCGTCAAACGAATGCGAGGAGCCAGGGCATTTTTACATTCGCCCCCCTAGCCAGGTAAATAAATTGTCTATTAAATGGATGGGTATTCTTAGATCCAATCCATACCATCCTCCCACGGCGAGAATCCATCGGAGCGCGCTCGGAAAAATCCACTCCAACATGGCCGACCACCGCAGCTCCTCCTCCCGCCCCCGTAGCCCTAAGCCCGGTGATTGGGAGAGTTGTTCCGTCCCGCACAGTCGATTAGTAGAGCTGCAGGCTCAGGGATTTCTCCCCCCAGCGTATATGGTCCCTATCCGAGCCGGGCTCGCCACCTATAATGGCGGGGAGCAAGCGAAGAGCTTCCCCAACCCCTCTAAGGGGGAGCAGGTGTGCCTTGTCCCTTACTTACTAAGGGGACTCGGATTTCCAATTCATCCGTTCCTCCACGGGCTCCTAGAGTTTTACGGCCTCCAACTGCATAATTTCACCCCTGCTTCCATATTACACATCGCCGGCTACGTTGCCCTTTGCGAGCTATTTCTGGGCTGCGAGGCTCATTTCGAGCTGTGGAAAATGTTATTTTTCCTTTTGCCCCGCACACAGAAGGGGTCACTTTATCAAGTGGGCGGAGCCGAAATATGGCGCATCACCGAAACCGGATACCTGTCCAGTACTCCGAAGAAGACATCCGAAGACTGGCCTTCGGAGTGGTTTTATATGGAGGACGTCCCCCTTCCAGACCCTGTTCGGCGGGGTCTTCCTGAGTTCAAAAATGCTCCTCTGAAGAAATGCCGAAGCTGGCGCCCATGGAGCCCCCAGGAGGAAGACAACGGAGAAGTCCTTTACCTGATGAACCGGATTAAAGCGCTGGCTCAATCAGGATTGACAATAGTCAAGGTTATGTCAATATGCATAATGCGGGGAGTGCAGCCACTTCAATATCGAGGGCACCCCTTGCGGTGTTTTAACGGGGAAGATGATGCCACCCACTGCGGGCGTAAGGGACCGGACTCCGCAGCTGCTTTAGCAAAAAATATGTCCGAGTTGTTCAGGGGAGAGGAAGAGGAGTTCATCCATATCAAGCCACGGGATGGATTCTCCATGTACAACCCTCCAAGCTGGGTGAGTTATACCTCTTTACTCCCATTCTTCCCGCATTTTTCGTCGTAGGTACTCACCTTGACATTTTACGGCAAGAACCGCGAAAAGATGTAAGGGAGGTCAACAACCCATATCCACAACCAGAGGACCCTGGCCGGGCCCTCGGTCCTAGACTCGAAGAGGATCCGGACATATTCGTGGAGCTGATAGACAGGCAATTCTATCAATTGAGCTGCGATGACGCCATGGTGGCCATAACGACCGACTATCCCGGACTGCTCCCTACGTCACACGTAAGAAAAACCAAAATCCCAACTCCAAAAATAGGATCCCCTTTTAGACACTTCACCGACCATACACCTATGGTGTTTTACAGGGAAGGCATTCGGGACGCCGTGCCGAACCCGCGGCAACTCGCCAACAAGAGGCACCAAAGCCGGGTAGGCCAAAAAGGAAGGCGGTCAGGACAGAGACACCGGCGCAGAGGTATGACACAAAACCTCGCTCCTTGGTTGTCGTCTTTCTCAAAATGTAATGACGTCCATGTTTCTTTAATAGAAAATACGCTCGCCGGACTATATCCGGAGAGGCTGCCGATCACGCCTCCACTAGTTGGGCTCCAGGGTCGGACATGGAGGCGGAAGCCAACATGGGGCGGACCCCGGATGCTCCTCCTACAGAGGATGCGGATGGACTATCCGCTACAAATTCAGAAGTGGAGAGCACCATGAATCACAGGTGTCGCCGGGCCGTACTCTGTGACGCTTGTTTCTCGCCAGAGGCATTTGATGCCTTCAATTCCGGAGACGCGTACATCCGTGCTACGCAAAATGGTCTAGCCATAGCCATGGACCAGTATGTAAGGGATATACGGGTAAATAAAACTAACGATTATATGTATCAGCAACCCCTGAGACTTGAAACAGTTGACGCAACTGATTTAAGGATCAATATTTGTGTAGGTTCTTACGGAGAAGAATTCCCAATTGTCTCAAGAGCTGGATGAGTGCAAGGCCCAGCTAGAAGCTGCAGTTGCCGCATTGAAGGAGTCCAAAAAGGGTCCCCCTAGTAACATTGTCTACTGCAAAGAATATGGGTACCAGGTAGTATGCGGCATGTATGCACACCTAACAATAGATGTTGCAGGTGGCCCCGGAGTGAATCCAGAGGCCGATACGACACGTGATGATCGACAACGAAATGCTGGCGAGCACGTGCTGACGTGAGTTAGGTAGGAGAAAAATGATCTCCAAGATGCCAATATCCGGCTGGGCGTGGAACTGAAGGATGTCCGAGCCTAGCTTGCGAACTCCGTGAAGGAGAATAAACGGCTTCGGCGCGGCATTTTTAGTAAGTGCTTGAACGAACTTTTTAAAGGAGTTCGGCGAAGAAGCCTGCTAACAGCGTTATGTCTGCAGGTATGCTGACAGGTCGTCCCGCAGAGGAGATGCCCAGGTGAGGGAGTCCTGGATTAGGGGGTCTCCGGACAGCCGGACTATATCCTTTGGCCGGACTGTTAGACTATAAAGATACAAGATTGAAGACTTCGTCTCGTGTCCGGATGGGACTATACTTGGTGTGGAAGGCAAGCTAGGCAATACGGATATGTATATCTCCTCCTTTGTAACCGACCTTGTGTAACCCTAACCCTCTCCGGTGTCTATATAAACTGGAGGGTTTTAGTTCATAGGACAACATACAATCATACCATAGGCTAGCTTCTAGGGTTTAGCCTCTCCGATCTCGTGGTAGATCAACTCTTGTAATACCCATATCATCAAGAATAAATCAAGAAGGACGTAGGGTTTTACCTCCATCAAGAGGGCCCGAACCTGGGTAAAACATCGTGTCCCCTGCCTCCTGTTACCATCAGCCTTAGACCCACAGTTCGGGACCCCCTACCCGAGATCCGCCGGTTTTGACACTGACATTGGTGCTTTCATTGAGAGTTCCTCTGTGTCGTCATCATCAGGCTTGATGGCTCCTTCGATCATCGTTAGCGATGCAGTCCAGGGTGAGACTTTTCTCCCCAGACATATTTTTGTATTCGGCGGCTTTGCACTGCGGGCCAATTCGCTTGGCCATCTGGAGCAGATTGAAAGCTACGCCCCTGGCCATCAGGTCAGGTTTGGAAGCCTAAACTACATGGCCGATATCCACGGAGACTTGATCTTTGACGGATTCGAGCCCCTGCCGAGTGCGCCGCGCTGTCACGATGTGCATGATTTAGCTCTGCCACCGAATAGTGTCCTGGAGACCGCACCTACAGCCGCCACGACCTTTAAATCGGAGCCAACTGCGCCATCCGAGGGCAGGTGGTTAGACCCCGCCGCGGAGGCAGCAGCCTCAACAGAGATCAAACCGAACACCAACCTTGTCCTTCGCGAGGCCCGTGACTCCCCATCGCTAGACTCTTCTCCGGACTCTGGATGATCCGTGCCCCTGCCAATCGAATCCGATTGGGCGCCGATCATGGAGTTCACTGCCGCAGATATCTTTCAGCACTCGCCCTTTGGCAACATACTGAATTCACTAAGGTCTCTCTCTTTGTCAGGAGAGTCCTGGCCGGATTATGACCAGCAGGATTGGGATGCGGACGACAAAGAAATTCGCTGCCCACCCACCACCCAGTTAGTAGCCACTGTCGACGACTTAACCGACATGCTCGACTTCGACTCCGAAGACATCGACGATATGGACGACGATGCGAGAGACGAAGAGGAACCACTGCCCACAGGGCACTGGACAGCCACCTCATCATATGATATATACATGGTGGACACACCCAAAGAAGGCAATGGCGACGAGACAGCGGAGGATGACCCCTCCAAGAAGCAACCCAAGTGCCGACGTCAGCGGCGCCGCTCTAAGTCCCGCCAAAGCAAAAGTGGTGATACCGGCACAGGAGATAATAACACTCCGGATAGTGCCGAAGATGGCAACAATCCTCTCCAGCATGATCTAGGACAGGAGGATGGAGAGGCCAGCCCTCCAGAGAGAGCGGCAGATGGAGAGGCGGAGGATGATAATTACATGCCCCCTTCCGAAGACAAGGCAAGCCTCGACGATGATGAATTCGTCGTGCCAGAGGATCCCGTTGAACAAGAGCGCTTCAAGCGCTGGCTTATAGCCACGTCAAATAGCCTTAAGAAAAAGTAGCAGCAGCTTCAAGCTGATCAAGATCTTCTAGCTGACAGATGGACTGAAGTCCTCGCGGCCAAGGAATATAAACTCGAACGCCCCTCCAAGAGTTACCCAAAATGCAGGTTGCTACCCCGATTGGAGGAAGAAGTGTATGACGCGGCTGATCGGCCACCTCGTGGCCGCGATAGAGAGGCATTCCAGCCAAAAGCTCAGCCTGCACCCCGACGCCATTCAAATAAAAAGGCATGGGGAAATACGCCAGACCTGCGAGACGTACTAGAGGACAAAGTAAGGCAAACAATATCGATCTACGGATCGTGTGGGTGCCCCACGACACGAGACGATAGCCGTCATGCCGGATACAATAAAAGTAAATCCGGCCAGGCCAAACACAATAGACAAAATTCATTCGATCTGCGTCGTGATATAGCCCAGTACAGAGGCGCCGCACACCCGCTATGCTTCACAGATGAAGTAATGGATCATCAAATCCCAGAGGGTTTCAAACCCGTCAATATTGAATCATACGATGGCACGACAGATCCTGCGGTATGGATTGAGGACTATCTCCTTCATATCCACATGGCCCGTGGTGACGATCTACACGCCATCAAATACCTCCCACTCAAGCTTAAAGGACCAGCTCGGCACTGGCTCAAAAGCTTGCTAGCAGAATCCATTGGGTGTTGGGAAGACCTGGAAGCCGCATTCCTCGACAACTTTTAGGGCACTTATGTGCGACCACCAGATACCGATGACTTGAGCCACATAATTCAGCAGCCAGAGGAATCGGCCAGGAAATTCTGGACACGGTTCCTAACAAATAAAAATCAAATCGTCGACTGTCCGAATGCAGAGGCTCTAGCAGCTTTCAAGCACAACATCCGCGACGAGTGGCTAGCCCGGCACCTTGGTCAGGAAAAGCCAAAATCTATGGCAGCCCTCACGACACTCAAGACCCGCTTTTGTGCGGGAGAAGACAGCTGGCTGGCTCGCAGTAACAACATATCAAAGAACCATGGTACTTCGGATACCAAGGACGGAAGTAGCAGGTCACGTCACAACAAACATAAGCGCCGCATTAACAGCGACAATACCGAGGATACGACAGTTAATGCCGGATTCAAAGGCTCTAAACCCGGTCAGCGGAAAAAGCCATTCAAAAGAAGCACTCCGGGCCCGTCCAGTTTGGACCGTATACTCGATCGCTCGTGTCAAATACATGGCAACCCCGACAAGACAGCCAACCACACCAATAGGGATTGTTGGGTGTTCAAGCAGGCCGGCAAGTTAATTGCCGAAAACAAGGATAAGGGGCCACATAGCAATGACGAGGAGGAGCCCTGACAGCCGAATACTGGAGGATAGAAGAGATTCCCCCCACAAGTGCGGACGGTGAACATGATATACGCAACCCACATCCCCAAGAGGGAGCGGAAGCGTGCGCTTAGGGACGTATATGCGTTGGAGCCAGTCGCCCCAAAGTTCAACCCATGGTCCTCCTGTCCAATCACCTTCGATCGCAGGGACCATCCCACTACTATTCGTCATGGCGGATTCGCCGCACTGGTCTTAGACCCAATTATTAACGGATTTCACCTCACTCCAGTCCTTATGGATGGCGGCAGCAACCTGAACCTGCTTTACCAGGACACGGTGCGCAAAATGGGTATAAACCCCTCAAGGATCAAACCCACAAAAACGACCTTTAAAGGCGTCATACCAGGTGTAGAGGCCCATTGCACAGGCTCAGTCACACTGGAAGTGGTCTTTGGATCCCTGGATAACTTCCGAAGCGAAGAGTTAATCTTCGATATAGTCCTGTTCTGCAGTGGTTATCATGCACTGCTCGGGCGAACCACATTTGCGAGATTCAATGCGGCACCGCATTATGCATACCTCAAGCTCAAGATGCCAGGACCTCAGGGGGTCATTACAGTTAATGGAGACACAGATCGCTCTCTACGAATGGAGGAGCACACTACGGCCCTCGCAGTGGAAGCGCAAAGTAGCCTCTCAAGGCAATCCAATAGTTCGGCGTTTAAGGACCCGAACATCTCCAAGCGCGTCCGGAGTAATCGGTAACAGGACCGCCTGGCACGTTCCAAGCTCGCATAGCAATGTGGCCCCCACCCTAGCCCACGCCAAACGACGAAACTCGTGCCACGCGTACATAATTACGCACTAAAAATACCATGGGCATAGGTAGGGAGGGGGCACGACTACGTCACGCCCCAAGACGCGGCTTAAACCGCACTACGGGCTTCCCGCTTTGTTATTTTTCTCTCTTTCAGGACATTAATCTCTAGAAACCCTATCCGGCAGCATGATTGCCGAACACATGATGCAGCAACCAAGGAGGCAAAAAGCTACATCACACCATGGAACTCCCAGGTGGATTACGATAACGAGCGAAATACTTGGTTTAATATTATTCCTCAGCTTGCCCTTGGAGGGGACATAGTCCTACTTTTTGCTTATCGCACTACCTGTATCATTCTGCTCTAACGCACGTTTTTTAATGAACAATGCATTGCATTAAGGCTTTTATTGCATTCTTCCTTTATATATATATGTTCATTCGTGACATCCAACACCCATACACTCTGGTACGGCCAATACACCAGGGGCTTAAGTACCCCACAATATGGTGTGAGAAGTCCGGACACTTTCACAAGTGCGGCACCCCGAACTTATAGCATTATATGCATCAGCTCCGAATCATGTCTTGGGTCAATAGTTGGATTTGCCCGGCTCCCATGTTTTGGTACCTTATGTTCCGCTATATCGGCAAAGGTAGCACTAGGAGAACCACTGCGATTGTGCCCCGGCTCGGCTGGGCTAAGCACCTCAGTAGAGAAAGCTAAAACTGACTGTCATGATAAGGCGAGAGACTGGTCGCTGTTCGAGAGGTTTTCGAGTCCTTAAAGACTTATGCCACTTAGAGCGAGGAGTCGGCCCTGTCCGGCTTAAGGCGTGTATCGCGCCCCGAATTTGGCCTTCCGAATACTAGGGGCTTCACCGAAATTTAAAATTATAGAATTCTATGGCTAAGTGAGAGTGATAACGCATTATAGTCTGATTTCCTTGTTCATTGTGCTGAGCACCTCCCTCGAAGGACCCAACAATGGGAACAAGAGTGCTCAAGTTTATCCCAAACACCCCGGCACTCGTGGCATGGGGGCAGAAGCCGACGACTAGCCATCTCTCAGATTTGATAAACAGCCGAACAGAAGGTAATATTTTAAATTCAAACAAGCGTTGCATAGCACATATGAACAAGTTTTCATAACTACAGGATTACACAAGCAAGTTTACTCAAATATTATATCTTTCGTACACTCGTCCACTACGAGACAAGCACCCTTCAGGACACCCTCATAGTACATCTCGGGGTGGCGATGCTCCTTGCCCTCTGGTGGCCCTTCGTTGACCAGCTTCACGGTGTCTAACTTGGCCCATTGCACCTTCACACGGGCGAAAGCCCGGCGTGCACCTTCGATGCAGACGGACCGCTTGACGACTTCCAGCCATGGGCATGCATCCACAAGCCGCCTCACCAGGCCAAAGTAGCTGTTCGGAAGGGCGTCGCCAGGCCACATTCGGACTATAAAGCCCTTCATGGCCTGTTCGTCTGCCTTGTGCAACTTGACCAGTTGCTTCAGCTGGTCGCTCAGAGGCATCGGGTGTTCGGTCCCATTATACTGAGACCAGAACAGCTTCTCCGTTGAGATTCCCTCCTCGGCCTGGTAAAACTGTGCGGCATCTGACATGCTGCGGGGCAAATCTGCGAATGCTCCTGGAGAGCTCCGGATTCGGGTAAGTAATAGGTAATTTACTTTCACATGCTTGCTTTGCATATATAATGCCTTACCCGCCGCTATCTTCTTCATCGCATCAATCTCCTGGAGGGCCTTCCGTGCTTCGGCCTTGGCACTCTTCGCACTTTCAGGGGCGGTGGCAAGCTCGGACTCTCGCGTCTTCAAGTCAAGCTCCAACGCCTCGTGCTTCGTCACAAGAGCTTGGAGCTCTTGCTGCACCTCGCCCACCCGTGCCTCATGCCTTTCCCGCTCGGTGTGCTCCTTGGTCGCTTTGTTTTGGCCTCGGATAGCGCTTGCTTCAGGGTCGCCACCTCAGTCGTGGCCCCTGGCAAATTTATGATGATCCTGTCATTTTGCAATCGCATTCTTTTTATACATATCCATAGACTAGGTACTACTTACCTTTGTTCTCCTCGAGCTGCCTCTTGGCAAGGCCGAGCTCGTCCTTGGACCCTTTAAGGTCCTGCTTCAGTGCGGCAACCTCCGCAGTCAGTGCGGCAGATTCCAGTAGCGAAGCCTGCATACGCATATTGACATACTTATATTAGACTCCTGCGATATTGTTTGATCCTCTGTTCGGCTTTTCTTTGTGAACACCGAACAGAGCATCAGGGGCTACTGTCTATGCAGTAATATTTCTCCTATATTTCAAAAACTTACCTCAAAGCCTATTAGAAGGCTGGCACATGCTTCAGTCAATCCGCTCTTGGCGGACTGAACCTTCTGGACCACCGCACTCATAATAGTGCGGTGCTCTTCGTCGATGGAAGCACTGCGAAGCGCTGCCAGCAGATTGTCCGGTGCCTCTAGATGGACAGAGGTCACTGGCACAGGCGTCTTGCCCCTCTTGGAAGGAGGCCGCCTGCCCGAGTCCGGAACCACCGGAGGTTCTGGCGCAGTGTTCGGCTGAGGGCCAAACTCGGAGCCCACGGGGGCTTTGCACCCCCTGCTCCCAGAGTCCGGAAGGTCGCTTTGAGGCGCTTCCGGGATTGTCTCCCCTCGACCCAGTGCCTCTTGAGACAACACCTCGGTGTTATCCGTAGGGCAAGGGGTGGTGGCGGTCAGAAGTGGATTGCTATCCATACCCGACGAGCCCAGGGAGCCGTCCGACGAAGATACGTCGATACGGGTTCGGTGCAGTCTGCACAATCATAATTCGGCGTTAGGAGAAGTAGTGCCACAAAGGAATGCTATGAGTTACTCTGGTATCCGAATACTTACGACTTCGCCAGGGGCTTGGCCCTGAGCAGCCACTTGTCCTCGCCTTCGGCGGCGGTGGTGGAATAGTCCGGAAGGAGAGTCCTTCCCTTCTTGGACCCTTCACCCCCCAGTAGGGGCGGCCTTCCTTTTCTTGTCTCCCCCGGCTGGAGGGGGAGCATCTTCATCTTCCTCCTCGTCTTCGGGGGAGAAGTGCGTCGTGGAGTTACCGGACGATAAGTCCGATGATGCCTGGCGTCGGGAACTCTTTCGGGTTCCCTTGGCCTTCTTGGTCTTCTCCGGCACCTTATAAGGGGCCAGAGTCAGCATCTCCGTAAGGAGAGCATTCGCAGTGTCTTCGGGCAAAGGGGCCGGACAGTTAATTTGCCCCGACGTCTCCACCCAGTCCTGTCAAAGGCATGGAGATCAGACCCCGCACATGATTAAGCTAGGGGAAATGAAATATCCTACCGGATGTATAGAACTCACCGAATGCGCTCGGCGCTTCGCGCTTAGCCCGCGGTCCTCGGTGAGAGAGGGAGGGACCTCTGTGCCCTTGAACAACACCTTCCAGATGTCCTTGTGCATCGTGTCGAAGAGCTCGCTCAGAGTCTGGTGTTGGGTTGGGTCGAACTCCCACAAGTTGAAGTCCCGTTGTTGGGACGGGAGGATCCGGCAGACGAGCATGACCTGGACTATGTTGACAAGCTTGAGCTTCTTGCTTGCCATGTTCAAGATACATTTCTGGAGTCCGTCCAGCTCCACCGATGAACCCCACGACAAGCCCTTCTCTTTCCAGGAAGTGAGCCATGTGGGGAATCCGGATCGAAACTTGGGGGCAACCACCCATTTGGTGTCGCGCGGCTCGGTGATGTAGAACCATGCCGATTGCCACCCCTTTATGGTCTCCACGAAGGAGCCTTCAAGCCATATAACGTTGGGCATCTTGCCCACCATGGCTCCGCCGCATTCTGCTTGTTGGCCGCCCACCACCTTCGGCTTGATATTGAAGGTCTTTAGCCATAGGCCAAAGTGGGGGCGGATGCGGAGGAAAGCCTCACAAACGACGATGAACGCCGAAATGTTGAGAATGAAGTTCGGGGCCAGATCATGGAAGTCCAGCCCGTAGTAGAACATGAGACCGCGGACGAATGGATGAAGGGGAAACCCCAGTCCGCGGAGGAAGTGGTGGAGGAAAACTACCCTCTCATGAGGTTCCTGGGTAGGGACGATCTGCCCCGCAGCGGGCAGCCGATGCGCGATATTCGCGGCTAAGTATCCGGCTCCGCGCAGCTTTTTGATGTGTCCCTCTGTAACGGAGGAAGCCATCCACTTGCCTCCCGCTCCAGGCATGTTTGGAGAAGGTTGAGGAGAAAGATGTGGACTTGGGCGTTGGAGCTCGAGTGCGTGAGAATGGATGGGCAAGGAGGAAGAAGGCGTGGGTAGAAAAAGGTTAAACCTTATCCCTTTATAAGGGCGGCCGAAACTATGCGCCCCCACTAGCCTGGTAAAACTCGCTTATCCCCCAAGTGCCGTAATCGATGGTGCGGTTGGGTTACCCATGCCCGTATTGATGAGAATCCCATAATAAGGGGGACACGATCTCTGCTTTGACAAGACGTGTCAAAAAACTGCCTCACATTATGTGCGGGGCTAGTTAAAGGAAACGGTTCGAATAATCACCGGGCCATGGCATAATGTCGTGTTGCCAAAACAAGTCAGCAATTAGATCTGTGGAAATATTATTCTCTCTATGGTGGTATGTGGAATTTATTTTGCAGGGTCGGACACTATCCTGGTATTCAAACTCTTCTGTGATGTGTTCGGAGGAGGAACCCGCCTTGCAATGCCGAAGACAATACTGTGTGCCAGACTCATCGTCATTGAAGCCTCGTTCAGGGGCTACTAAGGGAGTCCTGGATTAGGGGGTCTCCGGACAGCCGGACTATATCCTTTGGCCAGACTGTTAAACTTTGAAGATACAAGATTGAAGACATCGTCTCGTGTCCGGATGGGACTCTAATTGGCATGGAAGGCAAGCTAGGCAATACGGATATGTATATCTCCTCCTTTCTAACCGACCTTGTGTAACCCTAACCCTCTCCAGTGTCTATATAAACTGGAGGGTTTTAGTCTGTAGGACAACATGCAATCATACCATAGGCTAGCTTCTAGGGTTTAGCCTCTCCGATCTCGTGGTAGATCAACTCTTGTAATACCCATATCATCAAGAATAAATCAAGCAAGACGTAGGGTTTTACCTCCATCAAGAGGACCCGAACCTGGGTAAAACATCGTATCCCCTGCCTCCTGTTACCATCAGCCTTAGACGCACAGTTTGGGACCCCCTACCCGAGATCCGCCGGTTTTGACACCGACACCGGGTCTTCGGGTGATCTTTTACCAGAGCTCTCACAACTGCACGAACAAGTTCGGCAGGTGATGCAGGGTATTGCCCAAGCCTTGTGGCCATCCGTGTCCCCGCCAGGAGGCATGGGGGAGCTTATAGAGAAGCTCAAGGGAGCGCGGCGGCGCTTCCGATTATGGAAGATATCAGCCTGCCGACAAGGCGCAAGGGAAGCCTGGGCTATGGTGAAGACACGATATACCAAGGCTGACCCAAACCACATGGCCGAGGTCAGACCCGTGGGGCCCGATGGGAAAGAGATCCCTGTCAGTTTAGTGTATGATCAAGTAGAATTAGCCGCAAAGTATTCCCAACAGGATTGTAGGCTAGACAGCCTTTTGGATGGTATAGAGGAAGAATTTAATCAGTCTTAGTGATTGTGTACTTCAAGTGACATATGTAATGTCCCTAGCCAGATTGTAAATCATTTGTCATGGCGGACCTTTTAGCTTCGACCTCTGGACCCGATAGTCCGGAGTGTATCTGAATACCCACTCGGTTATGTAAAAAACTGGGGTATGCATGGAAACCAGGCGTAGGGGTCATAAGTGCTTGAACAGACAAGTACCCAACTAGCTATGTTATATTACATGGATAGTAAGAAACATCTTCCAGGGAGAATAGTTTCATTAAGGGTTCCTTTCCCTGGGTATGCATGCCCTAATGTGCATGTCTGAACTGCGATACGCAGGCTAAAAACATCTGGGAGCGTGTAGTAAATTAAATGAAAGTTGTCTTTTATTCACCGACTGAATATTACCTTAAGAACGCTAGCTTTCGGCTTCACCCAGTCTGAGGTACACGTCCGGCTGACCCGGCAGTAACAATCGAGAGGTGCTCCCCTTATGCCCTAGCCGAATTAACAGGAACATAGGGCATAAATACAAGAGCCAGGCAACCCATCTTGGCCAAAACTTAAGTCATATCGATGCATATAATGGCGAAAAAAGGTACATGCGGAAGAATAACACATGTGCGGGGCATAAAGCCCGGAAAGATAATTAGATTAAGCTTCTGTATAAGAAGCCCCTGTCAGGACTCCGATTCCAAGCCACATCGATCTAGCCGGTAACACCTCATATCACTTTGCGGCCTCACGCACGGTATCCCACGGTGTCGCCTTACCATGGCCCGGGACCGTTTGCGCCTTTTGGCTCACGTATATGACAATGTCGCTAGCATCCATATGACCCAGAACCCGGGCCGACATGGCTAGTCATGAACCCAAAGCGACACAGACCTATGGAGACAGGCATACATGAATCACATCAAACATGTCGGTCATCAACGAGTGATTCCGGGCTGTAGCACTGGGCTAACAGGACTCCGGGGATTCCGGGCTGTAGCAGGCTAGGCAGGACTCCGGAAGTCACCGCGTGACATTTCCCCGAAGGGACAGACATAGGGACGAGGTGAAACACATGCCGGCCAGTCAAGTGTCCTGAACAGTAGTGCTGGGCTAGCAGGACTCCGGTGAACCGGGCTGTAGCGGACTACTATGGCTCGAGGAACACTAGACTACATTTCCCCATAAGAAAGGCTGCGAAGGATAAACAACTAGATTGTCGGATCCCACTCATACCAAGCATTTCAATCATACACACAAGATGCCCGATATGAGTACATACAACATGGCATCACAACAAAACTCTACAACTCAAGTACTTTATTTAAAGGCTCCAGGGAGCCATACATAACATGTTCACACAGATAGGGGTCACATGACCCAACACTCAAGTCATACAATCATACAGGCACATGCGGAAGCAACTAGTCTGAGTACAGACTCTAAAAATAAAGAAGGCGTCTCAAAGCCTGTCTATCTACATAGGGCCCTCCATGGCCGGGATCACCACCTGGGTGGCTAGTCACTCGTCGACGTCAAGGTCTACATAAAATCCATCGGAGGGGGCAGTGTTGTCGTCTGAAAACAATAAATAAGCAAACATGAGTACAAAGGTACTCAGCAAGTCTTACATCAGAACCTACTATACATGCTCATTCTCAGGAAGGTGGTGGGGTTATGCAGCAAGCCAGCTTTGACTCTTGGCTAAGCTATCCTACGGAACCTCTCTAGTACAATAGTTTTCGCACACGAGTCCACTACTCACCAAAACAATACTCCACCGGGGATCCTCCCTCGTTATCCTGCGAGAGGGCCATCCTCGGTACTCACACTTATCTTGAGTCTTTTAGTAGTATCCATTAACTTGTCTATGAACTGTATAGGCAACCAAGTAGTCCTTTACCGCGGACGGGGCTATTCGAATAGTTTTATACCCTGCAGGGGTGTACTTCGTCATACACGCTTCCACCGCTTACCGTCGTCTACACGACATGTACTCGGCAACCTTCAAGTGGAAGCCCAGCGAGGGTGTCGGCCACGGCCTACCTAAACACCTAAGTCTCTAGTCCAGGTTTATCGCCTATCCAGGTTCCATGCGCAGGGAGTCCGGTCGAGGTTTCCACTTACGGCCCCGAACGATGTGAACAGGGTTCCCGAGACACCAAACGGGTGACTCGGTACACCGTGCCATGGTGTATCTACCGCAACATAGCCCACCCCTAGGGTCAGCGCTACGCACGGCCGCCAACACATATCCTACAACACCAGAAACTAATTGCAACTCCTGGACAGAGTACTAGGGTGGCTAAGAAGCCGATAGGGTCAATTAAGGATCCCAATGCACGGTAGTAGCTGAATCTTAAATCACGCATACAGATCTCAGTTCTTAGGGACGGCCTCAATGAAACAACCCACCATGTACTCCTACATGGCCTCTCATCGATACCTTTACCAAAACATGCTCAACACATCCCTCATATTACCAACATAAGCATTTCACTCTAGCCCATCACCCAGATGAACCAGACCTGACACAACTCTAAGCATAGCAGGCATAGCAATGTAGGAATCACAAAACATGGCTCAAACAACTCCTACACATGCTAGTGGGTTTCATCTAGTTACTGTGGCAATGACAGGTCATGCAGAGGATAAGGGTTCAACTACCGTAGCACACAACAGTTTGAATCGCGTTGTCTTAATGCAGTAAACAAGAGCAGAGGCGAGAACATGGGTTTGTATCGGAATGATCAATGGTTGCTTGCCTGATGGAGTGGTAGTGGGATACTGCCCTTCAGTTGGATACTCGTGAATATCCTCGGAGGCAGAACCTACCACGAAGAACACAACCGAGCACAATAAACACATGATGATATGCAACAATATGATGCATGCTATGACATGGCAATATGAATGTGTTTTGGCCTAATGCAAGCTAAAACAGAAAGGGATGAACTCATTTGAATCCAAGATTCAAATATTAGCTCATTAAATATGGTATTTATAGGGCATTTCCTTATTCTTCTTAAACAGCAAGGTAAACTTGTTTTGTCATGCATGAAACCATTACAGATGGATAGATTGAATTTTTCTGATAATTTTTCATATATAATTTATCTCATTTGGAGTTATGGTTGAATTTCTATGAATTTTTGAAGTTTGAACTATTTTCTGGAATTTCCTGAATAGGAATAAAGCCAGAAAATCAATTACTGCGTCAGCAATGCGTCAGGGTGACGTCAGCAGATCAAAGGGGCCAGCCCAGGTCAAACCTGACTGGTGGGGCCCTTCTGTCAGCCTCTCAGTGCACTAACTACGTTTAATTAGCCTAATTACTGGGCAGGGCCCACTAGTCAGTGACTGATTAAGTAGGAATTAATTAAAACTAATCCTAATTTAGTTAACAGACCGGCCCCACCTGTCATAGACTCAGGGGGGTCTACCTGGGCCCACCCAGGGGTCAAACTGGGTCAACTCGCCGTCGTTGAGCCGCCGGCGAGGCCCGAGACGGTGGAGGGCTTCGGAAAATGCCCTCAGGCGACCAAAACAGCGGCGGAGATGTGCTACGTGATGCGGGTGGCGAGTCGCATCGTTTGGTGGTGGTAGTTGGGCTCGGGGTGGCCGGAAACAACGCCGGCGACGAGCTTGGCGGTCGCCGGAGTTCGGGCGAGGTCGGATTCGAGGCTACGGTGCACAGGAGGAAGAACTGGTGGTGGCTACGAGTCCCTGGGGCTGCGCTGATCACGGTGGTGTGCCTGGCTTCAAGCCACGGTGGCCCTGGCCACGACGGCGACGAGGCACGGCGCCGGCGAGCTTCGGCCGCGGTGGAAATCGGAGCTACATGGTGCAAACGAGCAAGGGGAAGGTGGGGATCGAGAGAGAGGCTCACGGGGAGTGCAGCGGTGGCCTCAGCGGGCTCGGGGACGGGCTGGAGAAGAGGTGAGGTCGCCGGTGATCTCGGATGCCCGAGGTTGAAGACGAGGGCGAAGGTGGCGTTGCAGGGCTTCCGGCGAAGCGTGGCTCGGTGGGGAGGACGAGGGGCCGAGGCGAAGCTTATGGACTCGTCGGAGGGGCGACGGGAGGTCTCTGGCGATGGCTACGGCGATCGGCGGCGAGGGGCGCGCTCGGCCATCGTGGGAGAGGATGAGGGAGACGAGGGGGAGAGTGAGAGAGGACGGGAGAGGATCGAGGGGGTCTCGTGGCGTCTCTAGGCGCCTCCCGGCGTCGGCAGAAGCAGGAGGTGGCCGGCGCGCGGCGAGCACGCGCCCCTGCCTCCTGGCGCGAGGTAGGGGGTGACTGGCGCTGGCCAGTCGGCTGGGCCGAGCCAGGTAAGGCCCAGGTGGGCTTCTTTCCCCCTTTTTTGATTTTTGTTTTCTTTTTCTGTTATTCTATAGCTTTAGGGCTTTAATTAAAATACCTAGGCACTTTCTAAAATCCTAAAAATAATTGTGGGCTCTATTGGGATTATTCCTAACAGCAAACAATTATTTCCAGAATTATTTGAGCACTTGAATTATTTAATAGCATTTAAATGCCCAAATTCAAATATTTATGAATTAAATCAGTGACCTTCTATTGTCCTAGAAAAATGTGCACCTATTTTCCCAAGGGTTCTAACCCAAGCCAAAGAGGGTGAACATTTTAGAAGGGCATTTCAGGTTCATTGAAATTATTTTTAGTAAACCCTAGTTGATTTCAGGGGGGGGGGTGCTGGGGGTTCTGCCTTCCCCATTTCAAGTTTCTGATGAAAGTAAACATGATGCACACTCTAATGCATGGACTAGCTAGGGTGTGACAGCCCCCAGGTATATTGAGCGCGGTTAGCGCATCAAGATTGTGTAACCAAGACACAAGTTTAGCCCTTTAGGGCCTTGAAGAGAAAAAAGAGAAAGAAAGAGAGAAAAAACAGATGTGCAAAAAATTGATGGAGGTAAGGAGATGAACATAGAGTCCGGCGCTAGGCGTAGAATCTTCGGAGTCTGGCTGCGTTCCATGGATTTGGCTTGAGTCGGTTATCCGATGGTGTCGGCGTTCTGGGAACGGGGGTCCCCAGACATGCCTGCCTGCGGCCTGCGGCGTGGCTCAAAAGGGGGCCCAACACGGCCTATCTTCATCAACACAGACTCAAGACCCTCGCGAGGGGCCAAGCCTCGCGGGGCGGACAACACGGAGCTTCCTCAGGCACGGCCTCATCAGGCTGGCCTGCGAGGAGGCGGAGAGATCAAGGCTGGGTACCTCACGAGGTGCCCGTGACGCAAGCCATGACGACCAAAGGCGCTAGCCGCGCGCCAGCCGTGCAGTGTCCTCCTTTCCTCTTTGGTGCAAAGGGAGCAAGCGCAGCCACGGAGTACCGAGGCATCAGGCAAAGGTTGCCATTTCGGTCCCACAAGACCAAGACCAGGAGGACTGCAAGACGGAGGTCATCATGGAGCCCAAGACGGCATCACCGCCAGAGCTTTGTGTAGGCGAAGACTACTTTTGTCAGGATAGCTGGTACTAGCTGCCCCCCTTCGAATTAGCCCGCCATTGTTGGCTCCCTTCCCGCTCGATATTTGGGAAGAGGACCAGGGCCTCTATAAATAGGACTAGCCACCATAGTAGGAAGGAGGAGATCGAATCGAAGAGAGAATCGAGAGAGAGAGAGAAGGGTGACTGAACTCCTCCTAGCAGTTCATCGCCCCAGCCAAGAACAGACCCTCGCGAGGCTGTTCTTCCTTGTATTGCTCATCATCATCAACCCAAGAGGCAATCCACCACACCACACACTCGAGTAGGGTATTACACCACAACGGTGGCCCGAACCAGTATAAACCCTGTGTCTCTTGTGTTGTTCTTTCCATAGCTTAGATCTTAGCAAGGCGGAGGGGTGCAGATAGGTAGAAGGCGAAATCTCCGCGCGCACCCCAGTGTTCAAACCTCAAGGGTCTGCCGAAACCCGAAATCCGACATTTGGCGTGCCAGGTAGGGGTGCACCGGAGTTTTCCCTTCCGCCACCGCCACGACCTGCCTCGCGATGAGTAGCGCGTCGCCCGCTCTGGCCACCGGCGCCAGCACGGGGGCCAGGGGGCTCCGAGCCCTGGTCCCAGCCCTGCAACGGGTACGGTGGTCGGACAAGTTCAAGTCAACAATGCCGCCGCGCCACGACGGCGTGACTGATCCGCTGGCCTTCCTGCTGGCGTACGAGGAGGCCATCCTCGAAGCTGGAGATGACGATAGGGTCATGGCCAACTGGCTCCCCATGGCCCTCACCGGCGCTCTGCGCGCGTGGCTACTCCACCTGCCGGCAACCTCCGTGGCCTCTTGGGAAGAGCCCCGCAGCCTCTTCCCCGCCCACCACGCTACACCAACACCCCCGGTCGTCGCGGCCCTCCTGGGCGGCTCGCAGGCGCCGCCTACAAGTCACCACGTCAAGCCGTTCATCCGCCGGGCCAGCGCCGCTTCCACGCGGCAGGGGGCTCTCCCGGACCAGGCGGCGCCCGAGGCCGGCCTGACCTTCAGCTCGGAGGACCACCCCTCCAACTCGGCCTGCTTGGGTGCGCTCCCCATGCTGTGCACCCCCACCATCTGCCAGGTGGCCATCACCAGAACTCTCATCGATGGCGGTGCAGGCCTCAGCGTGCTCTCGGTCGAGGCCTTCAACCTCCTCTGCATACCCTTGGAACGGCTGCAACCCAGCCGGCCCTTCTCAAGCGTTGGGGGCGGATCATCCAGCTCCTTGGGACAGATCCGGCTCCCAGTAAGCTTCGGCACCTACAACAACTTCCGCACGGAGCTGGTCGATTTCGACATCGCCCCCATCAGCCTCCCCTACAACGCCATCCTCGACTATCCAGCGCTGGCCCAGTTCATGGCCGCGACGCACCCGGCGTACAACCTCATGAAGATCCACGGGAGCAGTGGTGTCCTCACCATGCACGGGGACACCGGAGACGCGCTGTGGGTGCTCAAGCTCGCCTTCAAGACGGCGGCATCGGCACAACCCGCCGACTCGGAGACCCCCAAGCCCAAGGGGGTTGCACCCGCCAAGAAGAAACAGTTGTTCACCCAAGACAAGGCAGAAACCAAGCAGATACCCGTCGATGAGGACGGGTCCACCAACACCACTTTCACCATAGGCGCCAACCTCAAACCCGAGCAGGAGGAGGCCCTGGTCGGTTTCCTGTGCGCAAACAAGAAGGTATTCGCTTGGGAGCCTGACCAGTTGGCGGGGATCCCTAGGAGTGTAATCGAGCATCACCTCAACATGTGCCCCAACGTGCGCCGTGTGAGGCAGAAGGCAAGGCGGCAGTCCACAGAAAAGTGGGCCTTCATCGTCCAAGAGACCCGCAAACTAGAAGCCGCTGGGGTCATTCGCGAGGTCCGATACCCGGATTGGTTGGCCAACCCTGTCGTTGTGCCAAAGAAGGGGGGGGGAGGAGCACATGTGTGTCGACTTCACCAACCTCAAAAAGGCATGCCCGCAAGACCCGTTCCCGCTCCCCCGCATCGACCAGATCGTCGATTCCACCGTGGAATGCAACCTGCTATGCTTCTTGGATGCCTTCTCTGGGTATCACCAGATCAAGATGGTGGTAGAAGACGTCGAAAAGACAGCCTTCCTAACCCTGTGTGGGGTGTACTGCTACACATGCATGCCATTCGGGCTGCGTAATGCAGGGGCGACCTTTCAGCGGCTGATGCACATCACCTTGGGCCCGTAGCTCGGGAAGAATGTTGAAGCTTACATCGATGACATTGTGGTAAAGTCTCGGGAGGCCAGGACCCTGATACAAGACCATGGAGGAAACCTTCGCTAGCCTCAACGCAGTGAACCTGCGGCTCAACCCAGAGAAGTGTGTGTTCGGAGTCCCCTCGGGCAAGCTCTTGGGTTTCCTCGTGTCCCACCGAGGCATCGAGGCTAACCCGGAAAAGGTCAAGGCGGTGGAGGACATGAGCCCGCCAAAGACCCTCAGAGAAATGCATAAGCTCACTGGGCGCGTGACCGTGCTAGGGCTCTTCATCTCCAAGTTGGGGGAGAGAGCGCTGCCTTTCTTCCAGCTAATGAAGAAAAAGGGGCCCTTTGAGTGGACTGAAGAGGCCGACAAGGCGTTCCAGGATCTCAAGAGATACCTGACCAGCCCACCGGTCATGGTGGCTCCGCGCCCTCAAGAGCCCCTGGTGCTTTACCTCGCCGCCACTCCCTACTCCGCCAGCGTAGCCCTGGTGGCGGTTAGAGAGGAGCATCGAATCAAAACCATAGCAGCAGCCCGGGACAAGGCAAAACAGGAACAAGGAAGGCCCATAGAAACCGCCATCGCGGCTGAGGAGGATCAGCCACCGCAGAGGAGTGCACCGGAGGCGGAAGAGGCCCCTCTCCCAGATGGCCAGCCTCAGCAGGCCTCATCGCCTCAGGAGGCGCCATGGTCTCTGAAGGGAGCCACCAGCACTGACGCACCCAACCTTGTTGAGCACCCAGTGTACTTCGTCAGCACGGTGTTGCAGGACGCGAGGGCACGGTACCCCATGCCTTAGAAACTCCTCCTCGCGCCACTGGTTGCCTCGCGCAAGCTGTGGCACTATTTTCAGGGTCACCCCATCAGGGTCGTCTTGTCATACCCCCTGGAGAGAGTGCTCAGGAGCCCTAACTCAGCTGGAAGGGTCGCTGAGTGGAACATAGAACTGCAAGCGTTTCAGCTCAAATTCAGCACGACTAGAGTCATCAAGGGAGCAGCATTGGCGGATTTTGTGGCAGAATGGACGGAGGCACCAGGCCTCAAGGCCGACGAGGATCGGTCCCTCTCCCCGGGCAGCAAGGCGCCAGAAGGCTGGGTCATGTACTTCGATGGGGCATTCTCCAGGCATGGCACTGGGGCTGGGTCGGTGCTTATATCGCCCACTCAGGACAAGCTCTACTACGCTGTGCAGCTCTGTTTCCAGCAAGGTGAAAAGGTCTCCAACAACATAGCGGAGTATGAAGGTTTAATAGCGGGCTTGAAGGCCGCAGCTGCCCTGGGGGTGAAACGCCTCACCATCAAGGGCGATTCGCAGCTCCTTGTCAATTTCTCCAACAAGGTGTACGAGCCGAAAGATGAGCACATGGAAGCCTACATTGCGGAGGTCCGCAGGATGGAGAAGCAGTTCCGGGGGTTGGAGTTGCAGCACGTGCCCCGTGGCACCAATCAGGAGGCCGATGACATTGCCAAACGGGCGTCCAGGCGGTTACCTCAGGAGCCTGGCATTTTCGAGGAGCGGCTCTTCAAGCCCTCAGCCCTGCCGTCATTGTCAAACATGGCTCAGCCTCGGGAGGAGCTCCCCCAGCCACCTGTCTCAGGAGCTCCGGCCTGTGGCCCGGCCTCAGGAGCACGCCTGCTCTTGACGATGGAACCTCAGGAGGGATGCTGGATCACGGAGCTCCGGAGTTACTTAACACAAGGGACCCTGCCGGAGAAGGAGGAGGAAGCGGAGCGTGTGGCATGGCAGGCCACGACATACTCCATCAAGGATGGAGAGCTCTATCGGAAGAGACCAAACGATGTATCCCTGCGCTGCATCTCCAGGGAGCAAGGAAAGGAACTGCTGGAAGATATACACGGCGGAGACTATGGACATCATTCATCATCACGGACCCTCGTCGGCAAGGCATTCCGCAGTGGGTTTTATTGGCCCACCGCACTCAATGACGCCGTCGAACTAGTGAAAGCTTGTGAGGCATGCCAGTTCCACGCTAAGCAGATCCATCAGCCGGCAGGAGGCCTGCAGACTATACCCCTTTTGTGGCCGTTCGCAGTCTGGGGGCTGGACATCCTGGGCCTGTTTCCTCGGGCACGAGGGGGCTACCGCTACCTCTACATCGCCGTGGACAAGTTCACCAAGTGGGCTGAAGTAGAGGCCGTCCGCACCATCCCTGCGGGTTCCGCGATCAAGTTCATCAGGGGCATCGTGAGCCGGTTCGGGGTGCCGAACCGCATCATCAAGGACAACGGTTCACAGTTCACTAGTAACCTCTTCAAAACATACTGTACTAACCCTGGAACGCAGTTATGCTACGCTTCAGTGGCGCACCCCCGAAGCAACGGCCAGGACGAGCGAGCCAACGCAGAGGTCCTGAGGGGCCTCAAGACCAGGACGTTCAAGAAGAAACTGGAGGCCTGCGGCAGAGGTTGGTACGATGAGCTTCAGTCCGTGTTGTGGTCCATTCGCACAACCGCGACCAAGCCGACTGGAGAGACCATGTTCTTCCTGGTCTACGGAGCCGAAGCGGTCCTCCCTCACGAGGTCAGAGGTCGCTCCGCGCGGGTCCTGGTGTTCGACGAGGCGTAGCAGGACGCCATGCGGGGGATGGACCTCGTGCTGGGGGAGGAACGTCGCCGAGAAGCCGCACTGCGAGCGGCGAGGTACCAACAAGCACTGCGACGATATCACTGCCGCAACATCCGCCCCAGAACTCTCGAGGTAGGAGACCTCATGCTCAGGCGGGTTCTCTCCAGGGAGGGACTGCACAAGCTCTCTCCCATGTGGGAGGGCCCGTTCAAGGTTGTTCATGTTTCCAGACCCGGCTCCGCGCACTTGGAGACTCAGGAGGGGGTGCCAGTCCAGAACGCATGGAACATCCAGAACCTCCGGAGGTTCTACCCCTAAAAAGGCCCAGAGCCTGTGAAGAAGGCGAATGCCTGTGAAGCTGTCGCGTTTTGGAAAAGGCCCAGAGCCTGTGAAGAAGGCGAATGCCTGTGAAGCTGTCACGTTTTGGAAAAGGCCCAGAGCCTGTGAAGAAGGCGAATGCCTGTGAAGCTGTCATGTTTTGGAAAAGGCCCAGAGCCTGTGAAGAAGGCGAATGCCTGTGAAGCTGTCACGTTTTGGAAAAGGCCCAGAGCCTGTGAAGAAGGCGAATGCGTGTGAAGCTGTCGCGTTTTGGGAAAGGCCCAGAGCCTGTGAAGAAGGCGAATGCCTGTGAAGCTGTCGCGTTTTGGAAAAAGGCCCAGAGCTTGTGAAGAAGGTGAATGCCTGTGAAGCCGTCGCATTTTGGGAAAGGCCCGGAGCCTGTGAAGAAGGCCAATGCCTGTGAAGCTCGCCGCCCGTGACACTCTCACGTAATAATGAGTTGGAGCTGTACACGCCCCGGAGTCTCAGGAGCGCCGGCCTCAGGCCCTGGGGCTCCCTCCCACGCCCAGTGGCAGCACTTAGCTCCGCGCTGGTGAGAAGACGCCGAAGACTAGATTAGGTGCCGGACGCGGCTTTTTCATTTGCTTTCCGCAGTTGGCTTGTTCATTCTCATTCGAAGTTTTATTGATGTTGTTGCCATCTTTGGCTTGTGGTTCTTCGACTTTTCACTCTCCTGCCTCGATTTCTCTTATGCAAGGCCTCGTGAGGGGGGCAGCCGAGCGCCCTTGCGAGTGTTCCTGTCCTAGTCGTTTAAAGGTTTCGCGACCTGGGTCCGTTACAGGAGCACCCCTCTAGTCCGTGCCCCACGGGCACTGCGACACAAACACAGGGCCTGGGTCGGTCGCCCCGCACGGCTGGGGCCAGGAACTATCCACACGCGGGCACGTAGCCAGAAGGCACGATAACGGAAGCAAAGCGATGATTAACAAGCAATAACCCAAACACGCCCCCGCGGGGCTTCACGCTACTGTCTTTTTATGCAGGAAAAAGGAAGAGAAAGAACAAATCAGGCGCAACTCGCCTCACACTGGCCTGCAGGGAAGACTCAAGTTGCCTCCGGGGCTCAAGCAGACTCCCTCTCGCGCTTCACCGAGGCGCGACGGCGGGCAGACATGCTACCACCTCCCAAGCAGATACGACGGCGTGGAGGCTGACCGCGGCCACTGCTAGAAGAGTCGCCGCCTGAAGAAGAACCGGAGAAGCTTGGGGAACCCTGAGCGCCGCCAGTCAAGCGAGCGCTGTCCTCTCCATCATCGCCGGAGCTGGGTTCCCGGCTGCGGTCGTCGTCCTCGGGGCAGCACCCTACACGACGACCATCTTCCCCAAACACCCTCATGTAGAGGGTGGCATCGCCATCAAACTTGAAGTGCAGGGTGCACCGACGGCTCAGGCCACGCGCACGGGCAAACGTCTACCAACCGCGGGCCAAGGCCAGGCTCCCGGCTGCGGAGACCTCCAGTGAAGCCCATGAGGCCCGGCTGCAGCAGCCGTCAGCCTAGAGCCGAGGCCGCCAGGGGAGCCGGCCGGGAGCTCGCCGAGGAGGAAGCGCGGAAGTGGAAGCCGGGTGCCAGTCGGCTCCGCCGACCACACAACGAACTCCGGCAGCACCTCTGCAGCACGAAAGCGCGGCCTAGGGGGATGCGCGACCGAAACGCGCCCCCGGCCACAGCAGTCCACCCGTCACCATGCTGGAAATCGTCTCCACGGCCACGGGGAGCTACCGTGGTGGCCACATGATGTTTGCGAGGGTGCCCTCGGCCGCGCTTGGGCGGGGGAGAGGCGGGCTCAACCTGGCGAGCCTTCCCCTTCTCTGCGGCCGAGAACCTCCTCGACGGGGCCATGAAGAAGAAGGAGAAGCAAGGGGGATGAACTGGAAGGGCGCGCGCCGATCCGTACTTATAGCCGGCGAGGGCCAACCGTCGGCCCCCACGATCGCAGGTAATCATGACCCGCTTTGCATGCAGGGGCTTGTCCAATCCGCGCAGTTGCCGGGGCGCCATGGGGAAGTGGAGACGCCCACGTCCAATCAACCGCCATGCGGCGCCCAAGACCGCAGGCTGTTAGGGCCCGTGGAGCTTCGCTCTTGCCCTTTCGCCTCCTTGCACGGCCAAGCCCGGGCACGCCTTGGGCCCGTGGGCTATTGTCGGCATTCTGGGAACGGCGGTCCCCAGACTTGCCTACCTGTGGCCTGCGGCGTGGCGCAAAAGGGGCCCATCACGGCCCATCTTCATCAACACAGACTCAAGACCCTCGCAAGGGGCCAAGCCTCGCGGGGCGGACAACATGGAGCTTCCTCAGGCACGGCCTCATCAGGCTGGCCCGCGAGGAGGCGGAGAGATCAAGGCGGGGTACCTCACGAGGTGCCCGTGTCGCAAGCCATGACGACCAAAGGCGCTAGGCGGGCGCCGGCCGCGCAGTGTCCTCCTTTCCTCTTTGGTGCAAAGGGAGCAAGCGCAGCCGCGGAGTACCGAGGCATCAGGCAAAGGTTGCCATTTTGGTGCAACAAGACCAAGACCAAGACCAAGACCAGGAGGACTGCAAGACGGAGGTCATCATGGAGCCCAAGACGGCGTCACCGCCAGAGCTTTGTGCAGGCGAAGACTACTTTTGTTAGGATAGCTGGTACTAGCTGTCCCCCTTCAAATTAGCCCGCCATTGTTGGCTCCCTTCCCGCTAGATATTTGGGAAGAGGACCAGGGCCTCTATAAATAGGACTAGCCACCATAGTAGGAAGGAGGAGATTGAATCAAAGAGAGAATCGAGAGAGAGAGAAGGGTGACTGAACTCCTCCTAGCAGTTCATCGCCCCAGCCAAGAACAGACCCTCGCGAGGCTGTTCTTCCTTGTATTGCTCATCATCATCATCCCAAGAGGCAATCCACCACACCACACACTGGAGTAGGGTATTACACCACAACGGTGGCCCGAAGCAGTATAAAACCTGTGTCTCTTGTGTTGTTCTTTCCATAGCTTAGATCTTAGCGAGGCAGAGCAGATAGGTAGAAGGCGAAATCTCCGTGCGCACCCCAGTGTTCGAACCTCAAGGGTCTGCCGGAACCCGAAATCCGACAGATGCATCCCGCAGACGGTACGCTCCGCCGGTCAGAACTTGGTCGATAATGAAGGGACCTTCCCATTTGGTTTTGAGCTTGTTCTTTTTCTTCTTTGGCAGGCATAGAACCAGTTCACCAACGTTATAGGTTTTGGCCCGCACTTCTCTGCTTTGGTACCTTCGAGCCTGTTGCTGATAGAATGCAGAACGGGCTTTTGCCATGTCGCGCTCCTCCTCCAGGGCATCCAAACTGTCTTGCCGATCGAGCTTGGCCTCTCTTTCTTCATACATGCTCACTCAAGGTGAGTCATGAATTATGTCGCAAGGCAGCACCGCCTCAGCGTCGTACACCATAAAAAATGGTGTGTATCCGGTAGTGCGATTCGGCGTGGTCCGCAGCCCCCATAGTACGGAGTCGAGCTCCTCTACCCAATGAGTGTCTGATTCCTTTAAGGATCGGACTAACCTGGGTTTAATGCCGCTCATGATAAGACCATTCGCTCGTTCGACTTGACCATTAGTTTGCGGATGATAGATAGAAGCATAATCGAGCTAGATGCCCATGTTGCAGCACCAAAGTTTCATCTCGTCGGCTGTAAAGTTCGTGCCGTTGTCAGTGATGATGCTGTGGGGGGGCGCCATAACGGTGTACAACCCCGGATATGAAATCTATCACCGGTCCGGATTCAGCCGTTTTGACAGGTTTGGCTTCCATCCATTTGGTGAATTTATCCACCATGACCAGTAAGTATTTTTTCTTATGGGTTCCCCCTTTGAGGGGTCCGACCATATCAAGCCCTCAGGCCGCAAAGGGCCAAGTAATGGGGATTGTTTGGAGGGCGGTAGGTCGCATGTGGCTTTGGTTTGCAAAAAGCTGGCAACCGACACAATGTTGTACCGGCTGCTGTGCATCTGCCCGGGCCGTCGGCCAATAAAAACCTGTACGGAAGGCCTTACTTACAAGGGCCCGGGCTGCGGCGTGGTGGCCGCCGAGTCCGGCATGGATTTCTGCCAAAAGCTTCCGCCCTTCCTCTTCAGAGATGCACCTTTGAAGGACTCCGGTTGTGCTTTTCTTATAAAGCTCTCCCTCGTGGACCTTGTAGGCTTTAGATCGCCACACTATGCAGCGTGCCTCATTTTGGTCCTCGGGTAATTCTTGTCTAGTTAGGTAGGCCAGGAATGGTTCTGTTCACGGGGCGATGACGGCCATTATCACATGGGCTGAAGGTGTTATTTCGGTGGCAGAGCCTCCAATTGTGTCAGAGTGTTCCGTATCTGGGGTTGTGGCCGGGTCCAGACTATTTTTGCCGGTGTCCCCTTCCCATACCACGGATGGTTTAAACAGTCATTCCAGGAAGATGTTCGGTGGGATAGGGTCGCGTTTAGCGCCGATACGGGCGAGGATGTCCGCCGCCTGGTTGTTTTCCCGAGCCACATGGTGGAATTCAAGCCCCTCGAACCGAGCTGACATTTTGAGGACGGTGTTGCGATATGCCGCCATTTTCGGATCCTTGGCATTGAAATCTCCATTTATTTGGGATATTGCGAGGTTCGAGTCCGCACGCACCTCTAGGTGTTGGATGCCCATGGAGACTGCCATCCGGAGACCATCTAATAGGGCCTCGTATTCGGCTGCGTTATTGGAGTCTGTATATAGTATTTGGAGCATGTATTGCACTGTATCTCCGGTGGGGGACGTCAGTACGACACCAGCCCCCCAGACTAGCCAGCATTTTAGAGCTGTCGAAGTGCATGATCCAATTGGAGTATGCGCCCTACTCTTTAGGGAGTTCGACTTCTGTCCATCCGGCTACAAAATCGGTCAGTACTTGCGACTTAATGGCTCGCCGTGGCTTATATGTTATGTCGAACGAGAGAAGCTCGATAGCCCATTTGGCAATCCGGCCCGTGGCATCGCGGTTGTTTATTATGTCATTGAGTGGTACTTCGGAGGCCACCATAATCGAACACTCTTGAAAGTAGTGTCGTAATTTTTGGGATGCCATAAATACCGCGTATGCTATCTTTTGGTAATGTGGGTACCGTGATTTGCATGGAGTGAGGACGGTGGATACATAATATACCGGCTTTTGAAGTGGGAATTTATGTCCGTCCATCTCTTGTTCGATGACGAGCACTGCGCTTACAACTTGGTGAGTTGCCGCTATATATAATAGCATTGGTTCGCCAATAGTTGGCGCGGCCAAGATTGGGTTGGTGGCCAGGATGGCTTTTATTTCTTCCAGTCGGGCCATGGCTGCGTCTGTCCACTCGAAGTGTTCAGTGCGCCGAAGAAGGCGATAAAGGGGAAGTGCATTTTCTCCTAATCGGGAGATAAAGCGGCTTAAAGCCGCCACACATCCATTTAATTTCTGGATTTGCTTGAGGTCAGTTGGGATAGCCAACTGCGACAGAGCTCAGATTTTAGCCGGATTTGCTTCAATTCCTCTACTGGAGATGATGAAGCCCAGGAGCTTTCCGGCGGGAACGCCGAAAGCGCATTTTTCCGGATTGAGCTTAATGTCGTATGTTCAGAGATTGGTGAATGTGAGCCTCAAGTCATCTATTAAAGAGTCGACGTGTCTGGTTTTAATGACCACATCGTCTACATATGCCTCCATAGTCTTGCCGATCTGCTTTTCCAGACATGTCTGGATCATGCGCTGATATGTTGTGCCGGTGTTTTTGAGCCTGAAGGGCATTGTGTTAAAACAAAAGGGGCCGTATGGCGCGATAAATGCCGTTGAGGCTTGATCAGACTCCGCCATCTTAATTTGGTGGTAACCGGAGTATGCGTCGAGGAAGCACAATGATTTGTGTGCTGCGGTAGTGTCGATGATTTGATCGATGCGAGGGAGTGGAAAGGGATCCTTTGGGCAAGCCTTATTAAGGTCTTTGAAGTCGACACATAGGCGCCAGGATTTGTCCTTCTTTGGTACCATCACTAGATTTGCTAGCCAGTCCCGATGTTTTATTTCTCTAATAAATCCGGCCTCCAGTAGCTTGGCTAGCTCTTCTCCCATGGCTTGTCGCTTAGATTTAGAGAAACGCTGAAGAGTCTGCTTGACCGGCTTGAATCCTTTTAGCACATTAAGGCTATGCTCGGCCAATCTGCGTGGGATTCCTAGCATGTCTGAAGGATGCCAGGCAAATATGTCCCAATTCTCGCGCAGAAACTCCCGCTGTGCGGCGTCTACAGTGGGGTTTAACTGTGCCCCGATGGATGCTGTTTTTGTGGGGTCCATTGGATGGACTTGGAATTTGACTATTTCATCCGCTAGTTTAAAGGAGGTGGACTTGGATCTTTTGTCTAGTATCACATCGTCCCTGTCCACCGTGGAGCGCAGCGCGGTTAACTCCTCCGCTACAAGGGCTTCGGATAATGCCTCGAGGGCTAGTGCGGCTATTTTGTTCTCGGTGCGGAGTGTTATGTCCGGATCACTAGCTAGAGTGATGATTCCATTGGGTCCAGGCATTTTGAGCTTCATGTACCCGTAATGGGGTATGGCTTGAAAAATCGTGAATGCCTCCCGCCCTAGAAGGGCGTGGTATCCGCTACTGAACAAGGCCACTTGGAATGTAATTTCTTCGGACATGTAATTCTCCAGAGTGCCGAATACCACATCAAGTGTGATTTTCCTAGCGCAACGTACCTCCCGACTAGGGATGATTCCTCGGAAGGTCGTACTGCTTTGCTCAATACGGTTGCTGACTATTTCCATTTTTTGGAGAGTTTCCTCATAAATGAGGTTTAATCCGTTGCCGCCGTCCATGAGCACCTTAGTGAGCCGAAAGCCGTCCACAATTGGACTGAGGACCATAGCGGCTGGTGCTCGGGCTGTTCGGAATTTAGGTTCGTCACTGGCATTGAAGGTGATAGCCGTGTCGCTCCATGGATTTATTGCTGCCACGTGGTAGACTTCGGCAAGGCTGCGGAGTGCTTGCTTATGCCTATTATTTGAGGCGAAGGTCTCGAAGACCGTTAATACTGTATTGTTATCTGTGGGAAGGTGCTCTGAGGTATTTTGGGTGAGGAGATCCACACCGCTTTTGGCCACCTGCCGGAGTACCCAACATGCTTTAAGGCTGTGTGTTTTTTTTGACCTAGAAGACTGCAGGGTTTACACCCCACAACAGTTTATTGAAGCTCAAAAAGAAAATAAAAAAAGGTTCCTCAAGGAAAGGAACATAACAGAAAAAGAAAACAAAAAAGAAAGACTATACAAGCTAGACTAATGTAAGCACTATAAGCTAACAAGAAGAAAGAAAGGAGTACATTTGTGAAACACCTCAAGGAGGCAAGAAATCAATCCATTTGATCAAGGCTTCTTTGTGTCTGGTCTTGATTCTGTGTGCCAGGAGAGAGATGTCATGAATAAAGCCATTCCTCCACTGCCTGAAAGTAGGTCTGATATTCCTAAAGACTCTGTCATTCCTGACTTTCCAAATATTCCACCAAGTAAGGAAGACCACCTCTAAGAAGAATGGCTTATTAAAATCCTTCCTAGCATGAAGTGCAATGTGCACCATGTCCTGACTATTCAACCAGGATATTTGAAGATAGTTCCATACTCTCATGCTAAAGTTGCATTGGAAAAATAAATGGTCCTGTCATCAAGTGCTCCCTTGGGACAAAGAATACATTTAGGCCCATCATTAATTCTCCAATGCCCGCGCTGAATTATATCCTTGGCGTTTACTCTGTCCATAATGACCAGCCAGGCAAACATTTTAATTGTCATTGTACAACAAGATTTCCAGACCCAACTGAGAATAGGGTTGGCAGCCATTGGCTGATGGACAAAATCATAGTACTTCTTTGCTGTATACTTAGCTTTCTTTCCATGTCTTCAATCCCAAGAATCATTAGAAGCAGAATCCAGGGGAATCCCAGTAAAAATGTCAGACAGCTGATTGAACTCCCTAAAGGCCAATTCAGATAAGGGTAAAGAGAACATGCTCTGCAAGTCACCAGTCTGTAACACTTCCATAACAGAGGAATTATTTTGTAAGCAGAAAGAAAATAGCCTGGGAAATCTGTCCTGGAGAGGGGTACATGAGTTATCAATCTCCCAAGAATCAGACCAAAAAAGCAAAGAATCTCCTCTTCCAACTGTAACTAAAGTAACAACTCTAATTTTATCCATTAATTTGCAGATATCTCTCCACCAAAAGGAGCCACACAAAGTAGTGTCATGAGGAACTCTCTGAAAATAATAAGAGTCCCAAATCAAATGAACCCAAGGTACATCTACTTTGTTATAAAACTTGTTGAGGAATTTGAGTAACAAAGCCTCATTTTGTAGACCCAGGTTGAGTATACCAAGTCCACCCTTAAGCTTAGGCCTACAGACCAGAGGCCATGCAGCCAAAGAATGCCCCTTCTCCTGTCCATATTTTCTCCACATGCATTGTCTCTGAATTCTTTCCAGCTGCTTTAAAATTCCTTGTGGTATAGATAGACTGCAAAGGAAAAATATGGGCAATGAAGAGATAACAGAATATACCAACTGCAGTCTGCTACCTTGGGGCAGAAACCAGGAACTAGCAGTTAATATTCTTTCCATACAATCAACTAGAGGTAGTAAATCCACAATTTTGGGCCTAGTTGTTCCCACAAGCAATCCTAAATATGCGAAAGGCAATACCCCTAGCTGACATCCAAAATGTGCAGCAAGAGCATTGGCAACATTGGCTTCCACATTAATTGGGTACATTGATGATTTGTGAAAGTTAATCTGCAATCCAGTTGCCAAGGAGAAAGAATTCAAAACTGTTTTAAGCACCTCCAACTGAGCTAAATCGGCAGACACAAAAAGCAATGTGTCATATGCATACTGTACCACTGGATAGTCAGGGTCATGAGTTGCCAGAGGCAGAGAAAGAAGGCCATTGTTCAGATGATCATTAATCATAGTCTACAACAGATCAGCAGCAATCACAAACAACAATGGTGAGATAGGATCACCTTGCTTTACCCCACACTTTCACTTGAAATGTTTTCCTGGTACACCATTGAGTAAGATTGAGGAGGTTGCATATGACAACAACTGCTGAATCCAGGAGATCCATTTGTTATAAAAACCCTTTGCTAGCATGATTTTTATAATTGCCTCATGCTGAATAGAATCAAATGCTTTTTCAAAATCAAGCTTGAGCAGCATGATTGGCTTTTTTGACTGGTTGCACTAATGGATGTACTCAAAGGTCCAGGCAATACAATCCTGAATGGTTCTTGACTTTATAAAGCCATATTGATTCTTATGAACACATTTGGTGATTTCATCCTGAAACATGTTGGCAGCAAGCTTAGTGAGGAATTTCAAACCCACACTTGTCAAAGAAATTGGTCTAAAATCCCCAGCAGTCTCAGGGGACAACTTCTTAGGGATTAGTGTAATGAAGGCCTCATTGAGATTTTCCAACTAAGCAGTTCCAGCATGGAACTCATTCACCAGTGTAATGAAATCACTGGAAATGATGGGCCAACACTTCTTCATAAAAAGGCCATTAAAGCCGTCAGGTCCCGGAGCTTTGTCAGTTGGCAAATCCCTAATAACTTGTTCAATTTCTTTAACCTCAAATGGCTTTGTGAGCACTTCCAGCCCATGCATTCGAGGGATAAGAGAAAGAATGTCATTGCCCATCAAAATTGGCTTCACATTTCCCATTCTGCCCTTAAAAATCTCCAGAAATTCCTTGGCAATTCTTTCATGGTCTGAAGGAACTATTCCATCAGACAGCTGCAGAGTGGCAATTGAATTTTTTTATATCTTTCAGTTGCCATGGCTTGGAAGAATTTTGAGTTTTCTTCACCAACTTTGATATATCTAATAGTGCATCTTTTCTTCCAGTATAAAAATGCAAATGTAGAAGATGTTCATGATGCTGTGTGTTGATATGGTATCCGCTGTACTATGGATTTTGCAGGGCCCGTGAAGCCATCCCTCCAATACGGTTCCACACCCTGTAGTGGGCTTTTGCTTCTTTGTAATTGAGTCGGGCGACTTATGAGAGTGCACCCTTTTAGTTCGGACTGGGGGTTTTGTCAGAGCCGGATTATCCCAAAATTGCGTTTGGGTTTTCCAGCCACTTTCCATCACACAGTATTTCTGTACTATGGCCGCCAAGTCAGCGAAGTGTGCTATGTCATGGCGACTTATGGCGTTGAGGAATCCCTTGTCCGTGCAATTGTTGTGAAAGAACGAAATTGCGTCTTCCTCGTGACAGTCCTTGACCTTGTTCATTACAAGGAGGAATCTGGCCCAATAGTGATGTACTGTCTCTTGGGGCGCTTGCCTAATGTGGGAAAGATCATTTGTATCTGGGTGGGTGGGTGGATTTAAGTCCAGACCTTGACCCAATCTGTGATCCCGGGGTAGGGGAGTTTCCGATCTTGGAAGTTCGGGCTCCGGGATGTTGCCCTGTGGGTTCGGTATGCAGCCTGATTCTGGATTCAGGGTTAGGGCGGTGTCCTCCCATGAGCGAGTATCCGGCTCAGGGAGCTCGGGAATCCGGACATAGTTCGTCCTCAGGATAGAGGGAGAATCGCCGCATTGATCCTCCACCACCGCTATCTGATGGGTGACCAGCGGAGAGTTAATCTCCCTTTGGTCGGGTTTAAGCCCGATCCGATCATAGTCCGTAGTGACTCCCAGAGTGGCGATGCGATCCAAGAGCTCGGTTAAAGAGGAGAGATCCATTGGATCCATCTGCTCGACAAATTTCGAGCCGATGTGGAGGCTATTTTCGATGACCCGAGAAGTCATCGTTGGCGCCGTGGCCGAGCGGGCAGTCATGACGAAGCCGCCTAGCCGGAGAGTTTGGCCTACAGCCAGGGCTCCCCCGGAGGTGATGTTGTCCTTGACAACGAGGCGAGCCATCCTCCTTATGGTGATGACACAGTGGAACTCCCAATGAAAGCACGAATGTTAGTGTTAAAACCGGTGGATCTCGGGTAGGGGGTCCCGAACTATGCCTCTAAGGCGGATGGTAACATGAGGCAGGGGACACGATGTTACCCAGGTTCGGGCCCTCTTGATGGAGGTAATACCCTACGTCCTGCTTGATTGTTCTTGATGATATGAGTATTACAAGAGTTGATCTACCACGAGATCAGAGAGACTAAACCCTAGAAGCAAGCCTATGGTATGATTGTATGTTGTCCTACGGACTAAAAACCCTCCGGTTTATATAGACACCGGAGGGGGCTAGGGTTACACAAGGTCGGTTACAAAGGAGGAGATATACATATCCATATTTCCTAGCTTTCCTTCCACGCCAAGTAGAGTCCCATCTGGACACGAGACGAAGTCTTCAATCTTGTATCTTCATAGTCCAACTGTCCGGCCAAAGGATATAGTCCGGCTGTCCGGAGACCCCCTAATCCAGGACTCCCTCAATGGGCATCTCCCTAGCCCATTGATTAGCCGCGTCGATGCGAGACTTTCTCCTTTTTTGTCTTCTCCACATAACCCCCATCATCAGATTCTATTCCACCCATAGTGCTATATCCATGGCTCACGCTCATGTATTGCGTGAAAGTTGAAAAAAAGTTTGAGATTACTAAAGTGTGAAACAATTGCTTGCCTTGTCATCGGGGTTGTGCATGATGAGAGCATTCTTGTGTGATGAAAATGGAGCATGACCAAACTATATGATTTTGTAGGGATGAACTTTCTTTGGCCATGTTATTTTGAGAAGACATGATTGCTTAGTTAATATGCTTGAAGTATTTTTATTTTTATGCCAATATTAAACTTTTATCTTGAATCTTTCGGATCTGAACATTCATGCCACAATAAAGAAAAAATAAATTGAGAAATATGTTAGGAAGCATTCCACATCAAAAATTCTATTTTTATCATTTACCTACTCGAGAACGAGCAGGAATTAAGCTTGGGGATGCTTGATACGTCTCCAACGTCTCTATATTTTTTGATTGTTCCATGCTATTATATTATCTGTTTTCGATGTTTATGGGCTTTATTATGCATTTTTATATTATTTTTGGGACTAACCTATTAACCCAGAGCCCAGTGCCAGTTTCTGTTTTTTTCCTTGTTTTAGAGTATCGCAGAAAAGGAAAATCAAACGGAGTCCAAATGACCTGAAACTTCACGGAACTTATTTTTGGACCAGAAGAATCCCACGGAGTATCGGAGATGGACCAGAAGAGTCCCGTGCTGCCCACGAGGGTGGGGGTGCTACCTCTTGAGCACTTGCATTGGTTTTCCCTTGAAGAGGAAAGGGTGATGCAGCAAAGTAGCGTAAGTACTTCCCTCAGTTTTTGAGAACCAAGGTATCAATCCAGTAGGAGGCCACGCACGTGTCCCTCGCACTTACACAAACAAATAAATCCTCGCAACCAACGCGATAAGGGGTTGTAAATCCCTACACGGTCACTTACGAGAGTGAGATCTGATAGATATGATACGATAATATTTTTGGTATTTTTATGATAAAGAGAAATAAAAGATGCAAAGTAAAATAAAAGGCAATAAAAATAACTAAGTATTGGAAGATTAATATGATGGAAAATAGACCCAGGGGCCATAGGTTTCACTAGTGGCTACTCTCAAGAGCATAAGTATTCATGGTGGGTAAACAAATTACTGTTGAGCAATTGACAGAATTGAGCATAGTTATGAGAATATCTAGGTATGATCATGTATATAGGCATCACGTCCGAGACAAGTAGACTGACTCCTGCCTGCATCTACTACTATTACTCCACACATCGACCGCTATCCAGCATGCATCTAGAGTATTAAGTTCATAAGAACAGAGTAACACTTTAAGCAAGATGACATGATGTAGAGGGATAAACTCATGCAATATGATATACACCCCATCTTGTTATCCTCGATGGCAACAATACAATACGTGCCTTGCTGCCCCTACTATCACTGGGAAAGGACACCGCAAGATTGAACCCAAAGCTAAGCACTTCTCCCATTGCAAGGAAGATCAATCTAGTAGGCCAAACCAAGCTGATAATTCGAAGAGACTTGCAAAGATAACCAATCATACATAAAAGAATTCATAGAAGATTCAAATATTGTTCATAGATAAACTTGATCATAAACCCACAATTCATCGGTCTCAACAAACACACCGCAAAAGAATATTACATCGAATAGATCTCCACAAGAGAGGGGGAGAACTTTGTATTGAGATCCAAAAGGAGAGAAGAAGCCATCTAGCTAATAACTATGGACCCGTAGGTCTGAAGTAAACTACTCACACTTCATCGGAGGGGCTATGGTGTTGATGTAGAAGCCCTCCTTGATCGATGCCCCCTCCTGTGGAGCTCCGGAAAAGGCCCCAAGATGGGATCTTATGGATACAGAAAGTTACGGCGGTGGAATTAGGCTTTTGGCTCCGTATCTAGTAGTTTCGGGGTACGTAGGTATATATAGGAGGAAGGAGTATGTCGGTGGAGCAACACGGGGCCCACGAGGGTGGAGGGCGCGCCTGGGAGGGGGGGGTAGGCTTGCCCCCTACCTCGTGCCTTCCTTGTTGATTGCTTGACGTAGGGTCCAAGTCCTCTGGATCATGTTCGTTCCGAAAATCACGTTCCCGAAGGTTTCATTCCGTTTGGACTCCGTTTGATATTCTTTTTCTGCGAAACCCTAAAATAGGCAAAAAACAACAATTCTGGGCTGGGCCTCCGGTTAATAGGTTAGTCCCAAAAATAATATAAAAGTGTATAATAAAGCCCAGTTATGTCCAAAACAGAATATAATATAGCATGGAACAATCAAAAATTATAGATACGTTGGAGACGTATCAAGCATCCCCAAGCTTAATTCCTGCTCATCCTTGAGTAGGTAAATGATAAATACAAATTTTTTGATGTGGAATGCTACTTGGCATAATTTCAATGTAATTGTTCTTAATTGTGGTATGAATATTCAGATCCGAAAGATTCAAGATAAAATTTCAATATTGACATAAAAATAATAATACTTCAAGCATACTAACTAAGCAATTATGTCTCTTCAAAATAACATGGCCAAAGAAAGTTATCCCTACAAAATCATATAGTCTGGCTATGCTCTATCTTCACCACGCAAAGTATTTAAATCATGCACAACCCCGATGACAAGCCAAGAAATTGTTTCATACTTTTGGTGTTCTCAAACTTTTTCAATCTTCACGCAATACATGAGTGTGAGCCATGGACACAACACTTTAGGTGGAATAGAATGGTGGTTGTGGAGGAGACAAAAAAGGGGGAGATAGTCTCACATCAACTAGGCGTATCAACGGGCTATGGAGATGCCCATCAATAGATATCAATGTGAGTGAGTAGTGATTGCCATGCAACGGATGCACTAGAGCTATAAGTATATGAAAGCTCAACAAAAGGAACTAAGTGGGTGTGCATCCAACTCGCTTGCTCACGAAGACCTAGGGCATTTTGAGTAAGCCCATCATTGGAATATACAAGCCAAGTTCTATAATGAAAAATTCCCACTAGTATATGGAAGTGATAACATAGGAGACTATCTATTATGAAGATCATGGTGCTACTTTGAAGCACAAGTGTGGTAAAAGGATAGTAGCATTGTCCCTTCTCTCTTCTTCTCTCATATTTTTTATATTTGGGCCTTCTCTCTTTTTTTATGGCCTCTTTTTTTCGTCCGGAGTCTCATCCCGACTTGTGGGGGAATCATAGTCTCCATCACCCTTTCCTCACTTGGGACAATGCTCTAAAAATGATGATCATCACACTTTTATTTACTTACAACTCAACAATTACAACTGAATACTTAGAACAAAATATGACTCTATGTGAATGCCTCCGGCGGTGTACCGGGATATGCAATGAATCAAGATTGACATGTATGAAAGAATTATGAACGGTGTCTTTGCCACAAATACGATGTCAACTACATGATCATGCAAAGCAATATGACATTGATGGAGCATGTCATAGTAAACAGAACGGTGGAAAGTTGCATGGCAATATATCTCGGAATGGCTATGGAAATGCCATGATAGGTAGGTATGGTGGCTGTTTTGAGGAAGGTATATGGTGGGTGTATGATACCGGCGAAAGGTGCGCGGTATTAGAGAGGCTAGCAATGGTGGAAGGAAGAAAAGTGCGTATGATCCATGGACTCAACCTTAGTCATAAAGAACTCATATACTTATTGAAAAAATCTAAAAGTTATCAAAGAAAAGTATTACGCGCATGCTCCTAGGGGGATAGATTGGTAGGAAAAGACCATCGCTCGTCCCCGACCGCCACTCATAAGGAAGACAATCAATAAATAAATCATGCTCCGACTTCATCACATAACGGTTCACCATACGTGCATGCTACGGGAATCACAAACTTTAACACAAGTATTTCTCAAATTCACAACTACTCAACTAGCACGACTCTAATATCACCATCTCCATATCTCAAAAAAATTATCAAGTATCAAACTTCTCATAGTATTCAACACACTCATAAGAATTTTTTTATTAATCTTGAATGCCTAACATAATTAAAGCACATTACCATGCTGTTTTGTAGGACTCTCAAAATAATCTAAGTGAAGCATGAGAGAACACTATTTTCTATAAAACAAATCCACCGACGTGCTCTAAAAGATATAAGTGAAGGACTAGAGCAAAAACTATATAACTCAAAAGATATAAGTGAAGCACATAGAGTATTCTAACAATTTCCGAATCATGTGTGTCTCTATAAAAAGGTGTGTGCATCAAGGATGATTGTGGAAAACTAACAAATAAAGACTCAAATAATACAAGACGCTCCAAGCAAAACACATATCATGTGGTAAATAAAAATATAGCTCCAAGTAAAGTTACCGATGGAAGTAGACGAAAGAGGGGATGCCTTCCGGGGCATCCCCAAGCTTTGGCTTTTAGGTGTCCTTATATTATCTTGGGGTTCCATGGGCATTCCCAAGCTTAGGCTCTTTCCACTCCTTGTTCCATAATCCATCAAATCTTTTACCCAAAACTTGAAAACTTCACAACACAAAACTTAAAGTAGAAAATCTCGTGAGCTGCGTTAGCGAAAGAAAACAAAACACCTCTTCAAGGTACTGTAATGAACTCATTCTTTATTTATGTTGGTGTTAAACCTACTGTATTCCAACTTCTCTATGGTTTAGAAACTATTTTACTAGCCAACAACACACGAAAAAAAGAATCTGTCAAAAACAAAACAGTCTGTAGTAATATGTAGCTAACGCAAGATCTGGAACCCAAAAAATTCTAAAATAAATTGCTGGACGTGAGGAATTTATTTATTAATAATCTGCAAAAAGAATTAACTAAATAACACTTTCCAGATAAAAATGACAGCATTTCTTGTGAGCGCTAAAGTTTCTGTTTTTTACAGCAAGATTAAAAAGACTTTCCCCAAGTCTTCCCAACAGTTCTACTTGGCCCAAAAACTAATTAAACAAAAAAACACAACCAAAACATAGGATAGAGAAATTATTTATTACTAAACAGGATCAAAAAGCAAGGAATAAAAATAAATTTGGGTTGCGTCCCAACAAGCGCTATCGTTTAATGCCCCTAGCTAGGCATAAAAAGCAAGGATAGATCTAGGTATTGCCATATTTGGAAGGCAATCCATAAGTGTCTACGGCATCCCCTTCAAGAAAACCTTCTTCAAATATAGAATCTAGGACATGCTTAAAAGAATAAGGTAGGGCAACATAAAAGCTTTTTAAGTAAATTTCAATTTGGTATTGAGGCACATAGCTAGCCCTGATCCTTAATAGTCTATCCCAAGCATCTTTCAAAGATTCATCAAGTAAATAACGAAAAATTCCAGAATCATCTTCATCAAAATTATTAAGATTCTCACTGATAACTCCAGTAGGTCTTTCCATAGCATCTTTATTTATGAGTCTAGCGAGAATAGAAGGATTGTCCAAATCACTAAAACTCGGGAGAGAACTCCCAACCCTTTTTGATTCCGACATAGCGGAAGAAAGGTGAGCATAAAAGAGAAGGCGAATAAAATGGCAAGGATGAAGTGGGGGAGAGGAAAACGAGAGGAAAATGACAAATAATGTAATGTGGGAGATAAGGGTTTGTGATGGCTAGTTGGTATGTTGACTTTTGCGTAGACCTCCCCCGCAACGGCGCCAGAAATCGCTCGTTGTCGGGAGTCAAATCTTGACTTATCTTGCGTGAACCTCCCCGGAAACGGCGCCAGAAATCCTTCTTGCTACCTCTTGAGCACTTGCGTTGGTTTTCCCTTGAAGAGGAAAGGGTGATGCAACAAAGTAGCGTAAGTACTTCCCTCAGTTTTTGAGAACCAAGGTATCAATCCAGTAGGAGGCCACGCACGAGTCCCTCGCACCTACACAAACAAATAAATCCTCGCAACCAACGCGATAAGGGGTTGTCAATCCCTACACAGTCACTTACGAGAGTGAGATATGATAGATATGATAAGATAATATTTTTGGTATTTTTATGATAAACAGAAATAAAAGATGGAAAGTAAAATAAAAGGCAATAAAAATAACTAAGTATTGGAAGATCAATATGCTGGAAAATAGACCCCGGGGCCATAGGTTTCACTAGTGGCTTCTCTCAAGAGCATAAGTATTCACGGTGGGTAAAAAAATTACTATTGAGAAATTGACAGAATTGAGCATAGTTATGAGAATATCTAGGTATGATCATGTATATAGGCATCACGTCCGAGACAAGTAGACCGACTCCTGCCTGCATCTACTACTATTACTCCACACATCGACCGCTATCCAGCATGCATCTAGAGTATTAAGTTTATAAGAACAGAGTAACGCTTTAAGCAAGATGACATGATGTAGAGGGATAAACTCATGCAATATGATATAAACCCATCTTGTTATCCTCGATGGCAACAATACAATACGTGCCTTGCTGCCCCTACTGTCACTAGGAAAGGACACCGCATGATTGAACCCAAAGCTAAGCACTTCTACCATTGCGAGAAAGATCAATCTAGTAGGCCAAACCAAACTAATAATTCGAAGAGACTTGCAAAGATAACCAATCATACATAAAAGAATTCAGAGAAGATTCAAATATTGTTCATAGACAAACTTGATCATAAACCCACAATCATCGGTCTAAACAAACACACCGCAAAAGAAGATTACATCGAATAGATCTCCACAAGAGAGGGGGAGAACTTTGTATTGAGATCCAAAAAGAGAGAAGAAGCCATCTAGCTAATAACTATGGACCTGTAGGTCTGAAGTAAACTACTCACACTTCATCGGAGGGGCTATGGTGTTGATGTAGAAGCCCTTTGTGACCGATGGCCCCTCCGGCGGAGCTCCGGAAAAGGCCCCAAGAAGGGATCTCATGGATACAGAAAGTTTTGGCGGTGGAATTAGGGTTTTGGCTCCATATCTGGTAGTTTGGGGTTATGTAGGTATATATAGGAGGAAGGAGTACGTCGGTAGAGCAACAGGGGGCCCACGAGGGTGGAGGGCGCGCCTGGGGGAGGGGGGGGGGGTAGGCGCGCCCCCTACCTCGTGCCTTCCTCATTGATTGCTTGATATAGGGTCCAAGTCCTCTGGATCATGTTCGTTCTAAAAATCACGTTCCCGAAGGTTTCATTCCGTTTGGACTCCGTTTGATATTCTTTTTCTGCAAAACCCTAAAATAGGCAAAAAAACAGCAATTCTGGACTGGGCCTCCGGTTAATAGGTTAGTCCCAAAAATAATATAAAACTATATAATAAAGCCCAATTATGTCCAAAACAGAATATAATATAGCATGGAACAATCAAAAATTATAGATACATTGGAGACGTATCAGGGGGCGCGCCCATCCTCCCTGGGCGCGCCCCCTGCCACGTGGACAGCCCGGAGATCCACCGACGTACTTCTTCCTCCTATGTATATCCATATACCCTAAAAACTTCGGGGAGCAGAATAGATCGGGAGTTCCGCCGCCAGAAGCCTCCGCAGCCACCGAAAACCAATCTAGACCCGTTCCGGCACCCGCAGGGGAACCCCTCACCGGTGGCCATCTTCATCATCCCGGCGCTCTCCATGACGAGGAGGGAGTAGTTCTCCCTTGGGGCTGAGGCTATGTACCAGTAGCTATGTGTTTGATCTCTCTCTCATGTTCTTGAGGTGATACAATCTTGATGTATCGCGAGCTTTGCTATTATAGTTGGATCTTATGATATTTCTCCCCCTCTACTCTCTTGTAATGGATTGAGTTTTCCCTTTGAAGTTATCTTATCAGATTGAGTCTTTAAGGATTTGAGAACACTTGATGTATGTCTTGCGTGGGATACCCGTTGTGACAATGGGGTATTCGATTGATCCACTTGATGTATGTTTTGGTGATCAACTTGCGGGTTCCGCCCATGAACCTATGCATAGGGGTTGGCACACGTTTTCGTCTTGACTCTCTGGTAGAAACTTTGGGGCACTCTTTGAAGTTCTTTGTGTTGGTTGAATAGATGAATCTGAGATTGTGTGATGCATATCGTATAATAATACCCACAGATACTTGAGGTGACATTGGAGTATCTAGGTGACATTAGGGTTTTGGTTGATTTGTGTCTTAAGGTGTTATTCTAGTACAAACTCTATGATAGATCGAATGGAAAGAATATCTTCATGTTATTTTACTACAGACTCTTGAATAGATCGATCAGAAAGGATAACTTTGAGGTGGTTTCGTACCCTACCATAATCTCTTCGTTTGTTCTCCGCTATTAGTGACTTTGGAGTGACTCTTTGTTGCATGATGAGGGATAGTTATATGATCCAATTATGTTATTATTGTTGAGAGGACTTTCACTAGTGAAAGTATGAACCCTAGGCCTTGTTTCAACGCATTGCAATACCGTCCACCCTCACTTTTATCATTAGTTACCTTGCTGTTTTTATATTTTCAGATTACAAAAATCATTATCTACTATCCATATTGCACTTGTATCACCATCTCTTCATCGAACTAGTGCACCTATACAATTTACCATTGTATTGGGTGTGTTGGGGACACAAGAGACTCTTTGTTATTTGGTTGCAGGGTTGTTTGAGAGAGACCAACTTCATCCTACGCCTCCTACGGATTGCTAAACCTTAGGTCATCCACTTGAGGGAAATTTGCTACTGTCTTACAAACCTCTGCACTTGGAGGCCCAACAACGTCTACAAGAAGAAGGTTGTGTAGTAGACATCAGTCTTCTTCCTCAAATACAAGGACGAGATGAAGATCACCTTCATTGATCTTGCCAAGCAAGCACAACGCAAGTTTGACAAAGAAATCCTGGCGATAAGAAGTGATAATGGCTCTAAGTTCAAGAACTACACCTTGGAAGAGTTTCTTACTGATGAAGGGATTGATCATCAATATTCAGCTCCATACACTCCCCAACAAAATGGTGTAGCGGAAAAGAAGAACCGCACACTTGTGGAGATGGCAAGGTCCATGTTGGATGAATACAAGTCGCCACATAGTTTTTGGGCCGAGGCTGTCAACACCGCATGCCATGCATCAAACCGGCTCTTCCTCCGCACTATATTGGAAAAGACTCCATATGAGCTCATGACTGGGAACAAGCCGAATGTCAAGTACTTTTGTGTATTTGGGTGTAAATGTTTCATCCTCAACAAAAGAGAACGGTTAGGAAAATTTCAATCCAAAACCATTGAGGGCATATTTGTTGGTTATGGATCAAACTCTCACGCCTATAGAGTCTACAACAAATCCAATGGAAGTGTTGTAGAAACTTGTGACGTGGTGTTTGATGAATTTAATGGCTCCCATGGGGAGCAAGTTGATCTAAGTGATGTAGGTGAAGAAGATTCTTCTCAAGATATCTTGACCATGGGTGTTGGTGCACTTCTTCCAATGGAACAAGAACTTCATGAAGAAGAAGAAGAAGATGGAAGCTTCACGCATCATCAGGCTACTTCAACACCCTTACCACCACAAGCTCCTATTGCGCAACCAATGCCCGTAGACCAAGTACAAGATGATGATCAAGTTCCTCTTCATGATAATCATCAAGAACAAGATCATCCTCAAGGGCAAGAATAAGAAAGTGCAATCATTGATGATGAACCTCAACAAATGCAACATGAAGAAGAAGATCTTCCACCACACATTAGTTGAAACTTGCAAAACCGTCACCTCCATCATGCCTCGAGTGGTCGGTCGTGTTGATGTGACGAAATTCTCACCGGCATATCGGAAGGTAGAGTCACTCGTAAACATTTGACAAACTTTTGTGCTCACTTATCATTTGTGTCTAGTGTTGAGCCTCTCAAGGTACAAGATGCATTGATGGACAATGATTGGCTCGTTGCTATGAAAGAAGAGTTGAATAGTTTTGAACGCAATCAAGTGTGGTCATTAGTCGAGAGGCCAACTACCGAGCACAACGTCGTTGGAACAAAGTGGATTTTCAAGAACAAGCAAGATGAGAATGGTGTAATCATCCATAACAAGGCAAGGTTAGTGGCACAAGGGTACTCACAAGTTGAAGGTTTGGACTTTGGTGAGACCTTTGCCCCCATTGCCCATCTTGAATCCATTCGCATCTTACTTGCTTATGCTGCTTTCAATGGTTTTACATTACATCAAATGGATATGAAGAGGCTTTCCTTAACGGTCCTCTACAAGAAGAAGTATATGTATCACAACCACCTGGGTTCGTTGATCTCGATCACAAAGACTATGTGTATAAACTTCATAAGGCTTTGTATGGCCTCAAACAAGCACCTCGTGCTTGGTATTATCATCTTAAGAAGTTTTTACTCGATGATGCTTTGTGAGAGGGGTGATCGATCCCACTCTTTTTACTAAGAGGGACAAGGGTGATTTGATCTTATGCCAAATCTATGTAGATGATATCATTTTTGGTTCTCCTAACATTCATTTGTGCAAGAAGTTTGCGGCTTCCATGACCAAGAATTTTGAAATGTCAATCAATACGGATTTGAAGTTCTTCCTCGGATTTCAAATTCAACAATTTCAAGAAGGAATTTTCTTGTCTCAAGCAAAATACCTCAAGGATATCCTAGAGAAGTTTGGCATGTCTGATGCTAGTCCATATAAGACACCCATGCCAACCAAAATTGTACTCACTAAAGACACAAATGGTATTCCTTCCGACCCATCTATTTACCGCTCTATGATTGGTTCATTGCTTTATCTTTGTGCATCTAGACCAGACATCATGTTTAGTGTATGCATATGTGCTATATTTCAAGCTTTCCCTAGGGAAAGTCATCATAAGGCGGTTAAGCATATTCTTAGAAACCTTGTTCACACCCCAAAGTTGGGTCTATGGTACCCCAAGGATGCTAAGTTTGATCTCATTGGGTACACGGATGCGGATTGGGCTGGAGACAAAGTGGATCATAAGTCCACCTCCGGTGCATGTCAATTTCTTGGACGCTCCTTGGTAAGTTGGTCCTCGAAGAAACAAAATTGTGTTGCCCTCTCCACCGTAGAAGCTGAATACATTGCAACCGCCAGTTGTGCAACTCAATTACTATGGATGAGGCAAACTTTGAAGGATTACGGTATCACCTATAGACATGTTCCTCTTCTATGTGATAATGAAAGTGCCATCAATATTGCTGAGAACCCCAAAGATCATACCCGCACCAAGCACATTGATATTAGGCATCACTTCTTGAGAGATCATGTGGAGAAGGGTGATATTGACATTGCTCATGTTGGCACAGATATGCAACTTGTAGATATTTTCACAAAGCCATTGGATGAAGCAAGGTTTTCTCAACTGAGGCGTGAACTTGGTATCTTGGAGCTTCACAACATTATGCGAAAACTAGTACCCATGCATGCATTGTCATAATGTCTTGTATCGATGTAGGCATATATTTAGGGGGAGACACTCAACTCATGAGTACTATCACCCTATGAAATGCATAAAAAGAACAAACACTCTCAAAGCTACCATGTTATTCTAACTATGGTGCTTTCAATGATGGAGTAGTGATTATGCACCCAAAGTTCCAATCTTTGCGGATCCATGTCACGTATACTCATACATGGTGGCATTGGCCACCGCTCTTGTCATTAGAATAATATCTGAGCGGTATGTGTTTTATTATTGTTGGCATAGGATACTCATTGCTTAACATATTATGTCTTTGCATCTTAATACGTACTGAAATCATCATCTCCCCATCATTGTTATTATCACCAACAATTGCACCCTACTCTTCTAAAAAATTCCTATATGCTTCCGGACGTCTGCTATGTACCGGACGTCCGTAAAATCTTTTCTGTTGCCCTCATACCGGACGTCTGGTAAGACCGGACTTCCGTTCATTTCTTCCCTCTCCCATCCCGTCGGATGTCCGGTGTTTGCGGTCGTCCACTATCTGGCGCTCTGGTAGTGTAACGCCCTCGATGCGGCTATATCTCCCACGTGTCGAAGCACGACTTAGAGGCATAACCGCATTGAAAGCAATGTCGCAAGTGAGGTAATCTTCACACAACCCATGTAATACATAAGGGACAGAGATACATAGTTGGCTTACACTCGCCACTTCACACAATTACATGAATAAAGCATTACATCATCCAAATACACTCAAGGTCCGACTACGGAACCAAATAAAAGAAGACTACCCCAAATGCTACACAGATCCCCTATCGTCCCAACTGGGCTCCACTACTGATCAACTGGAAAATGGAACAACATAAAGAACACGATCTTCATAGAGCTCCTCCGTGAGCTTGGTTGCGTCATATGCACGATTCAACGGCACCTGCAAGCTGGTTTTGGAAGTATCTGTGAGTCACAGGGACTCAGCAATCTCACACCCGCGCGATCAAGACTATTTAAGCTTATAGGTAGGGAAAAGGTATGAGGTGGAGCTGCAGCAAGTGACTAGCATATATGGTGGCTAACATACGCAAATGAGAGCGAGAAGAGAAGGAAAAGGCACGGTCGAGAAACTATGATCAAGAAGTGATCCTAGAACAACCTGCGTCAAGTATAACTCCAACATCATGTTCACTTCCCGGACTCCGCCGGAAAGAGACCATCACGGTAACACACACGGTTGATGTATTTTAGTTAAGGTCAACTTCAGGTTTTCTACAACCGGACATTAACAAATTCCCATCTGCCCATAACCGTGGGCTCGACTTTCGAAAGTTCAAATCCCTGCAGGGGTGTCCCAACTTAGCCCATCACAAGCTCTCACAGTCAATGAAGGATATTCCTTCTAGCGGGAAGATCCGATCAGGCTCGGAATCCCGGTTACAAGACATCCTCGACAATGGTAAAACAAGTCTAGCAAGACCACCCGATGCGCCGACATCCCGATAGGAGCTGCACATATCTCGTTCTCAGGGCAACACCGGATAAGCAATCCGTACAACTAAAACCAGCCCCGGGGGGTTAAAATAAGATGACCCTCGGGATGTGCGACTCCCAAAGGAAAAAGGCTAGGTGGCGAATGGTAAAACCAAGGTTGGGCCTTGCTGGAGGAGTTTTATTCAAAGCAAACTGTCAAGGGGTTCCCATTATAACCCAACCGCGTAAGGAACGCAACATCCGGGAACATAACACCGATATGACGGAAACTAGGGCAGCAAGAGTGGAACAAAACACCAGGCATAAGGCCAAGCCTTCCACCCTTTACCAAGTATATAGATGCATTAATTAAATAAGATATATTGTGATATCCCAATAAAATATCCATGTTCCAACCATGGAACAAACTCCAATCTTCACCTGCAACTAATAACGCTATAAGAGGGGCTGAGCAAAGTGGTAACATAGCCAAACAATGGTTTGCTAGGACAAGGTGGGTTAGAGGCTTGGCTCAACAATATGGGAGGCATGATAAGCAAGTGGTAGGTATCGCAGCATAGGCATAGCAAAAGAGCGAGAAACTAGCAAGCAAAGATAGAAGTGATTTTTAGGGTATGGTCATCTTGCCTGAAATCCCGCAAGGAAGAAGAACCTGTCCATGAAGAAGACAAACGGACGTAGTCGAACGGGTCCTCACAAACCCGACGTTATCAGAACCAACCCGAAGAAGCAACACCGGAAAGAAAGCAAACAACATAGTAAACAACCACCACATAATCATGGCATGATGCGCAATCAAGTATGATGCATGTCCGGTTTAATGAAGCATGGCATGGCAAAATGCACAAACAATCCTACAAATTAAGTGGAGCTCAATATGCAACTCCGTTGCATATTGACGAAACACCACGTGACTTATTTAGTTCGATCTTGTTTATGTACTCAACAATATTAAATGTTGGATAACATGGCAAGAGGTGAAGCATAACAAAAACTATACCATCTAACCAATTTAAATGGGGCCGGATATAACAAACAACAAATCCGGTAAATCCCCATATGCCTTAGTAATTTATTGCAACAACAATTTAAACATTTTAATTGTTGTTATCATGATGCCGATGACATGGACAAGTTTATGCAATTTTTATGAAAATGTTGATAAGAACATTATGAAGCATTTGTCACCGTGGTGGAAAGAAAGGGTGCCACGGCGACGAATCCGAAAATGATGTCATGGCACCATATCGGTTCCGGTAGCTCATGGAGATACCGGTACAAAAGGAAAAGTGACGGAAGCGTGACATGCGATAGAAGGTGGGGTGATCCCGGTAACCGGGTTCCCACATGTCGACGACGGTGCCAAGTGGGGAAAACAAGTAGCATTCGCGGGAGGATACAACATCCAAACATGCATCTCATACAACACAAGCATTTGTTCATGGACGGTTGTCTCGGGGTTATACCTTCGAAGCGTGCATTAACGGAACAGATCGAGTTCGGCGGTAGGGGTACACGTGTCGAAGGGGAAGTAGTTGTTCACGGGGTCGTCGTGGGAAGTAGTGGTTCACGCGACGGTAGTTGAACTTGACGTTTGCGTTACACGGGTCTTCGAGGGTCGACGTAGTTGTACTTGGTTGTTTCGAAGAGGAACTTGTTGCATCGCTGGGTGTAGTCATATACTTGGTCTTGTCGGATTCGCGACAACGGTAGGGGCACAAACGTTCTCGCGGTACTTGGGCCGTCGTGGAACTCGTTCACATTGTAGTCGTACATGTTCAGGAAGAAACTTATACGTCGTCGTGGAACTTGGCGCATCCAAATGGTACTTGACGATCGATGGACGTCGTGGTACTAGCTGGTCCAGGTCTTGGCGTATCCGTGCGTAGAGCTACTTGCGGATCCGTGGTGCTCTAGCAAATGATGGAACTCCACGTACAGACTAGAAGCCGTGGAGGAGCTGTTCAAGATAACAACCTGGGTGGTGATTGACGAGGCCACCGATGACAACTTGGCTGTGCAGCACGGGACCGGGAGGTGTGCAGGGAAAACGGAGCAGGCAGCAGTGAATGGCACGGGTCCTCGAGCGGAGGCGGGGCTTCTCCTGCTGGTTTCCGGTGACCAGCGGCGCAGGAACGAGGACGAGGCGGGAGGAGGCACGAGCGGGAGGAGGCGCTGAGGCGGACCGGTCGGCGGAGGCAACCTTGGCACTTGCTCCGGCGAGGGCGGCGCTGCTCCGGGCATGGATGGACGGGTGGATCGATGGAGGCCTGAGGCGTCGACACGGGCAGAGCTCGGAGAGGCAACGGCGAGGTGGCTGTAGATGACGAAGCAGGGGGGTAGGCCGGTAGGCTGTAGTGCCCAGCAGCCTTGGCGACGCGGCGGGGCGGCGAGCTCGACCCTCGCGTCCATGGCAGCAAGGAGGGTGGCCATGGAGGAGGCGCAGGTCATGCTGGTGGCCTTGTGGGCGCGACGGCGGCGAGGAGGCCGACGGGCTCCGGCCTGGTCCGGGCGGCGGCTTGCGATGGAACTCGGCGCTCGCCTCGGCAGGGATGCAGGGCTTGAGCGAAGGGGAGGCAATGAGTGTGGGGATGCCAGGGGCGCGGGGTTCCGTAGGTACTAGGCGGAGGAAGGAGAAGAGGTGCGCCAGGAGGGGAGGCTTGGTTGTCGCTGGCGGCGCTGGGGAAACGGGCGCGGGGCTCCTCTTCTGAGTCGAGGTGGAAGCATACCTGGCCAAACGGGCCGGCCCGGCATGGCACGGCCCATCATAATCATGCCTGGCCCGACACGGCCCGCTAGGGCACGATTACTATACGGGCCGTGTCGTGCCGGCCCGCGTGCTGCGCCCCCAGGCCTAGGCACGGCCCAGTTAGTAAACGGGCCGGCACGTTGGCCCATTTAGCACAGTGGGCCGCATATTTTTAGCCTGTTATTTGACGCACTGAGCGTTTTTTAGCCTATTTTTACATGTTGGGCCATATATAGATGTATAAAAAAAATAAAAAAATGTAATCGGGCCGTGCCGTGCCGGCCCGCGTGCCCAGCCTCCAGGCCCAAGCATGGCCCAGGGCGTGCCGCGTGCCGGGCCCGGCCCGTTTAGACCGTGCCGTGCCTGGCCCAAGGCGGGTCGTGCCGGCGTGCTCACGGGCCGGCCCGAAAAACCCGGCCCATTTGGCCAGCTATAGGTGGAAGAGAAGAGGAGTGGGGATCGAGAGGAGGCGGCGCTGGGGATCGAGAGGGAGTGGGGGATCGTGAGGAGATGGGGGTCGGGCCAGGGAGAGGTTTAGGGTTAGGTAGGTAAGATGGGCCGCAAGATGGGCCTAGCAGGCCGGCCTAGGCTGGGCTTCTCTCTCTCTCTCTCTCTCTCTCTCTCTCTCTTCTCTTATATTCTTTGGCAGCAAAGAAAATCGAGAGAGGTAAAAGAAGGAGAGGGTTAGGGAAGGATTTTGCGCATAGGGATAATTTCCCCGGACTTGCAAAAATGAGCTTGATCCCGCAAAATAGAAGTGGGCACGCGGTTGAAGTTGAATTCAAACTCATTTGAAATTAATTCAAATGATTTGAATAGGAAGTGAGGTTTGGGAAGGTCCAAAAATGTTGAGACTTTTGGAGGAACCTCAAAAAAAGAAGAAAGAATTTTTGGCAAGGTTTGGAGATCAACTCGAAGCAGAAAGGCATGGGATTATCTGCACGTGTGTTATGGGTGATTCCAAATTATTGGAATATAATTTATATAGCTCCCAAAAATATTGGGAGAATATGTTTTAAAGAGTAATCACCATAGTGAATATCCCTCGATTTAAATGGACCGAAGATCCATGCAATTTATTTAGTTGAGTTAAGAAAAGAAATGACATGATGCAATGCACATGATGCAAAGATGAAAACGACGAACCAAACAAATCACACGACGAAACCCGGAAACCCTGGAAGGCATCTGAAGCTCCAGTCTTGGGGCGTTACAGGTAGGTTTTCTCAGGTCCCCGACGTCCATTCCGCATCGGTCGTCCGGTCAATTCCTGGCCCGCGTATATATAGCGGTGTGCATGTTGAACAGTTCCTAAACCTAAATCCGCCCGTTCCTCATCCCTTCTCTGTCGCCGCCGCCGCTCAATCTCCTCGGTAGGGGTGCGCACCGGCCATGCTCCTCATCGTCTTTGCGCGGGTGGGGTCGTCCCGGCCGCCATCGGGGCTCCGTTCGTCCTCGTATCGTCCCAGCCGCCGTCGGCGCCCCGTTCGTCCCCGTCGCATCTCCTCCTCGTCTTGTTCGTCCTCCCGAGGTAGCACCTCCTCTTATTCTCCCCTCATCCATCGAACTTCTTCGATCTGTGATGGTGGATAAGTGATGTGGGTCTTCCTCCTCCTCTAGGTCGAGATGCCAAAGACCAAGCACTCCGCGTGCAAGCAGGTCACCGGTGGGCCATCTCATCTGTCTCGTCGCGGTGGCTCTGATGATTCATAGGAGCGGGCTCATCCTCGGAAGTGTGCCGCCCACCCTCATAGCTCGGCTAGCGACTCCTCATTGGAAGATTCCGACTATGAGGACGAAATAGAAGATTTGGAGCAGCCCGAGTTCGTTGCTGCTCGCACCTCCGCACCCAAGCCGAGAACACATCAGCCCACCTTCAAGCCTCCTCCTCCTCCTCCGGTGCAATCTCAAGGTGATGCCCGTCGCATCTCTCTTGAACCTCCACTTCCTCTCGGCCACCACATTAAACGGTTCAATGAGGTTCCTATAGCTTCTTATCTTCAGCTTCGGCGTGACGTTGATCAATCCTCTGTTGTTAGGGACTCACAAGATGCTCACTTTCACACTAATGTCCAGGCAGACATTTTTACCACCATCATCATTCCTAAGGGTCTATCTCTTCATGTATGCATTGACTTGGAGCATATTCGTGCTCATCCGGGGGCTATTGAGCTCATTGAGTCATCTAATCTTGCTGCTCCATTTGCATTTCAACATGATTTTAACCAAGCAGCCATTCATCAATTCTATGCCACATGTTACTTTGGTCCAAATAACAATGTCACTTGGATGACCTCCGACACCATCCTCATGGTGTCTTATTCTCAATTTGTTGTTGCCCTTGGGTTTCCTGACACCGGTTTCAAAATCCATAAGGATGACCCCAATCATAGGCCCAAGGGCATTGAGGTATGTGTCGATCTTCTCAAACTGATAGGAGAAATGTCTAATGAGGAGAAACAAAAGGGTCTAAACCAAGTCTCCATTTGGTGCTCACCCTTCTACATCATCTATTAGTGTGTCATTCGCACCATCTATGCCAAGATGGGTGACAAGGGGTCTTGCAATAGCTACTGCATTGATCTCATGCATCGCCTCTATGCATCTCCAAAGGGGAAGATAAATGTTCCTCATTTTCTGTGGCATGAGATCTGTCTCTCTTATTTTCAGCACAAGCGGGCCTTTCCTCATGCCCCCTTTCTTCAGACATTTATCGAGAGTGATGCTCCATTTGCCATTGCCCGCACTCACTTGCATGAGTGGTGGGTCATTCCACCACACATGGCGGATGATTGGGTCCCCAAGGACTCTTCTGCTCCTCCTCGTCGCACTTTAGCTAGTGTTCCTCCTCCTACTGCTCATTCTTCTCCTTCCAGATCTGCATCCTTTGGGTGCATTGCTCACTTTCTTGGGAAGGCTCACTCTGCCATGATGAAGGTGTTTAACTTTCATTGCTCCCCAAATCACGACATTGTCACTCGCATGGTCACTTCCAAGAATGCTCTAAAGGCTCATCTGAGAGACTCCGGAGTTTACGATGTGAGTGACGATGAACGTCTCCCTGACGAACCACCTTCTGACTTTGATTTTCCCTCGGGTCCTGAGTGGGCTGATTTCTTTGACGAGGCTGGTGGCAGTGGTGCTCGTGATGATGATGCTCTTTGATGATGTTATGACCCCTTTTGGGTATTTGATGCCAAGGGGGAGTAGGAACTTATCTATGTGATGCTATGATATTAGCTTGTATCGAACTCATGTTATGTCTTTTATCTTGTATCGAACTCATGTTATGTCTTCTATCGACTTATGTTCTATGCTATGAGTGATGAACCTATATGAAGCCTATTCTGGTTTTAAGTTATTCTGTTATCTTGTTTATGAGAATTGTTTGTGATGATACCGAATTGAGGGGGAGCTCTCTTCATACCTATTTTATGTATGCACATGTTTTGGGGGAGCTCCAAAAGAAGTCCTTTCGATATTCAAAGTGTTTTTTACATATTGAGAAGTGCATGTATGTTGTCATCAACTACCAAAAAGGGGGAGATTGAAAGTGCAATCATGCCCTTAATCGTATTTTGATGTTGATGACAACATGCATTTTGGGACTAATCATGTTTATCAAGTATATCTCAGGATTATGAATCAAGGACCGTGTGTGGATCATGACTATGGACAAAATAATATATATATCACTCAAGAGGAGAGATACAAGACAAAGACTTTTTCGGTTTGTTCTTGAGTATAGGGATCCCGCACTATTAAGAGGGGATCATTGGATTTCGTGAAAGAACTTGCTCAAACCCACAAAATATCCTCACACATCATCTCTGTGTCATCTCCAATTATTCCTCTAGCTTGTGCACAAATTCTGGTATGACTCTAAGCTTGTAGGGTCAGTTATCACCGGACGTCCGATTGTCTACGGACGTCCGGCCTCTCACAGCCGACCGGGCATCCGGCTCTTTCTGGATGGCCGGTGCATCTTTATAGAATATATATTAGTGGAAGTCTGGTTCCACCGGTCGACTGGTCATCGAACGACTGTTCTTTTCCGGATGTCCGGTACAGCCCCAACAGAATGTTAATTAGCGGATTTCCGACCACACCGGACGTCCGGGCTCCGGACGACCGGTGCCTTCCGGACATCATATGTGTCTCATTCCTCGTTTGTGGCCTGGTAGGTGTTCAAGCGACCGTCCGCCCGGCTAGACGTCCGGTCCAATCCGAGTCACCGGTCGTCCGGTACCCACTGGACATCTGTCCGCCCCTGTGCACTATGTGGCTCAACGGTCTGTTTTGCACTATCACTATATATGGCCTTCTCCCTCCCACAGGATAAGGTTGACCATTCACTTTGAGCTTTCTAAGAACACATGTCACCCCCTCTCTTGATTCCCTACACCAAATCCTAGATCCCCAAGGGATTTGGGAACATTTGAGAGGAGTTCTCCAATCAAGTGATAGATGCACTCCTTCCCTTTCTTCTCACCGAAGGAATTCGTGTTTTGAGCAAGTTCTTGAGCATTTCCCAATGTTCTTGTTACTCTTGGAGGTTGGAGACTCCTAGGCGGTAGGATTCTTTCGGAGAGGAATCGACCACTTTGATTACCCCCGGAAAAGTTTGTGAGGGTTTGGAGACCACGCCAAGGTCTACCACTAGTGGTTGAGAAATGCCTCTGTGGTGTTGTCTCAAAGGGAGAATAGGGTGAGCCTTCATGGCGTTGGTGTGCCTTCATGGTAACATCCACCTCTCTAATGGTGACGTAGTTTCCCTCCAAGGAAGTGAACATCGGCATACATCCTCGTCTCAAGGAGTTGCGGTTATTCCTAACCCTAACACTCTACTTGTGGTTACTTGTCTCTTAGCACTTACTTATATCATATTGTGCTTGCTTACTTACATACTCGTTTATCGTGCTTAGCTCTTAGCATCACACTTGCAATTGTTAGGCTCACTTTCATATTCCACACTATTGCCTAAAATTGCTAAGTAATAATTAAAATTTGTAAGTGTACCTATTCACCCCCCTCTAGGTCCATCTCGAACCTTTCAACCCTCGATCCTTATACGCATAGTTCGGGACCCCCTACCCGATATCTACCAGTTTTGACACCGACATTGGTGCTTTCATTAAGAGTTCCACTATGTCGTCGTCGAAAGGCTCGATGGCTCAATCGATCATCTACAACAATGCTGCCGTAAAGGAGTTTTTTCTCCCCGGCCAGATCTTTGTATTCGGCGGCTTCACACTGCATGCCAACTTGGTTGGCCACCTAGAGCAGATCGACAGCTACGCCCCTGGTCACCCGATCAGTTTTGGAAATCTGAACTATGTCGCTGATATCCGAGGAGACTTGATCTTCCAAGGGTTCACGGCCCCAACCACCACTTCGGCCTTAGATCCGGAGCGCGTCACCAGGTCCGAAGACGGGAGTCTAGAGCCCGCTGGACTCTCTGCGGTTATAGAGCTCAACACTGGAGAACCAGAGAATAGTGTCTCCGTCAGTCATCACAAAGCCGGACTCTTCTCCGGACACTAGTTCCGAACCCTCGAACTCCGCATCATGCGGGCTCGGCCAGGAAACTTCTGTCCCCGTCCAAACCTCACTCTTAAACGAGGCTATGGACTTAATGCGAACCCTCGCCATCACAGAGGAACCACTTCCGAATTGCACCCAGCCTGGACTAGGGGCCGAAAATAGGGAATTTTAGTTCCCACCCAGAACCCACTTCATACCCACTGCCGAGGATCTAACTGACATGATCGATTACGCCTATGAAGACATCGACGGTATGGACGATGATGCTAGAGAGGAGCAGGCCCAAAACATGCCGTTCACCGAAGGTTGGACGACCACTTCCTCATACAATGTGTACATGGTGGCCACACCTAAAGAAGGCGACGACGATGATGAGAAGGATCCAGTAGAGGAAGAACCTCCTGAGGTACCACCAAAGCATCAACGTCAATGGCGCCGCTCTAAATCGCGTCGCGGAAAGGACAGCAATGCCGGCACCGGAGACAATGATACTCCAGAGAACGCCGAAGACCAAGAAGACCCCATCGAACCAACATCCGAGAAGGATGGTCGGGAGGATGGGCAAGTTGACCCTGACGTGCAGGCAGGGAACAAAGACTCGGAGGATAGTAACTATCGACCACTCTCCGAGGACGACGTGAGCCTTGGCGACGAAGATTTTATCGTGCCAGAGGAACCCCTCAAACAAGAGCGCTTTAAGCGCTGGCTAATAGCCACTGCAAGAAGCCTAAAGATGAAGCAGTGGCAGCTTCAAGCTGACCAAGATCTGCTCAACGACAGACGGACTAATGTCCTAGCAGCCGAAGAATACGGCCTTGAACGCCTAACAAAGAGTTACCCGAAGTGTAAGCTGCCACCCCAATTCGACGATGAGGCACTAGAGCCCATACCACCCACGCGTAATGCGGATGACGGACCCGACCGACCACCACGCGGCCGGGACAGAGTGGCCACTCAAGCCGAACACCAACCTGCACCACCTTGCCATAGAGGCAGAGAAACAGCGGCCCCAGGATACATCTATGACCTACGACGGGACTTGGACAGTAGATCCGGTCAGACTAGATCAATCTATGGATCTAGGGGCATGCTCCAATGCGCGAGGATGACCATCAGACTTGGCGTAATAGACACAACCTCACACGGGCCGAATGCCGCATACGGCCTCTGTCCGAACTACGCCGTGATGTCGCCCTGTATAGAGGCGCCGCACACCCCCTATGCTTCACCGACGAAGTAATGGAGCATTAGTTCCCAAAAGGGTTTAAACCCATCAACATTGAATCGTACGATGGCATGACAGATCTCGTAATCTGGATGGAAGATTTTCTTCTCCACATTCACATGGCTCGCTGTGACGATCTACATGCCATCAAGTACATCCTGCTCAAATTAAAGGGACCAGCTCGACACTTGTTAAATAGCCTCCCAGAGAATTCTATTGGCACCTGGGAAGATCTGGAAGACGCCTTTAGAGACAACTTCCAGGGTTCCTATGTACGGCCCCCGAACGCCGATGACCTCAGTCACATAGTTCAGCAACCCGGAGAGTCAGCCCAGAAATTTTAGACAAGGTTCTTAATTAAAAAGAACCAAATCGTTGACTATCCGGACGCCGAAGCCCTAGCGGCCTTTAAACATAGCATCCGCGATGAATGGCTTGCTCGACACCTCGGACAAGAGAAGCCAAAGTCTATGGAAGCCCTTACAGTACTCATGACCCACTTTTGCGCATGAGCGGATAGCTGGTTAACCCGTAGCAACAACGGCACTAACGACCCTGGTACTTCTGAAACCAGAAACAACAACGGTAGGCCCTGACGCAACAAACACAAGCATTGAAGTAACAATGATAATACCAAAGACACAACGGTCAATGCCGGATTCAGCGGCTCTAAATCCAGTCAACGGAAGAGGCCATTCAAAAAGAACAAAGGCAGTTTATCTAGCCTGGACCGAATACTCGATCGACCTTGCCAGATTCATGGCACCCCTGGCAAGCCTGCCAACCATACCCACAGAAGCTGTTGGGTCTTCAAATAGGCCGGTAAGATAAACACCGAGCATAAGGAGAAGGGGTCGCCCAGCGAGGACGACGATGAGGAGCATCACCCACCGAATACAGGGGGACAAAGAAGTTCCCCCCGAAATCAAAATGGTTAATATGATATACGCTACTCACATCCCCAAGCGGGAGCGCAAGCGCCCTCTAAGGGACGTCTATGCGATAGAGCCAGTCACCCCAAAGTTTAACCCATGGTCCACTTGCCCAATCACTTTTGATCGCAGAGATCATACGACTAGTATCCATCACGGAGGCTTGGCCGTGTTGGTCCTCGGCCCAATTATCGATGGATTCCACCTTACGCGAGTCCTCATGGACGGCGGCAGCAACCTTAACCTACTCTATCATAACACAATCCGCAAGATGGGTATTGATCCATCAAGAATCAAGCCCACTAAAACTACCTTTAAAGGAGTAATACCTGGTGTAGAGGCCCGCTGCACGGGCTCAATCACATTGGAAGTCGTCTTCGGTTCGCCGGACAACTTCCAAAGCGAAGACTTGATCTTCGACATCATCCCCTTCCGCAGTGTCTACCATGCACTGCTCGGACGGACCGCGTTCGCTCGATTCAATGTGGTCCCACACTATGCCTATCTCAAACTCAAGATGCCCGGACCACGCGGTGTTATAACAGTCAATGGAAACATGGAACGCTCCCTCCGTACCGAGCACACCACGGCCCTGGCAGCAGAAGTACAGGGCGGGCTTATTAAGCCAACTATTACATTGGCGGCCAAGTCCCCAGACACTGTCAAACGAGTCTGGCCTACCCCATAGTACGACAGTCCAGCTCCTCAGGAGCTCGATTAGCAATTAGGCCTCCATCCCAGCCCCTACCAAATTGTGGCATATGTGCCACGCGTACATATTTACGCACTAAATATACCATGGGAAAGGATGGAGGCATAATAAAGATAAAGTACACGATATGGCTAGACCCTATCCGGACACTCATATTTCCATTTTTCTCTTCCTTTTATTTTTACAGGTTCCTTACAACCCACATCACCCTTTTGACGGTACCAAGGCCTCTTTTCAAGGCCTATCATAAAAATACCGATCAATGATCCTCTCGAAGGATAGTACACCAAGGAGAAAAGCAGTGTAGACGCATACCTAGAGGGTCTTTGAAGATCACCTCGTCCATTCTCAGGATGCATACACAGCTTTCCCTTGTGCTCGGCATGTAAATTATCCTTGTTGCTTACCGCACTATTTGTACCAATACATTTTGACGTATCGATCAGACTATAATGGAAACAATTTTTAGCCCAACCTATGCGGTACGAGCCTACCTCTTAATCTGTATTTCCCTATTTTTTGTCCAATTGTCATGTACACCTTGGTACGACTTAAATCGCCAGGGGCTCTATTGAGCCACGTACATTTCTTAAATACCAAATAAAGTCCGAACACTTTCATAGTACAATTTGGCGTCCTGAATATGGCATTATATGCATCGGCTCTGTATCATGTCTTTGGTCAGTAGTTGGGTTGCCCGGCTCCTGTGGTTACTACCTTACGTTCCGTTTGTTCGGCTAAGGTAGTAAAGGGAGAACTACTGCGATTGTGTATCCGGTTCATCCAGACAAACACCTTAGTAGAGAAAGCTGAAAACTGATTGTCATGATGTGGCGAGAGCTGGTCAGCTATTCAGTGACTAAGTATAAATCTCTTGCGATTTTTTCCACATTACGCGATAGGCCGGTCTTCACCTAGCCGGGCATCTACATCACCCAAGTTCGATAATCGAACAATACTAGGGGCTGCGCGCACACTCCTATTGTAAAACTCCTATGGCTAAGTGAGAGCGATAAAGCCACATAGTCTGATTGCCTGGTTCGCCGCACTAACACCTCCTTCACGGACCATGGCGTTGGGTCAAGTATGTTTAAATGCTACCCCGAACACCCCCGTACTACCTATGTGGGGGTGGAAGCCGACGATTGGCCAACTCTTAGATGTTGTAAATGGCCGCACAGGAGGAGATATTTCAAAGTAAAACAAGCAACATATCATACATAAGCCATGTTTTTCGAACACTGGCCCTCATAGATACATTCATTCAAAAATGATGTCTTTCAAACACTGGCCCTCTACAATACGGGATCCTTCCAGGACATCACCAAAATACCGCTCCGGTGTGCGGTGCTCCTTGCCTGCGGGCGGTCCCTCGGTTGCGAGCTTGATGGCATCCATCTTCGCCCACTGCACCTTGACACGGCGAAGGCCATCCACGCACCTTCGATGCAGACCGACCGCTTCACGGCATCAAGCCGAGGGCAGGAACTGACCAGCCGCTCCATGAGACCGAAGTAGCTACCGGGCATGGGTTCGCCGGGTGTAACACCCCAAAATTTTGACCTTGATTTATTAATTAAAATTTTGCCAGAAAATTAAATTTTCATTTTCTGGTTTTATCTTTTAATTTCAGATCACTCTGTCCCTCTGAATTTTTGAGTTTTTTTCCTTCTAGGTGGAAACCTTTCAAAAATATTGTTGGACTTGTATATCTTCCCAAGACCATTTCTGTTTATCAGTGGAATTATTTCTACAATTATTTTTCCTGGGCTTTATTTCTTTTAAAAATGATTTTTCATAAGTTTTAGAGTTCCATTTGCACTACAACCTAATTAAATATTTCTTTAAAAATTCCACCAAAATTGGGGGATGTTAGTAGTAGTGTATAATTCAACTTTATGCAAAAAACCCATTGGTGTTCTTTGAAAAATTTGAGCAAATCATCCTCATCTTCATTCTGGTCCAATTTGGTGTTTTGTACTGCAACCATGTTTTATCTTGCCATATTGCCCTTGATTTTTTCTCCTGCTTATAGACCAGCCTACCAAACCCTTAAGTCCAGGAGATTGGACCCATTGGAGTATTTTTGGTCCATGCAATAATGCCCTTCACTTTCTGTCCAGAACTGAAGATTTGCAAAACTTGCACTAACAAGTTTCTGGTTTTGCCCAAATAGCCTTGCCATCATCACTTGCACCTAAAGAGATCCCAACCTGGAGATTTGGGCCACCAGAAGAGATGCATAGATGCCCATGGCATTTTGTCGAGCACCTTGTGTTCATGGACAGCTTTGGCATAGTTTTATGTTTGCACTGTGATCTTGCCCCTCTGGACAAACCAGCATGTCCACTAATCTCCTAGCCACCTCTAACCTAGAACTGTTAATTGCCAGCCTCACCCAAGCCCTCTAGGCCACCCTGGGTTTCTGTCGAGCATGTAGTGTGCGTGCTCTGGGCGCGCCTAGAGCGCACGTTTTGCACACGCGCGCAACCGAGCCGCCGCGTCTTGCCCTTGGACTTTGCTTGCCCGCAGGGCCGCGCCCCATTCTCGTCCGCTCGCCAGAACCCTCCAAGCCGCCCCTGGCGCCCTACAACGCCGCCGTTAGAGCCCTCTTGGCGGCACGCTGGCGTCCGCAACACGCCCCTGCCATGGCAGCGCCGCCCAAGCCACAGCTTCCCACCAGCTGCCCTCTGGAACAGCTCGAGCTCATCCACGAGCCCGTCCGCTAGCGCCCGTCGCCGCCATGTCGCCCTGCCAGCAACAGAACGGCGGTTCGCCAGCATTCTTATCCGCAGCCGCGGGAACCAACCTCGACCACCTATAAAAGGAGCCCCCGAGCTCGTCCAAACCCTCTGGCGACCTCGGACCATCTCCCTAGTGCTCCCATAGCAAGCAATCGATTGAGGGAGGCCGCCTGCCTCGTCTCTGGCCAGTTCGGCCGCCGCCATGCTCCCGTGCCGTACGTCGCGAACAGGGCCTCCCCTGTTCTTCCAGCGCCACCGTCCGACTCCCCTCAACCATGCGGAGCCGCCCCACCTCTCTAGCCCGATCGGGAGCCACCATAGCTCGAGACCCCGATCCACCCGAAACCACCGTCCGCCGCGGAGCTCGCCGCCGGCGACCCCCTCCACCCCCGCCAACCTATCGACCACTAGGAGGACCGCCCTGGACCAGCGGATCCATCCACGCCCTCAGAATCCCGCGGGGAGCCGCCGTTCGTCGGCGGCAATTGCCGGAGCCCCGCCACCGCTCGGCCAGAGAAGGAAGGACGGCGCGGGCGACTGGTCAAACCTGACCAGTGGACCCGACGGCCCCACCTGCCAGTGACCCCAGCTCTGCCGACGTGTTTTAAGTGGAAACGTAAAACACGGGAGTATGTCTTCTCTGTCTCAAAAGCGTATTCTTATTCGAACCGTTTTTCTTTTTTTGTTTAATTTAAAAACAGATTTTGACTGAAATTTTGACTAGCTATAACTTTTTAAATATAACTCCGTTTGACCTGATTCTTTTTTGTTGTTTCCCAAATTTCATCTAGTTTATTTCCATATTTATTTGAAAATTTTCCAAACAACTTTTTTGTACTGTTTTGAAACCATGTGTTAATTTAAATTTTCTTGAAATAGGATTTTGAAGAAGGAAGCTACTTTCAAAAAGTGCACCCCACTTGCATACTCTTGAAGGCAAGCATTCTGAACCCCGGCATAATATTTGTTGTGTGTCGTTCGATGCTAATACGACACCACCTTGACATGAAGTGTTTGGTAGTTTATGTGGTGTCATGATCATATTCATGAGTGCATAAGTATGATTGCTTGCTGTTGGAATTTGATATGCTTCTGATAGTAATCACCCTCGTATGCCTTTCGTGCCTATCAGGAGGAATCCGGGAAAGTCTCTGTCTTGGGTAGACACGAACTTGTCTCTAATAATTCGTTGAGACGATTATGTCCGGTAAGGCATGGTGAGGTATGATGAGTGGTGATTCTGTTTGTTGGTGTGAAATATATTTGTTATACTAATCCTGCAGGGAATGCCTTAATCTCCTGAGTCGACCGTAGATCAAGTCTTGGTCCAGTAACCCCCATACTTGTTTCGTACTACCACTTGTCCCTGCCATAGGTAGGGTACGGTTCAGTAAGTTTTCAACCCCTTCCTAGCACACACCGTACAGAGAGGCCATGGTGGAAGATACCAACTGCATCCGGTAGACATGCCACCTGGTCCGGGGGCATGGGTGTTTCCGGTTGGAGCCGAGGGGGTAGCTCCCCTAATTTGCACGTGTTATAAATTTTATGATCCCATGCTAGTCGAGGTTGTAGCCTCCCCACTTAGAGTTTCGCTTAACGGGTGTCGTGGGTGATTCCAGACACCGGTAAGTTAGGCTGGTGTGTGCGGTCAGGTGTGTTTTCAATTAAAAGACCGTAGACGGAATTAGCCCCGATGGACTAAAGGAATCCGTTACTCGTGGGTAAAGGGTACACCCTCTGCAGAGATTATATCTATTCGAATAGCCGTGTCCATGGTTAAGGACTATAGTCTGGGATGGGTCAATTGTCGGACTTAGTGTCGGTCTTCGGAGGAAGAATTGCTAAACCAGAACATTGATCATGACTTGGGACATATGATGATTATGATTATTATTACTATAGCCTAACCATTGGTATTATTTTATTGAGTATTCCTGGGACGGTTCTACCTCCTAGATATTCACTTTGATTATTCTCTTATAAGCCCTTTATGTGGTGTCGCTCAGACGCCCGACTGTGGCATGCTTTCTATTTAATTATTTATAAGCCCTTTATGTGGTGTCGCTCAGACGCCCGACTGTGGCATGCTTGCTATTTAAATTACTTATAAGCCCTTTATGTGGTGTCGCTCAGACGCCCGACTATGGCATGCTTGTTATTTAAATTACTTATAAGCCCTTTATGTGGTGTCACACAAACGCCCGACTATGGCATGCTTGTTATTTATTTTATTTGTAAGGCCTTTTTGTGGTGTCGCTCAGTCGCCCGGCTGAGGCATGCTTTATATTATTATCCTTTCGAGGCGTCGCTTCAGACACCCGATCGGTGCATCCTAATTCTACTCTCTGATAGCATATTCATGTTTGACATGAATAACCTCCTTCCGTGCATCATGGATTTTTATTCCATGACTGACGTTGTGATCATGGAATATTTCATAGCATGATTTTCATTTCTTATATTATACTTGAGTTCATAATGTTTGCGAGTACATTCAAAGTACTCACTGGCTTGTCGCTGGCTATTGTCTTGGCCAGATTTCTTGCATGGAGAGGAGCGTTGCGATGACAGCCCCGGAACCTACGCAATGGTGATAGCAGCCTCACAAAGATAGGAGTTATCCAGGTCAGCTGTTCCTGCGGGAAATGGAGTCCCATAGACACTGATGTACCACAAACCGCTTCCGCCATCAGCCACTAGAAACCTTGTGTTGTACTCATAGGCCAGAATGGTCTTGTACTACATATTTTGTCTTTTGCTTGGAATTTCTGTATCAAGTTGGTGCCTCATCAGCTAACATTAATCCTGGGGCTGGTGAGCACAAGGACCATTTTCTGGGAAATATATCTTGAAAAACCGGTCGCGACAACCTTGGTATCAGAGCCAGGCTGACCATTAGCTAATCCTATCTTGGCCAGGTCAATAAACCCAGATTAACCAATCCACCAGACCTTAACCTAGCCCCAGCCAAGCTTCTCGTGTAAGATAGCCACACAGTGACCCCGACACCTTTTGGCAGTCGGTGCCCAACCTATCAGCCTAGCCCGTCGATAACGCACCAGTGACCGATGCTACCTCTTGAGCTTGCGTTGGATTTCCCCGAAGAGGAAAGGATGATGCATCAGACTAGCGTAAGTATTTCCCTCAGTTTTTGAGAACCAAGGTATCAATCTAGTAGGAGGCCATGCTCAAGTACCTCGTACCTGCACAAAATGATAGCTACTCGCAACCAACACGATTAGGGGTTGTCAATCCCTTCACGGCCACTTACGAGAGTGAGATATGATAGATATAATATTTTTGGTATTTTTGGTATAGAGATGCAAAGTGAAAAGTAAAAGGCAAAGTAAAAAGCAAAGCAAGATTAAAGTGATGGAGATTGATATGATGAGAATAGACCCGGGGGGCATAGGTTTCACTAGTGGCTTCTCTCAAGAGCATAAGTATTCTACGGTGGGTGAACAAATTACTGTTGAGCAATTGACAGAATTGAGCATAGTTATGAGAATATCTAGGCATGATCATGTATATAGGCATCACGTCCGTGACAAGTAGACCGAAATGATTCTGCATCTACTACTATTACTCCACTCATCGACCGCTATCTAGCATGCATCTAGAGTATTAAGTTAAAAACAGAGTAATGCTTTAAGCAAGATGACATGATGTAGAGAGATAAATTCATGCAATATGAAATAAACCCCATCTTGTTATCCTCGATGGCAACGATGCAATACGTGCCTTGCTGCCCCTTCTGTCACTGGGAAAGGACACCGCAAGATCGAACCCAAAGCTAAGCACTTCTCCCATGGCAAGAAAAACCAATCTAGTAGGCCAAACCAAACTGATAATTCGAAGAGACTTGCAAAGATAACCAATCATACATAAAAGAATGCAGAGAAGATTCAAATATTATTCATAGATAGACTTGATCATAAACCCACAATTCATCGGTCTCAACAAACACACCGCAAAAAAGAAGAAGATTACATCGAATAGATCTCCACAAGAGAGGGGGAGAACTTTGTATTGAGATCCAAAAAGAGAGAAGAAGCCATCTAGCTACTAACTATGGACCCCAAGGTCTGAGTTAAACTACTCACACTTCAACGGAGAGGCTATGATGATGTAGAAGCCCTCCGTGATGACGGCCCTCTCCGGCGGAGCTCCGGAACAGGCCCCAAGATGGGATCTCGTGGATACAGAAAGTTGCGGCGGTGGAATTAGGTTTTTGGCTCCATCTCTGTTTGTTTGGGGGTACGTAGGTATATATAGGAGGAAGAAGTACGTCGGTGGAGCTTCGGTGGGCCCACGAGGGTGGGGGCGCGCCTGGGGGTATAGGGCGCGCCCCCTATCTCGTGCCCACCTCGAAGCTTCCTTGGCGTAGGGTCCAAGTCTCCCGGGTCATATTCGGGAAGAAAATCACGTTTCATAAAGGTTTATTCCATTTGGACTCTGTTTGATATTCCGTTTCTTTGGAACACTGAAATAGACAAAAAAACAGCAATTTTGGCTGGGCCTCCGATTAATAGGTTAGTCCCAAAAATAATATAAAAGTGTAAAATAAAGCCCAATATAGTCCAAAACAGTAGATAATATAACATGGAGCAATCAAAAATTATAGATACGTTGGAGACGTATCAGGCATCCCCAAGCTTAATTCCTGCTCGTCCTCGAGTAGGTAAATGATAAAAAGAGAATTTTTGATGCGGAGTGCTACTTGGCATAATTTCAATGCAAATCTTCTTAATTGTGGTATGAATATTCGGATTATGAAGATTCAAGCCGAAAGTTCATATTGACATAGAGAATAATAATACTTCAAGCAAACCAACAAAGAAATTATGTTTTCTTAAAGTAACATGGCGAAAGAAAGTTCAACAACAACAACAAAGCCTTTAGTCCCAAACAAGTTGGGGTATGCTAGAGGTGAAACCCAAAAGATCTCACAACCAACTCATGGCTCTGGCACATGGATAGCAAGCTTCCACGCACCCCTGTCCATAGCTAGCTCTTTGGTGATACTCCAATCCTTCAGGTCTCTCTTAACGGACTCCTCCCATGTCAAATTCAGTCTACCCCGCCCTCTCTTGACATTCTCCGCACGCTTTAGCCGTCCACTATGCATCGGAGCTTCTGGAGGCCTGCGCTGAATATGCCCAAACCATCTCAGACGATGTTGGACAAGCTTCTCTTCAATTGGTGCTACCCCAACTCTATCTCGTATATCATCATTCCGGACTCGATCCTTCCTCGTGTGGCCACACATCCATCTCAACATACGCATCTCTGCCACACCTAACTGTTGAACATGTCGCCTTTTAGTCAGCCAACACTCAGCGCCATACAACATTGCGGGTCGGACCGCCGTCCTGTAGAACTTGCCTTTTAGCTTTTGTGGCACTCTCTTGTCATAGAGAATGCCAGAAGCTTGGCGCCACTTCATCCATCCGGATTTGATTCGATGGTTCACATCTTCATCAATACCCCCATCCTCCTGCAGCATTGACCCCAAATACCGAAAGGTGTCCTTCTGAGGTACCACCTGGCCATCAAGGCTAACCTCCTCCTCACACCTAGTAGTACTTTGACCACACATCATGTACTCGGTTTTAGTTCTACTAAGCCTAAACCCTTTCGATTCCAAGGTTTGTCTCCATAACTCTAACTTCCTATTTACCCCATCCGACTATCGTCAACTAGCACCACATCATCCGCAAAGAGCATACACCATGGGATATCTCCTTGTATATCCCTTGTGACCTCATCCATCACCAATGCAAAAAGATACGGGCTCAAAGCTGACCCATGATGCAGTCCTATCTTAATTAGGAAGTCATCAGTGTCGACATCACTTGTTCGAAACTTGTCACAACATTATCGTACATGTCCTTGATGAGGGTAATGTACTTTTCTGGGACTTTCTGTTTCTCCAAGGCCCACCACATGACATTCCGTGGTATTTTATCATAGACCTTCTCCAAGTCAATGAACACCATATGCAAGTCCTTCTTTTGCTCCCTATATCTCTCCATAAGTTGTTGTACCAAGAAAATGGCTTCCATGGTCGACCTCCCAAGCATGAAACCAAACTGATTTTTGGTCACGCTTGTCATTCCTCTTAAGCGGTGCTCAATGACTCTCTCCCATAGCTTCATTGTATGGCTCATCAGCTTAATTCCACGGTAATTAGTACAACTCTGAACATCCCCCTTGTTCTTGAAGATTGGTACTAATATACTCCGTCTCCATTCTTCTGGCATCTTGTTTGCCCGAAAAATGAGGTTGAAAAGCTTGGTTAGCCATACTATCGCTATGTCCCCGAGACGTTTCCACACCTAAATGGGGATACAATCAGGGCCCATCGCCTTGCCTCCTTTCATCCTTTTTAAAGCCTCCTTGACCTCAGACTCCTGGATTCGCCGCACAAAACGCATGCTGGTCTCATCAAAGGAGTCGTCCAGTTCAATGGTAGAACTCTCATTCTCCCCATTGAACAGCTTGTCGAAGTACTCCCGCCATCTATGCTTAATCTCCTCGTCCTTCACCAAGAGTTGGCCTTCTCCGTCCTTGATGCATTTGACTTGGCCAATATCCCTCGTCTTCCTCTCTCGGATCTTGGCCATCTTATAGATGTCCCTTTCACCTTCCTTCGTGCCTAACCGCTGGTAGAGGTCCTCATATGCCCGACCCCTTGCTTCACCAACAGCTCGCATTGCGGCCTTCTTCGCCATCTTGTACTTCTCTATGTTGTCTGCACTCCTATCCAGGTATAGGCATTTGAAGCAATCTTTCTTCTGTTTAATCGCCTTCTGGATATCATCATTCCACCACCAGGTATCCTTATCTTCGCTTCTCCTTCCCCTGGACACTCCAAGCTCCTTCGAGGCCACCTTACGAATGCAAGTCGCCATCTTCGTCCACACATTGTTCGCATCTCCTCCTTCTTCCCAAGGGCCCTCCTGAATGACCCTCTCCTTGAACGCTAGAGCTACCTCCCCCTTGAGCTTCCACCACTTCGTTCTAGCAACTTTTGCACGCTTATCCCGCTGGACACGAATCCGAAAGCGGAAGTCAGCAACCACCAGCTTATGCTGGGGTACAACACTCTCTCCAGGTATCACCTTACAGTCTAGGCAGGCACGCCTATCTTCTCTTCTCGAGAGGATGAAATCAATCTGGCTAGAGTGTTGGCCACCACTAAAAGTCACCAGATGTGATTCTCTCTTTTTAAAGAGGGTGTTAGCTACAATCATGTTGTAGGCTAGAGCAAAGCTTAAGACATCTTCTCCTTCTTGATTCCTGATGCCATAACCACAGCCCCCGTGCACCCCTTCAAAACCTGTGTTAGATGTACCCACATGGGCATTGAGGTCTCCTCCTATGAAGAGCTTCTCACCAATTGATACACTCCTAAACATGTCTTCCAGGCCTTCCCAGAACTCCCTCTTGGTGTTCTCATTGTGGCCTACTTGCGGGGCATACGCGCTGATAACATTGAGAACCAAGTCCTCAACTACCAGCTTGACCAAGATAATCCGGTCCCCATGTCTCTTGACGTCTACCACTCCATACTTGAGGCTCTTGTTGATCAAGATGCCTACGCCATTTCTGTTTGCAGCCGTCCCTATGTACCACAGCTTGAAGCCGTATCCTCCACCTCCTTCGCCTTCTATCCTCTCCATTTGGTTTCTTAGACGCAAAGGATATCAATACCTCTCCTCACCGCTGCATCAAGTAGCTCCCGAAGCTTCCCTGTCAGAGACCCTACGTTCCAGCTACCTAAGCGAATCCTCCTAGGCTCGGCTAGCTTCCTTACCCTTCGCACTCATCGAGTCAAATGCAAAGACCCTTGCCCATTTTCCACTACATCCGGGCGCCGATGTAGCGCGCCACTAAGGATGCGACGACCCGATCCTCGCTCACTTGCCACTGTATCCGGATCAAGATACAGCGCGCCACCTTGGGGGTGACGGCCTGGCCCTTGCCCATTTTCCACCACACCCGGATTCAATGTAGCGCGTCGCTGAGAGGGTTACGCCCCAATGAAAATCTTTTGGGTTTCATCTCCATAAGAGTGGCTGAGTTTTGACGTTGGCTCGCCAAGCCTATCACAACCCTCCTCCTTTACCCGGGCTTGGGACCGGCTATATTGAGACAACATAGGCGGAGTTATGGCCAAAGAAAGTTCATCCCTACAAAATCATATAGTTTAGTCATGCTCCATTTTCGTCACACAAGAATGCTCTCATCATGCACAACCCGATGACAAGCCAAGCAATTGTTTCATACCTTAATAATTTCAAACTCATAAACTTTCACGTAATACATGAGCGTGAGCCATGGATATAGCACTATGGGTGGAATAGAATATAATGATGAGGGTTATGTGGAGAAGACAAAAAGGAGAAAGTCTCACATCAACGAGGCTAATCAATGGGCTATGGAGATGCCCATCGATTGATGTTAATGCAAGGAGTAGGGATTGCCATGCAACGAATGCACTAGAGATATAAATGTATGAAAGCTCAACAAAAGAAACTAAGTGGGTGTGCATCCAACTTGCTTGCTCACGAAGACCTAGGGCACTTGAGGATGCCCATTGTTGGAATATACAAGCCAAGTTCTATAATGAAAATTCCCACTAGTATATGAAAGTGATAACTCAAGAGACTCTCTATATGAAGAACATGGTGCTACTTTGAAGCACAACTGTGGAAAAAAAGGATAGTAGCATTGCCCCTTTTTATTTATTTTCTATTTTTTGGGCCTTCCTCTTTTTCTTTGGCCTTTCTCTTATTTATTTTTTGGGACAATGCTCTATTGAATGATGATCATCACACTTCTATTTATTTACAACTCAATGATTACAACTCGATACTAGAACAAAGTATGACTCTATATGGATGCCTCCGGCGGTGTACCGGGATATGCAATGAATCAAGAGTGACAAGTATGAAAAAATTATGAACGGTGGCTTTGCCACAAATACTATGTCAACTACATGATCATGCTAAGCAATATGACAATGATGAATGTGTCATGATAAACTGGATGGTGGAAAGTTGCATGGCAATATATCTCAAAATGGCTATGGAAATGCCATAATAGGTAGGTATGGTGGCTGTTTTGAGGAAGATATAAGGAGGTTTATGTGTGAAAGAGCGTATCATATCACGGGGTTTGGATGCACCGGCGAAGTTTGCACCAACTCTCGATGTGAGAAAGGGCAATGCACGGTACCGTAGAGGCTAGAAATGATGGAAGGGTGAGAGTGCATATAATCCATGGACTCAACATTAGTCATAAAGAACTCATATACTTATTTAAAAAATCTACAAACCATCAAAAACCAAAGTATTACGCGCATGCTCCTAGGGGGATAGATTGGTAGGAAAAGACCACCGCTCATCCCCGACCGCCACTCATAAGGAGGACAATCAAATAACACCTCATGTTTCAAATTTGTTGCATAACGTTTACCATACGTGCATGCTACGGGACTTGCAAACTTTAACTCAAGCACTTCTCAAATTCACAATTACTCTACTAGTATGACTTTTATATTACTACCTCCATATCTCAAAACAATTATCAAGCATCCAACTTTTCTTAGTATTCAACACACTCAAAAGAAAGTTTCACAAATCTTGAATACCAAGCATGTTATTATTAAGCAAATTACCATGCTATTAAGACTCTCAAAATAATTTAAGTGAAGCATGAGAGATCAATAGTTTCTTTAAAACAAATCCACCACCGTGCTCTAAAAGATCTAAGTGAAGCACATAGAGCAAAATTATAGCGCTCAAAAGATATAAGTGAAGCACATAGAGCAAAACTACTTAGCTTAAAAAGGTATAAGTGAAGCACATAGAGTATTCTATCAAATTCTAATTCATGTATGGCTCTCTCAAAAGGTGTGTACAGCAAGGATGATTGTGGCACACTAACAACCAAAGACACAAATAATACAAGATGCTCCAAGCAAAACACATATCATGTTGGTGAATAAAAATATAGCTCCAAGTAAATTACCGATGGAAGTGGACGAAAGAGGGGATGCCTTCCGGGGCATCCGCAAGCTTTGACTTTTTGGTGTACTTGGATTATCTTGGGGGTGCCATGGGAATCCCCAAGCTTAGGCTCTTGCCACTCCTTGTTCCGTAATCCATCACAAGAATTCACCCAAAACTTGAAAACTTCACAACACAAAACTCAATAGAAATCTCGTGAGCTCCGTTAGAGAAAGAAAACAAAAGACCACTTCAAGGTACTGTAATGAACTCATTCTTTATTTATATTGGTGTTAAACCTACTGTATTCCAACTTCTCTATGGATTATAAACTATTTTACTAACCATAGATTCATCAAAATAAGCAAACAACACACGAAAAACAGAATCTGTCAAAAACAGAACAGTCTGTAGTAATCTGTAGCTAGCGCAAGATCTGGAACCCAAAAATTCTAAAATAAATTTCTGAACGTGAGTAATTTATCTATTAATCATCTGCAAAAATAATTAACTAAATAGCACTCTCCAAATAAAAATTACAGCAGTTCTCGTGAGCGCTAAAGTTTCTCTTTTTTACAGCAAGTTCAACAAGACTTTCCCCAAGTCTTCCCAACGGTTCTACTTGGCACAAACACTAATTAAACACAAAAAACACAACCAAAACAGAGGATAAATAAATTTATTAATTAAATAACAGCAAGGATAAATAGTGGGTTGACTCCCAACAAGCGCTTTTCTTTAAAGCCTTATAGCTAGGCATAATATTTCAATGATGCTCACATGAAAGACAAGAACTGAAGCACAAAGAGAGCATCATAAAACACATGAAAAACACATCTAAGTCTAACATACTTCATATGCATAGGAATATTATAGGCAAACAAATTAGCAAGGCAAGCAAAAACTAGCATATGCAAGGAAACGGAAAGAAACAATAGCAATCTCAACATAACGAGAGGTAATTTAGTAACATGAAAATTTCTACCACCATATTTTCCTCTCTCATAATAATTACATGTAGGATCATAATCAAATTCAACAAAATAGCTATCACATAAAATATTTTCAACACGATCCTCATGCATGCAAAGTTGACACTCTTCCAAAATAGTGGGATTAACTTTAACTAAAGTCATGACCTTTCCAAACCCACTTTTATTAAAAACTTCATAAGATTGAACATTCTCCAAATATGTGGGATCTAAAGTTGACATTCTTCCAAACCCTCTTTCAATATTATTTCAAACATTATAATCAATCTCATATTCATCATGGGGTTTAAATAAATTTTCAAGATCGAAAGAAGAATCACCCCAATCAAGATCATTGCAACAAGTAGAGGACATAGCGAAACTAGCATCCCCAAGCTTAGGGTTTTGCATATTATTAGCACAATTGACATTAATAGAATTTATAATAGAATCATTGCAATCATGCTTTCTATTCAAAGATCTATCATGAATCGCTTCATGAGGTAATTCATCACACTTTTCAGATTCACAAATTTCAAGCAAAACTTCATAAAGATAATATAGTGCACAAAACTCACTAGCAATTGGTTTATCATAATTGGACCTCTTAAAAAGATTAGCAAGTGGATGAGGATCCATAGATCTTAGGTTCTCTGTTTAGTAATAAATAAACAACTATTCTAACCATACGAGCAAACAAAAAGCAAACGGGCAAAAGAGGCAAATAGAGAGGGAGGATAGAGAGAGAGGGCGAATAAAATGGCAAGGGTGAAGTGGGGGAGAGGAAAATGAGAGGCAAATGGCAACTAATGTAATGCGAGAGATAGGGATTGTGATGGGTACTTGGTATGTTGACTTTTTGCATAGACTCCCCGGCAACGGCACCAGGAATTCTTCTTGCTACCTCTTGAGCTTGCGTTGGATTTCCCTGAAGAGGAAAGGATGATGCAGTAGAGTAGCGTAAGTATTTCCCTCAGTTTTTGAGAACCAAGGTATCGATCCAGTAGGAGGCCATGCTCAAGTCCCTCGTACCTGCACAAAACGATAGCTACTCGCAACCAACGCGATTAGGGGTTGTCAATCCCTTCACGGTCACTTACGAGAGTGAGTTCTGATAGATATAATATTTTTGGTATTTTTGGTATAGAGATGCAAAGTGAAAAGTAAAAGGCAAAGTAAAAAGCAAAGCAAGATTAAAGTGATGGAGATTGATATGATGAGAACAGACCCGGGGGCCATAGGTTTCACTAGTGGCTTCTCTGAAGAGCATAAGTATTCTATGGTGGGTGAACAAATTACTGTTGAGCAATTGACAGAATTGAGCATAGTTATGATAATATCTAGGCATGATCATGTATATAGGCATCACATCCGTGACAAGTAGACCGAAACGATTCTGCATCTACTACTATTACTCCACTCATCGACCACTATCCAGCATGCATCTAGAGTATTAAGTTAAAAACAGAGTAACGCTTTAAGCAAGATGACATGATGTAGAGAGATAAATTCATGCAATATGAAATAAACCCCATCTTGTTATCCTTGATGGCAATGATGCAATACATGCCTTGCTGCCCCTTCTGTCACTAGGAAAGGACACCGCAAGATCGAACCCAAAGCTAAGCACTTCTCCCATGGAAAGAAAAACCAATCTAGTAGGCCAAACCAAACTGATAATTCGAAGAGACTTGCAAAGATAACCAATCATACATAAAATAATTTAGAGAAGATTCAAATATTATTCATAGATATACTTGATCATAAACCCACAATTCATTGGTCTCAATAAACACACCACAAAAAAGAAGAAGATTACATCGAATAGATCTCCTCAAGAGAGGGGGAGAACTTTGTATTGAGATCCAAAAAGAGAGAAGAAGCCATCTAGCTACTAACTATGGACCCGAAGGTCTGAGGTAAACTACTCACACTTCATCGGAGAGGCTATGATGATGTAGAAGCCCTTCGTGATGATGGCCCTCTCTGGCGGAGCTCCGGAATAGGCCCCAAGATGGGATCTCGTGGATACAGAAAGTTGCGGCAGTGGAATTAGGTTTTTGGCTCCGTCTCTGTTCGTTTGGGGGTACGTAGGTATATATAGGAGGAAGAAGTACATCGGTGGAGCTTCGGTGGGCCCACGAGGGTGGGGGCGCGCCTGGGGGTATAGGGCGCGCCCCCTACCTCGTGCCCACCTTGAAGCTTCCTTGGCGTAGGGTCCAAGTCTCCTGGGTCATATTCGGGAAGAAAATCACGTTCCAGAAAGGTTTATTCCGTTTGGACTCCTTTTGATATTTCGTTTCTTCGAAACACTGAAATAGGCAAAAAACAGCAATTCTAGGCTGGGCCTCCGGTTAATAGGTTAGTCCAAAAAATAATATAAAAGTGGAAAATAAAGCCCAATATAGTCCAAAACAGTAGATAATATAGCATGGAGCAATCAAAAATTATAGATACGTTGGAGACGTATCAACCGACACCTAAATAGTCTCTTTTTCAAGCGTGCGAAGGAAGACTCTGTCCCTTTTTTCTATAAAAAGGGCATGCTAGCCTCAACCCAGCACAGCACAGCCTCTTCCGCAAACCGAGCTATAATGCCTAGCCCCATTGTGCACAATGAGACCACAGCAACCAACCTTAGAGGTTTTGTGACCGTGCTACCAAACCTCACCCGCCGTGCCTTTGCATTAGAAGAGCCCCCAGAGTCTGTTGTGTACCAAGGGTCCATGAGCGGTGAGAGCCGTCAATTCCAGGCCACTTTGCACGTCTATGGTAGGGGTCTATCGCCAGAATTCCCCTATAGGTTCACCGGAAGGACAACTTCCTTTGAGCCACAAGCCATCCAACTAGCTGCTCGAGAGGCTATAGTTCAACTCCAGCACTTGTCGCCCTGTGTTAACTGTAGCTCATTCTACTACTACCCTAGTCGTGACGAGTATGGTAGGCCACCCCAGGTTGCCAACGGAGATCACAAGACAGATCCTGCATTCTTGCATGTGGTGCGCTATGTAAGTACACTAGAGGAACTGTTCGATCAAATCACCCTTGATCTGATCGCAGCTCATGGAGAACTGGTTCGCCGATGTCATAGCCCTAGCTTAGTCTTGCCTATCCTTGCATAACCTCCATGCATCATGTTTACTTTTTCTCAGAAACTTGAAATGGGGATGTTCAAACCCTAGCACCACATGGATTTCAAATAGGCTCAACTAAAGTCATTTTCAATGAACCCAAAAATGCCCTTTGAAAATGTTCATGATTTCTGATAAGGGTGAAAACCTCTGCCAAAAATGATGAAAATATTTCTAGGTCATTCCTGGATTTTTGAATTAATTCATATTGTATTTGACTTTGGGCATTTAAATACTATAAATAAATGAAATGCTCAGATAATGCTGAAATTAAATGTGGGCCACTAGAATAATGTAGAGAGTGTCCACAAATTATTCCAGCATTTTACAAAATGCTTTAGTATTTTTACTAAAGCCAAAACAGTAGCAGAAAAATAGAAAACAGAAGAAAAATAGAATAGGAAGGAAACCCACCTAACTTACCTGGCAGCCCATCCGTAGCCCAACACTGTGCAGCCCAGCAGCAGCCCAGCCCACCGCAGCCGCCATCGTCTTCAACCTCCTGCCAGTAGGCAGGAGGGCGTGTGCCCGACGCGCGCGCGAACGCGCCGGCCATCTCCTGCTTGCCTGCACGCCGCTTGATCCACCCGAGGGCGCCACGCATCCTCCCTCGACCCTCTGCACCTCCTCCCTCCTCGCAGCTCTCTCCCCTCCCCTCGCTCTCCTGAAGCCGAGCGGAGCTCGTCGCCGCCGTACGCCGTAGACGCGGCCTCCGTGCTCCCCTCGCCTCCCCGACATGTCCACGAGCATCGCCACGCCTCCCTCGTCCTCTCCGTCCGGCCATGCCTCGCCGGAGGCCTTGCATCGACGCCATCTTCATCGTCTTCATCGCCGGCCACCGGAGATGCCTCTCATCGCCCCGCTCGCTCCGGTGCTTCCCCGAGCACGCCGAGGCCACCTCTGCATCCACCGTGAGCCCCTGCTCCTAACCCCCCTCCTCTACGCCTCAGTTGCACCCCCTAGCTGCCATCTCCACCGAGCCCGAGCACTCTGCTCCGCCGGTGACGCTGTCGACGTGGCCACGGCCACGCGGGCTCGAAACCGAGCGCGTCACCGCGTTTGCCACACTCCCAGGAGGCCGTAGCCCCTCTCCACGCCCCTGTTGTGCATCCCAGCGCCGAACCCGAGCACACCCGAGCTCCGTCCGCTGCCGCGAGCTCCGTTCCGGCGAGCTCCGGCGCCCCCACGGCCACCCACCTACCTCCCTGGATGCGGGCAAGTCCGGGCTACGCCCCGATGCCCTTAGCCACCGCCCCCATCGCCTTTAGCGCAAGTCCGGCACGTTGCCGCCGCGGGTTTGGTCGCTGCCGGCCAACTCCGGCGACAACCGACGTGGCGGGGTCATTAGTGCTAATCGCCGCTAGCTGGACCTCACCTAGTCACTGACAGCGGGCCCCGCAGTCGGTCAAAGCCCAGTTAGCATCGGGTTTGACCCAAGGTTGACCTCTGTTTGACCCTGGAGTCACTGACATGCGGGCCTCGCCCGGCTAACCCAGTTAGTTAGAGCTAAACTTAATTAAGTTAGTTTAGTTAGTCACTGACCAGTGGGCCTAGTGTTGTTTAGTTAGTCTAGTTAACCCAAATAGTTAACTGTGATACTGACTAGTGGGGCCCAGCCATAAGATTTGACCTGGATAGCCCTGTTGACCTGCTGACGCCAGCATGATGCAATGCTGACGCAGTTAATCATTTTCTAGATTTAAAATAATTCAGAAATTCCAGAAAATGCCCAAAACTTCTAAAAATCATAGAAATTCAACCGTAACTCCAAATGAAATAAATTATGTATGAAAAATTATCAGAAAAATTCAAGGAATCCATCTGTACCATTTTCATGCATGTTAGAGCAACTTAAGGCCACTGTTTAGGACAAATCAAATCAATGGTATTTAAATAACCACATGTGGAGTTTGAATTTGAACTTTGGGTTCAAACCAACTTCATTTAATTGTGTTGCTAGTTGCATTAGCTCAATCAACAACATATTGCCATGTCGTTGTCATGCATCATGTTGTGCATTGCATTGATTGTGTTCCTTCTCTGTTGCCGGTGGTTGTCCCCTCTCGATAGACGTTGTACCGATGCTGTGATCGTTGACACTGATGAAGACCCAATGATATCTTCAGAAGTGCCAGGCAAGCAAAACCCCCTTGTTCATTCCGATACAACCCCACTCTCTCGCTCCTGCTCTCTTTTACTGCATTAGGACAACAACGATTCATCTGTTACTTGTTGCGGTAGTTGAACCCCTTATCCTCTGCATGACCTGTCATTGCCACAGTAAATAGATGAAACCCACTAGCATGAGTAGGAGTTGTTTGAGACCTGATGTGCCTACTCATTCATGCTTGTTTGTCATGCCTGCTATTGCATAGAGTTGCGTCAGGTCTAATTCATCGGGAATGAATCGGAGGTGTGTGAACATGTCCTACCGTGTGTGAGCTAAGTGTGTGAATACGTTTTTGGTAAAGGTAGCGGTGAGAGGCCATGTAGGAGTACATGGTGGGTTGTCTCATTGCAGCCGTCCTCGGGAACTGAGTTCTGTGTCTGTGATCCATGAACAGCTACTACCACTCATTGGGATCCTTAATTGACCCTCTCGGCTTCTTAATCACCCTAGTACTTTGTCCAGGAGTTGCAACTAGTTTTTGGTGTTTGTAGGTTATGTGTTGGCGGCCGTGCGTAGCGCTGACCCTAGGGGTGGGCTATGTTGCGGTAGATACATCGTTGCACGGTGTACCGGGCGCCCGTTTGGTGTCTCGGGAACCCTGTTCACATCGTTCGGGGCCGTATGTGGAAACCTTGGCCAGACTCCCTGCGGATGGAACCTAGATAGGCGATAAACCTGGACTAGAGACTTAAGTGTTTAGGTAGGCCATGGCCGACACCCTCGCCGGGCTTCTGCTTGAAGGTTGCCGAGATACATGACGTGTATATGGTGGTAAGTGGTGGGAGCGTGTGTGAAGAAGTACACCCCTGCAGGGTTATCATTATCTATTCGAATAGCCGGATTCCTCGGATATGGAAACTTGGACCCCTTGCATAGTTCATAGACAAGTGAAAGTGGATACTCTAAAACTCGCAAGATAAGTGTGAGTGCTATGGATGGCCTTCTCATAGGGAGATGGGAGCAGTTCCATAGTGGTGTATTGAATGGTGAATATGTGGACTCGTGTGCGCCACCTCAAAAGAGTTTCTTGCAGTCGTAGTTCAGGTTAGCCACTGAGTCAAAGATGGCTTGCTGCAGTTAAACTCCACCACCCCCCTTTGTTGATACCGATGCATATGTAGCTAGTTCTGATGTAAGTCTTGCTGAGTACCTTTGTACTCACGTTTGCTTAATTTATGTTTTGCAGAGAGAGACTTCAGTCTCGCTAGTAGTTCCGCATGGACTTCGACGTTAGCTTGATACCTCAGCTACGATCTTGTGCCCTCGGCAGGATCTGGTAGATAGTCAGGCTTCTTAGCCTTTTTCCATTTGTAGATGTCTGTACTCAGACATGTTAAGCTTCCACATGTGCTTGATTTGTATGCTGTGATTGTTGGGTCATGAGACCCATGTTTGTAATATCTCGCTCCTCGGAGCCTAAGGAATAAATACTTGAGTTGTAGAGTTATGTTGTGATGCCATGTTGTATTTACACATATTGAGCATATTGTGTGTATGATTGAAATGCTTGGTATGTGTGGGATCCGACAATCTAGTTGTTTATCCTTGGCAGCCTCTCTTATGGGGAAATGTAGTCTAGTGCTTCCATGAGCCATAGTAGTCCGCTACAGCTCGGTTCACCGGAGTCCTGCTAGCCCAGCACTACTGCTCAGGACACTTGACTGGCCGGCATGTGTTTCACTTCGTTCCTGTGTCTGTCCCTTCGGGGAAATGTCACGCGGTGACATCCGGAGTCCTGCCTAGCCTGCTACATCCCGGGTTCCCGGAGTCTTGTTAGCCCAGTGCTACAGCCCGGATTCACACGCTGCTGACCGACATGCTCGATGTGATTCATGTATGCCTGTCCCCATAGATTAGTGCCGCTTTGGGTTCACGACTAGCCATGTTGGCCCGGGTTCTCTGTCATATGGATGCTAGCGACACTATCATATACGTGAGCCAAAAGGCGCAAACGGTCCCGGGCCATGGTAAGGAGACACCCGTGGGAATATCGTGCATGAGGCCGCAAAGTGATATGAGGTGTTACCGGCTAGATCGATGTGACTTGGAATCAGGGTCCTAACAGCCGAGCCCCGGCAAGAGGAGGGGATGAGCCCGACGCCGACAACCCAGTCGTGCTATTCAGACAACCGATCGAGTCCTTGAGGTCTGCCCTAGCCATCGACCAAAATGCTTTGGTGTCCCCAGAAGTGCTTCGTCGCCTTTTGGGAACACACTCCAATAGGATTGTGGCCAACAACCCCCGCGATGGTCATCATCGCTACCCCGACCCTGTAGCTCATCAACTCCATCTAGCTAACCCCGACGGTGAAACCCGTGGCGAAGCCTCGACGTCCACAAGGCATGCCCGCTTAGATATTAACGAGGTAGACTAAGTCACTCGAGTAGTACCGAGTCTTAGTATGTCCACGCCCTGTAATTGTGTGATCTTGTATTGCCATAATTAAATGTTGTCTGCTTGTGCGCCCCTATTTTAAGTAGTAGCCATGCAGAAGTATGTTGGTGTACGGTTGCATTTTTAATTTCGGGCGTAGCTACCAAAAACCACCGCGACGACACCCATAGTAATATGTCACTTTTGTGAGATATGTGTATCTGTGGCATTGACCCCGACCCCATAGAGCAGAACCGGCAAACTAGTTGCCCCTCACCGCGATAAATGACCCGGCCCAGATGCTATATAAAAGGCCACCTCGTGACCTTACCAAGTATCCCGCACCTTGTGCACAACTCTCACAGCCATTTCTTTGACATGCCAAGCCCTAGTATTTATCTATGAACTCCAAATGCAACCCCAGGTAGTTTTGTTAAAATATTGTGGGACTTTACCTGCAGTACCATGATTTCTAGCCATCCACCCCAATACGAGTTGCTCAAATCGAGGATCACCCCATCCACCTTGAAATATTGGGCAGTGCTGCACATCCCTCCCGCAAACCCAATCCAAGACCCAACGGAAGTCTCCTTCGTGGGGGAATCTATGCCGACTCCGCAAATGGCCATAGATGCTACTGCGTATGAAGCGCTTGCTCGCCTTTGATTCGCGGTACCCTACGCCAGCGAACGAGGGTATTATTACTTCCCGAGTCGTGCAGCACCCGGAGAAGTAGCATCTTTTCCCGGTGGACGAATTGAGAGAGACCCAGTACTGACCAACCTTGCCCAGTATGTCATCGCTCAAGAGCATTTGACCCAACGAGTAATGGGTTATCTCCAGAGCCTTGCTGATTTAAATCCTCAAATCACCATCGACAGACCACTGAGGCCCGACCAAGAGAGATGCGTTCTTCGACTAGTCAACCCGCTTCCCCCGATAGAAGAGGAGTGTGCCCCAGTATCAGAGACGTTTTCTCAGGACCCTGTCTATTTGTCGTTTTGATTGTAGACATTACTGCTATGTTTATTGTCCCAGCATCTAGTTATGTGTTGCAACTTATGCGTGGTATCCTAAATTTGTGTGATGAATTAAATATTTGGTTTCAATTAATGTGAGTAGTTTTTACTGCTGTTAATTTTGATTAACTAATTTCACTCTCGGTAAATTCTGAAGTGAGATTTTCCCCTGAGTTGTTGCAGCGTATATCTCTTCATGACATAGTTTTTTATTCATGCAGCACCACGACAGCAGACTCACAACCACAACCACTCGACCACGTGCACTAATTGCAAATCCACATGCACATTTTGCACCTAACTGATCACCTCCCTAGCACACCACAGTCTCTGAAGGAGAGATTTGTGGGTAATCATTCGGGTGCAAGTTGCCTCCAGCACACTGACAACAGTTAGCACCCGACACCGCACTTAATCCTCATGATCACCGCCACCGCGGAGAGCCGACACTCGAGCAGCAGCATCACGACGATCATCGAGGATCATCACGCACAAGAGCACGGAGAACCCCAGCAATGCCGCCAACCCTCCGCACATCAGGATCATGTACCAGTCCGGCATCACCTCCGCCATTAGAGCCTCGTCTCGAGCTACTGCAAACAAAAATGGAGAAGGAAGGAGAAGGAGAAGCGAGGCCAGGTGTGAGGAAGAAGAAAGGAGCACCTCGGTCATTTTATAGCTCGAGATCGGTGTACGGTGGGTGAAGTCCACCAGCGTTGCTTGTCGCTCGATCGCTGGTGTTTGGAGGCGAATCCACGTGCAGTGTCGGCAGCGCACTGGCCCGCGAGGTGAGTGCATGTTGCACCAGCAGCTAGCGCGCCACACACTACCGTAGTACGGCCTAGATGCTCTACGCGCTAGATGTCGCCGGTGGAGAAAGCACGGGACAGCATGCGAGAGAGAGGAAGGAAAGAGAGCTAGAGGTAGAACAAGAGACTGATAGTGGGCCCCGGGTCCACCTGTCAGCCAAAGAGAGCACTGTGCTCTTGGGTACGACCAACGTATTTTAGAAATTTAGAAATTTATTCTAAATTCACTGTAACCAAAAGTAAAAATTTCTCGTTTTTCCCCAACCATAGATTTTTCCACGCAGCGCCAGTATTCCACAATGTAGTTTTACACCACTTAAATTGCCCACTCACAGTAGCCACATTTTATTGCATGAGTAGGATGGTTATTTTTGTGATGTCACTTTGTGTTGGTAGAACTAATATTTTCGAAACAGCTTTTAGCAAATCTCGAGGACGAGATTTTTCTTAAGGGGGGTAGTGTTGTAACACCCTAAAATTATGACCTTGATTTATTAATTAAAATTTTGCCAGGATATTAAATTTTTATTTTCTGGTTTTATCTTTTAATTTCAGATCACTCTGTCCCTCTGAATTTTTGAGTTTTTTTTCCTTCTAGGTGGAAACCTTTCAAAAATATTGTTGGACTTGTATATCTTCCCAAGACCATTTCTGTTTATTAGTGGAATTATTTCTACAATTATTTTTCCTGAGCTTTATTTCTTTTAAAAATGATTTTTCATAAGTTTTAGAGTTCCATTTGCACTACAACCTATTTAAATATTTCTTTAAAAATTCCACCAAAATTGGGGGATGTTAGTAGTAGTGTATAATTCAACTTTATGCAAAAACCCATTGGTGTTCTTTGAAAAATTTCAGCAAATCATCCTCATCTTCATTCTGGTCCAGTTTGGTATTTTGTACTGCAACCATGTTTTATCTTGCCATATTGCCCTTGATTTTTTTCTCCTGCTTATAGACCAGCCTACCAAACCCTTAAGTCCAGGAGATTGGACCCATTGGAGTATGTTTGGTCCATGCAATAATGCCCTTCACTTTCTGTCCAGAACTGAAGATTTGCAAAACTTGCACTAACAAGTTTCTAGTTTTGCCCAAATAACCTTGCCATCATCACTTGCACCTAAAGAGATCCCAACCAGGAGATTTGGGCCACCAGAAGAGATGCATAGATGCCCATGGCATTCTATCGAGCACATTGTGTTCATGGACAGCTTTGGTATAGTTTTATGTTTGCACTATGATCTTGCACCTCTGGACAAACCAGCATGTCCACTAATCTGCTAGCCACCTCTAACCTAGACCTGTTAATTGCCAGCCTCACCCAAGCCCTCTTGGCCACCCTGGCTTTCTGTCGAGCATGTAGCGTGCGTGCTCTGGGCGCGCCCAGAGCGCACGTTTTGCACACACGTGCAACCGAGCCGCCACGTCTTGCCCCTGGCCTTTGCTCGCCCGCAGGGCCGCGCCCCTTCTCATCCGCTTGCCAGAACCCTCCAAGCCGCCCCTGGCGCCCTACAGTGCCGCCGTCAGAGTCCTCTTGGCGGCACACCGGCGTCCGCAACACGCCCCTGCCATGGCAGCGCCGCCCAAGCCACAGCCGCCCGCCAGCAGCCCTCTGGAACAACTCGAGCTCATCCACGAGCCCGTCCGCTAGCGCCCGTCGCCGCCATGTCGCCCTGCCAGCAACAGAATGACAGTTCGCCGACGTTCTTATCCGCAGCGGTGGGAACTGACCTCGACCACCTATAAAAGGAGCCCCCTAGCTCGTCCAGGCCCTCAAGCGACCTCAGGCCATCTCCCTAGTGCTCCCATAGCCAGCAATCGACGGAGGGAGGCCGTCTATCTTGTCTCCGGCCAGTTCGGCCGCCGCCACGCTCCGATGTCGTACATCGCGAGCAGGGCCTCCCCAGTTCTTCCAGCGCCACCATCCGACTCCCCTCAACCGTGCGGAGCCGCCCCACCTCTCTAGCCCGATCGGGAGCCACCATAGCTCAAGACCCCGATCCACCCGAAACCACCGTCCGCCGCGAAGCTCACCGCCGGTGTCCCCCTCCACCCCTGCCAGCCTATCGACCACTCGGGGGACCGCCCTGGACCAGCGGATCCATCCACGCCCTCAGAATCCCACGGGGAGCCGCCGTTCGTCGGCGGCAATCGCCGGAGCCCCGCCACCGCTCGGCCAGAGAAGGAAGGAGGGCGCGGGCGACTGGTCAAACCTAACTAGTGGACCCGACGGCCCCACCTGCCAGTGACCCCAGCTCTGCCAACGTGTTTTAAGTGGAAACATAAAACACAGGAGTATGCCTTCTCTGTCTCGAAAGTGTATTCTTATTCGAACCGTTTTTCTTTTTCTGTTTAATGTAAAAACAGATTTTGACTGAAACTTTGACTAGCTATAACTTTTTAAATATAACTCCATTTGACCTGATTCTTTTTTTTTTGTTGTTTCCCAAATTTCATCTAGTTTATTTCCATATTTATTTGAAAATTTTCCAAACAACTTTTTTGTACTGTCTTGAAATCATGTGTTAATTTAAATTTTCTTAAAATAGGATTTTGAAGAAGGAAGCAACTTTCAAAAAGTGCACCTCACTTGCATACTCTTGAAGGCAAGCATTCTGAACCCCGGCATAATATTTGTTGTGTGTCGTTTGATGCTAATACAACACCACCTTAACATGAAGTGTTCGGTAGTTTATGTGGTGTTATGATCATATTCATGAGTGCATAATGATGATTCCTTGCTGTTGCAATTTGATATGCTTCTGATAGTAATCACCCTCGTATGCCTTTCGTGCCTATCGGGAGGAATCCGGGAAAGTCTCTGTCTTGGGTAGACACGAACTTGTCTCTAATAATTCGTTGAGACAATTATGTCCGGTAAGGCATGGTGAGGTATGATGAGTGGTGATTCTGTTTGTTGGTGTGAAATATATTTGTTATACTAATCCTGCAGGGAATGCCTTAATCTCCTGAGTCGACCGTAGATCGAGTCTTCTTCCAGTAACCCCCATACTTGTTTCGTACTACTACTTGTCCCTGCCATAGGTAGGGTACGGTTCAGTAAGTTCTCAACCCCTTCCTAGCACACACCGTACAGAGAGGCCATGGTGGAAGATACCGGCTGCATCCGGTAGACATGCCACCTGGTCCGGGGGCATGGGCGTTTCTGGTTGGAGCAGAGGGGTTAGCTCCCCTAGTTTGCGCGCGTTATAAATTTTGTGATCCCATGCTAGTCGAGGTTGTAGCCTCCCCACTTAGAGTTTCGCTTAACGGGTGTCGTGGGTGATTCCAGACACCGGTAAGTTAGGCTCGTGTGTGCGGTCAGGTGTGTTTTCAATTAAAAGAACATAGACGGAATTAGCCCCGATGGACTAAAGGAATCCGTTACTCATGGGTAAAGGGTACACCCTCTGCAGAGATTATATCTATTCGAATAGCCGTGTCCATGGTTAAGGACTACAGTCTGGGATGGGTCAAGTGTCGGACTTAGTGTCGGTCTTCGGAGGAAGATTTGCTAAACCAGAACATTGATCATGACTTGGGACATATGATGATTATGATTATTATTACTATAGCCTAACCATTGGTATTATTTTATTGAGTATTCCTGGGACGGTTCTACCTCCTGGATATTCACTGTGATTATTCTCTTATAAGCCTTTATGTGGTGTCGCTCAGACGCCCGACTGTGGCATCCTTGCTATTTAATTATTTATAAGCCCTTTATGTGGTGTCGCTCAGACGCCCGGTTGTGGCATGCTTGTTATTTAAATTACTTATAAGCCCTTTATGTGGTATCGCATAGACGCCCGACTGTGGCATGCTTGTTATTTATTTTATTTGTAAGCCCTTTTTGTGGTGTCGCTCAGAATCTCGACTGAGGCATGCTTTATAATATTATCCTTTCGAGGCGTCGCTTCAGACACCCGATCGGTGCATCCTAATTCTACTCTCTGATTGCATATTCATGTTTGACATGAATAACCTGCTTGCGTGCATCATGGATTTTTATTTCGTGACTGATGTTGTGATCATGGAATATTTCAGAGCATGATTTTCATTTGTTATATTATACCTGAGTTCATAATGTTTGCGAGTACATTCAAAGTACTCACTGGCTTGTCCCTGGCTATTGTCTTGGCCAGATTTCTTGCATGGAGAGGAGCGTTGCGATGACAACCCCGGAACCTACGCAATGGTGATAGCAGCCTCGCAAAGATAGGAGTTATCTAGGTCAGCTGTTCCTGTGGGAAATGGAGTCCCATAGACACTGATGTACCACAAACCACTTCCGCCATCACCCACTAGAAACCTTGTGTTGTACTCATAGGCCAGAATGGTCTTGTGCTACATATTTTGTATTTTGCCTGGAATTTCTATATCAAGTTTGTGCCTCATCAGCTAACAGTAATCCTGGGGCTGGTGAGCACAAGGACCATTTTCTGGGAAATATATCCTGAAAAACCGGTCGTGACACCGGGCCAAAGACGGATTATCAAATCCCGCATGGCCAATTCGGCTATCCTATGCAGCTCGGTCAACTGCTTCAGCTGATCGCTGAGGGGCACGGGATGCTCTCTGGCGCGAGGTACTGCGACCAAAAGAACTTCTTCGTTGAGCTCCCCTCTTCGGCCCGGAAGAACTCCGCAGCATCAGCAATACTCTGAGGCAGGTCCGCAAACGCTCCTGGAGAATTCCAAATCCGGGTTAGCAAGGTATACCTTTTCCTCATGAATTTGCTCTGCATGTTAAAGGCCTTACTCGCCGCAATCTGCTTTGCCTCTTGGATATCCCAGACAGCGCTTTGGGCTTTAGTCCGGGCCTCCTGTGCCCTTTGGAGGGCCTTAACAAGTTCAAAATTTTGATCCGAAACCTTGCGCTCTAAGGACTCAGACTTGTTTATCACATCTTTGAGCTCTTGCTGGATTTCCTCCACCCTTGCTTCATGCTTAAGGCCCCCTTCTTGGCTTCGGCCAATGCATTCTTGAGGGTATAGAACTCCGCCGCATCAACTATGAGCATTATTATAAAAGCTCATTAAGATAACAATTCAGAGCTGATCTCATTTCAGACATGTTTTCGGTGTCACATACCTTGTTTTTCCTCTAACTTCCACCTCAGCTCAGAAGCTTTGGTGACATGGGAAGCTGACGCCTGCTTCACAGCCTGTTTTTCAAACATATATGTATGTTAATTCCCTGGATGAATTATTAGATCCTCTGTTCAGCTTTTCTTTGTGAACACTGAACAGACTCTCAGGGGCTACTATCTATACACAGGCATTCCTCTTATACATAGCTAAAAAGCATTATTTCACGTACCTCAAAGCCTCTCAAAAGGCTAGTGTAGGCTTCATTCAATCCGCTTTTTGTAGACTGAACCTTTGCAATCACCGTACCCATAAAAGTACGATTCTCTTTCACAATGGTGGCGCTCTGAAGCGCCCCCATCGGAGTATCCAACACCTCTGCATTGACAGAAGTCACCGGCGGGGTGATCGCGCCCCCCTTCCTTCGAAGCAGGCTGCTCATCTGACTCCAGAGCTGTGTGGGTCTCCGGAATGACATTTGGTTGGGGGCCAAACTAGACATGGCCCCCGTATCCAGTCTCCATGGGGGTCGGTTCCCCCATGTTCTCGACTGCAGGGGTATCACCCTTTGGCGCCATCTTGGCAGCCTCCTACACCTCTCCCTGTCCTGGAAGGGTCCTTCGGGACAACACCTCGGTGTTATCCGTAGCAGTGGGGGAGGAGGCGGGTGGAGGCGATTCACTCTCCATCATGTTCAGACCCAGCGAGTTCCTAGAAGATGAAGATCGCTGGGTGATATGTCCATTTTGCATCATGCTTTTATATCGATATTTATTGCATTATGGGCTGTTATTACACATTATGTCACAATACTTATGCCTATTCTCTCTTATTTTACAAGGTTTACATAAAGAGGGAGAATGCCGACAGCTGGGATTCTGGGCTGGAAAATGAGAAAATATTAGAGACCTATTCTGCACAGCTCCAAAAGTCCTGAAACTTCACGGAAGTCATTTTCGGAATATATAAAAAATACTGAGCGCAAAAAGTTCCAGAGGGGGCCACACCCTACCCACGAGGGTGGGGGCGCGCCCTAATGAAGGAAATATGCCCTAGAGGCAATAATAAAGTTATTATTTATTTCCTTATATCATGATAAATGTTTATTATTCATGCTAGAATTGTATTAACCGGAAACATAATACATGTGTGAATACATAGACAAACAGAGTGTCACTAGTATGCCTCTACTTGACTAGCTCGTTAATCAAAGATGGTTATGTTTCCTAACCATGGACAAAGAGTTGTTATTTGATTAACGGGATCACATCATTAGTTGAATGATCTAATTGACATGACCCATTCCATTAGCTTAGCACCCGATCGTTTAGTATGTTGCTATTGCTTTCTTCATGACTTATACATGTTCCTATGACTATGAGATTATGCAACTCCCGTTTGCCGGAGGAACACTTTGGGTGCTACCAAACGTCACAACGTAACTGGGTGATTATAAAGGACCATTACAGGTGTCTCCAAAGGTAGATGTTGGGTTGGCGTATTTCGAGATTAGGATTTGTCACTCCGATTGTCGGAGAGGTATCTCTAGGCCCTCTCGGTAATGCACATCACTTAAGCCTTGCAAGCATTACAACTAATGAGTTAGTTGCGAGATGATGTATTACAGAACGAGTAAAGAGACTTGTCGGTAACGAGATTGAACTAGGTATTGGATACCGACGATCGAATCTCGGGCAAGTAACATACCGATGACAAAGGGAACAACGTATGTTGTTATGCGGTCTGACCGATAAAGATCTTCGTAGAATATGTAGGAGCCAATATGGGCATCCAGGTCCCGCTATTGGTTATTGACCGGAGACGTGTCTCGGTCGTGTCTACATTGTTCTCGAACCGTAGGGTCCGCACGCTTAAGGTTTCGATGACAGTTATATTATGAGTTTATGAGTTTTGATGTACCGAAGGAGTTCGGAGTCCCGGATGAGATCGGGGACATGACGAGGAGTCTCGAAATGGTCGAGACGTAAAGATCAATATATTGGACGACTATATTCGGACATCGGAAAGGTTCCGAGTGATTCGGGTATTTTCGGAGGTACCGGGGAGTTACGGGAATACGGGGAAGAGTATTGGGCCTTAATGGGCTTTAGTGGGAAGGAGCCAGGAGGTGGCGTGCGCCCCTCCCAAGTCTAGTCCGAATTGGACAAGGGATTTGGGGCGCGGCCCACCTCTCCCTTCCTTCTCCACTTCCCTCCTTTCCCCCCTTCTCCTAGTTGGACTAGGAAAGAAGGAGTCCTACTCCCGGTGGGAGTACGACTCCCCTTGGCGCGCCAACTCCTAGGCCGGCCGCCCCTCCTCCCTTGCTCCTTTATATACGGGGGCAGGGGGCATCCCATAGACACACAAGTTGATCCTTGGTGATCGTTCCTTAGCCGTGTGCGGTGCCCCCTGCCACCAAATTCCACTTCGATCATATTGTTGCAGTGCTTAGGCGAAGCCCTGCGTCGGTAGTACATCAAGATCGTCACCACGCCGTCGTGCTGACGGAACTCTTCCTCGACGCTTTGCTGGATCGGAGCCCGAGGATCATCATCGAGCTGAACGTGTGCTAAGAACTCGGAGGTGCCGGAGTAACGGTGCTTGGATCGGTCGGATCGGGAAGACGTACAACTACTTCCTCTATGTTGTGTGATCGCTTCCGCAGTCGGTCTGCGTGGGTACGTAGACAACACTCTCCCCTCTCGTTGCGGTGCATCACCATGATCTTGCGTGTGCGTAGGAAATTTTTTGAAATTGCTACGTTCCCCAACAGTGGCATCCGAGCCTAGGTTTTATGGTTTGATGTTATTTGCACGAGTAGAATACAAGTGAGTTGTGGGCGATACAAGTCATACTGCCTACCAGCATGTCATACTTTGGTTCGGCGGTATTGTTGGACGAGACGACCCGGACCAACCATACGCGTACGCTTACGCGAGACCGGTTCCCTCGACGTGCTTTGCACATAGATGGCTTGCGGGCGACTGTCTCTCCAACTTTAGTTGAACCGAGTATGGCTACGCCCGGTCCTTGAGAAGGTTAAAACGGAGTCTATTTGACAAACTATCGTTGTGGTTTTGATGTGTAGGTGAGATGAGTTCTTGCTTAAGCCCGTAGCAGCCACGTAAAACTTGCAACAATAAAGTAGAGGACGTCTAACTTGTTTTTGCAGGGCATGTTGTGATGTGATATGGTCAAGACATGATGCTAAATTTTATTGTATGAGATGATCATGTTTTGTAACCGAGTTATCGGCAACTGGCAGGAGCCATATGGTTGTCGCTTTATTGTATGCAATGCAATCGCGATGTAATGCTTTACTTTATCACTAAGCGGTAGCGATAGTCGTGGAAGCATAAGATTGGCGAGACGACAATGATGCTACGATGGAGATCAAGGTGTCGCGCCGGTGACGATGGTGATCATGACGGTGCTTCGGAGATGGAGATCACAAGCACAAGATGATGATGGCCATATCATATCACTTATATTGATTGCATGTGATGTTTATCTTTTTATGCATCTTATCTTGCTTTGATTGACGGTAGCATTATAAGATGATCTCTCACTAAATTATCAAGAAGTGTTCTCCCTGAGTATGCACCGTTGCCAAAGTTCGTCATGCCCAGACACCACATGATGATCGGGTGTGATAAGCTCTACGTCCATCTACAACGGGTGCAAGCCAGTTTTGCACACGCAGAATACTCAGGTTAAACTTGACGAGCCTAGCATATGCATATATGGCCTCGGAACACGGAGACCGAAAGGTCGAGCGTGAATCATATAGTAGATATGATCAACATAACGATGTTCACCATTGAAAACTACTCCATCTCACGTGATGATCGGTTATGGTTTAGTTGATTTGGATCACGTGATCACTTAGAGGATTAGAGGGATTTCTATCTAAGTGGGAGTTCTTAAGTAATATGATTAAATTGAACTTAAATTTATCATGAACTTAGTCCTGGTAGTATTTTGCAAATCATGTTGTAGATCAATAGCTCGCGTTGTTGCTTCCCTGTGTTTATTTTGATATGTTCCTAGAGAAAATTGTGTTGAAAGATGTTAGTAGCAATGATGCGGATTGGATCCGTGATCTGAGGTTTATCCTCATTGCTGCATAGAAGAATTATGTCCTTGATGCACCGCTAGGTGACAGACCTATTGCAGGAGCAGATGCAGACGTTATGAACGTTTGGCTAGCTCAATATGATGACTGCTTGATAGTTTAGTGCACCATACTTAACAGCTTAGAATCGGGACTTCAAAGACGTTTTGAATGTCATGGACCATATGAGATGTTCCAGGAGTTGAAGTTAATATTTCAAGCAAATACCCGAGTTGAGAGATATGAAGTCTCCAAAAAGTTCGGTAGCTAAAAGATGGAGGAGAATCGCTCAACTAGTGAGCATGTGCTCAGATTGTCTGGGTACTACAATCGCTTAAATCAAGTGGGAGTTAATCTTCCAGATAAGATAGTGATTGACAGAATTCCCTAGTCACCATCACTAAGTTAGTAGAACTTCGTGATGAACTATAATATGCAAGGGATAACGGAAACAACTCCCAAGCTCTTCGTGATGCTGAAATCAACGAAGGTAGAAATCAAAGAAAAACATCAAGTGTTGATGGTTGACAAGACCACTAGTTTCAAGAAAAGGGCAAAGGGAAGAAGGGGAACTTCAAGAAGAACGGCAAGCAAGTTGCTGCTCAAGTGAACAAGCCCAAGTCTGATCCTAAGCCTGAGACTACGTGCTTCTACTACAAAGGGACTGGTCACTAGAAGCGGAACTACCCCAAGTGATTGGCGTATAAGAAGGATGGCAAAATGAACATAAGTATATTTGATATACATGTTATTGATGTGTACTTTACTAGTGTTTATAGCAACCCCTCAGTATTTGATGCTAGTTCAGTTTCTAAGAGTAGCAACTCGAAACGGGACTTGCAGAATGAACAGAGACTAGTTAAGGGTGAAGTGACGATGTGTGTTCGAAGTGGTTCCAAGATTGATATGATCATCATCGCACACTCCCTATACTTTCGGGATTAGTGTTGAACCTAAATAAGTGTTATTTGGTGTTTGCGTTGAGCATGAATATGATTTGATCATGTTTATTGTAATACGGTTATTCATTTAAGTAAAAGAATAAATTGTTGTTCTGTTTACATGAATAAAACCTAATATGGTTAAACAACCCAATGAAAATAGTTCATTGGATCTCGATCTTAGTGATACACATATTCATAATATTGAAACCAAAAGATGCGAAGTTAATAATGATAGTGCAACTTATTTGTGGCACTGCCGTTTAGGTCATATTGGTGTAAAGCGCATGAAGAAACTCCATGCTGATGGGATTTTGGAATCACTTGATTATGAATCACTTGATGCTTGTGAACCATGCCTTATGGGCAAGATGACTAAAACGCCGTTCTCCGGAACAATGAAGCAAGCAACAGACTTGTTGGAAATCATACATACTGATGTATGTGGTCCGATGAATATTAAGGCTTACAGCAGGTATCATTATTTTCTGACCTTCCCAAGATGATTTGAGCAGATATGGGGATATCTACTTGATGAAACATAAGTCTGAAACATTTGAACAGTTCAAAGAATTTCAGAGTGAAGTGGAAAATCATTGTGACAAGAAAATAAAAGTTTCTACGATATGATCGCAGAGGTAAAATATTTGAGTTACGAGTTTGGTCTTCAGTTAAAACAATGTGAAATAGTTTCACTACGCACGCCACCTGGAACACCACAGCATAATGGTGTGTCCGAACGTCATAACCGTACTTTATTGGATATAGTGCAATCTATGATGTATCTTACCAATCTACCACTATCGTTTTGGGGTTATGCATTAGAGACAGCTGCATTCACGTTAAATAGGGCACCATCTAAATCCGTTGAGACGACACCGTGTGAACTATGGTTTGGCAAGAAACCTAAGCTGTCGTTTCTTAAAGTTTGGAGTTGCGACGCTTATGTGAAAAAGTTTCATCTCGATAAGCTCAAACTCAAATCGGAGAAATATGTCTTCATAGGATACCCAAAGGAGACAGTTGGGTACACCTTCTATCACAGATCCGAAGGCAAGACATTCATTGCTAGGAATGGATCCTTTCTAGAGAAGGAGTTTCTCTCGAAAGAAGTGAGTGGGAGGAAAGTAGAACTTGATGAGGTAACTGTACCTGCTCCCTTATTGGAAAGTAGTTCATCACAGAAATCTGTTCCTTTGACTACTACACCAATTAGTGAGGAAGCTAATGATGATGATCATGTAACTTCAGATCAAGTTACTACCAAATCTCGTAGGTAAACCAGAGTGAGATCCGCACCAGAGTGGTACGGTAATCCTGTTCTGGAAGTTATGTTACTAGACCATGACGAACTTGCGAACTATGAGGAAGCGATGATGAGCCCAGATTCCGCGAAATGGTTTGAGGCCATGAAATCTGAGATGTGATCCATGTATGAGAACAAAGTATGGACTTTGATGGATTTGCCCGATGATCGGCAAGCCATAGAAAATAAATGGATCTTCAAGAGGAAGACGGACGCTGATAGTAGTGTTACTATCTACAAAGCTAGAATTGTCGCAAAAGGTTTTTGACAAGTTCGAGGTGTTGACTACGATGAGATTTTCTCACTCGTATCTATGCTTAAAGTCTGTCCGAATCATGTTAGCAATTGCCGTTTTATGAAATCTGGCAAATGGATAAACAAAACTGCATTCCTTAATGGATTTACTAAAGAAGAGTTGTATACGATGCAACCAGAAGGTTTTGTCAATCCTAAAGGTGCTAACAAAATATGCAAACTCCAGCGATCCATCTATGGACTGGTGCAAGCATCTCGGAGTCGGAATATACGCTTTGATAAGTTGATCAAAGGATATAGTTTTATACAGACTTGTGGTGAAGCCTGTATTTATGAGAAAGTGATTGGGAGCACTACAACATTTCTGATAAGTATATGTGAATGACATATTGTTGATCAGAAATAATGTAGAATTATTCTGTAAAGCATAAAGGAGTGTTTGAAAGGAGTTTTTCAAAGAAAGACTTCGGTGAAGCTGCTTACATATTGAGCTTTAAGATCTATAGAGATAGATCAAGATGCTTGATAAGTTTTTTTTTCAATGAGTACATACCTTGACAAGATTTTGAAGTAGTTCAAAATGGAGCAGTCAAAGAAAGAGTTCTTGCCTGTATTACAAGGTGTGAAGTTGAGTAAGACTCAAAGCCCGACCACGGCAGAAGATAGAAAGAGAATGAAAGTCATTCCCTATGCCTTGGCCATAAGTTCTATAAAGTATGTCATGCTGTATACTAGATCTATTGTATACCCTGCACTGATTTAGCAAGGGAGTACAATAGTGATCTAGGCGTAGATCACTGGACAGCGGTCAGAATTATCCTTAGTGAAATAAGGATATGTTTCTCGATTATGGACGTGACAAAAGGTTCGTCGTAAAGGGTTACGCCGATGCAAGTTTTGACACTAATCTAGATGACTCTAAATCTCGGTCTAGATACATATTGAAAGTGGGAGCAATTAGCTAGAGTAGCTCCATGCAGAGCATTGTTGACATAAAAATTTGCAAAATACATGTGGATCTGAATGTGGCAGACCCATTGACTAAGATTCTCTCACAAGCAAAACATGATCACACCTTAGTACTCTCTGGGTGTTAATCACATAGCGATGTGAACTAGATTACTGAATCTAGTAAACCCTTTGGGTATTGGTCGCATGGTGCGATGTGAACTATGGGTGTTAATCACATGATGATGTGAACTATCGATGTTAATCACATGGTGATGTGATCTAGATTATTGACTCTAGTGCAAGTGGGAGACTGAAGGAAATATGCCCTAGAGGCAATAATAAAGTTATTATTTATTTCCTTATATCATGATAAATGTTTATTATTCATGCTAGAATTGTATTAACCGGAAACATAATACATGTGTGAATACATAGACAAATAGAGTGTCACTAGTATGCCTCTACTTGACTAGCTCGTTAATCAAAGATGGTTATGTTTCCTAACCATGGACAAAGAGTTGTTATTTGATTAACGGGATCACATCATTAGTTGAATGATCTGATTGACATGACCCATTTCATTAGCTTAGCACCCGATCGTTTAGTATGTTGCTATTGCTTTCTTCATGACTTATACATGTTCCTATGACTATGAGATTATGCAACTCCCGTTTGCCGGAGGAACACTTTGGGTGCTACCAAACGTCACAACGTAACTGGGTGATTATAAAGGAGCATTACAGATGTCTCCAAAGGTAGATGTTGGGTTGGCGTATTTCGAGATTAGGATTTGTCACTCCGATTGTCGGAGAGGTATCTCTGGGCCCTCTCGGTAATGCACATCACTTAAGCCTTGCAAGCATTACAACTAATGAGTTAGTTGCGAGATGATGTATTACGGAACGAGTAAAGAGACTTGTCGGTAACGAGATTGAACTAGGTATTGGATACCGACGATCGAATCTCGGGCAAGTAACATACCGATGACAAAGGGAACAACGTATGTTGTTATGCGGTCTGACCGATAAAGATCTTCGTAGAATATGTAGGAGCCAATATGGGCATCCAGGTCCCGCTATTGGTTATTGACCGGAGACTTGTCTCGGTCATGTCTACATTGTTCTCGAACCGTAGGGTCCGCACGCTTAAGGTTTCGATGACAGTTATATTATGAGTTTATGAGTTTTGATGTACCGAAGGAGTTCGGAGTCCCGGATGAGATCGGGGACATGACGAGGAGTCTCGAAATGGTCGAGACGTAAAGATCGATATATTGGACGACTATATTCGGACATCGGAAAGGTTCCGAGTGATTCGGGTATTTTCGGAGGTACCGGGGAGTTACGGAAATACGGGGAAGAGTATTGGGCCTTAATGGGCTTTAGTGGGAAGGAGCCAGGAGGTGGCACGCGCCCCTCCCAAGTCTAGTCCGAATTGGACAAGGGATTTGGGGCGCGGCCCACCTCTCCCTTCCTTCTCCACTTCCCTCATTTCCCCCCTTCTCCTAGTTGGACTAGGAAAGAAGGAGTCCTACTCCCGGTGGGAGTAGGACTCCCCTTAGCGCGCCAACTCCTAGGCCGGCCGCCACTCCTCCCTTGCTCCTTTATATACGGGGGCAGGGGGCATCCCATAGACACACAAGTTGATCCTTGGTGATCGTTCCTTAGCCGTGTGCGGTGCCCCCTGCCACCAAATTCCACCTCGATCATATTGTTGCAGTGCTTAGGCGAAGCCCTGCGTCGGTAGTACATCAAGATCGTCACCACGCCGTCGTGCTGACGGAACTCTTCCTCGACGCTTTGCTGGATCGGAGCCCGAGGATCATCATCGAGCTGAACGTGTGCTAAGAACTCAGAGGTGCCGGAGTAACGGTGCTTGGATCGGTCGGATCGGGAAGACGTACGACTACTTCCTCTACGTTGTGTGATCGCTTCCGCAGTCGGTCTGCGTGGGTACGTAGACAACACTCTCCCCTCTCGTTGCGGTGCATCACCATGATCTTGCGTGTGCGTAGGAAATTTTTTGAAATTGCTACGTTCCCCAACACCTAACCCCCTGGGCGCGCCCGCTGCCTCGTGCGCCCCCTGGTGGCCCTCCGATGCCCATCTTCTGCTATATGGAGTCTTTCGATGAGGAAAAAATTATAAGCCAGCTTTCGGGACGAGACTCCGCCGCCACGAGGCGGAACCTTGGCGGAATCAATCTAGGGCTCCGGCGGAGCTGTTCTGTCGGGGAAACTTCCCTCCGGGAGGGGGAAACCATCGCCATCGTCATCACCAATGATCCTCTCATCGGGAGGGGGTCAATCTCCATCAACATCTTCACCAGCACCATCTCCTCTCAAACCCTAGTTCATCTCTTGTATCCAATTCTTGTCTCCAAGTCTGGGATTGGTACCTGTGGGTTGCTAGTAGTGTTAATTACTCCATGTAGTTGATGCTAGTTGGTTTATTTGGTGGAAGATCATATGTTCAAATCATATATGCATATTAATACCCCTCTGATTATGAACATGAATATGCATTGTGAGTAGTTACGTTTGTTCCTGAGGATATGGGAGAAGTCTTGATATTAGTAGTCATGTGAATTTGGTATTCGTTCGATATTTTGATGAGATGTATGTTGTCTCTCCTCTAGTGGTGTTATGTGAACGTCGACTACATGACACTTCACCATTATTTGGGCCTAGACGAAGGCATTGGGAAGTAATAAGTAGATGATGGGTTGCTAGAGTGACAGAAGCTTAAACCCTAGTTTATGCGTTGCTTCATAAGGGGCTGATTTGGATCCATATGTTTCATGCTATGGTTAGGTTTACCTTAATACTTTTGTTGTAGTTGCGGATGCTTGCAATAGAGGTTAATCATAAGTGGGACACTTGTCCAAGTAAGGGCAGTACTGTCACACCCTCGATGCGACTATAGCTCCCACGTGTCGAGGCACGACTTAGAGACATAATCGCATTGAAGGCATATGTCACAAGTTAGGCAATCTTCACAACATCCCATGTAATATAAATAATAAAGGGGAGATAACATAGTTGGCTTACACTCGCCATGTCAATCAAGTACATAAATAGCATTACAACATTCAAACACTCATGGCCCGACTACGACGCCAAAATAAAAGACAACCCAACATGCGACACGGTCCCGATCACCCCAACTGGGCACCACTACTGATCATCAGGAAAAGAAACATAGTATCACTGAGAGTCCTCGTCGAACTCCCACTTGAGCTCAAGCGCGTCACCTGGAGCGGAATCATCAGGCCCTGCATCTGGTGTAATAGTAATCTGTGAGCCACAGGGACTCAGCAATCTCGCACCCTCGCGATCAAGACTATTTAAGCTTAATAGGTAGGGCAAGGTAAATAGAAGTGGAGCTGCAGCAAGCGACTAGCATATATGGTGGCTAACCTATTCGCAAACGAGAGCGAGAAGAGGAGGCAAAGCGCGAGCGAGAAACTAGAGAGCAACCTGCGCAATCATTACTCCAACACCGTGTCCACTTCCCGGACTCCGCCGAGAAGAGGCCATCACGGTAACTCACACTGTTGATTCATTTTAATTAAGTTAAGGTTCAAGTTATCTACAACCGGACATTAACAAATTCCCATCTGCCCATAACCATGGGCACGGCTTTTGAAAGTTCAAATCCCTGTAGGGGAGTCCCAACTTAGCCCATGAAAAGCTCTCACGGTCAACGAAGGAATAGACCTCCTCCCGAGACGTTCCGATCAGACTCGGTACCTCGGTTCTTCAAGACACTTCGACAGGTTAAAACAAGACCAGCAACACCGCCCGAATGTGCCGACAAATCCCGATAGGAGCTGCACATATCTCGTTCTCAGGGCACACTCAGATTGTCTTAGGTACGGGTAGGCCAGCCCAGAGTTGCCCCTGGTGGCCACCGGCAGCTGACAGGTGGACCAACACTCAGAGGAGCACTGGCCCGGGGGGGTTAAATAAGATGACCCTCGGGCTCCGGAAACCCAAGGGAAAAAGAGGCTAGGTGGCAAATGGTAAAACCAAGGTTGGGCATTGCTGGAAAAGCTTTAATCAAGGCGAACTATCAAGGGGTTCCCATTATAACCCAACCGCGTAAGGAACGCAAAATCCGGGAACATAACACCGATATGACGGAAACTAGGGCGGCAAGAGTGGAACAAACCACTAGGCGAGAGGCCGAGCCTTCCACCCTTTAACAAGTATATAGATGCATTAAGATAACATGTCAATATAATGATATCCCTACAAGTAAATAATGTTCCACCAAGGAACGGTCTCCAATCTTCACCTGCAACTAGCAACGCTATAAGAGGGGCTGAGCAAAGCCGTAACATAGCTAATCAACAGTTTGCTAGGACATGGTGGGTTAGAGGTTTCACATGGCAATTTGGGAGGCTTGAAAGCAAGTGGTAGGCATCGTAGCATTGGCATAGCAAAAGAGCGAGCATCTAGCAAAGCAAAGATAGTAGTGATTTCGAGGGTATGATCATCTTGCCTGCAAAGTTGTCAGAGTTGTCTGGATCCTCAAAAGCAAACTCAACGGGCTCCTCGTTAGCGAACTCGTCTCCCGGCTCTACCCAAACAATAAAAACAAGCAAATGGAACACAATGAACCACGTGCAAAGCTCAAACAATATGATGCAAAGATGGTATGCTATGCGGGATGCGATGCGGGATGCATATGCAAGATGTGACAGGGAATGCATGAACCTGGCCTCAACTTGGAAATCCAAGTGTGCCACTGGAAATATGAGATGAAATCGCTTGAAAACGATATAAAGAACGCCAGAATCGGAGTTACGGTTTGGAAATGGCAAGCGATTCAAATATGACACCGGTCTGCAATTTACAGCAACTAGCCATCTAAATGCAATGAGATGAACATGCTACAGCACTCAAACATGACAACAAAATACATGGCAGAGATGCATTCAAGATGCTTAACAAAAGTCTAGCACTGAGCTACGGCCAATTCATCCATTAACAGGTTCAAACAAGCATGGCAAAAATGCATATGGTAAACAGATTTCAGACTTAGTGAAATTAACACTTGTCTGGAATCTCAGATCAGATAGCACTCTTCGGAGCAAAAAAACTACATGCTACAGGACCTGAACATGGCAAAGTAAAACATGTCATGGAGCTACTCAAAAATCTTAACAAAAGTCCCTTAGTGACCTTGAGCCAAAAGGGATCAGAAAACACATTTGCAAGCATGTGAACATAGCAAAAGCATAAACAGTTTTCAGACTTAGTGAAAACGGGCACATGCTGAAAACTGATATCAAGTAGGCATGTTTACGAGCTCGATGCACTCACTACGGGGCAAGTCATGATAATCCAAGCATACACCCATCAAGAATACATAAAATGCAAGCTAGACATGGCAAGAACAATAACATAGCATGCGCGGATCAACTACAACATCCCCGGCAAAATTGCTAACAAGTAGACAATCTGCCCGGATTCACGAAGTAGCAAAAGTAGAGCTCGATTGACTCAAGCTAGGGTGCTCCATAATTGCAAACAAATACATGGATGGATATAGCACTACAAGATTAATAAAACATCATTACTGATCATCCTCAAAAGAGGCACGGATCACTAGGAAATGACATGAACATATGGCAATATGAGATAAACAGGTCAAGGACTTAGTGGAAATGCTAAGTCCCTGAAATCAGCATTACCAAGTGCCTCACTTTTCAAGCTTGTGCTAGTCACCACACACATCACAAAAATACATAGGTTGCGCCTCTGGAAAGATGGCAAAACCCTTAATAAAACATATGTAGGGCACCAGGGCATATCATGCACACAATAATCATGGCAAAACTGACAAATATCTAAATGAAGTAGCAGATCTGACAATTATCTCAAGTAGCACTCTTCTAACAGCATTTCGGGCATCAAGATGAACTCAAATGAAAATGATGCAATGGAATGAAATGATGTACTCTCTGAGACGAACATTTTGATATGCTATATGCCAAAAACGGAGCTACGGATGCGGAGATATAGCATGATGAATAGGGAAATATGAACTAGGGTTTCGGGCAAAAGTCAACCCAAACAAGATCTCAGATCCAGATCCGGACGGTGCGGATTACGAGGTTCGCCGGAAACATCGGGGTTCGCCAGAGTTGGGGAAGCTCGCCGGGGACTTGGTGGCCGGAGCTCGTGGCTGCGGTGGCCGGCCGGAGGAAGGACGGAGAGGAGGCGGCGGCGTGGAGGAAGCCACGGGGCGGCGCGGGCCGGCGATGGCTGCGGTGACTCGGCGCGGCGGCCGAGGTCGGCGAGGTCGCCGGACCCGGGCGGCGCGCGCTCTTGCATGGCGGCGCAGCTCGGGAGAGGCGGCGGCTGGGAGGCGAGGCTGCTCGCGGGCGGCGCGGCCCGGGCGATGGGCTTGGAGGGCCCCGCCTGGGCTGCCGCGGGCCGGCGGCGGGCGAAGTGGGGGCGGTGGCGGCGGTGAATTAGGTGGTGACATGTGGCGGCGGTGGGCAGATCTGGACACGTCCGGCGCTGGCGGGCGTTGTCCGGCGCGCGGAGGAAGACGAAGACTAGGGTTTGGACGGGGGAGATCCGGATTTTCGAGGAGGGCTCTATTTATAGGCATAGAGGGAGCTAGGGGTGTCCAAATGAGGTGCGGTTTTCGGCCATGCGATCGTGATCGAACGCTCTAGATGATGGAGAGGGTTTTGTTGGGTTTTGGGCCAAACTGGAAGGGTGTTGGGCTGCAACACACGAGGCCTTTTCGGTCCCTCGGTTAACCGTTGGAGCATCAAATGAAGTCCAAATGGTACGAAACTTGACAGGCGGTCTACCGGTAGTAAACCAAGGCCGCTTGGCAAGTCTCGGTCCAATCCGGAAATGTTTAATCCCCACACACGAAAGAAAGGTAGAAATGACCACCGAAGGAGAACGAAGGGCCGGAATGCAAAACGGACAACGGGGAAAATGCTCGAATGCATGAGATGAACACGTATGCAAATGCAAAGCACATGATGACATGATATGAGATGCATGACAATGACAACAACACACGGAGACAAAACCCGAACCCGAGAAAATAGAATAACTTAAGGCCAGAAACGGCAAGAGTTGGATTACATATTGGGAAAGTCATATCCGGGGTGTTACAACACTCCACCACTACGAAAGGATCTCGTCTCGAGATCTAGGACTGAAAGAACGCCGGGTACTCAGAACGGAGGTGATCCTCGCGTTCCCAGGTAGCTTCACGGTTGGAATGGTGTGACCACTTGACTTTGAGCGATTTGATTGACTTGTTGCGAGTCTTGCGTTCAGTATCTTCAAGAATAGAAACGGGGTGCTCATGATATGAGAGATCTTCTTGGAGCTCAATGTCCTCGAAGTTGACGGTGCGGTCAGGAGTCTTGAAGCACTTTCGGAGCTGAGAGACATGGAACACATCATGAACATTTGCAAAGTTTGAAGGAAGCTTGAGTTGATAGGCGAGATCGCCTCTCTTGCTGACAATCTTGAAAGGTCCCACGTATCTAGGGGCAAGCTTCCCTTTGATACCGAAGCGACGAGTACCTTTCATAGGAGAGACGCGGAGGTAAACATGATCTCCAATCTCAAAAGCCAAATCACGGTGCTTACTGTCATAGTAGCTCTTTTGGCGGGATTGGGCTGCTTTGAGGTTATCTCGAATAACTTTTCACATTTCCTCTGCCTCTGTGATTAAGTCATTTCCTAAAAGCTGACGTTCACCGGTTTCATACCAGTTGAGAGGGGTACGACACTTCCTACCATACAGAATTTCAAATGGGGCCTTGCCCGAACTTGCTTGAAAACTGTTGTTGTAGGGGAATTCTGCATAAGGAAGACAATCCTCCCACTTCATGCCGAAGGAGATCACACAAGCCCTGAGCATATCTTCAAGAATCTGATTGACATGCTCGACTTGACCGCTAGTTTGAGGATGGAAAGCTGTGCTGAAGCGGATGTTGGTGCCCATGGCCTTCTGAAAAGAATCCCAAAACTTGGAGGTAAAGATGTTGCCACGGTCTGAAGAGATCACTTGTGGAATACCGTGCAGAGAGACAATCCGAGAGGTATAGAGTTCCGCCAATTGAGCTGCAGTGATCGACTCTTTGATAGGCAGAAAGTGAGCCACTTTGGTGAGTTTGTCGATGACAATGAATATAGCATCATTGCCACGCTTGGACTTTGGAAACCCAGTCACGAAGTCCATCTCAATGTGCTCAAACTTCCATTCTGGAATGGCAAGAGGTTGGAGGAGTGTGACGCCCGGATAATTAGGCTATAGAAAAACTCTGCTAATGATACCACGTCACCTCCGTTATTGTTGCTAATCCCTCGTTGGTTCAAATCCCGTTCAAATTCAAATTTAAATAAAGTCAAACAATTAAAGTTTTCAAAAGTCAAAACTAAAATGTTCTTATTATGAAAAATAATTCATAAGATATATTGGTGGAGAAACCAACTCTTTATAAAAATTTTAAATGCACTAAACTAATTAAATCAGTAGCTAAAACCATTAATTAATGCCTTTTATATTTTGAAAATTACTAACTAAATTATTTTGGGATGAAACCTTTTGTGGTTGTGACATAAGTTGTAACATCAATTTAGGTGCCACTGTGGTATTTTATTAAAACTAAGATAATTAGGAACTAAATGATAACAGAAAAGAAAAATAAATAAAAAGAAAATGTTGCAAAGAAAACAAAAAAGAAAAGAGAAAGAAAAGGGAAACAACCCACCCCTGTCCCACTGGGCTTGGCCCACTACACGTTGCCAGCCCTCCTAACCCCCCTCATCCCTAACCTCTCGCTACAGTGGGAGGCAGGGCAACCGTGGCGTCCATCCCACGACCATGGCCACGTGCTAGCCATCCGCCACATCCCCGGCGACCCACAAGACCCCCCTGCGACCACTTTGCTAACCCTAGTGCCCCATTCCCCTCGCTCGTTCCTCCCCCTCTCAGATTCGCTCGCGCCCGAGACACAACCGCCGCCACCTCGTCGATCCCACGGCCGCCGACCTCCCCTCGTCGCGCCAAGGCGTCCTGGAGCTGCACCACCTTCCCCTGCTTCGACTACTAGCATCGGCTCAAGGTAGGAGGCCCCGAGCGCTCGTCATCGGGCGTCTTCCCTGTGTCCGGTCGCCGCTTCCTCCTCCCGGATCTCCTCCCTCAGCGCTCCCCCGGCCTCCCGAGCACGTCATCGAGGACCGCTGTGAGGCCCTCGTCCGATTCCCCTTTGTTCTCGTCTACTTTATCATCGTTTGGCGCCGCTACTGTCGCGCCCGCGCTCGCTGCGCCCGGCCTGCGCCCTGGGCTCCCCTGGCTTCACCTTGCCCCGTGTGCCACGCCACGGCCGCGTCAACCTGCGCGCCTGCCCGCGCGTCGGCCGGTCGCCGCGCCCTTGCCCCGCCTAGCACCGCTGCCTCCCGCGTCTTGCCTTAGCGCACCCGCGGCTGTTGCTCCTGGCCGCTTGCACTGCTGTTGCTCATGCCATTACTGCCTACTGCTTGCTGCTGCCACCGCTGCACTACCTAGCTGCTGCTGCTCCCTGTTGCCTACTGGCGCTCTCGCTGGTCGCTGCTGCTTGATGTTCCGGCTGCTACTGCGTGCGGCTGCTGCTATCGCTTCCTCTGTTACTAGTGCATGCTACCGCTGGATACTACTGCTAATGGCCATGGCCAAGTGTGTGCGTGGTATGTGTGTGTTGTTTATGTGCGTACGTGTATGTTAGGGCCGGCCCAGTTCCCAGTTAGTAGTGCTAATTAACGTTAGTTAGATTAATTAGTGGTTAGGTTATCCTAATGGCCCATTGACATGCGGGTCCCATTTAGTTAACAGTAAAAAAAGTCGAAATACATTCACAAAAAAAATCGAAATACAACTACTCTCCATGACACGCGGGACCCATTGCACTATTCACCCTTTGACCAGTCAGATGTTGACTGGGTCAACCTAGTAAACATGCCCCACATGTGAGCCTCTGTAGACCCTGCTGTGTACACTTCAATGTGTGCACATAGCATTTACTATTAATTTCGAATTAATAATAATTTCAGAATTTCAAAATATCTATTAAAACTTTGAAAAATAATATAAAATAAACCGTAGCTCGGATCGAAAAACTTTGTACATGAAAGTTGCTCAGAACGATGAGACGAATCTGCATACGCAGCCCGTTCGTCCGCCGCGCATCCCTAGCATAGCAAACACGCAACTTTCCCTCTTCGGTTCATTTGTCCGAAAACGGGAAACACCGGGGATACTTTCCCGGATGTTTCCCCCCTCCACCGGTACCACCTCGTACCACGTTAGGGCACGCCTAGCATCACGCTTTGCTTTGTCATGCATCGTTATGCATCTGTTTGCATTGTATTTATTGTTTCTCCCCCCTCTTCTTCCGCTAGACACCGAGACCGACGCCGCTGCTACCCAGTACGACTACGGAGTTGACGACCCCTCTCTCTTGCCAGAGCAACCAGGCAAGCCCCCCCTTTGATCACCACATATCGCCTACTCTTCTCTATACTGCTTGCATTAGAATAGTGTAGCATGTTACTGCTTTCCGTTATTCCTATCCTGATGCATAGCCTGTCCTTGCTACTACTGTTGTTACCATTACCTGCTATCCTACTGCTTAGTATAGGATGCTAGTGTTCCATCAGTGGCCCTACACTCTTGTCCGTCTGCCATGCTATACTACTGGGCCGTGATCACTTCGGGAGGTGATCACGGGCATATACTATTTACTTTACACAGTTACATTACCTGTGATACTGTTCGGAGATGGGGGCTAAAGGGGCAGGTGGCTCCATCCCGGTAGAGGTGGGCCTGGGTTCCCGACGGCCCTCGACTGTTACTTTGAGGCGGAGCGACAGGGTAGGTTGAGACCACCTAGGAGAGAGGTGGGCCTGGCCCTGGTCGGCGTTCGCAGATACTTAACACGCTTAACGAGATCTGGGTATTTGATCTGAGTCTGGCCATTTGGTCTATACGCACTAACCATCTACGTGGGAGTAGTTATGGGTATCCCGGCGTCGTGGTATCAGCCGAAGCCTTCGTGACGTCAGCGACTGAGTGGCGCGTGCCGGATTGGACCGTAAGCCTGCTCTTGTATTAAGGGGGCTAGTTCTGCTTCCGGTCGCGTTCGCAACGTGCAGGTGTGCAAAGGGCGATGGGCCTAGACCCCTGCGCCATAGGATTTAGACCGGCGTGCTGACCTCTCTGTTGGGCCTAGGTAGGGCTGCGGCGTGTTGATCTTCCGAGGCCGGGCATGACCCAGAAAAGTGTGTCCGGCCAAATGGGATCGAGCGTGTTGGGGTATGTGGTGCACCCCTGCAGGGAAGTTTATCTATTCGAATAGCCGTGTCCCTCGGTAAAAGGACGACCCGGAGTTGTACCTTGACCTTATGACAACGAGAATCGGATACTTAATAAAACACACCCTTCCAAGTGCCAGATACAATCGGTGATCGCTCTCTCACAGGGCGACGAGGGGAGGATCATCGGTTAGGTTTATGCTATGCGATGCTACTTGGAGGACTTCAGCCTACTCTCTTCTACATGCTGCAAGACAGAGGCTGCCAGAAGCGTAGTCTTCGAAAGGATTAGTTATCCCCCTATTATTCTGGCATTCTGCAGTTCAGTCCACATATGATACCCTTATTCCATTTGATACCAATGCATATGTAGTGTAGCTCCTTGCTTGCGAGTACTTTGGATGAGTACTCACGGTTGCTTTCTCCCCCTTTTCCCCCATTCCCTTCTTTCTGGTTGTCGCAACCAGATGCTGGAGTCCAGGAGCCAGTCGCCACCGTCGACAACGACTCCTACTACACCGGAGGTGCCTACTACTACGTGCTGCCCGCTGATGACGACCAGGAGTAGTTTAGGAGGATCCCAGGCAGGAGGTCTGCGCCTCTTTCGATCTGTATCCCAGTTTGTGCTAGCCTTCTTAAGGCAAACTTGTTTAACTTATGTCTGTACTCAGATATTGTTGCTTCCGCTGACTCGTCTATGACCGAGCTCTTGTATTCGAGCCCTCGAGGCCCCTGGCTTGTAATATGATGCTTGTATGACTTATTTTATTTGTAGAGTTGTGTTGTGATATCTTCCCGTGAGTCCCTGATCTTGATCGTACATGTTTGCGTGTATGATTAGTGTACGATTAAATCGGGGGCGTCACTAGTTGGTATCAGAGCCGACTGCCTGTAGGAATCCCCCTTCCACACTCCTTGGCCGAAGTTGAGTCTAGTCGATGAAAATTGTTTTACTAACTTGGCGGTGCGGCCCCTAGGCCCACGTCGCCATTGGGTGGTATTAGGATCTTTTATTCCTTGACCTATACTCTGGGAGTCTGATCTCCCTTCTATTCGGGTTAAACGATTTTACTAACTCTAACTCTAGGTTCTCGTAAATACTTTCTCCCGGAGATCCCCTCTGTCCGAACGATCGCTTGTTTCACCAGAAGATTCCGAAGATACCCTACAATGTTCTCTTGAGACTATGTGCCATCGCTTTTACAATTCCCTACCATCGATGTATCCTTATGGATAACTACCTACATTTGTCGTTCATACATTCATACCCAGTTGATCTTGTTGTTACAAGGTACACCGAAATTCTCTCTATTGTTCCGAGAATACTTTGTGCCTACTGCCTTGTAGTTCTTTGTCACCTAAATACCCCTACGGATAATTCCTCGCTCTTACCGAGTATCCGCTCATCCCCAGTTGTCATGTGTTTCACAAAATTCTTCAAAATACTATCCGATCTTTCAAGAATCCTCATTAGCCTATGGCTCTTGAAATGCTTGTCTGCCTGCATTTTGCTTAATTCCAAATGACTAGCAATATTCATGGATGTCCTTTGCCTTTATCATCTTGGGTCCCTTGATTCAATATGTTACGAATGTTGCAATCCTTAATCAGATCCTAGAATTTATCTTTCTGGCTCAGACGTCATTTTTGAACATGAGCTTGTTCTCGACCAATCTGTTTGTCGTCAATTGTATCCCCTATTTTCTCAACCATGATCTGTTTTCGAGCTGGTGGTATTTAAGATTGAAGCTTGTGGTATATGTTTCCACGATACCCTAACGGGTTGAACCTATGCCTTCCTTAATATGTGTGAGCTCAAAAGTTTTCGCGAGTCATACTCTTCTGGTATTTTGCTAGATAAAATTCCAACACTACAACTTCTTCGAAAGTTAGAGGTGAATGGGAGGCTATACATTGAAGAAGTGGGAGTCGACCTTGAGCTTTGTGTTCATGCCCATGGACACGATGTATATCCTATCATGGAAGCTTCTTGTAGTAATAACTATTTCGTTAATATAATATCATCTGGTATCTGTGAATTGATCCTATGCAATCGTGGTTCCAACCATGATTTCTCTTTGATCCCATTTCTCGGACAAGTTAAAGCACTTTCTGCAAGTCAATACCCCAACCCAACCTCTACTTTGATTTGTCGCCGAGTATTACACACTGGTATCTTGAGATTATCATGAACTGCATAACTTATGAGTTCTTCGTCAATTGCTACATTCTCACTGATTCCAATTTTTCACGGGCCCTGAGTTATTAAACACTCAAGGACATCGGTAACTAAATCGAGTCCACATCGTGATTAAACAACTATTAGTAATCTTCTTTACTTACGAGTTTGTACTCGATCACGTCATTTCTAGCCTGATCGGCTATATCAGTATCGTGCTGATTTTAACTATGCTACCTGGTCCTTATTTCCGGAGCACCACTTTCGGCGATGAGCTAAGCTTACGTAGATCTTCCTTGTCTTATCGTTTCACCTCGAACAACAAGCTTGATTTCGAGTTTGTGTCGTACCCATGGTTCCAATAACCTTTCGCTTCATCATTCCTTTAAACTCTGATGTCATCGTCGATCAATTACATCCTCATGAAATCTCTCGACACATGTGTCGTGATCATCATCAGCATTCTGAGCTCTTCCAGGATATCAATTGAATTCATGATGAGAAATGCTATCCTTGCCCTCGATGATTTGGGTTATCATCGACCACTCAATTGCCTTCCGTTCAACACAAACTTGTTCATGTTTTGTGTTATACCTTGAGATCCTTGCTATCCAGCAATTGTTCTTCTTTACCTTGGAGTATTACCATCTTTTATGTCAAGAATGTCATGAGAATTTTACCACCTCTTGAGAATTCTTGATATAGTAATATCTCTCGCCTTCTGCGTCCATTTCTTGGTCTCTGTGTTGTTTCTAACCGGAATACTGACAAATGGTCTGTGATGTGTAAATTCTAAACTTCTAGCAACCCTATTGCTTTGAAGTTATTGGTCTACAGTTTCATTCTAAGTCTATTGCTTATTGAATCATCATTCGAACATTGATCGTGCTACCTAGTCCAGATTCCTGGGCGCACCCTTCTATCATTGTTCAGTTGTGTATGTTTCCCTCGAGCACACATCATTATATCATTTGATCCGACAAATGATATTTCCTTGTTCACATAATTGTGGAAATCAATCCTTTGGAAATCTTGATGATTTGTTGCTGAGCCTATCAGCCACCTCCTCATCCTCTCCTTGGTTTAATGATGAACTCTTGTTTCGGAACTCACTTCCATAGTTCAATTCCTGAGAATCTTACAATGTCATCTCGACAATTTGTTTTGCACCTTTTCTTCTCAGGCATCCTGAGTCTGAGGTATCCTAACACCGATCAGATCTGAATCTCGGTCAGATATGATGGTTGGAACATTTTACCAAGAGTTATAACACTGGTCTTTTATGACCCGGTAAGATGATGACATGCCCAGCACACCTGGCCAGATGACCTGCTGTTATAGTTTCCTTATTAGCAAGGTTATCCATTCTTCCATGAGGAAATTGTAAGACTTATTCTACAAGTTGTTCCTGATGGATCCTTCCTATATCCAAAGTCTGGCCTTTTCTTGAAGGCCATGTCAATGCTATCTCGAAGCATGGCTATGGTAATCCGATTTTCAATAAGAGCATTTGAAGCACAATGCTAATGTCTCTTGATCAATTATCCAAACATTGTTGTATGGGTAATCTCATGAAATTTCTCTCCCTTTTCCTAAAGGGTTTTCTACTTTATATCCTACCATGGATATCATGCTCTGCTTGTCCTTGGGAAGGGTATACCCCTGGTATGTGTTAAACACATTTTTCTTTCCATTGTTCTGATTAAATCTAATAGACATTTTCCCTTTCCATTGGTTTGTTTAAACCCTTTCTATGATCTATATGATATAAGCAGTAATAATTCCCTGCTTGTGCAAACATCTCGGTGTACAATTCTGTCAGCAAGACCCTGTTACTATTGTTGATGACATTCTGATAGCCACCGATGGATGAGAACTTTGCCTATTGGTCCGCCTCGTTCAACGAGCAGGAAAATGGTTCTCTTCGTCCCTCGCCCTTGGTACCAACGATGCTTCCAACATAACTGACTGGTTATTCTCTGACATGCCTTGCTTACAGGATCGTGCAAGACGTCACCCCTCTTCCTGCTTTTTTACCCACATGGTGGGCCCATAACCCACAGTTCCACAAGATCGAAACCTGACTCTTCTGTACATCCCCTATTCGCAAGGTTGTTCCTCGCGCGTGGCCCCATAGGTAATTCATGGATCACCTTCCTAGTGATCTATTCTGGTATCAGACACAATGCTTATTCCCTTTGTTCTAAACCCCTTTCACACCTCGCTTCAGGCAACGAACGATTGCCTGCCCGATCGAAACTTCTCATGGTACCTTCTTACTTTGCTCTCGAAATTTTCTTCAGTTACAATTCGAGAGTTACTTTTCGCCACCTTTCCTGGTGTTATCTACTAGATAAGCGACCTTCAAGAGGCCAGTTCTTTTGAAGTTGCCCATTATCCTTTTTCGTAAGTACGATGGAACCCCCGAAGAAAGGATGACGACTTCATCCCGATGCCCTGAAGCAGAGGAAGGAAGAAAGCAACATAATGGATCGACCTCTTCGAGAAGAGCAACCAAGACCGAGGACACCCGTTAAAATTTCGTAACCAGAACTTTCCCCCTTACTCCCCTCTTAAATCTCGGGACGAGATTTCTTATAGTGGAGGAGAATTGTGACGCCCGGATAATTAGGCTATAGAAAAACTCTGCTAATGATACCACGTCACCTCCGTTATTGTTGCTAATCCCTCGTTGGTTCAAATCCCGTTCAAATTCAAATTTAAATAAAGTCAAACAATTAAAGTTTTCAAAAGTCAAAACTAAAATGTTCTTATTATGAAAAATAATTCATAAGATATATTGGTGGAGAAACCAACTCTTTATAAAAATTTTAAATGCACTAAACTAATTAAATCAGTAGCTAAAACCATTAATTAATGCCTTTTATATTTTGAAAATTACTAACTAAATTATTTTGGGATGAAACCTTTTTTGGTTGTGACATGAGTTGTAACATCAATTTAGGTGCCACTGTGGTATTTTATTAAAACTAGGATAATTAGGAACTAAATGATAACAGAAAAGAAAAATAAATAAAAAGAAAATGTTGCAAAGAAAACAAAAAAGAAAAGAGAAAGAAAAGGGAAACAACCCACCCCTGTCCCACTGGGCTTGGCCCACTACACGTTGCCAGCCCTCCTAACCCCCCTCATCCCTAACCTCTCGCTACAGTGGGAGGCAGGGCAACCGTGGCGTCCATCCCACGACCATGGCCACGTGCTAGCCATCCACCACATCCCCGGCGACCCACAAGACCCCCCTGCAACCACTTTGCTAACCCTAGTGCCCCATTCCCCTCGCTCGTTCCTCCCCCTCTCAGATTCGCTCGCGCCCGAGACACAACCGCCGCCACCTCGTCGATCCCACGGCCGCCGACCTCCCCTCGTCGCGCCAAGGCGTCCTGGAGCTGCACCACCTTCCCCTGCTTCGACTACTAGCATCGGCTCAAGGTAGGAGGCCCCGAGCGCTCGTCATCGGGCGTCTTCCCTGTGTCCGGTCGCCGCTTCCTCGTCCCGGATCTCCTCCCTCAGCGCTCCCCCGGCCTCCCGAGCACGTCATCGAGGACCGATGTGAGGCCCTCGTCCGATTCCCCTTTGTTCCCGTCTACTTTATCATCGTTTGGCGCCGCTACTGTCGCGCCCGCGCTCGCTGCGCCCAGCCTGCGCCCTGGGCTCCCCTGGCTTCACCTTGCCCCGTGTGCCATGCCACGGCCGCGTCAACCTGCGCGCCTGCCCGCGCGTCGGCCGGTCGCCGCGCCCTTGCCCCGCCTAACGCCGCTGCCTCCCGCGTCTTGCCTTAGCGCGCCCGCGGCTGTTGCTCCTGGCCGCTTGCACTGCTGTTGCTCATGCCATTACTGCCTACTGCTTGCTGCTGCCACCGCTGCACTACCTAGCTGCTGCTGCTCCCTGTTGCCTACTGGCGCTCTCGCTGGTCGCTGCTGCTTGATGTTCCGGCTGCTACTGCGTGCGGCTGCTGCTATCGCTTCCTCTGTTACTAGTGCATGCTACCGCTGGATACTAGTGCTAATGGCCATGGCCAAGTGTGTGCGTGGTATGTGTGTGTTGTTTATGTGCGTACGTGTATGTTAGGGCCGGCCCAGTTCCCAGTTAGTAGTGCTAATTAACGTTAGTTAGATTAATTAGTGGTTAGGTTATCCTAGTGGCCCATTGACATGCGGGTCCCATTTAGTTAACAGTAAAAAAAAGTCCAAATACATTCAAAAAAAATCGAAATACAACTACTCTCCATGACACGCGGGACCCATTGCACTATTCACCCTTTGACCAGTCAGATGTTGACTGGGTCAACCTAGTCAACATGCCCCACATGTGAGCCTCTGTAGACCCTGTTGTGTACACTTCAATGTGTGCACATAGCATTTACTATTAATTTCGAATTAATAATAATTTCAGAATTTCAAAATATCTATTAAAACTTTGAAAAATAATATAAAATAAACCGTAGCTCGGATCGAAAAACTTTGTACATGAAAGTTGCTCAGAACGACGAGACGAATCTGCATACGCAGCCCGTTCGTCCGCCGCGCATCCCTAGCATAGCAAACACGCAATTTTTCCTCTTCGGTTCATTTGTCCGAAAACGCGAAACACCGGGGATACTTTCTCGGATGTTTCCCCCCTTCACCGGTACCACCTCGTACCGCGTTAGGGCACGCCTAGCATCACGCTTTGCTTTGTCATGCATCGTTATGCATCTGTTTGCATTGTATTTATTGTTTCTCCCCCCTCTTCTTCCGCTAGACACCGAGACCGACGCCGCAGCTACCCAGTACGACTACGGAGTTGACGACCCCTCTCTCTTGCCAGAGCAACCAGGCAAGCCCCCCCTTTGATCACCAGATATCGCCTACTCTTCTCTATACTGCTTGCATTAGAATAGTGTAGCATGTTACTGCTTTCCGTTATTCCTATCCTGATGCATAGCCTGTCCTTGCTACTACTGTTGTTACCATTACCTGCTATCCTACTGCTTAGTATAGGATGCTAGTGTTCCATCAGTGGCCCTACACTCTTGTCCGTCTGCCATGTTATACTACTGGGCCGTGATCACTTCGGGAGGTGATCACGGGCATATACTATTTACTTTACACAGTTACATTACCTGTGATACTGTTCGGAGATGGGGGCTGAAGGGGCAGGTGGCTCCATCCCGGTAGAGGTGGGCCTGGGTTCCCGACGGCCCCCGACTGTTACTTTGAGGCGGAGCGACAGGGCAGGTTGAGACCACCTAGGAGAGAGGTGGGCCTGGCCCTGGTCGGCGTTCGCATATACTTAACACGCTTAACGAGATCTGGGTATTTGATCTGAGTCTGGCCATTTGGTCTATACGCACTAACCATCTACGCGGGAGTAGTTATGGGTATCCCGGCGTCGTGGTATCAGCCGAAGCCTTCGTGACGTCAGCGACTGAGTGGCGCGCGCCGGATTGGACCGTAAGCCTGCTCTTGTATTAAGGGGGCTAGTTCTGCTTCCGGCCGCGTTCGCAACGTGCAGGTGTGCAAAGGGCGATGGGCCCAGACCCTTGCGCCATAGGATTTAGACCGGCGTGCTGACCTCTCTGTTGGGCCTAGGTAGGGCTGCGACGTGTTGATCTTCCGAGGCCGGGCATGACCCAGAAAAGTGTGTCCGGCCAAATGGGATCGAGCGTGTTGGGGTATGTGGTGCACCCCTGCAGGGAAGTTTATCTATTCGAATAGCCGTGTCCCTCGGTAAAAGGACGACCCGGAGTTGTACCTTGACCTTATGACAACTAGAATCGGATACTTAATAAAACACACCCTTCCAAGTGCCAGATACAATCGGTGATCGCTCTCTCACAGGGCGACGAGGGGAGGATCATCGGTTAGGTTTATGCTATGCGATGCTACTTGGAGGACTTTAGCCTACTCTCTTCTACATGCTGCAAGACGGAGGCTGCCAGAAGCGTAGTCTTCGAAAGGATTAGTTATCCCCCTACTATTCTGGCATTCTGCAGTTCAGTCCACATATGATACCCTTATTCCATTTGATACCCATGCATATGTAGTGTAACTCCTTGCTTGCGAGTACTTTGGATGAGTACTCACGGTTGCTTTCTCCCCCTTTTCCCCCTTTCCCTTCCTTCTGGTTGTCGCAACCAGATGCTGGAGTCCAGGAGCCAGTCGCCACCGTCGACGACGACTCCTACTACACCGGAGGTGCCTACTACTACGTGCTGCCCGCTGATGACGACCAGGAGTAGTTTAGGAGGATCCCAGGCAGGAGGTCTGCGCCTCTTTCGATCTGTATCCCAGTTTGTGCTAGCCTTCTTAAGGCAAACTTGTTTAACTTATGTCTGTACTCAGATATTGTTGCTTCCGCTGACTCGTCTATGATCGAGCTCTTGTATTCGAGCCCTCGAGGCCCCTGGCTTGTAATATGATGCTTGTATGACTTATTTTATTTGTAGAGTTGTGTTGTGATATCTTCCCGTGAGTCCCTGATCTTGATCGTACATGTTTGCGTGTATGATTAGTGTACGATTAAATCGGGGGCGTCACAAGGAGACCAGCTGGCCTTTGGTGTTCTGCCTTCACTCTTCTGCAGACATCACACTCATTCATGAATTGAGCAATCTCGCGCTTCATTCGAGTCCACCAATAAGCCTGCTTGAGGTCCTGATACATCTTCGTGCTCCCAGGGTGGATGGAGAGGAGAGAATTGTGAGCCTCGTTCATGATCACTTTACGGAGGTCGCCTTTGGGCACAACAATACGATCCTCGAAGAAGAGAGTGTCCTTGTCATCAAGGCGGTAGCACTTGTACTTGGGTTGACTCTTGGCAATCCCAATCTTCACCTTTTTCACCATAGCATCAAGAAGCTGAGCTTGGCGAATCTGGTCTTCCAAGGTAGGAGAGACTTGAAGGTTGGCGAGGAAACCTTGAGGAACAACTTGCAGATTAAGTTTACGGAAAGCTTCACAAAGCTCGGGTTGATAAGGCTTGAGAATCAAACTGTTGCAATAAGCCTTCCTGCTCAATGCGTCAGCAATCACATTGGCCTTGCCTGGAGTATACTCGATACTCGGATTATACTCTTGAATCATTTCGACCCATCGAGTTTGCCTGAGATTGAGATTAGGCTGAGTGAAGATGTACTTGAGACTCTTGTGATCAGTGAAAATGTCCACTTTTCTTCCCAATAAGAGATGTCTCCAAGTCAAAAGAGCATGCACAACTGCCGCCAACTCGAGATCATGAGTGGGGTAGTTCTTCTCATTGGGCTTCAACTGGCGAGAGGTATAAGCAACAACTTTCTTCTCTTGCATCAACACTGCGCCAAGACCTTGGAGAGAGGCATCACAAAAGACCTCGTACGGCTTGGATTCATCAGGCAGAGTCAGAACTGGAGCAGTGATCAATTTCTCTTTCAAAGTGTTGAAAGCAATGTCACACTCCGGAGACCAAACGTACTTGACGTGCTTCTGGAGAAGATTTGAGAGAGGCTTCGCGATCTTAGAAAAGTTTTCAACGAATCTTCGGCAATAGCTTGCGAGACCGAGGAAGCTACGGAGTTGCTTCACGTTCTGAGGAGGTTCCCAATTCACAATTGCAGATACCTTCTCAGGATTCACCGCGATGCCCTTGGCAGAGATGATATGACCAAGATAAAGAACCTCATCGAGCCAAAATTCGCACTTGGAGAACTTGGCGTAGAACTTGTGCTCCCTCAGCTTATCAAGCACCAAACGCAAGTGCTTGGCATGATCTTCCTTGTTCTTCGAGAAAACCAGAATGTCGTCGAGATAGACCAAAACAAAGTCATTGGTGTAGGCGTTGAAGATGAAGTTCATCATGCGAGAGAAAGTCAGAGGAGCGTTGACAAGGCCAAAAGACATGACAGTGTATTCATATGAACCATAGCTTGTCCTGAAAGCCGTCTTGGGGATATCTTGCTCACGGATTCGAATCTGATGATAACCCATACGGAGATCAAGCTTGGAGAATACTTGGGCACCTTTGAGTTGTTCGAACAGCTCGTTGATGTTGGGAAGTGGGTATTTGTTCTTGATGGTCTTCTTGTTCAATGGACGGTAATCAACACAAAGTCGGTCTGTTCCATCCTTCTTCTTCACAAAAAGAACACCACAACCCCACGGAGAAGAACTAGGTCGGATGAGACCCATTCTTTCTTGAATATCGAGTTGCTTCTTCAGCTCCTTCAACTCTTCAGGTCCGAGCTTGTAAGGACGCTTGCACACTGGTTCCGTGCCAGGCTCAAGATCAATAACGAATTCAACTGGCCGGTGCGGTGGCATTCCTGGAAGCTCTTCTGGAAAGACGTCTTGATATTCGAAAACTACTGGAATCTGCGAGATAGCATCCAGTTCACCCTTCTCATTGAGAGAAAACAGACGGATTGTATTATCCCGAGCAGCAAAGACAATTACATCCTCAGACGAATGAGTCAATTGAATCTGCCTGACTGCACAATCAAGATGTGCCTTGTGCTTAGACAGCCAATCCATCCCGAGAATAAGAACAATATCCGAGTCACCAAGAACCGTTGGAGAAGAAAGAAATTTGTAGTCACCCAAAGTGATGGTAACGTCCGGAGCAATGGAGTTAGCATGCATGCGCCTATCGGGAGAGACAACTGCTAATGGACTAGGCAAAATTTGCAAAGCCAAACCATGCTTAGATGAAAACGGTCTCGATATGAAACAATGTGATGCACCCGTGCCAAAAAGAACTTTTGCGGGAACATCGTTAATAGGAAGGTTACCCATGATGACATCTGACGAGTCCTCTGCCTGAGCTGCGTTCATCAAGTTGACCTTGGCGTGCTTGGGATTATGCTTGACCACAGCTGTACTTGCCGATCTCACAGGAGGAGGAGGAAGACGCCTCTGATTGAAACACTTGTTGGCATAGTGACCCTTCTGTTGGCACTTGTTGCACGTGACCTCTGAAAGCGGACGGTGGTACGGAGCACTTGATCTCGGAGCTTGAGACGAAGTCTTGTTTTGAAAGCCAGGGTTGGTGGGTGGGAAGATCCACTACCACCTTTGCTCTTCTGCTGATACGGTTGACGGAACAGAGGAGGAGGAAGCCAATACTTCTGCTGCTTGGCCACTTGAGTAGAGGAAGAAGGAATAGCATCTCTGACTCGCTTCTTGGAAGCATCACACCTCAGTTGAGCGGCCTCTTGCTTCAGTGCCATGTTGTAGAACTCATCGTACCTCAAGGGCTCAAAGAGAACAAGAGCTAGCTGAATTTCTTCTCTGGGACCACCCCTGAACTGGTATATCATGCTATTCTCATCAGGAATGTCCTGCTTGGCAAAGCGGGCGAGCTTCTGAAACAACTTGTTGTAGTCATAGACAGACAAAGAGCCTTGCTTCAAGTTGCGGAATTCCTCATGCTTGCTTTCAACCACGCTCTCAGGGATATGGTGAGCTCGGAAATCTTGACGGAATTCATCCCAGGTAATCACACGTCCACCTCTAGAATCCTTGTACTGCTGGAACCATTCTGCAGCTTGGTCTTTGAGTTGGAAGGAACCGAACTTGACACAGTCCTCAGGCCTGACGTTACTGCACTCGAAATGCTTGCACAGATCCACGAGCCAATCGTCAGCATCAGTTGCCTCAACACAATTGCTGAAAGTCTTTGGCCCGTTAGCAAGGAACTGATTGAGTGTAGCAAAGTGATTCTGATTGTTGCCTTGGTTCCCTTGGTTGCCTTGATTCGCTTGATTGCGCTCTTGAAGAATTTGCATGATCAACTGTGTGTTTGCATTGGTTGTGGCCATCACAGCTTGCCATGCCTCCGGAGGAGGTGGAGGTGGTGGCGGATCCTGATTCTGATTCTGATTGGTGCTCTTAGCGGGAGCCATCCTGAAGAGGCTGACCACCGTTAGCACATAGACAGATAAAATGAAGCTGAATCCAACGGAATGAAAATTGCAACATAAAGTCTTCACATCCGAACAAAATGAACGAATGCATTCCTCTTGAAATGGTCACATATCCATAAATTAAGAAGCCACATAGAATATAGGTAGAGAAATAAATCAACAAGGTACGGATCAAGAACGAATAATCGGTAAGAAATCCCAATCTCAAACCAAATATCCGTGGAAGAAGAACTAGAGCTACAAGAATTCCCACCTATGAAACTCCCGAACCTTTCCGGTTATGCAATCAGGTGTTGGGGATACAGGGGAAGCATAATATCTCACCCAAATCTAGCAAATCCTACATCCAGCGGTATCCATCCTTCAACACATAACCGAGAAAAACTTCGGAAACCATCTACCTCAACCTTCGAAAACCATCCATTATACAAGTTATGGCGATACTCCCGAACTCCCGCCCCAGTACTGGGTGGCGTCGAGGTTATCTCACCAACGAACTGCATAAAAGAGATTTTCGATGTCGGCATACTAAACTCAGGTATTCCAGAACTGCAGTGATAAAATTATGACGACAACCCCTCAGAGCTCAACTCCCCGGGACACTTCCACAAAACCCCTGACAGGAGGCACCAAGACAATGTTCTCGTCACAAAACCATCGGAACGATTCCAAGATACCCGCGTGATCCTAAAAAAATTAGTGAAATTTGAGAAGAGAAGAGTCAAAATTCTACGTCAGGATGCCTTACCAGAGTGATGAGGAGACTGGGAAGTAAAAAGAATTCCTAAACTCTCCGATATATAATTCCTAAATGACTCAAAACATTTTTCTAGACATAACTCGGCTGCTAAAAACGATCAATCAGTGGGGGCTCCTAAGGTCGGGGAAGGCTCTGATTACCAACTTGTCACACCCTCGATGCGACTATAGCTCCCACGTGTCGAGGCACGACTTAGAGACATAATCGCATTGAAGGCATATGTTGCAAGTTAGGCAATCTTCACAACATCCCATGTAATATAAATAATAAAGGGGAGATAACATAGTTGGCTTACACTCGCCACGTCAATCAAGTACATAAATAGCATTACAACATTCAAACACTCATGGCCCGACTATGGCGCCAAAATAAAAGACAACCCAACATGCGACACGGTCCCGATCACCCCAACTGGGCACCACTACTGATCATCAGGAAGAGAAACATAGTATCGCTGAGAGTCCTCGTCGAACTCCCACTTGAGCTCAAGCGCGTCACCAAAAGCGGAATCATCAGGCCCTGCATCTGGTGTAATAGTAATCTGTGAGCCACAGGTACTCAGCAATCTCGCACCTTCACGATCAAGACTATTTAAGCTTAATAGGTAGGGCAAGGTAAATAGAAGTGGAGCTGCAGCAAGCGACTAGCATATATGGTGGCTAACCTATTCGCAAAAGAGAGTGAGAAGAGGAGGCAAAGCGCGAGCGAGAAACTAGAGAGCAACCTGCGCAATCATTACTCCAACACCGTGTCCACTTCCCGGACTCCGCCGAGAAGAGGCCATCACGGTAACTCACACTGTTGATTCATTTTAATTAAGTTAAGGTTCAAGTTATCTACAACCGGACATTAACAAATTCCCATCTGCCCATAACCATGGGCACGGCTTTCGAAAGTTAAAATCCCTGTAGGGGAGTCCCAACTTAGCCCATGACAAGCTCTCACGGTCAACGAAGGAATAGACCTCCTCCCGAGACGTTCCGATCAGACTCAGTACCTCGGTTCTTCAAGACACTTCGACAGGTTAAAACAAGACCAGCAACACCGCCCGAATGTGCCGACAAATCCCGATAGGAGCTGCACATATCTCATTCTCAGGGCACACTCAGATTGTCTTAGGTACGGGTAGGCCAGCCCAGAGTTGCCCCTGGTGGCCACCGGCAGCTGACAGGTGGACCAACACTCAGAGGAGCACTGGCCCGGGGGGGTTAAATAAGATGACCCTCGGGCTCCGGAAACCCAAGGGAAAAAGAGGCTAGGTGGCAAATGGTAAAACCAAGGTTGGGCATTGCTGGAAAAAGCTTTAATCAAGGCGAACTATCAAGGGGTTCCCATTATAACCCAACCGCGTAAGGAACGCAAAATCCGGGAACATAACACCGATATGACGGAAACTAGGGCGGCAAGAGTGGAACAAAACACTAGGCGAGAGGCCGAGCCTTCCACCCTTTACCAAGTATATAGATGCATTAAGATAACATGTCAATATAATGATATCCCAACAAGTAAATAATGTTCCACCAATGAACGGTCTCCAATCTTCACCTGCAACTAGCGACGCTATAAGAGGGGCTGAGCAAAGCGGTAACATAGCCAATCAACGGTTTGCTAGGACATGGTGGGTTAGAGGTTTCACATGGCAATTTGGGAGGCTTGAAAGCAAGTGGTAGGCATCGTAGCATTGGCATAGCAAAAGAGCGAGCATCTAGCAAAGCAAAGATAGTAGTGATTTCGAGGGTATGATCATCTTGCCTGCAAAGTTGTCAGAGTTGTTTGGATCCTCGAAAGCAAACTCAACGGGCTCCTCGTTAGCGAACTCGTCTCCCGGCTCTACCCAAACAAGACAAACAAGCAAACGGAACACAATCAACCACGTGCAAAGCTCAAACAATATGATGCAAAGATGGTATGCTATGCGGGATGTGATGCGGGATGCATATGCAAGATGTGACAGGGAATGCATGATCCTGGCCTCAACTTGGAAATCCAAGTTTTCCACTGGAAAGATGAGATGAAATCACTTGAAAATGATATAAAGAACACCAGAATCGGAGTTACGGTTTGGAAATGGCAAGCGATTCAAATATGACACTGGTCTGCGATTTACAGCAACTAGCCATCTAAATGCAATGAGATGAACATGCTACAGCACTCAAACATGACAACAAAATACATGGCAGAGATGCATTCAAGATGCTTAACAAAAGTCTAGCACTGAGCTACGGCCAATTCATCCATTAACAGGTTCAAACAAGCATGGCAAAAATGCATATGGTAAACAGATTTCAGACTTAGTGAAATTAACACTTGTCTGGAATCTCAGATCAGATAGCACTCTTCGGAGCAACAAAACTACATGCTACAGGACTGAACATGGCAAAGTAAAACATGTCATGGAGCTACTCAAAAAGCTTAACAAAAGTCCCTTAGTGACCTTGAGCCAAAAGGGATCAGAAAACACATTTGCAAGCATGTGAACATAGCAAAAGCATAAACAGTTTTCAGACTTAGTGAAAACGGGCACATGCTGAAAACTGATATCAAGTAGGCATGTTTACGAGCTCGATGCACTCACTACGGTGCAAGTCATGATAATCCAAGCATACACCCATCAAGAATACATAAAATGCAAGCTAGACATGGCAAGAACAATAACATAGCATGCACGGATCAACTACAACATCCCCGGCAAAATTGCTAACAAGTAGACAATCTGCCCGGATTCACGAAGTAGCAAAAGTAGAGCTCGATTGACTCAAGCTAGGGTGCTCCATAATTGCAAACAAAGACATGGATGGATATAGCACTACAAGATTAATAAAACATCCTTACTGATCATCCTCAAAAGAGGCACGGATCACTAGGAAACGACATGAACATATGGCAATATGAGATAAACAGGTCAAGGACTTAGTGGAAATGCTAAGTCCCTGAAATCAGCATTACCAAGTGCCTCACTTTTCAAGCTTGTGCTAGTCACCACACACATCACAAAAACACATGGGTTGCACCTCTGGAAAGATGGCAAAACCCTTAATAAAACATATGTAGGGCACCAGGGCATATCATGCACACAATAATCATGGCAAAAATGACAAATATCTAAAAGAAGTAGCAGATCTGACAATTATCTCAAGTAGCACTCTTCTAACAGCATTTCGGGCATCAAAATGAACTCAAATGAAAATGATGCAATGGAATGAAATGATGTACTCTCTGAGACGAACATTTTGATATGCTATATACCAAAAACGGAGCTACGGATGCGGAGATATAGCATGATGAACAGGACAAGATGAACTAGGGTTTCGGGCAAAAGTCAACCCAAACGAGATCTCAGATCCAGATCCGGACGGCGCGGATTACGAGGTTCGCCGGAAACGTCGGGGTTCGTCAGAGTTGGGGAAGCTCGCCGGGGACTTGGTGGCCGGAGCTCGTGGCTGCGGTGGCCGGCCGGAGGAAGGACGGAGAGGAGGCGGCGGCGTGGAGGAAGCCATGGGGCGGCGCGGGCCGGCGATGGCCGCGGCGACTCGGCGCGGCGGCCGAGGTCGGCGAGGTCGCCGGACCCGGGCGGCGCGCGCTCCGGCGCGGCGGCGCAGCTCGGGAGAGGCGGCGGCTGGGAGGCGAGGCTGCTCGCGGGCGGCGCGGCCCGGGCGATGGGCTTGGAGGGCCCCGCCTGGGCTGCCGCGGGCCGGCGGCGGGCGAAGTGGGCGCGGTGGCGGCGGTGAATTAGGTGGTGACACGTGGCGGCGGTGGGCAGATCCGGACACGTCCGGCGCGCGGAGTAAGACGAAGACTAGGGTTTGGACGGGGGAGATCCAGATTTTCGAGGAGGGCTCTATTTATAGGCATAGAGGGAGCTAGGGGTGTCCAAATGAGGTGCGATTTTCGGCCACGCGATCGTGATCGAACGCTCTAGATGATGGAGAGGGTTTTGGTGGGTTTTGGGCCAAATTGGAAGGGTGTTGGGCTGCAACACACGAGGCCTTTTCGGTCCCTCGGTTAACCGTTGGAGCATCAAACGAAGTCCAAATGGTACGAAACTTGACAGGCGGTCTACCGGTAGTAAACCAAGGCCGCTTGGCAAGTCTCGGTCCAATCCGGAAATGTTTAATCCCCACACACGAAAGAAAGGTAGAAATGACCACCGGAGGAGAACGAAGCGCCGGAATGCAAAACGGACAACGGGGAAAATGCTCGAATGCATGAGATGAACACGTATGCAAATGCAAAGCACACGATGACATGATATGAGATTCATGACAATGACAACAACACACGGAGACAAAACCCGAACCCGAGAAAATAGAATAACTTAAGGCCGGAAATAGCAAGAGTTGGATTACATATTGGGAAAGTCATATCCGGGGTGTTACAAGTACCCAAGCACCGGTCCATCGACATACCAAATTATCAAAGTACCGAACGCGAATCATATGAACATGATGAAAACTAGCTTGACGATAATTCCCATGTGTCCTCGGGAGCGCTTTTCTCTATATAAGAATTTGTCCAGGCTTGTACTTTGCTACAAAAAGGATTGGGCCACCTTGCTGCACTTTATTTACTTTTGTTACTTGTTGCTCATTACAAATTATCTTATCACAAAACTATCTATTACCTATAATTTCAGTGCTTGCAGAGAATACCTTGCTGAAAACCGCTTATCATTTCCTTCTGCTCCTCATTGGGTTCGACACTCTTACTTATCGAAAGGACTATGATATATCCCCTATACTTGTGGGTCATCAAGACTCTTTTCTGGCGCCGTTGCCGGGGAGTAAAGCGCCTTTGGTAGGTGGAATTTGGTAAGGAAAAATTTCTATAGTGTGCTGAAATTTACTGTCACTTGTTTCTATGGAAAGCAATCCTCTAAGGGGCTTGTTCGGGGTATCTTCACCCTGACCAGTAGATCAAAGAGTTGCTCCTCAACCTATTGAACCTACTGAAAATGAAAATGTCTACTTTGAGATTCCTTTGGGTATGATAGAAAAACTGCTAGCTAATCCTTTTGCAGGAGACAGAACAATGCATCCTGATGAGCACCTAATATATGTGGATGAAGTTTTTGGATTATTTAAGCTTGCAGGTATGCCCGATGATGTTATTAAGAAGAAGGTCTTCCCTTTATCTTTGAAGGGCGATGCATTGACATGGTATAGGCTATGTGATGATATGGGATCATGGAACTACAAACGATTGAAATTGGAATTTCATCAGAAGTTTTATCCTATGCATCTTGTTCATCGTGATCGCAATTATATATATAATCTTTGGCCTCGCGAAGGAGAAAGCATCGCTCAAGCTTGGGGGAGGCTTAAATCAATGTTATATTCATGCCCCAATCATGAGTTCTCAATAGAAATGATTATTCAAAATTTATATGCTCGGCTTTCTGATAACAATCGCACCATGCTCGATACTTCTTGTGCTGGCTCTTTTATGATGAAGACTATTGAATTCAAATGGGATTTATTGGAAAGAATTAAACGCAACTCTGAAGATTGGGACCTCGACGAAGGTAAGAAGTCAGGTATGACACCTAAGTTTGATTGTGTTAAATATTTTATGGATACCGATGTTTTCCGTAAATTTAGCACTAAATATGGACTTGACTCTGAAATAGTAGCTTCTTTCTGTGAATCTTTTGCTACTCATGTTGATCTCCCTAGGGAGAAGTGGTTTAAATATCATCCTCCCATAGAAGTAAAAGTAGCTGCACCTATTAAAGTTGAAGAAAAGACTGTCACTTATAATGATCCTATTGTTCCTACTACTTATGTTGAGAAACCACCTTTTCCTATTAGGATAAAAGATCATGCTAAAGCTTCAACTGTGGTTTGTAAAAGCAATATTATAACTTATACACCTCCTGAGCAAGTTAAAGTTGAACCTAATATTGCTATTGCTAAAGATCTCTTGTCTGATAATATTGATGGGCATGTTATTCATTTCTGTGATGAGACTGCTAGAATTGCTAAACCTTGTGCTAAAGATAAACATAGACATGTGGTAGGCATGCCTGCTATTTCTGTTAAAATAGGAGATCATTGTTATCATGGCTTGTGTGATATGGGTGCTAGTGCTAGTGCAATACCTATTGACTTATACAAAGAAATTATGCATGATATTACACCTACTAAGTTAGAAGATATTGATGTCACAATTAAGCTTGCTAATAGAGATACCATATCACCCATTGGAATTGTTAGAGATGTTGAAGTCTTGTGTGGGAAAACTAAATATCCTGCTGATTTTCTTGTTCTTGGTTCCCCACAAGATAGCTTTTGTCCCATTATATTTGGTAGACCCTTCTTGAACACACTTAATGCTAAGATAGATTGCGAAAGGGATGTTGTTACTATTGGTTTAGGTGATATGTCTCATGAATTTAATTTCTCTAAATTTCGTAGACAACACCATGAAGAGGAATTGCCTAGTAAAGATGAAATTATTGGTCTTGCTTCTATTGCCATGCCTCCTAGTGATCCTTTAGAACAGTATTTGCTAGACCATGAAAATGATATGTTTATGAATGAAAGAAGGGAAATAGATGAAGTGTTCTTTAAACAAGAACCCATCCTGAAATGCAATTTGCCTGTCGAAATCCTAGGGGATCCTCCTCCACCCAAGGGTGATCCCGTGTTTGAGCTCAAATCGTTACCTGATACTCTTAAATATGCTTGTCTTGATGAGAAAAAGATATATCCTGCTATTATTAGTGCTAACCTTTCAAAGCATGAAGAAGAGAGATTATTGAAAACTCTGAAGAAGCACCGTGGTGCTATTGGATATACTCTCGATGATATTAAGGGCATTAGTCCCACACTATGTCAACACAAAATAAATTTTGAGAAAGATGCCAAACCAGTTCATGATCACCAACGACGGCTGAATCCTAAGATGAAAGAAGTGGTAAGAAAGGAAATACTAAAGCTCCTTGAGGCAGGTATAATTTATCCCGTTGCTGATAGTCAGTGGGTAAGTCATGTCCATTGTGTCCTAAAAAGGGAGGTATTACTGTCGTTCCTAATGATAAAGATGAATTGATTCCGCAAAGAATTATTACAGGTTATAGGATGGTAATTGATTTCCGCAAATTAAATAAGGCTACTAAAAAAGATCATTACCCCTTAGCTTTTATTGATAAAATGCTAGAAAGATTATCCAAACATACACATTTTTGCTTTCTAGATGGTTATTCTGGTTTCTCTCAAATACCTGTGTCAGCTGATGATCAATCAAAGACCACTTTTACTTGCCCGTTTGGTACTTTTGCTTATAGATGTATGCCTTTTGGTTTATGTAATGCACCTGCTACCTTCCAAAGATGCATGATGTCTATATTTTCTGACTTTTGTGAAAAGATTTGTGAGGTTTTCATGGACGATTTCTCCGTCTATGGATCCTCTTTTGATGATTTCTTAAGCAACCTTGATCGAGTTTCGCAGAGATGTGAAGAAACTAACCTTGTCTTGAATTGTGAGAAATGCCACTTTATGGTTAATGAAGGTATTGTCTTGGGGAACAAAATTTCTAAAAGAGGCATTGAAGTTGATAAAGCTAAAGTTGATGCTATTGAAAAGATGCCGTGTCCCAAGGACATTAAAGTTATAAGAAGTTTCCTTGGTCATGCCAGTTTTTTTAGGAGGTACATTAAGGACTTCTCAAAAATTTCTCGGCCTCTGACTAATATATTACAAAAAGATATACCATTTGTTTTTATGATGATTGCGTAGAAGCATTTGAAATGCTTAAGAAAGCATTGATTTCTGCACCTATTGTTCAGCCACCTGATTGGAATTTACCCTTTGAAATTATGTGTGATGCTAGTGATTATGCTGTAGGTGCTGTTCTAGGGCAAAGAGTTGATAAGAAATTAAATGTTATTCAATATGCTAGTAAAACTCTAGACAATGCTTAGAGAAATTATGCTACTACTGAAAAAGAATTCTTAGCAGTTGTATTTTCTTGTGATAAGTTCAGACCTTATATTGTTGATTCTAAAGTAACTATTCACACGGATCATGCTGCTATTAAATATCTTATGGAAAAGAGAGATGCTAAACCTAGACTTATTAGATGGGTTCTCTTGCTACAAGAATTTGATTTGCATATTATTGATAGAAAGAGAGCTGAGAACCCCGTTGCAGACAACTTGTCTAGGCTAGAGAATGTTCTTGATGACCCACTACCTATTGATGATAGCTTTCCTGATGAACAATTAATGTCATAAATGCTTCTCATGCTTCTCCATGGTATGCTGATTATGCTAATTATATTGTTGCTAAATTTATACCACCTAGCTTCACATACCAGCAAAAGAAAAAGTTTTTCTATGATTCGAGACATTACTTTTGGGATGACCCACATCTTTATAAAGGAGTATATGGTGTTATTAGACGTCGTGTACCTGAGAATGAACAGGAACAGATCCTATGCAAGTGTCACTCCAAAGCTTATGGGGGACACCACGCTGGAGATAGGACTGCACATAAGGTATTGCAATCCGGTTTTTATTGGCCTACTCTCTTCAAGGATGCCCGTAAGTTTGTTGTATCTTGTGATGAATGTCAAAGAATTGGTAATATTAGTAGACGTCAAGAAATGCCTATGAATTATTCACTTGTTACTGAACCATTTGATGTTTGGGGCTTTGATTATATGGGACCGTTTCCTGCCTCCAATGGATACACACATATTTTAGTTGCTGTTGATTACGTTACTAAGTGGGTAGAAGCTATTCCAACTAGTAGTGTTGATCATAACTCCTCTATTAAGATGCTTAAAGAATTTATTTTTCCGAGGTTTGGAGTCCCTAGATATTTAATGACTGATGGTGGTTCACATTTTATTCATGGTGCTTCTCGTAAAATGCTTACTAAGTATGATGTTAATCATAGAGTTGCATCACCTTATCACCCACAGTTTACTGGTCAAGAAGAATTGAGCAATAGAGAGCTTAAATTAATTTTTCAAAAGACTGTTAATAGATTTAGAAAGAATTGGTCCAAGAAACTTGATGATGCATTATGGGCCTATAGAACTGCATATAAAAATCCTATGGGTATGTCTCCGTATAAAATGGTTTATGGTAAAGCATGTCACTTACCTCTCGAACTAGAACATAAGGCATATTGGGCCATTAAAGACCTCAATTATGATTTCAAACTTGTTGGTGATAAGAGGTTATTTGACATTAGCTCACTCAGTGAATGGAGAACCCAAGCCTACGAGAATGCCAAATTGTTTAAAAAAAGTTAGAAGATGGCATGACAAAAGGATACAAAAGCGTGAGTTTAATGTAGGTGACTATGTGTTGCTATACAACTCTCGTTTAAGATTTTTTGCAGGAAAGCTTCTCTCTAAATGGGAAAGTCCTTACGTTATCGAGGAGGTCTATCGTTCCGGTGCCATAAAAACCAACAACTTCGAAGGCACAAATCCGAAGGTGCTGAACGGTCAAAGAATTAGACATTATATCTCAGGTAATCCTATAAATGTTGAAACCAATGTTATTGAAACCGTAACCCCAGAGGAATACATAAGGGACACTTTCCGGAACGTTTTAGACTCTGAAAAGGAATAGGTATGTGGTACGGTAAGTAAACCGACTCGAAAATAGTTCTAATGGCAATTTTCTTCTGTTTCAGAATATTTAGAAAAATAGAAAAATAAGAAGCAGTCCGCGAAGGACACGAAGGCTCCACGAGGGTGGAGGGCGTGCCCCCTACCTCGTGGGCACCTTGTGTGCTCTCCGGACTCCGTTTTCTTACACGTTACGTATTTTGGTCTGTAAAAATACATTATATAATATCCCAGAGGTTTTGACTCCCGTATCACGCAAATATCTCTCGTCTTTGTTTCGAGCTGTTTTTCTGACAGATCTAGGTCGTCATGTCGTCTTCAAGTGCCCCCAAGGACAAGTTTTTCGAGAAGGTCATCAACCCCTACCTCGTGGAAGTGCTCCAACACCCTCAAACCATTGAGATGCGTGAGGGGGTGCTGCACATCCGTGATGCTGAGGGACCAAGGAGGACCGGAAGCGTGGAGACAAGGCTCGAGGCAATGGAGCAACAAGTTTTCAAGTGCCAGGAGATGGTGGAACGCGGACTCGACACCAACCATATGACGATCGCGGATTTCACCAACAACCACAAGCTGGATGCCAAGAACATTGGGGAGACCATCTTCAAGCCTCACGAGAAGATCGAGCACCTCCAAGCCCAAATCTATGACCTGCAAAACCAAAACTGTGAGTATGAATATAGGTTCAAAAGGATGAGTTTGGCTGCAGATTTGAGGATCCAGGAGACTCAATCATCCTTCTATGATGGCGAGCCTATGCCTTGGAAGAAGGACGACAAGCCTACATCATCAACAACTCCACCCTCTTCACCAACAAAGAAGAACTGAGTATCTGGTATGGGCACTCCCCTTGGCAACTGCCAAGCTTGGGGGAGTGCCCCGGTATCGTATCACCATCACTTTTATCTTTACCGGTTTTCTTAGTTCGATCCTTTTGATAATATCTTGATATAGTAGAATAAAGTTTTAGTATGATCTAGTTGTGAGTTTTGCTTTATGATCCTTCTATGTAATCGAGTCTGTGAGCTATATATAATAAAGATTAGTGTTGAGTCAAGGGCTTGATTATTTTGCCATGATCTTGAGTGAATAAAAGAAAAGAGAAAGAAATAAAAAGGAAATAAAAGAGATGGTATGGATCTTATGGAGAGTAATGAGCTCACATAGAAAGAGTATGATGAATAAAAGTTGTTGAGAGTTAACAAAATAGTTTTGGTCATCGTTGCAATTAATAGGAAGTAATAAAGAAAGAGAGGTCTTCACATATAAATACACTATCTTGGACATCTTTCATGATTGTGAGCACGCATTAAAATATGACATGCTAAAGAGTTGACGTTGGACAAGGAAGATAACGTAATGGGTTATGTCTTCTTACATCTAACATAAATTATATTGCCATGGATCATCCAACATGATTGAGCTTGCCTTTCGCCCTCATCCTAGCCAATTCTTTGCACCAAGTAGAGATACTACTTGTGCTTCCAAACACCCTTAAACCAGTTTTTCCATGAGAGTCCACCATACCTACCTATGGATTGAGAAAGATCCTCCAAGTAAGTTGTCATCGGTGCAAGCAATAAAAATTGATCTCCAAATATGTATGACTTATTAGTGTGGGAAAAATAAGCTTTATACGATCGTGTGATATGGAAGAAATAAAAGCGACAGACTGCATAATAAAGATCCATATCACAAGTGGCAATATAAAGTGACGTTCTTTCGCATTAAGATTTTGTGCATCCAACCATAAAAGCGCATGACAACCTCTGCTTCCCTCTGCGAAGGGCCTATCTTTTACTTTTATCTCCTACCTTACATAAGAGTCATGGTGATCTTCACCTTTCCTTTTTACATTTTATCTTTTGGCAAGCACAACATGTTGGAAAGATCCTAGTATATATGGCTAATTGCATGTGAGTTTTCATGGACTATTATTGTTGACATTGCCCTTGAGGTAAAACGTTTGGAGGCAAAACTATAAGCCCCTATCTTTCTCTGTGTCCGATTAGAACTCCATACCCATAAGTATTGCGTGAGTGTTAGCAATTGTGAAAGACTACATGATAGTTGAGTATGTGGACTTGCTGAAAAGCTCTTATATTGACTCTTCCTATGTTATGATAAATTACAATTGCTCCAATGACTGAGATTATAGTTTGTTAGTTTTCAATGAAGTTTATGATTCATACTTGAAATTGTGATTTAATTGTTACTCTAGCATAAGAGATCATATGACAAGAATTATATAAGTTGATGTTCTAAGAATGATCATGATGCCCTCATGTTCGTATTTTATTTTTATCGACACCTCTATCTCTAAACATGTGGACATATTTTTCGATTTCGACTTTCGCTTGTGGACAAGCGAGGTCTAAGCTTGGGGGAGTTGATACGGCCATCTTGCATCATGCTTTTATATCGATATTTATTGCATTATGGGCTGTTATTACACATTATGTCACAATACTTATGCCTATTCTCTCTTATTTTAAAAGGTTTACATAAAGAGGGAGAATGCCGGCAGCTGGGATTCTGGGCTGGAAAAGGAGCAAATATTAGAGACCTATTCCGCACAGCTCCAAAAGTCCTGAAACTTCACTGAAATCATTTTCAGAATACATAAAAAATATTGAGCGCAAGAAGTTCCGGAGGGGGCCACACCCTACCCACGAGGGTGGGGGCGCGCCCTACCCCCTGGGCATGTCCCCTGCCTCGTGGGGCCCCTGGTGGCCCTCTGATGCCCATCTTCTGCTATATGGAGTCTTTCAATGAGGAAAAAATCATAAGCCTGCTTCCGGGACAAGACTCCGCCGCCACGTGGTGGAACCTTGTCGGAATCAATCTAGGGCTCTGACGGAGTTGTTCTGCCAGGGAAACTTCCCTCCGGGAGGGGGAAATCATCGCCATCGTCATCACCAACGATGCTCTCATCGGGAGGGGGTCAATCTCCATCAACATCTTCACCAGCACCATCTCCTCTCAAACCCTAGTTCATCTCTTGTATCCAATTCTTGTCTCCAAGTCTGGGATTGGTACCTGTGGGTTGCTAGTAGTGTTAATTACTCCTTGTAGTTGATGCTAGTTGGTTTATTTGGTGGAAGATCATATGTTCAGATCCTATATGCATATCAATACCCCTCTGATTATGTACATGAATATGCTTTGTGAGTAGTTACGTTTGTTCCTGAGGACATGGGAGAAGTCTTGCTATCAGTAGTCATGTGAATTTGGTATTCATTCGATATTTTGATGAGATGTATGTTGTCTCTCCTCTAGTGGTGTTATGTGAACGTCGACTACATGACACTTCACCACTATTTGGGCCTAGAGGAAGGCATTGGGAAGTAATAAGTAGATGATGGGTTGCTAGAGTGATAGAAGCTTAAACCCTAGTTTATGCGTTGCTTCGTAAGGGGCCGATTTGGATCCATACGTTTCATCCTATGGTTAGGTTTACCTTAATACTTTTGTTGTAGTTCCGGATGCTTGCAATAGAGGTTAATCATAAGTGGGATGCTTGTCCAAGTAAGGGCAGTACCCAAGCACCGGTCCACCCACATACAAAATTATCAAAGTACCGAACGCGAATCATATGAACGTGATGAAAACTAGCTTGATGATAATTCACATGTGTCCTCGGGAGCGCTTTTCTCTATATAAGAATTTGTCCAGGCTTGTCCTTTGCTACAAAAAGGATTGGGCCACCTTGCTGCACTTTATTTACTTTTGTCACTTGTTGCTCGTTACAAATTATCTTATCACAAAACTATATGTTACCTATAATTTCAATGCTTGGAGAGAATACCTTGCTGAAAACGGCTTATCATTTCCTTCTGCTCCTCGTTGGGTTCGACACTCTTACTTATCAAAAGGACTACGATAGATCCCCTATACTTGTGGGTCATCACTGGAGGAGGACATGAACCGGACTGCATCACACAATTTAACGTATTACAACCACAAGGCAAAGAAGCCGGTTATATATATTTACATAAACACTATTCTGATCACGGGATCAGAATAATATTCTGATCACAACATGAACTTCCCGAGTAACGCGTCTGACCTTCCCCGAGTACTAGGTTGAACTTCAGCTAAAAGGTGTCCAAATGGGGCTTGCAATATACCGTTGGATAGCTATGAACATCAGTATCATGACCCAAGTTAAATTTTTGGCAAAATGTAAGCGGTTTAAGAGCGGTTTTGAAAACCGTTTTTTCTTCATATAAAAAACGTGAATCGTATTTTCGATCGCATTTCTAAACCGTTTATCGGAATGAGGCAAATAATATGGCATTGGAAAGCTTCTGCAAAACCGCTCCTTCCACATGTTGAAAGTTTTCTCTAATTCCCTACGGTTAAAGAGTAATTCGGAAAATTGTAAAATTTCGCAAACCGAACACCCGAGTTCGTATTTTCGATGCCATTTCTAAACGGCCAATCCAACTGAGGCAAATAATATGGCGTTGGAAAGCTTATGAAAATGCACTACTTTTTTATGTTAAAAGTTTTTTCTAATTTTGAATGGTTTAACAGTAATTTAGAAAACGGTACAAGTTCCACCGAGTTTGTATTTTCGAGCTAATTTTCTAACCGTACGTCCAAATGCAGCAAATGATATGGCGTTGGAAAGCTTGAAGAAATGCGAAACTTTTTTGTATATATTGTTTCTCCTAACTCATTACGGTTTTATGTCAGTTTGAAAATGGTTAAAAACGTATTCTTGTTGTAATTTCTACAAACTTTATCGGAATGGGGCAAATAATATACCGCTGAAAAGCTATGGAAAATGCGAAACTTTTTCATGTTGATGGTTTTCACTGAATCCTGACCGTTTTCAAGTAATTTCAAAAATGGCGAGATCATTTGTTCTGCCTTTATCGCGAAACAGATTCTTCGAAAATGCACCGCGTGAAGAACCTGAACTTCTCGGCATGTCTACTTGAACTTCACTCTGTTTTTCATGTGTTTTTTTTGCTCGTAGCTCTCCATCCACTCACCGGAATTGAGGAAGTGATATACCAGTGGAAAGCTGTTGTAAACACGCAACTTTCCCGTGTTGATCATTTTTTCATACTCGCGACGATTTTAAAAGTTTTTCATGTGATATTCATTCAGTGTAGTAGGTGAACTTCCTGTTGTTTTTACGTTGAACTTCTGTGACGTCTTTTTCATTTGTAATTTTCTCATCCATTCGTCAAGTTTTACAGAAATGGTATTTCTTTTGTATAAACCTCTCTCACAATATTTTCTAAAATTTCTCCGACGGAGGACTTGAACTTATATCAACAAAACTTTTAGTCTTTGCTTTTTTTATTCTTTTTAATAGAAAATGCACACCGTGTAGTACGTGAAATTCTCATAGTTATCAAGCCGAACTTCTGGCGGTTCCGTGAAAATATCTGAGTTTTGTATGAATATTAATCTGAATTTCTTAATCTTTTTTATGAAATTTTGAAGCGCTCTATTATTAAAAGTTGAACTTCTTGTTATTTAATTTTTGAACTTCTTGTTTCCATTCTTTAATAACGAGGAAAATATGAGTTTTCTATAATCATCGACCTTCTCAATCTTTTTAATATGGACTTCCTGGTTTTATTTCTTAATCTTTTTATGAAATTGTGAAGCTCTCTATTATTAAAAGTTGAACTTCTTTGTTATTTTATTTTTGAACCTCTTGTTTCCATTCTGTAATAACGAGGAAAACCTTGCCTTTTATTCATTTTTTTCTCAATTTAAACGCACACCATGTAGTACATGAACTTTTTCCATTTTTATAATTTGAATTTTTTATTTTCTTTTCTGAAATCAAATTGCTATCAAATAATAACTAAACTTCTTTGTGGATTGAGAGAATTATTTTAAAACACAAAAAACAATTTTGTGGGTGTTTTCGAACATGGAAATACGCTGTGAACCTCTCTCTCAAGAATTTTTGAACTTCCGATGGAAGAGCTATTGAACTTCTAGCAACAAAAAAAATTAGACTTCGCCTTTTTACTCTTTGTTCTCGTATGAAACACACACCATGTAGTACATGAACTTCTGGCTGTTATCACTTTGAACTTCTGTCTATTTCACTTTAGTAACGGAAAAAATCTGATTTTTTACAGAGACCGAACCACTTTAATTTTTTTTATTTGAACTTCTTTTGTGTTTTCTAGAAATGTGAAAATTGGAGTTTTGTTACAAACATCAAACTTCTTCGTTATTTTGAATATAACTTATTAGTCTTGTTCTTTAGTAACCGAAAAAAACCGAGTTTACAAATAAAATCAAACTGCTCTGCTTTTAAAAATTGAAGTTCTTGGTTTTATTATTTAGTAACGAGAAAAAAACTGAGTATTTAATATGCATTGAACTACTCCGTTTTTTAAAATTGAACTTCGTGGTTTTAATCTTTAGTATCGGAAAAAATCTAAGATTTTTATAAACATCAAACAACTTCATTCTTTTTAATTAGGACTTCTTGGTGTTATTCATTAGTATAGGGAAAAGTCCTAGTTATGTAATAAACATCGAACAGCTCACTTCTTTAAATTTGAACTTCCAAATCTTAAAAAATACAGGGCACATCCATGTTTACAAACCTTTGAAACTACTCGGTTTTTTTCATTTGACATTCTTGGTTTTGGAATCAAAATTTTGAACTTCTATGTTATTTGAACTTCTTCGTTTTATTTTTCAGTAACAAGAAAAAATTGAGTTTTTAATATACATTTAATTGCCACGTTTTCTAAATTTGAACTTCTTGGTTTTAATGTTTAGTATCAGGGAAAATCTGAGTCTTTTATAAACGTCAAAGACCTTCATATTTTTAATTATAACTTCTTGGTGTTATTCATTAGTAACGGGGAAAATACTAGGTATGTAATAATTATTGAACTGTCAATTATTTTAATTTTGAACTTCTAGGTCTTTGTTATAAAGAGGAGAAACCGTTTTTATAAACTTTTTGAACTGCTCGGTTTTTTTAATTTGACCTTCTTTGTATTTTGTCATAAACATTGAACTTCTCCGTTATTTAAATTTGAACCTCTAGAATTTTTTTTACAAACGAGGAAATCCATTTTCCCTATAAACACACCTGACCTTCTCGAACACAACATTTTGACCTTTGTCGAACTTCTTGGTTTTATTTGTAGAAACAAAAAAAACCAATTTTTTATTAAGATCGAACTACTCTGTTAGTTTAATTTGAATTTCTTGGTTTTAAATTTTGTTTTGCGTTCTAGAACAAAGATAACATCCTTTATCTTTTTGTTCATGCTTGAAGTGAATGTTTTTTAGGCTTAAATTTTGTTTGTGCTCTTTCTAAATTTTGTTTGTCACTTGAAATTCTAAAAGAATTACAAATCTCCCATGTTTTTCCTTTTGTGTTTAAATTTATTGAACTTGCTTAGATACACATAACACACTTGACCTTCTCGAACATAACTTTTGACCTTCACAAAAAGAAACACAGTTATAAAAGCACAAAAACAGATCAATTTTTTTATATGGCATCTCATTCCCATATAAGAAAGTAGTGCCTCCGCTTTGGTGGAATTTCACTAAAAATGGAGGGCGTCAAAGTATTTCACACACAAACATAGTTTGAACTCTCTCAGAATTGATATATGGACTTCCATAGTTTCTTTCTCTAAAAAGAGGATCACACATAGTTGAATCGCAACCCAATTTTTATATTTGTACATTTGCAGCTTGCACAAAAATACCATTTTTCAACTGTAGCACATACTCTGCAACCTATGTTAGATGCCATCCTTTTCTCCACTGAGGCATAAACACAAACAGGTGCGATGCACCATATGCAACATCGGTGGAGATGCATATGTGTTAATTTCAAGGAGGAAGAGGATTGGCAGGGAGTAGTCACCGGCAGGAGGAAGGTGCTGATGTGGAGCACGCATGACCTGCAGCAGCATGGGATTTGCTTTGCATTTGGAGGTCTGGCCAGGGAGGCGCGTCGGGGATGGGGGAACGGCGGGAGCGCGTCCAGGCCGGCGGGTAGGAGGCAGGAGATGCGTTGGGGTTGGGGAACGGCTGCAGGAGACGCGTTGAGGTCGGCGGCTTCTCGACCCGAAGGGCCTGTGTCCGTTTCAGAGAACGGCAGCGGGAGCTGCGTCGCGGCCGAGGACGGCGGCGGGTGGCACGTCGTGGCCGAGGGGACGACAGCGCGAGGTGCGCCAGGACTGGGCGGGGCGGCGTCGGGAGGCGTGGTTGAGGCCGACGCGGGGTGCAGCCACGGCGACGGTACAGGTCGCAGCGCGGGGGGTCGGGGAGGGCGCGGGGCGGCTGGCGGCCATGGCGGTGTCGGCTGCGGGCGGAGGAACTGGGACGCGGCGGATGGTATGTCGGCGCACGGGGATCCAGGGACGCCGGTGGCCGGCGGATGGTAGCGCGCGTGGGTGTGGGCGGCGGCTCCGGTGGCCGGCAACACACGCGGTTGGGGCGGCGGATCCGCTGGCTAGCAGCGCTGCGGGGGAAGGTGGGGATTGGGCAGCGGCGGGATCTCGCGCGATGGGGTGGGGGCCCGGTGGAAACGGAGGTGGGCGACGGGGTTTTCTTTTTTTTGGTAGGCACCGGTTCGGAGTTCGGGAACACCTCGTCGCTCCTTATATGGCAGATTGTGATCCAAATAACTATTCTAATCCTGGGATTAGAATAGTGTTGTCCTATATATATACACCTTTGAGTACTTACGATCCGGCCAGGGGCTTCGGCCTGGGGTGCGACTCGTTGGCGTCCGACTCGGAGTCATCCGTGAGGGAGGTTCTCCCTTTCTCGGGCGCCTCTTCCTCTAGATCAGTGGAAGCTACCCTCTTCTTCTTCTCCCCCTTAGGGGGGATTGCTCTCTTCCTCCTCCTCTTCCTCTTCGTCAGGGGAGGAGAGAGTTTTGGTGTCCTCAAACACTACGTCTAAAGCACCTTTACGGTGGGGGCCACTCTTGGCTTCCTTGCCCTTCTTCTTGACGTCTTTTCTGGCGCCTGGTACAGCACCGGGACCAGCATCCTCGTCAACAGAGGAACAACTGGGTCTTCAGGCAGCGGAGCCGGACAGTGAATCTATTCCGCTTTCTTCGTCCAGCTCTATGGAGAGAATGGGGAGTTTAGTCTGCTCCTTGGACTTGCAAGGTAAGGTTATCAAAGAACTTACGGGGGTCGCAGCATGGGTGCAGTCGCAGCCGAGGTCTTCGGTTGTCTCTAGCCATGATTTCTGGGTCTTGAAAAGTAGCTTCCACATGTCTTCATGCTTCGTGCCGAAGAACCGCTGCAGGGTCCGGGGGCAGGCCGGGTTGAACTCCCACATGAACTCTTGGCACGCCTGACAGGGGAGAATCCGGCGAAAGAGCGGCACTTGGATCACGCTGGCAAGGCTGGTATTCTTGTCTACCATGCTCTTGATACGACTCTGCAGCGTCATCACCTCGTCAGATGACACCCAGTCCAGGCCCTTGTTGAGCCAGGATGCCAGTCGCATTGGAGGACCAGACTTAAACTCAGTAGGAGCGGCCCATGTGGAATCCTGGGGCTCTATGACATAGAACCACTCCTGTTGCCATCCCTTCATGATCTCCATGAGCCTTAAAGCTCGCCTATTCCCAAGGGGTCATGCGGAGCGGCAAGGTTGGGTTTCCCAAACCTGTATTGATGAGAATCCTGTAATAAGGGGCATGATCTTCGCTTTGACAAGACGTGTTGCCAGAGGATGCATCTCGAAACGTGAAACCAGCGGTCGAAAAACGGTTCGAAATAATAAAGTGGCCGGACATAACGTCTCACCAGTAAAATCTTCAGAAGACAAAACCTATTGGTATTTTGCCATTATGATTCAGATGTGTGACTATTGTACAGAGCCGGATATAGTACTGGTGATCAATTACTTTGAAGTGTTCGGAGGAGGAACCCTCCTTGCAATGCCGAAGACAATCTGCGCGCCGGACACATCGTTTTTGAAGCCTGGTTCAGGGGCTACTGAGCGAGTCCTGGATTAAGGGGTCCTCGGGCGTCCGGGCTATGTAACATGGGACGGACTAATGGGCTGCGAAGATACAAGAAAGAAGGCTTCCCCCCGTGTCCGGATGGGACTCTCCTTGGCGTGGAAGGCAAGCTTGGCGTGCGGATATGAAGATCCATTTCTCTGTAAACCGACTCTATACAACCCTAGCCCCCTCCGGTGTCTATATAGACCGGAGGGTTTAGTCCATAGGGGCGATCATAATCAGACAGGATAGGCATCTATGGTTTAGACATTACGATCTTGAGGTAGATCAACTCTTGTAACCCCTATACTCATCAAAGTCAATCAAGCAGGAAGTAGGGTATTACCTCCATTATGAGGGCCCGAACATGGGTAAACATTGTGTCCCCTACCTCCTGTTACCCTTGATACTTAGATGCACAGTTAGGGACCCCCTACCCGAGATCTGGCGGTTTTGACACCGGCAGTGGGACCTTCGAGTTCCTTTAGGATAGGGTCGCATATTGGGCGTGACAACATGAGTCGATGATATGCAACATATATAGTTGAGCAACATAAAGAGACAGACTTGGAAAAAATAGAAGCAACATATCATAAGCATAAGTAACAAATTTCATCGTACCCAAAATGCCCTAACTAGAGTGATCTTTGCTAGTTGAGGAGGACAATTTAATTACATCACAAATAAAGTTTTGTCATGCATAACTCAAAGTTTCGTCATTCAAAAAGTATGAACTAAAAGGACACATTGTCGAACATGAAAAATCACTCCAACATGTAGTGCCATCCATCCAAGTCAGGGAGATAGTCCCCGAGCTTAGTGAAAGGCTTCAGGTCGAGACGCTGAGCGGCTACGCGTGTTTGGACGTCTTCCCGTGACATTTGCCCTTCCTCATAGAACATCCCTATTTTTCGAGGACCTCCTTCATGATGACTTGCGCAAGTTCACGTTGGATGTGATAGAACTCAGCTCTAAGTCGATGATCCGGGATATCTCCTACATTCTTTGCCCATTGCAGAATATGGGCATCGCCGAATTTAGGTGACATGTGAAGGTTCTGCTGATCTTGTCTGTACTCCAGCATGTGCTGTAGGACATATAATCCATCACTAAGAGTATCACTCGATTGCTGGATGTAGCAGAACTTGGTCTTATGGCTGAAGGCGGGCCTGCCATTCCTTTCCTTCTTGGTCTTTATCTCTCCACCCCATACTATAGCGACCAGACCTCAAACAGTCTGATCTCTGTGCTCCGGTGTCATCCCTGGATCAGTAATGCTGACACCACACAGTACTCGGAGGATTTATAGCAGAGTAGCAATCACACACTTATTACATCGAGTGTCTCAAAAGAGAACTTATTACAATAAATATGGCTTAAGGCCATCTAATAACGATAACAGCGGAAGGCTTGGAAGATAAGTGAGTCCATCAACTCCAACGGCATCACTGAGTATAGAACCACGACCTAAAAACTCCTTAATCATCGTCTGAAAAGTCTGCAACATTAACGTTGCAGCCTGAAACGGGTCAGCACATGGAATATGCTGGCAAGGTAACACAAGAGAATAATGGAATGAAACAACTATACTATATGCATATTTGGCTGGTGGAAAGCTCTATGGTTACGGTTTTGCGTAAAGCCAATTTTTCCCTACTTCAAAGGAATAAATTTAATTACTATCATGGTGGTTGTTAAACATTGAGAATGGTTGACAGCATTCTCAATCCCAATTAAGCATCATCATTAAACATAACCCAACAAAACTAATTTAGAGTAACATGTTGAGATTCACATGATAATCCAAGTACTAGATACTCAAGATGTCCATAACCGGGGACACGGCTAACCATGATTAGTTTATTACACTTTGCAGAGGTTTGCGCACTTTTCCCCACAAGACTCGATCGCCTCCGTTTGGTTTCTCGCACTACAGGGTGTTTTAGAAGACGGATGACCGAGACATAGTCTTTCAGAAGCGCTAGCACCTTACGATTGGGTAGACCGTACCACCTACATCCCCTACATATGCTAGTCTACCACTGTAAGAGTTCGCACAACTTAGTCAACTATGCTAGAGCCCATAATAGCTTGTGGCTGCACACAGAAGTTTCTAGTATGAATAGTCTCATGATCCCTTTGAGCCTGGGTGGCGGTACAAAAGAAAACAGGCAAGTCCTGGAATACCCAGGTGCCTTAGTCGACCCAGATGTGTGTTTAAGTTGCCACCTTAGATAAACCATTAATTAACAATCTCACATCTGTCATGGATATCACTAACCCAATCCACGTCTACTAGCATAGCATGGCATAATAAGCAAACATAGAAGTAACTCCCAAAGGTTTGATATTAACAGGTAATAGGTACTACCTCATCTACTTCCCATCCCACAATTTAATTAGATCCTAATCATGCAATGTGTGAGGATTGATCTAATGCAATAAAACTGGGTAGTAGAAAAGGTATGATCAAAGTGTTACTTGCCTTCCTGATGATCCGCGAAACCTAACGATTCGAAGTAACAGGCGGCGCACTCCGGGTACTCTATCGCAAACAAACTAACAAGCATACAATAAATACTCATCTAATGCACAGTAAAACTCAAATAAGAGATATGACCAGATGGTTCAACTTAAGAACTCTGGTTGGCAAAAAGAATCAAATCGAACGAAATAACGAAAGTCAAACGGCGAAAGAAAACAACTTCGTTCTAGTAATCTGGATCTAGGGCAAATTTTACAGTAGCAAAATCTTTTTTAAGTTGGTTAAACGGATAGAGGGTTTCGAGACGAAACTCTAGGCGCTTCAATCGCCTGATTCCGATAAACGAGCGAAAAGTTAAACTAAAATGAAAATCGGATCAGGAATCACGATCAGAAAAATCACGGATTTAATCCGAGAAAAAGAAAAACGACGAACGCCGAAATTTTTTTTCTCTTTTTTTCGGCACGGAAATCGAGGGGCAACGAACCTCGGGCGGCGGGATAGTCGGCGGCGGCTCCGGCGGCGCGCGCAGATCGAGGCAGGGCTGATGGGCTGGGGCGGCTCGGGGCGGCGCTATTTAAAGGCTGCCCCCGGGCGGTGTCCTCCTCGGGTACGGCCCAAAGTCGGTTCGTTTTTTTAATTATTCCGCTCGGAAGAAAAATAAAAATAAATACTAAACGGACTCCAAAAATTCCGAAATAAATTTTCACGGGCCTCTAAAATCAGGCCGCCCAAGGTGAACATTTATTTGGGCCCTAAATGCAATTTTGAAAAACGCACTTTTTCCTAAATTCAAATAAAACACCGAAAAACTCCAAAATAAAATCTTATTTAATTTTTTTATTAAATCCTCAATATTTCTTTATTTTGGGAAAGTCATTTTATTCCCTCTCTCATATTTTTGTAATAGAAATAATTGATGATAAAATAAATAAAATCAAATAATCCTATTCTCAAAATTTGAGAGAACTCAAATATGAAAATAACGAAATCCCCAACTCTCTCCGTGGGTCATTGAGTTGCGTAGAATTTCTAGAATCAACCAAAATGCAAAATAAAATATGATATGCATGATGATCTAATGTATAACATTCCAAATTGAAAATTTGGGATGTTACAAACCTACCCCCTTAAAATGAATCTCGCTCTCGAGATTCGGGTTGGCTAGAAAATAGGTGAGGGTGGTCTTTGAGCAAATCTTCCTCTCGCTCCCAGGTGGCTTCATCCTCCGTGTGGTGGCTCCACTGAACTTTGCAAAACTTGACCTTGCTGCGAGTAACTCGGTTAGCAAACTCGAGAATCTTGACTGGTTTCTCCTCGTAGGTCAAATCGTTATCCAGCTGAATAGTTTCCAATGGCACTGTGTCTCTCAACGGTATGTCAGCCATCTCCGTGTGACATTTCTTTAACTGAGAAACATGGAACACATCATGTACTCCTGACAATCCTTCGGGCAATTCCAACTTGTAGGCCACTTCTCCCATACGCTCCAAAACTCGATATGGTCCTACAAATCGTGGTGCTAACTTCCCTTTAACTCCAAAACGCTTTGTTCCCCGAAGTGGAGATACTCGAAGATAAGCTCTGTCTCCGACTTCATAAACTGTCTCCTTCCGTTTAGAATATGCATAACTTTTCTGTCTGGATTGGGCTACCTTGAGCCTATCGTGAATCAACTTCACCTTCTGTTCAGACTCTTTAATCAAGTCAGGTCCAAACAACTGGCGGTCTCCAACTTCGTCCCATGACAACAGTGTCCTGCACCTCCTTCCGTACAATGCTTCGAAAGGGGCCATCTTTAAACTGGTTTGATAACTGTTGTTGTAAGAGAACTCTGCATATGGCAAATTATCGTCCCAACTAGATCCGTAATCTAGCGCACAAGCTCTCAGCATATCCTCCAAAATCTGATTGACTCTCTCGGTCTGTCCATCTGTCTGTGGATGAAAAGTTGTACTGAATTCTAGCCTGGTTCCCAAAGTTTCGTGCAACTGCTTCCAGAACTTTGAGGTAAACTGGGTTCCTCTATCTGATACGATACTCCTCGGAACTCCATGCAAACATACGATCCTGGTCATGTATATCTTTGCCAACTTAGCACTGGTATAAGAGGTCTTTACTGGGATGACATGAGCTACCTTCGTCAATCGATCAACTACAACCCAAATCGAGTCATAGCCTGAACGAGTCCTGGGCAATCCCGTGATAAAATCCATGCCTAACTTATCCCACTTCCATTCGGGTATCGGCAATGGTTGTAACAATCCTGCTGGCTTCTGATGCTCTGCCTTTACTCTCTGACATACATCACAAACTGCTACATACTCTGCAATATCCTTCTTCATTCCGGTCCACCAGAAAATATCCTTCAAATCCAAATACATCTTGGTATTTCCTGGGTGAATTGAATACGGTGAGTCGTGTGCCTCTTGCAAAATCTACTTCCTGATCTCCGGGTCCTTGGGCACGTAAACACGATCTTCAAACCATAGGGTGTCGTCCTCATCCTCACGAAATCCTTTAGCTTTTCCTTTGCTTAGTTTCTCCTTTATAGCGGCAATCTCTATTCAGCTTTCTGAGCTTCTCTGATTCTATCCATCAAAGTTGACTGAATTTCCAATGCTGCTACATAACCTCTCGGTACTATTTCCAAACATAGTTCACGAAGATTTTATGCTAACTCCTTGGGTATTTCTCCCGTCATTAACGCATTAACATGGCTCTTACGGCTTAATGCGTTAGCTACTACATTAGCCTTTCCGGGGTGGTAATACAATTTCATATCATAATCCTTGATAAGCTCCAACCATCTCCTTTGTCTGAGATTCAACTCCTTCTAGGTGAAAATGTACTTCAAACTCTTATGATCCATGTACACCTCACAATGATTTCCAATGAGGAAATGTCTCCATGTTTTCAATGCATGCACTACGGCTGCTAACTCCAAATCATGCGTAGCATAATTCAACTCATGAGGCTTCAGTTGTCTTGAGGCATATGAAACAACTCTCCCTTCCTGCATAAGCACTGCTCCAAGTCCTCAACGTGAAGCGTCGCAATACACCTCATAATCTTTGGTCTGGTTTGGCAAAATCAACACTGGTGAGGTAACCAAGCATTTCTTCAACTCCTGGAAACTGGCCTCACACTCCTCTGTCCATATGAACTTGGTATCTTTCTTTAACAACTCTGTCATAGGCTTCGCAATCTTGAGAAATTCTCAATAAATCTCTGGTAGTATCCTGCGAGTCCAAGAAAACTCCGGATCTCTCCAACTATTGTTGGGGCTTCCCACTTGGTCATGGTTTCAACTTTAGCAGGATCTACCGCTATACCTTCTCCAGATATAACATGTCCGAGGAATCCTACTTCCTTCAACCAAAACTCACATTTGCTGAACTTGGCATGTAATTGATATTCTCTAAGCTTTCCAAGTACCAAACGCAAATGCTCCTTATGTTCCTCTTCATTCTTCGAATAAACCAGGATATCATCAATGAACACTACGACGAACTTATCCAAAAACTCCATAAACACTTTGTTCACCATGTTCATAAAATAGGCAGGTGCGTTAGTCAGACCAAATGACATAACGGTATACTCATACAGCCCATACCTGGTAGTAAAAGTTGTCTTAGGAATATCCTGTTCTCGAATCTTCAACTAGTGGTATCCTGATCGCAGATCGATCTTGGAAAATACCTTAGCTCCTTGCAATCGATCAAACAGATCATTGATCATTGGTAGTGGGTACTTGTTCTTGATCGTTACTTCATTCAATCCTCGATAATCGACAACCATCCTTAACGATCCATCCTTCTTCTCCACTAGAAGTACTGGCGATCCCCAAGGTGAAGAACTTGGGCGAATATATCCCTTATCCAGTAACTCCTTAATCTGCTTCTTAATTTCCACCAAATCCTTTGCTGGCATCCTATATGGTCTCTTTGATATTGGTCCTGTGCCTGGCAATAGCTCAATCAAAAACTCAATATCTCTATCCGGTAGCATGCCTGGCAACTCCTCTGGAAATACATCAGGGAAATCCCTTACCACTGGTACTTCCTCCTGCATAACTCATGTTAAGCAATTTACTTGAGTCCTCTTTGGCACATGCCGGGATACATACTTGATCCTTCTCCCTTCTGGTGTGGTAAGCAAAATTGACTTACTAGCGCATTCAATATTCCCTTCATACTTTGATAACAAATCCATGCCTAATATCACATCCAATCCTTGAGATTCCAATACTATTAGGTCTGAGGGAAAAACATAGTTACCAATCCTTAATGGTAACCGATCACACCATAGACTAGCCACATACTCTGCTCCGGGCGAGGTTACTAACATGGGTGACCTAAGGGCTTGGGTTGGTAGGTTATACTTATCCACAAATCCCCTTGAGATGTATGAATGTGATGCGCCAGTATCAAAAAGAACGAGTGCAGTAAATGACTTAACCAAAAACTTACCTATTACTGCATCGGGTTGAGCTTCAACCTCCTCCACGCTAACGTGGTTCACCTGTCCCCTGTTAAAAGGGTTTGGCTTCTTCCCAGAACTTCCATTGCTATTTCCATTTTGTAATTCAAGACATTCATTGGCATAATGTTCGGTCTTCGAACACTTAAAGCAAGCGACTTGGCTTAAGTCCTTCTTGGCTGGGGTTGATGGGTTGGTGCGGTTCTGGCCGTTGCTTCCTCCATTGCCATTACCATTCTTGGTGCCATTGTGATTGTGCAAGCTACCTCCTCCATGGGCATGCTGAAAATGTCCTCCCGGTCTAGGGGTAAAACGTGGCTTCTGCTGAGCTCCTGAATTGTACTTTCCTTGTCCATACTTCCTCTTGCGATTCTCAATTTGCTGCTGCTTCCCTTCAAACATAAGAGCACGATCTACCAACTCCTGGTAGTTGTTGAAGGTTGCTACCATCAACTGCATGCTCAGCTCATCATTCAGTCCTTCCAGAAACTTCTCTTGCTTAGCTGCATCCGTAGCGACGTCATCTAGGGCATAACGTGCTAGCTTACTAAATTCCTCCACATACTGGCCAACTGTCCGTCCTCCTTGGCGCAAGTTGCGAAACTCACGCTTCTTCATGGCCATAGCTCCTGCTGAAACATGTGCAGTACGAAAAGCCTGCTGAAACTGGTCCCATGTGACAGTGTCGACTGGGAAAGTGGCGGTGAAATTCTCCCACCATGATGCTGCGGGTCCTTCTAACTGATGTGCGGCAAACTTCACCTTCTCCACATCTCTGCATCCTGCTGTGGTCAACTCCCTAGTTGTCTTGCAGAGCCAATCATCTGCTACTATCAGCTCGGTGCTACTGGAAAACACCGGCGGATTCAGCCTAAGAAAACGGGCTAAGTGGTCAACAGGTGGTGGTGGTGGTGGTGGTGGGTTGTTATTGTTGTTCCCCTGATTCTGATTCTGGACTAGCAATTGCATCAATGTGTTCTGCTGCTGGATCAACTGGGTGAGCTCCGGTGGAAAGGCAAATCCGGGGTCACGTCTCGGAGGCATCTGAGGGTTTAGAAAAGATGAGATATAAGAGTAGAGGGGGTCTAAAGAGAAAACACTACCCATATGCACATGAGGCAAAACAAACAATTCACTTCAATCAATCAAACAAGGGCATACAATCGATCTATCTATCGCAAAAGTGCTCAGACTACTATATTTACCTGGTGGATTACTACTACTAATGAGGTGGTCTACTAGAAATATTCTACGGTCGTTGACTCCATAATATCTGCTCTAGCTTCATCAACATAGTCATCATCGCTACTATCTGCTTCCGAGTCAGTGCCGTCGATGATGATGTAGTCTTCCGGGCTAATTTCCTTGGGTTCTTCGTCTTCATCTACTGGCATAGGGCCTCCCATAAATATTCCAATCTTCTTGATTAGGTCGTCATTCTTCTCCACCAATACTTCAATTTCCTATTCGTAATATTCACGTGTAGCCTTGAGTTCTTCCTCCAATTCCTTGATTCTAGTCTTAGCCTTCTTCAGATCTATCATGTTGGCGCACATCTGGTTCTCCTATCGTCGAATGTGCTGGTTTAACTCCTGAATAAAAGCTGCGATTGACCTATCTTTCCTGGTGCTGATCATCTCCCAGTGCTCATCTCGGCGCCCACAAATCTGGTAGATAGTATCCTTGAGATCATTGCGGTAGACTTCTCCAATGCGTCCCATGGTGATGTGAGCTGCCATGCTCTTTCCTAGACTCCAAGTTGGTGCATCAAAAGAAAACTCTATGGGCTCAGTGACTGGCATGAACGTCCTTCCTGGAACTTGAACTTGAATCATCCAGCGCTCTTCTTCAGGTAAAGTGGCGTTGTAGGTTCCCGTGAAGCTTGGTACTCCTATGTTCAGATATCTAGTGACTTCCTTCAAGTGTCGTCCAAAGGGTGTATCTTCATCCGGTTGCGTGAACTTGTTCCTTGCATCCGCCATCCTAAAGAGTAGAAAAGATGAGAGGTCAGAAGAGAAGAGAATGAATAGTGATCTAGGTCTTTTAGCTTAGTGCTCGTGTCCTACAGTCAACCTGGCTCCGATACCATCTCTGTAGCGACCAGACCTCAAACAGTCTGATCTCTATGCTCTGGTGTCATCCCTGGATCAGTAATGCTGACACCACACAGTACTCGGAGGATTTATATCAGAGTAGCAATCACACACTTATTACATCGAGTGTCTCAAAAGAGAACTTATTACAATAAATATGGCTTAAGGCCATCTAATAACGATAACAGCGGAAGGCTTGGAAGATAAGTGAGTCCATCAACTCCAACGGCATCACTGAGTATAGAACCATGACCTAAAAACTCCTTAATCGTCGTCTGAAAAGTCTGCAACATTAACGTTGCAGCCCGAAACGGGTCAACACATGGAATATGCTGGCAAGGTAACACATAGAGAATAATGGAATAAAACAGTTATACTATATGCATATTTGGCTGGTGGAAAGCTCTATGGTTACAGTTTTGCGTAAAGCCAATTTTTCCCTACTTCAAAGGAATAAATTTAATTACTATCATGGTGGTTGTTAAACATTGAGAATGGTTGACAGCATTCTCAATCCCAATTAAGCATCATCATTAAACATAACCCAACAAAATTAATTTAGAGTAACATGTTGAGATTCACATAATAATCCAAGTACTAGATACTCAAGATGTCCATAACCGGGGACACGGCTAACCATGATTAGTTTATTACACTCTGCAGAGGTTTGCGCACTTTTCCCCACAAGACTCGATCGCCTCCGTTTGGTTTCTCGCACTACAGGGTGTTTGAGAAGACGGATGACCGAGACATAGTCTTTCAGAAGCGCTAGCACCTTACGATTGGGTAGACCGTACCACCTACATCCCCTACATATGCTAGTCTACCACTGTAAGAGTTCGCACAACTTAGTCAACTATGCTAGAGCCCATAATAGCTTGTGGCTGCACACGGCAGTTTCTAGTATGAATAGTCTCATGATCCCTTTGAGCCTGGGTGGCGGTCCAAAAGAAAACAGGCAAGTCCTGGAATACCCAGGTGCCTCAATCCACCCAGATGTGTGTTTAAGTTGCCACCTTAGATAAACCACTAATTAACAATCTCACATCTGTCATGGATATCACTCACCCAATCCACGTCTACTAGCATAGCATGGCATAATAAGCAAACATAGAAGTAACTCCCAAAGGTTTGATATTAACAAGTAATAGGTACTACCTCATCTACTTCCCATCCCACAATTTAATTAGATCCTAATCATGCAATGTGTGAGGATTGATCTAAGGCAATAAAACTGGGTAGTAGAAAATGTATGATCAAAGTGTTACTTACCTTGCTGATGATCCGCGAAACCTAATGATTCGAAGTAACAGGCGGCGCACTCCGGGTACTCTATCGCAAACAAACAAACAAGCATACAATAAGTACTCATCTAATGCACAGGTAAAACTCAAATAAGAGATCTGACCAGAAGGTTTAACTTAAGAACTCCGGTTGGCAAAAAGAATCAAATCGAACGAAACAACGAAAGTCAAACGGTGAAAGAAAACAACTTCATTCTAGTAATCTGAATCTAGGGCAAATTTTACAGTAGCAAAATCTTGTTTAAGTTGGTTAAACGGATAGAGGGTTTCGAGACGAAACTCTAGGCACTTGAATCGCCTGATTCCGATAAACGAGTGAAAAGTTAAACTAAAACGAAAATCGGATCCGGAATCGCGATCAGAAAAATCGCGGATTTAATCCGAGAAAAAGAAAAATGACGAACGTCGAACGCCGATTTTTTTTCTCTTTCTTTTTTTTCTGCACGGAAATCAAGGGGCGACGAACCTCGGGCGGCGGGATCGTCGGCGGCGGCGGCTCCGGCGGCGCGCGTGGATCGAGGCAGGGCTGATGGGTTGGGGCGGATCGGGGCGGCGCTATTTAAAGGCTGCCCCCGGGCGGTGTCCCGCTCGGGTACGGCCCGAAGTCGGTTCGTTTTTTTTATTATTCCGCTCGGAAAAAAAATAAAAAGAAATACTAAACAGACTCCAAAAATTCCGAAATAAATTTTCACGGGCTTCTAAAATCAAGTCGCACAAGGTGAACATTTATTTGGGCCCTAAATGCAATTTTGAAAAACGCACTTTTTCCTAAATTCAAATAAAACACCGAAAAACTCCGAAATAAAATCTTATTTGATTTTTTGTTAAATCCTCAATATTTCTTTATTTTGGGAAAGTCATTTTATTCCCTCTCTCATATTTTTGTAATAGAAATAATTGATGATAAAATAAATAAAATCAAATGATCCTATTCTCAAAATTCGAGACAACTCAAATATGAAAATAACGAAATCCCCAACTCTCTCCGTGGGTCATTGAGTTGCGTAGAATTTCTAGGATCAACCAAAATGCAAAATAAAATATGATATGCATGATGATCTAATGTATAACATTCCAAATTGAAAATTTGGGATGTTACACATACGCCGTAGTAAAAGATAGCATTGTAGAGAACAAACCTGATGTGGGTGTAATCCTTTTTGTTCATGTTCTTCGATGAGTCCAAGTAAAGAGCATGGGAGTATCGGGGGTAAAGGATGATGAGGACGGCGCGCCCGCCGCAGTGGAAAATAAGTACACCTCAAATTAATTAGCCTCCACCGTGCAAATGAATGATTGAAATCGAAGGAAGGATATCCGCGCGGATGACTTACATGGGATGATAAGGCACGAGAATCGTCTCCTTGTCCTTATTGGCGACCATGAAATCGACGATGTAGTCCCTCGCGTATTCACGGTGCTCTGCGCAGACTGCCAAGAAGCCCTCGTGCATGAAGTATGGGCCAGCGACACAGATATAAGGTATCTGCTCAATCCCAATGATGTAGTTAATGTACAAGGCATAAAGGCGGACAAACGTAAAATCCAACTTCTTCAAGTGAAACATGTCGAAGATGTAATCGAATCGAAGGAAGAACTTCTCCGCGGGGAATGTGTGGAAGTACGACCTTTGCCGCAACACATTAACCATGTAGAGTGGGTATCCTGGATTTTCTGAGGCGATGAGGCAATTCTCTCTCCACAGCACATCGTCATGAAGTCTCCTTAGATCGCCGTGTGTGGCCTCAACCACTGCCTTAGGTAGGATCGGTTCACCGGGGATAGGTATACGGTCTTGAACCCGAGGCTGCTGAGGCGGCTGGATCATAGAAGCAACTTTGTTGCCTTTCCTCGATCTCTTCCTATGCTTCTTTGCCACCGGAAGGTCGTCTATAATACGTTCATCCTCTAGCAATTTAGGCACCAACCCATACTGCTGAGCCATCAATCCTTCGTCATCACAGGCGCCAGTATTGAGATACTGTTGAGTGTCATCCTCATCCTCATCCTCATCTATGGCGACGTCATCAGCATGTAACGCCCCGAGACCGATGTGCCAGTTGTCGTCCAGTTATTCGCTGTTGTTGCCTTGTCTTTGCTTGCGTGTTGCATCTTGTCATGTCATCATGTGCATTGCATCATCATGTTTTCAAAACTTGCATCCGTCCCGGTCTCCTCGTTCTCTCCGTTGTCCGTGGTGAGCCCAACCACACTTGCACTGCGCCCGCGGCATGTCCGAAATATTATTTTATAAGTGGCCGGGAAATGTTCTCGGAATGGGATGAGAGTTGACATGTGGTCTTATTATAGTGTAGGTAGACCGCCTGCCAAGTTTCATCGCATTCGGAGTCCGTTTGATGCCCCAACAGATAAATATAGCGGCAATAGTAGCCGGTCTAACGTCGGACGTTTTCGGTCTCCGAAAACTGTTGTCGGGCTTTCCCTCTCTTCTCTTCTCTCAGCTCGAGACCGTCTACACAACTCACTACCTACCGCCAGGTCCAACCTAACCCCTCTCGTCAGCCCGCAGCCCTCCTCGCGCGCGCCCGAAAATTGTCCCGGACCCGACCCGGACTATCGCCACCGTTGTGTCCGGATCATCCCCAAACATCTACAAAACATCATCGTTTTATTATTTGGACTTCCTAGCTACTTTATTCGCGACCGTCCGATTATGATCGGAGGGTCCTTTTAGCCCCTTACCAAAAATCCTTGCTATATAAACAGTCTAACCCTAGTTTCTAGGGGAGATGTCCCATCCATCCTTCCCAGCCGCCGCCCCTTGTTTTCCGCGCCTGGCCAGCCCACAGCCGCCACCTCACACCACCAAATCCCCAATCAGAAACTCTCCTCGTTCCCCACCTACCACAACCAGATCCCCTCCCGATCCAAAAATCCTCCCAGATCCCCTCCTCATCCTTTCCACCTACAGGCCATCGATCCTTTCCCTCCTTGCTCTCCTTCGTCGACCAGGGAGACGAGCTCCTCCGGAGCGCCTCCGCCTTACCTCGTCGCCGGCCGGCTTCGTCGGAGACCACCCCTGCCAGGCGCCCCTGCCTTCCATCTCTCCCTTCCGCTCTCCTCTCTCGCTCACGTTTCTCTCTCCCTCCCTCTCAGTGTCCAGCGCCGGGCATGGAGCCCCGATGCCCAGGAGCTTCGTCCTCGACCCGAGCTGGCCTGGATCCGCGCCGTGCTCTCCGACGCCCTGGAGGTTCCCCTCGCCGCCGCCTCGTTCCAGGGAGGGAAGCCCTCGCACCCGCTCCTCCTGTCTGCCTGAGAGCCGCTGCCTCGCGACCCTGCCTCCCTCGCCACCGGCCTCTTCTTCCCCTGCACCCTCTGCTTTGAGCAGGAGAACGAGACGCGCCCTCGACCCCTGCCTCGCGCCGCTCTTCGTTGTTTTGCGTCGCCTCCTCATGCCTGAGTGCTCGCGCCTCTGCCATCGAGGGCCGCCTCCGCCTGGATCCGCCAAGTCCCGCCTCGCCGGAGTCTTCTTCTCGCTGCTGCCGCTGTTCTCTGTCGAACGAGCAGAGCGCAGCCGCCTCGCGTTGACCTGCCAGCGCCAAGACCTAGCGCGCGCCTGGGCTGCCTCTCCTCCAGCCGCGCGCGAAGCCCAGCCCAGCCGCGCCAGGCTCCAGCTGGCCCAGCGCCCACCTCTGCATCCCCTTCTAACCGGCCTCACTCTCTACAGATCCGGGCCGAAGCCCATGAGTGAGCAGCCCCCGCCCCTATTGCTTGTTGGGCCAGCCTCTGTTTTGGCCCATGTCATGTTTTTTCCTCTAGATGATTTTGTCTATTATTCCAGAGAACGCCCGTTTTGCAGAAAAGACCCTCATGTTCATGCATTTAATACCTCACAAACCGTGCATCGGATTAAAATAAGTTATATATGAAACTTGCTTAGAATTTTGTGTAGATTAATAATTAGCAACTTTCATCTATGTTTAAAATGTTTAAAATGGTGTTTGATTAATTTCTGCTCTATGTCATGTTAAAATGATTTAATTCATAGCTATTTAACCGTAGCTCCGATTTAAATAAACTTTATATGTAAATGGGGTAGAAAAATGCCTAGTTTAACTTGGTTCACTTGTTTTGCATGTTTGTCAACTTTAAAATTGTGTTTAGGGCAGAACAGTACCAAACCTTAAATTATGCATATGAGGATTTTCCGGAATTGTTGTTCGTTGCTTCCGGCCTCATTTAACCTTGACTAGATATGTAGTTTTGCTTTGCTTCACCCTCTTGCCATGTTTAATAACATTTAATATTGTTGGGTACATAAATAAGAGAGAACTAAATAATTGATGTGGTGTTTTGTCAATATGCATCCCGATGCATATTGTGCTCCACTTAATGTGTAGGATTGTTTGTGCACGTTGCCATGCCATGCTTCATTAAACCGGAAATGCATCATATTTGGTTGTGCATCATGCCATGTTCATGTCGTGGTTGTTTACTATGTTGTTTCCTCTTTTCCGGTGTTTGCTTCTTCGGGTTGGTTCCGATAACGTCGTGTTGTGAGGATTCGTTCGACTACATCCGTTTGTATTCTTCATGGACTCGTTCTTCTTCCTTGCGGGATTTCAGGCAAGATGATCATACCCTCGAAATCACTACTATCTTTGATATGCTAGTTTGCTCGCTCTTGCTATGCCAATGCTACGATGCCTACCATTTGCTTGTCAGCCTCCCAAATTGCCATGTTCAGCCTCTAACCCACCAATGTCCTAGCAAACCGTTGATTGGCTATGTTACCGCTTTGCTCAGCCCCTCTTATAGCGTTGTTAGTTGCAGGTGAAGATTGAAGTTTGTTCCTTGTTGAAACATGGAGGTGTTGTTCCTTGTTGGAACATTTTTACTTGTTGGGATATCACTATATGTCGTATTTAATTAATGCATCTATATACTTGGTAAAGGGTGGAAGGCTCGGCCTTATGCCTGGTGTTTTGTTCCAATCTTGCCGCCCTAGTTTCCGTCATATCGGTGTTATGTTCCCGGATTTTGCGTCCCTTACGCGGTTGGGCTATAACGGGAACCCCTTGACAGTTCGCCTTAAGTAAAGCTTCTCCAGCAATGCCCAACATTGGTTTTACCATTTGCCACCTAGCCTTTTCTTTCCCTTGGGTTCTGCAGACTCAAGGGTCATCTTTATTTTAGCCCCCACGGGCCAGTGCTCCTCTGAGTGTTGGTCCGAACTAGAGCCCTGTGCAGCGCCACCTCGGGGAAACTTGAGGGCTGGTTTTAGTTGTACGGATTGCTCATCTGAGTGTGCCCTGAGAACGAGATATGTGCAGCTCCTATCGGGATTTGTCGGCACATTCGGGCGGTGTTGCTGGTTTAGTTTTACCCTGTCGAAATGTCTTGTTGTACTGGGATACCGAGTCTAATCGGAATGTCTCGGGTGGAGGTCTATTCCTTCGTTGACCGTGAGAGCTTGTGATGGGCTAAGTTGGGACACCCTGCAGGGATTTGAACTTTCGAAAGCCGTGCCCGCGGTTATGGGTAGATGGGAATTTGTTAACGTCCGGTTGTAGAAAACCTGAAGTTGACCTTAATTAAAATGAATCAACAGCGTGTGTAACCGTGATGGTCTCTTTCCGGCGGAGTCCGGGAAGTGAACACGGTTGTTGGAGTTATGCTTGACGTAGGTAGTCCAGGATCACTTCTTGATCTTACTTTTATCGACCGTGCTTTGCCTTCTCTTCTCGCTCTCATTTGCGTATGTTAGCCACCATATATGCTAGTCGCTTGCTGCAGCTCCACCTCATACCTTTACCTTACCCATAAGCTTAAATAGTCTTGATCGCGAGGGTGCGAGATTGCTGAGTCCCTGTGGCTCACAGATACTTCCAAAACCAGCTTGCAGGTGCTGAGGTTACCGTGCAGATGACGCAACCAAGCTCAAGGAGGAGCTCGATGAAGATCTTGTCCTTTGTGTTGTTTCTTTCTAGTTGATCAGTAGTGGAGCCCAGTTGGGGTCGATCGGGGACCTTTGTCGCATTTGGGGTTCTTCTTTTATTTTGGTTCCGTAGTCGGACCTTGAGTGTAATTGTATGATGTAATGCTTTATTCATGTATTTGTGTGAAGTGGCGATTTTAAGCCAACTATGTATCCTTTTCCCCTATTGTATTACATGGGTTGTGTGAAGATTACCTCACTTGCGACATATGCCTTCAATGCGATTATGCCTCTAAGTCGTGCCTCGACATGTGGGAGATATAGTCGCATCGAGGGTGTTACAAGTTGGTATCAGAGCCTTCCCCGACCTTAGGAGCCCCCATTGCTTGATCGTTTTTAGCAGCCGAGTTGTGTCTAGAAAAATGTTTTGAGTCCTTTAGGAATTATATATATCGGAGAGCTTAGGAATTCTTTTTACTTCCCAGTCTCCTCATCGCTCTGGTAAGGCATCCTGACGTAGAGTTTTGACTCTTCTCTTCTCAAATTTCACTAAAAAAATTTAGGATCACGCGAGTATCTTGGATTTGTTCCGATGGCTTATGATGAGAATACTATCTTGGTGCCTCCTGTCAGGGGTTTAGTGGAAGTGTCCCGGGGAGTTGAGCTCTGAGGTGTTGTCATCATAATTTTATCGTTGCAATTCTGGAATACTTGAGATATGTTCGTCGACATCGAAAATCTCCTTTATGCAGTTCGATGGTGAGATAACCTCGACGCCACCCAGTACTGGGGCGGGAGTTCGGGAGTATCACCATAACTTGTATAACGGATGCTTTTCGAAGGTTGAGGTAGATGGTTTCCGAAGGTTTCTTGGTTATGTGTTGAAGGATGGATATAGCTGGATGTAGGATTTGCTAGTTTGGGTGAGATATTATGCTTCCCCTGTATCCCCAACACCTGATTGCATAACCGGAAAGGTTCGGGAGTTTCATAGGTGGGAATTCAAGTAGCTCTTAGGATATCCTTCCGACAGATGTATGATATGAAATTGGGGTTCGACGTCTAGTGGTTCGCCTATTCACGTCGATTTTACAGTGGTCTTGTTGTGTCTTAAAGAGTCCTTGGCTATGCCGACTCGGGGACGCTTCGTATGTCATGTGCACTGCCTTGTATATGATGGTGTTGTACGATCGAGCCCGTGTAGGTCCCACCACGAAAACTTCAGACGAAATCTCTATCATATGTTTGTTCTGGCTTATTTTGCAAGCCAATCCTTTGTTTTGTTTTGAGTTGTGGTATTCGAGTTGCTTCGAAGTCAAATGTTGATTCCATACCTTCCCCAAATGGTGTTCTCATATTCCTATGTGGATACCAATCCTTCTTGATCATCAAGATTGTTTTGTCAATCCTTTTTAACCGGTGTGTCTCTCTTCTAGTGAATCCGTTCATTTTCAACATCCGCAAGACCAATTCTAAGTTTCTCAACGGTGCTTGCTTCATCCGTTCCAAGTTGTCTTTGTTTTCCCACCCTCCCACCTTTGTTTCTTCAAGGACTCGGATTTCTTTATCAAATATCCATCTTATTGATGCGAAGTATCTCCATTATTTTCTATCATTATTCTTACTCAGTGGTTCCCTTGAAGTTGTTCTTCTAGTCCACCATTATTCGTTCTTTTCTTCTCCGGTGGTTTCAAGTCAAGATTTGTTGATCATATCTTTCTCCTCGTTTCAAATACATTCTCATACCGGTGCACCTCTTAATAATTAATTTCTCGCTATTCATTTGTTCCGGAGTGCTCAAGATATCTCAATGGGCTTGTCTTGTCATTCAAGATCCGTTCAACCTATTTCGAGGGTGTTCCCTCATTCAAGTCATTTAATTCAACCAGTGCAACTTATCTTTTAAATCATTTCAACGGTGTTTCTTTTGAGTGGGCCCTAACCCACAGGTCTTTTCCCAGGATCTTACCTGACTCTTCTTATTTTTCCGGAGTTATAATCAAATTCTTTTCGAAGTTTGACGTAAGAATGATTTATTTTCAGTCAAGTGCCTTTCTCCAAGATCTTATAATTCTTTTCATCGTTGGCTCAACCTTCCCATTCTTCATTCCGGAGAGTCTAAATAATTCATGGTGGTGTTTCTCATCGTCATTCTCAGATTGGAAGACAGAAGAAGATTTTCTTTCAACCTTGCTCCATTCTCTTCAAGTTTCATCATTCGAGATTGTTGCAATCCTCTCATAATTATTTTTCGATTGTGAGAATTCTTTTCACCCTTCCGGAGAAATTCAAGAGTCTTCTCAGTTTGTTATCCGGAGTCCATCAATTCAGGTTTATTCATTCTCAGCTGTCACTTATCATTCTCCGATCTTACCGGTGCAGCGTTCAAGTGATCTCTAATCGGTCCATGATCTATTATATTCACTTGTATCTAAATTCTCTCAAGCATCTTCGTCCATTTGCTAATTCTTCCCGGTGTTTCCTTATCTTTACTTTGTTCATAATCAATTCTTACGATGGTTCGTTCAAGATTTCTCTTCCTATCTTATCATATCAATTTTATTCGTTGTTTCAACCCTTCCGGTGGTTCGTTCAATACCTTCCCAAGTCTGACGTTATATCTCTCTTAATTTTTTTTTCTACAAGAATGAGTAATGTGCCAAATCCGTTGTTTGTCATCAATTTCAATTGGTGAAGGATATGCATAATGTAATTCTTATTCTTGTTTCATCCAAGTGATTAATTCTTTACTTCGGAGGCTCATCAAATTATCGGTTTCACTTGATTCATTTTTCTTTCCCGGAGTTCCTAGCTCTCGCAACTATATCTACACGGAGGTCCATCTAAATCATTGCAAGGATTCACCTGGTGTTTTCAATTTCTCCTTCTTGTTATTCTTTTATTACCGGAGTTCTTCATGGAGGTTCTACATGTGGGTTCATAAAGGATTTAATTCTTTCTCGAAGCTTTCATCAAGATTCTTTTCTAAGGAGCTCAAGTTTCTTCATATTGCAATTCGGAGTGCAATTCTTTCTTCCGTATCATTGGAGATGGTATTATGTCATTCTTCAAAATTTGAATTCATGTTTCTTGATTCACATGTTGTCATGAATGAGATATTTCAAATCCATCAATCTCGTCATTGGAGTTATCTTGGGTTATATTTCACCTTAAGCCTTCCCTAAGGATTGTTGCTATCTATGGTGCTCATAAATGACCCAAGTTCTTCATTTATCCTTCCGGTGAAATAATTTCTCGTCTCCTTGTTCATATAAATCCAATCAATTCTTCTTCCCGTGAGTGGCAGGTTGTCACCTCATAATTTGAGACATATTCCATAAGACCATATCAAGCTTATTCTTTTCGTTGTGGGTTTTCCAACAACTCCGTTCTAGCTTCTGTTGTAACCGTGCTCTCTCAAGATATTGTTTTCCTTCGTTCACTCCATTCCATTCTTACTTTTGTTCCGGAGGCATTGTGATGTTCATCTTTTCAACCCATCATCTCGTTTTGTCAAAGATCATGATCTTTCCATGCCTATCCTTTTAATCTGAGCGTTGTGTCCTCTTTTCAAGTAACCTCTCTTCTTGTCAAGTTCAATTTCTTCCATTTACAGGCGGAGTGTTGTCCAAATTATATCACTCTTATTCCTTCCCTTTCTCAACCGGAGTATTGTGCCCCTATGTTCAAGTTCTTTTCGCCTTATCAAGTCTTGCATCCCTTTCTCAACCGGAGTGTCGTGTTTTCATTTGAGCTCTCTCATCTTATCAAATTTTGACTCCCTTCTCAACCGGAGTGCGGTCTGAGATCTTTCTTACCCCTTGTTCCATTCATTCAATAGTTCCGGTGGCAGGTGTTGTGATTTCATCAAGTATCTTCTCATCCTATCAAGACCTTATTCAATTCTTTTTCTTTCCAACCGGAGTGTTGCCCGAATTTGGTCTTCCTTCATCCCCTTCTTTAACGGAGTGCTTTCAATATATATCTTCCCTTCAACCTCAAGGTTTCGCAATGTTCTTTGTCCCTCTTTTCTAACGGAGTGTTTTCGACTTTGTTCACCTTCGTTGTATCCTTTTCTCAAATTTGTTCAACCTCGCAAGGTTCTTTGGTTTCACTCGTTTGTCAAAGAAGCAATTTGTTTTACCTCTTATCTTTTCTCTTCCGTTTTCCCTCCGGTGCCATACTAGATCTCGGGACGAGATCCTCTCATAGTGGTGGAGTGTTGTAACGCCCCGAGACCGATGTGCCAGTTGTCATCCAGTTATTCGCTGTTGTTGCCTTGTCTTTGCTTGCGTGTTGCATCTTGTCATGTCATCATGTGCATTGCATCATCATGTTTTCAAAACTTGCATCCATCCTGGTCTCCTCGTTCTCTCTGTTGTCCGTGGTGAGCCCAACCACACTTGCACTGCGCCCGCGGCATGTCCAAAATATTATTTTATAAGTGGCCGGGAAATGTTCTCGGAATGGGATGAGAGTTGACATGTGGTCTTATTATAGTGTAGGTAGACCGCCTGCCAAGTTTCATCGCATTCGGAGTCCGTTTGATGCCCCAACGGATAAATATAGCGGCAATAGTAGCCGGTCTAACATCGGACGTTTTCGGTCTCCGAAAACTGTTGTCGGGCTTTCCCTCTCTTCTCTTCTCTCAGCTCGAGACCGTCTACACAACTCACTACCTACCGCCAGGTCCAACCTAACCCCTCTCGTCAGCCCGCAGCCCTCCTCGCGCGCGCCCGAAAATTGTCCCGGACCCGACCCGGACTGTCGCCACCGTTGTGTCCGGATCATCCCCAAACATCTACAAAACGTCATTGTTTTATTATTTGGACTTCCTAGCTACTTTATTCGCGACCGTCCGATTATGATCGGAGGGTCCTTTTAGCCCCTTACCAAAAATCCTTGCTATATAAACAGTCTAACCCTAGTTTCTAGGGGAGATGTCCCATCCATCCTTCCCAGCCGCCGCCCCTTGTTTTCCGCGCCTGGCCAGCCCACAGCCGCCACCTCGCACCACCAAATCCCCAATCAGAAACTCTCCTCGTTCCCCACCTACCACAACCAGATCCCCTCCCGATCCAAAAATCCTCCCAGATCCCCTCCTCATCCTTTCCACCTACAGGCCATCGATCCTTTCCCTCCTCGCTCTCCTTCGTCGACCAGGGAGACGAGCTCCTCCCGAGCGCCTCCGCCTTACCTCGTCGCTGGCCGGATTCATCGGAGACCACCCCTGCCAGGCGCCCCTGCCTTCCATCTCTCCCTTCCGCTCTCCTCTCTCGCTCACGTTTCTCTCTCCCTCCCTCTCAGTGTCCAGCGCCGAGCATGGAGCCCCGATGCCCAGGAGCTTCGTCCTTGACCCGAGCTGGCCTGGATCTGCGCCATGCTCTCCGACGCCCTGGAGGTTCCCCTCGCCTCCGCCTCGTTCCAGGGAGGGAAGCCCTCGCGCCCGCTCCTCCCGTCTGCCTGAGAGCCGCTGCCTCGCGACCCTGCCTCCCTCGCCACCGGCCTCTTCTTCCCCTGCACCCTCTACTTTGAGCAGGAGAACGAGACGCGCCCTCGACCCCTGCCTCGTGCCGCTCTTCGTCGTTTCGTGTCGCCTCCCCGTGCCTGAGTGCTCGCGCCTCTGCCATCGAGGGCCGCCTCCGCCAAGTCCCGCCTCGCCGGAGTCTTCTTCTCGCTGCTGCCGCTGTTCTCTGTCGAACGAGCAGAGCGCAGCCGCCTCGCATTGACCTGCCAGCGCCAAGACCTACCGCGTGCCTGGGCTGCCTCTCCTCCATCCGCGCGTGAAGCCCAGCCCAGCCGCGCCAGGCTCCAGCTGGCCCGGTGCCCACCTCTGCATCCCCTTCTAACCGGACTCACTCTCTACAGATCCGGGCCGAAGCCCATGAGTGAGCAGCCCCCGCCCCTGTTGCTTGTTGGGCCAGCCTCTGTTTTGGCCCATGTCATGTTTTTTCCTCGAGATGATTTTGTCTATTATTCCAAAGAACGCCCGTTTTGCAGAAAAGACCCTCCCGTTCGTGCATTTAATACCTCACAAACCGTGCATCGGATTAAAATAAGTTATATATGAAACTTGCTTAGAATTTTGTGTAGATTAATAATTAGCAACTTTCATCTATGTTTAAAATGGTGTTTGATTAATTTTTGCTCTATGTCATGTTAAAATGATTTAATTCATAGCTATTTAACCGTAGCTCCGATTTAAATAAACTTTATATGTAAATGGGGTAGAAAAATGCCTAGTTTAACTTGGTTCACTTGTTTTGCATGTTTGTCAACTCTAAAATTGTGTTTAGGGCAGAACAGTACCAAACCTTAAATTATGCATATGAGGATTTTCCGGAATTGTTGTTTGTTGCTTCCGGCCTCATTTAACCTTGACTAGATATGTAGTTTTGCTTTGCTTCACCCTCTTGCCATGTTTAATAACATTTAATATTGTTGGGTACATAAACGAGAGAGAACTAAATAATTGATGTGGTGTTTTTTCAATATGCATCCCGATGCATATTGTGCTCCACTTAATGTGTAGGATTGTTTGTGCACGTTGCCATGCCATGCTTCATTAAACCGGAAATGCATCATATTTGGTTGTGCATCATGCCATGTTCATGTCGTGGTTGTTTACTATGTTGTTTCCTCTTTTCCGGTGTTTGCTTCTTCGGGTTGGTTCCGATAACGTCGTGTTGTGAGGATTCGTTCGACTACATCCGTTTGTCTTCTTCATGGACTCGTTCTTCTTCCTTGCGGGATTTCAGGCAAGATGATCATACCCTCGAAATCACTACTATCTTTGCTATGCTAGTTTGCTCGCTCTTGCTATGCCAATGCTACGATGCCTACCATTTGCTTGTCAGCCTCCCAAATTGCCATGTTCAGCCTCTAACCCACCAATGTCCTAGCAAACCGTTGATTGGCTATGTTACCGCTTTGCTCAGCCCCTCTTATAGCGTTGTTAGTTGCAGGTGAAGATTGAAGTTTGTTCCTTGTTGAAACATGGAGATGTTGTTCCTTGTTGGAACATGTTTACTTGTTGGGATATCACTATATGTCATATTTAATTAATGCATCTATATACTTGGTAAAGGGTGGAAGGCTCGGCCTTATGCCTGGTGTTTTGTTCCACTCTTGCCGCCCTAGTTTCCGTCATATCGGTGTTATGTTCCCGGATTTTGCATCCCTTACGCGGTTGGGCTATAATGGGAACCCCTTGACAGTTCGCCTTAAGTAAAGCTTCTCCAAGAATGCCCAACATTGGTTTTACCATTTGCCACCTAGCCTTTTCTTTCCCTTGGGTTCTGCAGACTCAAGGGTCATCTTTATTTTAGCCCCCACGGGCCAGTGCTCCTCTGAGTGTTGGTCCGAACTAGAGCCCTGTGCAGCGCCACCTCGGGGAAACTTGAGGGCTTGTTTTAGTTGTACGGATTGCTCATCTGAGTGTGCCCTGAGAACGAGATATGTGCAGCTCCTATCGGGATTTGTCGGCACATTCGGGCGGTGTTGCTGGTTTAGTTTTACCCTGTCGAAATGTCTTGTTGTACTGGGATACCGAGTCTGATCGAAATGTCTCGGGTGGAGGTCTAAAGAGAAAACACTACCCATATGCACATGAGGCAAAACAAACAATTCACTTCAATCAATCAAACAAGGGCATACAATCGATCTATCTATCGCAAAAGTGCTCGGACTACTATATTTACCTGGTGGACTACTACTACTAATGAGGTGGTCTACTAGAAATATTCTACGGTCGTTGACTCCATAATATCTGCTCTAGCTTCATCAACATAGTCATCATCGCTACTATCTGCTTCCGAGTCAGTGCCGTCGATGATGATGTAGTCTTCCGGGCTAATTTCCTTGGGTTCTTCGTCTTCATCTACTGGCATAGGGCCTCCCATAAATATTCCAATCTTCTTGATTAGGTCGTCATTCTTCTCCACCAATACTTCAATTTCCTATTCGTAATATTCACGTGTAGCCTTGAGTTCTTCCTCCAATTCCTTGATTCTAGTCTTAGCCTTCTTCAGATCTATCATGTTGGCGCACATCTGGTTCTCCTATCGTCGAATGTGCTGGTTTAACTCCTGAATAAAAGCTGCGATTGACCTATCTTTCCTGGTGCTGATCATCTCCCAGTGCTCATCTCGGCGCCCACAAATCTGGTAGATAGTATCCTTGAGATCATTGCGGTAGACTTCTCCAATGCGTCCCATGGCGATGTGAGCTGCCATGCTCTTTCCTAGACTCCAAGTTGGTGCATCAAAAGAAAACTCTATGGGCTCAGTGACTGGCATGAACGTCCTTCCTGGAACTTGAACTTGAATCATCCAGCGCTCTTCTTCAGGTAAAGTGGCGTTGTAGGTTCCCGTGAAGCTTGGTACTCCTATGTTCAGATATCTAGTGACTTCCTTCAAGTGTCGTCCAAAGGGTGTATCTTCATCCGGTTGCGTGAACTTGTTCCTTGCATCCGCCATCCTAAAGAGTAGAAAAGATGAGAGGTCAGAAGAGAAGAGAATGAATAGTGATCTAGGTCTTTTAGCTTAGTGCTCGTGTCCTACAGTCAACCTGGCTCCGATACCATCTCTGTAGCGACCAGACCTCAAACAGTCTGATCTCTATGCTCTGGTGTCATCCCTGGATCAGTAATGCTGACACCACACAGTACTCGGAGGATTTATATCAGAGTAGCAATCACACACTTATTACATCGAGTGTCTCAAAAGAGAACTTATTACAATAAATATGGCTTAAGGCCATCTAATAACGATAACAGCGGAAGGCTTGGAAGATAAGTGAGTCCATCAACTCCAACGGCATCACTGAGTATAGAACCACGACCTAAAAACTCCTTAATCGTCGTCTGAAAAGTCTGCAACATTAACGTTGCAGCCCGAAACGGGTCAACACATGGAATATGCTGGCAAGGTAACACATAGAGAATAATGGAATAAAACAGTTATACTATATGCATATTTGGCTGGTGGAAAGCTCTATGGTTACAGTTTTGCGTAAAGCCAATTTTTCCCTACTTCAAAGGAATAAATTTAATTACTATCATGGTGGTTGTTAAACATTGAGAATGGTTGACAGCATTCTCAATCCCAATTAAGCATCATCATTAAACATAACCCAACAAAATTAATTTAGAGTAACATGTTGAGATTCACATAATAATCCAAGTACTAGATACTCAAGATGTCCATAACCGGGGACACGGCTAACCATGATTAGTTTATTACACTCTGCAGAGGTTTGCGCACTTTTCCCCACAAGACTTGATCGCCTCCGTTTGGTTTCTCGCACTACAGGGTGTTTGAGAAGACGGATGACCGAGACATAGTCTTTCAGAAGTGCTAGCACCTTACGATCGGGTAGACCGTACCACCTACATCTGCTAGTCTACCACTGTAAGAGTTCGCACAACTTAGTCAACTATGCTAGAGCCCATAATAGCTTGTGGCTGCACACGGCAGTTTCTAGTATGAATAGTCTCATGATCCCTTTGAGCCTGGGTGGCGGTCCAAAAGAAAACAGGCAAGTCCTGGAATACCCAGGTGCCTCAATCCACCCAGATGTGTGTTTAAGTTGCCACCTTAGATAAACCACTAATTAACAATCTCACATCTGTCATGGATATCACTCACCCAATCCACGTCTACTAGCATAGCATGGCATAATAAGCAAACATAGAAGTAACTCCCAAAGGTTTGATATTAACAAGTAATAGGTACTACCTCATCTACTTCCCATCCCATAATTTAATTAGATCCTAATCATGCAATGTGTGAGGATTGATCTAAGGCAATAAAACTGGGTAGTAGAAAATGTATGATCAAAGTGTTACTTACCTTGCTGATGATCCGCGAAACCTAATGATTCGAAGTAACAGGCGGCGCACTCCGGGTACTCTATCGCAAACAAACAAACAAGCATACAATAAGTACTCATCTAATGCACAGGTAAAACTCAAATAAGAGATCTGACCAGAAGGTTTAACTTAAGAACTCCGGTTGGCAAAAAGAATCAAATCGAACGAAACAACGAAAGTCAAACGGTGAAAGAAAACAACTTCGTTCTAGTAATCTGAATCTAGGGCAAATTTTACAGTAGCAAAATCTTGTTTAAGTTGGTTAAACGGATAGAGGGTTTCGAGACGAAACTCTAGGCACTTGAATCGCCTGATTCCGATAAACGAGTGAAAAGTTAAACTAAAACGAAAATCGGATCCGGAATCGCGATCAGAAAAATCGCGGATTTAATCCGAGAAAAAGAAAAACGACGAACGTCGAACGCCGATTTTTTTTCTCTTTCTTTTTTTTCTGCACGGAAATCAAGGGGCGACGAACCTCGGGCGGCGGGATCGTCGGCGGCGGCGTCTCCGGCGGCGCGCGCGGATCGAGGCAGGGCTGATGGGTTGGGGCGGCTCGGGGCGGCGCTATTTAAAGGCTGCCCCCGGGCGGTGTCCCGCTCGGGTACGGCCCGAAGTCGGTTCGTTTTTTTTATTATTCCGCTCGGACAAAAAAATAAAAAGAAATACTAAACATAATCCAAAAATTCCAAAATAAATTTTCACGGGCTTCTAAAATCAAGCCGCACAAGGTGAACATTTATTTGGGCCCTAAATGCAATTTTGAAAAACGCACTTTTTCCTAAATTCAAATAAAACACCGAAAAACTCCGAAATAAAATCTTATTTGATTTTTTATTAAATCCTCAATATTTCTTTATTTTGGGAAAGTCATTTTATTCCCTCTCTCATATTTTTGTAATAGAAATAATTGATGATAAAATAAATAAAATCAAATGATCCTATTCTCAAAATTCGAGACAACTCAAATATGAAAATAACGAAATCCCCAACTCTCTCCGTGGGTCATTGAGTTGCGTAGAATTTCTAGGATCAACCAAAATGCAAAATAAAATATGATATGCATGATGATCTAATGTATAACATTCCAAATTAAAAATTTGGGATGTTACACATACGCCGTAGTAAAAGATAGCATTGTCGAGAACAAACCTGATGTGGGTGTAATCCTTTTTGTTCATGTTCTTCGATGAGTCCAAGTAAAGAGCATGGGAGTATCGGGGGTAAAGGATGATGAGGACGGCGCGCCCGCCATAGTGGAAAATAAGTACACCTCAAATTAATTAGCCTCCACCGTGCAAATGAATGATTGAAATCGAAGGAAGGATATCCGCGCGGATGACTTACATGGGATGATAAGGCACGAGAATCGTCTCCTTGTCCTTATTGGCGACCATGAAATCGACGATGTAGTCCCTCGCGTATTCACGGTGCTCTGCGCAGACTGCCAAGAAGCCCTCGTGCATGAAGTATGGGCCAGCGACACAGATATAAGGTATCTGCTCAATCCCAATGATGTAGTTAATGTACAAGGCATAAAGGCGGACAAACGTAAAATCCAACTTCTTCAAGTGAAACATGTCGAAGATGTAATCGAATCGAAGGAAGAACTTCTCCGCGGGGAATGTGTGGAAGTACGACCTTTGCCGCAACACATTAACCATGTAGAGTGGGTATCCTGGATTTTCTGAGGCGATGAGGCAATTCTCTCTCCACAGCACATCGTCATGAAGTCTCCTTAGATCGCCGTGTGTGGCCTCAACCACTGCCTTAGGTAGGATCGGTTCACCGGGGATAGGTATACGGTCTTGAACCCGAGGCTGCTGAGGCGGCTGGATCATAGAAGCAACTTTGTTGCCTTTCCTCGATCTCTTCCTATGCTTCTTTGCCACCGGAAGGTCGTCTATAATACGTTCATCCTCTGGCAATTTAGGCACCAACCCATACTGCTGAGCCATCAATCCTTCGTCATCACAGGCGCCAGTATTGAGATACTGTTGAGTGTCATCCTCATCCTCATCCTCATCTATGGCGACGTCATCAGCGTGTAACGCCCCGAGACCGATGTGCCAGTTGTCGTCCAGTTATTCGCTGTTGTTGCCTTGTCTTTGCTTGCGTGTTGCATCTTGTCATGTCATCATGTGCATTGCATCATCATGTTTTCAAAACTTGCATCCGTCCCGGTCTCCTCGTTCTCTCCGTTGTCCGTGGTGAGCCCAACCACACTTGCACTGCGCCCGCGGCATGTCCGAAATATTATTTTATAAGTGGCCGGGAAATGTTCTCGGAATGGGATGAGAGTTGACATGTGGTCTTATTATAGTGTAGGTAGACCGCCTGCCAAGTTTCATCGCATTCGGAGTCCGTTTGATGCCCCAACAGATAAATATAGCGGCAATAGTAGCCGGTCTAACGTCGGACGTTTTCGGTCTCCGAAAACTGTTGTCGGGCTTTCCCTCTCTTCTCTTCTCTCAGCTCGAGACCGTCTACACAACTCACTACCTACCGCCAGGTCCAACCTAACCCCTCTCGTCAGCCCGCAGCCCTCCTCGCGCGCGCCCGAAAATTGTCCCGGACCCGACCCGGACTATCGCCACCGTTGTGTCCGGATCATCCCCAAACATCTACAAAACATCATCGTTTTATTATTTGGACTTCCTAGCTACTTTATTCGCGACCGTCCGATTATGATCGGAGGGTCCTTTTAGCCCCTTACCAAAAATCCTTGCTATATAAACAGTCTAACCCTAGTTTCTAGGGGAGATGTCCCATCCATCCTTCCCAGCCGCCGCCCCTTGTTTTCCGCGCCTGGCCAGCCCACAGCCGCCACCTCGCACCACCAAATCCCCAATCAGAAACTCTCCTCGTTCCCCACCTACCACAACCAGATCCCCTCCCGATCCAAAAATCCTCCCAGATCCCCTCCTCATCCTTTCCACCTACAGGCCATCGATCCTTTCCCTCCTTGCTCTCCTTCGTCGACCAGGGAGACGAGCTCCTCCGGAGCACCTCCGCCTTACCTCGTCGCCGGCCGGCTTCGTCGGAGACCACCCCTGCCAGGCGCCCCTGCCTTCCATCTCTCCCTTCCGCTCTCCTCTCTCGCTCACGTTTCTCTCTCCCTCCCTCTCAGTGTCCAGCGCCGGGCATGGAGCCCCGATGCCCAGGAGCTTCGTCCTCGACCCGAGCTGGCCTGGATCCGCGCCGTGCTCTCCGACGCCCTGGAGGTTCCCCTCGTCGCCGCCTCGTTCCAGGGAGGGAAGCCCTCGCACCCGCTCCTCCCGTCTGCCTGAGAGCCGCTGCCTCGCGACCCTGCCTCCCTCGCCACCGGCCTCTTCTTCCCCTGCACCCTCTGCTTTGAGCAGGAGAACGAGACGCGCCCTCGACCCCTGCCTCGTGCCGCTCTTCGTCGTTTCGTGTCGCCTCCCCGTGCCTGAGTGCTCGCGCCTCTGCCATCGAGGGCCGCCTCCGCCAAGTCCCGCCTCGCCGGAGTCTTCTTCTCGCTGCTGCCGCTGTTCTCTGTCGAACGAGCAGAGCGCAGCCGCCTCGCATTGACCTGCCAATGCCAAGACCTACCGCGTGCCTGGGCTGCCTCTCCTCCATCCGCGCGCGAAGCCCAGCCCAGCCGCGCCAGGCTCCAGCTGGCCCGGTGCCCACCTCTGCATCCCCTTCTAACCGGACTCACTCTCTACAGATCCGGGCCGAAGCCCATGAGTGAGCAGCCCCCGCCCCTGTTGCTTGTTGGGCCAGCCTCTGTTTTGGCCCATGTCATGTTTTTTCCTCGAGATGATTTTGTCTATTATTCCAAAGAACGCCCGTTTTGCAGAAAAGACCCTCCTGTTCGTGCATTTAATACCTCACAAACCGTGCATCGGATTAAAATAAGTTATATATGAAACTTGCTTAGAATTTTGTGTAGATTAATAATTAGCAACTTTCATCTATGTTTAAAATGGTGTTTGATTAATTTTTGCTCTATGTCATGTTAAAATGATTTAATTCATAGCTATTTAACCGTAGCTCCGATTTAAATAAACTTTATATGTAAATGGGGTAGAAAAATGCCTAGTTTAACTTGGTTCACTTGTTTTGCATGTTTGTCAACTCTAAAATTGTGTTTAGGGCAGAACAGTACCAAACCTTAAATTATGCATATGAGGATTTTCCGGAATTGTTGTTTGTTGCTTCCGGCCTCATTTAACCTTGACTAGATATGTAGTTTTGCTTTGCTTCACCCTCTTGCCATGTTTAATAACATTTAATATTGTTGGGTACATAAACGAGAGAGAACTAAATAATTGATGTGGTGTTTTGTCAATATGCATCCCGATGCATATTGTGCTCCACTTAATGTGTAGGATTGTTTGTGCACGTTGCCATGCCATGCTTCATTAAACCGGAAATGCATCATATTTGGTTGTGCATCATGCCATGTTCATGTCGTGGTTGTTTACTATGTTGTTTCCTCTTTTCCGGTGTTTGCTTCTTCGGGTTGGTTCCGATAACGTCGTGTTGTGAGGATTTGTTCGACTACATCCGTTTGTCTTCTTCATGGACTCGTTCTTCTTCCTTGCGGGATTTCAGGCAAGATGATCATACCCTCGAAATCACTACTATCTTTGCTATGCTAGTTTGCTCGCTCTTGCTATGCCAATGCTACGATGCCTACCATTTGCTTGTCAGCCTCCCAAATTGCCATGTTCAGCCTCTAACCCACCAATGTCCTAGCAAACCGTTGATTGGCTATGTTACCGCTTTGCTCAGCCCCTCTTATAGCGTTGTTAGTTGCAGGTGAAGATTGAAGTTTGTTCCTTGTTGAAACATGGAGATGTTGTTCCTTGTTGGAACATGTTTACTTGTTGGGATATCACTATATGTCGTATTTAATTAATGCATCTATATACTTGGTAAAGGGTGGAAGGCTCGGCCTTATGCCTGGTGTTTTGTTCCACTCTTGCCGCCCTAGTTTCCGTCATATCGGTGTTATGTTCCCGGATTTTGCATCCCTTACGCGGTTGGGCTATAATGGGAACCCCTTGACAGTTCGCCTTAAGTAAAGCTTCTCCAAGAATGCCCAACATTGGTTTTACCATTTGCCACCTAGCCTTTTCTTTCCCTTGGGTTCTGCAGACTCAAGGGTCATCTTTATTTTAGCCCCCACGGGCCAGTGCTCCTCTGAGTGTTGGTCCGAACTAGAGCCCTGTGCAGCGCCACCTCGGGGAAACTTGAGGGCTTGTTTTAGTTGTACGGATTGCTCATCTGAGTGTGCCCTGAGAACGAGATATGTGCAGCTCCTATCGGGATTTGTCGGCACATTCGGGCGGTGTTGCTGGTTTAGTTTTACCCTGTCGAAATGTCTTGTTGTACTGGGATACCGAGTCTGATCGAAATGTCTCGGGTGGAGGTCTATTCCTTCGTTGACCGTGAGAGCTTGTGATGGGCTAAGTTGGGACACCCTGCAGGGATTTGAACTTTTGAAAGCCGTGCCCGCGGTTATGGGCAGATGGGAATTTGTTAACGTCCGGTTGTAGAAAACCTGAAGTTGACCTTAATTAAAATGAATCAACAGCATGTGTAACCGTGATGGTCTCTTTCCGGCGGAGTCCGGGAAGTGAACACGGTTGTTGGAGTTATGCTTGACGTAGGTAGTCCAGGATCACTTCTTGATCATACTTTTATCGATCGTGCTTTGCCTTCTCTTCTCGCTCTCATTTGCATATGTTAGCCACCATATATGCTAGTCGCTTGCTGCAGCTCCACCTCATACCTTTACCTTACCCATAAGCTTAAATAGTCTTGATCGCGAGGGTGCGAGATTGCTGAGTCCCTGTGGCTCACAGATACTTCCAAAACCAGCTTGCAGGTGCCGAGGTTACCGTGCAGATGATGCAACCAAGCTCAAGGAGGAACTCGATGAAGATCTTGTCCTTTGTGTTGTTTCTTTCTAGTTGATCAGTAGTGGAGCCCAGTTGGGGTCGATCGCGGACCTTTGTCGCATTTGGGGTTCTTCTTTTATTTTGGTTCCGTAGTCGGACCTTGAGTGTAATTGTATGATGTAATGCTTTATTCATGAATTTGTGTGAAGTGGCGATTGTAAGCCAACTATGTATCCTTTTCCCCTATTGTATTACATGGGTTGTGTGAAGATTACCTCACTTGTGACATATGCCTTCAATGCGATTATGCCTCTAAGTCGTGCCTCGACACGTGGGAGATATAGTCACATCGAGGGTGTTACACAGCGGCTAATGGAGCCTCTTCCTCACCCCGCCCGCTATCACCCAGCATGATAGGCGACGCTAATTGGGCAGGTGGGGTGTTGATGTTCATTCCTTGCTGAGGCTGAGTGGTCGTGGGTGTGCTCCCGGCTGCCTCCAGACAAAGCAGACTCTTTGGCCACAACAGGACACACCCCTTGCAATCGCCAAGCCGTCGTGGGGTCTCGTTGTCATCCCCCTAGTACCGGAGGAGCCAAATTCTCATTGCCCAGTTTGACACTGGCCACAGAAACCTTGAAGACGTCAGGGGGGATCGGCCGGCTGTGGAACAATTGTTCCTTCGGCTTCATTATCGTTGCCTTCCCCACGTCCACCTTTTGGTCGGCGATGTAGTACAATATGGTGCACGGGGTTACGTCGGCCTGCAAAGACATGTCTGCGACATGAGACATCCGAAAGGCAATGAAAACGGGAGATTATACATTTATTTAAGAGGGCCGGTGTGACAGGTACCGTGAGGGCGTCGAGCTCAGCCAAAGATGAAGCACGTCCGAGACGGAGGATGAGCTGCTATGAGCAGGTGCGGGAGCCGGTGCAAGAGCAGGTGCAGGTGCAACGCTAGTCGAGCTGCTCCCCAAGAAGTCGGCAAGGGGAAAGTCCGCTGCATTTTTTGGATTTTGCCTGCTCCAACTGACAACGGCCGGAACCAAGACACCAGACAAATCTGTAATCGCCTATTTTGCGGCAGCTACTACTATTGCGACTGTCTCAGCTGATTTCTTCTCAACCGCAACCTCAACCCTTCTTGTCGATGTTTTCTTCGGTTAACCTCTGTCTTTCCTTTCTCTCCTCCGTGGTCTCACGGTAGTACTTCTTCCACGTGGCGTCGTCTCTGACACCATGCACGCGTCCATACAATGGTCGAGTGTCCACCGGGAGTCATTTCAATATGTTCAACGCCCGATTGAATGGGGTGTCCCACTTGGGCCTCGCTAACGCCTCAGACGGTGAGTCGCTTTCAGCCGCAATCCTGTGCTGCTCTCTCCACAAAAGGAACAAGGATCATTTACAAATATGACTAAACGTGCAGTCAAATTGATCAGAAACTAAAATTACCAGCAATCTCATGAACTCCTCGTGACCAGGTCCGTCTCGAAAACCTTCTTGACTGGGTCCCAATGGTGCCGGGCCCTGAGGACGTCACACTCCTACGGGACGGTGAACTCCGCCAAGGGGTCTGGGATGCCCAAACTTTTGCGTTCCACGTCCTCCTTGGCCCATAAGGACCTCTTTCTGCCGTAACCATGGCTTCTGAGGTGGTGGCACCCCATGTTCCTCTGTTGAAGCCCCTTCATGTACTTCGACTTTTGTTTGGCATCTTCGGCATCGCAAGCCACCTTGAATATTTCAAACTACTCTTGCGTGATTGTCGGATTATCCTTTACAATCTCGGAGTAGGGTTCCTTTTTGTTGATGATCCGATGTTTCATCCTTGCTTTCCAGGCGGCCAACGCGTCGCTAAACTTGGTCATGGCGCGTTTGTTTATCTTCTTTATTGTCGGGTCTTTATCTGGATCAGTATATTTCTTTTCATCCCGGCCCGGGAACAAGAATACCTGGTGCAGCTTCTTTAGGAGGGAGGGCCTCATATTTTCTATCTTCTTTAGTTTCTCATTGTTGATGGTGGTGGTTGTCCATATGATGCAGCCTATTTGATTGTCGTAGCACGATCGCGCTTCCTCAGGCTCTTTTGCCTCAAAATTACGGTCCTCCACCTCCGTGACCACCACTCTAGTAGTGATGAGTTGGTTTAGGCGTTGATGTCGCTTGAAGTTACGTCGGTATTTGCCCAAAGATGAAGGGATGATGCAGCACATCGGCGGTAGGCATTTCCCTCAAATATGAAACCAAGGTTATCGAACCAGTAGGAGAACCAAGCAACACAACGTAAACAGCTCCTGCACACAGATAACAAATCCTCGCAACCCGACATGTAAAAGGGGTTGTCAATCCCTTTCGAGTAGCGGCGCCTCAAGATAGGCAAACGAACGTGAGATAAAATTGTAGTAGATTGATAGATTGAACGCCAAATAAAATAAATAAGAACAAATTGCAGCAAGGTATTTTTGTATTTTTGGTTTAATAGATCTAAAAATAAATGCAAAGGAAAAGTATATCACAAAGGCAAATATATGAGAAAGAGACCCAGGGCCGTAGGTTTCACTAGTGGCTTCTCTCGAGAAAAATAGCAAATGGTGGCTGAACAAATTACTGTTGGGCAATTGATAGAACTTCAAATGATCATGATGATATCCAGGCAATGATCATTACATAGGCATCACGTCCAAGATTAGTAGACCGACTCCTGCCTGCATCTACTACTATTACTCCACACATTGACCGCTATCCAGCATGCATCTAGTGTATTAAGTTCATGAATAAATGGAGTAATTCAATAAGAATGATGACATGATGTAGACAAGATCTATCTATGTAGAGATAGACCCCATTGTTTTATCCTTAGTAGCAATGATACATACGTGTCGGTTCCCCTTCTGTCACTGGGATCAAGCACCGTAAGATCGAACCCACTACAAAGCACCTCTTCCCATTGCAAGATAAATAGATCAAGTTGGCCAAACAAAACCCAAATATCGGAGAAGAAATATGAGGCTATAAGCAATCATGCATAAAAGGGTTCAAAGAAACTCAAATACTTTCATGGATATAAAAAGAGAGATCTGATCATAAACTCAAAGTTCATCGGATCCCAACAAACACACCACAAAAGAGTTACATCATATGGATCTCCAAGAGACCATTGTATTGAGAATCAAACGAGAGAGAGGAAACCATCTAGCTACTAACTACGGACCCGAAGGTCTACAAAGAACTACTCACGCATCATCGGAGAGGCACTAATGGAGGTGGTGAACCCCATCCGAGATGGTGTCTAGATTGGATCTGGTAGTTCTAGACTCTGCGCCAGCTGGATCAATATTTCGTCGACTCCCCTAGGGTTTTGGGAATATTGTGGTATTTATAGAGCAAAGAGGCGGTCCGGGGGGCACCCGAGGTGGGCACAACCCACAAGGGTGCGCCCTAGTGGGTTGTGCTCTCCTCGGAGAACCCCCCCCCCTAGGCGCAGCCAGGGCCCATTATGTTCCTTCTGGTCCAAAAAAATCTCCGTAAAGTTTCGTTGCGTTTGGACTCCGTTTGATATTGATTTCCTGCGATGTAAAAAACATGCAGAAAACAGCAATTGGCAATTGGCACTATGTCAATAGGTTAGTACCAAAAAATGATATAAAATGACTATAAAATGATTATAAAACATCCAAGATTGATAATATAACAACATGGAACAATAAAAAATTATAAATACATTGGAGACGTATCAGCATCCCCAAGCTTAACTCCTACTCGTCCTCGAGTAGGGAAGTGATAAAAACATAATTTTTGATGTGGAATGCTGCCTATCATGTCATATCATATTATTTTCTTTATAGCATGGACATTTGGACTTTTATATTGTTCAAAGCAATAGTCTAGTTTGGACATGATAATTTAAATACTCAAGCATATCAACAAGCAACCATGTCTTTCAAAATATCAACGCTAAAATAAGTTATCCCTAGCCCATCATGCTCAACCATTGAACCATTCATGAAACACACTCGCATATTAGCTAAACCCAATACTCAAGTACGATCATGTTGCCTCCTAGTTGGTGCTTTTATAAGAGAAGATGCAGACTCAAATTCAAAAAAAAATTGCATAAAGTAAAAAAGAAAGGCCCTTCGCAGAGGGAAGTAGGGATTTGTAGAGGTGCCAGAGCTCAAAGCGAAAAAACTTAGAGATAAAAACATTTTGGGAGGTGTATCCATCCCACCAACAAAAGCGACTTAGAGTTCCCAACACTTACCATGCTAGATATATCATAGGCGGTTCCCAAACATAAAATGCAGTTTATTCCTTTTTCCACCATACTTTCACTTTCCATGGCTAACCGTATCCACGGCTGTCTTCCATATCAACACTTTTCAAGGAATTTATTATTTGACAACATAAAGTAAATTCATTTTTCATTTCGGGACTGGGCATCCCTAAAATCTTTGCCTTACTCTTGTGCAATGACACGCGAATAAACACTCATCGTGAGAATAACACATCCAACATGGAAAATATTAGCCACCCCTCACCACTCCGCGAGCGAAACGAACACACAAAAGAGAAGTTTATTTTGAAAATTAGAGATGGCACATGCAAATTTGCTTATAACGGCAAAAGAATATCGCATATAGGTAGATATAGTGGACTCATGTGGCAAAAACTGGTTTAAAGGATTTTGGATGCACAAGTAGAGATCATACTTAGTACAAAATGAAGGCTAGCAAAAGATTGAGAAGCGACCAACCAAGAAACGGATAATCTCATAAGCGAGCATTAAGCATAATAAACACCAAATAGTGCACCACAAGTAGGATATAATTTCATCGCATAATTATTGACTTACGTGCTTGCATAGGGAATCACAAACCTTAACACCAATATTCTTACTAAAGCATAATTACTCATCAACATAACTCACATATCACATCATCATATCACAAAACTATTACTAAGAATCAAGTTTATTTTTTCCAATGATCTTCATGAAAGTTTTTATTATATCCTTCTTGGATATCTATCACTTTGGAACTAATTTTCATGTGTTGCTTTTCATAAGCTCAAACAAATATAAGTGAAGATCATGAGCATAATATTTCTTTCTTTCTCTCAAATTAATTCAAGTGAAGCAAGAGAGAATTTCTTGAAAAAATTGCTAACTCTTAAATAAATATAAGTGAAGCAAGAGAGAATTTCTTCAAAAATACTAAAGTACGCAGTGCTCAAAAAAGATATAAGTGAAGCACTGGAGCAAGTCCATAGCTCATAAAAAATTTAAGTGAAGTAAAGAGAGCAATTCTAACAAGTCATGACATAATTTTGGCTCTCTCAAACAGGTGTGTCCAGCAAGGGATCAAGACTTAATACACAAAATAAAACAAGCAAAGACTCATATCATACAAGAATCCCCAAGCAAAACACATAGTATGTGATGAATAAAAATATAGCTTCGAGTAAAATACCGATGGTCGTTAGAAGAAAGGGGGGATGCCACTCGGGGGCATCCCCAAGCTTAGTTGGTTGCTCATTCTTGGATAATAGCTTGGGATGCCGGGGAATCCCCAAGCTTAGGCTCTTCTACTCCTTATTCCTTCAGCCATCATAAGATAACCCAAAACTTGAAAACTTCAATCACACAAAACTCAACAAAACCTTCGTGAGAACCGTTAGTGTAAGAAAATAAATCACTACTATAAGTACTATAGTAAACCAATTCATATTTTGTTTTTGCATTATATCTACTGTATTCCAACTTTTCTATGGCAAAAACTCATCAAAGAAAACCATAGAGCCATCAAAATAAGCACACAATGCAAAGAAAACAGAATCTGCCAAAACAGAACAGTCCGTAGAAATCTGACTATTTCGAATACTTCTTCGACTCCAAAAATTCTTAAAAATTAGGGAGACCTGAGAAATTTGTATATTAATCTATTTCAAAAGGAATGGGTATTTTATCGCTCTCCTGTTAAAAATGAAAATTATTTTCGCGAGTGCAAAAGTTTCTGTTTCTTCAGCAAGATTAAACAACTATCACCCAAGAAGATCCTAAAGGCTTTACTTGGCACAAACACTAATTAAAACACAAAAAACACAATAATAACAGTATCATAATTGTGTAAACACTCAAGAACAAAAAGAAAAAAAGAAATTTTATTCATTGGATTGCCTCCCAACAAGCGCTATAGTTTTACGCCCTTAGCTAGGCATAAAGCAAAGATCTAAATTTTGTCATCCTTCTTCTTAACTTTCTTAGAGGTGTTTTTATCATGGGGTTTTGTAAACACAACATAAAACATATTATCCATAGAAACCTTAGCGTTCCTAAGTTGGTGTTCATCATAACCTTTTTGATTCCCCGCAACAATCCAATAGTAATGTTGATTAACATTATTGAAAACCTCTTGGATTCTATCTAAAATGGGGACTTCCTTTTTAAGATTCTCATCAAAGATTTTATTATCCCCAAGCAAATGTCTTAAAGCATAGTCACTATTGCAAAGAATTTCATCTATCATAGGTTTTTCACGATTCATACCATAAAAATTAAAGATTCCCTAGCTTCCTGTATTATGTAATCAAATTCATTCATAAGGACAAGGGTGGCCAACTTTTTAGCCCTATGATTCTTTATAACGGGAAGCTCAAAAAACAATCTTTGCAAAGTAGGATGGGTACGAATAAATTTACTTTCAAGTTTCAGAACTAGTACTGAAATAGCATCCGCATAAGATCTAGTAGTTTTAAGTATAAGAGCATCATCAAGACTTAGATTCCCAATACAATTGAAAAATTCTTGGATACGTTCTTTTCCCATAACGTTTCCTTGCCCCAAGATAAAAATTTTAGCATCCAGATTGCCTGTACATCCAATCTTAGGAGTTAGGCCATCATCTGTTGGTGCCATACCAAAATCACCCATGATTGCAAGCAAAGGATAGATCTGACAAGAAAACGGCGAACGGAAAAAGAGTGGCGAATAAAACGACAAATTTTTGTGTGAAGTGGGGGACAGGAAAACGAGATGCAAATAAAGTAAATTGCAAGAAGATGAGATTTGTGATTAGGAACCTGGTATATGTTGAAGATACTCCCCGACAACGGCGCCTGAAATTGGTGCGTGGACGGGAGACTATCTTGACTTGATCCTCCCCGGCAACGGTGCCAGAAATTCCTTTTGATATCGCTTGAAGCTACGTCGGTATTTCCCCAAAGAGGAAGGGATGATGCAGCACAACGACGGTAGGGATTTTCCTCAGATATGAAACCAAGGTTATCGAACCAGTAGGAGAATCAAGCAACACAACATAAACAGCTCCTGCACACAGATAACAAATCCTCGCAACCCGATGTGTAAAAGGGGTTGTCAATCCCATTCGGGTAGCGGCGCCTCAAGATAGGCAAACGAACGTGAGATAAAATTGTAGTACATTGATAGATCAAACACTAAATAAAATAAATTGCAGCAAGGTATTTTTGTATTTTTGGTTTCATAGATCTGAAAATAAATGCAAAGCAAAAGTAGATCGCAAAGGCAAATATATGAGAAAGAGACCCGGGGGGCCATAGGTTTCACTAGTGCCTTCTCTCGAGAAAAATAGCAAACGATGGGTGACAAATTACTATTGGGCAATTGATAGAACTTCAAATACTCATGACGATATCCAGACAATGATCATTACATAGGCATCACGTCCAAGATTAGTAGACCGACTCCTACCTGCATCTACTACTATTACTCCACACATCAACCGCTATCCAGCATGCATCTAGTGTATTATGTTCATAAAGAAACAGAGTAATGCAATAAGAACGATGACATGATGTAGACAATATCTATATATGTAAAGATAGACCCCATCGTTTTATCCTTAGTAGAAACGATACATACGTGTCGGTTCCCCTTCTGTCACTGGGATCAAGCACCGTAAGATTGAACCCACTACAAAGCACCTCTTCCCATTGCAAGATAAATATATCAAGTTGGCCAAACAAAACCCAAATATCGGAGAAGAAATATGAGGCTATAAGCAATCATGCATAAAAGATATCAAATAAACTCAAATACTTTCATGGATATAAAAAGAGAGATCTGATCATAAACTCAAGGTTCATCGGATCCCAACAAACACACCGCAAAAGAGTTACACCATATGGATCTCCAAGAGACCATTGTATTGAGAATCAAACAAGAGAGAGGCAGCCATCTAGCTGTTAACTATGGACCCGAAGGTCTACAAAGAACTACTCACGCATCATCGGAGAGGCACCAATGGAGGTGGTAAACCCATCCAAGATGGTGTCTAGATTGGATCTGGTGGTTCTGGACTCTGCGGCGGCTAGATCAATATTTCGTCAACTCCCCTAGGGTTTTGGGAATATTGGGGTATTTATAGAGCAAAGAGGCGGTCCAGGGGCACCTGAGGTGGGCACAACCCATGAGGGCGTGTCTGGGCACCCCCCAGGCGCAGCCAGGGCCCATTATGTTCCTTCTGGTCTAAAAAAATCTTCGTAAAGTTTCGTTGCGTTTGGACTCCATTTGATATTGATTTCCTGTGATGTAAAAAATATGCAGAAAACATCAACTGACACTTGGCACTATGTCAATAGGTTAGTACCAAAAAATGATGTAAAATGATTATAGAACACCCAAGATTGATAATATAACAACATGGAACAATCAAAAATTATAGATACGTTGGAGACGTATCAGGTGTCGTTGCCTCTTCGGTTTCGGTTCTATACCGGCTCTGCCAGTCTCGGTGTCGGTCTCAGTCTCAGCACCGGTCTCGATGTCGGTCTCAGTCTCCGATGTGACAGGTGGGCCCAGCAACAACAACCGTTGATCATCGGCAAGGCTTAAAAATTCGTCTGCCGCCAGGTAGACGTCGTCGCAATCACCAGAACCCTGTCCTTCATCGTTGCTAGCCATGTTTCCTATGAAAAAATATAGTCAATTAATTCTAGACCTAATAAAATGAATAATGGCATAAAAAAGGCCTATGTTTTGCAGGAACGTTGATTCCTTCTTAGTGCGGCAAATCCTAGGCACTCGATATGTCCTAGTTTGTAGCACAAGTCATGCCGAAATTCACGGAAAATTTGCCAGAACGGAAATGAATCAACATTCCGGCAAAACATAGGCCACTCGGCTTCATTCCTTGGAAACAACAAAAGGCCACTTGGGCACAATCGAACCACTTCAATGAAAAGATATAACATGACCACTTCAATAAAAATATGTAATCAACAATATGTCAGGACCCTGATTCTAAGTCACATCGATCTAGCCTGTAACACCTCATATCACTTTGCGGCCTCATGCACGGTATTCCCACGGGTGTCGCCTTACCATGGCCCGGGACCGTTTGCGCCTTTTGGCTCACGTATATGATAGTGTTGCTAGCATCCATATGACAGAGAACCCGGGCCAACATGACTAGTCGTGAACCCAAAGTGGCACTAACTTACGGGGACATGCATACATGAATCAATATCGAGCATGTCAGTCAGCAGCGTGTGAATCCAGGCTGTAGCACTGGGCTAACAGGACTCCGGGAACCCGGGCTGTAGCAGGCTAGGCAGGACTCCGGATGTCACTGCGTGACATTTCCCCGAAGGGACAGACACAGGAACAAAGTGAATCACATGCCGGCCAGTCAAGTGTTCTGGAGCAGTAGTGCTGGGCTAGCAGGACTCCGGTGAACCGGGTAGTAGCGGACTACTATGGTTCATGGAAGCACAAGACTACATTTCCCCATAAGAGAGGCTACCAAGGATAAACAACTAGGTTGTCGGATCCCACACATACCAAGCATTTCAATCATACACACAGTATGCTCGATATGTGCAAATACAACATGGCATCACAACATAATTCTACGACTCAAGTATTTATTCATTAGGCTCCGAGGAGCCAAGTATTACAAACATGGATCTCATGACCCAACATACATAGCATACAAGCAACAAGCACATGCTGAAGCTTAACTTGTCTGAGTACAGACAACTACAAATGAAGAAGGCTGAGAAGCCTGACTATCTACAAGACCCTCCCAAGGGTACAAGATCGTAGCTGAGGTAACGAGCTAAACATTGAAGTCCAAGCGGAACTACTAGTGAGACTGAAGTCTCTCTGTAAAAACATAAATTAAGCAAACGTGAGTACAAATGTACTCAGCAAGACTTACATCAGAACTAGCTACATATGCATCAGTATCAATAAAGGGGTGGTGGAGTTTAACTGCAGTAAGCCAGCTTTGACTCGGTGGCTATCATGAACTACAACTACCAGTAACTCTTTTGAGGTGGCGCACATGAGTCCACATATTCACCATATCAATACACCACTATGGATCCGCTCCCGTCTCCCTACGAGAACGCCATCCATAGCACTCACGCTTATCTTGCGCATTTTAGAGTATCCATTATCACTTGTCTATGAACTATGCAAGGGGTCCAAGTTTCCATATCCGAGGAATCCGGCTATTCGAATAGATAATGATAACCCTGCAGGGGTGTACTTCTTCACACACGCTCTCGCCACTTACCACCATGTACACATCGTGTATCTCGGCAACCTTCAAGCGGAAGCCTGGCGAGGGAGTCGGCCACGACCTGACTAACCACACAAGTCTCTCGTCCAGGTTTATCACCTATTCGGGTTCCATCCGCAAGGAGATCCGGCCAGGGTGTCGCTCACGGCCCCAAACGATGTGTGCAGGGTTCCCAAGCCCACCATCCGGGTGCCACTTGGTACACCGTGCCACTGTGCCTAGTCTGTCCCAAGCCCACCTGTACTGGGTGCCATTTGGTAGACTACTAACACTACCTACAAACACCAGAAACAAGTTGCAACTCCTGGACAGAGATCAAGTTGATTAATAAGCCGAGAGGGGCCGAGTTACCGGAACCCAATGTGTGGTAGTAACTGTTCATGGATCACAAACACAGAACTCAGTTCCTGAGGACGGCTGCAATGAGACAACCCACCATGTACTCCTACATGGCCTCTCACCGCTACCTTTACCAAATCGTGTTCACACACTTAGCTCTCAACGGTAGGACATGTTCACCATGTTCCAATTCATTCCCGATGAATCAGACCTGACTCAACTCTAAGCAATAGCAGGCATGACAAACAAGCATGAATGAGTAGGCACATCAGGGCTCAAACAATTCCTACTCATGCTAGTGGGTTTCATCTATTTACTGTGGCAATGACATGTCATGCAGAGGAAAGGGGTTCAACTACCGCAACATCTAACAGTTGAATCGTTGTTGTCCTAATGTAGTAAAAGAGAGCAGGAGCGAGAGAGTGGGATTGTATCGGAATGAACAAGGGGTTTTTGCTTGCTTGGCACTTCTGAAGATATTATAGCTCTTCATCAGTGTCATCAAACTCATCGTCGGAAGCACGTCTATCGAGAGGGGACAAACTCCGACAACAGAGAAGGAGAGCACAATCAATGCAATACACAATATGATGCATGATCATGACATGTCAATATGCTGTGTTTTGAGCTAATGCAACTAGTAACAGAAGGTTTGGGTTGATTTGAACTCAAGGTTCAAATTCAAATTCAAACTATGAATTCAGATAGTGCATTATCATGTTTTGGACTAAACAGTGGGGTTAAGTTGTTCAAACATGCATGAAAATGCCATATACAGATTCTTTGGATTTTTCTGATCATTTTCATATATAAATTATTTCATTCTAAGCTATAGATTAATTTTTATGATTTTTTGAAGTTTATACTATTTTCTAGAATTTTCTGAATTATTTTAAAACCAGAAAATTATTAACTGCGTCAGCATTGCGTCACTGTGATGTCAGCAGGTCAACAGGGGCTATTTTGGGTCAAACCTGACATGTGGGGTCCACACGTCAGTGACACGGTGCTGGTTAGTGTCGCTGACATGTGGGGTCAGGTCAGCGCTGACTAGGTCAAAGTCAAAGCCGACACGTGGGGCCAAGTGGTTATCACTAATCTAAACATAAAATTAGTCTAACCTAAACCGGCACAGGGGCCCACATGGCAGTGGCTCTATGGGTGTTTAGAAGGATCATTAGCGCTAATTAAACCAGCGCCACGTCAGCAGTTGACGCCGGCGACCACAGCAACGGCGGGGACTCGCCGGAGTCGCTCGGGACGGCGCTAGAGAAGGTGGTTCACGGCGGGGTTTGGCTCTACTGTGAGCTAGCGTCTGCGAGCATCCAATGGAGCAAGCGGGAGGAGCTGGGGTGGCCCGGAACATTGACTGCAACAACGGCAGGCGGCGGCCGGAGTCGCACCTTGACGGAACCGGCGTTGCAGGACGCGGGCGAGCAAAGTAAAGGCCTGGGCAGCCTCCTGGGTTCACCGGGAACTCGATTCGGTGCACGGGCGTGACCCGTTCGATCTCAGGCCGCGGCGGCGAGCTTTGGTCACGGCGTGGAACGGTGCTACGGCATGGATGAGAGCAAACGGAGAGAGGGGAAATGCAGTGGAGCTCACAGAGGATACGAGGGGATGGTCAGCGTGCTCGGTGAAGGCTTGGACGGAGCAAATAGACAACGACGGTCCACGGCGGCCGAGGACAGAGACGAGGGTGGTGAGGACGTTGCAGGGCTTCCCGGCTCACTTGGTGTGGTGAGGAGGAAGAGAGGAACGAGGCGGAGCTTGTGGGCAGCTTCAGGGGGCGTAGGAGAGGTGGTGGCCATGGCTACGGCGAGCGGCGGCGGCAAACGCGCTCGGTGGTGCTGCGGGAGAGAGCATAGGAGAGGGAGGGGGTCCAGGGAGAGAGCGAGGGGGTCGAGAGGGAGTGTCTGGCACTCGGGGCTGGCTCCAGAAGCGGCGGAAGCAGGAGGTGGCTCGGGCGCGTGCCGGCGCGCGGTGGCCACGCGCCTCTGTCTTTCTGTCAAAGAAGGAAGAAGACCGGGGAGCCCCTGGTGGGATGGGCCAGATCAGGAGCTGGGCCGGCTCTGCTGCAGGTGAGAAGCCCAGGTGAGTCCTTCTCTCTCTCTCTCTCCCTTATTAATTGTTCTGTTTTTCTATTTTTGCTATTATGTTTTGATTTAGTTCAAAGACCAAACCATTTTCAAAATTCATGAAAATAATTGTGTGAACTAAATGGACTTGTCCAAAGCTACACAACAACTTCCAGAATTATTGAACATATATTTATTATATAATAAATATAGATCCAATTCAAATATTTATTGGATTAATTGAAAGGCCAAAAATAATTGTTTCTGAGATTCTAGGAATATTGGTTTGAATTTTATCCCTTGCCAATATTTCCAGAGATTAACAGGAACATTTTCTTGGACTCATTTGATGAGATTTAAATTTTGGTTATTTTTAGAGGTCTTCTGAGGCTTTTGAAAATTCCTCAATTCAAATTTCATTTAAATTTAAACATGATGCTCACATGAAGGGCTAGCCTAGTGCATACCAGACTAGGGATGTGACACAATAAAAGTCTAGGAAGGGATCATCTTTAAAATAAAACTTGCCTAATTTATTTTCCTTAAAAAATAGTGGTCTTTTCAGAAATCAAAAAACTTTGCAAAATGACGTCACTAAACACTTCTCTGCCTAGGACGGAACCCAAATTTTGTTCTAGCTATTCCTCATTAGAAATTGACCTTATTAGAAATTGCAAAGGAACCCCATTTTCTCTACCCTCACCAAAATTTCCATAGCAAGGCCTTAGTACCTACACCCAATTTCTTCAAAAATATTCAGGTCCATAGTCCAAATAATTCAAATTTCATTTAAATGAAATTTGGACCAGGTTCAGATCCATAGTCCAAATAATTTTTTATAGCTAAATGCTACTGTTTTATGTTTATAGCCTCTATTAATTTAAATCTAAATGCTACAATAATTTATATACCCTCTGTTAATTTAAACCTAAATGGAATTACTGTTTAGGCATTTTCATCAAAATTTGCCCTAGTTAATTTCCTAAAAAAATTGCTCACATTCTTTCCTAAATGCTAAAAAAATGCCTACTACCCTAAATAAATCTAGGGTCCATATGAACACCTAGGGTTCATATATATGAACATCATCAAGCAGCAACATATGAATTGCCCTACCAGAGAGAGAGAGAGAGAGAGAGAGAGAGAGAGAGAGAGAGAGGAGGGCAGGGGAGAGGAGAGGGAGAGCCTTACGGTCGGCAGCGAGGGCGGGCTCGGGCGGCGGCGGTCCTGTGCGGGCTCGGGCGGCCTCGGGCGGCGGTGGTGAGGTTGAGGGCGGCGGCGGTGAGGTCGAGGGTGTGCGCGATCGACAGCGACAGAGAAGTTGGGGGAGTTGGGGGAATAGGGGGAGAGGAGGAAAGACTTAGCAAAATTTTGAGCCCGCGACCGTTAAATCAAACTAGCAGTAGCGCTGGTCTGAAAAAAGCGCTACTGCTAAGTTAGCTATAGCGATTTCATCCAAAATGCGCTACTGCTACATGAAGTATCTATTTATTTTCTTTTTTCTTTTATCTAAGGAACTTAGGTATAGCGCGGGATAATGAAACGCGCTAATGCTAATGTAGCTATAGCGCCTTGTGAGAACAAGTGCTACTGTTATGCCTTTCTTCATTATTTTTCTTTTTCTTTTTTTCATTTCTCCTTTTTCTATTACTTTCATTTTCATTTACTTTTTTACTTATTTTCTTTTTCTTACCAGTAGCGCTCTACAGAAGAAATGCGCTGCTACAAGGCACTTAGCAGTAGCATGTTTCCAGCAGGCTCGCTACTATTCTTCCTAGCCTACCGACAACAGTGTGGGAATTATAGTAGTAGCGCTTTTTTGTGCAGGCGCACTACTGCTACAACTATAGTTGTAGCATGCTTTTGTGACAAGCGCTATTACTAAGTAGAAGTAGCGCTTAGTTTTGACTGGCGCTACTGCTATACATCTGTGTATAAGGTTTTCCCTAGTAGTGCACCTTCGCTAGTCGATGACTAGGTGGACCTGGGACGACTAGTGAGGTGGCGGGTGCTCCAACAATGGCTAGGGTGTTGTGGGAAGAAAGAGCTGAGTTGGGAAAAAAGAGGGGAAACGGGAGGATGTGGGCTGGTCTGGCCGATAAGCGGGCTTGTCCTGTGTTGGGGGAGAAATTGGAGAGTGGACTATCTGCGGACAGTGTGTAGAGATCTAAGGGAGCATGTTGGATAGAGCCCCTCCCAATCTTCAATTTCTGAGTAGCTACAACAAAGTGCCTATTTTTTTCTAGCCAAGCAACCCTACCACATAAGCAAGTCATGCATGCATGTCATAAATTACATTTTTTGTATTACTTCATATATGTAACACTATCACATCATCAATGCATGCATGTTAGTCATAAATTATATTTTTTCCATTTATCTATGCATGCAACATTGTCACATCATCAATTCATGCGGCTAGTCATAATTTATTTTTGTATTAGATTTTGTATTGATAGTACAAGTGCTGGACAATTGCAGCGTACCTATATAGTTCACCTTTAGATGTTTTTAGAAATGACATTATTTTAACCGCACTTCAATTTTCTTTCCCTTTTCATAGTTTTTATAAATTTTAAGCTCGCATTTGCTTTCCATTAGTTTTAGATGATTTTAGCAACTATTTATGCATTCCTTTTAGCAAGGTTCTCAAGCAACGCACGTGGAATCATCTAGTATACCCGAGTGGATAAAACCAGACAGATCAGAGGGATTTGCGACTGCCCCTTGGAGATCCCTAACCAAAAGCTATGAGGAGGGTAAATCCTATATGAGATTCACTCGTGAAAATACCGGGTTGTCGCATAGGGAGGTGAGTGACCTGGGCCGGCCCATGTTCCTGATTTTTCTTGTTGCTTTTCCTGTTACATGTTTTTATTTGGTTTAGTGTGATTTTCATCAATTTCCCTTTTTTGTCCTTTATCTCTTGGCATTTGCATTTTTTCATTAGTAAAAGCATATTTTGTGTGCTTGTAGAATAATGGCATGCATTTATACCTCCCCCTGTTGATCATATCTGGTTAAACTTTACAGTTTGGTACTACAATGTAAAGATTGACCTCAAGAGTGCCGAGAAAGACTATCCTATAACAAACTTCTAGTGCTCTCCCGCTGATGCCAAGAATGATGTGAGTCGTGTCCTTTTATCCAATAGCTGGAATTTCATCACAATTTTGTGCACAATGCTTGCCTCCATGGACCCGAACTTCAAAATTGTTTTGAAAATTGGGATGGTCGTGAAATAACCCTATAGAGATTAAAAGGTTGTTTCGGAATAAAGGATGAAATATATAAGATATTCAAACCAATGTTTGATTGCAAGATAGTTGAAACGGGTATGAGTGAAGTGTTCACAACGTTTAAGATTGCTGAGAGTGGGATCTAAAAGAACACCGGTCATGTGATGATGGTGAATAAAGGCATAAAGCGACCAAACTTTAAGAGAAAGGGGAAATCCAAGGGTGCTAGTGAGACTCACATGCCTCAGAAGTTCTAGAGCAAGTCCAAGGATGCTAGTGAGACTAACACGCGTGGGAAGTCAAAGGCTAGCATCACTCTTGATGCTAGGTGTTTTTTCCTGTAAGTAGGAGAGATATTGGAAAAGAAACTACAACAAGTATCTGGCAGAAAAGAGAACATTTTTTGAACATATGATGAAATATTTTTAAATACACGATTAACATTTTTTAATACACGGTGAACATTTTCTGGATACACCAAAATGTTCATGTAATTTAGAAAAATGTCCACACACTTTTTATAAATAATGTTTATGTAACTAAAAAAATGCTGACATCTTTTTTCGATTTTTTTAATGTGGTAGAAAAATGGTTAACCTTTATTCAAGAAACGTTTCATGTCGTATATGAAAAAAACGAGAGAAAAAACAAGGAATCCAAAACAACCAAAGAAAAAACAAAAATCGCTGTAAAACCGTAAGAATTGCGCTCGGTAACTGGGCTGGCCTATAACGCCAGAGCTTTCGCTACTAATCTGCCGCAGAGAGCAGCAGATAGGAGGACTCAGCCGTGCTCAGGTTGTCACGTCGGCAGCTTGCGATTGTGACTTTAAAAACAACCCCGAGCACGGAGGTGTTCTTGTCCACCACTACCTCCAGGACTTCACCTGATCTCAGCTACAGCATCCATCGAACAACCTAGGTCCACCATTGCAGCAAAAGGTGCGGTCAACTAAGAAAGAATAGCTGCAATGCCGAAAACAAATGAAAGAGAAGGGCAGCGCTAGAGCATGGCATGTGAATGGGATACCTGCACATCTAACTGACGCAAACAGTAGGCACCACAATCATACGAGGTCCACACGACCACACTCAATGTTCATAAAACTTGAAATCAAATTATAGCATGTCACACAAAGCAGATGTCGAGTTCCAGTCATGTTCGGATCAAACACTAACACGGGCTGAAACTGCTTCAGCAGCAGAGTATGCTACGTTTTCTAGCTCATGGCCGCAGCAGCATATGTCTACCATGTTCCTACAGCGCCCTTGGACGGGTTCTCGAAGGCGGCAAATCCCCAGTTGGTCTTCAGGGCATACGGCGGGTAGATGGTCGATCCCTCAGTCGTGATCTTGGCAATCTGTCATCCAAACCAGACAAACCAGACATGTTATGACAGTTCAGCAGCTACATACTCAAGGAATTTGGCTAAATTTCTTCTAGGCATTAGTAAGTGCTTCACTAAGATGACAAGTTGTAACCTGGAATTTGTTGATGGATGACCGGTCACGGTATAACAAGACCAGCAGGCACTTCTCAATCAGCTTAACAGCTTCTTCAAAGGTCATGTCCTCACGCCATTCACCACGAAGTATTGGGATTGCCATGTGGTTCCCAAATCCAGTGGCAATGTGGTTCTCCTCAAAGTGTGTACCAATCATGTTAACCTGAACACCAAAATTAGGCACACCATAAGATCATGACAAACCAGTAGCGGTAGAAAGAACAGCATTCTTCTTTTTAAACCAATAATATACCATGCCAAGATACTTCTCATCGCCCTTTGGGCCCTTCTTCACTCCACCAAGCACCAGGGAGTTCCAGAGAGGGTCAAACTTATTGCGCCGGTTGTACATCACTCTTGTCAGGTAGGCATGGATTTCCTTGGGGCCCAATGAGTTCCCATCATCCCACATATGATCATTCAGACTGAAAAGGAACGGAGATGACAATGTCACATGGATTTCACACAGCAGAGAGAAAGAACACACATGAGCAAAGCCATTCGATAAGGTAACCTACGTCAGTTCATCCAGATAGCGCAGAATCTCCTGGAAATCACTGAACTCCCCACTCCCTCCAATAAGGCTATGCTTGCCAACCACCTTGATACGCTCCACGCTCTTGTATCGCAGAGTTGACCCATAGGAGGCTGCACAAGAAATCAGATAATGGGTCGCATATCACAGGAACAACTACATTTGCCTGTGCGGAAGAAGTGACAGCTAACTAACCTCCAGTGTCACATGCCATGATCACACCATCCTTGTATTTCATTGCAATCACAGAGTTACCAGTCACATAGGGGTTCCTGTTGATGCAATACAGCGTCGAGAGTTAACCATGTGCGTATATAAATAAATTTATTGAAAACAATAGCACCATGAAAGAAGTTGCAGTTGGACATTAGAGGAAAGCTTGGGCAATGAACGTATTTTGGAAAAAAAATAACACACACAAGATTGCTATAAGCACCTTCTTGGACAAATTACAAAAGGCATCAAATTTACTGAAAGACACAATAGCACCAGGATAAAGTTGCAGTTGCACACTACAGGAAAAGCCTGGGCACTGAAGGTAGTAGTATTTTGGAAAAAACAATAGCATGCACAGGATTGGTAGAACCAATTCTTGGGCAAATTACAAAGGGCGTTATATGTATATCTATTGGGCTGGCTAATTATAAGCTAAGACAAAGGAGAGGCTTCTATATTAACACCATAAAATCATTCATTCTGCCATGGAAGTCAAAAAATTCAGATAGGTAACACAACAGTCCACAAATATACATATGCAGAAGGCGCTATAACTGCTGGGTTGGTTAGCTATGAGCCGAGAGAGACTAACTAAAGCCTAGAGGCTTGTAGATCGACAACAAAAAAATCCATCCATGCTAATATCAATTGCATAAGAAATTTCGCGGAGCGCATGGCATTCCAGATCGGAGAAATAGGGGGGTTGCTTACAGTGTCCTCTGCGTCCCCTCGCCGCCTCCGGCCGCATGGGAGTGGGATCCATCCATGGATTCGGGAGGGCGGGATTCGATCTGGGTTGGCTTCGCTCGCCTCGTCGGAGAAGGCGCGGGCTCGGTCTGGTGGTCTGGCTTTGGTGGTGTGGTGCGCCCCTCTCTTCCCCTTCCCCTTCTGTGCGTGTTCCGTTTTCTTTCTTGCAGAGCGGGTCGAACTCCAAGTCGAAGCAGGCGGCTGGGTCGGGCTGCTGTACGTCTACTCTGTCCACAAAACGGGTTTTTAGTTTACGTATTAGCGCTCGGGCAGAGGCTTTCAACCAAAAAGAGAGTGCTGTGCTCCACCTTCTAAAAGAAGCAGAGGCAAAAAGACTTGCCTCAATCGTATATTAAGGAGTTTATTAGAGTACACAACATCAAGATCGACAAGGGAGCACATCAAAAGAAAAATACTACGATTGCACAATTAATCTCACGACATGATAGTACTCAAATACCTAGCCCGGCAGTGGCCCACAGCTTGGGCTCATCTTCAATATGACGAAGGACATAGAACAGGGGCATAGATGTATTCCTCAAGACCCTTGCGTTTCTCTCACTCTAAATGACCCAAAGTGAGGGGCATAGTAAGGGAGGCCATATCCTTCCGGTTGTCGGTGTTGGGGCTCGACATATTGGTCTACCAATTCTTGACATTGCGCTCGGCCACTCATCGAATAATATCTTAATTTTCCAGACCAAGCCAATCCTTCACCAATCTCCAAACTCGCAAGGTGAAATGACACTTGTAGAAAAAATGGGGAGCATCTCATTGGCCCTCCTGCAAAGGGCGCATGTGCCGCAATTTGGCCATCTCCTCCTTTATAAGCGGTCCGCCGTTTAGACTATATTTGGGAGCGCTGGCCAAACAGAGAACTTGACCTTTGGAAGCCCCAACCGCCCAGACATTTCAAACAGTCTTGTTCATGATAGTGAGCGTAGCGTCCAAAAAATTAGGCGTTATAAGCAAAAGCCGCCAAATAAACCGCCATATGCCATGAGCTTCCAGGTGATGCCATCCTTGATCTCACCGCGGAGCTGGGTGTGCTCGAGGTGGACCTATAGGTTTACAAACTAGACGACGTGGTCCATGATGAGTCGAATGGAAGAGTCGATCTTTTGCATCCAAGCATTGTCTGTAAAGCTTCCATAACCGTCTACTTCCTTTTGAAGGTCGCGAAGATGAGGGGGGCAATGTCCTTTAGTTCCTTTCCTTGCACCCACGACGAGTCCCAAAAAAGCGCCTTTCCTCTGTTTCCTAAGATAATGGTGGTGGAAGGCATAGAAGAGGTCCATCTTGAATCAGATGAATTTCATGAATCCTGAGAATGTAGAACAATCTTCAAGAGAGTATTTATTGACTCAAATCGCCGCATCAAGGATTTAGCATATGGTCAGCTTGAAAAGGGGGAAACGGTCACATGCCGCAATTTTTTACAGTAATTTCTATAATTCAGAACCAACAAGACAGACAGACGAATGATACATCCATCAGATGAACTGAACACGTGACACACACCATGATGATGAGATGATGCATCCATGCATCAATCATACAAAACATATCAATGATAAATCTCATTCAGACTCTTCAGTTCTCTAATCGAACAACACATCAACAACATACAGGCATCAGCTTGCATTGAACATGCCAGCTTAGCAGACTTCACGTGGTGAAACTGCCTGGTGGTGATCTGAGCTACAGCACAATGACCCCCGACTGGCTTTGGAAGACCTCGATCTCCAGCCGCACTGATGCCCAGACGTGGCTGCATCGTTCGAGCTTCCTGTTCATGCGAGCTAGAAATGACTTGGCCCACGGTTCTTCGTCCCGTTTCACGCTAATGTCACACGGAACTGAAAAACTGGCATGCCATGTCACTGTTAGTTTGTAAGATTGTAAGTAAAACATCCTCGTAAAAAAATCTGTAAAAATTATAGTTTACCTCAACAGTTCCTCTTCTGATTGTTTGGCATCGGAATGGCGATTTCTACGGTAAGATATTACCAGTATAAGAGCTACAAGAAAATTCTTCCTGGAGTAACGACAACCGGTATGTTCATGAATGAAGACAAACCTGACCACATATATCCTATATATATGAAGAGAGTGCTTGGTGAGATTTTGAGTGGCCGCCTCACCACTTTCGTTGTGAAACAAATATGTCACAGGATAACCCAAAAGCCACCTACAAATGTTGCAAGTGAAACAATGAATTGGAAGAGGTCAATTGAAATGGCTAACTTCAGCAACATAGCAAGCATAAGAGTGTGTAAGACATTTCCTTCTGATGTCAGAAGAATTAGCAAAAGAAAAGGTGCCATGTTCTATAATGAGACATGCCATACTTTTAGTTTACAAGTGTCCACGTGACGGGTTAAGTGGGCTAGCATTTCATGGTTTTGAGTTTCAGTACTCTCTAGGAAGTGAGAACCAGAGATTACCCATTCAGAGAAGGCAGTGCAATTCGGGTACCCTCTAGGAAGGCACTCAGATCAACAACCAGTGAGGTAGTGTCCGGAATGCTGATGCCAGCGTACTCCACATCAGTTGCTCTCTCTGGAAGTCTTGACTTCTGCTTTGTTGTTCCAGGTTCTACACCTGCTTCAAGAGGGAATGCAGCTGAAAAACGATCTTGGATCGATAAAAGCTCCACCATGGTTTTGTTCTTTTCTGTGTTTGCAAGCAGCTGAACCAGGAGATCAGTCAGTATAATATAAAACAGGGAAATAGACTGAAAAATAGAAGTGTGATCTGAGAAGGTAAAGACTTCGCAACAGCTTTTCTCTAGGTCCACAAAAGCTAGCTGGTGCTGTGACCTTGCATTAGGTGACACATGTTCAGCAAGTCCTTGTGCGTGAATCAAGTAGAGCATATCTTTCATAACCATCACCCTTAGTGGATTCAATATGCTGGCTTCCTGCAGATAAAACAGAATATTAAAATTGCTTATTAAACGCACATTATTACATGGTCATTTGGCTATACTCGAAAGACTAGTACAGATTGGTCGAGATTCCAGGTGCAAATGGGTAACCTTTAGCATATTCTCTGACCCTAGTTTAACCCACTGACCAAAAATTTCAAAAGTCACATTACTTTTACAACTTGCAAGTTTAGTTCATTTGGTTGAACTAAGGAGGGTCAGAGGGTGCCCTGAGGGTCGTAAATTTCCATCCCCAGTCGAGAGAGATGCAAACTGACAGGGATAATAACCACAACTCCCAACAATAGCGTAAAGTTAACATTCTGAGATGGAACCGTGATTAACCAGCATCAATTTAAAGGCCAGCAATCTAGATACGGGTCCTAAATGTAACTGTTTGGTGGCAAAGCAATACACAAAGTCCTCATCACTTGCTAAGACATAAGATCAGATCCCATGAACTTATATGCCTGTCAACATGAGCCACAGCTCTTCTTGATGGGACAAGGGCTTACTACTGAACAAGCGAAGTGGCTGCATTTAATGCACGCTCATACAAAATTTCAACAATGACAAGATTCGTAACTTCCGAAATCTGACTTTCTACTTTGCAAGGGAGAGATGTTATGGATGAATATTCAGTAGCGATGAAGGAGATAATTCAACACATCGAAATCGGGCAATCACCTGCCGAGCATGGTACAGCAGGCTGCAGAGATTCTCCTGAAGCTGAGGCATGGTGCCGCCGTAGTCCATCAGTATAACAGGCCGCAACCCGGTGCAGAGGAACGCGATATCTGCCAACAGTTCATCAGTGCCAGTTTAGTAAGTTCGCTCCATAGTGCACTAGTACCAAATGCCACACGATATACATAAATATAGTCGCCCTGCACAATTATTCCATAGCTTCCCAATCAAGCCACCCATGTGCCGGTATCAAATTCTGAACCTACTGGAACTAACTACGGCATGTGTGAGCTAGTATATGTTATCGAACTCCGAAACTATCTGAACCTAGCTCGACTTAAACCAAGCCGGGTCATGTGGTGGATGTTGACTTGCACAACTGCATAAATTTGCCACCGAATCAGGCAAACTATCTTAGCGAAGAATCAGCAATATCACAGCAAAGAAACGAGGCGACCTCGCGGCATTTCCTATACAATTTCCATCCGAGAGAATCAAAAAAGAGGAACGAGAAGCGTGTCAGTGGGCACCTACCGCTGAGCAGGCGGCGCTTGGACTGGGGGCGGAGGCGCCACCTGATGCGGGCGGCGCAGGCCTCCACCACCCGCAGCATCTCCTCGTACACCCCCGCCTCCGCCGCCACCTCCATCGCCGCCGCCGCCGCCGTGCGCGCCCAGCGGCAAGACAGAATCTGAAGGAAGTGCTAGTGAAACAGACGCGGAGCGTTCTGTTCGACCGATTGAAAATCAACGGTCGGGATCCAAGGGGGAATTGGATAACTGCCTCCTGCCCACCTCCAGTACTCCACTCCTGGGGTTTCTTGCTTGGAATTGGAAGGCGGCAGAAGCTCTCTTGGACTGGATAGCAATGGAGTTATCCATTTCCATGGGAGGCTCTGCTGCGGCAACCAGCCTCGTGAATCTCAAGGTACACCCGCTACCCCCCCCCCCCCCCCCCCCACCCCACCCCACCCCTCCCTGCCCCCTCTCTCCGATGCTACCTGCTTGAGGGGTGCTTCATGTATCCTTGCCTAGGGTTTAAGGCGTGATGTGAATTATTATGTTGGGGAAGTTGGTACTTTTTACTTGCGCAGTTGATTGCAGTTGATGAGAATGGTTAGCATCAGGGTGATATATTTTCCTGTCCGAGATAGTGGTTGGCTTAAAAAAGCCAGCTTTTAAATTTTACCTCAAACTTATTGAAGAATTTTGGGTTCAGTGATTAGAAGTAGAACTCACGACGGAATTTGCACTAGAGAGAAGATATTCAGAGGTTTTAGTCTTTGTTTTGTTCCTCTCTCAGCCTTGGCATTAAGAGGGTTAAACAAACCCACCTGCGGGTGCTGTTGTTTAATTCAGCACAATGTAAGGTATGTAGAAAAATGTATGTTATGTTCAGACAGGCAAGCACAGTAATGGATTATATAGGACACTTTGCATTAAATTTCGCTCAAGGAAGGAGGGAAAACAATCTGGCATCCATTACCTCGCTGTTCATTCCTTAGTGTTATGTTCAAGGCTTTAGCTTACTCGTGCGAAATCACAATCAAAATCTGTGGATTGTCTTGCAGATGGTGAATCACAAATGCGCCAGGGGGCTTGGACGTCAACTTCAGTTTTCACATGATGTACCATCTTCGGTGTGCCTGATGATACTTGACAAAGAATGCTCAAAACGGTAGGTTGCTGTTGCTTACTCAGATCATTGACAGTCTTAAAATGATTATTCATATATTGTTCGATCGTACTGAGGGAGTAATACCTACTGCTTAGTGCTTAGCAGTTAGCACTAATGGATTGCTTCACTGTTCATAATTGCTTATGAATTTGTTTTCCAGAATCAACCACAAAGTTTGCAGAGCGCTTCAGGCAGTATCTCCAGTACAATGTACACCTTTAGCCTCTTATCATGTTATATCCAAACAGCTTACGGAAAATCATTACCTTGTGGGCTTATTATCTGTTCTATCAGGTGCAGAAAATCCCACGCAAGCGCCGGTAGCCTTTAAAGATATTCATGTTTCTGTGCTTACTGAAGAAGATGGAGTGATAGAGGTTGGTTGCCATTTTGCTCTCAGTAATAGAATGGTCTGAAAATAAAAATCCAGCTCTTTTGCAGATATCATATTAATCTCTTTACCTTTCCATTTTCTTTGTTACAAGACACAGATACGAGTAACTGTTAGCAGTAAAATGACGGATTCTGTCTTTGAGAAAGTCTTATCGAAGCATATTGCCGCGGCACAACCACTTCCAGGATTTCGGCGACTGAAAGGAGGTAGCAAGCCTTTTATTTCCTATCCATCTCAGTTCAGATAGAGCCTGCTACAACTGTTGCAACTCTGTTTCTGTTATTCGATCTTGTATCTTCCAAAACTCAGCAGTTCATCCCATGAGTTCAATACTTAGCATCTGAAGAGTGAAGACTACTCAGAACAAATGGCTTCTTGACGTGCCATACATTCATTGTATGCCTCAATGGACCATTAACATAGCTATTTGTCTTGATCCATATAGAAGTTATTTAATTTCTATTAACTGTGGATTGCACTTCTCTTCTTTATTTAGATTTGCATCGTCGTAGCATTTTTGAATTGTTACAGCTTATACAGCTCCTTAACTTTTTGATACGAAACTAATGCTGGTCACTTTCCTCGACATTGGTGCTACTTGAAATGATTCAGGGAAAACTCCAAATGTAAGTTCTCGTGACAACCAAAAATTAGTTCCTCTGCTTCGGAACATCTGCACATGCTAGCTGGATTGTGTTTTGACCTGCTCCATGAATCTTGTTGTGGCTCAGGTACCAAAAGAAGTCGCTCTGCACTTGATTGGACCATCAAAAGTGACGAAAGCAGCCATCAAGAAAATCATCAATCACGCAGTCGCTGAATATGTCGAGAAGGTAATAACTACTATCCATGGGTTTCCTACTTTAGATGTGAATTGGTTGGTCATTTACCTCTGTTGCATTGACATGCTACAGGAGAACCTTGACGCGTCAAAGAACCTGAAGGTTCTGCAAAGCTACGAGGAGCTCGAGGCCACGTTCGAACCTGGAAAAGAGTTCTGCTTCGACGCGGCTGTCCATCTAACAGGAAGCTGAAGCAGTGAAGGCCGTCTTATGATGCCATTGGCGAGATGACCACTGCAGGGTGGGGGACTCCTGGGCAGCTGCCCCCTTGACCATTAAGCTCTCAGCTCTGCTAGCCTTCTGCATACGGCCCTGTTGCTATCTCTACTAGCTAAATACCTGTGCGTTGGAACGTGGGCAACTCTCTTCAGTCGTTCAACATAGGAAATTTTGATTGGGTTAAGTTTGAGATATGACGCGGGGAGGGAATTTATAAGCAAAGATCAAGAAAAATATGATGTGATTGACATTGTGTCTGTACAACTACGTGAGTTTTATTTTATTGTTTGCTTGCAAAGGATTTCTTGCTATTGGCGATTTTTTTTGATTTCTGCTGATTGCTTTGCAAGGGATTTTTCTTTCCACAGAAACGAGAGGTGGGGATTGGTTTGAGAAAATAATAATGGGTTTATTGTGTGGGATTTGTTTCCCGGGAACGAGGAGTGGGCGGTCATCATTTTGAAATAAATAAATAAATAGGTTATCATGTGGTTTGAAAGAAAAAAGGGCATGGCGAGGCATGTACCATGGAAGAGGTCGAAGCGATAGAAGTGAAACCAAAAAACTCATAAGAGATGATCATGGATGCTAGTCTGTTATTTTGTTCGACGTAGAAAATACTGGTTGTCAATCTTATGTACTACTCCCTCCGTCCCGAATTACTTGTCGCGAAAATGGATATAAATGAATGTGTATGAAATTTGAAATATGTATAGATACATCCATTTCTGTGTAAGTAATCCTGAATTACTTGTCGTGGATATGCAACTCAGGCCTCGCTTGGGGGCACCGGATAATTTCACACCTGTTTCAAATCAATCCAGCAGACCAGCACTCGGCCGTCTCCTTGGTCAATCGCTGCCGGGCGTCGGTTCTATATCTTCCCTGCCGTGCTTAATTACCCATCGCACACCAAAGCGGAAGGCGCCAGCCATGGAACAGAGCGAGCCTGATGTACATGGAGCAGCGCCATCACAAGCCATGGAGCAGAGCAGGGGCTAGAGATGTATCGCATCCGCAAAGTTGCTTTAAAAATTGAGCTAATACAAAACTGTAAGAGAGAAAGGATAGGATGCAACCCGGGAGTTTCATTGATCATGCCGTCCGTGCATATACAGTTACGGTGCATGAATGTGCAAAATCAATCGTGGCTAACAAACTCCCTGTAGACTTAGCTAATGAGCTAAAGACTAGGGATATTCAGTTAGAAAGTACCACGGCGTGCATGAGTTAGTTAGGGTCGTTTACATCACCCAGAGTCCATGCGTCATTTTATTTTTGAAGGCAGTCCATGCGTCATTGATGAGGCAGACTGAATCGAAACTTCTCAAATGCAGCTGTTGGGAGACCTTTGGTCATGACATGGGCGAATCGCTGCTCGTCGGTGTACTGCGCTAGAATTGGAATTGGGGAAAACAAAGGTTGTGGATCTAGAAATTCGAACTAGTTCACGAGCAGAGGAATTCCTTCCATCCTCCTTCACCTCTGTCTCGAGTTACAAGCCGGCCGATTGACCATTTCTTCGCTGCCAAGTTTATCCTCAGCAGGCAGCAGTATGTACAAGGAAAACGATTACAGAGGTCACTCAACCCATTCACGGCCTGCAAGCCGGCTAGGTGAATCTTCTCTGTAATAGTATAAGGGCCATAGTAATTGAAGGAAAGTTTTATGATTAGCTCACCTAACCACTGAAGATTGAACATATGGCTATAGTTTCAAGAAAACCTTGTCACTAACTGCAAATGACCGATCAATCTGTGCTTATCAGCTTGCTGTTTCATCTTCTGTTGAGCTCTGTGCAGATGCCGCTTGACAAAATCTAAAACTACAGTTCTCTGTTCCAACCAAGCAAAAGTGTCAGGACAGGAAATAGTGTTACAAACTGAAATGCCAATTATCTGGATGCCTGACCATACAAAACTTCAAAAGGAGACTTCCCCACAGATGAATGCTAGTTAGTATTGTACCAAAATAAGCCATTTAGACAGATGAGTAGGATGTGCACGTACTAATAAATCATCTGAGGTAACACTCAATCTGTTGATTGACTCCCTCAATCTGGCCATCTGTTCCAGGGTGATTGGTTGGGCTTATTTTCAATTCACTGGCAGTTGCTTTTATCAAAGCCTTCCAGAAAATGCTAGCAAATATAGGATCCCTATCTGAAACAATATACTTTGGCATGTTGTGCAACTTGAAAACATGGTCCAGAAAAGTCTCAGACACAAATAGGTGCATAAAAATGATGATGGAAGGGAATAAAATGGCCATATTTAATGAATTTATCAAGAACCACTAGAATGCAATTATACCTGCTAGAAGAAGGAAGGCCACCAATGAAATCCATTGCAACCATTTCCCATGCTTGTTGAGGAACAGGCAAAGGACACAATAGGCCAGGGTATGGAACTCTCTCTGGCTTGGCTTGCTGGCCAGTAAGACAAGCTTGTACCATTTCATGGATAAACTTCCTCGTACCTATACAGCAGAATAGACTGTGAATTCTTTTATATGTCACGACAAATCCCAAGTGTCCTCCCATTGGGCTGTCATAAAAGACCCTGACAATAGAGCAATGAAAGAGAAGGAAGATTACTAACCCAAATTCTTCCCTTGTACTACTTAATAAGGCCATTCTGCAAACGATAGTGTGGTTTAGAACTGGGAGACACACTAAGTTGCCGGAGAAGATCTTGAACTCTTTAGAATCATGTTCATAACTAGAAAAAATATCCTAAAATCACATAGGTGTAGCAGCAGAAATAGATAAAAACTTCTGAATCATGATGGGGCATCCTGTAAAGAGCATCAGCAGCATAATTTGTGGACCCTTTCTTGTAAACAACTTTATACTGTAAGCCCATCATTTTTGTAAGTGCTTTCTGTTGCCAAGGAGTGTGCAATCTTTGTTTCCAACTGGATCAAGCTCTTTTGATCAGTTCTAATTGTGAACTCCATCACTTGTAAATAAGATCTCCAATGCTCCAGTGCCAAGAGAATAGCCAAAATATTCTTTCTCATATACATGCAATGTTCGATTCTTGGGGCCAAAGGCCTTACTAACATAAGCCAAAGGATGTCCACATTGCATCAAAACAGCTCCAAATCCCTTATCACGGGCATCTGTTTCAATAACAAATGGTTTAGTAAGGTCTGGAATAGCTAGAACAGGGGCAGTCATAAGTGCTTCTTTAAGTGTCTGAAAGGTCACTTCAGTGTCAGAGGTCCATATAAACTGAATACCCTTTTTAAGAAGTTGAGTAAGAGGTCTGCTGATGAGGCCGTAATGTTTGATAAATTTCCTATAATAACCAGTGATGCCTAAAATCCCTCTAATTTCTTTAACATGTGTTGGAACAAGCCGATTTTGCAATAGTGGTAATCTTGCTAGGATCAGTGCTAACTCCCTTCTCACTGATGACATGGCCTAAATAGCCAATGCTCCTCTGTCCAAAAGCACATTTACTGAGTTCAAATTTCCACGGATGTTCCTTAATAAGTTGCAACACTTGTTCAAATGCACAATGTGGTCCTTTAGAGTTTTGCTAAAAACTAAAATGTCATCAAAGAAAACCAAAACACAAACTCTGTTGAGAGGTGAAAGTGTGAAGCTCATAGCTCCTTGGAATGTAGCAGGACCACCAACCAACCCAAAAGTTAAAAAAAAACAAATTCAAAATGACCATTGTGGGTTTGAAGAGCTATTTTGTACTCCTCACCAGGGGCCAATCTTATTTGGTGATAACCTGACCTTAAATCCAACTTAGAAAACCAACTAGCTCCTGCCAACTCATCCAACAATTCATCTATGACAGATATAGGAAATTTACTCCTTAGTGTTAGAGAATTTAAATATCTATAGTCTACCACCATTATCCAAGTTCAATAATTATTTTTGACTAAAATTACAGGAGAAGAAAAATGACTAGTGCTCCTTCTAATTATCCCAAATTGTAGTAATTCATCCATCTATTTTTCCAACTCATTCTTAAGATGGGGGCAACTCCGTATGGTCTAATGAAAATAGGCCTAGCACCAGGAATGAGAGGAATGGTATGATCAAACTCCCTTCTAGGAGTTAGATCTGGATACTGATCTAAAATTTCTTGCAATTCATCTGGAAAACTAGTATTTCTGCCATACCTATAAGGTAATTAACAGAAACCACAGTAAAGAAACTGGTATGAGTTTCAGGTTCCTGTAGAGTAACCAGTTGCCCTTTTCTGTAAAATGACAGCCAATGTACTAGTGGATGGCGCTCTCGCGACCGCGCAGGTGGCGGCTGGGCGCGCGCCGCCGCCGGCCGGATCTCCGGCCTCGGGCCTCCCTTGCTGCCGCCGAGACCGGATCCGGACTTCCCGCGGCGTCCTCTCCCGCACCAGCCTCGGCGCCGCCCCGTCCCCTCGTCAACACCGCGACGCCGCTCTCGCGAACCTCCGCCGCGGGAGCCGCTCCAGCGCCGTCTTCCACTGCTGCAGCCGCCGTCCTCCAGCCGCCAGCATTGGTCCTTCGAGGGCTGGGCTCTGCCGTGGTCTCCTCTGCTTCCCCGAGTCCAGATGCTCGCGAGTCCTCTGCCATGTCGCTGCAGCTGCTGGGTCGTCGAACCTCGGTTGCCGGTGATGTGGGTACGGCCGTGGAGACCATGTCGGGGCAGCCTCTGCCTGCGTGTGTGGTGCCAGCGTCGAACGCTTCGGCTGCAGGCAGCGTCCCGGCTACCGGCGCCATCCCTCGACTGCAGCCGGTGCCCCAAGTTTCAGATTTAGGAAGGAAGCTGGGGGTGTCAAGGCCTCGCTGCGTTCCAAGACCGCGACAACAGCTGCTTCGGCACCGCCGCCTGCCACCCCCGCCCTACTTACCAGTGCCGCCACGGGCCTGCTGCTGCCGGCTCTTGTTGCTCCGGCCAATGGTGACGGCATGGACTGCGAAGAGGAGCTGCCCTCCCTGTCTCCATCAGCTAACACAGAGGGCATCGTCGTTGGCATGGGGGATTTGCTGGCCAGTGCGCGAAGATCTGTTTTGTGGGCCTCTGCTGCTGACAATGATGATGAAGACGAAGACGAAGAGGAGCTGGCCCCTCAGACGCCGCCGGCTGCAGCTAAGGCCGTCGACTCTGGCGAGATGTGTGTGGGTCATGAGGTGGACATGGGTGGGGGTTGGCAGGAGGTGCTGCCGCGGCGCAGCCCCCATCGGCTGACATTGCCGCCGCCATTCACGACAATGACTCCTCGTCCCGTTCCTGCTTGGCTTCACGGTAGATGCTACAGATGCTTTGCTCATGGGCATCGTGCGGCTCATTGCAGAGACCCGTTGCGGTGCTCACGTTGTTTGGAGAATGGTCATCGTGCGCACGGATGTCGCAATCCCTGGCGTCCTCTAAGCTTGCTGGCATGCCTTGCCACGCCGCCCATGGCCAGCGTCAACACCATGCATGGTCCTATATCAGCTTTACGCAAAGGGTCCAATGAAATTCATGCCCCCCTCCAAGGCGCCTCACCGTGGGTCCTGGGTGTCTGTTGTATCTGCTACGGTGGATTCGATAACCTCATCTGAAGTGGTGCTGCAGTCCGCTCTAGCTGATCAGATTGCGCTGCTGCAAGGCTGCCTGGTGCGGGTTGGGAGCTTTTTGGAGTGGGCGGAGGTTGCTCTGAGTAGACTCTCCCTTGTGCCGGCTATGGTGCAGACTGCTATGACGTCACATCCTCCTATTGCAGTTGGTGTTTACTCCGAGGAGGACACGGAGGCAAAGTTATATGGTTGTTTCTCCCCCCGTGTTGGGGACATTTCGTCGTCGATGTCTGCCTCGTCCCCGGTGTTATGTACCACTCAAGACGAGTCCATCGCCATGCTCGTGACTCCGGTGCTGCAAGTCATGCCCGAGATTAGGGAGCTATGTATGAGCTCTGCTTCGCTTTTGTCAGTGAAGCACATGAAGGTGGGCTCACTAGTGACCTCGTGTGAGGGAGATGATTCACGTCTGTCATGTGAGCATCCAGAGGCATCTTCAGAGTCCTTCGGGTCGGAGGTGCATGTGGTTGAGGATATTGATGTGGCCGGTGTGTGCGCTAATGGGAAGGCGTCCGCGGTTTCTTGATGGATGATGCTCAGTTTCTTGTGTTGTTGATGTGGCTAATGGGAAGGCGTCTGCGGTTTCTTGATGGATAATGCTCAGTTTCTTGTGTTGTCGATGTGGTTTTGATTGTCCGAGTCATCGTTGTTGGTGTTCTTGTCAGTGTACTGTTGAGTTGTGCAAGTGTGGTGATATATGATTGTTGTGTGTTAGGAGCATGTGACGGGTTGTCTGTGTGGTCACGGTGTTTCGTGCTTTCCGAGTAGCCTGTTTCAGGTTGTTTGTATCGGTTTTCGCCCGGTTTTCTGAAAATTAACTGGGCAATTCTCTTCTTCTTAATTAATCGATGAGGTAAATATTTTGCTTTCGTTTTGAAAAAACAGCCATTTTTCTTCCCAATGAGCATGCATTGGGCTGTGCTGAATCAACCAATCGAGGCCCATAATACCATCAGAGGCCCCTAATGGTAGAAGCTTGATGTGGGACACAAAAGTATGGTCCTGACAAGACCATTGACATGCTGGTAAATGATGTTCACTAGTGAGCAAGGCACCACCAACAACCTTAACTGAAACAGGGGCCATAGCTTGTACTCCAGTAAGTGCAGATAAAAAATTCATCCAGAAATGTATGTGTACTGCACGAATCCACTAGAAAACCCATATGAATGTTCTGAATACCAAGTTGCAATTTCATAGTAGAAATACTAGGAGTAGCATTAAGAGCAGCTTCATAAATACTTGTACAACTCACTTCAGGAGAGCAGTCAGTATCATCTGCAATACTAGAACTTTCATCTCCCTGCAATTGGTCAATTAATTGCCGCACCACATGCGACTGAACAACTATTTTACACTGGTGATCACGAGTCCATCTTTCTCCACAGATAAAACAGAGACCCTTGGCCTTTCAATAGTTCCTGAGAGCAGACCATTTGTCCTCTACACTTGCTGGTTTATTAGAGAACCTTTTATCTTCAGTAACTTTTGGAACTGGAGCACCGGCAGCAGAAGATACACTGGATGTTTTTCTGGGACGATCAGATGTACTAGGAGAAACAGTAGTAGCCACCAATTCCTCATGTAATAGAGCCAACTCAAAGGCAGTGTCCAAATCTGCTTGTTTTTATAATGTTACTTGTATGCACACATTTTTATGCAATCCATCTAAGAAACGGGAGACATAATGTAAAGCATTAGGGGCTTTTTCATACGCAGATAATTGATCATAGACTTCAGAGAAACGCTCCACATAATCAGCAACTGTACTAGTCTGATCAATATGAAACATGCGCCTGATAAGAAGCTGATGTTGGTTTATACCAAATCTACTTTGTAAAAGTTGACAAAATTCAGACCATGAAGCACAGGGAGTGCGCCGCTGCACTGATTCAAGCCACTGAGCCGCGGGTCCTTCAAATTGTGAAAAATCCAAGGAAATTCACTACGCCACAGGTGTATTCCACTGCTGAAAATAATTCTCATGGCGATTTTGCGAGAGACGAGAATTACTTCCATCAAATCGGGGTGGCTCAACACGGGGAGTATGCACAAAATGGTCCGGGTGCTCCCTAGCAGCACGAACATGAGGAGGGACATAAGCAAATACCTGGCCACGCAGCTCCTTGTCGAAAACCTGAACTCGCTGCAGCCACCTCCGCAGCCGCTGCAGCAGGCGAAGCTGGAGGAGACTTGCGGTTGCGGGTTCCCTTCGTTGCTGGATCTGCACGAGCCTCCGCCTCACCATCGATCATGATCTGACCTATATCAACACTGAGATCATCTCACATGCCTTCTAGCTTGGCGAAGAGGCCATCCAGCTTGGTGAATTTTTTGTCGAACATCTGACATACATCCTTGATGGTGGCCATACGTTGAGCAACTTGAGGTCGATGTTGTCGTCGATGCCGCTCCACAGCAAATCGTATATACGGCGCCCCTTCAACGATAGTTCCTCCATGGCCTCACGCCTGCAGCGAACCTTGTGGCGAGTATAGTGGTTGTGGCCCGACAGCACCAGGACGCGGCTCTAATACCAGATTATCAGCGCTAGAATTGGACTTAGGGAAAACAGAGTTTGTGGATCTGAAAATTCGAACTAGTTCACGAGTAGAGGAATTCCTCCCATCCTCCCTCATCTCTATCTCAAGTTACAAGTCGGCCGATTGGCCATTTCTTGGCTGCCAAGTCTATCCTCAGCATGCAGCAGAATATATAAGGACCCATTCATGGCCTGCAAGCCGGCTAGGTGGTCTAGTGCTTAGCTTGGGCCGGGCCACCGGCCCATCTTCATCATTTGAATCCTACGGTGCTGACGATGTCCCGATAGTCGAAATGTGTACAACATGGAGCTTGCCCAACGCAACCTTCTCATGAGCTTAATGGGCATCAATCTCGACATGTTTGGTGCGTCTGTGATGAACTGGATTAGGTAAACCCTAGAGATATTGTCACACATACAATAGTGGACTTGCCCAGAGGACATGCAGTTCACAGAGCAGATTAGCAGTGACATTCGCTACCACCTGGTACTCAACCTCATGCTCAAGTGAGACACCGTGGGTTGTCATTTAGACAACCAGGTGATCAACGAGTCACCGAGGTACACGCAGTAGCCGGAAGTGGAGCGTTGGGTGTCCGGGCAGCCTGCCTAGTCTGCATCGGAGTACATGATAAGAGCGGGGGCGGACGTGGTCGCCCAGATGTTGAGACCAAACCTTGCGGTGCCACATATGTAGCGAAGCACATGGTTGCCGAGCGCTCAATCGATGCCACACGGTCTGTGCATGTGAAGGCACGTCTACTGAACTTCATAGGCAAGGATGTGTGAGCATGAGGTACTCCAAAGCTAAAGCGATGCCGCGGCAGTGAGCGCCGTCATGGGCGACAGGGCGAGAGCACTAGTCATCACGGAGTCCTTGGTTTGCTGCCGATCAGGGTGGGCGCAAGCTTGCATTTCGCCATGCCAATGCGCTTGAGGAGATCCTCGGCGTACTAGCTCTGATGAAGGAAGAAGTCGGCACGGATGGTGCAGGTGAACTGCACATCAAGAAAGAAGTGGAGGGCACCAAGATGCTTCGTGGAGAAAGCTGCATGCAATTTTCTTGCATAATTGAAATAGCTTAGGATAGGTTCGCAATTATGTTCACTGCCTTGAGTGTGTAGTCATGGGCAAATAGGAGGTTGTAGTGCATCCGAAGCTCCCGAGCAGTCTTGGCATCGTCCACCGGCTCACCGGTGGCAAGGTTCTCATCAAAGTCAAGAAGAAGCTCCTCCCCGCCAGAGTAGCCGCCCTAAGCCGCCAACGCGGTACACTAGCCTATTCTCGGACTGCAGCTTGCCCTCTGTGTGTTTAAAAAATTGTTTAGATAGTTTTTCTATTCTTTTATAGGAAAAACCATGGATTCAGCGGTCCGTCGGATGAGGGGTTTGTAAACAAGGAGCTCGATGAATTAATTCAAAAGGAGTTCTTTGATTCATCGGATTCAGATGAAGATGCTAAGATGATGATCATTATGAGCATCCAGGAGGAAATGGACTGGGAGGTGGAGCACATTCTGAATTATAAGGGTTCGATCAAAGGGAGAAGAGTTTTGAACCGGGATAGGGTCACTGCAGGGTGGCTTCTCTACAAGGACTGCTTTAAGCCCGGACCAACATTCCCTGATACATTTTTCCATTGGTGCTTACATATGCGCAGACCCTTGTTCTTGCGCGTGGTGGATGGAGTGGCGGCATAAGATCCCTACTTCAACCTCGGCAGGGATTGTTGTGGACAACACTCATTCTTTTCTTAGCAGAAATACATGACTGCTTCGAGGATGCTTGCATTAGGTACCACCGTTGATGCCGTTGGTATGATGGTTGGGATGGGGGAGCGCACATTCCTAAAAGACCACTATGACATTTGCACACATCGTGGTACTGGTGTTTGGAGCTGAGTATCTGAGAGAACCAAATGTGCAAGATACAGAAAGGTCGATGGCTATTGGAGCGGTAAGAGGTTTTTCACGTATGCTCGGTTCAGTTGATTGCATGCATTGACAATGAAAAAACTGCCCCAAAGATTTGCACGGGATGTACCAAGGTCACACCAAGCCACCATACTAGAAGCGGTGCGGCAAGAGACTTGTGGATTCACATGCTTCCTTTGGCATTCATGGTTCTCACAACGATATCAATGTGCTCCAGCGATCTGCGTTATCCAGAAGACTTTGTAATTGATAAATGTCACCGTGCAACTACACTGACAATGAGCACAACTACAACATGGGGTACTACCTTGTTGATGGCATGTATCCTCAGTGAGCGGTATTGTGAACATCATATCCAATTCCCATGGCAACAAACAAAGCCACTATATAGGAATGCAAGAAGCGGCTAGGATGGATGTGGAGAGGGCATTCGAAGTGCTCCAAACTCATTGTGGTATTGTTTGTGGAGCTGCAATGACGTGGGAATCAAAGACTTTGTGGCATTGATGACATGTTGTGTCATTTTGCACAATATGATTGTCAAGGACGAGGGTGAAGGGGCAGCTCAAACCCATGATTTTGAGAAGCCTAGGGAACAAGTCCACATCCTGAAACAGGATGCAAATCATATTCTGAATTTTCTGAAGATGCATCATCGTCTTCGAGATCATCAGGTGCACGCACAACTATTCGATGATCTTTTGGAGCATATGTGATCCAAATGAAAATCAAAGAGTTTAATGCTTGCATTGATCGACATGCATTAATTTGCATGGATTGATGATCTTGATATGTAGAGCATGGCTGTCAGGCATGACATTACAGGGGTTGTCCTTGTCAAGGGTCATGTCCAGAAACGTCCGCGGATGTTCAGGGGGCTGTAGATGCTCTTACATCCCTAGCGGTGGCAAATGATTTGTCTTGTTGGCGACAGATATGCAGCCGAGCGCGACAGGAAACGTCGGGCCTCCGGTGAGCATGGCGACGTCGCATGCCATGAGAGCGGCGATGCAGGGGAAAGTGCTCCAGCTGCTCTTGCGGTACAGCTCCCCGTCTAGGCCTAGCCATTTCTATTGAATGTGTTTTCACACACAAGGCAAATAACTAAATGTATATCAAACATATATCACAACTAATTTCCATGTATGCATGCATATATCATAACCTAAGGGGCGGATGACTGAGAATGTATACATTTCATAACATTGTAGTTCAAGATGGGAACGGGCCGGGTCAACCCGCCGGGCCATTGGCCCGACCCAAAAAATCGAGGCCATCGGGTCTGTCGGGTCGGCCTCGTATAGGAATCGGTCCAGTAGAGCCGGCACTGATTGACCCATTGGATCGGCAGGTTCGACCCAAGGCAGTCGTCGCCCTTCACCCCCGTCCATCCCTACGGCGGCGGCGGCGCTGTCTCTGGCTCCTCCCGCTCGGCATCCTGCTCACCGTCCCTCTTAGCATCTAGCTCGGCATCCTGCTCGCCTTCTAGCTCGTCGTCCCGCTCGCCATCCAGTTCTCGAGCCCCTCGCCGTCCACGTCCAACTGCTTCTCCTGCTCGTGCTGCTCTGGTCCACTTACCCTTCCTCAAGCCGCTGCCAAGCACAGGTGAAACTTGCCCCCAAAGGCCCCGCTTCTTGGTTGCGGCCTGGTACTTGGTTCTTGGTTGTGGACTGCTTCAGTTTCTGTTCATATAGTAGATCAGTGGCTGATCCCAGTCTCTAATTACCCAGCGAGGGCAATGACTGTGGAATTAGTAGACAACAAATAATTACCCAGTTTATGTTCAATGTATACATATAGCTAAAAAACTAGAATTCTAGCTGAATTTTGGGTTGGCCTTGGGGTACCCAATGGGCCAGCGAGGGCACAGGATTTTGTCAGAATGGGTCGGCCCATTTCCCATGAAATTGGCCTTGAGGCCACGGGGCCAGGTCCAAGGCCAGGTCCGGGTCGGCCCATTCCCATCTTGAATTGTAGTTGCTGAGACAAGCCAACCTAGCTTAATAATAACAGGTTCCCCGATTTAAAAAAAAAAACAGATTGAATACGTTTTCACATGCAAGCCAACTAGTAAATGTGTACCAAACATATGTGAAACCAAAATTTCCTGTTTGCATCCGGAGCAAATCGATCGGGAGATACGTGCACTCACTTAGGATCAAGTGCTCAAATTACATCTCAAATCTCAAACTACTTGTCCATTTGATTTCTTAACTACCAAATCTCACATCCAGTTGCCGCGGAGTGGCCGAATCATCGACTTCAGAGTCTTTAGGAAAAGGAGTACGCCGTTGGTGTCGGTCAAGCCAACTGCGGCCATGTAATCCTGCCAATTAATTATTCATAATGAACATCACTAGTTAGACATCACTAGCGAAATGACTTGGGATGGTCTTACGATTATATTCGCTACCTTAGGAGTGTAGTCACAGGCGAAGAGAATGTTGTAGTGCATCTGGAGCTCCCGGGAAGTCTCGGCATCGTCCAGCGGCTCACCGGTGGCGAGCACCTTGTCGAAATCAAGAAGAAGGTCCTCAGTGTGAAGCAAAGACAAGGCATGGTTCTCCACCATCCTCTGAATCACCCATGGGTCGGCCCTAGATGCATACACCAAGCATATATATCAGATTCTCAAGTCTATGAACCGCAATACGAACATAGTGGGACTCACTGAGTACGCTGAGTACGCTAAGTACGACACAACCAATTCAATTTGATTAAACAAAAATCCAACTGGATACACACCTCTTAAAGCAAGCTAAGTTGATGTTAGCCGAAATCTCTTCCAGTATCTCTATGAGCTGCACAACAAAGGAGAAAAAACATTAGTAAACCAAGGTTTCCTTTTCTAAAAGAATTTTAGTAAACCAAGGAGTTAAGCATGGAAATTGACAAGATTTTGAGAAAACATTAGTATACCTTGCGCAGAGTGTATGGAGCGTGATCGTATATTGGGTGATCTCTCTCGACGGCTCTCCAAGTCTCGGTATACAGAATAGAATACTGAATCTCAGTCTGCATTTTGTTAATCATGGGGCCAAACAAATTTTAGCTAGCTATTATGCCAAAAACTGAGGAGATTATTTCAGTTTCCAAAGGAGATGAGAAGAGCACTTGATGCATATCATGCAAATCTGAGCAGAGAACAATTTTAGTTCATATATGTACTAGACCAAAGAATTGGTCCATCTATGGCTAGGCAGTATAATAGAAAACAAGAAGGGGAGTGAGAGAAGGTCGGTTGGTTAATTACCATGAAGTTGGCAACTCCTTTTAGAACTTCATTCCCACGGGTGACGATCCAGCCAAAATCGCCTTCATCCTCCTTTGGCGCGGTGACGATCACTTGCTTGTAAAGATCTTCTCCCATGATCTCCCGCAATAGAGCATGACACCTATTGATTCTCCAATGGTATACCGGCGCCGTCGGATCGATGTGTCCAATTGCGTCTAGCATGCTTTGAGTTCTTTTGCCGTCGGATAGAAGACCCTGCACATATATGTATAGAGACCAAGCGTTGTGGTCAGTTAACATAGACACTAAACAATCAATCAGAGTAGATCAACATTTGTGGTAGAGATCAAGCATTGTGGTCAGTCAACATAGACACTAAACAATTCAACATAGGCAGAAAGCAATCAATCAGGACTTCAGGAGTGCTCGCGACGCTTACGATGTGAACTGCAGTTTTGATTCGACTCCTGAGACAAGTCAAGTGGAGGATGGCCTGAATATGGCGATGAGCATCCTGAAACCTGCAGCTCGCGAACACAAATTTGAGCATTGGAGGATTGGATCAACACAAACAAACAAGGCGTGAGATCGCGGAAGAAGAAGTGGACGTGCCTGAGCTCGTCCGTGACGTCCTCCTCTCCCTCGCCGTCTCCGTCTCCCAGGTCGAGCGCGCCGACGACGACTCTGCCTCGGAGACCAATCGCGCCCGAGATGGAGCCGCCGAGGAAGCGGGCGGGTGCGCCGAGGAGCGGGCGGAGCGATGCCCCACCGCGTCGTCAACGGCGTGGCACTCCATGGAGAGACGACGGCGCCCGTTGTGGTTGGCCGCGACGAGGGCTTGTGGCACGGAGGACGGGAAGTCGAGGAGGACGGGGCCGAGCGCGGATCCCGGTCCCGCGAGGCCCGCGGCGTAGACGTCCTCCTCGCCGTGGCCCTCGCCACCTTCATCACGCTCACCCAGGTCGAGTCGCTCGCCTGTCGCGCGGGAGGTGGAGCCGCCGAGGAGCGGGGGTAGGCCGAGGCCGAGCGTCCCAGCCGTGCGGCCGTGCCCTGCCGGGTCGGCGACGTTGTGGCACTCGGTGGAGAGACGAGGGCGGCCGCTGTGGCTGGCCGCGACGACGGCGTGTGACACGAAGGGGCGCCCGGCGAGGACGGGTCCGAGCGAGGATCCTGCTCCGGCGTGGTCCACGGGGTTGACGCCCTCCTTGCCGTGGCCATCGCCGCCTCCGTGACCCAGACCCAGGTCGAGCGCACCGACGACGACTCCGCGGAGGCCCGTCGCGCTGGAGCCGCCGACCGCAGAGGTGGAGCCGCCGAGGAAGCTGGCGGGTGCGCCGAAGAGCGGGCCGACTCCGAGCGCTCCGGGCGTGCGGCCGTGCCCCGCCGCGTCTGCGAAGGCGTGGCACTCGGTGTAGACACGACCCCTTCCGCTGTCGTTGGCCTTGGCCGCGACGAGGGAGGGGCGCCCGCCGACGCCGAGGAGGGGGCCCGCCGTGGGCGTGGGGGTGGCGGATCCCGCGTGGCCGTGGAAGGCGCGGCCGCCACGGACACGGTGGTTGTCGGCGACGACGGCGAGAGCGACGACGGGGCGCACGCCCTGCGGCAGCAGAGCACCCGCTGGTGCGAGCATGAGCCGCGCGGGGCTGCTGCCGAGGGGCTCGAACAGCACGAGGCGGCGGGGCGGGTTGGGCGGAGCCGACATGCCGGCGACGGCGGTGGTCGAGGGGGAGAGACGACGGGAAGGGAAGGGAAGGGAGGCTTGCGTTCGCCGGGTGGGCTGAGGAGGTGGAGGGCGAGGGGTTTGGGGTTTGGCCTGAAAATGTGACGGAGGAGCGGAGGCCAGGCCAGGGAGAAAGGAAGGAAGAGGAGAGAGGACGTGGGGCTCGGAAATGACCAAAGTGCCCTTGCTTTTTCCCGAGCCCAACTGCCTCCTGCGTCTCCAGCCTTCTTTCCCTCTTTTTTGAACGCCCACTGTCGCTGCGCTTGCTTGCTTGCAGAGGGGGTTTGGGTTTGGGTTGGGGGTTTGCCTTCCCTCTCCCTGCTTCGTTTCGTTTCTACCGCTGGTCTCTCCATCCATCCATGGTGGCTGACGTCCGCGGCATGTGGCCTGCCAGGCCGTCTCCAGATCATTCTACTCTGCACAGCCCTTGGACCGGCCGGCTTGTACCGTGTGTTTACACATGAAGATTGTTTCGATCCCATCCATCACTAAGGCCAACTTCACCGCGCGACCCTATCCTGTCCGTCTCCGTCCGTTTAAAGTAAAAAAGACAAACGAGACGGCCCAGCGTGTGGGCGTAAACGGACTTTTGTCTGTTTTATGTCCGCTTTTGACCCATCCCCGACCCAAGTTTGTGCCGATTTTGGGGTGAAACGGACAGTGCGCGGACGGGCGGGACACGCGCGCTTGTCCTCTCCTGGCCCGCCTGTTGGTGGGAGAAACCAAAACCCCACACGCCCATTTGGCGCCATTTCCCTCAAACCCTCCCCCGTCCATGGCCGACGCCCCGCCGAGTTCCGGCGGCCTGGCCGTCGACCTGCCCGCAAAGGTGAAAAAGAAGGCGCCAAGGAAGCCGCGGTCGGAGTGCACGCCGGAGGAGATCGCCAAGTTGGACGCGGAATCGGCGAAGAGGAGGGAACGGAGAGCGGTCGTCAAGGTCAATGCCGCCGGGGCCAAGTTCGCCGCCCAGCGCGAGGAGCTGGAGGCCGCGCGGCGCAAGGCCGCTGCCGACGAGAAGGAGGACCTCGTCAACAAAGCGCACACCATCCTCATGCTTGGCATGGGCCGTCCGGCGGGGTTTCCAGCAGCGGCCGCCGGCCCCGCGAGCACAGACTCGTCGGTCGCCCGGCCTACGCACTGCCAGTCGCCGACGTCGCGCGCCGCGCCCATGTCGCCCGGCTTTCCTCCGCCAAGGCACGACGGCCAGACCTGTTGGAAATATGCCCTAGAGGCAATAATAAAAGCATTATTATTATATTTCCTTGTTCATGGTAATTGTCTTTATTCATGCTATAATTGTGTTATCCGGAAATCGTAATACATGTGTGAATAACAGACACCAACATGTCCCTAGTAAGCCTCTAGTTGACTAGCTCGTTGATCAACAGATAGTCATGGTTTCCTGGCTATGGACATGAGATGTCATTGATAACGAGATCACATCATTAGGAGAATGATGTGATGGACAAGACCCAATCCTAAACATAGCATAAAGATCGTGTAGTTCGTTTTGCTAGAGTTTTGCAATGTCAAGTATCTTTTCCTTAGACCATGAGATCGTGTAACTCCCGGATACCGTAGGAGTGCTTTGGGTATACCAAACGTCACAACGTAACTGGGTGACTATAAAGGTATACTACGGGTATCTCCGAAAGTGTCTGTTGGGTTGACACGGATCAAGACTGGGATTTGTCACTCCGTATGACGGAGAGGTATCACTGGGCCCACTCGGTAATGCATCATCATAATGAGCTCAAAGTGACCAAGTGTCTGGTCACGGGATCATGCCTTACGGTACGAGTATAGTGACTTGCCGGTAACGAGATTGAACGAGGTATTGGGATACCGACGATCGAATCTCGGGCAAGTAATATATCGATAGACAAAGGGAATTGCATACGGGGTTGATTGAATCCTCGACATCGTGGTTCATCCGATGAGAACATCGTGGAGCATGTGGGAGCCAACATGGGTATCCAGATCCCGCTGTTGGTTATTGATCGGAGAGTCGTCTCGGTCATGTCTGCTTGTCTCCCGAACCCGTAGGGTCTACACACTTAAGGTTCGGTGACGCTAGGGTTGTGAAGATATGTATATGCAGTAACCCGAATGTTGTTCGGGGTCCCGGATGAGATCCCGGACGTCACGAGAAGTTCCGGAATGGTCCGGAGGTAAAGAATTATATATAGGATGTGCAGTTTCGGCCATCGGGACAAGTTTCGGGGTACCCGGTATTGCACCGGGACCACCGGAAGGGTCCCGGGGGTCCACCGGGTGGGGCCACCTATCCCGGAGGGCCCCATGGGCTGAAATAGGAGGGAACCCAGCCCATAGTGGGCTGGGGCGCCAACCCCCCCAAGGCCCATGCGCCTAGGGTTGGTGGGGGGGGGGGAACCCTAAGGGGGCGCCCCCTTGCTTGGGGGGCAAGCCCCCCACCCCTTGGCCGCCGCCCCCCTGGTAGATCCCATCTACCAGGGCCGGCGCCCCCCCTGGCACCCCTATATATAGTGGGGGGGAGGAGGAACTTGCAGCCCACGCTTTTGGTGCTTCCTCTCTCCCCGTTACTTCTTCCTTTCTCGTAGTACACGGCGAAGCCCTGCTGTCGTGACGCCCTGCATCCACCACCACGCCGTCGTGCTGCTGGATCTTCATCAACCTCTCCTTCCCCCTTGCTGGATCAAGAAGGAGGAGACGTCTCCCGTCCCGTACGTGTGTTGAACGCGGAGGTGCCGTCCGTTCGGCGCTGGTCATCGGTGATTTGGATCACGGCGTGTACGACTACTTCAACCTCGTTCTAACGAACGCTTCCGCTCGCGATCTACAAAGGTATGTAGATGCATCTCGTGACTCGTTGCTAGATGAACTCCTAGATGATCTTGGTGAAACGAATAGAAAAAATTTTGTTTTCTGCAACGTTCCCCGACAGTGGCATCATGAGCTAGGTCTATGCGTAGTTCTTCTTGCGCGAGTAGAACACAATTTGTTGTGGGCGTGGATTTGTCAACTTTCTTGCCGCTACTAGTCTTTTCTTGCTTCAGCGGTATTGTGGGATGAAGCGGCCCGGACCAACCTTACACGTACGCTTACGTGAGACCGGTTCCACCGACTAACATGCACTAGTTGCATAAGGTGGCTGGCGGGTGTCTGTCTCTCCCACTTTAGCTGGAGCGGATTCGATGAACAGGGTCCTTATGAAGGGTAAATAGAAGTTGACAAATCACGTTGTGGCTTTCACGTAGGTAAGAAAACGTTCTTGCTAGAACCCTAATTCAGCCACGTAAAAACTTGCAACAACAATTAGAGGACGTCTAACTTGTTTTTGCAGCAAGTGCTTTGTGATATGATATGGCCAAAGTTGTGATGAATGATGAATGATCTGTATGTGATGTATGAGATGTTCATGCTATTGTAATAGGAATCACGACTTGCATGTCGATGAGTATGACAACCGGCAGGAGCCATAGGAGTTGTCTTTATTCTTTTATATGACCTGCGTGTCATTGAGAAACGCCTTGTAAATTACTTTACTTTATTGCTAAACGCGTTAGCCGTAGTAGTAGAAGTAATAGTTGGCGAGCAACTTCATGGAGGCACGATGATGGAGATCATGATGATGGAGATCATGGTGTCATGCCGGTGACAGGATGATCATGGAGCCCTAAGATGGAGATCAAAGGAGCTATGTGATATTGGCCATATCATGTCACGTTTATTATTTGATTGCATGTGATGTTTATCATGTTTTGCATCTTGTTTACTTAGAACGACGGTAGTAAATAAGATGACCCCTCATAATAATTTCAAGAAGTGTTCCCCCTAACTGTGCACCGTTGCGACAGTTCGCTGTTTCAAAACACCACGTGATGATCAGGTGTTTTATTCAGACGTTCACATACAACGGGTGTAAGACAGATTTACACATGCAAACACTTAGGTTGACTTGACGAGCCTAGCATGTGCATAGACATGGCCTCGGAACACAGAAGACCGAAAGGTCGAGCATGAGTCGTATAGAAGATGCGATCAACATGAAGATGTTCACCGACGTTGACTAGTCCGTCTCACGTGATGATCGGACACGGCCTAGTTAACTCGGATCATGTAATACTTAGATGACTAGAGGGATGTCTAATCTAAGTGGGAGTTCATTATATAATTTGATTAGATGAACTTTATTATCATGAACATTAGTCTAAAATATTTACAATATGTCTTGTAGATCAAATGGCCAACGTAGTCCTCAACTTCAACGCGTTCCTAGAGAAAACTAAGCTGAAAGACGATGGCAGCAACTACACGGACTGGGTCCGGAACCTGAGGATCATCCTCATAGCTGCCAAGAAAGATTATGTCCTACAAGCACCGCTAGGTGACGCACCTGTCCTCCCTGCCGAACAAGACGTTATGAACGCTTGGCAGGCACGATCCGATGACTACTCCCTCGTTCAGTGCGGCATGCTTTACAGTTTAGAACCGGGGCTCCAAAAGCGTTTTGAGAGGCATGGAGCATATGAGATGTTCGAAGAGCTGAGAATGGTTTTCCAAGCTCATGCCCGGGTCGAGAGATATGAGGTCTCCGACAAGTTCTTCAGCTGTAAGATGGAGGAAAATAGTTCTGTCAGTGAGCACATACTCACGATGTCTGGATTACATAACCGCTTGACTCAGCTGGGAGTTAATCTCCCGGATGATGCGGTCATTGACAGAATCCTCCAGTCGCTTCCACCGAGCTACAAAAGCTTTGTGATGAACTTCAATATGCAGGGGATGGAAAAGACCATTCCTGAAGTATTTGCTATGCTGAAATCAGCAGAGGTAGAAGTCAAGAAGGAACATCAGGTGTTGATGGTCAATAAAACCACTAAGTTCAAGAAGGGCAAGGGTAAGAAAGCCTTCAAGAAGGACGGCAAGGAAGTTGCCGCGCCCGGCAAGCAAGCTGCCGGGAAGAAGCCAAAGAATGGACCCAAGCCCGAGACTGAATGTTTTTATTGCAAGGGAAGTGGTCACTGGAAGCGGAATTGCCCCAAATACTTAGCGGACAAGAAGGCCGGCAAAACAAAAGGTATATGTGATATACATGTAATTGATGTGTACCTAACCAGTGCTCGTAGTAGCTCTTGGGTATTTGATACCGGTGCAGTTGCTCACATTTGTAACTCAAAGCAGGAGCTGCGGAATAAGCGGAAACTGGCGAAGGACGAGGTGACGATGCGGGTCGGGAATGGTTCCAAGGTCAATGTGATCGCCGTCGGCACGCTGCCTCTTCATTTACCTACGGGATTAGTTTTAAACCTCAATAATTGTTACTTAGTACCAGCTTTGAGCATGAACATTGTATCGGGATCTCGTTTAATTCGAGATGGCTACTCATTTAAATCCGAGAATAATGGTTGTTCCATTTATATGAGAGATATGTTTTATGGTCATGCTCCTGTGGTGAATGGTTTATTCTTAATGAATCTCGAGCGTAATGCTACACATGTTCATAGTGTGAATACCAAAAGACATAAGGTTAATAACGATAGTCCCACATACTTGTGGCACTGCCGCCTTGGTCACATAGGTGTCAAACGCATGAAGAAGCTCCATGCAGATGGACTTTTAGAGTCTCTTGATTATGAATCATTTGACACGTGCGAACCATGCCTCATGGGTAAAATGACCAAGACTCCGTTCTCAGGAACAATGGAGCGAGCAACCAACTTATTGGAAATCATACATACTGATGTGTGCGGTCCAATGAGTGTTGAGGCTCGCGGTGGCTATCGTTATGTTCTCACTCTCACTGATGACTTGAGTAGATATGGGTACATCTACTTAATGAAACACAAGTCTGAAACCTTTGAAAAGTTTAAGGAATTTCAGAGTGAGGTTGAGAATCAACGTGACAGGAAGATCAAGTTTCTACGATCAGATCGTGGAGGAGAATACTTGAGTCATGAATTTGGCGCACACTTAAGAAAATGTGGAATAATTTCACAACTAACGCCGCCTGGAACACCTCAGCGTAACGGTGTGTCCGAACGTCGTAATCGCACTCTATTAGACATGGTGCGGTCTATGATGTCTCTTACCGATCTACCGCTATCTTTTTGGGGCTATGCTTTAGAGACTGCTGCATTCACTTTAAATAGGGCTCCGTCAAAATCCGTTGAGACGACACCGTTTGAATTATGGTTTGGAAAGAAACCTAAGCTGTCGTTTCTAAAAGTTTGGGGATGTGATGCTTATGTCAAGAAACTTCAACCTGAAAAGCTCGAACCCAAGTCGGAAAAATGCGTCTTCATAGGATACCCTAAAGAAACTATTGGGTATACCTTCTACCTCAGATCCGAAGGCAAGGTCTTTGTTGCCAAGAATGGATCCTTTCTAGAGAAGGAGTTTCTCTCGAAAGAAGTAAGTGGGAGGAAAGTAGAACTAGATGAAGTATTGCCTCTTGAACCGGAAAATGGCGCAACTCAAGAAAATGTTCCTGAGGTGCCAGCACCGACTAGAGAGGATGTTAATAATAATGATCAAGATACTTCTGATCTAGTTTCTACTGAAATTCGAAGGTCCACAAGGACACGTTCCGCACCAGAGTGGTACGGCAACCCTGTCTTGGAAATCATGTTGTTAGACAACGGTGAACCTTCGAACTATGAAGAAGCGATGGCGGGCCCGGATTCCGACAAATGGCTAGAAGCCATGAAATCCGAGATAGGATCCATGTATGAAAACGAAGTATGGACTTTGACTGACTTGCCCGTACAACGGCGAGCCATAGAAAATAAATGGATCTTTAAGAGGAAGACAGACGCGGATGGTAATGTGACCATCTATAAAGCTCGGCTTGTCGCTAAGGGTTATCGACAAGTTCAAGGGGTTGACTACGATGAGACTTTCTCACCGGTAGCAAAGCTGAAGTCCGTCCGAATCATGTTAGCAATTGCCGCATTCTACGATTATGAAATATGGCAAATGGACGTCAAAACGGCATTCCTTAATGGTTTCCTTAAGGAAGAATTGTATATGATGCAGCCGGAAGGTTTTGTCGATCCTAAGAATGCTGACAAGGTGTGCAAGCTCCAACGCTCGATTTATGGGCTGGTGCAAGCATCTCGGAGTTGGAACATTCGTTTTGATGAGATGATCAAAGCGTTTGGGTTTACGCAGACTTATAGAGAAGCCTGTGTTTACAAGAAAGTGAGTGGGAGCTCTGTAGCATTTCTCATATTATATGTAGATGACATACTTTTGATGGGAAATGATACAGAACTCTTGGACAGCATCAAGGCCTACTTGAATAAGAGTTTTTCAATGAAGGACCTTGGAGAAGCTGCTTATATATTAGGCATCAAGATCTATAGAGATAGATCAAGACGCCTCATAGGTCTTTCACAAAGCACATACCTTGATAAGATATTGAAGAAGTTCAATATGGATCAGTCTAAGAAGGGATTCTTGCCTGTACTGCAAGGTATGAAATTGAGCTCGGCTCAAAGTCCGACCACGGCAGAAGAAATAGAAGAGATGAGTGTCATCCCCTATGCCTCAGCCATAGGTTCTATTATGTATGCCATGCTGTGTACCAGACCCGATGTAAATCTTGCCGTAAGTTTGGTAGGAAGGTACCAAAGTAATCCCGGCAAGGAACACTGGACAGCGGTCAAGAATATCCTGAAGTACCTGAAAAGGACTAAGGAGATGTTTCTCGTTTATGGAGGTGACGAAGAGCTCGTCGTAAAGGGTTACGTCGACGCTAGCTTCGACACAGATCTGGATGACTCTAAGTCACAAACCGGATACGTGTATATTTTGAATGGTGGGGCAGTAAGCTGGTGCAGTTGCAAGCAGAGCGTCGTGGCGGGATCTACATGTGAAGCGGAGTACATGGCAGCCTCGGAGGCAGCACATGAAGCAATCTGGGTGAAGGAGTTCATCACCGACCTCGGAGTCATACCCAATGCGTCGGGGCCGATCAAGCTCTTCTGTGACAACACTGGAGCTATTGCACTTGCCAAGGAGCCCAGGTTTCACAAGAAGACAAGGCACATCAAGCGTCGCTTCAACTCTATTCGTGAAAATGTTCAAAATGGAGACATAGAAATTTGTAAAGTACATATGGACCTGAATGTAGCAGATCCGTTGACTAAACCTCTCCCTAGGGCAAAACATGATCAACACCAGAATTCCATGGGTGTTCGATTTATCACAATGTAACTAGATTATTGACTCTAGTGCAAGTGGGAGACTGTTGGAAATATGCCCTAGAGGCAATAATAAAAGCATTATTATTATATTTCCTTGTTCATGGTAATTGTCTTTATTCATGCTATAATTGTGTTATCCGGAAATCGTAATACATGTGTGAATAACAGACACCAACATGTCCCTAGTAAGCCTCTAGTTGACTAGCTCGTTGATCAACAGATAGTCATGGTTTCCTGGCTATGGACATGAGATGTCATTGATAACGAGATCACATCATTAGGAGAATGATGTGATGGACAAGACCCAATCCTAAACATAGCATAAAGATCGTGTAGTTCGTTTTGCTAGAGTTTTGCAATGTCAAGTATCTTTTCCTTAGACCGTGAGATCGTGTAACTCCCGGATACCATAGGAGTGCTTTGGGTATACCAAACGTCACAACGTAACTGGGTGACTATAAAGGTATACTACGGGTATCTCCGAAAGTGTCTGTTGGGTTGACACGGATCAAGACTGGGATTTGTCACTCCGTATGACGGAGAGGTATCACTGGGCCCACTCGGTAATGCATCATCATAATGAGCTCAAAGTGACCAAGTGTCTGGTCACGGGATCATGCCTTACGGTACGAGTAAAGTGACTTGCCGGTAACGAGATTGAACGAGGTATTGGGATACCGACGATCGAATCTCGGACAAGTAATATATCGATAGACAAAGGGAATTGCATACGGGGTTGATTGAATCCTCGACATCGTGGTTCATCCGATGAGAACATCGTGGAGCATGTGGGAGCCAACATGGGTATCCAGATCCCGCTGTTGGTTATTGATCGGAGAGTCGTCTCGGTCATGTCTGCTTGTCTCCCGAACCCGTAGGGTCTACACACTTAAGGTTCGGTGACGCTAGGGTTGTGAAGATATGTATATGCAGTAACCCGAATGTTGTTGGGGTCCCGGATGAGATCCCGGACGTCACGAGAAGTTCCGGAATGGTCCGGAGGTAAAGAATTATATATAGGATGTGCAGTTTCGGCCATCGGGACAAGTTTCGGGGTACCCGGTATTGCACCGGGACCACCGGAAGGGTCCCGGGGGTCCACCGGGTGGGGCCACCTATCCCGGAGGGCCCCATGGGCTGAAATAGGAGGGAACCCAGCCCATAGTGGGCTGGGGCGCCAGCCCCCCCAAGGCCCATGCGCCTAGGGTTGGTGTGGGGGGGGGGGGGGAAACCCTAAGGGGGCGCCCCCTTGCTTGGGGGGCAAGCCCCCCACCCCTTGGCCGCCGCCCCCCTGGTAGATCCCATCTACCAGGGCCGGCGCCCCCCCTGGCACCCCTATATATAGTGGGGGGGAGGAGGAACTTGCAGCCCACGCTTTTGGTGCTTCCTCTCTCCCCGTTACTTCTTCCTTTCTCGTAGTACACGGCGAAGCCCTGCTGTCGTGACGCCCTGCATCCACCACCACGCCGTCGTGCTGCTGGATCTTCATCAACCTCTCCTTCCCCCTTGCTGGATCAAGAAGGAGGAGACGTCTCCCGTCCCGTACGTGTGTTGAACGCGGAGGTGCCGTCCGTTCGGCGCTGGTCATCGGTGATTTGGATCACGGCGTGTACGACTACTTCAACCTCGTTCTAACGAACGCTTCCGCTCGCGATCTACAAAGGTATGTAGATGCATCTCGTGACTCGTTGCTAGATGAACTCCTAGATGATCTTGGTGAAACGAATAGAAATTTTTTTGTTTTCTGCAACGTTCCCCGACAAGACCCGTTTCTCGGGGTTGCCAGACGTGGGCTTGTTCGCGCCGTCCACACCGCGTCCCGCGGCCGTCATCGACCTCAACGTCACGCTTGGGGCCAGCAGCGGCGGCCGGGCGTCCGTCGAGATGCAAAGAAAGCAAGCACGGGGACCGTTCACGGGCACCATGCCGGCTCCCCGCGTCTTGTTTGACGGAATGCCAACGCCAACGGTCGACGACCCCTTCTACAACCAGTACATGGAGGACGTGATCTTCGAGGGTGGGCATGGCCGTGCCTACGACCCCGAGGAGACCCAAAGTCAGGATGGCCGCGCCCAGTACATGCCCGATGAAGAGGCCACGACCGTGCTGACTACGACCATGGTGACTCGTGGCATGAAGACGATGACATCTATGTCGAAGATGACGGTGATGAAGAAGAAGGCAATGACGTTGATATTAGTGGCGAGCCATTGTTCATCGACGAGCTCACCCAAAGAGCGGAAGCACAAAAAAAAGGAAGAGCATTCACACGGGTTCATACACACAAGATGAGGACAGGTTGATTTGCCAAGCTTGGATGGAGATTAGCCAATATCCAAGGACCGACGCGCAACAAAAGGGCATTGTTTTTTGAACGAGAGTCCACAAAACATTCCATGAAAGGAAAATGTTTGAGCCCTACCAATTTACAAGCAACCGTGGCATCGGCTCGATTCAAAAGAGATGGTTGTTCATCCAACAGGAGTGCGACAAGTATTGTGCCGCATTTGAAAGCGTTGAAGCACGGCTCGTGAGTGGTCTTGGCGTTGGGGACATGGTATGCTCTCCTCTTCCTAGCCCTTTCCTTGCTACGGCCATGACACTTCGGCCGTGTATATGTTTGCATGTTCACTTGTTGTTGATCATGTGATTTAGGCATTTCAATCTTTGGAGACATTCAAGGCCTGGCACAGTGACAAGCCATTCACTCTTACACATTGTTGAACGATCATCAACAATTGCCCTAAGTTCAAGGACCAATACCGTGAACTACAAAGGAAGAGAGGACTAAAGACGACCAAGTACGCCGGAGGTGGAGATGGCGAGGCTTTGAAGAGGCCGAGGAGCAAGACCAACTCCAAGGTTGATGACATGCGTGATGCCTCATCCATGGCATTACATGACACTTTGCATGGCATGATGTCCCAAAAGGATGTGAGGGACGAGAAGAAGCGGCAAAGTAAGGAGGAGCAAATGAAGCAATACCTAGACCTTCAAACAAATAAGCTTGAGATGGAGGAGGCGGCCAAGAGGAGGAAGATCGACATGAAGGAGGCGGCCCGGCAAAGGCAGCTCGACATCGAGGCCGACAACGTCAAGGCCAGGCAGAGGCAGCTCGACATCGAGGCCACGAATGCCGCCACTAAAGCGAAGGAGGTGGCCCTTGCGATCATGAGCGTGGACTTGTCGAAGATGAGCGACAAGACAAGGGCCTGGTTCGAGGCCAAGCAGAAGGAGATACTCGAAGCCGAAGGCCTGAACTAGGTCGTCCGATCGGCCGTGTCCGTTCTTTTTGGAGGCTGGCATGGGTGCCGCCCGCCCGCTGGGCCGCTGGCTGTGTGCCGGCAAGAAACCATTCATTTTGATGGCCGGTTGTGTTGCCGGCCGCTGGCTGCGTTGCCGGCGAGGACAATTATTTATTTTGAAGGCTGGTTGTGTTGCCGGCCGCTGGCCTGAACTAGGGGCATTTGAAACTTTTTTTGGTTTTTTAAATAGACACGGATAGAATGAGGCAAATGGATGCGGCCGCGCGCTGGGCGCACGGCCACGCATCCCAGGACACGTCCGGACATGACCCCAAATCCCACCCCAAACAGACAAAATTCGAACAAAGCGAACGTCTATTTAGGGTCGTGCGGTGAAGTTGACCTAACACAAATTCTTCTATTCCCTGGTTATTTTTTTTGCCTCCCATTCCATGTCTACATTGCCGGGCGGCCCATATTGGTGGTGGCCATCACCCGAACGGTCTGTGTTGGTTCGATGGATTGGCTCTAATTTCTTCACCTCGAGCGGGCGTACCTATGGAGGAGCTACATTTAAGGGCCAGATTTAGGTGCAACCGGGGTGTTCTTCAGCCCCGATTGATTTTCGCATTTGTTAGTCGTCTCTCTTTTTTCTTTTTGCGGGGAAGTCGTCTCTCTTGTTGTTGTCGTTGTCATGATCATGCTTTCTTTTGAGTCAAGGCCGTTAGATTTTGTTCCTTTTCCGTCGACTAGAGGGATACTGCTTCTGCAACCACTAGAATTTGTGTAATCCTAAGAAACTCGAACTGATGTAACCGGAATTCGTGTCAAATATAGGATTTTATGTTATTTACAACATGACAAATTTTCGTTGATTTTCATCGTCAAAATAATTGTTTTACATTTTAATGATCAAATTTGCCTCCTACTATTTTTTGGTTATCATGAAACAAAAAACATTAGTACTTCAAAAAGAACAAATCCTAAATGTATGTGCAATAGAGAGAGCGTAACTGTGTGTGGAATAGAGAGAGGGGGCTTGGCATAGCACCAACATAGGCACGGGAAGTAGATGCACCATGCATTATCCAATCATGCACATGAAGTAGTAGGACGAAAGGAATGTTGGCTATGTGGGCCATCGGAAATCTCCACTTGATTCCAGTATTTTTTTTAACTAAAACAGATTCTAATGAATTTTTTCATGAATAACCTGATGATGAAATACCCATGCAAAAAACAATGGACTTTTTTCATGATAATACGTGTCTCATTCATATCATAAAGAACGAAATACAAGTCACGTAAGGACCCACATGACAAAACTGAAAAAATAGCAGAACATCTCTGAGCTTGACACCAACGCACGTCGCCTGACTCCGGCACTACCATAGCAGCTACCGAAGAAAAGAATGATGAATCACCTCCTCACCCGAGCTCGACATGGCTCCATCACTGATATGCAGCTTTGCGGACCTCCAAGGTGGCTCACCAAAAGTGAAGCCCTTGTCGTTGAACGAATTAGACAGAGGCAACACCCCGGACACGTCATCGAACTCCAGATCTGGCACCCCACCACAACTAAGACGTCGAAGGAGAAAACCATACCTACCATCCACGAGCCCAGCACATGTTCCGTCTTTCAGATGTCGTCGATGCGGACCACAATCTGCATCCGCTCCTGCATTACGGGCATGTTTGGTTCATGTCCTGGGTGTGATGCCTGGCAAAAGTTGATGCCTGATAGTAGCCTGGAAGGAGGATTTTTGCCTGGCCAGGCTGCTGTGTGCATGTGATGTTTGGTTGCAAGCCTGGCCTGGGACAAGTACTTAAATATTAAATAATTAGATGGGACAGCTGAGTTGACAAAAAATGCAGTATACAACTTGCTAATTGACGCAAAACGCATTTGCCTGGAGGCCAGGCGTCTGGTTCCGCCGGCCTGGTTCAGGCTAATCAAACTGCCTGTGATCTACCCAGGCTAATTAGGTGCATGTCAGCTCCAGACCAGGGACATGCCTGGGATTTCAGGCTACCAACCAAACAACGACCAGGCACAACCCAGGGAGGTCACAGGCCAGGCAACTTTGCTCCTGGACCTCAACCAAACACGCTCTACCTCCCAAGCTCCGCATTGATACTGGAGCAAACATCATCATAATGGCGTGTTAGAATAAGCTTTCCGTCCGGCCGCTAGGGCCAGTTTCTGTTTTAAATTTTGCACGCATGCACTGATGTTATACGTAGTTGGGACGTGGTCTAAGCATGATCCTATTTTTCCCTTTGTTGGTTTTTTTTTCTGTAAACCCGGTCAGCATGGCACGTTTGTGAGAAGGAGGTCGTGGGATGGCGCGATCAATCCGGATCACGACGGGCTGGCCGGGATTTGTTAGCTAGGCTTTCGGTTGTACCAGGAATAAGGGGAAAAGGAATGAAACAGAAAACGCTGCGCTGTTAGCTGCGGCACAAAAAGACTTTCCTCTCTCTCGCGTGCGTGTGTTCTTCAGCTCAGGTTCTTGGCTCGATCGGCTATTCGGCAACGACAATTGGTATCAGAGCCGTGGTGTTCGATCCACTCTCCGGTGGCAGGCGGTGTCCGATCCACGGCGATCCATGTCGGATAGCGATTCAGAGAAGGGCAAGGCCGGGAAGAAGGACGGAACCAAGTCGCCGCCGAGCGCAGCGCCTGTGGTGCGGCTGGCCACCGGCGGCAGTGGCGAGTACCACGTGGTGGAGCGCATCGTGCGAGAGGAGTCGGGGGCGTCCATGATGCTCACGCGCACGAACTATCAGGAGTGGGCACTCGTGATGCAAGTCAAGCTGCAGGTCGCCCGCGTCTGGTCCGCGGTGACCGACGACGCCGCCGACGAGAATGACGATCGGCGCGCGCTGCAGATTATCCTCACCGGCGTCCCGCCGGAGATGCTGCGTGTGCTGGCCGCGAAGGACATGGCGAAGAAGGCATGGGAGACCATCAAGACCATGCGGATGGGCAGCGAGCGCGCCCGCGAGGCCAAGGCGCAGGTGCGCCGGCGGGAGTTCGAGGATCTCCGTTTCAAGGACGGGGAGTCCATCGAGGACTTCGGGCTGCGGCTCTCCGCCCTCGTAGCCGATCTGGAGCTGTACGGCGACCCCGTCACCGAGCACAAGGCAGTCCAGAAGTTCCTCCGCGTGGTGCCGCGGCGGTACCGCCCGATGGCCATGGCGATCGAGTCTTTGATCGATCTGAAGACCATGTCCATTGAAGAACTCGTCGGACGCCTCTCTGCCTGCGAGGATAATTATGATCTTGACAACACCACGCAGGCCGGTGGTCGCCTCCTCCTCACCCGTGAGGAGTGGCTTGCCCGAGAGAGACATGGTGGTGGCGGCGGGTCGTCATCCGGTGTGGGCGGCGACAAAAACAAGTCGCCGGCCAAGCCCAAACCTCAGGGCGGCGGCAAGACCGCGCCGGGCAGCACGGGCACGGGCGGCTCCGGTGGCTCCGGCGGGAAGAAAAAGGGCAAGTGTTACTACTGCAAGAAGTCGGGACACTGGAAAAAGGACTGCCGAACTAGGATCAAGGATGAAGATGAACATGGGAAACAAGGCCAGGCACATCTTGTCCGTCAGGTGGACGAGCACAACGAGGGGCTAATGATGGTCGCGGTCTCCACCTGTGTCACCACCAGTAAAGTTGCACCCCAGCAAGTTCATCTGAATGAGGAGAAAGTACGTCCTGAGATCTCGCCGCCTGGCGTCTGGTATTTTGATACTGGGGCAACTAGCCATATGACAGGAGAGAGATGCATGTTTGCAACACTCAATGAGACCGTGCAGGGCACAGTCAAATTTGGAGATGGCTCGCATGTTGCAATCTGTGGCAGGGGATCAGTTGTATTCAGAGGACATTCAGGAAATCAAAGGGCTCTGTCGGAGGTGTACTTCATACCATCTCTTCATAGTAACATAATCTCTGTCGGACAGCTGGATGAAGGAGGGTGCAAGATTCAGATAGGAGAGGGGCTAATGACAATTCTTGATGCAGGCCAGGGCATGCTAGCTCGTGTTCGCCGCTCAAGCTGTCGCCTCTACATAGCAGTACTCACAATTGACACACCGGCTTGCTTACTGTCTCAAGGGGAGGACCAAACCTGGCGATGGCATGCGAGGATGGGACATCTTCATTTCCGTGCTCTCAAGACCATGTCCAGCAAGCAGATGGTGAGAGGAATGCCACCCATCGATCATGTGCAGGAATATTATGATGGTTGTGCCCTTGGCAAGCAACACAGGGCTCCTTTTCCTCAGGTTGCGGCATACCAAGCTGAGAAAGGGCTCGAGCTTGTCCACACGGATCTGTGTGGCCCAATCACGCCAACAACACCAGGTGGCAACAAGTATTTTCTTCTGGTAGTTGACGATTACAGTCGATACATGTGGCTCGAGCTCCTCAAGTCAAAAGACGAAGCGTTTGATCGTTTCAGAAAAGTTCAGATCATGGCTGAGGCAGAAGGGAAGTGCAAGCTTCGTGCATTCCGTTCGGATAGAGGGGGTGAGTTCAACTCCGGCGAATTCAAGGAGTACTGTGAAGGCATTGGCGTCAAGCATTACACCACAGCACCATACTCACCACAACAAAATGGGGTGGTCGAGAGAAGAAATCAAACTGTGGTTGAGATGGCGCGGTGCTTGCTGAAGAGCATGGGTGTGCCGTCATACTTCTGGGCGGAGGCTATTAAGACAGCCGTTTATCTGTTGAACAGGGCGCCCACCAGAAGCTTGGAGGGTGTCACTCCCTACGAAGCTTGGCATGGTCGCAAGCCGAGTGTACAACACCTGCGAACCTTCGGTTGCACTGCTCACGTGAAGAAGAACGGGCCCGACATCACCAAGCTCTCAGATCGCTCAATTCCGATGATCTTTGTTGGTTATGAAGAAGGCTCCAAAGCCTACCGTGTCTACGACCCAGTGCCGAAAAAAGTTCAAGTAACGCGTGATGTGTTTTTTGAAGAAAACAGGCCTTGGTCATGGAGCTCGTTAGGTGCGCCCTCACCAGCTGCAGCACCTGCATCGTCCTCAACTTTCACCGTGGTTTACACCACGGACCGCGGGGTGCACGAGCTGGACACGGGGGGAGCCGCTGCATGTGTCACGCGGGCCGAGGAGCAAGCACCCTCTACATCAACACCTGGCCCTGCAACTCCCGCGGCTGGCACGCCACACACTGAATTGTGTTCGCCGGCGATCGACGGAGCGATCCGCTGGGCCACGCCTCCCTCGCATGACGAGGAGCGCCGGGACACGGACACTGGACCTCTTCGCTACCGGCGCCTCTCCTGTATCCTTGATGAGACCGAGGGGGAGGCCGTGCGTGAGGCGATGGAGCGCTGTCTTCTCAGCGCCGAGGAGCCCTCTGTCATTGATGATGCGTTGGGCGACTGTAGGATCGGAAGTATGTCTAGAGGGGGGGGGTGATTAGACTACTTAACCAAATAAAAACTTAACCTTTTCCCAATTTTAGTTCTTGGCAGTTTTTAGCTATCTTAGGACAAGTCAAGCAATCATTACACAATTCAAGCAAGCATGCAAAGAGTATATTGGCAGCGGAAAGTAAAGCATGCAACTTGCAAGAATATAAAGGGAAGGGTTTGGAGAATTCAAACGCTATTGGAGACACGGATGTTTTTCCCGTGGTTTGGATAGGTGGTGCTATCCTACATCCACGTTGATGGAGACTTCAACCCACGAAGGGTAACGGTTGCGCGAGTCCACGGAGGGCTCCACCCATGAAGGGTCCACGAAGAAGCAACCTTGTCTATCCCACCATGGCCATCGCCCACGAAGGACTTGTCTCACTAGCGGTAGATCTTCACGAAGTAGGCGATCTCCTTGCCCTTACAAACTCCTTGGTTCAACTCCACAATCTTGTCGGAGGCTCCCAAGTGACACCTAGCCAATCTAGGAGACACCACTCTCCAAGAAGCAACAAATGGTGTGTTGATGATAAACTCCTTGCTCTTGTGCTTCAAATGATAGTCTCCCCAACACTCAACTCTCTTTCATAGGATTTGGATCTGGTGGAAAGAAGATTTGAGTGGAAAGCAACTTGGGGAAGGCTAGAGATCAAGATTCATATGGTTTGAATGGAATATCTTGGTCTCAACACTTGAGTAGGTGGTTCTCTCTCAAAACATATGAGTTGGAATGGTGTATGTGTTCTGATGGCTCTCTCCACAGGTGAAGAGGAGGTGGAGGGGTATTTATAGCCTCCACACAAAATCCAACCGTTACACACAATTTATCAATCTCTGTGGGACCGAATCCGAAAACTCGGTCGGACCGAAATAGTAAACCTAGTGACCGTTAGGAATTTCGGTGGGACTGACATGCAACTCGGTAGGATTGATTCAGTTAGGGTTTGGGCATAACGTAATCTCGGTGAGACCGATTGCACAAACTCGGTGAGACCGAGTTTGGCAATAAGCTAACCAGAGAGTTGGTCAGGCAAACTCGGTGGAACCGACTCGCTCTTTCGGTGAGACCGAAAAGTTACAAGAAGGAAACATAGAGTTTACCTTGCATTCTCGGTGGGACCGATTCGCTCTTTCGGTGAGACCGAAAAGTTACAAAAGGGAAACAGAGAGTTTGCAAGCCCATCTCGGTGAGACCGAGATCCTTATCGGTAGGACCGAATTGCTAGGGTTTGGCAGTGGCAAATGACAAGTGAAACTCGGTGGCGCCGGAATGAAAGAAGCGGTATGACCAAGTTTGGCTTAGTGTTTAGGTCATTTGTGGCTATGGAGAAGTGGTTGAGGATTTTGGAGCATATCATTGAGCACATAGAGCAAGAGGCTCATTAAGCAACACCTCATCCCTCCTTGATAGTATTGGATTTTCCTAAAGACTCAATGTGATCTTGGATCACTAAAATATAAAATGAAGAGTCTTGAACTTTTGAGCTTGAGCCAATTCTTTGTCCTTAGCATTTTGAGGGTTCCACTTTCACATCCATGCCATGCCAATCATTGAGCTTTCCTGAAATAATCATCTTGAAATAGCATTAGCTCAATGAGCTATATGTTGTTATGAATTACCAAAACCACCTAGGGATAGTTGCACTTTCAATCTCCCCTTTTTGGTAATTTATGACAACATATAGATCAAAGCTTCGACAAATGATAATAAGCATGAAATATATCGTCGCTTTGAGAAGTATGTGACAAATAAGAGCTCCCCCTAAATTTGTGCATATTTAAAATTTGCTTTGGACTGCACAAGGAGTTAGAGTCATGGGTTACTCTTCCATGTCACATACATCTTGGTGGAGCGCTAAAAAATGATAAGATTGAAATACATGCACTCATCACCAAGAATAGTGAATGATCACAAACGATAGATAGAATAATAATATTTAAGCAAGCATTAAGCAAACATTAAGTGTAGCTTATGATCAAACACATGATCATCGATGTCTCACAAACATAAGGACGTAGTATCTCACACACAAGCAAACAAAGTTCGAAAAACCACCAAATAAGACAAGAGAGAATAAAAGCAACACTCTCTCTCGAAGCCTATGATCTATAGATTTTCTCCCCCTTTGGCAACAAGTTACCAAAAAGTTCCTAGAAAATGCATAGTGCTAAGTCGACGCTCAGGCTTGATCTTCAGGTGGTGGTGGAGTCCGGAGCACTCCAAGGACGAAGCCTTCGATAGACGTGGTCGGAGTTGAGGCTGAAGTGGATGCTGGAGCTGGTGGAACTGAGGCTGTGGCTGGCGCAGATGTTGTAGCTCTGGTGTCAGCAACTGACAGTGCAGACGACCTCGGACCTCGTGGCACCCTGGCAAAAGCATCAGTCGTGGTCCTGCCTTGGGTGCACTCTTAGGCTTAGATGCAGCCTTGGGTGCTTCCTTGGGCTTGGATGCAGTTGTCCCTGACCTTATGGCATCTCCCATAAGTTTGGTTGCCTTGGGTGCTAGTGCAGCAACCTCTTCTTCTTCCTCCTCATCTACCATGATGGAGGCCTTCCCAAGCACTCTAGCTACAGTCTTCTTCACTCTTTCTTTCCTCTTTTTGCCCTCAGCAGCAACGGGCTCAACGGGAGCAGGCTTCACAGTTGAAGCTCTAGCCTTTGACATGGGCTGCCTGCCTGCTGGCCTTTTGATTTTCAGGCCTAGCTTTGTGCCTTGAGCTGGCTCAACTCTCTTTGAAGTGGCCTCTTCCTCTGCCACATAGTCTTCATCTTCAGAATCAAAAGTCCTCTTCTTCCTTTGTCTAGTGGCAGCTTTAGGCAGGTTGCTGGGTGTGCTCCTGCTGCCATCATCTGAGGAACTTGAGGGGCTAGTGCCCTCACTCAACTGCACTTGCTGCTCTGACAAGTTCTGGCTGTCACTCTGGTCTGACATGATGCAAACTGACTGCTGACCCTGTGAATAGATTATAGATGAGATAGAGTGGATGAGCATCACAAAATGCAGAGATTTTTGCAAAAGAATAATTCAAAAACTTAGTTTTAGTTTCCCACTGAAATCATCTCGGATCTACCGATTTTCAAACTCGGTGACACCGAAGCAGTGTTGGCACCAGAACTAGTGAACTCGGTCAGACCGAGTCACAGTTCGGTGGCACCGAGACTGCTAGGGTTTCACAGAGTTCCAAAATCGGTCACACCGATAAGTAATTCTCGGTCAGACCGAGTTTTACTTGTGCAATGGCATAAGCCAAATCGGTGGGACCGAGTTTTTCAACTCGGTGGGTCCGAGATGGTTTCGGCGGAAACCTAACCCTAAAATTTTCGAATTAAACCTAATCTACGAGTTCATTGACTGGATAGGAGTTTATCAAACGTGGCAAGAATCATGATGATCACAATGTGCTAGGAATCGGATTGAAGAATAGCACAAAGATCGAGTCCATACCCTAGTTCGGCGGAGACTCGCTACGGCGGCAACGGCGGGGCAGAATTCCATTGACGGCGGCGGAGACCAGCGACTGGAGGCTGCTGGCGGCGAGGAGGACGATCCGGAGACCCAGGAGGCAGAGCGAGCTATGCCCCAGCGAAGAGGTTCCAGAGAAATTTCCAAAATTCTGCCCGTCACTATATATAGCCCGACCCTGTCGGTGTGACCGAGTGGAACAACTCGGTGGCACCGAGATGCAAAACTGTATACAGTTATTGCAACTCGGTGTGACCGAGTGGTTCAAATCGGTTGCACCGAGATCGAAAACCTAGATCAGCTTAATGATCTCGGTAGGACCGAAAGTATGGTATCGGTCAGACCGAGAATCACAAAGAGGTTTTGGAAGTTTAAGTCTATGATGAATCGGGGACTCCGAGCGCTCCTCACACAGAGTGGTTCGAATCTGACTTGATCAAATTTTGTGATGCAGCATGAATAGAGTTTGAGACGAGAAAAGCATAGATAGCTAGAGGAGGTTCTTAGGCATTCTTGTCCATCCACTTGGCAAAAGAAGATAAAGCCAAACAATCAAAACAACAAGTGGATGTCCTCGAATGAGTAAAATATGCAACCAACATGCTCACACAATAAGATGGCAAATGAAATATGTGGCAAAGCATGCACAAACAATTCTAGCATCTATCAAGCAATTTGCGATGACTAGGTCATCTATATATGAGTATATTGACTTAGGAGTCAAGTGAGAACACTTGATCATAGGTCATACTCATCGTTTAAGCTCAAGTGGGGTTACCACTTTTACATAAAGCATTGTTGTATTCACATCTTTAGAGTTGCTTTAGCTCAAGTCTTAGAGTAAAGCTCCCCCTAGATGTGATATCCCCCCTAAGAGGGATGAACTAACCTTGGGTTTTGTCGATGATGACTTCATGTAGATGTTGAAGATGTGGATGCTCAATGTTGATGTAGATCACTTGGAGCTATCCATTTGAGTGAATTGCACTTTCAATACCTACATGGGTTAGTCCCACAAGGAACAAACAAGGATATCCATAGACATAGAGTGATGCATACACAAGATGATGTACATGAAAACTTTAGGTTACCTTTCCCTTGTCTTACCAACAAGAGGGTTTGTGACTCCTTGAACTAGTGCATGATGTGGAAGTTGATTGCACTTGTTCTTGCCAAAATGATGAGAGTGAAATATGTTGGCGGAGTCACCCTCAAGAACTCTCTAGTTCTTCTTCTTTTGGATCCACACCATCTTGATGGGAATCCTTGGAGTTGTAGTCGTACTTGATGAAGTGGAACTTGATGTGGTCTTGGGAATCCACTTGACTAAGGTCTTAGGAGCTTCTTCAAATGCATCAATCTCCTCTTGAAGCTTGTCCTTGCCTTTTTGCTTGTAGTCTTGTGGTGGAAGATCATCTTGAGCTTGTGTCCCCTTGAAAGAAGTGTCATACTTCTCTTGTTGAGGAACAAACTTTGTCTTGGGGTATTGATCTTCTTCCCATTCAACTCCATTGGCATTGAACTTTCGTTCAAAACCAACACCTTGATTCTTCCGGTGCATCCCTTGCTTGCGCACAATTTCCTCGAATTGCTTACTTCCGGCAAGGCTTTTGTATACTCCTTTCTCTATGATCCCCTTCAACAAGCTATTTTCTTGCTCAAGTGTAACTTGGCTAAGAGAATCATTAGTGGAATCAAGAGAACTACTAGAAGCAACAATATTGGATTTAGCATGATCATTGTTACTACTAGAGGAAGAATCTTTCTTGTTCTTGTTACTAGACTTGACTTAAGGCATGTAAGTGGATAATAGTAAACGCTTGGCAATGTAAGAAGAACTTTTCTTGCGGATATCATCATTGATTGCTTTTAAGAACTCATGCTCTTGCTCAAGATTGAGCTTTTCAATGCGTAATTTCTCATGAGCTCTTAAAAGTTCTCGATGATCTTCAAAGATAGTTTCATGAGCTAACTTAAGAGTGTTTAGTTCTTTAGTTAGAGCCTCAATCTTCTCCTTATCATTGTCATTCGTTTTAGCATGATTAACATGATTAATTGATGTTTCATCATAGTACTCATCACTAGAGTTGTCAACAAGCAAGTCATCATCACCTAACAAGTCATCTTCATCACTATTAAAATCAACATACTCGGGGTGTGTTACCTTAGGACCTTTGGCCATGAAGCATCTTCCAATTCCTTCATTTGATGAGTCAAATATGTCGTAGGAGTTAGTTGACACAAGTGCTAGACCGGCAACACCTTCATCTTGAGTATCTTCGGAGTCGGAGTGATAACTTCTCTCGGAGTGGCTGTCGGAGTCGGAGCCGGATACCCATTCACCAACATGAGCTTGATGTCTTCGTTTTGTGTAGCTCCTTGATGATTTTTCTTTCCTTTCCGAATCCTTGCTTCTCCGTGAGTATCTCCGTTCATAACGATCATCTCTACTCCTTCTCTCTCTTGGTGGTGATTCTTTGCTTCTTCTTTTTGGAGAATCTTCTCTTCTCTTGTAGGGAGCCGTACACTCATTGGAATAGTGTCCGGGTCTTCCACAATTATAGCAGTTTCGCTCTCGACTAGAAGATCTTTTGTCATTGTATGACCTTGACCTGAAGCTTCTATCTTTGCTTCTACTCTTGTAGAACTTGTTGAAGTTCTTCACCATTAAGCTCAATTCTTCATTGAAGGTTTGTTTCTCACTTGATGATGTGGGGACTTCACATGAGGCTTTGTAGGCACCACTTGATTTGTTGTGAAGTTCCTCTTTATCCTTAAGTGACATCTCATGAGCAACAATCCTTCCAATCACTTCCATTGGCTTGAGATCTTTGTAATTTGGCATCATTTGAATCAATGTGCACACAGTATCATATTTCCCATCCAAGGCTCTTAGGATCTTCTTGATGATGAATCTATCGGTCATCTCTTCACTTCCTAAGCCGGCAATCTCATTTGTGATGAGAGCAAGCCTAGAGTACATTTCGGCGACACCTTCACCATCCTTCATCTTGAACTTGTCAAGTTGACTTTGGAGCACATCCAACTTGGATTCCTTGACGGAGTCGGTACCTTCGTGCATATCAATCAAAGTGTCCCAAATTTTCTTTGCATTCTCAAGGCGGCTGATTTGGTTGAATTCTTCGGGGCACAATCCGTTGAAGAGAATATCACAAGCTTGAGCATTGTATTGCAATATCTTCAACTCATCCGCGGTAGCTTCACGGTTTGGTTCCCTCCCATCGAAGAACTCACCTTGCAAGCCAACACAAACAATAGCCCATACGGCAGGGTTATGTCCAAGAATATGCATTTTCATTTTATGCTTCCAACTAGCAAAATTAGTACCATCAAAGTAAGGACCTCTACAGTGATAATTTCCCTCGCTAGACGCCATACTCTCCTAGGTTGTGAAACCAAGGCTATGACCACCAAAAGCTATGGAGATCAAGGCAAATGGAGACCAAAGCTCTGATACCACTTGTAGGATCGGAAGTATGTCTAGAGGGGGGTGATTAGACTACTTGACCAAATAAAAACTTAACCTTTTCCCAATTTTAGTTCTTGGCAGTTTTTAGCTATCTTAGGACAAGTCAAGAAATCATTACACAATTCAAGCAAGCATGCAAAGAGTATATTGGCAGCGGAAAGTAAAGCATGCAACTTGCAAGAATATAAAGGGAAGGGTTTGGAGAATTCAAACGCTATTGGAGACACGGATGTTTTTCCCGTGGTTCGGATAGGTGGTGCTATCCTACATCCACGTTGATGGAGACTTCAACCCATGAAGGGTAACGGTTGCGCGAGTCCACGAAGGGCTCCACCCACGAAGGGTCCACGAAGAAGCAACCTTGTCTATCCCACCATGGCCATCGCCCACGAAGGACTTGTCTCACTAGCGGTAGATCTTCACGAAGTAGGCGATCTCCTTGCCCTTACAAACTCCTTGGTTCAACTCCACAATCTTGTCGGAGGCTCCCAAGTGACACCTAGCCAATCTAGGAGATACCACTCTCCAAGAAGTAACAAATGGTGTGTTGATGATGAACTCCTTGCTCTTGTGCTTCAAATGATAGTCTCCCCAACACTCAACTCTCTTTCATAGGATTTGGATCTGGTGGAAAGAAGATTTGAGTGGAAAGCAACTTGGGGAAGGCTAGAGATCAAGATTCATATGGTTTGAATGGAATATCTTGGTCTCAACACATGAGTAGGTGGTTCTCTCTCAGAATATATGAGTTGGAATGGTGTATGTGTTCTGATGGCTCTCTCCACGAGTGAAGAGGAGGTGGAGGGGTATTTATAGCCTCCACACAAAATCCAACCGTTACACACAATTTATCAATCTCGGTGGGACCGAATCAGAAAACTCGGTCGGACCAAAATAGTAAACCTAGTGACCGTTAGGAATTTCGGTGGGACTGACATGCAACTCGGTAGGACCGATTCGGTTAGGGTTTGGACATAACGTAATCTCGGTGAGACCGATTGCACAAACTCGGTGAGACCGAGTTTGGCAATAAGCTAACCAGAGAGTTGGTCAGGCAAACTCGGTGGGACCGACTCGCTCTTTCGGTGAGACCGAAAAGTTACAAGAAGGAAACATAGAGTTTACCTTGCATTCTCGGTGGGACCGATTCGCTCTTTCGGTGAGACCGAAAAGTTACGAAAGGGAAACAGAGAGTTTGCAAGCCCATCTCGGTGAGACTGAGATCCTTATCAGTAGGACTGAATTGCTAGGGTTTGGTAGTGGCAAATGACAAGTGAAACTCGGTGGCGCCGGAATGAAAGAATCAGTATGACCGAGTTTGGCTTAGTGTTTAGGTCATTTGTGGCTATGGAGAAGTGGTTGAGGATTTTGGAGCATATCATTGAGCACATAGAGCAAGAGGCTCATTAAGCAACACCTCATCCCTCCTTGATAGTATTGGCTTTTCCTAAAGACTCAATGTGATCTTGGATCACTAAAATATAAAATGAAGATTCTTGAACTTTTGAGCTTGAGCCAATTCTTTGTCCTTAGCATTTTGAGGGTTCCACTTTCACATCCATGCCATGCCAATCATTGAGCTTTCCTGAAATAATCATCTTGAAATAGCATTAGCTCAATGAGCTATATGTTGTTATGAATTACCAAAACCACCTAGGGATAGTTGCACTTTCAGCGACCCAGCGTGGAAGAAAGCCATGGACGACGAGATGCAGTGTATCGTCGACAACACCACTTGGGAACTAAGCTCACTGCCGCGGGGTCATCAACCGATTGGTTTGAAGTGGGTCTACAAAGTGAAACGGGATCCGACGGGCAATGTTATCAAACACAAAGCTCGGCTGGTTGCTCGAGGTTTTTCATGAAGGAAATATGCCCTAGAGGCAATAATAAAGTTATTATTTATTTCCTTATATCATGATAAATGTTTATTATTCATGCTAGAATTGTATTAACCGGAAACATAATACATGTGTGAATACATAGACCAACAGAGTGTCACTAGTATGCCTCTACTTGACTGGCTCGTTAATCAAAGATGGTTATGTTTCCTAACCATGAACAAAGAGTTGTTATTTGATTAACGAGGTCACATCATTAGTTGAATGATCTGATTGACATGACCCATTCCATTAGCTTAGCACCCGATCGTTTAGTATGTTGCTATTGCTTTCTTCATGACTTATACATGTTCCTATAACTATGAGATTATGCAACTCCCGTTTACCGGAGGAACACTTTGGGTACTACCAAACGTCACAACGTAACTGGGTGATTATAAAGGAGTACTACAGGTGTCTCCAATGGTAGATGTTGGGTTGGCGTATTTCGAGATTAGGGTTTGTCACTCCGATTGTCGGAGAGGTATCTCTGGGCCCTCTCGGTAATGCACATCACATAAGCCTTGCAAGCACTGCAACTAATATGTTAGTTGTGAGATGATGTATTACGGAATGAGTAAAGAGACTTGCCAGTAACGAGATTGAACTAGGTATTGGATACCGACGATCGAATCTCGGGCAAGTAACATACCGATGACAAAGGGAACAACGTATGTTGTTATGCGGTCTGACCGATAAAGATCTTCGTAGAATATGTAGGAGCCAATATGGGCATCCAGGTCCCGCTATTGGTTATTGACCGGAGACGTGTCTCGGTCATGTCTACATTGTTCTCGAACCGTAGGGTCCGCACGCTTAACGTTACGATGACAGTTATTATGAGTTTATGCATTTTGATGTACCGAAGGTTGTTCGGAGTCCCGGATGAGATCACGGACATGACGAGGAGTCTCGAAATGGTCGAGACGTAAAGATTGATATATTGGAAGCCTATGTTTGGACATAGGAAGTGTTCCGGGTGAAATCGGGATTTTACCGGAATACCGGGAGGGTTACCGGAACCCCCCGAGAGACTAATGGGCCTATTGGGCCTTAGTGGAAAAAGAGAAAAGGGGCAGCCCATAGCTGGCCGGCGCCCCCCCTTTCCCCAAGTCCTAGTAGGACTAGGATAAGGGGCCGGCCCCCCTTCTCTCTCCTTTTTCCCCGAGAGTCCTAATTGGAATAGGATTGGAGGGGGGAGTCCTACTCCCGATGGGAGTAGGACTCCCCCTGCGCCTCCCTCTCCCTGGCCGGCCGGCTCCCCCTCCTCCAACCTTTATATACGGGGGCAGGGGACACCCCAAGACACACAAGTTGATCCTTGAGATCGTTCCTTAGCCGTGTGCGGTGCCCCCTGCCACCAAATTCCACCTCGATCATACCGTTACAGTGCTTAGGCGAAGCCCTGCATCGGTAGTACATCAAGATCGTCATCACGCCGTCGTGCTGACGGAACTCTTCCTCGACGCTTTGCTGGATCGGAGCCCGAGGAACGTTATCGAGCTGAACGTGTGCTAAGAACTCGGAGGTGCCGGAGTAACGGTGCTTGGATCGGTCGGATCGGAAAGAAGACGTACGACTACTTCCTCTACGTTGTGTGATCGCTTCCGCAGTCGGTCTGCGTTGGTACATAGACAACACTCTCCCCTCTCGTTGCTGTGCATCACCATGATCTTGCGTGTGCGTAGGAAAATTTTCGAAATTACTGCGTTCCCCTACAGTGGCATCCGAGCCTAGGTTTTATGGTTTGATGTTATTTGCACGAGTAGAACACAAGTGAGTTGTGGGCGATACAAGTCATACTGCCTACCAGCATGTCATACTTTGGTTCGGCGGTATTGTTGGGTGAGACGATCCGGACCAACCTTACGCGTACTCTTACGCGAGACCGGTTCCCTCGACGTGCTTTGCACATAGATGGCTTGCAGAAGACTGTCTCTCCAACTTTAGTTGAACCAAGTGTGACTACGCCCGGTCCTTGAGAAGGTTAAAACGGAGTCTATTTGACGAACTATCGTTGTGGTTTTGATGCGTAGGTGAGATGAGTTCTTACTTAAGCCCGTAGCAGCCACGTAAAACTTGCAACAACAAAGTAGAGGACGTCTAACTTGTTTTTGCAGGGTATGTTGTGATGTGATATGGTCAAGGCATGATGCTGATTTTATTGTATGAGATGATCATGTTTTGTAACCAAGTTATCGGCAACTGGCAGGAGCCATATGGTTGTCGCTTTATTGTATGCAATGCAATCGCGATGTAATGCTTTACTTTATTACTAAGCGGTAGTGATAGTCGTGGAAGCATAAGATTAGCGAGACGACAACGATGCTACGATGGAGATCAAGGTGTCGCGCCGGTGACGATGGTGATCATGACGGTGCTTCGGAGATGGAGATCACAAGCACAAGATGATGATGGCCATATCATATCACTTATATTGATTGCATGTGATGTTTATCCTTTTATGCATCTTATCTTGCTATGATTGACGGTAGCATTATAAGATGATCTCTCACTAAATTATCAAGAAATGTTCTCCCTGAGTATGCACCGTTGCCAAAGTTCGTCGTGCCCAGACACCACGTGATGATCGGGTGTGATAAGCTCTACGTCCAAATACAACGGGTGCAAAACAGTTGCACACGCAGAATACTCAGGTTATACTTGACGAGCCAATCATATACAGATATGGCCTCGGAACACGGAGGCCGAAAGGTCGAGCGTGAATCATATAGTAGATATGATCAACATAACGATGTTCACCATTGAAAACTACTCCATCTCACATGATGATCGGTTATGGTTTAGTTGATTTGGATCACGTGATCACTTAGAGGATTAGAGGGATGTCTATCTAAGTGGGAGTTCTTGAGTAATATGATTAAATTGAACTTAAATTTATCATGAACTTAGTCCTGGTAGTATTTTGCAAATTATGTTGTAGATCAATAGCTCGCGTTGTTGCTTCCCTATGTTTATTTTGATATGTTCCTAGAGAAAATTGTGTTGAAAAGATGTTAGTAGCAAAGATGCGGATTGGATCCGTGATCAGAGGATTTATCCTCATTGCTGCACAGAAGAATTATGTCCTTGATGCACCGCTAGGTGAAAGACCTATTGCAGGAGCAGATGCAGACGTTATGAACGTTTGGCTAGCTCAATATGATGACTACTTGATAGTTTAGTGCACCATGCTTAATGGCTCAGAATCGGGACTTCAAAGACGTTTTGAACGTCATAGACCATATGAGATGTTCCAGGAGTTGAAGTTAATATTTCAAGCAAATACCCGAGTTGAGAGATATGAAGTCTCCAACAAGTTCTATAGCTAAAAGATGGAGGAGAATCGCTCAACTAGTGAGCATGTGCTCAGATTGTCTGGGTACTACAATCGCTTGAATCAAGTGGGAGTTAATCTTCCAGATAAGATAGTGATTGACAGAATTCTCTAGTCACCATCACCAAGTTAGTAGAACTTCGTGATGAACTATAATATGCAAGGGATAACAGAAACAACTCCCAAGCTCTTCGTGATGCTGAAATCAACGAAGGTAGAAATCAAGAAAAACATCAAGTGTTGATGGTTGACAAGACCACTAGTTTCAAGAAAAGGGCAAAGGGAAGAAGGGGAACTTCAAGAAGAACGGCAAGCAAGTTGCTGCTCAAATGAAGAAGCCCAAGTCTGATCCTAAGCCTGAGACTAAGTGCTTCTACTGCAAAGGGACTGGTCACTGGAAGCAGAACTACCCCAAGTGATTGGCGGATAAGAAGGATGGCAAAGTGAACATAAGTATATTTGATATACATGTTATTGATGTGTACTTTACTAGTGTTTATAGCAACCCCTTAGTATTTGATGCTAGTTCAGTTGCTAAAAGAGTAGTAACTCGAAACGGGAGTTGCAGAATAAACAGAGACTAGTTAAGGGTGAAGTGACGATGTGTGTTGGAAGTAGTTCCAAGATTGATATGACCATCATCGCATACTCCCCTATACTTTCGGGATTAGTGTTGAACCTAAATAAGTGTTATTTGGTGTTTGCGTTGAGCATGAATATGATTTGATCATGTTTATTGCAATACGGTTATTCATTTAAGTTAGAGAACAATTGTTGTTCTATTTACATGAATAAAACCTTATATGGTTACACACCCAATGAAAATGGTTCATTGGATCTCGATCGTAGTGATACACATATTCATAATATTGAAACCAAAAGATGCAAAGTTAATAATGATAGTGCAACTTATTTGTGGCACTGCCGTTTAGGTCATATTGGTGTAAAGCGCATGAAGAAACTCCATGCTGATGGGCTTTTGGAATCACTTGATTATGAATCAGTTGATGCTTGCGAACCATGCCTCATGGGCAAGATGACTAAGACTCTGTTCTTCGGAACAATGGAGCGAGCAACAGATTTGTTGGAAATCATACATACTGATGTATGTGGTCCGATGAATATTGAGGCTCGCGACAGGTATCATTATTTTCTGATCTTCACAGATGATTTGAGAAGATATGAGTATATCTACTTGATGAAACATAAGTCTGAAACATTTGAAAAGTTCAAAGAATTTCAGAGTGAAGTGAAAAATCATTGTAACAAGAAAATAAAGTTTCTATGATCTGATCGTAGAGAAAAGTATTTGAGTTACGAGTTTGGCCTTCAGTTAAAAAACAATGTGAAATAGTTTCACTACTCACGCCACATGGAACACCATAGTGTAATGGTGTGTCCGAACGTCATAACCGTACTTTATTAGATATAGTGCGATCTATGATGTCTCTTACCGATCTACCACTATCGTTTTGGGGTTATGCATTAGAGACAGCTGCATTCACGTTAAAAAGGGGCACCATCTAAGTCCGTTGAGACGACACAATCTGAACTGTGGTTTAGCAAGAAACCAAAGTAGTCGTTTCTTAAAGTTTGGGGTTGCGATGCTTATATGAAAAAGTTTCATCCTGATAAGCTCAAACTCAAATCGGAGAAGTGCGTCTTCATAGGATATCCAAAGGAAACTATTGGATACACCTTCTATCACAGATCCGAAGACAAGACTTTTGTTGCTAAATTCGGAAACTTTCTAGAGAAGGAGTTTCTCTCGAAAGAAGTGAGTGGGAGGAAAGTAGAACTTGACGAGGTAACTGTACCTGCTCCCTTATTGGAAAATAGTACATCACAGAAAACTGTTTCTGCGACACCTATACCAATTAGTGAGGAAGCCAATGATGATGATCATGAAGCTTCAGGACAAGATACTACTGAACCACGTAGATCAACCAGAGTGAGATCCGCACCAGAGTGGTACGGTAATCCAGTTCTGGAAGTCATGTTACTTGACCATGACGAACCTACGAACTATGAGGAAGCGATGGTGAGCCCAGATTCCGCAAAGTGGCTTGAGGCCATGAAATCTGAGATGGGATCCATGTATGAGAACAAAGTATGGACTTTGGTTGACTTGCCCGATGATCGGCAAGCAATAGAAAATAAATGGATCTTCAAGAGGAAGACGGACGCTGATAGTAGTGTTACTATCTACAAAGCTAGAATTGTCGCAAAAGGTTTTCGACAAGTTCAAGGTGTTGACTACGATGAGATTTTCTCACTCGTATCTATGCTTAAGTCTGTCCGAATCATGTTAGTAATTGCCGTGTTTTATGAAATCTGGCAAACGGATAAACAAAACTGCATTCCCTAATGGATTTATTAAAGAAGAGTTGTATATGATGCAACCAGAAGGTTTTGTCAATCCAAAAGGTGCTAACAAAATGTGCAAGCACCAGCGATCCATCTGTGGACTGGTGCAAGCATCTCGGAGTTGGAATATACGCTTTGATGAGTTGATCAAAGCATATAGTTTTATACAAACTTGCGGTGAAGCCTGTATTTACGAGAAAGTGAGTGGGAGCACTACAGCATTTCTGATAAGTATATGTGAATGACATATTGTTGATCGGAAATAATGTAGAATTATTCTGTAAAGCATAAAAGGAGTGTTTGAAAGGAATTTTTCAAAGAAAGACTTCGGTAAAGCTGCTTACATATTGAGCTTCAAGATCTATAGAGATAGATCAAGACGCTTGATAAGTTTTTCAATAAGTACATACCTTGACAAGATTTTGAAGTAGTTCAAAATGGAACAGCCAAAGAAAAGGTTTCTTGCCTGTGTTACAAGGTGTGAAGTTGAGTAAGACTCAAAGCCCGACCACGGCAGAAGATAGAAAGAGAATGAAAGTCATTCCCTATGCCTCATTCATAGGTTCTATAAAGTATGCCATGCTGTGTACCGGATCTATTGTATACCCTGCACTGATTTGGCAAGGGAGCACAATAGTGATCTAGGAGTAGATCACTGGACAGCGGTCAGAATTATCCTTAGTGAAATAAGGAAATGTTTCTCGATTATGGACGTGACAAAAAGGGTTTGTCGTAAAGGGTTACGTCGATGCAAGTTTTTGACACTGATCCAGATGATTCTAAATCTGGATACATATTGAAAGTGGGAGCAATTAACTAGAGTAGCTTCGTGTAGAGCATTGTAGACATAGAACTTGCAAAATACTTACGGATCTGAATGTGACAGACCCGTAGACTAAAATTATCTCACAAGCAAAACATGATCACACCTTAGTACTCTTTGGGTGTTAATCACATAGATATGTGAACTAGATTGCTGACTCTAGTAATCCCTTTGAGTGTTGGTCACATGACGATGTGAACTATGGGTGTTAATCACATGGTGATGTGAACCATTGCTGCTAAATCACATGGCAATGTGAACTAGATTATTGACTCTAGTGCAAGTGGGAGACTGAAGGAAATATGCCCTAGAGGCAATAATAAAGTTATTATTTATTTCCTTATATCATGATAAATGTTTATTATTCATGCTAGAATTGTATTAACCGGAAACATAATACATGTGTGAATACATAGACCAACAGAGTGTCACTAGTATGCCTCTACTTGACTGGCTCGTTAATCAAAGATGGTTATGTTTCCTAACCATGAACAAAGAGTTGTTATTTGATTAACGAGGTCACATCATTAGTTGAATGATCTGATTGACATGACCCATTCCATTAGCTTAGCACCCGATCGTTTAGTATGTTGCTATTGCTTTCTTCATGACTTATACATGTTCCTATAACTATGAGATTATGCAACTCCCGTTTACCGGAGGAACACTTTGGGTACTACCAAACGTCACAACGTAACTGGGTGATTATAAAGGAGTACTACAGGTGTCTCCAATGGTAGATGTTGGGTTGGCGTATTTCGAGATTAGGGTTTGTCACTCCGATTGTCGGAGAGGTATCTCTGGGCCCTCTCGGTAATGCACATCACATAAGCCTTGCAAGCACTGCAACTAATATGTTAGTTGTGAGATGATGTATTACGGAACGAGTAAAGAGACTTGCTAGTAACGAGATTGAACTAGGTATTGGATACCGACGATCGAATCTCGGGCAAGTAACATACCGATGACAAAGGGAACAACGTATGTTGTTATGCGGTCTGACCGATAAAGATCTTCGTAGAATATGTAGGAGCCAATATGGGCATCCAGGTCCCGCTATTGGTTATTGACCGGAGACGTGTCTCGGTCATGTCTACATTGTTCTCGAACCGTAGGGTCCGCACGCTTAACGTTACGATGACAGTTATTATGAGTTTATGCATTTTGATGTACCGAAGGTTGTTCGGAGTCCCGGATGAGATCACGGACATGACGAGGAGTCTCGAAATGGTCGAGACGTAAAGATTGATATATTGGAAGCCTATGTTTGGACATAGGAAGTGTTCCGGGTGAAATCGGGATTTTACCGGAATACCGGGAGGGTTACCGGAACCCCCCGGGAGACTAATGGGCCTATTGGGCCTTAGTGGAAAAAGAGAAAAGGGGCAGCCCATAGCTGGCCGGCGCCCCCCCTTTCCCCAAGTCCTAGTAGGACTAGGATAAGGGGCCGGCCCCCCTTCTCTCTCCTTTTTCCCCGAGAGTCCTAATTGGAATAGGATTGGAGGGGGGAGTCCTACTCCCGGTGGGAGTAGGACTCCACCTGCGCCTCCCTCTCCCTGGCCGGCCGGCTCCCCCTCCTCCAACCTTTATATACGGGGGCAGGGGACACCCCAAGACACACAAGTTGATCCTTGAGATCGTTCCTTAGCCGTGTGCGGTGCCCCCTGCCACCAAATTCCACCTCGATCATACCGTTACAGTGCTTAGGCGAAGCCCTGCGTTGGTAGTACATCAAGATCGTCATCACGCCGTCGTGCTGACGGAACTCTTCCTCGACGCTTTGCTGGATCGGAGCCCGAGAAACGTTATCGAGCTGAACGTGTGCTAAGAACTCGGAGGTGCCGGAGTAACGGTGCTTGGATCGGTCGGATCGGAAAGAAGACGTACGACTACTTCCTCTACGTTGTGTGATCGCTTCCGCAGTCGGTCTGCGTTGGTACGTAGACAACACTCTCCCCTCTCGTTGCTGTGCATCACCATGATCTTGCGTGTGCGTAGGAAAATTTTCGAAATTACTGTGTTCCCCTACATTTCATAGCGCCAAGGGGTGGATTATGATGAGGTATTTGCTCCAGTGGCGCGGATGGAAACAGTGCGCCTTCTACTTGCTCTTGCTGCTCATCACGGATGTGAAGTCCATCATATGGACGTGAAGTCGGCCTTTCTCAATGGCGATCTCAGTGAAGAGGTGTATGTGGCCCAGCCGCCGGGATATGTGGTTGATGGCCAAGAGCAGAAGGTATTGCGGCTGAAAAAGGCCTTGTATGGCCTGAAGCAGGCTCCACGTGCTTGGTATTCAAATCTAGATGAGACGTTGTCGAACCTCAAGTTTGTCCGGAGCCCATTGGAGCATGCCGTCTACCGGTGAGGCGACGCCCAGTCCTATCTGTTAGTGGGTGTCTATGTAGATGATCTGATCATCACGGGAACGGACATGGCTGCAATCTCTGAATTTAAGGCGTAGATGCAGCATCTTCTCAAGATGAGTGATCTTGGCCCCCTCAGCTATTATCTGGGCATTGAAGTGGTACAAGGGAAGGGGGAGATCACACTTTGTCAGCAAGCATATGTAGGAAAGATCCTTGAGCAGGCAGGAATGAGCGACTGCAATAGTTGTCATACTCCCATGGAATGCAGACTAAAACTCAAGAAGGATGATGGTGCAAAGGCCATTGATGCAACTCTGTATCGCAGCATAATTGGAAGTCTTCGGTACCTCGTACACACTCGTCCTGACATTGCTCATTCTGTGGGGATTGTGAGTCGGTTCATGGAGAATCCGAGCTCAAACCATTGGGCGGCAGTCAAGCAAATCCTGCGCTACATTCAAAGGACGAGGCATTATGGCTGTCGTTACACGCGTGGTGGGACTGCAACTCTGCTCGGGTATAGTGACAGCGACCACGCCGGCGACATAAGCGACCGCAAGAGCACATCGGGTCAGGTCTTCTTCCTTGGAGACAATCCGATCAGCTGGACTTCACAGAAGCAGAAAATTGTGGCAATTAGCTCCTGTGAAGCAGAGTACGTAGCAGCAACAGCAACAACCCAACAAGGGATCTGGTTGAGCTGTCTCCTAGGCGAGATGCAAGGCCAAGAAGCAACCAAGTTCAGACTGTTGGTGGACAACAAATCAGCCATTGCACTAGCCAAAAATCCAGTTCATCATAATCGAAGTAAGCACATAGATGTGAAGTTTCACTTCATCCGTGATAGCATGGAAACTGGGCAAGTGGAAGTTGATTATGTGCGGACACAAGAGCAGCTAGCAGATGTTCTGACGAAATCTCTTGGAAGGGTTCAGTTCACTGAAATGCGTCGAAGGTTGGGCGTTATGGAGATCAGTGGACGTCAAGCTTAGGGGGAGATATGTTAGAATGAGCTCTCCATCCGGCCGCTAGGGCCAGTTTCTGTTTTAAATTTTGCACGCATGCACTGATGTTATACGTAGTTGGGACGTGGTCTAAGCACGATCCCATTTTTCCCTTTGTTGGTTTTTTTTCTGTAAACCCGGTCAGCGTGGCACGTTTGTGAGAAGGAGGTCGTGGGATGGCGCGATCAATCCGGATCACGACGGGCTGGCCGGGGTTTGTTAGCTAGGCTTTCGGTTGTACCAGGAATAAGGGGAAAAGGAATGAAACAGAAAACGCTGCGCTGTTAGCTGCGGCATAAAAAGACTTTCCTCTCTCTCGCGTGCGTGTGTTCTTCAGCTCAGGTTCTTGGCTCGATCGGCTATTCGGCAACGACATGGCGGAGCCCGACGATACAGGTCCATCACGAGGATATCGTCGCCACCATGCCATCCTTGCTTGAACAGACTAGTTTTCAAATCCATCCTTAATCAGATAAAACTGCAAGGTGTCCCAATACGTACTGGTGGAAAGGAGCACCTTTCAAAACTAATAGTCTTCTACCCTTTTTTAGATTAAACTTGTCTTAGAGCTATTCTTTTCGATCAAACTTACCTTTTCACTAAAATAAATAGTCTTGCTAAATCTTAATCGATTGAGATTTGGTTATGTCTCAGTCGACCTTGTATTCGTGCTATCATACATTCAGATTCATGCAAAACTTTCTTTCGGATTTTCTTTTTTCTTTCTTACATGGTATGTCATTTGAGTGAGACTTGGTTAAATCTCAGTAGACTGAGACCTAGCCAAACTCTAAAGAGAGAATTCCTTTTTTAACACCGTGTCTAAAATTTATGCCCTATTTGACATCAACAAATAATTTGTTCCCTATCTAACAACGAGTGTAAATTTTATGCCTTTTATAACACTTATGTTCATTTTAAGTCTAAATGACACCTAAAATGACCCTTTTGCTCTCATGTGGTATGTTTGTGTGCCCGTGCGTGTGATGTTGCATGTGTTTGTGTGCGCGTACGTATGTGCTATTGCTGTGTGTGTGCGCGTGTGTGTGCTGCTGTGGGTGTTTGCTATTGCGTGTGTACGTGCATGTTGTTGTGTGCAGTAGCAGAGGCAGGAATATTTTTCTGGTGTAGCGGAGTTTATGAAGAAGAAAATTGTGTATGATATAATTTTGGAAGAACTTACTACAATACTGGATGTATATTACTTCACATTTACCAAATACAACACAGATCGAAAAGCTAAATATTAACGTTCAAAATACTACCTTACTAGATGATAATTATATGGATGACTGTTCACCAATTTACTAGACCAAACTAATTGATTCGTCTAAAGAAAACCGAGTGCATACCCTTAGTCGCAAGGGTGGTATGGACGTAATCCATTACGTGATGATGTGTGACGTGCAGTCCAATACATTATGCAGGGAAATGCCCCAGCAGGAGGCATGGCCCAGCTCAGAACTTTAAAATCTATCAAACTAATTACTGGACACGTACGTTTCTCTCAAAAAAAATATTATGCATACGTATTTGCACCAGAGTTTAGGTATGGCATGAGCCAAAACCTTGTCAAATAGCTGGCTTCGCCACTGGGTGCGTGCGTCTGTGTTGTTGTGTGTGTTGCGGCGTGCGTGTGTGTTGCTACTTGTGAGTCTGTTGTGTGTGTGTGTGTGTGATGCGTGTGTGCGTGCTGCTGTGTGTGAATTCTGCATGCTACTGCCGTCGCACTGATGTTGTGTGTCTGTGTTATTTTCTTGTACACACACATATCACATGAGGGGTAAAAGGGTCTTTTCAGATGTTATTTAGACTTAAAATAGACGAAAGTGTTATAAAAACATAAAATTTAGACTCGTTGTTAGATAAGGAAGGAAAAGTTTTTCAGTGTCAAATAAGGAAATAAAATTTAAGATAATGCTAAATAAGGAATTGTTTCAACCCTAAAACAAAAGCATACAGAGTCATTGTGGAGACCAATTCTTCCTTCATTTCTGTTGCACTCTTTTACGAAAAAAGTTGCATGCTTTTTTTTTTGACAAACCACGTGCATTCGGAGTTGATGCATTCAAAATTTCAAATTAAATAAGCTCTAATACAACAACAGGCTTGGTTGATCAGCGTTCTATGTGAGTAATAAGCTCTAACTAGAAATTAAGATTGGCAATATTGAACATTTTCTATAAGCTGGGTGGTAATTGTGTCTTTTTGCTGAGCTATTGATGTGAATGAATATATACCAGTACTACTACCAGACCGAGGGTCGACCTCTCCAGGAGACTTGGAAGCGGGGAAAAAACCCTCAAGATGGAGGCACACAATCACAGCGTGCGATGTTGTGGCTGCGGGGTGTTGTGTATCCACCGTCCTACACACACAGTTTTTGAGCCATCCTTGCTGGAGCTGATGTGGTTGTAACCAACACGGCGTGACTTGTGAGATGTTGCTCAAATGAAAACTTGCTTAGGCCCTAGTCGGTGCCAATGGCATGCCTCCATGGCACATCATTCGCCTATTTGGAGACGTCATTGTGGAGCTCTGGACTCTCTGCAGTCCAATCGGAGAGGTCAACGGCAAAACCTTCATCACTCCCTCCTTGGAAGAGCCTTGAGGACATATGTTTCTGTCAATATCATTGTCCAAGTATACCATGATGTTGGCCTTGCCCTTTCAAAATTCTTAGAAATAGAGAAGATACACATAATTTTTTGGCCTTGTTTTGAACTAAAACTATGACACTTATTTTGTATCGGAGGGGGAACATAATTAGCCCCCATGTCATCTTCACGGGCGATACGGGTGCCAGCCAGATCGCTTTCCCTCTCAACCACCTCCTCACTCCTCGCCGCCATTGAAAGAACATTTACACATTGGCCATCACCATCTAAGCAGTTGTGAGTGGACTAAACACTTCCTTGTGATACCTCCCCCTGCTTCTGTTAGTTTGAGGGGTTGCACTCGGAGCTCTAAGTTTGTCGTTCGTGTGTTGGCCTCGAGGGGCCGTGTGGTTGTGCGAGCACTCCTTTCTTCCTCTGCTCTGCTCCTCACTCTTTGCTCTCCTTCCTGTTGGGGAACGCAGTAATTTCAAAAAATTTCCTACGCACACGCAAGATCATGGTGATGCACAGCAACGAGAAGGGAGAGTGTTGTCTACGTACCAACGCAGACCGACTGCGGAAGCGATCACACAACGTAGAGGAAGTAGTCGTACGTCTTCTTCCCGATCCGACCGATCCAAGCACCGTTACTCCGGCACCTCCGAGTTCTTAGCACACGTTCAGCTCGATGACGATCCCCGGGCTCCGATCCAGCAAAGCTTCGGGGAGGAGTTCCGTCAGCACGACGGCGTGGTGACGATCTTGATGTACTACCGACGCAGGGCTTCGCCTAAGCACTACAACGGTACGATCGAGGTGGAATTTGGTGGCAGGGGGCACCGCACACGGCTAAGGAGCGATCTCAAGGATCAAGTTGTGTGTCTTGGGGTGCCCCCTGCCCCCGTATATAAAGGTTGGAGGAGGGGGTCCGGCCGGCCAAGGGAGGGGAGGCGCAGGGGAGTCCTACTCCCACCGGGAGTAGGACTCCTCCCCCCAATCCTAATCCAATTAGGACTCCCGGGGGGGGGGGGGGGGGGAAGAGAGAGAAGGGGGGCCGGCCCCTTATCCTATTCCTAATAGGACTTGGGGAAGGGGGGCGCCGGCCAGCTTGGGCCTTTTCCCTTTTTCTCTTTTTTCCACTAAGGCCCAATAGGCCCATTAGTCTCCCGGGGGGTTCCGGTAACCCTCCCGGTATTCCGGTAAAATCCCGATTTCACCCGGAACACTTCCGATGTCCAAACATAGGCTTCCAATATATCAATCTTTACGTCTCGACCATTTCGAGACTCCTCGTCATGTCCGTGATCTCATCCGGGACTCCGAACAACCTTCGGTACATCAAAATGCATAAACTCATAATAACTGTCATCGTAACGTTAAGCGTGCGGACCCTACGGTTCGAGAACAATGTAGACATGACCGAGACACGTCTCCGGTCAATAACCAATAGCGGGACCTGGATGCCCATATTGGCTCCTACATATTCTACGAAGATCTTTATCGGTCAGACCGCATAACAACATACGTTGTTCCCTTTGTCATCGGTATGTTACTTGCCCGAGATTCGATCGTCGGTATCCAATACCTAGTTCAATCTCGTTACCGGCAAGTCTCTTTACTCGTTCCGTAATACATCATCTCACAACTAACTTATTAGTTGCAGTGCTTGCAAGGCTTATGTGATGTGCATTACCGAGAGGGCCCAGAGATACCTCTCCGCCAATCGGAGTGACAAACCCTAATCTCGAAATACGCCAACCCAACATCTACCATTGGAGACACCTGTAGTACTCCTTTATAATCACCCAGTTACGTTGTGACGTTTGGTAGTACCCAAAGTGTTCCTCCGGTAAACGGGAGTTGCATAATCTCATAGTTATAGGAACATGTATAAGTCATGAAGAAAGCAATAGCAACATACTAAACGATCGGGTGCTAAGCTAATGGAATGGGTCATGTCAATCAGATCATTCTACTAATGATGTGACCTCGTTAATCAAATAACAACTCCTTGTTCATGGTTAGGAAACATAACCATCTTTGATTAACGAGCTAGTCAAGTAGAGGCATACTAGTGACACTCTGTTGGTCTATGTATTCACACATGTATTATGTTTCCGGTTAATACAATTCTAGCATGAATAATAAACATTTATCATGATGTAAGGAAATAAATAATAACTTTATTATTGCCTCTAGGGCATATTTCCTTCAGTCTCCCACTTGCACTAGAGTCAATAATCTAGATTACACAGTAATGATTCTAACACCCATGGAGCCTTGGTGCTGATCATGTTTTGCTCGTGGAAGAGGCTTAGTCAACGGGTATGAAACATTCAGATCCGTATGTATCTTGCAAATCTCTATGTCTCCCACCTGGACTAAATCCCGGATGGAGTTGAAGCGTATCTTGATGTGTTTGGTCCTCTTGTGAAATCTGGATTCCTTTGCCAAGGCAATTGCACCAGTATTGTCACAGAAGATTTTCATTGGACCCGATGCACTAGGTATGACACCTAGATCGGATATGAACTCCTTCATCCAGACTCCTTCGTTTGCTGCTTCCGAAGCAGCTATGTACTCCCCTTCACATGTAGATCCCGCTACGACGCTTTGTTTAGAACTGCACCAACTGACAGCTCCACCGTTTAAAGTAAACACGTATCCGGTTTGCGATTTAGAATCGTCCGGATCAGTGTCAAAGCTTGCATCAATGTAACCTCTTACGGTGAGCTCTTTGTCACCTCCATATACGAGAAACATATCCTTAGTCCTTTTCAGGTATTTCAGGATGTTCTTGACCGCTGTCCAGTGATCCATTCCAGGATTACTTTGGTACCTCCCTGCTAAACTTATAGCAAGGCACACATCAGGTCTGGTACACAGCATTGCATACATGATAGAGCCTATGGCTGAAGCATAGGGAACATCTTTCATTTTCTCTCTATCTTCTGCAGTGGTCGGGCATTGAGTCTTACTCAATTTCATACCTTGTAACACAGGCAAGAACCCTTTCTTTGCTTGATCCATTTTGAATTTCTTCAAAATCTTGTCCAGGTATGTGCTTTGTGAAAGTCCAATTAAGCGTCTTGATCTATCTCTATAGATCTTTATGCCTAATATGTAAGCAGCTTCCCCGAGGTCTTTCATCGAAAAACTTTTATTCAAGTATCCCTTTATGCTATCCAGAAATTCTATATCATTTCCAATTAGCAATATGTCATCCACATATAATATCAGAAATGCTACAGAGCTCCCACTCACTTTCTTGTAAATACAGGCTTCTCCAAAAGTCTGTATAAAGCCAAATGCTTTGATCACACTATCAAAGCGTTTATTCCAACTCCGAGATGCTTGCACCAGTCCATAAATGGATCGCTGGAGTTTGCATACTTTGTTAGCTCCTTTTGGATCGACAAAACCTTCTGGTTGTACCATATACAACTCTTCTTCCAGAAATCCATTCAGGAATGCAGTTTTGACGTCCATCTGCCATATTTCATAATCATAAAATGCGGCAATTGCTAACATAATTCTGACGGACTTAAGCATCGCTACGGGTGAGAAAGTCTCATCGTAGTCAACCCCTTGAACTTGTCGAAAACCTTTTGCGACAAGTCGAGCTTTATAGACAGTAACATTACCGTCAGCGTCAGTCTTTTTCTTGAAGATCCATTTATTCTCAATTGCTTGCCGATCATCGGGCAAGTCAACCAAAGTCCATACTTTGTTCTCATACATGGATCTCATCTCAGATTTCATGGCCTCAAGCCACTTTGCGGAATCTGGGCTCACCATCGCTTCTTCATAGTTCGTAGGTTCATCATGATCTAGCATCATGACTTCCAGAACTGGATTACCGTACAACTCTGGTGCGGATCTCACTCTGGTTGATCTACGTGGTTCAGTAGTATCTTGTTCTGAAGCTTCATGATCATCATCATTAGCTTCCTCACTGATTGGCATAGGTGTCGCAGAAACAGTTTTCTGTGATGTACTATTTTCCAATAAGGGAGCAGGTACAGTTACCTCGTCAAGTTCTACTTTCCTCCCACTCACTTCTTTTGAGAGAAACTCCTTCTCTAGAAATGATCCATTCTTAGCAACGAATGTCTTGCCTTCGGATCTGTGATAGAAGGTATACCCAACAGTTTCCTTTGGGTATCCTATGAAGACACATTTCTCCGCTTTGGGTTCGAGCTTATCAGGTTGAAGCTTTTTCACATAAGCATCGCAGCCCCAAACTTTAAGAAACGACAACTTTGGTTTCTTGCCAAACCATAGTTCATAAGGCGTCGTCTCAACGGATTTTGATGGTGCCCTATTTAACGTGAATGCGGCCGTCTCTAAAGCATAACCCCAAAATGATAGCGGTAAATCAGTAAGAGACATCATGGATCGCACCATATCTAGTAAAGTGCGATTACAACGTTCGGACACACCATTACGCTGTGGTGTTCCGGGTGGCGTGAGTTGCGAAACTATTCCACAATTTTTCAAATGTATACCAAACTCGTAACTCAAATATTCTCCTCCACGATCAGATCGTAGAAACTTTATTTTCTTGTTATGATGATTTTCAACTTCACTCTGAAATTCTTTGAACCTTTCAAATGTTTCAGATTTATGTTTCATTAAGTAGATATACCCATATCTGCTTAAATCATCTGTGAAGGTGAGAAAATAACGATATCCGCCACGAGCCTCAATATTCATCGGACCACATACATCGGTATGTATGATTTCCAACAAATCTGTTGCTCTCTCCATAGTACCGGAGAACGGTGTTTTAGTCATCTTGCCTATGAGGCACGGTTCGCAAGTACCAAGTGATTCATAATCAAGTGATTCCAAAAGCCCATCAGTATGGAGTTTCTTCATGCGCTTTACACCGATATGACCTAAACGGCAGTGCCACAAATAAGTTGCACTATCATTATTAACTTTGCATCTTTTGGCTTCTACATTATGAATATGTGTATCACTATCTTCGAGATTCAACAAGAATAGACCACTCTTCAAAGGTGCATGACCATAAAAGATATTATTCATATAAATAGAACAACCATTATTCTCTGATTTAAATGAATAACCGTCTCGCATCAAACAAGATCCAGATATAATGTTCATGCTTAACGCTGGCACCAAATAACAATTATTTAGGTCTAATATTAATCCCGAAGGTAGATGTAGAGGTAGCGTGCCGACCGCGATCACATCGACTTTGGAACCGTTTCCCACGCGCATCGTCACCTCGTCCTTTGCTAGTGTCCGCTTATTCCGTAGTCCCTATTTCGAGTTGCAAATATTAGCAACAGAACCAGTATCAAATACCCAGGTGCTACTGCGAGCTCTAGTAAGGTACACATCAATAACATGTATATCACATATACCTTTGCTCACTTTGCCATCCTTCTTATCCGCCAAATACTTGGGGCAGTTCCGCTTCCAGTGTCCAGTCTGCTTGCAGTAGAAGCACTCAGTTTCAGGCTTAGGTCCAGACTTGGGTTTCTTCTCCTGAGCAGCAACTTGCTTGCTGTTCTTCTTGAAGTTTCCCTTCTTCTTCCCTTTGCCCTTTTTCTTGAAACTAGTGGTTTTGCTAACCATCAACACTTGATGCTCCTTCTTGATTTCTACCTCCGCAGCTTTCAGCATTGCGAAGAGCTCGGGAATAGTCTTGTTCATCCCTTGCATATTATAGTTCATCACGAAGCTCTTGTAGCTTGGTGGCAGTGATTGGAGAATTCTGTCAATGACGCAGTCATCTGGAAGATTAACTCCCATCTGAATCAAGTGATTATTATACCCAGACATCTTGAGTATATGCTCACTGACAGAACTGTTCTCCTCCATCTTACAGCTATAGAACTTATTGGAGACTTCATATCTCTCAATTCGGGCATTTGCTTGAAATATTAACTTCAACTCCTGGAACATCTCATATGCTCCATGACGTTCAAAACGTCGTTGAAGTCCCGATTCTAAGCCGTAAAGCATGGCACACTGAACTATCGAGTAGTCATCAGCTTTGCTCTGCCAGACGTTCATAACATCTGGTGTTGCTCCAGCAGCAGGCATGTCACCCAGCGGTGCTTCCAGGACGTAATTCTTCTGTGCAGCAATGAGGATAATCCTCAGGTTACGGACCCAGTCCGTGTAATTGCTACCATCATCTTTCAACTTTGCTTTCTCAAGGAACGCATTAAAATTCAACGGAACAATAGCACGAGCCATCTATCTACAAGCAACATAAACAAGCAAGATACTATCAGGTACTAAGTTCATGATAAGTTTAAGTTCAGTTAATCAAATTACTTAGGAACTCCCACTTAGATAGATATCCCTCTAATCCTCTAAGTGATCACGTGATCCAAATCAACTAAACCATAACCGATCATCACGTGAGATGGAGTAGTTTTCAATGGTGAACATCGTCATGTTGATCATATCTACTATATGATTCACGCTCGACCTTTCGGTCTCTGTGTTCCGAGGCCATATCTGCATATGCTAGGCTCGTCAAGTATAACCTAAGTATTCTGCGTGTGCAAAACTGGCTTGCACCCGTTGTAGATGGACATAGAGCTTATCACACCCGATCATCACGTGGTGTCTGGGCACGACGAACTTTGGCAACGGTGCATACTCAGGGAGAACACTTCTTGATAATTTAGTGAGAGATCATCTTATAATGCTACCGTCAATCAAAGCAAGATAAGATGCATAAAAGGATAAACATCACATGCAATCAATATAAGTGATATGATATGGCCATCATCATCTTGTGCTTGTGATCTCCATCTCCGAAGCACCGTCATGATCACCATCGTCACCGGCGCGACACCTTGATCTCCATCGTAGCATCGTTGTCGTCTCGCCAATCTTATGCTTCCACGACTATTACTACCGTTTAGTAATCTAGTAAAGCATTACATCGCGATTGCATTGCATACAATAAAGCGACAACCATATGGCTCCTGCCAGTTGCCGATAACTTAGTTACAAAACATGATCATCTCATACAATAAAATCAGCATCATGCCTTGACCATATCACATCACAACATACCCTGCAAAAACAAGTTAGACGTCCTCTACTTTGTTGTTGCAAGTTTTACGTGGCTGGTACAGGCTTAAGTAAGAACTCATCTCACCTACGCATCAAAACCACAACGATAGTTCGTCAAATAGACTCCGTTTTAACCTTCTCAAGGACCGGGCGTAGTCACACTTGGTTCAACTAAAGTTGGAGAGACAGTCTTCCGCAAGCCATCTATGTGCAAAGCACGTCGAGGGAACCGGTCTCGCGTAAGAGTACGCGTAAGGTTGGTCCGGATCGTCTCAACCAACAATACCGCCGAACCAAAGTATGACATGCTGGTAGGCAGTATGACTTGTATCGCCCACAACTCACTTGTGTTCTACTCGTGCATATAACATCAAACCATAAAACCTAGGCTCGGATGCCACTGTTGGGGAACGCAGTAATTTCAAAAAATTTCCTACGCACACGCAAGATCATGGTGATGCACAGCAACGAGAAGGGAGAGTGTTGTCTACGTACCAACGCAGACCAACTGCGGAAGCGATCACACAACATAGAGGAAGTAGTCGTACGTCTTCTTCCTGATCCGACTGATCCAAGCACCGTTACTCCGGCACCTCCGAGTTCTTAGCACACGTTCAGCTCGATGACGATCCCCGGGCTCCGATCCAGCAAAGCTTCGGGGAGGAGTTCCGTCAGCACGACGGCGTGGTGACGATCTTGATGTACTACCGACGCAGGGCTTCGCCTAAGCACTACAACGGTACGATCGAGGTGGAATTTGGTGGCAGGGGGCACCGCACACGGCTAAGGAGCGATCTCAAGGATCAAGTTCTGTGTCTTGGGGTGCCCCCTGCCCCCGTATATAAAGGTTGGAGGAGGGGGTCCGGCCGGCCAAGGGAGGGGAGGCGCAGGGGAGTCCTACTCCCACCGGGAGTAGGACTCCTCCCCCCAATCCTAATCCAATTAGGACTCCCGGGGGGGAAAAGAGAGAGAAGGGGGGTCGGCCCCTTATCCTATTCCTAATAGGACTTGGGGAAGGGGGGCGCCGGCCAGCTTGGGCCTTTTCCCTTTTTCTCTTTTTTCCACTAAGGCCCAATAGGCCCATTAGTCTCCCGGGGGGTTCCGGTAACCCTCCCGGTATTCCGGTAAAATCCCGATTTCACCCGGAACACTTCCGATGTCCAAACATAGGCTTCCAATATATCAATCTTTACGTCTCGACCATTTCGAGACTCCTCGTCATGTCCGTGATCTCATCCGGGACTCCGAACAACCTTCGGTACATCAAAATGCATAAACTCATAATAACTGTCATCGTAACGTTAAGCGTGCGGACCCTACGGTTCGAGAACAATGTAGACATGACCGAGACACGTCTCCGGTCAATAACCAATAGCGGGACCTGGATGCCCATATTGGCTCCTACATATTCTACGAAGATCTTTATCGGTCAGACCGCATAACAATATACGTTGTTCCCTTTGTCATCGGTATGTTACTTGCCCGAGATTCGATCGTCGGTATCCAATACCTAGTTCAATCTCGTTACCGGCAAGTCTCTTTACTCGTTCCGTAATACATCATCTCACAACTAACTTATTAGTTGCAGTGCTTGCAAGGCTTATGTGATGTGCATTACCGAGAGGGCCCAGAGATACCTCTCCGCCAATCGGAGTGACAAACCCTAATCTCGAAATACGCCAACCCAACATCTACCATTGGAGACACCTGTAGTACTCCTTTATAATCACCCAGTTACGTTGTGACGTTTGGTAGTACCCAAAGTGTTCCTCCGGTAAACGGGAGTTGCATAATCTCATAGTTATAGGAACATGTATAAGTCATGAAGAAAGCAATAGCAACATACTAAACGATCGGGTGCTAAGCTAATGGAATGGGTCATGTCAATCAGATCATTCTACTAATGATGTGACCTCGTTAATCAAATAACAACTCCTTGTTCATGGTTAGGAAACATAACCATCTTTGATTAACGAGCTAGTCAAGTAGAGGCATACTAGTGACACTCTGTTGGTCTATGTATTCACACATGTATTATGTTTCCGGTTAATACAATTCTAGCATGAATAATAAACATTTATCATGATGTAAGGAAATAAATAATAACTTTATTATTGCCTCTAGGGCATATTTCCTTCACTTCCATATCTCTGATTTCATGTGTTTGGGAGCCTATCTAGAGACACTAGTAGAAAAATGGTCAAATGTGAGACACATTAGTCCCGGTTTGTAACAGAACTGGCACTAATGTGTCCATTAGTGCCGGTTCCAACGGCTAGGCGGGAGGAGATCTTTAGTACCGGTTCGTGGCGAACCTTTAGCACCGGTTCGTGCCACGAACCGGTACTAATAAGAGTGGTGGCAGGATGTTGTCAGAGTGGGGCCCTCCAGCACCTTTAGTACCGGTTCGTGCCACAAACCGGTACTAAAGGTCGTCCTATATAAACCCTTCGTCCACCAGCACTCTGTTCTTCCCCCTTTCCCCTCTCCCTCTCCTCTGTTCTTCCCTTCTTCCTCTCGAGTTCATCACAAAATTTGCCCCAAATCTGTCAATATTTGCAGGCCCCCATCCATTCAAACGATCACAAAGGCTAGCAACTTTGTCCTTTCATCTCTCATTGCTAGATTAGCTCTTGCATTGGTTTATATAGTGATTAATTGTGGGTTTTAGTAATTTGGGAGGAATTATATGTGGTAGTATTTGATTTATATGCAAATTGAGGTCAAAATAACACTTAGTTTGCATATGTAGGTGTGGTTTACTTAGTGCCTTCTAAATCTCCGTCGTAACCACCGTCGATCGCCTGCACCGTCCCATCGCCGGCACCACCTTGTGGTGAGCCTCTTGTTCATGAAATTTTATATAAAAAATTGATGTTTGTGTGATTTGGATATATAGTTATTTGTATAATTATCTTACCCGTACGTTGTTTGTTATACATAGTGTCATGGTTTTGATATCCGTCCCCGTCGGCCCTCGTCCTTGTTATGATTCGGATGTGGTATATTCTCTTTTAAAACTATTTGTTGCATTTCGTGTTTATGACAAATTATGCCCATCAAGCTGACATAGATATTTGTATGTAGGAGGTAGTTGAACCGGAAATTCCAACCGACCCTATTGTCGAGAGGTTAAATTTAGTTGAAAGAGAAAATGAAGATTTGAAAGAAAAATTGAAAAGAATTGAGGGGGAGAAGATGGAATTGGAGTTGCATGTTGCCGATGTCGTCGATGATCACAAGATTAAGATAGAGAAAATGCGCTTGAAGATTAGAAAGATTAGAAAATATGCTATTCATAGTGAGGTTTGGTATCATTATACTGTTGGATCAATTGTTACCTTAGTTGCGATCTTAATCGCATTTGTTGTTGCATTTAAATTCTTTAGCTAGAGAGTTATTTGTCTGTTGCATTTAAGTGTTGTATGAACTTTATGTATTATATTAATTTCGTGTTTTCGGTGCTGTGTATTGAAGATGAGCCGGCAATGGATGTACGATGACCGATGCTCTCCCGAGTTCATTAATGGCGTGCATAATTTTCTGCTTGCGGCTGAGGCAAACAAGCGGGCGGATGGTTTTATGCCTTGTCCATGTGCTGGCTGTAAGAATGGTCACAATTACTCTACGTCAAGAACCATTCACGTCCACCTGTTTGAGTCCGGTTTCATGCCCCACTATAATGTTTGGACCAAGCACGGAGAAAGAGGGGTTATGATGGAAGACAATGAAGAAGAAGAGGACGACGACAGCTATCCTGGCCATGGGTTCCCTGAATACGATGATACAATAATGAGGGAAGAAGCTGAGCCGGTAATGCGGGAAGAAGCTGAGCCGGCAATGCGGGAAGAAGCTGAAGAAGAGGCATCGGATGAGCCTGTTGATGATATAGGCCGGTCCATTGCCGATGCAAAGAGAAACTGCGCAAGTGATTTGGAGAAGAAGAAATTTCAGCGCATGTTAGAGGATCACAAAAAATTGTTGTACCCAAATTACGTAGATGACAAGAAAAAGTTGGGCACCACACTGGAATTGCTGCAATGGAAGGCAGAGAATGGTGTATCTGACAAGGGATTTGGAAAATTGCTGGTAATGATAAAGAATATGCTTCCAAAGGACAATGAATTGCCCAAGAGTACGTATGAAGCAAAGAAGGTTGTCTGCCCTCTAGGGTTAGAGGTGCAGAAGATACATGCATGCCCTAATGATTGCATCCTCTACCGCGGTGAGTACGAGGATTTGAACGCTTGCCCGGTATGCGGTGCATTGCGCTATAAAATCAGCTGCGATGACCCTGGTGATGTCGAGGGCGAGCGCCCCAGGAAGAAGATTCCTGCCAAGATGATGTGGTATGCTCCTATAATACCATGGTTGAAACGTTTGTTCCAAAACAAAGAGCATGCGAAGGCGATGCGATGGCAGAGAGAAGACCGTAAGAAAGACGGAAAGTTGAGAGTACCCGTTGACGGGTCGCAGTGGAGAAAAATCGAGAGAAAGTATAGGAAAGAGTTTACAGATGACGCAAGGAACGCATGGTTTGGTCTAAGTGCAGATGGCATTAATCCTTTTGGGGAGCAGAGCAGCAACCATAGCACCTGGCCTGTGACTCTATGTTTGTATAACCCTCCTCCTTGGTTGTGCATGAAGCGGAAGTTCATTATGATGCCAGTGCTCATCCAAGGCCCTAAGCAACCCGGCAACAACATTGATGTGTACCTAAGGCCATTAGTTGAAGAACTCTTACAGCTGTGGAATGGAACAGGTGTACGTGCGTGGGATGAGCACATGGGGGGAGAATTTGACCTAAAGGCGTTGCTGTTCGTGACCATCAATGATTGGCCTGCTCTCAGTAACCTTTCAGGATAGACAAACAAGGGATACCGTGCATGCACACACTGTTTGGACGATACCAACAGTATATATTTGGCTAATTGTAAGAAGAATGTGTACCTGGGACATCGTCGATTTCTTCCGAGCAGGCATCCCATAAGAAAGAAAGGTAAGCATTTCAAAGGTGAGGCGGATCACCGGACGAAGCCTCGCCACCGTACTGGTGCTGATGTACATGATATGGTCAAGGATTTGAAGGTGGTCTTTGGAAAGGGTCCTGGTGGACAACCTGTTCCGAATGACGCTGACGAACGCGCACCCATGTGGAAGAAGAAATCTATATTTTAGGACCTGCCCTATTGGAAAGACCTAGAGGTCCACTCGAGCAAATCAGCTGGCAAAAAATGCGATAAAATTGTTCCCCAGCTGGGAGAACAGGCGGCGCAATCAATCCCCCCGCTTGTTGTGCCAACAACACATGAGAGTAGGCGCGCCCAATATTATTGTAGGCAAACCATTTACGTTCCCGAGCTGGGCGATGTGGTAATAACCGAGGAGCATATAAGGCAGGCTGAAATCCTCAAGATCACTGTTGGACAACTTCTCGATATCGAGGCCATGTCTCCGCTTAGAGAGGAGGAAATAAATCGGAGATATGTCCGGGGCCAACCTTTGGTCGAGCCAGACGAGGTCAAGAAGCTCCCAACGAGAATGTATGAACTGCATCAATGGTACATGGGCATTACCAAGATTTTCAATCGAGAGTCCCTCATGGTGAATGTCAAGAAGGATCATTACTTCCATGAGAAAGTTGTGTCTTTTGAGTATTCAGAACTATTTCCGTTATACAATCAAGACGCACTCGACAAATCTATCGTCAGTTGCTATTGTCTGTAAGTGATTTCTTTCTGTAATTTAAGTCTCAAGCTAGCTGTAGTGATCATTTTAATCAATCATTACCTGTAATTATTCTCACTATATTCTTTTCTATGGTATTATGTAAGATGAAGATGTATGAAATGAAAAAAGGTGGACGCTATGGCATTGGGTTCATTGACTCAAATACCATTAATGAATACACATGGAAATTAGATGCATATTATGAAAAAGTGTAGAGGAAAGCATGCTAGTGTTCTTCAAGCGCCTCAATACCAATGAAGATATACTACTTTCTTACAACTTCGAATGAGACACACTATCTACAAATTCTGTTTTTGCCTACTAGCTAGCTGCATGTTTTTGCTTACATATGTCCGCTTAATTAAGACATGCAAACGTGTGTGCATGCAGATTTCACTGGATCTTGTTAATCATTAAAGTTGATAAAGGAACTGTTGAAATACTGGACTCACTACTTAAAAAAGAAAGTGATTACACCATATTGTTTGGGATAGTCAATAGGTAATTTCAATCATTATTAACTATATCTCGGCCTATTTAGTTCATCATTTCTTGATATGAACTAGTTAATAACCCCTTTATTCATTTTCTTTGTCGGCGGGCAGGGCTTGGGCAAAGTTCATCAGCGTCACTCCAGGCCAATGGAAACGAAAACTGAAATGATATCGACCCAAGGTAAGTAATTAAGTAGTACTAGCTAGCTAGCTGTCATCTCTTTAATTATCATGCTTGATTAATTATTATCTGATCAAATTTCATTCTCGTAAAGTCCCTGAAGCAGGCGCCGGGGAATAATCTGTGTGCATACTACGTTTCCGAGAACATTCACATGATGGCGTCCGAAAGGAGCATATCTCAAAGACAGGACTGGGTACGTTTGTTAGAACACTATTCACAATTTTTACGCCATTATCGATATCTAGTCACACAACTAATACACATGCATATTGATCTCCTTCTTAACAGTTCAGAGAGGTGCGGGAGCAGCTCCTAGCAGAGGAGCGCATAGAAGCAATCCAAAAGAAAATAGCGGGTTTTTTGCTCGACCAGGTCATAGATCCCAAAGGAGAATACTATTACCCGCTATCGCCCCCATGAACCAATTCCAATTGTCATCGTGCTCCGAAGTCACCAATTAGGCTAATGCCACGTGCTCCGAAGGCACCAATTAGGAGAAATTATATATAGCTAGCTAATTATATATATATACATGTGTGTATATATGTGTGAATTAATGGTGGTTGTGAGACATCCGATGATATATATATATATATATATATATATATATATATATATATGATCGATTCGACTAGAAATTCTATTTATATATATGCATAACGTGTACAATATTTAGTATCGTAAAATACCAGCAAACGAAAAAGAATTAAATGGAAAAAACATAAAATTAAATGAAAAAGAAATCATAAACCCCAAACCCCCAACCTTTTAATACCGGTTGGTGTCACCAACCGATACTAAAGGGCTCCCTGCCCCCGGAGCTGGCTCGTGCCACGTGATTGCCCTTTAACACCGGTTCGTGCTGAACCGGTACTAAAAAGGAGGGCCTTTAGTGCCCACACTTTAGTGCCGGTTACCGAATCGGCACTAAAGGGCCTTACAAACCAGTGCTATTGCCCGATTCTGCACTAGTGAGAGGAACTCACCATGGCTACAACTAGGGGCCAATTTCGGTGTAAATGGGTGCTCCCGCCTAAAGATTGGTTTGGTTATGTTTTTGCTACTTTTGTGTTTGTCATTGTTCCCGTCATCCTATTTGTTGTTGTCATGGTCATGCTTTTTTTTCAAGTTTAGGTGGTTAGATTTGGTCCGTTTATGTCGACTAGAACATCACTGCTTCTACATCAATTCGAATTCTAAAACCTGGAACTGATTTAACCAGAATTTGTGTTAAATGTAACAATTTATATTATTTACACCGCGTCAAAATTTCGATTGTCTAAAACTATGACACTTATTTTGTATCGGAGGGGGAACATAATTAGCCCCCATGTCATCTTCACGAGCGATACGGGTGCTAGCCAGATCGCTTTCCCTCTCAACTACCTCCTCATCCCTCGCCGCCGTTGAAAGAACATTTACTACACCTTGGCCATCACCATCTAGGCAGTTGTGAGTGGACTAGACACTTCCTTGTGATGCCTCCCCCTGCTTGTGTTAGTTTGAGGGGTTGCACTCGGAGCTCTAAGTTTGTCTTTCGTGTGTTGGCCTCGAGGGGCCGTGTGGTTGTGCGAGCACTCCTTTCTTCCTCTGCTCTGCTCCTCACTCTTTGCTCCCCTTCCATATCTCTGATTTCATGTGTTTGGGAGCCTATCTAGAGAGGAACTCACCATGGCTACAACTAGGGGCCGGTTTCGGTGTGAATGGGTGCTCCAGCCTAAAGATTGGTTTGGTTATGTTTTTGCTACTTTTGTGTTTGTCATTGTTCCCGTCGTCCTATTTGTTGTTGTCATGGTCATGCTTTTTTTTCGAGTTTAGGTGGTTAGATTTGGTCCGTTTATGTCGACGAGTTTAGGTGGTTAGATTTGGTCTGTTTATGTCGACTAGAACGTCACTGCTTCTACAACAATTCGAATTCTAAAACCTGGAGCTGATTTAACCAGAATTTGTGTTAAATGTAACAATTTATATTATTTACACCGCGTCAAAATTTCGATTGTCTAAATAATTGCTTACATTTTTAATGATCCGGTGGAATATAATGTCTACTTCAACATAACAACTCCAAACGGACGTGCTTGAGATAGAAAGATTTGCACTTTTTTTAACTAAGAAAGATGTAAAAGGGGCAGCTTCTAATTTTCTATCTTTTACTCTAGGCTGTGCTTTCCGATCAAACTTGCCTTTTCACTGAAACAAAAGCATGCACTTCTCCTGTGGAAAAATGCATTCTTTATTTGGTGTGTATGCACGTGTGTTCTTTTTCTGATTGGGTGGGGGCAATCTACGTTCTTTTGTACGTACTATCCAGAGTTGATAGTTTAAATAATTCAGATTAAATAAGGTGTAGTGAAATACTAACATGCTTGGTCAATCAATGACCTCTGTGAGTTATAGTGGTGTATAAAAGAAGAAAACTAATTAAGATTCGCAATATTAAACCGTTTATATATGTTGGATGATAATGTGTACCTTTTCACTAAGGTATCAATGTGAAGATATATCAGGACTACTAGTCCGAGGGTACGCAGCTCCTCCATGAGTCTCGGAGCAATTCTAGCAGATACCGTAAAGTCACGCAATACAAAAACAGTTTACAGTATACTGTAAAACATTTTTATGATATGGTGTGCGTTCCGGCGGAACAGACCCTGTAAAAATTGTTTGTGAAGCCCACTAGTCAACAGCTGAACTTACAACAGGGTCGCTGAAAATTAGCACAAAGCACCCTGAAAGCAAAAACTAAACTACAATTAGAGGCCTTCGACAGCTCCATGGCAACGGCGGATCCACCCAGCGCTCGACTCGACACGGCGGCGCCCTCCAGCGTGAGTCACGACGGCTCAGCCCGGAAGGCCCTTGGCCACGACGTGCTCGCACACAGGGCGAAGAGGGCGCCACGACCCGCAACAAGGCAGCGCCCTCCCCGGCGCGCGCAACTAGTGCAGCAAGGCCAGCGACGTCCTCTGGCGTGACCGCCCAATGATGCGGCATGGCGCATGGCTTCCCGCGGAGCAAGAGCGCGAGGCCAGCACTGGAGCGGAAAGGGCGCGGGACGCGACAACGAGCGCGAGGTGACCAACCGGTGGCGCGCGGACGTGGCGACGAGCGTTGGATGGCCGTCGCGGCGGCCAGTCAGGGGGGCTGGAGGCACTGGCGCCGTGGTTGTGGTCTTGGTGGCGGTACGCGGGCTCAATTCAGGCGGCCTGGCCTCGGGATTAGGTGCGGGGGGCTCCGAGGGCTCCATGGCAACGCGCAGCCGGTTAGGTGGCGTCGAGGGTAGCGCCGGCTGAGGTGCAGGAGGCGGCGCAAAAAAAAAAGGCCTGGGACGAGTCCCACGGCCGCACTCATCGTTTTATAACTAAAACAAAAAGTCGTTGAACGCCGAGTAGTTGCCGTCGTTGAGTTTTTCTTCCTTGACGCGGCCGTCTCTGGTGGATCCCTGACCGACGTCTTCAACACGAACGGGTGGCGGCGGCGCGTCGTCATCGTCGCTGTCCTCAATGACGACGACTCCTCCTTCGTCGCGGCCCCGGCGGCGCTGCTCGAACCGCGCCAGGGCGGCGCGCTGGCGCTCCCTCGCCATCTTTAGGGAGTCCTTACGCGCCCATTCCAGGGTCGCGTCGTCGTCGAGCTCCGCATCGCCGTGCTCCGTCTTCACGGCAGGGAGACCCGACTCCGTCTTCACCGACGCGAACCCCGGCTCCGTCTTTGGCTTGACGAAGCGCGGAGGAGCCGGCGAGGAGGCGTGCCGACCACCCTCGTTGATGACGATGCCGGCGCTGCGCGTGCGCCGGCCGAGCGGCGTCTCCGCCGCGGGCTCGGCCTTGACGCCGAGCAGCGCCGGAGAGCCGGAGGAGTGGGAAGAGGAGTGGGAGGAGTACGACGAGGGGGAGCTGAACCTCCTGGGCATCCATTGCCCGGCGCGTCGGCGGTGAGACGGGGCGGCCGCCCTCGCCGGGGGAGGTAGGCCAGCGACGGGTTGTTGCCGCCCTCGAGGTGCGTCAGCACGCCCTCGAGCGTGCGGCCGGGGACGCCTCACCACAGGTGGCACCCCTCGCTGTTCTTTGAGCCGCCGACCACCAGCGCCCCGTAGGTGGACGCCAGCCTCTGTTGCTGGCGGCGCTCGAAGTACGCCGCCCACGCCGCATGGTTGTCGGCGACGTACTAGGGGAGGGCGCGCTGCTCGTCGGTGAGGGAGGCGCGCACGATCTCCACCTCGTCGGCGAAGTAGCCCGGACGCACCACGGCGTTGGCAACGGGAGAATGGGCACTCCCATGTTGCTGGGCCTCCACCCCGTCGGCCCAGCGCGCATGTCCGGCGGCACCGGGATGTTGGCCTGAAACAGGAGCCACGACTCCTGTTCGCGGAGCGAGCGGCGGCCGAAGCCGTTGGCCACCGCTTCGTCGCCGGGGTAACGCTCGGCCATCGGGAGGGGAGAGGGAGGGCTCGGCGGCGTATGTGCGGGAGAGGGAGATGGAGGCTCAGCGGCGGCGCACGGGAGAGAAAGAGAGCTCGGCGGCTGGGGCTGGTGTGGCCAGAGGCGAGGGAGGCCACCGGCTTATATAGCCGCGCCATGCCCGTGTGTACGCGTGCCCTGAGGGGAGGCGTCGGCGCGCCGCCCTGTGACGCGCCGCCTGTGAGGAATCAATGGCAAGGCTGCCACCGGTCAGCCTTGCCATTGATTCCCCGCGGGAAACCGAGGCATCGGAGAAAGACGAGGGCGGTGTCGCTGACGCGGCTAGCCCGCAACTCTTTCGCGTCAAAACCGCTCGCCCCGGCGCCCAGCGTGCCAGGTTCAACCTGAGTCCGCCGACGCTGATTTCGGCCCAGGCCGGCGAAAATCAGGCTCCTGAGGTGGACCGTTTTTTCGGCACCGACACGAAAAAATCATCTGGAGAGGTCTTCTTAGGACGCGGCTGGAGATGCTCTCATACTCTGGTGTCTGGGCCAATTGATAATTTGCCCACCTTTGCTCTGTCCTATTCAAAATGCCCCGTCTTATATTGCAATTGATAAAATGCCCCATTTTTGTCGTGCCTCTAGATAAAATGCCCCGTATTAAAAATAAACATCTATTACTTGTTAACTGCTGCCACTTTCTCTATTATAGATGCCTTCAATTGGCTGGAATTTGAATAGTAGGCTACTATGAATACTTGAGTTTCTGTAATTTTTCAAAAAAAATTGGGCAGCTTAAATTTTCGCCTAAATTTTGAACAAAGCTGGACAAAAAATTTAAATCTCGTTTTCCCCTTTGTTCTGTGTTTAGAATTGGCTGAAATTCGAACAACACACTCTATGAATATATTTGGTTTTCTGTAATTTTTTAAGATGTTTTTTTTGCAGATGAACTTTTTAAAGATGTTTCTGGGCATGTTTGTTTCTGAAGATGGAGACGGGGCTGCTGGAGGCGGACGGCGGCGGCTAGTGGTTCTTGGCCGGCGGGCGGCAAGAACCCTTAGCTATGCTGCTCGGGCACAGCTGCTTCGTTCCATTCCTGTGCGAGCGAACGAACAGGAGCCAGCCAGCCCAATCCTTGTGTGCATATGTGTTTTTAGTTGATTTTGGCTAGGGGCATTTATATCCTTTTTTCCATCCCTAATTGCAGCAGTTAACAAATAATAGATGTTTATTTTTAATACGGGGCATTTTATCTAGAGGCACAATAAAAATGGGGCATTTTATCAATTGCAATGTAAGGTGGGGCATTTTGGCCGGGGATGAGCAAAGATGGCGCAAATGATGATTTGGTCTGTCGAGAGGTCCGGTTTTGAGTTTACCGCAAAAAACATATTATATAGTGTGCCAGTTTTGCTAAATCACATGTAGATGTGCTATAAGTATTGCATATCTAAGTCCTATATCATTGATTTTATGTTAAGATTCGTGTTGATTTTTTTTCTCTTTCTCTCTATGCTTAATTCACTCACTTATATGTGCAATAACTAAACCACATCTAGATGTGCCCTAGACACACCCATAATGTGCTTATTCATAGTATCTGATCTTGCCATTTTTTGGCCACAAAACACTAAAACAACAGTTATTTTTGGGTATGCCCCTATCTGCTAGAGTTGCTCTGAGGCTCCAATAAAACCCCTAAGAGCAACTCTAGCAGACCTCGCATCTCACCGGCCCGCAAAATGTGTTTGGAGTTCGCGGAAAAACGCCTTTGCGGGCCGGTTCGGACGGCCTCAGTTACAAACCCCGTATAACGGACCCGTAATAAATGATATTCACGGAATATGCTTTTTTACGGATCGACTTTGCGGGGTTTGATCTGACGCAGCTCCTCCCGACCCGGAAAATCTAAATTTACACCTTAATTTGATTCAACATAACGCATTTCTTTGCTTTTTCAATAACATTGGATACATAAGACATCACCAAATATTTGCTAGAATAGCAAGACCAAAGAAAACACGAATTACAAGTATGCATTTTAGAAGATTTCCAACTTTCATAACTGCTCCCACTAGTTGGATTAATATCTTCTCCATGCATTCATTGTTTATCTGCGGATTCTTGATTTTGCATTCTTCTTTCTTCATCTTTGATTCGAAAGAAGTAGATGTTGCTTCCTCTCTAGTTGCACATGCAGCCGGATCATTGCTGTCGATTCTTCTAAGGAGTGCGTCAACGTCTATTAAGTTTCTTCCTATCAATAAATCAATGTATTCGCCTTCCCAAAGCCAAAATGAGCATCCATCTTCCTACACACATGAATGAGCATGTTCGAAATGAGCTACCGCAATTGAACCAAAGAATGAGCTATCAAAATGAGCTACCGCAAGTGCACGTACCCCGTCGTTTTCGCAGTCGAAGAACACCCATCCGGGGTGCTTCGGCGTGCCCAAAGTTAACCGTAGCACTGTCCGCGTGCAGTTGGCGCACTGTATGAGCGGCATCGGCGAGTCACAGAGCCGTTGTGCGAGCACATAGCCCGGTGGACGGCCGGACGAATCCATGCCCGCAAATCGTCGGCGGCATCGGGAGGACGAACCGTACCTGCATGCGGCGATGCGCCCTTGCCAGGGCTGCGGGAGATGCTTCCCGACCACTCCCTCGCTTGGCGCAGCCACCGGCGGCCGGCGATGAAGGTCCGCAGATCCGCAAATCCGGCGGCCCGCCAGCGCAGGAGGGAGAGGGGAGGCCTCGTGCATGTGGCGGCCTTTCGGCAAGCTCCTGCCGGCTGCTTTCGCCGGAATCTTGGGCGGCGGCGCGAGGGGAAGAGGGGAGGTGGTTGGTGGGGAAAGCGCGAGCTGAAATGTCCCCCCACCAACCGCTTCCGCTTATATGCAGGGCACCACAGCGGCGAGGGAGAAACCCGCGAATACGCGGGTTGAGGCCGAGATTTTGCCGCGCCCTTCAAAATTTTTTGCGGACCGGGGCGGGATACGGGGTTTGATCGGGCAGGTTTTTTCGCCCCCGCCCGCATTTTGGCGGTTATTTTGCGAGCCGGGGCAGGATCCGGGGTCTGCTAGAGTTGCTCTCAAGCTTTGCTATATTTTACGGGCTGGGCGCCGCTCATATTCTGGCCACGTTTAAAAATTCCAACGAAATTTTGCATGACAATATGTAAAGTTTGTGAGCTGGCACTCGGTGAGTCTAGCATTTTTGCCCCTCCTCTCCCCTCGCACTAATTGGTCATCTGACCTTGCCGCACTGGTAGTGAGCCATGGCTCCGAGATGGCGGCACATGATGACAGCATGCGAGGCAGTGATTACAGAGACATTGTTTCGGCATCTATATACTTGATAAAGGGTGGATGACTCGGCTTTTTTGCTTGGTGTTTTGTTCTACTCTTGTCATCTTAATTTTTATAATACAAGTGTTATGTTCCATGATAAGCGCTCCTAACATGGGGAAGGGGAGGGGGTTATGCGCAAGGCCCGACTTTGATTTTAAATTTTCCTAATAACAACTAAAACTTGCATAAGGACCTGCTAGCCCTGTGAATAATTAATCAACAAACCAGGCCAGTGCTCCTCATGAGTGTTATCCAAACTGGGTGATGTCTGGCATCCTCTGAAATATCGGGGGTCTCAGCTAACCCGACGTCTGGCTCTTCAGATGTACCCTAAGAACGAGATACGTACCGTCGGCACACTGAAAAGCCTTGCTGGTTTAGTTTTACCTTTAACGCGTGGTTTGTCCATCACGATTTTTTATAGGCATCGTGTTATCATGGTGTATGGTTTTCCATTGTGGTAATTTATGATAGACTACAATGCCATCCTAGGGCATCATTCGTCTACATTAGGATGTCATCGTCCAGCTCTGGCACCTCTCTAGAGAGGTCGACGGCAGCGCCTTCATCACTCCCTCCTTTCGAGCCCCAAACAAAAGTAGACCCTGGTGTTGGCCTTGCCATTTCGAGTTTCTCGAATATGGTAGAAAAAATAAGGGGAGAACCTCCAGGTTGTCTTAACATTTTCCTTTACCTAGCTATATCATGTTCCTACACTAAACAAAAAAAAAACTGTATCATGCTCCAGCCTGATGATAGATCAAACCAACATGTATTAGAAAAACTGAAAACTTTCCTCGCAGAATAAACCAATTCTTGCTGAACGCATCACATAATACAGGGCCACAAGGATGGCTCTTTCAAATACCTAAAGAAAATAAATAACTGTGTCGACTGTTTGTTTCAAGTAAAAAACATTAGTTATTTTTCTCCGACTGAAGGCGTCGAGGCCAATCGAGCAATTTCCTCATTGTATCATCGCTATGTAATCTGAAATTTTGCTTCTCGATAGCACTACCTCCTTCATCTTTATTCTGACCGTCTAGACTCTGCTTTGATGAGAAGTACACAGAATTATGTCAATGATAAAACGAAAATTATTTATTATACATAAATTGTACTAGAAAGGTTCAATGTAGTCATGGAAATGCTAAGAGCACGGCTGAAACCCTACAAAGATGGTTGGCACAGCAGAAAAGAAACAACACTAAAATACTGCTTTATAATGATCAAAAAGTACAATCAAAGTTCCATACATATGAATTTAATTCCGTTATCAAGTTTCTAGTATATGCAACTAATTCATATAATTTACTTCGTCAAGAATGGGGAAATTTTCCTAAGAGAAGGCCAGAAGACTACATTGTGATATTTCCTGTAGAAATTAATAGAATTTATCTTATTATTTGAAAGGAAGGCAATCCAAACAAATTGGGAATTCTATCAGTCTGGTAAAACCAGAACCAGTGGTCCCAGAAGAAAATTAGACTACATATTATGATCAATGGACAAGCTGCCCAAACAAGATTTTTTTCTAATAAACCCTTCCCTTAATTTGCTTCTTGTCAAAATGCTATATCTTCTATTTTTCATCCATACAGGTTGCTAGTTATCATAACAAGGTACGCATGATCCACGAACTACACATTTGCACTATTTGATTCATTTATTTAGAGAAGAAAATATTTCAGGCTGTTAATGGCAGAGGTGCAACTTTAAAATTAAAACCAGCTAGCATTTAATAGAAAAAAACAGCAGAATTATCCATCCAAGATTCTTTTATTAATGATATCAACAACAAAATAACTACATAGGACAAGGTTTGCTCCATTTTCAGTTAGCTAACGTCTCTAGCTCTAAATTGCAAATAACAAAGACGTAAGATGAATAGAGGACGTAAATTAATAGATATAAAATGTACCTTAGTTGCATGGAATTCAGCTAGTTGTGAAGCACCAAAATTATCTCTTGGCGCAAGAAAGGTTCGAGCCTTTTCATGATCAAAAGATGATTGTTTTGCAAATTCTTTGGCTGCTTTAAGTATTTCTGAAACACTTCTAAAGCTTGCCAAAAATCGCCTGCTGCTATCCTGTTTCAGAAAGTTGCTTCACTTGCAGAACATAACAAGATACAGGTGCAAACTGTAGTAGTTTCTGCTGCTATACCTCAACAGGATTGTAGATAGGATAAGTGCTCCGTGTGGCTGTTAAATTATCTAGATCCAGCATTTGCTTTCGCATAAGCGAAAAACTTTCAACCACTTTATCATTTGGTGTCAACAAGTGCATCTCCATCCATGACCTCAGCTCCAATCCAATATTTGAAAGATCGCGGGAGATGTCCCCAACAATCAAATTTCCAAATTCCACAGCGAAATTGTGTATGCGACGTGGATCCTTACATAAACTGGAACAGTTCCAGATCAAACAGATTGAGTTAAGTTAGATATAACTAAAACATATCAGTTAGAGAACCATTCTAAAACAACCGAACTAAACCTTAAAAAACATGGAAAATCGCTTGGTCCAACTTAACAGAGTGATTTAGGATCTCTTAGTGAAAATAAACACACTTAATTATCACGGCCTCAGGCAATCTTTCTCGGTGTTTGTGTTTCTCAGTTCTTACTGAAATTTCGAATTATTATTGCAAACAATGATATTTATGGACAAACAGAGGTGAAAGCTCACATGTAGGAATTAGAAATATAAATATTTATGAAATGGTTTAACAGTATATTAGGAATTCAATAACATACTATACTCAAACATCTCTAGAAAATCTCACACGTCTTTTAGAGTTATATATATACCCTCCCTCTTATAGCTTTCAAGTTCAACTTATGAACCATTCTCAAGGGAAGCTAAGCCCGGACCAAGCAGTGCTTCTATCCAACATGCGATGAAAAATCAGCATTCTAGGCTTTGCCGGTGCCGTGGTTCTTTGCCCCTCGGGATTCCTTTTTCTGTAGATAACACTTCTAACTATGTCTTACTGAATGGCAATGCGCTTGCCTTTTTCTCAAAAGTATAGTAACAATCAGCTGCACCTTGCCATATGCTTAACACTTAAAATATACAAGAGCAAGCAGAACTACACCCAAGAGTCCATTCCATAGAAGAGAACTTGACAGAACAAGAAAGAAATTGAAAAGTCCAGGGAAAATATATAGTTAACTTACCTGTTCATAGAACAATAGGTGCTGTCTGAAGGGAGAGCTGTTTGTAGTGTAGAGTCCATCTTGTTTTTACAACTAACAAGCTGAGAGACATCCATGTCAAGCTGTTTACACCAATTAAATAAATAATGTTGTCAGATTAACAGGTTTCCATGACATGGGAGATATTCACATCAACAATTTATGTTTGCAGTACACAAGTTATAGAGTGAAAACTTGTGAGTTGAACATGGCAGAGAATGGGTCATGCAACACTGCAAGGCTCCTTTGGCAGAAATATAGGGACCTCCTATGTGTCGCGTTCTGCGACATACTGTCGAGCAAACGCACAGGGGAGTCTGACCTGGGCCGGCCCAGTAGTGCACTGTATCACGGCATGAAAAACAAAAAAAGGGTAAATGCACACGCTTGCTTGGAATAGCCAACAGACCAAACAAGCTTTGGTGACATTTAAGCAGCACACATCTTTAAGAACTGCCATCTCGTACGGACATTCTCTAGCTGGGTAAAACGCCACTGTAGGAGTACTGTAGCTAATACATTTTTTTAAATGAATATTTCTCAAACTTCGAAATGTTTTTTGAAAGCACGAACACTTTTTAAAAAAATATGAAATGTTTCAAAAACTGAATGTTTTTCCGAAAACGCAAACATTTATTCAAAAAATTTGAACATTTTTTATGTTTTCGATTATTTTTTTGAATTTTTGAACATTTTTTAAAATTGCAAACATTATTTTGAAAGCGCGAGCATTTTTTAGAAATACGAACATTTTTCAAATCGCGAACATTATCTTGAAAAATATGAACATTTTTTGAAAATATGGCAATTTTCAACTTTACAAACATTTTGGAAACGCAAACATTTTTTCAAATTTGTGAACATTTTTTTGAAAACACTAACATTTTGTTGAAAACCCCGAACATATTTTGAAATTTGCGAACAATTTTGAATTCTAAGCATTTTTTAAAATTTGCATTTTTAAAAAATAAACAGAAAAGGTAAAGAAGATAAAAAAGAAGAAAGAAACAGAAAAGATAAAAAAAACAAAAAAAAAGAAACAGAAAGGAAAAAAACCTAAAAGAAAACAACTACCCGCACGTAATAGCTACGCTAACCACTAACGGGCCGGCTCAGATCGCGTCGCTCGCTTGTGAAGCTTGTGTGAAGCCTCGACAGCTTGACGCAACGTGCGTCATATAGGATTTTCCAGAAATATATCTTACTTCAAAGGATACAGTAGCATACAATGCATTATCCAAAGATAGTACTGGGGGGACTGCAGGAGGCACAGAGCCACTCACATGGATATGCCAACTAATGGGAGTAGAAATGCTATTTAAGCATTGATATAAGCAGTTTTAGTCTGTTGGTCATACATAGCCCATATATGGATTTGAATAAAAAGCATGCGGCTTAAAGAAAGTGTTGTAGGTTTGGAAACTGCTTTTGGCTCCCAAACACTGGAGGGGGAAAACGCATAACAGATAACCTCTCTCATGAACCAGGCTGTTCGTCTGTGGTTTGAGCGGTGTTAACTGCTATTCTCATCTATTTAAGGATGGCTTTCGACCTTCCCAAATGGGCAAGCCATGCTATTGATGAAAGGGGCAGAGGTTTTCTTTGGAAAAAATGCCAATGGTGGCAATTTCCTTGTTTCTTGAGAACAGGTTCGCCGGCCGCTTCAGTATGGTGGTTTGGGCATCCACAACTTGGAACATTAGGTTGGGCTCTACGCCCTCAGTGGCTATGGCTACAAGAAAACTGATGCCTCTCAACCTTGGGCTGGTTTGCCTATTCAGGAACCACACGATGTTCATGCTTCATTCATTCAGTGTAGCAGTGGAAACTCTTTGGTAATGGGGAGAGTATCAACTTCTAGTCTCATCGGTGGCTGCAGAGCAGAACAGTTGCTGAATTGGCTCCTTATCTTATCAAGCTTATTCCTCGAAGACCAAGGAAGCATGGCCTGAATAATAGAAGATGGGTGGAAGATATCAGAGGGGCTCTCACTGTCCAGGTTATAGTGGAGTATCTACGGATTTGGGACTTGGTTGATGGTCTGGTCCTTCAGCAAGACGTTCTTGATCAGCATAAATGGATACTTGTGGAGTCGGGCTCCTACACCAGTAAGTCTGCTTATAACGTGTATTTCCTCGGATCCATCAAGTTCGCTCCATGGAAGAGAATTTTGAAAAGTTGGGCTCCGCTGTGCTGTAAATTTTTCATATGGTGTGGTTTAAACAACCGGTGTTGGACCACTGATCCTCTTACTAAGCGTGGTTTACCAAACCCAGCAGTCTGCCCTCTGTGATCAAGCTGCGGAAACAATTCAACACCTACTTGTCTTTTGTGTTTTTGCTTGGCGGGTCTGGTTGATAATTTTTCAGAAGCTGGGGCTGGTTGCAGCAACACCACAACCTCCAGTGGTCCGTTTTTCAAGCTGGTGCTGCCAAGTCCTGAAGGGCGTTCCTAAAGAACTAAGGAAGGGTTAGCCTGGGAGCTTTGGAAGCATCGGAATGATTGCGTCTTCAATGACACCATTCCAAATGCTTATTTGATCCTTCAAACAGTGGCAAAACGAGAGTACCGTTTGGTGGAGCCCATGCGCCCAGGAATTTCTCATGTGTCCCTTTGCCCCGGACTGGGTGTTTGGTTCAAGCCTCACCTTAGGCAGGATGCTTTTTGCCACACTAGGGTCCCACGTCACATACACTCAAAAGTGTGGCAAGATTCCCTTAAGCTTGTCAACTTGTGGCTCTCATTTTATTAAACTAACCTTAGGCAAGTTTACCAAGAAATGTGTGGCATGTAAGGCTTAGAACCAAACGTCCCCTTAATCCATCGTTTGACATTCTGCTTATGTAATAGTCTATGTGTGGCTTGCAGTTTATCCTCATGGCCCTGTTCGGTTAAACCTCCTCCCAAGGGGGTTGAGGGGATTTGCAGGATTTTTTCTTGTAGGGGATTTAATCCCTCTCATTCCCCTTCAAATACACCTAAACTGAACAAGCCCTAAAGGGGGTGGGGGATTGTTTTGACCCTCCCTTTTGCACTCTTTTCTCTCTACTTAATGAAATGTGGCGCACCTCTCCTGTTTCGAGGAAAAAAACAAATTACAAGAAAAAAGAGAGAACATATGCAATATTGTAATATTATGTGTTAGTGTTATTTTTCATGGGAAGAAGTAGTTTTTGTGAGTTAGAAAACTAATTCGAAGCAGCACTGTTTACTATTACTATATTTAAGGTCATAATCTATCTTTCTTGTGTTCCGTGCAGACCACAAATATTTTTTTTTGCAGATTCCTATGCTCACATGTACATGTGGGGATTTTTATGGAATTTTACAAAACTTTAAAAAATGCACTTGTCCATATTTTAAAAGGAAAGGCCACTGAAGTTGTGAGCTAAACAAAATCCGTTTTATGTTACAACATGGGTATTAGAACCCTTACATAAATCTGACAATCTATGAGATGGTACCTGTTCAAGTTGCGACAATACGACATCACCAAGTAGAATCCAGTTTGCATGCCTCCATATGCTAGGGAGGACCAATCCCCCATTTCTGATTGCTAGCAAAAAAAGCTCAGTCTGGGAAATGGATAATGTACTCAAGTTGGATGAGGCCATTCATGTAGCTAGAGCTCAACATATAAATTTTAGTGCGATAAAAGAAGAACAACTAAGCAAACAGTCGAATACATTTGTAATAACATCTATCAATTAGTGCTCAATTGCTCAAACAACTGATAAGGTAATACAATTCTGCTTTGCCTTGTACCAAGGCCACCCAACCCAACCATTCTAGCTTGCCACTGCCCACATAAAATGGCTACCCCCTTTACCAAGGGACAAGGCTGATCAGCTAAGGTTTACAAAACTGGAAGGGATAATTTAGTGCACTGTGCAAAGTGAAAATTGATTCAAATATCTCCAACAACTAGGCATTCTGGTATACCCACAAATATTTAGGAGAATCCAAATAGGCATGTGGGTTTCATAAAAAACTGCTAGGAAGTAGCTAGGTAGCAAAATTTTCTACGCCAACATATAAATTGCCTTGCTATGTGCATGTTGTAACCACTTCAGTTATGGCAGTATGTAAAATTATCTGAGTATACCTTTCTAGATATGGATCACTAAAAAAATGGAATTAATGACTAAGTTGAAATATAAAATAAAAAGTAAGTCACAAATTCTGTAGCAATGGATTTTTTATAGAAAAAAACAACATGGTCATGGCAATAACAGGCTCTGTGCATGAGTAAACCTGGAGTTCTTTTGTTTGAGAAATAACTTGATCAATGGAATCATGACACCATGATTGGAGGACTGTTAGCAGTTGAACATAATGACTTATCACTCTATCCAGTCTCTTGGCTGCCCCTCCAACTATATCAATGAGTGTGTCAATAATATTAGTCCTTAGATCTTTATTATCCCTCCACTGAAATCTTCCTTCTTCAATGTCCTTTTTAATCCTTTCAAGACCATGTAATATTTCATCTCGGGCATAAGAAGAAATAAAACCCTGCAAAGTTACAGGGTATGGATGAATCATAATTAAATTACTACAAAAAATAGTGGAATCACAGAAAATGAATTATAAGGCTTCAGAACAATGCAAAAGGAACCTTTAAGAATAAGGGCATTCAGATGGCTTTGGTATTATGGCGGCGTTATGTAGACACTTAATAAATCATTAAATATCTCTACTTATACAGTAGCTTTAAGTAACTACAGTGAGAGTCTAGCATACTACTCAAGTAAACTGCAAGAAAGGCCAAATTTGGGCTGAACATGTATGAATAGGGAAGTACAGACAACACAAAATGCGGCCCTTTAGCATTTCTAATTATAACAGCATTAGAATGCGGTCCTTTTGCATTTCTAATTATACCAGCATGAGATATCGGAGAGAGACAGAGAGACAGATAGACAGAGAGAGAACCTCTTTCATAAGCATATTGGCATTCTCTTTAGTGGCAATTAAGACGTATTTGTAGTTCTCATTCTCTGAGAAAATGTACTCTAACAGCCCATCTGCAAAATCTCTAGCACACTTCTGAAGAGCCTTCGGACGCTTCTTAACCTGGTCTGCAACGACTAGCTTCTTTCTCTCCAACTTGAAATTTATGAAACAGTTCTAGTTAGCTTTATTAGTCTGATGAAACAACTCTAAAGTTTTCAGCAATCTAATAGCAAGACAGGTACAAGATTTATTTGACTCAACAGAAGAGAATAATAACATTCATGTTCCCATGATATATGATTGATGTTAGTAATAAACATAAAGAATGACATTAAAAATTCACAATGTCATCAAAATACACACAATCGTCACAAGCACATATTGATCAACATGGGAGGCTATAGATAATCAACTCATGGTTGGGGTAGGCTAGAGCTAAAACCCATCAGATCTCAAAACCAATTCATGGTTTTTTAGAGAGAAACCAACTCACAGTTCTGGCACATGGATAGCTAACTTCCACGCACCCTTGTCCATGGCTAGTTCTTTGGTGATATTCCAGTCCTTCAGATCTCTCTTTATGGACTCCTGTCATGTCTACCACGACCTCTCTTGACATTATCCGCACACTTTAGCCTCCGCTATGCACTGGAGCTTCTGGAAGCATGCGCTGAATATGCCCAAACCATCTCAGACACTGTTGGACAATCTTATCTTCAATCGGTGCTACCCCAACTCTATCCCGTATATCATCATTCCAGACCGATTCCTTCCTTGTGTGGCCACACATCCATCTCAACATGCGCATCTCCGCTACACCTAGCTATTGAACATGTCGCCTTTTAGTCGGCCAACACTCGACACCATACAACATTGCAGGTCGAATCGTCGTCCTATAGAACCCGCCTTTTAGCTTTTGTCGCACTCTCTTGTCACAGAGAACACCGGAAGCTTGGTGCAACTTCATCCATCCAGCTTTGATTCGATGGCTCACATCTTCATTGGTTCACCATCCTTTTGCAGCATTGACCCCACATATCGAAAGGTGTCCTTCTGAGGTATCATCTGCCCATGAAGGCTAACCTCCTCCTCATTCCTAGTAGTACTGAAATTGCACCTCATGTACTCGGTTTTAGTTCTACTAAGCCTAAAACCTTCCGATTCCAAGGTTTGTCTCCATAGCTCTAACTTACGTTAACCCCCGTCCGACTATCATCGACTAGCACCACATCATCTGCAAAGAGCATACACCATGGGCTATCTCGTATATCCATTGTGACCTCATCCATCACCAAAGCAAAAAAGACAAGGGCTCAAAGCCGACCCTTGGTGCAGTCCATTTTGATTGGGAGTCACCAGTGTTGCCATCACTTGTTCGAACACCTGTCACAACATTATCATACATGTCCTTGATAAGGATGGTGCACTTTGTTGCGACTTTGTGTTTCTCCAAGGCCCGCCACATGGCATTCCGCAGTATCTTATCATAGGCCTTCTTCAAGTCAATGGACACCATAAGTAGGTCCTTCTTTTGCTCCCTATATCTCTCTATAAGTTGTCGCGTCAAGAAGACGACCTCCCAGGCATGAAACCAAACTGATTTTGGTCACAATTGTCATTCTTAAGCGGTGCTCAATGACTCTCTCTCTCTCTCATAGCTTCATTGTATGGCTCAACAGCTTAATTCCACGGTAATTAGTACAACTTCGAACATCCCCCCTTGTTCTTGAAGATTGGTACTAATATACTCCGCCTCCATTCTTCTAGCATCTTGTTTGCCCGAAAAATGAGGTTGAAAAGCTTAGTTAGCCATACTATCACTATGTCGTCGAGGCCTCTCCACACCTCAATGGGGATACAATCAGAGCCTAGCGCCTTGCCTCCTATCATCCTTTGAAAGCCTAGCTGACCTCAACTCCTAGATTCGCCGCACAAAACACATGTTGGTACCATCAAAGGAGTCGTCCAGTTCAATGGTAGAGATCTCATTCTCTCCATTGAACAGCTTGGTACTCCCGCCATCTATACTTAATCTCCTAGTCCTTCACCAAGGGTTGATCTGCTCCATTCTTGATGCATTTGACTTGGTCAACATCCCTAGTCTCCCTCTCTCGGGTCTTGGACATCTAATAGATGTCCTTTTCACCTTCCTTCGTGTCTAAGCGCCGGTAGAGGTCCTCATACGCCCGACCCCTTGCTTCACTCACAGCTCACTTTGCGACCTTCTTTGCCACTTTGTACTTCTCTATGTTGTTTGCACTCCTATCCATGTGTGTGTGTCTCAAACAATCTTTCTTCTCCTTAATAGCCTTCTGGACATTATCTTTCCAGCACCAGGTATCTTTAGCTTCGCGGTTGCTTCCCCTGGACACTCCAAACTCCTCTAAAGCCACCTTATGAATGGAAGTTGTCATTTTCATCCACATATTGCCTGTATCACCTCTTTCCTCCCAAGGGCCCTCCTTAATGATCCTCTCCTTGAAAGCCTCAGCTGCCTCCCACTTGACTTCCACCACTTCGTTCTAGCGACTTTGCCGCGCTTATCCCGCTGGACACGAATCCGAAAGCGGAAGACAGCCACCACAAGCTTATGCTAAGGGACAACACTCTCTCCAAGTATCACCTTACAATCTAGGCAAGCACTACTAAAAGTCACTAGATGCAATTCTCTCTTTTAAAAGAGGGCGTATTTGTCGAACACATGCAAAAAAACACGTAGTGATTTGACTTTGGAATACAAAAAACTAGACTAATATCCTTAGTGTAAGTAGAAGGCAGCAGTTCAAAGAGGCATGACCAACGCAACAACACAACCAGTTAAACAATTAGTTACAGGGACTCCCATAGACACTTTTTTCATCGCTGCACATTCAAGTGCTCCCACAGTGATGTATTCAAGATTGTGGATTCTTCATGACAAAGTTAGATTATTATGGCAAAGATCCTCTTGCCACACATACGCATAACATTATCTACTTTTGTATGCAATGAACTATTGTTCTAAGAACAACTAAGCTTGATCGTTATCCTTGCCATTGTCGCAAAATTACATACCCTGCATAACTTCTTGTGCATATAAACGAGTCATACTTGAACATAAATTATGCTCCAAATGTCCCTATCCATGTTGTATACAAGTGAACTAACATATAGCCCCTTCATATAATCAGGTATTGGCTACTCCATAGACGTATGTATCTAACTGAGTAGACTCCTACTTTATACTTATCGATGTCTGCCACACATTTCAGAGCAACAATCACTCTACCTTTTTTTACTTTGGAGCAAAATTGAGCATAACTTTGCAAATTCAGCGCAAACTATAAGATACAAGAAAAGACACTGAGATGTATAAGAAGTACCATTGGATAACGAAGCCGCTCCCTGTTGAGAAGGTCGATGTACATGGCTGGACCAGGTTGGCAAATAAAATCTGTGGGCCTCTGTGATGGTTGTGCATCATATCGATAATCATCATTTGGCTGCATCCACTCAGTTGCCTTCAAGACAATGTTATAACTATATTTAGTAATCTATTTTGCCGCATTGATTATTAACTAAAGAATCCCTGAAATTGTAGTGGAAAAGACTATATACATGGTGCAATATACATAGCATGAAAATGTTCAAAATTTCGGAACCCTAGCTCAAACCATCCAAAGCTTGTGCAATTCATACAATATTAACTCCTCTGTTCAATTAAGTCCCCAAATTTCACCATCTTGCCTAGTCGCTCAAATTCCAGAACATAGTAAATAAAAGGCGGCGCTACTCTTTACCTTGGCCTTGAGCTTCCCATGCCTTGGGTCGCTGCCCGTGCTCCAGACCATGGACGGGAGTGGGGCAGCGCTGCCCCGCGGCGCAGGGTGATCGAAGAAGCTGCTGCTTCGAGGGTTCTGGCCGGAGGAGAGGCCGGCCGCCGAGAAGCAAGGTCCTCGCAGCGATCCCTTCACCGCAAACGCGGACATCCCTCCGCGTACCAATTGGAGAAGTCACCGTCAGTCAAAACACATCAGGGGAAACATTGGTGCTACGATTTGAATAGTGCATATTGTGGAACAAACAGACTTACTGGGGATGATCTGGGGTTGACCGGACGGACCTCGGCGGAAGGAGGGGGACGGCGACCGGCAAGAAACCCTATTTCTTTTCGATGCGGTGTGGAGCCGAAACGAGGCGACCTGCCGCTAATTTATGCCGGCGGTGGCGCGCATGGGTCGTGGTCGCGGCCGTGATGTGCTTGCCATGGACTCTGTGTTAGTTTTTTTCGGAACTCTGTGTTTTTTTAATAGCTTTATTGATTGGAAATAATGTTTATATCGTCTACGAGCTCCTTAACCAAAACATCAGGGGGCTCGTTAAGTCAAGAAAAAGACAAAAACTATTGTTTGCTAGCACATGAGCGTAAACAATGCTTGAAGATGACCTTTTCAATCGATGAACTTAAATCCACACATTCAATAAAAATCGCCGTCGCTTCATCCCACCATCTTGATTGACCCGTGCAAAAGTTAAATCCACACATTCAATAAAAATCGTCGTCGCTCCGCATCACCGGGCAGAGACCAGCCCCCAAATCTGCTCGATTCTCCCCTTCCCGATACTCCGCCTCGCCGCCGCCGCTGTTCCAAGGTGCCGAAGAGGGGAGAGCTGGGCCACGGATCTACTCTGACTGGTGGTCTGGTCCAGTGTCTCCCTGCGCTGCAGATGGATCCCGCTGGCGAGGGGAACAGGGCTTCAGACCAAGAGATTATTGGTTTGATAGCCGATTTGGGGAGGAAGCAGAGGGCCTTGGTGAGGGCCGCGAGGGATGCAGAAATTGCGGCAGGCCAGGTACGCGATGCGAGGATGTTGCTTGCATTGAGAGTCATGTCGAGGACAGCCCAAGAGGAGAGAGATCGAATCTTCGCGATGGGTCAGCCACTATCTCCGGGTTTGATTTTGGATTGGGCGTCGGAGGAGGCCAATTCTTCTTCCCGTACTCAGAGAGCGAAGTGGAGGATCTTCAGGGCGCTACGGAATTAGATTCCGGAAGAATTGGAGTTGGGGAGAGAGATGGCTAGGAGAGGCCTCGTGCTCATGCTAGGAACCGATCTGAGGCATCGAGTACTTGGCGCAGTCACTAGGAAGTTGATCCGGGGATTTCAATAGCAACTACGCCATGGTTGAACCTCGAGAGGATTGGCAGAGGCCAATTCAAAATTCAGCCTAAGGCAGGGGGACGAGATGGGGGCCAGGTTAAAGTTAAATGCCATGTCATCGTTGGAGTCGGACCCTACTGTCAGCGAGATAGAGGAGGAAATTGGTGGTGATTTTTTCAGCCAGCTGTGGTTAGGTGAGAAGGATAAAGCAACACCCCGTCTAGGGTTCCCGATCAGAGAGCGGCGGCGGTGGGAACACACAGTTTGCTCTGGGTGAATCAAGATCTGGAGGTTGAGGACTGCCATACAACCAAAGAGAGTGAAGAAGTAGATCGCAATTCCACCAATTCAAGCTCATCCATAGCTGGGTGTCCTAGAGACGCCGATCCGGTGATTGTGGCAATTCCTGAGCAAGAGGAGATGGGAGAAGGAGGACGAGGAAGAGGGAAAGGTCGGGGTAATGGCCGTAATCAGCAGAATTTGCCACCCCAGGAGGAATTTCAGCAGCAATCGGGGCCGCTAGTGATGTATGGATTCCCTCCACACCTGAATCCACAGTTTGGTTTTCCAGGGGCTCCTCCTCCTTGGGGGTTTCCAGGTGCTTATCCCCCTTTCCCTCCTCCCCCAAGTTTTCCAATGAACAGCCAGTGGGCACAGCCTGGGCAACCTCAGATGCCTTCTGGTGGTGGCCAGCATGGTGGAAACCAACAGCAGCAGGCACCCAGCACAGGAGGGCAGAAAATCCAATCTGGAAAAGAAAAGCAGAAGAAGAACTAGAATAGGGCTGGCCCTAACAGCATTGGGGAAGGAAAAGAGAAGATGAATGTGGACTTCACTGAATACAGCCAGGCTATGTGCCACAACTGTGGTGACCCTGGGCATCCACAAACTGAATGTAAGAGGGCTAAACTCTGCTTCATTTGCAAAAGTGCTGCACATGCTGTTGGAGAATGCCCTGTTAGAAAGAGGCCACATCAGATGGCCAAATTTATGGGGAGCGCAGCTGCACGTCTAGGATTCTACCACATAGAGGTGCCAGACATGGGGCAGAATGTAATTGGTAGTTTTAAGAACCGTGGAGTGGTGTATATTGAGTCAGGGTAGATTAGTAAGGAGGATGTGGCCAAGGAGTTTGTTGTTATATACAAAACCAACTGGCCCTGGCAGATAAGGCCTTTTGGGAGGTGGTCATACTTGGTGAAATTTGCACCACACATCTCTGTTGATCAAGTAGCTGGGTATCCTTGTTTTGGGCTATCCAGAGAGGACATCACTGTCAAGGTAGTAGCTTGGAAAGAAGAGCTGGTGAAGAAAGATAACCTCATTGAAGTCTGGGTTCAACTGAGGAAATTGCTGCCTAAATGGTGTGAAAGGTCCTCCCTTGACCAAATCACATCTGTTTTTGGCCTGCTGGTGGATGTGGACTGGCAACTAATGTTTAAAAGCATGCTTGAGGTGGTCAGGGTAAAAATCCAATGTAGAGATCCAAAAAAGATTCCCAATGAAAGACTGTTTGCATTAGAGGGCAAGCTAGTACATGTTCAGATTATTGTGGAGGTGCCCAAACCTTTGTCTGAAGAAACACAAACAAACCCTAGGCTCCAGGATGGTGGTGAAGACACAGACAAGGAGGACAACAGTGGCATGGATACTGAAGGTAGACTGAATGGTGATGAAAACAATCTGAGACCTCTCAATAACAATGGAGGAGATGACAATAGACATGGGGCTGGTGGTGGTAGCACTAATGGCCAGAGAACCATTCATTGTCTGACATAGGGACTCCACTGAGTGAGAAAAATGTATGTGAAGCCTTCAGAAAGGGAGCTGAGATGGTTGCAACAGAAGCTAGTGAGATGCAGTATGAGGGGCATGAAATAGCACCTGCAGAAGATCCTAAGAGGGAGGTTACTAGATTTATCTTTGTGGAGATGAATGAGGTGAAGGAAATATTCCCTAGAGGCAATAATAAAGTTATTATTTATTTCCTTATATCATGATAAATGTTTATTATTCATGCTGGAATTGTATTAACCGGAAACATAATACATGTGTGAATACATAAACAAACAGAGTGTCACTAGTATGCCTCTACTTGACTAGCTCGTTAATCAAAGATGGTTATGTTTCCTAACCATGGACAAAGAGTTGTTATTTGATTAACGGGATCACATCATTAGGTGAATGATCTGATTGACATGACCCATTCCATTAGCTTAGCACCCGATCATTTAGTATGTTGCTATTGCTTTCTTCATGACTTATACATGTTCCTATGACTATGAGATTATGCAACTCCCGTTTGCCGGAGGAACACTTTGTGTGCTACCAAACGTCACAACGTAACTGGGTGATTATAAAGGTGCTCTACAGGTGTCTCCAAAGGTACATGTTGGGTTGGCGTATTTCAAGATTAGGATTTGTCACTCCGATTGTCGGAGAGGTATCTCTGGGCCCTCTCGGTAATGCACATCACATAAGCCTTGCAAGCATTGCAACTAATGAGTTAGTTGCGAGATGATGTATTACGGAACGAGTAAAGAGACTTGCCGGTAACGAGATTGAACTAGGTATTGAGATACCGACGATCGAATCTCGGGCAAGTAACATACCGATGACAAAGGGAACAACGTATGTTGTTATGCGGTCTGACCGATAAAGATCTTCGTAGAATATGTAGGAGCCAATATGGGCATCCAGGTCCCTCTATTGGTTATTGACCGGAGACGTGTCTCGGTCATGTCTACATTGTTCTCGAACCCGTAGGGTCCGCACGCTTAAGGTTTCGATGACAGTTATATTATGAGTTTATGAGTTTTGATGTACCGAAGGAGTTTGGAGTCCCGGATGAGATCGGGGACATGACGAGGAGTCTCGAAATGGTCGAGACGTAAAGATCGATATATTGGATGACTATATTCGGACATCGGAAAGGTTCCGAGTGGTTCGGGTATTTTTCAGAGTACCGGGGAGTTACGGGAATACGGGAGAAGAAGTATATGGGCCTTATTGGGCTTTAGGGGAGAGGGAGAAGCAGGCCGCGCGCCCCCCAAGGCCTAGTCCGAATTGGACTAGGGGGAGGGGCTGCGCCCCCTCCTTCCTTCTCTTCCCTCTTCCCCTTCCTTGTCTCCTACTCCTAATACTTGGAAGGACTCCTAGTTGGACTAGGAAAGGGGGAATCCTACTCCCGGTGGGAGTAGGACTCCCCTAGGGCGCGCCATAGAGAGGGCCGGCCCTCCCCTCCTCCACTCCTTTATATACGGGGGCATGGGGCACCCCATAGACACACAAGTTGATCCACGTGATCATATTCTTAGCCGTGTGCGGCGCCCCCTGCCACCATAGTCCTCGATAATATTGTAGCGGTGCTTAGGCGAAGCCCTGCGACAGTAGTACATCAAGATCGTCACCACGCCGTCGTGCTGACGGAACTCTTCCCCGACACTTTGCTGGATCGGAGTCCGGGGATCGTCATCGAGCTGAACGTTTGCTAGAACTCGGAGGTGCCGTAGTTTCGGTGCTTGATCGGTCGGGCCGTGGAGACGTACGACTACATCAACCAAACGCTCCCGTTGTCGATCTACAAGGGTACGTAGATCACACTCTCCCCTCTCGTTGCTATGCATCACCATGATCTTGCGTGTGCGTAGGAATTTTTTTGAAATTACTACGTTCCCCGACAATGGCATCTGAGCCTAGGTTTTATGGTTTGATGTTATATGCACGCGTAGAACACAAGTGAGTTATGGGCGATATAAGTCATACTGCCTACCAGCATGTCATACTTTGGTTCGGCGGTATTGTTGGATGAAGCGGCCCGGACCGACATTACGCGTACGCTTATGCGAGACTGGTTCTACCGCCGTGCTTTGCACACAGGTGGCTGGCAGGTGTCAGCTTCTCCAACTTTAGTTGAACCGAGTGTGGCTATACCCGGTCCTTGCGAAGGTTAAAACGGCATCAACTTGACAAACTATCGTTGTGGTTTTGATGCGTAGGTAAGATTGGTTCTTGCTTAAGCCCGTAGCAGCCACGTAAAACTTGCAACAAACAAAGTAGAGGACGTCTAACTTGTTTGTGCAGGGCATGTTGTGATGTGATATGGTCAAGACATGATGCTAAATTTTATTGTATGAGATGATCATGTTTTGTAACTGAGTTATCGGCAACTGGCAGGAGCCATATGGTTGTCGCTTTATTGTATGCAATGCAATCGCCCTGTAATGCTTTACTTTATCACTAAGCGGTAGCGATAGTCGTAGAAGCATAAGATTGGCGAGACGACAACGATGCTACGATGGAGATCAAGGTGTCGCGCCGATGACGATGGTGATCATGACGGTGCTTCGGAGATGAAGATCACAAGCACAAGATGATGATGGCCATATCATATCACTTATATTGATTGCATGTGATGTTTATCTTTTATGCATCTTATCTTGCTTTGATTGACGGTAGCATTATAAGATGATCTCTCCGTAAATTATCAAGAAGTGTTCTCCCTGAGTATGCACCGTTGCCAAAGTTCGTCGTGCCCAGACACCACGTGATGATCGGGTGTGATAAGCTCTACGTCCATCTACAATGGGTGCAAGCCAGTTTTGCACACGCAGAATACTCAGGTTAAACTTGACGAGCCTAGCATATGCAGATATGGCCTCGGAACACGGAGACCGAAAGGTCGAGCGTGAATCATATAGTAGATATGATCAACATAATGATGTTCACCATTGAAAACTAATCCAGTTCACGTGATGATCGGTTATGGTTTAGTTGATTTGGATCACGTGATCACTTAGAGGATTAGAGGGATGTCTATCTAAGTGGGAGTTCTTAAGTAATATGATTAATTGAACTTTAATTTATCATGGACTTAGTCCTGGTAGTATTAGCATATCTATGTTGTAGATCAATAGCTCGCGTTATTGCTTTCATATGTTTATTTTGATATGTTCCTAGAGAAAAATTGTGTTGAAAGATGTTAGTAGCAATGATGCAGATTGGATCCGTGATCTGAGGTTTATCCTCATTGCTGCACAGAAGAATTATGTCCTTGATGCACCGCTAGGTGACAGACCTATTGCAGGAGCAGATGCAGACGTTATGAACGTTTGGCTAGCTCAATATAATGACTACTTGATAGTTTAGTGCACCATGCTTAACGACTTAGAATCGGGACTTCAAAGACGTTTTGAACGTCATGGACCATATGAGATGTTCCAGGAGTTGAAGTTAATATTTCAAGCAAATACCCGAGTTGAGAAATAGGAAGTCTCCAACAAGTTCTATAGCTAAAAGATGGAGGAGAATCACTCAACTAGTGAGCATGTGCCCAGATTGTCTAAGTACTACAATCGCTTGAATCAAGTGGGAGTTAATCTTCTAGATAAGATAGTGATTGACAGAATTCTCTAGTCACCATCACCAAGTTAGTAGAACTTCGTGATGAACTATGATATGCAAGGGATAACGGAAACGATTCCCAAGCTCTTCGTAATGCGGAAATTGATGAAGGTAGAAATCGAGAAAAACATCAAGTATTGATGGTAGACAAGACCACTAGTTTCAAGAAAAGGGCAGAGGGAAGAAGGGGAACTTAAAAAAGAATAGCAAGCAAGTTGCTGCTCAAGTGAAGAAGCCCAAGTCTGATCCTAAGCCTGAGACTAAGTGCTTCTACTGCAAAGGGACTGGTCACTGGAAGCGGAACTACCCCAAGTGATTGGCAGATAAGAAGGATGGCAAAGTGAACATAAGTATATTTGATATACATGTTATTGATGTGTACTTTACTAGTGTTTATAGCAACCCCTCAGTATTTGATACTAGTTCAGTTGCTAAGATTAGTAACTCGAAACAGGAGTTGCAGAATAAACAGAGACTAGTTAACGGTGAAGTGACAATGTGTGTTGGAAGTGGTTCCAAAATTGATATGATCATCATCGCACACTCCCTATAATTTCGGGATTAGTGTTGAACCTAAATAAGTGTTATTTGGTGTTTGCGTTGAGCATGAATATGATTTGATCATGTTTATTGTAATACAGTTATTCATTTAAGTAAGAGAATAAATTGTTGTTCTGTTTACATGAATAAAACCTTATATGGTTACACACCCAATGAAAATAGTTCGTTGGATCTCGATCGTAGTGATACACATAATCATAATATTGAAACCAAAACATGCAAAGTTAATAATGACAGTGCAACTTAATTGTAGCACTGCCGTTTAGGTCATATTGGTGTAAAGCGCATGAAGAAACTCCATGCTGATGGGCTTTTGGAATCACTTGATTATGAATCAGTTGATGCTTGCGAACCATGCCTCATGGGCAAGATGACTAAGACTCTATTCTTCGGAACAATGGAGCGAGCAACAGATTTGTTGGAAATCATACATACTGATGTATGTGGTCCGATGAATATTGAGGCTCGCGATAGGTATCATTATTTTCTGATCTTCACAGATGATTTGAGCAGATATGAGTATATCTGCTTGAGGAAACATAAGTCTGAAACATTTGAAAAGTTCAAAGAATTTCAGAGTGAAGTATCATCATAACAAAAATGAAAGTTTCTACGATATGATCGCAGAAGTAAAATATTTGAGTTACGAGTTTGGTCTTCAATTAAAACAATGTGGAATAGTTTTACAAACTCATGCCACCTGAAACACCACAGCATAATGGTGTGTCCGAATGTCATAACCGTACTTTATTAGATATGATGCGATCTATGATGTCTCTTACCGATCTACCACTATCGTCTTGGTGTTATGCATTAGAGACAGCTGCATTCACGTTAAACAGGGCACCATCTAAGTCCGTTGAGATGACACAATCTGAACTGTGGTTTGGCAAGAAACCAAAGTTGTCGTTTCTTAAAGTTTGGGGTTGTGATGCTTATATGAAAAAGTTTCATCCTAATAAGCTCAAACCCAAATCGGAGAAATATGTCTTCATAGGATACCCAAAGGAGACTGTTGGGTACACCTTCTATCACAAATCCGAAGGCAAGACTTTTGTTGCTAAATTCGGAGTTTTTCTAGAGAAGGAGTTTCTCTCGAAAGAAGTGAGTGGGAGGAAAGTAGAACTTGATGAGGTAACTGTACCTGCTCCCTTATTGGAAAGTAGTTCATCACAGAAATCTGTTCCTGTGACTACTACACCAATTAGTGAGGAAGCTAATGATGATGATCATGTAACTTCAGATCAAGTTACTACCAATCTCGTAGGTAAACCAGAGTGAGATCCGCACTAGTGTGGTATGGTAATCCTGTTCTGGAAGTCATGTTACTAGACCATGACGAACTTGCGAACTATGAGGAAGCGATGATGAGCCCAGATTCCGCGAAATGGTTTGAGGCCATGAAATCTGAGATATGATCCATGTATGAGAACAAAGTATGGACTTTGATGGATTTGCCCGATGATCGGCAAGCCATAGAAAATAAATGGATCTTCAAGAGGAAGACGGACGCTAATAGTAGTGTTACTATCTACAAAGCTAGAATTGTCGCAAAAGGTTTTCGACAAGTTCAAGGTGTTGACTACGATGAGATTTTCTCACTCGTATCTATGCTTAAGTCTGTCCGAATCATGTTAGCAATTGCCGCATTTTATGAAATCTGGCAAATGGATAAACAAAACTGCATTCCTTAATGGATTTACTAAAGAAGAGTTGTATACGATGCAACTAGAAGGTTTTGTCGATCCTAAAGGTGTTAACTAAATATGCAAGCTCCAGCGATCCATCTATAGACTGGTGCAAGAATCTCGGAGTTGGAATATACGCTTTGATAAGTTGATCAAAGCATATAGTTTTATACAGACTTGCGGTGAAGCCTGTATTTACAAGAAAGTGAGTGGGAGCACTACAGCATTTCTGATAAGTATATGTGTATGACATATTGTTGATCGGAAATAATGTAGAATTATTCTGCAAAGCATAAAGGAGTGTTTGAAAGGAGTTTTTCAAAGAAAGACCTCGGTAAAGCTGCTTACATATTGAGTATCAAGATCTATAGAGATAGATCAAGACGCTTGATAAGTTTTTCAATGAGTACATACCTTGACAAGATTTTGAAGTAGTTCAAAATGGAACAGTCAAAGAAAAAGTTTCTTGCCTGTGTTACAAGGTGTGAAGTTGAGTAAGACTCAAAGCCCGACCACGGCAGAAGATATAAAGAGAATGAAAGTCATTCCTTATGCCTCAGTCATAGGTTCTATAAAGTATGCCATGCTGTGTACCAGATCTATTGTATACCATACACTGTGTTAAGAGAGGGAGTACAATAGTGATCTAGGAGTAGATCAATGGACATCGGTCAAAATTATCCTTACTGGAATAAGGATATTTTTCTCGATTACGGAGGTGACAAAAGGTTCGTCATAAAGGGTTACGTCGATGCAAGTTTTGACACTGATACAGATGACTCTAAGTCTCAATCTGGATACATATTGAAAGTGGGAGCAATTAGCTAGAGTAGCTCCTGAAGGAAATATGCCCTAGAGGCAATAATAAAGTTATTATTTATTTCCTTATATCATGATAAATGTTTATTATTCATGCTAGAATTGTATTAACCGGAAACATAATACATGTGTGAATACATAGACAAACAGAGTGTCACTAGTATGCCTCTACTTGACTAGCTCGTTAATCAAAGATGGTTATGTTTCCTAACCATGAACAAGGAGTTGTTATTTGATTAACGAGGTCGCATCATTAGTTGAATGATCTGATTGACATGACCCATTCCATTAGCTTAGCACCCGATCGTTTAGTATGATGCTATTGCTTTCTTCATGACTTATACATGTTCCTATAACTATGAGATTATGCAACTCCCGTTTACCAGAGGAACACTTTGGGTACTACCAAACGTCACAACGTAACTGGGTGATTATAAAGGAGTACTACAGGTGTCTCCAATGGTAGATGTTGGGTTGGCGTATTTCGAGATTAGGGTTTGTCACTCCGATTGTCGGAGAGGTATCTCTGGGCCCTCTCGGTAATACACATCACATAAGCCTTGCAAGCATAATAACTAAGATGTTAGTTATGAAATGATGTATTACGGAACGAGTAAAGAGACTTGCCAGTAACGAGATTGAACTAGGTATTGGATACCGACGATCGAATCTCGGGCAAGTAACATACCGATGACAAAGGGAATAACGTATGTTGTTATGCGGTCTGACCGATAAAGATCTTCGTAGAATATGTAGAAGCCAATATGGGCATCCAGGTCCCGCTATTGGTTATTGACCGGAGACGTGTCTCGGTCATGTCTACATTGTTCTCGAACCGTAGGGTCCGCACGCTTAAGGTTTCGATGACAGTTATATTATGAGTTTATGAGTTTTGATGTACCGAAGGAGTTCGGGGTCCCGGATGAGATCGGGGACATGACGAGGAGTCTCGAAATGGTCGAGACGTAAAGATCGATATATTGGACGACTATATTCGGACATCGGAAAGGTTCCGAGTGATTCGGGTATTTTTGGAGGTACCGGGGAGTTACAGGAATACGGGGAAGAGTAATGGGCCTTGATGGGCTTTAGTGGGAAGAGGAAAAGGCTGCTGCGCCCCCCCTCCCCTTTGGTCCGAATTGGACTAGGGAAAAGGGGGCCGGCCACCTCTCCTTCTCCTCCTATTCCTTCTCCCTTCCTCCCCTTTTGGTGGACTCCTACTAGGACTTGGAGTCCTAGTAGGACTCCCATCCTGGCCGCACCCTATGCCTTGGCCGGCCTCCTCCTCCTCCATCCTTTATATACAGGGGCGGGGGGCACCCCATAGACACACAAGTTGATCATTGTTGATCGTTCCTTAGCCGTGTGCGGTGCCCCCTGCCACCAAATTCCACCTCGGTCATATCGTTGTAGAGCTTAGGCGAAGCCCTGCGTCGGTAGTACATCGAGATCGTCACCACGCCATTGTGCTGACGGAACTCTTCCTCGACGCTTTGCTGGATCGGAGCCCGAGGATCGTCATCGAGCGGAACGTGTGCTAAGAACTCGGAGGTGCCGGAGTAACGGTGCTTGGATCGGTCGGATCGGGAAGAAGACGTACGACTACTTCCTCTACGTTGTGAGATCGCTTCTGCAGTCGGTCTGCGTTGGTACATAGACAATACTCCCCCCCTCGTTGCTATGCATCACCATAATCTTGCGTGTGTGTAGGAAAATTTTTCGAAATTACTACGTTCCCCAACAGTGGCATCCGAGCCTAGGTTTTATGGTTTGATGTTATTTGCACGAGTAGAACACAAGTGAGTTGTGGGCGATACAAGTCATACTACCTACCAGCATGTCATACTTTGGTTCGGCGGTATTGTTGGACGAGACGATCCGGACCAACCTTACGCGTACTCTTACGCGAGACCGGTTCCCTCGAAGTGCTTTGCACATAGATGGCTTGCGAAAGACTGTCTCTCCAACTTTAGTTGAACCAAGTGTGACTACGCCCGGTCCTTGAGAAGGTTAAAACGGAGTCTATTTGACGAACTATCGTTGTGGTTTTGATGCGTAGGTGAGATGAGTTCTTACTTAAGCCCGTAGCAGCCACGTAAAAATTGCAACAACAAAGTAGAGGACGTCTAACTTGTTTTTGCAGGGCATGTTGTGATGTGATATGGTCAAGGCATGATGCTAATTTTATTGTATGAGATGATCATGTTTTGTAACCGAGTTATCGGCAACTGGCAGGAGCCATATGGTTGTCGCTTTATTGTATGCAATGCAATCGCGATGTAATGCTTTACTTTATTACTAAGCGGTAGTGATAGTCGTGGAAGCATAAGATTGGCGAGACGACAACGATGCTACGATGGAGATCAAGGTGTCGCGCCGGTGACGATGGTGATCATGACGGTGCTTCGGAGATGAAGATCACAAGCACAAGATGATGATGGCCATATCATATCACTTATATTGATTGCATGTGATGTTTATCCTTTTATGCATCTTATCTTGCTTTGATTGACGGTAGCATTATAAGATGATCTCTCACTAAATTATCAAGAAGTGTTCTCCCTGAGTATGCACCGTTGCCAAAGTTCATCGTGCCCAGACACCACGTGATGATCGGGTGTGATAAGCTCTACGTCCATCTACAACGGGTGCAAGCCAGTTTTGCACACGCAGAATACTCAGGTTAAACTTGACGAGCCTAGCATATGCAGATATGGCCTCGGAACACAGAGACTGAAAGGTCGAGCGTGAATCATATAGTAGATATGATCAACATGACGATGTTCACCATTGAAAACTACTCCATCTCACGTGATGATCGGTTATGGTTTAGTTGATTTGGATCACGTGATCACTTAGAGGATTAGAGGGATGTCTATCTAAGTGGGAGTTCTTAAGTAATATGATTAAATTGAACTTAAATTTATCATGAACTTAGTCCTGGTAGTATTTTGCAAATTATGTTGTAGATCAATAGCTCGCGTTGTTGCTTCCCTGTGTTTATTTTTGATATGTTCCTAGAGAAAATTGTGTTGAAAGATGTTAGTAGCAATGATGCGGATTGGATCCGTGATCTGAGGTTTATCCTCATTGCTGCACAGAAGAATTATGTCCTTGATGCACCGCTAGGTGACAGACCTATTGCAGGAGCAGATGCAGACGTTATGAACGTTTGGCTAGCTCAATATGATGACTACTTGATAGTTTAGTGCACCATGTTTAATGGCTTAGAATCGGGATTTCAAAGACGTTTTGAACGTCATGGACCATATGAGATGTTCCAGGAGTTGAAGTTAATATTTCAAGCAAATACCCGAGTTGAGAGATATGAAGTCTCCAACAAGTTCTATAGCTAAAAGATGGAGGAGAATCGCTCAACTAGTGAGCATGTGCGCAGATTGTCTGGGTACTACAATCGCTTGAATCAAGTGGGAGTTAATCTTCCAGATAAGATAGTGATTGACAGAATTCTCTAGTCACCATCACCAAGTTAGCAGAACTTCGTGATGAACTATAATATGCAAGGGATAACGGAAACAACTCCCAAGCTCTTCGTGATGCTGAAATCAACGAAGGTAGAAATCAAGAAAAACATCAAGTGTTGATGGTTGACAAGACCACTAGTTTCAAGAAAAGGGCAGAGGGAAGAAGGGGAACTTCAAGAAGAACGACAAGCAAGTTGCTGCTCAAGTGAAGAAGCCCAAGTCTGATCCTAAGCCTGAGACTAAGTGCTTCTACTGCAAAGGGACTGGTCACTGGAAGCGGAACTACCCCAAGTGATTGGCGGATAAGAAGGATGGCAAAGTGAACATAAGTATATTTGATATACATGTTATTGATGTGTACTTTACTAGTGTTTATAGCAACCCCTTAGTATTTGATGCTAGTTCAGTTGCTAAGAGTAGTAACTCGAAACGGGAGTTGCAGAATAAACAGAGACTAGTTAAGGTTGAAGTGACGATGTATGTTGGAAGTGGTTCCAAGATTGATATGATCATCATCGCACACTCCCTATAAATTCGGGATTAGTGTTGAACCTAAATAAGTGTTATTTGGTGTTTGCATTGAACATGAATATGATTTGATCATGTTTATTGTAATACGGTTATTCATTTAAGTAAGAGAATAAATTGTTATTCTGTTTACATGAATAAAACCTAATATGGTTACACACCCAATGAAAATAGTTCATTGGATCTCTATCTTAATAATACACATATTCATAATATTGAAACCAAAAGATGCAAAGTTAATAATGATAGTGCAACTTATTTGTGGCACTGCTGTTTAGGTCATATTGATATAAAGCGCATGAAGAAACTCCATGCTGATGGGCTTTCGGAATCACTTGATTATGAATCACTTGATGCTTGCAAACCATGCCTTTTGGGCAAGATGACTAAAACACCGTTCTCCGGAACAATGGAGCGAGAAAAGATATTGTTGGAAATCATACATACTGATGTATGTGGTCTGATGAATATTGAGGCTCGCGACAGGTATCATTATTTTCTGATCTTCACAAATGATTTGAGCAGATATGAGTATATCTACTTGATGAAACATAAGTCTGAAACATTTGAAAAGTTCAAAGAATTTCAGAGTGAAGTGAAAAACATCGTGACAAGAAAATAAAGTTTCTACGATCTGATCGCGGAGACAAATATTTGAGTTACGAGTTTGGTCTTCAGTTAAAACAATGTGAAATAGTTTCACTACTCACGCCACCTGGAACACCACATCATAATGGTGTGTCCGAACGTCATAACCGTACTTTATTGGATATAGTGCAATCTATGATGTCTCTTACCGATTTACCACTATTGTTTTTGGGGTCATGCATTAGAGACAGCTGCATTCACGTTAAAAAGGGGCACCATCTATATCCGTCGAGACAACGCCTTATGAACTATGGTTTGGCAAGAAACCAAAGTTGTCGTTTCTTAAAGTTTGGGGTTGCGATGCTTATATGAAAAGTTTCATCCTGATAAGCTCAAAACTCAAATCGGAGAAGTGCATCTTCATAGAAACTATTGGATACACCTTCTATCACAGATCCGAAGGCAAGACTTTTGTTGCTAAATTCGGAAACTTTCTGGAGAAGGAGTTTCTCTCGAAAGAAGTGAGTGGGAGGAAAGTAGAACTTGACGAGGTAACTGTACCTGCTCCCTTATTGGAAAGTAGTACATCACAAAAAAAATGTTTCTGTGACACCTACACCAATTAGTGAGGAAGCTAATGATGATGATCATGAAACTTCAGGACAAGATACTACTGAACCCCGTAGATCAACCAGAGTGAGATCTGCACCAGAGTGGTACGGTAATCCAATTCTGGAAGTCATGCTACTAGATCATGATGAACCTATGAACTATGAAGAAGCGATGGTGAGCCCAGATTCCGCAAAGTGGCTTGAAGCCATGAAATCTGAGATATGATCCATGTATGAGAACAAAGTTTGGACTTTGGTTGACTTGCCCGATGATCGGCAAGCAAATTGAAAATAAATGGATCTTCAAGAGGAAGACGGACGCTGATAGTAGTGTTACTATCCACAAAGCTAGAATTGTCGCAAAAAGGTTTTCGACAAAGTTCAAAGGTGTTGACTACGATGAGAGCTTCTCACTCGTATCTATGCTTGAGTCTGTCCGAATCATGTTAGTAATTGCCGCATTTTATGAAATCTGGCAAATGGATAAACAAAACTGCATTCCTTAATGGATTTATTAAAGAAGAGTTGTATATGATGCAACAGAAGGTTTTGTCAATCCGAAAGGTGCTAACAAAATGTGAAAGCTCCAGCGATCCATCTGTGGACTGGTGCAAGCATCTCGGAGTTGGAATATACGCTTTGATGAGTTGATCAAAGCATATAGTTTTATACAGACTTGCGGTGAAGCCTATATTTACAAGAAAGTGAGTGGGAGCACTACAGCATTTCTGATAAGTATATGTGAATGACATATTGTTGATCGGAAATAATGTAGAATTATTCTGTAAAGCATAAAGGAGTGTTTGAAAGGAGTTTTTCAAAGAAAGACCTCGGTAAAGCTGCTTACATATTGAGTATCAAGATCTATAGAGATAGATCAAGACGCTTGATAAGTTTTTCAATAAGTACATACCTTGACAAGATTTTGAAGTAGTTCAAAATGGAACAGTCAAAGAAAAAGTTTCTTGCCTGTGTTACAAGGTGAGAAGTTGAGTAAAGACTCAAAGCCCGACCACGGCAGAAGATAGAAAGAGAATGAGAGTCATTCCCTATGCCTCATTCATAGGTTCTATAAAGTATGCCATGCTGTGTACCAGATCTATTGTATACCCTGCACTGATTTGGCAAGGGAGTACAATAGTGATCTAGGAGTAGATCACTGGATAGCCGTCAGAATTATCCTTAGTGAAATAAGGATATGTTTCTCGATTATGGACGTGACAAAAAGGTTCGTCGTAAAGGGTTACGTCGATGCAAGTTTTTGACACTGATCCAGATGAATCTAAAGTCTCAATCTGGATACATATTGAAAGTGGGAGCAATTAGCTAGAGTAGCTCCGTGCAGAGCATTGTAGACATAGAACTTGCAAAATACTTACGGATCTGAATGTGACAGACCTGTTGACTAAAATTATCTCACAAGCAAAACATGATCACACCTTGGTACTCTTTGGGTGTTAATCACATAGAGATATGAACTAGATTACTGACTCTAGTAAACCCTTTGAGTGTTGGTCACATGACGATGTGAACTATGGGTGTTAATCACATGGTGATGTGAACTATTGCTGTTAAATCACATGGCGATGTGAACTAGATTATTGACTCTAGTGCAAGTGGGAGACTGAAGGAAATATGCCCTAGAGGCAATAATAAAGTTATTATTTATTTCCTTATATCATGATAAATGTTTATTATTCATGCTAGAATTGTATTAACCGGAAACATAATACATGTGTGAATACATAGACAAACAGAGTGTCACTAGTATACCTCTACTTGACTAGCTCGTTAATCAAAGATGGTTATGTTTCCTAACCATGAACAAGGAGTTGTTATTTGATTAACGAGGTCGCATCATTAATTGAATGATCTGATTGACATGACCCATTCCATTAGCTTAGCACCCGATCGTTTAGTATGATGCTATTGCTTTCTTCATGACTTATACATGTTCCTATAACTATGAGATTATGCAACTCCCGTTTACCAGAGGAACACTTTGGGTACTACCAAACGTCACAACGTAACTGGGTGATTATAAAGGAGTATTACAGGTGTCTCCAATGGTAGATATTGGGTTGGCGTATTTCGAGATTAGGGTTTGTCACTCCGATTGTCAGAGAGGTATCTCTGGGCCCTCTCGGTAATACACATCACATAAGCCTTGCAAGCATAATAACTAAGATGTTAGTTATGAAATGATGTATTACGGAACGAGTAAAGAGACTTGCCAGTAACGAGATTGAACTAGGTATTGGATACCGACGATCGAATCTTGGGCAAGTAACATACCGATGACAAAGGGAATAACGTATGTTGTTATGCGGTGTGACCGATAAAGATCTTCGTAGAATATGTAGGAGCCAATATGGGCATCCAGGTCCCGCTATTGGTTATTGACCGGAGACGTGTCTCGGTCATGTCTACATTGTTCTCGAACCGTAGGGTCCGCACGCTTAAGGTTTCGATGACAGTTATATTATGAGTTTATGAGTTTTGATGTACCGAAGGAGTTCGGAGTCCCGGATGAGATCGGGGACATGACGAGGAGTCTCGAAATGGTCGAGACGTAAAGATCGATATATTGGACGACTATATTCGGACATCGGAAAGGTTCCGAGTGATTCGGGTATTTTCGGAGGTACCGGGGAGTTACGGGAATACGGGGGAAGAGTAATGGGCCTTGATGGGCTTTAGTGGGAAAAGGAAAAGGCTGCTGCGCCCCCCCTCCCCTTTGGTCCGAATTGGACTAGGGAAAAGGGGACCGGCCACCTCTCCTTCTCCTCCTATTCCTTCTCCCTTCCTCCCCTTTTGGTGGACTCCTACTAGGACTTGGAGTCCTAGTAGGACTCCCATCCTGGCCGCACCCTATGCCTTGGCCGGCCTCCTCCTCCTCCATCCTTTATATACAGGGGCAGGGGGCACCCCATAGACACACAAGTTGATCATTGTTGATCGTTCCTTAGCCGTGTGCGGTGCCCCCTGCCACCAAATTCCACCTCGGTCATATCGTTGTAGAGCTTAGGCGAAGCCCTGCGTCGGTAGTACATCGAGATCGTCACCACGCCGTTGTGCTGACAGAACTCTTCCTCGACGCTTTGCTGGATCGGAGCCCGAGGATCGTCATCGAGCTGAACGTGTGCTAAGAACTCGGAGGTGCCGGAGTAACGGTGCTTGGATCGGTCGGATCAGGAAGAAGACGTACGACTACTTCCTCTACGTTGTGAGATCGCTTCCGCAGTCGGTCTGCGTTGGTACGTAGACAATACTCTCGCCCTCGTTGCTATGCATCACCATGATCCTGCGTGTGCGTAGGAATTTTTTTGAAATTACTACGTTCCCCAACAGCTCCATGCAGAGCATTGTTGACATAGAAATTTGCAAAATACATGCGGATCTGAATGTGGCAGACCCGTTGACTAAACTTCCCTCACAAGCAAAACATGATCATTTTTTGGGGTCTTAATCACATAGCGATGTGAACTAGATTATTGAATCTAGTAAACCCTTTGGGTGTTAGTCACATGGAGATGTGAACCAATCACATAAAGATGTGAACTATTGATGTTAAATCACATGGCGATGTGATCTAGATTATTGACTCTAGTGCATGTGGGAGACTGAAGGAAATATGCCCTAGAGGCAATAATAAAGTTATTATTTATTTCCTTATATCATGATAAATGTTTATTATTCATGCTAGAATTGTATTAACCGGAAACATAATACATGTGTGAATACATAGACAAGCAGAGTGTCACTAGTATGCCTCTACTTGACTAGCTCGTTAATCAAAGATGGTTATGTTTCCTAACCATGGACAAAGAGTTGTTATTTGATTAACGGGATCACGTCATTAGGTGAATGATCTGATTGACATGACCCATTCCATTAGCTTAGCACCCGATCGTTTAGTATGTTGCTATTGCTTTCTTCATGACTTATACATGTTCCTATGACTATGAGATTATGCAACTCCCGTTTGCCGGAGGAACACTTTGTGTGCTACCAAACGTCACAATGTAACTGGGTGATTATAAAGGTGCTCTACAGGTGTCTCCAAAGGTACATGTTGGGTTGGCGTATTTCAAGATTAGGATTTGTCACTCCGATTGTCGGAGAGGTATCTCTAGGCCCTCTCGGTAATGCACATCACATAAGCCTTGCAAGCATTGCAACTAATGAGTTAGTTGCGAGATGATGTATTATGGAACGAGTAAAGAGACTTGCCGGTAACGAGACTGAACTAGGTATTGAGATACCGACGATCGAATCTCGGGCAAGTAACATAGCGATGACAAAGGGAACAACGTATGTTGTTATGCGGTCTGACCGATAAAGATCTTCGTAGAATATGTAGGAGCCAATATGGGCATCTAGGTCCCGCTATTGGTTATTGACCGGAGACGTGTCTCGGTCATGTCTACATTGTTCTCGAACCCGTAGGGTCCGCATGCTTAAGGTTTCGATGACAGTTATATTATGAGTTTATGAGTTTTGATGTACCGAAGGAGTTCGGAGTCCCGGATGAGATCGGGGACATGACGAGGAGTCTCGAAATGGCCGAGACGTAAAGATCGATATATTGGACGACTATATTCGGACATCGGAAAGGTTCCGAGTGGTTCGGGTATTTTTCAGAGTACCGGGGAGTTACGGGAATACGGGAGAAGAAGTATATGGGCCTTATTGGGCTTTAGGGGAGAGGGAGAAGCAGGCCGCGCACCCCCCAAGGCCTAGTCCGAATTGGACTAGGGGGAGGGGCTGCGCCCCCTCCTTCCTTCTCTTCCCTCTTCCCCTTCCTTATCTCCTACTCCTAATACTTGGAAGGACTCCTAGTTGGACTAGAAAAGGGGGAATCCTACTCCCGGTGGGAGTAGGACTCCCCTAGGGCGCGCCATAGAGAGGGCCGGCCCTCCCCTCCTCCACTCCTTTATATACGGGGGCAGAGGGCACCCCATATACACACAAGTTGATCCGCGTGATCATATTCTTAGCCGTGTGCGGCGCCCCCTGCCACCATAGTCCTCAATAATATTGTAGCGGTGCTTAGGCGAAGCCCTGCGACAGTAGTACATCAAGATCGTCACCACACCGTCGTGCTGACGGAACTCTTTCCCGACACTTTGCTGGATCGGAGTCCGGGGATCGTCATCGAGCTGAACGTTTGCTAGAACTCGGAGGTGCCGTAGTTTCGGTGCTTGATCGGTCGGGCCGTGGAGACGTACGACTACATCAACCAAACACTTCCGCTGTCGATCTACAAGGGTACGTAGATCACACTCTCCCCTCTCGTTGCTATGCATCACCATGATCTTGCGTGTGCGTAGGAATTTTTTTGAAATTAATACGTTCCCCAACATGAGGAACTTGGAAAAGCTGAAAAAGTAGTTAGTCTGTTAGACACAGAAGAGCAAGGGACTGGTGAGATGATGGAAACAGGGTTTGAAGAAGAGGGAGATGAGGTTGATTTACCTGAGGACATCATGCCCACCTATGAAGAAGAAGCAATGATGCTAAGTACAAACAGATTAAAACTTCAAAGAAACAGAAGACCTGGGGCCCAGTTCAAGCAGCTAGAAAGAGCAATAGGGTGAAAGGGAACCAACCTATCATGGAGAAAGCTGAGCTGCTCAAGATGAAGAAAAACTTGGAGATTCCACATACTACAGTGAGAGGTATAATTGATTCAAACCCTTTTAATGTACTACCAATTGATGAAATAGTAGAAATGTCAGATACTGTTGGTGTAGAAATCAGAGAGGACATAGGATGTGATATCAATATTGCCTCTCTTGATAAATTGGGTGATAAAGATGGAGTGATAGTAGAGAAGAATAGCTTCAATAAGGTAGGAGGAGTTAGAAATATGAATAGACAGGGCAAGCACCCTGCTAAAATGGTTCCAAAATGAGATACATATTTTGGAACATTAGAGGAGTTGCGGCTCCTGGTAGACTTAAATTTATAGAGGATACTATTACTCCTTTAAAACCTACTTATATAGGTTTCTAGGAAACTAAGAAAGAATCCTTTTCTAATTCTTTCCTTAAGAATTTGTTAGGAAATAGGAATTTTGAGTGGAACTGGCTTCTTGCAATTGGTTCTGCTGGTGGCATTTTAGTAGGTGTAGATCTAGATATCTTTAAAGTTAGGGACATTTACATCTATGCCCCTAACTTGATCCCACTACTCATATTTGCCCCTAATTTCGAAGGGTGCTCAAATTTGACCCTCCGCCGTTAGTTGCCCTTATAGAAATGCCCTTCTGCGCCGTTACCGTCCGGTCAAAGGGCGTCAAAGGGCTTTGACCGTCTCGAAAAAAATAGCAAAAAAAATCAAAAAAATCTGAAATTTTGTGGGATCGAGGATACTCAAGTGCGCAATGTGCGTGCAAATTTTCATGCTGTTTGGATACTCTAGGAGCTCATGGCAAAGGAAAAACAGTAAATATGTATGCCCGTGAATAGTAAATTCAAAAAAATAGCAAAAAAATTCAAAAAAAATGAATTTTTTGGCATCCAAGCTGATCGGTTGCGCAAGGTGTGTGCAAAATTTTGTTGTGTTTGGACATTGTAGGAGCTCGTGAAAAAAAAACAAAATATGGCTCAGAAAAAACTTTGAAAAAATACACTATTTTGTGTTTTTTTGCTAGAGCTCCTCGCATGCCATTTGATAACAAAATTTTGCACACACCTTGCGCAACCGATTAGCTTAGATGCCAAAAAATTTCATATTTTTTTGAATTTGTTTGCTATTTTATTTGAATTTACTATTCATAGGCATATAGATTTATTGTTTTCTTTTGCCCTGAGCTCCTGGTATGTCTAAACATCGCGAAAATTGGCACGCACCTTGCGCACCTAACTATCTTTGATCCCACAAAATTTTAGATTTTTTTGAATTTTTTTGCTATTTTTTTCGAGATGGTCAAAGCCCTTTGACCGGACGGTAACGGCGCAGAAGGGCATTTCTATAAGGACACCTAACGGAAGAGGGGCAAATTTGAGCACCCTTCGAAATTAAGGGCAAATCTGAGTTGTGGGATCAAGTTAGGGGCACAAATGTAAATGGCCCTTAAAGTTATTAGTTGGGAAATTGTCAAGTTCTTAGTTAATGTGGTGGTGTGTCAAAAATACACTGGTAAAGTCTCTAGGATCACTACTGTTTATGGCCCTGCTTATGAAGAGGGTAAAACAGAGTTTATTTCTGAATTGCATAATATTTTTCTCAATTGGAATGGCCCTGCAATTATAGGAGGGGATTTCAATTTAGTTAGGAATCGGACTGATAAAAAATGGTAGAGTAGATTTTAAGTGGGTTGATAAGTTTAATTCTTGGATTGATTTTTGGTCCTTAATAGAAATTAATATGTCTGGTAGAATGTATACCTGGGCAAATAATCAAGTAGACATGATTATGTCCAGGATTGATAGAATTTTTTGTACAACAGAGTTTGAATCCATTTTTCCTTTAGCCAGTGCTAGGGTTCTACCTAGGATTGGGAGTGATCATACTCCTGTTATTTGGGAGTCTGGATGTAATGATACCCCAAAGAAATCTAGTTTTAAATTTGAGAAATGGTGGATAGCTAGGTCTGATTTCAGAGATGTAGTTATTAAAGCCTGGAACACTAGATGTACCAAGTCTAACCCTGTAGATGTCTGGAAATGTAAAGTTAGGGCTTTTAGAAGGATATCTAAAGGTTGGAGTGCCAACCTAGAAGCTTTTCTTAGAAACCATAAGAAAGCTCTAATGGCAGAGTATGATAGAATAGATATTCAGGCAGAATCAGATGGCCTTAATGATATAGATAGGAATAGAATGAAAGAGATTCTCTTTGAGCTTGGAGAAATTTGGAGCAAAGAAGAGACTAGTGCTAGACAGAGATCTAGGGATAGGGATATACTAGAAGGTGACAGAAACAGAGCTTACTTCCAGGCTGTGTCTAACCAAAGGAGGAGAAAGAAGATGATCTCTGTATTAGAAGGGCCTGAGGGGCCCACATCAGACCAGAGTAAAATGATGAAAATAGCTACTGATTTTTATAGGAACCTGTTCAAAGCTGAACAGAGACCTAATATTGTTTTGAAGCAAGATTTTTTCAATGATGCTGAAAAAGTTTTTGTAGAGGACAATATTAAACTAGAGGCTAGGTTTACTGAGGAAGAGGTTAGAAAAGCTGTGTTTGAGTCTTACTCTGATGGAGCACCTGGACCAGATGGATTACCTTTTATGTTCTTCCAGAATTTTTGGGAGATAATTAAGGGTGATCTGATGTCCATGTTTGAGGCTTGGTATGAACATGGTTTAGACATTTTTAGGCTTAATTTTGCCATGATCACCCTGATCCCTAAAGAAGAGGAAGCAAAAGAAATGAGGAAGTTTAGACCAATTAGTTTACTCAACTGTTGCTTCAAGATTTTTACCAAAGTTCTGACTAATAGGTTAGCTTTGATTATTGGTAAATTGATCTCTGAAAATCAATCTGCCTTCATTAGAGGTAGATATATTTTGGAGAGTGTGGTTACTGCACATGAAGTGTTGCATACTACCCACTCTTCTGGTAGAAAGGGGATGATCTTAAAAATAGATTATGAAAAAGCTTATGATAGAGTTAATCTAGATTTTGTATATGAAGTTCTTGAACTTAGAGGCTTTGGTAGGAAATGGATCAACTGGGTGAAGAGTATAACTCAGCAGGGATCCATTGGAGTCAAAGTAAATGGTGAGGAGAGTGACTTCTTCATTACCAGTAGTGGTTTGAGACAGGGGGACCCCTTCTCACCTTTGCTTTTTAATCTTGTGGTAGATGTTTTTGCTAAGATGATAATCAAAGGCTCACAGGCAGGTCTGATTCGAGGATTATGTCCTAATTTCCACCCAGGGGGTGTTACATGCCTACACTATGCAGATGATACTCTGCTTTTTGTAGATAATGACAGTAGAGCTGCTATCAATCTCAAGTGGACCCTGACTTGTTTTGAGCTAATCTCTGGCATGTCCATCAATTATCATAAGAGTGAATTAGTCCCCATTAACTTGGAGGAAGTAGAGATCCAGGCTTTCCTAGAGATTTTCAATTGTGTTAAAGGGAAACTCCCTATCAAGTATTTGGGAATACCCTTGCACTTTGACAAACTTAGGAGGGAATATCTGCAACCCCTTGTTGATGCTCTCTTGTCTAGGATGGCTGGTTGGAGGGGTAAATTATTATCCCTGTTAGGAAGAGTGACTTTGGTGAAAACCTGTCTAGCCAGCATACCTATATATATGTTGTCCTTTTTTAAATTCCCCAAATGGGCTATTAATTTGATCAACACCCAACTAGCCAATTGCCTTTGGGGAGATGAGGAAGGGAACCATAAAATTCACTTAGCTAATTGGCAGTCTGTGTGCATGAAAAAAAGTATGGAGGCATGGGGATACCAAACCTGCAGGATCTGAACCCGTGCTTAATAGGGTCCTGGATTAAAAGATATATTTTTAGTGAAGGTTCTCTTTGGAGGAGATTTATTGACTCCAAATATAATACCAATAAACCAAATATCCTCTGTTGTAATGATCCTCATCCTTCCCAATTTTGGAGAGGAGTGATGTGGGCTATGAAGGCAGTCAAATTGGGATATAAATGGGCTGTTAGAAATGGTAGATCAATTAAGTTTTGGGAGGATATTTGGTTTGGTAATTCTCCACTTGCCACCCAATTCTGGGATTTATACTGTATAGCTAATGATAAAAACAAAATCGTAGCAGAGACCAGGGATGGAGAGTCTCTCAGGATCTCCTTTAGGAGGAATTTTGATGATGAATTAATGCAACAATGGTTTGATGTAGAATCAATTGGTAGATCTATAAAAATTACTGAACAGGAGGATAGTTTGGTTTGGCAATATGAATCAAAAGGAATATATTCTTCCAAATCTCTCTATGCTGTTATTAATTTTAGAGGGGTGCAACCCCTTTACACCCCAGTGGTGTGGGGACTAAAAATCCCACCCAGGATTCAGGGGTTCCTTTGGCTTTTTTCTCAAAATAAAATTATGACTTGTGATAATCTAAGGAAAAGAGGTATTCCAAAACCTCTGGAATGTATTCATTGTAAAGAGATAGAATCACTTCAGCATTTGTTTTTTGATTGTGTAGTGGCTAGAGCTATGTGGAAAGAGGTCAAGATAATCTTTGGTAGATCATTCCATTCTTTCCTTGAGCTGGCTGCGTGTTGTCTTTGCAATAAGAAACTTACTCATCTAAATGTGGTTTCTTCTGCGATCCTCTGGGGATTGTGGAATACTAGAAATTCCATTGTGTTTAATAGATCTAAATGGATCTCTGTCAAACAGGTCTGGCAGAGAGTAAGTACATATGTAGGAGACTGGGTGAAGCCACACAGGGAGCTGCAGGAGGGGGCAGTGAAACATTTCAGGGATCATCTGTTGAGAAGGCTAAGATCACCACTGGAGATAGAACCAGACTGAGATGCCAGGAAGCTGTGGGACAACTCTCCTGGTCCAAAACCATCCTCAGAAAGACCCATGGGAGGTGCGCTACCCTGGAACAAGTGAAGGAGAATCCAAAGATGGCGGAGGAGATCCATGTGGTTTTCATACCAATATGCTGATGGAAAATTTGATTACCTAGTTATGTTGTGTCTTTGTTGGTCCGGTAGACTGTTAGTAGAAACTAATGTATGTTGGCTTTCTTATGGCCTTTCTTTGTTTTTGTCCTGAGACCTGGTTTCAAACCAGTAGGACCTGTATGCATGTGGGGTTTCATTTATGAAAATGGAGCTCGGGGGGGGGGGGGTCCCGTTTGATCAAAAAAAATCAGACTCAGCTTCTATACAATTAAAACCAAGGGAGTTAGCAAGTAGCAGTCCATCCTTCATCGCCATAGCTTCAGAGGTAATAGTGTATGCTGCCAAAGAAATAAACTTGCATTGAGCAGCAATAAAAATTTCCCTTTCCTCTGTATTAGTAAAGGGCATTCATAAGAGCATCTTTAGAAGACCTCGTATAACGCCGTGACCCATAAAATAACCGTCAAAATATGGATCGGTGTGAAAAAATCTGTCTGAGCAGACCCCGCAAACGCGTCCGACCCGTAAAAGTTTTTGCGGGGCGCGACAAAACTTCACCCCCAACCTTTAGATTGACGGGGTGGGAGGCCGACCCGAGCTCGCCCCCTATCCACAGCGAGATTTGGCGCGATGTAAATTTCCGCGCGGCCGTTACCGCTCACCCCCCTCTTCGGCCGCCATAGCCCCGCCACCACGCACTCTGGTCCATCTTCCCCGCCGTTCTTCGCCGGCATGGAAGCCTTCCAGCCACCTCCTGTCACCATGGAGGTTGCGCACGCGCAATCCTCTCTGGCGGATCTCGTTGCCGGCCATGTCACCTCCGCCATCACCCAAGGCCTCGATGATGGAACCAATATCGTCGATGCATTCAGTGCGTCTGCTGGTGATTTCGGTGCCGGAGTTGGAACAAGTGTCGGCGATGAGCTTGATGGAGGTGATGCGGAATGAAGAGCGACCAAGATGATCAAGGACGTGGTCGTCACTTTTGCTAGTCCTTTTACGTTTGCCCTACAAAACTATGCTTTTATTTTTGCGCGAACTATGTTTTATCATTTGAATTTGTTGGGGAACATTGCAGAAAACAAAAATTTTCCTACTCGTTTCACCAAGATCCATCTAGGAGTTCATCTAGCAACGAGTCATCAGATGCATCTACATACCTTTGTAGATCGCGTGCGGAAGCGTTCAAAGAACGGGGATGATGTAGTCGAACACGACGTGATCCAAATCACCGATGACCAAGTGCCGAACGGACGGCACCTCCGCGTTCAATACACGTACGGGATGGGAGACGTCTCCTCCTTCTTGATCCAGCAAGGGGGAAGGAGAGGTTGGTGATGATCCAGCAGCACGACGGCGTGGTGGTGGATGCAGGGCGTCACAGTAGCAGGGCTTCGCCTATACTACAAGAGAGAGAGAGATGTAACAGGGAGAGAGAGATGCACCAAAAGCCGTAGCCTCAAGTCCCTCCTCTCCCCCACTATATATAGGGGTGCCAAGGGGGGGCGCCGGCCCTAGGAGATGGATCTCCTAGGGGGGGGGGGCGGCCAAGGGTGGGGGGCTTGCCCCCCAAGGCAAGGGGGCGCCCCCCCTTTAGGGTTTCCCCTAAACCCTAGGCGCATGGGCCCTTAGGGGGTGGCGCCCCAGCCCACTAAGGGCTGGGTCCCTTCCCACTTCAGCCCATGGGGCCCTCCGGGATAGGTGGCCCCACCCGGTGGACCCCCGGGACCCTTCCGGTGGTCCCGGTACAATACCGGTAACCCAGAAACTTGTCCCGATGGCCGAAACAACACTTCCTATATATAATTCTTTACCTCCGGACCATTCCGGAACTCCTCGTGACGTCCGGGATCTCATCCGAGACTCCGAACAACATTCGGGTTACTGCATATACATATCTTCACAACCCTAGCGTCACCGAACCTTAAGTGTGTAGACCCTACGGGTTCGGGGGACATGTAGACATGACCGAGACGACTCTCCGGTCAATAACCAACAGCGGGATCTGGATACCCATGTTGGCTCCCACATGGTCCACGATGATATCATCGGATGAACCACGATGTCGAGGATTCAATCAACCCCGTATGCAATTCCCTTTGTCAATCGATATATTACTTGCCCAAGATTCGATCGTCGGTATCCCAATACCTCGTTCAATCTCGTTACCGGCAAGTCACTTTACTCGTACCGTAATGCATGATCCCGTGACCAGACACTTGGTCACTTTGAGCTCATTATGATGATGCATTACCGAGTGGGCCCAGTGATACCTCTCCGTCATACGGAGTGACAAATCCCAGTCTTGATCCGTGTCAACCCAACAGACACTTTCGGAGATACCCGTAGTCTACCTTTATAGTCACCCAGTTACGTTGTGACGTTTGGTACACCCAAAGCACTCCTACGGTATCCGGGAGTTACACAATCTCATGGTCTAAGGAAAAGATACTTGACATTGCAAAACTCTAGCAAACGAACTATACGATCTTTATGCTATGTTTAGGATTGGGTCTTGTCCATCACATCATTCTCCTAATGATGTGATCTCGTTATCAATGACATCTTATGTCCATAGTCTGGAAACCATGACTATCTGTTGATTAACGAGCTAGTCAACTAGAGGCTTACTAGGGACATGTTGGTGTCTGTTATTCACACATGTATTACGATTTCCGGATAACACAATTATAGCATGAATAAAGACAATTATCATGAACAAGGAAATATAATAATAATGCTTTTATTATTGCCTCTAGGGCATATTTCCAACAGTCTCCCACTTGCACTAGAGTCAATAATCTAGTTACATTGTGATGAATCGAACACCCCTGGAATTCTGGTGTTGATCATGTTTTGCCCTAGGGAGAGGTTTAGTCAACGGATCTGCTACATTCAGGTCCGTATGTACTTTACAAATCTCTATGTCTCCATCTTGAACATTTTCATGAATGGAGTTGAAGCGACGCTTGATGTGCCTTGTCTTCTTGTGAAACCTGGGCTCCTTGGCAAGTGCAATAGCTCCAGTGTTGTCACAGAAGAGCTTGATCGGCCCCGACGCATTGGGTATGACTCCGAGGTCGGTGATGAACTCCTTCACCCAAATTGCTTCATGTGCTGCCTCCGAGGCTGCCATGTATTCCGCTTCACACGTAGATCCCGCCACGACGCTCTGCTTGCAACTGCACCAGCTTACTGCCCCACCATTCAAAATATACACGTATCCGGTTTGTGACTTTGAGTCATCCAGATCTGTGTCGAAGCTAGCGTCGACGTAACCCTTTACGACGAGCTCTTCGTCACCTCCATAAACGAGAAACATTTCCTTAGTCCTTTTCAGGTACTTCAGGATATTTTTGACCGCTGTCCAGTGTTCCTTGCCGGGATTACTTTGGTACCTTCCTACCAAACTTATGGCAAGGTTTACATCAGGTCTGGTACACAGCATGGCATACATAATAGAACCTATGGCTGAGGCATAGGGGATGACACTCATCTCTTCTATTTCTTCTGCCGTGGTCGGACTTTGAGTCGAGCTCAATTTCATACCTTGTAACACAGGCAAGAACCCCTTCTTAGATTGATCCATATTGAACTTCTCAATATCTTATCAAGGTATGTGCTTTGTGAAAGACCTATGAGGCATCTCGATCTATCTCTATAGATCTTGATGCCTAATATATAAGCAGCTTCTCCAAGGTCCTTCATTGAAAAACTCTTATTCAAGTAGGCCTTAATGCTGTCCAAGAGTTCTATATCATTTCCCATCAAAAGTATGTCATCTACATATAATATGAGAAATGCTACAGAGCTCCCACTCACTTTCTTGTAAACGCAGGCTTCTCCATAAGTCTACGTAAACCCAAACGCTTTGATCATCTCATCAAAGCGAATGTTCCAACTCCGAGATGCTTGCACCAGCCCATAAATCGAGCGTTGGAGCTTGCACACCGTGTCAGCATTCTTAGGATCGACAAAACCTTCCGGCTGCATCATATACAATTCTTCCTTAAGGAAACCATTAAGGAATGCCGTTTTGACGTCCATTTGCCATATTTCATAATCGTAAAACGCGGCAATTGCTAACATGATTCGGACGGACTTTAGCTTCGCTACCGGTGAGAAAGTCTCATCGTAGTCAACCCCTTGAACTTGTCGATAACCCTTAGCGACAAGCCGAGCTTTATAGATGGTCACATTACCATCCGCGTCTGTCTTCTTCTTAAAGATCCATTTATTCTCTATGGCTCGCCTTTCAACGGGCAAGTCAGTCAAAGTCCATACTTCGTTTTCATACATGGATCCTATCTCGGATTTCATGGCTTCTAGCCATTTGTCAGAATCCGGGCCCGCCATCGCTTCTTCATAGTTCGAAGGTTCACCGTTGTCTAACAACATGATTTCCAAGACAGGGTTGCCGTACCACTCTGGTGCGGAACGTGTCCTTGTGGACCTTCGAAGTTCAGTAGCAACTTGATCAGAAGTTTCATGATCATCATCATTAACTTCCTCTCTAGTTGGTGCAGGCACCTCAGGAACATTTTCTTGAGTTGCGCCATTTTCCGGTTCAAGAGGTAACACTTCATCAAGTTCTACTTTCCTCCCACTTACTTCTTTCGAGAGAAACTCTTTCTCTAGAAAGGATCCATTCTTGGCAACAAAGATCTTGCCTTCGGATCTGAGGTAGAAGGTATACCCAATAGTTTCTTTTGGGTATCCTATGAAGACGCATTTTTCCGACTTGGGTTCGAGCTTTTCAGGTTGAAGTTTCTTGACATAAGCATCGCATCCCCAAACTTTCAGAAACGACAACCTAGGTTTCTTTCCAAACCATAATTCAAACGGTGTCGTCTCAACGGATTTTGACGGAGCCCTATTTAAAGTGAATGCAGCAGTCTCTAAAGCATAGCCCCAAAAAGATAGCGGTAGATCGGTAAGAGACATCATAGACCACACCATATCTAATAGAGTGCGATTACGACGTTCGGACACACCGTTACGCTGAGGTGTTCCAGGCGGTGTGAGTTGTGAAACTATTCCACATTTTCTTAAGTGTGTGCCAAATTCGTGACTCAAGTATTCTCCTCCACGATCTGATCGTAGAAATTTGATTTTCCTGTCACGTTGATTCTCAACCTCACTCTGAAATTCCTTGAACTTTTCAAAGGTTTCAGACTTGTGTTTCATTAAGTAAATATATCCGTATCTACTCAAATCATCAGTGAGGGTGAGAACATAACGATAGCCACCGCGAGCCTCAACACTCATTGGACCGCACACATCAGTATGTATGATTTCCAATAAGTTGGTTGCTCGCTCCATTGTTCCTGAGAACGGAGTCTTGGTCATTTTACCCATAAGGCATGGTTCGCACGTGTCAAATGATTCATAATCAAGAGACTCTAAAAGTCCATTTGCATGGAGCTTCTTCATGCGTTTGACACCTATGTGACCAAGGCGGCAGTGCCACAAGTATGTGGGACTATCATTATCAACCTTACATCTTTTGGTACTCACACTATGAACATGTGTAGCATTACGTTCAAGATTCATAAAGAATAAACCATTCACCATAGGAGCATGACCATAAAACATATCTCTCATATAAATAGAACAACCATTATTCTCGGATTTAAATGAGTAGCCATCTCGAATTAAACGAGATCCCGATACAATGTTCATGCTCAAAGCTGGTACTAAATAACAATTATTGAGGTTTAAAACTAATCCCGTAGGTAAATGAAGAGGTAGCGTGCCGACGGCGATCACATCGACTTTGGAACCATTCCCGACGCGCATCGTCACCTCGTCCTTTGCCAGTCTCCGCCTATTCCGTAGTTCCTGCTGTGAGTTACAAATGTGAGCAACTGCACCGGTATCAAATACCCAAGAGCTACTACGATTACTGGTAAGGTACACATCAATTACATGTATATCACATATACCTTTTTTTTTGTCGGCCTTCTTGTCTGCTAAGTATTTGGGGCAATTCCGCTTCCAGTGACCGCTTCGCTTGCAATAAAAGCACTCAGTCTCGGGCTTGGGTCCATTCTTTGGCTTCTTCCCGGCAGCTTGCTTGCCGGGCGCGGCAACTTCCTTGCCGTCCTTCTTGAAGTTCTTTTTACCCTTGCCTTTCTTGAACTTAGTGGTTTTATTGACCATCAACACTTGATGTTCCTTTCTGACTTCTACCTCCGCTGATTTCAGCATTGAAAACAACTCAGGAATGGTCTTTTGCATCCCCTGCATGTTGAAGTTCATCACAAAGCTCTTGTAGCTTGGTGGAAGCGACTGGAGGATTCTGTCAATGACTGCATCATCCGGGAGATTAACTCCCAGCTGAGTCAAGCGGTTATGTAATCCAGACATAGTGAGTATGTGCTCACTTACAGAACTATTTTCCTCCATCTTACAGCTGAAGAACTTGTCGGAGACCTCATATCTCTCGACCCGGGCATGAGCTTGGAAAACCATTTTCAGCTCTTCGAACATCTCATATGCTCCATGTCTCTCAAAACGCTTTTGGAGCCCCGGTTCTAAACTGTAAAGCATGCCGCACTGAACGAGGGAGTAGTCGTCAACACGTGTCTGCCAAGCGTTCATAACGTCTTGGTTCTGTGGGATGGGAGCTTCACCTAGCGGTGCTTGTAGGACGTAATCTTTCTTGGCAGCTATGAGGATGATCCTCAGGTTCCGGACCCAGTCCGTATAGTTGCTGCCATCGTCTTTCAGCTTGGTTTTCTCTAGGAACGCGTTGAAGCTGAGGACTACGTGGGCCATTTGATCTACAAGACATATTGTAAAATATTTTAGACTAATGTTCATGATAATAAAGTTCATCTAATCAAATTATATAATGAACTCCCACTTAGATTAGACATCCCTCTAGTCATCTAAGTATTACATGATCCGAGTTAACTAGGCCGTGTCCGATCATCACGTGAGACGGACTAGTCAACGTCGGTGAACATCTTCATGTTGATCGTATCTTCTATACGACTCATGTTCGACCTTTCGGTCTTCTGTGTTCCGAGGCCATGTCTATACACATGCTAGGCTCGTCAAGTTAACCCTAAGTGTTTTGCATGTGTAAAACTATCTTACACCCGTTGTATGTGAACATAAGAATCTATCACACCCGATCATCACGTGGTGCTTCGAAACGACGGACTTTAGCAATGGTGCACAGTTAGGGGAGAACACTTCTTGAAATTGTTATGAGGGATCATCTTATTTACTACCGTCGTTCTAAGTAAACAAGATGCAAAACATGATAAACATCACATGCAATCAAATAATAAATGTGACATGATATGGCCAATATCACATAGCTCCTTTGATCTTGGGGCTCCATGATCATATTGTCACCGGCTTGACACCATGATCTCCATCATCGTGTCTCCATGAAGTTGCTCACCAACTATTACTTCTACTACTATGGCTAACGCGTTTAGCAATGAAGTAAAGTAATTTACATGGCGTTTCTCAATGACACGCAGGTCATATAAAAGAATAAAGACAACTCCTATGGCTCCTGCCGGTTGTCATACTCATCGACATGCAAGTCGTGATTCCTATTACAATAGCATGAACATCTCATACATCACATATAGATCATTCATCATTCATCACAACTTTGGCCATATCATATCACAAACCACTTGCTGCAAAAACAAGTTAGACGTCCTCTAATTGTTGTTGCAAGTTTCACGTGGCTGAATTAGGGTTCTAGCAAGAACGTTTTCTTACCTACGTGAAAGCCACAACGTGATTTGTCAACTTCTATTTACCCTTCATAAGGACCCTGTTCATCGAATCCGCTCCAACTAAAGTAGGAGAGACAGACACCCGCCAGCCACCTTATGCAACTAGTGCATGTTAGTCGGTGGAATCGGTCTCACGTAAGCGTACGTGTAAGGTTGGTCCGGGCCGCTTCATCCCACAATACCGCTGAAGCAAGAAAAGACTAGTAGCGGCAAGAAAGTTGACAAATCCACACCCACAACAAATTGTGTTCTACTCGCGCAAGAAGAACTACGCATAGACCTAGCTCTGATACCATTGTTGGGGAACGTTGCAGAAAACAAAAATTTTCCTACTCGTTTCACCAAGATCCATCTAGGAGTTCATCTAGCAACGAGTCATCAGATGCATCTACATACCTTTGTAGATCGCGTGTGGAAGCGTTCAAAGAACGGGGATGATGTAGTCGAACACGACGTGATCCAAATCACCGATGACCAAGTGCCGAACGGACGACACCTCCGCGTTCAACACACGTACGGGACGGGAGACGTCTCCTCCTTCTTGATCTAGCAAGGGGGAAGGAGAGGTTGGTGATGATCCAGCAGCACGATGGCGTGGTGGTGGATGCAGGGCGTCACAGTAGCAGGGCTTCGCCTATACTACAAGAGAGAGAGAGAGATGTAACAGGGAGAGAGAGATGCACCAAAAGCCGTAGCCTCAAGTCCCTCCTCTCCTCCACTATATATAGGGGTGCCAAGGGGGGGGGGGAGCCGGCCCTAGGAGATGGATCTCCTAGGGGGGGGGGGGGGCAAGGGTGGGGGGCTTGCCCCCCAAGGCAAGGGGGCGCCCCCCCTTTAGGGTTTCCCCTAAACCCTAGGCGCATGGGCCCTTAGGGGGTGGCGCCCCAGCCCACTAAGGGCTGGGTCCCTTCCCACTTCAGACCATGGGGCCCTCCGGGATAGGTGGCCCCACCCGGTGGACCCCCGGGACCCTTCCGGTGGTCCCGGTACAATACCGGTAACCCCGAAACTTGTCCCGATGGCCGAAACAGCACTTCCTATATATAATTCTTTACCTCCGGACCATTCCGGAACTCCTCGTGACGTCCGGGATCTCATCCGGGACTCCGAACAACATTCGGGTTACTGCATATACATATCTTCACAACCATAGCGTCACCGAACCTTAAGTGTGTAGACCCTACGGGTTCGGGAGACATGTAGACATGACCGAGACGACTCTCCGGTCAATAACCAACAGCGGGATCTAGATAGCCATGTTGGCTCCCACATGCGTCACGATGATCTCATCGGATGAACCACGATGTCGAGGATTCAATCAACCCCGTATGCAATTCCCTTTGTCAATCGATATATTACTTGCCCGAGATTCGATCGTCGGTATCCCAATACCTCGTTCAATCTTGTTACTGGCAAGTCACTTTACTCGTACCGTAATGCATGATCCTGTGACCAGACACTTGGTCACTTTGAGCTCATTATGATGATGCATTACCGAGTGGGCCCAGTGATACCTCTCCGTCATACGGAGTGACAAATCCCAGTCTTGATCCGTGTCAACCCAACAGACACTTTCGGAGATACCCGTAGTCTACCTTTATAGTCACCCAGTTACGTTATGACGTTTGGTACACCCAAAGCACTCCTACGGTATCCGGGAGTTACACGATCTCATGGTCTAAGGAAAAGATACTTGACATTGCAAAACTCTAGCAAACGAACTATACGATCTTTATGCTATGTTTAGGATTGGGTCTTGTCCATCACATCATTCTCCTAATGATGTGATCTCGTTATCAATGACATCTTATGTCCATAGTCAGGAAACCATGACTATCTGTTGATTAACGAGCTAGTCAACTACTAGAGGCTTACTAGGGACATGTTGGTGTCTGTTATTCACACATGTATTACGATTTCCGGATAACACAATTATAGCATGAATAAAGACAATTATCATGAACAAGGAAATATAATAATAATGCTTTTATTATTGCCTCTAGGGCATATTTCCAACAGAATTTGAACTCAATTTGTCGGAATCGCTGTCTAATTCGCTCTGCTTGAGCAGACACGGGGTAGTTGAGCCGTAAAAAAGCATTTTCTACGAATATACTTATACGGGTCCGTTTGCGGGGTCTGACTCTATCGACCCGCAAAGCCATCCCGCGAACTGTAAACGCGTTTTGCGGGTCAACATTATACATGGTCTGTTAGAGATGCTCCAAGCCAGGCCCTCGAACCCCACACGATTTCAGTGGGCCTTCCCAAACACGCTCTATTTGTTTGTATCATCTTAAATCCAGCTCATATGTAAAAAAAGATACTGAACATTTACTGAGACACGAATGCTATTTCTCGCATTAAGCGCGGTGCAAAGCCATGGGGTTACTACTGGCATTCTGGTCAACAGTAAGGCGTTTTGTAGTTGAAGCGAAATGAGCGTGGGTTTCTTTGTTTTTTTCTTTTCTCTTTTTTAGGGATGTTTCTTTTATTTTTTTCTCTTTTTCTCTTTTTTTCATTTTCATGTTTTGGTTTATTTAGTTTTTTGGTTTTCTTCTCCATTTTTTGTTTGGTTTTCCTTTTTCTTCTTCATTTTTTGTTTTTGTTTTTTTACATTTTTTATCATTTTCACTCTACATTTTCATATACGTCAAAAACATTTTTTAATAAGTGATCAGCACTTTTTGTGCACACATTCATATTGTCCAAACACTTATTCAACATTTTCAAAATACTTGTTCAACATTTTAATACTTATTCAACATTTTCAAATATTTGTTCAATATTTTTCAAATGCTCATTCAATATTCTTTAATACTTACTACTGGTACGTCAATTTTGCATCATGCTTTTATATTGATATTTATTGCATTATGGGCTGTTATTACACATTATGTCATAATACTTATGCCTATTCTCTCTTATTTTACAAGGTTTACATGAAGAGGGGGAATGCCGGCAGCTGGAATTTTGGGCTGGAAAAGGAGCAATATTAGAGACCTATTCTGCTCTCCAAAAGTCCTGAAACTCCACGGAAATTATTTTTAGAATATATAAAAATATTGGGCGAAAAAAGTACCAGAGGGGGCCACCCACCGTCCACGAGGATGGGGGCGCGCCCCTTGCCTCGTGGGCCCCCTGGTGGCCCTCCGATGCCCATATTTGGCTATATGGAGTCTTTCGTCGAGGAAAAATCATAAGCAAGCTTACGGGACGAAACTCTGCTGCCAGAGGCGAAACCTTGGCGGAACCAATCTAGGGCTCCGGCGGAGCTGTTCTGCGGGGGAAACTTCCCTCCGGGAGGGGAAAATCATCACCATCGTCATCACCAACGATCCTCTCATCGGGAGGGGATCAATCTCCATCAACATCTTCACCAGCACCATCTCATCTCAAACCCTAGTTCATCTCTTGTATCCAAACCTCAGATTGGTACCTGTGGGTTGCTAGTAGTGTTGATTACTCCTTGTAGTTGATGCTAGTTGGTTTACTTGGTGGAAGATCATATGTTCAGATCCATTATGCATATTAATACCCCTCTGATTATGAACATGAATATGCTTTGTGAGTAGTTACGTTTGTTCCTGAGGACATGGGAGAAGTCTTGCAATAAGTAGTCATGTGAATTTGGTATTTGTTCGATATTTTGATGAGATGTATGTTGTCATCCCTCTAGTGGTGTCATGTGAACGTCGAATACATGACACTTCACCATTATTTGGGCCTAGAGGGAGACATTGGGAAGTAATAAGTAGATGATGGGTTGCTAGAGTGACAGAAGCTTAAACCCCAGTTTATGCGTTGCTTCGTAAGGGGCTGATTTGGATCCATATGTTTCATGCTATGGTTAGGTTTACCTTAATACTTCTGTTGTAGTTGCGGATGCTTGCAATAGGGGTTAATCATAAGTGGGATGCTTGTCCAAGTAAGGGCATGATACGTCTCCAACGTATCTATAATTTTTGATTGTTCCATGCTATTATATTATCAACCTTGGATGTTTTATATGAATTTATATGCTATTATATGATTTTGGGGACTAACCTATTAACCTAGAGCCCAGTGCCAGTTTCTGTTTTTTTCCTTGTTTTAGAGTATCGCAGAAAAGGAAAATCAAACGGAGTCCAATTGACCTGAAACTTCACGGAACTTATTTTTGGACCAGAAGAAGCCCACGGAGTATCGAAGATGGACCAGGAGAATCCTGGGTTGCCCACGAGGGTGGGGGCGCACCCACCCCTGGGCGCGCCCCCTGCCTCGTGGACAGCCCGGAGATCCACCGACATACTTCTTCCTCCTATATATATCCATATACTCTAAAAACTTCGGAGAGCACAATAGATCGGGAGTTCCGCCACCAGAAGCCTCCGTAGCCACCGAAAACTAATCTAGACCCATTCCGGCACCCTGCCGGAGGGGAACCCTTCACCGGTGGCCATCTTCATCATCCCGGTGCTCTCCATGACGAGGAGGGGGTAGTTCTCCCTCGGGGCTGAGGGTATGTACCAGTAGCTATGTGTTTGATCTCTCTCTCTCTCTCTCTCTCTCTCTCTCTCTCTCTCGTGTTCTTTAGTCGGCACGATCTTGATGTATCGTGAGCTTTGCTATTATATTTGGATCTTATGATGTTTTTCCCCCTCTACTCTCTTGTAATGGATTGAGTTTTCCCTTTGAAGTTATCTTATCGGATTGAGTCTTTAAGGATTTGAGAACACTTGATGTATGTCTTGCATGGGATACCCGTGGAGACAATGGGGTATCGGGTAGGGGGTCCCGAATTGTGCGTCTAGGCCGGAGAGGAGTCCGGCTCCTTGGAATCATGAGTTTCGCGGAGAGCGGGGCTGGTGTTCGGCTCAATCGCCATTAAGATCGCAGCCCCCGAGGCAGCGTCCAACCATCCGTCCTCGATCGGTGCGGTGGGTTCCGAATTAAGGGTCGAAGCTGATGCGGGTGCGGCCTCTAGGGCACTGTTCGGCGGCATAGCTAGATCATGCTCGTGGGGCAGCGCGGCGCGCTCGGCAGTGGCTCGAATTCGTCGAAGATCAAGTCCCCGCGGATGTCAGCCGTGTAGTTTAAACTTCCAAATCTGACTTGACGGCCAGGGGCGTAGCTTTCGATCTGCTCCAGACGGCCAAGTGAATTGGCCCGCAGTGCAAAGCCGCCGAAGACGAAGATCTATCCGGGGAGGAAGGTCTCACCCTGGACTGCATCGCTATTGATGATCGTAGGAGCCATCGAGCCTGACGGCAACGGCACAGAGGAACTCTCAATGAAAGCACCAATGTCAGTGTCAAAACCGGCGGATCTCGGGTAGGGGGTCCCGAACTGTGCGTGTAGTTCAGATGGTAATAGGAGGCAAGGGACACGAAGTTTTACCCAGGTTCGGGCCCTCTCGATGGAGGTAAAACCCTACGTCCTGCTTGATTAATATTGATGATATGGGCAGTACAAGAGTAGATCTACCACGAGATCGAAGAGGCTAAACCCTAGATGCTAGCCTATGGTATGATTGTTGATGTGTATGTTGTCCTGCGGACTAAAACCCTCTGGTTTATATAGACACCGGAGAGGGTTAGGGTTACACAAAGTCAGTTACAATGGTAGGAGATCTGCATATCCGTATCGCCAAGCTTGCCTTCCACGCCAAGGAAAGTCCCTTCCGGACACGGGACAGAGTCTTCAATCCTGTATCTTCATAATCCAACAGTCCGGCCAAAGGATATAGTCCGGCTGTCTGGACACCCCTAATCCAGGACTCCCTCAGTAGCCCCCGAACCAGGCTTCAATGACGATGAGTCCGGCACGCAGATTGTCTTCGGCATTGCAAGGCGGGTTCTCCTCCAAATTTCGTGTACCTGTTGAATAAAGTCTGGTTTCTTGTAGATGTTTGCGCTCCTTGGCTTCTACGCCCAATAATGCCTGCTTCCCACGTGTCAAATGAATATGAAAAGTCTGAGTGTTTTTACATTCACACCCCTAGCCGCGTAAATGAGCTGCCCTATTTAAGGGGACGAGGATCTAGATCCAATCCACACCTTCTCCCCTTCGCGAGGGTTCATCAGAGCGCATCCGACAAAGGTCCATTCCACCATGGCCAGCCGTCGCAACTCCTCCCCTCGCCCTTCCAGCCCTAAGCCTGGATATTGGGAGAGATGTTCCATCCCGCATAGCGAGCTAGTGACGCTCCAGACCAAGGAATTTCTCCCCCCGGCCTATATGGTCCCGATTCGAGCCGGTCTTGCCGTCTACAACGGCGGAGAGAAGGCAGAGAATGCCCCTAATCCCTCCAAAGTAGAGCGGGTGTGCCTCGTCCCTTACTTAATAAGGGGGCTCGGATTTCCAATCCATCCATTTCTCCGGGGGCTGCTGGAGTTCTACGGCCTCCAGCTGCATAATCTCACGCCTGCCTCAGCATATTGCGGGCTTGTAGCCCTCTGCGAGCTGTTCTTGGGTGTTGAAGCTCATTTCGGACTATGGAAGGAGCTATTTTGCCTCGTGCCCCGTTCCAAGAAGGGGTCAATGTATCAAGTGGGCGGAGCCGAAGTGTGGCGCATCGCCGGGACCGGATATCTGTCCGGAACCCCAAAGAAGGCGTCCGAAGACTGGCCCTCGGAATGGTTTTATATAGAAGACGTCCCGCTGCCGGATCCTGTCCGGATCGGCCTCCCTGAATTCAACAGTGCTCCCTTAAAGAAGCGCCTAAGCTGGCGCCCACGGAGCCCTCAGAGGGGAGGTGACAGGGACATCATTTACCTGATGGGCCGAATAAGATTGTTAGCCCATTCCGGACTAACCATGATCGGGGTTATGGCCGAATGCATTATGCGGGGGGTGCAGATGCTTCAGTATAGAAGCCACCCCATGTGGGACTTCAACAGGGAGGACGACGCCACCCGCTACGGCCGTAAGGGGCCGGATTCAGCTGCCGCTCTACTAAAGATATTGTCCACTTTGTATAAGGGAGAAGAGGAGGAATTTCTCCGCGTCAACCCTCGGGGTGGATTCTCCATGCATAATCCCCCAAGCTGGGTAAGCGGCCGTATTTACTTGTCCATCCGTTTTGTATTCTCATCGTTAAATATTTAGTCTGACGACTTCAATGCAGGAACTGCGCCGGGCTGTTAAGGAAATAAGCAGCCCTCCTCCACAACCCGAACTGTGCGTCTAGGCCGGATGGTAACAGGAGGCAAGGGACACGAAGTTTTACCCAGGTTCGGGCCCTCTCGATGGAGGTAAAACCCTATGTCCTGCTTGATTAATATTGATGATATGGGTAGTACAAGAGTAGATCTACCACGAGATCGAAGAGGCTAAACCCTATAAGCTAGCCTATGGTATGATTGTTGATGTGTACGTTGTCCTACGGACTAAAACCCTCCGGTTTATATAGACACCAGAGAGGGTTAGGGTTACACAAAGTCGGTTACAATGGTAGGAGATCTTCATATCCATATCGCCAAGCTTGCCTTCCATGCCAAGGAAAGTCCCTTCCGGACACGGGACAGAGTCTTCAATCTTGTATCTTCATAGTCCAGGAGTCCGGCTGAAGGTATAGTCCGGCTATCCGAACACCCCCTAATCCAGGACTCCCTCAGTAGCCCCTGAACCAGGCTTCAATGACGACGAGTCCGACGTAGATTGTCTTCGACATTGCAAGGCGGGTTCCTCCTCCAAGTACTTCATAGAAGATTTTGAACACAAAGATAGTGTCTGGCTCTATAAAATAAGTTTCCACATATTGCCATAGAGAGAATAATATTTACACCAATCTAATCTGCTGACGTATTCCGTAGCGTGACACACCACGGCCAAGCTTTTATCCGAGTCGTTTTATTATCCCACCTCAGCGCGTCATGCGAGGCGGTTTCCTTGGCACGTCTTGTTAAAGCAGAGATCGTGTCCCCTTATCCCGGGATTCTCATCAATACGGGCATGGGTAACCCAACCACTTCTAGGACTCCTAGATTATAGGCAAGTCCAAACGGACATGGAGAGGACTCTTGATATTCACCCTCTTTATAAAGGGGACAAGGCTTTTATTTTTCCCTCCCGTGCCCAATCGAATCCTTCCCCCATCTCAAGCTCAAATGCCCGAAGTTCAGGTCAGGCGCTCCGAACCTTCAGTCATGTCCGGATCTAGCCTTCAAGGCCGATGGATGCCTTCCTCCATCACGGAAGAAGACATCAAGAAGTTGAGGGAGGCCAGATATCTGACCGCCGAGATTTTGCATCGGCTGCCTCCCCGAGGGCAGGCCGTCCCCACCCCCGAACCCAACGAGAACGTCGTGTTCATTTCCCACTTCCTCCGAGGTCTAGGCCTTGCCCTGGATCCTTTCGTCAGGGGTTTGATGTTTTACTATGGGCTAGATTTTCATGATCTAGCTCCAGACTCCTTTCTTCATATCATGACATTTATTGTCGTGTGCGAGGCCTTCCTCCGGGTTACCCCTCACTTTGGCCTATGGCTCAAGACCTTTGAAGTGAAGCCGAAGATGGTCGAGGGGCAACATGCAGCGTGTGGAGGTGCCTCAATACGCAAGATGATGGGAGCTCTGTGGCCCAAAGGTTCCATCCCAGAGGTGTCTGAATTGTGGCAGCAGGAGTGGTTCTACATCACGGCTCCTAGAAGTGCCAAGTGGGCGGCCCCCCTGTTTTCCGCTCGGGCCCTCCACCACAGCTGATGCCATGGATCAGCAGAGGTCTGAGCTGAGGTCCAGTCGAGGACGTGCCTATACTGCAAGGCCGCATTCGAGATCTCTTCAATGGAGATTTCAGTTTGGTTGCGGTAATACAGGTTATGCTGGTTCGTCAAGTCCAGCCTTGCAAACGTCGACCTTTTCGCCTGTGGGAGTTCAATCCCGAGGGACCGCGTGCCATTCAAAATTTTCTCGGCCTGACGCACGAGGAGATGTACAAGTCATTCTTCGGACCTCAGGTGGAGTGTCCGGAAATCACCGAGGACGTGGGCCTGAGTAGTAACCGCACCGCCGAACAGGTAAGGCATCTTCCGGCCGAACATACTATCTCTACTTTGTTACGAAGTTATTTCTGAGAGTTCGGTTTTTGACCAGGACTGGCTAACAAAGGCGAAGTTGATTCGGTGTTCGTCCCCCCTCCCTGAGGGTTTAGAAAATCCGATATTGGAAAAGATGCTCCAGACCGCACCTTGCCCGGAGCCCTTGAAGGAAGATACTGTGGAGGATAATGCGGGTGGACGCGGGCCCCCAACGCTACCCATTCTAGCCGAGGGAGCGAGCGTCTCCATGAGGGAAGGCGACCAGAAGAGGAAAAGGACTGCGCCTGGGGATTCGGAAGCCGAAGCTTCCAAACGGGAGAAGAAGTCTCCCATAGAGGGTCCTACCTTGGGGGGCGCTGTTGCCGCACAAAGTCCGTGGGGGGATCAATCCTCCCACGAGTCGTAAGTGACCTGAAATACTTTTAATAGTACAGATATGCCATCTTTTTCTTCTGAGAAAATAACCACCGCATATATTTTTGCAGTTCGGGCCTTAGCCCCTCTCAAATGAGCTCATCTTCAGGGGATCTTCTTCCAGAGATGATGGAGAGCGAAACGCCTCCTCCGGACTCCTCCGCTCCAGAAGCGGGCGACCCTGAAGTGTCGTCGCAGAGGGCCTCTCTGAGTCCGGTGAGGCCAGAAGATAATCCCATTGACCCCCGAAGCTCCCAGTGCCCGGCTCCCGAAGAGAGCAGACAAAAGAGTCCGGCCCCATCTAGTGTGCGATCGGATGTTCTGAGGGAGTTGGTGGGGCGAGCGGCCATCTCAGATGAACACCGTGTGATGATGAATACGGTGATGGAGAGAATATCGTCCGCCGAAAGCGGATTGCATGAAGCTGTTATGAGTCTACTGACAGGCTTTGAGGTACGTAAAAGAATGTATGATAATCCTGCACATGCTAGGTGTGCCCTGTGTAGATAGTAGCCCCTGAGACTCTGGTTGTCGTCAGAAACAACGACGAACAGAGGATCATATTCCCAGGAAATAACCATACTGCCTCTATGTGCAGGTGATGGAAGCTCAGGTGGCTAGCCGGACTAGCGAGTTTGCCCATTTAGAACGGCAGTTGGATGCGGCAGACACCGACATCGAGCTTGTTAACAAAAGGCTTGACGAGGCACAGGGTAAGTGTCAATATTTGGTAAACGCCACATAGGAAGAGTAGCATGATGCCAATATCTTTAATATGTTGTGACTGCAGATGGAGCTGTCACTGTTGAAGCCTTGCAGGCAGAAGTTGCCCGAGCCAAGGAACAAGCGAGGTTGGGTAATGCGGCTGCTGTGAAGGCGGCCGAAGAGTTGCAAGCCGAGAAGGCCGCGCATGGCGAGACCTGAGACAAGATGGCCAAGATGGCTATAGAATTAAAAGCCGCCGCCGACCATTGCCGGGTTCTTGAAAAGGAAAACCAAGCGAAGACAAAGGCTGCTGCAATGAAAAAGGATCTCCGCTCTGCTATGAGGGCAAAGAAGGAGGAGTTGCGGGAAGCCGGTGATATTGTAGCTGGGAAATCCTTTATGTTGCGGAGGAAATTCGGAGATCCACGGTATGCCCCTCTGGATCGGCTGTGGAGTTCGGAGGATGTGTATATGGATTTGGCGGCGAGCGCTGCCGATGCGGCCAAGTACTTCCAGGGTCAGACGGACCGTGGAGTAGACCGGCTGTTTTGGAGACAATTCCATTCTCCCGAGCATCCACTTTCATTGACTGACCAATTAGCCGAATGTGCCGAACTAAATAGGTTGTCCGGACTCTCTATGAGGTCTGTTGTGGATCAGCTATGGCCGGGAAGGTCAAAACCGAACAACTATTTCAGCTTGGTGCAGCAGGTCCTTGACGTGGTGTTGCGCATTAATGCGATGAGGAGGTCGGCATGCATAGAGGGCGCACGGATGGCCTTTGCCCGTGTTAAGGCATATTGGGCGGAGATGGATGCTACCAATGTTGCAGCGCGGGATTCGGCTATAGGTCGAAAGGCTGCTGAGCACTACTTTGAAGAAGTTCTTGAGGGTGCCCGTTTGATAGAGACCCAGTGCTCAAAAAATATTATGTTTGAGTGATATGTAATCTCATTGTAAGCGAAATGCTTTTATAAATTTTTATAAGGCTATTTTTATACTTTTGCCTGAAAGTAATATGATGCCTCCTGGGCGGCCGTTTATGTATACATGTGTATAACCTGAAAGATTGCAGCCGTCGGCTTCAACCCTCACTCATATAATGCGGAGGTGCTCGCAAAAACACGCATTCACACTTAACCCAACGTCTTGGTCCTATTAAGGAGGTGATAGCGGAGCGAGCGAGGCAACCAGACTATAATGCTTTAGCACTTTCACTTAGCCATAGGAGTTTGACAGTGGGGCTACTAGATAGCCCCTGGTGGCTCCGCACTCTCCCGATCTCAGGGTGCGTACATGCCTGGCCGGGAAATGGCCCTTCGTTAAGGTGGAGGAATTCTAACATTCCCACAGGTCATCGAGTGGTTGACCAGTCTCACGCTATATCATGACAGTTAGTTTTCGGCTTTCTCTACTGAGGTGCTCGTCCGGATGAACCAGGGCACAATCGCAATAGTTCTCCTGGTGCTACCTTAGCCGGCAAGGCGGAACGTAAGGCACCGAAACACAGGAGCTGTGCAAACCCAACATTTGACCAAAGACAATGATTCGGAGCTGATGCATATAGGGCCAAACTTGCGACGCCGAACACTCCCTAAGGTATTCGGTCTTTGTGGTATAAACCGGGCCTAAATAGTGGCCTTTGTAAGAAGCCCCATGTGTCCAGGTACGTGCATTGTTCTGGCATGGCCACATGCCAAGACGTCAGCATCCTTCTCAATGGTGGATATGTATCGACAAGAGACAGTAAAAAAGGTTTACGCAGGGTCTTAATCTAAAAAGAATCCTTGGAGCGGGTCCCTGCTGCACGTCTGCGCCTATGTCTCCGTTGTGCTGTATCCTGGACGGGTGTAGCACGATGATCGTTTGTAAAAGAGAGGAAGTTAAGTGAAAAAGTTGTCGTGCAAAAGGATAGTTTTTAAAGAAACCATGTATAATTCAAGATGATAAGAAATTGCCACTTGTCTGCGCGTGTTGAGCCCCTTGTATTGACAAATAGGGGTGTGACCACTTATTTCCGTATAAATAGCGGCGCCGGACTTGATTAGTTGTATCTGAGGTCTTGACGACCTATTGGATGCTTTTGCTTGTCCGGGCGGCTTTAGTGTGCGGCGGCCAAGGCAGCCTCACTCTCTTCAGGGCGCAGAGATCGCTTGATATTTCCGTGCACTGTAATGATGCCACGTGGACCGGGCATCTTGAGTGTGAGGGAGGCGTAGTGTGGTATTGCATTAAAGCGAGCGAAAGCTTCGCGTCCGAGCAGTGCTTGATAGCCACTTTGAAACGGAGCGATGTGGAAAGTTAAATGCTCGCGACGGAAGTTATCGGGGGAGCCGAATGTAACTTGTAGTAGGAGGGAGCCCGTACAACGAGCCCATGGGCCTGGCGTTACTCCTTTAAAGGTAGTATTGCTATGGCGAATTTGTGTTGGGTCTAACCCCATCCCGCGGATTGTATCCTGATATATTAGGTTTAGGCTACTGCTGCCGTCCATCAAGACCCTTGTGAAGTGATATCCGCCAATTACTGGGTCTAATACCAAGGCAGCCCATCCTGCGTGTCGGATACTTGCTGAGTAATCGCGATGGTCGAAAGTGATCGGTTGAGATGACCAGTGGCAGGACTTCGTGGTGACAGGCACTTGGGTATACTTTCCTGGGAGTGCCGCATTGTTTTTTTCCCTTGATTACGTGTAACACGTTTACTGTTTTGACTTCTGGTTGAAATTGCTTTTGTTCCCCCGTGTCTTGCTTGGGGGGCTCGTCCTCGTCTTCACTTGGTGTATCCCCCCCTTGTGTACGGCGTTGAGCTTGCCGGACTGCTTGAAGACCCAACATTCTCTGTGGGTATGATTAGCAGGTTTACCAGGGGTACTATGAATCTGACATACTTGGTCCAGAATTTTGTTGAGGCTAGACAATTCATCCCTGGTGCCTTGAGGGGGCGGCTTTTGTCCTGGCCGAGAGCTTTTGAATCCGACATTTACTGCCGTGTCCTTCATGCTTTCTTCTTTATTCCGGCGTTTGTTATTGCTGTTGCGCCATGATTTCCCATTTCCATCTCTAACTTCAGATGTACTGGGGTCGCTGGTGCTGCATCTGGCTAGCCAGCTGTCCTCTCCCATGCAAAAGCGGATCATGAGGTTTGTTAATGCGACCATCGTTCTCGGCTTATTTTGGCCGAGGTGTCTGGTGAGCCATTAGTCACGGACGCTATGCTTGAAAGTTGCTAAGGCTTCGGCGTCCGGACATTCGACAATCTGGTTCTTTTTAGTAAGAAACCTGTTCCAAAGCTTTTGGGCTGACTCTCCGGGCTGTTGAGTTATATGACTCAAATCGTCAGCATCCGGAGGTCGGACATAAGTCCCTTGAAAATTTGCCCGAAAGGCGTCTTCGAGCTCTTCCCAACTTCCAATGGAGCTTTCGGGGAGGCCTTTGAGCCAGTGACGAGCTGGCCCTTTGAGCTTGAGGGGTAGGTACTTGATGGTGTGGAGATCATCTGCTCGAGCCATATGGATATGAAGGATGTAGTCCTCAATCCAGACCCCAGGGTCTGTTGTTCCGTCGTATGCCTCTATGTTTACGGGCTTGAATCCCTCTAGAAATTCGTGGTCAGCACCTCATCGATGAAACATAGGGGGTGTGCGGCACCCCTGTAGCTGGGTGTACCGCGTTGTTCGGATGTTTGTTGTGTTGCATTGTATGTTGGGGCGCGCTTGCGTGGTCCATAGATGGATCATGTTGCACCGTTCTTTGGGTGCGAGCCCTCGCATTGGTTGCGTGTTGTATGGTGAGCGGCATTGTATGCCGCTCTGTGTTGGTAGAGGGGTCGTCTATCCGACCAGGTGGCTGCTTTGATATTTGGTTGTGGGGGGTCTGAGGTCTCCTCATCGAATTCGGGTAGTAGCTTCCGCTTTGGGTAGCTCTTGTAGGGGCGATTGTCGCCGTACCTTGCTGCTGTGTTGAGTATTTTACTCCATCTGATTTGGAGTGTGTCTTGCGCGGCCTTGAGCCTTTGCTTCTGCTTTTTCAGACTCCTCATGGTGGCAACAAGCGTTTTACGGGCAGTCTGCTGCTCCGGGTGCCTGTCCGGCGTTATGTCATCCGGACCATTATCCTTGATAGGATTTGTTTGTTCGGTTTGATTATCCGGATTGCTGTTGTCCGGCAGCGGTTCGCCCTGCTCCAGCGTTGGGTCTGTGTGATCGCTAGTTCTGTCGAGGCGGGATTTGGGGCGGCGCTTGCGTCGCCGCTTTGACTGCTTTTCGAGGGAACAAGCCTTCGGTGCGTCCTTTCGCTCCTCGTCGTCATATTTTGGTGCGTCCACCATGTATACGTCATATGACAAGGTGGCGTTCCAGGGCCCAATAGGCGCTGGTTCTTCATCGTCTCCTTCATCGGCGTCCATACCGTCGATGTCTTCGGAGTCGAGGTCGAGCATGTCGGTTAAATCGTCGACGGTGGCTACAAAGTGGGTGGTGGGCGGGCTTTGAATTTCTTCATCGTCCGTATCCCAATCTCGCTGACCGTAGTCCGGCCAGGGCTCTCCTGATAAAGAGAGAGACTTTAGTGATTTCATAATATCGCCGAAGGGCGAGTGCTGAAAGATGTCTGCAGCAGTAAACTCCATGATCGGCGCCCAATCGGATTCGATCGGCAGAGGCGCGAATGGTTCAGAGTCCGGAGAGGAGTCTGGCTCCTTGGAATCATGAGTTTCATAGAGCGGGGCTGGTGTTCGGCTCAATCGCCCTTAAGATTGCAACCCCCGAGGCGGCGTCCAACCATCCATCCTCGATCGGTGCGGTTGGTTCCGAATTAAGGGTCGAAGCTGATGCGGGTGTGGCCTCCAGGGCACTGTTCGGCGGCAGAGCTAGATCATGCTCGTCGGGACAGTGCGGCGCGCTCGGCAGTGGCTCGAATCCATCGAAGATCAAGTCCCCGCGGATGTCAGCCATGTAGTTTAAACTTCCAAATCTGACCTGATGGCCAGGGGCGTAGCTTTCGATCTGCTCCAGACGGCCAAGTGAATTGGCCCGCAGTGCGAAGCCGCTAAAGACGAAGATCTGTCCGGGGAGGAAGGTCTCACCCTGGACTGCATCGCTATTGATGATCGTAGGAGCCATCAAGCTTGACAGCGACGACACAGAGGAACTCTCAATGAAAGCACCAATGTCTGTGTCAAAACCGGCGGATCTCGGGTAGGGGGTCCCGAACTGTGCGTCTAGGCCGGATGGTAACAGGAGGCAAGGGACATGAAGTTTTACCCATGTTCGGGCCCTCTCGATGGAGGTAAAACCCTACGTCCTGCTTGATTAATATTGATGATATGGGTAGTACAAGAGTAGATCTACCACGAGATCGAAGAGGCTAAACCCTAGAAGCTAGCCTATGGTATGATTGTTGATGTGTATGTTGTCCTGCGGACTAAAACCCTCTGGTTTATATAGACACCGGAGAGGGTTAGGGTTACACAAAGTCAGTTACAATGGTAGGAGATCTGCATATCCGTATCGCATAATCATACCCACGGATACTTGAGGTGACAATGGAGTACCTAGGTTACATTAGGGTTTTGGTTGATTTGTGTCTTAAGGTGTTATTCTAGTACGAACTCTATGATAGATCGAACGGAAAGAATAGCTTCATGTTATTTTACTACGAACTCTTGAATAGATCGATCAGAAAGGATAACTTTGAGGTGGTTTCATACCCTACTATACTCTCTTCGTTTGTTCTCCTCTATTAATGACTTTGGAGTGACTCTTTGTGGCATGTTGAGGGATAGTTATATGATGCAATTATGTTATCATTGTTGAGAGAACTTGCACTAGTGAAAGTATGAACCCTAGGCCTTGTTTCCTAGCATTGCAATACCGTTTATGCTCACTTTTATCATTAGTTACCTTGCTGTTTCTATATTTTGAGATTACAAAAACCTATATCTACCATCCATATTGCACTTGTATCACCATCTCTTCGCCGAACTAGTGCACCTATACAATTTACCATTGCATTGGGTGTTTTGGGGACACAAGAGACTCTTTGTTATTTGGTTGCAGGGTTGCTTGAGAGAGACCATCTTCATCCTACGCCTCCTACGGATTGATAAACCTTAGGTCATCCACTTGAGGGAAATTTGCTACTGTCCTACAAAGCTCTGCACTTGGAGGCCCAACAACGTCTACAAGAAGAAGGTTGTGTAGTAGACATCAAGCTCTTTTCTGGCGCCGTTGCCGGGGATGTTAGCGCTTGAAGGTATACCTTTAGATCTTGCAATCGAATCTTTTAGTTTCTTGTTTTATCACTAGTTTAGTTTATAAAAGAAAACTAAAAATGGAATTAAGGATGTCTCATACTCTTCATCTTTTTAATATCTTTCATGAGTATGATGGGAAGGAAAATTATGCCAAAGTGTTAGAAGAAGAATGCATTAAAATGTTTGGCACTAAATCTTTGAATGATGAGCATGATTGAAATGTTATTAGTATGAACTCTTTGAATATCCATAGTACTAATGATGATTGCACTATTCATGATGAGAATGTCTCTTATAAGCATGTCGATTTTTGTGGAGTGCATATAGTTTGCAAGTACACACCAATTAGGGAAGATAGATTTTGCAAGAGGCATAAGTACTTAGAAACTAAATGGTTGCAAGAAAGGCTAGATGTTCGTTGATACGTCTCCAACGTATCTACTTTTCCAAACACTTTTGCCCTTGTTTTGGACTCTAACTTGCATGATTTGAATGGAACTAACCCGGACTGACGCTGTTTTCAGCAGAATTACCATGGTGTTATTTATGTGCAGGAGCAAACGTTCTCGGAATGACCTGAAACTTCACGGAGCCACTTTTCAGAAATTAAGAAATATACCTGCAAAAGATGAAGGCCAGGGAGCCCACCACCTTGCCATGAGGGTTGGGGGCGCGCCTGAAATCATTGCGTTTTACGATACGGAGCTGCCGCCAAGCCCTAAAACCTCTCGGGACGGCTGATCTGGATTCTGTTCGGGGCTCCGGAGAGGGGAATCCGTCGCCATCATCATCATCAACCATCCTCCATCACCAATCTCATGATGCTTACCGCCGTGCATGAGTAATTCCATCATAGGCTTGCTGGACGGTGATGGGTTGGATGGGATCTATCATGTCAAGTTATTTTTGTTAGGGTTTGATCCCTAGTGTCCACCATGTTTTGAGATTGATGTTGCTATGACTTTGCTATGCTTATTGCTTGTCACTAGGGCCCGAGTGCCATGATTTAAGATCTGAACCTATTATGTTTTCATCAATATATGAGTGTACTTGATCCTATCTTGCAAGTCTATAGTCACCTATTATGTGTTATGATCCGTTAACCCCGAAGTGACAATAATCGGGATACTTACCGGTGATGACCGTAGTTTGAGGAGTTCATGTATTCACTATGTGTTAATGCTTTGTTCCGGTACTCTATTAAAAGGAGGCCTTAATATCCCTTAGTTTCCGTAAGGACCCCGCTGCCACGGGAGGGTAGGACAAAATATGTCATGCAAGTTCTTTTCCATAAGCACGTATGACTATGTTTGGAATACATGCCTACATTATATCAATGAACTGGAGCTAGTTCTGTGTCACCCTAGGTTATGACTGTTACATGATGAGCCGCATCCGGCATAATTCTCCATCACGGATCCATTGCCTACGAGCTTTCCATATATTGTTCTCCGCTTATTTACTTTTCCGTTGCTATTGCTATCATCACTACAAAATACCAAAAACATTACTTTTACTAATGTTACCTTTTGCTACCGTTATCACTACTATCATATTACTTTGCTACTAAACACTTTGCTGCAGATATTAAGTTTCCAGGTGTGGTTGAATTGACAACTCAGCTGCTAATACTTGAGAGTATTCTTTGGCTCCCCTTGTGTCGAATCAATAAATTTGGGTTGAATACTTTACCCTCGAAAACTGTTGCGATCCCCTATACTTGTGGGTTATCAAGACTATTTTCTGGCGCCGTTGCCGGGAAGCATAGCTCTATTCTTTGAGTCACCTGGGATATATATCTGCTTATCATTATGAAGAACTTAAGAGATCCAAAAACCAAGATCTATCCCTCAACTACGAGGGGTGGTAAGGAACTGCCATCTAGCTCTGCACTTGATTCACCTTCTGTTTTAAGTAAGATTGCGACACCTACATCTGCTTCTGCTATTCGTTCTAATATGTCGCATGTTATTGATGATGCCACTTCTGCTATGCATGATACTTATGATGAAACTACCTCTATGCCTGATACTACTGTGCCACTTAGTGATTTTCTTGATGAACAACTTGCTAGGGCTAGAGAGATTGAAAATATTGAATCTGATGATACTAATGAAAGTGATGACGAAGAATCACTTGTTATTCCTAAGGGTTATGTTTTTGATCAAGAAGCTTCTTTCGCTATCTTAGCTTGCGAAAATAGAAATGAACTAAAAAGGTTATTAGCTAAATGGAGTAAGCAATCTCTAAGTGCTAGAATGAAACCTGACCCTGCTTTTGCTACTTCACCTATCTGCGTTACTTATAAGGATTATGAATTCTCTGTTGATCTTGATATAATTACTTTAGTTGAATCTGATCCTTTTCATGGTTATGAACCTGAAACTGTTGTGGCGCATCTTACTAAATTGAATGATATAGCTACCCTGTTTACTAAAGATGAGATAACTCGTTACTTTTATATCCTTAAAATATTTCTGTTCTCATTAAAGGGTGATGCTAAGATATGGTTTAATTCTCTTGATCCTGGTTGTGTGCGTAGTCCCCAGGATATGATTTATTACTTCTCTGCTAAATATTTCCTGCTCATAAGAAACAAGCTGCTTTAAGGGATATATATATATATAATTTTGTGCAAATTGAAGAAGAGAGTCTCCCACAAGCTTGGGGGAGGCTTCTCCAATTACTTAATGCTTTGCCTGATCATCCTCTTAAGAAAAATGAAATACTTGATATCTTTTATAATGGACTAACCGATGCCTCCAGAGATTACCTGGATAGTTGTGCTGGTTCTGTTTTTAGGGAAAGAACACCGGATGAAGCTGAAATTCTATTGAACAATATGTTAACAAATGAAAATAATTGGACACCTCCGGAGCCAATTCCTGAGCCTATTCCTAAACCAACTCCGAAGAAGAGTGGTATTCTATTTCTCAGTCCTGAAGATATGCAAGAGGCAAAGAAATCTATGAAAGAAAAGGGTATTAAAGTCAAAGATGTTAAGAATTTACCTCATATTGCAGAAATACATGGTCTTAATTAACCGCCTGTTGAAGAAACATATAATCCAAATCCTTCTCCTATTGAAGAAACTCATGGTCTTGATAACTCGACACAGGTAATAAAGGTAAATTCTCTATAGATATGATAAAGCTGAAATCCCATTTACTAAGTTTGCTAGCCCATGCTTAGATGAGTTTGATAAATTTATGGCTAAGCAAGAAGATTTTAATGCTTATTTTGGTAGACAATTGAAATACAATTCAAATATGCTTGAACACTTGGGTGATTATATGGCTAATGTTAAAGGTGAACTTAAACTTATTAGTAAACATGCTTCTATGGTTACCACTCAAGTATAGCAAGTACTTAAATCTCAAAATGATTTGCTCAATGAATTGAATAATAAAGGTAATGATAATGTTGTTAGAGTGGCTATTAGAACTGGTAGAATGACTCAGGAACCTTTGTATCCTGAAGGCCATCCTAAGAGAATTGAGCAAGATTCTCAGAGAAATCATATAGATGCACCTAGTTCTTCTAAAAAGAAGAAAAAGAAAAATGATAAGACTTTGCATGCTTCTAGTGATCCTATCGTTGAAACACCTGAGAATCCAAATGATATTTCTATTTCTGATGCTGAAGCTCAACCTAGTAATGATAATGACATAGAAATTGAACCTGCTGTTGATCTTGATAACCCACAATCAAAGAATCAACATTATGATAGGAAAGATTTTGTTGCTAGGAAACACGGTAAAGAAAGAGAACCATGGGTTCAGAAACCCATGCCTTTTCCTCCCAAACCATCCAAGAAAAAGGATGATGAGGATTTTGAGCGCTTTGCTGAAATGATTAGACCTATCTTTTTGCGTATGCGATTAACTGATATGCTCAAAACCAATCCTTATGCTAAGTACATGAAATATATCATTACTAATAAAAGAAAGATACCGGAAGCTGAAATTTCCACCATGCTTGCTAATTATACTTTTAAGGGTGGAATACCAATGAAACTTGGAGATCCAGGAGTACCAACTATACCATGCTCCATTAAAAGAAACTATGTTAAAACTGCTTTATGTGATCTTGGACCCAGTGTTAGTGTTATACCTCTCTCTTTGTATCATAGATTTGATTTGAATAAGTTGACACCTACTGAAATATCTTTGCAAATGGCTGATAAATTGTCACGCCCTCGATGCGGCTATAGCTCCCACGTGTCGAGGCACGACTTAGAGACATAACCGCATTGAGGGCGTTACAAGTTGGTAATCAGAGCCTTCCCCGACCTTAGGAGCCCCCACTAATTGATCGTTTTTAGAAGCCGAGTTGTGTCTAGAAAAATGTTTTGAGTCTTTAGGAATTATATATCGGAGAGCTTAGGAATTCTTTTTTACTTCCCAGTCTCCTCATCGCTCTGGTAAGGCATCCTGACGTAGAGTTTTGACTCTTCTCTTCTCAAATTTCACTAAAATTTTTTTTAGGATCACACGAGTATCTTGGAATCGTTCCGATGGCTTATGATGAGAATACTGTCTTGGTGCCTCCTGTCAGGGGTTTAGTGGAAGTGTCCCAGGGAGTTGAGCTCTGAGGTGTTGTCATCATAATTTTATCGTTGCAATTCTGGAATACTTGAGATATGTTGAACGGCATCGAAAATCTCTTTTATGCAGTTCGTTGGTGAGATAACCTCGATGCCACCCAGTACTGGGGCGGGAGTTCGGGAGTATCGCCATAACTTGTATAACGGATGCTTTTCGAAGGTTGAGGTAGATGGTTTCCGAAGGTTTATTGGTTATGTGTTGAAGGATGGATACAGCTGGATGTAGGATTTGCTAGTTTGGGTGAGATATTATGCTTCCCCTGTATCCCCAACACCTGATTGCATAACCGGAAAGTTTTGGGAGTTTCATAGGTGGGAATTCTCGTAGCTCTAGCTCTTCTTCCACGGATATTGGTTTGAGATTGGGATTTCTTACCGATTATTCGTTCTTGATCCGTACCTTGTTGTTTTACTTCGTCTACCTAATTCTACGTGGCTTCACAATTTAGGGATATGTGACCACTTCAAGAGAAGTGCATTCGTTCATTTTGTTCGGATGTGAAGACTTTATGTTGCAATTTTCATTCCGTTGGATTCAGCTTCAATATTTGTCTATCAATGTGCTAATGGTGGTCAACCTCTTCAGGATGGCTCCTCCAACGCGCACGACTCCGAATCCAGATCCGCCACCACCTCCACCTCCTCCGGAGGCTTGGCAAGCTGTGATGGCCGCAACCAATGCAAACACACAGTTGATTATGCAAATCCACCAAGAGCGAAATCAAGGCAGTCAAGTGAATCAAGGCAACAATCAGAACCATTTTGCTACACTGAACCAGTTCCTTGCTAATGGTCCAAAGACGTTTAGCAATTGTGTTGAGGCTTCCGATGCTGATGATTGGCTGGTGGATCTGTGTAAGCATTTTGAATGCAGCAACTTCAGGACGAAGATTTCGTCAAGTTCGCTTCCTTCCAACTCAAAGATCAGGCTGCAGAGTAGTTCCAGCAGTACAAGGATTCCAGAGGTGGACGTCTGATCACTTGGGATGATTTCCATCAAGATTTCCGAGCTCATCACATCCCGCAGAGTGTGACTGAAAGCAAACGTGAGGAATTCCGCAACCTAAAGCAAGGCTCTTTGTCTGTCTATGACTACAACAAGTTGTTCCAGAAGCTCGCCCGCTTTGCCAAGCAGGACGTACCTGATGAGAAGAGCATGATATACCAGTTCAGGGGTGGTCTTAGAGAAGAAATTCAGCTCGCTCTTGTCCTTTTTGAGCCGTTGAGGTACGATGAGTTCTACAACATGGCACTGAAGCAAGAGGCTGCTCAGTTGAGGTGTGATGCTTCCAAGAAGCGAGTCAGAGATGCTACTCCTTCTTCCTCTACTCAAGTGGCCAAGCAGCAGAAGTTTTGGCTTCCTCCTCCTCCGTTCCGTCAGCCGTATCAGCAGAAGAGCAAAGGTGGCAGTGGTTCTTCCCACCCACCCAACCCTGGCTTTCAGAACAAGACTTCGTCTCAAGCTCCAAGATCGAGTGCTCCGTACCACCGTCCGCTTTCAGAGGTCACGTGCAACAAGTGCCAACAGAAGGGTCACTATGCCAACAAGTGTTTCAACCAGTGGCATCTTCCTCCTCGTCCTCCCGTGAGATCGGCAAGTACAGCTGTGGTCAAGCATAACCCCAAGTCCGCCAAGGTCAACTTGATGAACACAGCTCAGGCATAGGATTCGTCAGATGTCATCATGGGTAACCTTCCTGTTAATGATATTCCTGCAAAAGTTCTTTTTGATATGGGTGCATCGCATTGTTTCATCTCGAGACCATTTGTTTCTAAGCATGAGTTGCCTTTACAAGATTTGCCTAGACAGTTATCTGTTGTTTCTCCGGGTAAATTCATGAATGCAAGCACTATTGCTCCGGATGTTACTATCACGTTGGGCGACTACAAGTTTCTCTCTTCTCCGGTGGTTCTTGGCAACTCGGATATCGATCTTATTCTCGGGATGGATTGGCTCTCTAAGCATAAAGCTCAACTTGATTGTGCTGCCAGGCAGATTCAATTGACTCATTCGTCTGAGGATGTAATTGTCTTTGCCGCTCGGGATGATACAATCCGGTTGTTTTCTCTCAATGAGAAGGGTGAATTGGATGCTATTTCACAGATCCCAGTCGTTTGCGAATATCAAGACGTCTTTCTAGAAGAGCTCCCAGGAATGCCTCCGCACCGACCAGTTGAATTCGTTATTGATCTTGAGCTCGGTACGGAACCTGTGTGCAAGCGTCCTTACAAGCTCGGACCTGAAGAGTTGAAGGAGCTGAAGAAACAACTCGATATTCAAGAAAGAATGGGTCTCATCCAGCCTAGTTCTTCTCAGTGGGGTTGTGGTGTTCTTTTTGTGAAGAAGAAGGATGGAACGGACCGACTTTGTGTTGATTATCGTCCATTGAACAAGAAGACCATCAAGAACAAATACCCACTTCCCAACATCAATGAGCTGTTCGAACAACTCAAGGGTGCCCAAGTATTCTCCAAGAAAGATATTCCCAAGACGGCTTTCAGGACAAGCTATGGGTCATATGAATACACTGTCATGTCTTTTGGCCTCGCCAACACTCCTCCGACGTTCTCTCGCATGATGAACTTCAACTTCAACCCCTACACCAATGATTTCGTGTTGGTCTATCTCGACGACATTCTGGTTTTCTCGAAGAACAAGGAAGATCATGCCAAGCACTTGCGTTTGGTTCTTGATAAGCTAAGGGAACATCAGTTCTACGCCAAGTTCTCCAAGTGTGAATTTTGGCTCGATGAGGTTCTTTATCTTGGTCATATCATCTCTGCCAAGGGCATTGCCGTGAATCCTGAGAAGGTGTCTGCAATTGTTAATTGGGAACCTCCTCAGAACGTGAAGCAGCTCCGCAGTTTCCTCGGTCTCGCAAGCTATTGCCGAAGATTCGTCGAAAACTATTCTAAGATCGCGAAGCCTCTCTCTAATCTTCTTTAGAAGCACGTCAAGTACGTTTGGTCTCCGGAGTGTGATATTGCTTTCAACACTTTGAAAGAGAAGTTGATCTCTGCTCCAGTTTTGACTCCGCCTGATGAATCTAAACCGTACGAGGTCTTTTGTGATGCCTCTCTCCAAGGTCTCGGTGCAGTTTTGATGCAAGAGAAGAAAGTTGTTGCTTATACCTCTTGCCAGTTAAAGCCTAATGAGAAGAACTACCCCACTCATGATCTCGAGTTGGCGGCAGTTGTGCATGCTCTTTTGACTTGGAGACATCTTCTATTGGGAAGAAAAGTGGACATTTTCACTGATCACAAGAGTCTCAAGTACATCTTCACTCAGCCTAATCTCAACCTCAGGCAAACTCGATGGGTCGAAATGATTCAAGAGTATAATCCGAGTATCGAGTATACTCCAGGAAAGGCCAATGTGATTGCTGATGCTTTGAGCAGGAAAGCGTATTACAACAGTCTGATTCTGAAGCCTTATCAACCCGAGCTTTGTGAAGCTTTCCGCAAACTTAATCTGCAAATTGTTCCTCAAGGTTTCCTCGCCAACCTTCAAGTCTCTCCTACCTTGGAAGACCAGATTCGCCAAGCCCAGCTTCTTGATGCTACGGTGAAAAAGGTGAAGATTGGGATTGCCAAGAGTCAGTCCAAGTACAAGTGCTACCGCCTTGATGACAAGGACACTCTCTTCTTCGAGGATCGAATTGTTGTACCCAAAGGTGAACTTCGTAAAGTGATCATGAACGAGGCACACAATTCCCTCCTCTCCATCCACCCTGGGAGCACGAAGATGTATCAGGACCTGAAGCAAACTTATTGGTGGACTCGAATGAAGCGCGAGATCACTCAATTCGTGAATGAATGTGATGTCTGCAGAAGAGTGAAGGCAGAACACCAAAGGCCAGCTGGTCTCCTCCAACCTCTTGCCATTCCAGAATGGAAGTTTGACCACATTGAAATGGACTTCGTGACTGGGTTTCCAAAGTCCAAGCATGGCAATGATGCTATATTCGTTGTCATCGACAAGCTCACCAAAGTGGCTCATTTTCTGCCTATGAAAGAGTTTATCACTGCAGCTCAATTGGCGGAACTCTATACCTCTCGAATTGTCTCTCTGCACGGTATTCCTCAAGTGATATCTTCAGACCGTGGCAGCATCTTTACCTCCAAGTTTTGGGATTCTTTTCAGAAGGCCATGGGCACCAACATCCACTTCAGCACAGCTTTCCATCCTCAAACAAGCGGTCAAGTCGAGCGTGTCAACCAGATTCTTGAAGATATGCTCAGGGCTTGTGTGATCTCTTTTGGCATGAAGTGGGAGGACTGTCTGCCTTATGCTGAATTCTCATACAACAATAGTTTTAAAGCAAGTTTGGGCAAGGCCCCATTTGAAATTCTGTATGGTAGGAAGTGCCGTACCCCTCTCAACTGGTCTGAAACCGGTGAACGTCAGCTGCTGGGTAATGACTTAATCACAGAGGCAGAAGAAATGTGCAAGGTCATTCGTGATAACCTCAAAGCATCCCAATCCCGCCAGAAGAGCTACTATGATAGTAAGCACCATGATTTGGCTTTCGAGATCGGAGATCATGTTTACCTCCACATCTCTCCTATGAAAGGTACTCGTTGCTTCGGTATCAAAGGGAAGCTTGCCCCTAGATACGTGGGACCTTTCAAGATTGTCAGCAAGAGAGGCGACCTCGCCTATCAACTCGAGCTTCTATCAAACTTTGCAAATGTTCATGATGTGTTCCATGTCTCTCAGCTCCGAAAGTGCTTCAAGACGCCTGATCGCACCGTCAACTTCGAGGACATTGAGCTCCAAGAAGATCTCTCATATCGTGAGCACCCAGTTGCAATCCTTGAAGAGACTGAGCGGAGGACTCGCAACAAGTCAATCAAATTTCTCAAAGTCAAGTGGTCACACCATTCCGACCGTGAAGCTACCTGGGAACACGAGGATCACCTCCGTTCTGAGTACCCGGAGTTCTTTGAGTCCTAGATCTCGGGACGAGATCTTTTCATAGTGGTGGAGTGTTGTAACACCCCGGATATAACTTGCCCAATTTGTGATCCAACTCTTGCCGTTTCCGGCGTTAAGTTATATTTATTTCTCGGGTTCGGGTCTTTGTCTCCGTGTGTTGTTTTCGTTGTCATGCATCTCATATCATGTCATCATGTGCATTGCATTGCATACTTGTTAATCTCATGCATTCGAGCATTTTCCCCGTTGTCCGTTTTGCATTCCGGCGCTTCGTTCTCCTCTGGTGGTCATTTCTAGCTTTCTTTTGTGTTTGGGGATTAAACATTTCCGGATTGGACCGAGACTTGCCAAGTGGCCTTGGTTTACTACCGGTAGACCGCGTGTCAAGTTTCGTACCATTTGGACTTCGTTTGATGCTCCAACGGTTAACCGAGGGACCGAAAAGGCCTCGTGTGTGTTGCAGCCCAACACCCCTCCAATTTGGCCCAAAACCCACCAAACTCTGCTACATCATCTAGAGCGTTCGATCATGATCGCGTGGCCGAAAACTGCACCTCTTTTGGACTCTCCTAGCTCCACTTATGCCTATAAATACACCCCTCCAAATTTGGATCTCTCCCTCCTCCCGAAACCCTAAAAATCCCACCGCGCGCCGCCGGACATTTTTCCCGCCGACGGACACGTCCGGGCCGCCTGTCCGCCGCCACGTGTCGTGCCGTGACTCGCCCGCCGCCCCGGTCCACATCGCCGCGCCCGCAGGCCCACGCGGGGCCCTCCCCAGCCCACGTCCGCCCCGCCGCCCCGCCTTCGTCTTCTTCCCCGCGCGCCGCCCACCGGCCGCCGCGCCATCGCGGATCCACACCGCGCCGCCCGTCTTCCTCGTCGCCGGCGGACGCCACCGCCGCCGCCCGAAGCTCGCCGCGAGCTACCGCTCCGCCCCGAGCTGCAGGCCGCTCCGCCGCCTCCCTCCACGGCGAGCACCGGCGCCGCGCGGCCTCTTCCTCACCGGCCCCAACCTCTCCACCTCCAACTCCGGCCGGCCAACCTCGAAGAACGCGTCCGATGAACAGTGCAACACCGATCTGGATCTAGATCTGAGCATCTCAGTTGACTTTTTCCCATAAAAACCCTAATTTTCGAGCATACTTTGACCTGCCATATCTCCGCATCCGTAGCTCCGTTTTGGACATATAGTATATCAAAATGTTCGTCTCGATGAATACATCATTTCATTCCATTGCATCATTTTCATTTGAGTGCATCTTGATGCCCGAAATGCTGTTAGAAGGAGGCTTCGTGAGTTAATTGTCAGATCTGCTAGTCCATCTTAGACTTTTGTCATTTTTGCCATGATTATTGTGTGCATGATATGCCTGTGAGTCCTTCATATGTTTTGTTAAGCATCTTGTTATATTTCCAGAGGTGCAACCCATGCATTTTTAGGATGTGTGTGGTGACTTGTGCAAGCTTGCAAAGTGAGGCACCCAGTAAATCTGTTTTCAGTGACTTAGTAGTTTTCACTAAGTCTGGGATTATTTAGTTCATGATGCCATATGTTCATGTTGTTTCCTAGTGATCCGTGCCTCTTTTGAGGATGATCAGTAAAGGAGTTTTGTTAATCTTGTTATGCTCTATCCATCCATGTATTTACTTGCAATTATGGAGCACCCTAGCTTGAGCCAATCGAGCTCTACTTTTGCTTCGTGGTAGATCTGGGCAGATCGTCAACGTGTTTGCGATTTTGCCGATGTTATTGTAGTTGATCCGTGCATGCTATGCCATTGTTCTTGCCATGTATAGCTTGCATTTTGTGCCTTCTTAATGTATGTATGCTTGCCTTTCCATGACTTGCACCGTAGTGAGTGCATCGAGCTCGTTTACATGCCTTCGTGAGTTATGTTTCAGCATGTCCCAGTTTTCACTAAGTCTGAAACCTGATTGCGTTTTAGCTATGTTCGTGTGCTTGTTAGTATATTTTGTGATCCCTTTTGGCCCCAGGTCACTTAGGGACTTTTGTTAAGCTTGTTGAGTAGCTCCATGCCATGCCTTTCCTTGTCATGTTCAGGTCCTGTAGCATGTTGTTTTGTTGCTCCGAAGAGGGCTTCATGATCTGAAATTCCAGACAAGTGTTAATTTCACTAAGTCTGAGATCTGTTTTGCTTTTGCGTTTTTGCCATGCTTGTTTGAACCTCTTAATGGATGAATTGGCCGTAGCTCAGTGCTAGTCTTTTGCTAAGCATCTTGAATGCTTCCCTGCCATGTATTTTGATGCCATGTTTGATTGCTGTAGCATGTTCATTTCATTGCATTTAGATGCCTACTTGCTGTAAATCGCAGACCGGTGTCATATTTGAATCGCTTGCCATTTCCAAACCGTAACTCCGATTCCGGTGTTCTTTATATCGTTTTCAAGAAATTTCATCCCATATTTCTAGTGGCACACTTGGTTTTCCAAGTTGAGGCCAGGTTCATGCATTTCCTATCATATCTTGCATATGCATCCCACATTGCATCCCGCATAGCATACCATCTTTGCATCTTACTGTTTGAGCTTGCACGTGGTTGATTGTATCCTTGTTGCTTGTTTGTCTTGTTTGGGTAGAGCCGGGAGACGAGTTCGCTAACGAGGAGCCCGTTGAGTTTGCTTTTGATGATCCCGTCAACTCTGACAACTTTGCAGGCAAGATGATCATACCCTCGAAATCACTACTATCTTTGTTATGCTAGTTTGCTCGCTCTTTTGCTATGCCAATGCTACGATGCCTACCACTTGCTTGTCAGCCTTCCAAATTGCCATGTTCAGCCTCTAACCCACCATTGTCCTAGCAAACCATTGATTGGCTGTGTTACCGCTTTGCTCAGCCCCTCTTATAGCGTTGTTAGTTGTAGGGGAAGATTGGAGACCGTTCCTTGTTGGAACATTTATTTACTTGTTGGGATATCATTATATTGCCATGTTATCTTAATGCATCTATATACTTGGTAAAGGGTGGAAGGCTCGGCCTCTCGCCTAGTGTTTTGTTCCACTCTTGACGCCCTAGTTTCCGTCATATCGGTGTTATGTTCCCGGTTTTTGCGTCCCTTACGCGGTTGGGCTATAATGGGAACCCCTTGATAGTTCGCCTTGATTAAAGCTTTTCCAGCAATGCCCAACATTGGTTTTACCATTTGCCACCTAGCCTCTTTTTCCCTTGGGATTCCGGAGCCCGAGGGTCATCTTATTTTAACCCCCCCGGGCCAGCGCTCCTCTGAGTGTTGGTCCACCTAGAGCACCGTGCGGGGCCGTCCCTTGGCAACTTGGGTTACGTTGGTCCCGTACGCTTAGCTTATCCGGTGTGCCCTGAGAACGAGATATGTGCAGCTCCTATCGGGATTTGTCGGCACATTCGGGCGGTGTTGCTGGTCTTGTTTTAACCTGTCGAAATGTCTTGTTGTACCGGGATACCGAGTCTGATCGGAATGTCTCGGGTGGAGGTCTATTCCTTCGTTGACCGTGAGAGCTTGTTATGGGCTAAGTTGGGACTCCCCTACAGGGATTGAACTTTCGAAAGCCGTGCCCGCGGTTATGGGTATTTGGGAATTTGTTAATGTCCGGTTGTAGATAACTTGAACCTTAATTAATTAAAAATGAATCAACCGAGTGTGTTACCGTGATGGCCTCTTCTCGGCAGGAGTCCGGGAAGTGGACACGATGTTGGAGTAATGTTTGCGCAGGTTGCTCTCTAGTTTCTCGCTCGCGCTTTGCCTCCTCTTCTCGCTCTCTTTTGCGAATAAGTTAGCCACCATACATGCTAGTCGCTTGCTGCAGCTCCACTCATATTTACCCCATCCTACCTATTAAGCTTAAATAGTCTTGATCGCGAGGGTGCGAGATTGTTGAGTCCCTGTGGCTCACAGATTACTATTACACCAGATGCAGGGACAGATGATACAGCTCCAGATGGCATGCTTGAGCTCAAGTGGGAGTACAACGAGGATTCTCAGCGTTACTATGTTTCTTTTCCTGATGATCAATAGTGGTGCCCAGTTGGGGTGATCGGGACCATGTCGCTTGTTGGGTTGTCTTTTATTTTGGCGCCGTAGTCGGGCCATGAGTGTTTGAATGATGTATGTTATTTATGTACTTTGATGTGACGTGGCGAGTGTAAGCCAACTATGTATCTCCCCTTTTATTATATATATTACATGGGATGTTGTGATGATTGCCTAACTTGCGACATTGCTTTCAATGCGGTTATGTCTCTAAGTCGTGCCTCGACACGTGGGAGCTATAGCCGCATCGAGGGCGTTACATAAATCAACTGCTATACCTGTCGGTATTTGTGAGGATGTGCCTGTTGTAGTTGCAAACATTACTATTTTAACGGACTTTGTTATTCTTGATATTCCCGAGGACGATAGTATGTCTATTATTCTTGGAAGACCCTTTTTGAATACTGCAAGGGATGTTATTGATCGCACTAAAGGCAATGCCACTTTTCATGTTAATGGTAATGAGCATACGGTACACTTTCCGAGGAAACAACCTCAAATTCAGAGTATTAACTCTATTGGAAAAATTCCATCGATTATATTTGGAGGTTTTGAATTTCCTCTTCCTACTGTCAAGAAGAAATATGATATTCTTATTATTGGGGACGTGCATATCCCCATTGAGGTAACATAGTGTTATTCGAAATTTCTACGGTTCCATGTTATTCGGAATGAGTTCGTTAACAAGACTTGATCAACCTTGTTAGAGGATTCCTTTTGATGATCATGAGACGGATGAAACTAGAAGGCACAACCTTCTGTACCCCACTTTTACTTTTTGTTATTTATATTAAATAAAATAAAAATAAATATTTTTCTGTCTGATATCTGATTATCCGTGCAATATAAAAATACCTCGAAAATAAAAGTTCTCCAAATGCCCTGAAATTTAAATATGATTTTTTCTAGAATATTTCAGGATTTATGGAACTAAGAACTCACCAGGGGGGTCAACCACCTGCCCACGAGGGTGGAGGGCGCGCCCACCCCTCTAGGGTGCGCCCCCTGCCTCATGGGCCCACGGTGGCCCTCCTCCACTTATTCCTGCACCCACACACTTCATCTTCCTCCCACAAACATGAATATCCAGCTCAAGCGCGAGTTCTAGCTCGTTTTGCTGCCATTTTCGATCTCCTTGCTCAAAGCACCTCTCACAAAACTACTTGGGGAGATTGTTCCTTGGTATGTGACTCCTCCATTGGTCCAATTAGTTTTTGTTCTAGTGCTTTATTCATTGCAAATTTTTGCTGCTTAGGTGACCCTGTTCTTCAGCTTGCATGTCAAATTTATATGGTCAAAAGTAGTTTTGATGCATGATATAGGCCCTAGGCACTTGTAGGAGTAGTTGCTATCAATATTATTAAGTTTGGTTTACTTTTATTTTGAAGATTACTAAAAAAATCAGAATTTTTTAGAGGAAGAAATATGCTTAGGAAAATGTTCCAAGGTGGTTCTTCAAGGAAGCAAGGACCCAGGCTTGAAATGCGTGATGCTGATGAAGAGCCACCAAGAGATGCTCCAGTGCGTCCTTGTGAATGGCCTTCGGAAAATTTTATGGATCAAGCGGGAATTAAAGAAGAATTTAACGCATATTTGTGTAACGCTGATCTTGTGAGCTTTGAGGAAGAAAAGTGCAGCCAGTATCACTATCTCACTAGTTCCTTTGTGAGGAGGTTTGAATTTTGATCTTCACGTAATTCTCCAACTGTCCTGTTTGATCTTTATGAAAATTCTTACACTATGGACTTAGAGGATTTTACCACTACTTGCAAACTTCCACAATGGGGTAGTATCAGGGATCCTCACAAATCTGAATTTAGAGATTTTCTTGCTAGTATAACTGTGGGAGAATCTAGAGATATAACACAACCTACCATAGGGAGTATTCACTTTCCTGCTATACATTATTTTGCTCTCTTCATAGGTAGATGCATTAATGGTAAAGATGAGGCATGTCACATGTGTGTCCCTGACCTTATATTCTTAGGAGTGATGTGTTAGGAGATAAATCTTATAATTTGGGAGCCATTGTTGCACGTAGGTTGCATCTTAATAGATTTAATGTAGATTTCTTTGGAGGAATTTATGCAACCCGCATAGCTAATTTTCTTGGTATAGCCATACGCGAAGATGATATTGAATTACCCCCTGCTTACCTAGACTTTAATGCCATGGTTCACCACCAGTTTGTCGAGAGGAATGAATCACCTCTCCTATATCGTTTAATCTTTTACAGACGCCGTGTTGTCCATATTAATCTCCCTGCTCCTGCCTTCTTTGATTATCAGGCAAGAGGAGGATATGTTATTACTAGAGAGGAGGCAGATGAGTACGAGAGGAGGGCGGAGGCCGCTCGTCGCCACGCTGCAACTCAGGAGGCGATAGCCCCTGCATCTCAGTACGACCCCAACTTTTACTATGGATACCAGCCAGGCCAGCCGTGGCCATAGACCAATTTAGGCCAAAAGTCTAAGCTTGGGGGAGTACGTATTTCTCACCGACTTCACATTTATATTCACAAACTCATTGCTAGATGTCAGTGCTCATACTTTTTCATTGTATCATCCAAGTTAGTTTATTTTCCTTTTATGCTTTCTTCTTGTGTGTTTGATAAACCTTAAGAAAAATAAAAAAATATTAGTTGTAGCTTTTAATTAGTTTACTTTCCATGCTTGTAGTAGTAATTAAAAAGAAAACCCAAAATGATTTCCTGTTCTTCTTTTCCTTGTTGAGAGCTCTCCCGTGTAAATAGTTTTATTTCTTTTCTTTTCTTTGGGGGTCGATAGGAGAAGACCATAATTAAGTTGTTGAAGTGGCTCTTGTATGCATTATTGTTGATCTGGCAAAAGAGCCCATTTTGCCTTATCTTCTCCTATTTACTGAATGCTTGCAGATTCCAGCTTAGTCCAATGCACGAGCACTATTATTATTATTCACATCGGTAGTACAAGTGAAAGGCAATTATGACGATATATGATGGACTGACTGAGATGAGAAAAGCTGGCATGAACTCGACCTCTTTCGTTTTTGTAAATATGATTAGTTCATTGTTCCTGATTTAGCTTATTATGAATAAACATGTTTGCAATGACAACTAGAGATCATAGTTTCTTGTGCCATGCTTGATTAGCTATGAGTTATAATGGTTTACCTTGCAGGCCAACATGCTATTGAAATGGTTATGATGTGGTATGATAGGTTGGTATGATAGGGTGACCCTGTTCTTCAGCTTGCATGTCAAATTTATATGGTCAAAAGTAGTTTTAATGCATGATATAGGCTCTAGGCACTTGTAGGAGTAGTTGCTATCAATATTATTGAGTTTGGTTTACTTTTATTCTGAAGTTACTAAAAAATTTCAGAATTTTTCAGAGGAAGAAATATGCTTAGGAAAATGTTCCAAGGTGGTTCTTCAAGGAAACAAGGATCCAGGCTTGCAATGCGTGATGCTGATGACGAGCCACCAAGAGACGCTCCAGTGCGTCCTTGTGAATGGCCTTCTGAGAACTTTATGGATCAAGCGGGAATTAAGGAAGAATTCAACGCATATTTGCGTAACGCTGATCTCGTGAGCTTCGAGGAAGAGAAGTGCAGCCAGTATCACAACCTCACCAGTACCTTTGTGAGGAGGTTTGAATTTTCAACTTCACGTAATTCTCCAACTGTCCTGTTTGATCTTTATGATAAATCTTACACTATGGACTTAGAGGATTTCACCACTGCATGCAAACTTCCACAATGGGGTAGTATAAGGGATCCTCGCAAATCTGAATTTAGAGATTTTCTTGCTAGCATAACCGTGGGAGAATCTAGAGATATTACACAAGCTACCATAGGGAGCATTCACTTTCCTGCTATACATTATTTTGCTCTCTTCATAGGTAGATGCATTAATGGTAAAGATGAGGCATGTCACATGTGTGTCCCCGATCTTAGTATTCTTAGGAGTGTTGTGTTAGGAGACAAATCATATAATTTGGGAGCCATTGTTGCACGTAGGTTGCACCTTGATAGATATAATGGAGATTTCTTTGGAGGAATTTATGCAACCCGCATAGCTAATTTTCTTGGTATAGATATACGCGAAGATGATATGGAATTACCACCTGCTTACCTAGACTTTAATGCTATGGTTCATCACCAGTTTGTTGAGAGGAATGAATCACCTCTCCAGTACCGACTAATCTTTGACAGACGTCGTGCTGTCCGTATTACTCTCCCTGCTCCTGCCTTCTTTGATTATCAGGCAAGAGGAGGATATACTATTACCAGAGAGGAGGCAGATGAGTATGAGAGGAGAGAGGAGGCCGCTCGTCGCCACGCTGCAGCTCAGCAGGCGATAGCCGCTGCATCGCAGTACGACCCCAACTACTATTATGGATATCCGCTAGGCCAGCCGTGGCCATAGACCAACTTAGGCCAAAAGCCTAAGCTTGGGGGAGTACGTATTTACCACCGACATTACATTTATGCTCACACACTCATTGCTAGATGTCGGTGCTCATACTTTTTCATTGTATCATCCATGCTAGTTTATTTTCCTTTTTATGCTTTCTTCTTGTGTGTTTAATAAACCTTAATAAAAACTAAAAAAATTAGTTGTAACTTTTAATCAGTTTACCTTCCATGCTTGTAGTAGTAATTAAAAAGAAAACCCAAAAATATTTCCTGTTCTTCTTTTGCTTGTTGGGAGCTTTCCCGTGTAAATAGTTTTATTTCTTTTCTTTTGTGGGTCAATAGGAGAAGACCATAATTAAATTGTTGAAGTGGCTCTTATATGCATTATTGTTGATCTGACAAAAGAGCCCGTATTGCCTTGACTTCTCCTGTTTATTGAATGCTTGCAGATTCCAGCTTAGTCCAATGCATGTGCACTATTATTATTATTCACACTATTCGGTCGTGCAAGTGAAAGGCAATTATGACGATATATGATGGACTGACTGAGATGAGAAAAGCTGGTATGAACTCGACCTCTTTTGTTTTTGTAAATATGATTAGTTCATCGTTCCTGATTCAGCCTATTATGAATAAACATGTTTGCAATGACAACTAGAGATGATAGTTCTTATGCCATGCTTGATTAGCTATGAGTTATAATGGTTTACCTTGCGTGCCAACATGCTATTAAAATGGTTATGATGTGGTATGATAGGTTGGTATCCTCCTCTGAATGATTTAAGTGACTCGACTTGGCACATGTTCACGCATGTAGTTGAAACAAAATCAACATAACCTTCACGATATTTATGTTCATGGTGGATTATATCCTACTCATGCTTGCATTCGGTGTTGATTAATTTTAATGCATGTTCATGACTGTTGTCGCTCTCTAGCTGGTCGCTTCCTAGTCTTTTGCTAGCCTTCACCTATACTCAACGGGAATACTGCTTGTGCATCCAAATTCCTTAAACCCCAAAGTTATTCCACATGAGTCCACTATACCTACCTATATACGGTATCTACCTGCCGTTCCAAGTAAATTTGTATGTGCCAAACTCTAAAGCTTTAAATAAATATCCTATTTTGTATGCTCGAATAGCTCATGTATCAACTAGGGTTGTCTATATCTTCCATGTTAGGCGGGTTATTCTCAAGAGGAGTGGACTCCGGTCCTCACTCACGAGATAAATGGCCGGTCACCGGGATGCCCAGTCCCATGCTTTATGCAAACTAAATCAAAATAATTGCAAACAAAACTCCCCCTGGGACTCTTGTTAGTTGGAGGCACTCGTTGTTTCGAGCAAGCCATGGATTGATGCTTGTTGGTGGAAGGGGGAGTATAAACTTTACCATTCTGTTTGGGAACCGCCTATAATGTGTGTAGCATGGAAGATATCGCCATCTCTTGGTTGTTATGTTGACAATTAAAGTATACCGCTCAAAATATTATTCACCTCTATTTCAAAACCGAGCTCTGGCACCTCTACAAATCCCTGCTTCCCTCTGCGAAGGGCCTATCTATTTACTTTTATGCTGAGTCATCATCTCTTATTAAAAAGCACCAGTTGGAGAGCACCGCTGTCATTTGCATTCATTACTGTTAGTTTCCATTGAGTATGACTTGACTGGACCTCTTTTACCATGAATTACAATGTCTAGTCAGTCCTTGGTCTTTAAAGGTGCTCTGCATTTATGTTTTGCGGTCTCAGAAAGGGCTAGCAAGATACCATCTTGTTATATCATATTATGATTGTTTTGAGAAAGTGTTGTCATCCGAGATTTATTATTATGGCTCGCTAGTTGATTATGCTATTGATATGAGTAAACTTGAGACCTATGCATTATTGCGAATGTGGTTAGTTATAATCTTTGCTGAAAACTTGAATGCTGGCTTTACATATTTACAACAACAAGAGCAAACAGAGTTTGTAAAAGTTTTTCTTTATCACTTTCTATTTGTCAACTGAATTGCTTGAGGACAAGCAAAGGTTTAAGCTTGGGGGAGTTGATACGTCTCCAACGTATCTACTTTTCCAAACACTTTTGCCCTTGTTTTGGACTCTAACTTGCATGATTTGAATGGAACTAACCCGGACTGACGCTGTTTTCAGCAGAATTACCATGGTGTTATTTATGTGCAGGAGCAAATGTTCTCGTAATGACCTGAAACTTCACGGAGCCACTTTTCAGTAAATAAGAAAAATACCTGCAAAAGATGAAGGCCAGGGGCCCACCACCTTGCCACGAGGGTGGGGGGCGTGCCTGCCCCCCTAGGGCATGCACCCCTACCTTGTGGACCCCCTGTTGCCTCTCCGACTCCAACTCCACCTCCATATATTGAGTTTCAGGGAGAAAAAAAATCAGAGAGAAGAAATCATCGCATTTTACGATACAGAGCCGCCGCCAGGCCCTAAAACCTCTCGGGAGGGCTGATCTGGAGTCCGTTCGGGGCTCCGGAGAGGGGAATCCGTCGCCATCATCATCATCAACCATTCTCCATCACCAATTTCATGATGCTCACCGCTGTGCGTGAGTAATTCCATCGTAGGCTTGCTGGACGGTGATGGGTTGGATGGGATCTATCATGTCGAGTTATTTTTGTTAGGGTTTGATCCCTAGTGTCCACCATGTTTTGAGATTGATGTTGCTATGACTTTGCTATGCTTATTGCTTGTCACTAGGGCCCGAGTGCCATGATTTCAGATCTGAACCTATTATGTTTTCATCAATATATGAGTGTACTTGATCCTATCTTGCAAGTCTATAGTCACCTATTATGTGTTATGATCCGTTAACCCCGAAGTGACAATAATCGGGATACTTACCGGTGATGACCGTAGTTTGAGGAGTTCATGTATTCACTATGTGTTAATGCTTTGTTCCAGTACTCTATTAAAAGGAGGCCTTAATATCCCTTAGTTTCCGTAAGGACCCCTCTGCCACGGGAGGGTAGGAAAAAAGATGTCATGCAAGTTCTTTTCCATAAGCACGTATGACTATGTTTAGAATACATGCCTATATTATATCAATGAACTGGAGCTAGTTCTGTGTCACCCTAGGTTATGACTGTTACATGATGAGCCGCATCCGGCATAATTCTCCATCATGGATCCATTGCCTACGAGCTTTCCATATATTGTTCTCCGCTTATTTACTTTTCCGTTGCTATTGCTATCATCACTAAAAAATACCAAAAACATTACTTTTACTAATGTTACCTTTTGCTACCGTTATCACTACTATCATATTACTTTGCTACTAAACACTCTGCTGCAGATATTAAGTTTCCAGGTGTGGTTGAATTGACAACTCAGCTGCTAATACTTGAGAGTATTCTTTGGCTCCCCTTGTGTCGAATCAATAAATTTGGGTTGAATACTTTACCCTCGAAAACTGTTGCGATCCCCTATACTTGTGGGTTATCATTTGTGCTGAAAATTTAAATTTTCTTCGCCGTACTTGTGAACTTTGCAATGAATGTGGTCATTTAACCATCCTATGCAAATTGTTTCATGATCTAATCGTTTCCAAAAATTGTGATGACTTGATTTCCCTTGCACATCATAATGAACTTAGTTTGCTTATGGGTTATGAAGAAATGAAACGTATAACTAACTATCTTCCAGTATTTGCCCGTGATAAACTTCTTGATTTTGATCTAGAGGAAATTTTATATGTATTGTGTGGTGATTTGTATTGAAAATACTTATATTGCCAATTACATAAAGAAAATAAAACAAATAGAAGATGAAGAGAATACTAATGAAAGGGAAGAGACTTCCCAGTATCCTCCTATTATTTGTTATGATGAATCAGGTAACAAGGAGGAGCCTTCTATTCAACCAATCTCATTAATAAGGAGACCCAAAAAGAGGGTTGAACCCACATGATGTGAAGAAAAAAAAATAAAAGACGGAGAAGCAAAGGTAGAAAGGTATCTCTCCCAAATAATGTTGCTCCTATTACCCATTGTGATGATGATAATTGCTATACTATTGGTGCTATCCATACTATTAATGATGAGAGTGATTATGCTTATGATATGAAAAGGCCCAAGCTTGGGGATGCTATGTTTAATGAAGATGATGTTTTTGAGAATATATTTGCTACAATTAATGTTTATCCCAAGCTTGGGGATGCTACATCTAATGAAGATGATATTTTTAGTCTCCCAAGTTTTGATATGCAAATTTGTTATTATGATTGTCGGAGTAAATAGCCATGGGTAGCCTAGCCGGCTTCCCTTGGCCCATCAAAAAAAATCACGAGCCTGTCCGACTCTCAACAAGACTCAAGACCTGGGGCCGCCTTCCCCCTCTGCCGGCTACCTCCTAGGCCGGCTTCGGGGGCGGCCCGCCCTTTACCCCCATGAAGAAAGTTGTGGGAGGGCCGACTGCGAGAAGCCGGCTGCAACGGGGCCGACTCTAAGAGGCCGGCTCCCATAAAGCGGTCAAGGCCGTACCCGCAAGGTACGCGTCCACCCCGCGATGATGAAGCAGGGCGTGGCTACAGTGGAGCCTGCCACCCCCAAAACCCGGAGCACGCCTGGTACAGTGCGCCGTACGGGTAGCCACGACCCGCCCGGCGCGGCACTATTGCCACGGCGGCCCCGACGCCGTCCACGACGGGCCACCAGCGTGGCCCCCGAGGCGGTGGGCCCCTTCGGGCAGAGAGATACCGAAGGCGGCCGCACCTCCTCCCAAGTCGGCCTGATGGAGAGCCGGCCCCCCATGGCCGGCTCGCCATCCTCCTCGAGGGAGACGCCCATTAAGGAGACAAGATACGGCGGGGCTACAGTAATCGCCCTCCAGGGCGGCGGCACTGTAGCCACGCTTACCCCGACCAAGCCTGCGTCAACAGCACGGAGCAACAGTAACCAGCCACCGACCAGGCCCTGGATAGTGGGGCCTGCCTGTCGACCAGGGAGCCGGCAGTCGGCGGGACCCACCAGTCGGCGGGCCCCAGCAGCCAGCGCAGAAGCCGATGAGCATAGTCACAGGCAGCTGGGCCCCGCGCCCGGCTAGATTACCATTGTACCCCCCGGGGGGTAGGCCTATATAAACCCCCCGGTGCACCCATGCAAAGGGTTGGACTCTCAAGTTAGACCTAGACACCATACAAGGAGAGGAAGCAAGCTAGCTGAGCCCTTCTTCCTCCTTCCACCCAAAACAGCTCGAGGAGCATTGTGTAGCTACTTGTTCATTTAGTAACCATGCGGAGACCCCGCCGAGCAGCAGTAGGGGTGTTATCTCCCCGGAGAGCCTTGAAGCTGGGTAAGATTCGCCGGCGTGCATGTCTTCGCCTTATCCCGTTTCCAGGCACCGGCGATGTTTTATTGGCTCCCACAATGATAAGCCACCCGTTGGCATATGTCGCACCTACCACCCGACATTTGGCGCCCACCGTGGGGCCAGGTGCACCGTTGTCCGGAGACCTGTTCTGGACGGGAACCCTTTTCCTCCCCCGCGGGCGTAGCTAGCCCGGCTCGCCCGATGGTGCTTGCCACGACGCGCTGCATGGCATCACCAACATCTGCGCGGCGAGCAACCTCGCCGACCTCTTCGACAAGTCCCGCATCTCCGACGAGCTTGCCTCCGATGCGGGCACCGACCACCTCGCCAACCTCCTCGGCCAGCTCCACGTCTCCAGCGAGCCCGCTGCGGATTTGGAGTCGGTTGGCTCCACTGACCCGATGCCTATCGACTCCGACACGGCATCCTACGACACTTTCCCCACCAACGTCACGATCTACAATGACCCGCTCCCTCCGGCCGGCGATCGCGATACTGACGCTACTGAGGTGATGGTTATCGGCCACGACGGCCCAACTGACGAGGGCGCCCGCGACGCCCCGCGCGCGGCGGCCCACGACTTGTCCGCCCCCCTTCCGGCTGAAGCCAACGACGAAGTACTGGAGGTGCGTCCCCTCGCCCTCCTCGCGGAGGGCCGGCGGCTGGCCTCCGTAAGACGCCTCACTGAGGCCTACCAGTGCGAAGCTGACCGCGCCGCCTTCGGCACGCTGGCTCCGGCTGGCCCTAGCCGGGCTAGTGCTGTCAGGCAACGCGGCGCCGTCATCGCCGACACGCTTGGAGTTGATCGTCCGGTCTACGCCACTCTGCTCGAGAACCTGCGCGCCGCCCAGGTGGCCGTAGACGAGCTGGACGGCTTGGAAGCCGAAGACCTCCCCCACATGACGTGGCGTATACAGCAACTAATTGACGTGGCCGCTCGGCGGCACGAAGCCGACGCTTGCGCGGGGAGCCCTCCCCCGCGCCGCGACCACGGCGCGACTTCCCGATCGCCGGCTACGAGCAACACCCGCGCGCGGCGCGAGAAAGAGCCGGCTTCCAGCCGAAGCCGGACCCAAATCTCCATCGAGCGAGACGCGGACGGCCGCCCCCGGGCCATGGAATGGCGGGGCACCCCGCCTCCGCCTCGAGCTCGTGGAGAGAGATACCCCACCCCGCCTCCAGTGGTGCACCCGAATCTCAGCGGCCGGCTTGGTCGCCGCGAAGGAGTCGGTGAAAACGACGCCCGCCACCGGATCGACCGCCTAGCCAGATCCTTGGCGCTGGAAGAAGAAGACGATGTCGGCCCGCCTTGCTTTGGCCCCCGCATCCACGACGAGCCCTTCCCCAAAGGGTTCTCGCTCCCAAGAGACACGCCCAAGTACAACGGCTCGGTGAAGCCGGAAGACTGGCTGACCGACTACTCCACAATCGTCAGCATCGCCAATGGCAACCGGCGCGTTGCCGTGAAGTACGTGCCCCTCATGCTGCAAGGCACGGCACGGATTTGGCTTAACAGCCTCAAGCCTCTCAGCATCAACAGCTGGGTAGATTTCACTGAAGCCTTCGTTCGCAACTTCACCAGCACCTACAAGCGGGCTCCCAAGCCCAAACAGCTCTCCCTGTGCATACAGGGCCCAGCCGAGTCCACTCGCGACTACCTCATGTGTTGGGCCGAGCTCCGCAACTCCTGCGAGGGGGTGCATGAGGTGCAAGCCATCGAATACTTCACTGCCGGGTGCCGAGAGGGCACCCTCCTCAAGCACAAGCTTCTTTGCGACGAGCCGACTACCCTCGACGAGCTCCTGAACATCGCCGACAAGTACGCCACCGCCGACTCCTCGATGAAGACCGAGCTCCGGGTGGACGCGACCGGGAAAGTGCTCAATCCGGCGCCCCAAGCATCGGCTGGAGATGCCGGCCGACGCCAACGCCAGAATGATCAGAAGCGCAAAGGCCCTGCGCCGCCTCCCACTAGCCGGCAGGTGGCCACGGTCGAAGATGCGCCACCTGAGGGGCGGCCAGCACCCAAGAAGCCCAAGGGCGGCCGGCCGGCTTGGCAGCCGGCCTTCTCCTACGAACAAACCCTTGACGCCCCGTGCAAGTTCCATAGTGGCGCGAAGCCGTCCAACCATACGACGCGGAAGTGCAACTGGCTCACCCGAATCTCCAAGGGCGAAGGGCTCACGCCGACTCCGCCTGCCGGCCCGCCGCCTCCGGCTCCGCCGCCCAAGGCCGCTCGGCCCGCGGTCGACGCCGTGCAGGACGAGTTCCCCGACGAGAAAGCATCTTACGTTGTCTTTACGAGCCAGCCCGAAGACCGGCGCAGCAAGCGCCGAGAGCAACAAGAAGTCAATGTGGCCGCCGCCAACCCAGCCGGCCACATGCACTGGTCAGAGAAATCCATCAACTAGAGCCAGGCCGACCACCCAGAGGTGATGCCGTCCCCCGGCTCCTACGCTTTGGTCCTGGAGGCCACCCTTGCGACGAACACACGTGCCGCACGCTTCTCCCGCGTGCTGATCGATGGTGGAAGCAGCATCAACATCCTGTACCGCGACACCATGGAGAAGTTGGGTGTCAGGGCAAAACAACTTGTGCCGACTCGAACGGTGTTTCACGGCATCGTACCCGGTCTGTCCCGCGCCCCCATTGGCAAGATCAAGATCGATGTACTCTTTGGGGGCAAGGATCATTTCCGCCGGGAAGCAATCTGGTTCGAGGTGGTGGACGTGGAGAGCTCTTACCACGCCTTGCTTGGCCGACCCGCCTTGGCCAAGTTCATGGCGGTCCCCCACTACGCATACCTCAAGATGAAGATACCGAGCTCCAAGGGCATCATCACCATCACTGGCGACTACAAGAAGTCCGCCGACTGCGCCGCGGCCAGCAGCCGGCTGGCCGAATCCCTTGTGATTGCCGAAGAAAAGAAGACGCTGGACAGGGTCGTGGCCCTGGCCAGCAAGCCGCTAAACCAGCCCTCCGACTCCAAGGAGTATGATGCCCAAGGATCTTTCCAGCCGGCCAAGGAGACCAAGAAAATATAGCTCGACCCCGAGCACCCCGAGAGGTTTGCCGTCATTGGGGCGGGTCTAAGCTGCAAATAGGAAGGCGAGCTCGTCGATTTCCTCCGTGAGAATCGGGATATCTTTGCATGGTCCCCCAAGGACATGCCGGGTGTTCTGAAGGATTTCACCGAGCACAAATTACATGTGCGGGAGGACGCCAAACCAGTCAAGCAGCCTCTCCGCCGACTGTCAGAGGAGAAGAGAAGGATCGTAGGGGAGGAGATAGCCCGGCTTCTTGCAGCCGGCTTCATCATGGAAGTTTTCTTCCCCGAGTGGCTCGCGAACCCGGTTCTCGTGCTGAAAAAGAATAACAAGTGGCGCATGTGTCTAGATTACACAAGCCTCAACAAAGCCTGCCCAAAAGATCCCTTCGCCCTGCCCAGAATTGACCAAGTGATAGACTCCACAGCCGGATGCGAGCTGTTGAGGTTTTTGGATGCTTATTCGGGATACCACCAGATAAAACTGAACCCGGATGACCGACTGAAGACCGCCTTCATCACGCCGTTTGGAGCCTTCTGCTACCTGACTATGACGTTCGGCTTGAGGAATGCCGGCGCCACTTTTCAGCGTTGCATGCAGAAGTGCCTCCTCACGCAGCTCGGCAAAAATGCCCACGTCTACGTGGATGATATCGTGGTGAAGACGGAGAAGCGCGGCACTCTGTTGGAAGACCTGAAAGAGACATTCGAGAACCTGCGTCGGTTCCGAATCAAGCTCAACCCCGAGAAATGCGTGTTCGGAGGCCAGCCGGCCAACTCCTAGGCTTTCTGGTCTCCGAACGCGGCATCGAGTGCAACCCTGTAAAGATCAGGGCCATCGAGAGGATGGCGGTCCCAACCAAGCTTCGAGAGATCCAGAAGTTCACCGGGTGCCTGGCCTCTCTGAACCGCTTCATCAGCCGGCTTGGAGAGAAAGCTCTCCCTCTCTACCGCCTCATGAAGAAGAGCACCCACTTCGAGTCGAATGACCAGGCCGACCAAGCTTTCCACAAGCTAAAGAAAATGCTGGCCACGCCGCCTGTCTTGGCGGCGCCAACTGAGAAAGAGCCCATGCTCCTTTATATTGCCGCCACTAGCCGGGTGGTCAGCACCGTCATTGTAGTCCAACGCCCCGAAGAAGGCCGAGCCCAGCCGGTCTAGAGGCCGGTTTATTACCTGAGCGAGGTGCTGTCCGCCTCGAAACAGAACTACCCGCACTACCAGAAGATGTGCTACGGCGTGTACTTCACCGCCAAGAAGCTAAAGCCGTACTTTCAAGAACATCCTATCACGGTCGTATGCACTGCCCCGCTGGCCGAGATCATAGGCAGCCGGGATGCGTCCGGCCGGGTGGCTAAGTGGGCCATCGAGCTGGCCCCTTACACGATCTTCTACCAACCCCGCACCGCCATCAAGTCGCAAGCACTGGCCGACTTCCTCGTCGACTGGGCCGAGACCCAGTACTTACCGCCAGCTCCCGACTCCACCCATTGGCGCATGCACTTTGACGGATCCAAGATGCGCACCGGCATGGGAGCCGGCGTCATCCTTACCTCTCCTAAGGGCGTCAAGCTCAGATACACGCTGCAGATCCACTTCACCGCCACCAACAATGTAGCTGAGTACGAAGCGCTCATACACGGGCTCCGGCTTGCCAAAGAACTCGGCATCCGCCAGATCCTGTGCTATGGCGACTCGGATTTGGTGGTTCAGCAATCATCTGGCGACTGGGACGCCAAGGACGCAAACATGGCAAGCTACCGCTTCCTAGTGCAGCAAATCAGTGGATACTTTGATGGATGCGAATTCCTCCATGTACCGCGAGCCGACAACGAGCCAGCAGATGCCCTGGCCCGAATAGGCTCCACGCGGCAAGCAATACCAACCGGCGTCGCCCTACAACGCCTCCTCAAGCCGTCCATCAAGCCGTCTCCAGAATCCGACTCCATCTTCATGCCGCCTAACCCTGATGGGGTCGGGTCCGGCTCGAAGAATCAAGCAGCCGGCCCGGGGACTTCAATACTCGGCTCGGGGACCGCAGTAGCCGGCTCGGGGACTGCCGCACCCGGCTCGGGGACTACGGTATCCGGCTCAGGGACTGGGGTAGCCGGCCCGGGGACTTCTTCAGCACAGCAAGTGGCGGCCGATTCCAGCACTTCATTACCCAGCCTGCCCACCCTGGTGGCTGTAGCCACATTGGCGGCAGGGGAAGTCGCAGCTCCATCATGGGCCCAAACCATCCTGAACTTTTTGGTGAACCAAGATCTGCCATCGGACGAAACCGAAGCGAGACAAGTCCAACGTCGAGCCGGAGCATACACAATCGTCAACAGAGAACTTGTCAAGCGCAGTGTCACCGGAGTCTTACAGCGATGCGTCGAGCAGGAGAAAGGCATTGCGATCCTCAGAGATATACACCAAGGAGAGTGCGGCCACCACGCCGCATCAAGATCACTTGTCGCCAAAGCTTTCCGCCACGGTTTCTTCTGGCCGACTGCTTTGGACGACGCCAAAGAGCTAGTCAAACACTGCAAAGGCTGCCAGCTTTTCAGCTCCAAGCAACACATGCTGGCTTCGGCACTCAAGACCATTCCCCTCACCTGGCCCTTTGCCGTCTGGGGGCTGGATATGGTGGGCCCATTCAAGACGGCGTGCGGCGGCATGACGCATTTGCTCGTCGCCGTTGACAAATTCACCAAGTGGATTGAGGCGAAGCCGATCAAGAAGCTGAATGGGCCGACTGCGGTGACTTTCATTGCAGATATAACAACCCGGTACGGTGTACCGCACAACATCATCACCGACAACGGCACGAATTTTGCCAAAGGTGCCTTGGCACGGTTCTGTGCTGCACAAGGTATCCGGCTGGACCTTGCGTCCGTCGCCCACCCGCAGTCAAACGGCCAAGTGGAGCGAGCAAATGGCCTCATCCTGTCCGGCATCAAGCCCCGACTGGTCGTACCTCTGGAACATTCAGCCGGCTGTTGGCTCGATGAGCTGCCGGCTGTCCTATGGAGTCTGCGTACCACCCCAAACAGATCAACCGGCTTCACTCCTTTCTTCCTTGTATATGGTGCCGAGGCAGTCATCCCAACAGACATCGAGTTCGACGCGCCTCGGGTAACCATGTACACGGAAGCGGAAGCCAAAGAGCAAGAGAAGACGGCGTCGACCTGCTGGAAGAAGGCCGGCTGTTAGCCCTCAGCCGGTCTGCCATCTACCAGCAGGGTTTGCGCCGCTACCACAGCCGGAAGGTCAGACCAAGATCCTTCCAGGAGGGCGACCTTGTGCTCTGGCGGATCCAGTGAATAGCCGGCCAGCACAAGCTCGCAGCCCCCTGGGAAGGCCCCTTCGTCGTTAGCAGAGCTCTAGGCAACGATTTCTACTACCTCATCGACGCGCAGAAGCCGAAGGCACGCAAGAGAGACGACTCCGGCAAGGAGTCGGAACGACCATGGAATGCCAATCTTCTTCGGAAATTTTACAGTTAAAATGCATTCGAAGAACCGACTGCCCGACTGGCAAGAGTCATAAGCCGGAAAGGGTGCGCACACGAAAAACGGCTAGGGACTAACGGGCTTATATAACAAAAGCCGGCTTGCCGCCTCCCGCCGACCGACTACTAGAGTAGCCGGCCGACCGGCTTACATTCAGTCTGCTTCAAATCCAAGAAAGCTCGAGTACTTGTCTTCCCAAAGAGGGAAGGCGGCAAAGGAAAAAGCCTAAGGATAAAAAAGTGCACTTGAATGGAAGCCAACACATGCATACAATAATATTTACACAAAGGACCTCCAGAGAGGTCAGCATCCAACATTGTTCGATACACCCCCAGTGGGTGGAATTGCGGAAACTTAAAAATTGTTCGAAAAAGCAAAAGCAGGAACAACAGCGACGGCAGATCAAGCCGGCGGGGCCGCTGACGAGCCGGGCTGGGCGGTGGAGACGGCCTTGCCGGCTGAAGGAGCGGCCGGCTGGCCAACCTCGGCCTGATCACCACCTCCAGCAGAGGGCGCGCTCCCGCGCGGCTCGTTGCTGGAGGCACGGTCGGCTTGAGGGCGGTCGGTCATCTCACCAACCGGCTCGGCGTCTCCGCCGTCTTCTTCCTCGTCATCCTCGCCCTCGTCACTGGAGGCAATCTCCTCGGCCGAGTCCTCGCCTTCCGCGGGGTTCAGCCCGAACCACTCCTCTGGCTGGGCGATGCCGTCATCATTGAGTTCCGGCGCGAAGACGCTGGTATCGGTGCACTCGGCGATCGCCGAGGCGTGCTGCGCAATCGCCAGCCGCACCTCCTCCAGCTCCGCGTCGGCCTCCAACCGCCAAGTCCGCAGCTGGTCCAGGCTTAGCCCTGGGTACCATGTGCGGACGAACTCCAGCGCACGCCCGGCTCCGAGGCGGGCTGCTGACGCTTTCCAAGCCTCGAAGCGGCCGACTGCGACTTCTAGTCAGTCGGCGGTCTGACATGGGGTGTGGGGAATGATCTGGCCGGGCCAGAGCGCGGCCAGCACCAGCTCCCCGGCACGTTGGAGCCGGCGGAGCATCCGATGGGCCGGCTGCAGTCGCGCTTGGATGGCAATGAGCTGCTCCGACAGCGTTCGATTTGCATCCGGCGGAATGACAACTCCAGCCTGACGGCGTGCCTCGCGATGGGCCTCGATGGCTTGGGTGGCGAGGACGGAGTGGCCGGGAAAGTAATCTGCGCAAAGTAACAAGCACAAGTCAGAATAAAACCCCAGGCGGCCGGCAGATGGAGGAAGGGTAAGAAAGGCGGCTTACCATCGATCAGATCTTCGATTCGGCCGAAACCTTCCTCCAGCGCCTGGCGCGTCTCGGCCCAGCTCACCGCCTTGATCTCGAGCTCCGCCTTCAGGGCAGCCTCGCCGTCCTGCGCCTTCTGCAGGGCCGCCTTATGGCTTTCCTCCTGGTCGGCCAGTTTCTTGACCAGGCGGTCGCGCTCCTAAACAAAGTCGGCATACTCGGCGTCCCTGGCACGAAGAGCGGTCTGCGCTTTGCCGAGCTCCCTCCGCAAGTCGGCATTGGCCCCTACACGAGCAAGAGACAAAGATAAAGGGTCAATAAGGGAAAAGTCATCAAGAAAGATCCGACCCGACTGCGCTGCAGTCGGCCCGGATCTCGGGGACTACACCCAATGGGTGCGCTGCCGCGCCCCCACGAGAGACAGATAAGAGCAATATACTTACGTCGGCTGCTGGCCAGGTCTTCGGTCCTCCGGCTCAGCTCCCGAGCCTGGGAGTTGAAGGCGGCGGCACGAGAGTTGTGATAATCCTAAAGATCAGACAGAAAACAGAGTTAAGATAGTCGTCGGGAAAGATCCGACCCGACTGCGCTGCAGTCGGCCCGGATCTCGGGGACTACACCCAGTGGGTGCGCTAGCGCGCCCCCACGGAAAAAATCAGAGGACCAGAGCGGTCGACAAGTAAAAAACTTACCCGGATTGCGGACCGTGTCGACAGAAACTCCTGAGTAAATTGCTGCAAGAGGGCGGCCTGGGCCTGCAGCCGGCTCCGAACCCCTTGGGCCGCCACGTTCAGCTCGCCACTTCCTCCGCTGGGAGTCCACCCGGACATGGCGGAACTGGCCACCTCCAAGGCTTCTGCCGTCCGGTCGGCACCCGCGGCTTGGCGCGTGTCCGGCGGGGCCGTGCTCCCTCCGGCGCGCTGGCTCGCCGCCGGCTGAATTTCAAGACCGGCTCCGGCCTCGGGTGCGGCCTGGGCCGGCTCCTCCGGCACCGCCGACGACTGGCCGCCTTTGCCCGCTCCGGCTGGCGCTGCCGGCGGCGTCCTCTCCGCGAAGACCTCGAAGAGCGCATCCCTCTGCGCCGGCGGCTGATCGGGGGTGATCTCCTCCGCCGTGGGCAGCGGGATGTCCGGGTCCACGGTGCGGAGGGGGATGGCGAGCAGCGGAGGCCGGCTTTGCATGCCCTCCGCCTCCGTCTCCGCGGTCGCCCGCTCCAATGGAGTCTCGGCTGCCGCATCCGCTCGCTCCGTCGCCGCCCGGGCGGCCTCCCGCTCCGCCGCCTCCCTCTCTTCTCGCGCCTCGCGGGCGTTCTGCTCCGTGGCTTCTGCAAGATCGGCGCGGGGGTCCACGCGGCGGGGCCCTGAAGATCCAGCACCCGGCCCGACCACAGAGCCGCCTGGGCCTCGCTCAAGGGAAAGCGGCGCCCTTTTCTGAAATCGGAGAAGGGTTAGAACAAAAGAAGACAACAAAAAAAAACAAGCACGCAAGCGGCCAAAGGGCTTACGAGGAAACCGCTGGAGGTCGCTTCACCGCCTTCCGGAAACGAGCCGCCTTCGCCACCGCTTCGTCTCGCTTCGTTGCAGCGGCGGAGGCCCTCGTCTTTTTCGGCCGGCTGCCGAAGATAGGAAGCGCGGCCCGGCGCTTCGACATTCCACCACCGGCGGCCGGCGCGACGGACGAGCCCGCGCTGTGACAATCGGTTGCCGGCTGGTGGCGCAAGATTTCTTCGGCGTCGGCGTCGTCCGGCCAGTCGTCAAAACCGGCCGAGAGCCCCGTGCCTCCGGGATCGGCGACGTCCCCCATGGCGGCGTCCTCCATGGTGGCCGCCCCCCAAGTCCGGGTCGTCGATGTCGTCTACCGTACGGTCCGGGGCATACCGGCGTTCGACTCCTGCCGCCCCGGCTGGCGGCGGAAGAAGAGGGTTCTGATAAAAAAAGGGGGAAGAGCCGCCTGGTCAGAAGCCAGCCGGCACAAGCCGGCTGATGACAAAAAGAAGGACTTACCACGGGCGGAGGATGGGCGCGAGAGTACGGCGCCTTGCCGAAATTCCAGTCGTCGGTGAGCTTGAGGTTGGCGATGTAGTTCACCATGAGCGCTACCTCGGCATGGGGCATGTCCCATGTGCTCAGCCGGCAAGGGTCGAAGCGGCCGCTCATCTGGCATAACATGTGGGGCCGGCTCTGAAGGGGAAGGATCCGGTGCTCGACGAAGGCGGCCACCAAGTCGGCTCCGCGCAGGCCTTCCGACTGGATCATTACCCGAAGCCGGGCGATGGCGGCGTTCCCGGCCGGAGATAAGGACTTGGACCGGAAGCCCCAAGACGGCTGCCTCCCAGCCGGCGGGCCGGCTACGTAAGCCGGCAGGTTAACGTAGTCTCCTTGCGGGGCGACGTTCTTGACGTAGAAATATGATTTTGCCAAAGTTTGACCGATTGGATTAAAGGGATGTGCGGGAAGGGGTTGTTCTCGCCTGACCTCTTCATCGCGATGAAGGCCCCGTAGGGGGTGGGCACGCTGGCGGTGACGGTGCCGAGCTTGTTTTGGAAGAGCTCCGCCCAAAGCTCCAGTGTGGGCAGCACTCCCAAGAAGCCTTCACAGAGAGAGACGAAGGCCAACAGCAGCATCACCGCGTTGGGCGTGAGGTGATGCGGCTGGAGACGGTAGAAGTTGAGGAAGGAGCGCATGAATCCACTCGCCGGGAAGCAGAAGCCACGCAAGAAATGCGTGCGGAAGACGACGCGCTCGCCTTCCTCTGGCTCCGGCGAGATTTCCGCCTCCGGCGACAGACGAGCCTGCACGAGGTTGGCGGCGGGCAGGCGCCGGGTCCGGCGGAGAAACTCTATGTGATCTTCGTGGACGTTGGACCCGTCCCACGAGCTTGACAGCGCCATGGACATGCGGCATGGGCAGGCTGCGACGGGAGGCTCCGTCGGGCGCGGAGGAAGAAGAAAGGAAAGGGAACAAGGAGGGACGGGGAGCGGGGGAGCGAGCAAGCCTTTGTCTCTCCCCCTCCCCCTCCCACTTGTAGGCTCGTGCGCCGAAGCCGAGGAGGCGCGGTGTGGGGAATCGTGGGGATCGATCGTGCCCATCTCCCCCACGCCTCGCGTTAATTGCGCGCATTGAAGACACGAAGAAACGGCCGCAGGGAGGCGAACAGTCCCCTCGGGCCACAGAAGATCTGCGCCCGGGTCGAGGCCAAGGAGTGGCGGGCCTGGGCCTGCGGCGGCGTCCCGTCGCGCGCGTGTGACGACAGGACTTCTCCGCCACGTGGCCCGTCGTGGGGCCCGCGGCCAGCCCGCGGGTCAACCACGGTCATATTGATAAACAAGAAAGTTCTCCGAAGTCGGCCTACGACGGCAAGGTCGGCTCCTCAGGGTATGAAGCTGACCAAGATTCCCGTCCCTTTGTCCGCCGTGAAGCTCGCCCAGCTTCGGGGACTACTGTCGGAGTAAATAGCCATGGGTAGCCTAGCCGGCTTCCCTTGGCCCATCAAAAAAAATCACGAGCCTGTCCGACTCTCAAGAAGACTCAAGACCTGGGGCCGCCTTCCCCCTCTGCCGGCTACCTCCTAGGCCGGCTTCAGGGGTGGCCCGCCCTTTACCCCCATGAAGAAAGTTGTGGGAGGGCCGACTGTGACGGGGCCGACTCTAAGAGGCTGGCTCCCATAAAGCGGTCAAGGCCGTACCCGCAAGGTACGCGTCCACCCCGCGATGATGAAGCAGGGCGGGGCTACAGTGGAGCCTGCCACCCCCAAAACCCGGAGCACGCCTGGTACAGTGCGCCGTACGGGTACCCATGACCCGCCCGGCGCGGCACTGTTGCCACGGCGGCCCCGACGCCGTCCACGACGGGCCACCAGCGTGGCCCCCAAGGCGGTGGGCCCCTTCGGGCAGAGAGATACCGAAGGCAGACGCACCTCCTCCCAAGTCGGCCTGATGGAGAGCCGGCCCCCCATGGCCGGCTCGCCATCCTCCTCGAGGGAGATGCCCATTAAGGAGACAAGATACGGCGGGGATACAGTAATCGCCCGCCAGGGCGGCGGCACTGTAGCCACGCTTACCCCGACCAAGCCTGCGTCAACAACACGGAGCAACAGTAACCAGCCACCGACCAAGCCCTGGATAGTGGGGCCTGCCTGTCGACCAGGGAGCCGGCAGTCGGTGGGACCCACCAGTCGGCGGGCCCCAGCAGCCGGCGCAGAAGCCGACGAGCATAGTCACAGGCAGCTGGGCCCCGCGCCCGGCTAGATTACCATTGTACCCCCGGGGGGTAGGCCTATATAAACCCCCCGGTGCACCCATGCAAAGGGTTGGACTCTCAAGTTAGACCTAGACACCATACAAGGAGAGGAAGCAAGCTAGCTGAGCCCTTCTTCCTCCTTCCACCCAAAACAGCTCGAGGAGCATTGTGTAGCTACTTGTTCAATTAGTAACCATGCGGAGACCCCGCAGAGCAGCAGTAGGGGTGTTATCTCCCCGGAGAGCCCTGAAGCTGGGTAAGATTCGCCGGCGTGCATGTCTTCGCCTTATCCCGTTTCCAGGCACCGGCGATGTTTTATTGGCTCCCACAATGATAAGCCACCCGTTGGCATATGTCGCACCTACCACCCGACAATGATAGCATGCCTCCTACTTATGATGATTATATTGATGAAAGTGGGTTTGGAAGAGTGTCAACTTTAGGAAGTAATGATCCCACTATTTTGGAGGATGTTTAATCTTATTGTGATAATTATGAAAGTGGATTTGGAGAGGTCATGACTTTATTTAGTAATGATTCCACTATCTTTGAAGAGGTTTCAATTGATTATGATGAGAACAAAGTTGCTACTTATGATGATTATTGTGATGATACTTATGCTATAAAAATTAGTGATGATTATATTTATAAAACTTGTTATGATTATTATTATCCTCTTCCTGGACATTACTCTTTTAATGAGGAAACAATTTATAGTATTCAAGTCTCTTATGATACTCCCACTATTCCGAATGAGAAGAATTTTGCTTATGTGGAGAGTAGTAAATTTTCTATGCTTGTAGATCATGAAAAGAATGCTCTATGTGATAGTTATATTGTTGAATTCATTCATGATGATACTAAAAATTATTATGATGGAGGAATATATGCTTGTAGGAATTGCAATAATATCAAGTTTCCTCTCTATGTGCTTAAAGTTTTGAAGTTATGCTTGTTTTGCCCTCCTATGCTAGTTGATTATTGTTCCCATAAGTTGTTTGCTCACAAAATCCCTATGCATAGGAAGTGGGTTAGACTTAAATGTGCTAGTCATATTCTTCATGATGCTCTCTTTATATTCCAATTCTTATCTTTTATGTGAGCATCATTGAAATCATCATGCCTAGCTAGGGGCGTTAAACGATAGCGCTTGTTGGGAGGCAACCCAATTTTATTTTAGCTCCTTGCTTTTTGTTCCTGTTTAGTAATAAATTAATCATATATCCACTGTTATGATTGTGTTTTTATGTTTTAATTAGTGTTTGCGCCAAGTAAAGTCTTTAGGATCTTCTTGGGTGATTGTTATTTGATCTTGCTGTAAAAAACAAAAAGTATGCGCTCACGAGAATAATTTTCATTTTTTACCAGAGAGCGATAAAATACCAATTCCACATGCAGTATATTAATAAACAAATTTCCTAGGATTTACTAATTTCTCAAGATTGTTGGAGTTAAAGAAGTATTCGAAACCTACAGATTACTACAGACTGTTCTGTTTTTGACAGATTCTGTTCCCTATGTGTTGTTTGCTTATTTTGATGAATCTATGAGTAGTATCGGAGGGTATGAACCATAGAGAATTAGGAATATAGTAGATATTATACCAATATGAATTTAGAATGAGTTCACAACAGTACCTAAGTGGTGATTTATTTTCTTATACTAACGGAGCTTACTAGTTTTCTGTTAAGTTTTGTGTTGTGAAGTTTTCAAGTTTTGGGTAAAGATTTGATGGACTATGGAATAAGGAGTGGAAAGAGCCTAATATTGGGGATGCCCAAGGCACCCCAAGGTAATATTCAAGGACAACCAAAAGCCTAAGCTTGGGGATGCCCCGGAAGGCATCCCCTCTTTCATCTTCGTTCATCGGTAACTTTACTTGGAGCTATATTTTTATTCACCACATGATATGTGTTTTGCTTGGAGCGTCATTTTATTTTATTTTGCTTTGCTTTATGTTTGAATAAAATACCAAGATCTGAAATTCTTAAATGTTAGATAGTCTTCATATAGTTGCATAATTATTCGACTACTCATTGATCTTCACTTATATCTTTCGGAGTAGTTTGTCTGTTGCTCTAGTGCTTCACTTATATCTTTTTAGAGCACGATTGTGGTATTATTTTATAGAAATAGATGAACTCTCATGCTTCACTTATATTACTTTGAGAGTCCTAAACAGCATGGTAGTTTGTTTTGGTTATGAATTTAGTCCTAATATGATGGGCATCCAAGAGGGATATAATAAAAACTTTCATATACAGTGCATTGAATACTATGAGAAGTTTGATACTTGATGATTGTTTTGAGATATGAAGATGGTGATATTAGATTCATGCTAGTTGAGTAGTTGTGAATTTGAGAGATACTTGTGTTAAAGTTTGTGATTCCCGTAACATGCATGTATGGTGAATTGTTGCTACCTCTTGAGCACTGTGTTGGTTTTCCCTTGAAGAGGAAAGGGTGATGCAGCAGAGCAGCGTAAGTATTTCCCTCAGTTTTTGAGAACCAAGGTATCAATCTAGTAGGAGGCCACGCACGAGTCCCTCGCACCTACACAAAGAAATAAACTCCTCGCAACCAACGCGATAAAGGGGTTGTCAATCCCTTCACGGTCACCTACGAGAGTGAGATCTGATAGATATGATAAGATAATATTTTTGGTATTTTTATGATAAAGAGAAATAAAGATGCAAGTAAAATGAATAGCAAATGAAATAACTAAGTATTGGAAGATTAATATGATGGAAAATAGACCCGGGGGCCATAGATTTCACTAGAGGCTTCTCTCGAGAGCATAAGTATTACGGTGGGTGAACAAATTACTATTGAGCAATTGAAAGAATTGAGCATAGTTATGAGAATATCTAGGAATGATCATGTATATAGGCATCACGTCCGAGACAAGTAGACCGACTCCTGCCTGCATCTACTACTATTACTCCACACATCGACCACTATCCAACATGCATCTAGAGTATTAAGTTCAAGAGAACAGAGTAACGATTTAAGCAGGATGACAGGATGTAGAGGGATAAACTCATGCAATATGATATAAACCCCATCTTGTTATTGTAACATCCCAAATTTTCAATTTGGAATGTTATACACTAGATCATCATTGCATATCATATTTTATTGCATTTTGGTTGATCCTACAAATTCCACGAAACTCAAGAACCCTCGGAGAGAGTTGGGGATTTCGTTATTTTCATATTTGGGTTCTCTCAAATTTAGAAAATAGGATCATTTCATTTTATTTATTTTATCTTCAATTATTTCTATTAAAAAAATTATGAGAGAGGGAATAAAATGACTTTCCCAAAATAAAGAAATATTGAGGATTTAATAAAAAAATCAAATAAGATTTTATTTTTGTTTTATTCGCTATTTTATTTGAATTTAGGAAAAAATGCACGTTTTCAAAAATTGCATTTAGGGCCAAGAAAATGTTCATCCTATTCTAAATTTTTTATTTAGACGGTGAAAATTTGTTTTGGCATTTTTAGAATTTTTTTTATTTCTTTAGAATTTTTTTTAGTCGTAGCGGTATTGTTTAAAAAAAAGGAGACCCCGCGCCCGACTGGGCCAAGGGCCCAGCCGAGCCAGGCCGGCCCAGCCACCGCCGCCGAGTCCGGGGAGGACACGCCTCCCGAGGCCACCCCTTCCCCAAGTTGACCGCCCCCCTTTATAACCCGCCGGAGCCCCCCCTCGAGCCCCACACCGCTGCCGCCTCCCAACACCGCCCGCGCCGCCGCAGCCGCCGCCCCGCACCACCCGCCGGAGCCCCGAGCCGAGTTAGCCGCCGCCGCCGGTTTTCTGAGAAAACCCGTTTCGTTTATTTAGAAAACCCTAGTTTCCGTTTTTTAAATAGATCAGTTTTTTCTCCGATTTATTTATTTAGCGAGCATTCGCTCGTTCGTTCGTTTCACCGAACACGTTCATCGTTTAGTTCCAGTTAACGAACATTCGTTCGTTAACCTGTTCATCGTTTTTCTTTTTCTCGGATTAAATCCGCGATTTTTCCGATTGCGATTTCTGATCCGATGTTCGTTTTAGTTTAACTTTTCGCTCGTTTATCGGAATCAGGCAATTCAAGCGCCTGGAGTTTCATCTCGAAACCCTCTTTCCGTTTAACCAACTTAAACAAGTTTTTGCCTCAGTAAAATTTGACCTAGATTCAGATTAGTAAATGGAGCTTATTTCTTTTACCGTTTGTCTTTTGTTGCTTCGTTCGATTTGGGTTCTTTTTGCAAACCGGAGTTCTTAAGTTGGACTTTCTGGTTAGATCTCTTATTAGAGCTTTACCTGTGCATTAGTTGAGTACTTATTGTATGCTTGTTAGTTTGTGATAGAGTATCCGGAGTGCGCCGCTTGCTACTTTGAATCGCTAGGTTTCACGGATCATCAGCAAGGCAAGTAACACTTTGATCATACCTCCTACTACCCAGTTTTTATTGCATTAGATCAATCCTCACACAGTGCATGATTAGGATCTAATTAAATTGTGGGTTTGGGAAGTAGATGAGGTAGTACCTATTACCTGTTTATTATCAAACCTTTGGGAGTTACTTCTACGTTGCTTATTATGCCATGCTATGCAAGTAGACGTGGATTGGGTGAGTGAAATCCATGACAGATGTGAGTTTGTTAAATTAATGGTTTATCTAAGGTGGCAACTTAAATACACTTCTGGGTGGATTGAGGCACCTGTGTATTCCAGCGATTGCCTGTTTTTCTTTTGGACCGCCACCCAGGCTCAAAGGGAAAATGAGATTATTCATACTAGAAACTTCCATGTGCAGCCACAAGCTACTATGGGCTCTAGCATAGTTGACTAAGTTGTGCAAACTCTTACAGTGGTAGACTAGCAGATGTAGGGGATATAGGTTGGTACTGTCTACCCGTTCGTAAGGTGCTAGCGCTTCTGAAAGACTATGTCTCGGTCATCCGTTTCTCAAACACCATGTAGTGCGAGAATCCCAACGGAGGAGATCGAGTCTTGTGGGGAAAAGTGCGCAAACCTTTGCAGAGTCTATAAACTAATCATGGTTAGCCGTGTCCCCGGTTATGGACATCTTGAGTATCTAGTACTTGGATTATCATGTGAATCTCATCATGTTACTCTAAATTAATATTGTTTGGTTTTGTTTTAATGATGATGCTTAATTGGGATTGAGAATGATGTCAACCATTCTCAATGTTTAACAACTACCATGATAGTTAAATAAATTATATTCCTTTGCAGTAGGGAAAAATTGGCTTTACGCAAAACTGTAACCATAGAGCTTTCCACCAGCCAAATATGCATGTAGAATAGCCTTATTCTTTTATTGCTCTCTATGTGTTACTTTGCCAGCATATTCCATGTGCTGACCCATTTTCGGGCTACAACGTTCATGTTGCAGACTTTCCAGACGACGAGTAAGGTGCCTTTTAGGTCGTGGTTCTATACTCAGTGATGCCATTGGAGTTGATGGACTCACTTATCTTCCAAGCCTTCCGTTGTTATCGTTATTAGATGGCCTTAAGCCATATTATTGTAATAAGTTCTCTTTTGAGACACTCAATGTAATAAGTGTGTGATTGCTACTCTGTTATAAATCCTTCAAGTACTGTGTGGTGTCAGCATTACTGACCCATGGATGACACCTGAGCACAGAGATTGGACCGTTTGATGTCTGATCGCTACAAGATGGTATCAGAGCACACGTTGACTGTAGGACACGACCATTAAGGTAAAGCCCTATATCACTACTCTCTTCTCATTCTGACTCCTCATCTTTTCTACTCTTTTAGGATGGCGGATGCAAGGAACAAGTTCACCCAACCGGATGAAGATACACCCTTTGGACGTCACTTGAAGGAAGTCACTAGATATCTGAACATCGGAGTACCAAGCTTCACCGGGACCTACAACGCCACCTTACCTGAAGAAGAGCGCTGGATGATTCAAGTTCAAGTTCCAGGAAGGACGTTCATGCGAGTCACTAAGCCCATAGAGTTTTCCTTTGATGCACCAACCTGGAGTCTAGGAAAAAGCATGGCAGCTCACATCGCCATGGGACGCATTGGAGGAGTTTACCGCAATGATCTCAAGGATACTATCTACCGGATTTGTGGGCGCCGAGATGAGCACTAGGAGATGATCAACACCAAGAAGGATAGATCAATTGCAACTTTTATCCAGGAGTTAAACCAGCACATTCGACGTCAGGAGAACCAGATGTGTGCCGACATGATAGATCTGAAGAAGGCAAGGACAAGAATCAAGGAACTGGAGGAAGAACTCAAGGCTACACGTGAAGATTATGAAGAGGAAATCAAAGTATTAGTGGAGAAGAATGACGATCTGATCAAGAAGATTGGGATATTTATGGGAGACCCTAAACCAGTAGAAGAAGACGAAGAACCCAAGGAGATTCGCCTGGAAGACTACATCATCATCGACGACACCGACTCTGATCCTGATGATAGAGATGATGACTATGTTGATGAAGCCGGAGCAGATATCATGGAGTCGGCAACTGAAGAATATTTCTAGTAGACCACCCCATCAGTAGTAGTAGTCCACCATGTAAATATAGTAGTCCGAGCACTTTTGCGATAGTTAGATCGATTGTATGCCCTTGTTTGATTGAATGAAGTGAATTGTTTGCTTTTGCCTCATGTGCATATGGGTAGTGTTTTCTCTCTAGACCCCTCTCTATTCTTAAATCTCATCTTTTCTAAACCCTCAGATGCCTCCGAGACGTGACCCCAGATTTTCCTTCCCACCGGAGCTCACCCAGTTGATCCAGCAGCAGAACACATTGATGCAGTTGCTAGTCCAGAATCAGAATCAGGGGAACAACAACAACAACCCACCACCACCTGTTGATCACTTAGCCCGTTTTCTTAGGCTGAATCTGCCGGTGTTTTCCAGTAGCACCAAGCCGATAGTAGCAGATGATTGGCTCCGCAAGACAGCAAGGGAATTGACCACAACAGGATGCACAGATGTGGAAAAGGTGAAGTTTGCCGCACACCAGCTTGAAGGACCCGCATCATCATGGTGGGAGAATTTCACAGCCACTTTCCCTGTCGATACTGTCACATGGGACCAGTTCCAGCAGGCTTTCCGTACTACCCATGTTTCAGCAGGAGCTATGGCCATGAAGAAGCGAGAGTTTCTCCACTTGTGCCAAGGAGGACGGACAGTTGGCCAGTATGCGGAGGACTTTAGTAAGTTAGCACGTTATGCCCCTGATGACGTTGCTACGGATGCAGCTAAGCAGGAGAAGTTTCTAGAAGAACAGAATGATGAGCTGAGCATGCAGTTGATGGTAGCAACCTTCAACAACTACCAGGAGTTGGTAGATCATGCTCTCATGATTGAAGGGAAGCAGCAACAAATTGAGAACCGCAAGAGGAAGTATGGACAAGGGAAGTACAATTCAGGAGCTCACCAGAAGCCATGTTTTACCCCTAGACCGGGAGGACATTTTCAGCATACCCATGGAGGAGGTAGCTCGCACAATCATAATGGCACCAAGAGTGGTAACGGGAATGGAGGAAGCAACGGCCAGAACCGTACCAATCCATCAACCCCAGCCTAGAGAGACCTGAGCCAAGTCACTTGCTTTAAGTGCCAGAAGACCGGACATTATGCCAATGAATGTCCTGAAGCCCCGAATGGAAATGGAAATGGAAGCTCTGGGAAGAAGCCAAACCCTTTCAACAGGGGACAGGTGAACCACGTAAATGTAGAGGAGGTTGAAGCCCAGCCCGATGCAGTAATAGGTAAGTTTTTGGTTATGTCATTTACTGCACTCATTCTTTTTGATACTGGCGCATCACATTCATACATATCAAGGGGATTTGTGGATAAGTATCAACTGCCAACCCAAGCCCTTAGGTTACCCATGTTAGTAACCTCGCCTGGAGCAGAATATATGGCTAGTCTATGGTGTGATCGGTTACCATTAAGGATTGGTAACTATGTATTTCCCTCAGATCTAATAGTATTGGAATCTCAAGGATTGGATGTGATATTAGGCATGGATTGGTTATCGAAGTATGAAGGGAACATTGAATGTGCTAGTAAGTCAATTTTGCTTACCACCCCAGAAGGGAGAAGGATCAAGTATGTATCCCGGCATGTGCCGAAAAGGACTCAAGTAAATTGCCTAACAGGAGTTGTGCAGGAAGAAGTACCAGTAGTGAAGGATTTTCCGGATGTATTTCCAGAGGATTTGCCAGGCATGCCACTGGATAGAGATATTGAGTTTTTGATTGAGCTTTTGCCAGGCACAGGGCCAATATCTAAGAGACCATATAGGATGTCCGCAAAGGATTTGGTGGAGATTAAGAAGCAGATTAAGGAGTTACTGGATAAAGGTTATATTCGCCCAAGTTCTTCACCTTGGGGATCGCCAGTACTTCTAGTGGAGAAGAAGGATGGATCGTTAAGGATGGTTGTTGATTATCGAGGATTGAATGAAGTAACCATCAAGAACAAGTACCCACTACCGATGATCAATGATTTGTTTGATCGATTGCAAGGAGCTAAGGTATTTTCCAAGATCGATCTGCGATCAGGATACCATCAGTTGAAGATTCGAGAACATGATATACCCAAGACAACTTTTACCACTAGGTATGGGCTGTATGAGTATACCTTTATGTCATTTGGTTTGACTAACGCACCTGCATATTTTATGAACATGATGAACAAAGTGTTTATGGAGTTTTTGGATAAGTTCATCGTAGTGTTCATTGATGATATCCTAGTTTACTCGAAGGATGAAGAGGAGCATAAGGAGCATTTGCGTTTGGTACTTGGTAAGCTCAGAGAACATCAGTTATATGCCAAGTTTAGCAAATGTGAGTTTTGGTTGAAGGAAGTTGGATTCCTCGGACACGTTATATCTAGAGAAGGTATAGTAGTAGATCCCACCAAGGTTGATACTATGACAAATTGGGAAGCCCCAATAACAGTTAGAGAGATCCGGAGTTTTCTTGGACTCGCAGGATACTACCGGAGATTCATCAAAAATTTCTCGAAGATTGCAAAGCCTATGACAGAGTTGTTGAAGAAGGATACCAAGTTCATATGGACTAAGGAATGCGAGGCTAGTTTCCAGGAGTTGAAGAAATGCTTGGTTACATCACCAGTGTTGATTTTGCCAGATCAGACCAAGGATTATGAGGTGTATTGCAACGCTTCACGTCAAGGAATTGGAGCAGTGCTTATGCAAGAAGGAAGAGTTGTTTCATATGACTCACGACAGCTTAAGCCTCATGAGTTGAATTATGCTACGCATGATTTGGAGTTAGCAGCCGTAGTGCATGCGTTGAAGACTTGGAGACACTTTCTCATTGGAAATCATTGTGAGGTGTACACGGATCACAAGAGCCCGAAGTATATTTTCACGCAGAAGGAGTTGAATCTCAGACAAAGGAGATGGTTCGAACTCATCAAGGATTATGATATGAGATTACATTATCACCCTGGAAAGGCTAACGTAGTAGCTGACGCGTTGAGCCGTAAGAGCCATGTCAAACACCCTAATGACGGGAGATTTACCAAGGGAGTTAGCCGAAAATCTTCGTGAGCTATGTTTGGAGATAGTCCCGAGAGGCTATGTAGCAGCATTGGAGATTCAGTCTACTTTGATGGATAAGATCAGAGAAGCTCAAAAGGCCGATAGGGAGATTACCACTATTAAGGAGAAAATGAGCAAAGGAAAAGCTAAGGGATTTCGTGAGGATGAGCATGATATCTTATGGTTTGAGGATCATGTTTATGTGCCCAACGACCCGGAGATCAGGAAGTTGATTCTGCAAGAGGCCCATGATTCACCATATTCGACTCACCCAGGAAATACCAAGATGTATTTGGATTTAAAGGATACGTTCTGGTGGACCGGAATGAAGAAAGATATTGCAGAATATGTAGCAGTTTGTGATGTATGTCAGAGAGTAAAGGAAGAGCATCAGAAGCCAGCAGGATTGCTACAACCATTGCCGATACCCGAATGGAAGTGGGATAAGCTAGGCATGGATTTTATTACAGGATTGCCCAGAACTCGTTCAGGCTATGACTCGATTTGGGTTGTAGTCGATCGTCTGACAAAGGTAGCTCATTTCATTCCAGTGAAGACTACCTATACTAGTGCCAAGTTGGCAAAGATATACATGACCAGAATCGTATGTCTGCATGGAGTCCAAGGAGCATTGTATCAGATAGAGGAACCCAGTTTACCTCAAAGTTCTGGAATCAGTTGCATGAAACTTTGGGTACCAGGCTAGAGTTCAGTACAGCTTTCCATCCACAGACAGATGGACAGACCGAGAGAGTCAATCAGATTTTGGAGGATATGCTGAGAGCTTGTGTGCTAGATTATGGATCTAGTTGGGACGACAATTTCCCATACGCAGAGTTCCGCTATAACAACAGTTAGCAATCCACTTTGAAGATGGCCCCTTTCGAAGCCTTGTACGGAAGGAGGTGCAGGACCCCATTGTCGTGGGATGAAGTTGGAGACCGTTAGTTGTTTGGACCGGATCTGATTAAGGAGTCTGAACAAAAGGTGAAATTGATTAGCGATAGGCTCAAGGTAGCCCAGTCCAGGAAGAAGAGCTACGCAGATTCTAAATGCAAGGAGAGAGTTTACGAAGTCGGAGACCGAGTTTATCTTCGAGTATCTCCACTTCGAGGAGTTAAGCGCTTTGGAGTTAAGGGAAAGTTAGCGTCACGTTTTGTAGGACCATACAAAGTTTTGGAACGTATGGGAGAAGTAGCCTACAAGTTGGAATTACCCGAAGGATTGTCAGGAGTTCACGACGTGTTCCACGTTTCCCAGTTGAAGAAGTGCCACGTGGAGATGGTTGATATACCGCTGAGAGATACAGTGCCGCTGGAAGCGATTCAGTTGGACAGTGATTTGACTTACGAGCAGAAACCAGTCAAAATTCTTGAGTATGCCACTCGAGTCACCCGCAGCAAGGTTATTAAGTTTTGCAAAGTTCAGTGGAGCCACCACACGGAGGATGAAGCCACCTGGGAGCGAGAGGAAGATCTGCTGAAGGACCACCCTCACCTATTTTCTAGCCAACCTGAATCTCGAGGGCGAGATTCATCTTAAGGGGGGTAGGTTTGTAACATCCCAAATTTTCAATTTGGAATGTTATACACTAGATCATCATTTCATATCATATTTTATTGCATTTTGGTTGATCCTAGAAATTCTACGCAACTCAAGGACCCTCGGAGAGAGTTGGGGATTTTGTTATTTTCATATTTGGGTTCTCTCAAATTTTGAAAATAGGATCATTTTATTTTATTTATTTTATCTTCAATTATTTCTATTAAAAAAATTATGAGAGAGGGAATAAAATGACTTTCCCAAAATAAAGAAATATTGAGGATTTAATAAAAAATCAAATAAGATTTTATTTTGGTTTTATTTGCTATTTTATTTGAATTTAGGAAAAATTGCACGTTTACAAAAATTGCATTTAGGGCCAAGAAAATGTTCATCCTATTCAAAATATTTTACTTAGACGGTGAAAATTTGTTTTGGCATTTTAGAATTTTTTTAGTCGCAGCGATATTGTTTTAAAAAAAAGGAGACACCGCGCCCGACTGGGCCAAGGGCCCAACTGCCGCCACCTTCCGCCCTAGTCGGGACCGGAGTCCCGACCGCCGCCGCCGCCAAGTCCAGGGAGGACACGCCTCCCGAGGCTGCCCCCTTCCCCAAGTTGACCGCCCCCCCTTTATAACCCGCCGGAGCCCCCTTGGAGCCCCACACCGCCGCCGCCTCCCCACGCCGTCCGCGCCGCCGCCTGCCGCCGCCCCGCACCACCCGCCGGAGCTTCGCCGGAGCCCCGAGCCGAGGTAGCCGCCGCCAGTTTTTTGAGAAAAACAGTTTCGTTTTTTTAGAAAACCCTAGTTTTCGTTTTTTTAAATAGATCGGTTTTTTCTCCTGTTTATTTATTTAGCGAGCGTTCGCTCGTTCATTCGTTTTACCGAACGCGTTCATCGTTTAGTTCCAGTTAACGAACGTTCGTTCGTTAGCCTTTTCATCGTTTTTCTTTTTCTCGGATTAAATCCGTGATTTTTCCGATCACGATTTCTGATCCGATGTTCGTTTTAGTTTAACTTTTCGCTCGTTTATCGGAATCAGGCGATTCAAGTGCCTGGAGTTTCGTCTCGAAACCCTCTTTCCGTTTAACCAACTTAAACAAGTTTTTGCCTCAGTAAAATTTTACCTAGATTCAGATTAGTAAACGGAGCTTATTTCTTTTGCCGTTTGTCTTTTGTTGCTTCGTTCAATTTGGTTCTTTTTGCCAACTGGAGTTCTTAAGTTGAACTTTCTGGTTAGGTCTCTTATTCGAGCTTTACCTGTGCATTAGTTGAGTACTTATTGTATGCTTGTTTGTTTGCGATAGAGTATCCAGAGTGCGCCGCTTGCTACTTCGAATCGCTAGGTTTCATGGATCATCAGCAAGGCGAGTAACACTTTGATCATACCTCCTACTACCAAGTTTTTATTGCATTAGATCAATCCTCACATAGTGCATGATTAGGATCTAATTAAATTGTGGGTTTGGGAAGTAGATGAGGTAGTACCTATTACCTGTTTATTATCAAACCTTTGGGAGTTACTTCTACATTGCTTATTGTAACACCCCGGATGTAATTTACCTTACCTGTACTCCAACTCTTGTCGTTTCCGGCACTAAGTTATTTCATTTCGTTTTGTCGGGTTTTTGTCTTCATGTGTTGTTGCCTTTGTCATGCATCTCATATCATGTCATCATGTGCATTGCATTTGCATACGTGTTCGTCTCATGCATTCGAGCACTTTCCCCGTTGTCCATTCTGCATTCCGGCACTCCTATCTCCTCTGGTGCCCCTTTCTACCTCTTTTTGTCTGTGGGTGTTAAACATTTTCGGATTGGACCGAGACTTGCCATGCGGCCTTGGGTTACTAGCGGTAGACCGCCTGTCAAGTTTCGTGCCATTTGGACTTCGTTTGATACTCCAACGGTTAATCGAGGGACCGAGAAGACCTCATTTGTGTTGCAGCCCAACACCCTTCCAATTTGGCCCAAAACCCACCGAAAACCCTTCCATCATATAGAGCGTTCGATCACGATCGCGTGGCCAAAAACCGTGCTCAATTTGGAGCCTCCTAGGTCCTCCTACCTATAAAACTAGGCCTCCCCCAAAATTTTGGGGTCTCCCCTACCCTAAACCTAGATCCTCTCCCTCTCGCCGCACCGGACATGTCCACTCCGCCCTGCCGCCGCCACGTGGCACCACCTGGTTCGTCCCGCCCGGCGCCCACATCGCCGCGCCCACCAAAGCCCGCCACGGCCCATGGCCGGCCCGCCCGTGCACGGGCCAGAGGCGCCCGCCCGCGCCGTCATCATCGCCGTCCTCGCGCTCCGGCGAGCCAATGCCCCGCGCCGCCCCGCTCTCCCCGTCACCTCGCCGGTCGCCGACCCCGCTGCCTCGTCGACCTCGCCTTTGCCGCCCCGCCAGACCGCGCCTCGTCTCCGCGCCGGCCGCCTCGACCTACCGCGCCTCCGCCCACGACCGAGGCCGCCACCTCCTCCTCCGCCGCGCGCCGCCATGGACTCGTCGTCCCCTACCGCGGCCACCTCGCCGGCAGGACGACCTCCTCCTCTGCCAGATGCCATCGTCGGCGACCTCAAACTCCGGCGCCATCGAACCTCGGGCCGAGTGCATCGCTACAGTGTAGATCGGCCGATCGAGATCTGAGGGTTGACCTAATATTTTTGACCTAATCCCCTTATTTTTTGCAATATTCATCATGCCTTTACTCTCTCATCGTAGATCCGATTTGTGCGTGTAGCATATCAAAATGTTCGTCTCGATGAGTACATCATTTCATCTCATTTCATTATCTTCATTTGAGCTAATCTTGATGCCCGAAATGCTGTTGGAAGAGGGCTATGTGATGAATTTGTCAGATTTATTTCAGCAAATGGCATTTTGTCATTTTTGCCATGATTAATGTGTGCATGCTATGATCCTGAGCTCTACATGTGTTTTGTTATATGCCATGCCATATTTACAGAGGTGCTTGCCATGTATTTTTGTGATACTTGTGGTGACTAGCACAAGCTTGCAAAGTAGCATAATCGGTAATGCTGATTTCAGGGACTTAGAATTTCTCCAAGTCCTTGTTCTGTTTTTGTCGTTATGCCATATGTTCATGTTGTTTCCTAGTGATCCGTGCCTCTTTTGAGGATGATCAGTAAGGATGTTTTGTTAACATTGTGGTGCTCAATCCGTCCATGTCTTTGTTTGCATTTATGGAGCAACCTAGCTTGAGTCAATCGAGCTCTACTTTTGCTATAAATTAATCCTGGCAGATTGTTGACATGTTTAGCGATTTTGCCAAGGATGTTGCTATTGATCCGTGCATGCTATGTTGTTGTTCTTGCCATGCCTAGCTTCTATGCCATTTATGCTTGATGGGTGTATGCTTAGTTTGTCATGCCATGCTCTGTAGTGAGTGCATCAAGCTCGTAAACATGCCTACTCGTTAACTGATTTGCATGCTCCAGTTTTTCTCTAATTCTAAAATCTGTTTATGTTTTTTCCATGTTCACATGCTTGCAATTGTATTTTTTGATCCCTTTTGGCTCAAGGTCACTAAGGGACTTTTGTTAAGTGCTTTGAGTAGCTTCATGCCATGCCTTGCTTTGCCATGTTAACTTCCTGTAGCATGTACTTTTCATGCTCTAAAGTGTGCTTGCTGATGATAAATTCCAGACTTGTGTTAATTTCACTAAGTCTGAAACCTGTTATCATTTGCACTTTTGCCATGCTTGTTTGAACCCGTTAATGGATGAATTAGCCGTAGCTCAGTGTTCATATTTTGTCAAGCTTCATGAGTGGATCCCTGCCATGTATTTTTTGTCATGTTTGAGTGCTGTAGCATATTTATCTTGATGCATTTAGTTGGCCACTTGCTGATTATCTCAGACCGGTGCCATATTTGTTGTGCTTGCCATTTCCAAACCGTGCCTCCGATTCCGGTGATCTTTATATCGATTTCAACCGAAATCACCTCACCTTTCCAGTGACACTCTTGGATTTCCAAGTTGAGGCCAGGTTCAATCATTCCTTGTCAAATCTTGCATATGCATCACATACCGCATCCCGCATATCATACCATGTTTGCATCATGTTGTTTGAGCATTGCACATGGTTGATTGTGTTCCTTTTGCTTGTTGTTCTTTTTTGGGTAGATCCGGGAGACAAGTTCGTGAACGAGGAGCCCGTTGAGTTCGCTTACGAGGATCAAGTCAACTCTGACAACTTTGCAGGCAAGATGATCATACCCTCGAAATCACTTCTATCTTTGCTTGCTAGATGCTCGTTCTTTTGCTATGCCTATTCTATGATGCCTACCACTTGCTTATCATGCCTCCCAAATTGCCATGTCAAACCTCTAACCCACCATGTCCTAGCAAACCGTTGTTTGGCTATGTTACCGCTTTGCTCAGCCCCTCTTACAGCGTTGCTAGTTGCAGGTGAAGATTCGAGATTGTTCCTTGTTGGAACATTGTTTATTGTTGGGATATCACTATATTATCTTGTTTATCTTAATGCATCTATATACTTGGTAAAGGATGGAAGGCTCGGCCTTATGCCTAGTGTTTTGTTCCACTCTTGCCGCCCTAGTTTCCATCATATCGGTGTTATGTTCCCAGTTTTTGCGTTCCTTACGCGGTTGGGTGATAATGGGAACCCCTTGACAGTTCGCCTTGAATAAAACTCTTCAAGCAATGCCTAACTTTGGTTTTACCATTCGCCACCTAGCCTCTTTTTCCCTTGGGTTCCGCGGACTCAAGGGTCATCTTTATTTTAAACCCCCGGGCTAGTGCTCCTCTGAGTGTTGGTCCAACCTGTCAGCTGCCGGTGGCCACCAGGGGCAACTCTGGGCTGGCCTACCAGAACCTTGGACAATCCGGTGTGCCCTGAGAACGGGATATGTGCAGCTCCTATCGGGATTTGTCGGCACATTCGGGCGGTGTTGCTGGTTTAGTTTTACCATTGTCGAGGATGTCCTGTAACCGGGATGCCGAGCCTGATTGGAATGTCTCGGGAGAAGGAATATCCTTCATTGACTGTGAGAGCTTGTGATGGGCTAAGTTGGGACTCCCCTGTAGGGATTTGAACTTTCGAAAGCCGTGCCCGCGGTTATGGGCAGATGGGAATTTGTTAATGTCCGGTTGTAGATAACATGAAACTTAACTTAATAAAAATGAATCAACAGCGTGTGTAACCGTGATGGTCTCTTCTCGGCGGAGTCCGGGAAGTGAAAACGGTGTTGGAGTAATGCTTGACGTAGGTTATTCTAGGATTCTTCATGATCATAGTTGTTCGACCGTGCTTTTGCCTTCTCTTCTCGCTCTCTTTTGCGTATGTTAGCCACCATATATGCTAGTCGCTTGCTACAACTCCACTTTATACCTTGCCTTACCTATAAGCTTAAATAGTCTTGATCGCGAGGGTGCGAGATTGCTGAGTCCCCATGACTCACAGATTACTTCCAAACCAGATGCAGGGACCGATGATACCGCTCCAGACAATGTGCTTGAGCTCAAGTGGGAGTTCGATGAAGACTCTCGCTGTTACTACGTGTCTTTCCCAGATGATCAGTAGTGGTGCCCAGTTGGGGTGATCGGGGACTTTGTCGCATGTGGGGGTTGATCTTTATTTTGGTACCGTAGTCGGACCATGAGTGTATTGGATGATTGTAATGTTATTCATGTATTTGTGTGACATGGCGAGTGTAAGCCAACTATGTATCCTTTCCCCTTTTATCTATTTACATGGGTTGTTGTGAAGATTACCTTACTTGCGACATTGCTTTCAATGCGGTTATGCCTCTAAGTCGTGCTTTGACACGTAGGAGATATGGCCGTATCGAGGGCGTTACAAGTTGGTATTCAGAGCCTTCCCCGACCTTAGGAGCCCCCCTGCTTGATCTAATCGTTGGCGTTGTTGAGTCTAGAAAAATGTTTTGAGTCTTTTAGGAATTATATATATCAGAGAGTTAGGAATTCTTTTTACTCCCCAGTCCCTTCATCGCTCTGGTAAGGCATCCTGACGTAGAGTTTTGACTCTTCTCTTCTCAAATTTCACTATTTTTTTAGGATCACGCGGGTATCTTGGAATCGTTCTGATCGATTTGTGGCGAGAACATTGTTCTTGGTGCCTCCTTTCATTTAGGGGTTGTGGCAGTGTCCTGGGGAGTTGAGCTCCGAGGTGTTGTCGTCACAATTTTATTGTTGAGATTCTGAAATACCCGAGTTTCGCCGACATCGAAAATCTCTTTTATGCAGTTGTTGGTGAGATAACCTCGACGCCACCTAGTACTGGGGCGGGAGTTCGGGAGTATTGCCATAACTCGTATAACAGATGCTTTTCGAAGGTTGAGGTAAATGATTTCCGAAGGTTTCTCGGTTATGTGTTGAAGGATGGATACAGCTGGATGTAGGATTTGCTAGATTTGGGTGAGATATTATGCTTCCCCTGTATCCCCAACACCTGATTGCATAACCGGAAAGGTTCGGGAGTTTCATAGGTGGGAATTCTTGTAGCTCTAGTTCTTCCTTTGCGGATATTTTGTGTGGGATTGGGTAATCCTCACCAAGTATTTGTTCTTGTCCGTACCTTGTTTTTATTCTTCTACCTCAATTCTAAGTGGCTTCTCAATTTATGGATATGTGACCATTTCAATTGGAATGCATTCGCTCATTTGGTTCGGATGTGAAGACTATATGTTGCAATTTCAACCCGTTTTATTAAGCTTAAATATTTGTCTGTCAATGTGCTAACGGATGTCAACCTCTTCGGGATGGCTCCTCCAACGCGCACGACTCCGAATCCTGATCCGCCACCACCACCTCCACCTCCGGAGGCATGGCAAGCTGTGATGGCTGCTACCAATGCAAACACGCAGCTGACCATGCAACTTCTTCAAGAGCGCAACCAAGGGAACCAGGGCCATGGCAACAATCAGAATCAGTTTGCTACACTCTACCAGTTCCTTGCTAACCATCCAAAGACCTTCAGCAATTGTGTTGAGGCAACAGAAGCTGATGATTGGCTCGTGGACATATGCAAGAATTTCGAGTGCAGTAACGTCAGGCCTGAGGACTTTGTCAAGTTTGCCTCATTCCAACTCAAAGACCAAGCTGCAGAATGGTTTCAGCAGTACAAAGATTCCAGAGGAGGCCGTGTGATTACTTGGGATGAATTCCGTCAAGACTTCAGAGCTCATCATATTCCTCAGAGTGTGGCTGACAGCAAGTGTGAGGAATTCCGCAACCTGAAGCAAGGCACTATGTCTGTTTACGAGTACAACAAAATGTTTCAGAAGCTCGCCCATTTTGCTAAGCAAGACGTCCCTGACAAGAAGAGCATGATATATCAGTTCAGGGGTGGTCTCAAAGAAGAAATCCAGCTAGCTCTCATTCTCTTTGAGCCCAAGAGGTACGATGAGTTTTACAACATGGCAATGAAGCAAGAGACTGCTCAAGTGAAGTGCGATGCTTCGAAGAAGCGAGTCAGAGATGCAACTCCTTCTTCCTCAACTCAAGTGGCTAAGCAGCAGAAGTATTGGCTTCCTCCTCCTCCGTTCTGTCAGCCTTATCAGCAAAAGAGCAAAGGTGGTAGTGGATCTTCCCACCCGCCCAACCCAGGTTTTCAGAACAAGACTTCGTCTCAAGCTCCAAGATCAAGTGCTCCGTATCACCGTCCGCTTTCAGAGGTTAGGTGCAACAAGTGCCAACAGAAGGGTCACTATGCCAACAAATGCTTCAATCAGAGGCGTCTCCCTCCTCCTCCTCCTGTGAGATCGGCAAGTACAGTTGTGGTCAAGCATAACCCAAAGCATGCCAAGGTCAACTTGATGAATGCAGATCAGGCAGAGGATTCGTCAGATGTCATCATGGGTAACCTTCCTGTTAATGATATTCCTGCAAAAAGTTCTTTTTGACACTGGTGCATCACATTGTTTCATCTCAAGACCTTTTGCATCTAAGCATGAGTTGGCTTTGCAAGTTTTGCCTAGACCGATAGCAGTTGTCTCTCCCGGTAGGTGCATGAATGCTAACTCCATTGTTCTGGATGTTACTATCACTTTGGGTGACTACAAGTTTCTGTCTTCTCCTACTGTTCTTGGTGACTCGGATATTGATCTTATTCTCGGAATGGATTGGCTTTCTAAGCACAAGGCTCAGCTTGATTGTGCTGCCAGACAGATTCAATTGACTCATTCGTCTGAGAATGTAATTGTCTTTGCCGCAAGGGATGATACCATTCGTCTGTTTTCTCTCAATGAGAAGGATGAGATGGAGGCCATCTCGCAAATTCCAGTCGTTTGCGAATATCAAGACGTCTTTCTAGAAGAGCTTCCAGGAATGCCTCCACACCGGCAAGTTGAATTTGTCATCGATCTTGAGCCTGGTACGGAACCTTTTTGCAAACGTCCTTACAAGCTGGGACCTAAAGAGTTGAAGGAGCTGAAGAAGAAACTCGATGAACAAGAGCGAATGGGTCTCATCCGACCTAGTTCTTCTCCGCGGGGTTGTGGAGTTCTTTTTGTGAAGAGGAAGGATGGAACGGACCGACTTTGTGTCGACTACCATCCATTGAACAAGAGGACTATAAAGAACAAGTACCCACTTCCCAACATCAACGAGCTGTTTGAACAACTCAAAGGTGCTCAAGTATTCTCCAAGCTTGATCTCCGTATGGGCTATCACCAGATTCGAATTCGTGAGCAAGATATTCCCAAGACGGCATTCAGAACAAGCTATGGTTCATATGAATACACTGTCATGTCTTTTGGCCTCGTTAACGCTCCTCCGACATTCTCTCGCATGATGAACTTCATCTTCAACCCCTACACAAATGACTTCGTCTTGGTCTACCTCGATGACATTTTGGTCTTTTCCAAGAACAAGGAAGATCATGCCAAGCACTTGCGTTTGGTGCTCAATAAGCTCAGAGAACATCAGTTCTACGCCAAGTTTTCAAAGTGCGAGTTTTGGCTCGATGAGGTTCTCTACCTTGGGCATATCATCTCTGCCAAGGGCATAGCGGTGAATCCTGAGAAGGTGTCTGCAATTGTGAATTGGGAACCACCTCAGAACGTGAAGCAACTCCGCAGCTTCCTTGGTCTCGCAAGCTATTGTCGAAGGTTCGTTGAGAACTTCTCAAAGATCGCGAAGCCGCTTTACAACCTTCTCCAGAAGCACATGAAGTACGTTTGGTCTCTTGAATCTGACATCGCTTTCAACACCTTGAAAGAGAAATTGGTCACTGCTCCAGTTCTGACTCCTCCTGATGAATCCAAACCGTTCGAGGTCTTCTGTGATGCCTCTCTTCAAGGTCTTGGTGCAGTGTTGATGCAAGAGAAGAAAGTTGTGGCTTATACCTCTCACAAATTGAAGCCCAACGAGAAGAACTACCCCACTCACGACCTCGAGTTGGCGGCAGTTGTGCATGCTCTTTTGACTTGGAGACATCTCTTATTGGGAAGAAAAGTGGACATCTTCACTGACCACAAGAGTCTCAAGTACATCTTCACTCAGCCTAATCTCAACCTCAGGCAGACTCATTGGGTCGAAATGATTCAAGAGTATAATCCGAGCATCGAATATACTCCAGGCAAGGCTAATGTAATTGCTGACGCGTTGAGCAGGAAGGCTTACTGCAACAGTTTGATTCTCAAGCCTTACCAACCCGAGCTTTGTGAAGCTTTCCGCAAACTCAATCTGCAAGTTGTTCCTCAAGGTTTCCTCCCCAACCTTCAAGTCTCTCCTACTTTGGAAGATCAGATTCACGAGGCTCAATTCTTGATGCTATGGTGAAGAAGGTGAAGATTGGAATTGCCAAGAGTCAATCCAAGTACAAACGCCGTCGTCTTGATGACAAGGATACTCTCTTCTTCGAGGATCGCATTGTTGTGCCTAAAGGTAACCTTCGTAAAGTCATTATGAACGAGGCTCACAATTCACTCCTCTCCATCCACCCTGGGAGCACAAAGATGTACCAGGACCTCAAGCAGGCGTATTGGTGGACTCGAATGAAGCATGAGATTGGTCAGTTCGTGAATGAATGTGATGTCTGCAAAAGAGTGAAGGCAGAACACCAACGACCAGCTGGTCTCCTGCAACCTCTTGCCATTACAGAATGGAAGTTTGACCACATTGAGATGGACTTCGTGACTGGATTTCCAAAGTCCAAGCGTGGCAATGATGCTATATTCGTTGTCATCGACAAACTCATTAAATGGCTCATTTCCTGCCTATCAAAGAGTCTATCACAGTAGCTCAATTGGCAAAGCTTTATACCTCTCGGATTGTCTCTCTGCACGGCATTCCGCAGTTGATTTCTTTAGATCGTGGCAACATCTTCACCTTGAAGTTTTGGGATTCTTTTCAGAAGGCCATGGGCACCAACATCCATTTCAACATAGCTTTTCATCCTCAAACTAGCGTCCAAGTCGAGCGTGTCAATCAGATTCTCGAAGATATGCTCAGGGCTTGCGTTATCTCTTTCGGTATGAAGTGGGAAGATTGTCTTCCATATGCCGAGTTTTCCTACAACAACAACTTTCAAGCGAGTTCGGGCAAGGCCCCATTTGAAATTCTCTATGGCAGGAAGTGCCGTACTCCTCTTAACTCGTCAGAGACTAGTGAACGTCAACTTCTCAGAAATGACTTGATCACCGAGGCAGAGGAGATGTGCAAAGTCATTCGTGATAACCTCAAAGCAGTGCAATCGCGCCAGAAGAGCTACTATGATAGTAAGCATCGTGATTTTGCTTTCGAGATCGGAGGCCATGTTTACCTCCGCGTCTCTCCAATGAAAGGTACTCGTCGCTTTGGTATCAAAGGGGCACTTGCCCCTAGAAACGTGGGTCCTTTCAAGATCGTCAGCAAGAGAGGCGATCTCGCCTATCAACTCGAGCTTCCCTCCTGAAGGAAATATGCCCTAGAGGAAATAATAAAGTTATTATTTATTTCCTTATATCATGATAAATGTTTATTATTCATGCTAGAATTGTATTAACCGGAAACATAATACATGTGTGAATACATAGACAAACAGAGTGTCACTAGTATGCCTCTACTTGACTATCTCGTTAATCAAAGATGGTTATGTTTCCTAACCATGGACAAAGAGTTGTTATTTGATTAACGGGATCACATCATTAGTTGAATGATCTGATTGACATGACCCGTTCCATTAGCTTAGCACCCGATTGTTTAGTATGTTGCTATTGCTTTCTTCATAACTTATACATGTTCCTATGACTGTGAGATTATGCAACTCCCGTTTGCCGGAGGAACACTTTGGGTACTACCAAACGTCACAATGTAACTGGGTGATTATAAAGGAGTACTACAGGTGTCTCCAAAGGTAGATGTTGGGTTGGCGTATTTCGAGATTAGGATTTGTCACTCCGATTGTCGGAGAGGTATCTCTGGGCCCTGTCGGTAATGCACATCACATAAGCCTTGCAAGCACTGCAACTAATATGTTAGTTGTGGAATGATGTATTACGGAACGAGTAAAGAGACTTGCCGGTAACGAGATTGAACTAGGTATTGGATACCGACGATCGAATCTCGGGCAAGTAACATACCGATGACAAAGGGAACAACGTATGTTGTTATGCGGTCTGACCGATAAAGATCTTTGTAGAATATGTAGGAGCCAATATGGGCATCCAGGTCCCGCTATTGGTTATTGACCGGAGACGTGTCTCGGTCATGTCTACATTGTTCTCGAACCGTAGGGTCCGCACGCTTAAGGTTTCGATGACAGTTATATTATGAGTTTATGAGTTTTGATGTACCTAAGGAGTTCGGAGTCCCGGATGAGATCGGGGACATGACGAGGAGTCTCGAAATGGTCGAGACATAAAGATTGATATATTGGATGACTATATTCGGACACCAGAAGTTTTCTGGGTGATTTCGGAGAAAACCGGAGAGCTGGAGGGTTACCGGAACCCTACGGGAGAAGTAATGGGCCTTATGGGCTTTAGTGGAGAGAGAGAAGGGCTGCCAGAGGTGGGCCGCGTGCCACCTCCTCCCTGGTCCAAATTGGACTAGGGGAGGGGGGCGGCGCCCCCCTTTCCTTCTCCCACTCCATCTCTTTCCCCCTCCTAGTAGGAGTCCTACTCCTACTAGGAGGAGGACTCCTCCTTGGCGCGCCACACCTGGCCGGCCGTCCTCCTCCCCTTGCTCCTTTATATACGAGGGCTGGGGGCACCCCAAGACACACAAGTTGATCCACGTGATCGTTCCTTAGCCATGTGCGGTGCCCCCTGCCACCATATTCCACCTCGATCATATCGTTGTAGTGCTTAGGCGAAGCCCTGCGTCGGTAGAACATCAAGATCGTCATCACGCCGTCGTGCTGATGGAACTCCTCCCCAAAGCTTTGCTGGATCGGAGCCCGGGGATCGTCATCGAGCTGTACCTGTGCTAAGAACTCGGAGGTGCCGGAGTAACGGTGCTTGGATCGGTCGGATCGTGAAGAAGACGTACGACTACTTCCTCTATGTTGTGTCAACGCTTCCGTTCTGATCTACAAGGGTACGTAGATCAGACTCTCCCCCTCGTTGCTATGCATCACCATGATCTTGCGTGTGCGTAGGAATTTTTTTGAAATTACTACGTTACCCAACACCTCCAACTTTGCAAATGTGCACGACGTGTTCCATGTCTCTCAGCTCCGCAAGTGCTTCAAGACTCCTGACTGCACCGTCAACTTCAAAGACATTGATCTCCAAGAAGACCTTTGTTATCGTGAGCACCCAGTTGCTATTCTTGAAGAAACCGAGCGCAAGACTCGCAATAAGTCAATCTAATTCCTCAAAGTCAAGTGGTCACATCATTCCGACCGCGAAGCCACCTGGGAACGCGAGGATCACCTCCGTTCTGAGTACCCGGCGTTTTCCCAGTCCTAGATCTCGGGACGAGATCCTTTCATAGTGGTGGAGTGTTTCTGATATTATATGTGGGAGCTCTGTAGCATTTCTGATATTATATGTGGATGACATATTACTGATTGGAAATGATATAGAATTTCTGGATACCATAAAGGGATACTTGAATACGAGTTTTTCAATGAAAGACCTCGGTGAAGCTACTTACATATTAGGCATAAAGATCTATAGAGATAGATCAAGATGCTTAATTGGACTTTCACAAAGCACATACCTTGACAAGATTTTGAAGAAGTTCAAAATGGATCAAGCAAAGAAAGGGTTCTTGCCTGTGTTACAAGGTGTGAAGTTGAGTCAGACTCAATGCCCGACCACTGCAGAAGATAGAGAGAAAATGAAATATGTTCCCTATGCTTCAGCCATAGGCTCTATCATGTATGCAATGCTGTGTACCAGACCTGATGTGTGCCTTGCTATAAGCTTAGCAGGGAGGTACCAAAGTAATCCAGGAGTGGATCAGTGGACAACGGTCAAGAACATCCTGAAATACCTGAAAAGGACTAAGGATATGTTTCTCGTATATGGAGGTGACAAAGAGCTCACCGTAAAAGGTTACGTTGATGCAAGCTTTGATACTAATCCGGACGATTCTAAATCGCAAACCGGATACGTGTTTACATTAAACGGTGGAGCTGTAAGTTGGTGCAGTTCTAAACAAAGCGTCGTAGCGGGATCTACATGTGAAGCGGAGTACATAGCTACTTCGGAAGCAGCGAACGAAGGAGTCTAGATGAAGGAGTTCATATCCGATCTAGGTGTCATACCTAGTGCATCGGGTCCAATGAAAATCTTTTGTGACAATACTGGTGCAATTGCCTTGGCAAAGGAATCCAGATTTCACAAGAGAACCAAGCACATCAAGAGACGCTTCAATTCCATCCGGGATCTAGTCCAGGTGGGAGACATAGAGATTTGCAAGATACATACGGATCTGAATGTTGCAGACCCGTTGACTAAGCCTCTTCCACGAGCAAAACATGATCAGCACCAAGGCTCCATGGGTGTTAGAATCATTACTGTGTAATCTAGATTATTGACTCTAGTGCAAGTGGGAGACTGAAGGAAATATGCCCTAGAGGAAATACTAAAGTTATTATTTATTTCCTTATATCATGATAAATGTTTATTATTCATGCTAGAATTGTATTAACCGGAAACATAATACATGTGTGAATACATAGACAAACTTAGTGTCACTAGTATGCCTCTACTTGACTAGCTCGTTAATCAAAGATGGTTATGTTTCCTAACCATCAACAAAGTGTTGTTATTTGATTAACGAGGTCACATCATTAGTAGAATGATCTGCTTGACATGACCCATTCCATTAGCTTAGCACCCGATCGTTTAGTATGTTGCTATTGCTTTCTTCATGACTTATACATGTTCCTATGACTATGAGATTATGCAACTCCCATTTACCGGAGGAACACTTTGTGTGCTACCAAACGTCACAACGTAACTGGGTGATTATAAAGGAGCTCTACAGGTGTCTCCAAAGGTAGATGTTGGGTTGGCGTATTTCGAGATTAGGATTTGTCACTCCGATTGTCGGAGAGGTATCTCTGGGCCCTCTCGGTAATACACATCACATAAGCCTTGCAAGCATTGCAACTAATGAGTTAGTTGCGAGATGATGTATCACGGAACGAGTAAAGAGACTTGCCAGTAACGAGATTGAACTAGGTATTGGATACCGACGATCGAATCTCGGGCAAGTAACATACCGATGACAAAGGGAACAACGTATGTTGTTATGCGGTCTGACCGATAAAGATCTTCGTAGAATATGTAGGAGCCAATATGGGCATCCAGGTCCCGCTATTGGTTATTGGCCGGAGATTTGTCTCAGTCATGTCTACATTGTTCTCGAACCGTAGGGTCCGCACGCTTAACGTTACGATGACAGTTATTATGAGTCTATGCATTTTGATGTACCGAAGTTAGTTCGGAGTCCCGGATGTGATCACGGACATGACGAAGAGTCTCGAAATGGTCGAGACATAAAGATTGAAATATTGGACGGCTATATTCGGACACCGGAAGTGTTTCGGGTGATTTCGGAGAAAACCAGAGAGCCGGAGGGTTACCGGAACCCTACCGGGAGAAGTATTGGGCCATATGGGCCTTAGTGGAGAGAGAGAGAGGGGCTGTAAGAGGTGGGCCATGCGCCACCTCCTCCCTGGTCCGAATTGGATTAGGAGAGGGGGGCGACGCCCCCCCCCCTCTCCTTCTCCCACTCCACCTCTTTCCCCCTCCTAGTAGGAGTCCTACTCCTACTAGGAGGAGGACTCCTCCTTGGCGCGCCACACCTGGCCGGCCGGCCTCCTCCCCTTGCTCCTTTATATACGGGGGCAGGGGGCACCTCTAGACACACAAGTTGATCCACGTGATCGTTCCTTAGCCGTGTGCGGTGCCCCCTGCCACGATATTCCACCTCGATCATATCGTTGTAGTGCTTAGGCGAAGCCCTGCGTCGGTAGAACATCATCATCGTCACCACGCCGTCGTGCTGACGGAACTCATCCCCGAAGCTTTGCTGGATCGGAGCCCGGGGAGCGTCATCGAGCTGTACGTGTGCTAAGAACTCAGAGGTGCCGGAGTAACGGTACTTGGATTGGTCGGATCGGGAAGACGTACGACTACTTCCTCTGCATTGTGTCAATGCTTCCGTTGCGGTCTACGAGGGTATGTAGACAACACTCTCCCCTCTCGTTGCTATGCATCACCATGATCTTGCGTGTGCGTAGGAATTTTTTTGAAATTACTGCGTTCCCCAACATTTGGAGCCTCCTAGCTCCTCCTACCTATAAAACTAGGTCTCCCCCGAAATTTTCGGGTCTCCCCTACCCTAAACCTAGATCCTCTCCATCTCGCCGCGCCGGACACGTCCACTCCGCCCCGCCGCCGCCACGTGGCACCACCTGGTTCGTCCTGCCCGGCGCCCACATCGCCGCGCCCGCTGAAGCTCGACGCGGCCCGTGGCCAGCCCGCCCGCACCCGCGCACGGGCCAGAGGCGCCTGCCCGCGCCGCCGTTGTCCCCTTCCTCACGCTCTGGCGAGCCAACGCCCCGCGCCGCCCTGCTCTCCCCGCCGCCTCGCCGGTCGCCAGCCCTGCCGTCTCGTTGACCTCGCCTTTGCCACCCCGCCGGACCGCGCCTCGTCTCCGCGCCGGCCGCCTCGACCTACCGCGCCTCCGCCCACGACCGAGGCCGCCACCTCCTCCTCCGCCGCGCGCCGCCGTGGACTCGTCGTCCCCCGCCGCGCGCCGCCGTGGACTCGTCGTCCCCTGCCGGATCCAGATCTGAGGGTTGACCTAATATTTTTGACTCGTCGTCCCCTTGCCGGCAGGACGACCTCCTCCTCCGCCGGATCCCATCGCCGGTGACCTCAAACTCCGGCATCGTCGAACCTCGGGCCAAGTGCATCGCTACAGTGTAGATCGGCCGATCCAGATCTGAGGGTTGACCTAATATTTTTGACCTAATCCCTTTTTTTGCAATATTCATCATGCCTTAAATCTCTCATCATAGATCCGATTTGTGCGTGTAGCATATTAAAATGTTCGTCTCGACGAGTACATCATTTCATCTCATTGCATTATCTTCATTTGAGCTCATCTTGATGCCCGAAATGCTGTTGGAAGAGGGCTATGTGATGAATTTGTCAGATCTGTTTCAGCAAATGGCATTTTGTCATTTTTGCCATGATTAATGTGTGCATGCTATGATCCTGAGCTCTACATGTGTTTTGTTATATGCCATGCCATCTTTACAGAGGTGCTTGCCATGTATTTTTGTGATACTTGTGGTGACTAGCACAAGCTTGCAAAGTAGCGTAATCGGTAATGCTGATTTCAGGGACTTAGAATTTCTCCAAGTCCTTGTTCTGTTTTTGTCGTTATGCCATATGTTCATGTTGTTTCCTAGTGATTCGTGCCTCTTTTGAGGATGATCAGTAAGGATGTTTTGTTAACATTGTGGTGCTCTATCCATCCATGTATTTATTTGCATTTATGGAGCACCCTAGCTTGAGTCAATCGAGCTCTACTTTTGCTATAAATTAATCCTGGCAGATTGTTGACATGTTTAGCGATTTTGCCAGATGTTGCTATTGATCCGTGCATGCTATGTTGTTGTTCTTGCCATGCATAGCTTCTATGCCATGTATTCTTGATGGGTGTATGCTTAGTTTGTCATGCCATGCTCTTTAGTGAGTGCATCGAGCTCGTAAACATGCCTACTCGTTAACTGATTTGCATGCTCCAGTTTTTCTTTAAGTCTGAAATCTGTTTATGTTTTTTCCATGTTCACATGGTTGCAATTGTATTTTATGATCCCTTTTGGCTCAAGGTCACTAAGGGACTTTTGTTAAGTGCTTTGAGTAGCTTCATGCCATGCCTTGCTTTGCCATTTTAAGTTCCTGTAGCATGTACTTTTCATGCTTTAAAGTGTGTTTCCTGATGATAAATTCCAGACTTGTGTTAATTTCACTAAGTCTGAAACCTGTTATCATTTGCACTTTTGCCATGCTTGTTTGAACCTGTTAATGGATGAATTAGCCGTAGCACAGTGTACATCTTTTGTCAAGCTTCATGAGTGGATCCCTGCCATGTATTTTGTCATCATGTTTGAGTGCTGTAGCATATTTATCTTAATGCATTTAGTTGGTCACTTGCTGATTATCGCAGACCGGTGCCATATTTGTTTTGCTTGCCATTTCCAAACCGTGCATCTGATTCTGGTGATATTTATATCGATTTCAACCGAAATCACCTCACCTTTCCAGTGGCACTCTTGGATTTCCAAGTTGAGGACATGTTCAATCATTCCTTGTCAAATCTTGCATATGCATCACATACCGCATCCCGCATATCATACCATGTTTGCATCATGTTGTTTGAGCATTACACATGGTTGATTGTTTCCTTTTGCTTGTTGTTCTTGTTTGGGTAGAGCCGGGAGACGAGTTCGTGAATGAGGAGCCCGTTGAGTTTGCTTACGAGGATCAAGTCAACTCTGACAACTTTGCAGGCAAAATGATCATACCCTCGAAATCACTTCTATCTTTGCTTGCTAGATTCTCGTTCTTTTGCTATGCCTATGCTACGATGCCTACCACTTGCTTATCATGCCTCCCAAATTGCCATGTCAAACCTCTAACCCACCATGTCCTAGCAAACCGTTGTTTGGCTATGTTACCGCTTTGCTCAGCCCCTCTTATAGCGTTGCTAGTTGCAGGTGAAGATTGGAGATTGTTCCTTGTTGGAACATTGTTTATTGTTGGGATATCACTATATTATCTTGTTTATCTTAATGCATCTATATACTTGGTAAAGGATGGAAGGCTCGGCCTTATGCCTAGTGTTTTGTTCCACTCTTGCCGCCCTAGTTTCCGTCATATCGGTGCTATGTTCCCGGTTTTTGCGTTCCTTACGCGGTTGGGTGATAATGGGAACCCCTTGACAGTTCGCCTTGAATAAAACTCTTCAAGCAATGCCTAACTTTGGTTTTACCATTCGCCACCTAGCCTCTTTTTCCCTTGGGTTCCGCGGACTCAAGGGTCATCTTTATTTTAAACCCCCGGGCCAGTGCTCCTCTGAGTGTTGGTCCAACCGGTCCGCTGCCGGTGGCCACCAGGGGCAACTCTGGGCTGGCCTACCGGAACCTTGGACAATTCGGTGTGCCCTGAGAACGAGATATGTGTAGCTCCTATCGGGATTTGTCGGCACATTCGGGCGGTGTTGCTGGTTTAGTTTTACCATTGTCGAGGATGTCTTGTAACCGGGATGCCGAGCCTGATCAGAATGTCTCGGGAGAAGGAATATCCTTCGTTGACCGTGAGAGCTTGTGATGGGCTAAGTTGGGACTCCCCTGCAGGGATTTGAACTTTTGAAAGCCGTGCCCATGGTTATGGGCAGATGGGAATTTGTTAATGTCCGGTTGTAGATAACATGAAACTTAACTTAATTAAAATGAATCAACCGCGTGTGTAACCGTGGTGGTCTCTTCTCGGCGGAGTCCGGGAAGTGAACACGGTGTTGGAGTAATGCTTGACGTAGGTTATTCTAGGATCACTTTGTGATCATAGTTGTTCGACCGTGCTTTTGCCTTCTCTTCTCGCTCTCTTTTGCGTATGTTAGCCACCATATATGCTAGTCGCTTGCTGTAGCTCCACTTTATACCTTGCCTTGCCTATAAGCTTAAGGGTTTTTATCATTTATGCCACTGGTTGTGTCTCACTACTCAGTTTTGCCACTAAGAATTTCAACCGCTCAAAAATGCAATCGCCTTGATAGACACATGCTCAAAAATGCCAGTGGACACCATTATTGTGATCTCAAATCTCTTTTACCATGTTATAATGACATAAATACCTATGTACCAGCATGCCAGCGCTCCCTCTATGTCACTACAATAAAGTGTGGGGCCTACTTGATCCCAACAACGTTCTTATTTTCCTGTAAAATTATTCGCTTGGTTACTCCTGACAAGTGGGGTCACACTTATCATTGTGAGATAGAGAGAACCGACATGTGAGTCTAGACTTATTTTTGTCATATAACATGGTCAACGGGGCTGACATGAAAATAACAATGTCTAATGGCATATTTGAGCAAACATCTAACGGAATGATGGCATTTTTGAGCAAGCATCTCATGGATCGATAGCATTTTTGAGTAGTTGTAACTTCTAATGGCAAAACTGAGTAGTGAGACACAACTAGTGGCATAAATGATAAAAACCCTAAGCTTAAATATTCTTGATCACGAGTGTGCGAGATTGCTGAGTCCCCGTGACTCATAGATTACTTCAAAACCAGATGCAGGGACCGATGATACCACTCCAGACGATGCGCTTGAGCTCAAGTGGGAGTTCAATGACGACTCTCGCCGTTACTACGTGTCTTTCCCAGATGATCGGTAGTGGTGCCCAGTTGGGGCGATCGGGGACTTTGTCGCATGTGGGGGTTGATCTTTATTTTGGTACCGTAGTCAGACCATGAGTGTATTGGATGATTGTAATGTTATTCATGTATTTGTTTGACGTGGCGAGTGTAAGCCAACTATGTATCCTTTCCTCTTTTATCTATTTACATGGGTTGTTGTGAAGATTACCTTACTTGCGACATTTCTTTCAATGCGGTTATGCCTCTAAGTCGTGCTTCGACACGTAGGAGATATAGCCGCATCGAGGGCGTTACACTTATTATGCCATGCTATGCTAGTAGACGTGGATTGGGTGAGTGAAATCCATGACAGATGTGAGTTTGTTAAATTAATGGTTTATCTAAGGTGGCAACTTAAATACACATCTGGGTGGATTGAGGCACCTGGGTATTCCAGCGATTGCCTGTTTTTCTTTCGGACCGCCACCCAGGCTCAAAGGGATCATGAGATTATTCATACTAGAAACTTCCGTGTGCAGCCGCAAGCTACTATGGGGTCTAGCATAGTTGACTAGGTTGTGCGAACTCTTACAGTGGTAGACTAGCAGATGTAGGGGATATAGGTTGGTACGGTCTACCCGTTCATAAGGTGCTAGCGCTTCTGAAAGACTATGTTTCGGTCATGCGTTTCTCAAACACCATGTAGTGCGAGAATCCCAACGAAGGAGATCGAGTCTTGTGGGGAAAAGTGTGCAAACCTCTACAGAGTGTATAAACTAATCATGGTTAGCCGTGTCCCCGGTTATGGACATCTTGAGTATCTAGTACTTGGATTATCATGTGAATCTCATCATGTTACTCTAAATTACTATTGTTGGGTTTTGTTTTAATGATGATGCTTAATTGGGATTGAGAATGCTGTCAACCATTCTCAATGTTTAACAACTACCATGATAGTTAAATAAATTATATTCCTTTGCAGTAGGGAAAAATTAGCTTTACGCAAAACTGTAACCATAGAGCTTTCCACCAGCCAAATATGCATGTAGAATAGCCTTATTCTTTTATTGCTCTCTATGTGTTACTTTGCGAGCATATTCCATGTGCTGACCCGTTTTCGAGCTGCAACGTTCATGTTGTAGACTTTTCAGACGACGAGTAATGTGCCTTTTAGGTCGTGGTTCTATACTCAGTGATGCCGTTGGAGTTGATGGACTCACTTATCTTCCAAGCCTTCCGCTGTTATCGTTATTAGATGGCCTTAAGCCATCTTATTGTAATAAGTTCTTTTTTGAGACACTCGATGTAATAAGTGTGTGATTGCTACTCTGTTATAAATCCTTCAAGTATTGTGTGGTGTCAGCATTACTGATCCAGGGATGACACCTGAGCACAGAGATTGGACCGTTTGAGGTATGGTCGCTATATTTATCCTCGATGGCAACAATACAATACATGCCTTGCTGCCCCTACTGTCACTGGGAAAGGACACCGCAAGATTGAACCCAAAGCTAAGCACTTCTCCCATTGCAAGAAAGGTCAATCTAGTAAGCCAAACCAAACTGATAATTCGAAGAGACCTGCAAAGATAACCAATCATGCACAAAAGAATTCAGAGAAGATTCACATATTGTTCATAGATAAACTTGATCATAAGCCCACAATTCATCGATCTCAATAAACACACCGCAAAAGAAGATTACATTGAATAGATCTCCACAAGAGAGGGGGGGAAATTTGTATTGAGATCCAAAAAGAGAGAAGAAGCCGTCTAGCTAATAACTATGGACCCGTAGGTCTGAAGTAAACTACTCACACTTCATCGGAGAGGCTATGGTGTTGATGTAGAAGCCCTCCGTGATCGATACCCCCTCCGTCGGAGCTCCGAAAAAGGCCCCAAGATGGGATCTCGTGGATACAGAAAGTTATGGCAGTGGAATCAGGGTTTTGGCTCCGTATCTGGTAGTTTGGGGTACATAGGTATATATAGGAGGAAGGAGTATGTCAGTGGAGCAACATGGGCCCCACGAGGGTGGAGGGCGCACCTGAGGGGGGGGGGGGTAGGTGCGCCCCCCTACCTCGTGCCTTCCTGGTTGATTGCTTAACATAGGGTCTAAGTCGTCTAGATCATCTTCGTTCCAAAAATCACGTTCCCGAAGGTTTCATTCCGTTTGGACTCCGTTTGATATTCTTTTTCTGCGAAACCCTAAAATAGGCAAAAACAACAATTCTGGGCTGGGCCTCCGGTTAATAGGTTAGTCCCAAAAATAATATGAAAGTGTATATTAAAGCCCAATAATGTCCAAAACAGGATATAATATAGCATGGAACAATAAAAAATTATAGATACGTGGGAGACGTATCACCCGTTATGTGATGAAGTCGGAGCATGATTTATTTATTGATTGCCTTCCTTATGAGTGGCGGTCGGGGACAAGCGATGGTCTTTTCCTACCAATCTATCCCCCTAGGAGCATGCGTGTAGGACTCTGTTTCGATAACTAATAGATTTTTGCAATAAGTATGTGAGTTCTTTATGACTAATGTTGAGTCCATGGATTATACGCACTCTCACCCTTCCACCATTGCTAGCCTCTCGAGTACCGCACAACTTTCGCCGGTACCATAAACCCACCATATACCTTCCTCAAAACAGCCACCATACCTACCTATCATGGCATTTCCATAGCCATTCCGAGATATATTGCCATGCAACTTTCCACCGTCCCGTTTACTAAGACACGCTCCATCATTGTCATATTGCTTTGCATGATCATGTAGTTGACATTGCATTTGTGGCAAAGCCACCGTTCATAATTCTTTCATACATGTCACTCATGGGTCATTGCACATCCCGGTACACCGCTGGAGGCATTCATATAGAGTCATATCTGGTTCTAAGTATTGAGTTGTAATTGTTGAGTTGTAATTAAATAATTCCTAAGGACTCAAAACATTTTTCTAGACACAACTCGGCTGCTAAAAACGATCAAGCAGTGGGGCTCCTAAGGTCGGGGAAGGCTCTGATTACCAACTTGTAACGCCCTCGATGCGGCTATGTCTCCCACGTGTCGAGGCACGACTTAGAGACATAGGCGCATTGAAAGCAATGTCGCAAGTCGGGAATCATTACACAACCCATGTACATATATAATATAAAGGGGAATAATAGCATAGTTGGCTTACACTCGCCACGTCACATCAAAGTACATAAATAACATCCATCATACAATCACTCATGGCCCGACTACGGCGCCAAAATAGAAAAGACCCCCAACAAGCGACTAGGTCCTGGATCTAACCCCGAATAGGCATACCTACTGATCATCAGGAAACGACACATAGTAACGCTAAGAGTCCTCGTCGTACTCCCACTTCAGCTCGAGCGCGCCATCCGGAGAGGTATCATCGGTCCCTGCATCTGGTGTAATAGTAATCTGTGAGCCACAGAGGACTCAGCAATCTCGCACCCTCGCGATCAAGACTATTTAAGCTTAATAGGTAGGAAATGGGTAATGTATAAGTGGAGCTGCAGCAAGCGACTAGCAGATATGGTGGCTAACTTATTCGCAAAGAAGAGCGAGAAGAGGAGGCAAAGCACGAGCGGAAACTATATAGAGAACCTACGCAAACATAACTCCAACGCCGTGTCCACTTCCCGGACTCCGCCGAGAAGAGGCCATCACGGCAACACACTCGGTTGATTCAGTTTAATTATTTAAGGTTCAAGTTATCTACAACTGGACATTAACAAATTCCCATCTGCCCATAACCACGGACACGGCTTTCGAAAGATCAATCCCTGCAGGGGGGTCCCAACTTAGCCCATAACAAGCTCTCACGGTCAACGAAGGAATAGACCTCCACCCAGGACCCACCGATCAGACTCGGTATCCCGGTACAACAAGATGATTCGACAGGTCAAAACTAGTCCAGCAACACCGCCCGAATGTGCCGACAAATCCCGATAGGAGCTGCACATATCTCTTTCTCAGGGCACACTCAGATGAACACTACATACAACTAAAACCAACCCTCAAGTTGCCCCAAGGTGGCGCTACAAGTGGCTCGGTTCGGACCAACACTCAGAGGAGCACTGGCCCGTGGGCGGCTAAAATAAAGATGACCCTCGGGCTCCAGAAACCCAAGGGAAAGAAAAGGGGGTAGGTGGCAAATGGTAAAACCAATGTTGGGCATTGCTGGAAAAGCTTTAATCAAGGCGAACTATCAAGGGGTTCCCATTATAGCCCAACCGCGTAAGGGACGCAACAAACCGGGAACATAACACCGATATGACGGAAACTAGGGCGTCAAGAGTGGAACAAAACACTAGGCGAGAGGCCGAGCCTTCCACCCTTTACCAAGTATATAGATGAATAGAGATAACATAGCAATATAGTGATATCCCAACAAGTAAATAAATGTTCCAACAAGGAACGGCTCCAATCTTCACCTGCAACTAGCAACGCTATAAGAAGGGGCTTGAGCAAAGCGGTAACATAGCCAATCAATGGTTTGCTAGGACAAAGGTGGGTTAGAGGCTCAATCATGGCAATTGGGAGGCTGACAAGCAAGCGGTAGGCATCGTAGCATTGGCAAAGCAAAAGAGCGAGCAAACTAGCATAGCAAAGATAGTAGTGATTTCAAGGGTGTGATCATCTTGCCTGCACAGTTGTCAGAGTTGACTGGATCCTCAAAAGCAAACTCAACGGGCTCCTCGTTAGCGAACTCATCTCCCGGCTCTACCCAACAACACAAACAAGCAACAAGGATACAATCAACTACGTGCAAGGGCAACCAATAATATGCAAAGACGATATGCTATGCGGGATGCGATGCGGGATGCAAAATGCAAGACGTGACAGGAAATGCATGAACCTGACCTAAACTTGGAAAACCAAGTGTGCCACTGGATAGAGGGGAAGAAATCCCCTGAAAACGATATAAAGATCATGGCAATCGGAGCTACGGTTTGGAAATGGCAAGCGTTTTACTAAACGAACCGATCTGCGATTTACAGCAAGTAGGCTCCTAAATGCAATGAAATGAACATGCTACAGCCACCAAACATGAAAATAAATTGCATGAAAGTGACGTACTCAAGAAGCTTAACAAATCACCAGGACTGAGGCATAGGCAAATTCATCCATTAAGGGCTTCAAACAAGCATGGCAAAACGGAATAAGCAAAACAGATTTTAGACTTAGCGAAATTAACGCTAGTCTGAAATTTCAGACCACGATGCTCTCTTCGGAGCAGCAAAACAACATGAAACATAACCTGAACATGGCAAGTAAGAGCATGGCGTGGAGCTACTCAACAAGCTTAACAAAACACCCAAAATGACCTGGGCCAAAAGGGTTCACAAAATACTCTACCGAGCACACGAACATCGATGAAACACAATCAGTTTTCAGACTTAGTGAAAACTGGGACATGCTGAAATAATAACTCACGGAGGCATCTAAACGAGCTCGATGCACTCACTACGGTGCAATTCATGGCAAGGCAAGCATACATCCATTAAGAAGGCACAAAATTCTAGCTAGACATGGCAAGAACAATGGCATAACATGCATGGATCACTAGCAATAGCTCCGGCAAAATCGCAAAAGAGTTCACGATCTTCCCAAAACAACAACTATGCAAAAGTTGAGCTCGATTGAGTCAACCTAGGTTACTCCAACATAAAAAGTAAAGACATGGATGGATTAAGCACAACAAGCATAACAAATCACTCTTACTGATCATCCTCAAAAGAGGCACGGATCACTAGGAAACAAGCTGGACATATAGCATCGTGAACTAAAACATCCCAGACTTAGTGATTTTCACTAAGTCCCTGAAATCAGTAAACTCAGGTACCCCTCTTTGCAAGCTTGCACAAGACAACACACACATCCTAAAAATGCATGGGAGGCACCTCTGGAAATAAGACAACATGCTTAACAATTCATCCCAAATGGGCACAGGCATATCATGCACACAATAATCATGGCAAAAATGACAAAAGTCAATGTAGGGCTAACGGATCTGCAATTTAACTCATGATGCCTCCTTCCAACAGCATTTTGGGCACCAAGATGACCTCAAATGCAAATGATGCAATGGAATGAAATGATGTACATGTCGAGACGAAGATTTTGATATATAATATGCCCAAATCGGAGTTACGGTTACAGAGATACGGGTCCCCGAACATAGGCATATGGATCAAGAATTTCAGGACTTAGAAAAAATCGAGGTTAGGGTTTACTGTAGCAGCGACCGGATCTGGATCGGGCGAGGCTCTTGGAGCCCGAGGATCGTCGGGGCCTCGCCGGCGTTGAGGCTTGTGGTGGCCGGCGGCGAGGGAGGAGGCGGTGGCCGGCGACATGAGGAGGAGGCGGTGGCCGGGGGCGACGTGAGGAGGAGGCGGTGGCCGGGGGCGACGGCGCCCGGGGCGGCGGACGGCGGCGGGGAGCGGCCGGGCGGCGGGCGGCGAGGTGCCCGCGGTGGTGGCGACCTCCGGCTGGGGCGGCGGCGGCGGCGGCCGGCCGGGGAGAAGACGGCGGCGGGGCGCGGGACAAGGCGCGGCGGCGGATCGGGCTCGCGGGGGCCCCTCCTGGGCCTCCCGGGCCGGCGGCGAAGCGGTCCCGCGTGGGACACGTGGCGGCCACTAAGTGGCTCGGGCGGCGAGGGCGGACGCGTCCGGCCGGGGCGGACGTGTCCGGCCGGCGCGCTGGATCTGGATTCCTTTTTTTTTTAGGGTTCGAGGTAGGGGACGAGCCAAAACGAGGGGGGGGTGTATATATAGGCATAGAGGGAGCTAGGAGAGTCCAAATGAGGTGCGGTTTTCACCCACACGATCGTGATTGAACGACCGATACGTTGGAGAAGAGTTTGGTGGGTTTTGGGCCAACTTGGAGGGGTGTTGGGCTGCAACACACACGAGGCCTTTTCGGTCCCTCGGTTAACCGTTGGAGTATCAAACGAAGTCCAAATGACCCGAAACTTGACAGGCGGTCTACCGGTAGTAAACCAAGGCCGCATGGCAAGTCTCGGTCCAATCCGGAAATGTTTCATCCCCACACACGAAAGAAAGCTAGAAATGGCCACCGGAGGAGAACGAAGCGCCGGAATGCAAAACGGACAACGGGGAAGATGCTCGAATGCAAGAGATGAACATGTATGCAAATGCAATGCACGTGATGACATGATATGAGATGCGCGAAAAACAAAACAACACACGGAGACAAAGACCCGAACCCGAGAATTAAATATAACTTAATGCCGGAAACGGCAAGAGTTGGAGTACAATTCGGGAAGGTTACATATGGGGCGTTACAACACTCCACCACTACGAAAAGATCTCGTCCCGAGATCTAGGACTGAAAGAACTCCAGGTACTCAGAACGGAGGTGATCCTCGTGTTCCCAGGTAGCTTCACGGTCGGAATGGTGTGACCACTTGATTTTGAGAAATTTGATTGACTTGTTGCGAGTTTTGCGTTCAGTCTCTTCAAGGATTGCAACTGGGTGCTCACAGCAGGAGAGATCTTCTTGGAGCTCAATGTCCTCGAAGTTGACGGTGCGCTCAGGCGTCTTGAAGCACTTTCGGAGTTGCGAGACATGGAACACATCATGAACATTGGCAAAATTTGCAGGAAGCTCGAGTTGATAGGCGAGGTCGCCTCTCTTGCTGACGATCTTGAAAGGCCCGACGTATCTGGGGGCAAGCTTCCCTTTGATACCGAAGCGACGAGTCCCCTTCATAGGAGAGACGCGGAGGTAGACATGATCTCCGATCTCGAAAGCCAAATCACGGTGCTTACTATCATAGTAGCTCTTCTGGCGGGATTGGGCTGCTTTGAGGTTATCACGAATGACCTTGCACATTTCTTCTGCCTCTGTGATCAGGTCATTACCCAGCAGCTGACGTTCACCGGCTTCAGACCAGTTGAGAGGTGTACGGCACTTCCTACCATACAGAATTTCAAATGGGGCCTTGCCGGAACTTGCTTGGAAACTGTTGTTGTACGAGAATTCAGCATAAGGAAGACAATCCTCCCACTTCATGCCGAAGGAGATAACACAAGCCCCGAGCATATCTTCAAGAATCTGGTTGACACGCTCGACTTGACCGCTTGTTTGAGGATGGAAAGCAGTGCTGAAGCGAATGTTGGTGCCCATGGCCTTCTGAAAAGAATCCCAAAACTTGGAGGTAAAGATGCTGCCACGGTTTGAAGATATCACTTGAGGAATACCGTGCAGAGAGACAATTCGAGAGGTGTAGAGCTCCGCCAATTGAGCTGCAGTGATTGACTCTTTGATAGGCAGGAAATGAGCCACTTTGGTGAGCTTGTCGATGACAACGAATATAGCATCATTGCCACGCTTGGACTTTGGAAACCCAGTCACGAAGTCCATTTCAATGTGGTCAAACTTCCATTCTGGAATGGCAAGAGGTTGGAGGAGACTTGCTGGCCTTTGGTGTTCTGCTTTCACTCTTCTGCAGACATCACATTCATTCACGAATTGAGCGATCTCGCGCTTCATTCGAGTCCACCAATAAGTTTGCTTCAGATCTTGATACATCTTCGTGCTACCAGGGTGGATGGAGAGGAGAGAGTTGTGAGCCTCATTCATGATCACTTTACGAAGTTCACCTTTGGGCACAACAATTCGATCCTCGAAGAAGAGAGTGTCCTTGTCATCAAGTCGGTAGCACTTGTACTTGGACTGACTCTTTGCAATACCAATCTTCACCTTTTTCACCATAGCATCAAGAAGCTGGGCTTGGCGAATCTGGTCTTCCAAGGTAGGAGAAACTTGAAGGTTGGCGAGGAAACCTTGAGGAACAACTTGCAGATTAAGTTTGCGGAAAGCTTCACAAAGCTCGGGTTGATAAGGCTTGAGAATCAGACTGTTGCAATATGCTTTTCTGCTCAAAGCGTCAGCAATCACATTAGCCTTGCCTGGAGTATATTCAATACTCGGATTGTACTCTTGAATCATTTCGACCCATCGAGTCTGCCTGAGGTTGAGATTAGGCTGAGTGAAGATGTACTTGAGACTCTTGTGATCAGTGAAAATGTCCACTTTCCTTCCCAAGAGAAGATGTCTCCAAGTCAACAATGCGTGCACAACTGCCGCCAACTCGAGATCATGAGTGGGGTAGTTCTTCTCATTAGGCTTCAACTGGCGAGAGGTATAAGCAACAACTTTCTTCTCTTGCATCAGTACAGCACCTAGACCTTGGAGAGAGGCATCACAAAAGACCTCGTATGGCTTGGTTTCATCAGGCGGAGTTAGAACTGGAGCAATGATCAATTTCTCTTTCAAAGCGTTGAAAGCGATATCACACTCCGGAGACCAAACATACTTGACGTGCTTCTGAAGAAGATTTGAGAGAGGCTTCGCGATCTTGGAAAAGTTTTCAACGAATCTTCGGCAGTAACTTGCAAGACCGAGGAAGCTACGGAGTTGCTTCACATTCTGAGGAGGTTCCCAATTAACAATTGCAGAGACCTTCTCAGGATCCACGGAAATGCCCTTGGCAGAGATAATATGGCCAAGATAAAGAACCTCATCGAGCCAAAATTCACACTTGGAGAACTTGGCGTAGAACTGATGTTCCCTGAGCTTGTCAAGAACCAAACGCAAGTGCTTGGCATGATCTTCCTTGTTCTTCGAGAAAACCAGAATGTCGTCGAGATAGACCAAAACAAAGTCATTGGTGTAGGGGTTGAAGATGAAGTTCATCATGCGAGAGAACGTCGGAGGAGCGTTGGCGAGGCCAAAAGACATGACAGTGTATTCATATGACCCATAGCTTGTTCTGAACGCCGTCTTGGGAATATCTTGCTCACGAATGCGAATTTGGTGATAACCCATACGGAGGTCAAGCTTGGAGAATACTTGGGCACCCTTGATTTGTTCAAACAGCTCATTAATGTTGGGAAGTGGATATTTGTTCTTGATGGTCTTCTTGTTCAATGGACGGTAATCAACACAAAGTCGGTCCGTTCCATCCTTCTTCTTCACAAAAAGAACACCACAACCCCACGGAGAAGTACTAGGCCGAATGAGACCCATCCTTTCTTGAACATCGAGTTGTTTCTTCAACTCCTTCAACTCTTCGGGGCCGAGCTTGTATGGACGTTTGCACACAGGTTCCGTATCGGGCTCAAGTTCAATAACAAATTCAACCGGCCGGGTTTGGAGGCATGCCTGGGAGTTCTTCTGGGAAGACATCTTGATACTCACAAACAATCGGAATCTGTGAAATAGCATCCAATTCACCCTTCTCATTGAGAGAGAACAACCGGATGGTATTATCCCGAGCAGCAAAGACAATTACTTCCTCAGACGAATGAGTCAGTTAAATCTGCCTGGCTGCACAATCAAGCTGAGCTTTATGTTTAGAGAGCTAGTCCATCCCAAGAATGAGGTCGATATCAGAATTACCAAGAACCACCGGAGAAGAGAGAAACTTGTAATCGCCCAATGTGATAGAAATATCCGGGACACAATTGTTAGAAGTCATTTGCTTGCCCGGAGACACAATCTTCAACGGAACAGGAATCCTTTCGGTCACAATATCATGCTTGGCCACAAATGGAGTTGAAATAAAAGAAAGCGATGCACCAGTATCAAAAAGTACTTTTGCAGGAATATCATTAACAGGAAGGTTACCCATGATCACATCTGATGAATCCTCTGCCTGAGCTGCATTCACCATATTGACCTTGGCGTGCTTGGGATTATGCTTGACCACAAATGTACTTGCCATCTGACAGGAGGAGGAGGAGGAAGACGCCTCTGGTTGAAACACTTGTTGGCGTAGTGACCCTTCTGTTGACACTTGTTGCACGTGACCTCTGAGAGCGGACGGTGGTACGGAGCACTCGATCTTGAAGCTTGAGACGAAGTCTTGTTCTGAAAGCTTGGGTTGGGTGGGTGGGATGAACCACTGCCACCTTTGCTCTTCTGCTGATACGGCTGACGGAACGGAGGAGAGGAAGCCAATACTTCTGCTGCTTGGCCACTTGAGTAGAGGAAGAAGACGTAGTGTCTCTGACTCCCTTCCTAGAAGCATCACACCTTAGCTGAGCAGCCTCTTGCTTCAGTGCCATGTTGTAGAACTCATCGTATCTCAGTGGCTCGAAGAGGACAAGAGCAAGCTGAATTTCTTCACGAAGACCACCCCTGAACTGATAGATCATGCTCTTCTCATCAGGAACATCCTGCTTGGCAAAACGGGCGTGCTTCTGGAACAACTTGTTGTAGTCATAGACAGACAAAGAGCCTTGCTTCAGATTGCGGAATTCTTCACGTTTGCTTTCAGTCACACTTTGAGGAATGTGATGAGCTCGGAAATCACGACGGAAATCATCCCAAGTGATCAAACGTCCACCTCTCGAATCCCGGTACTGCTGAAACCACTCTGCGGCCTGATCCTTGAGCTGGAAAGACGCGAACTTGACGAAATCTTCAGGTCTGACGTTGCTACATTCAAAATGCTTGCCCAGATCGACTAACCAATCATCAGCATCGGTAGCCTCAACGCAGTTGCTGAACGTCTTTGGACCATTTGCGAGGAACTGATTCAGAGTTGCAAAATGGTTCTGGTTGTTGCCTTGATTTCCTTGACTGCTTTGATTCCGCTCTTGGATGATTTGCGTGATCAGCTATGTATTTGCATTAGTAGCGGCCATCACAGCTTGCCATGCTTCCGGAGGAGGCGGAGGTGGCGGAGGATCTTGATTCTGGTTCTGACTGGTGCTCTTAGCGGGAGCCATCCTGAAGAGGTTGACCACCGTTAGCACACAAATAGAGAAATATTGAAGGTGAAACCAACGGAATGAAAATTGCAACATAAAGTCTTCACATCCGAACAAAATGAACGAATGCACTTCTCTTGAAGTGGTCACATATTCCTGAATTGCGAAGCCACGAAGAATAAGGTAGAAGAGGTACATCAACGAGGGATGGAACCAACATATGACGTTGAAGCAGAACGATTACCACAACTAAAAATAAAACCAAGGGTTGGCTTGTGAAATAAGCCGGAACAAACACATGATAGAAATTTCGTTCGAAGTTTTCGTGATAGGACCTACACGGGCTCGACCGTACAGCACCATCATGTACAAGGCAGTGCACATGACATATGAGGCGTCCCCGAGTCAGCATAGCCAAGGACTCTTTAAGACACAACAAGGCCACTGTAAAATCGACCGTGAATAGGCGAACCACTAGACGTCGAACCCCAATTTCATATCACACATTTGTTGGAAAGATATCCTAAGGCTACTTGAATTCCCACCTATGAAACTCCCGAAACTTTCCGGTTATGCAATCAGGTGTTGGGGATACAGGGGAAGCATAATATCTCACCCAAGCTAGCAAATCCTACATCCAGCTGCATCCATCCTTCAACACATAACCAAGAAACCTTCGGAAACCATCTATATCAACCTTCTAAAAGCATCCGTTATACAAGTTATGGCGATACTCCCGAACTCCCGCCCCAGTACTGGGTGGCGTCGAGGTTATCTCACCAACGAACTGCATAAAGGAGATTTTCGATGTCACGCACATATCTCAAGTATACCAGAATTGCAACGATACAATTATGATGACAACACCTCAGAGCTCAACTCCCCGGGACACTTCCACTAAACCCCTGACAGGAGGCACCAAGACAGTATTCTCATCATAAGCCATCGGAACAAAACCAAGATACTCGCGTGATCCTAAAAAAAATTTAGTGAAATTTGAGAAGAGAAGAGTCAAAACTCTACATCAGGATGCCTTACCAGAGCGATGAGGAGACTGGGAAGTAAAAAGAATTCCTAAGCTCTCCGATATATAATTCCTAAGGACTCAAAACATTTTTCTAGACACAACTCGGCTGCTAAAAACGATCAAGCAATGGGGCTCCTAATGTCGGGGAAGGCTCTGATTACCAACTTGTAACGCCCTCGATGCGGCTATGTCTCCCACGTGTCGAGGCACGACTTAGAGACATAGGCGCATTGAAAGCAATGTCGCAAGTCGGGAATCATTACACAACCCATGTACATATATAATATAAAGGGGAATAATAGCATAGTTGGCTTACACTCGCCACATCACATCAAAGTACATAAATAACATCCATCATACAATCACTCATGGCCCGACTACGGCGCCAAAATAGAAAAGACCCCCAACAAGCGACTAGGTCCTGGATCTAACCCCGAATAGGCATCCATACTGATCATCAGGAAACGACACATAGTAACGCTGAGAGTCCTCGTCGTACTCCCACTTCAGCTCGAGCGCGCCATCCGGAGAGGTATCATCGGTCCCTGCATCTGGTGTAATAGTAATCTGTGAGCCACAGAGGACTCAGCAATCTCGCACCCTCGCGATCAAGACTATTTAAGCTTAATAGGTAGGAAAGGGGTAATGTATAAGTGGAGCTGCAGCAAGCGACTAGCATATATGGTGGCTAACTTATTCGCAAAGAAGAGCGAGAAGAGGAGGCAAAGCACGAGCGGAAACTATATAGAGCACCTACGCAAACATAACTCCAACGCCGTGTCCACTTCCCGGACTCCGCCGAGAAGAGGCCATCACGGCAACACACTCGGTTGATTCATTTTAATTATTTAAGGTTCAAGTTATCAACAACCGGACATTAACAAATTCCCATCTGCCCATAACCGCGGGCACGGCTTTCGAAAGATCAATCCCTGCAGGGGGGGTCCCAACTTAGCCCATAACAAGGTCTCACGGTCAACGAAGGAATAGACCTCCACCCAGGACCCACCGATCAGACTCGGTATCCCGGTACAACAAGATGATTCGACAGGTCAAAACTAGTCCAGCAACACCGCCCGAATGTGCCGACAAATCCCGATAGGAGCTGCACATATCTCTTTCTCAGGGCACACTCAGATGAACACTACGTACAACTAAAACCAACCCTCGAGTTGCCCCGAGGTGGCGCTGCAAGTGGCTCGGTTCGGACCAACACTCAGAGGAGCACTGGCCCATGGGGGGCTAAAATAAAGATGACCCTCGGGCTCCGGAAACCCAAGGGAAAGAAAAGGGGGTAGGTGGCAAATGGTAAAACCAATGTTGGGCATTGCTGGAAAAGCTTTAATCAAGGCGAACTATCAAGGGGTTCCCATTATAGCCCAACCGCGTAAGGGACGCAACAAACCGGGAACATAACACCGATATGACGGAAACTAGGGCGTCAAGAGTGGAACAAAACACTAGGCGAGAGGCCGAGCCTTCCACCCTTTACCAAGTATATAGATGAATAGAGATAACATAGCAATATAGTGATATCCCAACAAGTAAATAAATGTTCCAACAAGGAACGGCTCCAATCTTCACCTGCAACTAGCAAAGCTATAAGAAGGGGCTTGAGCAAAGCGGTAACACAGGCAATCAATGGTTTGCTAGGACAAAGGTGGGTTAGAGGCTCAATCATGGCAATTGGGAGGCTGACAAGCAAGCGGTAGGCATCATAGCATTGGCAAAGCAAAAGAGCGAGCAAACTAGCATAGCAAAGATAGTAGTGATTTCAAGGGTGTGATCATCTTGCCTGCACAGTTGTCAGAGTTGACTGGATCCTCAAAAGCAAACTCAACGGGCTCCTCGTTAGCGAACTCATCTCTCGGCTCTACCCAACAACACAAACAAGCAACAAGGATACAATCAACTACGTGCAAGGGCAACCAATAATATGCAAAGACGATATGCTATGCGGGATGCGATGCGGGATGCAAAATGCAAGACGTGACAGGAAATGCATGAACCTGACCTCAACTTGGAAAACCAAGTGTGCCACTGGATAGAGGGGAAGAAATCCCCTGAAAACGATATAAAGATCATGGCAATCGGAGCTACGGTTTGGAAATGGCAAGCGTTTTACTAAACGAACCGATCTGCGATTTACAGCAAGTAGGCTCCTAAATGCAATGAAATGAACATGCTACAGCCACCAAACATGAATACAAATTGCATGAAAGTGACGTACTAAAGAAGCTTAACAAATCACCAGGACTGAGGCATAGGCAAATTCATCCATTAAGGGATTCAAACAAGCATGGCAAAACTGAATAAGCAAAACAGATTTCAGACTTAGCGAAATTAACGCTAGTCTGAAATTTCAGACCATGATGCTCTCTTCGGAGCAGCAAAACAACATGAAACATAACCTGAACATGGCAAGTAAGAGCATGGCATGGAGCTACTCAACAAGCTTAACAAAACACCCAAAATGACCTGGGGCCAAAAGGGTTCACAAAATACTCTACCGAGCACACGAACATCGATGAAACACAATCAGTTTTCAGACTTAGTGAAAACTGGGACATGCTGAAATAATAACTCACGGAGGCATGTAAACGAGCTCGATGCACTCATTACGGTGCAAGTCATGGCAAGGCAAGCATACATCCATTAAGAAGGCACAAAATGCTAGCTATACATGGCAAGAACAATGGCATAGCATGCATGGATCACTAGCAATAGCTCCGGCAAAATCGCAAAAGAGTTCACGATCTGCCCAAAACAACAACTATGCAAAAGTTGAGCTCGATTGAGTCAACCTAGGGTGCTCCAACATAACAAGTAAAGACATGGATGGATTAAGCACAACAAGCATAACAAATCACTCTTACTGATCATCCTCAAAAGAGGCACGGATCACTAGGAAACAAGCTGGACATATAGCATCGTGAACTAAAACATCCCAGACTTAGTGATTTTCACTAAGTCCCTGAAATCAGTAAACTCAGGTACCCCTCTTTGCAAGCTTGCACAAGACAACACACACATCCTAAAAATGCATGGGAGGCACCTATGGAAATAAGACAACATGCTTAACAATTCATCCCAAAGGGCCACAGGCATATCATGCACACAATAATCATGGCAAAAATGACAAAAGTCAATGTAGGGCTAACGGATCTGCAATTTAACTCATGATGCCTCCTTCCAACAGCATTTTGGGCACCAAGATCACCTCAAATGCAAATGATGCAATGGAATGAAATGATGTACATGTCGAGTCGAAGATTTTGATATATAATATGCCCAAATCGGAGTTACGGTTACGGAGATACGGGTCCCCGAACAGAGGCATATGGATCAAGAATTTCAGGACTTAGAAAAAATCGAGGTTAGGGTTTACTGTAGCAGCGACCGGATCTGGATCGGGCGAGGCTCTTGGAGCCCGAGGATCGCCGGGGCCTCGCCGGCGTTGAGGCCCGTGGTGGCCGGCGGCGAGGGAGGAGGCGGTGGCCGGCGACATGAGGAGGAGGCGGTGGCCGGGGGCGACGTGAGGAGGATGCGGTGGCCGGGGGCGACGGCGCCCGGGGAGGCGGACGGCGGCGGGGAGCGGCCGGGCGGCGGGCGGCGAGGTGCCCGCGGCAGCGGCGACCTCCGGCTGGGGCAGCGGCGGCGGCCGGCCGGGGAGAAGACGGCGGCGGGGCGCGGGACAAGGCGCGGCGGCGGATCGGGCTCGCGGGGGCCCCTCCTGGGCCTCCCGGGCCGGCGGCGAAGCGGTCCCGCGGGGGACACGTGGCGGCCACTAAGTGGCTCGGGCGGCGAGGGCGGACGCGTCCGGCCGGGGCGGACGTGTCCGGCCGGCGCGCTGGATCTGGATTCCTTTTTTTTTTAGGGTTCGAGGTAGGGGACGAGCCAAAACGAGGGGGGTGTATATATAGGCATAGAGGGAGCTAGGAGAGTCCAAATGAGGTGCGGTTTTCACCCACACGATCGTGATCGAACGACCGAGACGTTGGAGAAGAGTTTGGTGGGTTTTGGGCCAACTTGGAGGGGTGTTGGGCTGCAACACACACGAGGCCTTTTCGGTCCCTCGGTTAACCGTTGGAGTATCAAACGAAGTCCAAATGACCCGAAACTTGACAGGTGGTCTACCGGTAGTAAACCAAGGCTGCATGGCAAGTCTCGGTCCAATCCGGAAATGTTTCATCCCCACACATGAAAGAAAGCTAGAAATGGCCACCGGAGGAGAACGAAGCGCCGGAATGCAAAACGGACAACGGGGAAGATGCTCGAATGCATGAGATGAACATGTATGCAAATGCAATGCACGTGATGACATGATATGAGATGCACGAAAAACAAAACAACACACGGAGACAAAGACCCGAACCCAAGAATTAAATATAACTTAATGCCCGAAACGGCAAGAGTTGGAGTACAATTCGGGAAGGTTACATATGGGGCGTTACAATTAAGCTTGGGGATGCTGATACGTCTCCAATGTATCGATAATTTTTTATTGTTCCATGCTATTATATTATCAACCTTGGATGCTTTATATGCATTTATATGCTATTTTATATGATTTTTGGGACTAACTTATTAACCTAGAGCCCAGTGCTAGTTTTTGTTTTTTCCTTGTTTTAGAGTATCGCGGAAAAGGAAAATCAAACGGAGTCCAATTGACCTGAAACTTCACGAAACTTATTTTTTTACCAGAAGAAGCCCACGGAGTATCGGAGATGGACCAGGAGAGTCCCGGGCTGCCCACAAGGGTGGGGGCGTGCCCTCCCCCTGGGCATGCACCCCTGCCTTGTGGACAGCTCGGTGATCCACCAACGTACTTCTTCCTCCTATATATATATATATTCATATACCCTAAAAACTTCGGAGAGCACAATAGATCAAGAGTTCCACAGCCAGAAGCCTCCGTAGCCACCGAAAACTAATCTAGACCCGTTCGGGCACCTTGCCGGAGGGGGAACCCTTCACCGGTGGTCATCTTCATCATCCCGGTGCTCTCCATGACGAGGAGGGAGTAGTTCTCCCTCGGGGCTAAGGGTATGTACCAGTAGCTATGTGTTCGATCTCTCTCTCTCTCGTGTTCTTGAGTCGGCACGATCTTGATGTATCCCGAGCTTTGCTATTATATTTGGAACTTATGATGTTTCTCCCCCTCTACTCTCTTGTAATGGATTGAGTTTTCCCTTTGAAGTTATCTTATCGGATTGAGTCTTTAAGGATTTGAGAACACTTGATGTATGTCTTGCGTGGGATACCCGTGGTGACAATGGGGTATTCTATTGATCCACTTGATGTATGTTTTGGTGATCAACTTGCGGGTTCCACCCATGAACCTATGCATAGAGGTTGGCACACATTTTCGTCTTGACTCTCTGGTCGAATCTTTGGGACACTCTTTGAAGTACTTTGTGTTGGTTTGAATAGATGACTATGAGATTGTGTGATGCATATCGTATAATCATACCCACGGAGACTTGAGGTGACCATGGAGTATCTAGGTGACATTAGGGTTTTGGTTGATTTGTGTCTTAAGGTGTTATTCTAGTAAGAACTCTATGATAGATCGAACGGAAAGAATAGCTTCATGTTATTTTACTACGGACTCTTGAATAGATCGATCGGAAAGGATAACTTTGAGGTGGTTTTGTACCCTACCATAATCTCTTCATTTGTTCTCCGCTATTAGTGACTTTGGAGTGACTCTTTGTTGCATGCTGAGGGATAGTTATATGATCCAATTATGTTATTATTGTTGAGAGAACTTGCACTAGTGAAAGTATGAACCCTAAGCCTTGTTTCCTAGCATTGCAATACCGTTTACGCTCACTTTTATCATTAGTTACCTTGCTGTTTTTATATTTCAGATTACAAAAACCTATATCTACCATCCATATTGCACTTGTATCACCATCTCTTCGCTGAACTAGTGCACCTATACAATTTACCATTGTCTTGGGTGTGTTGGGGACACAAGAGACTCTTTGTTATTTGGTTGCAGGGTTGCTTGAGAGAGACCATCTTCATCCTATGCCTCCTACGGATTGATAAACCTTAGGTCATCCACTTGAGGGAAATTTGCTACTGTCCTACAAACCTCTGCACTTGGAGGACAAACAACATCTACAAGAAGAAGGTTGTGTAGTAGACATCAGGGCAGTACCCAAGCACCGGCCCACCCACATACCAAATTATCAAAGTACCGAACGCGAATCATATGAACGTGATGAAAACTAGCTTGACGATAATTCCCATGTGTCCTCGGGAGCACTTTCCTTTATAAAAGAGTTTGTCCAGGCTTGTCCTTTGATACAAAAACGATTGGACCATCTTGCTGCACCTTTTACTTTTACTTCTTGTTACCCGTTAGAAATTACCTTATCACAAAACTATCTGTTACCAATAATTTCAGTGCTTGCAGATAATACCTTACTGAAAACTGCTTATGATTTCCTTCTGCTCCTTGTTGGGTTCGACACTCTTACTTATCGAAAAGGCTACGATAGATCCCCTACACTTGTGGGTCATGAAGACTCTTTTTGGTGCCGTTGACGGGGAGTTAAGCGCCTTTGGTAGGTGGAATTTGGTAAGGAAAAATTTATATAGTGTGCTGAAATTTACTGTCACTTGTTACTATGGAACATAATCCTTTGAGGGGCTTGTTCGGGGTATCTTCACCCCGACCAGTAGAGCAAAGAGTTGCTCCTCAACCTACTGAACCTACTAAAAATGTTTACATTGAAATTCCTTCGGGTATGATAGAGAAACTGCTAGCTAATCCTCTCACAGGTGATGGAACATTACATCCCGATTTGCACCTAATCTATGTGGATGAAGTTTGTGGATTATTTAAGTTTGTAGGTATGCCCGAGGACGTTATCAAGAAGAAGGTCTTCCCTTTATCTTTGAAGGGAGATGCATTGACATGGTTGACGCTATGTGATGATATTGGATCATGGAACTACCAACGATTGAAATTGGAATTTCATCAGAAGTTTTATCCTATGCATCTTGTTCATCGTGATCGTAATTTTATATATATATATATATATATATATATATATATATATATATATATATATTGGCCTCGCGAAGGAGAAAGCATCGCTCAAGCTTGGGGAGGCTTAAGTCAATGTTATATTCATGCCCCGATCATCAGCTCTCAAAAGAAATGATTATTCAAAAAATTTATGCTCGGCTTTCTCTCAGTAATCGCTCCATGCTCGATACTTCTTGTATTGGATCTTTTATGATGAAGACTATTGAGTTTAAATGGGATTTATTGTAAATATTTAAACGCAACTCTGAAGATTGGGACCTCGACGAAGGTAAGGAGTCAGGTATAACACCTAAGTTTGATTGTATTAAATCTTTTATGGATACCGATGCTTTCCATGAATTTAGCACTAAATATGGACTTGACTCTGAGATAGTAGCTTCTTTTTGTGAATCCTTTGCTACTCATGTTGATCTCCCTAAGGAGAAGTGGTTTAAATATAATGCTCCCATTGAAGTAAAAGTAGTTGCACCAATTAAAGTTGAAGAAAAGACTATCACTTATAATGATCCTGTTGTTCCTACTTCTTATATTGAGAAACCACATTTCCCTGTTAGAATAAAGGATCATGCTAAAGCTTAAAGAGTGGTTAACAAAAGTAATATTAAGACACCTAAACCCCCTGAGCAAATTAAAGTTGAACCTAGTGTTGGTATGGTTAAAGATCTCTTGGCTGATGATATGTCTCAAATGTATCTATAATTTTTGATTGTTCCATGCTATATTATATTCTATTTTGGACATTACTGGGCTTTATTATACACTTTTATATTATTTTTGGGACTAACCTATTAACCGGAGGCCCAACCCAGAATTGTTGTTTTTTTCCCTATTTTAGGGTTTCGCAGAAAAAGAATATCAAACGGAGTCCAAACGGAATGAAACCTTCGGGAACGTGATTTTCAGAACGAACATGATCCAGAGGACTTGGACCCTATGTCAAGCAATCAACAAGGAGGGCACAAGGTAGGGGGCGCACCAACCCCCCCCCCCCCCAAGCGTGCCCTCCACCCTCGTGGGCCCCCTGTTGCTCCACCGACGTACTCCTTCCTCGGTTCCTCATATATACCTACGTACCCCCAAACTACCAGATACGGAGCCAAAACCCTAATTCCACAGCCGTAACTTTTTGTATCCACGAGATCCCATCTTGGGGCCTTTTCCGGAGCTCCATCGGAGGGAGCATCGATCATGGAGGGCTTCTACATCAACACCATAGCCTCTCTGATGAAGTGTGAGTAGTTTACTTCAGACCTTTGGGTCCATAGTTATTAGCTAGATGGCTTCTTCTCTCTTTTTGGATCTCAATACAAAGTTCTCCCCCTCTCTTGTGGAGATCTATTCAATGTAATCTTCTTTTGCTGTGTGTTTGTTGAGACCGATGAATTATGGGTTTATGATCAAGTTTATTTATGAACAATATTTGAATCTTCTCTGAATTATTTTATGTATGATTGGTTATCTTTTCAAGTCTCTTCGAATTATCAGTTTGGTTTGGCCTACTAGATTGATCTTGCTTGCAATGGGAGAAGTGCTTAGCTTTCGGTTCAATCTTGCGGTGTCCTTTCCCAGTGACAATAGGGGCAGCAAGGCACGTATTGTATTGTTGCCATCGAGGATAACAAGATGGGGTTTATTTCATATTGCATGAGTTTATCCCTCTACATCATGTCATCTTGCTTATAGCGTTACTCTGTTCTTATGAACTTAATACTCTAGATGCATGCTGAATATTGGTCGATGTGTGGAGTAATAGTAGTAGATGCAGGCAGGAGTCGGTCTACTTGTATCGGACGTGATGCCTATATACATGATCATACCTAGATATTCTCATAACTATGCTCAGTTCTGTCAATTGCTCAACAGTAATTTGTTTAGCCACCGTGAATACTTATGCTCTTGAGAGAAGCCACTAGTGAAACCTATGGCCCCCGGGTCTATCTTCCATCATATTAATCTTCCAATGCTTAGTTATTTCCTTTGCCATTTATTTTACTTTGCATCTTTATCATAAAAATACCAAAAATATTATCCTATCATATCTATCAGATCTCACTCTCGTAAGTGACCGTGTAGGGATTGACAACCCCTTATCGTGTTGGTTGCGAGGATTAATTTGTTTGTGTAGGTCCAAGGGACTTGTGCGTGGCCTACTACTGGATTGATACCTTGGTTCTCAAAAACTGAGGGAAATACTTACGCTACTTTGCTGCATCACCCTTTCCTCTTCAAGGGAAAACCAACGCAAGTGCTCAAGAGGTAGCAAGAAGGATTTCTGGTGCCGTTGCCGGGGAGGTTCGCGCAAGACAAGTCAAGATTTGACTCCCGACAACGAGCCACTTGTGGCGCCGTTGCAAGTCAAGACATACCAAGTACCCATCACAAACCCTTATCTCCCACATTACATTATTTGCCATTTGCCTCTCGTTTTCCTCTCCCCCAGTCACCCGTGCCGTTTTATTCGCCCTCTCTCTCTCCATCCTCCCCCTCTTTCTCTTTTTGCCTCCTTTTGCCCGTTTCTTGTTTGCTTGTGTGTTGAATTGCTTGCTTGTCATGATGGCTTTACCTAGATTTTGTGATCTTCACCTTAAAAGGTCAGAAGAGATCGAAAGCAACGTTAGGAGTTTTATGGTTTTACAATTTGAGCATAATAATTTCTTTAGAAATTAGCTTAAAGAACAAAAAAGTTTTATGGGTTATATGAATAAAGAGCACGATGGTATGTCTAAAGAATTTGATGGTTTAAAATCTCAGATTGCTCATCTTGAGAAGTTAATAGCTGAAGTTTCGGATAAGCGAGCCACCTTAGTTAATAAGATAGCCATTAAGCCAGAACTTTTTTGGAAGATAAAGATGAAGATCTAAAAGTTATTGATGTGTCCCCTATTAAATCTTTGTTTTGCAATATGAATCTTGATAATGATGGGATTGAATATGATCCACCTTTACCTAGACGGCGTTCCAAAAAATCGGAGTCTTTAGATCTTGATGCTAAAATTGTTAAAAGTGGGATTGAAGAAGTCAAAACTTTAAATATTAATGAACCTACTATTTTGGATTTCAAGGAATTTAATTTTGATAATTGCTCTTTGATAGATTGTATTTCCTTGTTGCAATCCGTGCTAAATTGTTGTAGCGACCCGACCTCAGATGGTCAAGTCTCTGTGCTTCAGTGTCATCCCTGGATCGGTAATGCTGACACACACAGTACTTGAAGGATTTATAACAGAGTGGCAATCACACACTTATTACATTGAATGTCTCAAGACAGAACTTAATACAATAATATGACTTAAGGCCATCTAATACAATAATAGCGGAAGGCTTGGAAGATAAAGTGAGTCCATGAACTCCAGCGGCATAACCGAGCTGCACGACAACGACCTAACGACCTTACTCCTCGTCTAAAAAGTCTGCAACATAATACGTTGCAACCCGAAAACGGGTCAGCACATGGAATATGCTGGCAAAATAACACAGTAGAGCAAGAACAGAATAATGCTATCACTACATGCATATTTGGCTGGTGGAAAGCTCTGTGGTTATAGTTTTTGTGAACAGCCAATTTTTCCCTACAACAAAGGAATAGATTTTAATTTTACTATCATGGTAGTTGAAACATCATTGAGAAGGTTCCTCCAACTCAATCCCGATTAAAGTGATTAACATCCCAACAATATTATTTAATAAATGATGAAATATATGTGATAACTCAAATACTAGATACTCAAGAATTGTCGATAACCGGGGACACGGCTAACCATGATTAGATTATACACTCTGCAGAGGTTTGCGCACTTTTCCCCACAAGACTCGATCGCCTCCGCTGGATTTCCTTCACTACAAGGTGTTTGGGAAACGGATGACCGAGACACAGTCTTTCAGAAACATTAACTCTTTACTCCGGACAGACCATACCAAACCTACATCCCACTACCTACTGATCTGCCTCTTCAAGACTTACTTAACTATGCTAGACACCATAATAGCTTGTGGCTACACACGGAAGTTTTCTAGCATGAATCATCTCAGTTCCCTTTGAGCCTGGGTGGCGGTCCATAGGAAGATCACACGGGTACTCCGGGATTTCCAAAAAATACAGGCAACACTGGGTACTCCAGGTGCCTCAATCCACCCAGATGTTAATTTAAGTTGCCACCTTAAGTTTGAACCATTAATTAACAATCTCACATCTGTCATGGATTTCACTCAAACCCAAACAACGTCTACGAGCATAGCATAGCATAGTAATATAAGCAACGCGTAAAGTAACTTCCAAGGGTTTGAATGTAACAGGGTAATAGGTTCTACCTCAACAACTACTTCCCAACCCACATGTTAATGATATCCTAATCATGCAATGTTTGAGGACTGGAACTAATGCATAAAAACTGGGTGATAAAAGGGATATGATCAAAGTGTTACTTGCCTTGCTGACGGTCTGCGAAACCTAGGGACTCGTAGTAACACGCTTCGCACTCTGGGTGTTCTATCGCAAAGAAACAATAACTTACATAAGCAACAAGCAAAGATGCGCAAACCAAACTCAAATAAAAGAGGTTGACCAGAAGGTTCAACTTAAGAGCTCCGGATCGCCAAAAAGAATCAAATCAAACGGAGCAACGAAACTCAAACGGCAAAAGAAAGAAGCTTCGTTTACTAATCTGAACCTAGGTCAAATTTTACAGTAGCAAAACTTATTTGAGTTGGTTAAACGGAAAGAGGGTTTCGAGACGAAACTCTAGGCGCTTGACTCGCCTGATTCCAACTAACGAGCGAAAAGAAAAACAGAAACTAAAATCGGATCAGAAATCGCGATCAGAAAAATCACGGAATAAATCCGATAAAAGAAAACTGACGAACAGACTAACGAACGAGCGTCCGTTAGCTGGATCTAACGGGCGAAAACCGTTCGTTAAAACGAATGTACGGACGAACGTCCTCTAACTAGAAGAATCAAGAAAAAAACCGGCGAATCCGAAAAAGCGGATCTAGGGTTTTCTAAAAAAACTGGCGGCGGGGCCGACGGCTACCTCCGGCGAGGCGGGGGCAGCGGTGGGGCAGCGGCTCGTGGGGCGGCGGCGGCAAGCGGTTGCAGCGGCTGCGGCGGCGGGGTTGGAGGCGGTGTGGTGTTGGGGCTCGGGGGCGGGCGTATATAAAGGGTGGGGCGGCGGCGCGACTTGGAGGAGGGGGCAAGGCGCGGCAGCAAGCGGAGTCCGACTCGGACTCCGGTCCGAGCGGCGGCGGCGCGCGCGCAGGAGGCGGCGGCGGCCTGGCTCGGCTGGGCCTTAGGCCCAGTCGGGCGCGAAACTTTTTTTAAATAATTCTGCCGACAGAAATAAAATCCTAGGAAAATAAATAAAAATCTAAAAATGCCAAAGAAAATATTCACCGTCTAAATAAAATATTTAAAACGAGATGAACATTTTCTTGGCCCTAAAATGCAATTTTGAAAAACGTGCAATTTTTCTAATGCAAACAAAATTGCAATAAAATCCAAATAAAACAAATATTTGATTTTAATATTTTTCCTCCAATATTTCAATTATCTTGGAGAAGTCATATTATCTCCTCTCATATATTTTCGGAGAGAAAATAATTAAAACGAAAATCCTCGTTTCAAAATTTGATAAAATCAAATTTGAAAACCGGGAAAATCCCCAACTCTCTCCGAGGGTCCTTGAGTTGCTTAGGATGTCGAGGATCGCTAGACGAAAAGCAAATAAAATATGATATGCATGGATGACTATGTATAACATTCCAAATTGAAAATTTTGGGATGTTACAAACCTACCCCCCTTAAGATGAATCTCGCCTTCAAGATTCGGGTTGGCTAGAAAATAGGTGTGGGTGATCTTTCCGAAGATCATCCTCTCGTTCCCAGGTGGCTTCGTCCTCGGTATGGTGGCTCCACTGAACTTTACAAAACTTGATAACTTTACTGCGAGTGACTCTGCTGGCAAACTCAAGAATCTTTACTGGCTTTTCCTCGTAAGTCAAATCACTGTCCAACTGAATTGCCTCCAAGGGTACTGTCGGTGTCAAAACTGGCGGATCTCGGGTAGGGGGTCGCGAACTGTGTGTCTAGGCCGGATGGTAACAGGAGGCAAGGGACACAAAGTTTTACCCAGGTTCGGGCCTCTCGATGGAGGTAAAACCCTACGTCCTGCTTGATTAATATTGATGATATGGGTACCACGAGATCGAGGAGGCTAAACCCTAGAGGCTAGCCTATGGTATGATTGTTGATGTATGTGTTGTCCTACGGACTAAAACCCTCCGGTTTATATAGACACTAGATAGGGTTAGGGTTACATAGAGTCGGTTACAATGGTAGGAGATCTACATATCCGTATCGCCAAGCTTGCCTTCCACGCCAAGGAAAGTCCCTCCGGACACGGGACGGAGTCTTTAATCTTGTATCTTCATAGTCCAGGAGTCCGGCTGAAGGTATAGTCCGGCTATCCAAACACCCCCTAATCCAGGACTCACTCAGTAGCCCCTGAACCAGGCTTTAATGACGAGGAGTCTGGTGCGCAGATTGTCTTCGGCATTGCAAGGCGGGTTCCTCCTCCAAGTACTTCGTAAAAGATTTTGAACACAAAGATAGTGTCCGGCTCTGCAAAATAGGTTTCCACATATTTCCATAGAGAGAATAATATTTACACCAATCTAATTTGCTGACGTATTCCGTAGCGTGACACACCACGGCCAAGCCTTTATCCGAGTCGTTTCATTATCCCACCTCAGCGCGTTATGCGAGGCGGTTTCCTTGGCACGTCTTGTTAAATAAGAGATCGTGTCCCCTTATCCCGGGATTCTCATCAATACGGGCATGGGTAACCCAACCGCGTCATTAATTACGGCGCTTGGAGATAAGCGAGTCTTACCAGGCTGGTGGGGACATGTAGTTGCGTCCACCCATATAAGGGGATAAAGATCCACCATTTCACCTACACCTTCTTCCTCCTTCGCCTATCCATTCTTGCGCACTCGAGCTCCAGTGCCCAAGTCCGCACTCTCCACCTCAACCTTCCTTCTCCAGCCATGTCCGGAAATTCAAACCCCTGGCTCTAGATGGCAAAGTTCTAGAGTAAGCCATGGGAACGAAATTCTTGTCGATAGACTTGTCTTCCTTGCATCTTTAATAGCTCTCAAGTCCTCCGACAGAAACATCATCTTGGGTATGGACTGGATGTCATCTCATTATGCTAAGATTGACTATGCCACTAGAACCGTTCAACTTACTCACCCCTCGGGCAAGACAGTTAATGTCTTAACTCGAGTGTCCAAGCGCCAGCTTTACTCCCTAAATGCCAACCCTCTTCCAGACCTTGAGGATGTTCCGGTAGTCCGAGACTTTCCGGATGTATTTCCAGAAGAACTGCCAGGTGTTCAACCTGACAGGGATGTCGAGTTTGTGATAGACCTTGTTCCAGGAACCGTTCCAATTTCTAGAAGACCATACAAGATGGCACCCTTAGAACTAGCCGAGCTTAAGAACCAACTCGATGAGTCCTTGAACAAGGGTTTCATCCGTCCTAGTTCCTCTCCTTGGGCTTGCCCTGTCCTCTTCGTCAAGAAGAAGGATGGAACAGATCGAATGGTTGTGGATTACCGACCCGTCAACTTGGTCACCATCAAGAACAAATACCCGCTTCCCAGGATCAACGATCTGTATGATCAGCTCGCTGGATCCTCAGTCTTCTCCAATATGGATTTGAGGTTGGGTTACCATCAAATCAAAATTAGAAAAGGGGACATCCCCAAAACGGCCTTTGTTACTCGTTATGGCCAATACAAGTACACCGTTATGTCCTTCGGTTTAACCAATGCCCCGGCCACCTTCTCCCGGTTAATGAACTCGGTTTTCATGGAGTACTTGGACAAATTCGTCGTAGTATACCTCGATGACATACTCATCTACTCCAAGAATGAAGAGGAACATGCCAAACATCTAAGGCTGGTATTGATGAAACTTCGAGAGCATCGCCTTTATGCCAAATTCTCCAAGTGTGAATTTTGGTTGCCAGAAGTGACCTATCTAGGCCATGTAATCTCTGGTAAGGGTATTGCTGTCAATCCCGAGCGATTTCAAGCCGTCCTTGATTGGACTCCACCTGAGACGGTCAAGCAAGTTCGGAGCTTCCTTGGCTTAGCGAGCTATTGCCGCCGCTTCGTCGAAAATTTCTCCAAGGTTGCTAAACCTCTAACTGAACTCCTCAAGAAAGATAAAAAGTTTGAGTGGACTCCACAGTGAGAGGTCAGTTTTCAGGAACTGAAAAGACGCCTGACATCTGCCCCCGTACTGGTACCACCAGACTTCTCCAAGGACTTTATTATCTATTGCGACGCCTCGCGACAAGGACTAGGTTGCATACTCATGCAAGATCGTCAGGTAATTGCCTATGCTTCACGGCAATTACACCCACATGAGGAAAACTATCCTACACATGATCTAGAGCTTGCAGCTGTAGTCCATGCACTTAAAACCTGGCGACATTACCTTCTCAGTAATCGTTGCGAGATCTTCACCGATCACCAAAGTTTGAAATATATCTTCACCCAACCAGATTTGAATCTCAGGCAAAGACGTTGGGTCGAGTTGATCTCGGATTACGACTTAGGAATAACTTACACCTCGGGCAAAGCCAATGTCATGGCTGATGCGCTAAGCCGTAAGTCCTATTGTAACAACCTGATGTTACAACAAGGTCAACCACTTCTCCATGAGGAATTTCGTAAGCTAAACCTTCACATTGTTCCTCGAGGATTCCTATCCACCCTGGTGGCGGAACCTACCCTTACGGATTAGGTCATCAAGGCACAGAAGGTAGATCCGGGAATCTCCGGTATCAAGAGAAACATTAAGAAAGGAATCGTGAATTGTTTCTCCATTGATGATCAAGGTGTCGTATACTATGGGAATCGCCTAGTGGTTCCAAAGGCGCGAAACCTGAGGCGACTGATCCTTAAGGAAGCTCATGAATCCCCTCTCACCATTCATCCCGGTAGTACTAAAATGTATCAAGACCTACGCTAGAGGTTTTTGTGGACTAGGATGAAGAGAGAAATCGCTCAATACATTGCTAATTGCAACGTCTATCGTCTTGTTAAAGCAGAGCACCAACGGCCTGCTGGCACCCTTCAACCTTTGGCTATCCCTGAATGGAAATGGGATAAATTCAGTATGGATTTCATCACTGGGTTTCCCAGGACCAAGAGAGGGAATAATGCCATCTTCGTTGTGATCGACCGACTTTCGAAAGTAGCCCACTTTCTACCTGTTCGTGAGAGTATCACCGCTAGCCAGCTACCTGATTTATACATCTCCCAAATAGTTTCTCTTCATGGTGTTCCATTGGAAATTAACTCAGACTGTGGGAGTCTCTTCACCTCTCGATTTTGGGAAAGTTTCCAAAATGCTATGGGAACTCATCTCTCCTTTAGCACCGCCTTCCATCCTCAATCAAGTGGTCAAGTAGAGCGAGTCAATCAAATTCTGGAAGATATGCTCCGAGCTTCTGTTATCTCGTTCGGAATGAGTTGGGAGAAATGCCTTCCATTCACGGAGTTTGCTTATAACAATAGTTATCAAGCCAGCTTGGGCAAAGCTCCTTTCGAAGTTCTCTATGGACGAAAATGTCGAACGCCTCTTAACTGGTCAGAAACTGGGGAAAGACAACTCTTTGGCCCGGATATGATTCAGGAAGCAGAAGAGCAGGTTCGCGCTATTCGTGAGAATTTGAAAACAGCCCAATCTCGTCAAAAGAGTCAATATGATCGCAAACATAAGCCTATGACTTATGAAATCAACGAGAAGGCTTACCTTCAGGTTACCCCGTTAAAGGGAACCCATCGTTTCGGTATCAAAGGCAAATTGGCTCCTCGTTACATTGGACCCTTTCGCATTCTTGCCAAACGAGGAGAAGTTGCCTACCAATTGGAACTACCTCCGCATCTTTCCAGAGTTCACGATGTCTTCCATGTTTCGCAACTCAGGCGTTGCTTCGCGGATCCTATCCGTGAAGTGGACCACGAAACGCTTGATCTACAAGATAACCTCTCTTATCGGGAATATCCCGTTCGTATCCTTGATCAAGCCGAGCGTACCACTCGACGTCATAATATCAAGTTTCTCAAGGTTCAATGGTCACACCATTCCGAGGAAGAAGCCACTTGGGAAAGGGAGGATCGTCTTCGACTTGAGTACCCCACCTTCTTTCCAGAGGATCCTAAATCTCGGGACGAGATTCTTTTGAGTGGGGGTGAGTTGTCACACCCTAGCTAGTCCATGCATTAGAGTGTGCATCATGTTTACTTTCATCAGAAACTTGAAATGGGGAAGGCAGAACCCCCAGCACCCCCCTGAAATCAACTAGGTTTACTAAAAATAATTTCAATGAACCTGAATTGCCCTTCTAAAATGTTCACCCTCTTTGCCTTGGGTTAGAACCTCTGAGAAAATAGGTGCACATTTTTCTAGGTCAACAGAAGGTCATTGATTTAAATCATAAATATCTGAATTTGGGCATTTAAATGCTATAAAATAATTCAAATGCTCAAATAATTCTGGAAATAAATGTTTGCTGTTAGGAATAATCCCAATAGAGCCCACAATTATTTTCAGGATTTTAGAAAGTGCCTAGGTATTTTTAATAAAGCCCTAAAGCTATAGAAAAATAGAAAAGCAAAACAAAAATCAAAAAAAGGGGAGAAAGAAGCCACTTGGGCCTTACCTGGCTCGGCCCAGCCGACTGGCCAGCGCCAGTCACCCCCTACCTCGCGCCAGGAGGCAGGGGCGCGTGCTCGCCGCGCGCCGGCCACGCGCCGGCCACCTCCTGCTTCTGTCGACGCTGGGAGGCGCCCAGAGACGCCACGAGACCCCCTCGACCCCCTCTTGTCCTCTCTCACTCTCCCCCTCGTCTCCCTCATCCTCTCCCGGGATGGCCGAGCGCGCCCCTCGCCACCGATCGCCGTAGTCGCCGCTAGAGACCTCCCCTCGCCCCTCTGACGAGCCCATCAGCTCCGCCTCGACTCCCTCGTCCTCCCCACCGAGCCACGCTTCGCCGGAAGCCCTGCAACGCCGCCTTCGCCCTCGTCTTCAACCTCGGGCATCCGAGATTGCCGGCGATCGTGCGCCCACTCCGTTGCGTCCCCGAGCCCGCTGAGACCACTGCTGCACTCCCCGTGAGCTTCTCCTTCGATCCCCACCTTCCCCTTGCTCGTTTGCGCCCTGTAGCTCCGATTTCCACCGCGGCCGAAGCTCGCCAGCGCCGTGCCTCATCGCCGTCGTGGCCAGGGCCACCGTGGCTTGAAGCCGGGCACACCACCGTGCTCAGCGCAGTCCCAGGAACGTAACGCACCACTCCCCACGCTTCACCGTGCCCCGTAGCGTCGGATTCAACCACGCCCGAACTCCGACGACCGCCAAGGTCATCGCCGACGTCGATTCCGGCCACCTCGCGCCCTCCCACTGCCACCGCTGGATGCGCACGAGCCCCAGCTCGCCGTAGAACCCAACCACGTCGCAATTGGTGCCGTGTGGGCGATTTCCGCAGCGCGCCACCGTGTCTGGCCTCGCCGGCGGCTAAACGCCGGCAGGTTTTGACCCGCTGACCGGCGAGGTTGACCTGCTGACGTGGGTTGACCTCCCCCCTCTCTCTCACCGACATGCGGGCCCCGCCGACTAATTACCCTGTTAGTGCTAACTAAATAGGTTAGTTTAATTAGTATAGTCACTGCCCTGCCAGTTAATTAGGCGAACTAAACGTAGTTAGTGCACAGAGACACTGACCAGTGGGCCCCACCAGTCAGGTTTGACCTGGCTGGCGCCTTTGACCTGCTGACGTCACCCTGACGCGTTGCTGACGCAGTAATTGATTTTCTGGATTTATTCTTATACAGGAAATTCCAGAAAATAGTTCAAACTTCAAAAATTCATAGAAATTCAACCATAGCTCCAAATGAGATAAATTATATATGAAAAATTATCAGAAAAATTCAATCTATCCATCTGTAATGGTTTCATGCATGACAAAACAAGTTTACCTTGTTGTTTAAGCAGAATAAGGTAATGCACTATAAATGCCATGTTTAATGAGCTAATATTTGAATCTTTGATTCAAATGAGTTCATCCCCTTCTATTTTAGCTTGCATTAGGCCAAGACACAATCATATTGCCATGTCATAGCATGCATCATATTGTTGCATATCGTCATGTGTTGATTGTGTTCCGATGTGTTCTTCGTGGTAGGTTCTGCCTCCGAGGATATTCACGAGTATCCAACTGAAGGGCAGTATCCCGCTACCACTCCATCAGGCAAGCAACCATTGATCATTCCGATACAAACCCATGTTCTCGCTTCTGCTCTTGTTTACTGCATTAAGACAACGCGATTCAAACTGCTGTGTGCTACGGTAGTTGAACCCTTATCCTCTGCATGACCTGTCATTGCCACAGTAGCTAGATGAAACCCACTAGCATGTGTAGGAGTTGATTGAGCCATGTATGTGATTCCTACCTTGCTATGCCTGCTATGCTTAGAGTTGTGTCAGGTCTGGTTCATTTGGGTGATGGGCTAGAGTGAAATGCTTATGTCGGTAATATGAGGGATGTGTTGAACATGTTTTGGTAAAGGTATCGATGAGAGGCCATGTAGGAGTACATGGTGGGTTGTTTCATTGAGGCCGTCCATAAGCACTGAGATCTGTATGTGTGATTTAAGATGCAGTTACTACCATACATTGGGCCAGAAACCAATGGACCCTCTCGGCTTCTTAGTCACCCTAATACTCTGTCTAGGAGTTGCAATTAGTTTCTGGTGTTTGTAGGTTATGTGTTGGCGGCCATGCGTAGCGCTGACCCTAGGGGTGGGCTATGTTGCGGTAGATACACCGTGGCCGGGTGTACCGAGTCACCCTTTGGTGTCTCGGGAACCGTGTTCACATCGTTCGGGGCCGTATGTGGAAACCTCGGCCGGACTCCCTGCGGATGGAACCTGGATAGGCGATAAACCTGGACTAGGGACTTAGGTGTTTAGGTAGGCCGTGGCCGACACCCTCGCTGGGCTTCCGCTTGAAGGTTGCCGAGTACATGTCGTGTAGACGGCGGTAAGCGGTGAAAGCGTGTATGACGAAGTACACCCCTGCAGGGTATAAACTATTCGAATAGCCGCGTCCACGGTAAAGGACTACTTGGTTGCCTATACAGTTCATAGACAAGCTAATGGATACTACTAAAAGACTCAAGATAAGTGTGAGTACCGAGGATGGCCCTCTCGCAGGATGACGAGGGAGGATCCCCGGTGGAGTATTGTGTTGGTGAGTAGTGGACTCGTGTGCGAAAACTATTTTACTAGAGAGGTTCCATAGGATAGCTTAGCCAAGAGTCAAAGCTGGCTTGCTGCATAACCCCACCACCTTCTTGAGAATAAGCATGTATAGTAGGTTCTGATGTAAGACTTGCTGAGTACCTTTGTACTCATGTTTGCTTATTTATTGTTTTCAGACGACGACACTGCCCCCTCCGATGGGTTTTATGTAGACCTTGACGTCGACGAGTGACTAGCCACCCAGGTGGTGATCCTGGCCATGGAGGGCCCTATGTAGATAGACAGGCTTCGAGAAGCCTTCTTTCTTTTTAGAGTCTGTACTCAGACTAGTTGCTTCCGCATGTGCTTGTATGATTGTATGACTTGAGTGTCGGGTCATGTGACCCCTATCTGTATGACATGTTATGTATGGATCTCTGGAGCCTTTAAATAAATTACTTGAGTTGTAGAGTTTTGTTGTGATGCCATGTTGTATGTACTCATATCGGGCATATTGTGTGTATGATTGAAATGCTTGGTATGAGTGGGATCCGACAATCTAGTTGTTTATCCTTGGCAGCCTTTCTTATGGGGAAATGTAGTCTAGTGTTCCTCGAGCCATAGTAGTCCGCTACAGCCTGGTTCACCGGAGTCCTGCTAGCCCAGCACTACTGTTGAGGACACTTGACTGGCCGGCATGTGTTTCACTTCGTCCCTATGTCTGTCCCTTCGGGGAAATGTCACGCGGTGACTTCCGGAGTCCTGCCTAGCCTGCTACAGCCCGGGATCCCCGGAGTCCTGTTAGCCCAGTGCTACAGCCCGGATTCACTCGTTGATGACCGACATATTTGATGTGATTCATGTATGCCTGTCTCCATAGGTCTGTGCCACTTTGGGTTCACGACTAGCCATGTCGGCCCGGGTTCTCTGTCATATGGATGCTAGCGACACTATCATATACGTGAGCCAAAAGGCGCAAACGGTCCCGGGCCATGGTAAGGCGACACCCGTGGGATACCGTGCGTGAGGCCGCAAAGTGATATGAGGTGTTACCGGCTAGATCGATGTGGCTTGGAATCGGGGTCCTGACATATAGCATGAATAATAGACAATTATCATGAACAAGGAAATATAATAATCATTTTATTATTGCCTCTAGGGAATATTTCCAACAGTCTCCCATTTGCACTAGAGTCAATCATCTAGTTACATTGTGATGAATCGAACACCCATGGAATTCTGGTGTTGATCATGTTTTGCTCTAGGGAGATGTTTTGTCAATGGATCTGCTACATTCAGGTCCGTATGTACTTTACAAATTTCTATGTCTCCATTTTGAACACTTTCACGAATGGAGTTGAAGCGACGCTTGATATGCCTGGTCTTCCTATGAAACCTGGGCTCCTTGGCAAGGGCAATAGCTCCAGTGTTGTCACAGAAGAGAGTCATCGGCCCCGACGCATTGGGTATGACTCCTAGGTCGGTAATGAACTCCTTCACCCAGACTGCTTCGTGTGCTGCCTCTGAGGCTGCCATGTACTCCTCTTCACATGTAGATCCCGCCACAATGCTTTGCTTGCAACTGCACCAGCTTACTGCCCCACCATTCAAAATATACACGTATCCGGTTTGTGACTTAGAGTCATTCAGATCTGTGTCGAAGCTAGCGTCGAGGTAACCCTTTACAATGAGCTCTTCATCACCTCCATAAACGAGAAACATGTCCTTAGTCCTTTTCAGGTACTTCAGGATATTCTTGACCGTTGTCCAGTGTTCCTTGCCGGGATTGCTTTGTTACCTTCCTACCAAACTTACGGCAAGGTTTACGTCAGGTCTGGTCCACAACATGGCATACATAATAGACCCTATGGCTGAGGCATAGGGGATGACACTCATCTCTTCTATATCTTCTGTCGTGGTCGGACATTGAGCTAAGCTCAATTTCACACCTTGCAACATAGGCAAGAACCCCTTCTTAGACTGATCCATATTGAACTTCTTCAATATCTTTTCAAGGTATGTGCTTTGTGAAAGACCTATGAGGCGTCTTGATCTATCTCTATAGATCTTGATGCCTAATATATAAGCAGCTTCTCCAAGGTCCTTCATTGAAGAACTCTTATTCAAGTAGGCCTTAATGCTGTCCAAAAGTTTTATATCATTTCCCATCAAAAGTATGTCATCTACATAAAATATGAGAAATGCTACAGAGCTCCCACTCACTTTCTTGTAAACGCAGGCTTCTCCATAAGTCTGCATAAACCCAAACGCTTTGATCATCTCATCAAAGTGAATGTTCCAACTCCGAGATGCTTGCACCAGCCCATAAATCGAGCGTTGGAGCTTGCACACCTTGTCAGCATTCTTAGGATCGACAAAACCTCCCGGCTGCATCATATACAATTCTTCCTTAAGGAAACCATTAAGGAATGTCGTTTTGACATCCATTTGCCATATCTCATAATCATAGAATGCGGCAATTGCTAACATGATTCGGACGGACTTCAGCTTCGCTACGGGTGAGAAAGTCTCATCGTAGTCAACCCCTTGAATTTGTCATTAACCCTTAGCGACAAGCCGAGCTTTATGGATGGTCACATTACCATCCGCGTCTGTCTTCTTCTTAAAGATCCATTTATTTTCTATGGCTCGCCGATCAACGGGCAAGTCAGTCAAAGTCCATACTTCGTTTTCATACATGGATCCTATCTGGGATTTCATGGCTTTCAGCTATTTGTCGGAATCTGGGCCCGCCATTGCTTCTTCATAGTTCGAAGGTTCACCGTTGTCTAACAACATGATTTCCAAGACAGGGTTACCGTACCACCCTGGTGCGGAACGTGTCCTTGTGGACCTACGAAGTTCAGTAGCAACTTGATATGAAGTTTCATGATCATCATCATCAGCTTCCTCTCTAGTCGGTGCAGGCACCTCAGGAACATTTTCTTGAGCTGCGCCTTTTACCGGTTCAAGAGGTAATACTTCATCAAGTTCTACCTTCCTCCCACTTATTTCTTTCGAGAGAAACTCTTTCTCTAGAAAGGACCCATTCTTGGCAACAAAGATCTTGCCTTCGGATCTGAGGTAATAGGTATACCCAACAGTTTCTTTAGGGTATCCTATGAAGACCCATTTTCTGACTTGGGTTCCAGCTTTTCAGGTTGAAGTTTCTTGACATAAGCATCGCATCCCCAAACTTTTAGAAATGACAGCTTAGGTTTCTTCCCAAACCATAATTCATACGGTGTCGTCTCAACGGATTTCTATGGAGCCCTATTTAAAGTGAATGCGGCAGTCTCTAAAGCATAGCCCCAAAATTATAGCGGTAAATCGGTAAGAGACATCATAGATTGCACCATATCTAATAGAGTGCGATTACGATGTTCGGACACACCATTACGCTGAGGTGTTCCAGGTGGCGTGAGTTGTGAAACTATTCCACATTTTCTTAAGTGTGTGCCAAATTCGTGACTCAAGTATTCTCCCCCACGATCTGATCGCAAGAATTTGATTTTCCTGTCACATTGATTCTCAACCTCACTCTGAAATTCCTTGAACTTTTCAAAGGTCTCTGACTTGTGTTTCATTAAATAGACATACCCATATCTACTCAAGTCATCCGTGAGGGTGAGAACATAATGATAGCCACCGCGAGCCTCAACACTCATTGGACCGCACACATCAGTATGTATGATTTCCAATAAGTTGGTTGCTCGCTACATTGTTCCTGAGAACGGAGTCTTGGTCATTTTACCCATGAGGCATGGTTCGCACGTGTCAAATGATTCGTAATCAAGAGACTCTAAAAGTCCATCTGCATGGATCTTCTTCATGCGTTTGACACCTATGTGACCAAGGCGGAGTGCCACAAGTATGTGGGACTATCATTATCAACCTTACATCTTTTGTTATTCACACTATGAATATATGTAGCATTACGCTCGAGATTCATTAAGAATAAACCATTCACCATCGGAGCATGACCATAAAACATATCTCTCATATAAATAGAACAACCATTATTCTCGGATTTAAATGAGTAGCCATCTCGAATTAAACGAGATCCTGATACAATGTTCATGCTCAAAGTTGGCACTAAATAACAATTATTGAGGTTTAAAACTAATCCCGTAGGTAAATGTAGAGGTAGCGTGCCGACGGCGATCACATCGACCTTGGAACCATTCCCGACGTGCATCGTCACCTCGTCCTTCGCCAGTCTCCGCTTATTCCGCAGCTCCTGCTTTGAGTTACAAATGTGAGCAACCGCACCGGTATCAAATACCCAGGAGCTACTACGAGTACTAGTAAGGTACACATCAATTACATGTATATCACATATACCTTTTGTGATGCCGCCCTTCTTGTCTGCTAAGTATTTGGGGCAGTTCCGCTTCCAGTGACCACTTCCCTTGCAATAAAAGCACTCAGTCTCGGGCTTGGGTCCATTCTTTGGCTTCTTTCCGGCAGCTTGCTTACCGGGCGCGGCAACTCCCTTGCCATCCTTCTTGAAGTTCTTCTTACCCTTGCCTTTCTTGAACTTAGTGGTTTTATGCACCATCAACACTTGATGTTCCTTTTTGACTTCTACCTCTGCTGATTTCAGCATTGAATATACCTCAGGAATGGTCTTTTCCATCCCCTGCATATTGAAGTTCATCACAAAGCTCTTGTAGCTTGGTGGAAGCGAATGAAGGATTCTGTCAATGACGGCGTCATCCGGGAGATTAACTCCCAGCTGAGTCAAGCGGTTATGCAACCAGACATTGTGAGTATGTGCTCACTGATAGAACTATTTTCCTCCATCTTACAGCTGAAGAACTTGTCGGAGACTTCATATTTCTCGACCCGAGCATGAGCTTGGAAAACCATTTTCAGCTCTTCGAACATCTCATATGCTCCGTGTCGCTCAAAACGCTTTTGGAGCCCCGGTTCTAAGCTGTAAAGCATGCCGCACTGAACGAGGGAGTAATCATCAGCACGTGTTTGCCAAGCGTTCATAACGTCTTGGTTCTGTGGGTCGGGTGCGTCACCTAGCGGTGCTTCTAGGACATAATCTTTCTTGGCAGCTATGAGGATGATCCTCAGGTTCCGGACCCAGTCCGTATGGTTGCTGCCATCGTCTTTCAGCTTGGTTTTCTCTAGGAACGCGTTGAAGTTGAGGACAATGTTGGCCATTTGATCTACAAGACATATTGTAAAGATTTTAGACTAAGTTCATGATAATTAAGTTCATCTAATCAAATTATTCAATGAACTCCCACTCAGATAGACATCCCTCCAGTCATCTAAGTATAACATGATCCGAGTTAACTAGGCCGTGTCCGATCATCACGTGAGACGGACTAGTCAACATCGGTGAACATCTTCATGTTGATCGTATCTTCTATATGACTCATGTTCGACCTTTCGGTCTTCTGTGTTCCGAGGCCATGTCTGTACATGCTAGGCTCGTCAAGTCAACCTAAGTGTTTGCATGTGTAAATCTGTCTTACACCCATTGTATGTGAACGTTGGAATCTATCACACCCGATCATCACGTGGTGCTTCGAAACAACAAACTGTCGCAACGGCGCACAGTTAGGGGGAACACTTTCTTGAAATTATTATGAGGTATCATCTTATTTACTACAGTCCTTCTAAGTAAACAAGATGCAAAAACATGATAAACATCACATGCAATCAAATAATAGTGACATGATATGGCCAATATCATATAGCTCCTTTGATCTCCATCTTGGGACTCCATGATCATCTTATCACCGGCGTGACACCATGATCTCCATCATCGTGTCCCCATGAAGTTGCTCGCCAACTATTACTTCTACTACTATGACTAACATGTTTAGCAATAAAGTAAAGTAATTTACATGGCGTTTCTCAATGACACGCAGGTCATACAAAAATAAAGACAACTCCTATGGCTCCTGCCGGTTGTCATACCCATCGACATGCAAGTCGTGATTCCTATTACAAGAACATGATCGCATACATCACATATATATCATTCATCATTCATCACAACTTTGGCCATATCACATCACATGACACTTGCTGCAAAAACAAGTTAGACGTCCTCTAATTGTTGTTGCAAGTTTTATGTGGCTGCAATAGGGTTCTAGCAAGAACGTTTTCTTACCTACGTAAAAGCCACAACGTGATTTTTCAACTTCTATTTACCCTTCATAAGGACCCTTTTCGTCGAATCCGCTCCAACTAAAGTGGGAGAGACAGACACCCGCTAGCCACCTTATGCAACTAGTGCATGTCAGCCGGTGGAACCTGTCTCACGTAAGCGTATGTGTAAGGTTGGTCCGGGCCGCTTCATCCCACAACACCGCTGAAGCAAAATAAGACTAGTAGCGGCAAGAAAGTTGACAACATCTACGCCCACAACAAATTGTGTTCTACTCGTGCAAAGAGAACTACGCATAGACCTAGCTCATGATGCCACTGTTGGGGAACGTTGCAGAAAACAAAAAAAATTCCTACGTTTCACCAAGATCAATCTATGGAGTCAACTAGCAACGAGAGGAGAGTGCATCTACATACCCTTGTAGATCGCGAGCGGAAGCGTTCAAGAGAACGGGGATGATGGAGTCGTACTCGCCGTGATCCAAATCACCGATGACCAAGTGCCGAACGGACGACACCTCCGCGTTCAACACACGTACGGAGCGGATGACATCTCCTCCTTCTTGATCCAGCAAGGGGGGAGGAGAGGTTGATGAAGATCCAGTAGCACAACGGCGTGGTGGTGGATGCAGCAATGATCGCAGCAGGGCTTTGTCGAGCTTCTGCGAGAGGGAGAGGTGTAGCAGGGGAGAGGGAGGCGCCAAGACTTGAGGTGCAGCTGCCCTCCCTCCCCCCTCTTTATATAGGCCCCTTGGGGGCGCCGGCCCTGGAGATGTGACCTCCCAAGGGGGGCGCCGGCCAAGGGGGGTGGAGTGCCCCCCAAGGCAAGTGGAGGCGCCCCCCACCCTAGGGTTTCCAACCCTAGGCGCAGGGGGGCCCAAAGGGGAGTGGGCGCACCAGCCCACTATGGGCTGGTTCCCCTCCCCACTTCAGCCCATGGGGCCCTCCGGGATGGGTGGCCCCACCCGGTGGACCCCCAGGACCAATCCGGTGGTCCCGGTACAATACTGGTGACCCCAAATCTTTCCCGATGGCCGAAACTACACTTCCTATATATAATTCTTCACCTCTGGACCATTCCAGAACTCCTCGTGACGTCCATGATCTCATCCGGGACTCCAAACAACTTTTGGATTACTGCATACTCATATCTCTACAACCCTAGCGTCACCGAACCTTAAGTGTGTAGACCCTACGGGTTTGGGAGACACGTAGACATGACCGAGACGGCTCTCCGGCCAATAACCAACAGAGGGATCTAGATACCCATGTTGGCTCCCACATGCTCCTCGATAATCTCATCAGATGAACCACGATGTCGAGGATTCAAGCAACCCCGTATACAATTCCCTTTGTCAATCGGTACGTTACTTGCCCGAGATTCGATCGTCGGTATCCCAATACCTTGTTCAGTCTCGTTACCGGCAAGTCACTTTACTCATACCGTAATGCATGATCCCGTGATCAACCACTTGATCACTTTGAGCTCATTATGATGATGCATTGCCAAGTGGGCCCAGAGATACCTCTCCGTCATACGGAGTGACAAATCCCAGTCTCGATTCATGCCAACCCAACATACACTTTTGGGGACACCTGTAATGTACCTTTATAGTCACCCAGTTACGTTCTGACGTTTGGCACACCCAAAGCACTCCTACGGTATCAGGGAGTTGCACAATCTCATGGTCTAAGGAAATGATACTTGACATTCAGAAAAGCTACAGCAAACGAACTACATGATCTTTGAGCTAAGCTTAGGGTTGGGTCTTGTCCATCACATCATTCTCCTAATGATGTGATCCCGTTATCAATGACATCCCTATGTCTATAGCCAGGAAACCATGACTATCTGTTGATCAATGAGCTAGTCAACTAGAGGCTCACTAGGGACACATTGTGGTCTATGTATTCACACATGTATTACGATTCCCGGATAATACAATTATAGCATGAATAATAGACAATTATCATGAACAAGGAAATATAATAATCATTTTATTATTGCCTCTAGGGCATATTTCCAACAAAAGAATCAAATCAAACGGAGCAACGAAACTCAAACGGCGAAAGAAAGAAGCTTCGTTTACTAATCTGAACCTAGGTCAAATTTTACAGTAGCAAAAACTTATTTGAGTTGGTTAAACAGAAAGAGGGTTTCGAGACGAAACTCAAGGTGCTTGAATCGCCTGATTCCGACTAACGAGCTAAAAGAAAAACAGAAACTAAAATCGGATCAGAAATCACAATCAGAAAAATCGCGGAATAAATCCGATAAAAGAAAACTGACGAATAGACTAACAAACGAGCATTCGTTAGCTGGATGTAATGGGCGAAAACCATTCGTTAAAACGAACGTACGGATGAACGTCCGCTAACTAGAAGAACCGAGAAAAAAACCGGCGAATCCGAAAAAAATGGATCTAGGGTTTTCTAAAAAAACCGAATGGTTTAAAAAACCGGTGGCGGGTCCGGCGGCTACCTCCGGCGAGGGGTCTCCGGCGAGGCGGGGGCAGCGGCGGGGCGGCGGCGGCGGCGCGAGCGGCGGCTGCAGCGGCGGGGTTGACGGCGGTGTGGTGTTGGGGCTCGGGGGCGGGCGTATATAAAGGGCGGGGCGGCGGCGCGACTTGGAGGAGGGGGCAAGGCGCGGCGGCAAGCGGAGTACGACTCGGACTCCGGTCCGAGTGGCGGCAGCGCGCGCAGGGGGCGGCGGCGGCGGCCTGGCTCGGCTGGGCCTTAGGCCCAGTCGGGCGTGGAACTTTTTTTAAAAATAATTCCATCGACAGAAATAAAATCCTAGAAAAATAAATAAAAAACTAAAAATTCCAAAACAAATTTTCACCGTCTAAATAAAATATTTAGAACGAGATGAACATTTTCTTGGCCCTAAAATGCAATTTTGAAAAACGTGCAATTTTTCTAATGCAAACAAAATTGCAATAAAATCCAAATAAAACAAATATTTGATTTTAATATTTTTCCTCCAATATTTCAATTATCTTGGAGAAGTCATATTATCTCCTCTCATATATTTTAGTATGAAATATTTTCGAAGAGAAAATAATTAAAACCAAAATCCTTGTTTCAAAATTTGATAAAATCAAATTGAAAACCGGGAAAATCCCCAACTCTCTCCGAGGGTCCTTGAGTTGGTTAGGATTTCGAGGATCGCTAGACGAAAAGCAAATAAAATATGATATGCATGGATGACTATGTATAACATTCCAAAGTGAAAAATTTGGGATGTTACAATTCTCCTCATGCTTATAGTCAAAATAAAGCTTTCGCTAAACATATCGTTGATGCTTTGATGCAATCTTATGAAGAAAAACTTGAGTTGGAAGTTTTTATCCCTAGAAAACTTTATGATGAGTGGGAACCTACTATTAAAATTAAAATTAAATATCATGAATGCTATGCTTTGTGTGATTTGGGTGCTAGTGTTTCCACGATTCCAAAGACTTTGTGGGATTTGCTAGGTTTCCGTGATTTTGATGATTGCTCTTTAAACTTGCACCTTGCGGATTCCACTATTAAGAAACCTATGGGAAGAATTAATGATGTTCTTATTGTTGCAAATAGGAATTATGTGCCCGTAGATTTTATTGTTCTTGACATAGATTGCAATCCTTCATGTCCTATTATTCTTGGTAGACCTTTCCTTAGAACGATTGGTGCAATTATTGATATGAAGCAAGGGAATATTAGATTCCAATTTCCGTTAAGGAAAGGCACGGAACACTTCCCTAGAAATAAAATTAAATTACCTTATGAATCTATTATGAGAGCCACTTATGAATTGCCTACCAAAGATGGCAATACCTAGATCTATCCTTGCTTTTATGCCTAGCTAGGGGTGTTAAACGATAGCGCTTGTTGGGAGGCAACACAATTTTATTTTTATTCCTTGCTTTTTGCTCCTGTTTAGTATTAAATAATTTATATAGCCCCTGCTTTGGTTGTGTTTTTGAGTTTAATTAGTTTTTGTGCCAAGTAGAACCATTGGGAAGACTTACGGAAAGTCTTTTTAATCTTGCTGTAAAAAACAGAAACTTTAGCGCTCACGAGAATTGCTGCCATTTTTATTTGGAAAGTGCTATTTAGTTAATTATTTTTGCAGATGATTAATAGGTAAATTCCTCACGTCCATAAATTTATTTTAGAATTTTTGGAGTTCCAGATCTTGCGTTAGCTACAGATTACTACAGACTGTTCTGTTTTTGACAGATTCTGTTTTTCGTGTGTTGTTTGCTTATTTTGATGAATCTATGGCTAGTAAAATAGTTTATAAACCATAAAGAAGTTGGAATACAGTAGGTTGAATACCAATATAAATAAAGAACGAGTTCATTATAGTACCTTGAAGTGGTGTTTTGTTTTCTTTCGCTAACGGAGCTCACGAGATTTTCTACTTTAAGTTTTGTGTTGTGAAGTTTTCAAGTTTTGGGTAAAATATTTGATGGATTATGGAACAAGGAGTGGAAAGAGCGTAAGCTTGAGGATGCCCATGGCACCCCAATATAATGTAAGGACACCTAAAAGCCAAAGCTTGGGGATGCCCCGGAAGGCATCCCCTCTTTCGTCTACTTCCATCGGTAACTTTACATGGAGCTATATTTTTATTTACCACATGATATGTGTTTTGCTTCGAGCGTCTTGTATGATTTGAGTATTTGCTTTTTAGTTTACCACAGTCATCCTTGCTGTACACACCTTTTGAGAGAGACACACATGGTTCGGAAATTGTTAGAACACTCTATGTGCTTCACTTATATCTTTTGAGTTATATAGTTTTTGCTCTAGTGCTTCACTTATATCTTTTGAGTTATATAGTTTTTGCTCTAGTGCTTCACTTATAACTTTTAGAGCACGTCGGTTGATTTGTTTTATAGAAACTATGGTTCTCTCATTCTTCACTTTGATTATTTTGAGAGTCCTACAAAACAACATGGTAATTTGCTTTAATTATGTTAGGCATTCAAGATTAAATAAAAAAATTCTTCTGAGTGTGTTGAATACTATGAGAAGTTTGATACTTGATAATTGTTTTGAGATATGGATATGGTGATATTAGAGTCATGCTAGTTGAGTAGTTGTGAATTTGAGAAATACTTGTGTTAAAGTATTTGATTCCCGTAGCATGCACGTATGGTGAACCATTATGTGATGAAGTCGGAGCATGATTTATTTATTGATTGTCTTCCTTATGAGTGGCGGTCGGGGATGAGCGATGGTCTTTTCCTACCAATCTATCCCCCTAGGAGCATGTGCGTAATACTTTTCTTTGATAACTTGTAGCTTTTTTCAATAAGTATATGAGTTCTTTATGACTAAGGTTGAGTCCATGGATCATACGCACTTTTCTTCCTTCCACCATTGCTAGCCTCTCTAATACCGCACACCTTTCGCCGGTATCATACACCCACCATATACCTTCCTCAAAACAGCCACCATACCTACCTATCATGGCATTTCCATAGCCATTCCGAGATACATTGCCATGCAACTTTCCACCGTTCCGTTTACTATGACACGCTCCATCACTGTCATATTGCTTTGCATGATCATGTAGTTGACATTGTATTTGTGGCAAGGCCACCGTTCATAATTCTTTCATACATGTCACTCTTGATTCATTGCATATCCCGGTACACCGCCGGAGGCATTCACATAGAGTCATATTTTGTTCTAAGTATCTAGTTGTAATTGTTGAGTTGTAAGTAAATAAAAGTGTGATGATCATCATTTTTAGAGCATTGTCCCAGTGAGGAAAGGATGATGGAGACTATGATTCCCCCACAAGTCGGGATGAGACTCCGGACGAAAAAAATAAAATAAATAATAAAAAAAGAGGCCAAAGAAGCCCAAATAAAAAAAGAGGCCATAAAAAAGAAAAGGCCCAAATAAAAAAATATGAGAGAAAAAGAGTGAAGGGACAATGCTACTATCCTTTTACCACACTTGTGCTTCAAAGTAGCACCGTGATCTTCATAATAGAGAGTCTCATATGTTATCACTTTTATATACTAGTGGGAATTTTTCATTATAGAACTTGGCTTGTATATTCCAATGATGGGCTTCCTCAAAATGCCCTAGGTCTTCGTGAGCAAGCGAGTTGGATGCACACCCACTTAGTTCTTTTTGTTGAGCTTTCATATACTTATAGCTCTAGTGCATCCTTTGCATGGCAATCCCTACTCACTCACATTGATATCTATTGATGAGCGTCTCCATAGCCCGTTGATATGCCTAGTTGATGTGAGACTATCTTCCCCTTTTTGTCTCCTCCACAACCACCATTCTATTCCACCTAAAATGCGATGTCCATGGCTCACGCTCATGTATTGCATGAAGATTGAAAAAGTTTGAGAACACCAAAAGTATGAAACAATTGCTTGGCTTGTTATCGGGGTTGTGCATGATTTAAATACTTCGTGTGGTGAAGATAGAGCATAGCCAGACTATATGATTTTGTAGGGATAACTTTCTTTGGCCATGTTATTTTGAAGAGACATAATTGCTTAGTTAGTATGCTTGAAGTATTATTATTTCTATGTCAATATTGAACTTTTTTCTTGAATCTTTCAAATCTGAATATTCATACCACAATTAAGAAGAATTACATTGAAATTATGCCAAGTAGCATTCCACATCAAAAATTCTGTTTTTATCATTTACCTACTCGAGGACGAGCAGGAATTAAGCTTGGGGATGCTTGATACGTCTCCAACGTATCTATAATTTTTTATTGTTCCATGCTATATTATATTCTGTTTTGGACATTATTGGGCTTTATTATACACTTTATATTATTTTTGGGACTAACCTATTAACCGGAGGCCCAGCCCAGAATTGTTGTTTTTTGGGCCTATTTTAGGGTTTCACAGAAAAAGAATATCAAACGGAGTCGAAACGGAATGAAACCTTCGGGAACGTGATTTTCGGAACGAACATGATCCAGAGGACTTGGACCCTACGTCAAGCAATCAACGAGGAGGGCACGAGGTAGGGGGCGCGCCTACCCCCTGCTTGGGTGATGCCCTTACTTGGACAAGCATCCCACTTATGATTAACCTCTATTGCAAGCATCCGCAACTACAAGAAAAGTATTAAGGTAAACCTAACCATAGCATGAAACATATGGATCCAAATCAGCCCCTTACGAAGCAACGCATAAACTAGGGTTTAAGCTTCTGTCACTCTAGCAACCCAACATCTACTTATTACTTCCCAATGCCTTCCTATAGGCCCAAATAATGGTGAAGTGTCATGTAGTCGACGTTCACATAACACCCACTAGAGGAGAGACAACATACATCTCATCAAAATATCGAACGAATACCAAATTCACATGACTACTAATAGCAAGACTTCTCCCATGTCCTCAGGAACAAACATAACTACTCACAAAGCATATTCATGTTCATAATCAGAGGGGTATTAATATGCATATAGGATCTGAACATATGATCTTCCACCAATTAAACCAACTAGCATCAACTGTAAGGAGTAGTTAACACTACTAGCAACCCACAGGTACCAATCCCGGGCTTAGAGACAAGAATTGGATACAAGAGATGAACTAGGGTTTTGAGATGAGATGGTGTTGGTGAAGATGTTGATGGAGATTGCCCTCTCCCGAAGAGAGGAGCGTTGGTGATGACGATGGCGATGATTTCCCCCTCCCGGAGGGAAGTTTCCGCGGTAGAACAGCTCCGCCAGAGCCCTAGATTGGTTCCGCCAAGGTTCCGCCTCGTGGCGGCGGAGTCTCGTCCGGAAAGATGGCTTATGATTTTTTTCTCATTGAAAGACTCCATATAGCAGAAGATGGCCATCGGAGGGCCACCAGGGGGCCACGAGGTAGGGGTGCGCCTAGGGGGGTAGGGCGCGCCCCCCACCCTCGTGGGCAGTGTGTGGCCCCCATGGTGAACTTCTTGCACTCAGTATTTTTTATATATTCTGAAAATGTCTTCCGTGAAGTTTCGGGACTTTTGGAGCTGTGCAGAATAGGTCTCTAATATTTGCTCCTTTTCCAGCCCAGAATTCCAGCTGCCAGCATTCTCCCTCTTTATGTAAAACTTGTAAAATAAGAGAGAATAGGCATAAGTATTGTGACATAATGTGTAATAACAACCCATAATGCAATAAATATCTAAAAGCATGATGCAAAATGGACGTATCAACTCCCCCAAGCTTAGACCTCGCTTGTCCTCAAGCGAAAGCCAAAATCGAAAAATATGTCCACATGTTTAGAGATACAGGTGTCGATAAAAATAAAATATGGACATGAGGGCATCATGATCATTCTTAGAACATCATCTTATATAATTCTTGTCATATGATCTCTTATGCTAAAGTAACAATTCAATCACAATTTCAAGTATGAATCATAAACTTCATTGAAAACTAATAAACTATAATCTCAGTCATTGGAGCAATTGCAATTTATCATAATATATGAAAGAGTCAATATAAGAGCTTTTCAGCAAGTCCACATACTCAACTATCATTTAGTCTTTCCCAATTGCTAACACTCACGCAATACTTATGGGTATGGAGTTTTAATCGGACACAGAGAAAGATAGGGGCTTATAGTTTTGCCTCTTAACGTTTTACCTCAAGGGTAATGTCAACAATAATAGCTCATGAAAACTCACATCCAATTAGCCATATATACCAGGATCCTTCCAACATGTTGTGCTTGCCAAAAGATGAAATGTAAAAATGAAGGGTGAAGATCACCATGACTCTTATGTAAGGTTGGAGATAAAGGTAAAAGATAGGCCCTTCGCACAGGGAAGCAGAGGTTGTCATGCGCTTTTATGGTTGGATGCACAAAATCTAAATGTGAAAGAACGTCACTTTATATTGCCACTTGTGATATGGACCTTTATTATGCAGTCTGTCACTTTTATTTCTTCCATATCACACGATCATATAAAGTTATTTCCTCCACACCAATCAATCATACATATTTAGAGAGCATTTTTTATTGCTTGCACCGATGAAAACTTACTTGAAGGATCTTACTCAATCCATAGGTAGGTATGGTGGACTCTCATGGCAAAACTGGTTTCAGGGTGTTTGGAAGCACAAGTAGTATCTCTACTTTGTGCAAAGAATTTGGCTAGCATGAGGGGGAAAGGCAAGCTCAATCATGTTGGATGATCCATGACAATATAATTTATCTTAGATGTAAGAAAACATAACCCATTACGTTGTCTTCCTTGTCCAACGTTAACCCTTTAGGATGTAATATTTTAATGAGTGCTCACAATCATAAAAGATGTCCAAGATAGTATATTTATATGTGAAGACCTCTCTTTCTTTATTACTTCCTATTAATTGCAACGATGACCAAAACTATGTCTATCAACTCTCAACAACTTTTATTCATCATACTTTTTATATGTGAGCTCATTACTCTCTAGAAGATCCATATGATCTCTTTGTTTCTATTTATTTCTTTCTCTTTTCTTTTATTCACTTAAGATCATGGCAAAATAATCAAGCCCTTGACTCAACACTAATCTTTATTATATATAGCTCACGGACTCGATTACATCGAAGGATCATAAAGCAAAACTCACAACTAGATCATACTAAAAAAATTGTTCTACTAGATCAAAATATTATCAAAAGGATCGAACTAAGAAAAGCGGTAAAGATAAAAGTGATGGTGATACGATACCGGGCACTGCCCCAAGCTTGGCAGTTGCCAAGGGGAGTGCCCATACCCATGTGATTATGTTTCCTTTTTGGGGGATGGTGATGTGATATTCTTGGCGATGATGCCCCTCAGGATACAATTCTCCTCCTCGAGCTTATTGACTTGCCGCTTGAGGTCTATTATTTCCTTTCGAAGCTTTCCTGTAACAGCCAAAGATCCCTACACCCAAGGGTGCTGCATAGTTGCGGGAGAACCAGTGACACTCTTTTTCATATTCTCATAAGAAAGAAATCTAACATTGGAAGGGATAACCGAGTTTGGAATAGCCGAGCTCTGTAGTTTCCCCATGGTGAATACAGCTCGGGAGTGAGAAGTGACTTCTTGATCCTCCTCCATGGCATCTATTCTCTTCAAATCAGCCTCCATCTCTTCCTCCGTTGCTGGCCCAAAGTGGTCAACATTGTTGTTTGTCATTGATCTCGATGCCGGATGAGACACCCGGCTCTCCCCGACTGACTCTTGTGAAGACATCTTGCTCTAATCTGCAGAAGCAACAGCTCGAAACACAAACAGAGGATAATTGCGTGATACAGGAGTCAAAACCTTCGGGAGGTTATATAATGAATTTTTACCGACCAAAATACGTAACTTGTAAGAAAACGGAGTTCGGAGAGCACACGAGGTGCCCACGAGGTAGGGGGCCCGCCCAGGGGGTAGGGCGCGCCCTCCACCCTTGTGGAGCCCTCATGTCCTTCCCGGACTGCTTCTTATTTTTCTATTTTTCTAAATATTCCAAAACGGAAGAAAATTGCCATTAGAACTGTTTTGGAGTCGGTTTACTTACCGTACCACATACCTATTCCTTTTCGGAGTCTGAAACGTTCTGGAAAGTGTCCCTTATGTATTCCTCCGGGGTTACGGTTTCAATAACATTGGTTTCAACATTTATAGGATTACCTGAGATATAATGCTTAATTCTTTAACCGTTCACCACCTTCGGATTTGTGCCTTCAAAGTTGTTGATTTTTATGGCACCGGAACGATAGACCTCCTCGATAACGTAAGGACCTTCCCATTTAGAGAGAAGTTTTCCTGATCTTAAACGAGAGTTGTATAGCAATACATAGTCACCTACATTAAACTAACGCTTGTATATCCTTTTGTCATGCCATCTTTTAAATTTTTCTTAAAATAATTTGGCATTTTCATAGGCTTGGGTTCTCCATTCATCAAGTGAGCTAATATCAAATAACCTCTTCTCACCGGCAAGTTTGAAATCATAATTGAGCTCTTCAATGGCCCAATATGCCTTATGTTCTAGTTCTAGAGGTAAGTGACATGCTTTTCCATAGACCATTTTATACGGAGACATACCCATAGGATTTTTATATGCAGTTCTATCGGACCATAATGCATCATCAAGTTTCTTGGACCAGTTCTTTATAGATCTATTAATAGTCTTTTGCAAAATTAATTTGACTTCTCTGTTGCTCAATTCTACTTGACCACTAGACTGTGGGTGATAAGGAGATGCAATTCTATGATTAACATCATATTTAGCAAGCATTTTACGGAAAGCACCATGAATAAAATGCGAACCACCATCAGTCATTAAATATCTAGGGACTCCAAACCTTGGAAAAATAACTTCTTTAAGCATCTTAATAGAGGTGTTATGGTCAGCACTACTAGTTGGAATAGCTTCTACCCACTTAGTAACGTAATCAACAGCAACTAAAATATGTGTATATCCATTAGAGGAAGGAAAAGGTCCCATATAATCAAAGCCCCAAACATAAAATGGTTCAATAACAAGTGAATAATTCATAGGCATTTCTTGACGTCTACTAATATTACCAATTCTTTGACATTCATCACAAGATAAGACAAACTTACGGGCATCCTTGAAGAGAGTAGGCCAATAAAAACCGGATTGTAATACCTTATGTGCAGTTCTATCTCCAGCGTGGTGTCCTCCATAAGCCTCAGAGTGACACTTGCATAGGATCTGTTCCTATTCATGCTCAGGTACACAACGTCTGATAACACCATCTACTCCTTTATAAAGGTGTGGGTCATCCCAAAAGTAATGTCTCAAATCATAGAAGAACTTTTTCTTTTGCTGGTATGTGAAACTAGGTGGTATAAATTTAGCAACAATGTAATTAGCATAATCAGCATACTATGGAGCAGTATGAGAAGCATTTATGACATTTAATTGTTCATCGGGAAAGCTATCATCAATAGGTAGTGGGTCATCAAGAACATTTTCTAACCTAGACAAGTTGTCTGCAACGGGGTTCTCAGCTCCCTTCACTACAAAAAAATACACTTCTGTGATGATACGTGTTTGTCACAGTAGGTCGTATTTTCTGTCATGCATGTACATCCATGACAATTTTATGACAGAATCAAGATAGTCATACCTGTGCTGTCGTAGAAGTGTTCCATGACATTACCAAAATAATCATCACGGAAGAGTCCACTTCCATGACGATAAATCGCGCGTCACAGAAGTGCTTTCGTCAAGGGTGACCGACACGTGGCATCCACCGTAACGGAACGCCATTAAGCTATCGGGTCGGGTTTTGGATCTGATAACCCGTTAACATCCCCGACCAATGGGGATTTTCCACGTGTAAAATCATCATTGGCTGGAGGAAACACATGTCGGCTCATCGCTGGGACAGATGTCATCCACTCATTGGACAGAAGGCTCCTATGATACTTCGACACGTGGCACGGCCCAACAGAGGCCCATTCTTGTGAAAAGGCCGGCCCATTTGACTTGGTCAAAAGGTGGCGGGCCGTCCCATGGAAAGCCTGTTAACGGCATGTTCGCATATAGCCCATTTACAACCCGCTAACCCAAGGCCCGTTACGCCCTATTCGAATTAGGCCTAGTAGCGTCATCTGGGCCATCCAATATGATTCCAGCCTGTTTTCACTTCTGGCCCATGTATGGCCCATGACGTCTTTCGGCCCATATGAGGCCCTATGTAACTCTTGGCCTATTAACGGCCCGTGGTGAAACTGGCCCGTAATGAACATTGTATCACTTTACACCCATTAACGGCCCGTGGTGAAACTGGCCCGTAAATAACAGTGTACCACTTTATACCCATTAACGGCTCGTTATTCCGTTGGGCCGTTTCCAGCCCATGTTATCTTTCGGCCTTCTCAGAGCCCATTTATTCTTGGGCTATTTTCCAGCATTCGTTTACTTACGGACCGTTACTGTCATTTTCTACTTGTGGGCCAAATTCAGCCCGTGGTTACAGTCGGCCCGTTTGTGGTCCGTTAATATGTTGGGCTGTTTTCATAGCGTCATCAAATACGGCCTATTAATGATGGCCCGTTATGGTCGGCCCATGAACGGACGATTCCAACTCTAGCCCGTTTACGGCCAGAATGTGATCTGTTTGGCCCATGTTTGGCCAATCGATCATACAGCCCGTATAAGGCCCATTGATGATATGGCCCATAGAAGGCCCATTGTTTCTACGGCCCGTAGAAGGCCCATTGTTTCTACGGCCCGTAGAAGGCCCACTGTTTCTATGGCCTGTAGAAGGCCCACTGTTTATACGACCCGTAGAAGGCCCACTGTTTCTACGGCCCGTAGGAGGCCCAGTGTCACTATAGTAAATATTAGCCCATGGTTATTGTGGCCTAGTTTTAAAAAATAGGTTATTGCAGACACTAGCAAACCGCAGAAAATGAACTGCATTGACTACAAGCAAACAAATAAACAAGACAACTAGGAAATAAATAAGCAAGCAACTTACACTAGGCTATCATGGCTATTACACATATTACATCCACTGGGCATCAAAGTTCGCGACCAGTGCAAATATAGGGAACACAACAGCATATAAACGCCGCATCAAAACAAGTCCAGAACTGAAACCACTTCAGAAGAGCTCAAGAAACAATATCCTGGGTACCCATAATGCTGGCAAGATGCTTAGCAAGCTTATTAACTTTCTCTTGTTTGGCGCTTAAGTCCTCCAGCGCTTGCTGTTGCACCAGAAAGTATGCATCTGAATTCTGCAGGGACTTCCTCAGTCCTTCGGTTTCCTGTCGCATAACATCTGATCGATGCCTTTCAACTTGAAGTTGATACTCAAGAAGCCGAACTGATTCAGGCAACAAGTTTGAAGAGCTGGTGCCAGCAGTGGTAGCCAGTATCTCGAACACTACATCAAGACATGACTTTGGGTTTGTCTCAATGTCTTCAATATAGTTTTTATTAGCTTTCTTGGAGACCAACAGGGATGTCTCACTATCTTGAACCTTATCTGCATTACTTCCTTTACCATTGCATAACAGGGTACTCTTCTCCAATATTTTATCCGCGTTCTAAAAGAGAAACAAACAAACACATCTCAGGTTTACAATGTAGTATATGATACTCATTTTGGTAAACCAGTTCAGTAGTAAGGTGGACAGGATAACAGCATGAAACAAACATATATATATGTAGTATGGTCACTGTATGGTCTATATCATTCTAGTTTATGTTGCCAAATCAAAATAGATACAGTTCGAATATAAGTGTGGGAAACTACACAGCAATAACAACACTTGTAATGTGCATGGCATGAGAACATAACTGTTTATTCAATTGAAACTGAAATCAACATAGAGAAAGTTACAACAGCAAACAGCCAAACACGTTAAAGAAACAGGTTTAAAATATACATGTTGCGCCATTGGAGTTTCAATTGCATCCTTCAAATTTGAAATTAGTTGGTATCGGTAAATACAGTGATGCAAGAGCAAAGTAGTATGAACCATAGCTACGGAACCTGACCTGAGAACAATTCTTCTTCTGCTTTAAGCGTTGACTTTGGGTTCGGAGTGGTGGTCCTCGTGATTTGGGCACTGCAGTTGCCTTACTAAACCGCTCGTGTTTGGGTGCTCTATGGTGGAGACGGTGTTGTGTCAATGGGAACTGGGTGTCTATCTGCTGGGGTTGGGGTTAGAAGGGGTGTAGCTAGTTCTCTGTCCAACTGGGTAGGGGTACAATCTGCATGAGTGTGGGTTATGTGTGGTGGGGCTGGTTCTTGGGCAAGTACAACCGTGGTTCTATCTACATTGACAGGTAGCACGATCTTTTCTAAAGACCGTGTTTTTACTCCCACAGATACTGCCATCACTCCCTCCAATTGAAATGGTTGATAAACAAGAAAAGTAATCGAATGTACAGACATTGTAAGATAGACAGGTGCAATGGATAGTTGGGAAGAAAACAGGGCATGAAATAATTCACATTTATGTTGTCTAAGAAAACATAATAGCAGGACATAATTTCACATATATGATGGCTAATAAAAGAGGATAGCATGACACAATTTCACATGTATGATGGCTAACTAAACAGGATAGAATGACATACTTCATAATATGATGACTATGTAAACAGGATGACATGATATAACTATACGATGTGTATATTAAAGTGGTTGGCATGGCATAAATCACAAACATGCCGTCGATGGAAACATCATGGCATGATATAATTCACGGATAGAATGACATAATTTAAAATATGATGACTATGTAAATAGGATGAGATGATATAACTATATTATGTCTTTAGAAAATGGGTTGGCATGCCATAGTTCAGATACATGCCGTCGTAAACATCATGGCATGACATAATTCAAATATATGATTTATATACTAAGGAAGTGAGCAGAGGGCAATCGCATATATGATGTGTCAACTAAGGAGATGGCATTCAATATTGTGTACATGATGTAAAAACTAAGCATTGCAATACAACATATGCATTATATGAGTAATATAACCTTGCCAAGTTTGAGCATACACCTCAGGGGGATAATAGGACTGGTCATCTGCCTCTGAATCCTCCTCTAAAGAGCTATCTGTAACCAGCAAGATATCTGCTTCAGCAAGTAGCATTGTCTGCTCTGAAGACCTTGTTTTCACTCCAGATTTCTCCATCACCAATTCAAATGGCTGATGCATAGGAAGAGCAGTTGAATATACAAACATTGTCGACAAAAGCAATGAGAAATACAAAAAAGGACGGCATGATATAATTCACATATATTACGCTTGCCTAAACAGCATGGCATTGCATAATTCACATACATAATGCCTTGCAACAAGATAACATTGCATAATTCACATATATGACACTTGCCTAAACAGCATGGCATTGCATAATTCACATACATAATGCCTTGCAGCAAGATAACATTGCATAATTCACATATATATAATGTCTTGCAACAAGATGGCATTGCATAATTCACATATATGGTAATTAGACACTAAACAGGTGGCATTCACACAAAGCATGTCTAAACTAAGAAAATGACATAGCAATGCAAGATACCATACGCACGATATGAGCAACATAACCCTGCCAAGTTAGGGCATGCACCTCAGGGGGGAAATATGACTGGTCATCTGTCTCTGAATCCTCCTCTGAGGAGCTATCGGTAGCCAGCAAGACATGCGCTTCGTCAGATAGCATTGTCTATTCTGAAGACCTTGTTTCCACTGCAGAGTTTTCCATGACCGTGTTGAATGGTTGATGCACAGGAAGAGTAATTGAATGTATTAAAATTGTTGACAAATTTAACACGTAATAAAAAATGATGGCATGATATAATTCACATATAAGATGACTGGCTAACTAGGGTGGCATTGCAAAATTCACATATATGATGCCTGGCTAGACAAGATGGCATTGCATGATTCACATATACGATAAAGAAACTAAACAGATGGCATTGACACAAAGCATGTCTAAACTAAGTAGATGACATCTTTAATGTATACAGTAAGCAATGCAAGGCACCATATGCATGATATTACCAACATCAGCATGCCAAGTTAGAGCGAAGACCTCATGGGGTAAATAGGAGTGGTCTTCTCCTTCTGAATCCCCCTCAGAACACTTATCTTCCTCTTGATTACGATCCGAAATGGGTGGAGGGGGGCTGCCTTTGCGCCCACCATGGAACGACGTCTGCATGAAATTTTATTGCCACACAAGGCTCGTCTCTTTTGCTCTACATGATCAGTTCCATTGTGTACAATAACTGGCATGCATAGGAATAAAACATATTGAGATTATGTAAGGAGTGCATGCACAAATCCAGAGTGATGGTAGCGAACTGTGGATAGACCCAAAACCAATGATAGCAGGCAGATAATAGCCTTAGTTAAAAAATACAGATAATGGATCCTTTAATGTTTGTTTGCACCCAACATGAAACTCATAGTAGACACCAGAGATTAACCAAATAGTAGACAGATAGTACTGATTGCTGCCCCAATATGTACCCCACAACCATTTAAAAACTCAAGTTTCAGTATTAGTTTGGACCTGACTCAGAGTCTAATATGTGAACACGGTGATAATGTAGCATGTCATCATATTAAGCGACCCATAGCGTAAGGAGACACAGAAGAGTGCGACCTCTCTTGCGGACCCGTGTAGTCCTCAAGGTCATCTGCTCAGTTGATGATGGTAATGCAGTTGTCGTGGCTGTCGGCGGCGGGGAAGAAGATCTGAGGCGGCGAAGGGCAGTCTGGAGAGCGGATCCCTGTTGTGGTGAACCCTTCCATCGTTGGAGCAGCTGAGCTGGGGTGGAAAACAGCGCCACAGGAGCAGGACAAAGCACACAAGGTTTTCTTTGACACATATCTATAGCAGAAGTAATTGAGTAAGGGCTTGTTTGAATTTGAGGATTCTAACAATGCAGGGATAGGAAATAGACATGAATAGGATAGGAATGCACGTGCAAAACAGAGAATTTAAAAACACAGGATTTCTGCCAATCTGGGTGTTTGATTCACAACAATTGGAAGATCACAGGATGCAAAAAAGCATGGTGACATTAAGTCAAACCACAAGAAAATGTACGGTTATAATGCTATTATGCTACTATCTCTTAGTCTTGTGCTTGATGAATAGGAATATGAAAAGGAGGAGAAGTGGAAATTAGAATTCCTACGGTTTTTCTTTCAAGGAGACACTAAAGGAACAAATCCTAAAGTTTTCCTTTGCTCCATTCCTTTGCACCAAATTCTTGAAAAGTAGTACCATAGGAAACTTTCCAATTCCGATGTTTTTCATTCACTTTTCCTTTCAAGCACTGACGATTCTAGTAGGCGGGCTTGAGCAAGGAAAATCCTACACTAAAAAAATGTTTTGTGCTACTTCTATTACTTTGGACCTAGGCCACTGCCATACTAGCTCAACTCCCAGGCCCATCGACAAATACACAGCTCAAACGTGCAGAGATAAATAATGATGGCGTTCAAGAGAGTCCATCATGGATAGCTAAGTTGCCTGGTACCTCACTGCTTGTCATATAGTAGGATAAAATAATCGTATTTCCCGTTACTACGAGTGCTCAGTGGACAATATATATAACACCTAGAGTAAAAAAGAGATGCAACAAGTGTACAACCTCTTTGGCAAAGCCATGTCGATCTTAGTGTGATTGGGTTGGCCGGTGAGGATGCTCCGGCTGACTTGGCTGTCGAAGGAGGGGAACAAGATCTTAGGCGTCTGGAGATGGAGCCCGAGGTACTGCTCCACTGTGATGGAGGGTTTCGTCGTTCGAGCAGCTCCGGTGAGTTGTACGACGCCGAGGCTGAAGCAGGACAAGAGAAACAATGAACAACGTTAACCTGAGTGGAATTCAAATAGCATCTCGAATACATGACGTAAAATACATAACCACAAAGTGCTAGATGTAAAATACATCAGCCGCTCATCTCTGAACTTAACTGTCGAAACTGAATTTAACTGTCGAAACTGAACTTAGCTGTCGAAATTGAACTTAACTGTCGAAACTGAACTTAACTGTCGAAACTGAACTTAACTGTCGAAACTGAACTTAACTGTCGAAACTGAATTTTGCTGTCGAAACTGAACGCACTAGCAAGGTGAGGCTACATGTCGGTCGACTGACTTTTTCATCTCTGGTCAGTCGATTTTGCAGCCGTTGGTTACGAAATCAAGGGCCTGCGGTTCATCTTCAACCTCCACCCCCCCTAAGCTGCCAGCCACCACCCGCTAAACAGCAGCCCCCACCGCCTGCGGCCGGCAGTGCGCCGCCCCGCCCGCCCCAAAAACACTCCCTACCGCCGGTCCGCCGCCGCCCTGGCCATCCCTCTAGGCCCCCCCCCCCCGTGCCGAGCTTTTTCTCCGACGATCCCCATGCCACTGCCCCGCCAACGCCTCACACCATTGGCGACCACCGCCCCCATCCTGAACCCTAAGATAGATAGTGGGTACCTCTCCGGCGAGCCCCCCTCCCCGCTGCGGCTGGTTCTTCCTTCACCCCGGCGAGCCCCCCCCCCCCCCCCCCCCACCCCCTGAAAATCGACTGACCCAAAAATCGATTTAGTCGACTGAAGTGTAGCTAAATCGGAGCAGCATCGCAAGCAAGAGCAAGAGCGAGAGCAGCAGCGCGAGCAAGAGCAATAGCAAGAGCAGACCAGGCAGGGGACCGAGAGAAAGAGCAGAGCAGTAGCGCAAGCGAGAGATAAAGCAGCAGCAGCTCCTACTGATGTGGACGTCGCTGCCGAGGGAGCGACGCCGTGGAGGAAGTGGCCGGCGATGCCGCCGTGGATGGAGCCACGCTGTGTCGGCTCGGGACCGAGCGCTGGCAGCACCGTGAGATCGAATCAAGAAGGAAATGTGGCGATTAGTGTACAACCTCTTTGGTGGCGCCGATTAGGCCGTAGCTTCATCCCAGGAAACGGTGATGATGATGATGCTCTTCCGGTGGTGCAGGTGAAGACGGAGGTGTGGGAATGGAGGTGGCGCGAAAGACACGGGGAACATCGGGGCAGCTCCTTGGAGGTGGAGGACGGGGTGGCTGAATCGGCGGGACGATGAGTTCGACGACGGATCCTCATCCGATACGGTGGATGAGGGACGTCGAGGTGTTGCTGTGGACGACGTCATCGGGGAAGAGGCTCCGGCTGGGTGGCGGATGAGGCAGGGTGTGGGGTTTCGTCACGGGTTTTCGCGGCCTCGGTGTACGAATGGGTGGGCGGATGGGAAGGCAGTGGGGAACCATGGCTTAGAGACGCGCTTGTGCGAAATGTGGGGTAAGTTACGAAAGTACCCCCACCGATTTGAGGCGGTTCTTTCGGTTCAGGGGTACCACGGGCATTTCGCGTGTCGGGATTTCACAGGAGGTGGGAGTTTTCGTGCGCGTTGTAATTTCGGAATAGCAAGGCGCGGGTTGAGATGGAGGGAGTTATCGGAGCACAACGAGACAAAGATATATCTTAAATATTTCGGGCTAACAAGGCGCGGCTTGAAGAGGCGGGAGTTTCACAGCACGATAGATAGAGACGCTAGCTTGAATTTTCGGCATAACAAGGCGCGGCTTGAAATTTCGGAAGCACAAGCTTAACGTGTACCCCCCAAAAAAGACAATTTGCACCTCAACACACAACACACACACACAAACACCATTTAGACTAGAGTAAGGTACACGTGCATTGCACGCATGAGATTTGGCAACCAAATTATGAATAAATACCACATTATAGCATGCAAGCTTTGAGTCGTATATGCATGATGTAGATGTTCGTTTAGTTCTTATAGTTCATTTCATTCAAAATCATCTAATTTTTATAAGAAAGCTAGTCTATTTTAAGATTCATGGAATTGTGCATCGTAAGACATAAAGTAAAAACAAATAATGGCAAATCATGTAGAAAAACATTTGGGCAATTCTGATACGGAAGATTCTAGAACAAATAAGAAGTGCTTGTGTTTTGATGTTTATGCATTATGCTTAAGTTCAACCATGGAGTCTTCTAGATTATACATGTGGCGAAATCTGGTGGAATCTAGATGATATCCAATGGCCAGTAGTGCTCAAATTTGCCATCTTTGGACCATCGGATTCGCCTCATCCAACGACCATCTTTCAAAGTTAAAGTTACCCGCACACAATATAAAAAAATATAAAATATAATATATATAGGGGTATAGATATAGATATGTGATGCGAAAGCCGCCCATCATCTCCAATTAGAATAGTGTGTCCATGCATGGATGCGACGTGGCCAAATGATGTCTGCCATCGGTATCTCAAATTCAAATCAGTCTGACCTTGTTCAATGTGTATACATTACAACATGCTCGTTTCCAAACCACACCGCGCAGATCTCCGTTATATTCATGCATGCATGGGTTTCAAACATCAGGATCTCTTATTCAAATATTTGAATTCAACTTTACATTGATTATGACCTCACCTACTATTTTACACCCACACAGTAGTCTTCTCTTTATAATTGTACCACTAACTTTCTCTCATGCATGCATGCACACACACTACCAGTCGGCATTATCCATCGCACGCATGCAATCTTTTTCTTCAGGTCGGTCTCCCATGAAGGCACGCACCCACACACATCCCCCTCTCCATCATATCGGGCATTCTTTATCTCTCACGCGTGCATGCGCAACGATCGATGTTCCTCTATGTATGTGTGTGTATAGCTAGGTCTTTCATAGTTTTCCACACAAACCGATCAATCGATATATCCAGTGAGGTCTCACCCTCTTTCCCACGTCCACATTGATCAATCTATACCTCTCTATATAGGATTAACATATATAGCTAATACACCCACATTAATTATATATCCAACGTCCCCTTCTCATCATCCATGCCTTCCGCTTCATCTCTCAGACGCGTGCACAATGGCGAAGACAGGGGCAGTAAGGGCCCTGCCCCCTCCCCCCTAACATCACTATATATCGAGGCTAATATGAATGTGATCATTAGACAATTGCTGCTAAATATGGTTTAAGTTCATGAATTGACCCTCCTCGTAAAGGATTAGCAATGCTTGGCCCCCTAGCTCATTTATTTTTCATGGCTCCGCCACTGCGCGCAACAGCGCACGTGTTCGCCCCCTCTCTCTAAATATCGATCTCGCACTTGTGCATTCCTTCATAGTTTCCCTCCACTCGGCCCCTCGCACCATCTTCTAGCCCTCCACTGGATTTTGCCACATGTACAACCTAGCAGACTCCATGGTTGAACTTAAGCATAATGCACAAACCTCAAAACAACAGTGGTTCTCTTTTGTTCTAGAATCTTCCGTATCATAATTGCCCAAACTTTTTTTCTAGTTGAATTGCCATTATTTGTTTTTACTTTATGCTTTACAATGCACAATTCCATGAATCATAAAATAGATTAAGGGCTTCTTTGATTCAAAGGATTCTCAAAGGAATTTTGGAGGATTCTAATCATTAGGAATTTTTCCTATCTTGGTTGTTTGATTCGTAGGATTGTAAACCATAGGAATTTTTCCATATGATTCATTTGCACTAGATTTCATTGGAAACATCCCATCCACTGAAACCTCTTTGAAAGAATTCTACATTTTTTCTATGCACAATCAAACACTCGTGCAATCATGTAGGATTCAAGACGACATTCCACTATAATCCCATGTTTTTCCTATTCCCGCGTTCTTAGCTTTTTTATGAAAACTAATTGATTTTGAATGAGATGAACTATAAGAATTAAACGAAGGGCTACATCAGGCATATATGACTCAGAGCTTACATGCTATAGTATGGTATTTATTCATAATTTGGTTGCAAAATATGATGTGTGCAATGCACGTGTACCTTACTAGTACTTCGAGTATGTGCAAAACACATAAATTAGAATACCAATGGCACGCTACACAGTGTCTCTCTTACAGTTCATGAAGCCACGTGGTACATGTGGAGGCGTTGTCGCGACCTCCTTGCGTGGATTGATCACAGTGACGTGCTGCTGGTTCCAGAGAATGTACTCATTCTCCCTGAGCCATACTAGCGGTACATGCATGAAGCGAAAATGTGCACGCACGCCATGCACGCACTCATTCCCTCGCACGCACACGCGGGTACACGGGCGAACGCAATTTTGTACCAAGATCCACCCCATGTGATAATTTGACGTGTGTAAAGTCATTCACTTCATCGATGGTCAATTAATATAGCGCGTGCAAATTGAGTGTACGTGAGGGCGGAAGAAAGACATTATTACTCCACTGCGCGCATGCGAGTAGTTAAATCGTGGGTTGCTAGTAGTACTTCCATTGGTCTCCTTCGTATTTTGTGCCAATTTTTGACAGTAACATAATATTTACGCATTTGAGCAGTGTAGTACTTGAAATTTATGTTCCACTAAACTCATCGGGAGCCGTTTCGGGCCTCGAAACCAAAACCATCAATTAATCTTTACCTTGTTCCCATCACATTCGAAAGCCTGCTCATACCTACTAGTACGTACCAAACCTGAACGTGCTCCCACTATGCAGGTATTAGTACTAGTGCTAGTACTTAGGTTATAAAAAGGGGAACTATCTAACCTAAAATTACTCTACCTTTCCTCCTCATAAGTGCTTCTTCTTCGTCCGTCGTTGCCATGGCCAGTGAGCAGAGCTCTAGGTCGAGAACTACTCGTAACAAGGGAGCGGCAACCAAGGCTGCGGAAAAAAAGAGGGCTCGCCGCCACACAGAGACCTCAAAAGATCTCTCACGGGCAGGCGATGGCTCCCAGGAGTGCCCTAGCCGCGGAGGCGAACATGCCGAGCCGGCAGAGCTAGAGTCGTTATCCCTCGACGGCATGCCCGATCAGCTCAATAAGCACCTCAATAAGCAGAAGGAGTTCATCCAAGGCTTGATGGAGTTGCTGAAGGAGAGCCTCAACGACATGCCCGCTGAGCTCAATCAGCAGGGGGAGTTGACCGCCGGCTTGGTGATGCTGCTTAAGAAGAGCATTGCCTCGGAGAAGAAGGCGACTGGCGAAATCCTGCGACTTTGGGAGGACAAGGCGAAGCTCTGCCACGAGATCGACCTGTTGAAGGAGAAGAACGCCGGCTGGAAGAAGCTGCATGAGAATAGTAGTTCCTCGATGAAGATGTTGCAGGCCCATGTCAGGAACAGAAGGACGAGTTGGCGAAGCTCCGCATCGAGCACCCGGCTACTGTCAAGGTACGTAATGCGGCCGTGGAACAGATGATGAAGACTCGCGTCGAGAAATCCCGCGTCATGGACAGAATGAAGAAGATGGCGGAGGAGACGTGCAAGGAGATGGAGGTCGTGGAGGCGATGAAGAAGCAGTTACGACTCCGCGGCGAATTAGATCATTTGGGGTGGTAATCTTCCTTCTTCTTTTGCTCCTGTGTTTCATCTTTTGCTTCGGGTGTTTCGCCGCACGTGTCACATTCTTTGCGAGGCATGAATAGAACAATGGTTTTTTTGAGGGAATGAATAGAATAATGCTAACAATGAGATGGCTAGCAAATTAGATCATTTTTATCACCATATGGCACTGGGCTGCCGTGTTTCGTGCTCCTCTGTCGCAGTACTACTCCAGTGGAAAACTTGAGTATACCGCACGGTTCTTTGCTCCTCCTCGATCAGGTCGTCGGCGCATTTATACGAGCAGTCAAATCACAAGGCCTCGCCTTCCAGTAGTAATTATGCATATAGTACTATTAAAAAGGCTAGTCACAATAATGGTGTCCACCACAACCCATCCCTCAAATAAAACTAAGAGGGTGCTTGGATACGTTTTAGTCCCATGACTAAAAGTAGTGGGACTAAAACATGCTAGCCTCACCCATGCTTGGATCCAAATACTAAAAAGGCTAAAATCAAGTTAATGTGCATTTATTATCCTCCAAACCCTACAATCCAGAATTCGCCTGTGTTATGGGAGAGGAGTTAAATGAGTAGAGAGAGGACTAATCCACATTTTAGTAGGGGTACCCCTGACTAAAAAAAATTAGTCTCAAGACTAGTTTTAGCCCCTCTTTAGTCAGGGGTGCTTGGAACTTTAGCCTCTTAAAGAGACTATTTTTAGTCAGACTAAAATTAGTCCCTTGGATCCAAGCACCCTCTAAGCATCCTGGAATTCTTTGACAAAACTGAGCACCCTGAAATTCTTTGACAACTAAACTGCAGGCTATTTGATGTTGGCCATATATATTGTACGTATATAATGTGAATAAACGAGTGGTAGTACTATACCAACTAAAAGATGAAATGTAAGAAATACTAGTATGTACGTAGTGAAGAGTTAAAGTAACGAGAAGAAACATAACATAGTTCTGTTAGGGGCTCAACACAACACACCCCTCAAATTAAATTAAGCACGCCCGAAATTAAACTTTGCAGCCATTCTGGTAGACACTGCATTAGAACCACCATGAGCAACGACACTTCCACCTTACTCGGAGTCCTTGTCCACGTCCTCGACTTCGTCCTTGTCCCTCTTCCTCTTGGCCGATACTTCTTTGCTTCAACCGCACACTTGGTTGTTGCTCTTCATCCAACCCTTGTAGATATTGAAGCAATGGAGAAGATCAGAAGAGGGAGAGGTGAGACGGTGGTTTTGGAATGGAGATGATGGAGAGGAGAGGAGGTGGTTTTGCAATGGAGAAGAGGGAGAGGAGCGTGCGGCGGCGATTTAGGATTGGACGAGAGGGCCGGCGCGCTGTGACTGGATCAAAATCAAAATCAATTCACCGTTCAATTAAGAAAGCAACCCCACATTAACTAGTCTCCCTTTTATTATGGGTCATAATTGACCATGATTTTCGCACATAAAATATATGTTATACGTTGCAAAAATAATATAATTTGAAAGTACATTCAGATACGAACCAAACGATACAATTTTTTGGTGACATGCATTCACATTTTGCCCCTCCTCTCATGTTCCAGTCCAAAACCAGCATCGCTCCTCTCCCGTTCTAATCCAAAACCAGCGCTGCTCCTCTCCTCTTCCATTCAAAAACCACCGCCGGCGAGTGAATGTGATGTGGAGAAGTAGATCGATGGAGGAGTACAACCGATACGTGAGGATCGCAGAGGGCGACCCTGTGAAGCTCGCTAGGATGTTGGAGATACAGTCTTGGTTTGACAACAAGGACCAACAAGCGGCGACGGCGACATCCATGGTCAAATATCTGCAACAGAGCGAAAAGGCGGCGGTACTCCCGAAGGGAGTCGCGCTGGAGTACATAGAGCTGCTCCTCTGGGCCATTGAGAAAAAAGATTCACCGAATCCGATCGTGAGGGAGCGGTGGTGGGAGTATCGATCCCAGATGGAGCATCCACCAGAGATTGAAGGATCGAGCATCTACAGGGTGCCGTTTGTGAGGGTGTCCTGCCAGAGCAAGCCGGTAGAGTCTTCGTCGACCGAACCCAACTGCAAGAGGAGAAAAGCAGTTGGCCCGACGACGCTTCCGCGCCATCGTCTTCCTCGCCGTTCACATCGTCTCACGGGGCGGCTGTCTGCCGCCAAGGAATAGGAGGGGGCTGCCCCCCCCCAGCCCAATAGTCGGGCAGGTTGTGAATTGTCAGGAGGAGCTTAGGGTTGTCAGTATTTGCAGGTTGTGAATTGTGTTTTGTGTTGTGTATTTTGAGAGTACTTTCAGATATGAATGTCTTTTGAATTTCATATTTGCAGTATTGAGCATATGAAGTATTTTATGAATTCTAGAGATCTATTTTTAGCACTTAAAAAGGTAGTTTCATAGGAGTATAAAAGTGCAGACAATGTGATTCTCAGAGAAGAAACTGCAAGTTTTAGTTTCAGATAAGAAACTGCAAGTTCAGTTTCAGATAAGAAACTGCAACTTTCAGAGGTAGAGCATTTATATTAACACGGCATTTTCAAACAGGGTTAACATCATGTTGGAAGTTTTATTCATGGTCGAAAATGGAACTACCAGCCAGTTAACATCATGCTGATCAACATTCATGCATAGCACATCTTCATATGATGCACAGTCAAAATGCCCACACAATGTCGAGTGTGCGAAACACAGAGAAAACGAGGGACGAAGTTTTGGCAAGTGTTGGACGTGGTTTTGGGCTGCCCCGTCTAGGCTTTCATTTTTAACATGCGTAGCCCACGACCTCGGATGGGAGGTCCACCGGCCTATGGACCTCCCATCCGAGGTTTTATTTTTGGCAGCCCAATTTATGTATTTTTTTGAAGAAAACGCAGAGGTCTGTTCTATTTTTCTATATAAGAATAGGAACGCTGATGTCTACTACACAACCTTCTTCTTGTAGACGTTGTTGGGCCTCCAAGTGTAGAGGTTTGTAGGACAGTAGCAAATTTCCCTCAAGTGGATGAACTAAGGTTTATCAATCCGTAGGAGGCGTAGGATGAAGATGGTCTCTCTCAAGCAACCCTGCAACCAAATAACAAAGAGTCTCTTGTGTCCCCAACACACCCAATACAATGGTAAATTGTATAGGTGCACTAGTTCGGCGAAGAGATGGTGAAACAAGTGGTATATGGATAGTAGATAATAGTTTTTGTAATCTGAAATAATAAAAACAGCAAGGTAGCAAGTGATAAAAGTGAGCGTAAACGGTATTGCAATGATGGTAAACAAGGCCTAGGGTTCATACTTTCGCTAGTGTAAGTTCCCTCAACAATACTAACATAATTGGATCACATAACTATCCCTCAACATGCAACAAAGAGTCACTCCAAAGTCACTAATAGCGGAGAACGAACAAAGACATTATGGTAGGGTACGAAACCACCTCAAAGTTATTCTTTCCAATCAATCCGTTGGGCTATTCCTATAAGTGTCACAAACAGCCCTAGAGTTCGTACTAGAATAACACCTTAAGACACAAATCAACCGAAACCCTAATGTCACCTAGATACTCCAATGTCACCTCAAGTATATGTGGGTATGATTATACGATATGCATCACACAATCTCAGATTCATCTATTCAACCAACACAAAGGACCTCAAAGAGTGCCCCAAAGGTCTACCGGAGAATCACGACGAAAACGTGTGCCAACCCCTATGCATAGGTTCATGGGAGGAACCCGCAAGTTGGTCACCAAAACATACATCAAGTGGCACGTGGTATCCCATTGTCACCACAGATATCCACGGCAAGACATACATCAAGTGTTCTCAAGTCTTTAAAGACTCAATCCGATAAGATTACTTCAAATGGGAAACTCAATTCATTACAAGAGAGAAGAGGGGGAGGAGAAACATAAGATCCAACTATAATAGCAAAGCTCGCGATACATCAAGATCGTGCCAAATCAAGAACACGAGAGAGAGAGAGAGAGAGATCAAACACATAGCTACTGGTACATACCCTCAGCCCCGAGGGAGAACTACTCCCTCCTCATCATGGAGAGCACCGGGATGATGAAGATGGCCATCGGTGAGGGTTCCCCCCTCCAGCAGGGTGCCGGAATAGGGTCCCGATTGACTTTTGGTGGCTACGGAGGCTTCTGGCGGCGGAACTCCCGATCTATCTTGCGTTCTGGAAGTTTTAGGTCACGTAGGTATATATGGGTGCAGGAGGTACGTCAGGGGAGCCACGGGGGCCCCACGAGGCAGGGGGCACGCCCTAGGGGGGTGGGCGCGCCCCCCATCCTCGTGGGCAGCTCCCGTATCTGCTGACATGGGGTCCAAGTCCATCAGGTGTGTTTCCTTCCAAAAATAACTTCTCCAGTTGATTTCGTTCCGTTTCGACTCCGTCTGATATTCTTTTTCTTCAAAACACTAAAATAGGCATAAAATAGCAAATCTAGGTTGGGCCTCCGGTTAATTGGTTAGTCCCAAAAATAATATAAAAGTGGATAATAAAGCCCAATATTGCCCAAAACAGTATATAACATAGCATGGAGCAATCAAAAATTATAGGTACGTTGGAGACGTATCAAGCATCCCCAAGCTTAATTCCTGCTCGTCCTCGAGTAGGTAAATGATAAAAAGATAATTTTTGATGTGGAATGCTGGTTGTCATAATTTCAATGTAATTCTTCTTAATTGTGGCATGAATATTCAGATCCATAAGATTCAAGACAAAAGTTTAATATTGACATAAAAATAATAATACTTCAAGCATACTAACTAAGCAATCATGTCTTCTCAAAATAACATGGCCAAAGAAAGTTATCCCTACAAAATCATATAGTCTGGCTATGCTCCATCTTCACCACACAACATATTTAAATCATGCACAACCCCGATGACAAGCCAAGCAATTGTTTCATACTTTTGATGTTCTCAAACTTTTTCAATCTTCACGCAATACATGAGCGTGAGCCATGGATATAGCACTATAGGTGGAATAGAGTGGTGGTTGTGGAGAAGACAAAAAGGGAGAAGATAGTCTCACATCAACTAGGCGTATCAACGGGCTATGGAGATGCCCATCAATAGATATCAATGTGAGTGAGTAGGGATTGCCATGCAACGGATGCACTAGAGCTATAAGTGTATGAAAGCTCAACAAAAGAAACTAGTGGGTGTGCATCCAACTTGCTTGCGCACGAAGACCTAGGGCAATTTTGAGGAAGCCCATCATTGGAATATACAAGCCAAGTTATATAATGTAAAATTCCCACTAGTATATGAAAGTGACAACATATGAGACTCTCTATATGAAGAACATGGTGCTACTTTGAAGGACAATATATGAGACTCGCTATATCATGGTGCTACTTTGAAGCACAAGTGTGGAAAAAAGGATAGTAGCATTGTCCCTTTTATTTTATTTTTATTTGGCCTTTCTTTTTTTTATTTGGCCTTTCTTTTTTTTGGACAATGCTCTATTGAATGATGATCATCACACTTCTATTTACTTACAACTCAATGATACAACTCGATACTAGAACAAGATTTGACTCTATATGAATGCCTCCGGCGGTGTACCGGGATATGCAATGAATCAAGAGTGACAAGTATGAAAGAATTATGAATGGTGGCTTTGCCACAAATACTATGTCAACTACATGATCATGCTAAGCAATATGACAATGATGAATGTGTCTTGATAAATTGGATGGTGGAAAGTTGCATGTCAATATATCTCGGAATGGCTATGGAAATGCCATAATAGGTAGGTATGGTGGCTGTTTTGAGGAAGGTATATGGTGGGTTTATGGACAGGCGAAAGTTGCGCGGTACTAGAAAGGCTAGCAATGGTGGAAGGGTGAGAGTGCGTATAATCCATGGACTCAACATTAGTAATAAAGAACTCACATACTTATTGCAAAAATCTATTAGTTATCGAAACAAAGTACTACGCGCATGCTCCTAGGGGGATAGATTGGTAGGAAAAGACCATCGCTCGTCCCCGACCGCCACTCATAAGGAAGACAATCAATAAATAAATCATGCTCCGACTTCGTCACATAACGGTTCACCATACGTGCATGCTACGGGAATCACAAACTTCAACACAAGTATTTCTCAAATTCACAACTACTCAACTAGCATGACTCTAATAGCACCATCTCCATATCTCAAAACAATTATCAAGTATCAAACTTCTCTTAGTATTCAACACACTCATAAGAGAATTTTATTATTAATCTTGTATACCTAGCATATTAGGATTTTAAGCAAATTACCATGCTATTTAAGACTCTCAAAATAATATAAGTGAAGCATGAGAGTTCATCTAGTTCTTCAAAATAAAACTACCATCGTGCTCTAAAAGATATAAGTGAAGCACTAGAGCAAATGACAAACTACTCCGAAAGATATAAGTGAAGATCAATGAGTAGTCGAATAATTATGCGACTATGTGAATACTCTCTAACATTAATAATTTCAGATCTTGGTATTCTATTCAAACAGAAAGCAAAGCAAAATAAAATGACACTCTAAAAATGGCAAACATCATGTGAAGAAGCAAAAACTTAGGATCAACCGGTACTAACCGATAGTTGTTGAAGAAGAAAGGTGGGATGCCAACCAGGGCATCTCCAAGCTTAGATGCTTGAGACTTCTTGAAATATTATCTTGGAGTGCCTTGGGCATCCCCAAGGTTGAGTTTTTGTGTCTCCTTAATTCCTCTCATATCACGGTCTCCCTAAATCTCAAAAGCTTCATCCACACAAAACTCAACAAGGACTCGTGAGATAAGTTAGTATAAACCATTGCAAAAACCTTATCATACTCTACTGTAGAAAATTACCAAAATTATTATTCAACATTGCATACTAAATGCCTCTGCATATTTAATAGCCCTATCCTCAAATAGAATCATTAAAGAAGTAAACATATGCAAACATAACAGCAATCTGCCTAAACAGGATAGTCTGTAAAGAATGCTGCAACATCCATACTTCCCTAGCTCCAAAAATTATGAAATAAAATTCCCACTGTAGTAAATTTATCAGAGCTTAATATGAAAAGGTTTCAACATTTTATCACATTCTGACTTTTCTAGGGAATTATTGCAACAGCGGTAAACTTTCTGTTTTCAAACAGCAACATGTATAGTAGTAAAATAGGCATAGTAAAGGCTATCAATGCCACTTTTATTGAAACAAAAGATTCAAAACATTGTTCTAAATAACAGCAAGCAAATACTAACAAAATAAATTGACTCTCCAAGCAAAACACATATCATGTGGCGAATAAAAATATAGCTCCAAGTAAAGTTACCGATGAACGAAGACGAAAGAGGGGATGCCTTCCGGGGCATCCCCAAGCTTAGGCTCTTGGATATCCTTGAATATTACCTTGGGGTGCCTTGGGCATCCCCAAGCTTAGGCTCTTGCCACTCCTTATTCCATAGTCCATCGAATCCTTACCCAAAACATGAAAACTTGACAACACAAAACTTAACAAAAAAACTCGTAAGCTCCGTTAGTATAAGAAAATAAATTACCACTTCAAGGTACTGTAATGAACTCATTCTTTATTTATATTGGTGTTAAACCTACTGTATTAAAAATTATCTATGGTTCATACCCTCCGATACTACTCATAGATTCATCAAAATAAGCAAACAAAACATCGAAAACAGAATCTGTCAAAAACAGAACAGTCTGTAGTAATCTGGATCAAACGTATACTTCTGGAACTCATAAAATTCGAAAATAAATTGCTGGACCTGAGGAATTTATCTATTAATCAACTGACAGAAGAATTAGCTAAATATCACCCTCCAAATAAAAATGGCAGCAATTTTCGTGAACGCTAAAGTTTCTGTTTTTTACAGCATGATCAACAAGACTTTCCCCAAGTCTTCCCAAAGGTTCTACTTGGCGCAAACACTAATTAAAAGCATAAAACCACATCTAAACAGAGGATAGATGAATTATTTATTACTAAACAGGAACAAAAAGCAAGGGACTAAAATAAAATTGGGTTGCCTCCCAACAAGCGCTATCGTTTAACGCCCCTAGCTAGGCATGATGATTTCAACGATGCTCACATAAAGAATAAGAATTGAAACATAAAGAGAGCATCATGAATAATATGACTAACACATTTAAGTCTAACCCTCTTCCTATGCATAGGGATTTTGTGAGCAAACATCTTCTGGGAACAAGAATCAACTTGCATAGGAAGGTAAAACAAGCATAACTTCAAAACTTTAAGCACATAGAGAGGAAACTTGATATTATTGCAATTCCTACAAGTATATATTCCTCCCTCATAATAATTTTCAGTAGCATCATGAATGAATTCAACAATATAACCAGCACCTAAGGCATTCTTTTCATGATCTACAAGCATAGAAAATTTACTACTCTCCACATAAGCAAAATTCTTCTCATGAATAATAGTGGGAGCATCATAAGAGACTCGAATACTATTAATTGTTTCCACATTAAAAGAGTAATGTTCAGAGAAGGGGTAATCATAATCATGACAAGTTTTATAAATATAATCACTACTTTTTATAGCATAAGTATCATCACAATAATCATCATAAGTAGGAGGCATGCTATCATCATTATAAACTTGCATATCAAAACTTGGGAGACTAAAAATATCATCTTCATTAAACATAGCATCCCCAAGCTTGGCCTTTTCATATCATAAGCATAATCACTCTCATCATTAATAGTATGGATAGCACCAATAGTATAGCAATTATCATATTCTTCCAAGCAAGTGTCAAAAAGATTTTCAAGATCATAAGAAGTATCATTATCTTCCACAATTATATTTTCATGAGGCACAATAGTAATGGGAGCACCATTATTTGGGAGGGGAACCTTTTTACCTCTCTTCCTTTTTCTTTTCTTCTTCTTCACCACATCATGTGTGGGTTCAATCCTCTTTTTGGAGTTCCTTATTAATGAGATTGGTTGAATAGGAGGCTCCTCCTCGTTACCTAATTCATCATAAGAAATAATAGGAGGATATTGGGAAGTCTCTTCCCTTTCATTAGTATTCTCTTCATCTTCTATTTCTTTTCTTTATGTAGTTGGCAATATAAGGATTTTCAATACAATTCAGCGCACAATACATATAAATTTCCTCTAGATAAAAATGAAGAACTCTATCAAGGGCAAATTTTGGAATATCCTTAGTTATACGTTTGATTTCTTCATAACCCAAGAGCAAACTAAGTTCATTATGATGTGCAAGGGAAATCAAGTCATCACAATTTTTGGACACGATGCGATAATGAAACAATTTGCAATGGGTATTTAAATGATCATGCTCACTGCAAAGTTCACAACTACGGCTAAGAAAAAATAAATTTTCAGCACAATCATCTAGCCTTTCTTGCAACCATTTAGTTTCTAAATGCTTATGCCTCTTGCAATATCTATCTTCCCACTAGTCAACTTGGTAACAGGAGCTAGAATCGTTCATATTGACTAAGTTGACAAAGCCCTCCGTCCCCGTCAACTTGGTAGGCCCACAAGTCAGCCTCCCACTATGCTGGGTTCCAGCTGGCAGGGGGAATATTCATTTTTTTGTGCGTAATAAGGAGGCACTTCCTTGCATGCGAAGATAGCTGGTTGATGTCTACTACACAACCTTCTTCTTGTAGACGTTGTTGGGCCTCCAAGTGCAGAGGTTTGTAGGACAGTAGCAAATTTCCCTCAAGTGGATGACCTAAGGTTTATCAATCCATAGGAGGCGTGCGATGAAGATGGTCTCTCTCAAGCAACCCTGCAACCAAATAACAAAGAGTCTCTTGTGTCCCCAACACACCCAATACAATGGTAAATTGTATAGGTGCACTAGTTCAGCGAAGAGATGGTGATAAAAGTGGTATATGGATAGTAGATAATGGTTTTTGTAATCTGAAAATATAAAAAAGCAAGGTAGCAAGTGATAAAAGTGAGCATAAACGGTATTGCAATGATAGGAAATAAGGCCCAGGGTTCATACTTTCGCTAGTGCAAGTTCCCTCAACAATAATAACATAATTGGTTCACATAACTATCCCTCAACATGCAACAAAGAGTCACTCCAAAGTCACTAATAGCGGAGAACAAATGAAGAGATTATGGTAGGGTACGAAACCACCTCAAAGTTATTCTTTCCAATCAATCCGTTGGGCTATTCCTATAAGTGTCACAAACAGCCCTAGAGTTCATATTAGAATAACACCTTAAGACACAAATCAACCAAAACCCTAATGTCACCTAGATACTCCAATGTCACCTCAAGTATCTGTGGGTATGATTATACGATATGCATCACACAATCTTAGATTCATCTATTCAACCAACACATAGAACCTCAAAGAGTGCCCCAAAGTTTCTAACGGAGAATCACGACGAAAACGTGTGCCAACCCCTATGCATAGGTTCATGGGCGGAACCCGCAAGTTGATCACGAAAACATACATCAAGTGAATCATGTGGTATCCCATTGTCACCACAGATATGCACGGCAAGACATACGTCAAGTGTTCTCAAATCTTTAAAGACTCAACCCTATAAGATAACTTCAAAGGGAAAACTCAATCCATTACAAGAGAGTAGAGGGGGGAGAAAGCATCATAAGAACCAACTATAATAGCAAAGCTCGCAATACATCAAGATCGTGCCAAATCAAGAACACGAGAGAGAGATCAAACACATAGCTACTGGTACATACCATCAGCCCCGAGGGAGAACTACTCCCTCCTCGTCATGGAGAGCACCAGGATGATGAAGATGGCCACCAGAGAAGGATTGCCCCCTCCGGCAGGGTGCCAGAACGGGTCTAGATTGGCTTTCGGTGGCTACGGAGGCTTCTGGCGGCGGAACTCCCGACAAGCGCTATCGTTTAATGCCCCTAGCTAGGCATGATGATTTCAAAGATGCTCACATAAAGGATAAGAATTGTAACATAAAGAGAGCATCATGAAGAATATTACTAGCACATTTAAGCCTAACCCACTTCCTATGCATAGGTATTTTGTGAGCAAACAACTTATGGGAACAAGAATCAACTTGCATAGGAAGGTAAAACAAGCATAACTTCAAAACTTTAAGCACATAGAGAGGAAACTTGATATTATTGCAACTCCTACAAGCATATATTCCTCCCTAATAATAATTTTCAGTAGCATAATGAATGAATTCAACAATATAACCGGCACCTAAAGCATTATTTTCATGATGCATAAGCATAGAAATTTTATCACTCTCCACACAAGCAAAATTCTTCTCATTAATAGTAGTGGGAGCAAACTAAACAAACTATCATAGGATTGAAAATTGAAATCAAGATGACAAGTTTCATTGTTATTATTATTCTTTAAAGCATACAGGTCATCAAAATAATCATCATAGATAGGAGGCATGCTTTCATTATAATAAATTTGCTCATCAAAACTTGGGGGACAAAAAATATCATCTTCATCAAACGTAGCTTCCCCAAGATTGTGACTTTGCATATCATTAGCATCATGGATATTCAAGGAATTCATACTAAAAACATTGCAATCATGAATATCGTTAAAATATTTAGTGCCAAACATTTTATAGATTTCTTCTTCTAGCACATGAGCACAATTATCCTTTGCATCATACTCACGAAAGATATTAAAAAGGTGAAGCGTATGAGACAAACTCGATTACATTTCTTTGTAGTTTTCTTTTATAAAATAAACTAGTGATAAAACAAGAAACTAAAAGACACGATTGCAAGATCTAAAGATATACGTTCAAGCGCTAACCTCCCCGGCAACGGCGCCAGAAAAGAGCTTGATGTCTACTACACAACCTTCTTCTTGTGGACGTTGTTGGGCCTCCAAGTGCTGAGGTTTGTAGGATAGTAGCAAATTTCCCTCAAGTGGATGACCTAAGATTTATCAATCCGTAGGAGGCGTAGGATGAAGATGGTCTCTCTCAAGCAACCCTACAACCAAATAACAAAGAGTCTCTTGTGTCCCCAACACACCCAATACACTGGTAAATTGTATAGGTGCACTAGTTCGGCGAAGAGATGGTGAAACAAGTGGTATATGGATAGTAGATAATAGTTTTTGTAATCTGAAATAATAAAAACAGCAAGGTAGCAAGTGATAAAAGTGAGCTTAAACGGTATTGCAATTATGGTAAACAAGGCCTAGGGTTCATACTTTCGCTAGTGTAAGTTCCCTCAACAATACTAACATAATTGGATCACATAACTATCCCTCAACATGCAACAAAGAGTCACTCCAAAGTCACTAATAGCGGAGAACGAACAAAGACATTATGGTAGGGTACGAAACCACCTCAAAGTTATTCTTTCCAATCAATCCGTTGGGCTATTCCTATAAGTGTCACAAACAGCCCTAGAGTTCATACTAGAATAACACCTTAAGACACAAATCAACCAAAACCCTAATGTCACCTAGATACTCCAGTGTCACCTCAAGTATCCGTGGGTATGATTACTTCAAATGGGAAACTCAATTCATTACAAGAGAGAAGAGGGGGAGGAGAAACATAAGATCCAACTATAATAGCAAAGCTCGCGATACATCAAGATCGTGCCAAATCAAGAACACGAGAGAGAGAGAGATAGATCAAACACATAGCTACTGGTACATACCCTCAACCCCGAGGGAGAACTACTCCCTCCTCATCATGGAGAGCACCGGGATGATGAAGATGGCCACCGGTGAGTGTTCCCCCCCTCCGGCAGGGTGCCGGAACAGGGTCCCGATTGACTTTTTGTGGCTATAGAGGCTTCTGGCGGCGGAATGCCCGATCTATCTTGCGTTCTGGAAGTTTTAGGTCACGTAGGTATATATGGGTGCAGGAGGTATGTCAAGGGAGCCACGGGGGCCCCACGAGGCAGGGGGCGCGCCCCCCACCCTCGTGGGCAGCTCCCGTATCTTCTGACGTGGGGTCCAAGTCCATCATGTGTGTTTCCTTCCAAAAATAACTTCTCTAGTTGATTTCATTCCATTTCGACTACGTTTGATATTCTTTTTCTTCAAAACACTGAAATAGGCATAAAACAGCAAATCTGGGCTGGGCCTCCGGTTAATAGGTTAGTCCCAAAAATAATATAAAAATAGATAATAAAGCCCAATATTGCCCAAAATAGTAGATAACATAGCATGGAGCAACTTATGTTTCCCTTCTAACTATATTATATATATTTAAATTATTTTATATGTCATCATATATTATTTTTATTGTCATCATATATTTAACAGATACTTACATATGTAAGAAAACAATATCCCACATCTTATTAACTTATAAAAATATTTTTTTAACAAATAAAATCCGGAATTGTTTTGGCACGAAAATCCTAGTGATTGTGTACAAAAGCTTGGTAAGATTTAAGGACGAATGTAATAATATCACTTATTATTTAAATATATTTATAACAAAATGCTCAGCCCCTTTTTATTTTTTGATAACATTGCTAGCCCAACCCAACATTATAATTAGAATCAGCCCAGCAAAATCGTGTATTTCGAGAAAGTGCAAATGGCCTGTAATTTTTTAGGAAATAAAATAAATGGGCCGCATGGATGCTACATTATTTGTTCACCAAGCCCAGCTAATGGTTGTAATTCAAAAAAGGTCAAATTGACTGTAAATTCTACTGCACAGAAAAAACTGTATATTCTGAAAAAATGGGTTGAATACGTGCGACATTTTTGGAGGCTGAAATGTGGGCCAATAGGTCGAAGCCAACGTAAGCCATTGTCGGGTCTTTATGTGAGCATCTTTGAAATCATCATGCCTAGCTAGGGGCATTAAACGATAGCGCTTGTCGGGAGTTCCGCCGCCAGAAGCCTCCGTAGCCACCGAAAGCCAATCTAGACCCGTTCTGGCACCCTGCCGGAGGGGGCAATCCTTCTCTGGTGGCCATCTTCATCATCCTGGTGCTCTCCATGACGAGGAGGGAGTAGTTCTCCCTCGGGGCTGATGGTATGTACCAGTAGCTATGTGTTTGATCTCTCTCTCGTGTTCTTGATTTGGCACGATCTTGATGTATTGCGAGCTTTGCTATTATAGTTGGTTCTTATGATGCTTTCTCCCCCCTCTACTCTCTTGTAATGGATTGAGTTTTCCCTTTGAAGTTATCTTATAGGGTTGAGTCTTTAAAGATTTGAGAACACTTGACGTATGTCTTGCCGTGCATATCTGTGGTGACAATGGGATACCACATGATTCACTTGATGTATGTTTTCGTGATCAACTTGCGGGTTCCGCCCATGAACCTATGCATAGGGGTTGGCACACGTTTTCGTCGTGATTCTCCGTTAGAAACTTTGGGGCACTCTTTGAGGTTCTATGTGTTGGTTGAATAGATGAATCTAAGATTGTGTGATGCATATCGTATAATCATACCCACAGATACTTGAGGTGACATTGGAGTATCTAGGTGACATTAGGGTTTTGGTTGATTTGTGTCTTAAGGTGTTATTCTAATATGAACTCTAGGGCTGTTTGTGACACTTATAGGAATAGCCCAACGGATTGATTGGAAAGAATAACTTTGAGGTGGTTTCGTACCCTACCATAATCTCTTCATTTGTTCTCCGCTATTAGTGACTTTGGAGTGACTCTTTGTTGCATGTTGAGGGATAGTTATGTGAACCAATTATGTTATTATTGTTGAGGGAACTTGCACTAGCGAAAGTATGAACCCTGGGCCTTATTTCCTATCATTGCAATACCGTTTATGCTCACTTTTATCACTTGCTACCTTGCTTTTTTATATTTTCAGATTACAAAAACCATTATCTACTATCCATATACCACTTTTATCACCATCTCTTCGCTGAACTAGTGCACCTATACAATTTACCATTGTATTGGGTGTGTTGGGGACACAAGAGACTCTTTGTTATTTGGTTGCAGGGTTGCTTGAGAGAGACCATCTTCATCGCACGCCTCCTATGGATTGATAAACCTTAGGTCATCCACTTGAGGGAAATTTGCTACTGTCCTACAAACCTCTGCACTTGGAGGCCCAACAACGTCTACAAGAAGAAGGTTGTGTAGTAGACATCAACCAGCTATCTTCGCACGCAAGGAAGTGCCTCCTTATTACGCACAAAAAAATGAATATTCCCCCTGCCAGCTGGAACCCAGCATAGTGGGAGGCTGACTTGTGGGCCTACCAAGTTGACGGGGACGGAGGGCTTTGTCAACTTAGTCAATATGAACGATTCTAGCTCCTGTTACCAAGTTGACTAGTGGGAAGATAGATATTGCAAGAGGCATAAGCATTTAGAAACTAAATGGTTGCAAGAAAGGCTAGATGATTGTGCTGAAAATTTATATTTTCTTAGCCGTAGTTGTGAACTTTGCAGTGAGCATGATCATTTAAATACCCATTGCAAATTGTTTCATTATCGCATCGTGTCCAAAAATTGTGATGACTTGATTTCCCTTGCACATCATAATGAACTTAGTTTGCTCTTGGGTTATGAAGAAATCAAACGTATAACTAAGGATATTCCAAAATTTGCCCTTGATAGAGTTCTTCATTTTTATCTAGAGGAAATTTATATGTATTGTGCGCTGAATTGTATTGAAAATCCTTATATTGCCAACTACATAAAGAAAAGAAATAGAAGATGAAGAGAATACTAATGAAAGGGAAGAGACTTCCCAATATCCTCCTATTATTTCTTATGATGAATTAGGTAACGAGGAGGAGCCTCCTATTCAACCAATCTCATTAATAAGGAACTCCAAAAAGAGGATTGAACCCACACATGATGTGGTGAAGAAGAAGAAAAGAAAAAGGAAGAGAGGTAAAAAGGTTCCCCTCCCAAATAATGGTGCTCCCATTACTATTGTGCCTCATGAAAATATAATTGTGGAAGATAATGATACTTCTTATGATCTTGAAAATCTTTTTGACACTTGCTTGGAAGAATATGATAATTGCTATACTATTGGTGCTATCCATACTATTAATGATGAGAGTGATTATGCTTATGATATGAAAAGGCCAAGCTTGGGGATGCTATGTTTAATGAAGATGATATTTTTAGTCTCCCAAGTTTTGATATGCAAGTTTATAATGATGATAGCATGCCTCCTACTTATGATGATTATTGTGATGATACTTATGCTATAAAAAGTAGTGATTATATTTATAAAACTTGTCATGATTATGATTACCCCTTCTCTGAACATTACTCTTTTAATGTGGAAACAATTAATAGTATTCGAGTCTCTTATGATGCTCCCACTATTATTCATGAGAAGAATTTTGCTTATGTGGAGAGTAGTAAATTTTCTATGCTTGTAGATCATGAAAAGAATGCCTTAGGTGCTGGTTATATTGTTGAATTCATTCATGATGCTACTGAAAATTATTATGAGGGAGGAATATATACTTGTAGGAATTGCAATAATATCAAGTTTCCTCTCTATGTGCTTAAAGTTTTGAAGTTATGCTTGTTTTACCTTCCTATGCAAGTTGATTCTTGTTCCCAGAAGATGTTTGCTCACAAAATCCCTATGCATAGGAAGAGGGTTAGACTTAAATGTGTTAGTCATATTATTCATGATGCTCTCTTTATGTTTCAATTCTTATTCTTTATGTGAGCATCGTTGAAATCATCATGCCTAGCTAGGGGCGTTAAACGATAGCGCTTGTTGGGAGGCAACCCAATTTTATTTTAGTCCCTTGCTTTTTGTTCCTGTTTAGTAATAAATAATTCATCTATCCTCTGTTTAGATGTGGTTTTATGCTTTTAATTAGTGTTTGCGCCAAGTAGAACCTTTGGGAAGACTTGGGGGAAGTCTTTGCGATCATGCTGTAGAAAACGGAAACTTTAGCGCTCACGAGAATTGCTGCCATTTTTATTTGGAGAGTGCTATTTAGTTAATGAAGATGATTAATAGATAAATTCCTCAGGTCCAGAAATTGTTTGAGAATTTTATGAGTTCCAGAAGTATACGTTTGATCCAGATTACTACAGACTGTTATGTTTTTGACAGATTCTGTTTTCGATGTGTTGTTTGCTTATTTTGATGCATATATGAGTAGTATCGGAGGGTATGAACCATAGATAAGTTGGAATACAGTAGGTTTAACACCAATATAAATAAATAATGAGTTAATTACAGTACCTTATGATGGTAATTTGCTTTCTTATACTAATGGAGCTTACGAGTTTTCTGTTAAGTTTTGTGTTGTGAAGTTTTCAAGTTTTGGGTAAGGATTCGATGTACTATGGAATAAGGAATGGCAAGAGCCTAAGCTTTGGGATGCCCAAGGTACCCCAAGGTAATATTCAAGGATAGCCAAGAGCCTAATCCTGGGGATGCCCCAGAAGGCATCCCCTCTTTCGTCTTTGTTCATCGGTAACTTTACTTGGAGCTATATTTTTATTCGCCACATGATATGTGTTTTGCTTGGAGCATCATTTTATTTTATTTAGTTTTTCTTGATGTTTGAATAAAATACCAAGATATGAAATTATTAAATGTTAGAGAGTCTTCACATAGTTGCATAATTATTCGACTACTCATTGATCCTCACTTATATCTTTCGGAGTAGTTTGTTGTTGCTCTAGTGCTTCACTTATATCCTTTTAGAGCACGGTGGTAGTTTTATTTTGAAGAAATAGATGAACTCTCATGCTTCACTTATATTATTTTGAGAGTCTTCAGAATAGCATGGTAATTTTCTTAAATAATCCAAATATGCTAGGCATCCAAGGATAGTAAAAACTTTCATATAGAGTATTGAATACTAAGAGAAGTTTGATGCTTGATGATTGTTTTGAGATATGGAGGTAATAATATCAAATTCATGCTAATTGAGTAGTTGTGAATTTGAGAAATGCTTGTGTTGAAGTTTACAAGTCCTGTAGCATGCACGTATGGTAAACATTGTGTAACAAATTTGAAACATGAGGTGTTATTTGATTGTCTTCCTTATGAGTGGCGGTCGGGGACGAGCGATGGTCTTTTCCTACCAATATATCCCCCTAGGACCATGCGCATAGTGCCGAGGTTTTTGATGACTTGTAGATTTTTGCAATAAGTATGTGAGTTCTTTATGACTAATGTTGAGTCCATGGATTATACGCACTCTTACCCTTCCATCATTGCTAGCCTCTTCGGTACCGTGCATTGCCCTTTCTCACATTGAGAGTTGGTGCAAACTTCGCCGGTGCATCCAAACCCCGGGATATGATACGTTCTTTCACACATAAACCTCCTTATATCTTCCTCAAAACAGCCACCATATCTACCTATTATGGCATTTCCATAGCCATTCCGAGATATATTGCCATGCAACTTTCCACCGTTCCGTTTATTATGACACGCATCATCATTGTCATATTGCTTTGCATGATCATGTAGTTGACATCGTATTTGTGGCAAAGCGACCATTCATAATTTTTCATACATGTCACTCTTGATTCATCGCAATCCCGGTACACCGCCGGAGGCATTCATATAGAGTCATACTTTGTTCTAGTATCGAGTTGTAATCATTGAGTTGTAAATAAATAGAAGTGTGATGATCATCATTTTCTAGAGCATTGTCCCAAGTGAGGAATAAAAAAACGAGAAGGCCCAAAAAAATAGAAAGTCCATAAAAAATAGAAGGCCCAAAAAAATGAGAGAAAAAGAGAGAAGAGATAATGCTACTATCCTTTGCCACACTTGTGCTACAAAGTAGCATCATAATCTTCATAATAGAGAGTCTTTTGTTTTGTCACTTTCATATACTAGTGGGAATTTTCATTATAGAACTTGGCTTGTATATTCCAACAATGGGCCTCCTCAAGTGCCCTAGGGCTTCATGAGCAAGCAAGTTGGATGCACACCCACTTAGTTTCTTTTGTTGAGTGATACGTCTCCAACGTATCTATAATTTTCATTGCTCCATGCTATATTATCTACTGTTTTGGACTATATTGGGCTTTATTTTCCACTTTTATATTATTTTTGGGACTAACCTATTGTCGGTGTACTAAAGTAGGGGTATCTTAGTATCCCGAACTTGTGCACGGGCAGTCGCAGCACCCCGCGGCAAGGCTTGCCGGGTGACCGCCAAGGTCCTCCGTGGTTCCTTTGGAGCCATTCAAGGACAAAGTATTCAAGCCAAGGCGCAAGGCCCCGGCAAGAGGAGCTTGCTGGGAAGGCCAATCGAAGCACAAAGACCCCGGCAAGAGGAGCTTGCCGGGAAGACCAACCAAGGCATCCCGAGAAGCCTGCTGCGACGCGTTGCGCGTCCCGGCAAGACCCGGTGAGCGACAAGCTCCCGGACGCGACAACACAACATCCGCGGCAAGGCGCTTGCCGCGGCAAAGCTACTACTCTGCAGCCCGCGCTCCAGCTCACCCACCAACGTGTCGCCCTGGGACCGTTCCTGGCGTACGTGGCGGGAGGCTGTGCAGCCAGGGGCATGCGGTGGCGAGCAGGCGCTGACAAGATAGCCATCGTGGCAAACGGTGGCGCCCCTGACGGTCCCTTTCCGCACCGTCTAGGCGACACAGACAGGCATTTAATGCCTTTGTCCCCTGCCGTCAGGGTTAGGTATGATACAACTGTAGAAAGCGGTGGCGCCAACCACCACCTCTTTTACCTTTTTACCCTCATCTCTGTTGCCACCTGTCGGTGACCCCTTTGACATATAAAAGGAGGCCCATGCGCAACAGGGAGGGGAGGACGATCATTCTCACGCTCGGTCTGGCTAGCCATCCAAGTGTACTGTAGCCTTCATCGCTCCCGAGCAAGAACACAAATACAAACCAAAGCAGGAGTAGGGTTTTACGCATCTGTGCAGCCCGAACCTGGGTAAACCGACCGCGTCGCTCGTGCGTACGCCTCGATCTGCTCTTCATGCACTCTCCGCCCCCCTGCCGAACCGAAAGGGGCCCCGGTCCGCCGCGGTCCCATAGGTGTCCGTGGGATCAGTCACCCCCGACATCTTTGGCGCGCCAGGTAGGGGGAGCGTCGAGGCTGTGTGAACCTGATCCGACGTTCGCATGAGCCGAATCTTCGCCATCTTCATTAACATGCCACCGAAGAAGAAGGCTTCAGAGATAGCTGCTCCGTCTGCGCCGAGCCCACCATCGCCGGAGTGAACGGCTGGTGGAGTAGGCGCCGGCGGAAGAGCGAGCGCTGACGAGGGGACTCATGGTGCTGCCAGGTCCAAGGACAAGACTGCACTGCACGTCGGCGGCGCGGTCGGCTCCTACAACGACCGAGCGCACTCCAAGACCTCGGCGTCCGTACACACTCCGCGCCCGTCCCAAGAGGCGCGGGACCAGCAGCGTCATGGTACTCACGGTACCATAAGTTTGCTGGGCCAAGATCAAGCTGGCGGATCCCGGAGTCCTCAAGACCAGAACGCACGCCAACATGCTGGCGCGAGCGTGGCACGGTCGCTTGGACGAGATACTGCTCCTTCTAACGTAGTTAGAAGTCCGAGCATATCTCGCTCCTCGCACCGTTCGCTGCCGCCGCCCGCCACTCCGGCAGAAGCGTTGGCACGGGCCCAACTGCTCCTAGATTACCCTCGAGCGCCAGAGAAGATCGATGACTGGAGGGCCACTATCCAGAGACTCATCGGCTTCGCCAACGGTGACAACCCACGGCAGCCGAGCACATCGCTACCGCAGCAAGTCAGCCAGGCACGAGCCGGTGGCGACAAGACCGGCGAGGGTGCAACCACTATGCACTCTCCGCCCCGAAGGCAAAGATCGCCGACTCACCGGATCCACCTCGACAGCGACTCCACCGCATCATCAGATCCGCGGGCTCACCGCGATCAGCGCCAAGTTCTTCATGAGAGACAGCAAGAGGACGCTCGAACACGCATCGAGCGCCGAAGAGAAGCGCGGCATCAATCAGACCTGCGCGCTGGGCCCTCTGTTGAGATGCATGCGCCCGGAGAGCCAGGCGACTTGCCGTACGCGGTAGGTTGTCCTGCGTTTACCCGAGAGCTGCGGCAAGTCCAGTGGCCCAGCCAGAAGCATTTCAAGCCAGACGTACCGGAGAAGTACGACGGCAGGTCGCACCCGTCTGAGTTCCTCAGCATCTACACCATTGCGGTGCAAGCTGCCGGGGGGCGAGACGACAAGGTCCTGGCCAACTACTTTCCGCTTGTGCTCAAGCCTGAAGTCAGGTCCTGGCTCATGCACTTGCCGGACAACTCCATATCCTCTTGGGCGGACTTGTGCCATCAGTTTGTCGGCGGCTTTACGGGCGGCCACAAACCACATGGCCAAGAGAGTGACCTCCACCTGCTTGCCCAGAAGGAAGGAGAGCCCCTGCGCAAGTATATCCAGAGATTCAGCCGTGTACAGCGCAACATCCCAGACATCCACCCTGCCGCGGTTATCAACGCGTTCCATTAAAACGTGCGTAATCGTAGGATGCGGGAGGAGATGGCGATGAGCAGGATCAGAGATGTCAGCGAGCTGTACGCCCTGGCCGACAAGTGTGCACGCGCTGAAGAAGGGAGGAAACTCCCCGGAGAGAACACTGGAGCAGAAGGATCTGATAGTGAGGATGCTGCCCCGGCAAAGAAAAACTGGAGGCGCAACAGGAAGAAGAAGGGCCAAGAGGTGCTAGTCGTCGAGCAGTCCGGCAATGCCGGCGCCGCCAAGCAAGCCAAAGTTGGTAGCTCCGGCAAGGAGGTTGCCGCATGCACCAACTGCCAAGCTGTGGCGGCCGCCGACAAGCAGGACGGCTCCGACAAGCAGTATTGCAAGATCCACCGCACCAAAGGCCATGACCTCCAGAGCTGCAAGAAGGTCGAGCAGCTTGTCCAGCAACAAAAAGCTGAGTATGAGCAGCGCGACAAGGAGAGAGACCAAGGAGGCGGTGGAGGGGCCGGCAAGAAGCGCGCTGGCCGGGGAGAATGCCCCGGCAAGGCCAAGCAGTGGCAAGGAGATAGACCTCCCCGCGGCCGCGACAAGGATGAAGATGAAGACGACAACGAGGACATGGATGATGTCGAGAACAGTGAGCAGGAGTTTCAGAAAGCTACAAAAGTCTTGTGTGTAGACGGCGGTGCTTCTCTGCATACTTCCCACCACCAACTCAAACAGTGGCTGCGGGAAGTTAATGCAGCAGAGCCACCTGTCGAATCGCGCAAGCTTCTGAAATGGTCCAGCACGCATATCATCTTTGACATTGAGGACCACCCTGATCGCACAACTGCGGTCGGGTGCTTGCCGTTGTTGGTTTCGCCAACAATCCGCAACCTCAAAGTCACTAAGATGCTAGTTGACGGTGGGGCCGGCTTAAATCTGATCTCCTCCGCTGTGCTCCAGAAGCTCCAGATCCCTGACAGCGAGCTCGAAGAGACCGGCACATTCCAAGGAATTAACCCGGGAAGGAGCAAGCCGAAAGGGAAGGTCACGTCGCCAGTGACATTTGGCAGCGAGCTGAATTTCAGAACGGAGAGGGTCACTTTTGACGTTGCTGATTTCCCATTGCCTTACAATGGGATACTTGGCCGTCCAGCGCTCGCCAAGTTCATGGCAGCCTCTCACTATGCATACAACATGCTCAAGATGCCAGGCACGATAAGCGTCATCTCTGTCCCTGGCGACAAGAAGGATGCCCTTATCTGCGCCGACAAGATCTACCGGGAAGCAGCAGCTGCAACAGATCGCAAGACACTTGCCGCTGAAGCTCTTGGGGGGAAGAAGAAGACCAAGTCCGGCAAGAGCTCTGATGCCCACTCCGGCAAGCACACCTCCTCGGAGTGCTGCGCTGCCGTCGAGGACGCACCATCGAGCTCCACCGGCAAGTGTAAAAAGGCAATGACAGCTCCACCACATACCAAGAAGGTGTCCGCCAAGGAGGACGGCACTGGTGGTACTTTCACCATCAGTACCACGCTTGACCCTAAATAGGAAAGCGCGCTCGTTACTTTCCTGCGGGCGAATGTCGATGTGTTTGCATGGCAACCGTCTGATATCCCCGGTGTTCCGAGGAAAGTAATCGAGCACCATCTTGCCGTTTGTCCTCATGCGCGGCCCGTCAAGCAGAAGGTCAGGAAACAAGCAGTGGAGCGCCAAGAATTCATAGCAGAAGAAATCAAGAAGTTGGAAGCAGCAGGCCTTGTCAGAGGAGTGCTCCATCCCACGTGGCTGGCCAATCCTGTTGTAGTGCGCAAGGCAAATGGAAAATGGAGGCTTTGTATTGACTTCACTGATGTTAATAAAGCTTGTCCCAAAGATCCATTTCCCTTGCCGCGCATTGACCAGATTGTTGACTCCACAGCCGGATGTGATTTGCTTTCATTTCTTGACGCATACTCAGGATACCATCAGATCTTCATGGCAGAAGAGGATGAGGAGAAAACCGCTTTCATTACTCCATGTGGCACGTACTGTTTCGTACGGATGCCTTTCGGATTAAAGAATGCTGGTTCAACATTTGCCAGAGTAGTCCATATCGCTTTGAAGCCACAGATACACAGAAATGTAGAAGCTTACATGGATGATATAGTGGTCAAGAGCAAGGACACGGCAACTCTGATCCAAGATTTAGAAGAGACTTTTGCAAATCTGCGCAAGATCAACCTCAAGCTCAACCTCGAGAAGTGTGTGTTTGGAGTCCCTTCCGGCAAGCTTCTCGGGTTCTTTGTGTCTCAGCGGGGAATCGAAGCTAATCCCGACAAGATCAAGGCCATTGAGCAGATCGAAGCACCAAAGCGTGTGAAGGATGTACGGAAGCTTGCCGGCTGCGTGGCTGCTCTCAGCAGGTTTATCTCTCGGTCTGCTGAGTGCGCCCTGCCATTTTTCAAAATTTTGAAAAAGGCAGGTCCAATAAAATGGACTCCGGAAGCGGAGGCTGCGCTGCAGGACTTGAAGAGATACCTGTCCTCCACTCCAACACTTGTCGCACCTAAACCGCAAGAGAAGTTGTTGCTGTATATAGCGGCAACCAATCAAGTGGTTAGTGCTGCGTTAGTGGCAGAGAGGGAGGCGGATGACGAGCCAACAACCACGGCAAGCACATACAGTGACAAGTAGGGGGCTTCCCCGACAAGCTCCGGTCCCGACAAGCAAGGATCTGCGCAGATGCAAGAGGAGATACAGAAGAAGATGGTGCAGTGCCCAGTTTACTTTGTCAGTTCCCTTTTGCAGGGGGCTAGGTCAAGGTACTCTGGCGTGCAGAAGTTGCTTTTTGGCCTTCTCATGGCCTCGAGAAAGCTGCGCCATTACTTCCAAGCACACGAGATCACAGTTGTCACTCGCTTTCCGCTGAAAAGGATATTGCAAAATCCAGAAGCAACAGGCAGGATTGTTGAGTGGGCACTGGAACTGTCAAGCTTTGGCCTCAAATTTGAGAGTACATAAACAATCCAAAGCAGAGCATTGGCAGAGTTCATAGCAGAGTGGACGCCAACTCCAGATGAAGAAATTCCGGAGACGAGCATCCCCGCCAAGGAAACAAACAAAGAGAGGCTTATGTACTTTGACAGTGCCTTCTCACTGCGAGGCGCCGGTGCTGGAGTGCTGCTTGTCGCACCCACCGGAGAGCACCTCAAGTACATAATCCAGATGCACTTTCCCAGGGAGCAAGCGACAAACAATACTGCAGAGTATGAAGGTTTGCTTGCCGGTCTCAGGATCGCAGCAGAACTTGGAATTAAGAAGCTTATTGTCACGGGTGACTCGCAGCTTGTCGTCCGCCAAGTGAACAAGAATTACCAGAGTCCTTTGATGGAAGCTTACGTTGACAAAGTGAGAAAGCTAGAAGAACACTTTGACGGCCTACAAATGGAGCATGTCCCAAGAGCTCAGAATGACATTGCCGATGGCCTGTCGAAGTGCGCTGCACTTAAATTACCTGTGGAACCAGGGATTTTTGTGCTCAAGCTGACTCAGCCGTCCGTAACACCACCAACTGGACAGAGCAAGAAGAGGAAGTTGATTTCTGGCGACTATTTTCCGGCAGAGCTTCCCGAAGCCGCCGCCAAAAAGGTCCCCAAGATCAACACCAAGAATGCTGAGGAGCAGTCTGCTCCGGCAAGCCCCAGGGTTTGTTCCGTTGAAGCGGGCACTCCCGACAAGCTTTGCTTCGGCAAGCTTGCCGGGGATCGTCAAGCTCCGGTAGAGCCGCAGGCTCTGGCCATGGAAGCAGATGTTCCCGCAGCAGCAGAATTGCCTTTAGTCCTTGTTGTCGAGCCACAGGCTCCAACATGGGCGCAGCAGATTGTCCGTTTCCTTCAGACAGGAGAACTTCCCGAAGAGCCAGAAGAAGCGGAAAGAGTAGCCCGGCAGTCTAGTATGTACCAGTTTGTCGACAACACACTATGCAGAAGAAGACTCAACGGTGTGAAATTGAAGTGTATTCCCCAGGAAGATGGATAGAAGCTGTTGGCAGAGATGCATGGAGGCATATGTGGTCACCACATTGGCGCAAGAGCCCTTGTCGGAAAAGCATTCCGGCAAGGTTTCTTCTGGCCGACAGCCCTCTGGGATGCAACTGCACAAGTAACCAAGTGTGAAGCGTGCCAGTTCCATTCCAAGCAGATACACCAGCCAGCTCAAGCTCTCCAGATGATCCCTTTATCCTGGCCATTTTCGGTCTGGGGGCTCGATATCCTCGGCCCCTTTCCCCGAGCTATCGGGGGCTTTGAGTACTTGTGCGTTGCAATCGACAAGTTCACAAAGTGGCCGGAAGTGGAACCAGTGAGGAAGGTGACAGCACAGTCAGCGGTCAGGTTCTTCAGGTCGATTGTTTGCCGTTTCGGGATCCCTAACAGGATAATCACCGACAACGGTACGCAATTTACGAGCCGCACCTTCATGCAGTACGTCCAAGATCTTGGCGCCAAGGTCTGCTTCGCTTCTGTTGCTCACCCGAGAAGCAACGGTCAAGCGGAAAGGGCAAATGCTGAAGTGCTGCGCGGGCTCAAGACCAGAACTTTCGACAGGCTGCGCAAGTGCGGAAGAAACTGGATCGAGGAGCTGCCGGTGGTTCTTTGGTCGATCAGAACGACGCCAAATCGAGCCACTGGCCAGACACCCTTTGCTCTAGTCTATGGAGCAGAAGCAGTTATCCCCACGGAACTCGTATACGGGTCACCTCGAGTGCTCGCTTATGATGAGCTTGAGCAAGAGCAGCTGCGTGAAGATGACGCGCTGCTCCTTGAGGAAGACCGTCTTCAGGCTGCTGTGCGAGCCGCTCGCTACCAGCAAGCTTTGCGCCGCTACCATAGCCGCAAAGTTAAAGCCAGAAGCTTCGAGGAAGGCGACCTTGTTCTTCGGCGCGTTCAGTCCGCCAAGAATTCCAACAAGTTGACGCCGAAGTGGGAAGGCCCTTACCGGGTGAAACGAGTCACTAGGCCTGGCGATGTCCGCCTTGAGGCCGAAGGTGGCATTCCGGTGAGCAACTCCTGGAATATCGAGCATCTTCGTAAGTTTTACCCGTAAGGCGCGGTTGTCGGACCCTGTCCGGCAACCACCCTTTTGTACAAGTCTTGCCGCTGTTGCATGTAATCCTTTGTACAAAGCCAGGCGCAGACCCTGAGCACAAGTAAATGAAGCGCTCGCGCCCTGAGTTATAGCATGCATGCTAGATCGAGTCTCGTCCTTGATTAGGGTTGATAGTGCTTAATAGTGGCTAACCCCTAGCTTAGAGGTCGGGTGTGCGTCCCTTTGCTTTTCTTTCGTTTCCCTTGGTTCGCAGGGCTCGCATATCCTTGCCGGACCGCTTGAGGACGAAAAGGAGAAGAAGGACGTACCGGCATCTGGACCCCGGCAAGCCAGTGTTGCCGGGGGCTGCAAGTACCAAGATTCACCCACGGCAAGCCAGAGATGCCGGGGGCTGCAATCTCAGATAAGTCTTTCATCCCTCATCATGCATTCTCTTATGGACTGGGGAATACGAAACCTCGTTTCTTCCTGAAAACTACCGTGCTCCCTTAACTCTAGGCCCTGGGGCTCATTCCTAGGGCCAAGTTTGGTCATAGTCGCGGCAGCAAAGGGATGAAACGAGGGGCCCGCACCCGCCTCGTCCCTGCCTCCGTCAAAAGCGTGAGAAAGGTCGAGCGACGTGGGAAGACGGCAGGGCCTGTTGCCGGGAGAAGAAATGTCTATCTGAAAGATACCAAGGATTTGCTCCTTGACGTGGGTTCTACCCGCGAGACAAATGACCCGGCAAGCATCCCCTTTTCATTAAAAAAACATTCCACTCAGGTACAGTCCATAGAGCATGAAAAACATGAAAGAGAGGATTACAAGTTTTAAATGCAACTAAGGCCCGAAGGCTTACAAATTAAAAAGATAAGATGCCCGTAATCCCTTTCTTGTCCCTCTCTTCAGGAGGTAGGTCAAGGAGGCGAAAAGGGAAAAAGGGGCGCCTAGGCGAGCTACGGGTGCCAGAAGACACCAAGAGATCATCCCGGGGGCCGTCCGAAGGCTGGACGGTGATGGCGGCGCCGGAAGCAGGGCTCGAAGACGAGGCGGCAGGACGTCAGCACGCTGTCGAGGGCACCACGCCCTCGTACTCCGACTTGACGGCCTTTCCGCCAGCCCTCTTCCTCTTCCGCAGCCTCCCTATGCCAGCCGCCCAAGGAGACGACCCCGGGGAGTTCAAGGAGCCGGCGACACGGATGACGGGGTCGCCGGTACCGCATGGAGCGGCGCCCGAGACCTAGTCGGACCCGTCATCCTGCCGCCCGCTACCCTCGTCGTCGCTGTCGCTCCCCTCCTCGTCACTCTCGCTCGAGGAGGAGCCTTCGCTATCGGAGGAGCTGTCCACGCAGCACTTGGCCCGAGTGCCGAAGCACCCGAAGACCTTGACGGAGAGGAGATCGCCCTCCATCAACTTAAAATGGAGGGTGAGCCCCCCCATCAGGCTGTGGATACGGGCGAACGTCTTCCACCCTCGACCAAGATATATCACATTAGGGGCTGGGAATTCAACGCGGACTCGCGTGCCGCTGATCCCACAGCCCCTCATGTGCAGTCTCAGTGTCTCGGGCGGGTCCAACTCCATCGCGCTCGCAAACGGAGCTGGGAGCCGGAGGCGACGACGAGGCGCCCGGCGCAGCCTGACCAAGAACTCGCAAGGGTCGTCCCCAATATGGACCGCCGTGGGAAGAGGAACCGCCAGCGGAGGCGAAGCCGGCGCGCCGCCCCGTCCACCTCTTCCCCGAGCGCCTCGGCCTCGTCCTCGACCTCGTCCACGACCTCGCCCCCTCCCTCTTCCCCTTACGGCTGGCTCTGCCACCACGGGTGCGGGAGAGGAAGGGATGCGCTGTCTGGCGGTGACCCTCGCCGCCACCGATGAAGGACCAGGGTTCCCTTTCTCCATGGCGAATGAGAGAAAGGGGAGTAGAAGCTGAAGGAAGGAGGAGATGAGAGAATGCGGGCTTCCGTCCTCCCCTCCCGCTCTTTATAAACGAGCGAGGTGGGGGCTCGGCCGCCCCGCTCAGCGAATCAAGACACGGGAAGTGCAGGGAGCTGGCGCCGACCCGCTGTCTCGACCCGCGGCGGCCTAGTTTCCCGCCTCCACCGTCCGCGACCCCAAGTGCATGGGAGCCGCGTGGCAGGCGTGCAGAACCGAGGCGATAAATGAGCCGACCTCTCCCCACCCCGTGATCGTGGGGAGTGGACACCTCGAAAACCGCCCACGATCTCTCCCACAATGCCGCGTTCGACGCGTGCCGTGCGGAGAGGGCGCGGTGGATGCAGAGTGAGTTACGGCGTAACCCAGGCCGCGCGTGCCCGTGCACTGTTTTGGGCCTGGCCCAACAGCGCTCGGCACCATGTATGGCCCAGGACCGGGGGCTCCTGTCGGTGTACTAAAGTAGGGGTACCATAGTATCCCGAACTTGTGCACGGGCAGTCGCAGCACCCCGCGGCAAGGCTTGCCGGGTGACCGCCAAGGTCCTCCATGGTTCCTTTGGAGCCATTCAAGGACAAAGTATTCAAGCCAAGGCGCAAGGCCCCGGCAAGAGGAGCTTGCCGGGAAGGCCACTCGAAGCACAAAGACCCCGGCAAGAGGAGCTTGCCGGGAAGACCAACCAAGGCATCCCGAGAAGCCTGCTGCGACGCGCTGCGCGTCCCGGCAAGACCCGGTGAGCGACAAGCTCCCGGACGCGACAAGACCCTGTGAGCGACAAGCTCCCGGACGCGACAAGACAACATCCGCGGCAAGGCGCTTGCCGCGGCAAAGCTACTACTCCGCAGCCCGCGCTCCAGCTCACCCACCAACGTGTCGCCTTGGGACCGTTCCTGGCGTACGTGGCGGGAGGCTGTGCAGCCAGGGGCATGCGGTGGCGAGCAGGCGCTGACAAGATAGCCATCGTGGCAAACGGTGGCGCCCCTGACGGTCCCTTTCCGCACCGTTTAGGCGACACAGACAGGCATTTAATGCCTTTGTCCCCTACCATCAGGGTTAGGTATGATACAACTGTAGAAAGCGGTGGCGCCAACCACCACCTCTTTTACCTTTTTACCCTCATCTCTGTTGCCACCTGTCGGTGACCCCTTTGACATATAAAAGGAGGCCCATGCGCAACAGGGAGGGGAGGACGATCATTCTCACGCTCGGTCTGGCTAGCCGTCCAAGTTTAATGTAGCATTCATCACTCCCGAGCAAGAACACAAATACAAACCAAAGCAGGAGTAGGGTTTTACGCATCCGTGCGGCCCGAACCTGGGTAAACCGACCGCGTCGCTCGTGCGTTCGCCTCGATCTTCTCTTCGTGCACTCTCCGCCCCCCTGCCGAACCGAAAGGGGCCCCGGTCCGCTGTGGTCCCATAGGTGTCCGTGGGATCAGTCACCCCCGACACCTATTAACCGGAGGCCCAGCCCAGAATTGTTGTTTTTTGCCTATTTCAGTGTTTCGGAGAAACAGAATATCAAACGGAGTCCAAACGGAATGAAACCTTTGGAAAATGATTTTCTCATCAGATAAGATCCAGGAGACTTGGACCCTCCGTCAAGAAAGCCACGACGCGATCACGAGGGTGGAGGGCGCGCCCCCTACCTTGTGGGCCCCTCGAAGCTCCACCAACGCACTTCTTCCTCCTATATATATCCACGTACCCCCAAACGATCGAGGACAGAGCCAAAAACCTAATTCCAGCGCCGCAACTTTCTGTATCCACGAGATCCCATCTTGGGTCCTGTTCCGGAGCTCCGCCGGAGGGGGCATCGATCATGGAGGGCTTCTACATCATCATCCAAGCCCCTCCGATGAAGTGTGAGTAGTTTACTTCAGACCTACGGGTCCATAGTTAGTAGCTAGATGGCTTCTTCTCTCTTTTTGGATCTCAATACAATGTTCTCCCCCTCTCTCGTGGAGATCTATTCGATGTAATCTTCTTTTTGCGGTGTGTTTGTTGAGACCGACGAATTGTGGGTTTATAATCAAGTCTATTTATGAATAATATTTGAATCTTCTCTGAATTCTTTTATGTATGATTGGTTATCTTTGCAAGTCTCTTCGAATTATCAGTTTGGTTTGGCCTACTAGATTGGTTTTTCTTGCCATAGGAGAAGTGCTTAGCTTTGGGTTCGATCTTGCGGTGTCCTTTCCCAATGACAGAAGGGGCAGCAAGGCATGTATTGTATTGTTTCCGTCGAGGATAACAAGATGGGGTTTTTATCATATTGCATGAAACTATCCCTCTACATCATGTCATCTTGCTTAAGGCGTTACTCTGTTTTTAACTTAATTCTCTAGATGCATGCTGGATAGCGGTCGATGAGTGGAGTAATAGTAGTAGATGCAGAATCGTTTCGGTCTACATGTCTCGGACGTGATGCCTATATACATGATCATACCTAGATATTCTCATAACTATGCTCAATTCTGTCAATTGCTCAACAGTAATTTGTTCACCCACTATAGAATACTTATGCTCTTGAGAGAAGCCACTAGTGAAACATATGGCCCCCGGGTCTCTTTCTCATCATATCAATCTCAATCAATTTATTATTGCTTTGCTTTTACTTTGCTTTTACTTTTTACTTTGCATCTCTATACCAAAAATAGCAAAAATATTATTTATCATCTCTATCAGATCTACTTTCGTAAGTGACCGTGAAGAGATTGACAACGCCTAAGCGTGTTGGTTGCGTTGAGCTATTGGTTTTGCGTAGGTACGAGGGACTCGCGCGTAGCCTCCTACTGGATTGATACCTTGGTTCTCAAAAACTGAGGGAAATACTTATGCTACTTTGCTGCATCATCCTCTCCTCTTCGGGGAAATCCAACGCAGTGCTCAAGAGGTAGCAAGAAGAATTTCTAGCGCCGTTGCCGGGGAGGCTGCGCAAAAGTCAACATACCAAGTACCCATCACAATCCCTATCTCCCGCATTACATTATTTGCCATTTGCCTCTCGTTTTCCTCTTCCCCACTTCACCCTTGCCGTTTTATTCGCCCTCTCTCTCTATCCTCCCTATCTCTCTATTTGCCTCTTTTGCCCATTTGCTTGTGTGTTAGTTTGTTTGCTTGTCGTCATGGCTAGTCCCTTATCTTCTCCGTTGACCCCTGAGTTCAAAATCTTTCACTTTAAACAAAGGTTAGGAGGAAACCTAAAAGATGCCTGGTTGAGAATAATGGAATCTCATCGTAATTGTACCTCTGAAATAAATCTGAGAATTTTGCTTCACAATTTTTATGTTGGATTAAATATGTCTCATAGACAACTCTTGGATTTCGTTGCCAAAGGCAATTTTATTGAAATCGATCCCCATATTGCACTTGAAATTATAGAAGGTATAGTGGGAACACTACCTCAACAAAAGGAGCCTCATCCTACTCAGGAAGAGACAAAAGTTTTTGAAAAAAATTGTGAAGTTACTAAAATCTTGCAGAAATCTCTTGAACCTCTTAAGAACATTAGTGGAAATATTCATCGCATGAATATGTTGATTACCCTTTGCAATAAGCGGTTGGATTCTTTAGATCTAAAAATTTCAGAATATGAAGGGAAACGTAAAGAACTTCCCAGATTCGAGCTTGATTCCGCTAAAAAATTGAAAACCAAAGATGGCAATACCTATATCTATTCTTGCTTGTTATGCCTAGCTAGGGGCGTTAAACGATAGCGCTTGTTAGGAGGCAACCCAATTTTATTTTTATTCCTTGCTTTTTTATCCTGTTTAGTAATAAATAAATTATTTAGCCTGTGTTATTGTTGTGTTTAATTAGTGTTTGTGCCAAGTAGAACCGTTGGGAAGACTTGGCGAAAGTCTTGTTGAACTTGCTGTAAAAAACAGAAACTTTAGCACTCACGAGAACTGCTGTCATTTTTATTTGGAGAGTGCTATTTAGTTAATTATCTTTGAAGATGATTAATAGATAAATTACTCACGTCCAGAAATTTATTTTAGAATTTTTGGGGTTCCAGATCTGGCGCTAGCTACAGATTACTACAGACTGTTCTATTTTTGACAGATTCTGTTTTTCGCGTGTTATTTGCTTATTTTGATGAATCTATGGCTAGTAAAATAGTTTATAATCCATAGAGAAGTTGGAATACAGTAGGTTTAACACAAATATAAATAAAGAATGAGTTCATTACAGTACCTTGAAGTGGTCTTTTGTTTTCTTTCACTAATGGAGCTCACGAGATTTTCTACTTTAAGTTTTGTGTTGTGAAGTTTTCAAGTTTTGGGTAAATATTTGATGGATTATGGAATAAGGAGTGGCGAGAGCCTAAGCTTGGGGATGCCCATGGAACCCCCAAGATAATCTAAGGACACCTAAAATCCAAAGCTTGGGGATGCCCCGAAAGGCATCCCCTCTTTCGTCTACTTCTATCCGTAACTTTACTTGGAGCTATATTTTTATTCACCACATGATATGTGTTTTGCTTGGAGCGTCTTTTATGATTTGAGTCTTTGCTTGTTAGTCTACCACAATCATCCTTGCTGTACACACCTTTTGAGAGAGCCATACATGATTTGGAATTCGATAGAATACTCTATGTGCCTCACTTATATCTTTTGAGCTTTATAGTTTTGCTCTAGTGCTTCACTTCTATCTTTTAGAGCACGGTGGTGGATTTGTTTTATAGAAACTATTGATCTCTCATGCTTCACTTTGATTATTGTGAGAGTCTTAATAGCATGGTAATTTGCTTAAAATCCTAATATGCTTGGTATGCAAGATTAATAATAAAACTTTCGTCTGAGTGTGTTGAATACTAAGAAAAGTTCGATGCTTGATGATTGTTTTGAGATATGGAGGTAATAATATCAAAGTCATGCTAGTTGAGTAGTTGTGAAATTGAGAAATACTTGTGTTGAAGTTTGCAAGTCCCGTAGCATGCACGTATGGTAAACGTTATGCAACAAATTTGAAACATGAGGTGTTATTTGATTGTCTTCCTTATGAGTGGCGGTCGGGGACGAGCGATGGTCTTTTCCTACCAATCTATCCCCCTAGGAGCATGCGCGTAGTGCCGAGGTTTTTGATGACTTGTAGATTTTTGCAATAAGTATGTGAGTTCTTTATGACTAATGTTGAGTCCATGGATTATACACACTCTCACCCTTCCATCCTTGCTAGCCTCTTCGGTACCGTGCATTACCCTTTCTCATATTGAGAGTTGGCGCAAACTTCGTTGGTGCATCCAAACCCCGTGATATGATACGCTCTTTCACACATAAACCTCCTTATATCTTCCTCAAAACAGCCACCATACCTACCTATTGTGGCATTTCCATAGCCATTCCGAGATATATTGGCATGCAACTTTCCGTCATTCCGTTCATCATGACACATTCATCATTGTCATATTGCTTAGCATGATCATGTAGTTCACATTGTATTTGTGGCAAAGCCACCATTCATAATTCTTTCATACATGTCACTCTTGGTTCATTGCATATCCCGGTACACCGCTGGAGGCATTCATATAGAGTCATCTTTGTTCTAGTATGGAGTTGTAATCATTGAGTTGTAAATAAATAGAAGTGTGATGATCACCATTATTAGAGCATTGTCCCAAGTGAGGTATAAAAAAGGCCATAAAAAGAGAAGGCCCAAAAAAGAGAAAGTCCATAAAAAAGAGAAGGCCCAAAAAAGAGAGAAGGGACAATGTTACTATCCTTTTACCACACTTGTGCTTCAAAGTAGCACCATGATCTTCATAGTAGAGAGTCTCTCATGTTATCACTTTCATATACTAGTGGGAGTTTTTCATTATAGAACTTGGCTTGTATATTCCAACAATGGGCCTCCTCAAGTGGCCTAGGTCTTCATGAGCAAGCAAGTTGGATGCACACCCACTAGTTTCTTTTGTTGAGCTTTCATACATTTATAGCTCTAGTGCATCAGTTGCATGGCAATCCCTACTCCTTGCATTAACATCAATCGGTGGGCATCTCCATAGCCCATTGATTAGCCTCGTTGATGTGATACTTTCTCCTTTTTTGTCTTCTCCACATAACCCCCTTATTATATTCTATTCCACCCATAGTGCTATGTCCATGGCTCGTGCTCATATATTGTAACATCCCAAATTTTTAATTTGGAATGTTACACATTAGATCATCATTGCATATCATATTTTATTTTGCATTTTGGTTGATCCTAGAAAATTCTACGCAACTCAATGACCCAGGAGAGAGTTGGGGATTTCGTTATTTTCATATTTGAGTTCTCTCAAATTTTGAGAATAGGATCATTTGATTTTATTTATTTTATTGTCAATTATTTCTATCTCAAAAATATGAGAGAGGGAATAAAATGACTTTCCCAAAATAAAGAAATATTGAGGATTTAATAATAAAATCAAATAAGATTTTATTTCAGAGTTTTTCGGTGTTTTATTTTAATTTAGGAAAAATGTGCGTTTTTCAAAATTGCATCTAGGTCCCAAATAAATGTTCACCTTGTGCGGCTTGATTTTAGAAGCCCGTGAAAATTTATTTCAGAATTTTTGGAGTCCGTTTAGTATTTCTTTTTATTTTTCTTCCGAGCGGAATAATTTAAAAAAAAATTGCGAACCGACCTTAACGGGTGTCCGACCTGGACACCGACCCGGGAAGCCTTTATAAGCTGGGGGGGAGCCAGCCGAGCCCAGCCACCGCGCCCCCAAACCCTAGCCCGCGCGCCCCGCCCTAGCCGCCGCCGCCGTCGTCCGCCGCCTCCTTCGCCGGATCCCGCCGCCGAGGTTCGCCGCCACCTAGTTTTCCGTGTCGTCGTAAAAAAAATCGGCGTTCGTCGTTTTTCTTTTTCTCGGATTAAATCCGCGATTTTTCTGATCGCGATTCCTTATCCGATTTTCGTTTTAGTATAACTTTTCGCTCGTTTATCGGAATCAGGCGATTCAAGCGCCTAGAGTTTCGTCTCGAAACCGTCTATTCGTTTAATCAACTTAAACAAATTTTTGCTACTGTAAAATTTTCCCTAGATCCAGATTAGTAGAGTAAAGTTGTTTTCTTTCGCCGTTTGATTTTCGTTGCTTCATTCGATTTGATTCTTTTTGCCAACCGGAGTTCTTAAGTTGAACCTTCTGATTAGATCTCTTATTTTAGTTTTACCTGTGCATTAGATGATTACTTATTGTATGCTTGTTTGTTTGTCTGCGATAGAGTACTCGGAGTGCGCCACCTGTTACTTCGAATCGTTAGGTTTCGCGGATCATCAGCAAGGCAAGTAACACTTTGATCATACCTTTTCTACTACCCAGTTTTATTGCATTAGATCAATCCTCACACATTGCATGATTAGGATCTAATTAAATTGTGGGATGGGAAGTAGATGAGGTAGTACCTATTTCCTGTTTATTATCAAACCTTTGGGAGTTACTTCTACGTTTGCTTATTATGCCATGTTATGCTAGTAGACGTGAATTGGGTGAGTGATATCCATGACAGAATTGAGTTTTGTTAATTAATGGTTTATCTAAGGTGGCAACTTAAGCACACATCTGGGTGGATTGAGGCACCTGGGTATCCCAGGACTTGCCTGTTTTTCTTTTGGACCGCCACCCAGGCCCAAAGGGATCATGAGATTATTCATGCTAGAAACTTCCGTGTGCAGCCACAAGCTATTATGGGCTCTAGCATAGTTGACTAAGTCGTGCGAACTCTTACAGGGGTAGACTAGCAGATGTAGGGGATGTAGGTGGTACGGTCTACCCGATCGTAAGGTGCTAGCGCTTCTGAAAGACTATGTCTCGGCCATCCGTCTTCTCAAACACCATGTAGTGCGAGAAACCAAACGGAGGCGATCAAGTCTTGTGGGGAAAAGTGCGCAAACCTTTGCAGAGTGTAACAAACTAATCATGGTTAGCCATGTCCCCGGTTATGGACATCTTGAGTATCTAGTACTTGGATTATCATGTGAATCTCGACATGTTACTCTAAATTAATTTTGTTGGGTTATGTTTAATGATGATGCTTAATTGGGATTGAGAATGCTATCAACCATTCTCAATGTTTAACAACCACCATGATAGTTAAATAAAATTATTCCTTTGAAGTAGGGAAAAATTGGCTTTACGCAAAATTGTAACCATAGAGCTTTCCACCAGCCAAATATGCATATAGTATAGCTGTTTCATTCCATTACTCTCTATGTGTTACCTTGCCAGCATATTCCATGTACTGACCCATTTTCAGGCTGCAACGTTAATGTTGCAGACTTTTCAGATGACGATTAAGGAGTTTTTAGGTCGTGGTTCTATACTCAGTGATGTTGTTAGAGTTGATGGACTCACTTATCTTCCAAGACTTCCGCTGTTATAGTTATTAGATGGTCTTAAGCCATATTTATTGTAATAAGTTCTCTTTTGAGACACTCGATGTAATAAGTGTGTGATTGCTACTCTGCTATAAATCCTCTGAGTACTGTGTGGTGTCAGCATTACTGATCCAGGGATGACATCGGAGCAGAGAGATTAGACTGTTTGAGGTCTGGTCGCTACAGAGATGGTATCAGAGCACACGCTGACTGTAGGACACGACCACTAAGCCACAGACCTAGATCACTCTCTTCTCTTCTGACTTCTCATCTTTTCTACTCTTTAGGATGGTGGATGCAAGGAACAAGTTCACGCAACCAGATGAAGATACACCCTTTGGACGTCACTTGAAGGAAGTCACTAGATACCTGAACATAGGAGTACCAAGCTTCACCGGAACCTACAACGCCACTTTACCTGAAGAAGAGCGCTGGATGATTCAAGTTCAAGTTCCAGGAAGGATGTTCATGCCAGTCACTAAGCCCATAGGGTTTTCTTTCGATGCACCAGCTTGGATTCTAGGAAAGAGCATGGCAGCTCACATCGCCATGGGACGCATTGGAGAAGTCTACCGCAAGGATCTCAAGGACACTATCTACCAGATTTGTGGGAGCCGAGATGAACACTGGGAGATGATCAGCACCAGAAAGGATAGATCAATCGCAGCTTTTATCCAGGAGTTAAACCATCACATTCGACGACAGGAGAACCAGATGTGCGCCGACATGATAGATCTGAAGAAAGCAAGGACAAGAATCAAGGAACTGGAGGACGAACTCAAGGCTACACGTGAAGATTATGAAGAGGAAATTGAAGTATTGGTGGATAAGAATGCCGACCTAACAAAGAAGATTGGAATATTTATGGGAGGCCCTACGGCAGTAGATGAAGACAAGGAACCCTAGGAGATTAGCCCGGAAGACTACATCATCATCGACGGCACCGACTCGGAACAAGATAGTAGCGATGATGACTATGTTGATGAAACTGGAGCAGATATCATGGAGTCTGCAACCGAAGAATATTTCTAGTAGACCACCACATCAGTAGTAGTAATCCACCATGTAAATATAGTAGTCCGAGCACTTTTGCGATAGTAGATCGATTGTATGCCCTTGTTTGATTGATTGAAGTGAATTGTTTGCTTTTGCCTCATATGCATATGGGTAGTGTTTTCTCTTTAGACCCCCTCTATTCTTATATCTCATCTTTTCTAGACCCTCAGATGCCTCCGAGACGTGACCCCGGATTTTCCTTTCCATCGGAGCTCACCCAGTTGATCTAGCAGCAGAACACATTGATGCAGTTGCTAGTTCAAAATCAGGGGAACAACAACAACAACAACCCACCACCACCACCACCTGTTGACCACTTAGCCCGTTTTCTTAGGCTGAATCCGCCGATGTTTTCTAGTAGCACCGAGCCGATAGTAGCAGATGATTTGCTCCGCAAGACAGCTAGGGAGTTGACCACAGCAGGATGCACAGATGCGGAGAAGATGAAGTTTGCCGCACATCAGCTAGAAGGACCCGCAGCATCCTGGTGGGAGAATTTCACAGCCACTTTCCCTGTAGACACTATCACATGGGACCAGTTTCAGCAAGCTTTTCGTACTGCCCATGTTTCAGCAGGAGCTATGGCCATGAAGAAGCGTGAGTTTCACAACTTCCGCCAAGGAGGACGGACAGTTGGCCAGTATGTGGAGGAGTTTAGTAAGTTAGCCCGTTACGCCCCAGATGACGTAGCTACGGATGCAGCTAAGCAGGAGAAGTTTCTGGAAGGACTGAATGATGAGTTGAGCATGCAGTTGATGGTAGAAACCTTCAACAACTATCAGGAGTTGGTAGATCGTGCTCTTATGATAGAAGGGAAGCAGAAGCAAATTGAGAACCGCAAGAGGAAGTATGGACAAGGAAAGTACAATTCAGGAGCTCAGCAGAAGCCACGTTTTACCCCTAGACCGGGAGGACATTTTCAGCATACTCACGGAGGAGGTAGCTCGCACAATCACAATGGCACCAAGAATGGTAATGGCAATGGAGGAAGCAACGGCCAGAATCGCACCAACCCCTCAACCCCAGCCAAGAAGGACCTGAGCCAAGTCACTTGTTTTAAGTGTTCGAAGACCGGACATTATGCCAATGAATGTCCTGAAGGCCAAAATGGCAATGGAAGTTCTGGGAAGAAGCCGAACCCTTTCAACAGGGGACAGGCGAACCACGTTAGCGTGGAGGAGGTTGAAGCTCAGCCCGATGCAGTAATAGGTAAGTTTTTGGTTAAGTCATTTACTGCACTCGTTCTTTTTGATACTGGTGCATCGCATTCATACATCTCAAGGGGATTTGTGGATAAGTATAACCTACCAACCCAAGCCCTTAGGTCACCCATGTTAGTAACCTCGCCCGGAGCAGAGTATATGGCTAGTCGATGGTGTGATCAGTTACCATTAAGGATTGGTAACTATGTTTTTCCCTCAGACCTAATAGTATTGGAATCTCAAGGATTGGATGTGATATTAGGCATGGATTGGTTATCAAAGTATGAAGGGAATATTGAATGTGCTAGTAAGTCAATTTTGCTTACCACCCCAGAAGGGATAAGGATCAAGTATGTATCCCGACATGTGCCAAAGAGGACTCAAGTAAATTGCCTAACAGGAGTTATGCAGGAGGAAGTACCGGTGGTAAGGGATTTTCCTGAGGTATTTCCAGAAGAGTTGCCCGGCATGCCACCGGATAGAGATATTGAGTTCTTGATTGAGCTATTGCCAGGCACAGGACCAATATCAAAGAGACCATATAGGATGCCAGCAAAGGATTTGGTGGAAATTAAGAAGCAGATTAAGGAGTTACTGGATAAGGGATATATTCGCCCAAGTTCTTCACCTTGGGGATCGCCAGTACTTCTAGTGGAAAAGAAGGATGGATCATTAAGGATGGTTGTTGATTATCGAGGATTGAATGAAGTAACGATCAAGAACAAGTACCGACTACCAATGATTAATGATCTGTTTGATCGATTGCAAGGAGCTAAGGTATTTTCCAAGATCGATCTGCGATCAGGATACCACCAGTTGAAGATTCGAGAACATGATATTCCTAAGACAGCTTTTACCACCAGGTATGGGCTGTACGAGTATACCGTTATGTCATTTGGTCTGACTAACGCACCTGCCTATTTTATGAACATGATGAACAAAGTGTTTATGGAGTTTTTGGATAAGTTCGTCATAGTGTTCATTGATGATATCCTGGTATATTCGAAGAATGAAGAGGGGCATAAGGAGCATTTGCGTTTGCTACTTGGAAAGCTCAGAGAACATCAATTATATGCCAAGTTTAGCAAATGTGAGTTTTGGTTGAAGGAAGTAGGATTCCTCGGACACGTTATATCTGGAGAAGGTATAGCAGCTGATCCCACCAAAGTTGAAACCGTGACCAAGTCGGAAGCCCCAACAACAGTTGGAGAGATCCGGAGTTTTCTTGGACTCGCAGGATACTACCGGAGATTTATTGAGAATTTCTCAAAGATTGCGAACCCTATGACTGAGTTGTTGAAGAAAGATACCAAGTTCATATGGACAGAAGAATGTGAGGCTAGTTTCCAGGAGTTGAAGAAACGTTTGGTTACCTCACCAGTGTTGATTTTGCCAGACTAGACCAAGGATTATGAGGTGTATTGCGACGATTCACGTCGAGGACTTGGAGCAGTGCTTATGCAGGAAGGGAGAGTTGTTTCATATGCCTCAAGACAACTGAAGCCTCATGAGTTGAATTATGCTACGCATGATTTGGAATTAGCAGCCGTAGTACATGCCTTGAAAACATGGAGACATTTCCTCATTGGAAATCATTGTGAGGTTTACATGGATCATAAGAGTTTGAAGTACATTTCACACAGAAGGAGTTGAATCTCAGACAAAGGAGATGGTTGGAGCTTATCAAGGATTATGATATGAAATTGCATTATCACCCCGGAAAGGCTAATGTAGTAGCAGACGCATTAAGCCGTAAGAGACATGTCAATACATTAATGACGGGAGAAATACCCAAGGAGTTAGCAGAAAATCTTCGTGAACTATGTTTGGAAATAGTTCCGAGAGGCTATGTAGCAGCATTGGAGATTCAGTCAACCTTGATGGATAAAATCAGGGAAGCTCAGAAAGCTGACAAAGAGATTGCCGCTATAAAGGAGAAACTAAGGAAAGGAAAAGCTAAAGGATTTCGTGAGGATGAGCACGACACCCTATGGTTTGAAGACCGTGTTTACGTGCCCAATGACCCGGAGATCAGGAAGTTGATACTGCAAGAGGCACACGATTCACCATATTCAATTCACCCAGGAAATACCAAGATGTATTTGGATTTGAAGGATATTTTCTGGTGGACCGGAATGAAGAAGGATATTGCGGAGTACGTAGTAGTTTGTGATGTATGTCAGAGAGTAAAGGCAGAGCATCAGAAGCCAGCAGGATTGTTACAACCATTGTCGATACCCGAATGGAAGTGGGATAAGTTAGGCATGGATTTTATCATGGGATTACCCAGGACTCGTTCAGGCTATGACTCGATTTGGGTTGTAGTTGATCGATTGACAAAAGTAGCTCATTTCATCCCAGTAAAGACCACTTATACCAGTGCTAAGTTGGCAAAGATATACATGACCAGGATCGTATGTCTGCATGGAGTTCCGAGGAGTATCGTATCGGATAGAGGAACCCAGTTTACCTCAAAGTTCTGGAAGCAGTTGCACGAAACTTTGGGTACCAGGCTAGAATTCAGTACAGCTTTTCATCCACAGACAGATGGACAGACCGAGAGAGTCAATCAGATTTTGGAGGATATGCTAAGAGCTTGTGCGCTAGATTACGGATCTAGTTGGGACGATAATTTGCCATATGCAGAGTTCTCTTACAACAACAGTTACCAAACCAGCTTGAAGATGGCCCCTTTCGAAGCCTTGTACGGAAGGAGGTGCAGGACACCGCTATCGTGGGACGAAGTTGGAGACCGCCAGTTGATCGGACCTGACTTGATTAAAGAGTCTGAACAGAAGGTGAAGTTGATTCGCGATAGGCTCAAGATAGCCCAGTCCAGACAGAAAAGTTATGCAGATTCTAAACGCAAGGAGACAGTTTACGAAATCGGAGATAGAGCTTATCTTCGAGTATCTCCACTTCAAGGAACAAAGCGTTTTGGAGTTAAGGGGAAGTTAGTGCCACGATTTGTAGGACCATATCAAGTTTTGGAGCGTATGGGAGAAGTGGCCTACAAGTTGGAATTACCTGAAGGATTGTCAGGAGTTCATGATGTGTTCCACATTTCCTAGTTGAAGAAATGTCACGCGGAGATGGCTGGCATACCGTTGAGAGACACAGTGCCTTTGGAAACTATTCAATTGGATAACGATTTGACCTATGAGGAGAAACCAATTAAGATTCTCGAGTTTGCCAGCCGAGTTACTCGCAGCAAGGTTATCAAGTTTTGCAAAGTTCAGTGGAGCCACCACACGGAGGATGAAGCCACCTGCGAGCGAGAGGAAGATTTGCTCAAAGACCACCCTCACCTATTTTCTAGCCAACCCGAATTTCGAGGTCGAGATTCATCTTAAGGGGGGTAGGTTTGTAACATCCCAAATTTTCAATAATGTTATACATTAGATCATCATTGCATATCATATTTTATTTTGCATTTTGGTTGATCCTAGAAAATTCTACGCAACTCAATGACCCACGGAGAGAGTTGGGGATTTCGTTATTTTCATATTTGAGTACTCTCAAATTTTGAGAATAGGATCATTTGATTTCATTTATTTTATCGTTAATTATTTCTATTTCAAAAATATGAGAGAGGGAATAAAATGACTTTCCCAAAATAGAGAAATATTGAGGATTTAATAATAAAATCAAATAAGATTTTATTTCGGAGTTTTTTGGTGTTTATTTGAATTTAGGAAAAATGTGCGTTTTTCAAAATTGCATTTAGGTCCCAAATAAATGTTCACCTTGTGCGGCTTGATTTTAGAAGCCCGTGAAAATTTATTTCGGAATTTTTAGAGTCCGTTTAGTATTTCTTTTTATTTTTCTTCCGAGCGGAATAATTTAAAAAAAATTGCGAACCGACCTTAACGGGCCGTGTCCGACCTGGACACCGACCAGGGAGGCCTTTATAAGCCGGGGGGGAGCCAGCCGAGCCCAGCCACCGCGCCCCCAAACCCTAGCCTGCGCGGCCCGCCCTAGCCGCCGCCACCGCGCCGCCGCCGAAGTCCGCCGCCGCCGTCGCTGGATCCCGCCGCCGAGGTTCGCCGCCGCCTCGTTTTCCGTGCCATCATAAAAAAAATATCGGCGTTCATCGTTTTTCTTTTTCTCGGATTAAATCCGCGATTTTTCCGATCGTGATTCCTGATCCAATTTTCGTTTTAGTATAACTTTTCGCTCGTTTATCGGAATCAGGCGATTCAAGCGCCTAGAGTTTCGTCTCGAAACCCTCTATTCGTTTAATCAACTTAAACAAGTTTTTGCTACTGGAAAATTTGCCCTAGATCCAGATTAGTAGAACAAAGTTGTTTTCTTTCGCCGTTTGATTTTTGTTGCTTCGTTCGATTTGATTCTTTTTGCCAACCGGAGTTCTTAAGTTGAACCTTCTGGTTAGATCTCTTATTTGAGTTTTACCAGTGCATTAGATGAGTACTTATTGTATGCTTGTTTGTTTGTCTGCGATAGAGTACCCGGAGTGCGCCGCCTGTTACTTCGGATCGTTAGGTTTCGCGGATCATCAGCAAGGCAAGTAACACTTTGATCATACCTTTTCTACTACCCAGTTTTATTGCATTAGATCAATCCTCACACATTGCATGATTAGGATATAATTAAATTGTGGGATGGGAAGTAGATGAGGTAGTACCTATTTCCTGTTTATTATCAAACCTTTGGGAGTTACTTCTACGTTTGCTTATTATGCCATGCTATGCTAGTAGACGTGGATTGGGTGAGTGATATCCATGACAGATGTGAGTTTTGTTAATTGATGGTTTATCTAAGGTGGCAACTTAAACACGCATCTGGGTGGATTGAGGCACCTGGGTATCCGAGGACTTGCCTGTTTTTCTTTTGGACCGCCACCCAGGCCCAAAGGGATCATGAGATTATTCATGCTAGAAACTTCCGTGTGCAGCCACAAGCTATTATGGGCTCTAGCATAGTTGACTAAGTCGTGCGAACTCTTACAGGGGTAGACTAGCAGATGTAGGGGATGTAGGTGGTACGGTCTACCCGATCGTAAGGTGCTAGCACTTCTGAAAGACTATATCTCGGTCATCCGTCTTCTCAAACACCATGTAGTGCGAGAAACCAAACGGAGGCGATCGAGTCTTGTGGGGAAAAGTGCGCAAACCTCTGCAGAGTGTAACAAACTAATCATGGTTAGCTGTGTCCCCGATTATGGACATCTTGAGTATCTAGTACTTGGATTATCATGTGAATCTCAACATGTTACTCTAAATTAATTTTGTTGGGTTATGTTTAATGATGATGCTTAATTGGGATTGAGAATGCTGTCAACCATTCTCAATGTTTAACAACCACCATGATAGTTAAATAAAATTATTCCTTTGAAGTAGGGAAAAATTGGCTTTACGCAAAACTATAACCATAGAGCTTTCCACCAGCCAAATATGCATATAGTATAGCTGTTTCATTCCATTACTCTCTATGTGTTACCTTGCCAGCATATTCCATGTGCTGACCCGTTTTCGGGCTGCAACGTTAATGTTGCAGACTTTTCAGACGGCGATTAAGGAGTTTTTAGGTCGTGGTTCTATACTCAGTGATGCCGTTGGAGTTGATGGACTCACTTATCTTCCAAGCCTTCCGCTGTTATAGTTATTAGATGGCCTTAAGCCATATTTGTTGTAATAAGTTCTCTTTTGAGACACTCGGTGTAATAAGTGTGTGATTGCTACTCTGCTATAAATCCTCCGAGTACTGTGTGGTGTCAGCATTACTGATCCAGGGATGACACCGGAGCGCAGAAATCAGACTGTTTGAGGTCTGGTCACTACATATATTGGCTGAAAGTTTATAGGTTTGAGATTACTAAAGTATGAAACAATTGCTTGGCTTGTCATCGGGGTTGTGCATGATGAGAGCATTCTTGTGTGACGAAAATGAAACATGACTAAACTATATGATTTTGTAGGGATGAACTTTCTTTGGCCATGTTATTTTGAGAAGACATAATTGCTTAGTTAGTATGCTTGAAGTATTATCATTTTTATGTCAATATGAACTTTTGTCTTGAATCTTTCGGATCAGAATATTCATACCACAATTAAGAAGAATTACATTAAAATTATGCCAAGTAGCACTCCGCATCAAAAACTCTGTTTTTATCATTTACCTACTCGAGGACAAGCAGGAATTAAGCTTGGGGATGCTTGATACGTCTCCAACGTATCTATGATTTTTGATTGCTTCATGCTATATTATCTACTGTTCTGGACTATATTGGGCTTTATTTTCCACTTTTATATTATTTGTGGGACTAAACTATTAACCGGAGGCCTAGCCCAGAATTGCTATTTTTTGCCTATTTTAGTGTTTCAGAGAAACAGAATATTAAACGGAGTCTAAACGGAATGAAACCTTCGGAAACGTGATTTTCTCATCAGATAAGATCCAGGAGACTTGGACCCTCCGTCAAGAAAGCCACGAGGTGGTCACGAGGGTGGAGGGCGCGCCCCTGCCTCGTGGGCCCCTCGAAGCTCCACCAACGTACTTCTTCCTCCTATATATATCCACGTACCCCCAAACGATCGGGGACGGAGCCAAAAACCTAATTCCACCGCTGCAACTTTCTGTATCCACGAGATCCCATCTTGGGGCCTGTTCCGGAGCTCTGCCAGAGGGGGCATCGACGGAGGGCTTCTACATCATCATCCAAGCCCATCCGATGAAGTGTGAGTAGTTTACTTCAGACCTACGGGTCCATAGTTAGTAGCTAGATGGCTTCTTCTCTCTTTTTGGATCTCAATACAATGTTCTCCCCCTCTCTCGTGGAGATCTCTTCGATGTAATCTTGTTTTTGCGGTGTGTTTGTTGAGACGATGAATTGTGGGTTTATGATCAAGTCTATCTATGAATAATATTTGAATCTTCTCTGAATTCTTTTATGTATGATTGGTTATCTTTGCAAGTCTCTTTGAATTATCAGTTTGGTTTGGCCTACTAGATTGGCTTTTCTTGCCATAGGAGAAGTGCTTAGCTTTGGGTTCGATCTTGCGGTGTCCTTTCCTAGTGACAGAAGGGGCAGGAAGGCACGTATTGTATTGTTGCCATCGAGGATAACAAGATGGGTTTTTTACCATATTGCATGAAACTATCCCTCTACATCATGTCATCTTGCTTAAGGCATTACTCTGTTTTTAACTTAATACTCTAGATGCATGTTGTATAGCGGTCGATGAGTGGAGTAATAGTAGTAGATGCAGAATCGTTTCGGTCTACTTGTCTCGAACGTGATGCCTATATATAGGGATGAAAACAGAGCGGAAACGGACGGAACTGAGTGGTATTATATTTGTTTTCACATATTTTTGCAGAAGCGGAAAAGAATACAGAAACCCCGGAAATGAATACGGAAACAGATACTACCGGAAACGGACACGGAGCAAATACAATGCGGATACGGAAACAGAAATAGGCATTGATTGGAACTTAAAACCCCCTTGAATCATAGAGAAATACACACAAAAACAAACAAATTTAATGAGTTGTTAACATGGCTACAAAATAATACCATTATGTTAGCAACTTAGCATAGTATTGTAGTAGTACCGGACAATTGCATATAGGGTCAAGCTGAGTACATGTGTGATAGTAGAAGTTGGGCCTCAGATCCATTCTACTAATTGTGTCATTGTGTTCTATTTGGTGGTTGGGCTACAACGCAGTTATAGGTCTATAGAAAAAACAGAAATTCCATATTGACGGAAACGGAAAGTTCCGTTTCCATGCATGTTCCAGCAGAAAACACCATTCTGTTTCTGTTTCCGTTTCCACATAAAAAATTCCAGTTCCACTTTTGTTTTGCAAATTTCCATTTGCGTTTTCATATTTCCTCTCCGTTTCCATTTTTCCTACGGAAAAACGGAAAGTTTCCACTCCATTTTCATCCCTACCTATATGCATGATCATACCTAGATATTCTCATAACTATGCTCAATTCTGTCAATTGCTCAACAGTAATTTGTTCACCCACCGTAGAATACTTATGCTCTTGAGAGAAGCCACTAGTGAAACCTATGGCCCCCGGGTCTCTTTCTCATCATATCAATCTCCATCAATTTATTATTGCTTTTCTTTTACTTCGCTTTTACTTTTTACTATGCATCTCTATACCAAAAATATTATTTATCATCTCTATCAAATCTCATTTTCGTAAGTGACCGTGAAGGGATTGACAACCCCTAAGCGTGTTGGTTGCGTTGAGCTATTGTTTTTGTGTAGGTACAAGGGACTCGCGCGTATCCTCCTACAGGATTGATACCTTGGTTCTCAAAAACTGAGGGAAATACTTACGCTACTTTGCTGCATCATCCTCTCCTCTTCGGGGAAATCCAACGCGGTGCTCAAGAGGTAGCATTGAGCTTTCATACATTTATAGCTCTAGTGCATCCGTTGCATGGCAATCCCTACTCCTTGCATTAACATCAATCGATGGGCATCTCCATAGCCCATTGATTAGCCTCGTTGATGTGAGACTTTCTCCTTTTTTGTCTTCTCCACATAACCCCTATCATCATATTCTATTCCACCCATAGTGCTATATCCATGGCTCGCGCTCATGTATTGCGTGAAAGTTTATAGGTTTGAGATTACTAAAGTATGAAACAATTGCTTGGCTTGTCATCGGGGTCGTGCATGATGAGAGCATTCTTGTGTGACGAAAATGGAGCATGACTAAACTATATGATTTTGTAGGGATGAACTTTCTTTGGCCATGTTATTTTGAGAAGACATAATACCTTAGTTAGTATGCTTGAAGTATTATCATTTTTATGTCAATATGAACTTTTGTCTTGAATCTTTCGGATCTGAATATTCATGCCACAATTAAGAAGAATTGCATTGAAATTATGCCAAGTAGCACTCCGCATCAAAAATTCCGTTTTTATCATTTACCTACTCGAGGACGAGCAGGAATTAAGCTTGGGGATGCTGATACGTCTCCAACATATCTATAATTTGTATTGCTCCATGCTATATTATCTACTGTTTTGGATGTTTATGGGCTATATTATACACTTTTATATCATTTTTGGGACTAACCTATTAACCCAGAGCCCAGTGCCAGTTTCTGTTTTTACCTTGTTTTAGGGTTTCGAAGAAAAGGAAAACCAAATGGAGTCCAATTGACCTGAAACTTCATGGAACCCATTTTTGGAAGGAAAGAAGCCCAGAAGACTTGAAGTGCACGTAAGGGAAGCTTCGAGGAGGCCACGAGGTAGGGGGTGCGCCCACCCCCCTGGGCGCGCCCTCCACTCTCGTGGGCCCCTCGTGGCCCCCGGACGTACTTCTTCCACCTATATATCTCCATATACCCTAAAAACATCCGGGAGCACAATAGATCGGGAGTTCTGCCGCAAGAAGCCTCCGTAGCCACCGAAAGCCAATCTAGACCCATTCCGGCACCCTGTCGGAGGGGGCAATCCTTCTCCGGTGGCCATCTTCATCATCCCGGTGCTCTCCATGACGAGGAGGGAGTAGTTCTCCCACAGGGCTGAGGGTATGTACCAGTAGCTATGTGTTTGATCTCTCTCTCTCTCGTGTTCTTGATTTGGCACGACCTTGATGTATCGCGAGCTTTGCTATTATAGTTGGATCTTATGATGTTTTCTCCCTCCTCTACTCTCTTCTAATGGATTGAGTTTTCCCTTAGAAGTTATCTTATCGGATTGAGTCTTTAAAGATTTGAGAACACTTGATGTATGTCTTGTCGTGTGTATCTGTGGTGACAATGGGATACCACGTGATTCACTTGATGTATGTTTTCGTGATCAACTTGCAGGTTCTGCCCATGAACCTATGCATAGGGGTTGGCACACGTTTTCGTCGTGATTCTCCGGTAGAAACTTTGGGGCACTCTTTGAGGTTCTATGTGTTGGTTGAATAGATGAATCTGAGATTGTGTGATGCATATCGTATAATCATACCCACAGATACTTGAGGTGACATTGGAGTATCTAGGTGACATTAGGGTTTTGGTTGATTTGTGTCTTAAGGTGTTATTCTAGTACGAACTCTAGGGCTGTTTGTGACACTTATAGGAATAGCCCAACGGATTGATTCGAAAGAATAACTATGAGGTGGTTTCGTACCCTACCATAATCTCTTCGTTTGTTCTCCGCTATTAGTGACTTTGGAGTAACTCTTTGTTGCATGTTGAGGGATAGTTATGTGATCCAATTATGTTATTATTGTTGAGGGAACTTGCACTAGCGAAAGTATGAACCCTAGGCCTTATTTCCTATCATTGCAATACCGTTTATGCTCACTTTTATCACTTGCTACCTTGCTGTTTTATATTTTCAGATTATAAAAACCATTATCTACTATCCATATACCACTTGTGTCACCATCTCTTCGCCGAACTAGTGCACCTATACAATTTACCATTGTATTGGGTGTGTTGGGGACACAAGAGACTCTTTGTTATTTGGTTGAAGGGTTGCTTGAGAGAGACCATCTTCATCCTACGCCTCCTACAGATTGATAAACCTTAGGTCATCCACTTGAGGGAAATTTGCTACTGTCCTACAGACCTCTGCACTTGGAGGCCCAACAACGTCTACAAGAAGAAGGTTATGTAGTAGACATCAACCAGCTATCTTCGCACGCAAGTAAGTGCCTCCTAATTACGCACAAAAAAATGAATATTCCCCCTGCCAGCTGGAACCCAGCATATTGGGAGGCTGACTTGTGGGCCTACCAAGTTGACGGGGACGGAGGGCTTTGTCAACTTAGTCAATATGAACGATTCTAGCTCCTGTTACCATACGATGTTCATCCAACGGCCGTAGTGCTTCTTCAACCTCTAGTCTTTTTGCTCCAGCTGCCCAAACTAGCGCCGGTCGTGCCGCGTGCTCCTGCCTCCCGTGGCCGGCTGTGATGTCGCGGAGGCCTCACCGCCCCCTACTATTTCCACCACTGGCCAGGCCATCCCTCTACTCACCCACACCCCCTGTTATTCTGCGGCAACAGCAACCTCACACTGCAGCCGAACCAGTGAACCCTCATACTCCTCCTCGTGTGGGCATCCACTAATGCGTCTTCCCCGGCTCTGAGTCGTCCCCTTCCTAGTCCTCGCTGTCGTCCATCGCCGTGGTGCTCTTGGCGCGGCGTGGTCAACGTGGTCAAGGAACGACTTCCATCGGACGTGGACTATACGTGAAGAGGCTGACAGCTGGGTCCACGGCCGCAGCAAGGAAGTGCCTCCTTATTACGCGCACAATAATGATTCCTCCACCTGACAGCAGGGACCCACCGGACGGGCCAACGTTTTTTACGAAAAAAACGTTTCCCCCTGACTGCTGGGACCCACCAGCTACATCTTCGCACGCAAGGAAGTGCGTCCAGAAAAAAAACGATTCGCCTCCCTACAGCTAGGACCCACCAATTACATCTTCGCACGCAAGGAAGTGCGTCCAGGCAAAAAATAAAACGATTCGCCCCCCTGACTGCTGGGACCCACCAGCTACATCTTCACACGCAAGGAAGTGCCTGACAGTCGGGACCCACCTGGTCAAAGCGTACGTAGCGTTGTCATTCTGGTCGCGAATGTGTACGTACATATATACTGGTGGATGTAGAGGCGCGCACGTGTCGTAGTAGAGGCGCGTACATGTCGTAGTAGAGGCGCGCACGTAGCATGTACACGTATGTACAGCGGACAGGGTGCAAGAAAGAAAATACGGCCACGTATGTGTACATACGGGCGGGGTCTCGAACGCCTACTCGCGCATACGTACGGCCAGGGCTCGTGTACATGGCTGGGTCGGAACGGAGAAACAACGTCGTCGTCGTGTTCATGGGGAGGCAACGAAATGCGTCGTGTTCATGGGGAGGCAACAGAATGCGTCGTGTTCATCGGGAGGCAACGGAACGCGTGGGAGCCAACCGGATGGGTCGGAACGGAATGCGTGGTCGTGTTCATCGGGAGGGCTTGGACGGAATAGGCGATGGAAATGAGGCCTGGCATACCGCAAAACGGAGGAAACGAACCTCCTACGTTCGGAACGGGGTCCTATTGATCGGGAGGGGTGTGGCGTACCGCAAAACGGAGGAAACGGACCTCCTACGGTCGAAACGGGGGTCCTGTTGATCGGGAGGGGTGTGACGTACCGCAAAACGGACAAAACAGACCTCCTAAGGTCGAAACGGGGGTCCTGTTGATCGGGAGTGGTGTGGCGTACCGCAAAACGGACGAAGCGGACCTCCTATGGTCGAAACGGGGGTCCTGTTCATTGGGAGGGGCGTGGCGTACCACAAAACGGGACTCCACGGGATACTGTTCATCTCCACCGTCGACCTCCTCCAGCCTCCACGGGCTACCGTCGACCTCCTCCAACCTCCATGGGCTACCGTCGACCTCCTCCAGCCTCCACGGGCTCCTGTTCATCCAGCCTCCACCGCACGCTACTCCACCGGCTACTGTTCAACCACCCCTCCACGGGCACCCATCCACCGTCTACTATTCATCCAGCCCTCCACACCACGGGGTCCTGTTCAACCACCCCTCCACGGGCACCCCTCCACCGCCTACTGTTCATCCAGCCCTCCACACCACGGGGTCATGTTCATCCAGAGGCAACACCACCGCTCACTATTCATCCAACCCCCCTGCAACGCTCACTGTTCATCCAATCGATCGGCTTCAGTTAGCAGTAGTAGCGAAGGAATCGCTCGATCGGGTTCAGTTAACAGCCATCGATCGATCGCTCGGGTTCAGTAATGTGTAGCCTGCAGTGCAATCGCTCGGGTTCAGTTAGAGCCCAATGCCTCGCTCGGGTTCAGTTAGAGCCAACGCCTCGCACACACACGTGTACGTGTACGAGAGAAACGCGCATCGCTCAGCCCCCGACCTCCCACCGTGACCGGGAACTCCCCAAAATTTTCCTCCCCCTCGCTTCTACCATGGTTTTTTCCGTCATGGACGGCCCAAATAATGTCATGCAGTTGCGTCTCCGGCCCGCCCAGGACGAAAAGCCCATTTTCTATCATGATTTTTTGTCATGGAGATAGGAACCCACCATATCTATGATGATACCGGGTTTTGTCACAATTATCGTCATAGAAGTGTCACATGTATGACGGAAAAAATTTCGTTCGGCCCAAAATGTCACGGATGTGTCTTTTTTTGTAGTGCTTTCTATCAATAATATGCAAATCAAATTCTTGTAGCAAGAGAACCCATCTAATAAGTCTAGGTTTAGCATCTTTCTTTTCCATAAAATATTTAATAGTAGCATGATCCGTGTGAATAGTTACTTTAGAATCAAAAATATAAGGTCTGAACTTATCACAAGCAAATACAACTGCTAAGAATTCTTTTTCAGTAGTAGCATAATTTCTGTGAGCATTGTCTAGAGTTTTACTAGCATATTGAATAACATTTAATTTCTTATCAACTCTTTGCCCTAGAACAGCACCTACAGCATAATCACTAGCATCACACATAATTTCAAAAGGTAAATTCTAATCAGGTGGCTGAACAATAGGTGCAGAGATTAATGCTTTCTTAAGTATTTCAAATGCTTCTACGCAATCATCATCAAAAACAAATGGTATATCTTTTTGTAATAAATTAGTCAGAGGCCGAGAAATTTTTGAGAAGTCCTTAATGAACCTCCTATAAAAACCGGCGTGACCGGGGAAACTTCTTATACCTTTGATGTCCTTGGGACATGGCATCTTTTCAATAGCATCAACCTTGGCTTTATCAACCTCAATACCTCTTTCAGAAACTTTATGCCCCAAGACAATACCTTCATTAACCATAAAGTGGCACTTCTCCCAATTCAAGATAAGGTTAGTTTCTTCACATCTCTGCCAAAACTCGATCAAGGTTGCTTAAGCAATCATCAAAATAGGATCCATAGACGGAGAAATTGTCCATGAAAACCTCGCAAATCTTTTCACAAAAGTCAGAGAATATAGCCATCATGCATCTTTGAAAGGTAGCAGGGGCATTACTGATACGTCTCCAATGTATCTATAATTTTTGATTGCTCCATGCTATATTATCTACTGTTTTGGACATTATTGGGCTTTATTATCCACTTTTATATTACTTTTGGGACTAACCTATTAACCGGAGGCCCAACCCAGAATTGCTGTTTTTTTGCCTATTTTAGGGTTTCGAAGAAAAGGAATATCAAACGGAGTCCAAACGGAATAAAACCTTCGGGAACGTGATTTTCTCACCGAACATGATCCAGGAGACTTGGACCCTACGTCAAGCAACCAACAAGGAGGCCACGAGGTAGGGGGCGTGCCTACCCCCCAGGCGTGCCCTCCACCCTCGTGGGCCCCCTGTTGCTCCACCGATGTACTTCTTCCTCCTATATATACCTGTGTACCCCAAAACGATCAGATACGGAGCCAAAACCCTAATTCCACTGCCATAACTTTTTGTATCCACGAGATCCCATCTTGGGGCCTGTTTCGGAGCTCCGCCAGAGGGGGCATCGATCACGGAGGGCTTCTACATCAACACCGTAGCCTCTCCTATGAAGTGTGAGTAGTTTATCTCAGACCTACGGGTCCATAGTTATTAGCTAGATGGCTTCTTCTCTCTTTTTGGATCTCAATACAAAGTTCTCCCCCTCTCTTGTGGAGATCTATCGATGTAATCTTCTTTTGCGGTGTGTTTCTTGAGACCGATGAATTGTGGGTTTATGATCAAGTTTATCTATGAACAATATTTGAATCTTCTCTGAATTCTTTTACGTATGATTGGTTATCTTTGCAAGTCTCTTCGAATTATCAGTTTGGTTTGGCCTACTAGATTGATCTTTCTTGCAATGGGAGAAGTGCTTAGCTTTGGGTTCAATCTTGCGGTGTCCTTTCCCAGTGACAGTAGGGGCAGCACGGCATGTATTGTATTGTTGCCATCGAGGATAACAAGATGGGTTTTTTTATCATATTGCATGAATTTATCCCTCTACATCATGTCATCTTGCTTAAGGCGTTACTCTATTCTTATGAACTTAATACTCTAGATGCATGCTGGATAGCGGTCGATGTGTGGAGTAATAGTAGTAGATGGAGGCAGGAGTCGGTCTACTTGTCTTGGACGTGATGCCTATATACATGATCATACCTGGATATTCTCATAACTATGCTCAAATCTGTCAATTGCTCAATGGTAATTCATTCACCCACCGTAAAATACTTATGCTCTTGAGAGAAGCCACTAGTGAAACCTATGCCCCCCGGGTCTATCTTCATCATATTAATCTTCCAATACTTAGTTATTTTCATTGATTTTATTTTACTTTGCATCTTTATCATAAAAATACCAAAAATATTATCTTATCATATCTATCAGATCTCACTCTCGTAAGTGACCGTGTAGGGATTGACAACCCCTTATCGCGTTGGTTGCAAGGATTTAATTGTTTTGTGAAGGTGCGAGGGACTCGCGCGTAGCCTCCTACTGGATTGATACCTTGGTTCTCAAAAACTGAGGGAAATACTTATGCTACTTTGCTGCATCACCCTTTCCTCTTCAAGGGAAAACCAACGCAGTGCTCAAGAGGTAGCAATTACATAAACCAAAAGGCATACGTCTATAAGCAAAAGTACCAAAAGGGCAAGTAAAAGTAGTCTTTGATTGATCATTGGCCGATACAGGTATTTGAGAGAAACCAGAATAACCATCTAGAAAGCAAAAATGTGTATGTTTGGATAATCTTTCTAGAATTTGATCGATAAAAGGTAAGGGGTAATGATCCTTTTTAGTAGCTTTATTTAATTTGTGGAAATCAATTACCATCCTATAACCTGTAATAATCCTTTGCGGGATCAACTCATCTTTATCATTAGGAAGGACAATAATACCTCCCTTCTTAGGGACACAATGGACAGGACTTACCCACTGACTATCAACAACGGGATAAATTATACCTGCCTCAAGAAGCTTTAATGTTTCATTTCTTACCACTTCCTTCATCTTAGGATTCAGCCGTCGTTGATGATCACGAACTGGTTTGGCATCTTCCTCTAAATTTATTTTGTGTTGACACAGAGTGGGACTAATGCCCTTAAGATCATCAAGAGTATATCCAATAGCAGCACGGTGCTTCTTCAGAGTTTTCAATAATCTCTCTTCTTCACGCTCTGAAAGGTTAGCACTAATAATAACATGATATATCTTTTTCTCATCAAGATAAGCATATTTAAGAGTATCAGGTAATGGTTTAAGCTCAAACACGGGATCACCCTTGGGTGGAGGAGGATCCCCTAGGATTTGAACATGCAAATTGTGTTTCAGGATGGGTTCTTGTTTAAAGAATACTTCATCTATTTCCCTTCTTTCATTCATAAACATATCATTTTCATGGCCTAGCAAATATTGTTCTAAAGGATCACTAGGAGGTATGGCAATAGAAGCAAGACCAATAATTTCATCTTTACTAGGTAATTCCTCTTCACGGTGTTGTCTGTGAAATTTAGAGAAATTAAATTCATGAGACATATCACCTAAACCAATAGTAACAACATCCTTTTTGCAATCTATCTTAGCATTAACAGTGTTCAAGAAGGGTCTACCAAATATAATGGGACAAAAGCTATCTTGTGGTGAACCAAGAACAAGAAAATCAGCAGGATATTTAGTTTTCCCACACAAGACTTCAACATCTCTAAGAATTCCAATTGGTGAAATAGTATCTCTATTAGCAAGTTTAATTGTGACATCAATATCTTCTATCTCAGCAGGTGCAATATCATGCATCATTTATTTGTATAAGTCATGAGGTATAGCACTAGCACTGGCACCCATATCACATAAGCCATGATAACCATGATATCCTATTTTAACAGAAATAATAGGCATGCCTACCAAAGATATAGGTTTATCTTTAGCACAAGGTTTAGCAATTCTAGCAGTCTCATCACGGAAATGAATAACATGGCCATCAATATTATCAAACAAGAGATCTTTAACAATAGCAATATTAGGTTCAACTTTAATTTGCTCAGCAGGTGTATAAGTTCTAATATTGCTTTTACGAACCACAGTTGAAGCTTTAGCATTATCCTTTACCCTAACAAGAAAAGGTGGTTTCTCAACATAAGCAATAGGAATAATAGGATCATTATAAGTGACAGTCTTTTCTTCAACTTCAATAGGTGCAGCTAGTTTTACTTCTATGGGAGGATGATATTTAAATCACTTATCCCTAGGGAGATCAACATGAGTAGCAAAAGATTCACAGAAAGAAGCTACTATCTCAGAGTCAAGTCCATATTTAGTGCTAAATTTACGGAAAACATCGGTATCCCTAAAAGATTTAACACAATCAAACTTAGGTGTCATACCTGACTCCTTACCTTCGTCGAGGTCCCAATCTTCAGAGTTGCGTTTAATTATTTCCAATAAATCCCATTTGAATTCAAAAGTCTTCGTCATAAAAGAGCCAGCACAAGAAGTATCGAGCATGGTGCGATTGTTATCAGAAAGCCGAGCATATAAATTTTGAATAATCATTTCTCTTGAGAGCTCATGGTTGGGGCATGAATATAACATTGATTTAAGCCTCCCCCAAGCTTGAGCGATGCTTTCTCCTTCGTGAGGCCAAAAATTATATATATAATTGTGATCACGATGAACAAGATACATAGGATAAAACTTTTGATGAAATTCCAATTTCAATCGTTTGTAGTTCCATGACCCCGTATCATCACATAGCCTATACCATGTCAATGCATCTTCCTTCAAAGATAAAGGGAAGACCTTCTTATTAATAACATCTCCGGGTACACCTGCAAGCTTAATTAATCCACAAACTTCATCCACATATATTAGGTGCTCATCAGGATGCACTGTTCCATCTCCTGCAAAAGGATTAGCTAGCAGTTTTTCTATCATACCCAAAGGAATTTCAAAGCAGGCATTTTCATTTTCAGTAGGTTCAGTAGGTTGAGGAGCACCTCTTTGCTCTACTGGTCGGGGTGGAGATACCCCGAACAAGCCCCTCAGAGGATTACTTTCCATAGTAACAAGTGAAAGTAAATTTCAGCACACTATATAAATTTTTTCTTACCAAATTCCACCTACCAAAGGCGCTTCACTCCCCGGCAACGGCGCCAGAAAAGAGTATTGATGACCCACAAGTATAGGGGATCTATCGTAGTCCTTTCGATAAGTAAGAGTGTCGAACCCAACGAGGAGCAGAAGGAAATGATAAGCGGTTTTCAGCAAGGTATTCTCTGCAAGCACTGAAATAATAGGTAACAGATAGTTTTGTGATAGGATAATTTGTAACGAGCAACAAGTGACAAAAGTAAATAAAGTGCAGCAAGGTGGCCCAATCCTTTTTGTAGCAAAGGACAAGCCTGGACAAACTCTTATATGATGTAAAGCGCTCCCGAGGACACATGGGAATATCGTCAAGCAAGTTTTCATCATGTTCATATGATTCGCGTTCGGTACTTTAATAATTTGGTATGTGGGTGGACCGGTGCTTGGGTGCTGCCCTTACTTGGACAAGCATCCCACTTATGATTAACCTCTATTGCAAGCATCTGCAACTACAACAAAAGTATTAAGGTAAACCTAACCATAGCATGAAACATATGGATCCAAATCAGCCCCTTACGAAGCAACGCATAAACTAGGGTTTAAGCTTCTATCACTCTAGCAACCCATCATCTACTTATTACTTCCCAATACCTTCCTCTAGGCCCAAATAATGGTGAAGTGTCATCTAGTCGATGTTCACATAACACCACTAGAGGAGAGACAACATACATCTCATCAAAATATCAAACGAATACCAAATTCACATGACTACTAATAGCAAAACTTCTCCCATGTCCTCATGAACAAACGTAACTATTCACAAAGCATATTCATGTTCATAATCAGAGGGGTATTAATATGCATATAGGATCTGAACATATGATCTTCCACCAATTAAACCAACTAGCATCAACTACAAGGAGTAGTTAACACTGCTAGCAACCCACAGGTACCAATCCCGGGCTTAGAGACAAGAATTGGATACAAGAGATGAACTAGGGTTTTGAGAGGATATGGTGCTGGTGAAGATGTTGATGGAGATTGCCCTCTCCCGATGAGAGGAGCATTGGTGATGATGATGGAGATGATTTCCCCCTCCCGGAGGGAAGTTTCCTCGGCAGAACAGCTCCGCCAGAGCCCTAGATTGGTTCCGCCAAGGTTCCGCCTTGTGGCGGCGGAGTCTCGTCCGGAAAGATGGCTTATGATTTTTTTTTCTCATCGAAAGACTCCATATAGCAGAAGATGGCCATCGGAGGGCCATCAGGGGGCCCACAAAGGTAGGGGCGCGCCCAGGGGGTAGGGCACGCCCCCTACCCTCGTGGCAGGGTGTGGCCCCCCTGGTGAACTTCTTGCACTCAGTATTTTTTTATATATTCTGAAAACATCTTCCGTGAAGTTTCAGGACTTTTGGAGCTGTGCGGAATAGGTCTCTAATATTTTCTCCTTTTCCAGCCAAGAATCCCAGCTGCCGGCATTCTCCCTCTTGATGTAAACCTTGTAAAATAAGAGAGAATAGGCATAAGTATTGTGACATAATGTGTAATAACAGCCCATAATGCAATAAATATCGATATAAAAGCATGATGCAAAATGGACGTATCACCCCCCAGCTATGCCCTCCACCCTCGTGGGCCCCCTGTTGCTCCACCGACGTACTCCTTCCTCCTATATATACCTACGTACCCCCAAACTACCAGATACGGAGCCAAAACCCTAATTCCACCGTCGTAACTTTCTGTATCCACGAGATCCCATCTTGGGGCCTTTCTGGAGCTCCGCCGGAGGGGGCATCGATCATGGAGGGCTTCTACATCAACACCATAGCCTCTCCGATGAAGTGTGAGTAGTTTATCTCAGACCTACGGGTCCATAGTTATTAGCTAGATGGCTTCTTCTCTCTTTTTGGATCTCAATACAAAGTTCTCCCCCTCTCTTGTGGAGATCTATTCGATGTAATCTTCTTTTGCTGTGTGTTTGTTGAGACCGATGAATTGTGGGTTTACGATCAAGTTTATCTATGAACAATATTTGAATCTTCTCTGAATTCTTTTATGTATGATTGGTTATCTTTGCAAGTCTCTTTGAATTATCAGTTTGGTTTGGCCTACTAGATTGATCTTTCTTGCAATGGGAGAAGTGCTTAGCTTTGGGTTCAATCTCGCGGTGTCCTTTCCCAGTGACAGTCGGGGCAGCAAGGCACATATTGTATTGTTGCCATCGAGGATAACAAGATGGGGTTTATTTCATATTGCATGAGTTTATCCCTCTACATCATGTCATCTTGCTTAAAGTGTTACTCTGTTCTTATGAACTTAATACTCTAGATGCATGCTGGATAGCGGTCGATGTGTGGAGTAATAGTAGTAGATGCAGGCAGGAGTCGGTTTACTTGTCTCGGACGTGATGCCTATATACATGATCATACCTAGATATTCTCATAACTATGCTCAATTCTTTCAATTGCTCAATAGTAATTTGTTTGCCCACCGTGAATACTTATGCTCTTGAGAGAAGCCACTAGTGAAACCTATGCCCCCGGGTCTATCTTCCATCATATTAATCTTCCAATACTCAGTTATTTCCTTTGCCATTTATTTTACTTTGCATCTTTATCATAAAAATACCAAAAAATATTATCCTATCATATCTATCAGATCTCACTCTCGTAAGTGACCGTGTAGGGATTGACAACCCCTTATCGCATTGGTTGCGAGGATTTATTTGTTTGTGTAGGTGCGAGGGACTTATGCGCGGCCTCCTACTGGATTGATACCTTGGTTCTCAAAAACTGAGGGAAATACTTATGCTACTTTGTTGCATCACCCTTTCCTCTTCAAGGGAAAACCAACGCAAGTTCTCAAGAGGTAGCAACCGATAACATTGATGGGCATGTTATTTACTTCTGCAATGAATCTGCTAGAATTGCTAGACCTGATGCTAAAAATAAACATAGACCTGTTGTAGGCATGCCTGTTATTTCTAGTAAAATAGGAGACCATTGCTATCATGGCTTATGTGATATGGGTGATAGTGCAAGTGCAATACCTCATTCCTTATACAAAGAAATTATGCATGATATTGCACCTGCTGAGATAGAAGAGATTGATGTTACAATTAAGCTTGCTAATAGAGATACTATTTCACCAGTTGGGATTGTTAGAGATGTTGAAGTATTGTGTGGGAAAGTTAAATATCCTACTGATTTTCTTGTTCTTGGTTCCCCACAAGATGACTTTTGTCCCATTATATTTGGTAGACCCTTCTTGAATATTGTTAAAGCTAAGATAGACTGCAACAAGGATATTGTTTCTGTTGGTTTAGGGGATATGTCTCATGAGTTTAATTTTGCTAAATTTCATAGACAACCCCATGATAAAGAATTTCCTAGTAAAGATGAAATTATTGGTCTTGCTTCTATTGTCGTGCCTCCTACTGATCCTTTTGAACAATATTTGCTAGAGCATGAAAATGATATGTTTATGAATGAAAGAAGGGAAATAGATGAAGTATTCTTTAAACAGGGACCTATTTTGAAAGACAACTTGCCTGTTGAAATCCTAGGGGATCCCCCTCCACCTAAGGGTGATCTTGTGTTTGAGCTTAAATCTTTACCTGATACTCTCAAATATGCTTATCTTGATGAGAAAGAGATATATCATGTTATTATTAGTGCTAACCTTTTAGAGCATGAAGAAGAAATTATTGAAAATTCTGAAGAAACACCGTGCTGCTATTGGATATACTCTTGATGATCTTAAGGGCATTAGTCCCACTCTATGCCAGCACAAAATAAAGCTGGAGAAAGACGCTAAACCAGTTGTTGATCACCAACGATGGTTAAATCCTAAGATGAAAGAAGTGGTAAGAAAAGAAATAATAAAACTTCTGGAGGTAGGTATAATTTATTCCATTGTTGATAGTCAGTGGGTAAGTACTGTTCATTGTGTCCCTAAGAAGGGATGTATTACTGTTGTTCCTAATGATAAAGATGAATTGATCCCACAAAGAATTGTTGCAGGTTATAGAATGGTAATTGATTTCCGCAAATTAAATAAAGCTACTAAAAAGGATCCTTAACCTTTACCATTTATTGATAAAATGCTAGAAAGATTATCCAAGCATACACATTTTTGCTTTCTAGACGGTTATTCTGGTTTCTCTCAAATACCTGTGTCAAAAGAGGATCAAGAAAAGACAACTTTTACTTGCCCTTTTGGTACCTTTGCTTATAGATGTATGCATTTTGGTTTATGTAATGCACCTGCTACCTTTCAAAGATGTATGACTGCTATATTCTCTGACTTCTGTGAAAAGATTGTTGAGGTATTCATGGATGATTTCTCTGTTTATGGGACTTCTTTTGATGATTGCTTAAGCAACCTTGATCGAGTTTTGCAGAGATGTGAAGAAACTAATCTTGTCTTGAATTGGGAGAAGTGCCACTTTATGGTTAATGAAGGTATTGTCTTGGGGCATAAAATTTCTGAAAGAGGTATTGAAGTTGATAAAGCTAAGGTTGATTCTATTAAAAAGATGCCGTGTCCAAAGGACATTAAAGGTATAAGAAGTTTCCTTGGTCATGCCAGTTTTTATAGGAGGTTCATTAAGGACTTTTCTAAAATTTCTCGGTGTCTGACTAATCTCTTACAAAAAGATGTTCCTTTTGTCTTTCATGATGATTGTGTAGAAGCATTTGAAATACTTAAGAAAGCTTTGGTTTCTACACCTATCGTTCAACCTCCTGATTGGAATTTACCCTTTGAAATTATGTGATGCTAGTGATTATGCTGTAGAGGCTGTTCTAGGACAAAGAGTTGATAATAAATTAAATGTTATTCAATATGCTAGTAAAACTCTAGACAGTGCCCAAAGAAATTATGCTACAACTGAAAAAGAATTTTTAGCAGTTGTATTTGCTTGTGATAAGTTCAGACCTTATATTGTTGATTCTAAAGTAACTGTTCACACTGATCATGCTGCTATTAAATATCTTATGGAAAAGAAAGATGCTAAACCTAGACTTATTAGATGGGTTCTCTTGCTACAAGAATTTGATTTGCATATTATTGATAGAAAGGGAGCTGAGAACCCCGTTGCAGACAACTTGTCTAGGTTAGAGAATGTTCTTGATGACCCACTACCTATTGATGATTGCTTTACTGATGAACAATTAGCTGTCATAAATGCTTCTCGTACTGCTCCATGGTATGCTGATTATGCTAATTACATTGTTGCCAAATTTATACCACCTAGTTTCACATATCAGCAAAAGAAAAAGTTCTTCTATGATTTAAGACATTACTTTTGGGATGACCCACACCTTTATAAAGAAGGAGTAGATGGTGTTATTAGACGTTGTGTAACTGAGCATGAACATGAACAGATCCTACGTAAGTGTCACTCCGAGGCTTATGGAGGACACCACGCTGAAGATAGAACTGCACACAAGGTATTGCAATCCAGTTTTTATTAGCCTACTCTCTTCAAGGATGCCCGTAAGTTTTTATTGTCTTGTGATGAATGTCAAAGAATTGGTAATATTAGTAGACGTCAAGAAATGCCTATGAACTATTCACTTGTTATTGAACCATTTGATGTTTGGGGCTTTGATTATATGGGACCTTTTCCTTCCTCTAATGGGTATACTCATATTTTAGTTGCTATTGATTACGTTACTAAGTGGGTAGAAGCTATTCCAACTAGTAGTGCTGATCATAACACCTCTTTTAAGATGCTTAAAGAAGTTATTTTTCTGAGGTTTGGAGTCCCTAGATACTTAATGACTGATGGTGGTTCACATTTTATTCATGGTCCTTTTCGTAAAATGCTTGCTAAGTATGATGTTAATCATAGAATTGCATCTCCATATCATCCACAGTCTAGTGGTCAAGTAGAACTTAGCAATAGAGATCTTAAATTAATTTTGCAAGACTGTTAATAGATCTAGAAAGTATTGGTCCAAGAAACTTGATGATGCATTATGGGCTTATAGAATTGCATATAAAAATCCTATGGGTATGTCTCCATATAAAATGGTTTATGGTAAAGCATGTCACTTACCTCTTGAACTAGAACATAAAGCATATTGGGCTATTAAAGAGCTCAACTATGACTTTAAGCTTGCCGGTGAGAAGAGGCTTTTTGGCATTAGCTCACTTGATGAATGGAGAACCCAGGCCTACGAGAATGCCAAATTGTTTAAAGAAAAGGTTAAAAGATGGCATGATAAAAGGATACAAGAATGTGAGTTTAATATAGGTGATTATGTATTGTTATACAACTCTCGTTTAAGATTTTTTGTAGGAAAACTTCTCTCTAAATGGGAAGGTCCTTACGTCATCGAGGAGGTCTATCGTTCTGGTGCCAAAAAAATCAACAACTTCGAAGGCACAAATCCGAGGGTGGTAAACGGTCAGAGAATCAAACATTATATCTCAGGTAATCCCATAAATGTTGAAACTAATGTTATTGAAATCATAACCCCGGAGGAATACATAAGGGACACTTTCTAGAATGTTTCAGACCCCGAAAAGGAATAGTTACATGGTACGGTAAGTAAACCGACTCCAAAACAGTTCTAATGGCAATTTTCTCCGTTTTGGGATATTTAATAAAATAGGAAAATAAGAAGCAGTTCGGGAAGGACACGGGGCTTCCACGAGGGTGGAGGGCGCGCCCTACCCCCTGGGCACGCCCCTTGCCTCGTGGGCACCTCGTGTGCTCTCCGGACTCCGTTTTCTTGCACGATACTTCTTTTGGTCGGTAAAAAATCATTATATAATCTCCCGAAGGTTTTGACCACCGTATCACGCGAATATCCTCTGTTTTTGTTTCGAGCTGATTCTGCTGCAGATTTAGAGCAAGATGTCTTCTCAAGAGTCAGTCGAGGAGAGTCGGGTGTCTCATCCGACACCGGGGCCAAGAGCAAACAGCAATGCTGACCACTTTGGGCCATCAACTAAGGAAGAGATGGAGGCCGATTTGAAAAGGATAGATGCCATGGAGGAGGATGAAGAAGTTACTTCCCGTTTCCGAGCAGGATTCACTATGGGGGAACTACAGAGCTCGGCTATTCCAAACTCGGTCATCCCTTCCAATGTTAGATTTCTTTCTTATGAAAATATAAAAAGGAGTGTTACTTGTTCTCCCGCAGCTATGCAACATCCTTGGGTGAAGGGAGCTTAGCCGTCACGGGCATGCTCCGTAAGGAAATAATGGACCTCAAGCGGCAAGTCAATAAGCTCGAAGAAGATAATCGTATCTTGAGGGGCATCATCGCTAAGAATATCACATGACCACCCCCGAAGAAGGAGACATAAACACATGGGTATGGGCACTCCCCTTGGCAACTGCCAAGCTTGGGGGAGTGCCCCGGTATCGTATCACCATCACTTTTATCTTTACCATTTTTCTTAGTTCAATCCTTTTGATAATATCTTGATCTAGTAGAATAAAGTTTTAGTATGATCTAGTTGTGATTTTTGCTTTATGATCCTTCTATGTAATCGAGTCCGTGAGCTATATAATAAAGATTATTGTTGAGTCAAGGGTTTGATTATTTTGCTATGATCTTGAGGGAATAGAATAAAATAAAAGAGAAGAAATAGAAAGAAATAAAGGGATCAAGTGGATCTTATGGAGAGTAATGAGCTCACATATAAAGAGTATGATGAATAAAAATTGTTGAGAGTTGACAAACATAGTTTTGGTCATCGTTGCAATTAATAGGAAGTACTCCCTCCATTCCTTTATCTAAGGTGTATTATTTTTAGCACGTTAACCAAGGCACATAATTATGGATTATTTGGGACGAAATTACCCTTGTCTAATTCGTAGATTAGCGGCAAGTAAATCATTTAGGATAGGAAAGGAAGAGATACATGCAATCATGAGAGAGATAGTTTCCTATTCTCTCTATAAGAAGAGATACATGCAATCAGGAGAGAGATACTTTCCTTTTTCTGGAGGGCCAAGATCGGAATTATGAGGAATTAGAACAAATGCACCTTTGTGGAATTTTATCAAAAAACAAATACACCTTATATAAGGGAACGGAGGGTGTAATAAAGAAAGAGAGGTTTTCACATATAAATATACTATCTTGGACATCTTTTATGATTGTGAGCACTCATTAAAATATGACATGCTAAAGAGTTGACGTTGGACAAGGAAGACAACCTAATGGGTTATGTTTTCTTACATCTGAGATAAATTATATTGTCATTGATCATCCAACATGTTGAGCTTTCCTTTCCCTCTCTTGCTAGACAATTTATTTGCACCAAGTAAAGATACTACTTGTGCTTCCAAATTTCCCTAAAACCAGTCTTGCCATGAGAGTCCACCATATCTACCTATGGATTGAGTAAGATCCTTCAAGTAAGTTGTCATTGTTGCAAGCAATAAGAATTGCTCTCTAAATATGTATGACTTATTAGTGTGGAGAAAATAAGCTTTATACGATCTTGTGATGTGGAAGAAATAAAAGCGACTGACTGCATAATAAAGGTCCATATCACAAGTGGCAATATAAAGTGACGTTCTTTTGCATTAAGATTTTGTGCATCCAACCATAAAAGCACATGACAACCTCTGCTTCCCTCTGCGAAGGGCCTATCTTTTATTCTTGTCTATTACTTCATATAAGAGTCACGGTGATCTTCACCTTTCCTTTTTACATTTTATCCTTTGGCAAGCACAATGTGTTGGAAAGATCCTGATATATATGGCTAATTGGATGTGGGTTTGCATGAACTATTATTGTTGACATTACTCTTGAGGTAAAAAGGTTGGGAGGCAAAACTATAAGCCCCTATCTTTCTCTGTGTCCGATTAAAACTTCATAACCATAAATATTGCATGAGTGTTAGCAATTGTGAAAGACTAAATGATGGTTGAGTATGTGGACTTGCTGAGAAGCAATTATATTGACTCTTTTCTATGTTACGATAAATTGCAATTACTTCAATGACTGAGATCATAGTTTGTTAGTTTTTAATGAAGTTTCTGATTCATACTTGAGTATGTGAATGAATTGTTACTTTAGCATAAGAGATCATATGAATATATATATATATATATGTTGTTCTAAGAATGATCATGATGCCCTCATGTCTGTATTTTATTTTATCGACACCTCTATCTCTAAACATGTGGACATATTTTTTGATTTTGGCTTTCGCTTGAGGACAAGCAAGGTCTAAGCTTGGAGGAGTTGATACATCCATTTTTCATCATACTTTTATATCGATATTTACTGCATTATGGGCTGTTATTACACATTATGTCACAATACTTATACCTATTCTCTCTTATTTTACAAGGTTTATATGAAGAGGGGGAATGCCGGCAGCTGGAATTCTGGGTTGGAAAAGAAGCAAATATTAGAGACCTATTCTGCACATCTCCAAAAGTCCTGAAACTCCATGGGAATTATTTTCAGAATATATAAAAAATATTGGGCGAAAGAAGTACCAGAGGGGGGCCACCCACCGTCCACGAGGGTGGGGGCGCGCCCCCTGCCTCGTGGGCCCCCTGGTGGCCCTCTGATGCCCATCTTTGGCTATATGGAGTCTTTCGTTGAGGAAAAAATCATAAGCAAGCTTACGGGGCGAAACTCCGCCACCACGACCTTGGCGGAACCAATCTAGGGCTTCGGCGGAGCTGTTCTGCCGGGAAACTTCCCTCCGGGAGGGGGAAATCATCACCATCGTCATCACCAACGATCCTCTCATCGGGAGGGGGTTAATCTCCATCAACATCTTCACCAGCACCATCTCATCTCAAACCCTAGTTCATCTCTTGTATCCAATCTTTGTATCCAAATCTCATATTGGTACCTATGGGTTGCTAGTAGTGTTGATTACTCCTTGTAGTTGATGCTAGTTGGTTTACTTGGTGGAAGATCATATGTTCAGATCCATTATGCATATTAATACCCCTCTGATTATGAACATGAATATGCTTTGTGAGTAGTTACGTTTGTTCCTGACGACATGAGAGAAGTCTTGCTATAAGTAGTCATGTGAATTTGGTCTTCGTTCGATATTTTGATGAGATGTATGTTGTCATCCCTCTAGTGGTGTCATGTGAACGTCGACTACATGACACTTCACCATTATTTGGGCCTAGAGGGAGGCATTGGGAAGTAATAAGTAGATGATGGGTTGCTAGAGTGACAGAAGCTTAAACCCTAGTTTATGCGTTGCTTCGTAAGGGGCTGATTTGGATCCATATGTTTCATGCTATGGTTAGGTTTACCTTAATACTTATGTTGTAGTTGCGGATGCTTGCAATAGGGCTTAATCATAAGTGGGATGCTTGTCCAAGTAAGGGCGGTACCCAAGCACCAGTCCACCCACATACCAAATTATCAAAGTACCAAACGCGAATCATATGAACGTGATGAAAACTAGCTTGACGATAATTCCCATGTGTCCTCGGGACCGCTTTCCTTTATATAAGAGTTTGTCCAGGCTTGTCCTCTGCTACAAAAAGGATTGGGCCATCTTGCTGCACCTTATCTACTTTTACTACTTGTTACCCGTTACAAATTACCTTATCACAAAACTATATGTTACCAATAATTTTAGTGCTTGCAGAGAATACCTTACTGAAAACTGCTTATCATTTCCTTCTGCTCCTCGTTGGGTTCGGCACTCTTACTTATCGAAAAGGCTATGATAGATCCCCTACACTTGTGGGTCATCAACTACTAACTGTGCCCGTTCGTTGTAACGGAAGAAACAAAATGATTTTGCAATGAGAGGAAAAAGCACTTGATTTTACAGTTTCATATATTCTTTGTTTAGTACTTTAGTTACCCTCTTTTGTGTACTGAGCCCAATGCCAGGGCAGGAGACCAGAGAGGCTTGCCGCAAGCCCACACCTGACACAATCAAACCTATTCCCAGCAACGCCGATCCACCGTAGCCTCTCACCTAGCAACACCAAGATGGCACCTATTTGGGATCTTCAGTGATCAGATGCAGGGGGATTTCAGATCCGGCGACTCTTGAGATGTTGGCTGTGCCGTCAGGCTTTGGCATTAGCTAACGACCTCTCATTACCGCGTGTTCTCATTGCCTCAGACTGTAAAGGGGTGGTTCATGATATTAGACATCAAACAGGGGGTGTCTATGTGAGCGTCACCAAGATCACAGAAGCTTCGAAAGAGTTCACTCATTGCTCCTTCATCTTTGAAGGAAGAGAGTCCAATCTCGAGGCACACGGCCTTGCTAAGCATGCTTTCGGTCTGGATTTCGGGCGCCACGTGTGGCTTCTAAACCCGCCAGACTTACATTGTATCCCTATGAACTTCATTGATTAATAAAGCAAGTGTGTTTAGTTTTAAAAAAACAACGCCAAGATGCCGCCTTGTGGTGTAACCGTGGATTGGTATCTTTAATTAGTAAAACCAAGTATGCAATGTTGTCATCTTGTTGACGACTGAGTTCTAGGTGCTTGACATGAACTCGTCATGCCTTGTGTGACACTCCTGTCCGGAAATATTCAGTTTTATCGTCATGGAAGAAACACAAAGATAGAATTCTTTCTTTATAAACTGCATTCAGCACAAGACTACCAATAATTGCAAGGTGTTTCATCCATACTGTACAAAACAGGGGATCTAGTGAAATCAATTGGGCAAAGTACGAAGTACTTTTACAAACTAAAAGTTGCACTTATATGGACAATATGAAGGTATTAGGAGAATAAAGATTCTGACAATGAACTATGGAGAAAAACAACGATGTCAAAACAAAAAAAATTCCGCTAGATCCATAATCGTAGAAAAACATCCGATTGATTGTATCATTACTTCAATGAACTAACTGGGAAGTAGTATTACTTTAGAACTTACATATATTCAAGATGAAAGCCTGTATAAACATTTTTGTGACCAAAACCAATAAAGCATCAACATTTCCCAGATCCATAGACATAAGAAAAAAGTGGACTGATACCCACACACCTAATAATTTCCTGCACTTCAGTGTGGCATTTGCAAGATATTCAGCAGAAAGGACCATAAAGAGAACTTAGGGAAAAAGAAAGTAGTATTCAGATTCAGACTGTCAAGGGAGAAAGGAAGACATAAACATTTAATGACGATGCAATTGCTTGGTAGAAAGCAGGCACCTCCGCTTTGATCCTAGATGATTTCATCGTCAAAATGCATTCAATCCCACTTCACAATCACTATAAGCTGAGCTTGACATGCAAACATATATTGATCCAGTTCCTTGTAGTTGTTTGTTTTGGTAAGATCTCCCTAATCTGGCTTTAACCACCAATATTTTACTTCAATATATTTACTGAAATGTCATAAAACTCTATATTGTGAAATCATGTTGAAGACAAAAGTTCGTATAGGATTTTTAAGTATCCAATCTTAATATCTTTATAGGTATACTATGTAGGTCAAATTTGTAAGTTTTTGTCTCCAAAATTATTGTTTTACTGAGGTCTAAAAATTCCATTAGTAGTTCGATTATGTTACAGTAAGTAGGAGGGTGCCTATGAGTTCCATAACCATTTTTGGGAAAACAGGCTATATTGACAATGTATGTGTTCGGCCTCAAGAGCGGCGTTTCTGCTTCTCGGGCTCAGATGGACCCGGGCAAAAAAATAGAAAAAAATCAAAAAATCTGATTATTTTTTTTTGGAAGCAAGATGCTCATGTGCGTGCTTTTTGTGCAAAAATTGGTGGAGTTTGGACATTCGAGGAGCGCGCGACAAAAAAGACAAATTCGGCTCTGTGAGAAAGATTACTGTTCACGCACTATTTGGACCCATTTTCTCTTTTGCCACGAGCTCCTAGATGTCCAAACGGGATGAAATTTTGCACCCGACATCATGCATGCGAACATCTTTCATACAAGAAAAAACAGTTTATTTTGAATTTTCCTAGCATTTTTTTTAATTTATTGTAACTCGGGAGCAGATGAGCCCAAGCACCGAGTTGGATTTTCGTTTGGCCTCATTTTAATTTAGCATACATATGAGAAAAGGCTAATAAGATTGCTGGAGTTGTGGTTATAAAACTGAATCCAGCACAAGACTATTTTTTTTTGCAAGATGTTTCAGTGCACCTTTTCATCCATACTGTACAAACAGGAGCTTTACTAAAATCAATTGACTAAAGTACATCTGCACTTTATAAAAAGGACAGTATGACTATATTAGGAGAATAAAAATGTAGACACTGAACTATGAAGAAAAACAATCATAACTAAATATCAAGAACTATTTGTGTGGACAAATACGGTGGAATCCTGTACAGCAAACCAAGTTTGACTCAAATCAAGTGCTTGGATGTCGGAAAATCTTGGTTCTTGATATTTAGTGCAGCACAGGAGCTTTACTAAAACCAAGTTTGACTCGAATCAAGTGCAGCACGGGCTGCGAGGAGGGAAAAGAGAAGATGGATGGCGACAACTATGGCTTGGGTCGCCCGAGCAGCACATTTCCAAATAATTTATTTATATTAAGCATTACTTGATTTGAGCGCATTTCCAAATTTGTCATTGGCCTGTATCATCGCACTTCCGGATTTGAAAAGTGACTGATAAATCGAGTATACTCTCCTTTTAATGCATCCTATAAAATTTTATCAAATCCATGGGACACTATGCATGTAGTATCTATATCTATACCAATATAAAAAGACCCAAAAAGACAAATCCAATTAATCTCGACCATCGAATCATGTCAATCCAACGACCAAGACTGCTTCAATGTCGAGCGCTCAACACGTTTAGCGTGCAATTAATTTCATGTCAAATATAGTACTAATCACATAATAACACGCAAATAATATCCTACTTAATATCCGCATGCAATTAATATATACTTCCAAATACGTGCATTGCACGTACACATTGACTAGTGTGCAGAAATGATACTTATTTTGCTTTGTAGCATGGCAATTTCTCTCTTAATTCTGCTCTTTTGATCAACAGGGTTGTTGCAGCATGGAACTTCATTATTACATTTGAGAAAAACGTTATAGCAACTACGATATACACATTATTCCACTCAACACAAATTGAGGAAAAACAACTCATTCTACTTCTTAACAAGCAAGGGCCCTACATTATCACCCGTTGCTTTGTTGTGCTTCACATGGCTTCCATCACACAGTGGAAATGTTCCCGATCTCCAGCACCTTGTGGCAAACACATGAATCAAAGTCAGTAATCATTCATTTAGAGGAAAATGAATAATAGTTGGAACTTCAAAATGGTATGCAAATCAAGTATTCCAAAGGAAGACGAACTCTGTAATGCAGGCATCAACAGCATAAAGACCATCAATTGGCTGGTCCCCACAGTTTGGGTCAATAAACACTATTAATAATTTGTTTGAAGTATCAACGAAGTGGGATTCAGCTTGCAAATTCTAGTATAGTTCAGCAGAAATAGTTATAAGAGTGCAATTGTTTTGGATGAAGTAATAACGGGTAATTCATCGGAACATTTTTTCTTAAGAAATGCAACAGTGTTGCATTATCCTTGCATTAAGAAGGTTAACCAACAGCAACAGAGCACAGTTAAACTTAAATTGGCTCTCACCAGGAGAGCAACAGTATCAGGATTACAACTAAGCTACTGTAAATACAACAGTGCACAAAACAATCATGAAGATTTATGTATTTTCTTTACTTAGTTTTTCTACCTTTGGTAGATTCTAAGGGTTAAAAATTTGTTGATCATAGGATCAATTCAGTTACTGAAGGTAAAAAAAAACTCAGTATAGCAGTCTAAATTTGGCTTCGCACACCAACTTGGGATACCGTAGGTGATCAACCAAGCCCATTTATTAAGTTTATTGTTCTTGCAGAGTCCACTCAAACCTTTAACCAGCTAAATTTAGATTAGAGACAGTTGCCCGTAGCAGTACAAATCTTCCTCTTACAACAAATCAAATTACCATTCGATTTACCCATGTAAATTATTTGTTGCAGGTTCCTGTCAAGGTTGTAGTTAGCTAAATTAAAACTGGAGGTGGAAAAATGCCATCAAAACAGTACAATCAGAAAGGTTGCCATCTGTTTGGACCCGGATTGCATCAAGAACCAGCGAGTTCTTGTTTTATGCAGAGGCCGGGGTGATCCTCCTTTTCTAAATAAAAAAGCAAGTACTTGTTCTGCAGAGCATCCTTGAAAAAGAACCACAGTTCTTTATCCTCTTGGATATCTCAAAAGGTTTTTCTCTTCAATGATAATCGCTTGTTTAATGAAGTCAGAACACTGTTTCGACATGATTTATTTGCGCAGTTAAACTGCATACTGCATATGTACTATGTTAATGGTGAGTGAAATGGCATGCCCTGCAAATCTCATCCTGCAACGTGTACGCGGCTGACTAAAATGACTTCTTGCACCACCAAACATAAAAATCAGAAGTAAATAGCAGGATGGGGAAAGGGAACTGTACCGGCAGTACGGGGTGAGCGGCTTGGAGAGCTCCCCGGCCAGGACGGTGTCGACCACCTTGGCCTCCTCCTTCCGGATGGCCGGATTTATCCCGGTCCCAGCAGCGGCGGTGTCCGCCTCCGCACGCACCGCCACCGTGCCCCGTCGGGCCCGGCCGCGGCCAAGGCCTGGCGCCGGCGCCGGCGCGGCAAGCGGGAAGGCGAGACGGCACGAGGTGGCAGCGGCCGCGGAGAACAGGGTCGCCATGGATGGTTCTTGGTGGCTGCGGCCGGCGGTGTTTCTTGGTTGGTCGGATTGGTTTGGTGGGAGTTGTGGATGGATGGATCGTCTGTGTGCTTGAGTAGGCGTGGCCGTGTGGGGGGGAGGATTTGGGGTGTGTGGCGAGCACACGCCGCTAGCTGACCGGCCCCGTCGGTCGATCCTTCGAGTGAAGGGTCGGTCGGCGATGGTCAGGTGCACAGTGATATTTTTAACTTATTAGGGTTTAAATTCTGATGTTCGTATTATTTTTAGGTTTATTTTAGAATTTTCGGCAATGCATTTTTAATGGGAGAAGACGTTCCCGTCAATGACGAGGCGTCTATGATGACTTCGTAAATTTTAAAATAATATGCCGACTCAGTCTTTTGAAGCTGCTCATAAAGGTAGGATATGTGTATGTGCGTTTATAGAAATGAGTATATGCGTGTGCATATAAGCGTTTGTGTATATACTGATGGTAAAAAAAAAAGCAAAAGGTCGGTCGTCCCACCCCGAATCGCTTGGCACGCGTCCTGCGCGAAAGCTATATCTGGCCTAACGCGAGACTAGACTAGCTTCTGGATCGCCCGAAGCTTTCTGGTGTCCGTACAATCTTGGGTCGGCCCATTTCTTAGCGCTCGTTCACGTTTTTGTTCGCTCGCTCGGTCGCTCCTGGGCGCCTCTACGGGGAATCCTATACGAATTCTAAAAATGCTAATCGAATTCATTTTTTGTTCATCGGATTTTAAAAGTATTCATCACAATTCAAAATTTATTACCGACATAAAAAATATTCATAAAATTCAAAATTTGTTCATTATTTTCGAAAAATGTTCATCGAAATAAAAAATTGTTCATCCATTTGTTTTCAAAAAATGTTCTTGAATACAAATTTTGGTCATCAAGTTAAAAAAAATCATCGAATTAAAAATGTGTTCTTCAACTTCAAGTTTAAAAAATGTTCATAATTATTTTCATCAAAATAAAAAATGATTTTTCTAAATCGTAAATATTTTTTGAATTCAAGAACTGTTTTTACAATTCAAAACACACATTTTTTTTTAAATTTTAGAACTATTTTGTAATCCTGAATTATTCTAACATAGAATAAACAAAAACAGGAAATATTGAAAAAATGGTGATCAAGCATTTGAAAAATGTTATATGTGCAAAACAATTGACTATGTATTAAAAATGGTGGGTTTTTTATCATTTACATAAAAATGTTAATAAAGTATTTTTAAAAATGTTAAACAAGTATTTGCAAAATGTTGATCAAACATTTGATAAATTTTAAAAGTGTATAGAAAAGAATATTGACCATGTGTTAAAAAATGATGATTTTTCTTTATAATGTATATAAAAGATATTAATCAAGCATTCAAAAAATTGTTGAACAAGTAATAAAAAATGTTAATAAAGCATTTGGAAAATGTTAAATGTGTATAAAAATATTGACCTTGTATTAAAAAAATGTTAATATTGCATTTAGAAAGATGTTAATCAAGCATTTGGAAAATTTTAAATGTGTATAGAAAAAATGTTGACCTTGTATTCAAAAAATATAATATTTAGAAAATTTTAATCAATCATTTGAAAATATTTAAAAGTGTATAGAAAAAATGTTGATTATGTGTTGAAAAAATGTTAAATTGGTGTTGAAAAAATGCTAAACATGTATTGGAAAATTGTTTTTCACATATACAAAAATATAGGGTGAAAACAAAAACAAACATAAGAAAAATGAAAAATGGAGAAGAAAAGAGAAAACCAGAAATAATGGAGAAGAAAAAAGAAAACCAAACAAAAAAAAAGAAAGCCCTATCAAAAAACAAAAAAAAACGTGAAACCCAGTGGAAAAACGCCTTGATTCGCCTCAAGTACACAACACGCCAATGATTATGACGTGCAAGACTTGGGTGCAATGGCTATTAGAGCGAGCCATCTCCCATGAGACCAGGGATTGATCCCCAATTTTCCTATTTTCATTTAACTGCGTGAAATGGGCCGGCACAATTACTGTACACCCTTCAGCCAGATTTCGGGAGAGTTCGTACGGTCTCGCTTAATCTATATCTATACTAATATAAAAAGAGCCAAATGGGCAGATCTAAACCATCTCAACCGTCAAATCATGTTATCTAGCGGTTCAAATCGCTTCAACGTTGAGCACCAAACACGTTTAAGCTCTAATTACCCACCACTGCCATTGGTATAAACATGTTTTAACTCAACGCTATCCCTTGAAATCTGACATGTAATTAATATCCTACCATTCCCGTGAAAAAGTAATTGATATCTTACCAAATACCAACCTGCAACAGATATATCTTACCTAATATAACGTGCAACTAATATGCTACCTAATATAAACGTGCATTGCACGTACATTATTACTAGTACGAGAAATAGTCGGCGCACTCGCTCGTTACTCTGTTTTCTCTGTTAATTTTTTTCCTTTTCTTTTGTGTGACATGGCGCTGGGCGCTTCTATATCTCGCTTGGCGCGGTAGAAGGTTGCTTGCCTCATGGGATGATTTTAGTGGGCCATTTCAATAGCATTAGTTTTGTTGTTCGCTTGCTTTTGTTCGCTTCTTCTTCCCTGTTTGCTTCGCTCCTTTCATCTCTTCTTCGCTTCTTCTTTTTTGTTTGCTTTTTACTATTTTTCTATGGCTATTATTGTTTTTCATTCGTATTGTCGTTGGCCTAGTAGTTCTATCTTTTGGAACTTGTCGAACAATGGCTTGTTCTTATTCTAGGGTATGAAAATGGTCACATGATGTTTTTGTTTGTAGTGGGAGATCTTTCCCAACTACAAAATCATATATATTTGCAGTAAATTCTGACATTTGTGCATTTGCTATTCTTATTCTAGCACAGAAAAATGGTCATGTGATGTTCTCGTTTGTAGATGGGGATAACATATGCTTGCGAAAATCCCCCGTCACCCTCGGTTATCCTACCCTTGCACCCAAACAAAGCCTTAATGAATGTTCTTCCCTTTCAGTTCAAGTTGCATTATGAAGAAAATGTCACTTGGACAAAAAAAGGGACTGAATCTAGTAAGATGTTTGCAAAACATCTAGTCTAAGTTGTTGTAGTTTACTTGTATTAACATCTAGTGTAAGTTGTTTCACTTCGGTTGAATAAGGAACTGGATTCAAGAATGTAAGAACAAGTGTAGAAAACTCTTCCGTTCATTGTACAAAACAAGTACTTGCTTAGTTTGGTACAATAGCTTAGTCATTGAGCTAAGCATGGAAATAGTGCTTGGTTAGTTGGTCAGCTGCTAAGTTGTTGTTCAGTCCCTCACTCTTCTTTAGTCGTCAAAGTTATCAAAGCTTTCATTCTTGTGCTAACAGTCATTCGATCGATGGAAAATACAAAATTATATACTTTCTTAGTTCTTGTTAGTTCAGAAGCTGGGGAGCTTGCACGCAATGAGAAAAGAAAATGAGTACAGAACAATGTCATTTTTTGGAAGATTTGATCAAGAATTTCATTGAGAAGGAAATTTAATACACCAAAAACTTACATATGTGTCCATTAAATCCTCGGCAAATGGTAGTTTAATTTTGTTGTCCTTTTTTCATGAGTTGGAAGACAAACTTTTCCCATAGAGCTTGCACATCCAGCTGAAGAGATACATGAAGGAAGAAGAAATAAGTTGAAAGCTGGAGTGACATACTTGTTTTTTTGGAGAATTTATTGTTTGGATAGAACATTCAAAGAAGTACATCTACGAAGATATGAAGCGACAATTCAAAAAGCTGAGTACAATCTAAAATAATGATGAACATTTAAAAAATTCTCTGTTTGGAAGCCTGAATAAGTTATTTGAGAACTGCTCATAGTATACTGAATAATGTCTTTTTTGCGAATTACTTAAAAATATATTTGTAATTAAGAAAATGTTCATAGTCTATTTAAAAAATGTCTTGGTAAAATATTCACTGCATATTTCAAAGCGTGTTCAACAAGTACTGTGAAATGTATTTGAAGTAAAAAAAAGTTCATAGTGTATTTAAAAAATGGCTTGGAAAAATGTTTATTACATACTTCAAAACAAGTTAAGCAAGTACAATCTAAATGTTAATTGTTCGATAGAAAAATGTTTATTATTTATTTTTTTAAAGTATTTGCAATACCTTAAATTGGTCATCAATTACATTAGGGATATAAATATTCTAGTATTTAAAAATGCATTTTCAGAAAATGGTCATAGTGTGTTGAAAATTGTCTTAAGAAAATGCTTATTAAATATTTCAAAAAATTTACAATTAGTACTATGAAAATGTTAATTCTTCAATAGAAAAATGTTCATTGTCTAACAAAAAATTGTGTTAGTAATACTTCAAATTGTTCATCAACTAGGAAGAAAAATGCTCATAGTGTATAGGAAATGTATTTGCATTTAAAAACAATGTTCATAGTGTATGAAAAATGTCTTGGAAAAACGATCACTACATATTTCAAAACCTGTTGAACAAGTACTATGAAAATGTGTTTGCATTTAAAAATGTTCATTGTCTATTTCACAAATGTCCATTACATATTTCAAAACAGGTTCAACAGGTACTATCAAAATGTTAATTGTTCAATAGAAATTGCAATATTTAAAAAAATATCAATTACATTAGGGAGAGAAATGTTCATAGTAGCATTTTATAGTGTTTAAAACATGTCTTAGGAAAATGCTGATCACATATTTAAAAAATGTTTAGTAAGTACTATGAAAATGTTAATAATTCAATAGAAAAATGGTCATTGTGTATTCAGAAGTTGTATTAAGTATTAACAATACTTAAATTTGTTCATCAACTAGGCAGAATGCTCACAATGTATAAAAAATGTATTTACACTATAAAAATGTTCATTGTGTATTAAAAAACATTTTGGGAAAATGTTCACTACATATATGAAAACATGTTCAACAAGTACTGTAAAAATGTATTTGCATTGAAAAATGTTCATCTCTACTACTATTAAACAATCGAGTTGTGGCAGAAAGATTACATCTCAGTCATATATCCGCCATCTCTCAATGGACCGGATTGCCTCAATGTTGTATCACATCATTTACCATAATCAGTTATCAACAATTACCATATGATCTACGCCATCATAATTACGCAATAATTACCACGATCTCGCTCCAACCTAGGCCTATTTTAATCATATCAATTAGCAAGAATTACCATGATCTACGCCATCATATATTTGTTTTTCTGAAACTCAGCCTTGTGTGCTGCGTACATAGAAGGAAAATATCAATTAACAATAATTACCATGATCTACGCCATCATGTTTTTTTAAAACTCAGCCTTGTGTGCTGCGTACATAGAAGGAAAATATCAATTAACAATAATTACCATGATCTACGCCATCATGTTTTTTTAAACTCAGCCTTGTGTACTGCGTACATAGAAGGAAATAAGAAAAAGGCCTGGCCCATGTTCGCATGTAGGCAGAGAATAACGTGGAAACCAAATCTCTCGTTTCCTGTTTGTTCGAACCACATGATCGATCAGACCCTGACCTTGATTCCGATCGTTCCTTGAGTTCCGTCACTTCCTTCTTTTCGTTCATCTGTTTGAGTGTTCGTCGTCTTCGGCGGCTCGACTCTTGGTTTGACTCTCCTGGTCTTCTCGTCCCGAGGAACGACGACGGCGTGGGCTTGCAGCGCTACGCGACGACGGGTACGAGCATGTCTCCTTAGGCAGTCGCGTCCAGCTCCCTATGCCTTCACATGTACTGTTAATTACTCAAACTTGATGATAATCCTAATTAAACTGCTCGTACATGCTGATTTCCTATAGCATATGCCACGGTCTTACTGTTTAAAGCCCGCAGTTCGTATTTACTATGGTGTAGTAGTAGAGATTCATGTTTCCTGTAGCAATGTTGTCACAGTGGTACAGTTGGATATGCTTGATCAGTTAGCTCAGTACGTATTGAGATGTTTGCTTTTATTTGTTTGCTTTTTTGCGAAAAGCTTTTATTTGTTTGCTTATTAAATAAACCTTCTTTCCACTCTCATTGCTAGATCTCAAGCACGTCTCCTATGTATGTTAATTATATTACACATTTATACTAAGACCCTCGAAGGGCCCCGGGCCCCTGAATTCTGAGTACCGGCCTTGTCTACAATATATCAATTAACCTGCCTCTCTGCTTCTTTGAGCGAAGCGTTCTGAATCCAGCATATTTTCTAAATTGATCTTTTGCCAGATGTTTCAACAGCCCTGAGCGGCTACGTCGACGAGCGAGCGTGCAAGCGGACGTGTTACGTAAAATATGCAGTCGGGATCAAATCCACTGGGACCGATTAACATAATTCGGAGGTGCGGGTACTGACAAAATAAATTCAACCCGAACTGTCACTGTCATTGTTAGCTCCCTCAAATTGTTAGATCTTTCAGAATGTGTTGTACTAATTATTAAAGGTTTCAGAGTGTGTTAACTGGAAGCACGTGATTACTAATAACAGTTTGAAAAGATTAATTAAAAAGGTAGTAGTGTGCTGCGCTTGGCTTTCTACAAACTTTGGGGCCGAGTTACATCTATCTAATAAACTGACATAACGTATGTGAACAGTTCAGGTTTTTTTAATTCAGAAGTGCTACTTTATGTTCTCCATCTCTGAAAATCAGTGATAATTTTTTGTGCACTATCAATTTTTTTAACTTTGCAAATCCATCATGAGAGCATTATTCAAATCTGAATCTGAGTGGGCTCACAACCAACTAACATCCTATATGTTCCCTTGTTCAGTGCTCTTCAGTGATAACTATTCTCTGTTTGCTAATCAAGATTCTAAATCCATTTGTTGCAGAATTCGGAATCATGTACTGATTTGGAGAATAATCGAAGCAATGGTGGAGGGTGCTATGCTCGCCTGTCCGGTGAGAAGAAAGCAGAATACCTAAAGAAACTACGAATAACACGCCAGGCAAAAAAAAGATGCAACTAAGTCATCTACACCATCTAGCGGATTGGTTCAGAGTGAACGTGCTCCGTTTACTGATGTAACAAACACATTTGCAAAAGGTCCATGTTTGTGCACTTTGCTGACCCATGGTTGAGATTATTCTCTATGTCTGACAAAACCTCAAAACTGACATCATTGTCTAATTTGTAGTTGTGAATGATGGAGTTGTCAAAATGATTCCTCTTACAGATGGCTCAAATAGGAATGGAAAAGGTTAGTTCATTCACACATGTTTTTCTTTATCAAATATTCCCTCCGATCCAAAGTAAGTGTCGTAGTTTTAAACTAAGGTACATCATTGTCTAATTTATAGTTGCGAATGATGGAGTTGTCGAAATGATTCCTCATACAGATGGCTCGAATAGGAATGGAAAAGGTTAGTTCATGGACGGGGGAATAGTACTTTGTGATGTTTTCCATTATTCAGTTCTACTCTCATGTGTTGTGTGCGAAGTTGTTGTGACAGGAAGGAGTGATAATGAAGGCACGCCGTACACTACTACCTCTGAATTTTCAGATGTTACTCTACCGGCCCAGAAAAAACCAAGGGGTCAAGGTTGGTATGCTCGAATGAGTGAAGAAAAGAGAGCCGAATACCTACTGAAGCAGCGACAGGCACGTCAAAGAAAACGAGACGCGGCTAACTCGGAAAACAATGACTCGGTTGCAGCGCTTGTAACATCTGGTATCACCCGCAACTCTATATTGTTGTATAGCTATATATATATAAGTATAATTCTTCTTGTTCAAATTAAATGTATATTCAGCAAAATTGGTGGTGAGACCACATGTTGCCAACCAAAAATCTCAACCTATAGCATGCATCCAATGCACTTTATCAGACATTACAAATGCAAGCTTGCGGCAGTCAGGTTTGACGCAAGGTGCACACATTACTATTCTTGTGTTATCAAACATGTACTAAAAATTTAATAATGCTAGAGATTTTGCCACCTACAGATGTTAATGCAACATGTTTCAAAGATGGCACACTTCATTGTTCTCCGGTCATTGCTGACACTATATGTATTAATACCAACTCCACCCCGAGTGCAATTCAAAGTGATAATTCTGTACAAACCTTCCATACAGGGTTTGAAACTAGATGTGGCAGCGCAGGTAAAGACTTCTATGTGTGCTCATAACTATATTCTTCTTTTAGTACATAATTTGTATTCTTATGTTCAATTTTCTCATCAGATCAAAGATCAACCAGGAGCCTTTTAGTTCCATCGTCTCTCAAGCAAAGTGCAGCAGAAAAAAAAGGTTGCGTGAGAGAGTCCGATACAATTCAATGAGTCCCGAACAAATGTCTTCTCTCTTGCAGAAAAAACATGACTACAGCAAAATGAGGAGCAAACTTGTAGCATCAAACTTCAACTCTGATATGTCCTCAGGTACATGTCACATAATATTATTTCACAGATTGTAACAATATAGTGATTAAAGAGCATCTGTGTTGTACGCGTAGGGGAGCCTGCCCATGGATGTACCTCGCAGACAAATGTGAATATCAATACGAGCGAAGATTCTGATTGGCTGCATAGAAATGATATGTACGAGATGCAGCGAATTAACAGACAAAAAAGACCTGTCAATATGTCCAGTGCTACTGATCCGCGTGAAGCTCTTGCGGGTAAATATTTCAGTATTTAATAGCTGGATGTTTTCCATAAAGTACTATCTTCAATAATGAATTCTTACCAATTATTCGCCAGGAGACAAGCACCAGACTGAAGATCCCTATGGAATACTTGAACCCCACGAGGAAACATCCAACTTTCAGGGTATGTATATTGTTGCGTGCTTTTTTTCATGCCCTTTGGCCAAACACGTAAAAGTGTGTAATTTACATACTCTTGGTGGTGGAATGACTATCTTTCCCACTAGAATGCTTGGAGGCCATACACCATGGAGAACACGCACAAGATGAGCTTGATGATGAAGCAAGGATGTTCACTGAACAATGTAAGCATCTCTAGAACTTACTTGATTTAGCAACAAAACACTCTACCATTTCAAACATAACTTAATTAAATGTCCATATCCAGATGCCCAATTTGAATCATACCGAGTAGCTGCTGATGGCATCCCCCTTTATGCCGATGATAACCAAGCCTACCATAACCTGCCAAAGAAGCACACTGTTTTGAGGAAAGTTAAAGATTGCAACTATTGTGGAGCAATGCGATTTCAATACGAGGGGCCTGCATTCTGTTGTAGAAAAGGAAAAGCTAGCATATCTATTCCAGATGTGCCTGCTGAGTTGAAACGATTGTTTATAAGTCAGGATGATGATGATGCTAAATATTTCAAAGATAACATAAGGTATTGATACGTCTCTGTCATATCTATAATTTTTGATTGTTCAATGCTAATATTCTACAACTTTCATATACTTTTGGCAACTTTTTATACTATTTTTGGGACTAACATATTGATCCAGTGCCCAGTGACAGTTCCTGTTTGTTGCATGTTTTCTGTTTCGCGGAAAATCCATATCAAACGGAGTCCAAACGGGATTAAAACTGACGGAGATTTTTTTGGAATATATGTGATTTTTGGGAAGAAGAATCAAAGCAAGACGATGCCCGAGGGGGCCACGAGGCAAGGGGCGCGGCCCAGGGGGTCAGGCGCGCCCTGGGCCCTCGTGGCCACCCCGTAAGGCGGTTGGTACCCTTCTTTCGCCGCAAGAAAGCCAAATATCTGGATAGAGATCGTGTTAAAATTTCAGCCCAATCAGAGTTACGGATCTCCGAGAATATAAGAAACGGTGAAAGGGCAGAATCTGAGAACGCAGAAACAGAGAGAGACAGAGAGACAGATCAATCTCGGAGGGGCTCTCGCCCCTCACATGCCATGGAGGCCATGGACCAGAGGGGAAACCCTTCTCCCATCTAGGGAGAAGGTCAAGTAAGAAGAAGAAGAAGAAGAAGAAGGGGGGGGGCTCTCTCCCCCTCGCTTCCGGTGGTGCCGGAGCGCCGCCGGGGGCCATCATCATCACCGCGATCTTCACCAACACCTCCGCCATCTTCACCAACATCTCCGTCACCTCCCCCCATCTATCTACAGCGGTCCACTCTCCCGAAACCTGCTGTACCCTCTACTTGAACATGGTGCTTTATGCTTCATATTATTATCCAATGATGTGTTGCCATCCTATGATGTCTGAGTAGATTTTCGTTATCCCATCGATGGTTGATGAATTGCTATGATTGATTTAATTTTCTTGTGGTTATGTTGCTTTCCTTTGGTGCCCATCATATGAGCGCGCGCATGGATCACACCATAGGGTTAGTTGTATGTTTATAGGACTATGTATTGGAGGGCAAGAGTGACAGAAACTTCAACCTAGCATAGAAATTGTTGCATAGGGGATTGAAGGGGGGCCAATATATCTTAATGCTATGGTTGGGTTTTACCTTAATGAACGTTAATAGTTGCGGATGCTTTCTAATAGTTCCAATCATAAGTTGATAGAATTCAAAGTCAGGGATGACATGCTAGCAGTGGCCTCTCCCACATAAAACTTGTTATCGGTCTAGTAAAGTAGTCAATTGCTTAGGGACAATTTCGCAACTCCTACCACCACTTTTCCACACTCGCTATACTAACTTTATTGCTTCTTTACCTAAAACAACCCCTAATTTTTATTTACGCGCTCTTTATTATCTTGCAAACCTATCCAAAAACACCTATAGAGTACTTCTAGTTTCATACTTGTTCTAGGTAAAGCGGACGTTAAGCGTGCATAGAGTGGTATCGGTGGTCGATAGAACTTGAGGGAATATTTGTTCTACCTTTAGCTCCTCGTTGGGTTCGACACTCTTACTTATCGAAAGAGGCTACAATTGATCCCCTATAATTGTAGGTTATCAAGACCTTTTTCTGGCGCCGTTGCCGGGGAGCAATAGCGTGGGGTGAATATTCCCGTGTGTGCTTGTTTGCTTTATCACTAAGTATTTTTGTTGTTGTTCTAAATTGTTCTCTATATTTAGTTATGGATATGGAACACGAAATACCAAAAAAATTAGGTGTACCTGCTACTCATGGAGATGGGGAACCTCCTAAAACCCTCGATGTTGGTTATGTGAAAGAGATTATGTACTACTTTGATAATCCTGAGAAAACCCCATTCATTTATGTTATGGGGGACACGTTGGATCAACATGAATACTTTAGGGATTATCGCTTGACTCAAAAAGGGAAACTATTATTGGATCAAATTCATATGTTGCATTGGTATGCTCGGGAACTATGCTTGAGATATGACTATACTTGTTGCTCTAGGATGAAGGCTCCACACTTTCCCTTTTCATGCAAATTTAATGATGATAAAACTTTGGCTTCTTATGCTAATGGTATATATGATTACTATGATGTGGAACAAATAGAAGAATTTGTTGCTTTTATGGGTGCTTATGAAATTGAATCTTTGTTTAAAGAGTGTGAAAATTTTGATGATTCAGTTTATAGACCTAAAAATTTAGCTATCCCTAAATATTTCTATGAGAATTATGAATACAATGCCGATATTGATGCATTTATTGAGAAAGTCTCCGCTGTCCAAGAAGAGACTAATATTTTGCAGGAGTCTATGGAAGAAGAAATCAATGACATTGTGAGCTCATTGGATGAAAAAGATGAGGAGGAAGAGCGGATTGATCCCCCGTGCCCACCTTCTAATGAGAGTAACTCTTCAACTCATACATTGTTTAATTTCCCTTCATGATTACCGAAGGATGATTGCTATGATGACTGTTATGATCCCATTGATTCTCTTGAAATATCCCTTTTTGATGATGTTTGCTATGCTTGTGGCCAAGATGCCAATATAAATTATGCTTATGGAGATGAACTTGCTATAGTTCCTTATGTTAAACATGAAATTGTTGCTATTGCACCTACACATGATAGTCCTATTATCTTTTTGAATTCTCCCAACTACACTATATCGGAGAAGTTTACCCTTATTAAGGATTATATTGATGGGTTGCGTTTTACTATTACACATGATGATTTTGATAGATATAATATGCATGTGCTTGGTGCTCCTACTAGCAATTATTATGAGAGAGGAACTACATCTCTGCCTCTTTATGTTTCCAACACGAAAAAATTGCAAGAAATTGTTTATACTATGCATTGGCCTTTACTTTGTGTGCATGAATTGTTCTTTTATGACATGCCGATGCATAGGAAGAGAGTTAGACTTAGTCATTACATGATATATGTTACCTTGTGCTCACTACTAAATTACAAATCATTGTTAATTAAAAATTGGCTTTGATATACCTTGGAATCCGGGTGGATCCATTACTTGAGCACTATATGCCTAGCTTAATGGCTTTAAACAAAGCACTGCCAGGGAGACAACCTGGAAGTTTTAGAGAATCATTTATTTCTGTTGTGTGCTTTTATAAGGTTTAAAAATAAAAATAATGTGCCAAGGTTTGCCTTTAGGATGTTTTAGATGCTTGTTGGTTTGTGCGGTGCAGTACAGAAACTTTGGCTGTAGTGAGCGATTTTACCTTTTTTACTGGAACACTAAACGGTTCTGAAAATTTTTGCACTGTCTTTCTATACTAATTGTTTATTTTTCCTAATTTTTGTAGAATTTTTGGAGTACCATAGGTATGGTGAATGTTCATATTATTACAGACTGTTCTGTTTTAGATAGATTCTGTTTTTGATGCATAGTTTGCTTATTTTGATGAAACTATCGATTTATATCAGTGGATTAAGCCATGTAAAAGTTATATTACAGTGGCTACAATGCAAAAACAAAATATGAATTGGTTTGCAACAGTACTTAGAGTAGTGATTTGCTTTATTATACTAACGGATCTTACCGAGTTTTCTGTTGAGTTTTGTGTGGATGAAGTGTTCGAAGATCGAGGAGGTCTCGATGTGAGAAGAAGGAAGAGAGGCAAGAGATCAAGCTTGGGGATGCCTGAGGCACCCCAAGTAAATATTCAAGAAGACTCAAGCGTCTAAGCTTGGGGATGCCTCGGAAGGCATCCCATCTTTCTTCAACAAGTATTGGTATGTTTTCAGATTCATTTCGTTCATGCGATATGTGCAATCTTGGAGTGTCTTTTGCATTTAGTTTTCATTTTTATTTTATGCACCATGCTGGTATGAGATAGTCCTTGGTTGATTTATAGAATGCTCATTGCACTTCACTTAAATCTCTTGAGTATGGCTTTATAGAATGCTTCATGTGCTTCACTTATATCTTTTGAAGTTTGAATTGCCTGTTTCTCTTCACATATAAAACCGCCATTTGTAGAATGCTCTTTTGCTTCATTTATATTTATTAGAGCATGGGAATATCTTTTGTAGAAAGGATTAAACTCTCTTGCTTCACTTATATCTATTTAGAGAGATGACAGGAACTGGTCATTCACATGGTTAGTCATAAAATCCTACATAAAACTGGTAGATCACTGAATATGATATGTTTGATTCCTTGCAATAATTTTGCGATATAAAGATGGTGATATTAGAGTCATGCTAGTGGGTAGTTGTGGATTGTAGAAATACCTGTGTTGAAGTTTGTGATTCCCGTAGCATGCACGTATGGTGAACCGTTATGTGATGAAGTCGGAGCATGAGGTATTTATTGATTGTCTTCCTTATGAGTGGCGGTCGGGGACGAGCAATGGTCTTTTCCTACCAATCTATCCCCCTAGGAGCATGCGCGTAGTACTTTGTTTCGATGACTAATAGATTTTTGCAATAAGTATGTGAGTTCTTTATGACTAATGTTGAGTCCATGGATTATACGCACTCTCACCCTTCCACCATTGCTAGCCTCTTCGGTACCGTGCATTGCCCTTTCTCACCTCGAGAGTTGGTGCAAACTTCGCCGGTGCATCCAAACCCCATGATACGATACGCCCTATCACACATAAGCCTCCTTATATCTTCCTCAAAACATCCATCATACCTACCTATCATGGCATTTCCATAGCCATTCCGAGATATATTGCCATGCAACTTCCATCATCATCATATACATGACTTGAGCATTCACTCTCATATTGCTTTGCATGATCGTAAGATAGCTAGCATGATGTTTTCATGGCTTGTCCGTTTTTTGATGTCATTGCTACGCTAGATCATTGCACATCCCGGTACACCGCCGGAGGCATTCATATAGAGTCATATTTTGTTCTAGTATCGAGTTGTAATATTGAGTTGTAAGTAAATAAAAGTGTGATGATCATCATTATTAGAGCATTTTCCATGTGAGGATAGGATGATGGAAGCTATGATTCCCTCACAAGTTGGGATGAGTCTCCGGACTTCACAAAAAAATAAAAGAGGCCAAAGAAGCCCATAAAAAATATAAGAGGCCAAAGAAGCCCACCAAAAAAGAGAAAAAAAATAAAAAAAAATGAGAGAAAAGAGAGAAGGGACAATGTTACTATCCTTTTACCACACTTGTGCTTCAGAATAGCACCATGTTCTTCATATAGAGAGTCTCTTGAGTTATCACTTTCATATTCTAGTGGGAATTTTCATTATAGAACTTGGCTTGTATATTCTGATGATGGGCTTCCTCAAATGCCCGAGGTCTTCATGAGCAAGCAAGTTGGATGCACACCCACTTAGTTTCCAGTTTGAGCTTTCATACACTTATAGCTCTCAGTACATCCGTTGCATGGCAATCCCTACTCCTCACGTTGATATCAATTGATGGGCATCTCCATAGCCCGTTGATTAGCCGCGTCGATGTGAGACTTTCTCCCTTTTTTTCTTCTTCACACAACCTCCACCATCATATTCTATTCCACCTATAGTGCTATATCCATGGCTCACGCTCATGTATTGCGTGAAAGTTGAAAAGGTTTGAGAACATCAAAAGTATGAAACAATTGCTTGGCTTGTCACCGGGGTTGTGCATGATTTGAATATTTTGTGTGGTGAAGATGGAGCATAGCCAGACTATATGATTTTGTAGGGATAACTTTCTTTGGCCATGTTATTTTGAAAATACATGATTGCTTTATTAGTATGTTTGAAGTATTATCTTAATGTAAAATGATAGACTATTGCTTTGAATCACTCGTGTCTTAATATTCATGCCATGATTAGATTACATGATCTGATTATGCTAGGTAGCATTCCACATCAAAAATTATCTTTTTTATCATTTACCTACTCGAGGACGAGCAGGAATTAATCTTGGGGATGCTGATACGTCTCTGTCATATCTATAATTTTGGATTGTTCCATCCCAATATTCTACAACTTTCATATACTTTTGGCAACTTTTTATACTATTTTTCGGACTAACATATTGATCCAGTGCCCAGTGCCAGTTCCTGTTTGTTGCATGTTTTTTGTTTCACAGAAAATCCATATCAAACGGAGTCCAAATGGGATAAAAACTGATGGAGATTTTTTTTGGAATATATGTGATTTTTGGGAAGAAGAATCAACGCGAGACGATGCCCGAGGGGGCCACGAGGCAGGGGGCGCGCCCCAGAGGGTCATGTGCACCATGGGCCCTCATGGCCACCCTGTAAGGCGGTTGGTACCCTTCTTTCGCCGCAAGAAAGCCAATATCCGGATAGAGATCGTGTTAAAATTTCAGCCCAATCAGAGTTACGGATCTCCGGGAATATAAGAAACGGTGAAAGGGAAGAATCTGAGAACGCAGAAACAGAGAGAGACAGAGAGACAGATCCAATCTCGGAGGGGCTCTCGCCCCTCCCATGCCAAGGCCATGGACCAGAGGGGAAACCCTTCTCCCATCTAGGGAGAAGGTCAAGTAAGAAGAAGAAGGAGGGGATCACACCATAGGGTTAGTTGTATGTTGATAGGACTATGTATTGGAGGGCAAGAGTGACAGAAACTTCAACCTAGCATAGAAATTGATGCATACGGGATTGAAGGGGGACCAATATATCTTAATGCTATGGTTGGGTTTTACCTTAATGAATGTTAGTAGTTGCGGATGCTTGCTAATAGTTCCAATCATAAGTGCATAGAATTCCAAGTCAGGGATGACATGCTAGCAGTGGCCTCTCCCACATAAAACTTGCTATCGGTCTAGTAAAGTAGTCAATTGCTTAGGGACAATTTCTCAACTTCTACCACCACTTTTCCACCCTCTCTATACTAACTTTATTGCTTCTTTACCTAAAACAGCCCCTACTTTTTATTTACGCACTTTTTATTATCTTGCAAACCTATCCAAAAACACCTACAAAGTACTTCTAGTTTCATACTTGTTCTAGGTAAAGCGAACGTTAAGCGTGCGTAGAGTTGTATCGGTGGTCGATAGAACTTGAGGGAATATTTGTTCTACCTTTAGCTCCTCGTTGGGTTCAACACTCTTACTTATCTAAATAGGCTACAATTGATCCCCTATACTTGTGGGTTATCAGGTATTTCAACTCACACTTCTCATTCACGAGTCTTGGAGTGACACTCGACCAGCGAGTCAACACTGCTGCAGGCACTGAGATATATACATTCCGTGCACATGGACAATTGTACCACCGTTTTGATCATTTGGTTCATGGTGAACATGGTCCACGACATTTGCAACTATATATTTATGATACGGATGATAGCTTGGCACACCGGGTCCAGAGGTCACCGGATCTTAATATTGATCTCATTCGCAAAATTCTAAGTATACTCCGACACAACCCTTACGTGCAGACTTTTTAGAATGTTGGTTCTTCAGCAAGCCTTGATGGATATAGAATTGAATAAACACAGATATAACCCTGGATCAGCGATGGTACAATGCCCCGACAACTTCTCAAGTTGCTGCGATATGGGTTGAAGGGGGTAACACACAGAACTTTTTTGATCGACATGTTTTCGTGCATGGATCAGGAGAGCGTCCCTTGTATATTAGAGCATACTATGGTTGTTATGACCCTTTGGCGTATCCACTATTCTTTCCTGGTGGGGAGACTGGTTGGAATCGATGGTTGCCATATGTTCCTACACAAGAAGATGAAGGCCATGAGTCTAACACGGGTATGATTTTATAGTTTTAGATGTGTAACATGGTCAATTAAAACAACAATAAAAACTAATATTCTAAACTTCTTGTGTTTAAACTATCCAGCTGGTAGTTCAGAATGAGGTCAAGACCGGTCTACTGACTTGCCTACAAGTGTTAATTTAATGGAAATAGATGATGATACAATGCAGAGTACATTTGATAATTCTGAACAATTTGATGACCACGTGGCTGATTTGCCCCCAGGTAAGTTTCATCACTTAGACACGTCTATTTTAAGGGTCTCCCATTTGTTTAATGTTATGAATCTTCATTCAGACGATAACGAGGACAACTAGGACGAGGAGGACGAACCTGTTCAATCAAGAAAATATGTATCTGCAAGGGAGTATTACTGCTTCAAGGTGATGATCAGGAAGAAGCTTTTTAACATCGTCCTGTTCGAGGGGCGCCTTTTCCAACAATGGGCCATTGATATATACATTAAGATCGAGACAATGAGGCTGGATTGGTACTCCAAGCCAGAAAATCAGAAGATTATACGCGCGGACCTCTACCAGGTACCATTCTTGGGGTTGTTGTTATATGACATTAGCGACCTCACTTTTAATATATAGTTTGGTATTCTTAGTGCATGCATTATGTATCTTCTACGTAGGGTCTTGTAGACACGATCGCTGCTGGTGAGTCATGTGGTGATCGGATTGGTAAAAGGATTGTGCTCCCAAGGACACTTCCTGGTGGTGATAGAGATATGAAGAGAAGGTTCCTAGATGCAATTGCCATAGTGCAGCGATGGGGTAAACCAGATTACTTCATCACAATGACATGCAACCCATAATGGGAGGAGATAACAACAGAGTTGATGCCCGGACAGCTACCACAGGATCGACCATACTTGGTTGCAAGAGTGTACAAAGCAAAGCAGCGAGATTTGATGGACTTACTCATCAAGAAAAAGCATATTGGCGAGGTTGTGGCCTATGTTCATGTGACCGAGTTTCAGAAAAGAGGGCTCCCACACGAACATATCCTTCTAATCATGAAGGCAGGTAGCAAGTTAAAGACTCCAGATGACTATGATAGAGTCATATCAGCAGAAATACCTAATAAAGATAAATACCCTATCCTGCATGCTCTGGTCATAAAACACACGTTGCACGGGCCATGCGGTGTCCTCAATAAAAAAATTGCTTGCATGATTGAGGAGCAGTGTCGTTTTCACTATCCTCAGGAGTTTTTCCCCCGCTACACAACAGAGAAAGGACTCATATCCCATATATAGGAGGAGGGATGATGGACGTCTAGTAAAAGTGAGAAGAGCAGAGTTGGACAATAGGTGGGTGGTGCCTTACAACCCCTTTCTTCTCATGAAGTACAACTGCCACATCAATGTAGAAGCTTGCTCGAGCATCAAGGCAGTGAAGTATTTGTTCAAGTACATTTACAAGGGACATGACTGAACATCATTTTCATTCGAGCGGGATGTCATCAACAATGGGGGGGGGTCATTAATGAGATCCGACAATACTGAGATGCACGATTGCTACCTCTTGAGCACTGCATTGGTTTTCCCTTGAAGAGGAAAGGGTGATGCAGTAAAGCAGCATAAGTATTTCCCTCAGTTTTTGAGAACCAAGGTATCAATCCAGTAGGAGACCACGAGCGAGTCACCTCGTACCTACACAAACAAATAAGAACCTCGCAACCAATGCGATAAAGGGGTTGTCAATCCCTTCACGGCCACTTGCAAGAGTGAGATCTGATAGAGATAATAATAATAAGATAAATATTTTTGGTATTTTTATGATATAGGTTGAAAGTAAAGATTGCAAAATAAATAGATTCGAAACTTGTATGATGGAAAATAGACCCGGGGCCATAGGTTTCACTAGTGGCTTCTCTCAAGATAGCATCAATATTACATTGGGTAAACAAATTACTGTCGAGCAATTGATAGAAAAGCGAATAATTATGAGAATATCTAGGCATGATCATGTATATGGGCATCACGTCCGAGACAAGTAGACCGACTCCTGCCTGCATCTACTACTATTACTCCACACATCGACCGCTATCCAGCATGCATCTAGAGTATTAAGTTCATAAGAACAGAGTAACGCCTTAAGCAAGATGACATGATGTAGAGGGATAAATTCATGCAATATGATATAAATCCCATCTTTTTATCCTCCATGGCAATAGTACAATACGTGTCGTTCCCCCTACTGTCACTGGGATCGAGCACCATAAGATTGAACCCAAAGCTAAGCACTTCTCCCATTGCAAGAAAGATCATTCTAGTAGGCCAAACCAACCAGATAATTCAAAGATAGTTGCAAAGATAAACCAATAATACATAAAATAATTCAGAGAAGAATCAAATATTGTTCATAGATAATCTGGATCATAAACCCACAATTCATCGGATCTCGACAAACAAACCGCAAAAGAAGATTACATCGAATAGATCTCCAAGAGAATCGAGGAGAACTTTGTATTGAGATCCAAAGAGAGAGAAGGCATCTAGCTACTAGCTATGGACCCGAAGGTCTAAAGTAAACTACTCACACATCACCGGAGAGGCCATGGAGTTGATGTAGAGGCCCTCCGTGATCAATGCCCCTCCCGGCGGAGCTCCGAAAAGGCCCCAAGATGGGATCTCTCGGGAACAGAAGGTTGCGGCGGTGGAATTAGGTTTTCGTGGTGCTCCTGGATGTTTGCGGGGTACGTGGACTTATATAGGAGGAAGAAGTAGGTCGGTGGCGCAACGAGGGGGCCACAAGGGTGGAGGGCGTGCCCAGGGGGTAGGCGCGCCCCCTGCCTCGTGGCCTCCTCGATTGTTTCTTGATGCCCACTCCAAGTCTCCTGGATCACGTTTGTTGAGAAAATCACATTCCCGAAGGTTTCATTCCGTTTGGACTTCGTTTGATATTCCTTTTCTGTGAAACACTGAAATAGGCAAAAAATAGCAATTTGGGCTGGGCCTCCGGTTAATAGGTTAGTCCCAAAAATGATATAAAAGTGTAAAATAAAGCCCATTAGCATCCAAACAGATAATATAATAGCATGGAGCAATCAAAAATTATAGATACGTTGGAGACGTATCAAGCATCCCCAAGCTTAATTCATGCTCGTCCTCGAGTAGGTAAATGATAAAAAAGAATTTTTGATGTGGAATGCTTTCTAACATATTTGTCAATGTATTTTTTCTTTATTGTGGCACGAATGTTCAGATCTAAAAGATTCAAGATAAAAGTTTAATATTGACATAAAAATAATAATACTTCAAGTATACTAACTAAGCAATCATGCCTTCTCAGAATAACATGGCCAAAGAAAGTTATCCCTACAAAATCATATAGTCTGGCTATGCTCTATCTTCACCACACTAAATATTTAAATCATGCACAACCCCGATGACAAGCCAAGCAATTGTTTCATACTTTTGATGTTCTCAAACTTTTTCAATCTTCACGCAATATATGAGCGTGAGCCATGGATATAGCACTATATGTGGAATAGAATTGTGGTTGTGGAGAAGAGAAAAAGGATAAGATAGTCTCACATCAACTAGGCGTATCAACGGGCTATGGAGATGCCCATCAATAGATATCAATGTGAGTGAGTAGGGATTGTCATGCAACGGATGCACTAGAGCTATAAGTGTATGAAAGCTCAACAAAAGAACTAAGTGGGTGTGCATCCAACTTGCTTGCTCATGAAGACCTAGGGCAATTTTGAGGAAGCCCATCATTGGAATATACAAGCCAAGTTCTATAATGTAAAATTCCCACTAGTATATAAAAGTGATAAAATAGGAGACTCTCTATCATGAAGATCATGGTGCTACTTTGAAGCAAAATTGTGGAAAAAGGATAGTAACATTGTCCCTTCTCTCTTTTTCTCTCATTTTTTATTTGGGCCTTCTTTCTTTTTTTGCCTCTTTTCTTTTTTATTTTTTTATTTTTTCATCCGGAGTCTCATCCCGACTTGTGGGGGAATCATAGTCTCCATCATCCTTTCCTCACTAGGACAATGCTCTTATAATGATGATCATCACACTTTAATTTACTTACAACTCAATACTTAGAACAAAATATGACTCTATGTGAATGCCTCCGGCGGTGTACCGGGAATGATGCATAAGTGACATGTATGAAGAATTATGAATGGTGGCTTTGCCACAAATACGATGTCAACTACATGATCATGCAAGCAATATGACAATGATGAAGCATGTCATAATAACGGAACAATGGAAAGTTGCATGGCAATATATCTCGAAATGGCTATGGAAATGCCATAATAGGTAGGTATGGTGGCTATTTTGAGGAAGGTATATGGTGGGTTTATGGTACCGGCAAAAGTTGCGTGATACTAGAGAGGCTGGCAATGGTGGAAGGGTGAGAGTGCGTATAATCCATGGACTCAACATTAGTCATAAAGAACTCACATACTTATTGCAAAAATCTATTAGTTATCGAAACAAAGTATTACGCGCATGCTCCTATGGGGATAGGTTGGTAGGAAAAGATCATCGTTCGTCCCCGACCGCCACTCATAAGGAAGACAATCAATAAATAAATCATGCTCCGACTTCATCACATAACGGTTCACCATACGTGCATGCCACATGAATCACAAACTTCAACACAAGTATTTCTCAAATTCACAACTACTCAACTAGCATGACTCTAATATCACCATCTCCATATCTCAAAACAATTATCAAGTATCAAACTTCTCATAGTATTCAATGCACTTATATGAAAGTTTTTATATTATCCTAAAAGCAAATTTCCATCTTGTTCTAAAGGATTCTCAAAATAATATAAGTGAAGCATGAGAGATCAATTATTTCTATAAAATAAAACCACCGCCGTGCTCTAAAAGATATAAGTGAAGCACTAGAGCAAAAACTATATGGCTCAAAAGATATAAATGAAGCACATAGAGTATTCTAATAAATTTCAAATCATGTGAGTCTCTCTCAAAAGGTGTGTGCAGCAAGGATGATTGTGGTAAACTAGAAAGCAAAGACTCAAATCATACAAGACGCTCCAAGCAAAACACATATCATGTGGTGAATAAAAATATAGCTCCAAGTAAAGTTACCGATAGACGAAGACGAAAGAGGGGATGCCTTCCGGGGCATCCCCAAGCTTGGGATTTTTGGTGCCCTTTAATTTTACCTTGGGGTGCCATGGGCATCCCCAAGCTTAGGCTCTTGCCACTCCTTGTTCCATAATCCATCAAATCTTTACCCAAAACTTGGAAACTTCTAACACAAAAACTCAAAATAGAAAATCTCGTGAGCTCCGTTAGCGGAAGAAAAATAAACACCACTTCAAGGTACTGTAATGAACTCATTATTGATTTATATTGGTGTTAAACCTACTGTATTCCAACTTCTCTATGGTTTATAAACTCTTTTACTAGTCATAGATTCATCAAAAAAAGCAAACAATACACGAAAAACAGAATCTGTCAAAAACAGAATAGTCTGTAGTAATCTGTAGCTAACGCAAACTTCTGGAACCCAAAAAATTCTAAAATAAATTTATGGACGTTAGGGATGTATCTATTAATCATCTTCAAAAAGAATTAACTAAATATCACTTTCCAAATTAAAATGGCAGTAATTCTCGTGAGCGCTAAAGTTTCTGTTTTTTACAGCAAGATCAAAAAGACTTTCCCCAAGTCTTTCCAATGGTTCTACTTGGCACAAACTCTAATTAAACACAAAAAACACGACCAAAACAGAGGCTAGATAAATTACTTATTACTAAACAGGATCAAAAGCAAGGAATAAAAATAAAATTGGATTGCCTCCCAACAAGCGCTATCGTTTAATGCCCCTAGCTAGGAATAAAAGCGAAGATAGATCTAGGTATTGCCATCTTTGGTAGGCAATCCATAAGTGGCTCTCATAATAGATTCATATGGTAATTTAACTTTCTTTCTAGGTAAGTGTTCCATTCCTTTCCTTAATGGAAATTGGAATTTAATATTCTCTTCCTTCATATCAATAATTGCACCAATCGTTATAAGGAAAGGTCTACCAAGAATAATAGGACATGAAGGATTGCAATCTATATCAAGAACAATGAAATCTAAGGGCACATAATTCCTATTTGCAACAATAAGAACATCATTAATTATTCCCATAGGTTTCTTAAAGGTGGAATCCGCAAGATGCAAGTTTAAAGAACAATCATCAAAATCACTGAAACCTAGCAAATCACACAAAGTTTTCGGAATCGTGGAAACACTAGCACCCAAATCACACAAAGCACAAAACTCATGATCTTTAATTTTAATTTTTATTGTAGGTTCCCACGCATCATCAAGTTTTCTAGGGATAGAAACTTCCAACTCAAGTTTTTATTCATAAGATTGCATCAAAGCATCGACGATATGTTTAGTAAAAGCTTTATTTTGACTATAAGCATGAGGAGAATTTAGCACGGATTGCAACAAGGAAATATAATCTATCAAAGAGCAATTATCATAATTAAATTCCTTGAAATCCAAGATAGTGGGCTCATTGCTATTTAAAGTTTTAACCTCTTCAATCCCACTTTTAACAATTTTTGCATCAAGATCTAAAAACTCTGAATCATTGGAACGCCTTTTAAATAAAGTTGACTCCTCTCTAGTCCCATCATTATCAAGATTAATATTGCAAAACAAAGATTTAATTGAAGGAAATATGCCCTAGAGGCAATAATAAAGTTATTATTTATTTCCTTATTTCATGATAAATGTTTATTATTCATGCTAGAATTGTATTAACCGGAAACATAATACATGTGTGAATACATAGACAAACTTAGTGTCACTAGTATGCCTCTACTTGACTAGCTCGTTGATCAAAGATGGTTAAGTTTCCTAGCCATAGACATGAGTTGTCATTTGATTAATGGGATCACATCATTAGGAGAATGATGTGATTGACATGACCCATTACATTAGCTTAGCACACGATCATTTAGTATGTTGCTATTGCTTTCTTCATGACTTATACATGTTCCTATGACTATAAGATTATGCAACTCCCGTTTGCCGGAGGAACACTTTGTGTGCTACCAAACGTCACAACGTAACTGGGTGATTATAAAGGAGCTCTACAGGTGTCTCCAAAGGTACATGTTGGGTTGGCGTATTTCGAGATTAGGATTTGTCACTCCGATTGTCGGAGATGTATCTCTGGGCCCTCTCGGTAATGCACATCACATAAGCCTTGCAAGCATTGCAACTAATGAGTTAGTTGCGGGATGATGTATTACGGAACGAGTAAAGAGACTTGCCGGTAACGAGATTGAACTAGGTATTGAGATACCGACGATCAAATCTCGGGTAAGTAACATACCGATGACAAAGGGAACAACGTATGTTGTTATGCGGTCTGACCGATAAAGATCTTCGTAGAATATGTAGGAGCCAATATGAGCATCCAGGTTCCGCTATTGGTTATTGACTGGAGACATGTTTCGGTCATGTCTACATTGTTCTCGAACCGTAGGGTCCGCACGCTTAAGGTTTCGGTGACAGTTATATTATGACTTTATGAGTTTTTATGTACCGAAGGAGTTCGGAGTCCCGGATGATATCGGGGACATGACGAGGAGTCTCGAAATGGTCGAGACGTAAAGATCGATATATTGGACGACGATATTCGGATATCGAAAAGGTTCCGAGTGGTTCGGATATTTTTCGGAGTACCGGAGAGTTACGGGAATTCGCCGGGAGAAGTATTGGGCCTTATTGGGCCATACGGGAAAGAGAGAGGGGCTGCCTAGGGTAGGCTGCGCGCCCCCCAAGGCCTAGTCCGAATTGGACTAGGGGAGGGGCTGCGCCCCCTCCTTCCTTCCCTTCTCCCTTCCCCTTCCTTGTCTCCTACTCCTAATACTTGGAAGGACTCCTGGTTGGACTAGGAAAGGGGGAATCCTACTCCCGGTGGGAGTAGGACTCCCCTAGGGCGCGCCATAGAGAGGGTCGGCCCTCCCCTCCTCCACTCCTTTATATACGGGGGCAGGGGCACCCCATAAACACACAAGTTGATCTCCGTGATCGTTCCTTAGCCGTGTGCGGTGCCCCCTCCACCATATTCCACCTCGGTCATATTGTAGCGGTGCTTAGGCGAAGCCCTGCGACGGTTGAATATCAAGGTCGTCACCACGCTGTCGTGATGACGGAACTCCTCCCCGAAGCTTTGCTGGATCAGAGCCCGGGGAGCGTCATCGAGCTGAACGTGTGCCAAGAACTCGGAGGTGCCGGAGTAACGGTGCTTGGATCGGTTGGACCGGGAAGACGTACGACTACTTCCTCTATGTTGCATCAACGCTTCCGCTTCGGTCTACGAGGGTACGTAGACAACACTCTCCCCTCTCGTTGCTATGCATCACCATGATCTTGCGTGTGTGTAGGAATTTTTTTGAAATTACTACGTTCCCCAACAATGGCATCAGAGCCTAGGTTTTATGTGTTGATGTTATATGCACGAGTAGAACACAAGTGAGTTGTGGGCGATATAAGTCATACTGCTTACCAGCATGTCATACTTTGGTTCGGCGGTATTGTTGGATGAAGCGGCCCGGACCGACATTACGCGTATGCTTACGCGAGACTGGTTCTACCAACGTGCTTTGCACACAGGTGGCTGGCGGGTGTCAGTTTCTCCAACTTTAGTTGAACCGAGTGTGGCTACGCCCGGTCCTTGCGAAGGTTAAAACAGCACCAACTTGACAAACTATCGTTGTGGTTTTGATGCGTAGGTAAGAACGGTTCTTGCTAAGCCCAGTAGCAGCCACGTAAAACTTGCAACAACAAAGTAGAGGACGTCTAACTTGTTTTTGCAGGGCATGTTGTGATGTGATATGGTCAAGAAGTGATGAGATATAAGTTGTTGTATGAGATGATCATGTTTTGTTGAAGTTATCGGCAACTGGCAAAAGGCTTATGGTTGTCTGTCTATTGCATAAGATGCAAGCGCCAAATAATTGCTTTACTTTATCGCTATGCGATAGCAATAGTTGCAAGAGCAATTATTGGCGAGACGACCATGTGACGACACATTGATATAGATCAAGATGATGGATATCATGGTGTCATGCCGGTGACGATGGAGATCATGACGATGCTTTGGAGATGGAGATCAAAGGCACAAGATGATGATGGCCATATCATGTCACATATTATGATTGCATGTGATGTTTATCTTTTATACATCTTATTTTGCTTAGTTCGGCGGTAGCTTTATAAGATGATCTCTCACTAAATTATCATAGTAAAAGGGTTCTCCCTAATTATGCACCGTTGCGAAAGTTCTTCGTGCTGAGACACCACGTGATGATCGGGTGTGATAGGCTCTACGTTCAAATACAACGGGTGCAAAACAGTTGCACACGCGGAATACTCAGGTTTAACTTGACGAGCCTAGCATATAACAGATATGGCCTCGGAACACGGAGACCGAAAGGTCGAGCATGAATCATATAGTAGATATGATCAACATAATGATGTTCACCATTGAAACTACTCCATCTCACGTGATGATCGGACATGGTTTAGTTGATATGGATCACGTGATCACTTAGAGGATTAGAGGGATGTCTATCTAAGTGGGAGTTCTTAAGTAATATGATTAATTGAACTTTAATTTATCATGAACTTAGTCCTGGTAGTATTAGCATATCTATGTTGTAGATCAATAGCTCGCGTTATTGCTTTCATATGTTTATTTTGATATGTTCCTAGAGAAAACTGTGTTGAAAGATGTTAGTAGCAATGATGCGGATTGGATCCGTGATCTGAGGTTTATCCTCATTGCTGCATAGAAGAATTATGTCCTTGATGCATCGCTAGGTGACAGACCTATTGCAGGAGCAGATGCAGATGTTATGAACGTTTGGCTAGCTCAATATGATGACTACTTGATAGTTTAGTGCACCATGCTTAACGGCTTAGAATCGGGACTTCAAAGACGTTTTGAACGTCATGGACCATATGAGATGTTCCAGGAGTTGAAGTTAATATTTCAAGCAAATACCCGAGTTGAGAGATATGAAGTCTCCAACAAGTTCTATAGCTAAAAGATGGAGGAGAATAGCTCAAGCAGTGAGCATGTCCTCAGATTGTCTGGGTGCTACAATCGCTTGAATCAAGTGGGAGTTAATCTTCCAGATAAAATAGTGATTGACAGAATTCTCTAGTCACCATCACAGAGTTAGTAGAACTTTGTGATGAACTATAATATGCAAGGGATAACAGAAACAATTCCCAAGCTCTTCGTGATGCTGAAATCAACGAAGGTAGAAATCAAGAAAAACATCAAGTGTTGATGGTTGACAAGACCACTAGTTTCAAGAAAAGGGGCAAAGGGAAAAAGGGGAACTTCAAGAAGAACGGCAAGCAAGTTGCTGCTCAAGTGAAGAAGCCCAAGTCTGGTCCTAAGCCTGAGACTAAGTGCTTCTACTGCAAAGAGACTGGTCACTGGAAGCGGAACTACCCCAAGTATTTGGTGGATAAGAAAGGATGGCAAAGTAAACAAAGGTATATTTGATATACATGTTATTGATGTGTACTTTACTAGTGTTCATAGCAACCCCTCAGTATTTGGTACTAGTTCAGTTGCTAAGATTAGTAACTCGAAACGGGAGTTGCAGAATGAACAGAGACTAGTTAAGGGTGAAGTGCCGATGAGAGTTGGAAGTGGTTCCAAGATTGATATGATCATCATCGCACACTCCCTATACTGTCGGGATTAGTGTGGAACCTAAATAAGTGTTATTTGGTGTTGAGCATGAATATGATTTGATCATGTTTAGTGCAATACGGTTGTTCATTTAAGTAAGAGAATAAATTGTTGTTCTGTTTACATCAATGAAACCTTCTATGGTCATACACACCAACGAAAATGGTTTGTTGGATCTCGATCGTAGTGATACACATATTCATAATATTGAAGCCAAAAGATGCAAAGTTAATAATGATAGTGCAACTTATTTGTGGCACTGCCGTTTAGGTCATATTGGTGTAAATCGCATGAAGAAACTCCATGCTGGTGGGATTTTGGAATCACTTGATTATGAATCACTTGATGCTTGCGAACCATGCCTTATGGGCAAGATGACTAAAACACCGTTCTCCGGAACAATGGAGCAAGCAACTGATTTGTTGGAAATCATACATACTGATGTATGTGGCCGATGAATATTAAGGCTTGCAGCAGGTATCATTATTTTCTGACCTTCACAGATGATTTAAGAAGATATGGGTATATCTACTTGATGAAACATAAGTCTGAAACATTTGAAAAGTTCAAAGAATTTCATAGTGAAGTGGAAAATCATCGTGACAAGAAAATAAAGTTTCTATGATCTGATCACGGAGACGAATATTTGAGTTACGAGTTTGGTCTTCAATTAAAACAATGCAAAATAGTTTCACTACTCACGCCATCAGGAACACCACAGTGTAATGGTGTGTCCGAACATCGTAACCGTACTTTATTAGATATGGTGCAATCTATGATGTTTCTTACCGATTTACCACTATCGTTTTGGGTTTATGCATTAGAGACAGCTGCATTCACGTTAAAAAGGGGCACCATCAAAATCCGTTGAGACGGCGCCTTATGAACTGTGGTTTGGCAAGAAACCAAAGTTGTCTTTTTTTTAAACTTTGGTGTTGCGATGCTTATATGAAAAAGTTTCATCGTGATAAGCTCAAACCCAAATCGGAGAAATGTGTCTTCATAGGATAGCCATAGGAGACAGTTGGGTACACCTTCTATCACAGATCCGAAAGCAAGATATTCGTTGCTGAGAATGGATCCTTTCCAGAGAAGGAGTTTCTCTCGAAAGAAGTGAGTGGGAGGAAAGTAGAAAACTTGATAAGGTAATTGTACCATCTCCCTTATTGGAAAGTAGTTCATCACAGAAATTTGTTCCTGTGACTACTACACCAATTAGTGAGGAAGCTAATGATGATGATCATGTAACTTCAGATCAAGTTATTACCGAATCTCGTAGGTAAAATAGAGTGAGATCCGCACTAGAGTGGTACAGTAATCCTATTCTGGAGGTCATGTTACTTGACCATGACGAACCTACAAACTATGAGGAAGCGATGATGAGCCCAGATTCCGCGAAATGGTTTGGGGCCATGAAATCTGAGATGGGATCCATGTATGAGAACAAAGTGTGGACCTTGGTTGACTTGCCCGATGATCGACAAGCAATTGAGAATAAATGGATCTTCAAGAGGAATACGGACGCTGATAGTAGTGTTACTATCTACAAAGCTAGACTTGTCGAAAAAAGGTTTTTGACAAAAGTTCAAGGTGTTGACTATGATGAGATTTTCTCACTCGTATCGATGCTTAAAGTCTGTCCGAATCATGTTAGCAATTGGCGCATTTTATGAAATCTGGCAAATGGATAACAAAACTGCAATCCTTAATGGATTTATTAAAGAAGAGTTGTATATGATGCAACCAGAAGGTTTTGTCAATCCTAAAGGTGTTAACAAAATGTGCAAGCTCCAGCGATCCATCTATGGACTGGTGCAAGCATCTCAGAGTTGGAATATACACTTTGATGAGTTGATCAAAGCATATAGTTTTATACAGACTTGCAGTGAAGCCTGTATTTACAAGAAAGTGAGTGGGAGCACTACAGCATTTCTGATAAGTATATGTGAATGACATATTGTTGATCGGAAATAATGTAGAATTATTCTGCAAAGCATAAAGGAGTGTTTGAAAGAAAGACCTCGGTGAAGCTGCTTACATGTTGAGCATCAAAGATCTATGGAGATAGATCAAGACGCTTGATAAGTTTTTTCAATGAGTACATACCTTGACAAGATTTTGAAGTAGTTCAAAATGGAACAGTCAAAGAAAGAATTCTTGCATGTGTTACAAGGTGTGAAATTGAGTAAGACTCAAAGCCTGACCACGGCAGAAGATAGAAAGAGAATGAAAGTCATTCCCTATGCCTCAGTCATAGATTCTATAAAGTATGCCATGCTGTGTACCAGATCTATTGTATACCCTACACTGATTTTGGAAAGGGATTACAATAGTGATCTAGGAGTAGATCACTGGACAGCAGTCAAAATTATCCTTAGTGGAATAAGGATATGTTTCTTGATTATGGAGGTGACAAAAAGGTTCATCGTAAAGGGTTACGTCGATGCAAGTTTTGGCACTGATCCAGATAACTCTAAGTCTTCATCTGGATACATATTGAAAGTGGGAGCAATTAGCTAAAGTAGCTCCGTTCGGAGCATTGTAGACATAGAAATTTGCAAAATACATAAGGATCTGAATATGACAGATCCATTGACTAAACTTCTCTCACAGGCAAAACATGATCACACCTTTGTACTCCTTGGGTGTTAATCACATAGCGATGTGAACTAGATTATTGACTCTAGTGCAAGTGGGAGACTGAAGGAAATATGCCCTAGAGGCAATAATAAAGTTATTATTTATTTCCTTATTTCATGATAAATGTTTATTATTCATGCTAGAATTGTATTAACCGGAAACATAATACATGTGTGAATACATAGACAAACAGAGTGTCACTAGTATGCCTCTACTTGACTAGCTCGTTGATCAAAGATGGTTAAGTTTCCTAGCCATAGACATGAGTTGTCATTTGATTAACGGGATCACATCATTAGGAGAATGATGTGATTGACATGACCCATTCCGTTAGCTTAGCACACGATCGTTTAGTATGTTGCTATTGCTTTCTTCATGACTTATACATGTTCCTATGACTATGAGATTATGCAACTCCCGTTTGCCGGAGGAACACTTTGTGTGCTACCAAACGTCACAACGTAACCGGGTGATTATAAAGGAGCTCTACAGGTGTCTCCAAAGGTACATGTTGGGTTGGCGTATTTCGAGATTAGGATTTGTCACTCCGATTGTCGGAGATGTATCTCTGGGCCCTCTTGGTAATGCACATCACATAAGCCTTGCAAGCATTGCAACTAATGAGTTAGTTGCGGGATGATGTATTACGGAACGAGTAAAGAGACTTGCCGGTAACGAGATTGAACTAGGTATTGAGATACCGACGATCGAATCTCGGGTAAGTAACATACCGATGACAAAGGGAACAACGTATGTTGTTATGCGGTCTGACCGATAAAGATCTTTGTAGAATATGTAGGAGCTAATATGAGCATCCAGGTTCCGCTATTGGTTATTGACCGGAGACATGTCTCGGTCATGTCTACATTGTTCTCGAACCGTAGGGTCCGCACGCTTAAGGTTTCGGTGACAGTTATATTATGACTTTATGAGTTTTGATGTACCGAAGGAGTTCGGAGTCCCGGATGATATCGGGGACATGACGAGGAGTCTCGAAATGGTCGAGACGTAAAGATCGATATATTGTATGACTATATTCGGACATCGGAAAGGTTCCGAGTGGTTCGGATATTTTTCGGAGTACTCGAGAGTTACGGGAATTCGCCGGGAGAAGTATTGGGCCTTATTGGGCCATACGGGAAAGAGAGAGGGGCTGCCTAGGGTAGGCCGCCCCCCAAGGCCTAGTCCGAATTGGACTAGGGGGAGGGGCTGCGCCCCCTCCTTCCTTCCCTTCTCCCTTCCCCTTCCTTGTCTCCTACTCCTAATACTTGGAAGGACTCCTAGTTGGACTAGGAAAGGGGGAATCCTACTTCCGGTGGGAGTAGGACTCCCCTAGGGCGCGCCATAGAGAGGGTCGGCCCTCCCCACCTCCACTCCTTTATATACGGGTGCAGGGGGCACCCCATAAACACACAAGTTGATCTTCGTGATCGTTCCTTAGCCGTGTGCGGTGCCCCCCTCCACCATATTCCACCTCGGTCATATTGTAGCGGTGCTTAGGCGAAGCCCTGCGATGGTTGAACATCAAGATCGTCACCACGCCGTCGTGCTGACGGAACTCCTCCCCGAAGCTTTGCTGGATCGGAGCCCGGGGAGCGTCAACGAGATGAACGTGTGCCAAGAACTCGGAGGTGCCGGAGTAACGGTGCTTGGATCGGTTGGACCAGGAAGACGCACGACTACTTCCTCTATGTTGCGTCAACACTTCTGCTTCGGTCTACAAGGGTACGTAGACAACACTCTCCCCTCTCGTTGCTATGCATCACCATGATCTTGCGTGTGCGTAGGAATTTTTTTGAAATTACTATGTTCTCCAATATTAATAGGGGACACATCAATCACTTTTAGATCTTCATCCTTATTATCATGAAAACTAGAAGAACACGCTTTCACAAAGCAATCTTTCTTAGCACGCATCCTAGCGGTTATTTCCTTGCACTCATCAATGGAAATTCTCATGGCTTTGAGAGACTCATTGATATCATGCTTAGGTGGAATAGATCTAAGTTTCAAAGAATAAACATCAAGAGAAATTGTATCCACGTTCCTAGCCAACTCATCAATCTTAAGCAATTTTTCTTCAATCAAAGCATTGAAACTCTTTTGCGAAGTAATAAATTCGTTAATACTAGGTTCAAAATCAGAGGGCATCTTATTATAATTTCCATAAGAATTGTTGTAAGAATTACCATAATTATTAGAGGAATTACTAGGAAACGGCCTAGGATTAAAATTACTCTATACACGTTATTACCAAAATTGTTCCTACCAACAAAATTCACATCCATAGATTTATTATTATTCTCAATCAAAGTAGACAAAGGCATATCATTAGGATCAGTAGGAGCACTCTTATTAGCAAACAATTTCATAAGTTCACCCATCTTTCCACTCAAAACATTAATCTCTTCAATTGCATGCACTTTTTACTAGTAGATCTTTCAGTGTGCCATTGAGAATAATTAACCATAATATTATCTAGGAGTTTGATAGCTTATCATAAAGTGATTTCCATAAAAGTGCTAAAAGATTTCTAGAAGCAAAATTCAATCCGGCATAAAAATTATGTATACTCATCCATAAATTCAAACCATGTGTAGGGTAATTACATATCATTAATTTCATCCTCTCCCAAGATTGTGCAACATGTTCATGATCAAATTGCTTAAAATTCATAATATCGTTTCTAAGAGAGATGATCTTAGCGGGAGGAAAATACTTAGAGATAAAAGCATCTTTGCACTTATTCCATGAATCAATACTATTTTTTAGGCAAAGATGAAAACCAAGCTTTAGCACGATATCTAAGCGAAAACAGAAATAGCTTAAGTTTAACAATATCATTATCCACATCTTTCTTCTTTTCCATATCACACAAATAAACAAAGTTGTTTAGATGGGTAGTGGCATCCTCACTAGGAAGGCCAGAAAACGGATCTTTCATGACAAGATTCAGCAAAGCGGTATTAATTTCACAAGATTCAGCATCGGTAAGAGGAGCAATCGGAGTGCTAGTAAAATCATTATTGTAGGTATTGGCAAAGTCACACAATTTAGTATTATCTTGAGCCATCGTGATAAGCGAGCATTCAAACACACAAGCAAACAAGAAACAGGCAAAAAGGCAAATAGAAAAGGAGAAGGGGAACGGAAAAAGAGGGCGAATAAAATAGCAAGGGTGAAGTGGGGTTAGAGGAAAATGAGAGGAAAATGGCAAATAATGTAATGCGAAGGATAAGAGTTGTAATGGGTACTTGGTATGTCTTGGCTTGGCATAGATCTCCCCGGCAACGGCACCAGAAATCCTTCTTGCTACCTCTTGAGCACTGCGTTGGTTTTCCCTTCAAGAGGAAAGGGTGATGCAGTAAAGCAGCGTAAGTATTTTCCTCAGTTTTTGAGAACCAAGGTATCAATCCAGTAGGAGACCACGCGCGAGTCACCTCGTACCTACAAAAACAAATAAGAACCTCGCAACCAACGCGATAAAGGGGTTCTCAATCCCTTCACGGCCACTTGCAAGAGTGAGATCTGATAGAGATAATAATAATAAGATAAATATTTTTGGTATTTTTATGATATAGACTGAAAGTAAAGATTGCAAAATAAAATATATTGGAAACTTGTATGATGGAAAATAGACCCGGGGGCCATAGGTTTCACTAGTGGCTTCTCTCAAGATAGCATGAGTATTACGGTGGGTAAACAAATTACTGTCGAGCAATTGATAGAAAAGCGAATAATTATGAGAATATCTAGGCATGATCATGTATATAGGCATCACGTCCGAGACAAGTAGACCGGCTCCTGCCTACATCTACTACTATTACTCCATGCTACATCTTGAGCTTGCGTTGGTTTTCCCCGAAGAGGAAGGGATGATGCAGTAGAGTAGCGTAAGTATTTCCCTCAGTTTTTGAGAACCAAGGTATCAATCTAGTAGGAGCCCACGCTCAAGTCCCTCGTACCTGCACAAAGCGATAGCTACCCGCAACCAACGCGATTAGGGGTTGTCAAGCCCTTCACGGTCACTTACGAGAGTGAGATCTGATAGATAGAGTATTTTTGGTATTTTTGATATAAAGATGCAAAGTAAAAAAGTAAAAGCAAAGTAAATAGCAAAACAATATAAAAGTAATGTAGATTGATATGATGAGAATAGACCCGGGGGCCATAGGTTTCACTAGTGGCTTCTCTCGAGAGCATAATTTTGCTACGGTGGGTGAACAAATTACTGCTGAGCAATTAACAGAATGGAGCATAGTTATGAGAATATCTAGGCATGATCATGTATATAGGCATCATGTCCGTGACAAGTAGATCGAAACGATTCTGCATCTACTACTATTACTCCACTCATCGACCGCTATCCAGCATGCATCTAGAGTATTAAGTTAAAAACAGAGTAACGCTTTAAGCAAGATGACATGATGTAGAGAGATAAATTCATGCAATATGAAATAAACCCCATCTTGTTATCCTCGATGGCAACGATACAATACGTGTCTTGCTGCCCCTTCTGTCACTAGGAAAGAACACCGCAAGATCGAACCCAAAGCTAAGCACTTCTCCCATGGCAAGAACTACCAATCTAGTTGGCCAAACCAAACGGACAATTCAAAGAGACTTGCAAAGATAACCAATCATACATAAAAGAATTCAGAGAAGATTCAAATATTGTTCATAGATAGACTTGATCATAAACCCACAATTCATCGGTCTCAACAAACACACAGAAGAAGATTACATCGAATAGATCTCCACAAGAGAGGGGGAGAACATTGTATTGAGATCCAAAAAGAGAGAAGAAACCATCTAGCTACTAACTATGGACCCGAAGGTCTGAGGTAAACTACTCACACTTCATCGGAGAGGCTATGATGATGTAGAAGCCCTCCGTGATGACGGCCCTCTCTGGCAGAGCTCCGGAACAGGCCCCAAGATGGATCTCGTGGATACAGAAAGTTGCGGCGGTGGAATTAGGTTTTTGGCTCCTATTCTGATCGTTTGGGGGTACGTGGGTATATGTAGGAGGAAGGAGTACGTCAGTGGAGCACCAAGGGTCCCACGAGGCAGGGGGCGCGCCATAGGGGGGGGGCTACCCTTGTGAGCACCTCGTTGCTTCCTTGCAGTAGGGTCCAAGTCTCCTGGATCACGTTCAGTGAGAAAATCACGTTCCCGGAGTTTTTATTCCGTTTGGACTCCGTTTGATATTCCGTTTCTTCTAAACACTAAAATAGGCAAAAACAGCAATTCTGGGATGGGCCTCCGGTTAATAGGTTAGTCCCAAAAATAATGTAAAAGTGGAAAATAAAGCCCAATATAGTCCAAAACAGTAGATAATATAGCATGGAGCAATCAAAAATTATAGATACGTTGGAGACGTATCAGGCATCCCCAAGCTTAATTCCTGCTCGTCCTCGAGTAGGTAAATGATAAAAAGAGAATTTTTGATGCGGAGTGCTACTTGGCATAATTTCAATGCAAAATTTCTTAATTGTGGTATGGATATTCAGATTAGAAAGATTGAAGACAAAAGTTCATATTGACATAAATATTAATAACACTTCAAGCATACTAATAAAGTAATTATGTCTTCTCAAAATAACATGGCCAAAGAAAGTTATCCCTACAAAATCATATAGTCTGGCTATGCTCTATCTTCACCACACAAAGTATTTAAATCATGCACAACCCTGATGACAAGCCAAGCAATTGTTTCATACTCTAAATTTTTTAAAACTTTTTCAATCTTCACGCAATACATGAGCGTGAGCCATGGACATAGCACTATGTGGAATAGAAGGGTGGTTGTGGAGAAGACAAAAAGAGGGGAAGATAGTCTCACATCAACTAGGCGTATCAACGGGCTATGGAGATGCCCATCAATAGATATCAATGTGAGTGAGTAGGGATTGCCATGCAACGGATGCACTAGAGCTATAAGTATATGAAAGCTCATCAAAAGAAACTAAGTGGGTGTGCATCCAACTCGCTTGCTCACGAAGACCTAGGGCAATTTGAGGAAGCCCATCATTGGAATATACAAGCCAAGTTCTATAATGAAAAATTCCCACTAGTATATGAAAGTGACATAACGAGAGACTCTCTATCATGAAGATCATGGTGCTACTTTGAAGCACAAGTGTGGTAAAAGGATAGTAACATTGTCCCATCTCTCTTTTTCTCTCATTTTTTTATTTGGGCCTTTTCTCTTTTTTTTATGGCCTCTTTTTTTTCGTCCGAAGTCTCATCCCGACTTATGGGGGAATCATAGTCTCCACCATCCTTTCCTCACTTGGGACAATGCTCTAGAAAATGATGATCATCACACTTTTATTTTTCTTACAACTCAACAATCACAACTCGATACTTAGAACAAATATGACTCTATATGAATGCCTCCGGCGGTGTACCGGGATATGCAATGAATCAAGAGTGACATGTATGAAAGAATTATGAATGGTGGCTTTGCCACAAATACGATGTCAACTACATGATCATGCTAGCAATATGACAATGATGGAGCATGTCATAATAAACAGAAAGATGGAAAGTTGCATGGCAATATATCTCGGAATGGCTATGGAAATGCCATGATAGGTAGGTATGGTGGCTGTTTTGAGGAAGGTATATGGTGGGTGTATGATACCGGCGAAAGGTGCGCGGTATTAGAGAGGCTAGCAATGGTGGAAGGATGGGAAAAAGTGCATATAATCCATGGACTCAACATTAGTCATAAAGAACTCATATACTTATTGCAAAAATCTAGAAGTTATCAAAGCAAAGTATTACGTGCATGCTCCTAGGGGGATAGATTGGTAGGAAAATACCATCGCTCATCCCCGACCACCACTCATAAGGAAGACAATAAATAAATAAATTATGCTCCGACTTCATCACATAACGGTTCACCATACATGCATGCTACGGGAATCACAAACTTTAACACAAGTATTCTTTAAATTCACAACTACTAAACTAGCATAACTCTAATATTGTCACCTCCATATCTCAAAACAATTATCATGCTTCAATCTTCTCTTAGTATTCAACGCACTCAAAAGAAAATTTCACATATCTTGAACACCAAGCATATTTATATTAAGCAAATTACCATGCTATTAAGACTCTCAAAATAATTTAAGTGAAGCATGAGAGATCAATAGTTTCTTTAAAACAAACCACCACCATGCTCTAAAATATCTAAGTGAAGCACATGGAGCAAGATTATAACGCTCAAAAGATATAAGTGAAGTAAATAGAGCAAAACTACATAGCTCAAAAGATTTAAGTGAAGCACATAGAGTATTCTATCAAATTTCAATTCAAGTATGAATCTCCCAAAAGGTGTGTACAGCAAGGATGATTGTAGCATACTAACAAACAAAGACACAAATAATACAAGATGCTCCAAGCAAAACACATATCATGTTGGTGAATAAAAATATAGCTCCAAGTAAATTACCGATGGAAGTGGACGAAAGAGGGGATGCCTTCCGGGGCATCCCCAAGCTTTGACTTTTTGGTGTCCTTGGATTTTCTTGGGGGTGCCGTGGGCATCCCCAAGCTTAGGCTCTTGCCACTCCTTGTTCCATAATCCATCAAAAGAACTCACCCAAAACTTGAAAACTTCACAACACAAAACTCAAAATAGAAAACTCGTGAGCTCCGTTAGCGAAAGAAAACAAAAGACCACTTCAAGGTACTGTAATTAACTCATTCTTTATTTGTATTGGTGTTAAACCTACTGTATTCCAACTTCTCTATGGATTATAAACTATTTTACTAGCCATAGATTCATCAAAATAAGCAAACAACACACGAAAAACAGAACCTGTCAAAAACAGAACAGTCTGTAGTAATCTGTAGCTAGAGCAAAATATGGAACCCCAAAAATTCTAAAATAAATTACTGGACGTGCGTAATTTATCTATTAATCATCTGCAAAAAGAATTAACTAAATAGCACTCTTCAACTAAAAATGACAGCAGTTCTCGTGAGCGCTAAAGTTTCTGTTTTTTACAGCAAGTTCAATAAGACTTTCCCCAAGTCTTCCCAATGGTTCTACTTGGCACAAACACTAATTAAACACAAAAAACACAACAAAAACAGAGGCTAAATAATTTATTTATTACTAAATAGGAGCAAAAAGCAAGGAACAAAAAAATTGGGTTGCCTCCCAACAAGCGCTATCGTTTAACGCCCCTAGCTAGGCATTAAGATTTCAGTGATGCTCACATGAAAGACAAGAATTGAGGCGCAAAGAGAGCATCATGAAACACATGAAAAACACATCTAAGTCTAACATACTTCCTATGCATAGGCATCTTATAGGCAAACAAATTATCATAGCAAGCAAAAACTAGCATATGCAAGGAAGCGGAAAGAAACAATAGCAAACTCAACATGACAAGAGGTAATTTATTATCATGATAATTTCTACAACCAAATGTGGGATCATAAGCAAATTAAACAAAATAGCTATCACATAATATATTTTCAACATGATCCACATGCATGCAAAGTTGACACTCTTCCAAAATAGTGGGATTAACATTAACTAAAGTCATGACCTCTCCAAACCCACTTTTATCAAAAATATCATAAGATTGAACATTCTCCAAATATGTGGGATCTAAAGTTGACACTCTTCCAAACCCACTTTCAATATTATTGCAAACAATATTATCAATCTCATATTCATCATGGGTATTAAATAAATTTTCAAGATCATAAGAAGAATCTCCCCAATCATGATTGTTGCAACAAGTAGTAGACACTAGTTGGCCAAACCAAACGGATAATTCGAAGAGACTTGCAAATATAACCAATCATACATAAAAGAATTCAGAGAAGATTCAAATATTGTTCATAGATAGACTTGATCATAAACCCACAATTCATCGGTCTCAACAAACACACCGCAAAAGAAGAAGATTACATCGAATAGATCTCCACAAGAGAGGGGGAGAACATTGTATTGAGATCCAAAAAGAGAGAAGAAGCCATCTAGCTACTAACTATGGACCCGAAGGTCTGAGGTAAACTACTCACACTTCATCGGAGAGGCTATGATGATGTAGAAGCCCTCCGTGATGACGGCCCTCTCTGGCAGAGCTCCGGAACAGGCCCCAAGATGGGATCTCGTGGATACAGAAAGTTGCGGCAGTGGAATTAGGTTTTTGGCTCCTATTCTGATCGTTTGGGGGTACGTGGGTATATGTAGGAGGAAGGAGTACGTCAGTGGAGCACCAAGGGTCCCACGAGGCAGGGGGCGCGCCATAGGGGGGCGCCCCTACCCTCGTGAGCACCTCGTTGCTTCCTTGCAGTAGGGTCCAAGTCTCCTGGATCACGTTCAGTGAGAAAATCACGTTCCCGGAGTTTTTATTCCGTTTGGACTCCGTTTGATATTCCGTTTCTTCGAAACACTGAAATAGGCAAAAAAAAACAGCAATTCTGGGCTGGGCCTCCGGTTAATAAGTTAGTCCCAAAAATAATGTACAAGTGGAAAATAAAGCCCAATATAGTCCAAAACAGTAGATAATATAGCATGGAGCAATCAAAAATTATAGATACGTTGGAGACGTATCACTCCACACATCGACCGCTATCCAGCATGAACCTAGAGTATTACGTTCATAAGAATAGAGTAACGCCTTAAGCAAGATGACATGATGTAGAGGGATAAACTCATGCAATATGGTATAAACCCCATCTTTTTATCCTCGATGGCAACAATACAATACGTGTTGTTTCCCCTACTGTCACTAGGATCGAGCACCGTAAGATTGAACCCAAAGCTAAGCACTTCTCCCATTGCAAGAAAGATCAATCTAGTAGGCCAAACCAAACTTATAATTTGAAGAGACTTGCAAAGATAAACCAATCATACATAAAAGAATTCAGAGAAGAATCAAATATTGTTCATAGATAATCTGGATCATAAACCCACAATTCATCGGATCTCCACAAACACACCGCAAAAGAAGATTACATCGAATAGATCTCCAAGAGAATCAAGGAGAACTTTGTATTGAGATCCAAAGAGAGAGAAGAAGGCATATAGCTACTAGCTATGGACCCGAAGGTCTGAAGTAAACTACTCACACATCACCGGAGAAGCCATGGAGTTGATGTAGAGGCCCTCCGTGATCAATGCCCCCTCCGGCGGAGCTCCAGAAAAGGCCCCAAAATGGGATCTCTCGGGTACAGAAGGTTGCGGCAGTGGAATTAGGTTTTCGTGGTGCTCCTGGATGTTTGCGGGGTACGTGGACTTATATAGGAGGAAGAAGTAGGTCGGTGGAGCAACGAGGGGCCCACGAGGGTGGAGGGCGCGCCCAGGGGGGTAGGCGCGCCCCCTACCTCGTGGCCTCCTCGATTGTTTCTTGACACCCACTCCAAGTCTCCTGGATCACGTTTGTTGAGAAAATCACGTTCCCGAAGGTTTCATTCCGTTTGGACTTTGTTTGATATTCCTTTTCTGCGAAACACTGAAATAGGCAAAAAAACAGCAATTTGGCTTGGGCCTCCGGTTAATAGGTTAGTCCCAAAAATGCTATAAAAGTGTAAAATAAAGCCCATTAACATCCAAAATAGATAATATAATAGCATGGAGCAATCAAAAATTATAGATATGTTGGAGACGTATCAACGCTATGTATCACCTCCAGAGGCTATCAACATGATTTTACGCTTTAAAATGTTTGGAATTAGTCCTTCAGTCTTGCAGTTGCAACTTCATTTGCCAGGCATGCACATGGTCGCATTTAAAGCCGATGATAATATGAAAGATGTTGTTGATAAGCCATCTTCTTCGAGAACCATGCTTACTGAGTACTTCAAAATGAATCGAAAGAATCCTTATGCACGACAATGGCTGTACATAGATTTTCCGGAACACTTTAGATGGGATGCATCAAAGATGAGATGGTATAAAAGAAAACAAAGGCCACAGATTGGTAGAATTGTGTATGCACACCCTACTGAGGAGGAGAGGTACTATTTGCGGGTGCTCTTGAATCATGTCCGAGGTGCGACATCATATGATCATTTGAAAAAGGTGCGAGGCATTACATGCTCTACTTTCATAGAGGCATGTGAACAATTAGGATTAATTGAGCATGACAAATCACTTGATCACTGCCTGACTGAAGCTGCCACATTTCAGATGCCTTGTGCTCTTAGACGCTCGTTTGCCACTATCTTAGTATTTTGTGAGGTTACAAAAATCCAAGAGTTGTGGGACAAACACCTGGAGTCGATGTCTGAGGATTACCGATGTTCCCAACCCAACGAGGCAATACTTGAGCAGATGGTCTTCAGAGACATCCGGGATTTGTTGCATTCCATGGGGAAGGATATTAAAACCTATGGCCTTCCAGAGCTGGTTGATACAAATGCTTTTCTAGGCGATGAGTGCATGGAGGTTAGAGAGGACAGGGAGGTCGGTGTGGACCAAGAACATATTGATCTTATCAACTCTTTAAAAAGTGAGCAACTAGTTGGGTTCAATGACATCATGGACCATATCATGAACAAAAGAAGCCAAGTCTTCTTTCTTGATGCTCTAGGAGGCACTGGGAAGACGTACTTGTTCAAGGCATTGCTTGCTAAGGTGCGTTCGATGGGTGAGGTAGCCATTGCCACTGCTACATCAGGTATATCAGACTCGATATTACCTGGAGGGTGTACTGCACACTCTAGGTTCAAAATACCCATTAAACTCACCGACAATAGCATGTGTGGTTTCACAAAGCAAAGTGGTACGGCAGAACTGCTGAAAGAGGCGGCCTTGATAATTTGGGATGAAGTTGCCATGACAAAGCGTTAAGCCGTGGAGGCGCTTGATAGGTCACTCCAAGACATAATGGGATGTGCTTTGCCGTTTGGGGGAAGATTGTCGTTTTTGGTGGAGATTTTAGGCAGGTCCTTCCAGTGGTTCCAAAAGGGACAAGAGCACAGATCACAGATGCTACAATACAGAGATCCTATATATGGCAGAAGATTCATAAGATAAACCGTACACGTAACATGAGATCACAAACTGACCCTTTGTTCTTTCAGTATCTCTTAAGGATAGGCAATGGAGCCGAAGAAACGATAGGTGATGACTATGTGCGTCTCCCTGAGGACATTGTGATCGGTCATATTGATGATGAAACTGCAATCAATAGGCTAATCAAAGAAGTTTTCCCCTCTCTTAGTGCCAATGCTAAATCAGGAGAGTACATGAGCTCGTGTGCTATTCTTTCCACAAAGAATGACTATGTTGATGAGTTGAATTCCGAGATGATTGACATGTTTCTTGGCCAAGAGAAGGTATACCATAGCTTCAACTCTATTGAGGATGACTACTCGAACAATTACCCGATTGACTTTGTGAATTCGCTCACCCCAAATGGATTGCCACCACATGTGTTGAAAGTGAAGGTCAATTGCCCCGTCATTCTGCTATGGAACCTCGACCCTCAAATGGCCTCTGCAATGGAACAAGGCTAATGATTAGAGACTTCCAAGATAATGCAATTGATGCAGAGATTTTTGGTGGGCAACATGTTAGGAAGAGGGTCTTTATACCGAGGATCCCTTTTTCATCATCAGAGGACATCTCACTTTCCTTCAAGCTTAAGAGGAAACAATTCCCCATCCGCCTAAGTTTTGCGATGACCATTAACAAGGCCCAGGGCCAGACCATCCCAAATGTTGGCATTTATCTTCCAGAGCCGGTGTTCTCCCATGGTCAGCTATATGTTGCCTTGTCAAGGGGTGTATCAAGGCGGACGACGCGAATTTTGGCCAAGCCGAACAAACAGATTGATAAATCAGGAAAAAGCACCAAGAATATTGTATATAGAGATGTTTTAGAGGGATGATGCGGGTTCGTTCTTCTTTGATTGATATTTATTAAAGCTATTTTGTAGTCAACCATACTTTGTTATCTTTTTTTATTTGAATCATCATTTTATTTAAATACATATGGGCATTCCAACAAATTCTGAAATGTTTTTAGATGGTTTTTGATTTACGAAATGTGTTTACAAGTCTGAAATGGTTTCATGTTGTGAATTATGAAGTAGTTACCTATCGCTTATGGAGATATGACCTTCCTAACTACTGATTAGCCACATACATGACTTTCCTAACTTGCTACTAATATTAATCAATTTATATTCCAAAAATAATTTGTGGGGTTAGGTATGTCTTTCACTCCTAAATAATATCAATGTTTAACTAAGAAATAAATATGGATTCTATAGTTAATGGTTTGGTAGATCTCTTGCTAAATTACATATAAATACTACAATCTGATCCAACTTTACACAATGCAGATATGAAAGGGAAAATACAAATTGATGTGATACGGGATTCACACTGATGTTTCATGACCTTTGGTCCATGTAATACTGGAAGCAATCCAATCGCTTGTTCAGGTGTCAAATAAGAAGATGTGCATGTTTCCAACACTTATCTTTAGGAGTAAACTGTTTTGCCACTGAAAAGGAGCATGCGTCATTTGTCTTCCCTATCATGTAAAAACGTGTTTATTTCCCTTAAATTAGAGTGAAAACAGGGTAGAATGTTGGTTAATGTGATATTCTATTTTTGTTAGATGGCTTGAAATTTCTTTAACATTACTTTTAATGTTAATGTCATGTATCATCATATTTAATTCCAAACTGTGGCGTGAGGTTATATTGCCAGTTTATGTCATGTTCGGTTCACAAATATATATTGCCAGTCCGTGCCTTTAAGCTTTGTTGGTAGATTCTGTCATTTATGGTGCATAAAATCTATTTCTACTTTTAGTGTAAACTTGACTCGTACACAGTTTGACATTTTTAGACATTGTGCTTACAAGTGCTTGCTTTCGCTATATTTATTATAGATAGTGTTCTGACAGATTTTATAAAGTATGTCGATAGTTGGATCATGTATCCTTGACTTGATAGAAAAGTTCAAAAGTTTACATTCTTCGGAGTGCATAACTGGCATGCTAGGTCCTAACTTCGACCGCTTGCATAACCAACATTCAGTTCAAGGAAGCTTCAGGTCTTACCTTGGAAATTTCTTTTACCTCTTTCATTCAGCACGGACATGTTTTCCAATTATTGATTACTGATTTTACACACAAAAAAAGTTCCCAATAATTTTTTGTACAATAGTCCAACATAATCAAAGGAGCCACTAAAATTAGCTTGGAAATACCAAGGAAACCTTCAGGCATGGCCGTCGCAATAATTGATCCTCCTCCCTCGACACTTATGCCACCGCTTCCCTTCCTGCGATCCAATTTTCTCTCTATGTCATAACTCTATGATACGTGTGTTGCACGTACATAGTCACTAGTAGTGTATTCAAAAAATGTCTTGAAAAAATGTTCATTACATATTTCAAAACAAGTTCAACGTGTAGTATCAAAATGTTAATTATTCAATAGAAAAATATTCACTATGCATTAAAAAATTATTTGTAATATTTAACTTTTTTCATCAATTACATTTGGGAGAGAAATATTCATAATATATAAAAAATGTATTTGCACTTTAAGAAAAAAATGTTCACAATGTGTTTAAAAAGTGTCCTAGGAAAATGCTTATTACATATTTCAAAAATGTTAAACAAGCACCATGAAAATGCTAATTTCAATAGAAAAATATTCACTGTGCATTCAAAAAATGTATTAGTAATACTTGAAAAAATCATCAACTGGGTAGAAAAATTCTCATAATGTCTAGAGAATGTATTTGCATTTTTAGTAGAATGTTGTGTATTAGAAAAATGTCTTGAAAAATGTTCATTTTTTTAAAAGATATTTGTAATACCTTGAAATTTTCATCAATTACATTAGGGATATAAATATTCTATTATTTAAAAAAATGCATTTTAAGAAAATGTTCATAGTGTGTTGAAAATTGTCTTAATAAAATGCTTATTCAATATTTCAAGAAATGTTCAATGAGTACTATGATAATGTTAATTCTTCAATAGAAAATTGCTCACTGTCTAACAAAAAATTGTATTAGTAATCTATATCTATACCAATATTAAAAGAACCAAAGGGGCGGATACAACTGATCTCGGCCATCAAACTAAGTCAATCCAATGACCTAGGCTGCTTCAATGGCGAGCGTTTAATATGTTTAACGTGCAATTAATATCATACCAAATATTGCAATAATCACAGAATTAACACACAAATAATAACATACCTAATATCCGCCTGCAATTAACATATTGCCTAAATATTAACGTGCCTTGCATGTGCGCATTTACTAGTACTTCAAATTGTTCATCAACTAGGAAGAAAATGCTCATAGTGTATAGGAAATGTATTTGCATTTAAAAACAATGTTCATAGTGTATCAAAATGTCTTGGAAAAATGTTCACTACATATTTCAAAACCTGTTGAACAATTACTATTAAAATGTATTCCCATTTAAAAATGTTCACTATGTATTTAACAAATGTCTTAGAAAAATGACCATTACATATTTCAAAACAGGTTCAACAGGTACTATCAAAATGTTAATTGTTAAATAGAAATTGCAATACTTCAAAAAATCATCAACTACATTTGGGAGAGAAATTGCTCTGTCTCCCGTGTTCTTGAGCTCAAACCCGCGGATTTCGATCTCTTTGCTCGAAGCTCCGTTTCTGAAACTGTTTCGGGGGATTGTTTCTTGGTATGTGACTCCACCATTTGTCCAATTAGTTTTTGCATTAGTGGTTTATATTTTGAATAATTAGTTACTCTTGGTGCTGCTGTAGATGTGCTTGCATATTAAATTCTTAGTGTTCTAAGTAGTTTGAATGCTTGTTTTGGCCTCTATGTATCCCTATGAGTAGTTGCTATCAATCTTATAAAGTTTTGTTGACAATTTTTTGTCACCCCAAAATTTTTATTTTTAGAAAATTGTATGCGGACATGAATATCTTCAGGAAGTTTGGCTCTAGGAAGAACTCCAAGGGTGTTATTGGGGAGTCTTCTAACAATGATCTTCACCCTCGGAGGTTGGCGGAGGTACGGCCGTACGAATGGCTGCACACCCCATTCCTGGAAGAGAATGGAATTCTTGAGGAGTTCATGCAATATGTTGCAAACGCCGGTCTCACCGGCTTCATCGCAGATGAGTGTGACCAGCACCAAATCCTCACAAATATCTTTGTTCAGAGTTTTACTTTCCTGTCTAGGAATAATCCTCCTGAAGTGAGCTTCGATTTATATGTTGAAACCATCAGATATCACTCACTGAATTTTGTGATATATGCTTGATCCCCTCTGATGGGAGCTTAGCCGAGCCTAGGCCGGCTGGGTTTGAGGATTTTTATTGCACTTTGATAGTGGGGGATGAGAGGGGTGTCAGCCACCACAGCTGCTAGCATACACTCTCCTGCCGTACATTATTTTGCTTTATTTGTTGCTAAGTGCTTGCTTGCTAGAAAGAAAGTAGGTGCGCTCAGTGCACTAGACTTTGCTATTTTACGCCGAGCACTAGAGGGCGACAACACCCATAGCTTGGGAGCTATTGTGGCTCATCGCCTTCATCAATAAATCTTAGAGTGAAATACATGGTGGGATTTTTTTCTACTCGTTTGGCGGCTCACTTCGAGGTCGAGATACGCCCTCATGACTACCCTTTGACCAAGGTCTACCTAGACAGGGTAGCCATGGAACACCATCATTTTCTTTCACAAGATTATCCTGACATTCCCATTCCTTGTAACCTGGTTTTTAGCGTTAAAACTCGTGATATTATTCCACTACCTGCACCTACTTTGTTTGATTCTGCTGCCAGGGCGGATATAGGATCATGCCTGTGGACATCATTGCCTATCGGGACACTCATGCTGTTGCGGAAGCGGCACAGCAGGAGCCACAACAGTGGGACAAGTGGATGCCCAGCACCCCTACTACCCTCCAGGCTACTGACCGACTACCAAGTTAGGCCAAAAGCCTAGCTTGGAGGAGTACGTGTTTCCACCGACTTTACATTCATGTCCACTCATTCCATTTGTCGGTGTCCACATTTTTTCATTGTATCATCCATGCTTAGGTTCATTTTCTTACTTTCTTCTTGAGTGTTTGAAAAACTTTAGAAAAACCAAAAAAAATAGTTCTAGCTAGTTTACTTTCTATGCATGCTTAGTTGTAGTATTAAAAAGAGAAAACCCAAAAAGATTTCCTTGTTCTTCTTTTGCTTGTTGAGAGCTTTCCCGGTTAAATAGTTTTTCTCGCTTTTGCTTTTCCCTTATTTGCTTGTTCAAGAAAACCAAAAACTCCGAAAATATTTCAGTGTGTTTCTCTAATTTTATTTTCTTTTTATTCGAGTTGTACCAAGGAGAAGACCGCGATAAAAATGTGGAGTGGCTCTCATTTGAATAATTGTTGAACTAATAAAGAGCACTTTTTACCTTGTCTTCTCCTGTTAAATAAAATGTTTGTAGATTTCAGCTTAGTCCATGGCACTCTTGCACTATTATTATTTTCATATCATTCGGTTGTGCAAGTGAAAGGCAATAATGACGATATTCAATGAACTGGCCATGGTAGAGAGAAACTGGTATGAACTCGACTTGTCCTGTCTGTGTAAATATGTTTAACCTAGCATCCATGATTCAGCCCGTTATGATTAAACATGTTTGTAATGACAATGAAAGATTATAGTTTCTCATGCCATGCATAAGTAGTTTGGAGTTGATAATGATTTATCTTAGATATCAACATAGCGGTAAAATGATTGTGAACTAGTACGATGATATGGTATCCTCCTCTGAATGTTCAAGTGACTTGACTTGGTACATGTTCATGCATGTAGTTGAATCAAAACCAACATAGCCTTTATGATATTTATGTTCATGGTGTTCATATCCTACTCATGCTAGTGTCGGATGTTACTTATGCATAGTGCATGGTTATGATCATTGTTGCTCTCTAGCTGGCCGCTTCTCAATCTAAATTGTTAGCCTTCGCCTGTACTAAGTGGGGATTCTGCTTGTACATCAAAATCCTTGAACCCAAAGTTATTCCAGATGAGTCCACCATACCTACCTATATACGGTATTACCCTGCCATCCTAAGTAAATTTGCATGTGCCACCTCTAAAAACTTCTAAAAAATTATCTGTTTTGTGTGTCCTAGATCGTTCATGAAACGATAGGAGGTGGTCGGTATCTTTCATGCTAAGCGAGTTATTCTCAGGTCAAGTGTTTATTCACTCGCCATCACATGAGAAAATGGCGGTAATAGGGATTCCCAGCTCCGAACTCAAAAATGCAAATAATTAAACAAAACTTCCCCAGGAATGTTGTTGGTTAGGACGACCCCCGTTGTTTCGGACAAGCCGTGGAATGTGATTGTTGGTGGAGGGGGAGTAAACCTTTACTTTTATCGCTTGAGAACCGCCACTAGCCTGTTTAGCATGGGAGATATTGATAACTGATGGCTGTGAAGTAAATGAGAAGGGTGCATGTCTCAAAATATCATTTATCTCTGTTTTAAAAATTGAGCTCTGGCACCTCTGCAACTTACTGCTTCCCTCTGCGAAGGGACTATCTATTTACTTTTATGTTGTGTCATCACCTTCTAAAACAAGCGCCAGAAACTGAGTAGAGCACAGTTGTCATGATTTATGCATTGTGTGTAGCTAATGTTGGGTGCATCATGACTGGATCTTTTCTACCATGAATTACAATGTTTAGTCGCTGCTTGAACTTTGGAGGTGCTCTGCATTTATATTTTGTGGTCTCAGAAAGGGCTAGCGAGATACCATTATTGTCATATTATATCATGGTTGTTTTGACTACGTGTTGTTGTTTGAGATATCTTATTATTGCTCATAGCTGATTATGTCATTGATATGAGTCATTATAATTTTTTAAGAGTTATTGTCGACATGGTTGGTTATATTGTTGGATGAAAACCTGGGTGTTGTTTAAGCTTATTTATGCAAACAAGAGCAAAAGAGTTCGTAAAAACTTTTCTTTTTCACTTTCAGTTTATCAACTGAATTGCTTGAGGACAAGAAAATGTATAAGCTTGGGGGAGTTGATACGTCTCCAACACCTTTTCTCTTGTTTTGGAGTCTAATTTGCATGATTTGAATGAAACTAACCCCGGACTAACGCTGTTTTCAGCAGAATTACCATGGTGTTGTTTTTGTGCAAAAATAAAAGTTCTCGGAATGGAACGAAACTTTGCGAGGATTTTTTATATCAATAATAAGAATTTCTGGAGTCAAGACCTGCTAGAGAGGGGCACCTGGGTGGGCACAACCCACCAGGGCGCGCCCCCCTCTCCGGGCGTGCCCAGGTGGGTTGTCCCTACCTGGTGGCCCCGCTGACCCTGATTCCAACGCTATAAAATCATATTTTCGGAGAAAAAATCAGGGAGAAAGAATTATTGCGATCCACGAGATGGAGCTACCGCCAAGCCCCGTTCTTCCTCGGGAGGGCAATTCTGGAGTCCGTTTGGGGCTCCGAAGAGAGGGATCTTCGTTCTTCGTCATCACCAACCCTTCTCCATCGCCAATTCCATGATGCTCCCCGCTGAGAGTGAGTAATTCCTTCGTAGGCTCGTTGGTCGGTGAGGAGTTGGATGAGATTCATCATGTAATCGAGTTAGTTTTGTTAGAGCTCGATCCCTAGTATCCACTATGTTCTTAGATTGATGTTGCTATGACTTTGCCATGCTTAATGCTTGTCACTTTGGTCCGGGTGCCATGATTTCAGATCTGAACCGTTTATGTTATCACCATTATATCCATGTTCTCGATCCGATCTTGTAAGTTATTGTCGCCTACTACGTGTTATGATCCGGTAACCCCGGAGTGACAATAACCGGGACTTCTTCCGGTGATTACCGTAGTTTGAGGAGTTCATGTATTCACTGTGTTAATGCTTTGTTCCGGTTCTCTATTAAAAGGAGGCCTTAATATCCCTTAGTTTCCAATATGGACTCCGCTGCCACGGGAGGGTAGGATAAAAGATATCATGCAAGTTCTTTCAATAAAGCACGTATGACTATTTACGGAATACATGCCTACATTATATCGATGTACTGGAGCTAGTACCTAATAGCCCTAGGTTCTAACTGTCACATGATGAATATCATCCAACAAGTCACCGATCCAATGCCTACGAATTTATCTTATATTGTTTCTGCTAAGTTACTATTGCTATCATCACTGTTACGCTTGCTACAAAATTACTGCTATCACTGCTACTGTTACTATTGTTGTTGTCACCACTATCAAAACTATCAAACTACTTTGCTACTGATCACTTTGCTGCAGATAATTAATCTCCAGGTGTGGTTGAATTGACAACTCAGCTGCTAATACCTTCAAATATTCTTTGGCTCCCCTTGTGTCGAATCTATAAATTTGGGTTGAATACTCTATCCTCGAAAACTGTTGCGATCCCCTATACTTGTGGGTTATCAGATCACAAGTAGCACCGTCCAATGCTTCAAGATGGACACCCACCCATGCTGGCTCTCCATCTTGTACGGCGTGAACTTTCATGAAATTTGCTCAACCAAAAGGTTGATGCCTTTTGCTCGGCACCGATCTTAGGGTATTGTCCAATGTTGCTCCAACATTCACAAAGGAGTTTGTCCCCATCTATTGGTGTCAAAACCGGCGGATCTCGGGTAGGGGTCCCGAACTGTGCGTCTAGGCCGGATGGTAACAGGAGGCAGGGAACACGATGTTTTACCCAGGTTCGGGCCCTCTTGATGGAGGTAAAACCCTACGTCCTGCTTGATTAATATTGATGATATGGGTAGTACAAGAGTAGATCTACCACGAGATCAAGGAGGCTAAACCCTAGAAGCTAGCCTATGGTATGATTGTTGTATATGGAGTTGATGTCCTACGGACTACAACCCTTCGGTTTATATAGACACCGGATAGGGTTAGGGTTACATAGAGTCGGTTACAATGGTAGGAGATCTTGAATATCCGCATCGCCAAGCTTGCCTTCCACGCCAAGGAAAGTCCCATCCGGACACGGGACGAAGTCTTCAATCTTGTATCTTCATAGTCCAGGAGTCTGGCCGAAGGTATAGTCCGGCTACCCGAACACCCCCTAATCCAGGACTCCCTCAGTAGCCCCCGAACCAGGCTTCAATGATGATAAGTCCGGGGCGCAGATTGTTCGGCAAGGCGGGTTCTTCTACAAATCCTGTGTACCTGTAGGAATAATGCCCGATTTTTGTAATGTAATGCTCCTTGGCTTCCACGCCCAATAATGGCCGTCTTCCACGTGTCAAACGAATGCGAAAAGCCAGGGCGTTTTTACATCCACACCCCTAGCCATATAAACGAGCCGCCTATTTAACGGGATGGGGATTCAGGTCCAAACCACATCTTCTCCTCTCCGCGAGTTATCATCGGAGCACTTCCAGCAAAGGTCCATTCCAACATGTCCAGCCGTCGCAGCTCCTCCCCTCGCCCCTCCGGTCCCAAACCCGGGGACTGGGAGAGTTGCACCATCCCGCATAGCGAGTTAGTGTCGCTTCAGGCCAAGCGATTTCTCCCCCAGGCATACATGGTCCTGGTCCGAGCCGGTCTCGCCACCTACAATGGCGGAAAACAAGCGGAAAGCACCCCCAATCCTTCTAAAGGAGAGCGGGTGTGCCTCGTCCCCTATCTATTAAGGGGACTGGGATTTCCAATTCACCCATTTCTCCACGGGCTTCTGGAGTTCTACAGCCTCCAGCTGCACAATCTCACGCCCGCCTCCGTATTACATATCGCGGGTTTCGTCGCCCTTTGCGAGCTATTTTTAGGCGTTGAGGCTCATTTCGTGCAGTGGAAGAGGTTATTCTGCCTGGTGCCCCGTTCTCAAGAGGGGTCTATCTACCAAGTGGGCGGAGCCGAAGTATGGCGCATCGCCGGGACCGGATACCTATCCGGAACCCCGAAGAAGGCGTCCGAGGACTGGCCTTCGGAATGGTTTTACATAGATGACGTCCCGCTACCGGACCCTATCCGGGTTGGTCTCCCTAAGTTCAACAGTGCCCCATTGAAGAAACGCTTGAGCTGGCGTCCGCGGAGCTCTCAGAGAGAAAGCGACAGAGACGTCCTTTACCTGATGGGCCGGATAAGACTGTTGGCTCATTCCGGACTAACCATGATTGGAGTCATGGCCGCATACATTATGCGGGGGGTGCAGCCACTTCAATATAGAGGCCACCCCATGTGGGATTTCAACGGGGAGGATGACGCCACCCGTTACGGTCGTAAGGGGCCGGCCTCAGCCGCCGCCCTAGTAAAGATCTTATCCTCTTTGTACAAGGGAGAAAAGGAGGAATTCCTCCGCGTCAACCCGCGGGCCGGATTCAGTATGTACGATCCTCCAAGTTGGGTAAGTGAACAATTGCGCTTGCCCATTTGTTTTATACTCCCACGGTTAGATAGGTAGTCTAACGACTTCAATGCAGGAACTGCGACAGGAGGTAAAGGATATAAACAGCCGCCCTCCACAGCCCGAGGACCCAGAACGGTCCCTCAATCTGACTCCGAAGAGGATCCGGACATATCGGTGGAGCTTATCGACGGGGTGTTCCATCAGCTAAGCAAGGACAATACCTTGGTAGCCATTACGGCGGATTACCCAGGGTTAATCCCGGCCTCCCAGGTGACAGAAACCGGAGTCCCATTCCCTTGATAAGAGATTCCACTCTCACGTATTCCGGTGTTTCTGACGACAACCGTGTTTTGCAAGGGAGATTTCCGAGGCAGGAGGCCGAACCTGCAGCGGCTAGCCAACGAGGGGCCGCAGGGCCCCGTGGGGCAAAAAGGAATGTAGTACGGACTGTTGGGGAACGCAGTAATTTCGAAAATTTTGCTACGCACACGCAAGATCATGGTGATGCACAGCAACGAGAGGGGAGAGTGTTGTCTACGTACCAACGCAGACCGACTGCGGAAGCGATCACACAACGTAGAGGAAGTAGTCGTACGTCTTCTTCCCGATCCGATCGATCAAAGCACCGTTACTCCGGCACCTCCGAGTTCTTAGCACACGTACAGCTCGATGACGTTCCTCGGGCTCCAATCCAGCAAAGCGTCGAGGAAGAGTTCCGTCAGCACGACGGCGTGATGACGATCTTGATGTACTACCGACGCAGGGCTTCGCCTAAGCACTACAACGGTACGATCGAGGTGGAATTTGGTGGCAGGGGGCACCGCACACGGCTAAGGAACGATCTCAAGGATCAAGTTGTGTGTCTTGGGGTGCCCCCTGCCCCCGTATATAAAGGTTGGGGGAGGGGAAGCCGGCCGGCCAGGGAGAGGAGGCGCAGGGGAGTCCTACTCCCACCGGGAGTAGGACTCCTCCCCCCAATCCTAATCCAATTAGGACTCCCGGGGGGAAAAGGAGAGAGAAGGGGGGCCGGCCCCTATCCTAGTCCTACTAGGACTTTGGGGAAGGGAGGCGCCGGCCAGCTTGGGCTTGTCCCTTTTCTCCTTTTCCACTAAGGCCCAATAGGCCCATTAGTCTCCCGGGGGGTTCCGGTAACCCTCCCGGTATTCCGGTAAAATCCCGATTTCACCCGGAACACTTCCTATGTCCAAACATAGGCTTCCAATATATCAATCTTTACGTCTCGACCATTTCGAGACTCCTCGTCATGTCCGTGATCTCATCCGGGACTCCGAACAACCTTCGGTACATCAAAATGCATAAACTCATAATAACTGTCATCGTAACGTTAAGCGTGCGGACCCTACGGTTCGAGAACAATGTAGACATGACTGAGACACGTCTCCGGTCAATAACCAATAGCGGGACCTGGATGCCCATATTGGCTCCTACATATTCTACGAAGATCTTTATCGGTCAGACCGCATAACAACATACGTTGTTCCCTTTGTCATCGGTATGTTACTTTCCCGAGATTCGATCGTCGGTATCCAATACCTAGTTCAATCTCGTTACCGGCAAGTCTCTTTACTCGTTCCGTAATACATCATCTCACAACTAACATATTAGTTGCAGTGCTTGCAAGGCTTTATGTGATGTGCATTACCGAGAGGGCCCAGAGATACCTCTCCGACGATCGGAGTGACAAACCCTAATCTCGAAATACGCCAACCCAACATCTACCATTGGAGACACCTGTAGTACTCCTTTATAATCACCCAGTTACGTTGTGACGTTTGGTAGTACCCAAAGTGTTCCTCCGGTAAACGGGAGTTGCATAATCTCATAGTTATAGGAACATGTATAAGTCATGAAGAAAGCAAAAGCAACATACTAAATGATCGGGTGCTAAGCTAATGGAATGGGTCATGTCAATCAGATCATTCTACTAATGATGTGACCTCGTTAATCAAATAACAACTCTTTGTTCATGGTTAGGAAACATAACCATCTTTGATTAACGAGCTAGTCAAGTAGAGGCATACTAGTGACACTCTGTTGGTCTATGTATTCACACATGTATTATGTTTCCGGTTAATACAATTCTAGCATGAATAATAAACATTTATCATGATATAAGGAAATAAATAATAACTTTATTATTGCCTCTAGGGCATATTTCCTTCAGTCTCCCACTTGCACTAGAGTCAATAATCTAGATGATTCTAACACCCATGGAGCCTTGGTGCTGATCATGTTTTGCTCGTGGAAGAGGCTTAGTCAACGGGTCTGCAACATTCAGATCCGTATGTATCTTGCAAATCTCTGTGTCTCCCACCTGGACTAAATCCCGGATGGAGTTGAAGCGTCTCTTGATGTGTTTGGTCCTCTTGTGAAATCTGGATTCCTTTGCCAAGGCAATTGCACCAGTATTGTCACAGAAGATTTTCATTGGACCCGATGCACTAGGTATGACACCTAGATCGGATATGAACTCCTTCATCCAGACTCCTTCGTTTGCTGCTTCCGAAGCAGCTATGTACTCCGCTTCACATGTAGATCCCGCTACGACGCTTTGTTTAGAACTGCACCAACTGACAGCTCCACCGTTTAAAGTAAACACGTATCCGGTTTGCGATTTAGAATCGTCCGGATCAGTGTCAAAGCTTGCATCAACGTAACCTCTTACGGTGAGCTCTTTGTCACCTCCATATATGAGAAACATATCCTTAGTCCTTTTCAGGTATTTCAGGATGTTCTTGACCGCTGTCCAGTGATCCATTCCTGGATTACTTTGGTACCTCCCTGCTAAGCTTATAGCAAGGCACACATCAGGTCTGGTACACAGCATTGCATACATGATAGAGCCTATGGCTGAAGCATAGGGAACATCTTTCATTTTCTCTCTATCTTCTGCAGTGGTCGGGCATTGAGTCTTACTCAACTTCATATCTTGTAACACAGGCAAGAACCCTTTCTTTGCCTGATCCATTTTGAACTTCTTCAAAATCTTGTCAAGGTATGTGCTCTGTGAAAGTCCAATTAAGCGTTTAGATCTATCTCTATAGATCTTTATGCCTAATATGTAAGCAGCTTCCCCGAGGTCTTTCATCGAAAAACTTTTATTCAAGTATCCCTTTATGCTATCCAGAAATTCTATATCATTTCCAATTAGCAATATGTCATCCACATATAATATCAGAAATGCTACAGAGCTCCCACTCACTTTCTTGTAAATACAGGCTTCTCCAAAAGTCTGTATAAAGCCAAATGCTTTGATCACACTATCAAAGCGTTTATTCCAACTCCGAGATGCTTGCACCAGTCCATAAATGGATCGCTGGAGTTTGCATACTTTGTTAGCTCCCTTTGGATCGACAAAACCTTCTGGTTGTATCATATACAACTCTTCTTCCAGAAATCCATTCAGGAATGCAGTTTTGACATCCATCTGCCATATTTCATAATCATAAAATGCGGCAATTGCTAACATTATTCTGACGGACTTAAGCATCGCTACGGGTGAGAAGGTCTCATCGTAGTCAACTCCTTGAATCTTGCCGAAAACCTTTCGCGACAAGTCGAGCTTTATAGACAGTAATATTACCGTCAGCGTCAGTCTTTTTCTTGAAGATCCATTTATTCTCAATTGCTTGCCGATCATCGGGCAAGTCAACCAAAGTCCATACTTTGTTTTCATACATGGATCCCATCTCAGATTTCATGGCCTTAAGCCACTTTGCGGAATCTGGGCTCACCATCGCTTCTTCATAGTTCGTAGGTTCATCATGATCTAGCATCATGACTTCCAGAACTGGATTACCGTACCACTCTGGTGCGGATCTTACTCTGGTTGATCTACGTGGTTCAGTAGTATCTTGTTCTGAAGCTTCATGATCATCATCATTAGCTTCCTCACTGATTGGTATAGGTGTCGCAGAAACAGTTTTCTGTGATGTACTATTTTCCAATAAGGGAGCAGGTACAGTTACCTCGTCAAGTTCTACTTTCCTCCCACTCACTTCTTTCGAGAGAAACTCCTTCTCTAGAAAGTTTCCGAACTTAGCAACAAAAGTCTTGCCTTCGGATCTGTGATAGAAGGTGTATCCAATAGTTTCCTTTGGATATCCTATGAAGACACACTTCTCCGATTTGGGTTCGAGCTTATCAGGTTGAAGCTTTTTCACATAAGCATCGCAGCCCCAAACTTTAAGAAACGACAACTTTGGTTCTTGCCAAACCATAGTTCATAAGGCGTCGTCTCGACGGATATAGATGGTGCCCCTTTTTAACGTGAATGCAGCTGTCTCTAATGCATGACCCCAAAAACAATAGTGGTAAATCGGTAAGAGACATCATAGATTGCACTATATCCAATAAAGTACGGTTATGACGTTCGGACACACCATTATGCTGTGGTGTTCCAGGTGGCGTGAGTAGTGAAACTATTTCACATTGTTTTTAACTGAAGGCCAAACTCGTAACTCAAATACTTTTCTCTATGATCAGATCATAGAAACTTTATTTTCTTGTTACGATGATTTTTCACTTCACTCTGAAATTCTTTGAACTTTTCAAATGTTTCAGACTTATGTTTCATCAAGTAGATATACTCATATCTGCTCAAATCATCTGTGAAGATCAGAAAATAATGATACCTGTCGCGAGCCTCAATATTCATCGGACCACATACATCAGTATGTATGATTTCCAACAAATCTGTTGCTCGCTCCATTGTTCCGAAGAACAGAGTCTTAGTCATCTTGCCCATGAGGCATGGTTCGCAAGCATCAAGTGATTCCGAAAGCCCATCAGCATGGAGTTTCTTCATGCGCTTTATACCAATATGACCTAAACAGCAGTGCCACAAATAAGTTGCACTATCATTATTAACTTTGCATCTTTTGGTTTCAATATTATGAATATGTGTATTATTAAGATCGAGATCCAATGAACTATTTTCATTGGGTGTGTAACCATATAAGGTTTTATTCATGTAAACAGAACAACAATTTATTCTTTTACTTAAATGAATAACCGTATTACAATAAACATGATCAAATCATATTCATGCTCAACACAAACACCAAATAACACTTATTTAGTTTCAACACTAATCCCGAAAGTATAGGGGAGTGTGCGATGATGATCATATCAATCTTGGAACTACTTCCAACACACATCGTCACTTCACCCTTAACTAGTCTCTGTTCATTCTGCAACTCCCGTTTCGAGTTACTACTCTTAGCAACTGAACTAGTATCAAATACTGAGGGTTTGCTATAAACACTAGTAAAGTACACATCGATAACATGTATATGAAATATACTTATGTTCACTCTGCCATCCTTCTTATCCACCAGTCACTTGGGGTAATTCCACTTCCAGTGACCAGTCCCTTTGCAGTAGAAGCACTTAGTCTCAGGCTTAGGATCAGACTTGGGCTTCTTCACTTGAGCAGCAACTTGCTTGCCATTCTTCTTGAAGTTCCCCTTCTTCCCTTTGCCCTTTTCTTGAAACTAGTGGTCTTGTCAACCATCAACACTTGATGTTTTTCTTGATTTCTACCTTCGTTGATTTCAGCATCACGAAGAGCTTAGGAATTACTTTTGTCATCCCTTGCATATTATAGTTCATCACGAAGTTCTACTAACTTGGTCATGGTGACTAGAGAATTCTGTCAATCACTATCTTATCTGGAAGATTAACTCCCACTTGATTCAAGCGATTGTAGTACCCAGACAATCTGAGCACATGCTCACTAGTTGAGCGATTCTCCTCCATCTTTTAGCTATAGAACTTATTGGAGACTTCATATCTCTCAACTCGGGTATTTGCTTGAAATATTATCTTCAACTCCTGGAACATCTCATATGGTCCATGACGTTCAAAACGTCTTTGAAATCCCGATTCTAAGCCATTAAGCATGGTGCACTAAACTATCAAGTAGTCATCGTATTGAGCTAGCCAAACGTTCATAACGTCTGCATCTGCTCCTGCAATAGGTCTGTCACCTAGCGGTGCATCAAGGACATATTTTTTCTGTGCAGCAATGAGGATAAACCTCAGATCACGGATCCAATCCGCATCATTGCTACTAACATCTTTCAACTTTGTTTTCTCAAGGAACGCATTAAAATTCAACGGAACAATAGCACGAGCCATCTATCTACAACAAGCAAGATACTATCAGGTACTAAGTTCATGATAAGTTTAAGTTCAGTTAATCAAATTACTTAGGAACTCCCACTTAGATAGACATCCCTCTAATCCTCTAAGTGATCACGTGATCCAAATCAACTAAACCATAACCGATCATCACGTGAGATGGAGTAGTTTTCAATGGTGAACATCGTTATGTTGATCATATCTACTATATGATTCACGCTCGACCTTTCGGTCTCCGTGTTCCGAGGCCATATCTGTATATGCTTGGCTCGTCAAGTATAACCTGAGTATTCTGCGTGTGCAACTGTTTTGCACCCGTTGTATTTGGACGTAGAGCTTATCACACCCGATCATCACGTGGTGTCTGGGCACGACGAACTTTGGCAACGGTGCATACTCAGGGAGAACACTTCTTGATAATTTTAGTGAGAGATCATCTTATAATGCTACCGTCAATCAAAGCAAGATAAGATGCATAAAAGGATAAACATCACATGCAATCAATATAAGTGATATGATATGGCCATCATCATCTTGTGCCTGTGATCTCCATCTCCGAAGCACCGTCATGATCACCATCGTCACCGGCGCGACACCTTGATCTCCATCGTAGCATCGTTGTCGTCTCGCCAATCTTATGCTTCCACGACTATCACTACCGTTTAGTAATAAAGTAAAGCATTACATCGCGATTGCATTGCATACAATAAAGCGACAACCATATGGCTCCTGCCAGTTGCCGATAACTCGGTTACAAAACATGATCATCTCATACAATAAAATCAGCATCATGCCTTGACCATATCACATCACAACATACCCTGCAAAAACAAGTTAGACGTCCTCTACTTTGTTGTTGCAAGTTTTACGTGGCTGCTACGGGCTTAAGTAAGAACTCATCTCACCTACGCATCAAAACCACAACGATAGTTCGTCAAATAGACTCCGTTTTAACCTTCTCAAGGACCGGGCGTAGTCACACTTGGTTCAACTAAAGTTGGAGAGACAGTCTTCCGCAAGCCATCTGTGTGCGAAGCACGTCGAGGGAACCGGTCTCGCGTAAGAGTACGCGTAAGGTTGGTCCGGATCGTCTCACCCAACAATACCGCCGAACCAAAGTATGACATGCTGGTAGGCAGTATGACTTGTATCGCCCACAACTCACTTGTGTTCTACTCGTGCATATAACATCAAACCATAAAACCTAGGCTCGGATGCCACTGTTGGGGAACGCAGTAATTTCGAAAATTTTCCTACGCACACGCAAGATCATGGTGATGCACAGCAACGAGAGGGGAGAGTGTTGTCTACTTACCAACGCAGACCGACTGCGGAAGCGATCACACAACGTAGAGGAAGTAGTCGTACGTCTTCTTCCCGATCCGACCGATCCAAGCACCGTTACTCCGGCACCTCCGAGTTCTTAGCACACGTACAGCTCGATGACGTTCCTCGGGCTCTGATCCAGCAAAGCGTCGAGGAAGAGTTTCGTCAGCACGACGGCGTGATGACGATCTTGATGTACTACCGACGCAGGGCTTCGCCTAAGCACTACAACGGTACGATCGAGGTGGAATTTGGTGGCAGGGGGCACCGCACAAGGCTAAGGAACGATCTCAAGGATCAAGTTGTGTGTCTTGGGGTGCCCCCTGCCCCCGTATATAAAGGTTGGAGGAGGGGAAGCCGGCCGGCCAGGGAGAGGAGGCGCAGGGGAGTCCTACTCCCACCGGGAGTAGGACTCCTCCCCCCAATCCTAATCCAATTAGGACTCCCGGGGGGAAAAGGAGAGAGAAGGGGGGCCGGCCCCTATCCTAGTCCTACTAGGACTTTGGGGAAGGGAGGCGCCGGCCAGCTTGGGCTTGTCCCTTTTCTCCTTTTCCACTAAGGCCCAATAGGCCCATTAGTCTCCCGGGGGGTTCCGGTAACCCTCCCGGTATTCCGGTAAAATCCCGATTTCACCCGGAACACTTCCTATGTCCAAACATAGGCTTCCAATATATCAATCTTTACGTCTCGACCATTTCGAGACTCCTCGTCATGTCCGTGATCTCATCCGGGACTCCGAACAACCTTCGGTACATCAAAATGCATAAACTCATAATAACTGTCATCGTAACGTTAAGCGTGCGGACCCTACGGTTCGAGAACAATGTAGACATGACCGAGACACGTCTCCGGTCAATAACCAATAGCGGGACCTGGATGCCCATATTGGCTCCTACATATTCTACGAAGATCTTTATCGGTCAGACCGCATAACAACATACGTTGTTCCCTTTGTCATCGGTATGTTACTTGCCCGAGATTCGATCGTCGGTATCCAATACCTAGTTCAATCTCGTTACCGGCAAGTCTCTTTACTCGTTCCGTAATACATCATCTCACAACTAACATATTAGTTGCAGTGCTTGCAAGGCTTTATGTGATGTGCATTACCGAGAGGGCCCAGAGATACCTCTCCGACGATCGGAGTGACAAACCCTAATCTCGAAATACGCCAACCCAACATCTACCATTGGAGACACCTGTAGTACTCCTTTATAATCACCCAGTTACGTTGTGACGTTTGGTAGTACCCAAAGTGTTCCTCCGGTAAACGGGAGTTGCATAATCTCATAGTTATAGGAACATGTATAAGTCATGAAGAAAGCAATAGCAACATACTAAACGATCGGGTGCTAAGCTAATGGAATGGGTCATGTCAATCAGATCATTCTACTAATGATGTGACCTCGTTAATCAAATAACAACTCTTTGTTCATGGTTAGGAAACATAACCATCTTTGATTAACGAGCTAGTCAAGTAGAGGCATACTAGTGACACTCTGTTGGTCTATGTATTCACACATGTATTATGTTTCCGGTTAATACAATTCTAGCATGAATAATAAACATTTATAATGATATAAGGAAATAAATAATAACTTTATTATTGCCTCTAGGGCATATTTCCTTCATATCCGTGGGTATCCAGCGCCTAGAGGTACGCGGGGATTCAAACCTCGCGATATCCCAAATAAATGGAGACTTCGACGCCAAGGACCCAAAAATGCCAGCTTACCGCAATGTCGTCCTAAAAATGTCAGCTCGGTTCGAAGGGCTGGAGTTTCACCATATAGCCCGAGAAAACAATCAAGCGGCGGACGTCCTAGCACGCATCGGAGCAAAACGCGATGCAGTCCCCCCCAACATCTTTTTGGAAAGATTGTTCAAGCCATCCGTAGCATGGGAGGGGGAAACCGCAAATAACAGCCCGAACCCAGCCGCACCACTCGACGCGGAACAATCTGACATAATTGGAGGCTCTACCAACGAAATTACACCTTCAGCCCACGTAATAATGGCGGTTATCGCACCGTGGACAGAACCATTCCTAGCCTACCTTACTAGGAAGGAACTCCCGGAGGACCAAAACGAGGCCCGCTGCATAGTGCGGCGATCTAAAGCCTATAGAGTCCATGAGGGAGAGCTTTATAAGAAAAGCACTACCGGAGTCCTTCAAAGGTGCATCTCCGAAGAGGAAGGGCGGAACCTTCTGGCTGAAATTCATGCCGGACTCGGTGGTCACCACGCCGCTGCTCGGTCCCTTGTTAGCAAGGCTTTCCGTACAGGCTTTTATTGGCCGACGGCCCGGGCAGATGCTCAGGACCTAGTCCAACGATGCACTGGTTGCCAACTTTTTGCCAACCAAAGCCATATGCCACCCACCGCACTCCAAACTATACCCATCACATGGCCTTTTGCGGTCTGGGGGCTTGACATGGTCGGACCCCTCAAAGGTGGGACCCATAGGAAAAAATACTTACTGGTCATGGTGGATAAGTTCACCAAATGGATAGAAGCCAAGCCTGTTAAAACGTCCGAATCCGGACCTGTGATAGACTTCATATCCGGGGTTGTACACCGTTATGGCGTCCCCCACAGCATCATAACCGACAACGGTACAAAATTTACCACCGACGAGGTAAAACTCTGGCGCAAAAACATGGGCATCAAGCTCGACTATGCTTTCATCTATCACCCACAAACCAACGGCCAGATCGAACATGCAAATGGTCTTATCATGAGCAGCATTAAACCCAGACTGGTGCGGTCCCTCAAGGAATCTAACACGCACTGGGTAGAGGAGCTCGACTCCGTGCTATGGGGGTTGCGGACCACGCCAAACCGCACCACCGGATACACACCATTTTTTATGGTGTACGGCGCAGAAGCAGTTCTGCCCTGCGACATAATTCATGACTCACCTAGAGTGCGCATGTACGAAGAAAGAGAAGCCGAGCTCGATCGGCAGGACAACTTGGACGCCTTGGAGGAGGAGCGTGACGTGGCAAAACCCCGTTCCGCATTTTATCAACAGCAGGCCCGAAGATATCAAAGCAGAGAAGTACAGGCCAAAAATTACAATGTTGGCGAACTAGTTCTACGCCTGCTGGATAAGAAAAAGGACAAACTCAAGCCCAAGTGGGAAGGTCCATTCATAATCGACCAAGTCCTGACTGGTGGGGCGTACCGCCTGCGAGATGCGTCGAACAACCAACTCGAACCGAACCCGTGGAACGCCACCCGTCTCCGAAGATTCTATGCCTAGCGCCGGACTCTGTGTTCGTCTCCTTCCTCTGCCCATTCTTTTTTGCATTTTTCTGTCTTACATTTCTCTCCTTCCCATTTTTTCTTTTATAGCCCTTAAAGGCTCATCTAGTGACGCGCCACTCGCGCTCATTAAACCTAGGGGCTTCTTTAACAGAAGCTTATTTATATGGGCTTCACGCCCAACACATGCGTCAAACTTCCGCATGTACCTTTTTCTTCACCATTATATGCATCGATATGACTTAAGTTTTGGCCAAGCTGGGTTGCCTGGCTCCTGTGCTTACCCCTACGTTCCCGATTGTTTGGCTAGGCGGTAAAGGAGCACCTCTGAGATTGTTACTGCCGGGTCAGCCGGACGTGTACCTCAGACTGGGTGAAGCCAAAAGCTAGCGTTCTTAAGGGAATATTCGGTTGGTGAAATAAAAGACAATCTTTTTACTCATTTTACGTGCCCCTAGATGCTTTTTTTCTGCGTCTTTTCACGCAGTCCGGACATCCACCTTAGGGCATGCCTCCCAGCGAAAGGAACCCTTAACGGAACTATTCTCTCTGGAAGATGTTTCTTACTAACCATGTAATATAACATAACTAGTTGGGCACTTGTCTGATAAAGCACCGATGACCCCTACACCTGGTCTCCACGCATACCCCGGTTCTTATATAACCGCTAGGGTATTCGGACACACTCCGGACCGTCAGGTCCCGAGGTTGAAGCGAAAAGGTCGGCAACGACAAACGATCTACAATCCGGCTAGAAGGCATTACACATGTCAATTCAAAATTACACAGTCATTCTGACTGATTGTATTCCTCTTCTATACCATCTAACAGGCCGTCTAATTTATAGTCCTGCTGGGAATACTTCGCGGCCAACTCTACTTGGCCGTATACTAAGCTTACAGGGATCTCCTTCCCGTCAGGCCCCACTGGTCCGACCTCGGCCATATGGTTTGGGTCAGACTTCGTAAAACGGGTCTTCACCATGGCCCAGGCCTTCCTAGCGCCTTGTCGGTAGGCCGATATCTTCCACAACTAGAAGCGCCGCCGAGCTCCCTTCAGCTTCTCTGCAAGCTCTCCAAGGCCCTCGGGCACGGAGTGGGTAGGCCATAAGGCTTGGGCAACGCCTCGCATCGCCTGCCGGATTCGCTCGTGCAGTTGCAAGAGTTCGGGAAGAAGGTCACCCGTAGAACTGGGCATCTCCTCTGCAGGACGACCTCTGAGCATACCTACAGACATTACTCTGTTAGTCGACTTCCTCGCCGAACTCGTTTTTCAAAGTTTGTTCAAGCACTTACTAAATATGCCGCGTCGAAGCCGCTGATTCTCCATCGTGGAGTCTGACAGCTGGCCACGAACATCTTTAAGTTCGATGTCCAGCTTGGTGTTGGCATCTTGAAGATCATTCTTCTCTCGCCTCACCTTCGTCAACGTACTCTCATCGGCCTTTAGCCGGCGTAAGAGTTGTTGCTTTTCCGGATCGAGTCCGGCGCCATCTGCAATATGATTTGTCAGATTTGCACCCACACCGCACAATACTAATCTTTCGAAGTGTATCTTACCTGAGGGGGTCTCTTGGGGCTCCCCTACTGCGGCTAGTGCGGCCTCTAGTTGGGCCTTGCACTTTTCCAGCTCCTGGGACAGTACGGTATTCTTCTCTGTAAGAACCTACATATTAAGTGATCCTTAAATCAGTTGCTCTAAGTGCTTCAAGTCTCGGGGGCTACTGGCATATATATATTTGACCAAAATTTTCTTACCCGTATGTCTTTTACATACTGCTCCGTGGCTCTGGCTAAACCATTTTGAGCGGCACGGAGGTACGCATCTCCCGAATTAAAGGCATCTAAAGCCTCTTGGGAGAAACAAGCGTCGCGTAGAACTGTCCGGCGACTCCTGTGGTTCATGGCACTCTCCACTTCAGAATTTGTGGCAGACAGCCTGTCCACATCCTCTGTCGGAGGAGCGTCCAGTGCGCACCTTGTTCTCGCCTCCGCTTCCTGGCCAGACGTTGGAGCCTGGCTGGTGGAGGCGCGATTGGCAACCTCTCCGGATGTAGTCCGGCGAGGTCTCTTCGTTCTGAAGATAGCACGAATGTTAATATGCCCTGACAGAATAACTCTAGGGAAACAGAGGGTGTGCTATACCTTTGCGCCGGCATCTAAGTCCGTGAAGGAAATATGCCCTAGAGGCAATAATAAAGTTATTATTTATTTCCTTATATCATGATAAATGTTTATTATTCATGCTAGAATTGTATTAACCGGAAACATAATACATGTGTGAATACATAGACCAACAGAGTGTCACTAGTATGCCTCTACTTGACTAGCTCGTTAATCAAAGATGGTTATGTTTCCTAACCATGAACAAAGAGTTGTTATTTGATTAACGAGGTCACATCATTAGTAGAATGATCTGATTGACATGACCCATTCCATTAGCTTAGCACCCGATCGTTTAGTATGTTGCTATTGCTTTCTTCATGACTTATACATGTTCCTATAACTATGAGATTATGCAACTCCCGTTTACCGGAGGAACACTTTGGGTACTACCAAACGTCACAACGTAACTGGGTGATTATAAAGGAGTACTACAGGTGTCTCCAATGGTAGATGTTGGGTTGGCGTATTTCGAGATTAGGGTTTGTCACTCCGATCGTCGGAGAGGTATCTCTGGGCCCTCTCGGTAATGCACATCACATAAAGCCTTGCAAGCACTGCAACTAATATGTTAGTTGTGAGATGATGTATTACGGAACGAGTAAAGAGACTTGCCGGTAACGAGATTGAACTAGGTATTGGATACCGACGATCGAATCTCGGGCAAGTAACATACCGATGACAAAGGGAACAACGTATGTTGTTATGCGGTCTGACCGATAAAGATCTTCGTAGAATATGTAGGAGCCAATATGGGCATCCAGGTCCCGCTATTGGTTATTGACCGGAGACGTGTCTCGGTCATGTCTACATTGTTCTCGAACCGTAGGGTCCGCACGCTTAACGTTACGATGACAGTTATTATGAGTTTATGCATTTTGATGTACCGAAGGTTGTTCGGAGTCCCGGATGAGATCACGGACATGACGAGGAGTCTCGAAATGGTCGAGACGTAAAGATTGATATATTGGAAGCCTATGTTTGGACATAGGAAGTGTTCCGGGTGAAATCGGGATTTTACCGGAATACCGGGAGGGTTACCGGAACCCCCCGGGAGACTAATGGGCCTATTGGGCCTTAGTGGAAAAGGAGAAAAGGGACAAGCCCAAGCTGGCCGGCGCCTCCCTTCCCCAAAGTCCTAGTAGGACTAGGATAGGGGCCGGCCCCCCTTCTCTCTCCTTTTCCCCCCGGGAGTCCTAATTGGATTAGGATTGGGGGGAGGAGTCCTACTCCCGGTGGGAGTAGGACTCCCCTGCGCCTCCTCTCCCTGGCCGGCCGGCTTCCCCTCCTCCAACCTTTATATACGGGGGCAGGGGGCACCCCAAGACACACAACTTGATCCTTGAGATCGTTCCTTAGCCTTGTGCGGTGCCCCCTGCCACCAAATTCCACCTCGATCGTACCGTTGTAGTGCTTAGGCGAAGCCCTGCGTCGGTAGTACATCAAGATCGTCATCACGCCGTCGTGTTGACGAAACTCTTCCTCGACGCTTTGCTGGATCAGAGCCCGAGGAACGTCATCGAGCTGTACGTGTGCTAAGAACTCGGAGGTGCCGGAGTAACGGTGCTTGGATCGGTCGGATCGGGAAGAAGACGTACGACTACTTCCTCTACGTTGTGTGATCGCTTCCGCAGTCGGTCTGCGTTGGTAAGTAGACAACACTCTCCCCTCTCGTTGCTGTGCATCACCATGATCTTGCGTGTGCGTAGGAAAATTTTCGAAATTACTGCGTTCCCCAACAGTGGCATCCGAGCCTAGGTTTTATGGTTTGATGTTATATGCACGAGTAGAACACAAGTGAGTTGTGGGCGATACAAGTCAGACTGCCTACCAGCATGTCATACTTTGGTTCGGCGGTATTGTTGGGTGAGACGATCCGGACCAACCTTACGCGTACTCTTACGCGAGACCGGTTCCCTCGACGTGCTTCGCACACAGATGGCTTGCGGAAGACTGTCTCTCCAACTTTAGTTGAACCAAGTGTGACTACGCCCGGTCCTTGAGAAGGTTAAAACGGAGTCTATTTGACGAACTATCGTTGTGGTTTTGATGCGTAGGTGAGATGAGTTCTTACTTAAGCCCGTAGCAGCCACGTAAAACTTGCAACAACAAAGTAGAGGACGTCTAACTTGTTTTTGCAGGGTATGTTGTGATGTGATATGGTCAAGGCATGATGCTGATTTTATTGTATGAGATGATCATGTTTTGTAACCGAGTTATCGGCAACTGGCAGGAGCCATATGGTTGTCGCTTTATTGTATGCAATGCAATCGCGATGTAATGCTTTACTTTATTACTAAACGGTAGTGATAGTCGTGGAAGCATAAGATTGGCGAGACGACAACGATGCTACGATGGAGATCAAGGTGTCGCGCCGGTGACGATGGTGATCATGACGGTGCTTCGGAGATGGAGATCACAGGCACAAGATGATGATGGCCATATCATATCACTTATATTGATTGCATGTGATGTTTATCCTTTTATGCATCTTATCTTGCTTTGATTGACGGTAGCATTATAAGATGATCTCTCACTAAAATTATCAAGAAGTGTTCTCCCTGAGTATGCACCGTTGCCAAAGTTCGTCGTGCCCAGACACCACGTGATGATCGGGTGTGATAAGCTCTACGTCCAAATACAACGGGTGCAAAACAGTTGCACACGCAGAATACTCAGGTTATACTTGACGAGCCAAGCATATACAGATATGGCCTCGGAACACGGAGACCGAAAGGTCGAGCGTGAATCATATAGTAGATATGATCAACATAACGATGTTCACCATTGAAAACTACTCCATCTCACGTGATGATCGGTTATGGTTTAGTTGATTTGGATCACGTGATCACTTAGAGGATTAGAGGGATGTCTATCTAAGTGGGAGTTCCTAAGTAATTTGATTAACTGAACTTAAACTTATCATGAACTTAGTACCTGATAGTATCTTGCTTGTTGTAGATAGATGGCTCGTGCTATTGTTCCGTTGAATTTTAATGCGTTCCTTGAGAAAACAAAGTTGAAAGATGTTAGTAGCAATGATGCGGATTGGATCCGTGATCTGAGGTTTATCCTCATTGCTGCACAGAAAAAATATGTCCTTGATGCACCGCTAGGTGACAGACCTATTGCAGGAGCAGATGCAGACGTTATGAACGTTTGGCTAGCTCAATACGATGACTACTTGATAGTTTAGTGCACCATGCTTAATGGCTTAGAATCGGGATTTCAAAGACGTTTTGAACGTCATGGACCATATGAGATGTTCCAGGAGTTGAAGATAATATTTCAAGCAAATACCCGAGTTGAGAGATATGAAGTCTCCAATAAGTTCTATAGCTAAAAGATGGAGGAGAATCGCTCAACTAGTGAGCATGTGCTCAGATTGTCTGGGTACTACAATCGCTTGAATCAAGTGGGAGTTAATCTTCCAGATAAGATAGTGATTGACAGAATTCTCTAGTCACCATGACCAAGTTAGTAGAACTTCGTGATGAACTATAATATGCAAGGGATGACAAAAGTAATTCCTAAGCTCTTCGTGATGCTGAAATCAACGAAGGTAGAAATCAAGAAAAACATCAAGTGTTGATGGTTGACAAGACCACTAGTTTCAAGAAAAGGGCAAAGGGAAGAAGGGGAACTTCAAGAAGAATGGCAAGCAAGTTGCTGCTCAAGTGAAGAAGCCCAAGTCTGATCCTAAGCCTGAGACTAAGTGCTTCTACTGCAAAGGGACTGGTCACTGGAAGTGGAATTACCCCAAGTGACTGGTGGATAAGAAGGATGGCAGAGTGAACATAAGTATATTTCATATACATGTTATCGATGTGTACTTTACTAGTGTTTATAGCAAACCCTCAGTATTTGATACTAGTTCAGTTGCTAAGAGTAGTAACTCGAAACGGGAGTTGCAGAATGAACAGAGACTAGTTAAGGGTGAAGTGACGATGTGTGTTGGAAGTAGTTCCAAGATTGATATGATCATCATCGCACACTCCCCTATACTTTCGGGATTAGTGTTGAAACTAAATAAGTGTTATTTGGTGTTTGTGTTGAGCATGAATATGATTTGATCATGTTTATTGTAATACGGTTATTCATTTAAGTAAAAGAATAAATTGTTGTTCTGTTTACATGAATAAAACCTTATATGGTTACACACCCAATGAAAATAGTTCATTGGATCTCGATCTTAATAATACACATATTCATAATATTGAAACCAAAAGATGCAAAGTTAATAATGATAGTGCAACTTATTTGTGGCACTGCTGTTTAGGTCATATTGGTATAAAGCGCATGAAGAAACTCCATGCTGATGGGCTTTCGGAATCACTTGATGCTTGCGAACCATGCCTCATGGGCAAGATGACTAAGACTCTGTTCTTCGGAACAATGGAGCGAGCAACAGATTTGTTGGAAATCATACATACTGATGTATGTGGTCCGATGAATATTGAGGCTCGCGACAGGTATCATTATTTTCTGATCTTCACAGATGATTTGAGCAGATATGAGTATATCTACTTGATGAAACATAAGTCTGAAACATTTGAAAAGTTCAAAGAATTTCAGAGTGAAGTGAAAAATCATCGTAACAAGAAAATAAAGTTTCTATGATCTGATCATAGAGAAAAGTATTTGAGTTACGAGTTTGGCCTTCAGTTAAAAACAATGTGAAATAGTTTCACTACTCACGCCACCTGGAACACCACAGCATAATGGTGTGTCCGAACGTCATAACCGTACTTTATTGGATATAGTGCAATCTATGATGTCTCTTACCGATTTACCACTATTGTTTTTGGGGTCATGCATTAGAGACAGCTGCATTCACATTAAAAAGGGGCACCATCTATATCCGTCGAGACGACGCCTTATGAACTATGGTTTGGCAAGAACCAAAGTTGTCGTTTCTTAAAGTTTGGGGCTGCGATGCTTATGTGAAAAAGCTTCAACCTGATAAGCTCGAACCCAAATCGGAGAAGTGTGTCTTCATAGGATATCCAAAGGAAACTATTGGATACACCTTCTATCACAGATCCGAAGGCAAGACTTTTGTTGCTAAGTTCGGAAACTTTCTAGAGAAGGAGTTTCTCTCGAAAGAAGTGAGTGGGAGGAAAGTAGAACTTGACGAGGTAACTGTACCTGCTCCCTTATTGGAAAATAGTACATCACAGAAAACTGTTTCTGCGACACCTATACCAATCAGTGAGGAAGCTAATGATGATGATCATGAAGCTTCAGAACAAGATACTACTGAACCACGTAGATCAACCAGAGTAAGATCCGCACCAGAGTGGTACGGTAATCCAGTTCTGGAAGTCATGATGCTAGATCATGATGAACCTACGAACTATGAAGAAGCGATGGTGAGCCCAGATTCCGCAAAGTGGCTTAAGGCCATGAAATCTGAGATGGGATCCATGTATGAAAACAAAGTATGGACTTTGGTTGACTTGCCCGATGATCGGCAAGCAATTGAGAATAAATGGATCTTCAAGAAAAAGACTGACGCTGACGGTAATATTACTGTCTATAAAGCTCGACTTGTCGCGAAAGGTTTTCGGCAAGATTCAAGGAGTTGACTACGATGAGACCTTCTCACCCGTAGCGATGCTTAAGTCCGTCAGAATAATGTTAGCAATTGCCGCATTTTATGATTATGAAATATGGCAGATGGATGTCAAAACTGCATTCCTGAATGGATTTCTGGAAGAAGAGTTGTATATGATACAACCAGAAGGTTTTGTCGATCCAAAGGGAGCTAACAAAGTATGCAAACTCCAGCGATCCATTTATGGACTGGTGCAAGCATCTCGGAGTTGGAATAAACGCTTTGATAGTGTGATCAAAGCATTTGGCTTTATACAGACTTTTGGAGAAGCCTGTATTTACAAGAAAGTGAGTGGGAGCTCTGTAGCATTTCTGATATTATATGTGGATGACATATTGCTAATTGGAAATGATATAGAATTTCTGGATAGCATAAAGGGATACTTGAATAAAAGTTTTTCGATGAAAGACCTCGGGGAAGCTGCTTACATATTAGGCATAAAGATCTATAGAGATAGATCTAAACGCTTAATTGGACTTTCACAGAGCACATACCTTGACAAGATTTTGAAGAAGTTCAAAATGGATCAGGCAAAGAAAGGGTTCTTGCCTGTGTTACAAGATATGAAGTTGAGTAAGACTCAATGCCCGACCACTGCAGAAGATAGAGAGAAAATGAAAGATGTTCCCTATGCTTCAGCCATAGGCTCTATCATGTATGCAATGCTGTGTACCAGACCTGATGTGTGCCTTGCTATAAGCTTAGCAGGGAGGTACCAAAGTAATCCAGGAATGGATCACTGGACAGCGGTCAAGAACATCCTGAAATACCTGAAAAGGACTAAGGATATGTTTCTCATATATGGAGGTGACAAAGAGCTCACCGTAAGGGGTTACGTTGATGCAAGCTTTGACACTGATCCGGACGATTCTAAATCGCAAACCGGATACGTGTTTACTTTAAACGGTGGAGCTGTCAGTTGGTGCAGTTCTAAACAAAGCGTCGTAGCGGGATCTACATGTGAAGCGGAGTACATAGCTGCTTCGGAAGCAGCAAACGAAGGAGTCTGGATGAAGGAGTTCATATCCGATCTAGGTGTCATACCTAGTGCATCGGGTCCAATGAAAATCTTCTGTGACAATACTGGTGCAATTGCCTTGGCAAAGGAATCCAGATTTCACAAGAGGACCAAACACATCAAGAGACGCTTCAACTCCATCTGGGATTTAGTCCAGGTGGGAGACATAGAGATTTGCAAGATACATACGGATCTGAATGTTGCAGACCCGTTGACTAAGCCTCTTCCACGAGCAAAACATGATCAGCACCAAGGCTCCATGGGTGTTAGAATCATCTAGATTATTGACTCTAGTGCAAGTGGGAGACTGAAGGAAATATGCCCTAGAGGCAATAATAAAGTTATTATTTATTTCCTTATATCATGATAAATGTTTATTATTCATGCTAGAATTGTATTAACCGGAAACATAATACATGTGTGAATACATAGACCAACAGAGTGTCACTAGTATGCCTCTACTTGACTAGCTCGTTAATCAAAGATGGTTATGTTTCCTAACCATGAACAAAGAGTTGTTATTTGATTAACGAGGTCACATCATTAGTAGAATGATCTGATTGACATGACCCATTCCATTAGCTTAGCACCCGATCGTTTAGTATGTTGCTATTGCTTTCTTCATGACTTATACATGTTCCTATAACTATGAGATTATGCAACTCCCGTTTACCGGAGGAACACTTTGGGTACTACCAAACGTCACAACGTAACTGGGTGATTATAAAGGAGTACTACAGGTGTCTCCAATGGTAGATGTTGGGTTGGCGTATTTCGAGATTAGGGTTTGTCACTCCGATCGTCGGAGAGGTATCTCTGGGCCCTCTCGGTAATGCACATCACATAAGCCTTGCAAGCACTGCAACTAATATGTTAGTTGTGAGATGATGTATTACGGAACGAGTAAAGAGACTTGCCGGTAACAAGATTGAACTAGGTATTGGATACCGACGATCGAATCTCGGGCAAGTAACATACCGATGACAAAGGGAACAACGTATGTTGTTATGCGGTCTGACCGATAAAGATCTTCGTAGAATATGTAGGAGCCAATATGGGCATCCAGGTCCCGCTATTGGTTATTGACCGGAGACGTGTCTCGGTCATGTCTACATTGTTCTCGAACCGTAGGGTCCGCACGCTTAACGTTATGATGACAGTTATTATGAGTTTATGCATTTTGATGTACCGAAGGTTGTTCAGAGTCCCGGATGAGATCACGGACATGACGAGGAGTCTTGAAATGGTCGAGACGTAAAGATTGATATATTGGAAGCCTATGTTTGGACATAGGAAGTGTTCCGGGTGAAATCGGGATTTTACCGGAATACCGGGAGGGTTACCGGAACCCCCCGGGAGACTAATGGGCCTATTGGGCCTTAGTGGAAAAGGAGAAAAGGGACAAGCCCAAGCTGGCCGGCGCCTCCCTTCCCCAAAGTCCTAGTAGGACTAGGATAGGGGCCGGCCCCCCTTCTCTCTCCTTTTCCCCCCGGGAGTCCTAATTGGATTAGGATTGGGGGGAGGAGTCCTACTCCCGGTGGGAGTAGGACTCCCCTGCGCCTCCTCTCCCTGGCCGGCCGGCTTCCCCTCCTCCAACCTTTATATACAGGGGCAGGGGGCACCCCAAGACACACAACTTGATCCTTGAGATCGTTCCTTAGCCGTGTGCGGTGCCCCCTGCCACCAAATTCCACCTCGATCGTACCATTGTAGTGCTTAGGCGAAGCCCTGTGTCGGTAGTACATCAAGATCGTCATCACGCCGTCGTGCTGACGGAACTCTTCCTCGACGCTTTGCTGGATCGGAGCCCGAGGAACGTCATCGAGCTGTACATGTGCTAAGAACTCGGAGGTGCCGGAGTAACGGTGCTTGGATCGGTCGGATCGGGAAGAAGACGTACGACTACTTCCTCTACGTTGTGTGATCGCTTCCGCAGTCGGTCTGCGTTGGTACGTAGACAACACTCTCCCCTCTCGTTGCTGTGCATCACCATGATCTTGCGTGTGCGTAGGAAAATTTTCGAAATTACTGCGTTCCCCAACAGGATACTGCTATCCGGAGGCCATGTAGGAGGGCCTCATATTCAGCTGCATTGTTGGAATCCATGTACATGATCTGGAGCACATATTGGAATGTGTCTCCTATGGGGGACATCAGGACGATGCCGGCCCCCAGTCCGGCGAACATTTTGGAGCCATCGAAATGCATAATCCAGTTTGAATATGTGCCGTACTCTTTAGGGAGCTCGGCCTCTGTCCATTCTGCGACGAAGTCGGCCAAAACTTGCGATTTAATGGCTCGCCGTGGCTTATAGGTTATATCGAACTGGACAAGCTCGATGGCCCATTTTGCAATCCGGCCCGTTGCATCGCGGTTGTTGATAATATCATTGAGTGGCACTTCCGAGGCTACTGTTATGGAACACTCTTGAAAGTAGTGTCGTAGCTTCCGGGATGCCATGAATACCGCGTATGCAATCTTTTGATAATGCGGGTACCGTGATTTGCATGGAGTGAGGATAGTGGACACGTAGTAGACCGGCCTTTGAAGGGGGGATTTGTGTCCGTCCGTTTCCCGCTCGACAACGAGCACTGCGCTGACAACTTGGTGTGTTGCTGCAATGTACAATAACATTGGTTCGCCGGTGTTTGGTGCGGCCAGGACTGGGTTTGTTGCCAATATGGCTTTTATTTCATCAAGTCCGGCCGTGGCGGCATCCGTCCACTCGAAGTGTTCGGTGCGCCGAAGGAGGCGATAGAGGGGTAGTGCCTTTTCTCCCAAGCGGGAGATGAAGCGGCTTAAAGCCGCCACGCATCCGGTTAATTTTTGTATTTGTTTAAGGTCCTTTGGGACATCCAATTGTGACAAAGCTCGGATCTTGGCTGGATTTGCTTCAATTCCTCTACCGGATACAATGAAGCCCAAGAGCTTTCCGGCTGGAATGTCGAAGACGCATTTTTCCGGGTTGAGCTTGATGTCATATTTTCGGAGGTTATCGAATGTAAGCCTCAAGTCGTCTACTAGAGATTCGACATGTCTTGATTTGGCGACCACATCATCCACATACGCCTCCATTGTTTTGCCAATCTGGTTTGCTAGACATGTCTAGATCATGCGCTGATATGTTGCGCCGGCATTTTTCAGCCCGAAGGGCATTGTGTTGAAGCAGAATGGGTCGTATGGTGTGATGAATGCTGTTGCAGCTTGGTCTGATTCTGCCATCTTGATTTGATGGTAACCGGAGTATGCGTCGAGGAAACACAACGAATCATGTCCTGCGGTGGCATCGATAATTTGATTGATACGGGGGAGGGGGAAGGGATCCTTTGGGCAAGCCTTGTTAAGGTCTTTAAAATTGACACACAGGCACCAGGATTTGTCCTTCTTTGGTACCATCACCAGGTTTGCTAGCCAGTCCGGATGTTTTATGTCTCTGATGAATCTGGCCTCCAATAGCTTGGCTAGCTCCTCTCCCATAGCCTGTCTCTTGGGTTCGGAAAAACGCCGAAGGGCTTGTTTGACAGGTTTAAATCCTTTTAGGATATTTAAGCTGTGTTCGGCCATCCTGCGTGGGATCCCTGGCATGTCTGAAGGGTGCCACGCGAAGATGTCCCAGTTCTCTCGTAGGAACTCTCGCAGTGCAGCGTCTGCATCAGGGTTCAGTCGTGCCCCGATGGAAGCTGTTTTATTGGGGTCCGTTGGATGGACCTGGAATTTGACTATTTCGTCAGCTGGCTTGAAGGATGTGGATTTGGATCTCTTGTCGAGTATCACATCGCCCCTGTTAACCGTGGAGCGCAGCGCAGTCAGTTCCTCGGCCGCTAAGGCTTCGGATAGTGCCTCAAGGGCTAATGCGGCCGTCTTGTTTTCGGCGCGGAGTGCTATGTCCCGATCACTAGCTAGAGTGATAATTTCGTTCGGCCCGGGCATCTTAAGCTTCATGTACCCGTAATGGGGTATTGCTTGGAAGATTGTGAATGCTTCCCGCCCTAGTAAAGCGTGATATCCGCTCTTAAACGGGGCCACCTGAAACGTGACTTCTTCGGACCTGTAATTATCCGGTGTGCCGAACACCACATCTAGTGTGATTTTTCCTGCGCAGCGCGCTTCCCGACTGGGGATTATTCCTCTAAAGGTTGTGCTGCTTCGCTCGACGCGGTTCTAGTCTATTTCCATTTTTTGAAGGATTTCCTCATAAATGAGGTTCAGTCCGCTGCCCCTCCATCCATGAGCACCTTGGTGAGGCGAAAGCCGTCCACTATGGGACTAAGGACCAATGCGGCTGGTGCTCGGGCTGTTCGGAATCTAGGTTCGTCACTTGCGTTGAAGGTAATGGCAGTGTCGCTCCATGGATTTATTGTTGCAACTTGATAGACTTCGGCGAGGCTGCAGAGTGTTCTTTTTCGCACATTGTTTGATGCGAAAGTCTCGAAGACTGTGAGAACGGTACCGGTGTCCTTGGGCTGGCTTTCTGCGGCCTCCGGAATTAAGAGGTCATTGCCGATTTTGGCCACCTGCCGGAGTATCCAACATGCTCTAAGGATGTGAGTTGGTGTGGCGTCCTCTGTACTGTGAATTCTACAGGGTCCATCAAGCCATCTTTCCAGTACGGTTCCATGCCCTATAGAGGGTTTTGACTTTTTGGTGTTTATCCCGGGTGTCCTATGATGATGCACCCTCTTAGTTCGGATGAGATTACTATTCAAGGCCGGATTATCCCAAAATTTTATTTCGGTTTTCCAGGCGCTTTCCATCACACAGTATTTTTGTACTATGGACGCTAAGTCAGTGAAGCGTGTAATATCACGACGACTTACGGCGTTAAGGATCCCCTCGTCCGTGCAATTACTGCAGAAAATTGAGATGGCGTCTCCCTCGCGGCAATCCTTTATCCTGTTCATAACCAGGAGGAATCTGGCCCAGTAATGATGTACTGTTTCCTCGGGCCTCTGCCTGATTTGGGAGAGATCGCTTATGATCGGGTGGGCGGGTGTCGTTGAATCTGAAACCTCACCCAATCCAAGATTCGAAGGCCGTAGAGTTTACGAACTCTGAAGTTCAGATTCTTGGATGTTGTCCAATGAATCTGGCCCGTTGCCTGATCCTAAGCTCAGGTCTTGAGTTACATCCTCCCCTCCGCGGGTATCCGGCTTGGAGGGTTCGGGAATTCGGACGTAGCTAGTCCTTAAAATAGATGAAGGGTCACCGCACTGCGCCTCTATCACGACAATGTGGTGGGTGACTTGGGGAGAGTTAATTTCTCTTAGATCGGGTTTAAGCCCAACCTGGTCGTAATCCATAGCGACCCCCAGGGCGGCGATGCGATCCAAGAGCTTGTTTACGGAAGAGAGCTCCATTGGATCTAGCTGCTCGATGAGCTCCGAGCTAACGTGTAGGTTGCTTTTGATGACCCGAGAGGTCACCGTCGGCGCAACAGTCGAACAGGCGGTCATGAGGAAACCACCTAGCCGGAGAGTTTGGCCGACAGCCAAGGCTCCCTTAGCAACGGCGCCGTCTTTAAAGACGGGAGGAGGCATCCTTCCTGATTGCGACGGCACAGAGGAACTCTCAATGAAAGCACCAATGTCGGTGTCAAAACCGGCGGATCTCGGGTAGGGGGTCCTGAACTGTGCATCTAGGCTGGATGGTAACAGGAGGCAGGGAACACGATGTTTTACCCAGGTTCAGGCCCTCTTGATGGAGGTAAAACCCTACGTCCTGCTTGATTAATATTGATGATATGGGTAGTACAAGAGTAGATCTACCACGAGATCAAGGAGGCTAAACCCTATAAGCTAGCCTATGGTATGATTGTTGTATATGGAGTTGATGTCCTACGGACTACAACCCTCCGGTTTATATAGACACCGGATAGGGTTAGGGTTACATAGAGTCGGTTACAATGGTAGGAGATCTTGAATATCCGCATCGCCAAGCTTGCCTTCCACGCCAAGGAAAGTCCCATCCGGACACGGGACGAAGTCTTCAATCTTGTATCTTCATAGTCCAGGAGTCCGGCTGAAGGTATAGTCCGGCTACCCGAACACCCCCTAATCCAGGACTCTCTCACCATCATTTGTGTATGCCTTTGTCCTTTTGCTTTGGCGCTTCTTGTTTGCATTGGCTTGGGTAGCGAGCTCTTCGTCAAAAAACAAAGGCTCCCCATCAATGTCCACTTCATCCTTTTCTTCTAGGCCATAGTCTTCCAAAAACTCGTGGTCTTGCGGGGAAGTGCTGCCCATGCCATCTTGGCCTTGCATGAAGAGGTTGGTCGTGCCTCCGTGGCCTTGAGCAAAGGTGTCGGTCGTGCCCTCGTGGCCGGCCATGAAGGGGCCTCGCCTGTCTTGACTTTGCGTCTCGTCGATATAGAAGGCCACCCCACCCAAACCGCCTTCTAAATATGATGTTCTCCATGATGAAACGATTAGTCGTCTCATCTTCCGTGGTTGGCATTGTGTCAAACAGGTTGCGGGCATCATATTGCATGCCCGCGGGGATCTCCTGCGGGAGTTCCTCTGGTCCCTGGTGGACGATCCACCGGCCACAAGTGTGGCATTGAGGTCGATGGCCATGGGCGCGGGCATGGCCAGTGCGACCACACTCACCGCCGGTGAACCAGAGCCCAAAGAGGTGGGAAATGGGAGGCTTGCGGGTGGGGATGGAAGCCAGGCGTCTGCGGTGTGGTGGACATGCGCAGCGACTCTGGCAGTTGCGGACGATGTGCCGACGAGCCCGTGCTGGCCGTTGCCATCGCGGTAGCAACGAGCCCATGCTGGCCGTGGCCACGGCGGTGGTGACGAGCCCATGCTGGCCTGGGTTTAACCCTAGGTATAGCAGGGCCTCCCTCATGGCCGCAACGATGAGGAGGTTGTTCTGCGCGATGGCGGCCTCATATTGTGCGGCGGCGGCCGCAGCTGCCTCCTTGTTGCACTGCACCCTCCTTCGACCCTTCCTCTTAGCCGACTGCACGGCCCGCTGCGCGTCCGTCAGCACCTTCTTCTTGGTCAGCGCCGACGTTTTGTGGGCGTGCTTGCCTTTGGCGGAGGTGAGGCCGACAGAGGCGAGGGAGGTGAGGCCGGCGGCAGCGTCGACGATCGGTGCCTCGTCCATGTCGAGCGGCCGGGAGCGCGAGCGGGGCGGGAGCTTTTTGGGAAAGAGAGGAATATGGGTGTGGTTGTGCCACCGATTGGCGGGCCAGGGGACAAGGGCGGGCGTCGCGCGCGTCCGTTTCGTATTCGCGCCGACGCAAACGCGGATCAAGTTTGGGCTTGAAATGCATCGCATGCGGACAAAAAAAGGACGTTCGTCCGTTTGGGTCGCCGCATTGGGCTGACTCTTGTGTCCATTTCGGCCCAAACGGACACGCATAGACAGTTTGGGTTGGCGCATTGGAGTTTTTCTAAGTCTTGAAGTATACGCCAAGTCTTGGGATCATTCTCTTTGGTGTTCTTGGACCAGACAAACGAGGGCCACCAGTTGATGAGCTTGGTGGGGGGAGGGGGGGGGGGTCCTCGGCCCAGCCCAAGGGACTGGTAACCGGTATGCCAAGAACCCCCTAATCCAGGACTTTGTTAATGACCGGGTGCAATATTAAAATGCTCCTCGGCAAGGTGCCTGGTTCCTCCGTTCACGATGTTCCATTGATGAAATTTTTTAATTTTTGGTTTAGATCTTGGACACACTCTTACCCCTCCTCCCTTTATCCATCAAATATGCAAAAAAAACTTGCCAAAACAAGGAGATATGCACATCTTTGCTATTGTTAGTGGTTACTAAGAAAAATTGAAGTGATATACTAGGAAACTTCTTATGAATATAAAGATTAAATTTAGGAAATGATGAGTGTAAAATAAACTCGCCATGAAGTATTGTACAAGCCAAGTCCCATACTCATTTGATGCTTCTCCTGACATAAGAGTAAGTCCCGCTCTGATGCAACCGAACTTATTTTAAAATCATCCACATTTTGATATTCACTAGAGAATAATCCTTATTTTCAGAGGGTTACAAGTAAGGGTGCACATCGTACTATGAGTTTCATGCATGTATATTGAGCTTGTTACTAGTAATTTCATGAACTGTCTTATGCCGCCGCAACCTCAACAATTCGGACTTAAGAGATTCATTGTTGTCCATGGTGCTCCTTGGGAGCCCACAGATCCCGTCGTTGCTGAGATGGAAGTCACATAGCCTTTAATTAATCTCTTAGTCTTGCATGTGTCCTTTCATTTTATTTTTTCTCTTCCATTATCGTCATCGTTGCATTGTAGTCCATATTCTCACCTTCATCTCCCTCATCCACGTTATCATACTCCCCCGTCTCCAAAACCAACCTCTTCTTTTAAGACCTCTCACTGTCAGCATCTGACTCTCAGAGTCTCAAGATTTAACCGGGATAGAAGTTGTGTCATCGAATTTCTTTTTCACTCCCATCGGTTTCCTCTACGGGTCCAACCCCAATCATGATATGATACTCCACCCCTTACATGATGTTCCTCTGTCCTATCCCCTATGCCGCCTCCCGACACTGTGCCACGTCCTCTCCATTTCGTTTCCCTAATAATTGTTACATACTTCTTCACGGGTTCATTGACATCCAACCACACTCTAGCTCTCACGAAATTCCACACACCTTCGAGTCCAGTCTCAACCTTCACCATTTTGCTGGTCTTTGCAGACGAGATTTGTTTCCACCGACTCAAACATGTATCGACACGACAGACTGTGAATTTGTGCCCATACAACCAAGCTATTAACTTCGATTGGTTCGAGTGGCGATAGACCGTCGTAGGGCTAAATCATGACTCTAGGTAGCTTAACAATCAAAGCCTTCCCTCCTCATTCTTTACTCAATCACCTTGTTAGAAGCACCGGACCATGAATATACGCTCCTACACAGCCATGATCTTGATCTCTTTTGTCGCGGGACTCCACACAATGCACATGCTTGCGATGAAGCCCCACACGCGGTCCCTCCGGCGACACCAATGTCCCACGCTTAAGCAACATATCGTCGAACTATTTTTCGCCGAGAGGAAAGAAAACCCTAGACACCGCCAAGAAGGGAAAGAAAAAAAACTCTCCAAAGGCAGAGCAGTTTTTTTGACAGCAAACACGGCAGCGGCTGGCGCCGTACACGTGAGAATCAAGCTAGCCGGGCATCGTGTTCCGATTCTTTCGCCCTAGAAAGAATGACTTTCCTTCCTCCACCACGCGCGTGCCCGCCCCGAACCGCCCCGTCCGGACAGCAAGCGGAACGGACGGCCCCGAACGCGCCCGGCCGACGCGAAACACCGACGCCGCCGTGCCCGCGGAGTAAATTCTACGCGTCCCGGCCAGGCCGGACCCCGTCAGCCTGCGACTCCCTCCCGAATCCGCCTTCCCCAGTCAGCCCCGCCCGAAGCCACCCCTCCTCCTTCCTCCCTCCTCCCCCGTCCGTCCACCTACAAATAGCGCCTCCTCCTCCCCCCCACAGATCCCGCACCCACCCAGGGCAAGAAGAAGCAAGCAGCACGAGCAGCACATGTCACAGAGGGCCAGCGTCCCACACTCCTCCTGCATAGCCTTCGCCCTCCATTCCCACCTCCTCGTGTCCTCCGAGATGTGCCCCAGCTCCTACTGGGAATAGAATAGCCTCGCCCCGCCCCGCCCAAATCCCACACCTTTTTTTTGTTTTTGTTCTCCTCCCTTCTTTGTTTTTAGTTTCTGGATCTCTAGGATTCTCGAATTCGTCCGTCTGCGGCAAGGGGAAGATGGGCGTCAAGGGATTCGTCGAGGGCGGCATCGCCTCCATCGTCGCCGGCTGCTCCACCCACCCGCTCGACCTCATCAAGGTGCGGATGCAGCTGCAGGGGGAGTCCTCCGCGGCGGCGGCGGCGCCCCAGCCCGCGCTCCGCCCGGCGCTCGCCTTCCAGGCCGGGGCGCACACCGTGACGCTCCCGCACGCGCCGGCGCCGGTGCCCAAGCCCGGCCCGATTGGCATCTGCACGCAGATCCTGCGCGCCGAGGGCGCCGCCGGGCTCTTCTCCGGGATCTCGGCCACCATGCTGCGCCAGACGCTCTACTCCACCACGCGGATGGGGCTCTACGACATCCTCAAGAAGCGCTGGACCCAGGAGAACGGCGGCGTGCTGCCGCTGCACCTCAAGATCGCCGCCGGCCTCATCGCCGGCGGCATCGGCGCCGCCGTCGGCAACCCGGCCGACCTGGCCATGGTGCGGATGCAGGCCGACGGCCGCCTCCCGCTCGCCGACCGCAGGAACTACCGCAGCGTCGGCGACGCCATCGCCCGGATGACGCGCGACGAGGGCGTGCGCAGCCTCTGGCGCGGCTCCGCGCTCACCGTCAACCGCGCCATGATCGTCACCGCCTCGCAGCTGGCCACCTACGACCAGGCCAAGGAGGCCATCCTGGCCCGCCGCGGCCCGGCCGCCGACGGGCTGGGCACGCACGTGGCCGCCAGCTTCGCCGCGGGCATCGTGGCCGCCGCCGCGTCCAACCCCGTCGACGTGGTCAAGACCAGGGTGATGAACATGAAGGTGGCGCCCGGCGCGCCCCCGCCGTACGCCGGGGCCCTGGACTGCGCGCTCAAGACGGTGCGGTCGGAGGGCGTGATGGCGCTGTACAAGGGGTTCATCCCCACGGTGTCGCGCCAGGGGCCCTTCACCGTGGTGCTCTTCGTCACCCTCGAGCAGGTGCGCAAGGTCTTCAAGGACGCCGAGTTCTAATGCAGTGCAGAACACCGCACGGCGCGGCACCATGAATCCAAGATGATGACGACAAGAAGCCGCCATTGATGCCGCTGCTGCTAAGAATAACTAGTAGTACCGCTGGAGAGATTCCTCCAGTTCCTGCCTCCCGTTGTATCGGATGGATTTGATCGATTTTGAATGAAATTCTCATTTTTAAATCTTGGGCCATGAATGTCAACATTGAGAATCTTCCGCTAGGAATTGTCAGCATTGACAATTTGCCAATTACCGAATAGACTATTACTGGCATGCTTTCAATTGAGTACTAATTTAAGAATTCTGAAACGGCAGTATACTACTCTAAGCAACAAGGATGCGCTGGCAGTGCAAGCTGGAGGATTGTTTAGCAGTAAGTAAGATGCGCTGCCTACTTTGCCCCTCGACTTATTACAAAATACTCCTCTCTCGATCAGATTTAACAAGGATATTCTTGATAGTTCCTCCACGGCTCCTTTGTCGAAAAAAAAGGCCCTCCACGGCCCAGCGGAATATACCGTCACGACAAGCATACGCCTCAGCAGTAGCAATGCCGGCAGGAACATATTCATGCCAAGTAGACACGGCAGCCATGATCATCCCGAATGTACCCACCTCGGTTCCAACCTCAGAAACGATGCGTGATGGCCGGTACTAGTAGTAGCACATCACAGGATCCGGTATCCGAATTTTCAGCGAAAAGAAGCACCAATCAACCAGCAAACGTGTCGCCCGGGCTGCAAGGCTACGCTAAGATGTTACCCGACCTAATTTCACGATCCCGAGAGGCCAGGCGCAAACCTAATCTCCACATCAGCATGCAAGTCGACATGTACCGACCCGGGATCCACGAATTGTTCTTTGCGAAATCGACAGCGAGTACTAGTAGTACGTACACGATCTGCGGGGGAAGGGTGTCAAGTGGCAACCACCAAAGGCCGACCATAATGGTGGCGCTAAGAGCAGTTAAGGTTGACAGTGCCACTCCTTTCTCCCGGGGGCGGGGGTGGGTGCCGTGCCGACTTGGTTGCGGGCGTTTCCACGGCGGCGACACGGTCCGGCGGTCCACCACCAGACCCGGACTTTTAAGCAATCACCATCGGGGCTTTCCAGTCGGCAAATGAACAACGAGCTCCGTCGGCTCCAGCAGAGTCCGTCCGGCACTGCTGGAGCACTTACGATTTTTTTACAAAACCTAACTATCAGGATCATCATCCCCTGTTCTTTAGGGGAAATGGCTATCACTCGTGGCACACAGTTGCCTTGTGCTTACGCCCGCTTGCCTTTTTATTTTATTTTGCGAAGAAAAATCGCAAAAGGAGAAAACAAACATATCTTGCCAGTGCAGTGGCACACGAAGACACGCTAGGAATGCAGCGAATAACGCTCAAGCATGTGCCATGGATTTGGACGCAAGGGAAATCTTTGCCTCGGTCCGGACATGTAACAGGAAGCATTGTGCTAGTGTTTGCCTCAGCCTCGGCGAACTCGTGCTGGTGGGTTCTTGGAAAGAATGGACGAGAAGCGAAGCGAAAGAACACACGGATGCAGAGCACACACCGGCGAACACACCAGTTTTTCAAGATTTGTGCTAGTGTTTTCTGATTGGCAGCACCTTTTGATCAATATACAGGGGAGAGAACCATCAACACTGCTTGGAACTAAGAGCGTCTCCAACGCTGATCGTCAAACCGGTCACCGTATTCGTCTGCGGACCGGAGAGGACCAGTCTGCGTTCACTGATACGGAAGCCGACCATCTAACTGTAGCTGCAAACATCTGCCTTTGTTTTTTTAAAGCCCGCAAGCTCTAAATAACTGCATATCAAATCCTAGTCTATCTAAAAATGTTCAAATGTGGCAGTAGTTCTAATTTAAATATTAAAACCCAACAAAGTTTTTAAATTAAAGTAGTTCAAACTTGAATTCAACTAGCACATATGTACTCATTGTCCGCTTCAACCGCCTATAAGTGCTCAATCAAATCTTCCTTCAGTTGCTCATGAGTTGCTTGATTCTGAATTTGCTGATGCATTTAAACAAGCTCATCAAACGTGGCCGAATTCTACTCCAGAAGTTCGATAGAATCACACATGTTCTCAAATTTAAGAGCTGAGGCAGCATACTCAGCCTTATCCTCCACGATTATGTTGTGCATGATCACACAACATGTCATCACCTCCCACAAGGTCTCCGGATCCCATTGTTGAGTAGGTCCATGAACAACTGCAAAACGGGCCCGGAGAACTTCAGATGCCCTCTCGACATCTTTTCTAGTTGCTTCTTGTTTTTGGGCAAAGTGAGACCTTTTTTGACCAAGTGGCTCAACGATGGTCTTGACAAAGGTTGCCCAAGAAGGATAGATACTGTCAACCATATGGTACCCCATTTTGTATTCATGGCCATTGACAGTATACTTGCAAGGAGGAGCTTTACCTTCAGTCAGCCTAGCAAACAATGGAGATCGCTGCAACACAATCATGTCATTGTGAGACCCGGGCATGCCAAAGAAAGCATGTCAAATCCAGACATCCTACGATGCAACTGCTTCAAGAATGATAGTGGACTTCTTAACATGACCCTGATATTGCCTTTGTAGAGATCTTGGGCAGTTCTTCCATCTCCAGTGCATGCAGTCAAAAGATTCGAGCAAACTGAGTCACCCTCTTGCTTCAGACATTGCCAAGATCGTCCCAGTGAAAACCCTAATGGACCCCAACACCAAAACAAGTCAAAGACAATGCTTCACTTGCAAAGGACATGGCCACAAGACATTTGAGTGTCTGACAAGGACCATGATCCTCAACGCGATGGCTAGTATGACTCCATGAGCGAAGAAGAAATGGAAGCTTTGGGGAACGTGGCTATGCATCGTCAAGTGAAAGAAGTTGAAGATGCTCAATTCTATTGCAAAAATAATTCGACCCCGCTCTTGTTCCAGATATTTTGACACTTCAACGACAACAAAGATGAATACCAATGATGCCACATCTTCCATACCAAAGCCGGAATTCAAGGAAGATCCATCAAAGTCAATCATAGATGGAGGAAGTTGCCACAACTTGGCTAGTGACACTATACAGGATGGTCCAAACACGATAGTCCAGTCAGAGACACTTTGACGAAACTGTGTGCGATGCATTAATCACAAATGGTGATGTAATAAAACCGTCAAAAAAGATACAAAACATTTACGATGGCGGAGACATCAAACATGATTCAGATTAGAGCTGCGTGTGCGATGCATGGCATACGGTTAATCCAGCAGAACTGTTTGCGATGAGGCAGAACAACAGAAATGGGCAGCCGGATGAAGGTGTGGGCTATATACAGTTCACTTGGATGAACTGTTTGTGATTAGGCAACACAACAGAAACGGTAAGCCAGATCAAAGGTGTGTGCATTATACGGCAAACAGTTTACTCGGATGAACTATTTGTGTTGAGTCAAGAGAATAGAAACAGTTCAACTTAACAAGATGTGTGTGGTACGTGGCAAACAGGTCTGTAATCAGAAATGTGCGCGAAGACCGATAATAACATAGACGATTGCTGCTAATAAGTGTGTGTTGTGGGCAAACACGTCCTGGTATACAATTGTCAGCGATTGATGAATTCATCACCGACGGTTTCCTAGTATGTTCCGTGTGTGATGTGATTGCATACAGAACAACAACATATATACTAATAAGGACATGATTGCACAACCAAATTAAACATCCAATTACATAGGTGGCTAGTACACACATAACATTTCCACATACCAAAGAAAATTATTACATGCATAATTAATTAGGATAAACGATCATCTGATCATCATCTACTTCTTGTGGCGCTTACCGCCACTGCTCTAATAGGATAAACAGAACAATATTCTTTACTATGAATAGTATGCTCTGTTGGGCACACAAGTATATGGATCATAGCCTTGGGTGAGTAATGTGCCAGCACATGTCGTGCTAGCTCGATGTTCCTTCCATGCTAAGTTCTCATTAATTGATGGCGTTTTATGAACATGCCACCGTTTCCCGTCATTTTTCATCGGTTTCCCGCCGCCATCCAGCGATATTGTGCATAAACCTAGGCGGCGCGCGGCGCACCAAGGCAAAAAGTGCAGCCTATAGCACATCCATCTTTTCCGAGCATGCCAACCCACTAAAGCGCGGCTTCTGCCATCAACCTCCTCGTCGAGAAAAACGAGAAGGCGCCACGGCCTGACGAGGCCGAGGAGCCCCCCAACAATGCGATGGACGACGTCATGCTGCGCGACATCGCTAGGGTTGAGCAGACCCTTGGCACATGGCGCTTCAGTGCCGCGGATCAAAATAGACATGTCAGCGCCAAGAGGTTGCATCTCGCCGCACAACATGATCAATGGTGTGCCGCAGAGCAAGCTAGGCGCGTCCGTGCCGATAGGCTGCGGCTCGTCGCACAACGAGACCGTTGGAGCGCCATAGAGCAAGAGGCGCGGCGCGTCCGTGCCGATAGGCTGCGGCTTGTCGCACAACGAGACCGTTGGAGTGCCATAGAGCAAGAGGCGCGGCGCGCTACACAGCAAGAGCGGATCCATCGGCGCTTGCTTACTGTCGTCAGGGCGTCGCAGCTAGGTACACGTCCCGTTAGTACGCCCATTCCTCGCCAAGAGTGGGCAGAAGCCATCTGTGTCGTACTTGCACCAAAGGCCGGCCGCGCTATACTTGCACAGGACGCCCGCCGTGCCATTCGCCTTGTCCGCGGCCTGCTCGATGCCAGCGTGCTGGGCACTAGGCTCGACTGCCTCCTTGGTCCAGGTGTCCACCTGGGCGCAGTAGAGGACACATGGCCGTCGCATCCTCGAGCTGGTGATCTCCGATGAAATAGCCAACTTGAAGCTCAAGATTGCGCTCCATATGTATCGCAGCGTGTCGACCGCTTGGACGAACGCCTGCACGAGTTCAGGCAGAGCCAAGAGCTACCGTAGGCAAGGGTTGCTGGTCATGGACGCATTTTATTTTGTTGACTCATTTTGACGTGGATCGCTATGTATTCCCAAAAATCATAATATTGCTCTGTTTCAATGTGTGTACTATGTTTTCCGTTCTTATATGGTCTGTTTCAATGTATGTATATATGCTTTCCATTCTGTATATGTAGATGATAACTGTTAGATACAAATTAGTAACCGGAGCTCCTCATCGGTGGCACGCTGGAGCTTATCAGCTCAACTCCACGCAGCAATGAGGCGCCTAGCGCCTTTGACCTTCCTCACGAAGTACCCGTCTTCACACACCTCCCCCGCATGACGACGCGCCCGCCCCCAAAGCTCCATCGCCTCCTTTTTCCAGGCGGCCTCACTGGCTTCGGAGGCCGTCTGGTACCTGGCTTCCTCCTCCGCCATCTCCTTCTTGAACACCATTTGCCTGGCTTTCTCAGTCAGCGGTAGCGATTTCCACAGACAAAGATTGTAGTGGCCCTAAAACCACTCCAAAGTTGGGGGGTCCGGCGCAACCTCGTCCGGCGGCCCGTAGGGGTCATTCTCACTGCTACTCTTCGACTAAACGTCCTCGGGGGTGGCACCTCCTCGTCGGCGCGTGGGCAGATCGGCGGCGCCATGGCAGAGATTTGTGGGTGAGAAAGAGGGCGAGCGAGGGGAGGATGTAGATAAGAATGCAGGCAGGACGGCATGACCAAGGTACTATTTATTGGCGGCCGGAATCTAGATCAACGGGAATAGTACACACGCTGGTCACCGGAATTTACGAGTATTATAGTTTGAATTGCACATGATTCCCCGGCAAAAGCCGTGTGTGAACTTAATAGCTAACGGTTTCCAATACAGAACTGCGTCTGATTAATAACCCGCGTCACTCACCTTCCAAACCCTGAGGCGCAAAATACAGTGCCAATCGTGTGAGGCCCGGTTGTCTTGTCAGATATTTACATTTTCTTTCCTCGTATAAGGGATGAATGCTTATTTTCTGTTACCATGGCACTCCATGCATGTGTCCAAGCCGTGGCACCAATACGTTTGAAAATTCCTTCCAATTTACTGCACATGCAATTAACTCGCACACAACAAGTACACAAATATGATTTTTTTTCACACCATTATGGTTAGGTGTTGCATGTACATGTAGTTCAAATTTGAATTACAATCATCAAGTGGCTAGAAAATCACTTAAATGTCTTAAAAAGGTCAAATGACCCCTGAAATTTTCCAAATTTTGACATGATAGTTTATTTAGTGCACGTTAAGTGTAGAAATTTTTTGAAGGCCACAAGAGGAAGCTATCGTCGATTCGCCATCAAACATGCATTGCTCCCTCTCGGAACCACGAGCCTTCTAGTGAGTTACTCCAGTTTGTGAGGGGTGTGTGTCCAAACTTTCGTCAACCAAGCCAATTGTTTTACCACATCATCTTGGTGGAATGCCATTATGTTAAGCAAGGTTTTATGTATTTCTAATCATTTTTGAATTTTTTGGAATTTAAATGCCATGGCATGCACTCCATGCTTTGTGTCCAAGCCGTGGCACCAATATGTTTGAAAGTTCCTTCCTATTTATTGCACATGGAATTAAATCGCACACAATTACACAAATATGATTTTCAAACCGTTATGGTTAGTTGTTCCATGTACATATAGTTCAAATTTGAATTACGATCATTAAATGGCTAGAAAATCACTTAAATGTCTTATAAAGGTTAAATGACCACTGGAATTTTCTAAATTTTGACATGACAGTTGTATTAGAGCACGTTAACTGTAGAAAACTTTAGAAGGCCATAAGAGGAAGTTATCGCCAGTTCGTCATCAAACATGCATTGTGCCCCTCTCGGAACCACGACTCTTCTAGTGAGTTGTTCCGGTTTGTGAGGGGCGTGTGTCCAAACTTTTATCAAACATGCCAATTTTTTTACCACACCATTTTGGTGCCATACAATTACATCAAGCAAGCTTCATTTGTTTCTGTTCATTTTTGAATTTTGGAATTTAAATGCCATGGCATGCACTCGATGCTTTGTGTCCAAGCCGTGTGTGATAGTCTTCTAATTTACTGTGCATGTAATTAACTCAAACACTAGTACACAAATATGATTTTTTTCAAACCGTTATGGTTAGCTGCTTCATGTACATGTAGTTCAAATTTGAATTACAGTCATTAAATGACTTTAAAATCACTTAAATGTGTTAAAAAGGTCAAATGACCCCTAGAATTTTCCAAATTTTGACATGAAAGTTGTATTAGTGCACGTGAAATGTAGAAAAATTTGGAAGGCCATAAGAAGAAGCTATCGCCAGTTTGTCATCAAACATGCATTGTGTCCTCTCAGAACCATGGGCTTTCTAGTAGTGAGTTGCTTCGGTTTGTGAGGGGTGTGTGTTCAAACTTTCATCAAACAGGCCAATTTTTTTACCACATCATCTTGGTGCATGTCATTACGCCAAGCAAGGTTTCGTGTGTTTCTGATCAATGTTGAATTTTTTGGAATTTCAATGCCATGGCACTCGATGCTTTGTGTCCAAGCCGTGACACCAATATGTTTGAAAAATATGTCCAATTTACTGCACATGGAATTAACTCGCGCACAAGTATTTAAATATGACTTTTCAAACCGTTATGGTTAGCTGTTGCATGTACATGTAGTTCAAATTCGAATTACGGTAATTAAATGGCTAGAAAATCACTTAAATATCTTAGAAAGGTCAAAGGACCCCTGAAAGTTTCCAAACTTTGACATGACAGTTGTATTAGTACTCCAAATTTTCTCGTACATTTAAAATACCATATGTTGCCACTGTACTCTAAATTCGTCTTTCACACCTAATACAAAATATCAACAACATCACACACAGTTTGTTGTAGGGACCATTTGCGATGAAAATTCATGGGTCTACTTAAGTCTTCCTCCATAAGCTTAGCCGGCTTCGTCTACTCTAGTGTCGGCCACCCCCGAATCCCTGATCCCCATTCCCGCAACCCCTTCTTGCTAAGAATGATGCCATGGAAACACTTCGTGAGGGTCCATACGATGGTCGCGTCCTCCCTGAGCACCGCCGCCTGCGCCGAGAGCGCGGCCGCTTATGTCGAGAGCGCAATCGCATCCGCATTGAGCACGGCCGCATCCGCCGAGAGGGCGTCTATGGCAGCCGACAGGGCAGCTGTTGTGACAGCAGTGGCTGCAAACGCCGAGAGCGCTCGAGCTACCGTCCGCACCGCCGATGTCTCCCTGGCCCGGGTCGAGGCCATCCACACTAAGATCAAAGACACACACGCCAAGATATTTCCGTCCACCTCGGAATCCAGCATGCAACCCATGGCTGAAAAGGCGGCGGAGGCCATGGAGCACCTGCTTCCTCATGATATCGCTGAGCGGGAGATGGAGATGTAGGAGGCATCGGAGATCAAGGAGCGCCGGGAGGAGGAGTTGCGCATGGCTTAGGATGAGGTTGAGAAGAGCTTGTCCATTGAGGAATCGGTGGTGGAGTACCAGCGCGAGCTCTGGCGCAGCCACTACTACAAGTACTACAATCTTGAGGGAGGCACCGAGGACGAGGACGACGTCGCGGTTGACTTCAGCCGGGGGGGATGCGTAGTCCACTAACGGCGGCATATCGCCAGGACAAGTCATCGACGTCTCATCTTACACCGGCGAGGCGTTGGGCGGCGCGGCGGTAACTTTATTAAAATTATGCGTACTTAGCCTTTGTTTATAATGCTGGTCTTTTGTTAGAGCAATGTTTAGCTCAACTGGCTCTATTTAATTGCTAAAATTGATCGATTCAGTAACTATGGTCTATGTGCTGTAGGCTCTTTTGAGTGTCCAAATTAGCAAGCGATGTTAAATTATGCAATGACATGGATGAGGACAATACCCAGGGAAATTTCCACCAATATTTGGATGACCAAACTCATCGCATGCGCATAAAGCATAAGAATTGCTTGCGATGCACACAATCGTTCAAAGTGAATGGTGTCCGGCGGCACTGCGCGCAAAGTTTCCCTTCACCTTTCGAAATTTTTGGCCTACCGCCAAAATATCTACCCCCACCCCTTTTCTCCCCGACCACAAGTCACATTTACCCTGTTTTCTCCTTCCTTCCTTCCCAAGTTATAGCCGCTTCCTCCCTCTCGCCGTCTCGCATCCGACCACCACGGTCGCCATGGTCTTCTTCAATGACCTCTCCAACGGCTCCTCCTCTGACCATGACTCTTTCACCATCCGGGTGTGCCTCTCCTCTCTCTCTCTCTCTCTCTCTCTCTCTCTCTCTTATCTCTCGGGTAATGATTTGGAATGAAGGATTTTAACCTGGCAGTCGATTTGAGTCATTTCTTCCTCCTGTAGCTCCCTAGGACCACACGTTGCAACGCATGGAGCGGGGTGGCTGAAGATCTGCCTGCTCATTGTCACCATCAATCTCCATGCGTTAAGTTAGTTGCGTTTGAATCTATGGACAGTGGGAGGAAGTTTCTGGCATGTGCAGAGAAGGTTAGCCCCACTTTTGTTGTTACAAATCATTTGTTAGATGTGATTCAGACACTGTCACTATGCTATGTTATCATGGATGTGATTAAGACAGTGTCACAGTTTCTACCTAGTATCTAAAAATGTTGCCATATCATCAGCGGCGCCATTAGAAAATTACTTGGCACCGCTTCAGCAGTTTGTGCAGCCAACTTTGGTCCACACATCCGAGCAGCCAAGCAGTAAAATACTAATAACTTTATGGCACGAAGGAACTTGGCATCGGAGCAAATAGGTGCTCCCGAGTCCGGTTGCCTGATTTCCCCCCTCTCTATCGGCTCGCCAGTGCAGGGCACCGGTGCAAAATGTAGCAACAGTTGTCTTGACACCGGTTTTGGCATACATAGTGGACGACCTTAGTGCTATTAGTTCTATGTTACTAAATTTGTGCATGTTCACACCTGTTAGTATCTATTTGGTGTCATCCAAACACGGTCGCTATCCTGTTGTGGTTATATTTAGCTTCTTCATAAAATGTTCAATTTGTTATTTATAGCACATGACTAAGAACTTGTAGCGTTGTTGCAGTTAATTATAGCTTCTGATGTTTTTGAATTTGGTTGTTCTCTCAGTAGCAATTAATTCATTTGCACATTGATCTTTTTGAGAGGATATGTCATAATTAACATGTTTCTTTTGTTTTTTAAAATATGTATTTGGTGATTTTCTATGTTGCTAGAAACCCATTTTCCTACAATATTATAGAAACTCATTTTCCTACAATATTATAGGTGATTTTCATAATTAACCTGTTTATTCTGTTTTTCAAATTTCATTTGCACATTGATCTTTTTGAGAAGATATGTCATAATTAACCTGATTTAGTTTTACATATTATAGGATGAACGGAAGTGTTCTTACCTGGAGTGGGTTGATCAAGTGTGGCCACAGTCTTTAAAGATGTGCCTAGCAAAGCTCTGGAGCATGTGTGAGGAAGAGAACAAAGATATGCTTAGAGAAAGTATTGTCAACGCTAAAGAATATTTCAAGATGCGGGAAAAAAAGAGGAATATGGAGAATGAGCTCAGATTTTTTAAATTAGACTTTGCTAAGATGGTGTTGGCAAAGGAGGAGGCACCTTGCTAGTTGGTCAGTGCAAATAGGTTCTTACTGAACTGGAAACAAAGGTGGAGAAGACAAACCTGGCTGATCATGCATCAATCAATTAGGGAAATGAATATATTGTTCTAATATTATTTTTATGAAGGTGAACTAGCTGTATGCTGTATTGTGCTGTTTTTAGGTCGCTATCGTACTGTGATGTTAAAATATATTTATGTGCCTGATATGAAATTGGCAAACATTTGTTCGATATGAAATGTGAATTTACGTAATACTGAAATTATTAATTGTAAACTAATAAAACTGCTAAATGGGTCATGAAACTTTGCGAACGGTTCTAGTAGTAAAACCGATTGTGATGGATAACCCAATGCCATACAATTTTCTTCATCAAATCATGTGTGATGTGGTTGAATAAAGCAAACGGTTAACGGAGGCAGAGCGTGTGTGATCGTTACACCTATCACACACGAGGCTATACATAAAACTGTGTGAAATGTATATACGAACGGAAACATTCATCTGGGATTCACTGTGTGGGATGTGCAAACGAACGGAAACGTTTCTTTGGGATTCACTGTGTGGGATATGTAGACGAACGGAAATGTTTCTCGTGGATTGACTGTGTGGGTTGTGCAGACGAGGGGAAACGTTTCTCTGGGAATCACCGTGTGGGATGTACCAACGAACGAAAACGATTGGGCCTGTCTAATTGTATGCGATGACTAGCCCGATCGCACACGAGCTCATTTTGCACAGCGTGTGTGACCGAATGGCCTATCCACGATGGTTTCTGGGTTGTGTGGGAAGGACCCCCTATCGCTCACACTCACTAGGCGATGGTTTAAAATGCCGTCGCGGAAAGGGGTTAAAACCGTTTGTATAGCAGCTCGTTGTACCAGTGTGAAGAGCTTTGTTCCAAGCTACATCTAGTGACTCGAGATCATACGCCAAAGCCGCTCACCCATCCATGATACACCATCCAAGAATCTGTGAGCAAGTATTGCTGCCATCTCAATACACTCATAAACCGGTGGCCAAGTGGTGCACCTATTTTAAAAAAGTAAGGTTTTCTGTGTGTTGATCATTTGAAAGATATGCTCTATGTGTTGGTCATTTTAACGGATATGCAACTTGTTGACCATTTTCTCTTTTGCTAGCCCCCCTACGGTCAGGTTGTATTTGAATGGAGAAGAACTTCATCCTCATGTATTGTTGGTTGAAGTTCACTAGGCTACCCAAGTGGCTCCTATTCATTGCCCATACTGTCAAGACCGCCAACATGGGCATTGAAGGCGAAGATGGTGATCCAATCGACCCAACAAAATAAGAGCTGGCCAAGAATGTCAAAAGGAGGATCCGAGGGAGGAAGTGGTAGGAGGAGAAGGGGAAGTGAGTGTTGGGGAACGTAGTAATTTCAAAAAAATTCCTACGCACACACAGGATCATGGTGATGCATAGCAACGAGAGGGGAGAGTGTCCACGTACCCTCGTAGACCGAATGCGGAAGCGTTAGCACAACGCGGTTGATGTAGTCGTATGTCTTCACGATCCAACCGATCCAAGTACTGAACACACGTCACCTCCGAGTTCAGCACACGTTCAGCTCGATGACGTCCCACGAACTCCGACCCAGCAGAGCTTCATGGGAGAGTTTCGTCAGCACGACGGCGTGATGACGGTGATGATGATGCTATCGACGTAGGGCTTCGCCTAAGCACCGTTACGATATAATCGAGGTGGATTATGGTGGAGGGGGGCACCACACACGGCTGGGATAGATCAATAGATCAACTTGTGTGTTCTAGGGTGCCCCCTTGCCCTTGTATATAAAGGATGGAGCACTACAAAAAAAAATACACTTCCGTGATGATACGTGTTTGTCACAGTAGGTCACTTTTTTTGTCATGCATGTACATCCATGACAAATTTATGACAGAATCAAGATAGTCATACCTATGCTGTCGTAGAAGTGTTCCATGACATTACCAAAATTATCATCACGGAAGTGTCCACTTCCATGACAATAAATCGCGCATCACATAAATGCTTTCGTCAAGGGTGACCAAAACGTGGCATCCACCGTAACGGAATGCCATTAAGCTATCGGGTCGGGTTTTGGATCCGATAACCCGTTAACAGCCCCGACCAATGGGGATTTTCCACGTGTAAAATCATCATTGGCTAGAGGAAACACGTGTCGGCTCATCGTTGGGACAGATGTCATCCACTCACTGAACAGAAGGCACCTATGATACGTCGACATGTGGCACGGCCCAACAGTGGCCCATTCCTGTGAAAAGGCCCGCCCATTTGACTTGGTCAAAAGCTGGCGGGCCGGCCCATGGAAAGTCTGTTAACGGCCTGTTCGCATATAGCCCATTTACAGCCCGCTAACCCAAGGCCCGTTACGCCCTATCTGAATTTGGCCCAGTAGCGTCATCTGGGCCGTCCAATATGATTCCAGCCCGTTTTCACTTCTGGCCCATGTATAGCCCATGACGTCTTTCGGCCCATATGAGGCCCTTTGTAACTCTTGACCCATTAGCGGCCCGTGCTGAAACTAGCCCGTAATGAACAGTGCATTACTTTACACCCATTAACAGCCCGTGGTGAAACTGGCCCGTAATGAACAGTGTATCACTTTATACCCATTAACATCCCATTATTCCGTTGGGTCGTTTCCAGCCCAAGTTAACTTTCGGCCTTCTGAGGGCCCATTTATTCTTGGGCTCATTTGCTTCAGTTACTTAAGGCCCGTTACTGTCATTTTCTGTTTGTGGGCCAAATTCAGCCTGTCATTACAGTCGGCCCGTTTGTGGACCGTTAGTCTATTGGGCCATTTTCATAGCATCATCAAATACGGCTTATTAACGACCCGTTATGGTCAGCCCATAAAACGTACGATTTCCATTAAAGGCCCGTCTACGGCCCATTAAAGGCCCGTACAAGACCCATAAATGAGCTGGCGGCCCATGGATCCTACAAGACGTACAAGGCCCATGGATCCTATGAGACATAGAAGGCCCATGGATCCGGCGGCCCGTGAAGGGCCATGGTCGGGCGAATTGGCCCCCGGTTGAACGATATAGCATATTCAAAGAATTATCCTACTCAATACTATCACCTCTAAAAAGCTTACACTATTACAACAAAGTGATCAAGACATAGAAAGGTAGAATAATCCTACACTATACAATAAAGAAATTACAGCCGATTATACCCACTGGGCATTATGTTTCGGCACAGGTGATAATAAAGCATACACAAACAGCAAATTACATACACTGGGCAAATACAGCTCATACATCATGGACGCGCATCAACTTAACTCCATTTGAACTATAATCTCTTCAGAAAATAGGATTGGCCGGATTCAGATAGCATAAATTCCAGTCTGCAAAATCTCCAATTCCTTCATGGTTACCTCAGTGTCTTGTTTCATTTTTTGACTCCTGCATCTAATACCTGCATGTCCAGTCTCAACTTGTTGATTATACGTTGACAATCATGCACACGTTGTCTTGCCACCTCTAGTTGATGCTCGAGAACATCAGCACATTCCAATTCCAATCCATAATCATTCGGTAACGGCCATGCCGCACTGCTCGCAGATCTTTGTGTTGATGTCACTTCATCTTGAAATGTTTCTGTAAGTACACATGACTAGGGAAAAAAATATAGTTACAACAGTGAAGCGAACAAGACACTATTTTGTACTACATGGCAAAACAGGACTAACAATAATGTTACACGTCACTTTAAAAAAATGTTACACGTCACGAAGCATAAGAAGGTGATATTTTAAAAATTATAAAGAAGATAGTCTGTGCAGCCTACATACAGAAATCCCTCTTAGCTCACCAGAGGAGCATGATGTTGGGGGCCCAATCAAAAACATAGACAAGTTACAAATTTAGACAACACGTTGCGTATAAGTAAGCAAGCAGTTGGCCATTCTGTGCCTCAAATAAAGTCTTAGGGAGCATAATGAATAGCAGAGGGTTTCATACAAACATACTACAGCAGGTAAAACTATGCAATCATTAGCGTATTATAAACTAGATTGTGAGCCTCATGCAATAATAGTTGGTTAACAGACTTCAAAGCTTTAGGCACACTTCGGCAGAGTAATTAAATGGTAAGGCCTTTAATTATGTCAACTAATAGTGATACAAGTACCGAACATCAGGCATGATTATTTGGGCATCTCATTAACTGAGGACAAATAAAGCAATTGAAAAGAGAAAATTAACTATGCCTGAAACAAACAAGGAATTGAATTGTTGAGTTGCATACAGTGACTTACCTTAGCAGGTTGAAGAGGCTCAGCGCAGCTCCTACTTCTCTTGCAAGGCTCCTTCCTAACAGCTTGTACTTGGAAATCCTCAATCTTATCTTCATTGCACCCCCTCTGCAAGGTGACACAAACTAGTTACTCGTCTCCTTGGAAGATAAATATGCATACTTTCTAGTCTGTGAACACAAAAGGATGAGATTATAACAAAACAACACCACATAATTATGTCAACTAGTTACTCGTCTCCTTGGAAGATAAATATGCATACTTTCCTAAAATACTTGCCTACTGTAGTGTACAGCCAAACCTTTATGTCACCTATGAGTTAGACAAGGCCCCACTACAGCAGCCCTTAGTGTTTAAATTGTTGACAAGCTTTGTTAGTGTAACATCCCAAAATTCTAAATTTTGGAATGTTATATTAAATAAATAATTGTGATTGTTTATTTGATTTTTGTGTGATTGATTGTGTGAAACTGAGTGGAAATTGAAACTTTTTGGAAGTCGAATGAGAGGGAATAAAAGGACTTTCCCAAAACTTTCATCTTGCATTTTGATCTCCAATAATTCAAATTCATTTCATCACAAAACCCTAGAGTGAAGATAATATGACTTCTTCCATTTAAAGAAATGAAAAGGGGTTTGAAAATGATTTGAATTCCATTTGAAATATTTCAAATTTAGAAACTTTAAGCAACTCAATGAGTTCATAAAATGACTTCTTCATATTTGAAGAAAGAGAGTAGGAAGTTTCAAAGGAATAATTTGAAGTCACTTTGAAGTTATTTGAATTTCCAAATTTCAAATCCTTTTGGGAGTTATTTAGTTTTAATTCAAATTATTTTTCTCCTAAAAATAAATAAATGGAAATAAGGGTAAAATGATTCCCTTTAATGGAAAATTAGGAGAAAATAAATTTGAAATCATTTTGCTATTTAAAAATGATTTTTATTGATTTTAAATGCAATAGTAGCACTGTTTGACTTTTATGAATTTTTATGGAATTTATTTGAACTTTTAAAATAGTTCATCTTATTCTTGGCAATTTTTTAAACATTTCGGTATATAATATGCCTATGTTTTTTTATTCTGCTAGAGTTCCTTTGTGTTTTTTTAAACACACACACACACACACACACACACACACACACCACCTGGACCGTGGCCAGCTCGGCCCAGGAGCACCCCACGGCCCAGCCAGCCGCTGGCCAATTCGGCCCAGGGCAAGCGCCCGAGCACCCTCGCACGCCCGACGTCTCCCTCTCGCTCGCACGCAGCTGCCAGGAGGGCCCCACCCCGTCGTCCCCAACCTCCCGCTCCTCCTGCTGGATGAGCACGCGCACGCAACCGCCGGCCGAAGCTCTAGGGATAGAGCTTATCCCTCACTCCCGAGCACTCTCTCCGCGCCTATAAGAAGCCCTCGACCCCCTCCCTCCGTTCAGCTAACCCGTTCGTTACCACGCCCCTCGCATCGCTCGCCGTAGCCACTTGGATCTCGCTGGAGCCGTGCTAGTTCACTGGAGGATTTCATCGCCCGTGAGCCACCCCGGCCTCCATCGACTACGTCTTTTTGTTGCCAGAGTCCGCACGCGTCGAGTTGATACCTTCTTTTGCCTTCTAGGTCACCAAAGACGCCGCCCCGACACGCCGCGCTCTCGCCGGAGCACCGGAGCTCCGCCGCCTCCCTCCGCTCATCGCTGGCCACCCCACCGCTCGCCGACCCCACCAGCACACCGCCCACGCCGCGCCCGGTCTCCCCGACCTCTTCGCCGCCGCTGAGGACCGCCGGAGACGCCGCCCTGTCCGCCGTCCGCCGCCTGAAGCTAGCGCCGCCGTCTCCTACTCGTCATCGTCGCTTTTGTAAGGCGACCCGTCCCCGTTCATTTAGTTTTTTTGTATTTATAGATTGTTTTGTTTTAGTTCGGTTAACCGTGGTTTTAGTTAAACCGGTCTCCGGTTTTTTTATTTTGCCGCGGTAGTTGTTTTTATTATTCAGTGGCCGTTCACCGTATAGCTACCGAAGTCAACACTCTCTGGCCTCTCACAGTGCGCCACCTGGCCAGGGACTTGTTGGTGATAGTTTTCTTCACTGTTTAGTCCCTATAATTAGCAAATTAGTCCCTAAACTTAGAATAGCCACAACTTTTTACCCGTAGGTCCAAATTCGATGAAATCAGCGGCAAATTCTTCGTATTGATTAGATCTATCCAGTAGCATCATGTTTGTAAACTTTTCCAAATTCAAAATTGAACTTTATTCAGATTTGAATTCGAACTTCAAATGGCCATATCTCCTAAACCGTAGCTCCGATTGATGTGATTCTTTTTGCACCGTGTCACCATTGCCAAACCCTATCACTTGGACCTATCTCACGATATTTTTCACACATTAGGATCTGTCCATGATAGTTTTACTATTATGCCATGTATGCACTTTAGTACACATCACATCTTTGCACCCGATGTCACATGTTGTTGGCACCTAGAATTATTTGCATGCAAGTTATGTGTGTTGGGTTTACATTTGGTTTTCCGAGTCTTTTGTGTGCATGTTATTGCTCTCTGGAATGATTACTTATGTATGTTATTTTACTTTGACGGTAGACTGTCCGGAGTGCGAAGCCGAGTACTATCGATCTTTAGAATTCAACTACCGGTATCCAGGCAAGTTCACATTTGACCATTCTTCCAATTACCTATGTTTTATATTATGCACTTAGTCCTTTTGTGGTAGGATTGCATGGTAGGATTTATTGATGCCAGATGGCTATGCCATTACCTAGTAGTTCATTGAGGTAGGTTTGAACCATACCTTTGTCACCACCGCATAAGTTTAATTTTGCATCGCCAATGTAGACGTGGACTGGGAAGTGATCATTGTGAGAGATGAGTGACAAAGTAGTAAGTAGAACCAAGATAACTTAATGAACTACCTGGGCGGAGGTTTGGTTTGAATGGTGGCGAAGTACAGTGGGAGCATGCATGGGAAATCCATGGTGGTGCACCACTAGTGGTCCGTTCGCCCAGGCTCAAAGAGATCAATCGTATTCTCATGTCTAGAAGCTTACGTGTGCAGCCACAAGCCAATATGGGCTCTGGCTTAGTTGAGTAGTTAGTGTGACCCCTTCTGGGATGGGCTAGCAGATGTAGAATGATGTAGGTGTACCGACCTATCCGTGGGATAAGGGGGAACATTTTTGAAAGACTATGTCTCGGTCATCCTGTTCTCAAACGCTAGGCAGTGCGAGAACTTCAAGGGAGGCGATCGCGTCTTGTGGGGAAAAGTGCGCAAACCTCTGCAGAGTGTTAAAACCTAATCGATTAGCCGTGTCCCCGGTTACGGACAACTTGAGTATCTAGTAGTGGAAATGCTGGGAGATCTCATCACTATTAATTAAACAGTTGGGTTTTAAATGAAACTTTGGGAATGGATTAAGTTGGGTTTACCAACTCATCCTATGCTATACAGTAGTGGTAGAATAATATCTTTTATTCTAGGGAAAACTAGCTTTATGCAAAAACTAATTTAGAGCTTTCCACCAGCCAAATTGCATGTACAAATAGGTGCATTATTCTTATGATGTGACTTGCCAGTACATTCAATGTACTAACCTACAGGGCTGCAACGTCTTATGTTGCATGAATTTCTACGACGAGTAAGAGTTACGTTGTAGGGTTACGGTCTACACTCAACTTGCCGTTGGCGTTGATGGACTCCACACCCTTATGTTTGTTTCCGCTGAGACTTATGAGGTATATATCAGTTTTACATTATTTATACATGTGATTGCACTTTGATATATACATTGATGTAATGTGTGTGCCAGCATACCGATCCAGGGATGGCACAGATACATAGAGGCTTGACCATTTGAGGTCGGGTCGCTACAGAGATGATATCAGAGCACATGTTGACTGTAGGACATGACCCTAGAAACTGGAAAGCCCATAGGAAAGGATATCTCTAAAACTTAATTTTCAAAAAGATCCTTTACCTCTCTTCTTTTCCAAGCTTTAACAAATCTTTCCTTTTACCCCAAATAGTTAGACAATACCCCTTTTCCCTTTGACCACACGGAGGATCAACTGATGAGACCACTCTGAGAACGACAAGATATCAGACTTCACCATACACTAGAAGAGTTGAAGCTACAATAGTCGAAGCCTCTGAAGAATTGAAGAATTTGAAGACACCGACAAATTCCAAGATTTATCTGACCTTTAGAAGACCAAACCCCTGTTGTATACTCACGTTACATGCGATGTTTGTGAGCTGTCATTGTTTGATGTTTTTCCTGACAGCCACAAATAAAACTTATTTTCAAAACTATATTGTTTGTATTGTGTGCATCTCTCTCTATCCCTCTTATCTCATCTCGAAACCCTTGGACCCAATAGATGATGAATGAAGATGGACTTGCATTCTCTGAACCGATCACTCAGTTTGAGGCAAAACTATGGATTCAAAGCATGGAGAATCACTTCAGGAGCAATTTGGTTGCAAGGAAGTATGAGGTTCAATACGCTCTTCAGTACTTTACAAAAAGTGCTGCAACCCGGTGGAAAGTGCATCAGGCCATACAAGGATGTAACGGAGCAAAAACTTGGGAGGAATTCAAGATGACTCTACTGAGGTCTCGTCTCATTCAGAAGCCCTATGGCAATAAAATGAAGAAACCTTGTGCATGCAAGATTTGTGGTGAGATAGGACATACCCATGAAGAACACAAGGATGGATGCCCTCATTGTGAAGGAAATCACCAAGCTAAAGAATGTCCAACCATGAAGGTTACTTGTTTCTTGTGTGAAGGAACTACGCACTACCCTGCCCAGTGTCATATTTATCCCAAGGTACAAGAAATTACCAAGCAGCAGAAGGAAGCAGTGAAAGAAGCCCTCAGGGAAAGTTTAAGAAAACCGGTGATGAAAGAAGATGTTGATGACCCTGATGGAGAAAGCCTAAACCGATTTTACTCCAATGCTTGCTATTCATGTGGAGAAGAAGGACATTTTTCACAATATTGCATGAAGGAAAACCAAGAGTATCTGGGAGACTTCCCAATAGAAGAAGTGGAGTTTGATCCACATGAGATAGAAGAATTGATCGGAACGAAGAAGTCCAAGAAGAGAAAGAGCATGCATCCCCAGAACAACCCGATTTCTGCAGAAAAGGACCCGAGTCAAATCACTTGTTACAGGTGCCAGGATTTAGGTCATTACGCTAGCAAATGCCCAGCAAGGAAGCCAAGAACCCAAGGAGCCAAGATAACCACCAGGAAGCCCCTGGATTTGTGTGAAGTCATTTGTTTATGCTGCAAGGGAGTAGGACATTTTGCCAGAGAATGTTCAGACCCGAGGAGAGCATGTAATAAAGTTGGAATGCACTTTATTTTCGTTCGGGGTGTTGAGTTGAGTTATGAAATGGAAATTGTAATAGCTCGTGAAGCAATAAAAGTTTAGGTGTTGGAATCTCATGTGAAATGTTATGAGTTGTTGTTGATTGTGAATGCCTCTCTCATTATCTCACCCAGACTAAAACCTCAAACCCATGGACAAGCTGACCCCAAACTTTTCCTAGAAAAACAACCACATTTCACCCAAGGAAATACATACATTATATTGAGTACCCCTTCTATCTTATGCCTGCTGATGACAACCCTTTATGAGTCTTTTCTCAAGGGCCCGGAAACGATCATGACCCTGACTAGTGATCAGGATTACCCAAAAATCCTGAAGGACATGATGAAGCATATTCATCTTGAAGGAGATGCAGTCTACAAAGGTTATCCTTTCATGGAGAATGGAGTTGAACTATGGTATGTGGAGGTACACCTCCACCGTGTGAAGGGAGTTTTCCCAAAGACTATGGGACAATACTTTTTCATTTCTCGAGTACCATGAGCAACATTCTTTAACTCTGTTCGTGAAGCTGCTATGGAATCCATACGTCAGATTGGAGAAATACTAGAAGCAAGACTACGTCACACTCAGGAATACCTGAGGGCGGTGCATGCAGAGATGATGGAGATGAAGCTCATGGCCACCACGATGAAGCAAAACATCGATGATTTGAAGGATCACATCGCACAATTCTAGTGGGACTGAAGTATCTTCAAGAAGGGCAAATGAATAAAGATGGAAGTAAGGCTTGACCATTTGAGGTCGGGTCGCTACAGTTAGAGTGTTATGTCAAGAACAGCAAGTAATCAAAGTAAACAGTCCTAGTATGGCTGGCTGATGCAAACAAGCAATTGAACAGATGTGTGAGCAAATCTTACATATTAAGAAAAGAAGCAAAGAGGGAGGCTTAAAGACCATCACTTGACTGACCAGATTTAAGGGGCATTTAAACATCATGTGCAACGTATGAACTAACATAAACATTGCATATTCCAGATTCTACAATGGAATGCACATGTATTAGGTTATGCCATGTATGATGATGCCTAAATGTACAGATAGCAGGCATGAGTGATTCATCATTGTACGCACAATTGAATTGTAGGTTAAGGGCCAGTTCGATTCCGCCTTTTCAGGGCATATTGTCGAAATAAGCCATAAAAGATGTAAATAAGTCATTTTTGAGTTATGGGCTTGGGCTTAACTAATTTCGCTTTGGAGGGGGTGTTTCGGGTAGAACCTCACTAAAAATTGAAGGGAAGGGGAATAGTGAAATGACTCTGTTGGCTGGCTATATTACACTCAAAATGCAACTGCTGACGCCCGTGTCACACCTGACCCTCAAGTAAAAACAAACACACAAGCATTCATTGCCCTGCCCGCTTGCATCTCCTCTCCCCTTTCCCTCTACCTCAATCCCCTGCCTGCAGCACTAGGGTTCCTCCAGTGAGCCGTTGCCACTGGTCCCATCTGGCCTTGTCCTCGACGATGCTATGTCCAGCTAGGCTACATGGCCGGTGGGTAGGGGCAAATCTCCCTGGCTTCTCCTCCCTCTGGCGCCGCCCCTCATTCTCATGGTCTCCAGCAGCTGCTCCACTGTGGTTCATCCAACGCACTACTCCGGCGGGTGCTGCCCAACTATGGCTGATGCCACACTGTGGCAGAAGGCACCTTATTCCCCCTCCCCTCCTCCCAGGCCATAGCCTTGAGGTGCTGTTGAAGGATGAGCTCATCCCACAAGGTGAGGATCTCCTCTGATTTTTTGCCAAATTTTCATTCTGATCCACTATACGATGAATTGCTACGAGCTGCTTCTGCTGCTGCTATATGATGCATTGCTATGAGCTGCTGCTGCTGCTATATGATGAATTGCTATGAGCTTCTGCTGTTGTATGATGAGTTGCTATGAGCTGCTGCTACTATATGATGAATTGCTATGAGCTGCTGCTGCTATATGATGAGTTGCTACAAGCTGCTCCTGCTGCTGCTATATGATGAGTTGCTACAAGCTGCTCCTGCTGCTGCTATATGATGAATTGCTATGAGCTGCTCATGCTGCTGCTATATGATGAATTGCTATGAGCTGCTCCTGCTGCTGCTATATGATGAATTGCTATGAGCTGCTGCTGGTATATGATAAATTGCAGACTGCTATTGCTGTATGATGAGTTGCTATGAGCTGTTGCTACTGCTATATGATGCTTTCAGGTGGTGCTGCTATACGATAATAACTAGCCACTTGGACCATCGAATTTCAATAAATAATTGTTCTTCATTTAAATATGGGTCATGCATTCTTCGTTTAAATTAGGCAATGGGATCTCTATGGAAAACATTGACCAAAGTAGATTGTGCCAAGTAGATGGTATCTTTGTATTTGCATTTTGAGAAAATAGTGATGGTCTGTTTTCCTATCATATTAATTACTGCACTGGGTTCAATTTGTGATGTTTGCAAGTCAAATTAATTTCCATATGGGCAGCAAAATGAAAAAAAATATAATGCAATCTAGACTTTCCACTGATCATACCAAAGAGAAGCTGAAAACACAATGAAAAGAACTGGTTGGCTTATTACTTGGATCTTATATTCACAGGTGCTTATTTTCTTAGGATAACTCATAATAACTGTCCCTAAGAAACTTGGCTAATAGAACTGGCATACAAATAACACGTCACGATGATTGTAATGGAGGAGTGACGTACCATGGCACACTGTATAGGCTCACCGCTGCCTCTCCTTTTTTGCGATGTTCCATGAAATTGCCACATACATCTTGTACTTTTTCATTGTGTAACCCTAGCTGCAAGTTGACACGGCTAATTTCAGACATCTCTACATGATACTACATTGCATATCCCTTGCTCATATTTAAACCATCAATTAACGATTGTGTGCGTACAATAAACTAGCCATGACTCTGTATGCTGGACTAGCGGGCACTCTAAGGGAGCCTAATGTAGTGCACTGGAATTCCTACATGCCACCTACGATTTTGTGTAATGTACTGCCCCTGTTCCTAAATATATGTCTTTGTAGAGATTCCAGTATGGACCACATACAGATGTATATAGATGCATTTTCGAGTGTAGATCCACTCATTTTGCTCTGTATGTAGCCTATAGTGGAATCTCTAGAAAGACTTATATTTAGGAACGGAGGTACGAGGTAGTATCATGTATGACATCTACATATCTAATTTAGCAGCCAATAGTAGAAATCATTGTTTGCACAAAGGGATTACTGGTCGAAAATCCTAGCAAAGCACGCTGACAGGCACAGAGCAATACAAGAGAGAGAGAGACGCGCTTACAAGATCATAGCAATGCCTCAGTCCAGGATCTTGGTTGGCCAAGCTGTTAGATCCAGAAGAAACAGCGTCCTTGTAGTTTTTGCCAGCTGCATAAAAGGTAACATCGACCGGTTAGTATATTTGAAGTACATCGGGCAGGTGATGCTTGATGGGTTTAAAGGTGACAAGTACCTAGGCCATGGCGGGTGCTTGGCATCTCTCTAGACTGTGGAAATCAGGTTAGAAACGTCGAGGGTGATGACGATGCACTGGCTGCCGGGGTCCGGTAAGGAGATCTAGAACCGTCGAGTACGGTGTTTGTGGAGCGGCTCCGGTACGATGGACTACGGTGTGGGCGAAGCGGATCTATGGCTGTGGACGAGGGCGTAGGTGAAGCTGCTCCGGTGGTTGGGTTAAGGATGGTGTCGACGATGCGGATCTGTGGCCGTGGATGGGGCGTCAGAAGCTGCTCCGGTGGTTGGGTTAAGGGTGGTGTCGACGATGCGGATCTGCGGCCATGGATGGGGCGTCAGAAGCTGCTCCGGTAGGTTGGATGAGGGTGCGAGGAAGCGGATCTGAGGCCGTGGACTTGTGAGTTGGCAAAGCAGCCTCGGTAGGGTTGAGAATGGTATATGCGAAGCTACTCCGGTAGGGTTGAGGAAGGTGTCGGCGAAGCGGCTCCGGTAGGGTTGAGGAAGGTGTCGGCGAAGAGGATCAGAGGCCGTCGACGGGGGCGTCGGTGGGATGGCTCCGTGGGGTGTGAACAAAGCGTCTCCGGTGGGGAGTATGAATGAGCCGCTGCAGATGCGCGGCGGTTGACGAGAGTACCGGTGAAGCAAATCCGGCGCCATGGACAAGGCTGGCACTGAATGGGCTGTGGTACAGTGGTGGATGAGCAGTCTACTTGTTTCTAGGGGAGGTGGGAGGGGTAGATGCGGCCGCAGAAGCAGATCCGGTGAGGTGGACACCGATGGCAGTGAATGGGCTATGGTACACCGGTGGATGAGCAGTCTAGGGTTTCGAGAGGGGAGGGGAGAAAGGGTGATGAAGTACAGACGGCGTGATGTAAGATGCTCTAGTGCTGTGGAGTTAGTCATTTTTGTGGGAGGGGGAGAGGAAATGGGGGTGCCGTGTAGTGGGGGAACCGGAAGTTACCAAAGTAGCCCCGACCTATCATGTCGATGATGGCGGTATTGTAACTGTTGGTCTCCGTGCACCAAGGACAAAAGGGGGATTTCACATGCTAAAGACTAAGGTGGCAGAAATTTTAGAAGGAGGCGGGAGATTTTGCCGCCCGCGGGATCGTTCGTATCCAGTTTCAATTAATTTTGGACCATGCTAGCTGGAAGGTCATGCTAGACTGTGTACATGGGACACGCGTCAGCAGTTAATAACTAGTGTGAAGTCCACCCCAGAAAAAAGACAATAACTCGGGATAATGCGCCGATAACTTGGACGTTCACACGGGCGCGGCCAATCGTACGGGTGTAGTGGCGCATTCACAGAAAAAGGGATCAAACACTCAGCCTATGTATTTCTCGTGTAAATAGATAATTTAGTGTCATTGGTTATTTACTTTAAACATAATGCATTGACGTGTTAGTGTAGAGGCGCACAAAAAGAAATGGATATTGTAGTTAGCTACTTAAAAGTGTTACCTCATATGATTACATAGCCTCCATTTCATAAATTGCGTACCCGTTGAATTCATATATGAATATTACATATATTACTTCAAAATAGAAACTTAAATCATCCAAGACTAATGAATTTGAATGCAAGAGTAACAATGGTGCATGTTCATGATAGCTACATTGGTTGTTTGAAGAAACATCACTGTAACTTTGGCATGCACAACTAAAAAGGCTTATTTAAATAGAAAAAAATGTGGTATGTGAGTGTCCAATCTTTATTGCGTTGAATCGATATTGTACCTTTGGCAACAATACGAAGTAGATATTGACTTCTGTTCAAGCGATGCACGTCCATGATTGCTAGATAGTGATACGTGAATGAATTGTGCAATCTCTCTCACACGCATACATATCTCATTTCCCTGTGGGCATCAGAATCACACACGCGCACTTCGTGTATTTCTCTCCCTCCGTCAGGGTTAAATTCGTCTTTCTACCCTGTCCTACAAGTCTCTCACACAGAAACACACACGCTCTCTATGTCTAACACGCCCACCCCTTTAATTTCGCCCACCCACAGCCACTAATGTCTCTCACACATATGCTATCTACCTATCCCTTAATATAGCTAGATATGTGTCACACAGACTCCTTCTCCCTACTAGCAAGATGCCCATGCGTTGCACGGAACATCAAGATGCATTTGTATGAGAAGTTTATCTTGTGGGAGAAAAGGATGAACGAGGGAATGCCTTATTTGCAAATGCGGAGAGGGGTGTGGGTTTATTTTTGCAAAATTGGCATAGTTTCCTTCCTGTCCGTCGGATATAAATCGGATGGCCTATATTGTAGGATGGTAGGAACACCATCATCACCAACTCTGTTTTTTTATAAGAGTAGAGATATGTGAGTGTCACTGCCCCCCCCCACACACCCACACTTCCCAACACCGAAGGAGTAGGGTGACACCTCGATTTTGATACTAATCTATCGACTAGCTTCTCTCTCAAACATACACACACAGACACTACCCGACACCGAAGGAGTAGGGTGGCACATCGATCTTGACAATAATCTATCTACTCCTCTTTCAAACACACACACACACACACACACTCACTAGTTGTGCCTCTGTGCCTACCGCGCACACTCTCAATACGTCTTTCTCTCCCTCCCCCCAACAATGACAGCAGAAGGGTGAGAACTCGATCTGATCATAATCTGTCAATTGGTTTCTCTCTCAAACATTGTGTCTCAGTGCCTCGCTCGGTATCCCCCTCGATATGTAGACTTCTCGCGCGCGCACAGCTGTAGTGACTATGACACTGAACCCAGTGTGCCTTGTTTTTACCGGCCTCATGTGATAGTTTTCACCCTCATTTCTGTTAATTAACAAGGCAACCTTTTCTTTGTTACTACTAGTGAATCTGAAATCATTCGGGGCAGACATAAAATATATCACTTCAACCCAATTATCGCAGCAACTATTTTAAAAGAAATTAGCTAGCTGACCGTGCGTTGCATGGAACATCAAGATGCATTTGTATGAGTATTTTATCTTGTGAGAGAAAAGGTTGAACGAGGGAAGGCCTTATTTGCGAACGTGGAGAGACGTGTGGGTATATTTTTGCAAAATTGCCATAGTTTATTTCCTATCTGTTAGATATAAATTTGACGACCTATATTGCAGGATGGCACGCACACCATCATCACCAACTCTTTTTCTATTCCCTCCGTCCGAAAATACTAGTCATCAAAATGGATAAAAAGAGATGTATCTAAAACTAAAATACGTCTAGGTACATTTCCTTTTATCCATTTTGATGACAAGTATTTCCGGATGGAGGGAGTATTTGTCTTTTTAGAGATTTCAACAAGTGACTATGACCGGACCTTACCAACATACTCAAAAAAGTAGTCCATAATTTTGATGTTACCCTCTTTTCTTGGCGGTGCAGTGCCATCTGGATACCTCATAAATAAATCAAGGACAAATCTGACCCCTTCCTGAAAAGACATACGGAGCAAAATGAGTGAATCTACACTCTAAAATATGTCTACATACACATCCGTATGTGGTAGTCCATTTGAAATCTGAAAAAGACAAATATTTAGGAACGAATGGAGTATATAGAAGAGTAGACATGGAGATATATCTCCAGCATGGTCTACAACAAAAATGTGCTGGGCTGGTTAACACCGGATGCTCGCAACGCGATGACATGAGTTCGAATTTTGTATTTTTATATTATATATTACTCTATTTATTTAATATATACTTCTTTCGCTACTGTACTGACAGTGGAACCCACAGAGTACTTAGAATACAAGATTAAGGATGGACTTGTTTCTTTTTAACTTTCTGTACGAAGTTGTAGCCACCCTGCAAGTCACGTGTATACTGTACATGCAATTAACTTTTTATAGAGGGACAATCATACAGGCAATTAAGTCAAATGGATTGGATGTCACCAACATAAAGAGCATCTCCAATAGCAGCCGGCAAATTTCCTCCCGCTTCCTTAAGCGAAGGATGACATCAAACGCCAGCGGCATACATTTTTACAACTCTAATCAACCAGATGAAATTTGTGCAAACACGGACTGATTTCATATAAGCATGAAGGATTTCGTATAAAAAAGCCGGATCTTCATATAAACATGATGGATTTCATTACATTTACATGAACTAAGAGGTGCCAATCCGGCTCTCTTGTATAATTAATACTCCCTCCGTCCGGAAATACTTGTCCTAGAAATGGATGTATCTAGACTTATTTTAGTTCTAAATGGCCGCCCGCGGATCCCTTTGTCTTCCTCATGTCCGTCAGACACTTGCGGGGTCAACGAAGGTCCTCGGAAGAGACGAAGCAGCAAAGAAGCCACCTGAATCCGCGGTCATCGCCTCGAGGGTGGCCTTCATGGGTCCCAAGTGGCGGCGGCCTCCCGTGTTGTACTTCTCCTCGATGATGGCGGCGGACACGGAGAAGCTGGCCACCTTCTCGTCGCTCTCCATGCACCCGGCTTCTGTCTCTGCCTGCATGGCGTTGCCACAAGCACAGGAGGCGCACCCACAGACACGGGAGGCGCGGCCACCGCAGACACTGGTGGCGCGGTACGACGCGACAACGACAGCGCCCGTACCGGCGTGCTTGCCGCCGTGCTGGCGTGGAGCAACTCGCTACTCCTAATCAAGCTGACCTGGAGCGGTGAGTTGCTGAACCACGCGCCTGCTTGGGGCGGCAACTGGCTCCGTCGGGCCAAGCGAGGTTGGTGAAGCACCGAGCGGCCTCGCCCGTATCCGGAGGGCTCGGCGGGCCACCCAGCCGGGTAATATGCCGGTGAACGGCTCATCGGAAGAGTGGAGAAAATGGTGAAGGAGGAGATGGGGAAGCAGCGGAGGGGTGCGATTCTTGCCCGCTGTCTGTCTGGCCTCGTGTAAATAGAGGGCGGATGGTAGGAGCTTGGCCGGCGTCTGGCCTCGTTTAAACTGAGGGCGGACGGGAGGATATCGGCCGGTGTTGCATTTAATTCCGTCCCGCTCATGAACGGACGTGTGGCCGGAGTAGGATTCTCGGTTTGCATGCGGGTTTAATGGAGGGGTTTAATGGAGGCGCCGGGCGTGCAGCGGGCGGCGCAGTACTATTCGATTTGCCAGCAGTAATGAGCCGGCAAATCACAAAGGCCCTCGCCTCTCGTGAAACCGACCGAGCTAGACTGCCCCGCCCTCTAGCCTTTTAAAAAATGTATATACTCCACTTTTGTACAGTAGTACTATTAAAAAGGCTTGTCACAATAATGGTGTCCAGCATAAGTGCACAACCCACCCCTCAAATAAAACTAAGCACCCTGGAATTCTTTGACAAAACTAAGCACCCCGAAATTCTTTGACAACTAAACTGCTGGCTATATGATGTTGGCCATATATATTGTACGTATATAATGTGAAGAAACAAGTGGTTTTCGTAAGATGACTTAATACTCACCTAGACGTAGGGAGTATTCGATTTGACAGCGGGCGACGCAGTTCCCGATACGGCTTTAATGCAGACGAGGGAGGGAGTAGCGGTTCCCGATATGTTGAATGGCCAATGCATCCTCCTTCAATTAATGCATGAGGGAAGTAATGGGAGGAGGACCGGGAAAAGAGGCTGCACGATGTGAATGCAACGCAGTTTGCCCTCATTGCCCTTATATAAAGGCGCCCCTCCATTCCAATGCATCTAACACATCGAACGCACCTAAGCATTTGCCTAAGCACCTACACTAAGCGCAAAAGAGCTCACTCCAGACCCATGGCAGCGATGTGCGTGAGCGGCCAGCGGCTGCGCCAGATGGTCCACGACGCTGGCCTACGGCATGGCGCCGAGGATCGTCTCCAGACGGTGTTGGAGACCGGCTGGTGGATGGCTGCCGTCGACGCCAACTATGACTCTCAGTTGGACCAGATGATCGTTGACACCAGCAACAAGTTCACCGTCATCAAGAAGCTCACGGACGACATCGTCGTACTCCTCCAGCCCGCCCGCCCGGGCACCTCATTGCCTGCCACCCTAATCGGCTCCATGGCCGGAACCTCTTTCAAGCACTGGTGGCCCTGCGACTGCCCACCGACGCCACGAAGGATGTCCACCTGGAGGTCACGCTCGCCGCGAGGCACCTCGCCCTACAAGAATTCGTCGACCTACACATCCACGTGTACGAGCAAATCGTGTACATAGGTATCTACAAGGCCAGTGAGGACGCTACGATGTTGGCCTTCCTCAATAGGCAGGAAGCCTTGGATGCCTTTGCTGAGAAGCACCTCAACCTCGCCACAAAAGCCGCCGCTCCTTAGCCGCCGGTCGGTGGCCCGGCACACTAAGTTGAGGAGGAGGAGGTCGTACATTCGTGGATCCATATTTCTTCTTGCCTTCTGTAACCACCACTACGATTGCATCATCGTGGCCTTAATTCTTATTGTGCTGTTGCATTCTCATTCCAGTCAATACCGACATGTGCGATCCCTTTGCTTAATTATATGCATCACTGTAACTAGTACTCCATCCGTCAATTTATAAGTTGTGCTTACCTTTTCCATCAACTTCGTGCAACGCACATGCATCTTGCTAGAAACACTACTCCCTCCGTCTAGGTGAATAAGTCATCTTAGATTGTGTGTATGTCATGTGGGGCCTTAGTGTAGCTTGCCTAAGGTGTGGCTTGAACCAAACACTCACCTAAGTTAATCAAACTTGCCTAACCTTACATTCCACGAGATTTTGCCACATGTTAGAATCCAGAAAGCTCCACATGTAGAAGCATAATGCACAAACCACCAGAATCTCATGCGTGCAATGCACGTGTACCTTACTAGTACTAGTTGGTAGGAGTAGTAGTAAGAAACAAATTCCAGTTTTGGCATGAGCTCATACTGCGGGAGCACCACAAGGCATGCCGCACGAGTTACATTTCCCTCTCGGGGCCCATGGGACCGAACTTCAATGGCTTAGTGCCCGGCCTATGAGTCAATGACATGCGGACCTTAAATGCGGCTGGCCCACATGTTATTCTCATGGTGGTGGCGTGGTTCGTGACTCAATCGTTCGAGATGAACCGGCCGGTGGTGGCATGGCCGTGGCGAGGGTGCCACAGCTGGGCGTCGGGGCATTACGAGGCGTAGATGGCCACACCGGCGGGTACTACCTGTAGTACATAAGTACTCCAGTTGAGGATTGATGCCCGGGACGAAATGTGTCATAGCCGCTGGATGAAAAATCGATGGTGCGGGAGTACGGATCGGAGCACAGCAGCGGAGCAGGCAAACCGCGTCCAATCGGGTGTGTCTGTGGTAGAAAGTTGATGGTCGCCGCAGTTCAGCTGGCCCGCATGTCATGCACACAAAGGCAGAGGAGCGGTGGGGATGAGAGGGATGAGGGGCACGTCGGGGGGATGAGGATCCCCTGACACGAACAATCCTACCATTCTGTCACTGACATGTGGGACCCATAAGCGTGGGTCCCACCTGTCAGCGAAGGAAAGGCAGGGCAAGGCAGTGATAGCCACAGCAGAGGATCCATGTCCACGCCGGGGGACGTCGTGTCATGGGTTGGAGCGGCGTCGTGGGAATCGCGTGTGGGTGTGGCAGTGGTAGAAACAAGAAACGTGATGGTCGCCGTGGTTCAAATTCCATGGACAAGCTGTCATGTCTGCTGACACATGTATATCAAAACTAGAGTGTTTATATTTCAAGCACGTGAACAAGTATTATTCTACTACTTTGGATCCATTGCAACGCACGGGCCAGCACATTGGTAGTAGTAGTGTCCATCTCTATCTCTAGAGGCCTTCCCTCGTTCATCCTTTTCTCTCACAAGATAAACTACTCATACAAATGCATCTTGATGTTCTGTGGAACGCACGAGGATGTTTCCTTGGGGGTCTCTCCAGCGCGGCATGGCCGTAGTTGCAAGTTGACGCCCCTTGAGATGCCGACGTTGAGGGGCACTCGGATTTCCTCCGATGAGCAGGTAAGATGAGTTTGATCACATAGTAAATGCATTCTAAAGACTACTTTCGTGTCTATTTCCTAATTCTCCCCCTGCCCACTGTTTCACAGGTTAGGCTCAGTGCGAGTGGAGATTGGCTTGCATATGTACGGGAGGGTACCAACATCAATTTGCACAACATTTACAACGGTGAAACCGTTCCCGTAAAACCTTTGTCCAACATTGGGATCAGCCATGCAACGGGCCACCGCATGAATTGGTACGATGGAACCATGGTGAGATTGAATAAGATAGCACGAACCTTGCACATGGCGGTCAAAGGCGGACCATGCTGTCTGCGGCCGATTTGTTGCCGTACGAGTAGGAAGACGTTGTGCTCCTTTCTAACCGCATCTTCGCGGTGACAAACCAGGGGACTTATGTATGGGACACATCCTACGATATACTCCCCCTCTCCCAGTTTATTTGTTTCGAATCTTTTCGTTTTATAAATTTCAAATTCAAATTTAGAGCTCCCCATCACATGTTGAGATTACAATGTCCATTAAATCATTGCGTGCATGTATAGTAAAGAAACAAATCTCGAGTGTGGCACGAGTTCGTGCTGCGGGAGCACCACAAGCCCTGGCGCAGGAGTTACATTTCCCTCTTAGGGCCATCGGGACTAAGCTTCAGCGCCTTACTACACCTACCTTTGAGTCAATAACATGTGGACCCGATAGGTGACTGGTCCACATGTAATGCTCCCATAGGCAGAGGGGCAGTGGGGCCAAGAGGGGTGAGCCGCAGGCCGGGGGACGTGTGGTTTCATGGGTTCAAGCGGCGTCATGGGAATCGCGGGTGGCTGTGGTAGAAACTTGATGCTCGCCGCATTTTAGGTGGCCCACATGTCATGCACATAAAGGTAGAGGGGCGGTGCGGCCGAGAGGGGTGAGGCGCACATCAGGGGGCGTGGTGCCGTGGGTTGGAGAGGCATCGTGGGAATCGCAAGATGAAACGTGATGGTCGCCGTAGTTGAACTTCCATGGACAAGCTGTCATGTCTACGGACACATGCACTGCATACCGATCACTGGAAGGAGTAGCAGAGAAAGCTATATATGCGGATAAATAGTTCCTTATAGTCAAGCAGACCCACGCTACTACTCTGTTCCAAAGACATGCACACCATCGAAATAGTCCATCTATATCAATATACACCGAGAGGGGATAATTTTTTTTACAAGAGAGGAAATAGTTCATCCATCCATAATGCCCTCCTGCTGGTGCAGCCTTTTCTTCTTCTTCTCATTCTCTGTGGGAGACGGCTTCGCAACAAGCTCTTTGGACCTTGCAGCTATCTCGAAACTCACACATGCATCGAGGGCATCATATTTTATCCGCTCGTACGTCAAGGGATAATTCTCCCATCCAGACGACCTTAATGCCACCGTCTCATCACCCTTCTGAAGATTTGTACCGAGCACAAAATTTGCTACATCGAATAGGGATGGTGTCTGTTTATCAGAAACTTCTATAGGAATTTTGATTCTGGTTTGTAGGTCAGCGATGCTATTCAAATCAAGGTTGTACGGCTCCAGCTTCTGTTTGTCCCCTTCGATGGCTGCCCCACATAAGTATACGTCCTCCCGAGACAAGAAATCGTGAAGCTCACCTGGTATGGAGGGCGAGCGTATGATGTGGTACACCAAAACTTCATCTTCGAGGCACAACTGAAGGTCGGCGGCGCGCTGGATCTTCCCAGGGCATGCTCCGTGTGCTCTGCATCGAGACCGATGACCCTCGTCTCTACCTTTTCGAGGGAGTTGGATACATTGTTGATCCACTGCCGAACAACCCATGGGTGGACGGTGACGGTGGCAACTATGCGCATCGAGCCTTCGACGAGGACATGTGGACGCTAAAAACCTGCATCTCGATCTCTATTGCCATTTGGAACCACTGGAACGGAGGGCTATGGTTTGGAGAATTAGGATTAGATGGCTAGTCTAACTGAAGTAGTAGATGATTATTTAAAGAGGTTAAAACAATGTGAACGCAGTGGAGTTTGGATGCAAATGAAGATGAAGGGGAGGTGAAGAAGCCGAGGAGAATCGGTTCCCGGTGGAGAAGTAAATGGGAGAAGTGGTGTGCAGGCAGTTGATTAGACGGCTAGTTAGACTAAACGAAAAGGCTATGCGGGTAGACTGATGCGTCGTACCTGTTCGTGTACGTGCCCTTCCTTCCTGATAGGTGGGACCTATGCAAACAGATAAAAAAATGTGTCGTAGTTTTTTTTGAGCGCGTGAGTGGGAGACACAACATTCTCTGGTTAAGGAATACTCCCTCCGTTTAGGTGAGTATAAGTCACCTTATGAAAATCAGGTTTTCCCAAAACCTTTAGGCGTGGAGCATTAACTTCCTGCTCGATCCCCTCTCAGCCTCGTTACCTAGCGTTCTCTTCCTCTGCTGCCGCATTCTACCTTTCCATTTTTCCTCTTCTCAAGTGTGGAACGATCTGCAAGCCGTCCTTGATGCACCAGAACGAACACTGCATGCATCGCGGTAGAGTGTTGATTGGGCATGCACGAGAATTTAGTTCTGCTCACAATATGTATGATACCTGAACGATGAAGTGAACAGGCATGCTAGCATGGGATGTCGGGGAACGTAGTAATTTCAAAAAAATTCCTACGCACACGCAAGATCATGGTGATGCATAGCAATGAGAGGGGAGAGTGTGATCTACGTACCCTTGTAGATCGACAACGGAACCGTTTAGTTGATGTAGTCGTATGTCTCCACGGCCCGACCGATCAAGCACCGAAACTACGGCACCTCCGAGTTCTAGCACACGTTCAGCTCGATGACGATCCCCGGACTCTGATCCAGCAAAGTGTCGGGGAAGAGTTCCGTCAGCACGACGGTATGGTGACGATCTTGATGTACTACTGTCGCAGGGCTTCGCCTAAGCACCGCTACAATATTATCGAGGACTATGGTGGCAGGGGGCGCCGCACACGGCTAAGAATATTATCACGTGGATCAACTTGTGTTCCTCTGGGGTGCCCCTGCCTCCATATATCAAGGTTCAAGGGGGGTAGGCCGGCCGACCATCATAGGGCGCGCCAGGAGGAGTCCTACTCCCTCCGGGAGTAGGACTTCTCCCCCAATCCTAGTTGGAATAGGATTCGCGAGGTGGAAGAGAGAGAGAGAGAGAGAGAGAGAGAGAGAGAGAGAGAGAGAAAGGAGGGGGGCGTCGGCCCCCTCTCTCCTTGTCCTATTCGGACTAGGGGGGAGGGGCACGCGGCCCAGCCCTGGCCGCCTCTCCTCTTCTTCCACTAAGGCCCACTAAGGCCCATATAGCTCCCGGGGGGTTCCGGTAACCTCCCGGTACTCCGGTAAAATCCCGATTTCACCCGGAACACTTCCGATATCCAAACATAGGCTTCCAATATATCAATCTTTATGTCTCGACCATTTCGAGACTCCTCGTCATGTCCGTGATCACATCCGGGACTTCGAACAACCTTCGGTTCATCAGAACGTATAAACTCATAATATAACTATCATCGAAACCTTAAGCGTGTGGACCCTACGGGTTCGAGAACAATGACATGACCGAGACATGTCTCCGGTCAATAACCAATAGCGGGACTTGGATGCCCCTATTGGCTCCTACATATTCTACGAAGATCTTTATCGGTCAGACCGCATAACAACATACGTTGTTCCCTTTGTCATCGGTATGTTACTTGCCCGAGATTCGATCGTCGGTATCCAATACCTAGTTCAATCTCGTTACCGGCAAGTCTCTTTACTCGTTCCGTAATACATCATCTCGCAACTAACTCATTAGTTGCATTGCTTGCAAGGCTTAAGTGATGTGCATTACCGAGAGGGCCCAGAGATACCTCTCCGACGATCGGAGTGACAAATCCTAATCTCGAAATACGTCAACCCAACATGTACCTTTGGAGACACCTGTAGAGCACCTTTATAATCACCCAGTTACGTTGTGACGTTTGGTAGCACATAAAGTGTTCCTCTGGCACACGGGAGTTACATAATCTCATAGTCATAGGAACATGTATAACTCATGAAGAAAGCAATAGCAACATACTAAATGATCGGGTGCTAAGCTAACGGAATGGGTCATGTCAATCAGATCATTCAACTAATGATGTGATCCCGTTTAATCAAATAACAACTCTTTTGTTATGGTTAGGAAACATAACCATCTTCGATTAACAAGCTAGTCAAGTAGAGGCATACTAGTGATACTCTGTTTGTCTATGTATTCACACATGTATTATGTTTCCGGTTAATACAATTCTAGCATGAATAATAAACATTTATCATGATATAAGGAAATAAATAATAACTTTCTTATTGCCTCTAGGGCATATTTCCTTCAGTCTCCCACTTGCACTAGAGTCAATAATCTAGTTCACATCGCCATGTGATTCAACACTAAGAGTCCACATCACCTGTGATTAACACCCATAGTTCACATCGTCATGTGACCTATACCCCAAAGGGTTTACTAGAGTCAATAATCTAGTTCACATCATTTATGTGATTAACACCCAAAGAGTACTAAGGTGTGATCATGTTTTGCTTGTGAGATAATTTTAGTCAACGGGTCTGTCACATACAGATCCGTAAATATTTTGCGAATTCTATGTCTACAATGCTCTGGACGGAGCTACTCTAGCTAATTGCTCCCACTTTCAATATGTATCTAGATCGAGACTTAGAGTCATCGAGATCTGTGTCAAAACTTGCATCGACGTAACTTTTTACGACAAACCTTTTGTCACCTCCATAATCGAGAAATATTTCCTTATTCCACTAAGGATAATTTTGACCAATGTCCAGTGATCTACTCTTAGATCACTATTGTACTCCCTTGCTTAACACACTGTAGGGTATACAATAGATCTGGTACACATCATGGCATACTTTATAGAACCTATGGCTGAGGCATAGGGAATGACTTTCATTCTCTTTCTATCTTCTGCCGTGGTCGGGCTTTGAGTCTTACTCAATTTCATACCTTGTAACACAGCCAAGAACTCTTTCTTTGACTGTTCCATTTTTGAACTACTTCAAAATATTGTCAAGGTATGTACTCATTGAAAAAACTTATCAAGCGTCTTGATCTATCTCTATAGATTTTCATGCTTAATATGTAAGCAGCTTCACCAAGGTCTTTCTTTGAAAAACTTCTTTAAAAACACTCCTTTATGCTTTGCAGAATAATTCTACATTATTTCCGATCAACAATATGTAATTCACATATACTTATCAGAAATGCTGTAGTGCTCCCACTCACTTTCTTGTAAATACAGGCTTCACTGCAAGTCTGTATAAAACTATATGCTTTGATCATACTATCAAAGCGTTTTATTCCAACTCCGAGAGGCTTGCACCAGTCCATAAATGGATCGCTGGAGCTTGCACACTTTGTTAGCTCCTTTTGGATCGACAAAACCTTCCGGCTGCATCATATACAACTCTTCTTCCATAAATCCATTCAGGACTGCAGTTTTGACATCCATTTGCTGGATTTCATAAAATGCAGCAATTGCTAACATGATTCGGACAGACTTAAGCATAGATACGAGTGAGAAACTCTCATCATAGTCAACACCTTGAACTTGTCGAAAACCTTTTTGCGACAATTCTAGCTTTGTAGATAGTAACACTACTATCAGTGTCCGTCTTCCTCTTGAAGATGCATTTAATCTCAATGGCTCGCCGATCATTGGGCAAGTCAATCAAAGTCCATACTTTGTTCTCATACATGGATCTCATCTTAGATTTCATGGCCTCAAGCCATTTCGCGGAATCTAGGCTCATCATCGCTTCCTCATAGTTCGCAAGTTCGTCATGGTCTAGTAACATGACTTCCAGAACAGGGTTACCGTACCACTCTGGTGCGGATCTCACTCTGGTTTACCTACGAGATTCGCTAGTAACTTGATCTGAAGTTATATGACATCATCATTAGCTTCCTCACTAATTGGTGTAGTAGTCACAAGAACAGATTTCTGAGATGAACTACATTCCAATAAGGGAGATGGCACAATTATCTTATCAAGTTTTCTACTTTCCTCCCACTCACTTCTTTCGAGAGAAACTCCTTCTCTAGAAAGGATCCATTCTCAGCAATGAATATCTTTCCTTCGGATCTGTGATAGAAGGTGTACCCAACTATCTCCTTTGGGTATCCTATGAAGACACATTTCTCCGATTTGAGTTTGAGCTTATCGAGATGAAACTTTTTCACATAAGCATCGCAACTCCAAACTTTAAGAATCGACAGCTTAGGTTTCTTGCCAAACCATAGTTCACACGGTGTCGTCTCAACGGATTTAGATGGTGCCCTATTTAACGTGAATGCAGCTGTCTCTAATGCATAACCCCAAAACGATAGTGGTAAATCAGTAAGAAACATCATAGATTGCACTATATCCAATAAAGTACGGTTATGACGTTCGGACACACCATTATGCTGTAGTGTTCCAGGTGGCGTGATTAGTGAAACTATTTCACATTGTTTTAACTGAAGACCAAACTCATAGCTCAAATACTCTTCTCCACGATTAGATCGTAGAAACTTTATTTTCTTGTTACGATGATTTTCCACTTCACTCTGAAATTATATGAACTTTTCAAATGTTTCAGACTTCTATTTCATTAAGTAGATATACCCATATCTGCTCAAATCGTCTGTGAAGGTCAGAAAATAATGATACCCGCTGCAAGCCTTAATATTCATCGGACGACATACATCATTATGTATGATTTCCAACAAATCTATTTCTTGCTCCATTGTTCCGGAGAACAGCGTTTTAGTCATCTTGCCCAAGAGACATGGTTCGCAAGCATCAAGTGATTCATAATCAAGTGATTCCAAAATCCCATCAGCATGGAGTTTCTTCATGCGCTTTACACCAATATGACCTAAACGGCAGTGCCACAAATAAGTTGCACTATCATTATTAACTTTGCATCTTTTGGTTTCAATATTATGAATATGTGTATCACTACGATCGAGATCCAACGAACTTGTTTCATTGGGTGTATGACCATCAAAGGTTTTATTCATGTAAATAGAACAACAATTATTCTCTGACTTTAATGAATAACCGTATTGCAATAAACATGATCAAACCATATTCATGCTCAACGCAAACACCAAATAACACTTATTTAGTTTCAACACTAATCCCAAAAGTATAGGGAGAGTGCGATGATGATCACATCAATCTTGGAACCACTTCCAACACACATCGTCACTTCACCCTTAACTAGTCTCTGTTTATTATGCAACTCCTGATTCGAGTTACTACTCTTAGCAACTGAACTAGTATCAAATATCGAGGGGTTGCTATAAATACTAGTAAAGTACATATCAATAACATGTATATCAAATATACTTTTGTTCACTTTGCCATCCTTCTTATCCGCCAATCACTTGGGGTCGTTCCGCTTCCAGTGACCAGTCCCTTTGCAGTAGAAGCACTTAGTCTCAGGCTTAGGACCAGACTTGGGCTTCTTCACTTGAGCAGCAACTTGCTTGCTGTTCTTCTTGAAGTTCCCCTTCTTCCCTCTGTCCTTTTCTTGAAACTAGTGGTCTTGTCTACCATCAACACTTGATGTTTTTCTCGATTTCTACCTTCGCCAATTTCCGCATTACGAAGAGCTTGGGAATCGTTTCTGTTATCCCTTGCATATCATAGTTCATCACGAAGTTCTACTAACTTGGTGATGGTGACTAGAGAATTCTGTCAATCACTATCTTATCTGGCAGATTAACTCCCACTTGATTCAAGCGATTGTAGTACTCAGACAATCTGAGCACATGCTCACTAGTTGACCGATTCTCCTCCATCTTTTAGCTATAGAACTTGTTGGAGACTTCATATCTCTCAACTCGGGCATTTGCTTGAAATATTAACTTCAACTCCTGGAACATCTCATATACTCCATGACGTTCAAAATGTCTTTGAAGTCCTGATTCTAAGCCATTAAGCATGGTGCACTAAACTATCAAGTAGTCATCATATTGAGCTAGCCAAACATTCATAACATCTGCATCTGCTCCTGCAATAGGTCCGTCACCTAGCGGTGCATCAAGGACATAATTCTTCTGTGCAGCAATGAGGATAAACCTCAGATCACGGATCCAATCCGCATCATTGCTACTGACATCTTTCAACACAATTTTCTCTAGGAACATATCAAAATAAACACAGGGAAGCAACAATGCGAGCTATTGATCTACAACATAATTTGCAAAATACTACCAGGACTAAGTTCATGATAAATTTAAGTTCAATTAATCATATTACTTAAGAACTCCCACTTAGATAGACATCCCTCTAATCCTCTAAGTGATTACGTGATCCAAATCAACTAAACCATGTCCGATCATCACGTGAGATGGAGTAGTTTCATTGGTGAACATCGCTATGTTGATCATATCTGCTATATGATTCATGCTCGACCTTTCGGTCTCCATGTTCTGAGGCCATATTTGTATATGCTTGGCTCGTCAAGTATGACCTGAGTATTCCGCGTGTGCAACTGTTTTGCACCCGTTGTATTTGAACGTAGAGCCTATCACACCCGATCATCACGTGGTGTCTCAGCACGAAGAACTTTCGCAACGGTGCATACTCAGGGAGAACACATCTTGATAATTAGTGAGAGATCATCTTATAATGCTACCGTCAATCAAAGCAAGATAAGATGCATAAAAGATAAACATCACATGCAATCAATATAAGTGATATGATATGGCCATCATCATCTTGTGCTTGTGATCTCCATCTTCGAAGCACCGTCATGATCACCATCGTCACCGGCGCGACACCTTGATCTCCATCGTAGCATCGTTGTTGTCTCGCCAATCTTATGCTTCCACGACTATCGCTACCGCTTAGTGATAAAGTAAAGCATTACAGCGCGATTGCATTGCATACAATAAAGCGACAACCATATGGCTCCTGCCAGTTGCCGATAACTCGGTTACTAAACATGATCATCTCATACAATAAAATTTAGCATCATGTCTTGACCATATCACATCACAACATGCCCTGCAAAAACAAGTTAGATGTCCTCTACTTTGTTGTTGCAAGTTTTACGTGGCTGCTACAGGCTTAAGCAAGAACTAGTCTTACCTACACATCAAAACCACAACGATAGTTTGTCAAGTTGGTGTTGTTTTAACCTTCGCAAGGACCGGGCGTAGCCACACTCGGTTCAACTAAAGTTGGAGAAACTGTCACCTGCTAGCCACCTTTGTGCAAAGCACGTCGGGAGAACCGGTCTCGCGTAAGCGTACGCGTAATGTCGGTCCGGGCCGCTTCATCCAACAATACCGCCGAACCAAAGTATGACATGCTGGTAAGCAGTATGACTTATATCGCCCACAACTCACTTGTGTTCTACTCGTGCTTATAACATCAACACATAAAACCTGGCTCTGATACCACTGTCGGGGAACGGTATTTCAAAAAAATTCCTACACACACGCAAGATCATGGTGATGCATAGCAACGAGAGGGGAGAGTGTGATCTACGTACCCCTGTAGATCGACAACGGAAGCGTTTGGTTGATGTAGTCATACGTCTCCACGGCCCGACCGACCAAGCACCGAAACTACGGCACCTCCGAGTTCTAGCACACGTTCAGCTCGATGACGATCCCCGGACTCCGATCCAGCAAAGTGTCGGGGAAGAGTTCCGTCAGCATGATGGCGTGGTGACGATCTTGATGTACTACTATCGCACGGCTTCGCCTAAGCACCGCTACAATATTATCGAGGACTATGGTGGCAGGGGGCGCCGCACACGGCTAAGAATATGATCACGTGGATCAACTTGTGTTCCTCTGGGGTGCCCCTGCCTCCGTATATAAAGGTTCAAGGGGGGAGGCCGGCCGGCCATCATAGGGCGCGCCAGGAGGAGTCCTACTCCCTCCGGGAGTAGGACTTCTCCCCCAATCCTAGTTGGAATAGGATTCGCGAGGTGGAAAAGAGAGAGAGAGAAAGGAGGGGGGCGCCGGCCCCCTCTCTCCTTGTCGTATTCGGACTAGGGGGGAGGGGCGCGCGGCCCAGCCCTGGCCGCCTCTCCTCTTCTTCCACTAAGGCCCACTAAGGCCCATATAGCTCCCGGGGGGTTCCGGTAACCTCCCGGTACTCCGGTAAAATCCCGATTTCACCCGGAACACTTTCGATATCCAAACATAGGCTTCCAATATATCAATCTTTATGTCTCGACCATTTCGAGACTCCTCATCATGTCCATGATCACATCCGGGACTCCGAACAACCTTCGGTTCACCAAAACGTATAAACTCATAATATAACTATCATCGAAACCTTAAGCATGCGGACCCTACGGGTTCGAGGACAATGTAGACATGACCGAGACATGTCTCCGGTCAATAACCAATAGCGGGACCTGGATGCCCATATTGGCTCCTACATATTCTACGAAGATCTTTATCGGTCAGACCGCATAACAACATACGTTGTTCCCTTTATCATCGGTATGTTACTTGCCCGAGATTCGATCGTCGTATCCAATACCTAGTTCAATCTCGTTACCGGCAAGTCTCTTTACTCGTTCTGTAATACATCATCTCGCAACTAACTCATTAGTTGCATTGCTTGCAAGGCTTAAGTGATGTGCATTACCGAGAGGGTCCAGAGATACCTCTCCGATGATCGGAGTGACAAATCCTAATCTCGAAATACGTCAACCCAACATGTACCTTTGGAGACACCTGTAGAGCACCTTTATAATCACCCAGTTACGTTGTGACGTTTGGTAGCACACAAAGTGTTCCTCCGGCACACGGGAGTTACATAATCTCATAGTCATAGGAACATGTATAAGTCATGAAGAAAGCAATAGCAACATACTAAACGATCAGGTGCTAAGCTAATGGAATGGGTCATGTCAATCAGATCATTCAACTAATGATGTGATCCCGTTTAATCAAATAACAACTCTTTTTTTTATGGTTAGGAAACGTAACCATCTTCGATTAACGAGCTAGTCAAGTAGAGGCATACTAGTGACACTCTGTTTGTCTATGTATTCACACATGTATTATGTTTCCGGTTAATACAATTCTAGCATGAATAATAAACATTTATCATGATATAAGGAAATAAATAATAACTTTATTATTGCCTCTAGGGCATATTTCCTTCACGGGAGACCTATTTACGCTATACAATACTGGAGTACTCATGTACATACTAGTAGTAGTAGTAGTACAACTGTGGTACACTTGATGGTCAAAATACTATTCATCCGGTCCTCAGAGTGAAGTGACAACACCCTGCGCCTGACACTAGTCCAGGCGGCGTGTTCGGGTTACCAAAGTCAGCCTCACCCTGTGCACAGTGCAGTCTGTCACCGCCGCTGTACAGCACATTGGTGCCTCGCCTCGTCTCCCTGTCCGCTCCCATAGCACCACTCCATCTCCATCTCCTTCTCCGTCTCCATGTCACAGTGCCCCCGTGTACCGTCGCCTCACTCGCCTCCCCCACTACCACTATTCCCTCGCTAGCCGCTCCAGCACCGACATCCTTCTCCCTCGTAAATCAAGCCCCCTTCCAAACTCAACCATGGTCAAACGCGAACCGCGCAGCATCCATATGAGCCGCGATTGGAGCAATCTCCCAAGTGACATCCTCGACCTCTGTTGTTCGTGTATGGATATGTTGAGCGCCCTGCGGCTGGCTGCATGCTCGAGGGACATGCACACGGCCATCGTCGAAGCGAGGCCTAAACTTTTCAAGACACCCTGCTTGCTGCTATCTGGTCTTGCGAGATTGCCTCACCATGACACGGAGGCGTGCATGATGCCCCTTGACTTCAATCCGATCTCCATTAGCCGAAACTTCTTTGCAGGTATGTAGTGGGTCGCTGTACATCATTTCCCTCGACATCGATCCGATCACCATCGCCCGAAACTTCTTGGCAGGTATGTACTGGGTCGGCATGAACTCCCACTGGATGGCTGCCTTCAGAGAAGACGGTAAAAAGTTGGTGCTCGTGAACTTCCAGACCTCCCATGAGATTATCCTTCCTCCGTTGGATTATATAGAGTATTACCATCGCGGTCCAAGTCATCTAGATTACTACATCAGTTGGACGAACCTTGTTTTGCAGAAGATTGTAAGCTGCCAAGTGCCCACACGACATGCGAATTACGCAGACTTCAAGCTAATTGCCTTGTTCGACCGCGGACTCGCCTATCTTTACGCCGGTGCCTTCTTTAGCTGGAGACAACTCGGCTCACAGTGGATCATCGTCATAGCTGATACACACTTCTGTGATGCTATTGAACACAATGGCATCATCTACGCGATCGACAAAGCAGATGGCACCACATATTGCTGGGACGGCGCGTGTAAGTTGTTTCCTCTCATGTTAATGATGACGCCATGACATTGTTTGAACTTTTTGTGATGATTGGCATATCTCTGTTTGAGCAGAATTTGAGTAGAACTATGGCAATGTATTAGATACGCCGTAAATCAGCTATATTTGGAATGAATTAATTCATGTGATTGTGACCATGTCATTACAGCCAATTTGTACCCTGGATAATCAAACGGTTAGGAATATATGGATATTATCCTTATTTTATAGTAATCTATATACTACTACTAAATATGAGTGTGTATGAATGGCCATGTTAGTTTCCTCATTTTCATGATGTAGAAACATGCACCACACTGTTGGTTTCATCTAACCATACATTAGGGAAGTAAATGTGCATATGGAGAACTCTATATTTGGAAGTAGTGAAATCCTGCAATGCTTACCATGTGTACATACCTATATTCGCCCTTCAGCAATCAATGGCTAGAATAATATCCTCACAAAATTTTTGCCCACAGAACACGAGCATATAACAATGCATGGTCTGTTAGTTACCTTGAAGAATTTGTTTGTGAGGACAAAACTTGATTACATAACATGCATGACATGGTAGTTTCCTGTGAGGAATCGATTGTGCGATAACATGAGTATAACCATGCATGGCACTTCTATATTTTCGAACCCAGTATACATTTCCATGTATTTTCCTCCCAGTTCCAATAGGGACATATCAATGTTGTTTCTTGCATTATCCTACTCATACTCTGAACAATGCTGATCTTACATTAACAATGCCTGTCCTTTTTTATATGATGCAGTGTCCCTACAGTTACTTCCCTTTGTAATCACACCACCTTTGCCAAAAACAGGGAAGCACAACTGGTTCCTCGCTCGATCAGACGACGGCAAAAGACTAATGATCATTCAGACACTTGAGCCGGAAAAGTTATATTGCAAAAACCCCACTATATACAAGCACCGTGTAATACGTGAGTATCCGGACAGTGGCTGTTACGTCTATGAGCAGGATACCAGCTTGTTGGGGCCTTTAGGATTTTTTAGTTGGAGGCGGGTAAACAGCCTTGGTTCACACTCTCTGTTTCTCGGACTCAATTATCCGATTAACCAGGAGATCACCGTTGGCAAGGACCTTGATGGAAGAGAGGCTATGTTTGCTATGGAAAACTGTGTCTACACGGCGAGCCCTAGGAGTTCGGGAGCAAACTCCCCTGATTGTCAACGATACAGCCTGCAGCCAAAAGAAGGTGAGAATGACAAAGGCATCCGGATTAACTTTGATCCTTGGATGTCTCAATTACGACAGGCAGTGATGTGGTTCGAGCCTTCAAGTTGATAGGTAATTGGGATGTTGCATCGAAAGGGTGGAGTACTGGTGTCTCCGGATCACTGGTCGCTGAAGCGGGGCTGCAAATTATGATGGTGTTGGATCATCTCTTCGAATGACTTTGTTGTCTTTGCTGCTAGTTCTGGATGGGTAGTTCTTTCTTTTGGTATGCATATTCCTTGTCATTTGGTCATCCTCGTCTATGTCACTCTTACTATGTAATAGTTTTCTGTTTAGAATGTCATTCTCGTCTGGATCACGAGAGTCTGAGCGCTACAGATGGGTGCGTTTTGGTGGTGTAGCAAGACTTCTTATGAACTATCATGTCTTGCTGTTTATGTCATTAGTAGTCACTAGTCAGTGTTTGAATGTTGTATATATCGTTGTTTCGAACTGTTTATTGTCTCGAACTACTGGTGGGCTAAATGAGGGCATCACCATTCTCCAGTGTTCAGAGTATATCTCCTTTTTTCAAGTTATATAATTTGAGCTCAGTGTCTTTTCGATGATGTACACTTGTTTGGGCCAGTGAGGTGTCATTGAATATGGGCCGAGTAGTAACGCAATGCCAAACAGGTCAATTATGACTCTCAAGCCGGGCTCTCAAAAGATCCTGAAATAAAAGGCCGGGCTCTCCAAAAAAGAATGAATAAGGACTCTTAGGCCGACATGTGGGCGCCACCGGCGTTTTCGTGCGCTTGCGCGCCGAGAGCATATTGGCGTGTGCTCGAAATTCATGCTACCTTTTCATCCGCAGTCTCCCGCCCCTCCCCCACCTCTGGAATCTCGATTCCTACTCTAGTTCCCCCAAATCCCCCTCATGTACTCCCTGTACTCAAGCGCACTATCATGTCACCGGTCAACGCGGATCTCCGAGCCGGAGATCCTGAGGTACGTCCTACCTTCGGTCGCTGCGTGCTGTCGCTCAAGAGTGGCATGGCGACGCTTGACGACCAGTTTGTCGGCAAAGTGCTGATGGTAACCATCAACAGCGAGCGGCCTCCCGTCTCACCGGATGACCTTGTCAAAGCTCTTGGCATTGTGCACGGCATCCAAATAAGTGACTTGCTCGTCGAAGTCTGTCCTCCACTAGCTGATTTCTTCATCAGGTTTCGGACAACTTTCGACTGCAGTCATGCGTTCGAATCTTCCCGGCGTTTGTTCTGCGATGGCGCACTGGTGAGCTTTGATCGGTGGCACCCAGGATGGGGCTCGGTGCCCTCTGAGCTTGAGTTTTTAACAAAGCTTACCTTCCACGGCATGCCTCGACGTGCTTGGAACAACGAGTCCATGAACGAGCTTATCAACGACCTTGGAGGTGAGCTCGTAAGTATGTTTGTTCCTCCAGACAACTGGGCTCTGACGGTTATGGCATGGATGAAGAAGCCGTCCACCATACCGAAGGTGATTGGTGTTGAGATACCGGTGCAGGAACCGGGGTTGTACTATTCGTCGCCACCAAGGCCGCCGCGGACTCAAGATGGCAACGGGACGAAACCCATCGGGTTTTGCTCGCCCAAACCCATCCCCACGAGAAAATCGCAAACCCGTCCCCGTCCCCATCAACGTGTGCGGGGTTAAGTTTTTGCCCGTCCCCTAAACCCGTCAGGTTTTCAAAACCCACGGGGAACCCGTCCCCACGAGCAGTCAATGAAAACAACAATATTTGAAAGAAAAACATGAGCATATTACAGCAGCAGGCGACGGCTGGGGGACCTAGGTTTAGGTTTAGGTGTTGTGTTGTGCGGGAGAGAGAGGCTTGAAGACCGAGCGACACTGTAGCAACCGAGCGTGGGGTTGGTTTGTACTCCTGGGCCTCGACGCTGTGGGGGTCAGCTGCTCAGGCACTGTGGCTTTGGGCCAGTTGAGTCAAGATGGATCGGTGCATGCTAAATAACGTTTTTTGACGGGTTTTGTCGGGTTTCGGTTTCGGGTAGTACTCAAACGGGTTTAAACCCGCGAAACATATCGGGTTTTATAATGTACCCACGAGCAGCCCCGCGGGGATAGAAAGTCGCCCATCCCCGTCCCCTAATAGGGTAAAAACTCGCGGGGACGCGGGTTTCGGGGCCCCATTGCCATCTTGACCGCTGACCACGTTAGGGATGTACCTATATCGAGTGTTCGTGCATGTCGAAGAAGCGGTCAATCCATCAATCGAAGTCCTGCCGCCGCCGCTAGTGCTAGGGTCCGTCGACGACGTCCATTACAGGAGTCAACGTCAGACTTTCCCCGTGTTGCTCGGAATGATGGATGGCACAGGGCCTACTCCATCGCACGGCGGAGGCCATTGCTTCGTTGGGAGAAGAGGCAGGGCTGGCTGCCTGGATGTGCTCTAATTTGAGGTAACAATTGAATCTTGTCAGATACTAGTTAAATCCGAGCTATGGGTGTGAAGCACTGATATGCCAGTATATTCGATTGTGACATGTTCTAATTTTGTACCTGAACTTTTTTAGAAAGGGCTGTACGTCAACTTAATGTGCTAGGAGAACTTATTGTGTTGTCTGTCTGTTTTCTTTGCACAACATTCAAGATATTTCCCCGTCATTGATAAAGACGATGAACCGTTATGTACGACTTCATTGGTTTCAACATAGCCCTTCCCGTAGCGATCCACTGCTTCCATCCTGATTGTGCCGCCTGCGTGAAATTTTTGTATGCAAGTTCAGTGTGCTATGATGTTCTATATGATTGTGTCAACTATATAAGTTTTTACTGAGCATCAGCAATGCATATGGCTGAAAGATGTATTTACGAGCATCGGCCGATGGGTCTCTCTCTCTCTATCTCTCTCTCTCTCTCTCACACACACACACACATGCACATGCACAAGTGGGACCCGTTGAATTATTTATTTGCTCGTGACAACTTTTAATTAGGTTCCACTGTAATCTAACTTTTTTCTTAAGTTATTAATTGAGCTTAGTGACTTCAAAAAGTTGTATAGAAGCCTTGTTTGGGCCTTTCCGGCGTCGCTGAATGTGGGCTGAGTAACCATGTTAGGTTGTATTGTACTACACAGGCCTTTTCGCTATTTTTTAAATAATACATTTTTAATTAATTTTCATAAATATTACGCTGGGTAAATTTTTTTCAAAAATAATACACCGCCGGCCCGCTGCAGGCCGACTAGGCCTAGTCGGCCCACAGCAGCCCGATTGGATTCCAGTCGGCCCACTGTGGGCCGACTGGAGCTAATTGGCTCGCTGTGGGCTAATTATTTTTGTAAAAGTGTTAATCATGTATTTAAAAAATATGTGTATTGTCACCTCCTCCGTTCGCTGTGGGCCCACTGTTGACTAAAAATATGTTTTAAAAAGTGTTAATCATGTATTTAAAAATTGTTAAATGTGTGTATAAAAAATGTTCCTTATATATACAATTTTTTTTAAATGTGTGTATAAAAAATAGCTTTTTTTTCAACATCAGCAATGCAACTGGGCCGACATTTGTACACAATATCCGGGTCAACTTGTTATTCTCCGCCTCGCTGGGCTGCAAACTTTCCTAGGAGGTATGCATTAGGCTTAACAAGAAAATGGACTTTAAGAAATAATAAATGGGATGTAATTATAATAACTAGACAGTTACTATGCACCAAACACGTAATTAGTTTGAAAAATATATTATTTTTGGAATTTGAAAATTTTAATTTCATTACTTGTTGCGCGCGCAATATTTCATTGGATTTTAACGTAATACAACTTTATTTTAAAATTATATTTAACCTGACTAGAAATTTCGAATAAAAATATTTCGGATCCCATCAAAATGTGGGAATTTTTTTTGAATTCTGTTTTGAGCGATTGTTTGAAATTATTAATCTTGTCCTAACTAGAAGTTGGGTTGTACTTTTAACAGACTGTAAATGGGCTGTAGTAAATTCCATTAGAATTAAAAAATGGGTTGTACATTCTTACAAATCGCAAATGGGCTATATGTTCTCTGCCAAATCCGAGCTGTCAGCCTACTAAGTTGGCGCGTACCAAGGGCTTTGTCAACTTAGTCAATATAAACGATTCTAGCTATAGTGATCGTACGATGTCCATCTAACGGCCGTAGTGCTTCTTCAACCTCTGGTCTTCTTGCTCCAGCCGCCCAAAGCAGCGCCGGTCGTGTCGCGTGCTCCTGCCTCCCATGGCCGGTTGTGATGCCGCGGAGGCCTTACCGCCCCGTACTACTCCCACCGCTGGCCAGGCCATCCCTCTACTCACCCACACCCCCTGTTATTCTGCGGTGATGGCAGCCTCACACCGCAGCCGAACCAGTGAACCCTCGCACTCCTCTCCGCGCGGGCTTCCACTGCTGCGTCTTCCCCGGCTCCGCGTCGTCCCCTTCCTAGGCCTCGCCGTCGTCCAGACAACCGCCCTAGTGCTCTCGGCGCGGCGTGGTCAATGTGGTCAACGCCCGAGTTCAATCGGAAGAGTACTGTACGTGGAGAGGCTGATAGCTGGGTCCACGGCAGCCGCAAGGAAGTGCCTCCTTATTATGCGCAAAATAATTATTCCTCCACCTGACAGCTGGGACCCACCAGACGGGCCACCATATTTCGCAAAAAAATGAGTCGCCCCCTGACTGCTGGGACCCATGAGCTACATCTTCGCACGCAAGGAAGTGCGTCCGAAAAAAATGATTCACCCCCCTGACTGCTGGGACCCACCAGCCCCCCCCCCGACAGCTGGGACCCACCAGCTACACCTTCGCACGCAAGGAAGTGCATCCGGGCAAAAAAACAAAACGATTCGCCCCCTGACTGCTGGGACCCACCAGGTACATCTTGGCAGGCAAGGAAGTGCCTGACAGTCGGGACCCACCTGGTCGAAGCGTATGTAGCGTTGTCATTCTAGTCGCGAACGTGTATGTACATACTGGTCGATGTAGAGGCGCGCACGTGTCGTAGTAGAGGCGCGCACGTGTCGTAGTAGAGACGCACACATAGCATGTACACGTACGTAAAGCGGCCTGGGTGCAAGAAAGAAAATATGGCCACGTATGTGTATATACGGGCGGGGTCTCGAACGCCTACTCGCGCATACATACAGCCAGGGCTCATGTATATGGCTGGGTCAGAACGGAGAAACAGCGTCGTCGTCGTGTTCATGGGGAGGCAACGAAATGCGCAGTGTTCATGGGGAGGCAACGGAATGCGTCGTGTTCATCGAGAGGGCTTGGACGGAACAGGCGATGGAAACGAGGCCTGGCGTACCGCAGAACGGAGGAAACGGCCTTGTGTTCGACCGGCCACGTTCGAAATAGGATCCTGTTCATCGGGAGGGGTCTAGTGTACCACAAAACAGAGGAAACGGACCTCCTACGGTCAAAACGGGGGCCCTGTTGAGATCGGGAGGGGTGTGGCATACGCAAAACGAACGAAACGGACTTGTGTTGGAGCTCTACGGTCAAAATGGGGGTCCTGTTCATCGGGAAGGGTGTGGCGTACCGCAAAACGGGACTCCACGGGATACTGTTCATCTCCACCGTCGACCTCCTCCAGCCTCCACGGGCTCCTGTTCATCCAGCCACCACCGCGCGCTACTCCACCCGCTACTGTTCAACCACCCCTCCACCGTCTACTGTTCATCCAACCCTCCACACCACGGGGTCCTGTTCAACCACCCCTCCACGGGCACCCTCCACCGTCTACTGTTCATCCAGCCCTCCACACCACGGGGTCCTGTTCAACCACCAATCCACCGTCTACTGTTTCATCCAGCCCTCCACACCACGGGGTCCTGTTCAACCACCCCTCCACCGTCTACTGTTCATCCAGCCGTCCACCACACCACGGGGTCCTGTTCATCCAGAGGCAACGCCACCACTCATTGTTCATCCAACCCCCCCCCCCCCCCCCCCCCGCAACGCTCACTGTTCATCCCATCGATCGGCTTCAGTTAGCAGCAGTAGCGAAGGAATCGCTCGATCGGGTTCAGTTAACAGCCATCGATCGATCGCTCGGGTTCAGTAATGCGTAGCCTGCAGTGCAATCACTCGGGTTCAGTTAGAGCCCAACGCCTCGCTCTGGTTCAGTTAGAGCCAACGCCTCGCACACACGCGCGTACGTGTACGAGAGAAACGCGCATCGCTCGGCCTCGGACCTCCCACCGTAACCGGGAACTACTCGAAATTTTCCTCGCCCTCGCTTCTACCATGGTTTTTTCCGTCATGGACGGCCCAAAGAATGTCATCCAGCTGCGTCTCTGGCCCGCCCAGGACGAAAAGCCCATTTTCTGTCATGATTTTTGTCATAGAAGTAGGAGCCCACCACATCTATGATGATACCGGGTTTTGTCACAATTATCGTCATAGAAGTGTCATATGTATGACAGGAAAAAAATTCGTTCAGCCCCCTAGGCCGGCCAGCCCCTAGGGCGCGCCAGAAGTGTGGAGTCCTACTAGGACTCCCTGGTCCTAGTAGGATTCCTCCTGCCATATGGAATAGGAAAAGGGGAAGGGAAAAGGAGAAGGAAGGAAGGGGGCGCCCCCCTTCCCTAGTCCAATTCGGACCAGACCATGGGGAGGGGTGCAGCCACCTTTTGAGGCCTTTCCCGTATGGCCCATTAAGGCCCAATACGAATTCCCGTAACTCTCTGATACTCTGAAAAATACCTGAATCACTCGGAACCTTTCCGATGTCCGAATATAGTCATCTAGTATATCGATCTTTATGTCTTGACCATTTCGAGACTCCTCGTCATGTCCCCGATCTCATCCGGGATTCTGAACTATCTTTGGTACATCAAATCAAATAACTCATAATACAAATCGTCACCGAACGTTAAGCGTGCGGACCCTATGGGTTCGAGAACCATGTAGACATGACCGAGACACATCTCCGGTCAATAACCAATAGCGGAACCTGGATGCTCATATTGGCTCCTACATATTATACGAAGATCTTTATATGTCAAACCGCATAACAACATACGCTATTCCCTTTGTCATCGGTATGTTACTTGCCCGAGATTCGATCGTCAGTATCTCAATACCTAGTTCAATCTCGTTACCGGCAAGTCTCTTTACTCGTTCCGTAATACATCATCCCGCAACTAACTCATTAGTTACAATGCTTGCAACGCTTATAGTGATATGCATTACTGAGAGGGCCCAGAGGTACCTCTCCGACAATCGGAGTGACAAATCCTAATCTCGAAATACGCCAACTCAACAAGTACCTTCGGAGACACCTGTAGAGCACCTTTATAATCACCCAGTTACGTTGTGATGTTTGGTAACACACAAAGTGTTCCTCCAGTAAACGGGAGTTGCATAATCTCATAGTCATAGGAACATGTATAAGTCATGAAGAAAGCAATAGCAACATACTAAACGATCAAGTCCTAAGCTAACGGAATGGGTCAAGTCAATCACATCATTCTCCTAATGATGTGATCCCGTTAATCAAATGACAACTTGCTACCTCTTGAGCACTGCGTTGGATTTCCCCGAAGAGGAGAGGATGGTGCACCAAAGTAGCGTAAGCATTTCCCTCAGTTTTTGAGAACCAAGGTATCATTCCATTAGGAGGCTACGCGCGAGTCCCTCGTACCTACACAAAAACAATAGCTCAACGCAACCAACGCACTTAGGGGTTGTCAATCCCTTCACGGTCACTTACGAAAGTGAGATCTGATAGAGAAGATAAATAATATTTTTGGTATTTTTGGTATAGAGATGCAAAGTGAAAACTAAAAGGCAAAGTAAAAAAGCAAAGCAATAATAAAGTGATGGAGATTGATATGATGAGAAAGAGACCCCGGGGCCATAGGTTTCACTAGTGGCTTCTCTCAAGAGCATAAGTATTCTACGGTGGGTGAACAAATTACTGTTGAGCAATTGTCAGAATTGAGCATAGTTATGAGAATATCTAGGTATGATCATGTATATAGGCATCACGTCCGAGAGAAGTAGACCGACTCCTGCCTGCATCTACTACTATTACTCCACTCATCGGCCGCTATCCAGCATGCATCTAGAGTATTAAGTTAAAAACAGAGTAACGCCTTAAGAAAGATGACATGATGTAGAGGAATAGTTTCATGCAATATCTTAAAAAACCCCATCTTGTTATCCTTGATGGCAATGATACAATACGTGCCTTGCTGCCCCTTCTGTCACTGGGAAAGGACACCGCAAGATCGAACCCAAAGCTAAGCACTTCTCCCATGGCAAGAACAACCAATCTAGTAGGCCAAACCAAACTGATAATTCGAAGAGACTTGCAAAGATAACCAATCATACATAAAAGAATTCAAAGAAGATTCAAATATTATTCACAGATAGACTTGATCATAAGCCCACAATTCATCGGTCTCAAAAAACACACCGCAAAAAGAAGATTACATCGAATAGATCTCCACGAGAGAGGGGGAGAACATTGTATTGAGATCCAAAAAGAGAGAAGAAGCCATCTAGCTACTAACTATGGACCCGTAGGTCTGAAGTAAACTACTCACACTTCATCGAAGGGGCTTGGATGATGATGTAGAAGCCCTCCGTGATCGATGCCCCCTCCGGCGGAGCTCCGGAACAGGCCCCAAGATGGGATCTAATGGATACAGAAAGTTGCGGTGGTGGAATTAGGTTTTTCTCTCCGTCTCTGATCATTTGCGGGTAGGTGGATATATATAGGAGGGAGAAGTATGTCGGTGGAGCTTCGAGGGGCCCACGAGGTAGGGGGCACGCCCTAGGGGGCGCCCTCCACCCTCGTGACCGCCTCGTGGCTTTCTTGACGGAGGTTCCAAGTCTCCTGGATCTTATCTGATGAGAAAATCACGTTTCCGAAGGTTTCATTCCGTTTGGACTCCGTTTGATATTCTGTTTCTCCGAAACACTGAAAGAGGCAAAAAAACAATTCTGGGCTGGGCCTCCGGTTAATAGTTTAGTCCCAAAAATAATATAAAAGTGGATAATAAAGCCCAATAATGTCCAAAACAGTAGATAATATAGCATGGAGCAATCAAAAATTATAGATACGTTGGAGACGTATCAAGCATCCCCAAGCTTAATTCCTGCTCGCCCTCGAGTAGGTAAATGATAAAAACAGAATTTTTGATGCGGAGTGCTACTTGGCATAATTTCAATGTAAATCTTCTTAATTGTGGTATGAATATTCAGATTCAAAAGATTCAAGACAAAAGTTCATGTTGACATAAAAATAAAAATACTTCAAGCATACTAACAAAGCAATTATGTCTTCTCAAAATAACATGGCCAAAGAAAGCTATCCCTACAAAATCATATAGTCTGGCTATGCTCTATCTTCACCACACAAAGTATTTAAATCATGCACAACCCCGATGACAAGCCAAGCAATTGTTTCATACTTTTGACATTTTCAAACCTTTTTGGATCTTCACGCAATACATGAGCGTGAGCCACGGATATAGCACTATATGTGGAATAGAATGGTGGTTGTGGAGAAGACAAAAAGAGGGAAGATAGTCTCACATCAACTAGGCATATCAACAGGCTATGGAGATGCCCATCAATAGATATCAATGTGAGTGAGTAGGGATTGCCATGCAACGGATGCACTAGAGCTATAAGTATATGAAAGCTCAACAAAAGAAACTAAGTGGGTGTGCACCCAACTCGCTTGCTCACGAAGACCTAGGGCATTTTGAGGAAGCCCATCATTGGAATATACAAGCAAAGTTCTATAATGAAAAATTCCCACTAGTATATGAAAGTGACAGAATGAGAGACTCTCTATCATGAAGATCATGGTGCTACTTTGAAGCACATGTGTGGTAAAAGGATAGTAACATTGTCCCTTCTCTCTTTTTCTCTCATTTTCTAGGGTCTTTTTTATGGCCTCTTTTTTTTATTTTTCGTCCGGAGTCTCATCCCGACTTGTGGGGGAATCATAGTCTCCATCATCCTTTCCTCACTTGGGACAATGCTCTAAAAATTATGATCATCACACTTTTTATTTTTCTTACAACTCAACAATTACAAATCAATACTTAGAACAAAATATGACTCTATATGAATGCCTCCGGCGGTGTACCGGGATATGCAATTAATCAAGAGTGACATGTATGAAAGAATTATGAACAGTGGCTTTGCCACAAATACGATGTCAACTACATGATCATGCTAGCAATATGACAATGATGGAGCGTGTCATAATGAACGGAACGGTGGAAAGTTGCATGGCAATATATCTTGGAATGGCTATGGAGATGCCATGATAGGTAGGTATGGTGGCTTTTTTGAGGAAGGTATTTGGTGGGTGTATGATACCGGCGAAAAGTGCGCGGTATTAGAGAGGCTAGCAATGGTGGAAGGAAGGAAAGTGCGTATAATGCATGGATCAACATTAGTCATAAAGAACTCATATACTTATTGCAAAAATCTAGAAGTTATCAAAGCAAAGTATTATGCGCATGCTCATAGGGGGATAGATTGGTAGGAAAATACCATCGCTCGTCCCCGACCGCCACTCATAAGGAAGACAATCAATAAATAAATCATGCTCCGACTTCATCACATAACGGTTCACCATGCGTGCATGCTACGGGAATCACAAACTTTAACACAAGCATTTCTCAAATTCACAACTACTCAACTAGCATGACTCTAATATCACCATCCTCATATCTCAAAACAATTATCAAGCATCAATTTTTTCTTAGTATTTAACGCACTTCAAAAGAAGGTTTTACAAATCTTGAATACCAAGCATATTATTATTAAGAAAATTACCATGCTATTAAGACTCTCAAAATAATCTAAGTGAAGCACGAGAGATCAATAGTTTCCATAAAACAAATCCACCACCGTGCTCTAAAAGATATAAGTGAAGCACTAGAGCAAAATTATATAACTCAAAAGATATAAGTGAAGCACATAGAGTATTCTATTAAATTCCAAATTATGTATGGCTCTCTCAAAAGGTGTGTACAGCAAGGATGATTGTGGTAGACTAACAAGCAAAGACTGAAATCATAAAAGACGCTCCAGGCAAAACACATATCATGTGGTGAATAAAAATATAGCTCCAAGTAAAGTTACCGATAGAAGTAGACGAAAGAGGGGATGCCTTCCGGGGCATCCCCAAGCTTTGGCTTTTGGGTGTCCTTAGATTATCTCGGGGGTGCCATGGGCATCCCCAAGATTAGGCTCTTTCCACTCCTTGTTCCATAATCCATCAAATCTTTACCCAAAAGTTGAAAACTTCACAACACAAAACTTCAAGTAGAAAATCTCGTGAGCTCCGTTAGCGAAAGAAAACAAAAGACCACTTCAAGGTACTGTAATGAACTCATTATTTATTTATATGGGTGTTATGCCTAATTTATTCCAACTTCTCTATGGTTCATAAACTATTTTACTAGCCATAGATTCATCAAAATAAGCAAACAACACATGAAAAACAGAATCTGTCAAAAACAGAACAGTCTGTAGTAATCTGTAGCTAGCGCAAGATATGGAACCCCAAAAATTATAAAATAAATTTCTGGACGTGAGTAATTTATATATTAATCATCTGAAAAAATAATTAACTAAATATCACTCTCCAAATAAAAATGACAGCACTTCTCGTGAACGCTAAAGTTTCTGTTTTTTACAGCAAGTTCAACAAGACTTTCCCCAAGTCTTCCCAACGGTTCTACTTGGCACAAACACTAATTAAACACAAAAAACACAACCAAAACAGAGGCTAAATAATTTATTTATTACTAAACAGGAGCAAAAAGCAAGGAATAAAAATAAAATTGGGTTGCCTCCCAACAAGCGCTATCGTTTAACGCCCCTAGCTAGGCATAACAAGCAAGAATAGACCTAGGTATTGCCATCTTTGGTAGGCAATCCATAAGTGGCTCTCATAATAGATTCATAAGGTAATTTAATTTTATTTCTAGGAAAGTGTTCCATGCCCTTTTTTAATGGAAATTGGAATCTAATATTCCCTTCCTTCATATCAATAATTGCACCAACCGTTCTAAGGAAAGGTCTACCGAGAATAATAGGGCAAGAAGGATTGCAATCTATATCAAGAACGATAAAATCTACGGGCACATAATTTCTATTTGCAACAATAAGAACATCATTAGTTCTTCCCATAGGTTTCTTAATAGTGGAATCCCAAGATGCAAGTTTAGAGAGCAATCATCAAAATTACGGAAATCTAGCAAATCACACAAAGTTTTGGGAATAGTAGAGACACTAGCACCCAAATCACACAAATCATAAAACTCATGATCTTTAATTTTGATTTTAATAGTAGGTTCCCACTCATCATAAAGTTTTCTAGGGATAGAAACTTCCAATTCAAGTTTTTCTTCCTAAGATTGCATCAAGGCATCCATGATATGTTTAGTAAACGCTTTATTTTGACTATAAGCGTGAGGAGAATTTAGCACGGATTGCAACAAGGAAATACAATCAATCAAAGAGCAATTTTCATAGTTAAATTCCTTGAAATCCATAATAGTGGGTTTAGCAACATCTAGGGTTTTAATTTCTTCAATCCCACTTTTATCAAATTTAGCATCAAGATCAACAAATTCAAAATTCTTAGAACACCTTCTAGGTAAAGGTGGATCATATTCAGTCCCATCATTATCAAGATTCATATGGCAAAACAAAGATTTAATAGGGGACACATCAATAACTTTTAGATCTTCATCATTAATTTCATAGGAACTAGAAGAACACGCTTTTATAAAGGCATCTTTCTTAGCATGCATCCTACCGGTTCTTTCTTTGCACTCGTCAATGGAAATTCTCATGGCTTTGAGAGACTCATTGATATCATGCTTAGGTGGAATAGATCTAAGTTTCAAAGAATCAGCATCAAGAGCAATTCTATCAATGTTCCTAGCCAAATCATCAATCTTAAGTGATTTTTCTTCAATCATAGCATTAAAATTCTTTTGCAAAGAAATAAATTCTTTAATATTAGATTCAAAATCAGAGGGCATATTATTATAATTTCCATAAGAATTGTTGTAGGAATTACCATAATTATTAGAGGGATTACTAGGATAAGGCCTAGGATTGAAATTTCCTCTATACGCGTTGTTACCAAAATTGTTCCTACCAACAAAATTCACATCCATAGATTCATTATTATTCTCAATCAAAGTAGATAAGGGCACATCATTAGGATCAGAAGAGACACTCTTATTAGCAGATAATTTCATAAGTTCATCCATCTTTCCACTCAAAACATTAATTTCTTCTATCGCATGCACCTTTTTATTAGTAGATCTTTCAGTATGCCATTGAGAATAATTAACCATAATATTATCTGGGAGCTTAGTAGTATCTCCTAAAGTGATTTCCATAAAAGTGCCTCCCACGGCCGAATCTAAAAGATTTCTAGAAGCAAAATTCAATCCGGCATAAATTTTTTGTATAATCATCCACAAATTTAAACCATGAGTAGGGCAATTACGTATCATTAATTTCATTCTCTCCCAAGCTTATGCAACATGTTCATGATCAAGTTGCTTAAAATTCATAATATCGTTTCTAAGAGAGATGATCTTAGCGGGAGGAAAATACTTAGAGATAAAAGCATCTTTGCACTTGTTCCATGAATCAATACTATTTTTAGGCAAAGACGAAAACCAAGCTTTAGCACGATCTCTAAGTGAAAAAGGAAATAGCTTCAATTTAACAATATCATTATCGACATCTTTCTTCTTTTGCATGTCACACAAATCGACGAAGCTATTAAGATGGGTAGCGGCATCTTCACTAGGAAGGCCGGAGAACGGATCTTTCATGACAAGATTCAGTAAAGCAGTATTAATTTCACAAGATTCAGCATCGGTAAGAGGAGCAATCGGAGTGCTAAGGAAATCATTGTTGTTGGTATTGGTGAAGTCACACAATCTAGTATTATCTAGAGCCATCGCGACAAACAAGCAAACTAACACACAAGCAAACAAAAAGGCAAACGTGCAAAAAAAGAGGCAAATAGAGAAAGAGAGGGAGGATAGAGAGAGAGGGCGAATAAAACGGAAAGGGTGAATTGGGGGGAGAGGAAAACGAGAGGCAAATGGCAAATAATGTAATGCGGGAAATAGGGATTGTGATGGGTACTTGGTATGTTGACTTTTGTGCAGACTCCCTGGCAACGGCGCGAGAAATTCTTCTTGCTACCTCTTGCGCACTGCGTTGGATTTCCCCGAAGAGGAGAGGATGATGCAGCAAAGTAGCGTAAGTATTTCCCTCAGTTTTTGAGAACCAAGGTATCAATCCAGTAGGAGGCTACGCGCGAGTCCCTTGTACCTACACAAAAACAATAGCTCAACGCAACCAACGCGCTTAGGGGTTGTCAATCCCTTCACGGTCACTTACGAAAGTGAGATCTGATAGAGAAGATAAATAATATTTTTGGTATTTTTGGTATAGAGATGCAAAGTGAAAAGTAAAAGGCAAAGTAAAAAAGCAAAGCAATAATAAAGTGATGGAGATTGATATGATGAGAAAGAGACCCGGGGGCCATAGGTTTCACTAGTGGCTTCTCTCAAGAGCATAAGTATTCTATGGTGGGTGAACAAATTACTATTGAGCAATTGACAGAATTGAGCATAGTTATGAGAATATCTAGGTATGATCATGTATATAGGCGTCATGTCCGAGACAAGTAGACCGACTCCTGTCTGCATCTACTACTATTACTCCACTCATCGACCGCTATCAAGCATGTATCTAGACTATTAAGTTAAAAATAGAGTAACGCCTTAAGCAAGATAACATAATGTAGAGGGATAGTGAGGGAGTCCTGGATTAGGGGGTCTCTGGACAGCCGGACTATATCCTTTGGCCGGACTGTTGGACTATGAAGATACAAGATTGAAGACTTCGTCCCATGTCCGGATGGGACTATACTTGGCATGGAAGGCAAGCTAGGAAATACGGATATGTATATCTCCTCCTTTGTAACCAACCTTGTGTAACCCTAGCCCCCTCTGGTGTCTATATAAACCGGAGGGTTTCAGTCCGTAGGACAACATAAAATCATACCATAGGCTAGCTTCTAGGGTTTAGCCTCTTCGATATCGTGGTAGATCAACTCTTGTACTACTCATATTATCAAGAATAATCAAGCAGGACATAGGGTTTTACCTCCATCAAGAGGGCCCGAACCTGGGCAAAACATCGTGCCCCCAGCCTCCTGTTACCATCCGCCTTAGACGCACAGTTCGGGACCCCCTACCCGAGATCCGCCAGTTTTGACACCGACATTGGTGCTTTCATTGAGAGTTCCTCTGTGTCGTCGCCGTTAGGCTTGATGGTCCTTCGATCACCGATAGCAATGCAGTCCAGGGTGAGACTTTTCTCCCCTGACAGATCTTTGTATTCGGCGGCTTTGCACTGCGGGCCAACTCGCTTGGCCATCTGGAGCAGATCGAGAGTTACGCCCATGGCCATCAGGTCAGGTTTGGAAGCTTAAACTACACGGCCGATATCCGCGGAGACTTGATCTTCGACAGATTCGATCCCCTGCCTAGTGCGCCACACGGCCACGATGAGCATGATTTAGCTCTGCCATCAGACAGTGTCCAGGAGATCGCGCCGGCAACCGCTCTGACCCTCAATTCGGAGCCAGCTACGCCTTCCATGGGCGGGTGGATAGACCCCGCCACGGAGGCCGCACTCTCATCGGCGATCGAGCCGAGTATCGACCTTACCCTTCACGAGAGCTGTGACGCCAAACTACCGGATTCCTCCCCGCCCACGGACACCCAACCGCCTGCGCCCGTGCCTATCGAATCCAATTGGGCGCCGATCATGGAGTTTACCTCCACGGATATCTTTCAGCACTCACCCTTCAGCGACATACTGAGCTCATTAAGGTCTCTCTCCTTGTCAGGAGAGTCCTGGCCGAACTATGTCCGGCAGGATTGGGAGGTGGATGACGAAGAAATTCGCTGCCGACCCACCACCCACTTAGTAGCCACTGTCGACGACTTAACCGACATGCTCAACTTCGACTCCGAAGACATCGACGGTATGGACGACGACGCGGGAGACGAAGAGGAACCACTGCCCACGGGGCACTGGACAGCCACCTCATCATATGATATATACATGGTGGACACACCCAAAGAAGGCAATGGCGACGAGATAGCGGAGGATGACCCCTCCAAGAAGCAACCCAAGCGCCGATGTCAGCGGTGCCGCTCTAAGTCTCGCCAAAGCAAAAGCGGTGACACCGGCACAGGAGATAATACCACTCCGGACAGTGCGAAAGACGACAACAATCCCCTCCAGCAAGATTTAGGGCAGGAGGATGGAGAAGTGTAACACCCTCGATGCGGCTATATCTCCTACGTGTCGAAGCACGATTTAGAGGCATAACTGCATTGAAAGCAATGTCACAAGTAAGGTAATCTTCACAACAACCCATGTAAAACATAAGGGAAAGAGATACATAGTTGGCTTACAATCGCCACTTCACAGAATACATGAATAAAGCATTACATCGTCCAGATACAATCAAGGTCCGGCTACGGAACCAAAATGAAAGAAGACTACCCCAAATGCTACACAGATCCCCGATCGACCCCAACTGGGCTCCACTACTGATCAACTAGAACGAAACAACACAAAGGACAAGATCTTCATCGAGCTCCTCCTTGAGCTTGGTTGCATCATTTGCACGGTTCAATGGCACCTGCAAGCTAGTTTTGGAAGTATCTGTGAGTCACGGGGACTCAGCAATCTCATACCCTCGCAATCAAGACTATTTAAGCTTATGGGAAGGGTAAAAGGTATGAGGTGGAGCTGCGGCAAGCGACTAGCATATATGGTGGCTAACATACGCAAATGAGAGCGAGAAGAGAAGGCAAAAGCACGGTCGAACAACTATGATCAAGAAGTGATCCTAGAACAGCCTACGTCAAACATAACTCCAACACCGTGTTCACTTCCCGGACCCCGCCGAGAAGAGACCATCACGGTAACACACGCGGTTAATGTATTTTAATTAAGATCAACTTCAAGTTTTCTACAACCAGACATTAACAAATTCCCATCTGCCCATAACCGCGGGCACGGCTTTCGAAAGTTCAAATCCCTGCAGGGGTGTCCCAACTTAGCCCATCACAAGCTCTCACGGTCAATGAAGGATATTCCTTCTCCCAAGACAATCCGATCAGACTCGGCATCCCGGTTACAAGACATCCTCGACAATGGTAAAACAAGTCCAGCAACACCGCCCGAATGTGCCGACAAATCCCGATAGGAGCTGCACATATCTTGTTCTCAGGGCACACTCAGATGAGCCAGACGTCGGGTAGGCTAGCCCAGAGTTTCCCCTGGTAGCTCCGGACATCGCTCAGTTGGACCAACACTTAGAGAAGCACTGGCCCGGGCGGGGGGGGGGGGGGGGGGGGGTTAAATAAAGATGACCCTTGAGTCTGCAAAACCCAAGGGAAAGAAAAGGCTAGGTGGCGAATGGTAAAACCAATGTTGGGCATTGGTGGAGGAGTTTTATTCAAGGCGAACTGTCAAGGGGTTCCCATTATAACCCAACCGCGTAAGGAACGCAAAATCCGGGAACATAACACCGATATGACGAAAACTAGGGCGGCAAGAGTGGAACAAAACACTAGGCATAAGGCCGAGCCTTCCACCCTTAACCAAATATATAGATGCATTAATGAAGTAAGAGATATTGTGATATCCCAACAAAATATCCATGTTCCAAACATGGAACAAGCTCCAATCTTCACCTGCAACTAACAACGCTATAAGATGGGATGAGCAAAGCGGTAACATAGACAAACAATGGTTTGCTAGGACAAGGTGGGTTAGAGGCTTGGCTTAACAATATGGGAGGCATGATATAGCAAGTGGTAGGTATCGCAGCATAGGCGTAGCAAAAGAGTGAGCAACTAGCAAGCAAAGATAGAAGTGATTTCGAGGGTATGGTCATCTTGCCTGAAATCCCGCAAGGAAGAAGAACAAGTCCATGAAGAAGACAAACAAGAGAAGTCGAATGAATCCTCACAAACGTGACGCTATCGGAACCAACCCGAAGAAGCAACACCGGAAAGAAGCACACAACATAGTAAACAAACAACACATGAACATGGTATGATATGCAGGATGCGGTATGCGGTGCATATGCATGATTTGGAAAGGAATGATTGAACCTGGACTCAAATTGGAAAACCAAGAGTGCCACTGGAAAGAGGAGATGATTTCGGTTGAAATCGATATAAAGATCACTGGAATCGGATGCACGGTTTGGAAATGGCAAGCAAAACAAATATGGCACCGGTCTGCGATAATCAGTAAGTGACCAACTAAATGCATCAAGATAAATATGCTACAGCACTCAAACATGACAACAAGATACATGGCAGGGATCCACTCATGAAGCTTGCCAAAAGATGAACACTGAGCTACGGCTAATTCATCCATTAATAGGTTCAAACAAGCATGGCAAACGAGCAAATGATAACAGGTTTCAGACTTGGTGAAAGTAACACAAGTCTGGAATTTATCATCAGGAAGCAAACTTTAGAGCATGAAAACTACAAGCTACAGGAACATATCATGGCAAAACAAGGCATGGCATGAAGCTACTCAAAGCACTAAACAAAAGTCCCTTAGTGACCATGAGCCAAAAGGGGTCAGAAAATACAATTGCAAGCATGTGAACATGACAAAAACATAAACAAATTCAGACTTCGTGAAAAACTGGAGCATGCAAAATAGATTAACAAGTAGGCATGTTGACGAGCTCGATGCACTCACTACAGAGCATGGCATGACAAACTAAGCATACACCCATCAAGAAGACATGGAATATAAGCTAGAGATGGCAAGAACAACATCATAGCATGCACAGATCAATAACAACAACCTCGACAAAATCGCTAAACATGTTAACAATCTGCCAGGAACATTTTATAGCAAAAGTAGAGCTCGTTTGACTCAAGCTAGGGTGCTCCATAAATGCAAACAAAGACATGGATGGATAGAGCACCACAATATTAACAAAACATCCTTACTGGTCATCCTCAAAAAAGGCATGGATCACTAGGAAACAACATGAACATATGGCATAACAACAAAATCAGGATAAGGACTTAGTGAAAAACGAAGTCCCTGAAATCAGCATTACCGATTACGCCACTTTGCAAGCTTGTGCTAGTCACCACAAAGATCACAAAAAATACATGGCATACACCCCTGTAAAGATGGCATGGCATTTAACAAAACACATGTAGAGCTCAGGATCATAGCATGCACACATTAATCATGGCAAAAATGACAAAATAACATTTGCTGAAACAGATCTGACATATTCCTCACATAGCCCTCTTCCAACAGCATTTCGGGCATCAAGATGAGCTCAAATGAAAATTATGCAATGAGATGAAATGATGTACTCGTCGAGACGAACATTTTGATATGCTACACGCGCGAATCGGAGCAATGATGACAGAGTTATGATGCGTGGAAGAATGCAAAAATTATCTAAGACACGGGGAGAAAGTCAACTGCTAGGGTTTCCTGTAGATCTGGATCGGATCGGGAGGTACTGTAGCAACCGGCGCGGATTTCGAGGATCCCCGGCGAGAGGTCGCTACTCTAGCGAGGGAAGGTGAGGAGGAGGCCAGTGGAGCTCGGAGAGGCCGCCGACGAGCTTGGTGGGCGGCGGATCTGGCGGAGCCCATTGGGCGGCGTGGTCAGGCATACGCCGGCGATGGCGAGACGCGGCAGAGGAAACGCCGGCCGGGCGGCGCGCGGGCACCGGCGACGGAGACGGCGCGAGAGGCGACTGGCGCGGCGGCGGCAGGAGGCGCGCTCGCAGCCACGCGCGGGCGGCGCGGCGTCTCAAGCGGGTGCGGGCGGCGGACGTTGCGGGCCGGGGAGGGCCCGCCTCGGGCCTCGTGGGCGGCGGCAGCGCGCGGCGAAGGCGGGACAGGTGGCGGAGCCTGGTTCGTCGAAGGCGGCGGCGGATGTTGTCCGGCCGGAAACGGACACGTCCGGCTGTCAGAGAGGAGATTTTTAGGGTTTCGGGGGAGAGATCCGAGATTTGAAAAGGGGAGGGACTAGTTTTATAGGTAGAGGGAGCTAGGAAGCTCCAAATGAGGTGCGGTTTGAGGCCACGCGATCATGATCGAATGCTCTAGATGATGGGAGAGGTTTAAGTGGGTTTTGGGGCCACTTTGGAGGGGTGTTGGGCTGCAACACACACGAGGCCTTTTCGGTCCCTTGGTTAACCGTTGGAGTATTAAACGAAGTCCAAATAGCACGAACCTTGACAGGCGGTGTACCAGTAGTAAACCAAGGCTGCATGGCTAGTCTTGGTCCAATACAAAAACCTTTAACACCCGCACACAAAAAGAGGTAGAAGGGGACACCAGGTGACATAGGAGCGCTGGATTGCAAAACGGACAACAGGGAAAATGCTCGGATGCATGAGACGAACATGTATGCAAATGAAATGTGCATGATGACATGATATGCAATGCATGACACGCAAGCAATGACAAGGAAACAACAGCGAATAACTGGAGGACACCTGGCACATTGGTATCGGGGCGTTACAATAAGCTAGCCCTCCCGAGAGAGCGACAGATGGAGAGGCGGAGGATGATAATTACATGCCTCCCTCCGAAGACGAGGCAAGCCTCGACGATGAAGAATTCGTCGTGCCTGAGGATCCCGTCGAACAAGAGCACTTCAAGCGTCGGCTTATAGCCACGGCAAATAGCCTTAAGAAAAAGCAACAGCAGCTTCAAGTTGATCAAGATTCGCTAGCTGATAGATGGACCGAAGTCCTTGCGGCCGAGGAATATAAACTCGAATGCCCCTCCATGAGTTACCCAAAGCGTAGGTTGCTACCCCGACTGGAGGAGGAAGCACTCAAACCTACATCTCCAGCATATGATCCGGCTGACCGGCCACCTCGTGGCCACGATAGAGAGGCATTTCAGCCAAAAGCTCAGCCCGCACTCCGACGCCACTCAAATAAAAATGTCAAGGCATGGGGAAATACGCCAGACCTGTGAGACGTATTGGAGGACAAAGCAAAACATGCAAGATCGATCTATGGATCACGAGGGCGCGCCACTATGTGAGACGATAACCGTCACGCCGGATACAGTAAAAGTAAGTCCGGTCGGGCCGAACATAGCGGGCAAGACTCATTTGAGCTGTGTCGCAATATAGCCTAGTACGGAGGCGCCGCACACCCCCTATGCTTCACAGACGAAGTAATGGATCACCAAATCCCAGAGGGTTTCAAACCCGTAAATATCGAATCATATGACGGTACAACAGATCCTGCAGTATGGATCGAGGATTTCCTCCTGCACATCCACATGGCCCGCGGTGATGATCTACACGCCATCAAATACCTCCCACTCAAGCTCAAAGGACCAGCTGGGCATTGGTTCAACAGCCTGCCAGCAAAATCCATTGGCTGTTGGGAAGATCTGGAAGCCGCATTCCTCGACAACTTCCAGGGCACTTATGTGCGACCACCGGATGGCGATGACTTGAGCCACATAATTCAACAGCCAGAGGAATCGGCCAGGCAATTCTGGACATGGTTCCTAACAAAGAAAAATCAAATTGTCAATTGTCCGAATGTAGAGGCCCTAGCAGCTTTTAAGCACAACATCCGCGACGAGTGGCTCGCCCGGCAGCTTGGCCAGGAAAAGCCAAAATCCATGGCAGCCCTCACGACACTCATGACACGCTTTTGCGCGGGAGGAGACAGCTGGCTGGCTCGCAGCAATAACATATCAAAGAACCATGGTACTTCGGATACCATGGATGGCAATGGCAGGTCACGTCGCAACAAACACAAGCGCCGAATTAACAGCGACAATATCAAGGATACGACAGTTAATGCCGGATTCAAAGGCTCTAAACCCGGTCAGCGGAAAAAGCCATTTAAAAGAAGCACTCCGGGCCCATCCAGTCTGGACCGTATACTCGATCGCTCGTGTCAAATACACGGCACCCCCGACAAGCCAGCCAACCACACCAACATGGATTGTTGGGTGTTCAAGTAGGCCAACAAGTTAAATGCCGAAAACAAAGATAAGGGGTCGCATAGCGATGACGAGGAGGAGCCCCGGCAGCCGAACACTGGAGGACAGAAGAGGTCCCCCCTCACAAGTGCGGACAGTGAACATGATATACGCAACCCACATCCCCAAGAGGGAGCGGAAGCGTGCGCTAAGGGATGTATATGCGTTGGAGCCAGTCGCCCTAAGTTCAACCCATGGTCCTCTTGCCCGATCACCTTCGATCGCAGGGACCACCCCACTAGTATCCGTCATGGCGGATTCTCCGCACTGGTTCTAGACCCAATCATTGACGGATTTCACCTCACTCGAGTCCTTATGGATGGCGGCAGCAGCCTGAACCTGCTTTACCAGGACACAGTGCTCAAAATGGGTATAGACCCCTCAAGGATCAAACCCACAAAACGACCTTCAAAGGCGTCATACCAGGTGTAGAGGCCCATTGCACAGGCTCAGTAACACTGGAAGTGGTCTTCGGATCCCCGGATAACTTCCGAAGCAAGGAGTTAATCTTCGATATAGTCCCGTTCCGCAGTGGCTATCATGCACTGCTCGGGCGAACCACATTTGCGAGATTCAATGCGGTACCGCATTATGCATACCTCAAGCTCAAGATGCCAGGACCTCGGGGGGTCATCACAGTTAATGGAAACACAGAGCGCTCTCTCCACACGGAGGAGCACACTGTGGCCCTCGCAGCAGAAGCACAAAGTAGCCTCTTAAGGAAATCCACTAGTTCAGCGATTAAGGACCCGGAAACCTTCAAGCACGCCCAGAGTAATCAACAACAAGACCGCCTGGCATGTTACGAGCTCGCATAGCAATGCGCCCACCACCCCAGTCCCAACCAAATGGCGAAATCCATGCCGCGCGTACATAATTACGCATTGAAAATACCATGGGCATAGGTGGGGAGGGGGGCACGAGTACGGCACGCCCCAAGACACGGCTCAACCGCACTAGGGGCTTCCCGCTTTGTTATTTTTCTCTTTCAGGACTTTAATCTCTAGAAACCCTGTCCGGTAGTATGATTGTCGAACGCATGATGCAGCAACCAAGGAGGCAGAAAGCTACGTCGCACCACGGAACTCCTAGGTGGATTATGATAACGAGTGAAATACTTGCTTTAATGCTATTCCTTAGCTTGCCCTTGGAGGGGACATGTCAAATAGTCCTACTTTTTGCTTATCGCACTACTTGTATCATTTTGCTTTAACTTTGAATAAACAATGCATAGCACTAGACTATGATATCATTCTTTATTCTTCCCTTTATATATATATGTTCATTTCATGACATCCAGCACCCGTACACTCTGGTACGGCTAATACGCTAGGGGCTTAAGCATACCCCACAATACGGCGTGAGAAGTCCGAACACTTTAGACAGTGCGGCACCCCGAACTTATAGCATTATATGCATCAGCTCCGAATCATGTCTTGGGTCAATAGTTGGGTTTGCCCGGCTCCCATGTTTTGGTACCTTACGTTCCGCTATATCGGCTAAGGTAGCACTGGGAGAACTACTATGATTGTGCCCAGTTCAACTGGGCTAAGCACCTCAGTAGAGAAAGCTAAAACTGACTGTCATGATAAGGCGAGAGACTGGTCGCTGTTCGAGAGGTTTCGAGTCCCTAAAGACTTATGCCGCTTAGAGCGAGGAGTCAGCTTTGTCTGGCTTAAGGCGTGTATAGCGCCCCAAATTCGGCCTTCCGAATACTAGGGGCTTCGCCAAAATTTAAAATTCTAGAATTCTATGGCTAAGTGAGAGTGATAAAGCATTATAGTCTGATTGCCTTGTTCGTTGCGCTGAGCACCTCCCTCGAAGGACCCAAAAATGGGAACAAGAGTGCTCAGGTTTATCCCGAACACCCCAGCACTCGTGGCATGGGGGCAGAAGCCGACGACTAGCCATCTATCAGATTTGATAAACAGCCGAACAAAAGGTAATATTTTAAATTCAAAGAAGCGTTGCATAGCGCATATGAACAAGTTTTCATACCACAGGATCACACGAGCAAGTTCATTCAAATATTACATCTTTCGCACACTCGTCCGCTACAAGACGGGTACCCTTCAGGACACCCTCATAATACATCTCGGGGTGGCGATGCTCCTTGCCCTGCGGCGGCCCCTCCTTCACCAGCTTCTCGGCGTCCATCTTGGCCCAGTGCACCTTCACACGGGCGAAAGCCCGGCGTGCACCCTCGATGCAGATGGACCGCTTGATGACTTCCAGCCGTGGGCAGGCATCCACAAGACGCCTCACCAGGCCGAAGTAGCTGTTGGGAAGGGCATCGCCAGGCCACATCCGGACTATAAAGCCCTTCATGGCCTGTTCGGCCGTCTTGTGCAGCTCGACCAGTTGCTCCAGCTGGTCGCTCATAGGCATCGGGTGTTCGGTCCCAGTATACTGAGACCAGAACAGCTTCTCTGTCGAGATTCCCTCCTCAGCCTGGTAAAACTTTGCGGCATTCGACACGCTGCGGGGCAAATCTGCGAATGCTGCTGGAGAGCTCCGGACTCGGGTAAGTAACAAGTAATTTACTTTCACATGCTTGCTTTGCATATTGAATGCCTTACCCGCCGCTATCTTCCTCATCGCCTCAATCTCCTGGAGGGCCTTTTGGGCTTCAACCTTGGCACTCTTTGCACTCTCAAGGGCCGCGACAAGCTCAGACTCTCGCGTCTTCGAGTCAAGCTCCAGTGCCTCGCGCTTCGTCACGAGAGCTTGGAGCTCTTGCTGCACCTCGCCCACCTGCGCCTCTTGCTTTTCCCACTCGGTGCGCTCCTGGGCCGCTTTCTTTTCGGCCTCGGACAACGCTTGCTTCAGGGTCGCCACTTCGGTCATGGCCCCTGGCAAATTCATAATGATCCTGTCATTTTGCAATCGCATCTTTTTGTGTGTGTGTGTATATATATATATATATATATAGACAAGGTATTACTTACCTTTGTTCTCCTCGAGCTGCCTCTTGGCAAGGCCAAGCTCTTTCTCGGACCCCTCGAGGTCCTGCTTCAGTGCGGCGACCTCCACAATCAATGCGGCAGAGGCCAGCAGCGAAGCCTGCATACGCATATAGACATACTTATATTAGACTCCTGCAGATATTATTTGATCCTCTATTCAGCTTTTCTTTGTGAACACCAAAAAGAGCATCAGGGGCTACTATCTATGCGGTAATATTTTCCCTATATTTTAAATACTTACCTCAAAGCCTGTGAGAAGGCTGGCACAGGTTTCAGTCAGTCCGCTCATGGCGGACTGAACCTTCTTGATCACCGCACTCATAATAGTGCGGTGCTCTACGTCGATGGAAGCGTCGCAAAGCGCTCCCAGCAGGTTGTCCGGTGCCTCTGGATGGACAGATGTCACCGGCACGGGCGTCTTACCCCTTTTGGAAGGGGACCGCCTGCCCGAGTCCGGAACCCCTGGAGGTTCCGGTGCGGTGTTCGGCTGAGAACCGAACTTGGAGCCCCCGGGAGCCTTGCTCCCTTTGCTCCTGGAGTCCGGAAGGTCGCCTTGAGGCGCCTCCGGGACTGTCTCCCCCCGGCTCGGTGCCCCTTTTGACAATACCTCGGCGTTGTCCGTAGGGCAAGGGGAGGAGGCAGTCGGAAGTGGATCGCTATCCATATCCAACGAATCCAAGGAGCCGTCCGACGAGGATACATCGATACGGGTTTGGCGAGGTCTGCATAATCATATTCTGCGTTAAGGGAAGCAGTGCGACAAAGGTATGCTATGAGTTACTCTGGTATCCGAATACTTACGACTTCGCCAGGGGCTTGGCCCTGAGCAGCCACTCGTCTTCGCCTTCGGCGGCGGTGGTGGAGCAGTCCGGAAGAAGAGTCCTTCCCTTCTTGGACCCTTCGGCCTCCCCGATCGGGGCGGCCTTCCTTTTCTTGTCTCCCCCGGCTGGAGGGGGAGCATCCTCATCTTCCTCCTTGTCTTCATGGGAGGAGTGCGTCGCAGAGTTATCGGACAATGAGTCCGATACCACCTGGCGCCGGGAACTCTTTCGGGTTCCTTTGGCCTTTTTCTTGGTCTTTTCCGGCACCTTATAAGGAGGCGAAGTCAGCATCTCCGTCAGGAGAGCGTCCGTGGTGTCTTCGGGCAGGGGGGGGGTCGGACAGTTAATCTACTCCGATGCCTCTACCCAGTCCTGTTAAAGGCATGGGAGCTCAGACCCCGCACATGGTTAAGCTATAGGAAATAAATATCCTACCAGATGTACATAACTTACCGGATTCGCAGGGCGCTTCGCACTTAGCCCGCGGTCCTCGGTGAGAGAGGGAGGGACCTCGGCGCCCTTGAACAGCACCCTCCAGACGTCTTTGTGAGTCATGTCGAAGAGCTCGCTTAGAGTCTAGTACCGGGCCAGGTCAAACTCCCATAAGTTAAAATCCCGTTGTTGACACGGGAGGATCCGGCGGAAGAGCATGACCTGGACTATGTTGACAAGCTTAAGTTTCTTGCTTGTCATGTTCCGGATACACTTCTGGAGTCCGTCCAGCTCCACCGATGAACCCCAGGGCAGGCCCTTCTCCTTCCAGGAAGTGAGCCGCGTGGGGATTCCGGATCGAAACTCGGGGGCCGCCACCCAGTTGGTGTCGCGCGGCTCAGTGATGTAGAACCACCCTGATTTCCACCCCTTTATGGTCTCCACGAAGGAGCCCTCGAGCCATGTAACGTTGGGCATCTTGCCCACCATGGCTCCGCCGCATTCCGCTTGTTGGCCGCCCACCACCTTCGGCTTGATATTGAAGGTCTTCAGCCATAGGCCAAAGTGGGGCCGGATGCGGAGGAAGGCCTCGCACACGACGATGAACGCCGAGATGTTGAGGATGAAGTTCAGGGCCAGATCATGAAAGTCCAGCCCATAGTAGAACATGAGGCCGCGGACAAATGGATGGAGGGGAAACCCCAGTCCGCGGAGAAGTGGTGGAGGAAGACCACCCTCTCGTGAGGTTATGGGGTAGGGATGACCTGCCCCACGGCTGGCAGCCGATGCGCGATGTCCGCGGCTAAGTATCCGGCTCCACGTAACTTTTTGATCTGCCCCTCCGTGACGGAGGAGGCCATCCACTTGCCTCACGCTCCGAACATGTTTTGGAGAGAGTTGAGAAGGAGGATGCGGACTTGGGCGCTGGAGCTCGAGTGCGCAAGAATGGATGAGTAGGGAGGAAGAAGGCGTGGGTCGAAAAAGGTGAGATCTTATCCCTTTATAAGGGCGGACTAAACTATGCGCCCCCATTAGCCTGGTAAAACTCGCTTATCCACCAAGCGTTGTAATTAATGGCGCGGTTGGGTTACCCACGTCCGTATTGATGAGAATCCCGTAATAAGGGGAACACGATCTCTGCTTTGACAAGACGTGTCAAGAAACCGCCTCGCGTTATGTGCGGGGCTGGTTAAGGAAAAACGGTTCGAGTAATTACCGGGCCATGGCATGATGTCATGCTGCCAAAACGTGTCAGCAGATTGGATTTGTGGAAATATTATTCTCTCTACGGTGGTGTGTGGAACTTATTTTGCAGGCTCGGACACTATCCTTGTATTCAAACTCTCCTGTGGTGTATTCGGAGGAGGAACCCGCCTTGCAATGCCGAAGACAACACTGTGTGCCGGACTCATCGTCATTGAAGCCTGGTTCAGAGGCTACTGAGGGAGTCCTGGATTAGGGGGTCTCCGGACAGCCGGACTATATCCTTTGGCCGGACTGTTGGACTATGAAGATACAAGATTGAAGACTCCGTCCCGTGTCCGAATGGGACTCTACTTGGCATGGAAGGCAAGCTAGGCAATACGGATATGTATATCTCCTCCTTTGTAACCGACCTTGTGTAACCCTAGCCCCCTCCGGTGTCTATATAAACCGGAAGGTTTCAGTCCGTAGGACAACATACAATCATACCATAGGCTAGCTTCTAGGGTTTAGCCTCTCCGATCTCGTGGTAGATCAACTCTTGTACTACTCATATTATCAAGAATAATCAAGCAGGACGTAGGGTTTTGCCTCCATCAAGAGGGCCCGAACCTGGGTAAAACATCATGTCCCCAGCCTCTTGTTACCATCCGCCTTAGACGCACAGTTAGGGACCCCCTACCCGAGATCTGCCGGTTTTGACACCGACATATAGTTTCATGCAATGTGATAAAAAACCCATCTTGTTATCCTCGATGGCAATGATACAATACGTGCCTTGCTGCCCCTTCTGTCACTGGGAAAGGACAGCGCAAGATTGAACCCAAAGCTAAGCACTTCTCCCATGGCAAGAACAACCAATCTAGTAGGCCAAACCAAACTGATAATTCGAAGAGACTTGCAAAGATAACCAATCATACATAAAAGAATTCAGAGAAGATTCAAATATTATTCATAGGTAGACTTGATCATAAACCCACAATTCATCGATCTCAACAAACACACCGCAAAAAGAAGATTACATTGAATAGATCTCCATGAGAGAGGGGGAGAACATTGTATTGAGATCCAAAAAGAGAGAAGAAGCCATCTAGCTACTAACTATGGACCCATAGGTCTGAAGTAAACTACTCACACTTCATCGGAGGGGCTTGGATGATGATGTAGAAGTCCTCCGTGATCATTGCCCCCTCCGGCGGAGCTCCGGAACAGGCCCCAAGATGGGATCTCGTGGATACAGAAAGTTGCGACGGTGGAATTAGGTTTTTGGCTCCGTCTTTGATCGTTTGGGGGTACGTGGATATATATAGGAGGAAGAAGTACTTCGGTGGAGCTTCGAGGGGCCCACGAGGCAAGGGGCGCGCCCTCCACCCTCGTGACCGCCTCGTGGCTTTCTTCACGGAGGGTCCAAGTCTCCTGGATCTTATCTGATGAGAAAATGACGTTTCCGAAGGTTTCATTCCGTTTGGACTCCGTTTGATATTCCTTTTTCTTCGAAACCCTAAAACAAGCAAAAAAACATCAATTCTGGGCTGGGCCTCCGGTTAATAGGTTAGTCCCAAAAATAATATAAAAGTGAATAATAAAGCCCAATAATGTCCAAAACAGTAGATAATATAGCATGGAGCAATCAAAAAGTATAGATACGTTGGAGACGTATCACAACTCATGTCTATGGCTAGGAAACTTAACCATCTTTGATTCAATGAGCTAGTCAAGTAGAGGCATACTAGTGACACTCTGTTTGTCTATGCATTCACACATGTATCAAGTTTCCGGTTAATACAATTCTAGCATATGAATAATAAACATTTATCATGAAACAAGGAAATAAATAATAATTTTATTATTGCCTCTAGGGCATATATCATTCAGTCTCCCATTTTCACTAGAGTCAATAATCTAGATCACATCACCATGTGATTAACATCGATAGTTCACATCATCATGTGATTAACACCCATAGTTCACATAGCCATGTGACCAACACCCAAAGGGTTTACTAGATTCAGTAATCTAGTTCACATCGCTATGTGATTAACACCCGAAGAGTACTAAGGTGTGATCATGTTTTTCTTGTGAGAGAATCTTAGTCAACGGGTCTTTCACATTCAGATCCGTGATGAATTTTGCAAATTTCTATGTCTACAATGCTCTGCACGGAGCTACTTTAGCTAATTGCTCCCACTTTCAATATGTATCCAGATTGAGACTTAGAGTCATCTGGATCAGTGTCAAAACTTGCATCGACGTAACCCTTTATGACGAACCTTTTCTCACCTCCATTACTGAGAAACATATCCCTGTTCCACTAAGGATAAGTTTGACTGTTTTCAAGTGATCTACTCCTAGATCACTATTGTACTCCCTTGCCAAACTCTGTGTAGGGTATACAATAGATCTGGTACACAGCATGGCATACTTTATAGAACCTATGGCTGAGGCATAGGGAATGACTTTCATTCTCTTTCTATCTTCTGCCCTGGTCGGGCTTTGAGTCTTACTCAACTTCACACCTTGCAACACAGGCAAGAACTCTTTCTTTGACTGTTCCATTTTAAACTAATTCAAAATCTTGTCAAGGTACATACTCATTGAAAATCTTTATCAAGCGTCTTGATCTATCTCTATAGATCTTGATGCTCAACATGTAAGCAGCTTCACCAAGGTCTTTCTTTGAAGAACTCCTTTCAAATACTCCTTTATGCTTTCTAGAAAATTCTACATCATTCCTGATCAACAATATGTCATTTACATATATTTATCAGAAAGGCTGTAGTGCTCCCACTCACTTTCTTGTAAATACAGGCTTCACCGCAAGTCTGTATAAAACTATATGCTTTACTCAACTCATCAAAGCTTATATTCCTACTCCGAGATGCTTGCACCAGTCCACAGATGGATCGCTGGAGCTTGCACATTTTGTTAGCACCTTTAGGATTGACAAAACCTTCTGGTTGCATCATATACAAGTATTTTTTTTAATAAATCCATTAAGGATTGCAGTTTTGTTATGCATTTGCCAGATTTCATAAAATGCGGCAATTGCTAACATGATTCGGACAGACTTTAAGCATCGATACGAGTGAGAAAATCTCAACATAGTCAACACCTTGAACTTTATCAAAACCTTTTTCAGACAAGTCTAGCTTTGTATATAGTAACACTACTACCAGCATCCGTCTTCCTCTTGAAGATCCATTTATTTTCTATGGCTTGCCGATCATTGGGCAAGTCAACCAAAGTCCACACTTTGTTCTCATACATGGATCCCATCTCAGATTTCATGGCCTCAAACCATTTCACGGAATCTGGGCTCATCATCGCTTTCTCATAGTTCGTAGGTTCGTCATGGTTAAGTAACATGACCTTCAGAACAGGATTACCGTACCACTTTGGTGCGGATCTTACTCTAGTTGGCCTATAGGTTCGGTAGTAACTTGATCTGAAGTTACATGATCATCATCATTAGCTTCCTCACTAATTGGTGTAGGAGTCATATGAACACATTTCTGAGATGAACTACTTTCCAATAAGGGGGCAGGTATAGTTACCTCATCAAGTTCTACTTTCCTCCCACTCACTTCTTTCGAGAGAAACTCCTTCTCTAGAAAGGATCCATTCTTAGCAATGAATATATTGCCTTTGGATCTGTGATAGAAGGTGTACCCAACTGTCTCCTATGGGTATCCTATGAAGACACATTTCTCCGATTCAGGTTTCAGCTTATCAGGATGAAACTTTTTCACATAAGCATCGCAACCCCAAACTTTAAGAAACGACAACTTTGGTTCTTGCCAAACCACAGTTCATATGGTGTTGTCTCAACGGATTTAGATGGTGCCCTTTTTAACGTGAATGCAGTTGTCTCTAATGCATAACCCCAAAACAATAGTGGTAAATCAGTAAGAAACATCATAGATTGCACCATATCTAATAAAGTATGGTTACAATGTTAGGACACACCATTACGCTGTGGTGTTCCAGGTGGCGTGAGTTGCGAAACTATTCCGCATTGTTTCAAATGAAGACCAAACTCGTAACTCAAATATTCTCCTCCACGATCAGATCGTAGAAACTTTATTTTCTTGTTACAATGATTTTCTACTTCACTCTGAAATTACATGAACTTTTCAAATGTTTCAGACTTATGTTTCATCAAGTAGATATACCCATATCTGCTCAATTCATCTGTGAAGGTCAGAAAATAACGATACCCGCCGCGAGCCTCAACACTCATCGCATTGCATACATTAGTACGTATTATTTCCAATAAGTCAGTTGCTCGCTCCATTATTCCGAAGAAAGGAGTCTTAGTCATCTTGCCCATGAGGCATGGTTCGCAAACATCAACTGATTCATAATCAAGTGATTCCAAAAGCCCATCAGCATGGATTTTCTTCATGCGCTTTACACCAATATGACCTAAAACGGCAGTGCCACAAATAAGTTGCACTATCATTATTAACTTTGCATCTTTTGGCTTCAATATTATGAATATGTGTATCACTACGATCGAGATCCAACAAACCATTTTCATTGGGTGTATGACCATAGAAGGTTTTATTCATGTAAACAGAACAACAATTATTCTCTAATTTAAATGAATAAATGTTTGCAATAAATATGATCAAATCATATTCATGCTCAACGCAAACACCAAATAACACTTATTTAGGTTCAACACTAATCCCGAAAGTATAGGGAGTGTGCGATGATGATCATATCAATCTTGGAACTACTTCCAAGACACATCGTCACCTCGCCCTTTAACTAGTTTCTGTTCATTCTGCAACTCCCGTTTCAAGTTACTACTCTTTAGCAACTGAACTAGTATCAAATACTTGAGGGGTTGCTATAAACACTATTAAAGTACACATCAATAACATGTATATCAGATATACCTTTGTTCACTTTGCCATCCTTCTTATCCGCCAAATACTTGGGGCAGTTCCGCTTCCAGTGACCAGTCCCTTTGCAGTAGAAGCACTCAGTCTCAGGCTTAGATCCAGACCTGGGTTTCTTCACTTGAGCAGCAACTTGCTTGCCGTTCTTCTTGAAGTTCCCCTTCTTTCCTTTGCCCTTTTCTTGAAACTGGTGGTCTTGTCAACCATCAACACTTGATGCTCTTTCTTAATTTCTACCTTCGTTGATTTCAGCATCGCGAAGAGCTCGGGAATTACTTTCGTCATCCCTTGCATATTATAGTTCATCACGAAGTTCTGGTAACTTGGTGATAGTGACTAGAGAACTTTGTCAATTACTATCTTATCTGGAAGATTAACTCCCACTTGATTCAAGCAATTGTAGTACTCAGATAATCTGAGCACATGCTCACTGGTTGAGCTATTCTCCTCCATCTTATAGGCAAAGTACTGTCAGAGGTCTCATACCTCTCGACACGGACATGAGTATGAAATACAAATTTCAACTCTTGGAACATCTTATATGCTCCATGGTGTTCAAAACATTTTTGAAGTCCTGGTTCTAAGCCGTAAAGCATGGTGCACTAAACTATCAAGTAGTCATCATATCGAGCTTCCCAAACGTTCATAATGTCTGCATCTGCTCCTGCAATTGGTCTGTCACCTAGCGGTGCATCAAGGACATAATTCTTCTGTGCAGCAATGAGGATAATCCTCAGATCACGGATCCAATCCGCATCATTGCTACAAACATCTTTCAACTTAGGTTTCTCTAGGAACATATCAAAATAAACAGGGGAGCTAAACGCGAGCTATTGATCTACAACATAGATATGCTAATACTACCAGGACTAAGTTCATGATAAAATTAATGTTCAATTAATCATATTACTTAAGAACTCCCACTTAGATAGACATCCCTCTAATCATCTAAGTGATCGCGTGATTCAAATCAACTAAACCATGTCCGATAATCATGTGAGATGGAGTAGTTTTCAATGGTGAACATCACTATGTTGATCATATCTTCTATATGATTCACGCTCGACCTTTCGGTCTCAGTGTTCCGAGGCCATATCTGCATATTTAGGCTCGTCAAGTTTAACCAGAGTATTCTGCGTGTGCAAAAACTGGCTTGCACCCGTTGTAGATGAACGTAGAGCTTATCACACCCGATCATCACGTGGTGTCTCGACACGACGAACTTTGGCAATGGTGCATACTCAGGGAGAACACTTTTATCTTGAAATTTAGTGAGAGATCATCTTATAATGCTACCGTCGATCTAAGCAAAATAAGATGCATGAAAGATAAACATCACATGCAATCAATATAAGTGATATGATATGGCCATCATCATTTTGTGCTTGTGATCTCCATCTCCAAAGCACCGTCATGATCACCATCGTCACCGGTGTGACACCTTGATCTCCATCGTAGCATCGTTGTTGTCTTGCCAACTATTGCTTCTGCGACTATCGCTACCGCTTAGTGATAAAGTAGAGCATTACAGGGCGATTGCATTGCATACAATAAAGCGACAACCATATGGCTCCTGCCAGTTGCCGATAACTCGGTTACAAAACATGATCATCTCATACAATTAAAATATAGCATCATGTCTTGACCATATCACATCACAACATGCCCTGCAAAAACAAATTAGACGTCCTCTACTTTGTTGTTGCAAGTTTTACGTGGCTGCTACGGGCTGAGCAAGAACCGTTCTTACCTACGCATCAAAACCACAACGATAGTTCGTCAAGTTAGTGCTGTTTTAACCTTCTCAAGGACCGGGCGTAGCCACACTTAGTTCAACTAAAGTTGGAGAAACTGACACCCGCCAGCCACCTGTGTGCAAAGCACGTCGGTAGAACCAGTCTCGCGTAAGCGTACGCGTAATGTCGGTCCGGGCCGCTTCATCCAATAATACCTCCGAACCAAAGTATGACATGCTGGTAAGCAGTATGACTTGTATCGCCCACAACTCACTTGTGTTCTACTCGTGCATATAACATCTACGCATAAAACCAGGCTCGGATGCCACTGTTGGGGAACGTAGTAATTTCAAAAAATTCCTACGCACACACAGGATCATGGTGATGCATAGCAACGAGAGGGGAGAGTGTGTCCACGTACCCTCGTAGACCGAATGCAGAAGCGTTAGCACAACGCGATTGATGTAGTCGTATGTCTTCATGTTCCGACCGATCCAAGTACCGAACGCACGGCACCTCCGAGTTCAACATACGTTCAGCTCGATGACGTCCCACGAACTCCGATCCAGCAGAGCTTCACGGGAGAGTTTCGTCAGCATGATGGCGTGATGATGGTGATGATGATGCTACCGATGTAGGGCTTCGCCTAAGCACCGTTACGATATAATCGAGGTGTATTATGGTGGAGGGGGCACCGCACACGGCTGGAATAGATCAATAGATCAACTTGTGTGTTCTAGGGTGCCCCCTGCCCCTGTATATAAAGGATGAATGAGGGGAGGCCGGCCAGCCCCTAGGGCGCGCCAGAAGTGTGGAGTCCTACTAGTAGGACTCCCTAGTCCTAGTAGGATTCCTCCTCCCATATGGAAAAGGAAAAGGGGAAGGGAAAAGGAGAAGGAAGGAAGGGGGCGCCCCCCCCCCCTCCCTGGTCCAATTCGGACCGGACCATGGGGAGGGGTGCGGCCACCTTTTGAGGCCTTTCTCTCCTTTCCCGTATGGCCCATTAAGGCCCAATATGAATTCCCTTAACTCTCCAGTACTCCGAAAAATACCCAAATCACTCGGAACCTTTCCGATGTCCGAATATAGTCGTCCAATATATAGATCTTTACGTCTCGACCATTTCGAGACTCCTCGTCATGTCCCCGATCTCATCCAGGACTCCAACCTACCTTCGGTACATCAAATCACATAACTCATAATACAAATCGTCACCGAACGTTAAGCGTGTGGACCCTACAGGTTCGAGAACCATGTAGACATGACCGAGACACATCTCCGGTCAATAACCAATAGCGGAACCTGGATGCTCATATTGGCTCCTACATATTCTATGAAGTTCTTTATCGGTCAAACCGCATAACAACATACGTTGTTCCCTTTGTCATCGGTATGTTACTTGCCCGAGATTCGATCGTCGGTATCTCAATACCTAGTTCAATCTCGTTACCGGAAAGTCTCTTTACTCGTTCCGTAATACATCATCCCGCAACTAACTCATTCGTTACAATACTTGCAAGGCTTATAGTGATGTGCATTACCGAGAGGGCCCAGAGATACCTCTCCGACAATCGGAGTGACAAATCCTAATCTCGAAATACGCCAACTCAACAAGTACCTTCAGAGACACCTGTAGAGCACCTTTATAATCACGTAGTTACGTTGTGACGTTTGGTAACACACAAAGTGTTCCTCCGGTAAATGGGAGTTGCACAATCTCATAGTCATAGGAACATGTATAAGTCATGAAGAAAGCAATAGCAACATACTAAACGATCAAGTGCTAAGCTAATGAAATGGGTCAAGTCAATCACATCATTCTCCTAATGATGTGATCCCATTAATTAAATGACAACTCATGTCTATGGCTAGGAAACTTAACCATCTTTGATTCAACGAGCTAGTCAAGTAGATGCATACTAGTGACACTCTGTTTGTCTATGCATTTACACATGTATCAAGTTTCCGGTTAATACAATTCTAGCATGAATAATAAACATTTATCATGAAATAAGGAAATAAATAATAACTTTATTATTGCCTCTAGGACATCATTATGTTGAAGGACGAGGCATGCATCAAGAGCAATTACATCAAGGCGGAAAAGAAGGCAGAGAGATTTGACATCTTACTAGCTACAACAAACAAAAGGATCAACCTTGAAGAGAAGAAGACCGAGCTCAAAGAGAAGAAGACCAAGCTTGAAGAGATGAGGGTTGAGCTCGTGGCCTCTTAAGAGGAAACCAAAATATTGACCTTGATAATGGACGAGTTGGATCCTGATGCACCGAAGATCATGCAAGCCGTCCATGCAAGGATGTTGAAGCACTTTGCGGTAGAGATGGGGGAGGTAGATGCTACAGAGGAGCCAGTGGCAAAGTAAGAGGGAGGAGACACGGGTAGCCGGTCTGGGAGGCCAAAATTGACATTATTTTGCATGCTCTAAAACTTTTGTGGCCGGGCGCATGTAAAACATATGAACATCCACCCTTTTTTATTGTGAAGATTGCATACATATGCACTTTTATTTGCTCATCAAATTGCTATTGATCAACATTTGCACTTCAAATGTATCCGTATGGGGCCTGACACGGGGCGAACATTTCGAACATGAGGTCGGATGGCCGGGTCCCGTATTCATGTCCATGGACGCGCTCGGGAATGGATATAGTGAGTCTGATTTGGGTGACGTCGTTGAACATGCCCTGCGTACCTGGGCAACTACAAGTTGCACAACATAACAACCATCTTAATGTATAAAAATGAAAATAATATAAGAGTAAATGACAATGAGAATAACATGCACACATGAGAGTATCCAAGTACGCGAGATCAACTTCTATGCAGTCATCTGCTCAAAACTACTATGGCCTCCCCCAAATGGGTCTATACCCCACAATGTCATTCCCCTCGGGAGCAAGCCACCCATTGGTCAAATCGATGCGCGGTGATGCCCGTGGAGCGGGACGGCATGACATGTTCCCTCTTCCTTAGTTTGGCATGGGAGAGGACGTTCCAGATAGCAATGATGGAAGGAGTGCGGAAAAAAATTATATGAGACCAGGTCTCACGGTTAGCAGGTGAGACCCGCCCTGATGGATGACACATGGCATTCACAAATCCCAAAACATCTCATCTCTCCCCCCTGATTTCAAGTGGGGGTGGGGTAGATGCTTTGTGATTTGTGAATGCCACGTGTCATCCATCAAGATGGGTCTCGCGTGAGACATGGTCTCATAAAATTCTTTTCCAATGAGTACTGTTGATCCTTGATGATGCTTTCATTGAATTATTCTTCCTAAGTTTTCCCGACAAGCAAGTGTTAGCTAGACAAAGTAGAATAATTGCTATCTGGTTACTTTTGTCTAACTGAAATTTTTATTCTAATTATCTTGGCCTAACAAGCTTGTATAATAACCAGTATCGCGGCTACAACTATGCTAAGTCTTCAGGTGACGGAAACAGTGGGCTATCTAGGCATACCGGTCGTAAGTAAACAAAAAACTTCTTGTTATTTCGGTTTAAACAACTAAGATCATTATGATTTTTTATTCTTACTCAAGAAAGATCAAGGTTTAACCTTAGGGAGGTCTATCATTGTATTTTGCACTCATTTCTACACTTGTTGGTTTCCTGGGATAATCACTTCAGTATGATATTTAGTGGCTAATAAAAGTGAAAGATCGGAAATCCTCTTGTTTTCTCTTTCCTTGCAAGAGTGGGCCAATTTAGAAAATAAATCAAGCCCAATATGGAATATATGAAGGTGGGAGATCAAACCCAATCAACCGAAGGCGCACAACAACGGGAGCTCCTAACCGGCGCTCTCAGCGCCGGTTTCTGGTACTGGCGCCCGAAGGAGTTGTGAGTGGGCCGGCCCAGCGAAATACAATCATAGGGGTAGCGCGAAAAAAAAACAACCGCAAAATTGTTGCTAGCGATATTCGAACTCGCGCCAAGAGAACAGTGAACGGGTCAGGTTAACCACCTCACCCACTTTGCGCTACTGAAATCCTGGGCGAACTTTATTAGTACATTTGTACTCGCGTAATTAATTGTACATAAACATTCACTGTAGCGCTTCGATTTTTAATTTTTTTGAATACATTTTGGAAAAAATCGATGAATTACAGAAAAGCTCATTTGTTTTGAAAAAATTAATAAATTTTGAAAAAGAGTTCACGATTTTGAGATAAATGTCTATCGATTTTGAAAAATAGTTCACCAATCATAAGAAAACAGTTCACAGATTTGAAAAAAGTTCATCAAAATTCAAAAAAGGTTCATCGATTTTGAAAAATGTTCACCGATTTTGAAAAAGGTTCATCGGTTTTGAAAACAATTTCATCAAAATTCAAAAAAGGTTCATCAATTTTGAAGCAATTTCATCAAAATTCAAAAAAGGTTCACCGATTTTGAAAAACATTCATCAAAATTCAAAAAAGGTTCATTGATTTTGAAAAAAGTTCATCAAAATTCAAAAAGGTTCATCGATTTTGAAAAAAGTTCATCAAAATTCAAAAAAGGTTCATCGATTTTGAAAAAAGTTCATCAATCTTCAAAAATAGGTCACGAATTTGAAAAAAGTTCATCGGTTTTGGAAAAAAGTTTACAAAAAGGTGAAAAAAGTTCATCAAAATGGAAAAAAACATCAAATCTGAAAAAAGTTCATCGACATTAAAAAAGTTCATTGAAATTCGGAAAAAGTTCATCAAAATTCAAAAAAGGTTCATCGATTTTGAAAAAAGTTCATCAAAATTCAAAAAAGGTTCATCGATTTTGAAAAAAGTTCATCAATCTTCAAAAATAGGTCACGAATTTGAAAAAAGTTCATAAGTTTTAGAAAAAAGTTTACAAAAAGGTGAAAAAAGTTCATCGAAATAAAAAAACATCAAATCTGAAAAAAAATTCATCGACATTAAAAAAGTTCATTGAAATTCAGAAATAGTTCATCGAATTTGAATAAAAGTTCATCAAAATTTTAAAAAAAGTTCATGGACTTTGAAAAAAGTTGATCGATTTGAAGAAAATGTTCATGTATTTGCGAACAAATTCATCGTGCCAAGATGAAGAGAAAAAAGAAAACGAAAAATTTAAAAAGGAAGAAGAACGAATACTAGAGGAAAAAACTAGAACATAACCAAATCCCGCTGTGTGATCGCGTGGTTAAACTAGCGGTCCATGATGTGCAAGGTAGGTGGTTCGAATCTGGCAGCGAACTTTTTTGCTTGTTAAGACACAAAATAAAAACACAAAAATGGGCCGGCCCAGTGCGCGGCGGGGGGTGTGCGCCCGTTGCGCCCATGCCTGTAACGGGCGCAACGGGCGCCGTTTAGGGAATGCCCACAACAACCTCTAGACGAGAAGATGATGCGTGGTACGAGCGCACCACCTGCTGCAGCCTTTATGACACCACTAGCCCATGTCTTTTAAATCCGAGCGTCGACGTAGCATTTATTTAAAAAATTGGGTTGGTGAATAAACAAATCAAGCAGTTCACCGGTCCAATTGTTGGCCCGCCTGGTTTGGCTGGCTTTTCAGTATGTGGTTCTACTTGGTTTTTATGTACTTTATTTTTGTCTGGGGAAATTTGTGTACTCAATCTTTTCTAGTCGAATTTATGTACTTATATAATAGAGATGAATAGCCAAACAGTATGATTTCTTTTCATTTGGACCAGAACCAAGAGATCTCCAATACAACCGTTTATGCCCCATGGATCGCTGTGGCGCTCGAGGCTAGCTAGGCCGGAGCCATTAGCTCGGATGCTTGCTCGCATGATTGAGAGCACCTATTCGATGCCTACTACGTTAAAGTGCTCCTGTTTTGACTGGGCCCACCAACTGATGCGGCTTCGTGTACGCCACGCGCATAGTAGAGTGCGGGGTATTGTGGGGGCCGATATTTTCATATCATTTTTTCTCTATTGTTTTTTCAAAACATGATTTTTTGAAAGTTTCAGAACATTTTTTAAAATGTCTGTATGAACATTTATTTTTAAAACGCGAACATTTTCTAAAATTTGGAACATTTTTAAAAGGAAGGCACTTTTTTAAAACAGGGAATACTTTTTATAAAAATTGAGTTTTTCAAAAAACTTTTTGAAAAGGCGAACATTGTTTTTGAGTTTTACAAAAAACAATACATTTTTTTAAAACAAACGCAAACTTTTTCCATACTTGAGAACATTTTTCAAATTGTGATTATTTATGAAAAACCTGAACATTTTTTGAAATTTATTTGAAACAACAAACATTTTCCAAATTTACTGAACAATGTTTAATGAGCCCATTTTTACAAACTTGTGGAAATATTTTGAAACAGTGAAAAAGCTAAAAAAACATTTTTTGATATTTTTTCACAAATTGCAAACATGTTTTGAAATTTATTAAAAATAAGAAAACCAGGAAAGAAAAACGAAAAAAGGACTGATTAAAACCTTCCAGAAGCTTCATAAAACCGGTCAAACCCTGTATATGAACCGACGTGGAGTATCTGATCCTGTGCTTCAGTGATCCCGGATGAACAGTTAAATACACAAAAATAGTAAAAAATTCAAAAAAATATGAATTTTCTTTGCAAGAAACATTGATGTTTTGTCTATATGCATTTAAATTTTCATGTTGGAATTACAGTTGTGGAGGAACATCAATTTTATTTTTTGCCCACACCCCGACAAATATAATTTCATCTTGCAAATTTGCATGCATGTAGACAAAACATCAATTATTCTTCCCAATTTTTTTTTTGAATTTTACCGTTCATCCGAGACCACTGAAGCTCGGGATCACATTTGTACTTTCATATATGAGGCTTCTTCTATAAGGTTGACCTTACATATTATTTTTTTGAGAAGAAAAGTTTCACCTAGATACCCATATATACTGTACGCAAGCAAAGTGGGCCAGCCCACCTTCACCGCTTCTCTTCCCTTCCTACAGGAAAGGGCGCCTATTTTACGCATAATGTGTCAAATAAGATTTGCTGGCTAGATTGGTAGTACGGCCAACCTGCCGCTTTGTTGTCTAAAAAACCGGCTAACTGTAAAAAGGAATATGGTGAAATTATATTGTTTGTACTCTAAAAAAAGTTCATGAATTTTTAAAAACTTGAAATTTTAGATTTTTTAAGAGTTGAATTTGAAACTATTTACAAATGTTAAAAATATTCTAGAATTATAAAATGGAAGCGATAAAAATGAAAAGGAATAATAAAGAACGGTAAAGAAGAAACCACACAAAAAGCAAAGAAAAAACAAAAAGACAGAAAAAGACATATCGGAAGCATGTAGAATAGACCTGGCCATGGGCTGCCCGGCCCGGCCAGCCCGGCCTGACCCGGCCCGAAAAAGCCCGACCCGGCCCGGCCCGACGCTGCTCCCGGGCCGGGCTCGGGCCTAGATTTTGAGCCCGGTGGCCTGGCCGGGCCGGGCCCGGGGCCGTCATTTTTGCAGTTTTCTAAAGGGGCCCGGCCCGAGGCCTGAGGCCCAGCGGGTTTTTGCATGTTCGGGCCAGGCTTGGGCCCAAAAACTAGGCCCGATGGCCGGGCCGGGCCGAGCTCGGGCCCAGGTTTTTTGGTCGGGCTTGGCTAGGCCCGGCCCGAAGCCCGGCCCGGCCCGAGGTTTGCCAGGTATAATGTAGAAGCTTTCCAAAATCATAAAAGCTTATATGGGTAGCCCATAGAAAATGAGCGTTGGCGCTCACTATGGTTAACCTACTGTTTGGCGCATAAGCGCCAGGTATGGAGAGCTCCTAATCAGCGCGCATCAGTTAGGCCAACCGGGGCCAACGCGCGCTGAGCCGGGCTAGCTACGCCTGATATATTGACAGGTGGACTGTGGGCAGTTGACCATCGACCAGTTTACTTTTGGAGAATGATTTGACAAAAATCATCAATTTGAATTTTTATTCAAATGCATGGGTTTGAAAACAGCCAATAAATTTCAGAAAACAATCATGTATATGAAAAGGTTCAAAATTTTGAAAAAAGTTCATGGATTTTGGGAAAAAATCATGAATTTTGAAAACACTCCTTATATTTTTTTAAAGAAATCACGTGTATGAAAAAGTTCATTTTTTTAAAAAAAATCAAGGATTTTGATAAAATATGAATTCTAGAAATTTCATGGATTTTGACAGGAAATCGCAGATTTGGAAAAATAACCGTGGATTTAAAAAACAGTTAACGGATTTGAAAAATTCACGGGTTCAAATTTTTTATTTGAAAATACTTCATGAATTTGAATATAGAGTTCACAAAATTTGAAAGAAGTTTGTAAATTTGTAAATAATAATATATTTTTAAAAAGTTTGAGAAATTTGGAAAAGCTCCTAAAATTCAAAAAAAATCACTCATTGAAAAAATAAAAAATAAATTAGTAGGGAACACGGAAACCAAAAAATAAAAATAATGAAAAGTTCATGATTGAGAAAATTTTAAGAAATTAAGAAAATTCACTTTTTTAATAAATAAAAAAGTATAAAGGAATTAAAAAGAAAATGAAAGAGAAATGAATAAGTGAAAAAGAAAAAAAAAGGAAAAAAGCGAGAAAAGGGGCAAAAGCCGTGGTGGGAGAAAACAAAAAAAAATGTCGTCCAGAAATCAGGCTAGTCATTCAATATTTTAAATTGTCATAGTGAAAGAGAGGAAACAATAGATGGCGGAGTCCAAGGTGAAACCCCTTTAACTGGCTCATAAGGCGAAATCACTAATTAGAGAGTACTCGTTGCAAAAAACACTTCACTTTTCCCAGGTCGCGACAAGTGGCACACATGCAGCGCGCCACTTGTCGCAACCTGGGAGTTTTCCCTTTTTCGTAGACCGTTTATTCAAAATGTTTTATCTCTTAAACCGTGCGTCCAAATCTCGAACCGTTTTTACCATTGGATTACTAGATTCCATGTTGATAGGTTTTGACAAACTTTTTTTTCATGAAAAAAACCGGACAAAAAAACCGGGTGAAAAAACCGAACCGGGCGCACGGTTTTTTCCCTTTCCGAAAGAGGCACGCCCGTGCCTCTCGCGAAATCACAACCGTGCCTCTCGTGAAAGCAAAATCGTGACTCTCGTGAAAGAAAAAAAAACAAAAAATGCGTTTTTTCGTTTCCGAGAGGCACGGCCGTGACTCTCGCGGAAGCACAACCGTGCCTCTCGCGAAAGCAAAACCGTGACTCTCGCGTAAGAAAAAAAAGTAGAAACGCGTTTTTTTTCCTTTCCGAGAGGCACGGTCGTGACTTTCGCGTAAGCACAACCGTACCTCTCGCGAAAGCAAAATCATGACTCTCACGAAAGAAAAAAACAGAAAACGCGTTTTGTTTTTCCCTTTACGAGAGGCACGGCCGTGACTCTCGCGAAAGCATAACCGTGCCGGAAACAAAACCGTGACTCTCGCGAAAAAAAAACAGAAAACGCGTTTTTTTTCGTTTCTGAAAGGCACAGCCGTGACTCTCGATAAAGCACAATCGTGCCTCTCGCGGAAGTAAAACCATGACTTTCGCGAAAGAAAAAAAAGAAAACACATTTTTCGCGCAAAAAATTTTATTTTTCGATTTTTTTTATCGAAAAGCTAAGAATGACTGGGGGAAACCAAAACGTCGAAAAAACCCGAAAAAACCGTTTAAAAAGCCGAAAACGCGTGCGGAAAAATAAAAAAACCAAAGGAAGCGTCCAGAGCGCGACACGTGACGAATGGCTAAGAGCGCGCCAAGTGGCGCTGATCGTTGCGATGCTCCCCAAGAAGCGCTCGTTAACTAGTTGCTCCCCTCATAAGGTCCAGGTAGGAAACGCCGAAAACCAAAGAGATGTTAGTTTCTTATTGGGCATATACGGGGGCTTCGGCTTGCTACCAAGCGAACTTAGTTCAAATGCTTTTTTTAGAAATGAAGGAGGATCTCTGGTCTCTGTATCTAAATAATGCATGCAGCCATTTTTATTAATTATTTATACCAGACTTTACAAAGTCATAGAACAGTAGGACTAAAGCCATCATCTAGGCAACATCTGCCGCTACTCCTATTCAGTTGATGTAGGGATGTTGATAGTCTGAGCCTAATACCAAATAGACCTCGCATCCAAACCTAACATCTAAGACCCTAGGTTCCAATCATGACGCCTGCGGGATAGGGACACCCACCAGTCCGGCGCATTCCTCAACCAGGACGCCTGCCGGGTATGGGGCACCCACCAGTCCGGCGCATTCCTCAACCAGGACGCCTCCCGGGTATGAGGCCACCGCAGCCACCTGCCAGCAATCCATCTTCAGTGTTGTATTGCTGCATCTACCTTGCCCGGTCTAGCTGCCGTCGACGCCAGACAATGCCACCATCCTGCGCTCGTCCATCATCACACGCCCACTGGCGAGACCCCGCTGCTCCATGCCGCTGAGACCCGCCGTTGTCGACGTGCCAGATGCCACGCCGCTCCTCCGACGCGAAACACTACCTGCTGCCACTGGTCCCGTCCCCTCCGCCTCTGCAGTTTCTCAAACCGAGAACCCAAACGCCCCAGGCGGCACCTCCAAGAAGGGCACGACACACGCAGTGCTGCCGCCCTATATAAGGAGATTTAGGGTTTTCAGCCGGGCATGGGGTCAGGGTGGAGGGCAGGGACCTCGACGGCGCCTGCAAGTAGGAGAACGGCGACCCTGGTCGTCGCCACCGTCGGGATGAACGAGTCATCTAGAGTTTCCTCTGGTCCAACATCACCTCTATCAGCCCCCGCGAACGCACCGAGGCTGACGACCGCGATCATATGCTACGAAGTGTTGTGGGAGAGAGCATGCAGCACGAAGGAGATCCACTGGCGACTCACCACCCACGCGATCAAGACGCCGTCCATCCACCCCCGCGAACGTCGCCAGCCGAGGGCGCCGTCGCCATGCCTAACGAGGCCGCCGCTCGTGGTCCAGGTTCCTCCACGAAGGCCGGAGTGGCGAGATCCACCGCGAGCGATAAGATCCGGCACCGCGCGGCCGACGCCATCACCCAAGCCCGCCGTCGACCGACCCCGCCGCCGCAAGAAGCCCACAAGCTGCCAGGAGTCCTACACCCATGGATCTGGCCACCCGTGCATCGCCGCGAGTCCGCCGCCTCCGGGATCCGCCACACTGTCAGAAGGGCCACACCCCTGGATCAGGACGCCCACGCCGCCTCGGATCCGGGAACGGAAGAAGAGACCCTCCGCCGCCGCCGTCGCACGCACGGACTTTGCCCGGCGCCGACCATCGGCATGGGCGGAGGGGAAGAAAGGCATTGGAGGGACTAGGCGGTGGCGGCGGTGGAGCCCTCCCGAGTCGCCCGCGGGGAGGCGACGCGAGAGGGACCACATGGTTCAAATGTTAATGGACTCTGGTATAGTCCCTGGTTTACACGAAACCACGATGTCCCAGTCGTTCTGTTCCCGGTTCAAATCTTAGTTGTAGAGCGGACTCTATAATCAGCACGACAAGGCAACAGCCTTCCCGTCTATATATATATATATATATATATATATATATATATATATATATATATATATATATATATATATATATATATATATACATATATATATATATATATATACGGGCTACAGATTGGCTCTTTTTTGAAAGGTGGTTCTCTTCTCGTCATAGATCGATCGATTGACTAGCTAGCTCGCTAGAGATCCGCCGATCGAGGAGGTAGAATATGGCAAGTTTTCATGTCGCCGACGCGTCGGAATACCTGGCTATCACCGGCTAGGGTATCGACGACGTGAAGCTCGTGAAGAAGGCGTGGGTGTTCGTCGGGCAGCAATGCAAGAAGTTCTGGATCTCGCCAGTCAACTACGAGTTCGAGGTGCACGCCATGAGCGCTGAGAAGCTGCCCTTCATCCTTCCCGCCGTCTTCACCATCGGCCCCAAGATCAGCGCCACCGGCAACGAGGTGGCGGACAAGAGGGACCTCGACGAGCAGCTCCTACTCTACGCCAAGCTCATCGCCCCGCTGCATCACAACACCAGCCACATCCATGACCTCGTCAAGGGGGTCATCGAGGGCGAGACCCGCGTGCTCGCCGTCGAGCTCACCATGGAGGAGATCTTCAAGGGGACCAAGACTTTCGAGGAGAAGTTCTTCGACATGGTGCAGTTGGAGCTCAAGCAGTTCGGGCTCTTCATCTACGACGCCAATGTGAAGCAGCTGGTGGACGTGCCGGGGCACGAGTACTTCTCCTACCTCGGCCAGAGGATGCAGCAGGATGCCGCGAACCAGGCCAAGGTGGACGTGGCGGAGGCTCGCATGAAGGGAGAGGTGGGCGCCAAGGAGAGGGAAGGGCTGACCCGGCAGAACGCTGCCAAGGTGGACGCCGAGACCAAGGTGTTGTCGGTGCGGCAGATGGGTCAGGGGCAAAAGGAGGAGGCCAAGGTGAAGGCCGAGGTGCAAGTGTTCGAGAACGCAAGGGAGGCGGACATCGCCGCGGCCAAGGCTGAGCTCGCCATGAAGAAGGCCGGGTGGTGGGACAAGCAGGCCAAGGTGGCCGAGGTTGAGGCGGCCAAGGCCGTGGCCATCCGTGAGGCTGAGCTCCAGATGGAGGTCGAGATTAAGAACGCCATGCGCCAGACTGAGAAGCTCAAGGCCGAACAGCTCAGCAAGGCCACCGTGCAGTACGACACACATGTACATTATCCATATTCCATAGTTCCATACCATACATGTGCTCAAATATTCTCATGCATGCATGCTTGTATTGTAGGTTCAAGATTCAAACACGCTATTGTACAGCAGGCAGAAGGCAGCTGAGGTGGCGCTGTTCGAGCAGATGAGGACGGCGGAGGCGCGCAAGGGGCAGGCCGACGCCAAGTTCTTCGAGCAGAAGATGGCCGAGGACGCCAAGCTCTACGCCAAGCAGAAGGAGGCGGAGTTAGTGGCTTTGGTTGGCAAGGCCAAGACAGACTACGTGGCGTCCATGCTCCAGGCGCTCGGCGGCAACTACCACGCTCTCAGAGACTACCTCATGATCGACTCCGGCATGTACACGGAGATGGCTCGCATCAACGCTGGAGCAGTCAACGGCATGCAGCCCAAGATCAGCATCACTCGATGCCCCATGCACGTACGAGGGTGAGCGTGATTTCTGTCGTGCGCCGTCGCCCCTTCCTTCTAGGGTTCGCAAGCTTGGGTCGCGAGGTTTCCCGGCTTGCAGGGCTAGTCGGGCAAGGAGGATCCCTCCACTCCGTACGATGGCCGGCCGTGGGGCAGCTCCGTCGCCCGCTGGGAAGAACACCGGTGCGGTGGGAAGGGGCGGGGCAGCTCCGCCACCGGCGGCGGGGCCTGGGCGAGGTGCCCTGGCGCTGCCCGGACAGAGACCGCCGACGGGCGGTGGAGGGGCGCTAGGTATTCTGGGCCGGGGCGCTACTCTCCAGGGCGCCCGGCCACCGGGGCAGCAGCTCCCTGCTGCAGGGCAGGGCGGGCCGAGGCCGCCTGCGCCGGGTGCGGCGCCCGGAGCTATACCGGCAGCGGGACGTGCTGGCATGCGGTTGACGGCGCCGGGCGTGGCTGGAGTGGCTCCGGCTGGTCGTGGTGCTACTGCCCTTGGGGTGGTGCAGACTCCCTCTGGTGGTCCGCCTCGCGCCGCACCTCCGCCCCACTACGTCGCAAGGCCGACTCAGAACTGCGCGGGTCCAACACAGACGAGACCAAATTCTAGCAACAGAGACCCCAAGGATCTGCCCCAAGGCTAGTGGGGGGATGATGGGTATGATGCGTATGGTGACAGACAGCACCGAGGATCCTCTTCCACGGGTGGAGGTCGTGGATTTGCCCGGCAAAGCGACGGGTCTGCTGAGAGACCGTTTCTTGGCCCGGCAGGTGGTTTTGTCGAGGGGGCCTCCGGCCCGGATCACCGTCAGAGAGGAGGCTATCATGGCCATCGTGGTGGTCGGGGTGGGGGCCGTGGGAGATTTTGCCGACCGCCCCCGCCCAGGGCAATTGATCCTGCGGCGTCTACAGTGGAGTCCGACCATACTTCCACTGAGCTTCCTTCCCAGGCGATGGAGGTGGTGAATGCCTTGGCCAGTGTTGAGGTTCCTGAGGCTGGGACGGTGGATGAGGCTATCGACAGGTCTGATGCCGATAGGGCGTACAAATATGCACGTAAGAAGGAGAGGATGATTTGTTACCGTTGTGGTGACAAGGGCCACTTCATTGCTGAGTGTGTGGCCCAACTACGTGAGTCGTGTGGCAAGCCTGCACATGACTCGGGGGAGTGCCCGTTGTTGCGTGACCTGCCTCCGACGCTTAATATTTATGGAGTCTATTGTGCTGAGCTCATGTTTTTTGAGTCCCCGATGGCGAGAGAGGTCCCGGAGGATACCCTGAGCTTGACTACCGGGATTGTGAAAGCGACTCAGGGCGAGGTGACTGAGGCACAGATTGTGAGGAGGCTTCAGGAGCTGGCTCCCGGGGATTTTAGATGGGAATTGGTGCTCATCGAGGACGGGGTTTTTAAGGTTGATTTCCCAACTGTGGATGATTTGCAGAGATTGTTGAGCTTTGGCTTGTGCAGAGTCCCCGATACTAAGTGTATCTTGGAGTTCCACGAGTGGAAGCAGGTTGAGCCTAAGGGAAAGCCACTTACGCAGGTCTGGTTGCGGTTTAGAGGGGCTCCATCTAAGCCTTTGCAGGATGCTCGAGTGGTGGCTAGTATGGGCATCTTGGTTGGGAAGACAGAAAAAGTGGATATGGCTTTCACACGTGCCCATGGGGTGGCCCGGCTTTTAGTAAGTGTTCTGGATATTGAGTTCGTGCCTGATAAGGTCAACTGGACCTATAGGGGAGGGGTGTTCCCGCTAGAGATCGAGTTTGAGGACACTGATTTATTTGCTGATGCGGTTAATGGTAACGATGTTGACATGCATGACAGTGATGGAAATGCGGGGGCCAAGGGGGCACCGTTAGATGAGCCCACGCAAGAGGGGCCTCACGGTTCTCACCCAGCTACTCAGTTGCCTGGGGATGGGACCGGGGTTGAGCCCGTGGCATCACCAGCGGTGCCAATGACTGCTCTGCGTTTTGGGTCCTTTGAGCCAGCCTCGGCACCTCCCAGACTATGGAGTGACCGGGTAGATTCTGATGATTATCTTGAGCACACGCTCCCTCCGTTGGAGTTCGAGGGGGATGCTGGATTGTGTGCTGGACGGTCAGCAAGGACTTTGCTTGGAGCTATGGAGAGGAGGCCGAAGGGTGCTTCTCTTGTCCTGGCGCCTCACGTGGACGCGACTCCAGTGTCGGCGACTGCGGGCGAGATGGGTCGTGGGGGAGGGGGTTCGGGGCAGGTGGCCTCGCCTTCTCCCATCCCCGTCCCCATCCCGGTGGCGTCGGTGACGCCGGCCCCGAGGGGGTCGGCCGGTGCTGGGAGAGGGAGCCCGAGGCAGGCGGCCTCGGCTCCTGCTACTCCGATGGTGGCGGTAACCACCGCGGCAGCAGCTGCGTTGGGGGGGTGCTGGGGCAGGAGGCCCTGGCTCCTCCTTCTTCCCCGATGGTCAGGAGGACCGCTTCTCCTTCGCCGATGGCTCATCCGTCTGAGCCGGCGGGTGGGGTGGGAGGAGGGCCCGGGCAGACGGTCCCCGTCATCCCCTCTTCGCTCATACCCATGGCTGGGGTCCCTGGTGTGGGGCACCCATCTGAGGGGCTCGGGAGCCCGCAGACGCCTTCTCTGGTAACCTCGGTAGACCCTTTGAGGGACTCTGTGCCAGGTTTTACTAGGGAGGAGGTTGTCGCGTTTGGCGGGATCCCGGACCCTCTCGAGGGGAGACGGATGAGTGCTCGCATCCTTGACATCCCGGAGGTGGATGATATGCAGCAGCGGTGCGCTATGAGGGCGGCCAAGCTTCAGGAGGTTGCATTATCTTCTGGTATGTCCGTCAACTTATCTAATTCCTTATTGCATTTTTCTAATGAGGAGATTATAAATAATGCAAACCAATTAGGAGTTTCACTAGGTGCTACAGATAGTGAGATTACCAATTCGGTAAATGATCTATTAGATTTGGAGGCGGAACGTGCCTCAGAGACTATTCGTAATCTTGCAGCAGTTAAACCAATGAATGATGATGAGATTGATGCGTTAGGGGTTAGAGTGCTCGATAATTTGTGTGCGGATCTAGCACCCCCCAATCATGACTCTGAGGAAGATGATGTACCCCTAGAGAATGATGCTAGTAATATATATGAACCCGGTTATGAGGACCGGGCGACAGAGCCTAGTAAACCTAAGCGTAAGTGGAAAAGGAAGATCTATCCCGATTCCGCAGTTCGTAGGAGTGCTAGGATTCGAACCACTAAAAAATTCCATGACGAAATATGAGAGGAATCTTTTGGAATAGCAGAGGTCTAAAGGACTTGGCTAAAAGAAGATTCCTAGCTGAGGCAGCTTTAGAGCAGAGGTTAGATTTTGTTGCTCTATCAGAGACGGGTAGAGATAACTTTGCGCCCCAGTTTCTTTCTTCTCTTGTGGGTGGTATTGATTTCGATTGGCATTGCCTCCCTCCGCGAGGAAGATCGGGTGGTATCTTACTAGGTGTGAGATGCGATTCGCTTGAAGTCCGAAGTGTAGTGATGGGCGACTTCGCGGTGAAGTTTCGAGTCAGGTCTAGGATAGATGGTTTTAACTGGGCTTTGGTGGCGGTTTATGGTGCCGCACAGCCCGAGCTTAAAGCGGAGTTTCTGGCGGACCTTGTTCGAATCTGTGGGTCAGAATAGCTTCTAATTTTAGTTGGAGGTGATTTCAATATCATCAGGAGGAGAGAGGAGAAGAACAATGATAACTTTGACGGCAGATGGTCGTTTATGTTCAATACCATTATTGAAAGCTTGGATCTGAGAGAGATAGAGCTTTCTGGTAGAAAGTTTACCTGGGCTAATGCTCTGCCAAACCCTACCTATGAAAAACTTGATCGAGTTCTTGCGAGCGTGGAGTGGGAACAAAAGTTCCCTCTGGTTACGGTGCAAGCTCTTTCGAGGGGAATATCTGATCACACCCCATTGTTCATGGACTCAGGGGAGCCGAACCATGTGGGTAACAAAAACACCTTCTCTTTCAAGATGTCATGGTTTGAACGTGAGGGGTTCGTGGACTTGATTGCCAGGGAATGGGATAGAGGTGCAGGAGGCAAGACTGCGATAGAGCGTTGGCAGAATAAGATTAGGCATTTGAGAAGTTTCTTACGGGGTTGGGCTAAGCACCTCAGTGGTGTGTATAAGATTGAAAATGATAGACTCCTTACTCTTATACAGGCCCTGGACATACAGGCCGAATCCACTATTTTATCGCCAGCTGAGCTTCAGGTTAAAAATGAGGCGGAGAAGAGGTTGAAAGAACTGCTTCGTGAAGAAGAATTGAAGTGGGCTTTGCGTGCTAAAGTCCGCAAAGTGGTCCAAGGGGACGCGAATACTCAATTCTTCCATTTGATAGCTAATGGCAAGCACAGAAAGAAGCGTATCTTTCAGCTTGAGCAAGACGAGGGCACTATTTTAGGTCAGGATAACCTAAAAACTTATATTACCGACTATTATAAGCAGTTATTTGGACCTCCGGAGGATAATTGTGTGTCCCTCGATGAGTCCAGGACTGAGGATGTGCCCCAGCTATCGGCTGCCGATAATGATATTCTGGTTGCCCCGTTCTCGGAGAAGGAGGTGTTTGATGCTATTGCACAGATGAAAAACAATAAGGCTCCCGGACCGGATGGATTCCCGGCAGAGTTCTATAAAAAGTGCTGGCACATTATTAAGGGGGATTTACTACCTATGTTCCATGATCTGTTCTCTGGACAGCTTCAATTATTTCACTTGAATTTTGGGACTATCACACTGCTTCCCAAGAAAACGGATGCTGTGAGAATTGAGCAATTCAGGCCGATCTGTCTCCTCAATGTTAGTTTCAAAATTTTCACCAAGGTCGGGACTAACAGGCTCACACAGATTGCGCATTCTGTGGTGCAACAGCCCCAAACTGCTTTCATGCCGGACAGAAATATCCTTGAAGGGGTGGTCGTCCTGCATGAAACACTCTATGAAATCCATTCCAAAAAATTAGATGGAGTAATTTTTAAGGTGGATTTCAAGAAAGCGTACGACAAGGTCAAATGGCCATTCCTCCAACAGTCATTGCGTATGAAAGGTTTTAAGCCCGGCGCCGACAGGTTGAATCATTTACGCAAAAAGGTAGTGTGGGAATTAAAGTTAATGATGACATAGGTCATTACTTCCAGACACATAAAGGCCTAAGACATGGAGATCCAATGTCCCCTATCCTGTTTAACATTGTGGTGGATATGTTAGCAATTTTGATAGAAAGGGCTAAGGAAAATGCTCAAGTAGGTGGATTGGTTCCTCATCTTATTGATGGAGCTGTATCCATCCTTCAGTACGCTGATGATACAATCATCTTTATGGAGCATGACTTGGCCAAGGCGAGAAATATGAAGCTTGTGTTATGCCTATTTGAACAATTGACCGGGTTAAAGATTAACTTTCATAAGAGCGAGTTGTTCTGTTTTGGTAGGGCCAAAGACGAACAAGATGCTTATAGACAATTGTTTGGGTGTGAGTTGGGAGAGTTACCCTTCTCTTACTTGGGGATTCCAATCCACCGTCGTAGGCTGACAAACAGAGAGTGGAAGTGCATCGAGGACCGATTTGAGAAGAAAATGAGTTGCTGGAAGGGTAAGCTCATGTCATACGGAGGCCGATTAATCCTGATTAATTCGGTGCTCACGAGTATGCCAATGTTTCTCCTATCGTTCTTTGAGGTCCCAGTTGGTGTTAGGAAGAGACTGGACTTCTATCGATCGCGTTTCTTTTGGCAGGGTGATGAGCTTAAAAGAAAATATCGACTTGCCAAATGGGATATCATCTATAGACCGAAAGACCAAGGGGGTCTAGGTATTGAGAATCTAGAAGTTAAGAATAAATGCCTTCTTAGCAAGTGGTTGTGGAAGCTCTCATCGGAGAATGATGCTATGTGGGCTCAAATCCTTCGCAGCAAGTACCTCGAGACAAAAACTTTGTCCCAAGTTACAGTCAGGCCGACCGATTCACCTTTCTGGAAAGGCCTGATGAAAGTCAAGCACTCCTTGTTTAATAGGACAAAGTTTGTTATTGGAAACGGCACAAGTACACGTTTCTGGGAGGATACTTGGCTCGGCGAGACACCCTTGGCCATCCAATATCCATCTTTGTACCGCATTGTTCAACGACGTGAGGTGTTCGTCGCATCGGTCTTTCAATCTACCCTCCTTAATATTCAGTTCCGACGAACGCTAGCGGGCAATCGTTGTAAAGAATGGCTCCGTCTAGTTAGGAGACTGATGGAGGTCCAGCTTTCACAACAACCCGATGAATTACGCTGGAAATTGACTAAGTCTGAAGTATTCACGGTTAAATCAATGTATATTGATGTTATTAATTCGAACTCCATTCCTACGTCCAAGCATGTTTGGGATGTCAAAGTTCCTTTGAAAATAAAAGTGTTTATGTGGTTTGTCTATAAACAAGTTATTTTAACTAAGGACAACTTGATAAAGCGTAATTGGACAGGACCTACTAGGTGTAGTTTCTGCGATCGGGATGAGACTATCAAACACCTTTTTTTTGATTGCCCGTTGGCCAAGGTACTTTGGCAGACGGTCCACATTGCTTTTAATATCAATCCATCGAATTCTGTTAATGCGTTATTTGGGACATGGCTTAATGGGATTGAGCCTGACTTAGCGAGAAATATTCGGGTTGGAGTTTGTGCTTTGCTGTGGACTATCTGGACTTGCAGAAATGATTTGGTTTTTAACAGAATATCATGTATACATTTTTTGCAGGTCATATTCCGAACTATGGCTCTGATCCGTTCGTGATCGCTACTCACCCAGACGGAGGCCAGGGAGTATTTGGTTACTGGGTCTTTCCGCTGGGAGATGGTAGCTCGGGATATCTTCAACCGGTTTGGATGGCGGTCATGTAATAGGATAGGCAATTAGTTTCCCTATCTAGTTTTAGCCAGCCGGTTGTGGCGTCTTTTCTTGGCTAGTTGGTGTTTCTAGCCCTTATTGGCTCTGTGTGAGCTTTCTTTGCTTTTTTATTACTTTTGAAGACCTTTAAAACCATGTTGGCACTACTTTATTTGGTTAATAAAATGACCGTATGCATCATTGTCGGGGAATCCCCTTTAAAAAAAATCTGAAGTAACGATGGTGACGCAGGCGGAGAGGCTGCCGCCGGCAGCGCGCTGCAGCAGGTGGCCGGGGTCTACAAGATGCTCCCGCCGCTTCTGTCAACAGTGCACGAGCAGACAGGAATGTCGCCGCCGGCGTGGATGTGTACGCTGCCCAAGGACGGTGCTGCCAACTAAGCGTCGGTGTAGTGCGCACTCGTCGTGTCGTATATATACCTTGTTAGAATGGAGGCGGGCGTTTGGTCTATGGTGACATATGTCCTCGTTATCCATAGCGTGCATAGGGGCTTTGTGATCTGGACGTAAAGTAGTGAATAAAAAATACAGACAGTTGGCTGGAGTGATAAAATGCGTTATACATTGCTGCGATACTGCAATACCGTCAGAAGTACAGACTGAAACAGGATCTGGTACAGTGTTTTGACGCGCTACATTCTGTCGAAGGATAAATGCTGCTCTACTGACACACGCCCCTCCCTAAGAACACTTAGGTGGCTACTGTCAGAGTCGTGTCTCTCCGGAATTCTGGACGCTGCTAAGATAAAACGAACTGTAAAGCTTGCCTCCAATGTTTTTGTTAATAAAGCTGGAAGTTGGCAGCCTCATTTATTGGGAGTGTACTGCCTAGTACTAGAAAGAAGCCTTGGTTCCACGCTTTGAGTCAAAAATTCTGAAACTTTTTCAAAAATAAATTTGATTTTTTCAGAAGTTGTATAGAAAGTTTGGAGAAACAAAAACTCCCGTATACTTGTGGGCGAAAAAACAAAATCATGATTACCAAAGGAGTAAAAAAAATTGATTTTTTTGAAAATACATTTGACTTTCTTTTGTACAGTAGCTGCATAAAAAGTTTGGGGAAAGAAAAACTCCCGTTGACTTGTGGGCGAAAAAGCAAAATCAACACTATATAGAAGTTACTAGTCACACATTTTTCCTCGAATTTTTATTTTCTTCACCCAGGAATCAATGGGAGTTTTTTCCTTCGTCAAACTTTTTGTACAACTACAAAAGAAGGTCATGTTTATTTTAAAAAAAATTCAGATTTTTTTTACTTTTGTGATTACTATTTTTCATATCAGGCGCATATACACCCTATATAACAAATAGTAATTATCAAAAAGTAAAAAAAATGTTTTTGAAATAAACTTGACCTTCTGTTGTACTCGTATAAAAAGTTTGGGCAAGGAAGAACTTTCATGGTATTTTTTGCTGGGAAAAAAAATAATATCAACACTATATAAAGTTACTATTCAAACTTTTGTCTTTGAAATATTGTTGTTTTGCCCTGAAGTTGATGTCAGTTTTTCCTTCTCAAAACTTTTTATACGGGTAGAAAAGAAGATATAGTTTATTTCAAAAAAGTTTTAGAAACTTTTGAATTTTTTCATAATTACTTTTTTTCCCTATCAGGTATATATAAATCCGAGAAACAAAGGGTATTTGTAATGAAAATTGTAAACCCACGTTCTACATGATTTATTAATCCGGAATAAAATAAACCAAGGTAAGTAGTTCGTCGCTATGAACAACAACTTGATTTGATCAACATTAGAAAAAATGAACGTACATAAAGCATGTCACCATGATTGGAGAACAATGAAAGTATTACATAATCCTTTACTGAATAGGAAGCATTTTATTAAACAATATGTTGGCCGCGCAGAGAGAAGTTGTCTGAAGATTACTGGAAATAAGATAAGTAATGTTTAGTGTAGGAACAGTTGACTGTCCAGTACTGGAAACAAGGATTTTAGGTTCTGTCATCTCCATAAAGCACCGGAGTGCCGAAGTGTTAATCTTCAATTCTTGTCGCGGGCGCGAAGTGCAAAATCTGGAGGTACAGCGAGTTGAAGCCAAAAGTGACGGATACAGGTACAGAGTGTAAGAGGATTTGGCAGTTGGTAGATGAGACACTGGTTTAATGCCATGCGGGCCCGAGTCAGAAGTACAGGACAGCAGCAATCAAATACGAATTGATAAATTGTAGGTGTGACAGAATATAGGAGGGAAAGTCAGAATACTGATACCAGATGGAGGGATCGGGAGGGTAATGAATGGTGAGATTCCAGGGACAGATGTCCCCAGGAACCAACAGGCATTTCCCTTGTTAGAATCGGGTTAGCTGTTCGTCAGAAGGTTTTGGTTCCTCGTCGTCGCAATTTAGGTGTTTTTTTAGGGGACATATTAGGTGTTAATGTGGCTACCGTTTGCTACTTCTTAGTTGTCCAATACAATTATTTGAAACATCTTGATTGAAAAATTAATCTTAAATATTAGAGAAGTAATTTAAATTCTTATTTCAAAGTTGATGATCCTCGGCATCATCTTATTTTGAAAAAAAAAACCTTCCAAGCTTATGGAGACGTACATGTTTTTTTTGGAAAAACTTTTGATCTAATTCATCATCTGTCAAGGTAGTACAAAAACACTGAAAATAAAAATTACATGCAAATCCATAGACCACTTATCGAGACTATCATTGCCCCTCCCTCACTGCAGCCGAGTAAGTAGACAGTCGGGAAGTGGTCATGCTAAGACCTAATAGAACTAGCAGAGCAGAACAGTCTGAAGACACAAGAACATAGACAGACGAAGACCAGATCCAAGTGGAGCCATCAAAGTCAAACGCCGACTGAATTCCGTGAAATCCGTTGGAGACACATCTCCATACACCCTCCGACGGCTCTAGACGCACCACCATAATGAAGGCTAGGCGGGGAGAACCTTATTCAAACTTCAGATAGCCGCTGCCGTCTCATTTTTCTGAGTAGGACACAAACCCTAAACGAAACCTAAAAACACCTGAAAACGGAGCAGGAGCCCTTCCGCCGGCAAGGGTCGAGATCCACCACACCTCCATGGCCTATGAAGCCGATCCGTGGCGGTGCCGACGGGAGGCGCAAAACCCCGATCTACTCTATTTGAAAGTACTATTTAGTACATAATCAAGCACTTAATCGAAAAAAAATTAATTAGAAGATTTCCATCTTCAACAATTTCATGAAGTATGTGTGAATTTCAAGTTCTAATTCGTATACCGACCAGAAGGCGTAGCTGCTAAACCACCGCAATTCATGTATTACTATGTATTTTATGTGACATAAAGTGGACTTGCTTACATTTATATTACAAATTACTTGTGGTTATAACTTTAAAAAGCAAAAGTTATATGTTAATAATATTGAAATTGTTTGTGAAAGTCACGTCCTGCTAAATCAAATACGAAAAGATAGAGTAAGATGAGTTTATTTACCCGCGCCCATGTCGAAGCCGTGGCTCTTGAGCTCACGGTACTCCTGGCAAAGGACGCAATAGTCGACTGTGCAGGGCTTCTCCGTGTGCCCATACTGCTCCCGCACCTTGCAGCGATAGCAGCAGGAGTAGAGGCAGCCCACCCCCGCCAGCCAGATACGGAAAGTTGTGGTTGTGTAGCTATGTGAATTTTGAGTTTGCTAACCACATGTACCATGTGGTTGTGGTTGTGTAGCTGGAGGGGAACTTTTGGTCTATAGGGACATATCCATCCTATAGGGAAAAATAATTGAATAATTCAATAAAAAGTCAAAAAATATTTTTGAAATCAAACTTGACCTTACATTGTACTTGTGAGAAAATTTTCACAAAAGGAAAATCCTCCTTTGACTTCTTTTCTAAAAAGACAAAATTTTGACCAAAATAGTATTTGGGACATGGAGTATCTACACCCGAGCTCAAATGCTCCCTCGTGAACAGTAAAATCGAAAAAAATAGTAAAGAATCTTCAAAAATTCTGAAATTTTTTTGTGGTGAACTTTGGCAAATGTTTTGTATGTTGGAAAAAATTCAGCACGAAACGACATTCGTGGAAGGCGTGGCAAAAATAACAAAATCGATGTTCCAAAAATGCTAGTTTTGGAAACATTTTGGAGTGCTGATTTTGTCTTTTTTTGCCACGCCTTGCACGAATGTCGTTTCCTGCTGAAATTTTGCATGCATACAAAAGATTTGTCAAAGTTTACCACAAAAAAAATTAAATTTTTTTGAATTCTTTTACTTTTTTTCGATTTTACTGTTCACGCGGGAGCATTTGAGCTCGGGAGTAGAATAGGACTTTCGATAAATTTTATCTTTTTCGCTGTGAAGTCAACGTTGATGTATATTTCGTGGAAATTTACATACTAGTGTAAAAGTAAGTCAAGTTTATTCTAAAAAAATTCTAAACTATTTTGACTTTCTGATTAATTATTAAAAAATTCCCATATATGATGTATATACAACCAGGAACCGAAGTGTATCTCCCTTGTGTGGCCATGTAGTTACACCTCTTAGCCAGACCATCCATTCTTGCATCAAAATTCATGTTTACAAACTTTTTTTTGTATCCACATAAGTATTTATAAAAGCACTTTTGCTTAAATTTACATTGATGTGGTCGGTGCCTCGGTAAATATTCTGGGATGCTAGTTGTTAGCTACTCCCTCCGTCACAAATTAGTTATCTCAGATGTGTTTAGATATAGATGTATCTAGAAATGTCTTATTGTTAGATACATATATATCTAGACAAATACTCTCTCCGTTCCAAAATAAATGACCCAACTTAGTAATATCAGCTGTCATGTAAAAAAAAGCTCTCTATCAACTGGCCTATCATTAATTAGGTTAACATGATTATGTTTTTTTGCAAGGAAGCTTAACAGGACTTAGCTAGACCTAGTCATGAGCAGTGACATCGAATAGTAGGGATAGAAGACAATCAATCTAGAGGGGTTTTAGAACTGAATGGGCATAACCGCGGGCAGTCGGGACTCGGGAAAGGGAGAAGCTGCCTCCCTGCATCTGATTTAGTTGTAGGAAGAAATTGCATTAGGGCACAGTCGTCTAACTGCAGAGAATCGATGACCAAACCAAAACAAAAAATAAAAAAGAAGGGGGCGTTGCGAGAATCGAACTCGCGACCTCTCGCACCCAAAGCGAGAATCATACCACTAGACCAAACGCCCATGTTGATTTGCTTGTAATTAATCGCGTACTTATTCTAAGTACTTCACTTGCTCCTGATTACGGGTAGTTTACAACTACTTGGACGATTTATATATTTTTCTCAAACGAAGTAGATCGACTTGTCGACCAGTCTTTCAGAACTCTCTCCCCGTACAATCCTTTAAATTCCACGGCGCCAGCGGCAATATCGCCCTCCTTTTTAGATTATATTGAGCATGTGCCGAAACATATCTTCACAATATTTATAATTTATTTATAACCTTTTTTTGTATGCTGCTATATATTTATACCTACTTTTTTAAGGGAACTTGATGCTGTTTTATTACCTAGGCGGCCTCGGCCGCAATAATGTCACGAATACCGAGTGGGAGAATAAAATACCAAGTCTTACATAACTTATTCATGTCATGAATACATAGTAGGGGAATAAAAAACCAAGTTTTACATAACTTATTCGGGCAGCCTTCCCTAGCTAGAATGTGCGCCGCGTGATTCGCATTGCGTCTAGCTCCCGTCCTAGTGGTGTGTCTTCGACGGATTTGTCCTTTATGGATTTGCTCGGATTTAATCATAGTTCATCTATGTTTGTGTGTCTTTAGGGTTTTTTTTAATCTACGCTTCTCTTCAACGGTGGCGGTTGCTATTTTGATGCACTAGTCCTATGGGATTTTAGCATGACGACTTTTCGATTGTCTACTATAACAAGTTTTTTCCTGGCTTCGGCGAAGGAGGGGCGGTGAAGGCAACGCGCATTCAGCTCACATCAGTGCTTTTAATCGTCGCTAGGTGGTCTATGGACCTGATTGTAATTTTTATTATTTTCGATGTTTGTTGTAATGTTATGATTGAACATGAATACATCAAAAGTTTTCTCGTAAAATAATAATAATGGTTGTCTTCTATTCGTTCATTTTTTCTGACGTGGAACACCATGCATTTCATTAGCTAGTGGTCGCGATCAAATCATCGGCCACATCACCCATTACAACAGAGGGAAAACCAGTAAGCCAAACATGTTGACTGCTTGGTGTCGGAGTAAATAGCCATGGGTAGCCAGGCCGGCTTTCCTTGGCCCTTCTGAAAAAATTACAAGCCCGTCCGGCTTTTAAGAACCCAAGACGTGGGGCCGCCTTCCGCTTGCTGGCCGTCACCCAGGCCGGTTGTCGGAAGGTGGCCCGACCTTAGCCCTCGCGAAGGAGGCCCCGGGAGGGCCAGCTTCGAGAAGCCGGCCGCGAGAAGGCCGACTCCAAGAAGCCGGCCCCCCCAAAGCGGTCGAGACCGTACCCTCAAGGTTTGCCTCCACCTAACGGCGGTGTGACGGGGTGTGGCTACAGCGAAGCCTGCCACCCCCAAATCCCGGAGCACGACCGACACAGTGCGCCATACGGGTAACCATGACCCGTCTGGCGCAACACTGTTGCCATGTTGACCCTGATGTCATCCACGATGGACTGCCAGTACGGCCCACGGGCGGTGGGCCCCTTCGGGCAGAGAGACACCCGAAGGCGGCCATGCCTTCCCTAGTCGGCCCAAGGCAGAGCCGGCTCCACGCAGCCGGCTTGCCGCCTTCCTCGAAGGAGACGCCCAATTAAGGAGACAAGACGCGGTGAGGCTACAGCAATCACCCATCGGGCGGCGGTAATGTAGCCACGCCTACCACGACGAAGCCCACGTCACCAAGATAGAGCAACAGTGACCAGCCGTCGACCAAGTCCTGGACAGTGGGGCCTGCCTGTCGACCAAGGGCCAGCAGCCGGCGGGACCCACCAGTCGGCGGGCCCCAGCGGCCGGCGCAGAAGCCGGCGAGCGTAGTCACAGACGGCTGGGCCCCGTGCCCAGTCGGATTACCATTGTACCCTCGGGGGGTAGGCCTATATAAACCCCCCGGGGCGCCCATGCAAAGGGTTCGACCCCCAGCTAGTTTTAGACACCTCACGAGGAGAAGAAGCAGGCCAGCCGACCCTTCTTTCTCCTCCCACCGAACAGCTCAAGGAGCATTGTGTAGTTACTTGTCCTTCTAGTGATCATGCGGAGACCCCGCAGAGCAGCAGTAGGGGTGTTATCTCCACAGAGAGCCCCGAAGCTGGGTAAGATCCGCCGGCGTGCATGTCTTCGCCTCATCCCGTTTCCAGGCACCGGCGATGTCTTACTGGCTCCCACAATGATAAGCCACCCGTTGGCATATGTCGCACCTACCACCCGACATTTGGCGCCCACCGTGGGGCCAGGTGCACCGTCGTTCGGAGACCTGTCCTGGACGGGAACCCTCTTCCTCCCCAGCGAGCGTAGCCAGCCCGGCACGCCCGATGGCGCTTGCCACGACGCGCTGCAAGGCGTCACCAGCATCTGCGCGGCGAGCAGCCTCGCCGATCTCCTCGACAAGACCCTCATCTCCGACGAGCTCGCCTCCGATGCGGGCACCGACCACCTCGGCAACCTCCTCGGCCAGCTCCATGTCTCCGGCGAGCCTGCTGTGGATTTGGAGTCGGTTGGCTCCACCGACCCGATGCCTGTCGACTCCGACACGGCCTCACTCGACACCTTCCCCACCAACGTCGCGATCTACAACGACCCGCTTCCCCGGACCGATGGCCGCGACACTGTCACCACCGAGGTGATGGTCATCGGCCACGGCGGTACGACTGACGAGAGCGCCCACGACGCCCCGCACGCGGCGGCCCACGACTTGTCCATCCCCCTCCCGGCTGATGCCGACGACGAAGCACTGGAGGCACGCCGCCTCGCTCTCCTCGCGGAGGGCCGGAGGCTGGCTTCCGTGAGACGCCTCATTGAGGCCTACCAGCGCGAAGCTGACCGCGCCGCCCTCGGCACGCCGGCCCCGGGCGGGCCCAGCCGGGCCGGCGTTGTCAAGCAACGCGGCGCTGTCATCGCCGACACGCTGGGAGTCGACCGCCCGGTCTATGCCACTCCACTCGAGAACTTGCGTGCCGCCCAGGCGGCCGTAGACGAGTTGGACGGATTGGAGGCCGAAGAACTCCCCCACATGACCCGGCGCATCCAGCAGCTGATTGATGCGGCCGCACGGCGACACGAAGCCGACACCCGCGCGGGAAGCCCTCCCCCGCGCCGAGATCACGGCGCGACGTCCCGGACACCGACTACGAGCAACACCCGCGCGCGGCGCGAGAAAGAGCCGGCGGCCAGCCGAAGCCGGACCCGAATCTCCATCGAGCGAGACGCAGAAGGCCATCCCCGAGCCATGGAATGGCGGGGCAACCCGCCTCTGCCTCGACCACGTGGAGAGAGATATCCCACTCCGCCGCCTGTGGCGCACCCGACTCTCAGCGGCCGACTAGGTCGCCGCGAAGGAGTCGGCGAGAACGACGCCCGCCATCGGATCGACCGCCTGGCGCGATCCCTGGCGCTGGAAGAAGAAGACGATGTCGGCCCGCCTTGTTTCGGCCCCCGCATCCGCGACGAGCCTTTCCCCAAAGGGTTCTCGCTCCTAAGAGACACGCCCAAGTACAACGGCTCCGTGAAGCTGGAAGACTGGTTGATCGACTACTCCACGGCGGTTAGCATAGCCAACGGCAACCGTCGCGTTGCTGTGAAGTACGTGCCCCTCATGCTGCAAGGCACGGCGCGGACCTGGCTCAACAGCCTCAAGCCTTTCAGCATCAACAGCTGGCTAGATTTCACCGAAGCTTTCATCCGCAACTTCACCGGCACCTACAAGCGGGCTCCCAAGCCCAGGCAGCTCTCCTTGTGCGTGCAGGGCCCAGCCGAGTCCACTCGCGACTACCTCATGCGTTGGGCCGAGCTCCGCAATTCTTGCGAGGGGGTGCACGAGGTGCAAGCCATAGAATACTCCCGGCACCCTCCTCAAGCACAAGCTCCTCTGCGACGAGCCGACTACCCTCGACAAGCTTCTGGACATAGCAGACAAATACGCCACCGCCGATTCTTCGATGAAGACCGAGCTCCGGGTAGACGCGTCCGGGAAAGTACTCAACTCGGCGCCCAAGACGTCGGCAGGGGATTCCGGCCGACGCCCACACCCGAACGACCGCAAACGCAAGGGCCCTGCGCCGCCTCCCGCCAGTCGGCAGGTGGCCACGGTCGAAGACGCGCCGCCTGAAGGGCGGCCCGCGCCCAAGAAGCCCAAGGGTGGCCGGCCGGCTTGGCAGCCGGCTTTCTCCTACGAGCAAACTCTCAATGCCCCGTGCAAATTCCACAGCGGCGCGAAGCTGTCCAACCACACAACCCGGAAGTGCCATTGGCTCACCTGAATCTCTAAAGGCGAAGGGCTCGCGCCGCCTCCGCCTGCTGGCCCGCCGCCTCCGGCCGCTCGGCCCGCAGTCGGAGCCGTGCACGGCGAGTTCCCCGACGAGCATGCGACCTACATCGTCTTTACAAGCCAGCTCGAAGACCGGCGCGGAAAACGCCGAGAGCACCAGGAAGTCAGCGTGGTCGCTACCGACCCCGCCGGACACATGCATTGGTCAGAAAAACCCATCAGCTGGAGCCGGGCCGACCACCCAGAGGTGATGCCGTCTCCCGGCTCTTATGTGTTGGTCCTGGAAGCCACCCTCGCGACGGACAGACGCGCCGCCCGTTTCTCCCGCGTGCTGATAGATGGCGGGAGCAGCATCAACATCCTGTACCGTGACACCCTGGAGAAGCTAAATGTCAAGACGAAGCAACTCATGCCTACTCGGATAGTGTTCCTGAAGGAAATATGCCCTAGAGGCAATAATAAAGTTATTATTTATTTCCTTACATCATGATAAATGTTTATTATTCATGCTAGAATTGTATTAACCGGAAACATAATACATGTGTGAATACATAGACCAACAGAGTGTCACTAGTATGCCTCTACTTGACTAGCTTGTTAATCAAAGATGGTTATGTTTCCTAACCATGAACAAGGAGTTGTTATTTGATTAACGAGGTCACATCATTAGTAGAATGATCTGATTGACATGACCCATTCCATTAGCATAGCACCCGATCGTTTAGTAAGTTGCTATTGTTTTCTTCATGACTTATACATGTTCCTATAACTATGAGATTATGCAACTCCCGTTTACCGGAGGAACACTTTGGGTACTACCAAACGTCACAACGTAACTGGGTGATTATAAAGGAGTACTACAGGTGTCTCCAATGGTAGATGTTGGGTTGGCGTATTTCGAGATTAGGGTTTGTCACTCCGATTGTCGGAGAGGTATCTCTGGGCCCTCTCGGTAATGCACATCACATAAGCCTTGCAAGCACTGCAACTAATATGTTAGTTGTGAGATGATGTATTACGGAACGAGTAAAGAGACTTGCCGGTAACGAGATTGAACTAGGTATTGGATACCGACGATCGAATCTCGGGCAAGTAACATACCGATGACAAAGGGAACAACGTATGTTGTTATGCGGTCTGACCGATAAAGATCTTCGTAGAATGTGTAGGAGCCAATATGGGCATCCAGGTCCCGCTATTGGTTATTGACCGGAGACATGTCTCGGTCATGTCTACATTGTTCTCGAACCGTAGGGTCCGCACGCTTAACGTTACGATGACAGTTATTATGAGTTTATGCATTTTGATGTACCGAAGGTTGTTCGGAGTCCCGGATGAGATCACGGACATGACGAGGAGTCTCGAAATGGTCGAGACGTAAAGATTGATATATTGGAAGCCTATGTTTGGGCACCGGAAGTGTTCCGGGTGAAATCGGGATTTTACCGGATTACCGGGAGGGTTACCGGAACCCCCCGGGAGGCAAATGGGCCTATTGGGCCTTAGTGGAAAAGAGAGAAGGGGCAGCCCACAGGCTAGCCAGCCGAACCCCCCTTCCCTAGTCCTATTAGGACTAGGAGAAGGGGCCGGCCCCCCTCTCTTCTCTTTCTCCCGAGGAGTCCTATTAGGAATAGGATTTGGGGGAAGGAGTCCTACTCCCGGTAGGAGTGGGACTCCTCCCTGCGCCTCCCTCCTAGCCGGCCGACCCCCTTGCCCCTGGTCCTTTATATACGGGGGCAGGGGGCACCCCATAGACACACAACTTGATCCTTGAGATCGTTCCTTAGCCGTGTGCGGTGCCCCCTGCCACCAAATTCCACCTCGATCATACCGTTGTAGTGCTTAGGCGAAGCCCTGCGTCGGTAATACATCAAGATCGTCATCACGCCGTCGTGCTGACGAAACTCTTCCTCGACGCTTTGTTGGATCGGAGCCCGAGGAACGTCATCGAGCTGAACGTGTGCTAAGAACTCGGAGGTGCCGGAGTAACGGTACTTGGATCGGTCGGATCGGGAAGAAGACGTACGACTACTTCCTCTACATTGTGTGATCGCTTCCGCAGTCGGTCTGCGTTGGTACGTAGACAACACTCTCCCCTCTCGTTGCTGTGCATCACCATGATCTTGCGTATGCGTAGGAATTTTTTTGAAATTACTGCGTTCCCCTACAGTGGCATCCGAGCCTAGGTTTTATGGTTTGATGTTATATGCACGAGTAGAACACAAGTGAGTTGTGGGCGATACAAGTCATACTGCCTACCAGCATGTCATACTTTGGTTCGGCGGTATTGTTGGTTGAGACGATCCGGACCAACCTTACGCGTACTCTTACGCGAGACCGGTTCCCTCGACGTGCTTTGCACATAGATGGCTTGCGGAAGACTGTCTCTCCAACTTTAGTTGAACCAAGTGTGACTACGCCCGGTCCTTGAGAAGGTTAAAACGGAGTCTATTTGACGAACTATCGTTGTGGTTTTGATGCGTAGGTGAGATGAGTTCTTACTTAAGCCCGTAGCAGCCACGTAAAACTTGCAACAACAAAGTAGAGGACGTCTAACTTGTTTTTGCAGGGTATGTTGTGATGTGATATGGTCAAGACATGATGCTGATTTTATTGTATGAGATGATCTTGTTTTGTAACTAAGTTATCGGCAACTGGCAGGAGCCATATGGTTGTCGCTTTATTGTATGCAATGCAATCGCGATGTAATGCTTTACTAGATTACTAAACGGTAGTAATAGTCGTGGAAGCATAAGATTGGCGAGACGACAACGATGCTATGATGGAGATCAAGGTGTCGCGCCGGTGACGATGGTGATCATGACGGTGCTTCGGAGATGGAGATCACAAGCACAAGATGATGATGGCCATATCATATCACTTATATTGATTGCATGTGATGTTTATCCTTTTATGCATCTTATCTTGCTTTGATTGACGGTAGCATTATAAGATGATCTCTCACTAAAATATCAAGAAGTGTTCTCCCTGAGTATGCACTGTTGCCAAAGTTCGTCGTGCCCAGACACCATGTGATGATCGGGTGTGATAAGCTCTACGTCCATCTACAACGGGTGCAAGCCAGTTTTGCACACGCAGAATACTCAGGTTATACTTGACGAGCCTAGCATATGCAGATATGGCCTCGGAACACAGAGACCGAAAGGTCGAGCGTGAATCATATAGTAGATATGATCAACATGACGATGTTCACCATTGAAAACTACTCCATCTCACGTGATGATCGGTTATGGTTTAGTTGATTTGGATCACGTGATCACTTAGAGGATTAGAGGGATGTCTATCTAAGTGGGAGTTCCTAAGTAATTTGATTAACTGAACTTAAACTTATCATGAACTTAGTACCTGATAGTATCTTGCTTGTTTATGTTGCTTGTAGATAGATGGCTCGTGCTATTGTTCCGTTGAATTTTAATGCGTTCCTTGAGAAAGCAAAGTTGAAAGATGATGGTAGCAATTACACGGACTGGGTCCGTAACCTGAGGATTATCCTCATTGCTGCACAGAAGAATTACGTCCTGGAAGCACCGCTGGGTGACAGGCCTGCTGCTGGAGCAACGCCAGATGTTATGAACGTCTGGCAAAGCAAAGCTGATGACTACTCGATAGTTCAGTGTGCCATGCTTTACGGCTTAGAATCGGGACTTCAACGACGTTTTGAACATCATGGAGCATATGAGATGTTCCAGGAGTTGACGTTAATATTTCAAGAAAATGCCCGAATTGAGAGATATGAAGTCTCCAATAAGTTCTATAGCTGTAAGATGGAGGAGAACAGTTCTGTCAGTGAGCATATACTCAAAATGTCTGGGTATAATAATCACTTGATTCAGATGGGAGTTAATCTTCCAGATGATTGCGTCATTGACAGAATTCTCCAATCACTACCACCAAGCTACAAGAGCTTCGTGATGAACTATAATATGCAAGGGATGAACAAGACTATTCCCGAGCTCTTCGCAATGCTGAAAGCTGCGGAGGTAGAAATCAAGAAGGAGCATCAAGTGTTGATGGTTAGCAAGACCACTAGTTTCAAGAAAAAGGGTAAAGGGAAGAAGAAGGGAAACTTCAAGAAGAATAGCAAGCAAGTTGCTGCTCAAGAGAAGAAACCCAAGTCTGGACCTAAGCCTGAAACTGAGTGCTTCTACTGCAAGCAGACTGGACACTGGAAGCGGAACTGCCCCAAGTATTTGGCGGATAAGAAGGATGGCAAAGTGAGCAAAGGTATATGTGATATACATGTTATTGATGTGTACCTTACTAGAGCTCGCAGTAGCACCTGGGTATTTGATACTGGTTCTGTTGCTAATATTTGCAACTCGAAACAGGGACTACGGAATAAGCGGACACTAGCAAAGGACGAGGTGACGATGCGCGTGGGAAACGGTTCCAAAGTCGATGTGATCGCGGTCGGCACGCTACCTCTACATCTACCTTCGGGATTAATATTAGACCTAAATAATTGTTATTTGGTGCCAGTGTTGAGCATGAACATTATATCTGGATCTTGTTTAATGCGAGACGGTTATTCATTTAAATCAGAGAATAATGGTTGTTCTATTTATATGAATAATATCTTTTATGGTCATGCACCTTTGAAGAGTGGTCTATTCTTGTTGAATCTCGAAGATAGTGATACACATATTCATAATGTAGAAGCCAAAAGATGCAAAGTTAATAATGATAGTGCAACTTATTTGTGGCACTGCCGTTTAGGTCATATCGGTGTAAAGCGCATGAAGAAACTCCATACTGATGGGCTTTTGGAACCACTTGATTATGAATCACTTGGTACTTGCGAACCGTGCCTCATAGGCAAGATGACTAAAACACCGTTCTCCGGTACTATGGAGAGAGCAACAGATTTGTTGGAAATCATACATACCGATGTATGTGGTCCGATGAATATTGAGGCTCGTGGCGGATATCGTTATTTTCTCACCTTCACAGATGATTTAAGCAGATATGGGTATATCTACTTAATGAAACATAAGTCTGAAACATTTGAAAGGTTCAAAGAATTTCAGAGTGAAGTTGAAAATCATCGTAACAAGAAAATAAAGTTTCTACGATCTGATCGTGGAGGAGAATATTTGAGTTACGAGTTTGGTATACATTTGAAAAATTGTGGAATAGTTTCACAACTCACACCACCCGGAACACCACAGCGTAATGGTGTGTCCGAACGTCGTAATCGCACTTTACTAGATATGGTGCGATCCATGATGTCTCTTACTGATTTACCGCTATCATTTTGGGGTTATGCTTTAGAGACGGCCGCATTCACGTTAAATAGGGCACCATCAAAATCCGTTGAGACGACGCCTTATGAACTATGGTTTGGCAAGAAACCAAAGTTGTCGTTTCTTAAAGTTTGGGGCTGCGATGCTTATGTGAAAAAGCTTCAACCTGATAAGCTCGAACCCAAAGCGGAGAAATGTGTCTTCATAGGATACCCAAAGGAAACTGTTGGGTATACCTTCTATCACAGATCCGAAGGCAAGACATTCGTTGCTAAGAATGGATCATTTCTAGAGAAGGAGTTTCTCTCGAAAGAAGTGAGTGGGAGGAAAGTAGAACTTGACGAGGTAACTGGACCTGCTCCCTTATTGGAAAATAGTACATCACAGAAAACTGTTTCTGCGACACCTATGCCAATCAGTGAGGAAGCTAATGATAATGATCACGAAGCTTCAGATCAAGATACTACTGAACCACGTAGATCAACCAGAGTGAGATCCGCACCAGAGTGGTACGGTAATCCAGTTCTGGAAGTCATGATGCTAGATCATGATGAACCTACGAACTATGAAGAAGCGATGGTGAGCCCAGATTCCGCAAAGTGGCTTGAGGCCATGAAATCTGAGATGGGATCCATGTATGAGAACAAAGTATGGACTTTGGTTGACTTGCCCGATGATCGGCAAGCAATTGAGAATAAATGGATCTTCAAGAAAAAGACTGACGCTGATGGTAATGTTACTGTCTATAAAGCTCGACTTGTCGCAAAAGGTTTTCGACAAGTTCAAGGGGTTGACTACGATGAGACTTTCTCACCTGTAGCGATGCTTAAGTCCGTCAGAATTATGTTAGCAATTGCCGCATTTTATGATTATGAAATATGGCAGATGGATGTCAAAACTGCATTCCTGAATGGATTTCTGGAAGAAGAGTTGTATATGGTACAACCAGAAGGTTTTGTCGATCCAAAAGGAGCTAACAAAGTATGCAAACTCCAGCGATCCATTTATGGACTGGTGCAAGCATCTCGGAGTTGGAATAAACGCTTTGATAGTGTGATCAAAGCATTTGGCTTTATACAGACTTTTGGAGAAGCCTGTATTTACAAGAAAGTGAGTGGGAGCTCTGTAGCATTTCTGATATTATATGTGGATGACATATTGCTAATTGGAAATGATATAGAATTTCTGGATAGCATAAAGGGATACTTGAATAAAAGTTTTTCGATGAAAGACCTCGGGGAAGCTGCTTACATATTAGGCATAAAGATCTATAGAGATAGATCAAGACGCTTAATTGGACTTTCACAAAGCACATACCTGGACAAGATTTTGAAGAAATTCAAAATGGATCAAGCAAAGAAAGGGTTCTTGCCTGTGTTACAAGGTATGAAATTGAGTAAGACTCAATGCCCGACCACTGCAGAAGATAGAGAGAAAATGAAAGATGTTCCCTATGCTTCAGCCATAGGCTCTATCATGTATGCAATGCTGTGTACCAGACCTGATGTGTGCCTTGCTATAAGTTTAGCAGGGAGGTACCAAAGTAATCCTGGAATGGATCACTGGACAGCGGTCAAGAACATCCTGAAATACCTGAAAAGGACTAAGGATATGTTTCTCGTATATGGAGGTGACAAAGAGCTCACCGTAAGAGGTTACGTTGATGCAAGCTTTGACACTGATCCGGACGATTCTAAATCGCAAACCGGATACGTGTTTACTTTAAACGGTGGAGCTGTCAGTTGGTGCAGTTCTAAACAAAGCGTCGTAGCGGGATCTACATGTGAAGCGGAGTACATAGCTGCTTCGGAAGCAGCAAACGAAGGAGTCTGGATGAAGGAGTTCATATCCGATCTAGGTGTCATACCTGGTGCATCGGGTCCAATGAAAATCTTCTGTGACAATACTGGTGCAATTGCCTTGGCAAAGGAATCCAGATTTCACAAGAGGACCAAACACATCAAGAGACGCTTCAACTCCATCCGGGATTTAGTCCAGGTGGGAGACATAGAGATTTGCAAGATACATACGGATCTGAATGTTGCAGACCCGTTGACTAAGCCTCTTCCACGAGCAAAACATGATCAGCACCAAGGCTCCATGGGTGTTAGAATCATTACTGTGTAATCTAGATTATTGACTCTAGTGCAAGTGGGAGACTGAAGGAAATATGCCCTAGAGGCAATAATAAAGTTATTATTTATTTCCTTACATCATGATAAATGTTTATTATTCATGCTAGAATTGTATTAACCGGAAACATAATACATGTGTGAATACATAGACCAACAGAGTGTCACTAGTATGCCTCTACTTGACTAGCTTGTTAATCAAAGATGGTTATGTTTCCTAACCATGAACAAGGAGTTGTTATTTGATTAACGAGGTCACATCATTAGTAGAATGATCTGATTGACATGACCCATTCCATTAGCATAGCACCCGATCGTTTAGTAAGTTGCTATTGTTTTCTTCATGACTTATACATGTTCCTATAACTATGAGATTATGCAACTCCCGTTTACCGGAGGAACACTTTGGGTACTACCAAACGTCACAACGTAACTGGGTGATTATAAAGGAGTACTACAGGTGTCTCCAATGGTAGATGTTGGGTTGGCGTATTTCGAGATTAGGGTTTGTCACTCCGATTGTCGGAGAGGTATCTCTGGGCCCTCTCGGTAATGCACATCACATAAGCCTTGCAAGCACTGCAACTAATATGTTAGTTGTGAGATGATGTATTACGGAACGAGTAAAGAGACTTGCCGGTAACGAGATTGAACTAGGTATTGGATACCGACGATCGAATCTCGGGCAAGTAACATACAGATGACAAAGGGAACAACGTATGTTGTTATGCGGTCTGACCGATAAAGATCTTCGTAGAATGTGTAGGAGCCAATATGGGCATCCAGGTCCCGCTATTGGTTATTGACCGGAGACGTGTCTCGGTCATGTCTACATTGTTCTCGAACCGTAGGGTCCGCACGCTTAACGTTACGATGACAGTTATTATGAGTTTATGCATTTTGATGTACCGAAGGTTGTTCGGAGTCCCGGATGAGATCATGGACATGACGAGGAGTCTCGAAATGGTCGAGACGTAAAGATTGATATATTGGAAGCCTATGTTTGGGCACCGGAAGTGTTCCGGGTGAAATCGGGATTTTACCGGATTACCGGGAGGGTTACCGGAACCCCCCGGGAGGCAAATGGGCCTATTGGGCCTTAGTGGAAAAGAGAGAAGGGGCAGCCCATAGGCTAGCCGGCCGAACCCCCCTTCCCTAGTCCTATTAGGACTAGGAGAAGGGGCCGGCCCCCCTCTCTTCTCTTTCTCCCGAAGAGTCCTATTAGGAATAGGATTTGGGGGAAGGAGTCCTACTCCCGGTAGGAGTGGGACTCCTCCCTGCGCCTCCCTCCTAGCCGCCCGACCCCCTTGCCCCTGGTCCTTTATATACGGGGGCAGGGGGCACCCCATAGACACACAACTTGATCCTTGAGATCGTTCCTTAGCCGTGTGCGGTGCCCCCTGCCACCAAATTCCACCTCGATCATACCGTTATAGTGCTTAGGCGAAGCCCTGCATCGGTAATACATCAAGATCGTCATCACGCCGTCGTGCTGACGAAACTCTTCCTCGACGCTTTGCTGGATCGAAGCCCGAGGAACGTCATCGAGCTGAACGTGTGCTAAGAACTCGGAGGTGCCGGAGTAACGGTACTTGGATCGGTCGGATCGGGAAGAAGACGTACGACTACTTCCTCTACGTTGTGTGATCGCTTCCGCAGTCGGTCTGCGTTGGTACGCAGACAACACTCTCCCCTCTCGTTGCTGTGCATCACCATGATCTTGCATGTGCGTAGGAAATTTTTTGAAATTACTGCGTTCCCCTACAGTTCCATGGCATCGTACCCGGCTTGTCCTGCGCCCCCATCGGCAAGATCAAGATTGATGTGCTCTTTGGGGACAAGGAGCATTTCCGTCGGGAGGCGATCTGGTTTGAAGTGGTGGACCTGGAGAGCCCCTACCATGCGTTGCTTGGCCGACCTCCCTTGGCCAGGTTCATGGCAGTTCCCCACTACGCATACCTCAAGATGAAGATACCGAGTTCCAAGGGCGTCATCACCATAGCCGGCGATTACAAGAAGTCCTCCGAGTGCGCGGCCGCCAGCAGCCGGCTGGCCAAGTCCCTTGTGATTGCCGAAGAGAAGAAGATGTTGGACCGGGTCGTGGCCCTGGCCGGCAAGCAGCCGAATCTGTCCCCCGACCCCAAGGAGTATGATGCCCAAGGATCTTTCCAGCCGGCTAAAGAAACCAAGAAGATACCCCTTAACCCCGAGCACCCCGAGAGGTTTGCCGTCATCGGGGCAAGCCTGAACAACAAATAGGAAGGCGAGCTCGCCGATTTCCTCTGTGAGAATCGGGACATCTTTGCATGGTCCCCCAAGGACATGCCGGGTGTTCCGAAGGAATTCGCCGAGCACAAACTACACGTCCGAGAAGACGCAAAACCAGTCAAGCAGCCCCTCCGCCGACTATCAGAGGAAAAGAGAAGGATTGTAGGGGAAGAGATAGCCCGGCTTCTGGCAGGCGGCTTCATTATGGAAGTCTTCTTTCCAGAGTGGCTCGCCAACCCGGTCCTCGTCCTAAAGAAGAACAACAAGTGGCGCATGTGTATAGACTACACAAGCCTCAACAAGGCCTGCCCTAAAGATCCCTTTGCCCTCCCGAGGATTGACCAAGTGATAGACTCCACGGCCGGATGCGAGCTGTTGAGTTTCCTGGATGCTTACTCAGGATATCACCAGATAAAGCTAGATCCGGCCGACCGCCTGAAGACCGCCTTCATCACGCCATTTGGAGCCTTCTGCTACCTGACTATGACATTCGGCTTGAGAAATGCCGGTGCCACTTTTCAACGTTGCATGCAGAAGTGCCTCCTCAAGCAACTCGGCAGAAACGCCCACATCTACGTAGATGACATTGTAGTGAAGACGGAGAAGCGCGGCACCTTGCTGGAAGACCTCAAAGAAACATTTGAGAACTTACGCCGATTCCAAATCAAGATCAACCCCGAGAAATGCGTGTTTGGAGTGCCAGCCGGCCAGCTCCTAGGCTTCCTGGTCTCTGAACGCGGCATCGAATGCAACCCGGTGAAGATCAAGGCCATCGAGAGGATGGCGATCCCCACCAAGCTTCGAGACATCCAGAAGTTCACCGGATGCTTGGCCTCCTTAAACCGCTTCATCAGCCGGCTCGGAGAGAAAGCTCTCCCCCTCTACCGCCTCATGAAGAAGAGCACTCACTTCGAGTGGAACGACCAGGCCGACCAAGCTTTTCATGAGCTGAAGAAGATGATGGCCACGCCGCCTGTCCTAGCGGCGCCGACTGAGAAAGAGCCCATGCTCCTTTACATTGCCGCAACCAGCCGGGTGGTCAGCACCGTCATCGTAGTCCAACGCCCAGAAGAGGGCCGAGCCCAGCTGGTCCAGAGGCCGGTGTACTATTTGAGCGAGGTGTTGTCCGCCTCAAAGCAGAACTACCCGCACTACCAGAAGATGTGTTACGGCGTGTACTTCACTGCCAAGAAGCTGAAGCCCTACTTTCAAGAGCATCCCATCACGGTCGTATGCACCGCCCCGCTGGCCGAGATCATAGGCAGCCGGGATGCATCCGGCCGGGTGGCGAAATGGGCCATCGAGCTGGCCCCTTACATGATCTTCTACCAGCCCCGCACCGCCATCAAGTCCCAAGCACTGGCCGACTTCCTCGTCGACTGGGCCGAGACCCAGTACCTGCCACCGGCTCCCGACTCCACCCATTGGCGCATGCACTTCGACGGGTCCAAGATGCGCACCGGCTTGGGAGCCGGCGTCGTCCTAACCTCTCCCAAAGGCGACAAGCTCAGATACACGCTGAAGATCCACTTTGCCGCCTCCAACAATGTAGCCGAGTATGAGGCGCTCATACATGGGCTCCGGCTTGCCAAGGAACTCAGCATCCGCCGGATCCTATGTTATGGCGACTCGGACTTGGTCGTTCAGCAATCATCCGGCTACTGGGACGCCAAGGACGCAAATATGGCAAGCTACCACTTCCTGGTTCAGCAACTCAGTGGATACTTTGAAGGATGCGAGTTCCTCCACGTACCGCGAGCCGACAACGAGCCAGCCGATGCCCTGGCTCGAATAGGCTCCACTCGGCAAGCAATACCAACCGGCATCGCTCTACAACGCCTCCTCAAGCCGTCCATCAAGCCGTCTCCAGAGTCCGATTCCATATTCGTACCGCCTGACCCCGACGCGGCCGGGTCCGGCTCGAAGAACCAAGCAGGCGGCCCGGGGACTTCCGCAGTTACGCCCGATCCGGGGACTGCCACACCCGGCTCGGGGACTGCGGTAGTCGGCCGGGGGACTGCACCAACACAACAGCCGGCGGCCGACTCTAGCATTTCACCGCCCAGCCCACCCACCCTGGTGGCAGTAGCCACATTGGCAATAGGAGAAGTCGTGGCTCCATCATGGGCTCAGTCCATCCTCAACTTCCTAGTAAACCTAGATCTGCCGGCTGACGAAACAGAGGCAAGACAAGTCCAACGTCGAGCCGGAGCATACACAATCGTCAACGGAGAGCTCGTCAAGCGCAGTGTCACTGGTGTCGTCCAACGGTGCATCGAGCAAGAGAAGGGCATTGCAATCCTCAGAGACATCCACCAAGGAGAATGCGGCCACCATGCGGCCTCAAGATCACTCGTCGCCAAAGCTTTCCGCCATGGTTTCTTTTGGCCGACTGCTTTGGACGCCGCCAAAGAATTGGTTAAATAGTGCAAAGGGTGCCAACTCTTCAGCTCCAAGCAACACATGCCGGCTTCGGCACTCAAGACCATTCCCCTCACCTGGCCCTTCGCCGTTTGGGGACTGGACATGGTGGGCCCATTCAAGACGGCGCGCGGCGGCATGACGCACTTGCTCGTCGTCGTGGACAAATTCACCAAGTGGATTGAGGCAAAGCCGATCAAGAAGCTGAATGGGCCAACTGCCGTGACATTCATCGCAGATATAACAACTCGGTACGGCGTGCCACACAGCATCATCACCGACAATGGCACGAATTTTGCCAAAGGAGCCTTGGCATGTTTCTGCGCAACACAAGGTATCCGGCTGGACTTAGCGTCCGTCGCCCACCCGCAGTCAAACGGCCAGGTCGAGCGAGCCAACGGCCTCATCCTCTCCGGCATCAAGCCCCGACTGGTCGTACCACTAGAGCGTTCAGCCGGCTGTTGGCTCGATGAGCTGCTGGTTGTCCTATGGAGTCTGCGCACTACCCCAAACAAGTCAACCGGCTTCACTCCTTTCTTCCTCGTGTACGGTGCCGAGGCGATCATCCCAACCGACATCGAGTTCGACTCACCCCGGATAACCATGTACACAGAGGCGGAGGCCAAGGAAGCACGAGAAGACGTCGTCGACCTGCTGGAAGAAGGCCGGCTGTTAGCCCTCAGCCGGTCTGCCATCTACCAGCAAGGTTTGCGCCGCTACCATAGTCGGAAGGTCAGACCAAGATCCTTCCAAGAGGGCGACCTTGTGCTCCGGCTGATCCAGCGAACAGCCGGCCAGCACAAGATCTCGGCCCCTTGGGAGGGCCCCTTCGTCATTAGCAGAGCTTTAGGCAACGACTCCTACTACCTAATCGACGCACAGAAGCCCAAGGCACGCAAGAGAGACGACTCCGGCAAGGAGTTAGAACGACCATGGAACGCCAACCTCCTTCGAAGATTTTACAGTTGAAATGCAGTATGTATCACGCTAACTTTTGTACTAAGTACGAGACAATAGGCCCCCCGAGGAGGGCTCGAGGACTGCCATATTTTATCTATGAATGAAGAGTATCATGCTTATGACCTTGTCATTTCATTTACTTGTTCCGTCCGGCACCGGGTTCGACTAATCGGCCCGGGGACTGGCTGACTGGAGTTATATTAGAAGTCCTACCCGCGGTCAGACAAGTAGTGTGCCGACACCCAAGCTTAGCTCTTGCCAAAGTTGCAGTTCGAAGAACCAGCTGTCCGGCTCGCAAGAGTCAAAAGCAGGAAAGGATGCCCACACGAAAAATGGCTAGGGACTAACGGACTAATATAACGAAAGCCGGTTTGCCTCCTACCGCCGACCGACTACCAGAGTAGCCGGCCGGCCGGTTTCCATTCACTTCACTTCAATCCAAGAAAGCTCGAGTACTTGCCTCCCCAAAGGGGGAAGGCGGCAAAGGAAAAAGCCTAAGGATAAAAAGCATACGCGAATGGAAACCAAACATGCACACAATAATGTTTACATAAAAGACCTCCAAGAGGCCAGCGTTCAACATAGTTTGGATACACCCCCAGAGGGTGGAACTGCGAAAGCTTAATAAAGATTGTTCAAAAGGCAACAAGCAGGAAAAACAAGGACGGCAGGTTAAGCCGGCGGAGCGACCGACGAGCCGGGCTGATCGGTGGAGACGGTTGTGCCGGCTGAAGGAGTGGCTGGCTGGCGAGCCTCAGCTTGATCACCACCTCCCGCAGAGGGCGCGCTTCCGCGCGCCTCGTTGCTGGAGGCACGGTCAGCCTGAGGCCGGCCGGTTGTTCCACTGGCCGGCTCGACGTCTTCACCATCCTCTTCTTCATCGTCTTCGCCTTCGTCGCTGGAGGCGATCTCCTCTGCTGAGTCCTCGCCCAATGCCGGGTTCAGCCCGAACCACTCCTCCGGCTGGGCAACGCCGTCATCGTTGATTTTAGGCACAAAAACGCTGATGTCGGTGCACTCGGCGATCGTCGAAGCACGTTGAGCGATAGCCGGCCGCACCTCCTCCAGCTCCGCATCGGCCTCCAGCCGCCAAGTGCGTAGCTGGTCCAGGTTCAGCCCTGGGTACCAGGCTCGGACGAACTCCAACGCTCGCCCGGCTCCAAGCCGGGCCGCCGACGCCTTCCAAGCTTCAAAGCGACCGACTGCAACCTCCAGCCAGTCGGCAGTCCGGCTCGGGGTGCGGGGGATCGTCTCGCCGGGCCAGAGGGCAGCCAACACCTGCGCTCCGGCACGTTGGAGGCGGCGAAGCATCCGGTGAGCCGGCTGCAGCCGCGTTTGGACCGCCAAGAGCTGCTCCTCAAGCGTCCGATTCGCGTCCGGCGCGATGTTGACCCCCGCCTGACGGCGCGCCTCGCGATGGGCCTCGATGGTTTGGGCGGCAAAGACGGAGTAGCCGGGAAAGTAGTCTGCACAGAGAACAGGAAGCAGCACAAGTTAGAGCAAAAACCAGGCGGCCGGGGGCAGGAGAGGAGCGAGGAAGGCGGCTTACTGTCACATCCCTAGTTCTGGTATGACCTAGGCTAGCCCTTCATGCATGCATCATGTTTAAACTCCATTTAAATTTGAAATGGGGAGTTGTGAACCCTCAGAAATCATTTTTGAAAATGACCCAGATAAAAAGTGCTCCAAAAGGGTCCAAGAAAATGTTCATGTCTCTCTCTGAAAATATTGGTGAGAGGTAAAATTCAAACCAATATTTTTAGGAGCTCATAAATATTTATTTTGGCCATTTGGAATTAATGCATAATTATTTTTATTGGATTTATATTTGTTATATATTCAAATATACTCCAATAATTCTGATTTTTAATGGGGGGATTTGGAATAATCCAATTAGTTCCTACAATAAATTTCAGAACAATATAAAAATGATTTGGTATTTTTATCAAATCAAAACAAATGTCAGAAAATAGAAAACAAAAACAAAATAGGAAAAAAGGGGGAGCAACTTAACTGGGCTTACCTGGCCGGTCCAGTGGATTGCCAGCCCACGAGGCCCAGGCGCCAGTCGCCCCTAACCTCCTGCCAGTAGGCAGGAGGGCGTGTGGCCATGGTACGCACACACGCGCTCGGCCAGCTCCTGCTTGCCGCTGCCGCTGGAGGCCGCTGCGAGCGCCACGCACCACCCCGACTCCTTCACTCTCTCCCCGTGCCCTCCCCTTTCCTCTGTCTCTCTCCCTTGCCCTCCCCCTCACGCGGCCGAGCGTTGCTGTCGCCGCCGTTTGCCATTGCCGCGGCCACTGCCTCCCCCTCGCCCTTTCTTCGAGTCCAGGAGCTCCGCCTCCTCCCTCTGAAGCTCTCCGCCGAGCCACGCAAGCCGGGACGCCCCGTGGAGCCGTCATCGCCGTCTTCTCCACCCCCGGCCGCCCGAGATCGCCGGCGCCCGTCCGTCGTCTCCGACTTGTCCCCGAGCCCGCTGACCATCTCGTCGCCTCCGCTGTGAGCTTCCGCGCCGAACCCCTCTCCTCCTCCTCGCGTTTGCACCGTCTAGGCCTTAGTTCCGCCATGGCCGAAGCTCACCTCCGCTTGAGCTTGTCGCCGGCGTTGCTCCGGCGACCCTTTTGCCACGCCAGTGCACCAAGCACTCTCGCTGCACCTCGTAGTGCCCCGCTAGCGCTTTAGTTTGCGCGTTTGCACGCTGCAGCCGCACCCCCAAACACAGCCGAACTCCGGCGGCCGCCAACGTGGTCGCCGACGTCGTTCTCGGCCACCCCAGCTCCGGCCGAGGGCACTGCTCGACGCGCCGTATCGCCAGCTCTTCGAAGAGCCTAATCACGCCTCGAACGGAGCCCTGTGGACGATTTCCGCGGTGCTCCGCCGTCTCGGGCCTTGCCGGCGGCTTAACACCGGTGGGGTTTGACCCTTTGACCTCTCCGGCCGTCAGGTGGGCCCCGTGGGTCCGGTGATCAGCTTAAGGCTAATCACCATCTAACTAACCCTGACACTGACAGTGGGCCCCGGCGCCCCCTAATTAGTAATTAGGATTAATTAACCTCCTGTTAACTAACCAGTCACTGACGTGTCGCCCCACACGTCAGGTTTGACTCGGTCAGCTCCGTTGACCGCTGACGCAGCGCTGACGTCAGGCTGACGCAATAATGATTTCTGGAATTATAATAAATCAGGAAATTCCAGAATATATTCAAAACTTCAAAACTTCATAGAAATTCAACCGTAGCTCAGATTGAAATAATTTATATATATGAAAAATTATCAGAAAAATTCAATCTATCCATCTGTACCATTTTCATGCATGACAAACCAACCTATACATGCTGTATATGTGAAAACACACTTATGGCATATTTAAGAGCTTATTTTGGAGTTACATTTGAATCTTTAGTTCAAATGGACTTTAACCAAATGAATACTAGTTGCATTAGCCCAAACAGCATCACATCTTCATGCCATGTTCATGCATCATAATGTTGCATATGCTTGTGTTTGATTGCCGACACCGTTCCTTCTCGATAGGTCCTGCTCCGGAGACCGTTCCAGAGTACCTGTCTGAGGAGCAGTGCCTTCCTTGTTGTTCTACCAGGCAAGCAACCCCCCTTGTTCATTCCGATACAATCCCACTCTCTCGCTCCTGCTCCCTTTTATTGCATTAGGACAACAACGATTCAACTGCTACTTTATGCTGTGGTAGTTGAACCCTTTCCTCTGCATGACCTGTCATTGCCACAGTAAATAGTTGAAACCCACTAGCATGTGTAGGGGTTGATTGAGCCATGTTGTGTTCTTGCCATGCCATCCCTGCTATTGAGTTGTGTCAGGTCTGATTCGTCGGGAATGAATTGGAGTGTTATGATATGTTCTGGTGCTGAGAGTTAAACGTGTGAACACGATTTGGTAAAGGTAGCGGTGAGAGGCCATGTAGGAGTACATGGTGGGTTGTCTCATTGGGACCGTCCTTAAGAACTGAGTTCTGTGTAAGTTGTCCAATGACTAGCTACTACCACACATTGGGCTCCGGGCGCTCCAAGCCCTCTCGACTTATTAACCGCCTTGAGCTCTGTCCAGGAGTTGCAAATAGTTTCTGGTGTTTGTAGGTAGTGCTATTTTTCTACCGAGTGGCACCCGGCAGGGTGGACTTGGGACAGACTAGGCATACGTGGCCCGGTGTACCGAGTGGCACCCGGATGGTGGGCTCGGGAACCCTGTACACATCGTTTGGGGCCGTGAGCGAAACCTCGGCCGGATCTCCTTGCGGATGGAACCCGAATAGGCGATAAACCTGGACTAGAGTCTTGCGTGGATAGTCAGGTCGTGGCCGACACCCTCGCCAGGCTTCCGCTTGAAGGTTGCCGAGATACATGATGTGTACATGGCGGTAAGTGGCGAGAGCGTGTGTGAAGAAGTACACCCCTGCAGGGTTATCATGATCTATTCGAATAGCCGTGTCCTCGGTTATGGACTTCTTGGATGCTTACGTGGTACATAGACAACTTAAAGTGGATACTCTAAAATGCTCAAGACAAGTGTGAGTGCTATGGATGGCCTTCTCATAGGGAGACGAGGATGAATCCTTAGTGGTGTATTGATGTGGTGATTAGTGGACTCGTGTGCGCTGCCTCATCTCAAAGAAGTTTCTCGTTGTCGTAGAACAGGATAGCCACTGAGTCAAAGCTGGCTTGCTGCAACTAAACCCCACATTACCTTCTTGATACTAATGCATATATGATAGGATCTGATGTAAGTCTTGCTGAGTACCTTTGTACTCACGTTTGCTTTATTTATGTTTTGCAGACGAGACATCTGTCTTACTAGTAGTTCCGCTTGGACTTCGACGGGTAGCTTGTTACCTCAGCTACGATCTTGTACCCTTGGGAGGGTCTTGTAGATAGTCAGGCTTTCCAGCTCTTTTCTTTTGTAGTTGTCTGTACCCAGACATGTAATGCTTCCGTTGCTTGTATGCTCTGAATGATGGGTCATGTGACCCTGCTTGTATTTATGCTATGTGGCTCTTCTGAGCCTTTATCTATATGAGTTTGCGTTATGTTGTGATGCCATGTTGTACAGCACATACTTGCATGTTATGCGTACGTGTAGCGTGTATTGCTATGTGTGGGATCCGACAATCTGGTTGTTTATCCTTGGCAGCCTATCATATGGGGAAATGTAGTCTAGTGCTTTCTGAGCGATAGTAGTTCGCTACAGCCTGGTCCACCGGAGTCCTGCTAGCCCAGCACTACTGCTCGGAACACTTGACTGGCCGGCATGTGTTTCACTTCGTTCCTGTGTCTGTCCCTTCGGGGAAATGTCACGTGGTGACGACCGGAGTCCTGCCTAGCCTGCTACAGCCCGGGTTCCCCGGAGTCCTGTTAGCCCGGTGCTACAGCCCGGATTCACACGCTGCTGACCGACACGCTCGATGCGAATCATGTATGCCTGTTCCCATGGGTTAGGGCCGCCTTGGGTTCACGACTAGCCATGTCGGCCCGGGTTCTCTGTCATATGGATGCTAGCGACACAATCATATACGCGAGCCAAAAGACGCAAACGGTCCCGGGCCATGGTAAGGCGACACCCGTGGGGATACCGTGCGTGAGGCCGCAAAGTGATATGAGGTGTTACATGCTAGATTGGTGTGACTTAGAATCGGGGTCCCAACAGCCTTGGTATCAGAGCCTGACTGCGTGTAGGATTTCCAAGCCAACCTGGTTGAAGTTGTGTCTAGAAATTCTTTAGTTATGTAAGGGAATTGATTGTGGAAGGGAACGTAAGGCTCCTTTTACTCCTTATATCTCATGCCTTCTGATCTGAGTCATCCTATCTTTCCTACGGGGTTAAGGAACTAGGCTTCCTCTTCTGTCTATCAGGATCACGTGTTACTACTCCGTAGTCTCTTAGGATTGGTTGATCAGAGTCATATCCTAGTTTTCGAGTTCTTCCGGTGTAGTCTGTTTAGTACTATCCCAGAACCTTGAGTGATGATGTTGAGTATGTTACCACCCCATTTTAGCAGGATGTCTCATTCTGAGCATTTTACTACCGTTATGCTGCCGAAATTGTCCTAGGAGTTCAAGAGATAGTATTTTCCTCGTACTATAATCTACATTCTCATGATGATGCCGAATCCATCCTTGTTTCCTTGGTTGGCTCTTCAGGATGTTGCCGGTTAACCGAAGTTCTGTTGCTCATATCCGGAACCACGGAGATGGTAGGGATGAGGATCCTCCTGACCAGTCTTCATTGGCAGAGTTCATGTTAGAGATGGAGAAGAACAAGCGAGAGTCTAATCGCTTGCTAGCACGTATTGAGGAGAACACCTCCCGCCAGCACAAAGAGTTTGTGTCCATCCATGACTTCATCGGTCTGAAACCACCCACCTTCCATCATTCCATTGAGCCACTCGATGCAGATGACTGGCTCCGTAGTATTACACACAAGATGCGTTCTGCGAACATAGCTGAAAGTGACAAGGTCACCTATGCTACTTATCACCTGGAAGGTCCTGCCAGTATTTGGTGGCAGAACTACGAGGCTATGCTTCCAGCTGGCCAGATAATCACCTGGAGAGATTTCACCGAGGCTTTCCGTGAGCATCACATTCCTCAGGCTCTCGTTGATCGCAAGAGAGAAGAGTTTTGTAGTTTCACCCAGAGTAAGATGGCTGTTGATGCCTACAGTAGAGAATTTGAGAACCTCGCCCGCTATGCTACAGAAGAAGTGTCCACAGACACCAAGAAGTAGGCTAGGTTCCGGAAGGGTCTCAACCCCAAGTTGCGCCGTGATCTCCACCTGCACCATTGCAATACATTCCAGGCTCTTGTGAACAAGGCCATTAATGCGGAGACAGCTCAGCTCACTTAGGAGGAGTCTCGTAAGCACACCCGTGAGTTGGTTTCTTCCTCCGGCTCTACCTTGCAGAAGCGCCGGTTTTGGGTTCCGAACTCCGCTCTTCCACCCGGTTACTCACCGAGGCCCTCTTATGTGGCAGCTCACCCAGTTCTGTTACATGCTCCACCCAGGCCTATTGGTAGACCGCTTGTCAAGGCGGGCCCACGTCCTACTTCAGGGACTTGCTTCACATGCGGAGAGCCAGGACACTATGCACGTGACTGCTCTCAAACCAGCTATGCCCCACCCCAGCCTGAGAAGTCTGTTGGCCGTGATAAGCCATCACGCAAGATGAGTAGTGTCAAGTCAGCTCCCCCTGAACGTGGATGTGTGCATCACGTCTCAGCTAAAGACACTCGTGATGATCCGGATGTCGTTCCTGGTACCCTCCTTGTCAATTGCCATCCAGCTTCGGTTTTGTTCGATACCGGAGCATCTCACTCCTTCATTTCTGAAGGCCATGCTCGTTTGCACGACATGTCATTTTGTGATATGCCAACTCCACTTGAAATCCAAACTCCAGGGTCTAGATGGCAAACTACCCGAATAAGCCATGGTAATGAAATCCTTGTTGACAGACTTGTATTCCTTGCATCACTTATAGCCCTCAGGTCTACAGACATTAACATCATCTTGGGTATGGACTGGATGAAAGCTCATCATGCCAAGATTGATTGTTACACAAGGTCTGTTCAGCTTACACACCCATCTGGCAAGATAGTCACCGTCTCCACTAGAGTTGCAAAGCGTCAACTCTATTCTCTTAATGCTAACCCTCTTCTAGACCTTGAAGATATCCCGGTAGTCCGTGACTTTCCGGATGTCTTTCCAGAGGAACTGCCAGGTATTCCACCCGACAGAGATGTAAAATTTGTCATAGATCTTATCCCAGGAACCGCTCCAATCTCTAGGAGACCTTACAAGATGGCACCCTTAGAACTAGCTGAGCTTAAGAAACAACTCGATGAGTCCTTGCAAAAGGGTTTCATCCGTCCCAGTTCTTCTCCCTGGGCTTGCCCCATTCTCTTCGTCAAGAAGAAGGATGGTACGGACCGGATGGTTGTAGATTATCGTCCCGTTAATTTGGTCACGATAAAGAACAAGTATCCGCTCCCCAGGATCAACGATCTGTACGATCAGCTCGCTGGATCCTCAGTCTTTTCCAAGATGGATTTGAGGTTAGGCTACCACCAAATCAAGATCAGAAATGGGGACATTCCTAAGACGGCTTTTGTCACTCGTTATGGTCAGTATGAGTACACCGTCATGTCCTTTGGTCTAACCAACGCTCCAGCTACTTTCTCTCGCTTGATGAACTCGATCTTCATGGAGTACCTAGACAAGTTTGTCGTGGTTTACCTCGATGATATCCTTATTTACTCGAAGAACAAGGAAGAGCATGCCGAACATCTTAGACTTGTGCTAGAAAAACTCAGAGAGCACCGCCTTTATGCCAAGTTCTCCAAGTGCGAATTTTGGTTGCCAGAAGTGACCTATCTCGGCCACGTAATCTGTGGTAAGGGCATTACTGTCAGTCCCGAAAGAGTTCAGGCCGTTCTTGATTGGACTCCGCCTGAAACAGTTAAGCAAGTTAGGAGTTTCCTTGGTCTAGCCAGTTATTGTCGCCGCTTCATTGAGAACTTCTCCAAAGTGGCCAAACCTCTCACGGAACTTCTCAAGAAAGATAAAAAGTTTGAGTGGTCCCCACAGTGTGAACACAGTTTTCAGGAACTGAAAAGACGTCTTACTTCTGCTCCCATACTTGTGCCACCGGACTTCACTAAAGACTTTGTTATCTACTGCGACGCCTCACGACAGGGACTAGGTTGCATTCTTATGCAAGATCGCCATGTGATTGCCTATGCATCTCGACAGTTGCATCCACATGAGGAGAATTATCCTACCCATGATCTAGAGCTTGCAGCCGTAGTCTATGCACTTAAGACCTGGCGACATTACCTTCTTGGTAAACGTTGCAAGATTTACACCGATCACCAGAGTCTCAAGTATATCTTCACCCAACCAGATTTGAACCTTAGGCAAAGACGTTGGCTGGAGTTGATCTCAGATTACGACTTAGGGATTACCTACACCCTAGGCAAGGGGAATGTCATGGCTGATGCGCTAAGTCGTAAGTCCTATTGCAACAATCTCATGTTGCAGCAGGGCCAACCACTTCTCCATGAGGAATTATGTAAGCTTAACCTTCACATTGCTCCTCACGGATTCCTTTCTACCTTGGTGGCGAAACCTACTCTTGTGGATCAGATTATCTCTGCTCAGAAGCAGGATACGGGAATTTCCCGGATCAAGAGAAACATTAACAAGGGAGTTGGTGGTAGTTTTTCTATAGATGGTCGCGGTGTTGTTTTCTTTGAGAGTCGCTTGGTGGTTCCCAAGAATCAACATCTTCGACAATTAATCCTTAAGGAGGCGCATGAATCTCCTCTCACGATTCATCCCGGTAGTACTAAGATGTATCAGGACCTACGCCAGAGGTTTTGGTGGACTAGGATGAAGAGAGAAATTGCTTAGTTTATTGCTAACTATGACGTTTGTCGTCGCGTTAAGGCAGAGCATCAAAGACCTGCTGGCACTCTTCAGCCTTTAGCTATTCCTGAGTGGAAATGGGATAAAGTTGGCATGGACTTCATCACCGGTTTTCCTAGGACCAAGAAAGGGAATAACGCTATCTTCGTAGTCATTGATCGTCTTTCCAAAGTGGCTCACTTCCTACCTGTTCGAGAGAGTATCACTGCTAGTCAGCTCGCTGACTTATATATTTCTCGAATAGTGTCACTTCATGGTGTTCCACTAGAGATCAATTCAGACCGTGGTAGTCTTTTCACTTCTCATTTCTGGGAGAGTTTCCAAACTGCCATGGGCACCCATCTTTCTTTCAGTACCGCTTTCCACCCTCAATCAAGTGGTCAGGTGGAAAGGGTCAACCAGATTCTTGAAGACATGCTTAGAGCTTGTGTTATCTCATTCGGTATGGATTGGGAGAAGTGTCTTCCTTTTGCCGAGTTTGCTTATAACAATAGCTATCAATCCAGCCTCAAAAAAACTCCTTTTGAGGTTCTGTATGGACGAAGATGTCGAACACCTTTGAACTGGTCAGAAACCGGTGAACGACAATTCTTTGGACCGGATATGATCCAGGAGGCAGAAGAGCAAGTTCGCATCATTCGTGAGAATTTGAAAACAGCCCAATCTCGTCAAAAGAGCCAGTATGACCGTAGTCATAAGGAAGTGGCTTATGAAGTTGGCGATAAGGCTTATCTTCGGGTTACTCCTCTAAAGGGTACCCATCGATTTGGTATCAAGGGCAAGTTGGCTCCTCGTTACATTGGTCCCTTTCTCATTCTCGCTAAACGAGGAGAGGTTGCCTACCAGTTGGAACTACCACCACATCTTTCTCGAGTTCATGATGTCTTCCACGTCTCTCAACTCAGGCGTTGCTTCTCGGATCCCATCCGCGAAGTGGACCACGAAACGCTTGATCTCCAAGATAACCTCACCTATCGAGAGTACCCTGTATGCATCCTTGATCAAGCGGAGCGTGTCACCCGACGTCATAACATCAAGTTCCTCAAGGTTCAGTGGTCTCATCATTCTGAGAGAGAAGCCACTTGGGAGCGTGAAGATCGTCTTCGACTTGAGTACCCCGCTTTCTTCCCGCCGACTCCTGAATCTCGGGACGAGATTTCTTCGAGTGGGGGCGAGTTGTCACATCCCTAGTTCTGGTATGACCTAGGCTAGCCCTTCATGCTTGCATCATGTTTAAACTCCATTTAAATTTGAAATGGGGAGTTGTGAACCCTCAGAAATCATTTTTGAAAATGACCCAGATAAAAAGTGCTCCAAAAGGGTCCAAGAAAATGTTCATGTCTCTCTCTGAAAATATTGGTGAGAGGTAAAATTCAAACCAATATTTTTAGGAGCTCATAAATATTTATTTTGGCCATTTGGAATTAATGCATAATTATTTGTATTGGATTTATATTTGTTATATATTCAAATATACTCCAATAATTCTGATTTTTAATAGGGGCTTTGGAATAATCCAATTAGTTCCTACAATAAATTTCAGAACAATATAAAAATGATTTGGTATTTTTATCAAATCAAAACAAATGTCAGAAAATAGAAAACAAAAACAAAATAGAAAAAAAGGGAGCAACTTAACTGGGCTTACCTGGCCGGTCCAGTGGACTGCCAGCCCACGAGGCCCAGGCGCCAGTCGCCCCTAACCTCCTGCCAGTAGGCAGGAGGGCGTGTGGCCATGGCACGCACACACGCGCTCGGCCAGCTCCTGCTTGCCGCTGCCGCTGGAGGCCGCTGCGAGCGCCACGCACCACCCCGACTCCTTCTCTCTCTCCCCGTGCCCTCCCCTTTCCTCTGTCTCTCTCCCTCGCCCTCCCCCTCACGCGGCCGAGCGCTGCTGTCGCCGCCGTTTGCCATTGCCGTGGCCACTGCCTCCCCCTCGCCCTCTCTTCGAGTCCAGGAGCTCCGCCTCCTCCCTCTGAAGCTCTCCGCCGAGCCACGCAAGCCGGGACGCCCCGTGGAGCCGTCATCGCCGTCTTCTCCACCCCCGGCCGCCCGAGATCGCCGGCGCCCGTCCGTCGTCTCCGACTTGTCCCCGAGCCCGCTCACCATCTCGTCGCCTCCGCTGTGAGCTTCCGCGCCGAACCCCTCTCCTCCTCCTCGCGTTTGTGCCGTCTAGGCCTCAGTTCCGTCATGGCCGAAGCTCGCCTCCGCTCGAGCTTGTCGCCGGCGTTGCTCCGGCGACCCTTTTGCCACGCCAGTGCACCTAGCACTCTCGCCGCACCTCGTAGTGCCCCGCTAGCGCTTTAGTTTGCGCGTTTGCACGCTGCAGCCGCACCCCCAAACATAGCCGAACTCCGGCGGCCGCCAACGTGGTCGCCGACGTCGTTCTCGGCCACCCCAGCTCCGGCCGAGGGCACTGCTCGACGCGCCGTATCGCCAGCTCTTCGAAGAGCCCAATCACGCCTCGAACGGAGCCCTGTGGACGATTTCCGCGGCGCTCCGCCGTCTCGGGCCTCGCCGGCGGCTTAACGCCGGTGGGGTTTGACCCTTTGACCTCTCCGGCCGTCAGGTGGGCCCCGTGGGTCCGGTGATCAGCTTAAGGCTAATCACCATCTAACTAACCCTGACACTGACAGTGGGCCCCGGCGCCCCCTAATTAGTAATTAGGATTAATTAACCTCCTGTTAACTAACCAGTCACTGACGTGTGGCCCCACACGTCAGGTTTGACTCGGTCAGCTCCGTTGACCGCTGACGCAGCGCTGACGTCAGGCTGACACAATAATGATTTCTGGAATTATAATAAATCAGGAAATTCCAGAATATATTCAAAACTTCAAAACTTCATAGAAATTCAACCGTAGCTCAGATTGAAATAATTTATATATATGAAAAATTATCAGAAAAATTCAATCTATCCATCTGTACCATTTTCATGCATGACAAACCAACCTATACATGCTGTATATGTGAAAACACACTTATGGCATATTTAAGAGCTTATTTTGGAGTTACATTTGAATCTTTAGTTCAAATGGACTTTAACCAAATGAATACTAGTTGCATTAGCCCAAACAACATCACATCTTCTTGCCATGTTCATGCATCATAATGTTGCATATGCTTGTGTTTGATTGCCGACACCGTTCCTTCTCGATAGGTCCTGCTCCGGAGACCGTTCCAGAGTACCTGTCTGAGGAGCAGTGCCTTCCTTGTTGTTCTACCAGGCAAGCAACCCCCCTTGTTCATTCCGATACAATCCCACTCTCTCGCTCCTGCTCCCTTTTATTGCATTAGGACAACAACGATTCAACTGCTACTTTATGCTGCGGTAGTTGAACCCTTTCCTCTGCATGACATGTCATTGCCACAGTAAATAGTTGAAACCCACTAGCATGTGTAGGGGTTGATTGAGCCATGTTGTGTTCTTGCCATGCCATCCCTGCTATTACTTAGAGTTGTGTCAGGTCTGATTCGTCGGGAATGAATTGGAGTGTTATGATATGTTCTGGTGCTGAGAGTTAAACGTGTGAACATGATTTGGTAAAGGTAGCGGTGAGAGGCCATGTAGGAGTACATGGTGGGTTGTCTCATTGGGACCGTCCTTAAGAACTGAGTTTTGTGTAAGTTGTCCAATGACTAGCTACTACCACACATTGGGCTCCGGGCGCTCCAAGCCCTCTCGACTTATTAACCGCCTTGAGCTCTGTCCAGGAGTTGCAAATAGTTTCTGGTGTTTGTAGGTAGTGCTATTTTTCTACCGAGTGGCACCCGGCAGGGTGGACTTGGGACAGACTAGGCACACGTGGCCCGGTGTACCGAGTGGCACCCGGATGGTGGGCTCGGGAACCCTGTACACATCGTTTGGGGCCGTGAGCGAAACCTCGGCCGGATCTCCTTGCGGATGGAACCCGAATAGGCGATAAACCTGGACTAGAGTCTTGCGTGGATAGTCAGGTCGTGGCCGACACCCTCGCCAGGCTTCCGCTTGAAGGTTGCCGAGATACATGACGTGTACATGGCGGTAAGTGGCGAGAGCGTGTGTGAAGAAGTACACCCCTGCAGGGTTATCATGATCTATTCGAATAGCCGTGTCCTCGGTTATGGACTTCTTGGATGCTTAGGTGGTACATAGACAACTTAAAGTTGATACTCTAAAATGCTCAAGACAAGTGTGAGTGCTATGGATGGCCTTCTCGTAGGGAGACGAGGATGAATCCTTAGTGGTGTATTGATGTGGTGATTAGTGGACTCGTGTGCGCTGCCTCATCTCAAAGAAGTTTCTCGTTGTCGTAGAACAGGATAGCCACTGAGTCAAAGCTGGCTTGCTGCAACTAAACCCCACATTACCTTCTTGATACTAATGCATATATGATAGGATCTGATGTAAGTCTTGCTGAGTACCTTTGTACTCACGTTTGCTTTATTTATGTTTTGCAGACGAGACATCTGTCTTACTAGTAGTTCCGCTTGGACTTCGACGAGTAGCTTGTTACCTCAGCTACGATCTTGTACCCTTGGGAGGGTCTTGTAGATAGTCAGGCTTTCCAGCTCTTTTCTTTTGTAGTTGTCTGTACCCAGACATGTAATGCTTCCGTTGCTTGTATGCTCTGAATGATGGGTCATGTGACCCTACTTGTATTTATGCTATGTGGCTCTTCTAAGCCTTTATCTATATGAGTTTGTGTTATGTTGTGATGCCATGTTGTACAACACATACTTGCATGTTATGCGTACGTGTAGCGTGTATTGCTATGTGTGGGATCCGACAATCTGGTTGTTTATCCTTGGCAGCCTATCATATGAGGAAATGTAGTCTAGTGCTTTCTGAGCGATAGTAGTCCGCTACAGCCCGGTCCACCGGAGTCCTGCTAGCCCAGCACTACTGCTCGGAACACTTGACTGGCCGGCATGTGTTTCACTTCGTTCCTGTGTCTGTCCCTTCGGGGAAATGTCACGTGGTGACGACCGGAGTCCTGCCTAGCCTGCTACAGCCCGGGTTCCCCGGAGTCCTGTTAGCCCGGTGCTACAGCCCGGATTCACACGCTGCTGACCGACACGCTCGATGCGAATCATGTATGCCTGTTCCCATCGGTTAGGGCCGCCTTGGGTTCATGACTAGCCATGTCGGCCCGGGTTCTCTGTCATATGGATGCTAGCGACACAATCATATACGCGAGCCAAAAGACGCAAACGGTCCCGGGCCATGGTAAGGCGACACCCGTGGGGATACCGTGCGTGTGGCCGCAAAGTGATATGAGGTGTTACATGCTAGATTGGTGTGACTTAGAATCGGGGTCCCGACACTTTCCATCGATCAAGTCCTCGATGTGGCCGAAGCCTTCGGTCAGCGCTTGTCGGGTCTCAGCCCAGCCCGCTGCCTCGGTCTTGAACTCTGCCTTCAGGGCGGCTTCGCTATCCTGCGCTTTTTTCAGGGCCGCCTTGTGGCTCTCCTCCTCGTCAGCCAGCTTCTTGGCCAGACGGTCACGCTTCTGGACCAAGGCAGCGTACTCAGCATCCTTGGTGCGAAGGGCGGCCTGCGCTTCGCCGAGCTCCCTCCTCAAGTCGGCGTTGGCCCCTGAAAGCACGAAAGACAAAAGAATAAATCAATGAGGAAAAAGTCGTCAAGGAAGATCCGACCCGACTGCTCAGCAGTCGGCCCGAATCTCGGGGACTACACCCAGTGGGTGCGCTGACGCGCCCCCACAGGAGACAAACAAGATCAAGCACTTACTTCGGCTGTTGACCAGGTCTTCGGTCTTCCGACCCAACTCCTGAGCCTGGGAGTTGAAGGCAGTAGCACGGGAGTTATGATACTCCTGGAAGATCAGACAGGAGGCAAGAATAAGGTAGTCGTCAAGGAAGATCCGACCCGACTACTCAGCAGTCGGCCCAAATCTCGGGGACTACACCCAGTGGGTGCGCTGACGCGCCCCCATGGAAGAAATCAAGAGAACGAAGCGACCAAGGATAAAAGACTCACCCGGATGGCGGCTCGCGTCGAAAGGAACTCATGGGTGTACTGCTGCAGCAAGGCGGCCTGAGCTTGAAGCCGGCTCCGGACCTCTTGGGCCGCCACGTTCAGTTCGCCAGTCCCCCTGCTGGGAGTCCACTCGGACGTGGCGGTGCTGGCCCCCTCCAGGGCCTCCGCCGACTGGCCGGCGCCCGCAACTCGGCGCGACTCCGGCGCAGCGGCGCCTCCCCTACGCGCCGGCGCGTTACCGGCTGCACCTCAAGGCCGGTTCCAATCTCCGGCTCACCCCCGGCCGGCTCCTCTGGCACCGCTGACGATTGGCCGCCTTGGCCCGCTCCGGTTGGCGCTGCCGGCGGCACTCTCTCCGCGAAGACCGCGGGGTCCTCCCTCCTCTCCATCAGCGGCGGGTCTTGGCCGATTTCCTCCGCCAGGGGCAATGGGGTGTCAGGGGCCACGGCTCGGAGGGGAATGGCGAGCGGCGGAGATTGGTTACGCGAACCCTCCGCCTCTGTCTCCGCGGCCGCTGCCTCTGCCTGGGCCTTGGCTGCCGCGTCGACCTGCTCCTTCGCCGCCTGGGCGGGCGCTTGTTCCGCCGCCTCCTGCTCCTCCCACGCCTCACGGGCATTCCGCTCCGTGGCCTCCCTGAGGTCGGCGCGGGGGTCCACGCGGCGGGAGCCTGAAGACCCTCCAGTCGGCCCAACTACGGAGCCGCCCGGACCCCGCTCATGGGAAAGCGGCGCCCTGTCCAGCGAGCGGGGAAAGGTTAGGAAGAGTGTTCAACAGAAGAAGAACAATGAAAAGCATGCGTCCAAGCAATCGACAACTTACGCTGAGACCGCCTGAGGCTGCTTCACCACCTTGCGGAAGTGGGCCGCCTTCGCGGCCGCCTCATCTCGTTTGGTCGCCGCAGTGGAGGCCTTGGACTTCTTCGGCCGGCTGCCGAAGGGGATTTACGCGGCCCGGCGCTTCTGTGCGCCGCCGCTGACAGCCGGCGCGGTAGATGAGCCCGCGCCTTGATGGTCGGGCGCCGGCTGGCGACGCGGGGCGACTTCGACTTCGGCATCATCCGGCCAGTCCTCGAAGCCGGCAGTAAGCCCTGTGCCTCCGGGCACGTCGTTTTCCCCCACGACGGCCTCTTCCATGGCGGCCGCTCCCAAATCCGGGTCATCGACGTCATTCACCGTGCGGTCGGGGACGTACTGGCGTTCTATCCCTGCTACCCCGGTCGTCGGCGGAAGGAGGGGGTTCTGCTAAAGAGAACCGACTGATCAGAAGCCGGCCATCATGAGGCCGGCTACCAACAAAAAGAAGAAAGAGAGGAAATCTTACCACGGGCGGAGGGTTGGCGCGAGAATACGGCGCCTTGCCGTATCGACAGTCCTCGGCGAGCTTGCAATTGGAGATATGATTCACCATGTACGACACCTCCGAATGAGGCATCTCCCTAGTGCTCAGCCGGCTTGGGTCGAAGCGGCTGTTCATCTGACACATCATGTGGGGCCGGCTCTGGAGAGGAAGTAGCCAGCGCTCCACGAAGGCGGCCACCAAGTCAGCTTCGGTCAGGCCTTCCGACTGGATCATCACCCGAAGCCGGGAGACGGCTGCATTCCCGGCCTGAGACAGTGACCTGGACCGGAAACTCCATGAGGGTTGCCTCCCAGCCGGCGGGCCGGCTACGTAAGCCGAGAAGTTGACATGGTCTCCATGCTGGGCGACGTTCTTCATGTAGAAGTACGACTTCTGCCAGAGCTTCACCGACTGGATCAGGGGGATGGACGGGAACGGATTGTTCTCGCCCGACCTCCTCATGGCGACGTAGGCCCCGCAGGGGGCGGGCACGCCTGCGACGACGGTGCCGAGTTTGCTCTGGAAGAATTCCCCCCAGAGCTCCAGCGTGGGGAGCACCCCCAAGAAACCTTCGCAGAGAGAGACGAAGGCCGACAGCAGCATCACCGCGTTGGGCGTGAGGTGATGCGGCTAAAGATTGTAGAATTCAAGGAAGGAGCACAGGAACCCGCTCGCCGGAAGGCCGAAGCCGCGCAGGAAGTGCGAGCAGAAGACTACCCGCTCGCCCTCCTCCGGTGCCGGCGAGATCTCCTCCTCTAGCGCCAGACGGACCCGCACGAGGTTTGCGTCGGGCAGGCGCCGAGTTAGGCGGAGGAACTCAACGTGGTCCTCATGGACGTTGGATCCGTCCCATGAGCTCGACAGCTCCATGGGAGTGAGACGATGTGGCGGCGCGACGGCGCTGAGACGGGAAGCTGCGGCGGCAACAAGAGGAAGAAAGGAAGACGAGGAGGGGCGGAGTGAGGGAGAGCGTGCGAACCTCTGTCTCCCCCCTCCCCCTACTTATAGGCTCGCGTGGCGGAGCCGAGGAGGCGTGGCGTGGGGAAACGTGGGGATCGACCATGCCCACTCCCCCACGTCCCGCGTTTATTACGCCCTAACGGCGAAATAAAATCACCGCGGGGAGGCGGGCGGTCCACCTGGGCCACAGAAGATCAGCGCTCGGGCCGAGGCCTGGGAGTGGCGGGCCCGGGCCTGCGGCGGCGTCCCATCGCGTGCGTGCACTGGCAGTGTTTCGCTACCACGTGGCCTGCGGGAGGGCCCGCGGTCAGCACGCGGGTCAACCGCTTTCCCACCTGCAAGACACAGAGCTCTCCGGAATCGGCGTACACCAGCAAAACCGGCTCCTTAGGGTAGGAAGCTGACCATGCTTCTCGTCCCTTTGTCCGCCTCGAAGCTCGATCAGCTTCGGGGACTACTGTCGGAGTAAATAGCCATGGGTAGCCAGGCCGGCTTCCCCTGGCCCTTCTAAAAAAATTACGAGCCCGTCCGGCTCTCAAGAACCCAAGACGTGGGCCGCCTTCCCCTTGCTAGCCGTCACCCAGGCCGGTTGTCGGAAGGTGGCCCGACCTTAGCCCTCGCGAAGGAGGCCCTGGGAGGGCCGGCTTCGAGAAGCCGGCCGCGAGAAGGCCGACTCCAAGAAGCCAGCTCCCCCAAAGCGGTCGAGACCGTAACCTCAAGGTTTGCCTCCACCTAACGGCGGTGTGATGGGGCGTGGCTACAGCGAAGCCTGCCACCCCCAAATCCCGGAGCACGACCGACACAGTGCGCCATACGGGTAACCATGACCCGTCCGGGGCAACACTGTTGCCATGTTGACCCTGATGTCATCCACGATGGACTGCCAGTACGGCCCACGGGCGGTGGGCCCCTTCGGGCGGAGAGACACCCGAAGGCGGCCATGCCTCCCCTAGTCGGCCCAAGACAGAGCCGGCTCCCCGCAGCCGGCTTGCCGCCTTCCTCGAAGGAGACGCCCCATTAAGGAGACAAGACGCGGTGAGGCTACAGCAATCGCCCATCGGGCGGCGGTACTGTAGCCACGCCTACCACGACAAAGCCCACGTCACCAAGATAGAGCAACAGTGACCAGCCGCTGACCAAGTCCTGGACAGTGGGGCCTGCCTATCGACCAAGGGGCCGGCACCCGGCGGGACCCACCAGTCGGCGGGCCCCAGCGGCCGGCGCAGAAGCCGGCGAACGTAGTCACAGACGGCTGGGCCCCGCGCCCAGTCGGATTACCATTGTACCCCCGGGGGGTAGGCCTATATAAACCCCCCCGAGGCGCCCATGCAAAGGGTTCGACCCCCAGCTAGTTTTAGACACCTCACGAGGAGAAGAAGCAGGCCAGCCGACCCTTCTTTCTCCTCCCACCGAACAGCTCAAGGAGCATTGTGTAGTTACTTGTCCTTCTAGTGATCATGCGGAGACCCCGCAGAGCAGCAGTAGGGGTGTTATCTCCACGGAGAGCCCCGAAGCTGGGTAAGATCCGCCGGCGTGAATGTCTTCGCCTCATCCGTTTCCAGGCACCGGCGATGTCTTACTGGCTCCCACAATGATAAGCCACCCGTTGGCATATGTCACACCTACCACCCGACACTTGGTTCTAGCCTAACACCACGACCCGCAAGCAGGTTTGCTGGCACATTACACTCACGTGGTTCGGTGGTTGAAAGACAACCTTGAACTCTACAAAGCTCATACGGAGTAGAAACTTTATCTCTCGGAATAGGGTTCCCAACTTTGCTCGATCAGTAGTGGCGGAGACAGGGGGTGCTAGCCAGTGCCCGGGCCCAGGCCAACATGCAAATATTTCCACTAGGACACTAAGTATTTCTACTAAAACAGTGTATTTTCTTTGTATTCCGTTGGTCTAGCCCTTCCCAAGCAAGTTTAGCAGCTTTTGGCCCTGTCCATTCAGATTTCCTGGCTCCGCCACTGTCGATCAACATTAGACAATCCTGCCTTCTAATTGATCTTCGTGAGATGTGCGCTTGCATCATTGGTTGTGCATGGCCTCCACTAGTGGCTGGAGCAAGCATGAAGTCATGGACTGCTGGGGAATCACTGACTCGTCATCTTCAATCGATTTCTTTCTAGAGTTGAGAAAGAAGATGCGTAGACAACATAATTCTGTTGAGGTTTGCATTAGTTTGTGCTATTTGTTTGCAAAAAAATTGCACACGCTGTTCATTAGTTGGATGATGTTTGCATCTGGTATTTGTTGCAAGTTCTAGAAACCAATATATCATGCTTGGTGTTTTTCTTGTGTGTCCATGTCCATCAGAACAGGCATGGTGGGAGGGCGATGCTCCACGTGGTTAGTTTTTTCATTTATTTGTGGGTGTCTTTTCTAGTGTGTTTGCAACTCGGCGTGAAGTCTACATTTATGCATGTAGTTACTTTGATCCAAATATTGACAAAGGATGTGTCCGTGCCCGCGAGAGATTGTCTTGATATTGGGCGGGCGCCATGTCCTCTTGCACGGACCCAATTCATTGACATGTGTGCGCTTAAGATCTTGAGATTGACAATATTTAGATGTGTTGTGATCAGCTTATACGTGGTTCGTTGATGAGGATGGAAAGGAAAATAAGTGGCAACATGACTGGAGGTTTATTAGGTTAGGGGCATATGCCCCTCCCCCCTGCGCATCACCCGCGTCTGGCGACACGGGGAAACCCTCGCCGCCTCCAGGAGCTCCCTCCTGTCTCAGCCCCAACCGCATCACCACGGTGAAGCCAGGCCGTGCCCCGGGATGGCGGTGGCGGGGCGATTTCGTTTTCCCCGCCACCCCTTTCCCTACACCGGACCCCCGCATCGCCACCACCTGCCCGCAACGCCGCCACCAGAGGGCCGACCGGTCTGGCCGCGCTGCGCCTGAAGATGGTTGCGGTGGGGCAGACTCCCCCACCCCACCATCTCGCATTGGAGTCCCCTTAAGGTACACCACATGACATGAACACGCAAAGCTCGTATGTTTTCATTGATAGATAGAAGGAGAATGAGTACAGTAGAAGGTACAGCACATGACATGAACGCGAGGAGGCATGCGCATGGTGCCCGGAGCAGAGAGAAGGGTGCTCATCTCGAACAGGGAGAAACACACGGCTAAACCCACCTAGCCTAAAACTAGAGGAGCAGACCGAATGAACAGGACGTTGAACATCTTCAATTCCAACACCGGGGACTTCGCGAGCGAGCAAGATAGCGCCTTCAAGAAGGGGAACGACGTTGTGACGCAGCCGCCATCCGACCCAAAAAGCCGGACCTAGGTTTTTCCTGATGCTCGAAAAGGGGCTCGGAGAAAGGCCATGGCAGCGCATCTAGGAAGGGAAACGACATCGGCAGGTGTCGCCGATGCTAGCATCGAGCATGGATTTCCCCTAGTCTGAGCAATCCCATAGCCACCAAATTAGGATATGAAGATGAGGGGGTCAACCTGTCGGTCGGCCGCTACCTCAAAACGGGGTGCGGCTGCACCTGCCATCGACAAAAACGCGAGCTTTGCAACCGACGTGACATATAGCTGGATGGGGTTGGAGAGGCGGCGGGGCAGACAACTGACACAGATGGTAGGGTGGCGACCGACGCCGTCGGAAATCTGGAGTCGGAAGGGAATGCGACTCCATGTTGTTGGAGGCCTAGCCACTAGGACGTCGCGGAACCGAAGTTGCTGGAAGGGACGCAGTAACCGGTCAGCCGGGGCCGAAACCATGCCAGTGGGGACACCATCAGACCATGGACACTCGAGAACGCAGGTCCATGGATGCCGGGACCGGAGCAGTGCCGACAAAAGAACCACCGTGAAACTTCAGCCACCAGCCAAAGGACGTCATGACCACACAAATGCAGGTCATTGTCACAGCTCAGAGGAGGCGCCGTCAGGGACAGAGGGTGGCCTGCATCGAGGCAGGACCGAACCCTGGCCTACCCGACCACCTCCCCCAAGTGCCTCGCCCGCCCCAATTAGCAGCAGCCACAATGAAATCTTTTGTAACGACCTTCTTCACGGTATCAATCACTGCTCCAAGAAATTCTCCAAAGCCTCCCATAAAGATGTTGCAATTAGACTAGAGCAACGATGTTGTCACTCTTTCATCCTCACGAACATTGTCAGTAATGGTTTTTGAAAGCGTCTTGAGTCGCCCATATAAAAAGATGAGAAGCCTTGATCGATGAACGTATTTGGACCGGGGATGTTCCCCTAGAAGCACATGTCGTCGAGTCACTATATTTTCATCATGTGGTCCATGAAAGATTTCAGCGGCTTAAGTGTGTGCAGGCGCTCACGCGCATACTTGTGGGCCGCGACCCATCAGTTTGATCGCTGGCTTGTTTCAAGAAAAATGAGAAAAAAAAACATGCATTGGTCATTGACCATAAAAACCTTGTCCACGAAGAACATTGATAGCTAAGACTGTTGACTTCATCGTGAACTAAAAAAATCAGGAATTTTGAGAAAAGTTCATGAGTTTGAAAAAAAATGTTCATGAAAATTTAAAAAATTCATGCTTTTGAAGAAACTAAATGAATTTGACTAACTGTCATAGAATTCAAACAAATTTTTGCAAATTCTAAAAATCTTTGTGAATTTTAGAAAGTTCACGAATTCGAAAAATAGTTCATGAACTAAAAAAATTCATGAATTCAGAAAAGTTAACAAACTTGCAAAAAAGTTCAGGCATACGAAGACATTTTAGGAAATTTGGGAAAAAGTTCACAAATTTGAAAATTTTAACAAACTTAAAAAACATGTTCACTAATACAATTTTTTTCATGAAATTTGAAAAAAAAAGGGTGCAAAATTTGAGAAAGTTTATGAAATCTTGGTGACAAAATATGGGAAATTTTTTATGAATTTGAAAAGTCGATAATGTTAACATATGCAAGAATTTGGAAATTTTCACCATTTTTAGAAAAGAAGGAAACCAAAAAAACCTTGTGAAAACCAAACAAAAGCAAGTAAAAATAGCATGAAACAAGAAAAAGGAAATAGTTGAAAAGCTTCCAGAAACTTCCCAAAACCGGAGCAGAACTCCCACTGAGTGCGTTTAAAAATAGGCCAACCCATAGAAACAGGCACGTAGGCACCACATACAAATAACACATCAAGTGGCGTCAAAAGGCGCTAAATAGCAGAGCTACAAACTAAAGGTTACCCCTTACTGGCCCCATAAGGGTGCAGCGCACCAAGTAGTGCGTCCAGCCACCGCCATGTGTCGCATGATGGGAGCGCCCTTTGAATTTTAATTTATATTTTTTAGTATATCCAAGCTCATTTGAGTCCAAGCTAAGAAACTCCACGTCCGTCTATAGGCACGTGCTGGGCTCTCCACTTTCGTTGTCTAGCTAGCATGGTTGTTCACCTGGTCAAATCCTAGTTAACGGTGACTTCTTGGAAAGGTCACTAGCCATCCTCTCAAGCAATAACAAGTGGCGCACATGATAAACATTAAGAAATGTTTTCAGTGATTGCAAAGTTTCATCTTGAAGTCACAATCATGGAAGTCATGGCAAGAAAAAACAAAATTGATGCTTCGAAGATTAATCTTTTACAGTACTGATTTATCTCTTTTGGAACAACTTTTACAAATGTGATATGATGATGAAAATTTGCAAGCACTTATTTCTTAATGTTTGCTACAAAACAAATTCAGATTTTTTTTCCAATTTACTATTCATGCCAAGAGCATATGAGCTCGAGCTCAGATTAATACTTTCACCTATATGCCCAGTTCTAAAGAAAAAGAAGAATAAAGCCCGAAACAGTTGTGAGGGCTATATCCGCGGAAAACCCTATTCGCTCCTCGCAGCAGCAAAATTGCTAGCGCTTCACGTATTGATACCCTGGCAGTGCCGGCCCATTTATAATATTTTCATTTTCCTTCGCCTGTTCCGTTTTCCCTGTTTCGTTTTGCTTTTTTCTCTTTTTCTCCTTTTTTAATTTTTATTTTTTCTTTCCTTTTTATCCTTTTGTATTATGTTGTTTTATATTAAAAACATGTTTATATTTTTTGAAACATAATCATAAATTTCAAAAAATGCTTGCATTTTTCATACATTATGCAAAATTGAAAATATGTTCTGTTTTCAAATTTTGGTTCACAAATTTCAAAAAAATGGTTTTAAAATAAATTCAGTAACTTAGAAAAAAAGTGCATTTTTTAAAATTGTTCAGAAGTTCAAAAATTGCTCCAGCTTTCAAAATTGTCCAAAATTGACATGTTTCAAAAAAAGAAACAACAACAAAAAAAGCAAAAGCAAACAAATAGAGAAAAACACAGAAAAACAAAAACCGCATATAGTCTTCCCAAAACCGGTTTTAGAACTTTCCGCACGGTTTTGGGAAGACTATATGCCGTTTTTGTTTTTCTGTGTTTGTTCTCTATTTGTTCACTTTTGTTCACTTTTGCTTTTTTTGTTGTTGTTTCTTTTTTTTTTGAAACATGTCGATTTTTTCTGGATACACATTGAACATTTGTTGCATATAGGTTAGCACTTTTCAGATACACGTCAAACATTTTTCAAATACACCTTAAATATTTTATCAAAATATACATTGTACATTTGTAAAATGCACATTGAACTTCTTTTATACATAATGAACATTGTTCTGGATTTTGATGAACACGGTTGTAGAACGTACAAAACATTCCTCAGGTGCTTCATGAACATTTATTAAAATGGCACAATTTTCTTTTATATGTTATGTATATTTCTTATGAATTAAACAGACACATTTTTAAATGTTATGGACGTTTTTTAAGTGCCACGAATGTATTTATTAAATGTGTGAAATTTTAAACGGTTGTATATTGTTTTGAAATTGTATAATCTTAAAAAATGTGTGAACACTTTATTTTACATCTCATCAACATTTTTAGAAAATGTTATGAGCATGTGTTTTAAACTTGTGATTATATTTCCAAATGGCACGAACAGTATGTTGAATTTGTTTGAGCATTTTATTAAATTGTATGTACAAATTAAGTTTCACGAACATTTTTAATGTATGGTAACCATTTTCCAAAATTGAAGTAAATTATGTGTGGGTGGGTGGGTGTAATGTAAAAAAAACAAAATTAAAAGGTTCCTGAAAAACCAAATGGAAAAAGGTACAAAACTAAGGAGCGAACAAAGTTCTCTATATTCTCTCGTGAGGTGAGGCGTACATCTATCTCGCAAGAAGCGAGACATAGACGCACTCAATACTTGCGACTTGAGCAACTGCAAGAGAAACAAAAAAGTAGAGCATGAATCTTAGCCTCCCCCTCCCCCTCGCGTCGCATCCCCTTGGGCGAGGCCAGGGGTCCCTCAACCCTAGCACCGCAGGCCTCCCTCTCCCCCTCCTTCTGTCGCCACTGCCGTCGGCGTGGGCCGCGGTAGCGACGGACCCGGTGCCGAAGGCACCTGGGTGGGTGGATGCGGCGCGATCTCATCTGAGGCGGTAGGGGCGGCCCCTCTTGTGAGATCCAAAGGCGGCGGCTGGGGCGACGATCCAATGCTGTGCGGCGGTGGTCGGAGCGCCATAAGCCGGCGGAGCGGCGGCCCTGTGGATGGCGGCGGTGGTAGCACCCCATCCGGCAGGGTGGCTGATCTGTGTGGAGATGGTGACGGCGGCGATTGCGGATCCAATGCCCCTATCGGATCCGCCGCGGGGTGGCCTTCCGCCGGCCGGCGGCGCGAGGAGGGACCGGTGAGGAGATGACGAATCTCTGCCGGATTACCGACGACGGCGTTCGTCTTCGTGGCGTGGCTTCGTTCGGTTCCAGCCAACCGCGAGATCGGGACGGCATGGCTTCCGGTGATAATCGCGCCTGACTATGGTCATGGCGGATGATGGCGACGTCTCGGACATCGTTCCCTTCTCGAGGCATCGTCATTGCAGGTCATGTCAACCTGATCGGGAGGTTCCGGGGGAAACCCTAGATCTGGGTCTATCGGATCGGACGATGGTGACGTTTTCGATGTCGTTCTCCCTCCTGGGGGCATCGTTTTGGAGTAAGAGCTGGCTGGAGGGGCCAAGAGGAGGAGCGGCGTGGCATCTGACACGTCGATAATGGCGGGTCTCAGCGGCATGGAGCAACGGGGTCTTGCCGGTGGGCGTGTGATGTTGGACGAGCGCGGGATGGTGACGTTTGTCTGGCGTCATGGTGGCGTCGACGGCAGCTAGACCGGGCAAGGTTGATGCAGCAGTACATCACTAAAGATGGATTGGTGGCAGGTGGCTGATACGTCTCCAACGTATCTATAATTTTTGATTGCTCCATGCTATATTATGTACTGTTTTGGACTATATTGGGCTTTATTTTCCACTTTTATACTATTTTTGGGACTAACCTATTAACCGGAGGCCCAACCCAGAATTGCTGTTTTTTTTGCCTATTTCAGTGTTTCGAAGAAACGGAATATCAAATGGAGTCTAAAAGGAATGAAATCTTCGGGAACGTGATTTTCTCACCGAACGTGATCCAGGAGACTTGGACCCTACGCCAAGGCATCAGAGAGGCGGTCACGAGGGTGGGGGGCGCGCCCCCCTGCCTCGTGGGCTCCTCGGAGCTCCACCGACGTACTCCTTCCTTCTATATATACCTACATACCCCCAAATGATCAGGAGAGGAGCCAAAAACCTAATTCCACCACCGCAACTTTCTGTATCCACGAGATCCCATCTTGGGGCCTGTTCCGGAGCTCCGCCGGAGAGGGCCGTCATCATGGAGGGCTTCTACATCATCATAGCCCCTCCGATGAAGTGTGAGTAGTTTACCTCAGACCTTCGGGTCCATAGTTAGTAGCTAGATGGCTTCTTCTCTCTTTTTGGATCTCAATACAAAGTTCTACCCCTCTCTTGTGAAGATCTATTCGATGTAATCTTCTTTTTGCGGTGTGTTTGCTGAGACCGATGAATTGTGGGTTTATGATCAAGTCTATCTATGAATAATATTTGAATCTTCTCTGAATTCTTTTATGTATGATTGGTTATCTTTGCAAGTCTCTTCGAATTATCCGTTTGGTTTGGTCAACTAGATTGGTAGTTCTTGCCATGGGACAAGTGCTTAGCTTTGGGTTCGATCTTGCGGTGTTCTTTCCCAGTGACAGAAGGGGCAGCAAGGCACGTATTGTATCGTTGCCATCGAGGATAACAAGATGGGGTTTATTTCATATTGCATGAATTTATCTCTCTACATCATGTCATCTTACTTAAGGCGTTACTCTGTTTTTAACTTAATACTCTAGATGCATGCTGGATAGTGGTCGATGAATGGAGTAATAGTAGTAGATGCAGAATCGTTTCGGTCTACTTGTCACGGACGTGATGCCTATATACATGATCATGCCTAGATATTCTCATAACTATGCTCAATTCTGTCAATTGCTCAACAGTAATTTGTTCACCCATCGTAGAATACTTATGCTCTTGAGAGAAGCCACTAATGAAACCTATGGCCCCCGGGTCTATTCTCATCATATTAATCTCCATCACTTTAATCTTGCTTTGCTTTTTTACTTTGCTTTTACTTTTTACTTTGCATCTTTATACCAAAAATACCAAAAATATTATATTTATCAGATCTCACTTTCGTAAGTGACCGTGAAGGGATTGACATTCCCTAATCGCGTTGGTTGCGAGTAGCTATCGTTTTGTGCAGGTACGAGGGACTTGAGCGTGGCCTCCTACTGGATTGATACCTTGGTTCTCAAAAACTGAGGGAAATATTTACGCTACTCTGTTGCATCATCCCTTCCTCTTCGGGGAAAACCAATGCAAGCTCAAGACGTAGCAGTGGCTGCGGCGGCCTCATACCCGACAGACATCCTGGTTGAGGAGTGCGCCGGACTAGTGGGTGCCCCATACCCGGCAAGCGTCCTGGTTGGGACCTCAGGTCTTAGGGCATCTCCAGCCGTTCAGCCCCCCAAGGGCACGAAAAAACGCCGCATGGGGGCGAGCCGGCGTTTTTTTCGGCGTGGGGGCGAGCACGTTCCCAGCCGCCGCCACCAGGTCGCCCCCAGACGCCCCCACAGTTCGTCCAAATTTCAACAAACACGGCCAAATTTCGATGAAATTTAGGCGTGTTTTACACGAATAAAAGGGACCAAAAAAACCTAAACTACGGCCGATGCTTCTCCTCCTTGACACGGCCGCTGCTCGACCCCTCGCCCCGGCGCGCTGCTTCACTCGAGCGGCGGGTCGTTGCCGCCCTCGACGTGCGCAAGGACGCCGCTGAGCGTGCAGTCAGGGACGCCCCACCACAGGCGGCGCCCCTCGCTGTTGTTGCGGCCGCGCGACATCGGCACGTTGTTGGTGGAGACGAGCCGCTCCTCCTGCCGGCGTCCGAAGTACGCCGCCCACGTCGCGTGGTTGTCGGCGGCGTACCCCGGGAGCGCCCGCTCCGCGGCCGTCAGGGACGCCCGCGCACGCTCGATCTCGGCGTGGAAATAGGGCGTCTCGGGGACGGACAAAGGGGGGACAGGGACCCCGCCGACGCTGAGCCTCCACCGCGACGGAGCGCGTACGTCGGGCGGCGCGGGGTAGTTGGCCTCATGAAGGAGGTAGGCTTCCCGCTCATGCAGCGAGCGGCAGCCGAAACCGTTGGTTGCCGCCGCGTCGCCGGGGTATCTCGCGCTCATGGTTGCCGGGGGGAGAGAGAAGGGCTCGAACCGCGGAGAGAGGGGAGGAAGTGCGGCGGCGAGGAGGGGGAGGACTGTCGATGGATGGGTGCCTCACCGGCGCAGCCAGGGGCGCCTTTTATAGTGGCTCGGGGGAGGCCGCGCGCGAACGCGTGGCGGAAGGCGGGGTGGCGTCGCCGCACTTCGCCGCCCGTGAATCAATGGCAGGCTGACCGACGGCCTTGGCGTTGATTCCCCGCGGGAAAACCGAGACGATGAGGACGACTAGCCTTCGTCTCACTGACGCGCCGGTCCCGCCACTCTTTCGCGCCAACACATTCGCGCCGGCACCCCGGGCGCCCCCCAGCGCGCCGGCTTCGGGTTGGGTGCGTCGGCGCGAATTTCGGTCCAATCCGGCGAAAAACAGCCTTGTGGGGGCGCGACTGGGCCGATTTTTCGGCGCCGGCGCTAAAAAACGGCCTTGGGGGGGGGGGGCTGTTGGGGGCGCGGCTGGAGATGCTCTTAGATGTTAGGTTTGGCGGTGAGGTCTGTTTGGCATTAGGCCCAGATTTTCAGCGCCCCTTCATCAATTGGATAGGAGTAGCGACCGATGCTGTTTAGACGGTGACTTTAGTCTTACTGTTGTATGACTTTTTAAGGTCTTATTTAAATAATTAATAAAATGGCCACATACATCGTCCAGATACAGAGGTCGAGGGTCATCCTCCTTTTCTAAAAAATAAATAAATAAAAGAGCATGACTCTTAGAGACAAATGGCTTTGACTGGGACGTCTCAATGAGACTTAGTAAAACAGTTATACAATCTATCGTAACAACTTACAACGAGGAAAGGGAATAGAAAGAAGATATGAAAGAATCATTATATCTGCAAAAAAAAGAAGAGAACATTATATCTACAATTAGTATGACGCGAATGGCCTATGGATTCACTAAATCATCTTGGTGTGTCTACAAAACCTTGCAAGCCCATCAACTGATCCAAGATGTCTGTCCGTGAGAGTAGCCAAGATGTCTGTCCGTGAGAGTAGCTAGTGCCCCGCGCCCCTGCGGCTGGGCCCGGCCGGCAGCCTCGCCATGAGCATCTCCACCGACACCACCGCCGCCGGGTACACCGTCAAGTGCACCGCGCCGTCTCCGCTCCTCTCCGCCGGTGCCGGCCGCGCCGCGCCGACAAGGCTGGTGCCGGCGATCAGAACGACGACGAGCACGAGCACGGGGAGAGCCAGGCGCCGGACCGACGATGCCATCACAGAGCTCCGGAGAACTGAAGCTGGTGTTGGTGTAGCTTTGCCGCTGAACCTGGGATGAGAACGTACGCGGGGAGAGAGGCGGGGCGTGCGAATTTGCAGCGCTGGTTGTGATTTTGGCTTTGTTGGTTGGTTCAGCTCGCGCCGAGTGTGTGCGAGCGTGTATTTATAGAGGCGGTGGTGCCGGGGTTGGGGTCGGTGAGACGGTGAGGCCGACGCGTTTGCGGAGCTCGCAGAGTTGATGTGTAAAGTGGAAAGAGGGACTCCAATGGCGCGTGAGCCCATGGAAAAAGACGTGTAGATGTGCTGACCGATCGAACATGCTGCTGCTCGCTCGAACCCAGTCCTTTCCTTCTCACGGCTGGAGGTGAGCAACCATGATATCACATCACATCACGGACGAAGAGGAAAGGGTTCACGAGATTTTTTGTCAAATGGCGATTCTTTTCGTGAAGACGGCCTCGGTCCTGCCAGTAGGACGTAGGTAAAGTGGACACACGTACGAATCTGACGACCGGCCGGGTCGTTGTTGCCCAGACGCCGAAAGTTCCAGGAGCCTGCTGCATGCCTTGGGATCGTACTCCACTTGCTCGGGTCTCCCTGAGTAACGCTTTAACTTCTCGCGTGTTCCCATCGTCGAATGCCGCAGCGCGCTTGCTAGCAGTGAGTTCAGATACGGCCATGGCTATGGCTGTAAGAGAGAAAGTGCGACATCTCTCAGTCTCATCTAGCCTGGGAAATTCTTCACTGTATATAGTCCGCCAGTGGGCCTGTGGAAGTCTCCTTCACTTTCAGGAAACAACTCAGGTGTACTAGATGTCCCCCAGTCCAATCTGGCACATCCGCACATATGTGCGGCTCTATCATTTGCTCTCGTCGTTGTCACTGGAGATCGCTGTGCAAGTGGCCTCAGCTCACTGACAAATTCTGCCCAGCACGAGGTATTCTCGAACATTCTTTTGGGATTGCCGGGTTATGCATCTTGAGAAGTTCATCGAGCAGAAATTGCACATAAAATTCGTTTATCCATTTATTTCCTGTTGCCATTCTATATGAAATGGGGGGGGGGGGGGGGGGGGGGGGGGGGCTTTTTATCAAAAAAAAAAATCCTGTTGGCACAAGCGCATTTCTATGGCACCATGCGTGATCGAGGTTCGCCGTACAAGAGGACAGGCCATGCAAAAAAGTCATGCATAATACGTGACGGCGGCCGTGGATCTGATCCCCATTTAGATCCGTCGCGGTGGCCGGCCGACGGCGCATGGAAGGGTTGGTGAGGGGCGGCTCGAGGTCCTCTACTGGGGTTCCGACGGCTACATGTGTCTTCATGGCGTGGCTTAGCGCGGATTCAGTCAACTGCGGAATGGGGGTGGCACGAATTCCGGTGAAAATCATGCCGACTTCGGTCACAGATGATGGAGGCATCTTTGCTGTCGTTTTTTTGGCTAGGCATCATCGTTACAGTCTATGTCACCTTGCTCGGGCTGCTCCTAAGAAAACCCTAGATTTGGGTCTTCCAGATCGGATCATATCGACGCCTTTGGTATCGTTTTTCTTCTTAGGGACATCGTTTTGGAGCACGTGCTGGCTGGAAGGGGCAACAGTTGGTGTGTATGTTGCATCTACCGCATCGACAACAGTGAGTCTCGGTGACATGGCATAGTGGAGTCTCGACGATGGACATGTGGGAATGGACGCGCGTAGGGTAGTGGCGATGTCTAGCACCATGGTGGCTGCGATCGCAGTTGTGCCTGGCAAGGTCAATGCACTGATCCCTCCAGAAGATGGGACGACTAAAGATTGCCTCATCGGATTCTAGAGTATGTTCATACGGTGCGTGTTGAGGGTGTACTAGGCCGGTTGATGCTCTTGGCTCGCCAACAGCTTGGCAGGCCATTGGGTCAGATGACGGCCCGCAGCAAATCATGTAGTTTATACAATCTCCGGTACTCATTAGTAACAACTTCCAACGAGAAAAGGGAATAGAAGAAATATATCAAAGAATCACTCTAGCTGCAATTCGCATGACGCGAAGGGCCTATGGATTCGCTAATCATCTTCATGCACATGTCTACGTTGAACCCGATCAACCGATCCAAGGAAGCTGCCCTTCCGCGTGTACCTAGCTAGTGGCCGGCGCCCCTTCGGCTGGGCCCGGCCAGCAGCCTCGCCGTGAGCATCTCCCGTCTCTCCGCCGCCGGGTACACCGCCAAGTAAGCCCCACCGTCCCCGCTCCTCTCCACCGGCTCCAGCCGCGCTGCACCGACAAGGCTCGTGCCGCTGATCAGAACGACGACGACGACGACCACGGCGAGAGCAAGGCGCCGGACCGACGATGCCATCACAGAGCTCCGGAGAACTGAAGGTGGCGTTGGTGTAGTTTTGCGACTGAACTCTGCAGAAGTCAACTGTAATGGGTGTTAGGTCGCGCCTGGGGTTGCGACGGTGGTTTGGTTGGTAGTGGAGTGCGAGCGTGAGTATTTATAGACGGTGTGGTGATGGCTTGACGGGTCGGTGAGACGGTGAGAGGGTGACGTGTTTGCTGAGCTCGGAGGATGAGTAAGGTGGAAAGGGAGGTTTCAATGGCGCGTCAGCTGAGCTGAGCTCAGAGCCCATGGAAAAAGACGTGTAGATGTGTAGTGACCGAACGTGCTGCTGCTCGCTGGAATCGAGTCTCCTTTCCTTGTTGGCCGGCAAAATCAAGACCTAAACTTATTAGGTGTAATTTTTGTGACCGGGATGAAATTATCAAACACTTTTTTCTTGACTGCCCGATGGCAAAAGTGCTATGGCGGACGGTGCACATAGCCTTTAATATTACTCTTCCAAATTCTGTCAGTATGTTATTTGAAACATGTCTTAATGGGATAGAGGCCGAAACAGCGAGACACATTCGCGTAAGAGTATGTGTTTTATTGTGGAAAGTATGAAACTGTGGGAATGACTTGGTTTTTAATAGAACAACAAATTTTCATTTTTTGCATGTTATCTTTCGAGCCACTGCATTGATCCGTATGTGGTTGCTACTCACTCCGACGGAGGCCAGGGAGCGTTTGGTTACTGAATCTATCCGGTGGGAGATGATAGCACGGGATATTTTCAACCGGTTTGGATGACGGTCATGTAATAGGATAGACAATTACTTTCCTTATCTTGTTTAAGTCAGCCGGTTGTGGTGCTATGGTTATTTTTTTATAGGCTCTATGTGAGCTTTCCTTTACTTTCATTATGATTTTAAGGCCTTTGTTGAACCTATTTACTTTTTAATAAAGTTGATCGTATGCATCGTTCTGATGTAGAGAGGCTGAAAAGTCCCCTTTTTTGAAAAAAAAAGACCTACCTAGCAGACGCTGTTTCCGGCTAGTCTCGCAGCTCTTTTGTGTGTGTGTGTGAAGAATACCGCGCTTTATTTCATGTGTCAAAGTTCAAAGGGAAGTGGTAATTAAGGAGATTCTTATTAAGTCAGCTAGTCTCGCGGCGAGCAAACATGACATCGCACTAGTTATGTTCGGTCCGTTGCTTGCGAAGAAGGGGAAAGGGCCTGGGCTTTTGCGATTTTGGGATTCTTTTCGTGAAGACGGCATCGGTCCTGACCGTAAAGTGGCCGCACGTACGAATCTCACGACCGGGCTGGGTCGTTTGTTACCACTTACTACCATGCAGCCGGGGTACCTCAAGTCAGACAACGAAAGTTCCGGGGGCCTTCTTTTTTTTTTTGCGGGGAAAAAGTTCCGGGAGCCTTCGGTTTCTCGTCCCGTTGAGAAACACCTTTACTTTTCACGTGTTCCCATCGTCGAATCCTGCAACGCGAGTAGCTAGTTTTCTTTTTTGACAAAAGGTGTTTCTTATTGGCTTAAAATGGAGCATTAAAAAGATACATAAGACAATGAGCACATATGGTAGCTAGCTATAAGTTTTGTTTCGGTCATGGATGTACGATATATAGGACGACCATTGATCTCAGCTCTCAAGATCAGTTGCTCTCGACGATGTCACGGGAGATCATCATGCAAGTGACCTCACTGACAAATTCGGCCCGGCACGAGGTGTTCTCAAACATTCTTTTGAGATTGCCAGTTGCGCAACTAGACAGCTCGAGTAAGTTCAAACCAATTGAGAAAGAATCACAGCTCGAATTGCTAATGCGTTTCAGCGGGAAAACACGTTACAAGCGCGTGCACCACTCTAGGTCTTACCTGTACAAGAAAGAAAGGAAAAGAAGATAACAAGGAGTCATTCTACATGCAGTTAGTAGTACGATGTGAGGGGCCTATGGACTCACTAAACCAGTAATTCACATCATTTCTCCGTGTACGTGTCTACAAAACCTTGCATGCGGCATGCCGATCCAAGCTGTCCGTCGAGGGCGACCTACGTACGCAGCTAGTGGCCGGCGCCCCTCTTGCTGGGCCCTGCCGGCAGCCTCGCCATGAGCATCTCCACCTTCCCCGCCGCCACCACCGTCGCCGCCGGGTAGAGGGCCGAGAACGCCGCGCGGTCCCCGCTCCTCTCCACCGGCATCTGCCGCGCCGCGCCAGCAGGGCCTGCTCCGGCGACCAGAACGACGACCACGAGCGCCGCGAGAGCCACCGCGCGCTGCCCCGACGAGGCCATCATGCACAGAACAAAGCTGACGAGAATAGTTCAAGATGGTGTGCGTGAGTAGTGTACTATAGTAGTTTGTGCGCACAGGGGTATTTATGGAGGTTGCGGCCAGCCGGCCTGGTGATGGCGGATCGGTGAGCTTGACGTGTAGAGGAATGGAGATGGTGAATGGAAAGGAGCTGAGCTGAGGTCATGGAAAATGACGGCCACCGTTCCTTCCTTGGGCCGGCAAGTCAAGACGTGGCAGCCGGCAGGTGCCGCTAGCTATTTCCAGCAGATGGGTCTCACAGTCACAGGCTCACAGCTGGGCGTGTAGTGTAGAATCACCAAGTGGAAAAACTGACGCTAGCTCTCGCAGCTGGGATTCGATTCGTGAAGAAGATGGGCCTCGCTAGTGACCGTGAACCGTGAAGCGGGGCGAGCGAATCTGACGGCCGCGGTCGGTGTTATTTAGCCAACGGGAGAACCTGAACTCAGATATACTCCCTCCGTCCGGAAATACTTGTCGGAGAAATGGATATATCTAGACATATCTTAATTCTAGATACATTCATTTTTATCCATTTTTCCAACAAATATTTCCGAACGAAGGAAGTATATACGAACCCAAAGTCCCTAAAAAAGGGCAACATAGCCGACCGATTGATTACTCCAGTCCGTCCGGACGGCAAGAAGAAGAGGTCAGGTTGAAACTTGCCTTCCAGGTTGCAGATGAAGGCCGCTTCGTATCAACGCCACCCAACGAACGAGCGCAGGCCGCCACCACATGGCTACGTGTGCCCCGCTTGTGGAAATTCCAGTTTTAGGTGAAAAAGTCAACAATGCCATCAAAAATTAACGGCCAGATTTTACTCATACTGCTCACCCCCTCTCAGCGGTATAAGCTACCGTAAAAACTCTAATTATACATGCGAGGCACGTGAGCATACACAAAAATTAAACGACCCAGTGATCCAATCACACTCACCCTGGACTTCCCCACTAGCCATGCCAATCTACAATGCTTCACCTTCCAATCGTTTGCATTCCACCACTGCATCAAAAGACCGAGCATCTCTAGCAAAGTCGTCATATAGGTCTGATCAGCATAATAGTCATCAATATCGTGATTTTGGCCTAAAAGGGCACTCTACTCTCGGTCATCATAATTTATGGAGTACGCTCCATATACAATCCATGAGGCTTCATATTTGGAGGTTAGCACGGGAGGGAAGTTTCAACTCCCTCCTCGCCTTGTGATGTCTACTACACAACTTCTATTTTTGTAGACTTTGTTGGCCTTCAAACGCAGAGTTTGTAGTACATTAGCAAATTTTCTCAAGTGGATGACTTAATATTTATCAATTTGCTGGAGGTATAAGATTATTGTATTCTCCTCTTAAGCGACCCCGCAATAAGATATAAGAAGCCTCTTGTGTCCCCAATACACTAATACAATTGTCAATTATATGTGTACTAGTTCAGTGAAGAGATCGATAAATTTGATGGTACATAGGTAATATAGATGGTGGTAATATTTTTGCAATTTCTAGATATTTAAAGTAGCAAGGTAACAATATGAAAACATGACTTAAACCAGGTCTACAATGCTTGGAAAAGATGCCCAGGGTTTATAGCTTTCACTAGTGTCAACTCCCAACATGATAACTTCACTCATAAATGATACAATCTCACAAAAAAAATGTTGGATCAATTCCAGAAGTGATAAAGTAGGCATGGATTGGCTCACCTTTAGGTTTGTCTTTCTAATCTACAGGGCACACCCCAATGTCACCCCAGGCAGCCTCAAAAATGATACTAGACAATCACCTTATGATCTATATCGTTCAATATTTCTCTAACGATTCATTGTAATGTCACTACGGATGTCTCCAGGGATTATACTACATATAAATCACATAATATCATTAACTCCTTAAGTTCAAGAAAATAACATGAACAAGATTTAATCCATAAAGGTACTCATCAAAAGAGGTACATCATACAATTCAACTAGTCATCAATGCCCAAGATCATAATCATCCTGGCAATTCGTAATATCAAGGAGTTACTTAACGCAAGGCTACTGTCACAAACCCTCAGCCTTAAAGGGGACTACTCCCAGATCACCATGGGAGCAGCAAGGCTTGACGTAGGGGTTGAAGATGAAGGTTTCATATGACACGAAGACAGATTAGAGAGAAAACAAACATCGCCTTGAAAACGTGATGTAGTGGGGGGCAAAAAAATCGTTGATGGATCGGAGGTTGTTATGGGAGGTATATGTAAGCCATCGGCCACCAAAGGCACCCAGGAGGACCCCGCAGGCCCTAGGCCCCCTAGGGACCCTGGGTGCCAGGGTGCCTACACTAGGAGCCTAGGCAATGGAGGAGCGCCCCCTGGAGTGGGCCTTGCACATGGTCCACTCCGGGCAAAATACTTGAAACCTATTTTTTCTAATATTATTCGAGGACTCTATGTGATGTTTTCCTGAAATTCCAAAAACACCAAAAACAGATACATGCACTGGATTAATATGCTCAATAGAAGGTAGTAAAAAATATGCCCAAAGTGTATGGATTGATAGCAAAGTAGCATGAAACCTGAAAAAATTATCGATATGTTTGATATGTATCAGCATCCCCAATCACCTCAGGATCCATACAAATAGCTGGTCCTCGAGCATGTAGATGACAACAAAAGAAAAGTTTATGGATATGAATGGTACCAATCATGATCTTGGTCAACTGATGTAACACTTACGATGAGTCTAAAGTAATAAAAGAAATGTTTGGCAAATGTCTACATTAACAATCTTCAACTATCTCAACGCATACAAAAGAAGGCCCCACATAGTCTTTGATAAACAAATGCAACAAGTCAAAGTCACCACTGCCAAAGGTTTAGAATGAATGTAAAGTTTATTGGGTAAACAATGATAATCATTAATGCAAGGTATATTAACATGGCAATCACTTCTAGGCTAACCCTCAATACAAGACCAAATACAATCACTTGTTGTATGTTTGCTCTATTTCACAATCTTACCTTCTTCAGAATTTGAGCGCAATTGTGAGTTTATGCCATAATGAAGGCAAAGAGAAATTAATTTTGTGGGTTTCAAAGAAGTGAAAAACAAGAAGTCTCGCTACAATGCAGTTGTCCATTAGGAAAAGAGGAAGACCTTATGATAGATATTGGGAAAGGAGTAGGCATTTCCATACAACTAGGATTCACCTGAAGCTAAATATGAATGAAATCTCTCCTATGAACTAATGCAAGTGTATCAACCTTGCTTGCTCATGAAGATCTAGAGCTCATTTGAGGAAGCTCATCATTGGAATATAAAAATCAAGTTCTATAATCTGAAATCCCCCACTAGTGTACATGAAACTCATGAACTGTCAACAATGAAATGCAATGAAGTCGTGCTACTTTGAAACAACTATGGAAAATTACTACTATGAGCACTTGGCGCTACTTCGAAGCACTTTTACATGTGTACTCCAAAAAGGTAATGGTATCGTGCCTTCTCTCTCTTACATTGTTTTGGTGTCTCTTTGGCACATTTTTATTTGGATCCTTTCTCTTTTCTTATTTTTTCCTCCCAAGGTAGAAGCAACACCTTACAATAATGATCATTACACTTTTCTCAACTTCATCTAAATGCAAGCATATCTCTTGTTATGAACATGAAAGATCTCTCGATATGGTGCCTCTCGCGTTGTACCAGAATGAGCAATTGCCACATCCCAAATTAGAAATGTGGAAAAATAAATTATGACCATTTTTTAAATTTTGCTTATGATTGCTTGATCTTAGCTAGTTCTGACTAGGAGTTGGTTGATTTGAGTGAAATTGTCGCACAAAATAAAACGTTGGAATTATTCAGAACCCTAAGTTGTCATTTAGGGATGATTTATAAATGCCAAAATGGAGCTACAAAATTGTTTGAGACTACTATCAAGTATTTCTTGGTTGGAACTATTTTTTTTATAAAATCCAAAATATTAATCGAAACCCTAAATTCAGTTTGGGGTTTAAAATGAACCCTGACAGAATTTAGGCAGATTCTTTTATGGAATTTAGGGAGTAAATTGATATCCATAAAATAGGAAGACAATTCAAATATTTAATTTGGTCAGAAAAATATTTTTAAGAAGTACTAAATAATAATTTGAGACTCAACAAATTTTCCCAGGTTGAATGGAGAGAATTTTACTTTTGAATCTATTCAATCAAAAGGGAATAATTACATTATTTCAAATAAGGGTACCAATTTTATTTTTACAGGAAATCTTTTTTCCTTAAGTCCTAAGTATTAATATAATGCTATGTAATTTTTCCTCAAATAATTTGGAGCAATTTGGTTTTTGAATCAAATTGAAATTCAAAATTGAGAAAAGAAAAAAAAAGAACGAAAAGGAAAAGGCCCAGCCGGTTGAGGCTGCCAGCCAGCCCAGCTAGCGCACAGCGTGCAGTGTAGCCCAGCCGAGGCAGCTACTTAAGTGCGAAATACCCCTAAAAAACTGAATTGCGAAATCCTAAGCGTGTTTGGTTCAGGGGAATTAGAGATGGGGAATGGGAGTTGAGGGGTAAGGAGATTAAAAATCCACTGTTTGATTAGAGGGAATGGGAGTTTAAGTGGGAAGGGGACTGGGAGTTGGGGAAGCCAATTCCCACCGATTTCTTCCCAGGGGGTACCCTGCTAATTCGTGAGGAGAGTTTTATCCCACGCCAATTCCCATCATATGCCAAACAAGGAAATGGGAGTAAAAATCTACTTCCCATGCCTAATCCCTTCATAAACACCTTTGTGCAAACTGTTGGAAATATGCCCTAGAGGCAATAATAAATAAGTTATTATTATATTTCCTTGTTCATGATAATCGTTTATTATCCATGCTATAATTGTATTGATAGAAAACTCAGATACATGTGTGGATACATAGACAACACCATGTCCCTAGTAAGCCTCTAGTTGACTAGCTCGTTGATCAATAGATGGTTACGGTTTCCTAACCATGGACATTGGATGTCGTTGATAACGGGATCACATCATTAGGAGAATGATGTGATGGACAAGACCCAATCCTAAGCCTAGCACTAGATCGTGTAGTTCGTATGCTAAAGCTTTTCTAATGTCAAGTATCATTTCCTTAGACCATGAGATTGTGCAACTCCCGGATGCCGTAGGAGTGCTTTGGGTGTGCCAAACGTCACAACGTAACTGGGTGACTATAAAGGTACACTACGGGTATCTCCGAAAGTGTCTGTTGGGTTGGCACGAATCGAGACTGGGATTTGTCACTCCGTGTGACGGAGAGGTATCTCTGGGCCCACTCGGTAGGACATCATCATAATGTGCACAATGTGATCAAGGAGTTGATCACGGGATGATGTGTTACGGAACGAGTAAAGAGACTTGCCGGTAACGAGATTGAACAAGGTATCGGGATACCGACGATCGAATCTCGGGCAAGTATCATACCGATAGACAAAGGGAATTGTATACGGGATTGATTAAGTCCTTGACATCGTGGTTCATCCGATGAGATCATCGTGGAACATGTGGGAGCCAACATGAGTATCCAGATCCCGCTGTTGGTTATTGACCGGTGAACGTCTCGGTCATGTCTGCATGTCTCCCGAACCCGTAAGGTCTACACACTTAAGGGTCGATGACGCTAGGGTTATAAAGAAAGTTAGTATGTGGTTACCGAATGTTGTTCGGAGTCCCGCATGAGATCCCAGACGTCACGAGGAGTTCCGGAATGGTCCGGAGGTAAAGATTTATATATGGGAAGTCCTGTTTTGGTCACCGGAAAAGTTTCGGGGTTTATCGGTAACGTACCGGGACCACCGGGAGGGTCCCGGGGATCCACCAAGTGGGGCCACCTGCCCCGGGGGGGGGGGGGGGGCACATGGGCTGTAGGGAGTGCTCCTTGGCCTACATGGGCCAAGGGCACCAGCCCCACTAAGGCCCATGCGCCTAGAAGGGGAGAGGGGGCAAACCCTAAGGGCATATGGGCCCTAAGGCCCATACACCCTGCGCCTCCCTCTCCTCCCCCCACTTGGCCGCCACCCCTTGGCCATCTAGGGCTGCCGCCCCCCTAGGGGTGGGAACCCTAGAGGGGGCGCAGCCCCTCCCCTTCCCCTATATATATGAGGCCTAAGGGGGTGCCCATAACACACGCGATTCGATCTCTCGTTGGTGCAGCCCTGCGTCTCTTCTTCCTCCTCTTCTGTGGTGCTTGGCGAAGCCCTGCAGGATAGCCACGCTCCTCCATCACCACCACGCCGTTGTGCTGCTGCTGGATGGAGTCTTCCTCAACCTCTCCCTCTCTCCTTGCTGGATCAAGGCATGGGAGACGTCACCGGGCTGTACGTGTGTTGAACGCGGAGGTGCCGTCCGTTCGGCACTAGGATCATCGGTGATTTGGATCACGACGAGTACGACTCCATCAACCCCGTTCACTTGAACGCTTCCGCTTAGCGATCTACAATGGTATGTAGATGCACTCTCATTCCCCTCGTTGCTAGTTTCTCCATAGATAGATCTTGGTGACACGTAGGAAAATTTTGAATTTCTGCTACGTTCCCCAACACAAACTCCCATGCCCTTGCCCAACTGTTTACCAAACAGGCTATAAAGAAAAGCTACTTAAGTGCGAAGCAGTACCCGCCGTGTTTGAACAAGCGTTGTGCGCAATTAATTCGCTCTCGTCGTTGTCACAGGAGATCGTCGTGTAGGTTAGCTCAGTGACAGATTGCTGCCCATAATGAGGTTGTTCTCAAAGATTGTTTTAAGATTATCAATGGTGCAACTTGAGCAGTCCATCGAGCAGAAATGGTATACAATTCTTTTTGTTTTCATTATTATCTTTCCTTTTGGCACAATCACATTCTAGGGCCAATAGAACGTGCATGATTTAGTAGTGATCGAGGATCGTCGTGGGGGCACAAGTCATCCATAACAATTATGGTCTCAACCATTTTCGCTGACAAGCTCTAACTTTAATCATACATATTGAAAAAAGTAATCACAGCTCGAGTAAGTCGAGCAAGTTCAAACAAATCGAAGAAGAATCACAGCTTGAGTAAGTTCAAAAATTGAACACGAATCACAGCTCGAGTAAGTTCAAACAAATTGAAAAAGGATCACACCACGTGGCATGCGCGGTCAGTCATCTTCAAATCGGTAAAAAAAACACTGAAAAGGAACCACAACACGATTTGCTAATGTGTTTCAGCGAGAAAATACATTACAAGTTCGTGTGCACCCCTCTAGGTCATCATACTTGTATAATCTTCGTAGTAATAATTTCCAACGAGAGAAGGAAAAGGAAGGAAGATATCAAAGAGGCATTATATCTTCAATCAATTATTAGGACGTGAAGGGCCTATGAACCCTACCCACTAATTAACTCACATCATCTCCGTGTAAGTGTCTACACAGCCTTGCAAACCGATCAACCGATCCAAGCTGTCCGCCGGCGACGTACTACGTAGCTAGTGGCCGGCGCCCCTGTTGCTGGGACCGGCCGGCAGCCTCGGCATGAGCATCCCCACTGTCTCCCTCGCTTTCTCTGTGACCACCACCATCGACGCCGCAGGGTACACCGCCGAGCCGCGCCCGCTCCTCCCCACCGGCTCCGGCCGCGCCTCGCCAACAAGGCCCGCCCCGGCGACCAGAACGAAGACCACGAGCACGGCGAGAGCCACCGCGCGCCGCCCCGACGATGCCATCATGCACAGAGCTGGCGAGGATCGATCAAGTGGTGTAGCTTCGCGCCCGAACCCTGGAGAAAACGTACTTGACGCGCGCGAGTTTGCACTGGCTGTGCTTTTGGACTGACTGGTGTAGCGTCCGTGAGCACCGTGTACATGGGTATTTATAGAGGTGGCGGCCGACCGGCCTGGTGTACTACGTGCTGGCGGTCGGGTGAGGTTGCCAATGGCGCGTGAGCTGAGGCGCTGACCAAGTGACCAATCGGCATGGAGAAATTGAAGGTGAGAAGAGAGGGTTCGAACCAGAGGTGCACTGATTCTATTCCAGTGGGCTGTCTGCGAAGAAGAGGAAAGGTGCATTGAGGACGTAGGTGCTGGCTGCTGCCGTGCTCGCTCCGATTAAGGTTAGGTTAGATGCCGGCCGCTCGCCATTTTCGGCCGATGTGTCTCACAGTCACAGCTGGACGTAAGTGTGTGTGTCGAGTCGGTATAAATAGAAAAACTGACGCTAACTCTGTTTTCAGTGTGTTGTTTACGAAGACGAAAGGGCCGTTTGCCTCGGTGGCTTTGCCTTAATCTGAGATTCTTGTCGTGAAGATCGGCACGCACACCTTGGCCTTGACAATACAGTGGGCGAGCGAACCTGACGAGCGCGCTCGGTGTTCTTAGCCTTCAAGGAGAAGCTGAAATCAAACGCGTCAAACTGCAGTGCAGCGCAGAGCTGTATGCAGGTGAAGCTCCATCCGTTCTGCATGCCGGCTACGCTTGGCTGTATTGTATGAGAACTCCACTAATTAAGATGCAAGTTCTTCTTATTGCAAAGCCAGTGTTTAGCGAAACACTCAAAGCTATAGATACGTACACACAAAAAAACCAGCTTCAAAAGCGCCGACACCTGCCTGGCAACAGCACATTCGAAGAAGTGGAAAACAAACTCTATCTCAGTGCAATGCACACATACTTTAAGCCACAGGTTATAATTTTGCTTTGTGAAAAAAGCCACAAGAAGCCCTGAATTCTAGGATGAACTTTGACCTGCCAAACAGAAGGTATATATATATATATATATATATATATATATATATATATATATATATATATATATATATATATATATATATATATATATATATATATATATATATATAGGGATTGACTATTCGTCACCCTGGGTGAGGAATAGTTATTCTTCACCCCCCTCTATTTTACCATCAATGCACTGTAATTTTACGTTCCGTATGTTTTGTCTTATTTCTGACGTAAAAAAAGACCGTAAGAAAATATATAATCGTCGTAAAAAATATTTTATGTTATGTAAAATTACAAACATAAAAACATAGTGTAAAATACACATAAATTGGAATTTTCTTGTCTTATGACCTATATTTTATTTTCTTATACCAAATTTTACTTAATGAATCAATAGGAATGTAACTATTTGAATTCTAAACGTGATTTAATTATGAAGTGATCATAAGATTACCTCGGGTGAAGAATAACCTATTCTGCACCCTGGGTGATGAATAGCATCACTATATATATATATATATATATATATATATATATATATATATATATATATATATATATATATATATAGGTTGAACTCATCTGGAATTAATAACTGGTTTGGAACCCTTCCTTACGATATACCTCTTGACCCAACAGCCAATCAAGAAGATCAGGTTGGGATTCCCAAGCCACCACATTCTTTCTTTGTACATACGGAGAGCCAATTGGCTAGATGAACCTTTTTCTCTCTTAAACTATCACTCCACAGGCAGTAAGACTAGTCACAATGGGTAGTAATATAGACTAGTAACATGTACTCCCTCCATCCCGAAAAACATGTCGCACATGTAGTTCATTGCTAATTTTGCAAAAAAGCCCTCATAGTTTCAAAACCGTCGCAAACAAGTCCTTCCACCCTGTCTTCTTCCTCCGCCGTCACCCGTGCGTCGCCAGGGGCTGGCGCAGCCAAGCTACACGATTTGTCGCCCATCAGGAAGTGCTCCGACGCCATCGTGCCTCCGTTGCCACGTACCTTCAATGCCGTTGCCAAGTACCTGCTCCGCCACCACCGCCCTGACCTGCCGCCGCCGCGATCACCTCCCGCCACGGCTACCTGTGTGGGCGTCACCGGAATTTCCCACCATGATCCGGTGGAGCAGGAGCTCCCTCTCATCGTCCTCGAGCTACCGTGATTCCTCCTCCAGCTCCCGCGAGTCCACCTTGAGCTGCCTCTCGTGCGCCACCGCGATCCCTCCCGCCGTGATCCCCTACGGGCATCGCCGGAACCAGCCTCCACGATCCGGTGGATAGGAGCTCGCGCGCGTCCCCCTCTATCTCCCGCGAGTCCTCTTCGAGCTCCCATGCGCCGCCGTGCTGCTCCTTCTCCTCTGTCCGCGTGCCCGCACGGCTGTTTCTCCTCTGCTTCTCCCCTGTCGCTGGTGGAGCTAGACCGTGATGTTGCTGCTCCTCCGCCCGTGTTGATGTTGCTGCTCCTATGCCCGTGACCATGCCGTGTTGCTGATCCAATTGATTGTGCTGCTGCTGCTCCTCTGCCTGTGTTGATGCTGCTGATCCTCTGCCCGTATTGTTGTTGTTGCTGCTAATTGCAAAAGAATTACTTCCTGAAAATTCAGAGACAATATCATCAGAGAAGGTACTCCATCAGAGTAAAATTGCTACCTGAAAATTTGTCAAATTGATTTACTGTTAACTGAATCATGACAACGCCAATCATGGAGCGCACTCAATCATGTAGGACTACATTCATTGTTATACAGAAACTGTCGTTGATCATTATGATAATACGTGTCCTAGCTCTAATGCTCTCTGAACACTCTGTACATTCATTGTTCCCAGCCAATTTTGATTCCAATCAAAGTGTTGTTTGGACTGGCAAAACAAACAAAGATCACTCCAATTCTGAACAAACAACTGGTTTAGATTATCTAAAATGCCTATATCAGATGATATTCCTCCAATAAATCCGTTTTCAGCAACATCAATGATTTTAGCGGGTTTAGATTATTTGAGGAGCAGCTTCATTTCTTAGTCATAACATGCTGTTACAAAGGAGCAGCTTCATAACATGGTGTTTTTGAAGTTTGGAGTACAAAATTAAGTTTGATACTGCTAGTTTGGAGTACTGTTTGCAACTTATGAAAGCAACTTCTGTAAAATGGCTATGTTTAGTGAAAACATGACCAGACTGTTAAAATTCAGTTAAAAGATCTATACCTTGATGCAGACTAAAGGGAGTAGGTTAACTGATCTGGTCCTGTGGCTGTTCGAACTATACCATGCCAAAGTATTTCCTGTAGAGAGAGAAAACAAAAATAAGCAAACACAAATTGATTGGAATGTGATGTAGTTTCAGTTAACTGACAACAAGAATTCTGCAAAATAGTGTTAACTGAATTCTTTTCAGTAAAGGGGAGTATGATCTTAGTTTACATTGCCGTCAGAGATTCACACATGATCCCCTAATTATTTTGTGTGTGGTGATGGAGGGGATTCATCAAACACAAATGCATGCATGTTGGTTGCACATCTCTTATCTCAGGATGTACTCACAGTTATTGATCAGTGTTAACTGAATTCTTTTCAGTAAAGGGGAGTAGAAAGTTCTGATCACAATTATTGATGCTAATTCACTAGGAGTAGTTTATATGCAAAGGTAATAAATCAGTTTTGATTCTATTGACAGGAGTATATTTTTCTTGACACTTTTCTACCATAGGCATGGTACTATGAGCAAATAAAATTCAGCAAAACTACTCTAACTAGAGTAAAATTCTGTTAACTACTCTAACTAGAGAAAATGTCTTATGGTTAGAGCAAAGTGTTTGGCTGCCATGGCAGCATTTCTATAAATGGTGCCATGGCAGCCATTTGTAGAAAGGCTGCCATGGCAGCATTTCTTGTTTGGCTACCGTGGCAACCAAACTAGGAATGGTGCCATGGCACCTATTTCTTGTTTGACTTGCATACTCATTTTGTGTGTGCATATTCTTGTTATAGTACCATGGTGTACTCATCTTTTGTCATTGATGGCAGGAAACATAACTATGGATTTGAACTTGATGCCTCAAAAGGAAGAACATGAAACTATTGATTTGAACTTGATGCCTTAAGAGGAAGACGATGAAGGTATTAATTTGAATTGGATCCCTGAAGAGGAGGAACATCAAGTGGCAGATAATGGAGCTATGGATTTGAACTTGATGCCTCAAGACGAAGACGATGAAGCTATGGATCGGATGCCTCAAGAAGATGAAGGGCAAGAGGATGAAGCTCAAGAGGAAGAGGATGAAGTTATGAATTTGATACTTCAAGAGAAAAGAAGAGAATTGTCAGATAAGGAGAGGCATGGTGTTTACTTCGCCTTGCTGGTAATCGAGCTCAGAGATGGGTCTGTTCAACCAGACGACAAGCTGCTAGTCTCAAACCTGTTGGACATAAGTGTACAATCTGTTGAAAGAATCTCGGAAGATGCCAAAAAGCAAATTTCCGATGTCAAAGAAGTAGATGTCTCAAGCAAGAAGCCAGGAAGATCCGACCGAAAGAGAAAGGGGCTGGATCTAGCGAGGACCTCAACAATCCCACTGAATAAAAGAAGGACTATTCGATCTTTGGCACGGTCTCTAGGTGTGGCCCGATCGACCCTACATAAGAGGTTCCAGTTGAATGAGCTCAACCGCATCACAAGTACCGTGAAGCCTCACCTCAAGCTAGAGAACAAGCTTGCGAGATTGAAATTTTGTATGTCCATGGTCGATGACAATTCGATCTCAACTTCTCGGGCTATGTTCAAACCAATGACGGATATGGTTCACATCGATGAGAAGTAGTTTGACATGACGAGAGTGAAGAATAGTTACTATGTACTTCCAGGAGAACCTGAACCGAAGCGCACCATGTCAAACACTCACAGCATTGGGAAGGTAATGTTCCTCACAGCTGTTGCCAGGCCTCGATATAACAATGAGGGGGATCTAACATTCGATGGGAATATCGGCATTTGGGCATTTGTCGAAGAGACTGAGGCGAAGCAGACAAGTCAGAACAGAACAAAGGAAACAAAAGTGTTGACATCAGTGAAAGTAACCAGGCCTGTGTGCAGAGATTATCTAATCAATAAGGTTATCCCGACAATTCGGGATAAGTGGCCTGACGATGATGAGGGAGCAACAATATTCATCCAACAGGATAACACAAAACCTCATGTCCTTCCCAATGATGTAGCTTCTCGAGAAGCTGTGGAACAAACCAATCTTGACATCCGATTGCTACAACAGCCCCCAAATAGCTCTGATTTAATTTTTTTGGACCTTTGCTTCCATAACTCTTTCCAGTCTCTAACCGACTGCAGGTCACCTACAAACATCCAGGAACTGGTACAGGGTGTGGAAGAGGAATTCGAGAATTACGATCCCGACAAATTGCACAGAAGCTTTATCACATTAGAAGCAATTATGTTTGAAGTTATGAAAGACAAAAGAGGAAATCAATATAAGTTTTCCCACTTGCACAAGAATCGCTTTTAGAATGCTGGAATGGAAATAATCAGTGTATATTGTGACAGTCATATAGTTGTTGATACTAGGGCCACTATAGAAGAAATGGAAATTGTAATAGGAAAAGAAAATGAAAGGAAATAATTAGCTAGAGAAGGGAAAAGAAAGAAAAGTAAAGGGAAGGGAAGGGAAGAAGTGGCCAGACAAAAAGGAAAAGAATGTAGTCAAGAGGGGACAAAGAGGCCCTTATGTCATGTAGTTAGGTGCTCCTTGTGTATGTCTTGTGTAATCTTGTGTCAAGAGGGGACAAAGATGCCCTTATGTCATGCCCTTGTGTATGCCTTGTCTAACCCTTGTATATAAACTCCTTGTTGGAATTTACTGGAATTTGGGTTATTTGGAATTTGAATTATTTGAATTGATTTGGATTAATTTTAGTTATTTGAAAAATATTTGGATTATGCAATCCAATAATCCAAACCTTGGCACTCGCGGATAAAGTTGCCGAGCAGCCTTTCGCTTTGTTGCCCCAAAGCACCTGGTTGCCCCATGCCCATGTTCCAAAACCCATGGGGGAAACTGAAAGGGGCCCAACTTTCACCTACATGTGTTAAACAACAATGTTTCCTTGAGCAGAATTCAGTGAACAAGAGTTGATAACCTAACATACTAATTGTACAGTCCTCATTTTCTTTCTGAAGATCGCGTTGCATGTTATGGTACAGACTTTCATGTGAGCATAAAAAGATGAACAATTAGGGAGTTGGCTTTACAGATTTCTGGACACTGCACTTGTTAAGATTTCCATGTTTCACTAGTCCATCAGGACTTTGTGGAAGAGGGATAAGAGCTGATCAGGTCAACTAACCCTCTGCTTGTTTTGACGGCGGTCTGATAGATCAACTAACTCTTTTTTCTTAGACAGAGAGGTGCTATCAACCAATTTTACTAGAGACACTATGTAGTAGCTTTTCACCCACCTAGAGTTAAATATACCACAACTACTCCATGCCATGGTCTTGAAATCTTAAGTCCAAGAAATCTACCAGAACTAAAATGATGCAACAATTTATTCTAAAGTGAATCACATTGATGCAGCAATGATGGCAGGATAATTTGGACCAGTTTTATGCCGAATTGCTGTGCATTTATGCAGAAAGATAGGCCAGGAGGCAAAACTATGCTGAATTGATGTGCAATAAAGATAGGCCAGGAGGCAAATATTTTCTATGGTCCTGGCAAAAGCAGTGTCACCCAGCAGTGGGCAAATCAACAGATGCTTTGACCATTTTTTTTTGTAGATGAGGGGATTAGCATGAAAGGCTGCTTCACTAGCACCTTCATCTTTTGCTTTAATTGATTAATAAGTTAAGCAAAGCTTTTGTCAGACCAGGCAATCTGCATGTAAATATATTTGCATCAGTGGTGCATTTTGAGGGAGAGGGACAGAGGAGACAAGACACTGGCCCTGAGTGGCTGAGCTGCTGAGCTTACCTTGGGTATGTATGATCATTCCTTTCCTCTCATTAAAGTGGAGAGGAAAGGATAATATAATAGCAATGATGCAGCAATTTGTTCTAAAGTGAATCACATTAATCTACTGGATCTACAGTGAACAAATTTATTTGGATTAATTTGAATTAATCAGAATAATGCAGTTCAGAAACAAACTTGGCTGAAAATTCGGTCATTCTAAAATTTGCTTCAGTTAGTTTACTCCTAAAATTCAGTAAACAACTACTCTGCATACATGCTGGAGATCAACATCAACAGCTACTCTGCATATTTTCCAAGATGTCTCAAAGATATGCACACTACTTTTTTACACACAACAAACAGAACTTTTTTGCATCTAAGAAAACCTCATGGATTGTCAACAGTTTCTTTTGGTGCACAATTCAAACAGAAAAATGACAGTACAAGCAGATCTTCGGTACTCCAATTTCTTTCAGTTTTGATAGCTTATTTTCAGTTTCAAAATGGAAAATACACTTCTTCAACACTCTAATTTTACAAACTGAAAATAGCAGCACCAAGAATTGAGCATAACATGATTATTTTGAATTGCCATATACTCCTACAGGTCAACATGTGTATCAACTTTATTGGCTATAATTTTGTTGATCAACATGAACTACAGGTCACTGTTCTCCTTTGTACTAGAGCATCTCTGTATAATACAGACTTGAGTATAACTAGAGCATCAACTAACGAAGCATGAACTTGAGTATATCTTCAATAAATAATTACTGAAGCACATGAACTTGAGTTTACTCAGAAAAGTGGTACCTTTTCACTCAGAGTTGATTTGTCAATTGTAGTACTAGGGAGAAAGAACAAAGACTACCTCTTTTTCCCCACCCATCAATCTCCATATCCATCCCCGAGCGCCACCTCGTCTCCGGTCACTTCCACTGCCGACAGGGTCATCGATTCAAGCTGCTCCCTCACGCGCACGTATACCCTGCTCTCCTCGCAGCTCACCTCCCGTGTCGTGCATATCAACTAGCTCCAGAAATCATTCGTTCGCCTATCTTCTCGCTTGCCGGCCACCTCCCCTGACCTGAATACAGACGGGCGCATTGGTGCTCTGCTTCGCCGCCATCGGCGGGCGTCCACATCGGAGCCTCGCTGTTTGACCGCTCCAATCCGGCCACTCAATTCAACTGAGCTCATCTCCTTCCTCTCCGCCAAGGCACCTCCACTCCGGCGACTCAATCCCTCCCGTCAATTGCACTAGAAAGCAACTCAATCCATCCCTTCAATTGCAGTAGAAAGCAACTCAGTCCATCCCGTCAATTGTAGTAGCAAGCACAAAAGGGGAACCTGAGCTCCTCCACCTTGGTCGATGATGTCTACTACACAACCTTCTTCTTGTAGACGTTGTTGGGCCTGCAAGTGCACAGGTTTGTAGGATAGTAGCAAATTTCCCTCAAGTGGATGACCTAAGGTTTATCAATCCGTAGGAGGCGTAGGATGAAGATGGTCTCTCTCAAGCAACCCTGCAACCAAATAACAAAGAGTCTCTTGTGTCCCCAACACACCCAATACAATGGTAAATTGTATAGGTGCACTAGTTCGGCGAAGATATGGTGATACAAGTGCAATATGGATAGTAGATAATAGTTTTTGTAATCTGAAATAATAAAGACAGCAAGGTAGCAAGTGATAAAAGTGAGCGTAAACGGTATTGCAATGTGTTGAAATAAGGCCTAGGGTTCATAATTTCACTAGTGTAAGTCCTCTCAACAATACTAACATAATTGGATCACATAACTATCCCTCAACATGCAACAAAGAGTCACTCCAAAGTCACTAATAGCAGAGAATGAACGAAGAGATTATGGTAGGGTACGAAACCACCTCAAAGTTATTCTTTCCAATCAATCTGTTGGGCTATTCCTATAAGTATCACAAACAGCCCTAGAGTTCGTACTGGAATAACACCTTAAGACACAAATCAATCAAAACCCTAATGTCACCTAGATACTCCAATGTCACCTCAAGTATCCGTGGGCATGATTATACGATATGCATCACACAATCTCAATTCATCTATTCAACCAACACATAGAACCTCAAAGAGTGCCCCAAAGATCTACCGGAGAATCACGACGAAAACGTGTGCCAACCCCTATGCATAGGTTCATGAACCCGCAAGTTGGTCACCTTAACATACATCAAGTGGCACGCGGTATCCCATTGTCACCACAGATATCCACGGCAAGACATACATCAAGTGTTCTCAAATCTTTAAAGACTCAATCCGATAAGATAACTCCAAAGGGGAAACTCAATTCATTACAAGAGAGTAGAGGGGGGAAGAAACATCATAAGATCCAAATATAATAGCAAAGCTCGCGATACATCAAGATCGTATCATCTCAAGAACACGAGAGAGAGAGAGGGATCAAACACATAGCTACTGGTACATACCCTCAGCCCCGAGGGAGAACTACTCCCTCCTCGTCATGGAGAGCACCGGGATGATGAAGATGGACACCGGTGAGGGTTCCCCCCTCCGGCAGGGTGCCGGAACAGGTCTAGATTGGTTTTCGGTGGCTACGGAGGCTTCTGGCGGCGGAACTCCCAATCTATTGGGCATTATGGAAGTTTTAGGTCACTTGGGTATATATGGGTGCAGGGAGGACGCCGGAGGAGCCACGGGGGTCCCATGAGACAGGGGCGCGCCCTAGGGGGGGGCACCCTCGTGAGCACCTCGTGTCTCCTCTGACGTGGGGTCTAAGTTCATCAGGTGTGTTTCCTTCCAAAAATAACTTCTCCAGTTGATTTCGTTCCGTTTCGACTCCATCTGATATTCCTTTTCTTTGAAACACTAAAATAGGCATAAAACAACAAATCTGGGTTGGGCCTCCGGTTAATAGGTTAGTCCCTAAAGTAATATAAAAGTGGATAATAAAGCCCAATATTGCCCAAAATAGTAGATAATATAGCATGGAGCAATCAAAAATTATAGATACGTTGGAGACATATCAAGCATCCCCAAGCTTAATTCCTGCTCGTCCTCGAGTAGGTAAATGATAAAAAAGAATTTTTGATGCGGAGTGCTACTTGGCATAATTTTAATGTAATTCTTCTTAATTGTGGCATGAATATTCAGATCCAAAATATTCAAGACAAAAGTTCACATTGACATAAAAATAATAATACTTTAAGCAAACTAACATAGCAATCATGTCTTCTCAAAATAACATGGCTAAAGAAAGCTATCCCTACAAAATCATATAGTCTAGCTATGCTCCATCTTCACCACACAAAGTATTTAAATCATGCACAACCCCGATGACAAGCCAAGAAATTATTTCATACTTTTGATGTTCTCAAACTTTTTCAATGTTCACGCAATACATGAGCGTGAGCCATCACTAGTAGAAAAAGGGTCAAACGTGAAGCACATTAGTGCCGGTTTGTATTTGAGCCAGCACTAATGTATACATTAGTGCCGGTTCCAACGGCTAGCCGGGCCGCTTTCATTAGTACCGGTTCGTGGCGAACCTTTAGCACCGGTTCGTGCCACGAACCGGTACTAATGAGAGTGGTGGCAGGATGTTGTCAGAATGGGGCCCCTCCAGCCCCTTTAGTACCGGTTCGTGCCACGAACCGGTACTAAAGGTCGTCCTATATAAACCCTTCGTCCACCAGCACTCTGTTCTTCCCCCTTTCCCCTCTCCTTCTCCTCTGTTCTTCCCTTCTTCCTCTCGAGTTCATCACAAAATTTGCCCAAAATTTGTCAAGATTTGAAGGCCCTCATCCATTCAAATGATCACAAAGGTTAGCAACTTTGTCCTTTCATCTCTCATTGCTAGATTAGCTCTTGCATTGGTTTATATAGTGATTAATTTGTGAGTTTAGTAATTTGGGAGGATATATATATGTGCTAGTATTTGATTTATATGCAATTTGAGGTCAAAAAATAACACTTAGTTTGCATATGTAGGTGTGGTTTACTTAGTGCCTTCTAAATCTCCATCGTAGCCACCGTCGATCGCCCGCACTGTCCCATTGCCGGCACCACCTTGTGGTGAGCCTCTTGTTCATGAAATTTTATATAAAAATTGATGTTTGTGTGATTTGGATATATAGTTACTCATATAATTATCTTACCCGTACGTTGTTTGTTATACATATAGTGCCATGGTTTTGATATCCGTCCCCATCGGCCCTAGTCCTTGTTATGATTCGGATGTGGTATGTATATTCTCTTTTAAAACTAGTTGCATTTCGTGTTTATGACAAATTATGCCCATCAAGTTGACATAGAAATTTTTTCTAGGAGGTATGTGAACCGGAAATTCCAACCGACCCTATTGCCGAGAGGTTAAATTTAGTTGAAAGAGAAAACGAGTACTTGAAAGAAAAATTGAAAAGAATTGAGGGGGAGAAGATGGAATTGGAGTTGCATGTTGCCGATGTCGTCGATGATCACAAGATCAAGATGGAGAAAATGCGCTTGAAGATTAAAAAGATTAGAAAATATGCCATCGATAGTGAGGCTTGGTATCATTATGCCGTTGGATCCATTGTTACCTTACTTGCGATCTTGATCATATTTGTTGTTGCATTTAAATGCTTTAGCTAGAGAGTTATTTGTTTGTTGCATTTAAGTGTTGTATGAACTTTATGTATGAACTTGTATTAATTGTATGAACTTGTATTAATTTGGTCTATTCGGTGTTGTGTAATGAAGATGAGCCGACAATGGATGTACGATGACCGATGCTCTCCCCAGTTCGTTGAGGCGTGCATACTTTTCTGCTTGCGGCTGAGGCAAACAAGCGGGCAGATGGTTTTATGCCTTGTCCATGTGCTCGCTGTAAGAATGGTCACAATTACTCTACGTTAAGAACCATTCACGTCCACCTGTTTAAGTCCGGTTTCATGCCCCATTATAATGTTTGGACCAAGCACGGAGAAAGAGGGGTTATGATGGAAGACAATGAAGAAGAAGAGGACAACGACAGCTATCCTGGCCATGGGTTCCCTGAATACAATGATACAACAATGGGGGAAGAAGCTGAGCCGGTAATGCGGGAAGAAGCTGAGCCGGCAATGCGGGAAGAAGCTGAAGAAGAGGCATCAGATGAGCCCGTTGATGATCTAGGTCGGGCCATTGCCGATGCAAAGAGAAACTGCGCAAGTGATTTGGAGAAGAAGAAGTTGCAGCGCATGTTAGAGGATCACAAAAAATTGTTGTACCCAAATTGCGTAGGTGACAAGAAAAAGCTGGGCACCACACTGGAATTGCTGCAATGGAAGGCAGAGAATGGTGTATCTGACAAGGGATTTGGAAAGTTGCTGGTAATGATAAAGGATATGCTTCCAAAGGACAACGAATTGCCCGAGAGTACGTACGAAGCAAAGAAGGATGTCTGCCCTCTAGGGTTAGAGGTGCAGCAGATACATGCATGCCCTAATGATTGCATCCTCTACCGCGGTGAGTACGAGGATTTGAACGCTTGCCCGGTATGTCGTGCATTGCGCTATAAGATCTGCCGCGATGACCCTGGTGATGTCGAGGGCCGGCGCTCCAGGAAGAAGATTCCTGCCAAGGTGATGTGGTTTGCTCATATAATACCACGGTTGAAACGTTTGTTCCAAAACAAAGAGCATGCCAAGGCGATGCGATGGCACAGAGAAGACCGTAAGAAAGACGGAAAGTTGAGAGTACCCGCTGACGGGTCGCAGTGGAGAAAAATCAAAAGAAAGTACGGGAAGGAGTTTGCAGATGACGCAAGGAGCGTATGGTTTGGTCTAAGCGCAGATGGCATTAATCCTTTTGGGGAGCAGAGCAGCAACCATAGCACCTGGCCTGTGACTCTATGTTTGTATAACCTTCCTCCTTGGTTGTGCATGAAGCGGAAGTTCATTATGATGCCAGTGCTCATCCAAGGCCCTAAGCAACCCGGCAACGACATTGATGTGTACCTAAGGCCATTAGTTGAAGAACTCTTACAACTGTGGAATGGAACATGTGTACGTGCGTGGGATGAGCACATGGGGGAAGAATTTGACCTAAAGGCGTTGCTGTTTGTGACCATCAATGACTGGCCTGCTCTTAGTAACCTTTCAGGACAGACAAACAAGGGATACCGCACATGCACGCACTGTTTGGACGATACCGACAGTATATATTTGGCTAATAAGAATGTGTACCTGGGACATCGTCGATTTCTTCCGAGCAGGCATCCCGTAAGAAAGAAAGGCAAGCATTTCAAAGGTGAGGCGGATCACCGGACGAAGCCTCGCCACCATACTGGTGCTGATGTACATGATATGGTCAAGGATTTGAAGGTGGTCTTTGGAAAGGGTCCTGGTGGACAACCTGTTCCGAATGACGCTGACGGACGCTCACCCATGTGGAAGAAGAAATCTATATTTTGGGACCTGCCCTATTGGAAAGACCTCGAGGTCCGCTCCACAATCGACGTGATGCACGTGACAAAGAATCTTTGTGTGACCCTGCTTGGCTTCTTGGGCGTGTATGGGAAGACAAAAGATACACCTGAGGCACGGGAGGACCAGCAACGTATGCACAGAAAAGACGGCATACATCAGGGTCATGCAAGCTACGCTCTTACCAAAGAAGAGAAGGAAATCTTCTTTGAATGCCTACTCAGTATTAAGGTACCGTCTGGCTTCTCGTCGAATATAAAGGGAATAATAAACATGGCAGAGAAAAAGTTCCAGAACCTAAAGTCTCATGACTGCCACGTGATTATGACACAACTGCTTCCGGTTGCATTGAGGGGGCTTCTACCGGAAAACGTTCGATTAGCCATTGTGAAGCTATGTGCATTTCTCAATGCAATCTCTCAGAAGGTAATCGATCCAGAAATCATACCAAGGTTACAGAATGATTTGGTGCAATGTCTTGTCAGTTTCGAGTTGGTGTTCCCACCATCCTTCTTCAACATTATGACGCACGTCCTAGTTCACCTATGCGAAGAGATTAACGTTTTGGGTCCTGTATTTCTACACAATATGTTCCCCTTTGAGAGGTTCATGGGAGTCTTAAAGAAATATGTTCATAACCGTGCTAGGCCAGAAGGAAGCATCTCCAAGGGCCGTCAAAATGAGGAGGTCATTGAGTTTTGTATTGACTTTATTCCTGACCTTAAGCCGATTGGTGTTCCTGAATCGCGACATAAGGGCAGACTGGATGGAAAAGGCACGCTAGGAGGGGAACAAATAATATGTATGGACGGACATTCTCTCACTGAAGCACACTACACAGTTCTACAGAATTCCGCCTTGGTGGCTCCGTATATGGATGAACACAAGAATTTGCTACGCTCCAAACACCCGGAGCGGTCTGATGACTGGATTACACGTGAACAAACCAGGAGTTTCGCCAGCTGGTTGCAAGCACGTACCATGCATGACACCTCTATTGAAGATGACATGTACTTGCTGTCCCAGTTACCTTCTTCGAATATAATGACTTTCAAAGGGTACGAGATAAATGGTAATACATTTTACACGATCGCCCAAGACAAGAAGAGCACCAACCAAAACAGTGGTGTCCGCTTTGATGCAGAAACCAAGACGGGAAAGGAAACATATTATGGTTATATACAGGACATATGGGAACTTGACCATCGACGTGGTTTGAAGGTCCCTTTATTTCGGTGCAAATGGGTTAATATGACACGAGGCGGGGTAACGGAAGACCCGCAGTACGGAATGACAACAGTGGATCTCAACAATCTTGCGTATGCAGACGAACCATTCGTCCTAGCCAATGATGTGGCACAGGTTTTCTATGTGAAGGACATGTCTACCAAGCCAAGAAAAATAAAAGATAAGGAAGCGAATGCATCGTACGATGAGCCAAAGCGGCACATAGTTCTTTCTAGGAAGAGAAACATCGTGGGAGTGGATGACAAGACAGACAAGTTAGAAGATTATGAAAAGTTTGATGAAATTGCTCCATTCACAGTGAATATTGACCCGAGCATCCCGTTAAATGATGAAGATTTTCCATGGCTACGACGGAAAGGGACACACGCGAAGAAAAAGTTTCACACCCAAAGATCTGGGATGTGATCGGCTTAACTATCATCACTTTCTTCTGTGTTTCACACCCAGGAGGGAGTCTCTGTAATAGTTAGGGTAGCTGGTTATGTGTTTTGGCATTTGAAACGCGAAGAAATTTTATGTGCAAGCAAATTCTTTCATGCATTTACTAATTTTTTCAGCTAAATGACCCTGAAATTGAAAAGCATTTCAAATGAACTCAGAAAAGGATGAAAGTTGGCATGGTATCATAATTTCACCCACATAGCATGTGCAAAAAAGTAGAGAGGGTTACCGCAAAAACTGGATGCACTTCGTGTACAAAATGGACAATCTGTTTCGAAGTATCACGGTTTCGGACAAAAACTCATCCGTTACAAAGGCATTTCATTTTTTAAATAACTTAAGCATTACCAAATTGAATATAATGATAAAACACACTAATATTAAACATAAGAAAAAAGAATCATTGAAAAATGTATTTTTAAAGTTAAGTTATTCACAAACTAGTGATTCACACAAATTTCAAATAATTCAAAATTTAAACTATTCAAATTTAAAAACTACCGGCACTAACTGAAAATTTCTAAAAACTTTCAAAAATATTCACAAAGAAACTCTAAATACAGCAAAAAACAACTAAAAATAAATAAAACAAAATAAATAAAGCAGAAAAGAAAAAACTAAATGAAAAAAGCCCACCTACCGGGCAACAGCGGCCTGCATACGACTAGAAACCCAACCTGTGGTTGGGCCAGGATGCAGGCCCGCAAGCCCAATAGGCCCCACAAGGCAGAGTAGCAGAGGTAGGCCCAGAAGGCCTGCTTTAGAGAGGAGCTCGAGACAGCAGTGGCGGCGGGGCTTATAAGCAGGTGTAAGCGCCCTTCGGCTAGCGAGGTGGGACTAAACTTCTGCGCCCCTCGCCTGGCAGCGCACCCCCTTTAGTACCGGGTCGTGGAACCAACCGGTACTAAAGGGGGGGGGGTCTTTAGTACCGGTTGGAACCACCACCCGGTACTAAAGGCCTGCCCTTCCCGCTGCTTGGCCTGGCCAAAACAGGCCTTTAGTACCGGTTGGTGGCTCCAACCGGTACTAAAGGTGCCTTCTATATATACAGCACTTCGCAAAATTTCATTCTCCCTTTGTTTCTTCCCGATCGATCGACGCCGTCGCCGCCCCCGTCCTACGCCGCCCCCGTCGCACGCCGTTGCCGTCGCCGCCCCCATCCTCGTCGCCTCCCTCATCCCCATCGCCGCCCCCGTCGCCGTCGCCGCCCTCGTCTTCGTCGCCGCCCCGGGCCCGTCCCCGTCGCGCCGTCCCCGCGTCGTCGCCCTGGCCTGTCGCCGCCCCGGGCCGTCGCCCCGCTGTGAGCTCTCCCCCTCTAACCCCTCTCCCTCGCCCCCGGTGGCCACCATGGGCGCCGCCCCCCCGAGCCCATATACACACACAAGCATGCATGATTGACACACACACACACACATAGAAGTTGTTTTTCTGTTTTTAGTGTTAGATGCTTAGTGTTTAATTAGTATGGAATAGCATATAGAATTTTGACATATGCAATGCTTAGTGTTAGATGCTTAGTGTTTTTAGTGAGCCTGGATATAATTAGTGTTTAATTAGTATGGAATTTTTTTATATAATGTTGTTTTTCTGTTTTTAATGGATGTATAGAAGTTGTTTTTTCTGTTTTTAGTGTTAGATGCTTAATTAGTATGAAATAGCATATAGAATTTTGACATATGCAATGATAGCATAATTAGTGTTACATTTAATTTGCATATAGTATTTGTTGTCGACGATGCCCGGCCCGCATCCTCGCCGTCGACCCGTTCGCGACGACATCCTACTTCAGAGGACCCATGTCCGGGACTGGGCTCCGCCGGGCTGGCACTGGGAGGTGCTACCTTCAGGGGCGCGACGCTTGGTGAGGAACCCGGCCCCGGGTCCCGTCGTCGACCCTCATCTCCTTTGGTGGCATTCGCGTGGGCCACTTTCGGTGCGGAGGGAGCCGGCCCCGCCGGAGGAGGTACGTCGCCGTGTCAGGGAGGAGGACGAGCACGTCCATCGCTACATGGCTGCTATGGACGTCAGGTTCTCCAATACCTGGCAGGTTCTTTGGGGAGATCACCCGAGCTATGATCCAGTGATGGTTCCTTCTCTTTGGGTGTCCACCGCCCGCACCTCAGGAACCGCTAGTGGCCTAGATTACTCTGTAGTATTTGATCTTTATTAGCTTGCTAGCTAGCTAGCTAGTGATGTATTCAATATTATATCTATTATTCGAGATGATTTATTCGAGATTATATATATTATTTGAGACGATGTATTCGACGAGATTATATCTATTATTCGAGACGATGTATTCGAGATTAAATCTATTATTCGAGACGATGTATTCGAGATTATATCTATTATTCGAGACGATGTATTTGAGATTATATCTATTATTCGAGATTATACTAAATTGTTTTATATTTCTTTTGGCATAGTTAAATAAAAGCTATGGCGGACAATACCGACAGAGAGAGAGAGAGAACAGACCATGTTCGATATCATACGCGGGCCAGATGATGATCAGAATGAAGAAGATTTTGACGGCTCCGAATTTCTAAACAACACCGGAGAGGGTGATATGATACTCGATCGCAACGACCGAGAAGATGAAGTCATGAACTACGACGAAGAACATGTTGATCCTGAAACAACAAACACCGGCGAGGTATATATATTTATATAAGCAGGAATCTGGTGATCATCGCATGTTTTAAATGAGTTGAAGATATATTAACGAAACGATCTTTCTTCTTTCAGCCATCCGGATCGAGCAAATCTTCAGGCAAAAGGACGAAACGAGGCCCGAACAAAAAGTTGAAGGAGGGCGTAAAGTACAATATCGAGGCATTCAAACCTAATGGCAAACCATTAGCGCCTAAGAAGATTGCAGACAAGTTCGTTCGTCAGTGCGGAGTTCTTGTGAAGGACCAACTCCCGATCTCCCTTCAAGAATGGAGAAAGCCAGCAAAGCCACGTCCAGATGTTACTTTTGTCGATGAGAATAAAAAAAACTGCTTTGGGATACTCTCATGGAACATTTCACCCTACCAGATAATATCACAGAAGCAGAAGTGCGGAAAGTCAAGGGCGCTACTTTTAGGAAGATGGCGGTTGCATTCAAGAACCATAAGAGAATGATGTGGGAGAAGTACGTCAAGGGAGGAAGGAAGACTCCAGTATTCGAGGGGATTCTAGAGAATCAAAGTGTTCATTGGGACGATTTCGTGAAATTCAAGGATTCAGAATTAGCTAAGGAACGGTCGAGAATAAACAAGGCTAATGCCGAAAAAAAGGATAAGTTCCATAAGCTGGGGCCAGGTGGCTACGCGGTGGCAATGCCTAAGTGGGATAAGTCTGAGAAAGAGATGGAGGATGCAAGTGTCACTTCGGTTACTAAGAGCTGGCCCCCCAGGTGCAAGACTTGGTTCTATGCGCATGGGGGGGAGTTGGACCCGAAGACAGGCAATGTTTCGACGAAGGCATGTCTGAATGGAGCCGACGATGCGCTACTTGTTGCAATAGAAGAGGCTCGATCGGGGGTGTTCCAGCCCAATAGAGAGAACGACGAAATTACGCGTGCCCTGGGAAATCCTGAACACCCGGGAAGAACACGAGGCAAGGGCGCTATTCCGTGGTATGAGGGGTTTTCGGACTGGAACACCGACTACAGAACCCGTGCGAGAAAGAAGATTGCGGAGGACAAGAAGAGGAAGATGGAGGAGGAGCAGAGGAAGCGGGACTATGAACGCCTTCAAGGCCTAGAAGCAAGTCAAGCGGAATTGGTAGCTAAATTCCAGCGGCAGCTGGAGCAGATCGACTCACTTAGCCAACAAAGGGGGTCTCAGCAGCTGCAGCAGCTAGCAGATGATCCAGCATTGGATACCACCGCCCCATCCATGCCGAGAAGCAGCGTGGGTTCCGCCCCGGGCGACGCAGTAGTCCTGGATAGATACCCCGTGGATGACATCACGGAGAACACTAACTGCGAGCTACACTTCGAAATGAAGAACATATCCATGAAGGTGGCGGATGCCGTTGCTTTTTCAAATTCCCCCGAGGCAACCTTCCATTGCAACCCGATTCCAGCGGGCTATGCTCGTGTCTTGGTTGATGAGGTGGCGGACCAATATTCAGGTCTAGAGCTTGACATTCCTGGAGGTGACGAGGAGCACACACTCGGAGATGCCAAACATCGTATCATCCTATGGAGAAAGGATTGCATCATTTTTCGAAGGCCACCGACACCGCGTCACCCGACTCCTCGTCGAAGTCTGCCACCGAGTCAGCAGACTCCCGCTCCTCCAAGTCCACCAACGCATGAGGCCACTCCTCCTCCTCCAAGTCCGGCAAAGTGTCAGGCCACTCCTCCTCCAAGTCCGACACAGCGTCAGACGTCCACTCCTCCTCCAAGTCCGGCACAACCTCAGGCCACTCCTCCTCCAAGTCCGGCACAGCTTCAGGCCACTCCTCCTCGTCCAACTCAGCCCCGTCAGCCGTCTCCGCCGCCTCAGCAATCGCAGAAGAGACACCCCGCAGCTATGGTGCATAGCGGTACGAGTCGAGGTCATAGTACAGGAAGTACAGGAGGAGGCAAGCGATATAAATATGGTCCAAACCTCAGTACTCCTTTTCCCGTGAGGGCTTACGACAGGACCGAGGAGCAAACCAATGCCATAGTGCGGGCAGAAGTCGACGCCCATTTTGGACCGAAACCGCCACCGCCACCAAGGGAGAAAGTGCCTGTGGAAGTAGTTGACCACTTCATTCGTATGGCTCAACCACCAGCTCCTAAGCCTGTTGACTCAGACTATGAGCGCCACATCAGGAAGTTACATCGACAACGTCTACAGAAAGAGGCGAGCTCGAGCTCGAGCAAACAACAAGCAGCTGTCAAAAAATGCGGGAAAACCGTTGCCCAGCTGGGAAAACAGGCGGCGCAATCGATCCCCCCGCTTGTTGTGCCGCCAACAACACGTGACAGTACGCGCACCCAATATTATTGTGGCCAAACAGTTTACGTTCCCGAGGTGGGTGATGTGGTAATAACCCAGGAGCATATAATGCAGGCTGAAGAACTCAAGATCACTGTTGGACAACTCCTCGAGATCGAGGACATGCCTATGATTAGAGAGGAGGAAATAAAACGGAAATTTGTCCGGGGCCAACCTTTGGTCGAGCCAGAACATGTCAAGAAGCTCCCAACGAGAATGTATGAATTGCATCAATGGTACATGGACATTAGCAAGAGATCCGATCGAGAGTCCCTCATGGTGTATGTTAAGAAGGATGATTACTACCATGAGAAAGCTGTGGCCGTTGAGTATTCTGAACTGATTCAGTTATACAATCAAGACGCACTCGACAAATCTATCGTCAGTTGCTATTGTCTGTAAGTGATTTCTTTCTGTAATTTAAGTCTCAAGCTAGCTGTAGTGATCCTTTTGATCAATCATTACGTGTAATTATCCTCACTATATTCTTTTCTGTGGTATTATGCAGGATGAAGATGTATGAAATGAGAAAAGGTGGACGCTATGGCATTGGGTTCATTGACCCAAACACCGTTAATGAATACACATGGAAATTAGATGCATATTATGAAAAAGAGGTAGAGGACAGCATGCTAGAGTTCTTGAAGCGCCTCAAATACAATGAAGATATACTACTTCCTTACAACTTCGAGTGAGTCACACTTTCTTGTACTACAAATTCTCTGTTTTTGCCTACTAGCTAGCTACATGTTTTTGCTTACATATGCCCGCTTAATTAAGACATGCAAACGTGTGTGCATGCAGATTTCACTGTATCTTGTGTATCATTAAAGTTGACGCCGGAACAGTTGAAATACTGGACTCGCTACTCACAGCAAAAGGTGACTACAACATCTTGTATGTGATAGTCAACAGGTAATTTCAATCATTATTTGTAACTATATATCTCGGCCTATTTAGTTCGTCATTTCATGATATGAACTATTTAATAACCCCTTTATTCATTTTCTTTGTCGGCGGGCAGGGCTTGGGCAAGGTTCATCAGCGTCACGGAAGGCGAATGGAAACCACAACTGAAATGGTTTCGATCCAAGGTAAGTAATTAAGTAGTACTAGCTAGCTAGCTAGCTGCCATCTCTTTAATTATCATGCTTGATTAATTATTATCTGATCAAATTAAATTCCATTCTCATAATAAAGGCCCTGAAGCAGGCGCAGGGGACTGATCTGTGTGCATACTGCGTTTGCGAGAACATTCGCATGATGGCGTCCGAAAGGAGCAGATCTCAAAGACAGGAATGGGTACGCTTGTCAGAACACTATTCACAATTTTTACACCATTATCGATATCTAGTCACACAACTAATACACATGCATATTGATCTCCTTCTTAAAAGTTCAAAGAGGTGTGGGACAAGCTCCTACCGACGGAGCGCGTACAAGCACTTCAAGAGGAAATAGCGGGATTTTTGCTCGACCAGGTCATAAATCCGAAGGGAGAATACTATTACCCGCTACCGCCCCCATCGACCAAGTCATGAACCACTTCCAATTGTCATCGTGCTCCGAAGGCACCAATCAGGCTAATGCCACTGGCTCCGAAGGCAACATGCATATGTAGGAGAAATTGTATATAGCTATACATGTGTGTATGTGTGAATTAATATGGTGGTTTGTGAGACATGATTGATGATATATATATGATTGGTTATACTAGAAATTCTATATATATATATATATGCATAACATGTACAATGTGTAGTACCGTAAAATACCAGCAAACGAAAAAGAATTAAAATGGAAAACACAAAATTAAATGAAAAAAAATCATAAAACCAAAAACCCCCCAAACATTTTAGTACCGGTTGGTGTTACCAACCGGTACTAAAGGGCTCCCGGCCCCCAGAGCTGGCTCGTGCCACGTGGTTTCCCTTTAGCACCGGTTCATGCTGAACTGGTACTAAAGGGGGGGGCCTTTAGTGCCGAAATAATAGTGCCGGTTCCGAAACCGGCACTAAAGGGCCTTACGAACCGGTGCTATTGCCCGGTTCTGCACTAGTGCATGGACATAGCACTATAGGTGGAATAGAATGGTGGTTGTGGAGAAGACAAAAAGGGAGAAGATAGTCTCACATCAACTAGGGGTATCAACGGGCTATGGAGATGCCCATAAATAGATATCAATGTGAGTGAGTAGGGATTGCCATGCAACAGATGCACTGGAGCTATAAGTGTATGAATGCTTAACAAAAGAAACTAAGTGGGTGTGTGTCCAACTCACTTGCCCACGAAGACCTAGGGCATTTTGAGGAAGCCCATCATTGGAATATACAAGCCAAGTTCTATAATGAAAGATTCCCACTAGTATATGAAAGTGACAACATAGGAAACTGTCTATCATGAAGATCAAGGTGCTACTTTGAAGCACAAGTGTGGTAAAAGGATAGTAGCATTGTCCCTTCTCTCTTTTTTTCTCTCATTTTATTATTATTATTATTATTTATTTGGGCCTTTTCTCTTCTTTTTTTTGGCCTCTTTTCTTTCTCTTTTTTATTTGGGCTTCTTTGGCCTCTTTTATTTATTTTTCGTCCGGAGTCTCATCCCGACTTGTGGGGGAATCATAGTCTCCATCATCCTTTCCTCACTGGGACAATGCTCTAATAATGATAATCATCACACTTTTATTTACTTACAACTCAAGAATTACAACTCGATACTTAGAACAAGATATGACTCTATATGAATGCCTTCGGCGGTGTACCAGGATATGCAATGAATCAAGAGTGACATGTATGAAAGAATTATGAACGGTGGCTTTGCCACAAATAATATGTCAACTACATGATCATGCTAAGCAATATGACAATGATGAATGTGTCATGATAATGGAACGGTGGAAAGTTGCATGGCAATATATCTCGGAATGGCTATGGAAATGCCATAATAGGTAGGTATGGTGGCTGTTTTGAGGAAGGTATATGGTGGGTGTATGGTACCGGCAAAAGTTGCGCGGTACTAGAGAGGCTAGCAATGGTGGAAGGGTGAGAGTGCGTATAATCCATGGACTCAACATTAGTCATAAAGAACTCACATACTTATTGCAAAAATATATTAGTTATCAAAACAAAGTACTATGCGCATGCTCCTAGGGGGATAGATTGGTAGGAAAAGACCATCGCTCGTCCCCGACCACCACTCATAAGGAAGACAATCAATAAATAAATCATGCTCCGACTTCGTCACATAACGGTTCACCATACGTGCATGCTACGGGAATCACAAACTTCAACACAAGTATCTCTCAAATTCACAATTACTCAACTAGCATGACTCTAAGATCACCATCTCCATATCTCAAAACAATTATCAAGTATCAAACCTCTCTTAGTATTCAACACACTCGTAAGAGAATTTTATTATTCTTGAATACCTAGCATATTAGGATTTTAAGAAAATTACCATGCTATTAAGACTCTCAGAATGATATAAGTGAAGCATGAGAGTTCATCTATTTCTTCAAAATAAAACTACCACCATGCTCTAAAAGATATAAGTGAAGCACTAGAGCAAATGACAAACTACTCCGAAAGATATAAGTGAAGATCAATGAGTAGTCGAATAATTATGCAACCATGTGAAGACTCTCTAACATTTAATAATTCCAGATCTTGGTATTCTATTCAAACAGCAAGCAAAGCAAAATAAAATGACATCTAAGAACATCAAACATCATGTGAAGAAGCAAAAACTTAGGATCAACTGATACTAACCGATAGTTGTTGAAAAAGAAAGGTGGGATGCCAACCGGGCATCCCCAAGCTTAGATGCTTGAGACTTCTTGAAATATTATCTTGGGGTGCCTTGGGCATCCCCAATCTTGAGCTTCTGTGTCTCCTTAATTCCTCTCATATCCCGGTCTCCCTAAATCTCGAAAGCTTCATCCACACAAAACTCAACAAGGACTCGTGAGATAAGTTAGTATAAACCATTGCCAAAACCTTATCATACTCTGCTGTAGAAAATCACTAAAATTATTATTCAACATTGCATACTAAATGCCTCTGCATATTTAATAGTCCTATCCTCAAATAGAATCATTAAAGAAGCAAACATATGCAAACAATGCAAACATAACAGCAATCTGCCTAAACAGGATAGTCTGTAAATAATTCTGCAACATCCATACTTCCCTAGCTCCAAAAATTATTAAATAAAATTCCCACTGTATTAAATTTATCAGAGCTTAATATGCAAAAGGTTTCAACATTTTATCACATTCTGACTTTTCTAGGGAATTATTGCAACAGCGGTAAACTTTCTGTTTTCAAACAGCAACATGTATACTTGTAACATAGGCATAGTAAAGACTATTAATGCCACTTTTATTGAAATAAAAGATGCAAAACATTGTTCTAAATAACAGTAAGCAAATCTTAACAAAATAAATTGATGCTCCAAGCAAAACACATATCATGTGGTGAATAAAAATATAGCTCCAAGTAAAGTTACCGATGAACGAAGACGAAAGAGGGGATGCCTTCCGGGGCAACCCCAAGCTTAGGCTCTTGGTTGTCCTTGAATATTACCTTGGGGTGCCTTGGGCATCCCCAAGCTTAGGCTCTTGCCACTCCTTATTCCATAGTCCATCGAATCCTTACCCAAAACTTGAAAACTTCACAACACAAAACTTAACAGAAAACTCGTAAGCTCCGTTAGTATAAGAAAATAAATCACCACTTCAAGGCACTGTAATGAACTCATTCATTATTTATATTGGTGTTAAACCTACTGTATTCCAACTTCTCTATGGTTTATAAACTATTTTACTGGCCATAGATTCATCAAAATAAGCAAACAACACACGAAAAGCAGAATCTGTCAAAAACAGAACAGTCTGTAGTAATCTGGATCAAACGTATACTTCTGGAACTCATAAAATTCTCAAATAAATTTCTGGACCTGAGTAATGTATCTATTAATCATCTGCAAAAATAATTAACTAAATATAACTCTCCAAATAAAAATGGCAGAAATTCTCGTGAGCGCTAATGTCGGTGTACTAAAGTAGGGGTACCTTAGTATCCCGAACTTGTGCACGGGCAGTCGCAGCACCCCGCGGCAAGGCTTGCCGGGCGACCGCCAAGACCCTCCGTGGTTCCTCTGGAGCCATTCAAGAACAAAGTATCCAAGACCCCGGCAAGAGGAGCTTGCCGGGAAGGCTACTCGAAGCACAGAGACCCCGGCAAGAGGAGCTTGCCGGGAACGAGACAAGGCCCCGGCAAGAGGAGCTTGCCGGGAAGAAGCACGAAGACCCCGGCGAGAGGAGCTTGCCGAGAAGACCAACCAAAGCATCTCAAGAAGATCGCTGCGGCGCACTACGCGCCCTGACAAGACCCGGTGAGCGACAAGCTCCCGGACGCGACAAGGCAACATCCGCGGCAAGGCGCTTGCCGCGGCAAGCTACTACTCCGCAGCCCGCGCTCCAGCTCACCCACCAACGTGTCGCTCAGGGGCCACCCCTGGCGTACGTGGCGGGAGGCTGTGCAGCCGGGGGCATGCGGTGGCAAGCAAGCACTGACAAGGAGCCATCGTGGCAAACGGTGGCGCCCCTGACGGTCCCTTTCCGCCCCGTCTAGGCGACACAGACAGGCATTTAATGCCTTTGCCCCCTGCCGTTAGGGTTAGGTATGATACGACTGTAGCAGGCGGTGGCGCCAACTACCACCCCTTTTATATTTTTACCCTCACCTCTGTTGCCACTTGTCGGTGACCCCTTAGACATATAAAAGGAGGCCCATGCGCAACAGTGGAGGGGGGAGGACAGCCATTCTCACGCTCGGTCTCGCCAGCTGCTTGAGTGTACTGTAGCACTCATCGCTCCCGAGCAAGAACTCAATACAACCACCAAAGCAGGAGTAGGGTTTTACGCATCCGTGCGGCCCGAACCTGGGTAAATCGATCGTCTCACTCGTGCGTTCGCCTCGATCTGTTCTTTGTGCATCCACCGCCCCCTGCCGAACCGAAAGGGGCTTGGTCCGTCGATCCCCATAGGTGTGCGAGGGATCAGCAACCCCCGACATCTTTGGCGCGCCAGGTAGGGGGTGCGTCGAGGTTGTGCGAACCCGATCCGGCGTTCGCACGAGCCAAATCTTCATCCTCTTCATCAACATGCCGCCGAAGAAGAAGGCTTCGGAAGCAGCTGCTTCGTCTACGCCGAACCCACCATCACCGGAGCGCACGGCTGGTGGGGTAGACGCTGGCGAAAGAGTGGGCGCCGATGAGGGGGCCCATGGTGCTACCAGGTCCAAGGACAAGACTGCGCCCCGCATCGGCGGCGCGGTCGGCTCCCACGACGACCGGGCGCACTCCAAGACCTCGGCGTCCGTGCACGCACCATGCCCGTCCCAGGAGGCGCGGGACCAGCAGCGTCATGGTACCCACGGTGCCATACGTCTGCTGGGCCAAGATCAAGCTGGCGGATCCCGGAGCGCTCAAGACCAGCATGCACGCCAACATGCTGGCGCGAGGTTGGCGCGGTCGCTTGGACAAGATGTTGCTCCTTCTAACGCAGTTAGAAGTCCGAGCATATCTCGCTCCTCGCACCGTTCGCTTCCGCCGCCCACCACTCCGGCGGAAGCGTTGGCACGTGTCCAGCTGCTCCTAGACTACCCTCCAGCGCCAGAGAAGATCGACGACTGGAGGGCCACTATTCAGAGTCTCATCGGCTTCGCCAACGGCGACAACCCACGGAAGCCGAGCGAATCGCTGCCGCGGCAAGTCGGCCAGGCGCGAGCCGGTGGCGACAAGACCGGCGAGGGTGCAACCACTGTGCACTCTCCGCCCCGAAGGCCAAGATCGCCGACTCACCGGATCCACCTCGACAGCTACTCCACCACGTCGTCAGATCCGCGAGCTCGTCGCGATCAACGCCAAGTTCTTCATGAGAGACAGCAAGAAGACGCTCGAACACACATCGAGCACCGAAGAGAAGCGCGGCGTCAATCAGACTTGCGCGCTGGGCCCTCTGTTGACATGCATGCACCCAGAGAGCCAGGTAACTTGCCGTACGCGGCAGGTTGTCCTGCGTTTACCCGTGAGTTGCGGCAAGTCTAGTGGCCCAACCAGAAGCATTTTAAGCCATTGCGAGAAGTACGATGGCAAGTCGCACCCGTCTGAGTTCCTCAACATCTACACCATTGCGGTGCAGGCTGCCGGGGGGCGAGACGAGAAGGTCCTTGCCAACTACTTCCCGCTCGTGCTCAAGCCCGAAGTCAGATCCTGGCTCATGCACTTGCCGGACAACTCCGTATCCTCATGGGCGGATTTGTGCCATCAGTTTGTCGGCGCCTTTACAGGCGGCCACAAACCACATGGCCAAGAGAGTGACCTCCACCTGCTTGCCCAGAAGGAAGGAGAACCCCTGCGCAAGTATATCCAGAGATTCAGCCGCGTGCAGCGCAACATCCCAGACATCCACCCTGCCGCGGTTATCAGCGTGTTCCATCAGAACGTGCGTAATCGCAGGATGCGGGAGGAGATGGCGATGAGCAGGATTAGATACGTCAGCGAGCTGTACGCCCTGGCCGACAAATGTGCACGCGCTGAAGAAGGGAGGAGACTCCCCAGAGAAGATGCTGGAGCAGGGGGGTCTGACAGCGAGGATGCCGCCCCGGCAAGGAAGAACCGGAGGCGCAACAGGAAGAAGAGCGGCAAAGAGGTACTAGTCGTTGAGCAGTCCGGCGATGACAGCCCCGCCAAGCAAGCCAAAGTTGGCAGCTCCGGCAAGGAGGTTGCCGCGTGCACCAACTGCCAGGCTGTGGCGGCCGCCGACAAGCAGGACGGCTCCGGCAAGCAGTACTGCAAGATCCACCGCACCAAGGGCCATGATCTCCAGAACTGCAAGAGGGTCGAGTAGCTTGTCCAGCAACAAAAAGCTGAGTACGAGCGGCGCGACAAGGAGAGAGCCCAAGGAGGCGGTGGAGAAGCCGGCAAGAAGCGCGCTGGCCAGGGAGGAAGCCGCGACAAGGCCAAGCAGCGGCAAGGAGACAGACCTCCCCGCGACCGCGACAAGGACGAAGACGAAGACGACGACGAAGACATGGATGATGTTGAGAACAGCGAGCAGGAGTTTCAGAAGGCTACGGAAGTCTTGTGTGTTGACGGTGGCGCTTCTCTGCATACTTCCCACCGCCAACTCAAACAGTGGCTCCGGGAAGTTAATGCGGCAGAGCCACCTGTCGAATCACGCAAGCTCCTGAAGTGGTCCAGCATGCCTATCATCTTTGACATTGAGGACCACCTTGATCGCACAACTGCGGTCGGGTGCTTGCCGCTGTTGGTTTCACCAACCGTACGCAACCTCAAGGTCACCAAGATGTTAGTTGACGGCGGGGTCGGCCTAAATCTGATCTCCTCCGCTGTACTCCAAAAACTCCAGACCCCCGACAGCAAGCTCGAAGAGACCGGCACATTCCAAGGAATTAACCCGGGAAGGAGCAAGCCGAAAGGGAAAGTCACGTTGCCGGTAACATTCGGCAGCGAGATGAACTTCAGGACTGAGAGGGTAACTTTCGACGTTGCCGACTTCCCATTACCCTACAATGGCATACTCGGCCGTCCCGCACTCGCCAAGTTCATGGCGGCCTCTCACTATGCATACAACATGCTCAAGATGCCAGGCCCGATAAGCGTCATCTCTGTCCCTGGCGACAAGAAGGATGCCCTTATCTGCACCGACAAGATTTACCGGGAAGCTGCTGCCGCGACAGACCACGAGACGCTTGCCGCTGAAGCTCCCCGGGAGAAGAAGAAGACTAAGTCCGGCAAGAGCTCTGGTGCCCACTCCGGCAAGCGCGCCTCTTTGGAGTGTCGTGCTGCCGTCGAGGACGCGCCATCGAGCTCCACCAGCAAGAAGACCAAGTCTGGCAAGAGCTCTGATGCCTACTCCGGCAAGCGCGCCTCTTCGGAGTGCTGCGCTGCCGTCGAGGACGCACCATCGAGCTCCACCTGCAAGAGTAAGAAGACAATGGCAGCTCCACCACTTACCAAGAAGGTGTCCGCCAAGGAGGACATCACTGGTGGTACCTTCACCATCAGTGCCACGCTTGACCCTAAATAGGAAAGCGCGCTCGTTACTTTCCTGTGGGCGAATGTCGACGTGTTTGCATGCCAATTGTCTGATATCCCCGGTGTTCCCAGGAAGGTAATTGAGCACCATCTTGCCGTTTGTCCTCATGCGCGGCCCGTCAAGCAGAAGGTCAGGAAACAAGCGGTGGAGCGCCAAGAGTTCATAGTAGAAGAGATCAAGAAGTTGGAAGCAGCGAGCCTTGTCAGAGGAGTGCTCCATCCAACGTGGTTGGCCAATCCGGTTGTAGTGCGCAAGGCAAACGGGAAGTGGAGGCTTTGTATTGACTTCATTGATGTTAATAAAGCTTGTCCCAAAGATCCATTTCCCTTGCCGCGCATTGACCAGATTGTTGACTCCAGAGCCGGATGTGATCTGCTTTCATTTCTTGATGCATACTCATGATACCATCAGATCTTCATGGCAGAAGAGGATGAGGAGAAAACCGCATTCATTACTCCATGTGGCACGTACTGTTTCGTACGGATGCCTTTCGGATTAAAGAATGCTAGTTCAACATTTGCCAGAGTAGTCCATATCGCTTTGAAGCCACAGATACACAGAAATGTAGAAGCTTACATGGATGATATAGTGGTTAAAAGCAGGGACAGGGCAACTCTGATACAAGACTTAGAAGAGACTTTTGCAAATCTGCACAAGGTCAACCTCAAGCTCAACCCCGAGAAGTGTGTGTTTGGAGTTCCTTCCGGCAAGCTTCTCGGGTTTTTTGTGTCTCAGCGGGGAATCAAAGCTAATCCCGACAAGATCAGGGCCATTGAGCAGATCGAAGCACCAAAGCGCGTCAAGGATGTATGGAAGCTTGCCGGCTGCGTAGCTGCTCTCAGCAGGTTTATCTCTCGGTCTGCTGAGCGCGCCCTGCCGTTTTTCAAAATTTTGAAAAGGGCAGGTCCAATGAGATGGACTCCAGAAGCAGAGGCTGCGCTGCAAGACTTGAAGAGATACCTGTCCTCCACTCCAACACTTGTCGCACCTAAACCACAAGAGAAGTTGCTGCTGTACATAGCGGCAACCAATCAAGTGGTTAGTGCTGCGTTAGTAGCGGAGAGGGAGGCAGATGACGAGCTAGCGACCATGGCAAGCACATCCAGCGACAAGTAGGGGGCTTCCCCGACAAGCTCTGGTCTCGACAAGGATGGATCTGCGCAGATGCAAGAGGAGATACAGAAGAAAATGGTGCAGCGCCCAGTTTACTTTGTCAGCTCCCTTTTACAGGGGGCTAGGTCAAGGTACTCTGGTGTGCAGAAGCTGCTTTTCGGCCTTCTCATGGCCTCGAGAAAGCTGCGCCATTACTTCCAAGCACACGAGATCATAGTTGTCACTCGCTTTCCGCTGAAGAGGATATTGCAAAATCCAGAAGCAACAGGCAGGATTGTCGAGTGGGCACTGGAACTGTCAGGCTTTGGCCTCAAGTTTGAGAGTACATCAACAATCCAGAGCAGAGCATTGGCAGAGTTCATAGCAGAATGGACGCCAACTCCAGACGAAGAAATTCCGGAGACGAGCATCCCCGCCATGGAAGCAAGCAAAGAGTGGCTCATGTACTTTGACGGTGCCTTCTCGCTGCAAGGCGCCGGTGCTGGTGTACTGCTTGTCGCACCCACCGGAGAGCACCTCAAGTACATAGTCCTGATGCACTTTCCCAAGGAGCAAGCGACAAACAATACTGCAGAGTATGAAGGCTTGCTTGCCGGTCTCAGGATCGCGGCAGAACTTGGGATTAAGAAGCTCATTGTCAGGGGTGACTCGTAGCTTGTCGTCTGCCAAGTGAACAAGGTTTACCAGAGTCCGTTGATGGAAGCTTACGTTGATGAAGTGAGGAAGCTAGAAGAGCGCTTTGACGGCCTGCAAATGGAGCATGTTCCGAGAGCTGAGAACGACATTGCCGATGGCCTGTCAAAGTGCGCAGCACTTAAGTTACCTGTGGAACCGGGGATCTTTGTGCTCAAGCTGACTCAGCCATCCGTAACACCATCAACTGGACAGAGAAAGAAGAGGAAGTTGATTTCTGGTGACTATCTTCCGGCAGAGCTCCCCGAAGCCGCTGCCAAGAAGGTCCCCAAGATCGACGTCAAGAGTGCTGAGGAGCAGTCTACTCCGGCAAACCCCAGGGTTTGTTCCGTCACAGCAGACACTCCTGGCAAGCTCTGCTCCGGCAAGCTCGTCGGGGAACGTCAAGCTCCGGCAGAGCCGCAGGCTCTTGCCATAGAAGCGGGCGTTCCCACAGCAGCAGATGTGCCTTTAGTCCTTGTTGTCGAGCCACAGGCTCCAACATGGGCGCAGCAGATTGTCCGTTTCCTTCAGACAGGAGAGCTTCCCGAGGAACCAGAAGAAGCGGAAAGAGTAGCCCGACAGTCTAGTATGTACCAGTTTGTCGACAACACACTATGCAGAAGAAGACTCAACGGTGTGAAATTGAAGTGTATTCCTCGGGAAGATGGACAGAAGCTGTTGGCAGAGATACACGGAGGCATGTGTGGTCACCACATTGGCGCAAGAGCTCTTGTCGAAAAAGCATTCCGGCAAGGCTTCTTCTGGCCGACAGCCCTCCAGGATGCAACTGCACAAGTAACCAAGTGTGAAGCGTGCCAGTTCCATTCCAAGCAGATACACCAGCCAGCTCAAGCTCTCTAGACGATCCCTTTATCCTGGCCATTTTCGGTCTGGGGGCTCGACATCCTCGGCCCCTTCCCCCGAGCTGTCGGGGGCTTTGAGTACTTGTACGTTGCAATTGACAAGTTCACAAAGTGGCCGGAAGTGGAACCAGTGAGGAAGGTGACGGTGCAGTCCGCGGTCAAGTTCTTCAGGTCGATTGTTTGCCGTTTTGGAATCCCTAACAGGATAATCACCAACAACGGCACACAATTTACGAGCTGCACCTTCATGCAGTACGTCCAAGATCTTGGCGCCAAGGTCTGCTTCGCTTCTGTTGCTCACCCGAGAAGCAACGGCCAAGCGGAGAGGGCAAACGCTGAAGTGCTGCGCGGGCTCAAGACCAGAACTTTCGACAGGCTGCACAAGCGCGGACGCAACTGGATCAAGGAGCTGCCAGTGGTTCTTTGGTCGATCAGGACGACGCCAAATCGAGCCACTGGACAGACACCCTTCGCTCTAGTCTATGGAGCGGAGGCAGTTATCCCCACGGAAGTCGTATACGGGTCACCTCGAGTGCTTGCTTATGATGAGCTTGAGCAAGAGCGGCTGCGGCAAGATGATGCGCTGCTCCTTGAGGAAGATCGTCTTCAGGCTGCTGTGCGAGCCGCTTGCTACCAGCAAGCTTTGCGCCGCTATCATAGCCGCAAAGTTAACGCCAGAAGTCTCGAGGAAGGCGACCTTGTTCTTCGGCGCGTTTAGTCCGCCAAGAATTCCAACAAGTTGACACCGAAGTGGGAAGGCCCTTACCGGGTGAAACGAGTCACCAGGCCTGGAGCTGTCCGCCTGGAGACCGAAGATGGCGTGCCAGTGAGCAACTCCTGGAATATCGAGCATCTTCGTAAGTTTTACCCGTAAGGCGCGGTTGTCGGACCCTGTCCGGCAACCACCCTTTTGTACAAGTCTTGCCGCTGTTGCATGTAATCCTTTGTACAAAGCCAGGCGCAGACCCTGAGCACAAGTAAATGAAGCGCTGGCGCCCAGAGTTATAGCATGCATGCTAGGTCGAGTCGGGTCCTCGGTTAGGGTTGATAGTGCTTAACAGCAGCTAACCCCTAACTTAGAGGTCGAGTGTGCGTCCCTTTGCCTTTCTTTCGTTTCCTTTGGTTCGCAGGGCTCGCATATCCTTGCCGGACCGCCTGAGGACAAAAAGGAGAAGAAGGACGTGCCGGCATCTGGACCCCGACAAGCCAGTGTTGCCGGCGGCTGCAAGTACCAAGGTTCACCCATGGCAAGCCAGAGTTGTCGGGGGCTGCAATCTCAGATGAGTCTTTCATCCCTCTTCATGCATTCTCTTATGGACTGGGAATACGAATCCTTGTTTCTTCCCAAAAACTACCGTGCTCCCTTAGCTCTAGGCCCTGGGGCTCGTTCCTGGGGCCAAGTTTTGGTCGTAGTCGCGGCAGCAAAGGGATGAAACGAGGGGCCGCACCCGCCTCGTCCCTGCCTCCGTCAAAAGCGTGAGAAAGGTCGAGCGACGTGGGAAGACGGCAGGGCCTGTTGCCGGGGAAGGAGTGTCTGTCTGAAAGATACCAAGGATTTGCTCCTTGACGTGGGTTCTACCCGCGAGACAAATGGCCCGGCAAACATCCCCTTTTCATTAAAAAAACATTCCACGTAGGTACAGTCCATAGAGAATGAAAAACATGAAAGAGAGGATTACAAGTTTTAGATGCAACTAAGGCCCGAAGGCTTACAAATTAAAAAGATAAGATGCCCGTAATCCTTTTCTTGTCCCTCTCTTCAGGAGATAGGTCAAGGAGACGAGAAGGGCAAAAGGAGCGCCTAGGCGAACTACGGGTGCCAGAAGACACCAAGAGAACATCCCGGGGGCCGTCAAGGCTGGACGGTGATGGCAGCGCCGGAAGCGGGGCTCGAAGACGAGGCGGCAGGACGTCAGCAAGCTGTCGAGGGCACCACGCCCTTGTACTCCGACCTGACGGCCTTGCCGCCAGCCCTCTTCCTCTTCCGCAGCCTCCCTACGCTAGCCGCCCAAGGAGACGACCCCGGGGAGTTCAAGGAGCCGGCGACACGGATGATGGGGTTGCCGGTGCCGCACGGAGCGGCGCCCGACACCTAGTCGGACCCGCCATCCTGCCGCCCGCTCCCCTCGTCGTCGTTGTCGCTCCCCTCCTCGTCACTCTCGCTCGAGGAGGAGTCTTTGCTATCGGAGGAGCTGTCCATGCAGCACCGTGCCCGGACGCCGAAGCACCCGAAGACCTTGACGGAGAGGAGATCGCCCTCCACCAACTTAAAATGGAGGGTGAGCCCCGGCGTCAAGCTGTGGATGCGGGCGAACGTCTTCCACCCTCGACCAAGATACATCACACCAGGGGCTGGGAATTCGGCGCGGACTCGCGTGCCGCTGATCCCACAGCCCCTCATGTGTAGTCTCAGCGTCTCGGGCGGGTCCAACTCCACTACTTCCACAAACGGAGCTGGGAGTCGGAGGCGAAGACGAGGCGCCCGGCGCAGCCTGACGAAGAACTCGCAAGGGTCGTCCCCAGCATGGGCCACCGCGGGAAGAAGAGCCGCCGGCGGAGGCGAAGCCGACGCGCCGCCTCATCCACCTCTTCCCCGAGCGCCACGGCCTCGTCCTCGACCTCGTCCATGACCTCGCCCCCTCCCTCTTCCCCTTACGGTGGGCTCCGCCACCACGGGTGCGGGAGAGGGAGGGAGGCGCTGTCTGGCGGCAACCCTCGCCGCCACTGATGAAGGACCGGGGTTCCCTTTCTCCATGGCGAATGGGAGGAAGGGGAGCAGGAGCTGAAGGGAGGAGGAGATGAGAGAATGCGGGCTTCCGTCCTCCCCTCCCGCTCTTTATAAAGGAGCGAGGTGGGGGCTCGGCCGCCCCGCTCAGCGAATCAAGACGTGGGAAGGCAGGGAGTTGGGGCCGACCCGCTGCCTCGACCCACGACGACCCTGTTTCCCGCCTCCGCCGTCCGCGATCCCAAGTGCATGGGAGCCGCGTGGCAGGCGTGCAGAACTGAGGCGACGGATGGGGCGGCCTCTCCCCACCCCGTGATCGTGGGGAGTGGGCACCTCGAAAACCGCCCACGATCTCTCCCACGATGCCGCGTTTGATGCGTGCCGTGCGGGGAGAGCGCGGTGGGTGCGGAGTGAGTTATGGCGTGCCCTAGGCCGTGTGTGCCCGTGCACTGTTTTGGGCCTGGCCCAACAGCACTCGGCACCGTGTATGGCCCAGGCTTGGGGGCTCCTGTCGGTGTACTAAAGTAGGGGTACCTTAGTATCCTGAACTTGTGCACGGGCAGTCGCAGCACCCCGCGGCAAGGCTTGCTGGGCGACCGCCAAGACCCTCCGTGGTTCCTCTGGAGCCATTCAAGAACAAAGTATCCAAGACCCCGGCAAGAGGAGCTTGCCGGGAAGGCTACTCAAAGCACAGAGACCCCGGCAAGAGGAGCTTGCCGGGAACGAGACAAGGCCCCGGCAAGAGGAGCTTCCCGGGAAGAAGCACGAAGACCCCGGCGAGAGGAGCTTGCCGGGAAGACCAACCAAAGCATCTCAAGAAGATCGCTGCGGCGCACTACGCGCCCCAACAAGACCCGGTGAGCGACAAGCTCCCGGACGCGACAAGGCAACATCCGCGGCAAGGCGCTTGCCGCGGCAAGCTACTACTCCACAGCCCGCGCTCCAGCTCACCCACCAACATGTCGCTCAGGGGCCACCCCTGGCGTATGTGGCGGGAGGCTGTGCAGCCGGGGGCATGCGGTGGCAAGCAAGCGCTGACAAGGAGCCATCGTGGCAAACAGTGGCGCCCCTGACGGTCCCTTTCCGCCCCGTCTAGGCGACACAGACAGGCATTTAATGCCTTTGTCCCCTGCCGTCAGGGTTAGGTATGATACGACTGTAGCAGGCGGTGGCGCCAACTACCACCCCTTTTACATTTTTACCCTCACCTCTGTTGCCACTTGTTGGTGACCCCTTAGACATATAAAAGGAGGCCCATGCGCAACAATGGAGGGGGGAGGACAGCCATTCTCACGCTCGGTCTCGCCAGCTGCTTGAGTGTACTGTAGCACTCATCGCTCCCGAGCAAGAACTCAACACAACCACCAAAGCAGGAGTAGGGTTTTACGCATCCGTGCGGCCCAAACCTGGGTAAATCGATCGTCTCGCTCGTGTGTTTGCCTCGATCTGCTCTTTGTGCATCCACCGCCCCCTGCCGAACCGAAAGGGGCTCGGTCCGCCGATCCCCATAGGTGTGCGAGGGATCAGCAACCCCCGACAGCTAAAGTTTTTGTTTTTGACAGCATGATCAACAAGACTTTCCCCAAGTCTTCCCAAGGGTTCTACTTGGCACCAACACTAATTAAAAGCATAAAACCACATCTAAACAGAGTCTAGATGAATTATTTATTATTAACCAGGAACAAAAAGCAAGGAACTAAAATAAAATTGGGTTGCCTCCCAATAAGCGCTATCGTTTAACGCCTCTAGCTAGGCATGATGATTTCAATGATGCTCACATTAAGGGTAAGAATTGAAACATAAAGAGAGCATCATGAAGAATATGACTAGCACATTTAAGTCTAACATGCTTCCTATGCATAGGGATTTTGTGAGCAAACAACTTGTGGGAACAATAATCAACTAGCATAGGAAGGCAAAGGAAGCATAACTTTGAAATTTTAAGCACATAGAGAGGAAACTTGGTATTATTGCAATTCCTACAAGCATATGTTCCTCCCTCATAATAATTTTCAGTAGCATCATGAATGAATTCAATAGTATAACCAGCACCTAAAGCATTCTTTTCATGATCTACAAGCATAGAAATTTTATTACTCTCAACATAAGCAAAATTCTTCTTAATCGGAATAGTGGGAGTATCATAAGAGACTTGAATACTATAAATTGTTTCCACATTAAAAGAGTACTGTTCAGAAAAAGGGTAATCATAATCATGACAAGTTTTATAAATATAATCACTACTTTTTATAGCATAAGTATCATCACAATAATCATCATAAGTAGGAGGCATGCTATCATCATTATAAACTTGCATATCAAAACTTGGGAGACTAAAAATATCATCATTATTAAAGATAGCATCCCCAAGCTTGGGACAAACATTAATTGCAGCAAATATATTCTCAAATATGTCATCCTCATCAAACATAGCTTCCCCAAGCTTGGGCCTTTTTGTATCATAAGCATAATCACTCTCATAATTAATAGCATGGATAGCACCAATAGTATAGCAATTATTATATTCTTCCAAGCAAGTGCCAAAAAGATTTTCAAGATCATAAGAAGTATCATTATCTTCCACAATTATATTTTTATGAGGCACAATAGTAATAGGAGCAACTTTATTTGGGAGAGATACCTTTTTACCTCTCTTCCTTTTTCTTTTCTTCTTCTTCACCACATCATGTGTGGGTTCAATCCTCTTTTTGGAGCTCCTTATTAATGAGATTGGTTGAATAGGAGGATCCTCCTCGTTGCCTGATTCATCATAAGAAATAATAGGAGGATATTGGGAAGTCTCTTCCCTTTCATTAGTATTCTCTTCATCTTCTAATTGTTTTCTTTTCTTTATGTAGTTGGCAATATAAGGATTATCAATGAAATTCACCGCACAATACATATAAATTTTCTCTAGATCAAAATCAAGAACTCTATCAAGATTAAACTTTGGAATACCCTCAGTTATACGTTTCATTTCTTCATAACCCAAAAGAAGGCTAAGCTCTTTATGATGCTCAAGGGTAATCAAATTATCACAATGTTTGGACACAACTTGATCATGAAACAAATAGCATTGGAGCTTTAAATGACCATGTTCATTGCAAAGTTCACAAGGGGCACGAAAAATATTGAATCTTTCAGCACACTCATCTAGGCTTTCTTGCAATGATTTGGTTTCTAAGTACTTATGCCTCTTGCAATATCTATCTTCCCTATTTGGTGTGTACTTGCAAACCCAGTCTACTTCACAAAAATTGACATGTTTATAGGAGGCATTTTCATCAGAACTAGTGCAATCATCATTAGTATTATGGATATTCAAAGAATTCATACTAACAACATTGCAATCATGCTCATCATTCAAATATTTAGTGCCAAACATTTTATAGATTTCTTCTTCTAGCACTTGAGCACAATTATCCCCTCCATCATAGTTACGAAAGATATTAAAAAGGTGAAGCGTATGAGACAAACTCAATTCCATTTTTTATAGTTTTCTTTTATAAACTAAACTAGTGATAAAACACGAAACTAAAAGACTCGATTACAAGATCTAAATATATACCTTCAATCACTCACCTCCCCGGCAATGGCGCCAGAAAAGAGCTTGATGTCTACTACACAACCTTCTTCTTGTAGACGTTGTTGGGCCTGCAAGTGCACAGGTTTGTAGGACAGTAGCAAATTTCCCTCAAGTGGATGGCCTAAGGTTTATCAATCCGTAGGAGGCGTAGGATGAAGATGGTCTCTCTCAAGCAACCCTGCAACCAAATAACAAAGAGTCTCTTGTGTCCCCAACACACCCAATACAATGGTAAATTGTATAGGTGCACTAGTTCGGCGAAGAGATGGTGATACAAGTGCAATATGGATAGTAGATAATAGTTTTTGTAATCTGAAATAATAAAAACAGCAAGGTAGAAAGTGATAAAAGTGAGCGTAAATGGTATTGCAATGTGTTGAAACAAGGCCTAGGGTTCATACTTTCACTAGTGTAAGTCCTCTCAACAATACTAACATAATTGGATCACATAACTATCCCTCAACATGCAACAAAGAGTCACTCCAAAGTCACTAATAGCGGAGAATGAACGAAGAGATTATGGTAGGGTACGAAACCACCTCAAAGTTATTCTTTCCAATCAATCCGTTGGGCTATTCCTATAAGTGTCACAAACAGCCCTAGAGTTCGTACTAGAATAACACCTTAAGACACAAATCAATCAAAACCCTAATGTCACCTAGATACTCCAATGTCACCTCAAGTATCCGTGGGCATGATTATATGATATGCATCACACAATTTCAATTCATCTATTCAACCAACACATAGAACCTCAAAGAGTGCCCCAAAGATCTACCGGAGAATAACGACGAAAACGTGTGCCAACCCCTATGCATAGGTTAATGAACCCGCAAGTTGGTCACCTTAACATACATCAAGTGGCACGCGGTATCCCATTGACACCACAGATATCCACGGCAAGACATACATCAAGTGTTCTCAAATCTTTAAAGACTCAATCCGATAAGATAACTCCAAAGGGGAAACTCAATTCATTACAAGAGAGTAGAGGGGGGAAGAAACATCATAGGATCCAAATATAATAGCAAAGCTCGCGATACATCAAGATCGTATCATCTTAAGAACACGAGAGAGAGAGAGAGAGAGAGATCAAACACATAGCTACTGGTACATATCCTCAGCCCCGAGGGAGAACTACTCCCTCCTCATCATGGAGAGCACCAGGATGATGAAGATGGCCACCGGTGAGGGTTCCCCCCTCCGGCAGGGTGCCGGAACAGGTCTAGATTGGTTTTCGGTGGCTACGGAGGCTTCTGGCGGCGGAACTCCCGATCTATTGTGTGTTATGGAAGTTTTAGGTCACGTGGGTATATATGGGTGCAGGGAGGACGTCGGTGGAGCCAGGGGGTCCCACGAGACAGGGGGCGCGCCCTAGGGGGGGCGCCCCCACCCTCGTGAGCACCTCGTGTCTCCTCTGACGCGGGGTCCAAGTTCATCAGGTGTGTTTCCTTCCAAAAATAACTTCTCCAGTTGATTTCGTTCCGTTTCGACTCCGTCTGATCTTTTCTTCCAAACACTGAAATAGGCATAAAACAACAAATCTGGGCTGGGCCTCTGGTTAATAGGTTAGTCCCAAAAGTAATATAAAAGTGGATAATAAAGCCCAATATTGCCCAAAACAGTAGATAATATAGCATGGACCAATCAAAAATTATAGATACGTTGGAGACATATCAGTCAACGGCGTCATGGAGGGGGCGAGCTTCATGGTCAAAGGTGAGGAGGTGGTTGACGATGGACAGAGGTGGAAGGAGAGCGAGGACTCCAGACAATGGTCTCCAAAAAATCAAACCTTCATGGCCGGCGAGCAAAGGGGAACGAGGCGGCGGGCGGAGACGACGGAAACCACTGCGTGGGGTGGCACAGGGGGGAGGTGGTATCGGCGTGCGGCAGCGGGGGCAAGGGCAAGGGAGGCGCGACCAAATCGACTGGCGTCGGAGAAGAGTGAGGAAGGAGACAGAGCACCGCGGGATTGGTCCGGAAAACCACGAGGGCTAAATTGCAAAAATGCCGCCGTGACATGTTTTTGGGTACGGAGGGAGTACTAGTTACTACCTCCATAGTGAGGAGTAACATATGTGTGGTAACATGCAATACTTAATTTATTAGGCTATAGACTCATCTTGACTTGATATATGTTATGTTACTCATACTACTAGTAATTAGCTATGTTACCACTTTCATCTCTTTCTTCATTTATTGTTTGCCACATCATCTATTTTATCTAGATGTGTGTGATATTACTACATGTGTTATTCCCATTATGGGTAGTCTAAGTGTTGGAGTATAATCTCCGGCCCTCTCCCATAGTTTGGACTTTTGGATGAGTTGGTAGAGCATATATTTAATATGGTATCAGAGCCAAGAGGTCTTGAATTCTAGACCTGGTTGACGTAATTGAAAAATAAAAAATTACAGCTCACTTTCGGTCCACGTTTAGGTCTGAAAGGGCGACCCATAAGGGGAGGGGGTGTTGAAATATAAATGCGTCTCCCATCTTTTCTCATCAGCTTGAAATTTTGGGTGAACTAGCCGGTGTGCGCAGTTCTACAGTTAGCCACTAGAGAGTTCATTAAGCTAATGGCTCACTTGGGAAAACCAATGAAAGAAAGCATATGTATAGGAATAATAGCTAGAAAGATTTAATATAAATAATTTCCCCCAAAAAGGAGAGTAACTACCCCTCCAACCAGCAATTAGCTAACATATTATCCACCAAAGGTTGGAGATACCATATAGCATAAATATTTTAGCATTTTAAAGACATCACTTGTGTAGTGTCTATAGTATAATTCAAGAAGATTGTATCTCTGAATACCTCTTAGAAATACGCGAAAAATCATTAAAGAAAATAGATAGGAGAGACGATATTTGTTAATGAGGTCCACCAATATGGCTACGTCTGCTGGGCATGATATCGAGGGTTCCTCTCCATGGACTAAATAGACATAGTACATATCAATGAGACTTCCACCAAGGCCACCAGACACATGTCGACCATCACGCCATGGTCGATACAGACCCCTGCCAAGGGTGCCTGTCATGGAATTGTCACGGCAGATGTCCTAGTGTGAGGACTTAGTTGTGAGGCCAACGCATCTATGCGGTAGTTTGAAGGGGTTGGTCGGAATCGAGAGACGCGAGGCGGATCAACACACAAGACAAGGATTTAGACAGCTTCGGGCCCCGGGAAACATCATCCGGTAACAACCCTACATGCTGTTTGTGGCTAGGTCTCATTATCATCACAAGGGAGTCGCCGTAAACTGGCTCTCCTAGTTATCTCTAACCCTCAAGATTATTTTCTCTCTCCCTTTGGGGTGCCCTACCCCTCCTTATATATGTTGAAGGGGCGGGTTACATGTAGAGTCCAACTCAGATTAAGACTTAAACTATTTTGACTTCTCTTCATGGGCTTCTTAACATCTCGGGCTTGTTAACCCCAGGCGACTCTGTCTGCCAGGTTACGATTGTCTGCCGGGTTATGAATGTCTGTCGGGTTATGATATGACTTAACACCTATCGGGTTATGATCTGACTTAACATCTGCCGGGTTATCATCTGACTTAACACCTACCGGGTTATCATCTGACTTAACATCTGTCTAGTTATCATCTGACTTAACACCTGCCGGGTTATCATCTGACTTAACACCCGCCGGTTTATCATCTGACTTAACATCTGCCGGTTTATCATCTGACTTAACACCTGCCGGGTTATCATCTGACTTAACACATGCCGGGTTATCATCTGACTTAACACCTGTCGGGTTATCATCTGACTTAACACCTGCCGAGTTATCATCTGACTTAACACCTGCCAGGTTATCAAGTCCCAGCCGGGTTATAACTCCGGTCGGGTTATACCATGGGGTATATCCCCGACATTAGCCCCCAGTTTAATTTGGATTTATCCATGTTAAACTGATCCTGATCATCCTTAAGTCCTTGTCATTTCCTTCTTCTAGAAAACTCGGGTCAATAGGCCAGCTTCATAATCAATTTGCTGACATTGGTTTGTCACAGAAAAAAATTATGAAGAATAATTCATTTGACTCAGCTCCCAATGCTTAACAAAAATATTGGTCCTTGAAATACTCATATGATCTTCAGCTGGTTTAAGGATGTAGAACTTGCCGGTTTATGAATATTGATGGCACCAGGTCATAATTGTAGTCATCATCAAGATTGAAAATATACCTCTTATATGCCTATCACTTGTAGCCCCCAAGTGTCGGGTTGTCATGCTTGCAGCAACCTGGGACTTGAAATTGCCTTATGCTCATAAAAACTTCAACGAGTGTAGCCCCCAAGGGCCGGGTCATTATGCAATAATGAGCAGGGACTTTGATATATACTTCAATGAAAATAACATCTTATAATATAGCCTCCATCGTAGGGCCTGAACCCACGTCCACAAGGTTTAAGAGCTTTGTGTTTTATCAACTGATCAATGGACCCTTCAATATAATGGATTTAATTTGTGTACCTTGAATTGTTGATAGGAGCAATTGGTAGCCCCCAAGGGCCGGCTCATTATGATGTGATGAGTCGGGTCTTTAATAACGTGATGAAAAAATGACTTTGCATTAGCCCCCAAGTGCCATGGTGCATGCTGGCAGTGACATGGGACTTGCATATTTGATGTAATCGCAACTTGAATAATCTAGCCCCCAAGTACCGGGTTGTAAGTCTGTAGCGACTCGGGACTATTCCTTCCATTGTAGAATAAATTATATCCATGGATAAAATAATAGCCATTGCACTGAAGCGACTTTGAAAACCTCAACCATAATATTGGTTATTGATAACCATAATAAAAAATCCAGCCATGTTGGCTATTAAAGATTTGAATAATATAACCTGGTTTGAAAACCGATTCCTGCCATATAAACCGGTATATCCATGCACATATGATACATTCGATGATGATATAATGATGATGCAATATATGATGATGTATGTGTATGATCAAGAGGGTTTAAGCTATGGTTCGGATATGACCAGAGCCCCCAACTAGTCATAATTGTGGCATTGCACCGATCAAGAGGGTTTAAGCTTTGGTTCAAATACGACCAAAGCCCCCAAGTGATTTCCCTGGTGGCCTTATGCCAATCAAGAGGTGTAGCTATGGTTCGAATACGTCCAAGCCCCCAAGTGATTTCCCTAGTGGCCTTATGCCAATCAAGAGGTGTAGTTATGGTTCGAATACGACCAAGCCCCCAAGTGATTCCCTGGTGGCCTTATGCCAATCAAGAGGTGTAGCTATGGTTCGAATACGACCAAGCACCCAAGTGATTTCCATGGTGGCCTTATGCGAATCAAGAGGTGTAGCTATGGTTCAAATACAACCAAGCCCCCAAGTGATTTCCCTGGTGGCCTTATGCCAAGGTTCAAATACGACCAAGCCCCCAAATGATACTGTGGGCTGTGCCCAAGGGGCACCTATGTTTGAGTTGTGCTTTTACAACAGACTCTCTTTGGTCCCTTTAATTTTTCCTGAGAACTTGAACTTGCGAGAGATTATTCTTTTTGAACCGGAAATTCTTAAACCGGATATTGAGAGCTTCAAAGTTTTGTGGGAGACAACTTTCCCTTGAACCGGATTTTCAACCGGAATCTTTCCTGATGACCCGGAACTTCTTCATTGAGCCGAGATTTTGTGATTGTCACATACTTTTTAAGCCGGAATTTTTCTGATGGCCTTTTAAATTTTCATCAATAACAGTAGCCTCTGGGATCGGGTTATCTTTCCCTTCAACGTCCCGGGGCACTTGAATTTGCTGAAACTGGCAAGACTTGCTGATTCATATCATTGTAGCCCCCGAGTCTTAAGACGACTCGAGGAGTTGGCTTGAGATTCTCCATATTTGACCGTGATGTACACCGACATATAGTTGAACAGCGAAATGCTGTAAGCTGGAGGCAAGGTAGTGAGTTGATGATCTTCGCAACACTCATTGTATATCTTTACTTTCACAACGCAATATGAATCCACGGAAGGTTGAATTCGATCATGGCGGATTATAAATGATCCCATTGGAATTGTGTCAGTAACCCGGCCAGTGGGTCAACCATGATGATTGTTGAAATTACCCAAACTGCAGTGGCAACGATTTGTACTCCAATTCATTGAGCCATCCGGTGGAAGCTGATAATATATTATGATCTGCTCCAGATTTGTTGAAATAGATCGGGCCGCAGGAGCGGTAACTTGCATGCGCTCATTAAGCAGCTCGTGCAGACGGGTGCAACTCCGGTGTGTTGATGTAGACTAGACCGCAAGGGTGGTAGCGTAAGCGCTTCTCGGCGGTGAATAATTGCCCCGATGTACCTGAATGACATCTGATCTTCGTCTCTGCCATGAACATGGAACAAAAATATTTAAAGGAAGGATAATAGTTCTAGGAGGAATTTAAAGTACATTGAAAAAATAAATAAGGTGGATAGCATCTGATCTTTTCTTGAGACGTCGAGCCAGTCATGTACGTCGTTGGTTTTCCAACTGATCTGAATTTTACAGCTACTCTTATTTTTAATTGAATCCCCAAATCTTCTTTCTTCAGATGGCAGCCAACACGCTAGGGCGCCGCATCTTCAGATGCAAAATCAAGCGGGGCAATGGGGCGGATCACTTGGCAACTATAACTCGGATGGCCACAGGGGCGGTGGTGAGGCAGGGTCTTGATCCGGCGGCGGTTCAACACCGGGACTGCGGCCCCATGGAGGCGGAGGCGGCTCGGGTGTGGGAGACTCGGCAGGGCGCAGAGGTGAAGCGGAGGCGATTCAGGACCGGCTGGCTCAGGGCGCTGGAGTCAGCGGTGAAGCGGATCAGCATGCACCCGCGGACGCCGTAGGGGCGGTTTAACACCGGGCGGTGGCTCAGTGGAAATGGCAGGGCTGACAGAGTTGAGTGGCCTTGCAGCAGGGGTGGGCAGGTGCCCAGCGCGGCTCGTCTTGCGGCTGAGGTAGCACCCGGCGGGTCAAGGCAAAGGATATCATTAGCAGCGATGCGATGCGGAGCTGTCCAGAGGCGCAGTGCGGCCCTCCAGCGGTTTGGCCGGAGTGGCTCAGCGGCATGAGCTGTGGCGGTTTGAAGAGGTGGAACAGCCACACGTGATGGAGGCGAATCCATCGGCCAACAACTTGCAGAGGCGAAGTGAGGCCGGGTTGGCGGAGATGGGCCACGGTGGCGAGATAAACCGGCGGCACAAAGCGAAAGCCTAGACAAAGCGGCGACGGCCCAGAGCAAAGATGAGCGAGGGCGGTTCAACACAATGGGTCACAGTGGGGGTAACCCAGAGGTGGGGCGGTTTGAAGCAGAGGCGACCGCTCGCGGCGGTTCACGGCGGCTCAGAGTGGCGGAAGCTGCGGCGAAGTCCGAGGACATAGAGCGGCTGGCTAGCAACAGAGTCCGAGGTGAACGGCGGCTCCGCGAGGAACAACACAGGGGCGGCACTCGAGATGGCGCGAGGCCGTGGAGGTTCCAGACCACAGTGGCACGTGAGGGCGAGGGAGCCCGAGGCCAGGCGGCGGGTTAATGCGGTGCTTTGGAGACGACGGGTCATGCGAGGTGCAGCCAAGGTAAAACCGGATTTTGATGGACGCAGTACAGACGGCCGCGGATTGTACAGGTGACGTCTCGGCCCTGCCGCGGCTGAGAGGAAGCTGCTCACGATGCAGTCGGAGAAGCGTCGGCGAGTCGAACGACGAGGGCGCGACGGCTCTGTTTCCGGGTCGTGGCTCTACTCATATCCATGTCGTGATCATAACCAATTAAGAAAAGTCAAACGATCGTGTACCAGTAAGGCTTATTGTGTGCTCCGTGCAATTCATGAAGGAAATATGCCCCAAAGGCAATAATAAAGTTATTATTTATTTCCTTATATCATGATAAATGTTTATTATTCATGCTAGAATTGTATTAACCAGAAACGTAATACTGGTGTGAATACATAGACAAACAAAGTGTCACTAGTATGCCTCTACTTGACTAGCTCGTTAATTGAAGATAGTTATGTTTCCTAACCATAGACATGAGTTGTCATTTGATTAACGGGATCACATCATTAGGAGAATGATGTGATTGACATGACCCATTCCATTAGCTTAGCACCCGATCGTTTAGTATGTTTATATTGCTTTCTTCATGACTTATACATGTTCCTATGACTATGAGATTATGCAACTCCCGTTTACCGGAGGAACACTTTGTGTGCTACCAAACGTCACAACGTCACTGGGTGATTATAAAGGTGCTCTACAGGTGTCTCCAAAGGTACATGTTGGGTTGGCGTATTTCGAGATTAGGATTTGTCGCTCCGATTGTCGGAGAGGTATATCTGGGCCCTCTCGGTAATACGCATCACTTAAGCCTTGCAAGCAATGCAACTAATAAGTTAGTTGCAAGATGATGTATTACGGAACGAGTAAAGAGACTTGCCGGTAACGATATTGAACTAGGTATTGAGATACCGACGATCGAATCTCAGGCAAGTAACATACCGATGACAAAGGGAACAACGTATGTTGTTATGCGGTCTGGCCGATAAAGATCTTCATAGAATATGTAGGAGCCAATATGAGCATCCAGGTTCCGCTATTGGTTATTGACCGGAGACGTGTCTCGGTCATGTCTACATTGTTCTCGAACCCGTAGGGTCCGCACGCTTAATGTTACGATGACAGTTTCATTATGAGTTTATATATTTTGATGTGCTGAAGGTTGTTTGGAGTCCCGGATGTGATCACGGACTTGACGAGGAGTCTCGAAATGGTCGAGACATAAAGATCGATATATTGGACGACTATATTTGGACACCGGAAAGGTTCCGGGTAAGATTGGGACAATACCGGATCACCGGGAGGTAATCGGAACCCCCCGGGAGGTATATGGGCCTTATTGGGTGTAACGCCCCATATGTAACCTTCCCCAATTATACTCCGACTCTTGCCGTTTCCGGCATTAAGTTATATTTAATTCTCGAGTTCGGGTCTTTGTCTCCGTGTGTTGTTTTGTTTTTCGTGCATCTCATATCATGTCGTCACGTGCATCGCATTTGCATACATGTTCATCTCATGCATTCGAGCATTTTCCCCGTTGTCCGTTTTGCATTCCGGCGCTTCGTTCTCCTCCGGTGGCCATTTCTAGCTTTCTTTCGTGTGTGGGGATTAAACATTTCCGGATTGGACCGAGACTTGCCATGCGGCCTTGGTTTACTACTGGTAGACCGCCTGTCAAGTTTCGGGTCATTTGGACTTCGTTTGATGCTCCAACGGTTAATCGAGGGACCGAAAAGGCCTCGTGTGTGTGCAGCCCAACACCCCTCCAATTTGGCCCAAAACCCACCAAACTCAGCTCCATCGTCTCGGTCGTTCGATCACGATCGTGTGGGCGAAAACCGCACCTCATTTGGACACTCCTAGCTCCCTCTATGCCTATTTATACCCCCTCCATTTTCGGATCCCGTCTCCCACCTCGAAACGCTAAAAAAAAGAGATCCAGCGCGCCGGCCGGACACGTCCGAGTCCGACCGGACAAATCGCGCCGCCGCCTCCGCACCAGTGGGGAGCCGCCACGTGGCGCCCCAGATCCGTCGCCGCCGCCGGCCCGGGAGGCCCAGGAGGGGCCCCCGCGAGCCCATCTCCGCGCCGCCGCCGCCTTTCGTCTTCTCCGACCCCGGTGGCCGCGCCACCGTCGCCGCCATCGCCGGCCGCCACCTCCCGTCGCCGCCTCGTCGCCGGACGCCACTCCGGCCGCCGCCGCCCGCTTCTCCGCCCGATCCGCCGCAGGGGCCCGCCGGAGTCGGCCCTAGCCCCGGCCCCGCGGGATCTCGCCTTCCCCGGCCGCCGGCGACCTCGCCTCCGCTGGCCGCCGTCCTTGTCCCCGCCTGCCTCGTCATCCGCGCCGCCGCCACCGTCGGGAACAGTGGCCGCGAGATCCGATCCGGATCGGTGCTACAGTAACCCTAGGGAGGTTGTTTTTTTTTTGCTAAGTCCCAGAAATTTTGATCCAAGTTGCTCTGTTCGAGGCTCCATATCTTTGCATCCATAGCTCCGATTTGGGCACATGATATGTCAAAATCTTCGTCTCAACGAGTACATCATTTCATTCCATTGCATCATTTGCATTTGAGGTAATCTTGTTGCCCAAAATGCTGTTGGAATGAGGCATGTTGAGTTAAATTGCAGATCCGTTAGTTCAACATGCACTTTTGTCATTTTTGCCATATTTAATCCGTGCATTATATGCCTGTGCCCCTTTGGGATGAATTGTTAAGCATGTTGTCTTATTTTCAGAGGTGCCTTCCATGTATTTTTAGGATGTGTGTGTTGTCTTGTGCAAGCTTGCGAAGAGGGCTACCTGAGATTACTGAGTTCAGGGACTTAGTGATTTTCACTAAGTCTGAGCCGTTTTAGTTCACGATGCTATATGTCCGGCTTGTTTCCTAGTGATCCGTACCTCTTTTGAGGATGATCAGTAGAGTGATTTGTTATGCTTGTTGTGCTTAATCCATCCATGTCTTTACTTGTTATGTTGGAGCACCCTAGGTTGACTCAATCGAGCTCAACTTTTGGATAGTTGCTGTTTTGGGCAGATCGTAAACTCTTTTGCGATTTTGCCGGAGTTATTGCTAGTGATCCATGCATGCTATGCCATTGTTCTTGCCATTTCTAGCTAGAATTTTGTGCCTTCTTAATGGATATATGCTTGCCTTTCCATGACTTGCACCGTAGTGAGAGCATCGAGCTTGTTTACATGCCTCCGTGAGTTATTATTTCAGCATGTCCCAGTTTTCACTAAGTCTGAAAACTGATTGTGTTTCATCGATGTTCGTGTGCTCGGTAGAGTATTTTGTGAACCCTTTTGGCCCAGGTCATTTTGGGTGTTTTGTTAAGCTTGTTGAGTAGCTCCATGCCATGCTCTTACTTGCCATGTTCAGGTTTTCCTTCATGTTGTTTTGCTGCTCCGAAGAGAGCATCGTGGTCTGAGATTTCAGACTAGCGTTAATTTCGCTAAGTCTGAAATCTGTTTTGCTTATTCAGTTTTGCCATGCTTGTTTGAAGCCCTTAATGGATGAATTTGCCTATGCCTCAGTCATGATGATTTGTTAAGCTTGATGAGTACATCACTGCCATGTAATTTGTTTTCATGTTGGGTGGCTGTAGCATGTTCATTTTGTTGCATTTATGAGCCTACTTGCTGTAAATCGCAGATCGGTTCGTTTAGTAAATCGCTTGCCATTTCTTAACCGTAGCTCCGATTGCCATGATCTTTATATCGTTTTCAGGGGATTTCTTCCCCTCTATCCAGTGGCACACTTGGTTTCCCAAGTTGAGGCCAGGTTCATGCATTTCCTGTTACATGTTGCATTCTTGCATCCCGCATCGCATCCCGCATAGCATGTCATCTTTGCATCGTATTGGTTGCCCTTGCACGTGGTTGATTGTATCCTTGTTGCTTGTTTGTGTTGTTGGGTAGAGCCGGGAGACGAGTTCGCTAACGAGGAGCCCGTTGAGTTTGCTTTTGAGGATCCAGTCAATTCTGACAACTGTGCAGGCAAGATGATCACACCCTTGAAATCACTACTATCTTTGCTATGCTAGTTTGCTCGCTCTTTTGCTTGGCCAATGCTACGATGCCTACCACTTGCTTGTCAGCCTCCCAATTGCCATGATTGAGCCTCTAACCCACCTTTGTCCTAGCAAACCATTGATTGGCTATGTTACCGCTTTGCTCAGCCCTTCTTATAGCGTTGTTAGTTGCAGGTGAAGTTTGGAGCCGTTCCTTGTTGGAACATTTATTTACTTGTTGGGATATCATTATATTGCTATGTTATCTTTACTCATCTATATACTTGGTAAAGGGTGGAAGGCGCGGCCTCTCGCCTAGTGTTTTGTTCCACTCTTGCCGCCCTAGTTTCCGTCATATCGGTGTTATGTTCCCGGATTGTTGCGTCGCTTACGCGGTTGGGCTATAATGGGAACCCCTTGATAGTTCGCCTTGATTAAAGCTTTTCCAGCAATGCCCAACATTGGTTTTACCATTTGCCACCTACCCTTTTCTTTCCCTTGGGTTTCCGGAGCCCGAGGGTCATCTTATTTTAAACCCCCTCGGGCCAGTGCTCCTCTGAGTGTTGGTCCAACTGTCAGCTGCCGGTGGCCACCAGGGGCAACTCTGGGCTGGCCTACCCGCACCTAAGACAATCTGAGTGTGCCCTGAAAAAGAGATATGTGCAGCTCCTATCGGGATTTGTCGGCGCATTCGGGCGGTGTTGCTGGACTAGTTTTGACCTGTCGAATCATCTTGTTGTACCGGGATACCGAGTCTGATCGGTGGGTCCTGGGTGGAGGTCTATTCCTTCGTTGACCGTGAGAGCTTGTTATGGGCTAAGTTGGGACCCCCCTGCAGGGATTGATCTTTCGAAAGCCGTGCCCGCGGTTACGGGCAGATGGGAATTTGTTAATGTCCGGTTGTAGATAACTTGAACTTAATCAATTAAAATGAATCAACTGCATGTGTTGCCGTGATGGCCTCTTCTCGGCGGAGTCCGGGAAGTGGACACGGCGTTGGAGTTATGTTTGCATAGTCTGCTCTACTTAGTTTCCGCTCGTGCTTTGCCTTCTCTTCTCGCTCTCTTTTGCGAATAAGTTAGCCACCATATATGCTAGTCGCTTGCTGCAGCTCCACTCACATTACCCCTTCCTTACCTATAGAGCTTAAATAGTCTTGATCGCGAGGGTGCGAGATTGCTGAGTCCTTGTGGCTCACAGATTACTATTACACCAGATGCAGGGACCGATGATACTCCTCCGGATGGCGCGTTCGAGCTGAAGTGGGAGTACGACGAGGACTCTCAGCGTTACTATGTTTCTTTTCCTGATGATCAGTAGTGGTGCCTATTCGGGGTTCGATTCAGGGATTAGTCGCATGTTGGGGGTCTTTTCTATTTTGGCGCCGTAGTCGGGCCATGAGTGTTTGTATGATGGATGCTATTTATGTACCTTGATGTGACGTGGCGAGTGTAAGCCAACTATTATTTTCCCCCTTTTTTTATTATATATGTACATGGGTTGTGTGAAGATTGCCTCACTTGCGACATATGCCTTCAATGCGATTATGCCTCTAAGTCGTGCCTCGACACGTGGGAGATATAGCCGCATCGAGGGTGTTACAAGTTGGTATTCAGAGCCTTCCCCGACCTTAGGAGCCCCATTGCTTGATCGTTTCTAGCAGCCGAGTTGTGTCTAGAAAAATGTTTTGAGTCCTTAGGAATTATATATCGGAGAGCTTAGGAATTCTTTTTTACTTCCCAGTCTCCTCATCGCTCTGGTAAGGTATCCTGACGTAGAGTTTTGACTCTTCTCTTCTCAAATTTCACTAAAAAAAATTTTAGGATCACGCGAGTATCTTAGTTTTGTTCCGATGGCTTATGATGAGAATACTGTCTTGGTGCCTCCTGTCAAGGGTTTAGTGGAAGTGTCCCGGGGAGTTGAGCTCTGAGGTGTTGTCATCATAATTCTATCATTGCAATTCTGGCATACTTGAGATATGTGCGCGACATCGAAAATCTCCTTTATGCAGTTCGTTGGTGAGATAACCTCGACGCCACCCAGTACTGGGGCGGGAGTTCGGGAGTATCGCCATAACTTGTATAACGGATGCTTTTCGAAGGTTGAGATAGATGGTTTCCGAAGGTTTCTTGGTTATGTGTTGAAGGATGGATGCAGCTGGATGTAGGATTTGCTAGCTTGGGTGAGATATTATGCTTCCCATGTATCCTCAACACCTGACCGCATAACCGGAAAGTTTCGGGAGTTCCATAGGTGGGAATTCAAGTAGCCTTAGGATATCTTTCCAACAGATGTGTGATATGAAATTGGGGTTCGACGTCTAGTGGTTCGCCTATTCATGGTCGATTTTACAATGGCCTCGTTGTGTCTTAAAGAGTCCTTGGCTATGCTGACTCGGGGACGCTTCGTATGTCATGTGCACTGCCTTGTACATGATGGTGCTGTACGGTCGAGCCCGTGTAGGTCCTACCACGAACACTTCGGACGAAATTTCTATCATGTGTTTGTTCCGGCTTATCCCGCAAGCCAACCCTTGGTTTTATTTCGAGTTGTGGTATTCGTTCTTCTTCGACGTCATATGTTGATTCCATCCCTCGTTGATGTACCTCTTCTACCTGATTCTTCGTGGCTTCGCAATTTAGGAATATGTGACCACTTCATGAGAAGTGCATTCGTTCATTTTGTTCGGATGTGAAGACTTTATGTTGCAATTTTCATTCCGTTGGATTCACCTTCTATATTTCTCTATTTGTGTGCTAATGGTGGTCAACCTCTTCAGGATGGCTCCCGCTAAGAGCACCAGTCAGAACCAGAGTCAAGATCCTCCGCCACCTCCGCCTCCTCCGGAAGCATGGCAGGCTGTGATGGCTGCTACTAATGCAAATACTCAGCTGATCATGCAAATTATCCAAGAGCGGAATCAAAGCAGTCAAGCGAATCAAGGCAACAACCAGAACCAGTTTGCAACTCTGAATCAGTTCCTCGCAAATGGTCCAAAGACGTTCAGCAACTGCGTTGAGGCTACCGATGCTGATGATTGGTTAGTCGATCTGGGCAAGCATTTTGAATGTAGCAACATCAGACCTGAAGATTTCATCAAGTTCGCGTCTTTCCAGCTCAAGGATCAGGCCGCAGAGTGGTTTCAGCAGTACCGGGATTCCAGAGGTGGACGTTTGATCACTTGGGATGATTTCCGACGTGATTTTCGAGCTCATCACATTCCTCAAAGTGTGACTGAAAGCAAACGTGAAGAATTCCGCAATCTGAAGCAAGGCTCTTTGTCTGTCTATGACTACAACAAGTTGTTCCAGAAGCTCGCCCGTTTTGCCAAGCAGGATGTTCCTGATGAGAAGAGCATGATCTATCAGTTCAGGGGTGGTCTTCGTGAAGAGATTCAGCTCGCTCTTGTCCTCTTCGAGCCGCTGAGATACGATGAGTTCTACAACATGGCACTGAAGCAAGAGGCTGCTCAGCTCAGGTGTGACGCTTCCAGGAAGCGAGTCAGAGACACTACGTCTTTGTCCTCTACTCAAGTGGCCAAGCAGCAGAAGTATTGGCTTCCTCCTCCTCCGTTCCGTCAGCCGTATCAGCAGAAGAGCAAAGGTGGCAGTGGTTCATCCCACCCACCCAACCCAGGCTTTCAGAACAAGACTTCGTCTCAAGCTCCAAGATCGAGTGCTCCGTACCACCGTCCGCTCTCAGAGGTCACGTGCAACAAGTGCCAACAGAAGGGTCACTACGCCAACAAGTGTTTCAACCAGAGGCGTCTTCCTCCTCCTCCTCCCGTCAGATCGGCAAGTACAGCTGTGGTCAAGCATAACCCCAAGTCCGCCAAGGTCAACTTGATGAACGCAGCTCAGGCAGAGGATTCGTCAGATGTGATTATGGGTAATCTTCCTGTCAATGACATTCCTGCAAAAGTTCTTTTTGACACAGGTGCATCGCATTGTTTCATTTCACGGCCTTTTACATCTAGGCATGGTTTGGCTCAGCAAATTCTGCCTAGTCCATTAGCAGTCGTCTCTCCTGGTAAACGCATGCAGGCTAACTCCATTGCTCCAGATATTTCTATCAAGTTGGGTGACTTCAAGTTCTTGGCTTCTCCAACGGTTCTTGGCAATTCTGATATCGACCTCATTCTTGGGATGGACTGGCTCTCTAAACATAAAGCTCAGCTGGATTGCGCAGCCAAGCAGATTCAACTGACTCATTCGTCTGAGGAAGTGATTGTCTTTGCTGCTCGGGATAATACCGTCCGGTTATTCTCTCTCAATGAAAAGGGTGAATTGGATGCTATTTCACAGATTTCATTTGTTTGTGAGTATCAAGATGTCTTCCCTGAAGAACTCCCAGGCATGCCTCCAAACCGGCCTGTTGAATTCGTTATTGAACTTGAGCCCGGTACGGAACTGGTGTGCAAACGGCCTTACAAGCTCGGCCCCGAAGAGTTGAAGGAGTTGAAGAAACAGCTCGATGTGCAAGAAAGAATGGGTCTCATTCGGCCTAGCACTTCTCCGTGGGGTTGTGGTGTTCTTTTTGTGAAGAAGAAGGATGGAACGGACCGACTTTGTGTTGATTACCGTCCATTGAACAAGAAGACCATCAAGAACAAATATCCACTTCCCAACATTAATGAGCTATTCGAACAACTCAAGGTGCCCAAGTATTCTCCAAGCTTGATCTCCGTATGGGTTATCATCAAATTCGCATTCGTGAACAAGATATTCCAAAGACGGCGTTCAGAACAAGCTATGGGTCATATGAATACACAGTTATGTCTTTTGGCCTCGCTAATGCTCCTCCGATGTTCTCTCGCATGATGAACTTCATCTTCAACCCCTATACCAACGACTTTGTTTTGGTCTATCTCGATGATATCCTGGTTTTCTCGAAGAACAAGGAAGATCATGCCAAACACTTGCGTTTGGTTCTTGACAAGCTAAGCGAACATCAATTCTATGCCAAGTTCTCTAAGTGTGAGTTTTGGCTCGATGAAGTTCTTTATCTTGGTCATATTATCTCTGCCAAGGGCATTTCCGTGGATCCTGAGAAGGTGTCTGCAATCGTTAATTGGGAACCTCCTCAGAATGTGAAGCAACTTCGTAGCTTCCTCGGTCTTGCAAGTTATTGCCGAAGATTCGTTGAAAACTTCTCCAAGATCGCGAAGCCTCTCTCAAATCTTCTTCAGAAGCACGTCAAGTACGTTTGGTCTCCGGAGTGTGATGTTGCTTTCAACGCTTTGAAAGAGAAATTGATCACTGCTCCAGTTCTAACTCCGCCTGATGAAACCAAGCCATACGAGGTCTTTTGTGATGCCTCTCTCCAAGGTCTCGGTGCAGTACTGATGCAAGAGAAGAAAGTTGTTGCTTATACCTCTCGCCAGTTGAAGCCAAATGAGAAGAACTACCCCACTCATTATCTCGAGTTGGCGGCAGTTGTGCACGCATTGTTGACTTGGAGACATCTTCTCTTGGGAAGGAAAGTGGACATTTTCACTGATCACAAGAGTCTCAAGTACATCTTCACTCAGCCTAATCTCAACCTCAGGCAGACTCGATGGGTCGAAATGATTCAAGAGTACAATCCGAGTATCGAGTATACTCTAGGCAAGGCTAATGTGATTGCTGACGCTTTGAGCAGAAAAGCATATTGCAACAGTCTAATTCTCAAGCCTTATCAACCCGAGCTTTGTGAAGCCTTCCGCAAAGTTAATCTGCAAGTTGTTCCTCAAGGTTTCCTCGCCAACCTTCAAGTTTCTCCTACCTTGGAAGACCAGATTCGCCAAGCCCAGCTTCTTGATGCTATGGTGAAAAAGGTGAAGATTGGTATTGCAAAGAGTCAGTCCAAGTACAAGTGCTACCGACTTGATGACAAGGACACTCTCTTCTTCGAGGATCGAATTGTTGTGCCCAAAGGTGAACTTCGTAAAGTGATCATGAATGAGGCTCACAACTCTCTCCTCTCCATCCACCCTGGGAGCACGAAGATGTATCAAGACCTGAAGCAAACTTATTGGTGGACTCGAATGAAGCGCGAGATCGCTCAATTCGTGAATGAATGTGATGTCTGCAGAAGAGTGAAAGCAGAACACCAAAGGCCAGCAGGTCTCCTCCAACCTCTCGCCATTCCAGAATGGAAGTTTGACCACATTGAAATGGACTTCGTGACTGGGCTTCCTAAGTCCAAGCGTGGCAATGATGCTATATTCGTTGTCATCGACAAGCTGACCAAAGTGGCTCATTTCTTGCCTATCAAAGAGTCAATCACTACAGCTCAATTGGCGGAGCTCTACACCTCTCGCATTGTCTCTCTGCACGGTATTCCTCAAGTGATATCTTCAGACCGTGGCAGCATCTTTACCTCCAAGTTCTGGGATTCTTTTCAGAAGGCCATGGGCACCAACATTCGCTTCAGCACTGCTTTCCATCCTCAAACAAGCGGTCAAGTCGAGCGTGTCAACCAGATTCTGGAAGATATGCTTAGGGCTTGTGTTATCTCCTTCGGCATGAAGTGGGAGGATTGCCTTCCTTATGCTGAATTCTCGTACAACAACAGTTTCCAAGCAAGTTCCGGCAAGGCCCCGTTTGAAATTCTGTATGGTAGGAAGTGCCGTACACCTCTCAACTGGTCTGAAACTGGTGAACGTCAGCTGCTGGGTAATGACCTGATCACAGAAGCAGAAGAGATGTGCAAGGTCATTCGTGATAACCTCAAAGCAGCCCAGTCTCGTCAGAAGAGCTACTACGACAGCAAGCACCGTGATTTGGCTTTTGAGATCGGAGATCATGTCTACCTCCGCGTCTCTCCTATGAAAGGGACTCGTCGCTTCGGTATCAAAGGGAAGCTTGCCCCAAGATACGTCGGGCCTTTCAAGGTCGTCAGCAAGAGAGGCGACCTCGCCTATCAACTCGAGCTTCCTGCAACCTTTGCCAATGTTCATGATGTGTTCCACGTCTCGCAACTCCGTAAGTCCTTCAAGACGCCTAAGCGCACCGTCAACTTCGAGGAAATTGAGCTCCAAGAAGATCTCTCCTACCGTGAGCACCCAGTTGCAATCCTTGAAGAGACTGGACGCAAAACTCGCAACAAGTCAATCAAGTTTCTCAAAGTCAAGTGGTCACACCATTCCGACCGTGAAGCTACCTGGGAACGCGAGGATCACCTCCGTTCTGAGTACCCAGAGTTCTTTCAGTCCTAGATCTCGGGACGAGATCTTTTCGTAGTGGTGGAGTGTTGTAACGCCCCATATGTAACCTTCCCAAATTGTACTCTGACTCTTGCCGTTTCCGGCATTAAGTTATATTTAATTCTCGGGTTCGGGTCTTTGTCTCCGTGTGTTGTTTTGTTTTTCGTGCATCTCATATCATGTCGTCACGTGCATCGCATTTGCATACATGTTCATCTCATGCATTCGAGCATTTTCCCCGTTGTCCGTTTTGCATTCCGGCGCTTCGTTCTCCTCCGGTGGCCATTTCTAGCTTTCTTTCGTGTGTGGGGATTAAACATTTCCGGATTGGACCGAGACTTGCCATGCGGCCTTGGTTTACTACCGGTAGACCGCCTGTCAAGTTTCGGGTCATTTGGACTTCGTTTGATGCTCCAACGGTTAATCGAGGGACCGAAAAGGCCTCGTGTGAGTGCAGCCCAACACCCCTCCAATTTGGCCCAAAACCCACCAAACTCAGCTCCATCGTCTCGGTCGTTCGATCACGATCGTGTGGACGAAAACCGCACCTCATTTGGACACTCCTAGCTCCCTCTATGCCTATTTATACCCCCTCCATTTTCGGATCCCGTCTCCCACCTCGAAACGCTAAAAAAAAGAGATCCAGCGCGCCGGCCGGACACGTCCGAGTCCGACCGGACAAATCGTGCCGCCGCCTCCGCACTAGTGGGGAGCCGCCACGTGGCGCCCCAGATCCGTCGCCGCCGCCGGCCCGGGAGGCCCAGGAGGGGGCCCCGCGAGCCCATCTCCGCGCCGCCGCCGCCTTTCGTCTTCTCCGACCCCGGTGGCCGCGCCACCGTCGCCGCCATCACCGGCCGCCACCTCCCGTCGCCGCCTTGTCGCCGGACGCCACTCCGGCTGCCGCCGCCCGCTTCTCTGCCCGATCCGCCGCAGGGGCCCGCTGGAGTCAGCCCTAGCCCCGGCCCCGCGGGACCTCGCCTTCCCCGGCCGCCGGCGACCTCGCCTCCGCCGGCCGCCGTCCTCGTCCCCGCCTGCCTCGTCATCCGCACCGCCGCCGCCGTCGGGAACAGTGGCCGCGAGATCCGATCCGGATCGGTGCTACAGTAACCCTAGGGAGGTTGTTTTTTTTGCCAACTCCCAGAAATTTTGATCCAAGTTGCTCTGTTCGAGGCTCCATATCTTTGCATCCGTAGCTCCGATTTGGGCATATGATATGTCAAAATCTTCGTCTCGATGATTCCATCATTTCATTCCATTGCATCATTTGCATTTGAGGTCATCTTGTTGCCCAAAATGCTGTTGGAAAGAGGCATGTTGAGTTAAATTGCAGATCCGTTAGTTCAACATGCACTTTTGTCATTTTTTCCATATTTAATCCGTGCATGATATGCCTATGCCCCTTTGGGATGAATTGTTAAGCATGTTGTCTTCTTTCCAGAGGTGCCTTCCATGTATTTTTAGGATGTGTGTGTTGTCTTGTGCAAGCTTGCGAAGAGGGCTACCTGAGATTACTGAGTTCAGGGACTTAGTGATTTTCACTAAGTCTGAGCCGTTTTAGTTCACGATGCTATATGTCCGGCTTGTTTCCTAGTGATCCGTGCCTCTTTTGAGGATGATCAGTAGAGTGATTTGTTATGCTTGTTGTGCTTAATCCATCCATGTCTTTACTTGTTATGTTGGAGCACCCTAGGTTGACTCAATCGAGCTCAACTTTTGGATAGTTGCTGTTTTGGGCAGATCGTAAACTCTTTTGCGATTTTGCCGGAGTTATTGCTAGTGATCCATGCATGCTATGCCGTTGTTCTTGCCATGTCTGGCTAGCATTTTGTGCCCTCTTAATGGATATATGATTGCCTTTCCATGACTTGCACCGTAGTGAGAGCATCGAGCTCGTTTACATGCTTCCGTGAGTTATTATTTCAGCATGTCCCAGTTTTCACTAAGTCTGAAAACTGATTGTGTTTCATCGATGTTCGTGTGCTCGGTAGAGTATTTTGTGAACCCTTTTGGCCCCAGGTCATTTTGGGTGTTTTGTTAAGCTTGTTGAGTAGCTCCATGCCATGCTCTTACTTGCCATGTTCAGGTTTTCCTTCATGTTGTTTTGCTGCTCCGAAGAGAGCATCGTGGTCTGAGATTTCAGACTAGCGTTAATTTCGCTAAGTCTGAAATCTGTTTTGCTTATTCAGTTTTGCCATGCTTTTTTGAAGCCCTTAATGGATGAATTTGCCTATGCCTCAGTCATGATGATTTGTTAAGCTTGATGAGTACATCACTGCCATGTAATTTGTTTTCATGTTGGGTGGCTGTAGCATGTTCATTTTGTTGCATTTATGAGCCTACTTGCTGTAAATCGCAGATCGGTTCGTTTAGTAAATCGCTTGCCATTTCTTAACCGTAGCTCCGATTGCCATGATCTTTATATCGTTTTCAGGGGATTTCTTCCCCTCTATCCAGTGGCACACTTGGTTTCCCAAGTTGAGGCCAGGTTCATGCATTTCCTGTTACATGTTGCATTCTTGCATCCCGCATCGCATCCCGCATAGCATGTCATCTTTGCATCGTATTGGTTGCCCTTGCACGTGGTTGATTGTATCCTTGTTGCTTGTTTGTGTTGTTGGGTAGAGCCGGGAGACGAGTTCGCTAACGAGGAGCCCGTTGAGTTTGCTTTTGAGGATCCAGTCAATTCTGACAACTGTGCAGGCAAGATGATCACACCCTTGAAATCATTACTATCTTTGCTATGCTAGTTTGCTCGCTCTTTTTCTTGGCCAATGCTACGATGCCTACCACTTGCTTGTCAGCCTCCCAATTGCCATGATTGAGCCTCTAACCCACCTTTGTCCTAGCAAACCATTGATTGGCTATGTTACCGCTTTGCTCAGCCCTTCTTATAGCGTTGTTAGTTGCAGGTGAAGTTTGGAGCCGTTCCTTGTTGGAACATTTATTTACTTGTTGGGATATCATTATATTGCTATGTTATCTTTACTCATCTATATACTTGGTAAAGGGTGGAAGGCGCGGCTTCTCGCCTAGTGTTTTGTTCCACTCTTGCCGCCCTAGTTTCCGTCATATCGGTGTTATGTTCCCGGATTGTTGCGTCCCTTACGCAGTTGGGCTATAATGGGAACCACTTGATAGTTCGCCTTGATTAAAGCTTTTCCAGCAATGCCCAACATTGGTTTTACCATTTGCCACCTACCCTTTTCTTTCCCTTGGGTTTCCGGAGCCCGAGGGTCATCTTATTTTAAACCCCCCTGGCCAGTGCTCCTCTGAGTGTTGGTCCAACTGTCAGCTGCCGGTGGCCACCAGGGGCAACTCTGGGCTGGCCTACCCGCACCTAAGACAATCTGAGTGTGCCCTGAGAAAGAGATATGTGCAGCTCCTATCGGGATTTGTCGACGCATTCGGGCGGTGTTGCTGGACTAGTTTTGACCTGTCGAATCATCTTGTTGTACCGGGATACCGAGTCTGATCGGTGGGTCCTGGGTGGAGGTCTATTGCTTCGTTGACCGTGAGAGCTTGTTATGGGCTAAGTTGGGACGCCCCTGCAGGGATTGATCTTTCGAAAGCCGTGCCCGCGGTTATGGGCAGATGGGAATTTGTTAATGTCCGGTTGTAGATAACTTGAACTTAATCAATTAAAATGAATCAACTGCGTGTGTTGCCGTGATGGCCTCTTCTCGGCGGAGTCCGGGAAGTGGACACGGCGTTGGAGTTATGTTTGCATAGTCTGCTCTACTTAGTTTCCGCTCGTGCTTTGCCTTCTCTTCTTGCTCTCTTTTGTGAATAAGTTAGCCACCATATATGCTAGTCGCTTGCTGCAGCTCCACTCACATTACCCCTTCCTTACCTATAAAGCTTAAATAGTCTTGATCGCGAGGGTGCGAGATTGCTGAGTCCTTGTGGCTCACAGATTACTATTACACCAGATGCAGGGACCGATGATACTCCTCCGGATGGCGCGTTCGAGCTGAAGTGGGAGTACGACGAGGACTCTCAGCGTTACTATGTTTCTTTTCCTGATGATCAATAGTGGTGCCTATTCGGGGTTCGATTCAGGGATTAGTCGCATGTTGGGGGTCTTTTCTATTTTGGCGCCGTAGTCGGGCCATGAGTGTTTGTATGATGGATGCTATTTATGTACCTTGATGTGACGTGGCGAGTGTAAGCCAACTATTATTTTTCCCCCTTTTTTATTATATATGTACATGGGTTGTGTGAAGATTGCCTCACATGCGACATATGCCTTCAATGCGATTATGCCTCTAAGTCGTGCCTCGACACGTGGGAGATATAGTCGCATCGAGGGTGTTACAAGTTGGTATTCAGAGCCTTCCCCGACCTTAGGAGCCCCATTGCTTGATCGTTTCTAGCAGCCGAGTTGTGTCTAGAAAAATGTTTTGAGTCCTTAGGAATTATATATCGGAGAGCTTAGGAATTCTTTTTACTTCCCATTCTCCTCATCGCTCTGGTAAGGCATCCTGACGTAGAGTTTTGACTCTTCTCTTCTCAAATTTCACAAAAAAAATTTAACTCTTCCGCTTCCATTCTACGAGGGTACATAGACAACACTCTCCCCTCTCATTGCTGTGCATCACCATGATCTTGCGTGTGCGTAGAAATTTTTTTGAAATTACTACGTTCCCCAACAGTGGCATCCGAGCCTAGGTTTTATGTGTTGATGTTATATGCACGAGTAGAACACAAGTGAGTTGTGGGCGATATAAGTCATACTGCTTACCAGCATGTCATACTTTGGTTCGGCGGTATTGTTGGATGAAGCGGCCCGGACCGACATTACGCGTACGCTTACGCGAGACTAGTTCTACCGACGTGCTTTGCACACAGGTGGCTGGCGGGTGTCAGTTTCTCCAACTTTAGTTGAACCGGGTGTGGCTACGCCCGGTCCTTGCGAAGGTTAAAACAACACCAACTTGACAAACTATCGTTGTGGTTTTTGATGCGTATGTAAGATTGGTTCTTGCTAAGCCCGTAGCAGCCACATAAAACTTGCAACAAACATAGTAGAAGATGTCTAACTTGTTTTTGCAGGGCATGTTGTGATGTGATATGGTCAAGGCATGATGCTAAATTTTATTGTATGAGATGATCATGTTTTGTAACCAAGTTATCGGCAACTGGTAGGAGCCATATGGTTGTCGCTTTATTGCATGCAATGCAATCGCCCTGTAATGCTTTACTTTATCACTAAGCGGTAGCGATAGTCGTAGAAGCATAAGATTGGCGAGACGACAACGGTGCTACGATGGAGATCAAGGTGTCGCACCGGTGACGATGGTGATCATGACGATGCTTCGGAGATGGAGATCACAAGCACAAGATGATGATGGCCATATCATATCACTTATATTGATTGCATGTGATGTTTATCTTTTATGCATCTTATTGCTTTGATTGATGGTAGCATTATAAGATGATCTCTCACTAAATTTCAAGATAAAAGTGTTCTCCCTGAGTATGCACCGTTGCCAAAGTTCGTCGTGCCCAGACACCACGTGATGACCGGGTGTGATAAGCTCTACGTCCATCTACAACGGGTGCAAGCCAGTTTTGCACACGCAGAATACTCAGGTTAAACTTGATGAGCCTAGCATATGCAGATATGGCCTCGGAACACTGAGACCGAAAGGTCGAGCGTGAATCATATAGTGGATATGATCAACATAGTGATGTTCACCATTGAAAACTACTCCATTTCATGTGATGATCGGTTATGGTTTAGTTGATTCGGATAACGTGATCACTTAGAAGATTAGAGGGATGTCTTTCTAAGTGGGAGTTCTTAAGTAATATGATTAATTGAACTTAAATTTATCATGAACTTAGTACCTGATAGTATCTTGCTTGTTTATGTTTGATTGTAGATAGATGGCCCGTGCTGTTGTTTCGTTGAATTTTAATGCGTTCCTTGAGAAAGCAAAGTTGAAAGATGATGGTAGCAATTATACGGACCGGGTCCGTAACTTGAGGATTATCCTCATTGCTGCACATAAGAATTACGTCCTGGAAGCACCGCTAGGTGCCAGGCCTGCTGCTGATGCAACTGACGATGTTAAGAACGTCTGGCAGAGCAAAGCTGATGACTACTCGATAGTTCAATGTGCCATGCTTTATGGCTTAGAACTGGGTCTTCAACGATGTTTTGAGCATCATGGAGCATATGAGATGTTCCAGGAGTTGAAGCTAATATTTCAAGCAAATGCCCGGATTGAGAGATATGAAGTCTCCAATAAGTTCTATAGCTGCAAGATGGAGGAGAACATTTCTGTTAGTGAGCATATACTCAAAATGTCCGGGTGTAATAATCACTTGATTCAACTGGGAGTTAATCTTCCAGATGATTGCGTCATTGACAGAATTCTCCAATCACTTCCACCTAGCTACAAGAGCTTCATGATGAACTATAATATGCAAAGGATGGATAAGACAATTCCCGAGCTCTTCGCAATGCTAAAAGTTGCGGAGGTAGAAATCAAGAAGGAGCATCAAGTGTTGATGGTCAAACAAGACCACTAGTTTCAAGAAAATTGGCAAGGGGAAGAAGAAGGGGAACTTCAAGAAGAACAGGAAGCAAGTTGCTGCTCAGGAGAAGAAACTCAAGTCTGGACCTAAGGCTGAAACTGAGTGCTTCTACTGCAAGCAGACTGGTCACTGGAAGCAGAACTGCCCCAAGTATTTGGCGGATAAGAATGATGGCAAGGTGAACAAAGGTATATGTGATATACATGTTATTGATGTGTACCTTACTAGAGCTCGCAGTAGCACCTGGGTATTTGATACTGGTTCTGTTGCTAATATTTGCAACTCGAAACAGGGACTATGGATTAAGCGAACACTTGCGAAGGACGAGGTGACGATGCGCGTGGGAAATGGTTCCAAAGTCGATGTGATCGCGGTCGGCATGCTACCTCTACATCTACCATCGGGATTAGTATTAGACCTAAATAATTGTTATTTGGTGCCAACGTTGAGCATGAACATTATATCTGGATCTTGTTTGATGCGAGACGGTTATTCATTTAAATCAGAGAATAATGGTTGTTCTATTTATATGAGTAATATCTTTTATGGTCACACACCCTTGAAGAGTAGTCTATTTTTGATGAATCTCGATAGTAGTGATACACATAATGTTGAAGCCAAAAGATGCAGAGTTGATAATGATAGTGCAACTTATTTGTGGCACTGCCGTTTAGGTCATATCGGTGTAAAGCGCATGAAGAAACTCCATACCGATGGACTTTTGGAACCACTTGATTATGAATCACTTGGTACTTGCGAACCGTGCCTCATGGGCAAAATGACTAAAACGCCGTTCTCCGATACTATGGAGAGAGCAACAGATTTGTTGGAAATCATACATACAGATGTATGTGGTCCAATGAATGTTGAAGCTCATGGCGGATATCGTTATTTTGTCACCTTCACAGATGATTTAAGTAGATATGGGTATATCTACTTAATGAAACATAAGTCTGAAACATTTGAAAAGTTCAAAGAATTTCATAGTGAAGTTGAAAATCATCTTAACAAGAAAATAAAGTTTCTACGATCTGATCGTGGAGGAGAATATTTGATTTACGAGTTTGGTTTACATTTGAAACAATGCGGAATAGTTTCGCAACTCACACCACCCGGAACACCACAGCGTAATGGTGTGTCCGAACGTCGTAATCGTACTTTACTTGATATGGTGCGATCTATGATGTCTCTTATAGATTTACCGCTATCGCTTTGGGGTTATGCTTTAGAGACGACCGCATTCACGTTAAATAGGGCACCATTAAAATCCATTGAGACGACGCCTTATGAACTATGGTTTGGCAAGAAACCAAAGTTGTCGTTTCTGAAAGTTTGGGGCTGCGATGCTTATGTGAAAAAGCTTCAACCTGATAAGCTCGAACCCAAATCGGAGAAATGTGTCTTCATAGGATACCTGAAGGAGACTGTTGGGTACACCTTCTATCACAGATCCGAAGGCAAGACATTTTTTGCTAAGAATGGATCCTTTCTAGAGAAGGAGTTTCTCTCGAAAGAAGTGAGTGGGAGGAAAGTAGAACTTGATGAGGTAACTGTACCTGCTACCTTATTGGAAAGTAGTACATCACAGAAACTGGTTTCTATGACACCTACACCAATTAGTGAGGAAGCTAATGATGATGATCCTGAAACTTCAGAACAAGTTACTACTAAACCTCGTAGATTAACCAGAGTAAGATCCACACCAGAGTGGTAGGGTAATCCTGTTCTGGAATCATGCTACTATATCATGATGAACCTACGAACTATGAAGAAGCAATGGTGAGCCCAGATTCCGCAAAATGGCTTGAAGCCATGAAATTATAGATGGGATCCATGTATGAGAACAAAGTGTGGACTTTGGTTGATTTGCCCAATGATCGGCAAGCAATTGAAAATAAATGGATCTTCAAGAAGAAGACTGACGCTGACGGTAATGTTACTGTCTACAAAGCTCGACTTGTTGCAAAAGGTTTTCGACAAGTTCAAGGAATTGACTACGATGAGACCTTCTCACCCGTAGTGATGCTTAAGTCTGTCCGAATCATGTTAGCAATTGCCGTATTTTATGATTATGAAATTTGGCAGATGGATGTCAAAACTGCATTCCTGAATGGATTTCTGGAAGAAGAGTTGTATATGATGCAACCAGAAGGTTTTGTCGATCCAAAGGGAGCTAACAAAGTGTGCAAGCTCCAGCGATCCATTTATGGACTGGTGCAAGCCTCTCGGAGTTGGAATAAACGCTTTGATAGTGTGATCAAAGCATTTGGTTTTGTACAGACTTTTGGAGAAGCCTGTATTTACAAGAAAGTGAGTGGGAGCTCTGTAGCATTTCTGATATTATATGTAGATGACGTATTACTTATCGGAAATGATATAGAATTTTTGGATAGCGATGCTTATGTGGCTGCGATGCTTATGTGAAAAAGCTTCAACCTGATAAGCTCGAACCCAAATCGGAGAAATGTGTCTTCATAGGATACCCAAAGGAAACTGTTGGGTACACCTTCTATCACAGATCCGAAGGCAAGACATTCATTGCTAAGAATGGATCATTTCTAGAGAAGGAGTTTCTCTCGAAAGAAGTGAGTGGGAGGAAAGTAGAACTTGATGAGGTAACTGTACCTGCTCCCTTATTGGAAAATAGTACATCACAGAAAACTGTTTCTGCTACACCTATACCAATTAGTGAGGAAGCTAATGATCATGATCATGAAACTTTAGGACAAGATACTACTGAACCTCGTAGATCAACCAGAGTGAGATCCGCACCAGAGTGGTACGGTAATCCAGTTCTGGAAGTCATGCTACTAGATCATGATGAACCTACGAACTATGAAGAAGCGATGGTGAGCCAAGATTCCGCAAAGTGGCTAGAAGCCATGAAATCTGAGATGGGATCCATGTATGAGAACAAAGTATGGACTTTGGTTGACTTGCCCGATGATCGGCAAGCAATTGAGAATAAATGGATCTTCAAGAAAAAGACTGACGCTGACGGTAATATTACTGTCTATAAAGCTTGACTTGTCGCAAAAGGTTTTCGACAAGTTCAAGGGGTTGACTACGATGAGACCTTCTCACCCGTAGCGATGCTTAAGTCTGTCAGAATCATGTTAGCAATTGTCGCATTTTTATGATTATGAAATTTGGGATATGGATGTCAAAACTGCATTCCTGAATGGATTTCTGGAAGAAGAGTTGTATATGATGCAGCCGGAAGGTTTTGTCGATCCAAAAGGAGCTAACAAAGTGTGCAAGCTCCAGCGATCCATTTATGGACTGGTGCAAGCATCTCGGAGTTGGAATAAACGCTTTGATAGTGTGATCAAAGCATTTGGTTTTGTATAGACTTTTGGAGAAGCCTGTATTTACAAGAAGGTGAGTGGGAACTCTATAGCATTTCTGATATTATATGTGGATGACATATTGCTAATCGAAAATGATATAGAATTTCTGGATAGCATAAAGGGATACTTGAATAAGAGTTTTTCAATGAAAGACCTCGGTGAAGCTGCTTACATATTGGGCATTAAGATCTATAGAGATAGATCAAGACGCTTAATTGGACTTTCACAAAGCACATACCTTGACAAAGTTTTGAAGAAGTTCAAAATGGATCAAGCAAAGAAAGGATTCTTGCCTGTGTTACAAGGTGTGAAGTTGAGTAAGACTCAATGCCCGACCACTTCAGAAGATAGAGAGAAAATGAAAGATGTTCCCTATGCTTCAACCATATAGGCTCTATCATGTATGCAATGCTGTGTACCAGACCTGATGTGTGCCTTGCTATAATTCTAGTAGGGAGGTACCAAAGTAATCTAGGAGTGGATCACTGGACAGCGGTCAAGAACATCCTGAAATACCTGAAAAGGACTAAGGATATGTTTATCGTATATCGAGGTGACAAAGAGCTCATCGTAAATGGTTACGTTGATGCAAGCTTTGACACTGATCCGGACAATTCTAAATCGCAAACCGGATACATATTTACATTAAAGGGTGGAGCTGTCAGTTGGTGCAGTTCTAAACAAAGCGTCGTGGCGGGATCTACATGTAAAGCGGAGTACATAGCTGCTTCGGAAGCAGCAAACGAAGGAGTCTAGATGAAGGAGTTCATATCCAATCTAGGTGTCATACCTAGTGCATCGGGTCCAATGAAAATCTTTTGTGATAATACTGGTGCAATTGCCTTGGCAAAGGAATCCAGATTTCACAAGAGAATCAAGCACATCAAGAGACGCTTCAATTCCATCCGGGATCTAGTCCAGGTGGGAGACATAGAGATTTGCAAGATACATACGGATCTGGATGTAGCAGACCCATTGACTAAGCCTCTTTCAGGAGCAAAACATGATCAGCACCAAGGCTCCATGGGTGTTAGAATCATTACTGTGTAATCTAGATTATTGACTCTAGTGCAAGTGGGAGACTGAAGGAAATATGCCCTAGAGGCAATAATAAAGTTATTATTTATTTCCTTATATCATGATAAATGTTTATTATTCATGCTAGAATTGTATTAACCGGAAACATAATACTTGTGTGAATACATAGACAAACAAAGTGTCACTAGTATGCCTCTACTTGACTAGCTCGTTAATCGAAGATGGTTATGTTTCCTAACCATAGACATGAGTTGTCATTTGATTAACATGATCACATCATTAGGAGAATGATGTGATTGACATGACCCATTCCATTAGCTTAGCACCCGATCGTTTAGTATGTTGCTATTGCTTTCTTCATGACTTATACATGTTCCTATGACTATGAGATTATGCAACTCCTGTTTACCGGAGGAACACTTTGTGTGCTACCAATGTCACAATGTAACTGGGTGATTATAAAGGTGCTCTATAGGTGTCTCCAAAGGTACATGTTGGGTTGGCGTATTTCGAGATTAGGATTTGTCGCCCCGATTGTCGGAGAGGTATATCTGGGCCCTCTCGGTAATACACATCACTTAAGCCTTGCAAGCAATGCAACTAATAAGTTAGCTGCAAGATGATGTATTACGGAACGAGTAAAGAGACTTGTCGGTAACGAGATTGAACTAGGTATTGAGATACCGACGATCGAATCTCGGGCAAGTAACATACCGATGACAAAGGGAACAACGTATGTTGTTGTGCAGTCTGGCCGATAAAGATCTTCATAGAATATGTAGGAGCCAATATGAGCATCCAGGTTCCGCTATTGGTTATTGACCGGAGACGTGTCTCGGTCATGTCTACATTGTTCTCGAACCCGTAGGCTCCGCACGCTTAATGTTACGATGACAGTTTCATTATGAGTCTATATATTTTGATATACCTAAGGTTGTTCGGAGTCCCGGATGTGATCACAGACTTGACGAGGAGTCTCGAAATGGTCAAGACATAAAGATCGATATATTGGACGACTATATTTGGACACCGGAAAGGTTCCGGGTAAGATTGGGACAATACCGGATCACCGGGAGGTTATCGGGACCCCCCGGGAGGTATATGTGCCTTATTGGGCCTTAGTGGAAAGGAGGGGAAAGGAGCAAGGGGGGGGGCGCCCCCCCAAGCCCAATCCGAATTGGGAGGGGGGCCGGGCCCCCCTTTCCTTCCTCCCTCCTTCCTCTTCCTTCCCTCTCCTACTCCTAATAGGAAAAAGGGGAGTCCTACTCCCGGTGGTAGTTGGACTCCGCCCCTTGGGGCGCCACCCTCCTTGGCCGGCCCCCTCCTCCACTCCTTTATATACAGGGGCAGGGGGCACCCCAGAGACACAACAATTGATCATTGATCTGTTAGCCGTGTGCAGTGCCCCCCTCCACCATAATCCTCGATAATATTTTAGCGGTTCTTAGGCAAAGCCCTGCGACGGTAGAACATCAAGATCGTCACCACGCCGTCATGCTGACGGAACTCATCCCCGACACTTTGCTGGATCGGAGTCCGGGGATCGTCATCGAGCGGAACGTGTGCAAAACTTGGAGGTGCTGTAGTTTCGGTGCTTGATCGGCCGGGCCGTGAAGATGTACGACTACATCAACCGCGTTGTTATAACGCTTCCGCTTCCGGTCTACGAGGGTACGTAGACAACACTCTCCCCTCTCGTTGCTGTGCATCACCATGATCTTGCGTGTGCGTAGGAATTTTTTTGAAATTACTACGTTCCCCAACAATTCGATCCCTGATCTTTTTTGAGTCTTGAGTAGAAACAAGAATAGAGCAAGCACTCATGGCACGACCATGCAACAGCTGATCGGACGTGTCTTATTCAGAACCTTATAGGAACCAATGACTCGAATAATCAGATGAATTGCATGACGGCGATGGTAGGCGACTCCCTGATAGTGCCGGCTCACTAGGAGACCACGGGCGGCTTGAGTCCGTGCTGGCAGAGGTGGCGATTTAAGCGAGCGGCGTTTCAGGGCGATTTTGGTTGGCAGGCCATAGTAGTGGGTGCAACCGGGGAGCGATGGCTCGGGGCCGCAGCAACATGCAACATAAGGCGATGGCTCCAGGCCGTGGGTTGCCACAGCGGTTATCATCGTAGCATGATGTAGTGGCGGCTCAAGGCACGGCGCAGTGCACGATGGCAACTCGAAGGAGAGGCGAGGCGCGATGGTGACTCGGGCGAGTGACGAGGCGCGGCGGCGACTCGGACGTGAGGCCAGGCGCGTCCCGTGGTGGCCGAAGAGACCGGGTTGTATTGGGGAGATGACTGGACAGCGACTCGCAAGGCTCGGCGGCCTAACGCGGTGGCTCTGTGATTACCCAGGGTCAACCATGGTGGGTCGTTGAATGGGCGAAGGTACAGAACAACAGTAAACCGAACACCAGTCAGAGCGGGTCAACAACGTTTTATGAGTCTGTATAGAGATCCACTTTCAGGCCATAGCTGGTTTGTCCCTCAATGATGCCATATTCTCTGCGAATAGCAGTCAGCTGGGTCTTTTCTCAATAATCGGGCCATCTAATTGATGTTTCATTTGTTGGCTGTAGCATAGAACAAATGTCTCCGGATTTTGACGGATCGCCAGGTTACGTTTATCCACGTGTAACCCTAATTTTCTCTTGGACCTCAAATCTCAAAGATGGCAAATCCAAACTGATGATTTTGAATCTGACACAAATCCTTCCAAACCGGCTCCTCTTTATCCGAAAAATTGCAAACTTCTCAATCCCTGCGAGAGATCCCACCAAGAACTCAACACCATCGTGCGTGGGCCCCACGGTGGGCGCCAACTGTCGTGGATTCATATTGTGTTATTAACACTAAAGATATACAATGAGTGTTGCAAAGATCATCAACTTACTACCTTGCCTCCAGCTTACATCATTTCGCTGTTCAACTATATGCCGGTGTACATCACGGTCAAATATGGAGAATCTCAAGCCAACTCCTCGAGTCGTCTTAAGACTCGGGGGCTACAATGATATGACTCAGCAAGTCTTGCCACGGTGGGCGCCAACTGTCGTGGAATTGTCACGGCAGATGTCCTAGTGTGAGGACTTAGTCGTGAGGCGAACGCATCTATGCGGTAGTTTGAAGGGGTTGATCGGAATCAAGAGACGCGAGCCGGATCAACACACAAGACAAGGATTTAGACAGCTTTGGGCCCCGGGAATCATCATCCGATAACAACCCTACATGCTGTTTGTGGCTAGGTCTCATTATCATCACGAGGGAGTCGCCGTAAACCGGCTCTCCTAGTTATCTCTAACCCTCAAGATTATTTTCTCTCTCCCTTTGGGGTGCCCTGCCCCTCCTTATATATGTTGAAGGGGTGGGTTACATGTAGAGTCCAACTCGGATTAAGACTTAAACTATTTTGACTTCTCTTCATGGGCTTCTTAACATCTTGGGCTTCTTAACGTCTCGGGCTTGTTAACCCCAGGCGACTCTGTCTGCCGGGTTATGATTGTCTGCCGGGTTATGACTGTCTGTCGAGTTATGACTGTTTGTCGAGTTATGACTGTCTGCCGGGTTATGATCTGACTTAACACCTGCCAGGTTATCATCTGACTTAGCACCTGTCGGGTTATGATCTGACTTAACACCTGCCGGGTTATCATCTGACTTAACACCTTCCGGGTTATCATCTGACTTAACATCTGCCGGGTTATCATCTGACTTAACACCTTCCGGGTTATCATTTGACTTAACACATGCCGGGTTATCATCTGACTTAACACCTATCGGGTTATCATCTGACTTAACATCTGCCGGGTTATCATCTGACTTAACACCTGTCGGGTTATCAAGTCCCAGCCAGGTTATAACTCCGATCGGGTCATACCGCGGGGTATATCCCCGACAGTGCCCGACCCGTCCCCTCATTGATCTCGTGTCTAGTCTACCAGCTTAGCTTCGTCTAGTCTCTTTTGGCTACCCGATTGTCAGGACCCCGATTCCAAGTCACATCGATCTAGCCAGTAACACCTCATATCACTTCGCGGCCTCACGCACGGTATCCCCACGGGTGTTGCCTTACCATGGCCCGGGACCGTTTGCGCATTTTGGCTCACGTATATGATAGTGTCGCTAGCATCCATATGACAGAGACCCCGGTCCGACACGGCTAGTCGTGAACCCAAAGCGGCACAAACCTATGGGGACAGGCATACATGAATCACATCGAGCATGTCGGTCAACAGCGTGTGAATCTGGGCTGTAGCACTGGGCTAACAGGACTTCGGGGAACCTGGGCTGTAGCCAGTCAAGTGTCCTGAGCAGTAGTGCTGGGCTAGCAGGACTCCGGTGAACCCGGGCTGTAAGGACTACTATGGCTAAAGGAGGCACTAGACTACATTTCCCCATAAGAAAGGCTGCCAAGGATAAACAACTGGATTGTCGGATCCCACACATACCAAGCATTTCAATCATACACACAATATGCTCGATATGTGTAAATACAACATGGCATCACAACAAAACTCTACAACTCAAGTACTTTATTTAAAGGCTCCGGAGAGCCATACATAACATGTTCATACAGGTAGGGGTCACATGACCCGACACTCAAGTCATACAAGCATACAAGCACATGCGGAAGCAAATAAGTCTAAGTACAGACACTAGAAAGAAAGTAGGCTTGACGAAGCCTGTCTATCTACATAGGGCCCTCCGTGGCCAGAATCACCACCTGTGTCGTGGAATTGTCACGACAGATGTCCTAGTGTAAGGACTTAGTCGCGAGGCCAACGCATCTATGTGGTAGCTTGAAGGGGTTGAGCGGAATCGAGAGACGCAACACACAAGACGAGGATTTAGACAGCTTCAGGCCCCGGGAAACATCATCCGGTAATAACCCTACATGCTGTTTGTGGCTAGGTCTCATTATGATTATGAGGAAGTCGCCGTAAGCCGGCTCTCCTCTTGGTTTCTAGCCCTAGATATTGTTTCTTGTTGCTTGTCCCTCTTTGGGGAGCCCTGCCCCTCCTTATATAAGTTAGAGGGGCGGGTTACATGTGGAGTCCTAGTAGGACTATGATTAGTCTATCTTCTCTTACAAGTTGATTACAAGTCCGGGTCTTGCTTCCTCCTAAAGGAGATATTCCTCATGCCTTTCCTCTTAAGACGGCCTACCATAACGTAGCCGGCCTTCTGGGCCTTGAGCCTCTTAGGGCCCCGGGTCTTGTCACTCCTTTGATCCGCTTGCCAGGTCACCCATAAGTCGCCAGGCTCGGGCGGGTCACTTAGTGAGTCGTCCAGTCAGGGTGGGTCATTAGTGAGTCGCCAAGTCCGGCCGGGTTATACATCTAGCCGGGTCATACCGCGGGGTATATCCCCGACATTAGCCCCCAAGTTTAATTTGGATTTATTCATGTTAAACTGATCTGCAAAATAAACACAAGAACAAATTGAAAGGTTGCACTCCGGGTTAAATATTCTTGTAAGCCGGCACTTGATCATCCTTAAGTCCTTGTCATCTCCTCCTTCTGGAAAATCTGGGTCAATGGACCAACTTCATAGTCAATTTGCTTGTAGAAGAAATATTGTAAATAAAGCATCCTTTTGAGTCGGCCTTCAATGCTCTGACTTTGACAAAAATATTGGTCTTCAAATATTCAACTTATATTCAGCCGACTTGAGATATAAAACTTGCCGGTTTATGATTACCAAAATTGCCGGGTTATAAATAGATGATGCCAAGTCATAATTGTCGCCGACGCCGGTTTATGATTTTTGCAGACACCGGGTCAATCTGATTTATTCAAACTAAAAATGTGAAGATATTTCTCCCTTATATCCATAATACCTGTAGCCCCCAAGGGCCGGTTTAATCAGCATGAATAAGCCGGGACTTATCACCATGGCTTTAAATGAAATCCAGTTGTGTAGCCCCCATGAGTCGGCTATAGTCATAGTAGTGTAGCTGGGTCATCCTAGAATTGTCTTAAGCAAAGAGCAATATGCATTAGCCCCCAAGTGTCGGGTCATTATGTAATAATGAGCAGGGACTTTGTAAATATGATGATGTAAATTTGAGCAATAACGTGTAGCCCCCAAGGGACGGCTTAGTAAGATAATACTAAGCTGGGACTTTTCATTGAAAATAATATCATATGATGTAACCCCCATCCTGGGGCTTGAACCCACGTCCACAAGGTTAAGAGCTTTATGCTTTACCAACTAAGCAGTGGATCCTTCAATATATAATGGAATAAGGCTTGTGTATCTTGAATTTTAACAGGAGCAATTGGTAGCCCCCAAGGGCCGGCTCATTACAATGGGATGAGTCGGGTCTTCGATAAGGCCAATAAAAATGACTTCGCATTAACCCCCAAGTGTCATGGTGCATGCTTGCAGCGACATGAGACTTGCATATTTGATGTAACCTCAACTTGAATAATATAGCCCCCAAGTGCCGGGTCGTAAGCCTGCAGCGACTCGGAACTATTTCCTCCATTGTAAAATAAATCATGCCCATTGATAAAGATAATAGCTGTGGCGCTAAAGCGACTTTGAAAACCTCAATCATAATACTGGTTATTGATAATCATAATAGAAATCCAGCCATGTTGGCTATTCAAAATTTGAATAATATAATACGGTATGAAAACCTCAATCATGCAATATCAACATTGAAAATCCAGCCATGTTGGCTATTTTAAAGAATTCAAATACCTTATCTGTTGACATGTAAATCCGGAGTTTTAAATACCCGACGGCTCTTGGCCGATGGCGATTCAATACGCCTTCATTGTAAACCGGAATTTTCATGACCCGGCGGCTTATAACCTTTTGAGAAAAATCCAAAACGGATAATCATTTTGAAGCATCAACTTTGGTAATGAGCTTGAACTTAATCATTTACATGTCATATTTCTGCAAATCATGCAGAGAGTTTAAACAACATATGCCCTGGAGACAGAGGTCAAAACCAGGGCGGGTCATAATATCTCACATATAACTACTGTGATATTGAATTTGTATTGCCGGCTTACATAACCTGTGCAGTAAGGGTGATAACCCAATCCTTAGAAGCCAATGCTTCCACATAGATGATGATTGTCATAAACTGGCGACTTATAGTCAAAAGTCAAGCCGGGTTAAGCATAAAACACTTAGATATATTTGAGATATAATCCCAAAAAGGTCTCAAGTTAAGTAATTGTGGCTGCAATAAACTTTACCAAAGACAGAATAAAATTTTTTGAGGCTTCTAATTCGGATATGATCAGTAAACCGTTCCACAGGGGTTAAGCTAAGATTCGAATACGATCATATAGCCCCGAGTGGCTTTGGCGATGCCGATCAAGAGGGTATCGACAACTATGTTCTCTTTGGTTCGAATACGACCTATGTTTGAACAGGAAGCCCCCAAATGACCTTGAGAGTTGTTTAACGACGCTGATTCGAATACGATCCATGTCGATTCCCAAAGGGGTTGAGCTATGATTCAGATATGATCAAGAAGCCCCCAAGTAGGTTCGGCAGTTTTACAAATTAAAAGGGTATCGACGGCTATGTTCTCTTTGGTTCGAATACGACCTATGTTTGAACAGGAAGCCCCCAAGTGACCATATAAATTTTGGCATTGCGCCAATCAAGAGGGTATTGATAGCTATGCTCGATGAGCAGGAAGCCCCCAAGTGATCATAATAAGATAAGCCATAAGGCAGGATACCCAAGTTTGAACCGCGCATCATGGCAGCAAGTTCATTTGGCAACCTTTAATTTTTCTGAGAACTCGAAATTGCGAGAGATTTAAATCTTTTTGAATCAGAACTTTAAACCGGATTTGAAAGCTTCAAAAATTTGTGAGGGACAAATTTACCTTGAGCCGGATTTGAGAGCTTCAAAATTTTGTGAGGGACAAATTTACCCTGGGCTGACTTTTGAACCGGATTTGAGAGCTTCAGTGCTTTGTGGGAGAAAGATGTCTCTTGAACCGGTTTTTAAACCAGAGTCTAATTTTGAGCCGGAAATCTTCTGTCGACTTTTAAATTTTCATCGATCTAGCAGTAATCTCCGGGGCCCGGGTTATTTTTCCCTTCAATGACCCAGAGTTCTTGAATTCATTGAAACCGGCTAATTTTGCCGAGTCATACCATTGTAGCCCCCGAGTCTCAAGACGACTGAGGAGTTGGCTTGAGATTCTCCATATTTGACCATAGCAGAAGGTATACATCATTGGCGTCGATAGCGCGATGTGAATCCACAGAAGGTTGAGGTGACTGCGGCGGGTTATGAATGATCCCGTATGAGCCGTGTCAGCAACTCGTCCAATGGTTCCCTCCAACTGGTTGTTTGAAGCTTAATCAAACTGTAGCGGCGACAATTCGTGCCCTTGCCCATTGAGCCATCCAGTGCAGACGGCGGTTGATAATATATGATAATTTGCCTCCAATTTGTTGGAAGAGAAAACCGGCTTCCCAAGCGGTGACTTGCTCATACTCAATAAATAGCTCGTGCAAACAGGTGCGGCCTGGTGTGTTGATGTAGACCAGGCCGCGAGAGACGGATGGTAAAGACGACCGTAACATCAGAGGCGGCATAGACAGATGAACCGGCCGTGGCGTTCTAAGCCGGTGTAGACGGGCAAGTTGTCCTCCTTGTTGTAAGTCGGTGCGGTCGCGAGAGATGTCCACGGCGTTGTAAGCCGGCGTGAGAGTCCGTTGAGTAACGACGACCACCTGTGCCAAAAGATGTTGGCGTGCCTCCATCTCCGCGGTATAATATCACTTTTTGTCATAAATAATTGCCCTGCATAAACAATATTGCAGACCAAGGCAAAGATAAACTTGTTTTTTAACAAAAACAACATGTGCTAATAAAATAAACTTAGATGGATATCACCTATTTTGTTTGGATGATGGATGATCCATTCAACGTGACAGGGGTGGCTCAGGCAGATTAGCGACTCATAGAGCCGACGGCTCAGGTAGACCGGCGACTTAATATAACCCAGCGGCTCAAAGCGACAAGGGTGGCTCAACGCGGCTCCGGCGGTTTGATTTAGATTAAGCTACACGGGCGGCGACTTGCGCACACCTGTTCCATCAGTAATTGAGCGCAGACGCCGGTGCGTGATGGTGCTGACGTACACTTCATAGGCATAACATGGCACCATTTTTGCTGCACATAAAAATATACAGACCAAAGTAATTGTTCTTTGATGAAAACAATATGTTTAATAAAATAAACTTGAACGGATAGATATCACCTGGTTTATCCGCACAATTGATGATCCGGATGAAGCGCCGAGTAGCTCGATAGGGCAGCTCTTCAGCGGCGATTCTCCGCGAGTTGGCCACGGATGGCGACTTAGGCGGACGTAGGGGCTGTGGCAACCGAGCGAGTGAGGTCGGGGCACAACGGCCTTTAACAGGAGCAAAACTGGCAAGGCGCGGTGCGGCCTGAGGAAGAAACGAGTCAACCGAAGGCAAACGGCGGCTCGCACGAGAAGCAGTTTGCAGCTTGCAGCAAGTCGGGGGTCCATGCTGGCGGTTTAGAGACGGAAACCAGCGGGAGTGGCAACTCGCAGCGAGGCAGCGCTGTAGCCAGGACAGCTTGAGGCGGCGGTAGCGAATCCAGGCAACGCGCGGAGTAAAGCAGAGGCGTGAGCCGGGGCAGCTGCGTGCGGAGTGGAGAAGAGGCGGCAAAGCGCGGCTGAGGCCTCTGCGAGTTGGAGAGGTGCCGGTTTAGCAGGGCCACTTGGACGGGCGGCCGTCAGAGACGCACCCAGCTATGGCGGCTCAGAGATGAAAACAGAAGCCGAGCCTAAGTTCGCGGCCTCGTCCAAGCTTGGCGTTGACTTGTCAAATCGATCAGGCATTGGAATCATGTATGTTTACGTAAGGCAAATCATGCTATTTTCCTTACGTGACTAGCACTTGGATTCGTTGAAGCCGGCTGGGTTCAGATTGTTGTATATGTTGAAGGAAATAACATGTAGATGCTCTGAATAGTACGCCTAATCAGATTTCAACAGAAACTGACGGTCTCAGCGACTTGGTGATTGACGGCTTGATGGATTGCTGCCGGCTCACGCTCAAAACTTTTATTGATCGGATTTCCTCGAATCGTACGAAGACTGGTGTTGGCGGCTCAGGGTCAACCCTATTTTTCTTCTTCGACTTCAATCTCGCGGATTGTAAAATCTTTATCTAATTTCTTTTTGCAAAACTCCTCTTGATGTTTTTGTCAGTATGCACAGCCAATAATCCACCATGGAATCTCTTGGTTTTAGATTAAACAGTACTTGGCGAATCCCTGATCTTTAAGCGAGTCGGCAGATTCATCGAGCCGCTCTCTTAGTAAGTCGCCGCAAAAACTTGATCCCTGTTGATTTCGGCGGCTCAAAAAACTTCTTCAGATGAACCTCAAGACGACGGCGGCAGGCGGCTTGCAACTCTAATTTCTCTTTCACATATCATAAATCTTGAGGCTGATCTTTTCAAACCGATTCTTCTTCATCCGGAAAATTGCAAACTTCTCGAAACCCTAGAAAAGATCCCTCCAAGAACTCAACACCACCGTGCGCAGGCCCCACGGTGGGCGCCAACTGTCGTGGAATTGTCACCGCAGATGTCCTAGTGTAAGGACTTAGTCGCGAGGCCAACGCATCTATGTGGTAGCTTGAAGGGGTTGAGCGGAATCGAGAGACGCAACACACAAGACGAGGATTTAGACAGCTTCGGGCCCCGGGAAACATCATCCGGTAATAACCCTACACGCTGTTTGTGGCTAGGTCTCATTATGATTATGAGGAAGTCGCCGTAAGCCGGCTCTCCTATTGGTGTCTAGCCCTAGATATTGTTTCTTGTTGCTTGTCCCTCTTTGGGGAGCCCTGCCCCTCCTTGTATAAGTTAGAGGGGCGGGTTACATGTGGAGTCCTAGTAGGACTAGGATTAGTCTATCTTCTCTTACAAGTTGATTACAAGTCCGGGTCTTGCTTCCTCGTAAAGGAGATATTCCTCACGCCTTTCCTCTTATGCCGGCCTACCATAACGTAGCCGGCCTTCTGGGCCTTGAGCCTCTTGGAGCCCCGGGTCTTGTCACTCCTTTGATCCGCTTGCCAGGTCACCCATAAGTCGCCAGGCTCGGGCGGGTCACTTAGTGAGTCGTCTAGTCAGGGCGGGTCATTAGTGAGTCGCCAAGTCCGGCCGGGTTATACATCTAGCCGGGTCATACCGCGGGGTATATCCCCGACAACCTGGGTGGCAAGTTACTCATCGACATCGAGGTCTACATAAAACCCATCGGAGGGGGCAGTGTTGTCGTCTGAAAACAGTAATTAAAGCAACATGAGTACAAAGGTACTCAGCAAGTCTTACAACAGATCCTACTATACATGCTCATTCTCAATAAGGTGGTGGAGTTATTGCAGCAAGCCAGCTTTGACTCTTGGCTAAGCTATCCTACGAGACACCACTAGTAAAAATAGTTTTCGCACACGAGTCCACTAATCACCAACACAATACTCCACCGAGGATCCTCGCTCGTCATCCTACGAGAGGACCATCCTCGGTACTCACACTTATCTTGAGTCTTTTAGTAGTAACCATTAACTTGTCTATGAACTGTATAGGCAACCAAGTAGTCCTATGCCGCGGACGCGGCTATTCGAATAGATGATGTTAACCCTGCAGGGGTGTACTTCTTCATACACGCTCTCACCACTTATCGTCGTTTACACGACATGTACTCGACAACCTTCAAGCGGAAGCCCAACGAGGGTGTCGGCCACAGCCTACCTAAACACTCAAGTCTCTAGTCCAGGTTTATCGCCTATGCAGGTTCCATCCGCAGGGAGTCCGGCCGAGGTTTCCACATACGGCCCCGAACGATGTGTACGGGGTCCCGAGACGCCAAACGGGTGCCCGACATACCCGGCCACGGTGTATCTACCACATCATAGCCCACCCCTAGGGTCAGCGCTATGCACAGCTGCCAACACATAACCTACAAACACCAGAAACTAGTTGCAACTCCTGGACAGAGTACTAGGGTGATTAAGAAGCCGAGAGGGTCCATTGGTTTTGGGCCCAATGTATGGTAGGAACTGATTCTTGAATCACACATACAGATCTCAGTTCTTAAGGACGGCCTCAATGAAACAACCCACCATGTACTCCTACATGGCCTCTCATCGATACCTTTACCAAATCATGTTCAACACATCCCTCACATTACCAACGTAATCATTTCACTCTAGCCCATCACCCAGATGAACCAGACCTGACACAACTCTAAGCATAGCAGGCATAGCAAGGTAGGAAACACATACATGGTTCAATCTACTCCTACACATGCTAGTGGGTTTCATCTAGTTACTATGGCAATGACAGGTCATGCAGAGGATAAGGGTTCAACTACCGCAGCACACAGCAGTTTGAAACGTTGTTGTCTTAATGCAGTAAATGAGAGCAGGAGCGAGAACACGGAATTGTATCGATATGATCAATGGGGCTGCTTGCCTGATGGAGTAGTAGTAGGGTACTGCCCTTCAGTTGGATACTCGGAAATATCCTCGGAGGCAGAACCTACCACGAAAGACACCACAGAACACAATCATCACATGGCAATATGCAACAAATATGATGCATGCTATGACAAGGCAATATGAGATGTCCCGCCTAATGCAATGTGAAACAAGTTGGTTTGGGTCCATTTGAATCAAGGATTCAAATGGAAGCATATGTTCTTAAGCCATATAAGTGCATTAGATTGTTTCACCTAAACAGCGGGGTTACAATGTTTTGTCATGCATGAAACCATTACAGATGGAAAGATTGAATTTTTCTGATCAAATTTCATATATAATTCTTTGCATTTGGAGTTACAGATTAAAAGTTATGAATTTTTTAAGTTTGTAATATTTTTTGGAATTTCATGTATAAGAATAATTCCAGTAATTGAATTATTGCGCCAGCATTGCGTCAGGGTGACGTCAGTGGTCAACGGGGCCGGTCCAGGTCAAACCTGACCAGTGGGACCTGCGTGTCAGTAGTTAATTAACTAACTAAATTTAGTTAGTGCTAATCTAAGTTAATTAGGAGGGCGGTCCCACTTGTCATAGACTCAGGGGGAGTCAACCTGGGCCCACACGGGGTCAACCAGGGTTAAACCCGTCGGCGTTTAGCTGCCGGCGAGGCCAGGCGCGGCGGAGCGATGCGGGTTTCGTGCTCCGGCGACCAAAACGATGGCGGAGCACATCTACGTGATGCGGGGAGTGAGTGCGTCGAGTGGTGGCAGCGGGTGGAGCTGGGGTGGCCGGAAACGTCGCCGGCGACGAGCTGTGCGGCTGCCGGAGCTCGGGTGAGGTCGAACCCGAGGCTACGGGGAACGGCGAGGTGCGCGAAGAGGTGCTATGAGCTTCTGCGAGTGCGGTGAGTGCGTTGGTCACGGTGGTGTGGCCGGTGGGTGGCCGAAGTCACGTCGGCTACGAGCTCAGCGGCGACGGGTGCGGGTGAATGTGGTGCAGTGCATACGATGCAGGAGGGAGTTAACGGAGAGGGGGAGGACAGAGCTGAGCTCACGGCGGTTGCAGCAAGCGTCGAAGCGGGCTCGGGGAAGGCCGGAGCTGAGCGGGGTGACGGTGGCGATCTCGGCGGCCGGAGTTGGGGGAGACGGGGTCAGGGGCGACTCTAGAGCGGGCGAGCGCTCGGGGCTCGGCCTACTCGACATAGTAGACGACGGCGGAGCGAACGAACACGGTGATGCGGCACAGGGACGATGGCGGACGCGGTTATCACGGTGGCGCGGGCGCAGCAACATCGACCATGGTGCGGAAGAGTGAGGGAGAGGAGCTGGGGAGGAGGAGGCGTGTCTGCGAGCTCGGGGGAGAAGTGAGTGACCGAACTAGGGCAGCAGAATGGAGAGCGGAGGAAGCAGGGCGGCGGGGCAGCTGCGTGGCGCGCGCTGGTGCCGGCATCGAGCACCTGCCTGCCTGCCTGGCCAAGCCAAGCAGCTCGCTGGAGCGGTGGCTGGGTTGGGCTGGCAGGTGGGCCTGCTAGGTGGGCACCGGGTAAGCCTCTACTCTCTCTGCTTTCTATTTTTCTTTTTATTTATTCCTGTTTTGTGTTTTCAAATAGTAAAAATACTATTCCATTTAGGAAAAACCTGAAAATATTCAAAGGCAAATTTAAAATATTCTCAACAGCCTAAAAATACTTTCAGGATTATTTGGGCATTTTAAAATATTTATAGGATTTAAATTGCCCAAATGCAAATAGTAATGATTTAATCCAATGACCTTATGTATCCTGGAAAAATGTGAACCCATTTTGTCTGAGGTTCTAACCCAAAACAAAAAGAGTGGACTTTTTAGAAGGGCATTTCAGGTTCATTGAAAAAGATTTTAGTAAACCCTTGTTGTTTCCAGGGGGTGCTGGGGGCTCTACCATCCCCATTTTAGTTTTCTGGGAAAATAAACATGACGCAACACTCTAATGAATGAACTAGCTAGGGTGTGACAACTCACCCCCACTCGAAAGAATCTTGTCCCGAGATTTGGGATCCGTTGGGAAGAAGGTGGGGTACTCGAGTCGAAGACGATCCTCCCTTTCCCAAGTGGCTTCTTTTTCAGAGTGGTGTGACCATTGAACCTTGAGAAACTTGATGTCATGGCGTCGAGTGGTACGCTCGGCTTGATCAATGATACGAACGGGATATTCCCGATATGTGAGATTATCTTGGAGATCAAGCGTTTCGTGGTCCACTCCACGGATAGGATCCGCGAAGCAACGCCTGAGTTGAGAAACGTGGAAGACATCGTGAACTCTGGAAAGATGCGGAGGTAGTTCCAATTGGTAGGCAACTTCTCCTCGTTTGGCAAGAATGCGAAAGGGTCCAATGTAACGAGGAGCTAATTTGCCTTTGATACCGAAACGATGGGTTCCCTTTAAAGGAGTAACCCGAAGGTAAGCCTTCTCGCCGACTTCATAAGTCATGAGCTTATGTTTGCGATCATATTGGCTCTTTTGATGAGATTGGGCTGTTTTCAATTTCTCATGAATAACGCGAACCTGCTCTTCTGCTTCCTGAATCATATCCGGGCCAAAGAGTTGTCTTTCCCCAGTTTCTGATCAGTTAAGAGGCGTTCGACATTTTCGTCCATAGAGAACTTCGAAAGGAGCTTTGCCCAGGCTAGCTTGATAACTATTGTTATAAGCGAACTCCGCGAATGGAAGGCATTTCTCCCAATCCATTCCGAATGAGATGACAGAAGCTCGGCCACTTGATTTACTCCCTCTACTTGACCACTTGATTGGCGGTGGAACGCGGTGCTAATAGAGAGACGAGTTCCCATAGCATTTTGGAAACTTTCCCAAAATCGAGAGGTGAAGAGACTCCCACGGTCTGAGTTAATTTCCAATGGGACACCATGAAGAGACACTATTCGGGAGATGTATAAGTCAGCTAGCTGGCTAGCGGTAATACTCTCCTGAACAGGTAGGAAGTGGGCTACTCTGGAAAGACGATCGATAACGACGAAGATAGCATTATTCCCTCTCTTGGTCCTGGGAAACCCAGTAAGCCTCTACTCTCTCTGCTTTCTGTTTTTCTTTTTATTTATTCCAGTTTTGTGTTTTGAAATAGTAAAAATACTATTCCATCTAGGAAAAACCTGAAAATATTCAGAGGCACATTTGAAAATATTCTCAACAGCCTAAAAATACTTTCAGGATTATTTGGGCATTTTAAAATATTTATAGGATTTAAATTGCCCAAATGCAAATAGTAGTGATTTAATCCAATGACCTTATGTGTACTGGAAAAATGTGAACCCATTTTGTCTGAGGTTCTAATCCCAACACAAAAAGGGTGGACTTTTTAGAAGGGCATTTCAGGTTCATTGAAAAAGATTTTAGTAAACCCTAGTTGTTTCCAGGGGGTGCTGGGGGTTCTGCCATCCCCATTTCAGTTTTCTGGTAAAATAAACATGATGCAACACTCTAATGCATGAACTAGCTAGGGTGTGACACCGATCGCGTGTTTATATATTACTCCGGGATTACACGTGTTCGATTCAAACAACTATCGCACCAACTATACCGTTATAGACATATTTGCACAATCTTATAACAATACTAAGATCCCGTTGGGCACTTGGGCTTTACGTGTTAGCCTACTTTCATCATGAAAACTCAAGTTGATTATAACATCTACAGTAGGGCTCCTCGACCCCCCTCCCCCCCCCCCACACTATACGTCCTTGTGGATGTCCGGTCAGTGACCGACCACAAAAACGTGACCCAGTCGGACTCCTCAAAGCGGCTCTATACGTTCGACCTTACTGGCATGCTTTATCCAGCCCAAATATGCGGTGGATGTGAGGAGGTCTGGACGCATCCGGGCACAATTGCCACATCGGATCCGACAAGGAGGACCCACCACAAATTGCACCAATCCCCCCTACCCGACCTTGTCGGACGAGACATTCGCCTCTCCTCTCTTCTCCCTCGTTCGCCCAGGCCCTCAACTAGCTTCGGCACAACCCTAGCACCACCGCCATCCTGTCCAATCAGCGTCGTCGCCACCGCCACAAACCTCCTCCCTGGCCTCTCGCCTTTACGGACACCATCACTGCCCCATACGCCGCTGTGGTATGTTTGACTTTTCTCAGACTGCACCTTACCTGTATTTGACAAATTGATCGACCCATTTTTTTGTGATTCTCTTGTTGGAAAATGATGGATTCAAATGGCTCATCTGATGAGGAGTATGGCAACATGGAGCTTGATGAGTTAATGCCAAAGGAATTCTTTGATTCATTTAAGTCCGACGAAAATGCCGTGATGTTGACAATGATGAATATCTAGGAGGAAATGGAGGGGGAGGTGGAGCATATTTTGAATTTCAATGGTTCGATCGAAGGGAGAAGAATTCTGAACTGGGATAGGGTTCCTAGAGAATGGTTGCTCTACAAGGATTACTTCCAACCCATACCAACATTCCCTGATACATGATTTTGTCGACGCCTTCGTATGTGCAAGCCCTTGTTCTTGCGTGTGGTGGAGGGATTGGAGGCACATGATTCCTACATTAATCTCACCAGGGATTGTTGCAGACAACTCTCGTTCTCTACTAAGCAGAAGTAAACAGTTGCTATGAGGATCCTTGCACTAGGTACCGCCACTGATCTTGTTGTGAGATGGTCTGAATGGGGTGAGCACATGCCTCGAGGCCACAATGATATGCCTGCACCCTGGTGCGGGTGTTTGGAGCAAAGCATCTGAGAAAACCAAATCTGCAAGATGCAAAAAACTGATGGCTATTGGAGTGGTAAGAGGCTTTCCAGGTATGTTTGGTTCAATTCAATTGATTGCATGCATTGGAAATGGAAGAACTGTCCCAAAGGTTTGTACAGGATAGGGTTGGGCCGACAAAATCCAAGGCCCTATGACAAACTCTAAAATTGGCCCTACCGCACTATACAAAACTACATAAATATACCACAAAACTAGATAAATATAACTACAAAAATATAAAGATCACAATATCTTACATAGCAATGGGAAATATCAATAATCATACATATTATTGGTTGTAAAGTCTTCACCTAAATAACGTCATTCTTTTAGTCTTCTTTGAAATAAAATCTCCAATAATATCCTCATAATCAATCTTCTCCTATACTTCACTCTCAAGTGCTATTGTGGCCAAACCAGTAAGTAATTTGTAATGCCTGGATAATTAGGCTACAGTAAAACTCTCCTAATGATGCCATGTCATCGGTGATTACTGTTGCTAAACTTTCGTTAGTTCAAACCGATTCAAAAATCAATTCAGAAAATGGCAAACAACAAAAGTTTTTAAAAGTTGAAACAAAAATGTTCGGTGGGTGCCAAATATTGCACTGGTAATTATGGTGAAGTAAACACATTTTTAGAAAATGCCTAAATACTTTAAAATGAAATAAAACAGAAAAGAAAATAAATAAAAACAAAAAGGAAAACACAAAAACAAAAGAACTAACAAAAAGAAAAAGAAAAAGGGGGAAGCACCCCCCCACTGGGCTCCGGCCCAGCAGGCCATTGGGGCACCCACCCGGCCGGCCCACCCTCCCCCCTCACTTCCCTTATCCACCCACCCGGTGGAACCCTAACCCACCCCGCCGCCCCACTACTCCCACTAGCCCCCACTCCCTCTCCCTCGCCCCCTCTGTCTGATCCCGATCTGGATCGGGAGGGGCCGCACCGACATCACCACCACCCAACGCCGGCGCCCGCCGCTCGCAGTCATCGGCGTTACCTCACCGGCGACGCCTCCCCGCCTCTTCATCCTCCTCTGTGACTGGCCACCTCGTCGCCGCGCCCGTCGACGTACCGCCTCCCCGTCTTCGCCGACGTCCCCGTCCCCCACCACAACGCCCATTGCCATAGTCCCCACGCTCCCGCGGTGAGGCTCCGTCCTCTCCTCCTCCCCCACGCGCGCTCGCTCGCGCGAGACCGCGCCCGAGCCTCCAGTGCTCAGCGCATCGCCGCCCGCGCCATGACCCCCGCACCGGCCAAGCCTGCCACCGCACCCGTCCATGCTCACCGCAGCTCCGCGCGCGCTCGCGCCGTCGCCCCTCACCCCTGCGCTCGCCTGCGCTGCCCTATGCCCACAGTTCCCGCACGCGATCGCAACCCCTCGCGCGGCCCGCTACACCTCTGGCCATGTGCCCCCGCTCACACGCTCGCACCGCGCGCTTGCGCCCAGCAAACACTCGAGCTTCCCCGCCTCGGGTCGCCCATCGGCCGCCCGCGCCGTCCATGGCTCATGCGTGGCCGACCCCTGCTTCCCCCTCGACGCGCTCGCCCCCCCCCCCCCCCCCCCGCACTGGCCGGCGTTCTGGCTGCCGGCGCCCACGCCATGTGCTGCGTCCGGGGCCAGCCCCGTTCGGCCTCGGGCACGGGCACCGCGCCCGCACCCGCTATGGCCTCTATGCCACTGAACAGAGGGCCCGCCTCCAGAACATATGTGGAAAAATAATAATTTATTAATTAAAGAATTAATTAACTTAATTAATTTCGATTAATTAAACTAAAACAACTAATTAAGCCTAACTAATTAACCTAATCCCTAATTAACTAAAACAATCAATGACAGGGGGTCCCACCTCTGTTGACCAGTCAAACGTTGACTGGTCAACTGGGTCCCTCTGGCCCACCTGTCAGTCATTGGGTACACTTTTGTGTACACTGTGCTGGGTGCGCCTAGCAATTTAGCAATTATTTTCGAATTAAAAATAATTACAGAAATTAATAAAATCTTTAGAAAATCATATCTTTTAATCCGTAACTCGGATTAAATTATTTTCAACATGAAAGTTGCTCAGGACAACGAGACAAATCCGAATACGCAGCCTGTTCGTCCGCCACGCATCCCTAGCATAGCAAACACGTAACTTTTCCCCTCCAGTTCATCTGTCCGAAAACGCGAAACACCGGGAATACTTTTCCGGATGTTTTCCCCCTTCACCGGTACCACCTCGTACCACGTTAGGGCACACTTAGCATCATGCTTTGTCATGTCATGCCTCGTCATACATTTGTTTGCATTATATTTATTGTTTCTTCCCCCTCTTCTCTCGCCAGACACCGAGGCCGACGCCGCTGCTACCCAGTACGACTACGGTGTTGACGACCCCTCTCTCTTGCCAGAGCAACCAGGCAAGCCCACCCCCTTAATCACCAGATATCGCCTACTCTTCTCTATACTGCTTGCATTAGAGTAGTGTAGCATGTTACTGCTTTCCGTTAATCCTATCCTGGTGCATAGCCTATCATTATTGCTACTACTGTTGATACCTTACCTGCAATCCTACATGCTTAGTATAGGTGGCTAGTAATTCATCAGTGGCCCTACATTCTAGTCCGTCTGCCATGCTATACTATCGGGCCGTGATCACTTGGGAGGTGATCACGGCTATATACTATATACTTTATACATAATACATGTGATGACTAAAAGACGGGTCAGCTCGTTGGAGTACCCGCGGGTGGATCTTTGTGGCGAAGCGATAGGGCAGGTTGAGACCACCTAGGAGAGAGGTGGGCCTGGCCCTGGTCGGCGTTCGCGGTTATTTCAAGATAACACATTTAACGAGATCTTGGTATTTGATCTGAGTCTGGCTACTGGCCTATACGCACTAACCATCTACGCGGGGACAGTTATGGGCACTCGACGTCGTGGTATCGGCCGAAGCCTTCGTGAGGTCAGCGACTGAGCGGCGTGCGCCGGATTGGAACGTAAGCCTGCTCTTGTATTAAGGGGGCTAGTTCTGCTTCCGACCGCCCTCGCAACATGCAGGTGTGCAATGGGCGATGGGCCCAGACCCCTGCGCCATAGGATTTAGACCGGCGTGCTGACCTCTCTGTTGTGCCTAGGTAGGGTTGCGACGTGTTGATCTTTCGAGGCCGGGCATGACCCAGGAAAGTAAGTCTGGCCAAATGGGATCGAGCGTGTTGGGTTATGTGGTGCACCCCTGCAGGGAAGTTAATCTATTCGAATAGCCGTGATCTTCGGTAACAGGACGACTTGGAGTTGTACCTTGACCTTATGACAACTAGAACCAGATACTTAATAAAACACACCCTTCCAAGTGCCAGATACAACTGTTGATCGCTCTCTAACAGGGCGACGAGGAGAGGATCGCCGGGTAGGATTATGCTATGCGATGCTACTTGGAGGACTTCAGTCTACTCTCTACTACATGCTGCAAGACGGAGGCTGCCAGAAGCGTAGTCTTTGAAAGGACTAGCTATCCCCCTCTTATTCCGGCTTTCTGCAGTTCAGTCCACATATGATATCCTTATTCCATTTGATACCAATGCGTACCAATGTAGTGTAGCTCCTTGCTTGCGAGTACTTTGGATGAGTACTCACGGTTGCTTTTCTCCCCCTTTTCCCCCTTTCTTATACCCGGTTGCTGCGACCAGACGTTGGAGTCCAGGAGCCAGACGCCACCATCGACGACGACTACTACTACTCGGGAGGTGCCTACTACTACGGGCAGCCCGTTGACGGCGACCAGGAGTAGTTTAGGAGGATCCCAGGCAGGAGGCCTGCGCCTCTTTCGATCTGTATCCCAGTTTGTGCTAGCCTTCTTAAGGAAAACTTGTTTAACTTATGTTTGTACTCAGATATTATTGCTTCTGCTGATTCGTCTATGATCGAGCTCTTGTATTCAAGCCCTTGAGGCCCCTGGCTTATAATATGATGCTTGTATGACTTATTTTATTTGTAGAGTTGTGTTGTGATATCTTCCCATGAGTCCCTGATCTTGATCGTACACGTTTGCGTGTATGATTAGTGTACGATTGAATTAGGGGCGTCACAAGTTGGTATCAGAGCCGACTGCCTGTAGGAATCCCCCTTCCACACTCCTTAGTCGAAGTCGAGTCTAGACATTGCAAAACTTTTTACTAACATGGTTGTGTGCCTTACGGGCCCACGTCGCCATCTGGATGGTATTAGGATCTTTTACTCCTCGATCCTTACTTTGGGACTCTGAACTCTCTCCTACTCGGGTTAAACGATTTTACTAACTCTAACACTAGGATCCCGTGACCACGTTCACCCCAAAGTTGGATAAGCCCTAGTTATTCTTTAGAGTAGTATTTGAACATTATCCATATTGTCATTTGACTCATGTGAAAACATCTTTGTTTTCAGATGGAACCCACGAGGCAGGTCGTGCGCTAGATGACGGCCATTGGTGCCTCAGGATCACCTGCTGTGTTGGTTGAGATGATGACCTATCTGGGTTATCGCTGGCACCCTGAGTCCAACGTCTATGAGGAGTACCAGGACTTCAACCAGGGGCAGTACCGTGCCATCGTCCACCTCTACTCTCGAGAGTATGACTCCACTACCGTGCTGCACACTGCTCATGGTGTTGGAGTGACTATCGACATGGCGGTCCACGATGCTGCTTATGCTGCTCTGACACGTCTTCGTGGAGAGTATCAGGAGTTGGACACCTCCCCCTTCAGGCACATTGCTCTCGCATCCGATGTTGGTGCAGAGGGTTACTACACTGCGGCCTACTCCACTGTCACCCGAGAGCCCTTCTACCATCAGAACTTGGTTCTGCATGCTGATGGGCTGGATAGAGCTAACCGAGCTCTTCGCCACGAGCTGTACACCACCCGCCAGCACCTGTACCGTGCTCTGATGTTGTTGCACCCCTCTGTCCGATCTGGTGATCTGTCGCGTTCTGCGATCTATCCTGCCAGGACCGTGATGCCCCAGGGCGTCGGCTGGCCAGATGTGGGAGGCTACTCTCCTGCACTTGGTCCTCTCCTGCCACCTACGCATCGGGTTCCGCACCAGAGTATCCGCAGACCCCAGGCTACTCGCGTGGAGGTCTTCCCTTCACGTCACTACCAGCTGTCAGGCTACACCTACCTCCACAGTTCCTCCTGGGACTGATGTAGGCTTGATTGTTAGTGTTAGATGCATTCGTCGCGAGCCTGCATGCCGCCTATGATGTATTAGTCTATGTACTGAACTCTGTGTACCGAACTCTATGCATGATCTCTTTTGTAAGATATGCTGACTACTATGTAGTATCCATCGTGCTGCTTTCATTGTGCATGTTTCATCATGAATGATTCTTGTCTTTGCAAATTTCTCGATGCTGAACTACCCCTGTTATATATTAGCAGGATGGTTAGACCAGGTGGTCGTGGACGTGGTGGCAACCTCCCACCACCGCCTGAGTACATGGCTGGTATGATCCAACAGCTTGAGATGAATCGCCAGTCCATGGAGAATATGATGGCTCAGTTTCCTCGCCCCAATATGAACCAACAGCCAACCCCAGTAACTCTGCAGTATTTCATGTGCCTGAACCCAACTGTGTACCGCAGCTCAACTCAGCTTCTGGATGCTGATGACTGGCTCCGTGACATCACCTATGAGATGGAGTCTGATGATGTAGCCCCTGCCAGCTATGTCACCTTTGCTTCCTTCTTCCTGAAGGGACCCGCAGCTCAATGGTGGGACAGCCACAGGCATACTCTGCCAGTTGGAACAATCATCACCTGGCCAGACTTCCAAGCTGCCTTTCGTGCTCGCTTCATTCCTCAGGGAGTCATGGATCGTAAGAAGCGCGAGTTTCGCAACCTCACCCAAGGCAACAAGACTGTTGAAGCTTATCGGCGGGAGTTTCTTGACTTGTCCCGCTATGCTGAAGAAGACATTGCAACTGATGCACGCAGACAGGAGAAGTTCCGTGATGGCCTTCAAGCTGACATCAAGCTCGCACTTCTAGTGCATGCCTTTGCTGATTTCACCATCCTGGTGAACAAGGCCATCAATGTCGAAACTGGTCTGCAGGACTACCAGAGTTCTCACAGGCGCAACCGTGACACGGGCTCATCTTCGGGCCCGTCCTCGCAGAAGCGCAAGATATGGATTCCCAACAGCATGTACCAGCTGAATGCACCTGCCCCAAGGCAGACCTATGCTGCACCTCGTCTGCCTGCTCCTCCAACTAGGCAGCCAAGACTTCCAGCTCCACCACCACAAGCCCCTGTTCCCACTCTCAATAATGGACTGTGCTACAAGTGTGGTCAACCAGGTCGCCGTGCTAGGGATTGCAATCGGAACTAGAATCAACTGGCCCTCCCAGCAAGTGGCCGTGGAAGCAACCAGCCCCGCAACAACAGTACCAAGTCTTATGGTCGTGTTCATGCCAACCACATTGATCTCAATGAAGTTCTAGACCAGCCCGCTACCGTGATGGGTACACTCCTCGTAAATTCAGCACCAGCATCTGTTTTATTTGATACAGGTGCATCACATTCATTCATGTCAGAGGATTTTGCATTCATGCATGGCATTAAAAGCGAGGACCTGAACACTTTGCTATTAGTGCACACTCCCGCGGGCCAATGTCGGACCTCCATGATTTGCAACGACGTCCCCGTTGAAATCAAAGGACTAGAATTCATTGCCTCTCCCATCGTACTGAAGTCTTGTAGCATCGACCTCATTCTGGGAATGGATTGGTTGAAAGCGCATACTGCTTCTATAGTTTGCGCCACTAAGGTCGTCCATCTGCTACACCCTTCTGATGAAATAATTGCTTACCAAGCTCATCTAGTTCAGAACGCCGAGGCACGTCTATATGCCTTGAATGCGTTGAATGCTGCACCACTCGAGGGCATTGAAAACATTCCCGTCGTTCATGAATTCCAAGACATCTTCCCAGAAGAACTTCCAAGGATTCCCCCTGCTAGAGCTGTCAAATTCATCATCGACTTGAAACCCGGCACCACCCCTATAGCCAAACGACCCTACAAGATGCCGCCACATGAACTCATTGAGCTTAAGGAGGAAATCGACAAATCTCTTGTCAAATGTTTCATTCGCCCAAGTTGTTCTCCTTGGGGAGCACCTTCTCTCTTTGTTAAGAAGAAGGATGGGACAAACCGATTAGTCCAAGACTACCGTCCTATAAACCAGCTACCATTCAGAATAAATACCCTCTTCCTCGGATCAATGATCTTTATGATCAACTGGCTGGCTCATCAGTGTTCTCCAAACTCGACTTGAGGTTGGGTTACCACCAGATCCGTGTTCGTGAAGAGGACATCCCAAAAACTGCCTTCGTGACTCGGTATGGATCATATGAGTACACCGTCATGTCATTCGGCTTAACGAATGCTCCCGCCACCTTCTCCCGTCTAATGAACTATATATTCATGGATTACCTCGACAAGTTCGTCGTGGTTTATCTGAATGATATCCTTGTATTTTACAAGAACAAAGAAAGAACATGATGAACATCTTCGTCTTGTGCTGGAAAAGCTTCGAGAGCATCAACTGTATGCTAAGTATTCCAAGTGTGAATTCTGGCTCCCCGAAGTAACCTATCTTGGGCATGTCATCTCCAAGGATGGTATTGCCGTCAACCCTGAACGAGTTCAGGCTATTCTCGATTGGACTCCACCGAAGAATGTCAAGCAAGTCCGAAGTTTTCTCGGTCTCGCCAACTATTACCGTCGATTCGTCGAGAACTTCTCCAAGATTGCCTGGCCTCTGACTAATCTGTTGCATAAGGGTGTCAAGTTCGAATGGACAGACAAGTGTCAGGAAAGTTTTCAGGCACTCAAAGACAAGTTGAATTCTGCCCTAGTGCTTGCTCCACCGGATACTAAGAAGGACTTCGTCATTTACTACGACGCTTCTCGTCAAGGATTAGGCTGTGTCCCAATGCAAGAGCGCAGAGTGATTGCTTATGCCTCTCGTCAATTGCGCCCTCATGAAGAAAACTACCTAGTTCACGACCTCGAGCTTGCTGCTGTCATTCATGCACTGAAGCAGTGGCGACATTACCTTCTCGGTAATCGTTGCGAGATCTTCATCGACCACCAAAGTCTGAAGTATCTGTTTACTCAGCCAGATCTGAACCTCCGTCAGCAGAGATGGATGGAGACTATTGCAGACTTTGACGTGGGTATATCCTATACCCCCGGCAAGGCTAATGTAATGGCTGATGCCTTGAGCCGCAAGTCTTACTGCAACCACCTCCAGGTTCACAAAGTTCAGCCCTCGCTTGTCGAAGAATTTAGAAAGCTGAACCTTCATATTGTTCCTCCTGGAGCACTCGCTCCCCTCCCCCGGAGTTCCGCAAGATGAATCTTCTTGTTGTTACTAAGGGTTCTCTAAATACCCTGGCTGTGGTACCAGATCTCGTAGCTGGTATAAAGACTATTCAAGGTTATGACTCTGAAGTCCATAAGATTAAACGCCATCTAGCAAAAGGAAATCCCTCATTCTTCACTATCGCCGACGATGGCGCCTTGTACTTCAAAGGTCGCCTAGTGGTACCATGTTCAAAGAAAAACCTGGATAAGAGTAAAAGGGTTATGCAAGAAGCTCATGATACGCCTTTGTCCATCCATCCTGGTAGTACAAAGATGTACCAAGATATTCGTCGAAGATTCTGGTGGTCTAATATGAAGCAGGACATTGCTCCTTATGTTGCTGAGTGTGACGTTTGCCACCGTATCAAAGCAGAGCATCAAAGGCCTGCTGGAACTTTGCAACCTATCTCTATTCCTGAATGGAAATGGGACCATGTTGAAATGGACTTCGTCACTGAATTTCCCAAATCGCAGAAAGGTAATGATGCTATTCTTGTCGTCATTGACCGACTTTCTAAAGTTGCACATTTTTTGGCGGTCAAAGAGACAATCATTGCTAGTCAGCTTGCTACTCTCTACATGTCTAGAATTGTTTCACTTCACGGTATTCCACTGGTTATCAGTTTAGACCGTGGCAGCTTATTCACTTCAAGATTTTGGGCAAGTTTCCAAGAAGCTATGGGAACTCACCTATCGTTCAGTATGGCGTATCATCCTCAGTCGCAAGGACAGGTTGAACGTGTCAACCAAGTTCTCGAAGACATCCTTCGAGCTTGTGTAATTTCATTCAGCAAGAAATGGCAGGAATCTCTTCCATATGCCGAGTTCTCTTATAATAATAACTATCAAGCTAGTCTGAAGATGTCCCCCTTCGAAGTGCTATATGGACGAAAGTGTCAAACCCCTCTGAACTGGTCAGAAACTGGGGAACGTCCACTCTTCGGTCCGGATATTATCCAACAGGCCGAAGAACAAGTTCGCATTATTCGCGAGAATCTCAAGACTGCTCAGTCACGTCAGAAAAGTCAGTATGACCGTCATCACCAAGACATGGTCTATCAACCTGGCGAAAAGGTTTATCTTCGGGTTACACCAATGAAGGGTGCTCACCGCTTCGGGATCAAGGGCAAGCTAGCTCCTCGCTATATCGGTCCCTTCACTATTCTCGAAAGGTGTGGAAAAGTGGCATATCAACTGGAGCTTCCGCCGAACCTTTCTCAGGTTCACGATGTGTTCCATGTGTCACAACTCCGCTGTTGCTTCAAGGATCCAATCCGAACAGTGGATCATGAAGTGCTCGAATTGCAACAGGACCTCTCCTATAAAGAGCATCCGGTCCGCATTCTTGACCAAGCTGAACGCCGCACACGTCAGAAGGCGATCAAGTTCCTCAAAGTCCAGTGGTCGAATCACTCTGAAGATGAAGCCACTTGGGAACGCGAGGACCGCCTGCGTGATGAATACCCCGCACTGTTTCCTACTACCTCCTAAATCTCGGGACGAGATTTCTTGTAGTGGAGGAGATTTGTAACGCCCGGATAATTAGGCTACAGTAACACTCTCCTAATGATGCCATGTCATCGGTGATTACTGTTGCTAAACTTTCGTTAGTTCAAACCGATTCAAAAATCAATTCAGAAAATGGCAAACAACAAAAGTTTTTAAAAGTTGAAACGAAAATGTTCGGTGGGTGCCAAATATTGCACTGGTAATTATGGTGAAGTAAACACATTTTTAGAAAATGCCTAAGTACTTTAAAATGAAATAAAACAGAAAAGAAAATAAATAAAAAGAAAAAGGAAAACACAAAAATAAAAGAACTAATAAAAAAAGAAAAAGGGGGAAGCACCCCCCCCCACTGGGCTCCCGCCCAGCAGGCCATTGGGCCACCCACCCGGCCGGCCCACCGTCCCCCCTCACTTCCCTTATCCACCCACCCGGTGGAACCCTAACCCACCCCGTCGACCCACTACTCCCACTCGCCCCCACTCCCTCTCCCTCGCCCCCTCTACCTGATCCCTATCTGGATCAGGAGGGGCCGCACCGACGTCGCCGCCACCCAACGCCGGCGCCCGCCGCTCGCAGTCATCATCGTCACCTCACCAGCGACACCTTCCCGCCTCTTCATCCTCCTCTGTGACCGGCCACCTCGTCGCCGGGCCCGTCGCCGTACCGCCTCCCCGTCCTTGCCGACGTCCCCGTCCCCCACCACAACGCCCGTTGCCATAGTCCCCATGCTCCCGCGGTGAGGCTCCGTCCTTTCCTCCTCCCCCACGCGCGCTCGCTCGCGCGAGACCGCGCCCGAGCCTCCAGCGCTCAGCGCTTTGCCGCCCGCGCCGCGACCCCCGCACCGGCCAAGCCTGCCACCGTGCTCGCGCCGTCGCCCCTCGCCCCCGCGCTCGCCTGCGCTGCCCTACGCCCGCAGTTCCCACACGCGGCCGCAACCCCTCGCGCGGCCCGCCACACCTCTGGCCATGCGCCCCCGCGCACGCGCTCGCACCGCGCGCTCGCGCCCACCCAGCACTCGAGCTTTCCCGCCTCGGCTCGCCCACCGGCCGCCCACGCTATCCATGGCTCACGCATGGCCGACCCCTGCTTCCCCCTCGACGCGCTCGCCCCCCGCCTTAGCCATCCCTGGCCTCGCCCCGTCCACCGCAGCTCGCCCCCCCACTGGCCGGCGTTCTGGCTGCCGGCGCCCACGCCACGGGCTACGTCCGGGGTCAGCCCCGTTCGACCTCGGGCACGGGCACCGCGCCCGCACCCGCTATGGCCTCCATGCCACTGAACAGAGGGCCCCGCCTCCAGAACGTATGTGAAAAAAAATAAAAAGATAAAAAATAAAAATAATTAATTAATTAAAGAATTAATTAACTTAATTAATTTTGATTAATTAGACTAAAACAACTAATTAAGCCTAACTAATTAACCTAATCCCTAATTAACTAAAACAGTCAATGACAGGAGGTCCCACCCCTGTTGACCAGTCAAACGTTGTCTGGTCAACTGGGTCCCTCTGGCCCACCTATCAGTCACTGGGTACACTTTTGTGTACACTGTGCTGGGTGCGCCTAGCAATTTAGCAATTATTTTCGAATTAAAAATAATTACAAAAATTAACAAAATCTTTATAAAATCATATCTTTTAATCCGTAATTCGAATTAAATTATTTTTAACATGAAAGTTGCTCAGAACGACGAGACGAATGCGGATACGCAGCCCGTCGTCTGCCACGCATCCCTAGCATAGCAAACACGCAACTTTCCCCCTCCGGTTCATGTGTCCGAAAACGCGAAACACCAGGAATACTTTCCCGGATGTTTTCCCCCTTCACCGGTACCACCTCGTACCGCGTTAGGGCACACCTAGCATCACGCTTTGTCGCCTCGTCATGCATTTGTTTGCATTATATTTATTGTTTCTTCCCCCTCTTCTCTCGCTAGACACCGAGACCGACGCCGCTGCTACCCAGTACGACTACGGTGTTGACGACCCCTCTCTCTTGCCAGAGCAACCAGGCAAGCCCCCCCTTGATCACCAGATATCGCCTACTCTTCTCTATACTGCTTGCATTAGAGTAGTGTAGCATGTTACTGCCTTCCGTTAATCCTATCTTGATGCATAGCCTGTCATTGTTGCTACTACTGTTGATACCTTACTTGCAATCCTACATGCTTAGTATAGGTTGCTAGTAATTCATCAGTGGCCCTACATTCTAGTCCGTCTGCCATGCTATACTATCGGGCAGTGATCACTCGGGAGGTGATCACGGGTATATACTATATACTTTATACATAATACATGTGATGACTAAAAGACGGGTTGGCTCGTAGGAGTACCCGCAAGTGGATCTTTGTGGTGAAGCGACAGGGCAGGTTGAGACCACCTAGGAGAGAGGTGGGCCTGGCCCTGGTCGGCATTCGCGGTTATTTTAAGATAACACGTTTAACGAGATCTTGGTATTTGATCTGAGTCTGGCTATTGGCCTATACGCACTAACCATCTACGCGGGGACAGTTATGGGCACTCGACGTCGTGGTATCAGTCGAAGCCTTCGTGACGTCAGCGACTGAGCGGCGCGCGCCAGATTGGAACGTAAGCCTACTCTTGTATTAAGGGGGCTAGTTCTGCTTCCGGCCGCCCTCGAAACGTGCAGGTGTGCAATGGGCGATGGGCCGAGACCCCTGCGCCATAGGATTTAGACCGGCGTGCTGACCTCTCTGTTGTGCCTAGGTAGGGCTGCGGCGTGTTGATCTTCCGAGGCCGGGCATGACCCAGGAAAGTATGTCCGGCCAAATGGGATCGAGCGTGTTGGGTTATGTGGTGCACCCCTGCAGGGAAGTTAATCTATTCGAATAGCCATGATCTTCGGTAACAGGACGATTTGGAGTTGTGCCTTGACCTTATGACAACTAGATCCGGATACTTAATAAAACACACCCTTCCAAGTGCCAGATACAACCGGTGATCGCTCTCTAACAGGGCGACGAGGAGAGGATCGCCGGGTAGGATTATGCTATGCGATGCTACTTGGAGGACTTCAGTCTACTCTCTACTACATGCTGCAAGACGGAGGCTGCCAGAAGCGTAGTCTTCGAAAGGACTAGCTATCCCCCTCTTATTCCGGCTTTCTGCAGTTCAGTCCACATATGATATCCTTATTCCATTTGATACCAATGCATACCAATGTAGTGTAGCTCCTTGCTTGCGAGTACTTTGGATGAGTACTCACGGTTGCTTTTCTCCCCCTTTTTCCCCTTTCTTATACCCGGTTGCTCGACCAGACGTTGGAGTCCAGGAGCCAGACGCCACCGTCGACGACGACTACTACTACTACTCGGGAGGTGCCTACTACTACGTGCAGCCCGCTGACGCTGACCAGGAGTAGTTTAGGAGGATCCCAGACAGGAGGCCTGCGCCTCTTTCGATCTATATCCCAGTTTGTGCTAGCCTTCTTAAGGCAAACTTGTTTAACTTATGTCTGTACTCAGATATTATTGCTGCCGCTGATTCGTCTATAATCGAGCTCTTGTATTCGAGCCCTCGAGGCCCCTGGCTTGCAATATGATTCTTGTATGACTTATTTTATTTGTAGAGTTGTGTTGTGATATCTTCCCGTGAGTCCCTGATCTTGATCGTACACGTTTGCGTGTATGATTAGTGTACGATTGAATCAGGGGCGTCACATAATTGTTGTGTCATGTAGTGCGCATATAACACTTCACTAGTTTCAATTTAGAAAAGCTCAGTTTCGATGATGCAACAGTCAAAGGGATGGTCTAGAAAACTTTGTATGCAACACTTGCATTGAGAAAAAAATGATGCCTCTTTAAGAACTTTAGAATTTCAACTAGCCCAATATTTTCTTCTTGCAAAGCTAGACGCCTAATGGATGAAAGAATAAGATAGCTACAAAGTTCTAGCAAAACCATATATGGGATTGAAACTAAAACTCATAGTCAAGCTGTAGGGGGTCGCGGAATCACCGGTTGCCGACAACGCTTAAGAATTGGAGACACTGCGAATTTTCATGCCTTCCTGCTGGCTGCCATTCCTGATCTTGCTGTCCTCCATGTTATCGATCTAATATCATGATCTGCAGCACAAGACAATGTTTGTGACGCTTGCCCTAGCCGCCGCACGAGAAAAGAAGGGAAGGGAGAAGGGACGATTCCCTCACTCAGTTGCTCCTATTGATGGCCATTCCCTTTTTAGCTGAATCTCGATTCGTCATTCACTAGTACACACGTGGATGTTGTACGCACGCATACGCTGAGATGTGAGGAGCAGAGGCGTTGCGATCGGGGGAATCCTATTCCGCGCATAGGTCGCTACTTAGCGACCTAGCGCGTACCCCTCTCGCTCATCTTGACCTCTATTGGGCCAGCCCATACCGGTTTTCTTGTTTTTCCTTTTTCTTCTTTCATGTCTTATTTTTCTTTCCTTTTAGTTTTTCTTTTTCTTTTATGTGTCTTTTTTTCCTTTTAATTTTAAAATTATTTCAAATATTTTTTTATTTTTCATTTTGAACATTCTTAAAAATTAAATATTTTTTCGTAACCATGAACATTAAAAAATGTACATTTTTAAAAATCATGAACATATTTTGCAAATTCACAAACATTTTTTTAATTTCTGAACTTTTAAAAAATCATGAACATTTTTTGTATCGGCAAACGTATTTTGGAATTTGGGAACAATTTTTAAAATTCAAGAACATGTTTTTTGGTTTTGACAAACAATTTTTTGAAACGCATGAACATTTCTTGTACCGATGAAGTTTTTTTTTTCAAATTTGGGAACAAATTTTAAATTCAGGAACATTGTATAATTTTTGTGAACATTTTTTCAAAATTCATGAACATTATTTGAATTCAAGAAAGTTCTTTCAAATTCATGAACATTTTGTGGATACGTGAACATCTTTCCAAACCGTGAATATTTTTTGAATACGCGAACGTTTTTTTAAAAATCATGTTCATTTTTTAATCTATGAATAGTTTATGGTTTCTCAAAAAAAATTCAAAACCAGGAACATTTTTTAAAATTTCATGATCATTTTTGTGATTTTTAATTTTTTTTGAATTCGTGAACTATTTTTGCAATTCATGAACAATTTTTGAATTCACGAATAAAGACATAAGCAAAAGACAAATAAAAGAAAAAAAATCAGGGATCCCTGCCCCGCCCTTGGGCCGGCCTAAGTTCGTGCTTGGGTGCGAGGGGCGTGCATTTGATCGGCACTGGCTGCGTATCGTGCGATATAGGAGCTCCCTTGTGATTGGGTGGACATGCGTGCAGGCACGGTATGAGAGTAGTCAGCAGCTGCCAGAGCAAAGATTGGTAGGCCCATCGATCAATAACTCAAAACGCGCTTATATTTCTTTACTGAGGGAGTACTACTTTGCATAAAAAAAATATGAGGCCCTCAGCGGGCGCAGAGGTTGCATCCCGCAAGACCGAACTTGGTGTGTGTGGGATGTACTAAGATCATACGAAATACGCCACCGTCATACATGAAGATGTGTCATCAAAAGAATTGTGGATTTGACATGTTTACATTGCAATGTTTGGTTCTCACAACAACATCAAAGTACTCCAGCGATCTCACATGTTTAGGATACTTCGCAATGGGGAAGCGCCATGGTGCAACTACATTGTCAATGAGCACGACCACAACATTGGGTACTACCTTGCAGATGGTATCCATTCTCAGTGGACGGTGTTTGTGAAAAGCATATCCGATCCTCATGGCAACAAACAAAGCCACTTTGTAGCAATGCAAGAAGCAACTAGGAATAGAAAGGATATTTAGAGTGCTCCAAACTCGTTAGCGAATTGTTCATGGAGCTGCAATGATGATGGAATCAAAGACTTTTTTTTGAAAGATCCAACATCGCAGGCATTTCATTGATAATAGCAGGAAGCAGCGGAAAAACAACAAGGTGGTGAAGGTCCTAGGACCAGATCCGAAGATCAAAGAAAGAGAAAAGAAAAACAATAGCCCTAAAAGCTGCAGCCGAACACTCCATACAAACCATACTAAGGCAGCGCAGCTCCGACTCCGACGGTGAACTACTAAGAAGACTAGGAAGGGCTGGCGTCACGGAGGATCACCGAACAAGCTATCTGTCACGCGTCATCGTATACCACCGGCCCCCCACCGCGGTTTCGACTTCACAACAACAGGCATTCCAGGCACACCCACGGACTCGCCGGAAAAGAAGAGCCGACTACCACGACCAAGGCCACGCTTCCAACATTGCTCATCGTCGTCATCGTTGCCACAGAAACCACCGTGCACGTCAAGTTGTAGGAAGCACCAAGGGGATCAAAGTCTTCAAAACGGTGCCCTAAAGAGGGGAACGGCGTTGAAGACGACGCCACCGCCCGACCCTGCAGCAGGATCTGGGTTTTCACTTGAAGGACTTGATCCGGGAGATCTGGTTGTGATATTCCCAAGGCGCCTCCAAGGAGAATAGCGATGCCCACAGGCGCCGTCGCCGCCGATTGGCCAGCACTAGCCAGGCTTTCACCCGGGGCAGCCACTCCCACCCAGCAGGCCGAGGACGACCCATGCCTCCATTGAACCGCACACCCCCCCCCCCCACACACACAGTAAGTGCGCCACCGATGTGTAGGGCCACCACCAATCCTTCCTGACGGCGGGCCTGCAGAGACTAGATCCGGTCCTGCACCCCGCATCTGACCACAGCCAGAGCCTCTCTGCTCCAGCACCGCCTAGCGCCACACGTAGCCGTCCTTCCACGTAGCCTCGGGACCCCTCCTGGCTGCACATCTCACTGGAGACTGGATCTGCGCTGCCACCGCCTCGCGAGATCCAGGACAGGCAGCACCGGCGCTGACCCCGCATGCCATTTCCGCGTGCCGAGCCGCGCACTGCGCACACCTCGCGATGTGCGGACCCGAACCTCCGCCGTGCATCAGCTACCTCCGCGCACGCTCGCCCGCTCGCCGCGTACCGTCCATCGCCGCCAGCCCTGTCATGCCGCCCGCGCCAGCTCCGCGCCTAATGACCCGCGATGCCGCACTCCCGTGCCAGATCCACGCCTGACGACCCGCGAGGCCGCGCTCCCGCGCCAGATCCACGCCCCGCGCGCCCGCGAGGACGCGCTCCCATGCCATATCCGCGCCTCCGTGCGCTGCCTCGCCGGCCAGCTATGCCGTCTCAAGCGCGCGCAGTTGCTCGAGCTCCCGCCGCAGATCTCCGGCCCGCGCCAACACCTCCGGACGGAAGGAGGAAAGAAGGGCCCCGCCGCCGCCCAGCCGCCCGGGCTTTGCCCGACGACCGCTGCCGGCGGCGGCGAGGGGAGGGAAGGGTGGTGGTTGTGGCTGCTGGAGGGGGCTAGGGTTTGCCCCCGAGCCGCCCGCGGGAGTGACGCGAGGGGCTCTCTAATCAAAGACTTTGTGGTAGTTAATGACACATGTTGTGTCATTTTGCACAATGTGACTGTCGATGACAAGGGTGAAGTGGCAATCTGAACCCATAATTTTGAGAAACACGAAGAACAAGTCCATATCCCGGATCAAGATGCAGACCAGATTATGAATTTTATGCCGATGCATCAGAATCTCTGAGATGAAGAGGTGTACATACAGTTCCTCAATGATTTTGTGGAGCATATGTAGACCCAGAATGAAAACCAAGGATTTTAGTGTTTGAATTGTGCACTTTAATAAATCTTATGTTTGAACTATGTTTACATTGTGGAACTACTCAATATCTTGTGATATTTACGCGTATAGCGGACGTATGTGGATGTGCATGGATTTGAGAATGTAGATATGAGGAGCACGGCTGTTCGACGAAACTATTGAGGGGCCATTCGTCGTCTCTGTAGACGCACCCGTGAATGTTTAGTGCAACTCCAATGGAGCGACTCATTTCGTCCGTGGCCGTCCATTTGTGTCGGCGCGGACAGAAAAGGCGGCCCAACGCGCTGACTCAAACGGACGCGCGTCCGTTTTTTGTCCGCGGGCGACCCATTCCCAGCCCATTTTTGATCCTGATTTACGTCGGCGCGGACACGAGACGGACGCGCGCACGCTTGCCTACTCCTGTCCCCGGGCCCGCTGGTCTGTGGCACATTGGCCTCCCCTCTCACCCCCGGCCAACAAGCAACCCTCCTTCGTCACCACCGCCGCCACCCATTTTTGCCGGCGACTCTTCCAGCTGCCGGTGCCTCCACATCCGCCCAGCACGCCGCCCCTGCCCCCAGTCGCCCACCGTCGCCGTTTTGCCGCCGGGGAGCAAACTGGTTCCCGCCGCTGCTTCCCCCACCGCACAGCCGCTCGCGACCAAGAAGATGCCTCGCCGCCCCCGCCACATCCGACCGGCACGCTCGTCGGACGCCGTCACACTCGTCGGACGCCGGCAGGGCAGCTAGCTGGTCTGTGGGCGCCTCGTCTCCCCTCGTCGGCCGTCTCCTTCTTCGACGCCCGCAAACTGTTCGACAGTTTGCCAAGGTACGGAAATGGACTCTGCCGGCGAGTTCTTTTTCCACAATTTCCTTTTCGACTCCGACGATTCGTCGTCCGACGACCAGGAGGAGATATTGGCTGTCGTGTTGGTCCATCACCACCTCAATAGCCAGCGGCCGTTGTTCCGTGGCTCCATTCCGGGCCACCTTCCGGCATTGAATCGTAACCGAGAGAGCGGGCATTTCCTTCTCTGGAAGGACTACTTTGATATAACAAACCCGTTGTTCAAACATCACAAATTTCGCCGCCGGTTCTGTATGAGTAGGCATGTTTTCAACCGTATTAGAGAGGGGAGTGGTCGGCTATGATGACTACTTCGAGTGCAAAGAGGATGCCGTCGGCAAGATTGGTTTCTCCTCTTATCAGAAATGCACTGCCGTCATCCGAATGCTTGCATACGGAGTGCCCGGTGATCTCATTGACGAGTACGTCTGTATGAGCGAGTCTAGATGCCTAGAGTCCCTGTATAAGTTCTGCAAGGCTGTGATTACTGTGTTTGGCCCTGAGTACTTGAGACAGCCGACAGCTGAAGATACAACCCGTTTGTTGGCGATGAATGCCAGCAGGGGCTTCCCGGGGATGCTTGGCAGCATAGACTGCATGCACTGGGAGTGGAAGAACTGCCCTTCTGCTTGGCAAGGGTAGTATAAGGGACATGTCAGGGCTTGCACTGTCATACTAGAGGCCGTGGCGTCTCAAGATCTCTGGATCTGGCACTCTTTTTTTGGCATGGCTGGATCACACAATGATATCAACGTGCTTCAGCGCTCGCCGGTGTTTGCTAGGCTTCCGAAGGCAACAACCCACTGGTGAACATTCCTGTCAACGGTCACAACTACGACAAAGGGTACTATTTGGGTGATGGTATCTATCCTCAGTGGACCACTATTGTCAAGACAATACCCAACCCTGTCGGAAAGAAAAGGAAAAGATTTGCCCAATAGCAAGAGAGTTCTAAAAAGAATGTCAAGCGTGCCTTTGGTGTTTTGCAATCTCGATGAGGCATTGTTCGGTATCCTGCTAATACTTGGAGCACTCGGAAACTATGGGAGATGATGATTGCTTCTGTGATCATGCACAATATGATAGTAGAAGACGAGCGCCCGAAACGTCTGTACGATCAAGGCTTTTAGTTTCAGGGTGAGAATGTTGTGCTTGAGCATGGAGTAGCAGCAACATTTGAGCAGTTCATTCAATTTCATGAAGACATGCGTGATTGGAAAACTCACGTGCAACTGCAAAATGATTTGGTTGAGCATATGTGGACTCATGTTGACAACCAATAAATGTATCTTCTTTTATTCGTTTGCAAAACTATATGAAACATTTTTATTTGTATTTGGCTTGTAAAACTATACTATTTATTTGCGCGGCTAAACTATTTTATTTGTTATTTTATTTCACAATATGTTTGAATGCAAATCAATGTAAAATTGGGCGGCCAGCCGGCCACGCCTGTACATATGGGTCGGCGCGTTGGGCGCGCTGCCGACCCATATGAAAAACAGAGCGGACGCCGGGCGGACGGCCGACCCAAACAGACAAAAAGCGGACGAAATCGCCGTCCGTTTTGATTGGCCCGTTGAAGTTGCTCTTAAGGGATCGGATTTGCTAAGTCCAGATGTACTTCTTTTGACTACCAACGTGGGTGCGACATGCTACAGCGGTCGTATACAATCGGCAGAAAATGGAACTAGCCAGGTAGGAGCACGCGAAGCAGCAATAACGACAAACCGCAGCCCCGCCGCCCGGTCAAGATGCGGCGCGGCAATCCCGGGGAGCAGGAGTGGAGTAGTGTTGTCTCATCCGTGCACCGGCGTGGCGGAAAGGATCTCCTCGCTATGGTAAGCCGCACCATGGATCTGTATCTGTCCATCACGTGGACGCATGATACTCCTAACACGACCTATTAGCGCACTAATTCTCGTTTTGCCGGCAGCAAGGTGTATGCTTCACAAATCTGAATCGCAGCACAGTCCAGTCAAAGATGCCTCGCGTCACACACGACCACTTTGCATCTCCATGTTACGAGATGCAAATTACCCTAGTATAAGAAAGTGCCATCATCCATCAGCGAAGTATCCTGCTCTTGTATTGTATTTTGCGTCAACACATTTGTTTTTGCTCTGTCCACAGTTTCTGCAAAGCTTCAGCCATTTGTGCAAAGAAAGGCTTTTTTCTGCACAAACAGAGGTTTTGACTGAATGGACACACTCATTGCACCTACTATATGTTCGGTTGAATGCATATTTGAAACAGTCGAATTTTACTCCGTGATCCTTGTCGACCTAGTTAATCTCAACCTATAGCTAGGCGCGCGGCGTACTTGCACATGGCGAGCAAGCGATCGGATCGGCGCCACATCTATTACATGTGAACTTGCATACGACGGGCTCCATAAATAACCTTCTTTTATCGACTAGCACCACACTTAGCTACACGATCGTCAGTTTAATCTTGGATCCAGATCATTGCAGGCCTGACCATTAAGCCCAAATCCCACCCATCCTCTTCTCGCCTCCGTCTTTAACCACTGTGTCCACTGACATTCTCTGCTTGCTTGCACACACATCCACCTGACCAGCGAATCGACTGCTCACAGTGCTAGTCAACAGCAATGGCCAGATTCCGATCTCTGCAGTCTGCAGCTCTCCTGCCAGTCTGCACGCTTCTTCTTCTGCTGCTGCTGCTGAGCTTGTCGCCGGTGTCCGCGGCAGCGCACCGCTCCTCCAGGAAGCTCTTGGTGACCGCGGCCCGAACCTCGTCGTCGCAAGGGCAGCAAGACATGGACGTCGGGAGCTGGCGGACGGTGGTGCCGTTCAGGGGAGCGGGGGCCGACCTCGGGGGCCGTCGGGTGCCGAAAACCCGCGCAAATCCGTCGCACAACTAGCTAGTGTAGCGGCAGGTAAGTACACCAGGACTCTGAATCACATCTCTTTTGCAAGCCCGTTGTAAAATTGCCCATTTCTCGGCCCAGCTGATCTGATTTCCTGTTTATTTCAGTAGGGCCGAAGGGCGAGCGGTATGGTGAGATCGATCCTGATCAACCCTGCGGTAAGAAAGATCATCAAGCTTGGCCGAAGTTGAGCGACAGGCAGCTGGTTGTAGATGGCAGACGTTTAATCTAGAGATTTATTACTAGTTCAGTAGCTAGCTAGAGTAGCTTTTTGGTTGTACATCATATTGTACTTTTGATTGACGTATGTATGTATGTATGTACGTACGTACGTGAGATTAAGTTAATTTAACACAATTTTTACAAGCAGAAGAATCGCTTTGAAATTAGCAAGGCCATGTAACAGTTAATTTTGAGGGTACAATATAATGACCTGATTGTTACTTTTATCATACCCGTTTAGTGACTGTCCATGACCTGTCTTAACTAGAGGATGCCCTACGCCGTTACGGTGGGAACACTACTGGAATCAGGGTCTTTGCCGTCAGCCAGTTTTTTGCCGTAAAGAAGGTTTTTGCCGTCAGTTACAGAAAACTGATGGCAAAAATCATATTTGCCGTCAGCTTACAGAAAACTGATGGCAAGGATCATATTTGCCGTCTGCTAGCAGACGGCATAGAAGCTTCGCCGTCTACTAGCAAACGGCAAAGAAAGTGACCAAGCTAACGGTCGTTCCCCCCGGCCCCACCCCACTAGCTAGGCTCTTTGTTGTCTGCTAGCAAACGACAAAACTTCTATGCCATCTGCCAGCAGACAGGAAAATAATTTGACCTGGCTAAAACAGTCAGCGCCTCGCCCCACCCCTCTCTCTCTTCCCGCACCTCACCCGCGACGTCCTCGTAGCCCGAGCCGCCGCCGGCCCACGCCACCCCTGGAGCCCGCCCCGTCGCCAGCCCGCCCGCCCGCCCAAGCCGGTGGACCCAGGCCACGACGGCCGCCCTGTCCCACCCCATCGTCGGAGCCGCGCCGCCCCGCCCCGTCACCGGAGCCGCACCGCTACCCGCCGCCCTTCCCAGCGGCCTTCCTCAACCCGTGCCCCCTCCCCATGGCCTACCTCCATAAGCCGACCTCGTCGGAGGTGAGTTTTCTTGTGTTTTTTAGATTTAGTTTAGGTTAGTTTAGTTTAGTTTAGTTTTTTTCCTATTTTTTAAGAATAAACAAGAAGATGAAAAAAAAGAAGTAAAAGAAGAAGAGGAGGAAGAAGATGAAGAAAAAAAAGAACAATAAGTAGAAGATGATGATGATGAAAAAACAAATAGAAGAAGAAGATGAAAAAAAAGAAGTAGGAAAAGTAAAAAAAGAGGGTTGCCAAGGGTCGAGGGTCGCCGAGTGGTCGAGGGGTCGAGGATCGAGGGTCGCCGAGGGGTCGAGGATTTGCCATCCCGACCCCCTAACCCTGACCCCGACACCCCAACCCCGACACCCCGACCCCGACACGACACCCCAACACCCCGACCCGGACACGGCACCCCTGTCGGGGATATGCCCCGCGGTATGAACCGGCCGGAAGTATGACCCGACTGGACTTGGGGATTCACTAGTGACCCGCCCTGACTTGGCGACTCACTAAGTGACCCGTCCGGATCTCTCCACTCACTGATGACCCGCCCGGGCCTGGTAACTCATTGGTGGCCCGGCAGGCGGGTCAGAGGAGTGACAAGACCCGGTGGCCCAGAAGGCAGCTCATGGAAGGCCGGCTCATGTTATAGTAGGCCGCCTTAAGAGGAAAGTATAAGGAATATTCCCTTACAAAGGAAGCAAGACTAGGACTTCACTTTTAATAGAGTAATCATAATCCTACTAGGACTAGTCATGTAACCCGCCCCTTCAACTTATATAAGGAGGGGCATGGCACCCCAAGAGGGACAAGTTTCACAAGTTTAGACAGATAAGTCAATAGCTCTCGAGATAGAGGTAGCGAAAGAGCGCCCTTGTAATCGTGAACATTATCATCATCAATATCAATGAAGCAGGATGTAGGCTTTTACCTCCACCATAAGGGGCCGAACTTGGGTATAACCTCGCGCCTCTCGTCCCATTCAACCCCTCTCAAGCTACCACATAGATGTGTTGGCCTCGTGACTAAGTCCTCACACTAAAGGCATCTGCCGTGACAAATCCCCGACAGTTGGCGCCCACCGTGGGGCCTGCACATGATGGTGTTGAGTTCTTGGAGGGAGCTCTTTAGGGTTCGAGAAGCTCGTGATTGACTAAATGAAAAAGAACTAGAAAACAATCGTGCGGCGGGATGACCTGGCATGAGCAAACTTGGATAGAGTCGGCAGATTCATTGTTTGATGATCAGATATGTCTAATCCGCTAGCCGCGAGTTTCACAATAAAAAAGAAATCAAGATGACGTCGGATGCGTTTCCGCAAGTCGCCGAGTGATACGTCCATTTTGCATCATGCTTTTATATCGATATTTATTGCATTATGGGCTGTTATTACACATTATGTCACAATACTTATGCCTATTCTCTTTTATTTTACAAGGTTTACATGAAGAGGGAAAATGCCGGCAGCTGGGATTCTAGGCTGGAAAAGGAGCAAATATTAGAGACCTATTCTGCACAGCTCCAAAAGTCCTGAAACTTCATGGAAGTTATTTCCAGAATATATAAACTATACTGAGCGCAAGAAGTACCAGAGGGGGGCCACCCACCAGCCACGAGGGTGGGGGGCGCGCCCTACCCCCTGGGCGCGCCCCCTGATACGTCCATTTTGCATCATGCTTTTATATCAATATTTATTGCATTATGGGCTGTTATTACACATTATGTCACAATACTTATGCCTATTCTCTCTTATTTTACAAGGTTTACATAAAGAGGGAGAATGCCGACAGTTGGGATTCTGGGCTGGAAAAGGAGCAAATATTAGAGACCTATTCTGCACAGCTCGAAAACTCCTGAAACTTCACGGAAGATGTTTTCCAAATATATAAAAAATACTGAGAGCAAGAACTTCACCAGGGGGCCACACCCTGCCCACGAGGGTGGGGGGCGCGCCCTACCCCCTGGGTGCGTCCCCCTACCTCGTGGGCCCCCTGGCGGCCCTCCGGTGGCCATCTTCTGCTATATGGAGTCTTTCGATGGGAAAAAAATCATAAGCCATCTTCTCGGATGAAACTCCGCCGCCACGAGGCGGAACCTTGGCGGAACCAATCTAGGGCTCTAGCGGAGCTGTTCTGCCAGGGAAACATCCCTCCCGGAGGGGGAAATCATCGCCATCGTCATCACCAACGCTCCTCTCATCGGGAGAGGGCAATCTCCATCAATATCTTCATCAGCACCATCTCATCTCAAAACCCTAGTTCATCTCTTGTATCCAATTCTTGTCTCCAAGTCCGGGATTGGTGCTAGTAGGTTGCCAGTAGTGTTAATTACTCCTTGTAGTTGATGCTAGTTGGTTTAATTGGTGGAAGATCATATGTTCAGATCCTATATGCATATTAATACCCCTCTGATTATGAACATGTTTATGCTTTGTGAGTAGTTACTTTTGTTCCTGAGGACATGAGAGAAGTCTTGCCATTAGTAGTCATGTGAATTTGGTATTCGTTCAATATTTTGATGAGATGTATGTTGTCTCTCCTCTAGTGGTGTTATGTGAACGTCGACTACATGACACTTCACCATTGTTTGGCCCTAAAGGAAGGCATTGGGAAGTAATATGTAGATTATGGGTTGCTAGAGTGACAGAAGTCTAAACCCTAGTTTATGCGTTGCTTCGTAAGGGGCTGATTTGGATTCATATGTTTCATGCTATGGTTAGGTTTACTTTAATACTTTTGTTGTAGTTGCAGATGTCGTGGATCTAAGACTGACAGTAGAATGGGGGGTAGGTATAAGGAGGCAAGATCCTAGCTATGGAGTAGTTGTACACACGAGTTTTACGAGTTCAGGCCCTTCTCGAAGGAAGTAACATCCGTACGTCTTGGTGCCCTGAGGTGGTCGACTGGATTATATGTGTGTGTGTGAGTTTACAAAAGTGCGAACCCTTGTCCTAGGGGAGGGGGGTGGTTTATATAGAGTGCGCCAGGACCCCAGCTCCCCTCCGTTACTCAGGGTTCAATTCTCATAAAGGAAAGGCGTTACTGGTAACGTCTACAGTTAAGATGTCATAAATGCTCATAATGCTATGGTTTAAGTCCTAACCGTTGCAGAGTGGAGGGTTCCTCATCTTCTGGTGGTCGAGTGTCTTCAAGGTGGTCGAGTGAGCGCATCTCCGCGGTCGAGTGGATGATGATTTCTCTTCGACTGCTTCTGATTCTTTGTAAAGATGTCCTTGGGGGGGGGGGTATGCTGGACAGGTCCATGACCCTACCCTAGGTACATAGCTTCATCATTAGCCCCCGAATGGATCAGGGTTTGAGAGAGGAAGGGGTTGAGAACACTTCCGACCCACTCTTTGCGCTATGAATATGCCTTATCCTGAAACAATGAGTTGAGGAGATGACGCCGACTCCTTTCTCAATCGCCTTGGTCCATTCTTGGTTGTTGTCGAGTGAACTTTCATGGTAGAATTCTGAATGATGATGTAGAGGGTGTTTGTCTTCAGTCTGACAGGTTGTTCTGCTCTTCGCGGATCTCGCGGGATTCAAATTTTGGGAAGTGCACCAGGCGGGAGGAACCGAGGTTATCGGGACATATTAGGCAAGTCTCCTCGATCCCCGCGCCACCTTTTTCGCCACGTACTGCATGCGCGACTGTTGCGGGATTTGTTTAGATCGCTTGGGTCCACCAGTCAGCCACTCGGTGGAAGGCCTTATAAAAGGTCTCGGGCTAGGCCTCTACTCCGCACGCTCCCATTCTCTCTTCTCTTTCTCCAGATCCCTCCGCCACTCTCGCTTCCGCCTCGTCGCCGGACCTCCGCTCGAGCTCGATCTGCCACCATGGGGAAGGATAATTTGCAGCGCTGGAACGCGCAAAGAAGGCGACCGCGAAGGCGAAGGGCAAGCGGACCAGCCGGGGCGGATCCTCGTCGAGGTCCGGCCTGCCGGCGGGCTAGATCCAGGGCGACTGGATCCGCTCGGCAATCACGCGGGATGACCTCGACGACCTGGTGGAGGGGGGATTGATCCCTCACAAGTCGGCTCGGCTCCCGGGGGACGGAATTGAGCCGCAGCCTAGAGAGGGTGAGTGTGTCCTCCTCGCAACCCACATAGATCGCGGATTCTCACTGCCTCCGCACCCTTTCTTCCGGGGTTTTTTGAACTTCTTTGGGGCTCAGCTCCACCATTTCACTCCGAACACCATAGTCTATCTGGCCGCTTTCGTGTCCATGTGCAAAAACTTCTTGGGTTGTCGACCGCACTGGGGCTTTTCAAACACATCTTTACTTGCCATTCCCAGTCGGTCAAAAAGGCCAAGTCGAGTGACGAGAGGACGCGGGTGATCCAGATGTGCGGTGGTCTGGGGATCCAGATGAGGAGCAAGAGCACTTTCCCAGCGATGATCCTTCCTGACTCGGTCCGGGGCTGGTAGTCGACTTGGTTTTACTGCAAGGATCAGCCAACCCCTAGCGAGTCGACCGGACTTCCTCCTTTTTCCTTGGCTCGAGTGGAGAAGCCTGCTCCCCTGAAGGTAGTTCCAGAAGAGAAGGCGCAGGTCAAGGAGCTGGTTGAATGGGTCGTCCAGCTTGTCCGCGACGGAGTGACCGGGATGGATCTGCTAGAGGTCTTTCTCGGTCGACGCATCCAACCTCTTCAGGCGCGCGATCATCCGATGTGGATGTACTCTGGGCTCGAGGATACAACTCGGATCCACCCGGAGGAGGTTAGCGAGGATATCTTGGAGAACTGGTTGAGGGCAATCACTGGCAACAAAGACAACCATCGGGGATTCAGGAGGGTGATTCCATTCGACAACTCGCACCAGCCGGAGCAGGTATATTTCTGTTTTATCAAGTACCTTTCCGATTCACCACGTGATGTCCCGTTTGTGGTCGACTGAATGTCTTTTGATTGTTACTCTTTCAGGCCCTCATTGAAATGTACTCGATGCCCAACGGAGTGCAGGACCCAGGCGCTGAAGAAGAAGGGAGCGGGGGCGAGAGCGACGAGGAGCATTCGGAAGCCGAGGAGGACGAGGAGAGCGATGAATCGACTGACGAGGAAGAAGTCGACTCGCCTCCTCGCAGGGAGAGGAGGTCCAAGCACACTCATGACCCGGCACGCGCTCCGGACTTGGTGACTGCGCCGATTGGGCAATCCTCGAAGCACCCCAGGACGTCTTCCCCGACGCCGACTGAGAAGCCTCCAAAGCAATCCAAGGTCGCGCCACTTCCAGCGCCGAAAGTGCCGAAAGCCATCTCTTCCAAACTGCCCAAAGCTTTGCCTCGGATCAAAGTGACCGTTCCTACTATCTTCGGGTAACCATCTGACTTGTCCTTTATGTGGATTCGATTAACTGGGTGTAACCGATTGAATGCGGGCCTTTGCAGTGCTGCTACGTCAGGGAGCTCTTCATACCAGTACTGGGACGAGGAAATGGAGGATGCGGTAACCTCCAACCCAGGTATGAACTCTTGCGATTTCGATTCTTGATCCTTTTAGGGTCGAGTGGTTCACTTGGGATCGAATGTTCTGTCTTGCAGCTCCACCCAACATCATTGACCTTTCGGACGACGATGAAGATGTGGCTCCTAAGCCTAGGAAGAGCAAGAAGGTAACAGCTGGCAGGGTGGCTCGGCAAGAACCAACTGCAACGCCTTCCGTCTGTCAAGCCGAAGGCGCGGGCAGGGCCACTGTGACGTTCGCTGCACCCTTGCCGAGTGGGCATCCCACGCGATCGACCGCACCTGTGGTTTCTTCAACCATCCAACTCCACACCACGGAGCCTCAAGCAGCCGCACCTGGGTCGTCTGCACATTTTTTCACCAACTACCCCGTCCCAGACAACCAGTCGGAAGCTGCTGCGGAAGCCGTCCGACAGGCTGATGTGATGATGGAGCGGGTCAGGCTGCCTACGACGCTAGTGCTGCCCTTCGGGCCAACGTCCAGGTGAGTAGACTTTCCGACTATTTTTGTTCTTGAAAAATCTTCTTCTGCACAATCTCCTGTTGTTCGCGTTGAATTAGAGCACCCACTGGGTGTTGCTGTCGTTTTTGGTAGTTTCTCTCTTCCACTCGGTCTGGGCGAGTGGGATCATAACCGATGGGGGCACGCCAAGTGCACCCACTGGGTGTAGTCCCCGAGACCGCGGTCGACTGCTGGCAGTCGACTGTGGTCTGAGTTCTTCTTTCTTGACGGCGCAATTGTTCTTTCTCTCTCTTTTTTTACTCCTTGCACTCGACTCCGGCGGGCTGGTCGAGTGGGATCAGAACCGGTGGGGGCACGCCAAGTGCACCCACTGGGTGTAGTCCCCGAGACCGTGGTCGACTGCTGGCAGTCGACTGGGGTGTGAACAGCCCGTTGTCCACTTCTTTAGGTTTTATTCACTCGGAAATCCACTGCCTTCGAACCTATCGATTGATCTGTCCCCTGCCTCCTGCAGAAGTCTTGTACTCTTATCTCCAAGTTTTCCGAACTCGAAGAGAAGCAGAGGCAACTCAACTTAGACTTGGAATTGGCTCAGCAAAATCTGAAAAAAGCTCAAGACGAGGCCGCTGGTATGGAAGGTAACTGATTGCCGAATGAACTTCAATATATCTCTTTGATCTCTTTTTTGATTCGATTATTTCTTTTGCAGAGAAAATGAAGTTGGCTCTGGACAAGAAAGACTCGGACCTCGCCGCCGCGCAAAAAGCAGCCCAACACAAAACCGTTCTCGCAGACAAGAAGCTTGCTTCAGTCGGAACGCTTGAAGGAGAGGTGACTAGACTGACATCTTGTCTTAATGAAGCTAACCGCGAAGTGACCAGCCTAAAGAAGAATAAGGTCATCCTGAATGAAAAGTTGGAGTCTGCGATCCGCAAGAGGAACGACATGGAAGCTTATCTGAGGACCCTCGCTAAGAAGCTTTATCTCGTGCTGGGAGGTATTTCTTTTAATCCGACTGTGTTGATGCTTGCCATTGGATTTTGCTCGGTTGATTGAACTGACTTTTAGCTGCAGAACTCTGTCAAGACTTTGATGAAGAAACTGGAAGGGTCGAGACGGGTCTGGACCCTATCGCTTCCCCGGTCTGCGAAGAAACTGCGATGAACATGCTCTGACTGGAGTCCCGTATCGCCAGCGCCACAAGCTACCTCGCACGCTTGAAGGAGGTTGTCTCTCGAATCGACTCGACGCTTTGGCCGGGTGCGACGCTTCAGAATGATCTGGAATCTCTGATGACTCGACTGAATGAGATCCCTGACCGAGTGCAAGAATGGAAGAAATCCTCCACCCGGTGTGGTGCTGATGTGGCGCTGTCACTGGTGCGAGTCCATTGCAAGGAGGCTCGTGAAGACAAGCTGGCTGCAATCAAAGTCGCTAACACCAAAAAGCATGACTTCTAGTCCTTCATGGAGACTTTCATTGCTGCCGCCACTCGGATCGCTGATGGGATCGATCTGGACTCATTCGTGGAGCCTGCCAGCCCTCCTCCGGCCGAGTGAACAATCTTATGAAACTTGGATACGCTTTAAATTTTCCTCGGAATGCCGAGTGGTTTCTGTAACCGTTAAACTCCTTCGGGCTTGGTGCCCGAGTACCTTTGATTCGCTGCTTGGAACCTTTTAGTATTTATCTGAATTTGGTTTATCTCCGAATGTTCTTGTGTTTGCCTTCGGATGGACTTTGCTTGCTGCACCTCTTCGTCCTTGCGGATAGGGATGGAGCGGACATTGTATTTGTGCCATAGCTCCGAAGGAGAAGGTGGCAGTCGACCTACACCTCGTCATCCTTGCGGATAAGGATGGAGCGGACATTGTATTTGTGCGGCAGCTCCGAAGGAGAAGGTGGCAGTCGACCTGCACCTCGTCGTCCTTGCGGATAAGGATGGAGCGGACGTTGTATTTATGCCACAGCTCCGAAGAAGAAGGTGGCAGTCGACCCGCACCTCGTCATCCATGCGGATAAGCATGGAGCGGACGTTGTATTTGTGCCGCAGCTCCGAAGGAGAAGGTTGCAGTCGACCTGCACCTCGTCGTCCTTGCGGATAGGGATGGAGCGGACGTTGTATTTGTGCCGCAGCTCTGAAGGAGAAGGTTGCAGTCGACCTGCACTTCGTCGTCCTTGTGGATAGGGATGGAGCAGACGTTGTATTTGTGCCGCAGCTCCGAAGGCGAAGGTTGCAGTCGACCTGCACCTCGTCGTCCTTGCGGATAGGGATGGGTCTCAAACTTAGGCGAGTACTGGACTGCAGCTAAGCCCCCGAGTGGGAGGATTGCTCTCCACTCGGTAGGATTTTTCCAAACTTAGGCGAGTGCTGGACTGCCGTTAAGCCTCTTAGTAAGAGAACTTAGGCGAGTGCTCGACTGCAGCTAAGCCTCCGAGTGGGAGGACTGCTCTCCACTCGGTAGGGTTTTTCCAAACTTAGGCGAGTGCTGGACTGCCGTTAAGTCTCTTAGTGAGAGAACTTAGGCGAGTGCTCGACTGCAGCTAAGCCCCCGAGTGGGAGGACTGCTCTCCACTCGGTAGGGTTTTTTCAAACTTAGGCGAGTGCTGGACTGCCGTTAAATCTCTTAGTGAGAGAACTTAGGCAAGTGCTCGGATACAGCTAAGCTCCCGAGTGGGAGGATTGCTCTCCACTCAGTAGGATTTTTTCAAACTTAGGCGAGTGCTGGACTGCCGTTAAGTCTCTTAGTGAGAGAACTTAGGCGAGTGCTCGACTGCAGCTAAGCCCCCGAGTGGGAGGATTGCTCTCCACTCGGTAGGATTTTTTCAAACTTAGGCGAGTGCCGGACTGCCGTTAAATCTCTTAGTGAGAGAACTTAGGCGAGTGCTCGACTGCAGCTAAGCCCCCGAGTGAGAGGATTGCTCTCCACTCGGTAGGAATTTTTCAAACTTAGGCGAGTGCTGGACTGCCGTTAAGTCTTTTAGTGAGAGAACTTAGGCGAGTGCTGGACTGCAGCTAAGCCCTCGAGTGGGAGGATTGCTCTCCACTCGGTAGGATTTTTTCAAACTTAGGCGAGTGCTGGACTGCCGTTAAGTCTCTTAGTGAGAGAACTTAGGCGAGTGCTCGACTGCAGCTAAGCCCCCGAGTGGGAGGACTGCTCTCCACTCGGTAGGATTTTTTCAAACTTAGGCGAGTGCTGGACTGCCGTTAAGCTTCTTAGTGAGAGAACTTAGGCGAGTGCTCGACTGCAGCTAAGCCCCCGAGTGGGAGGATTGCTCTCCACTCGGTAGGATTTTTTCTAACTTAGGCGAGTGCTGGACTGCCGTTAAGCCTCTTATTGAGAGAACTTAGGCGAGTGCTCGACTGCAGCTAAGCCCCCGAGTGGGAGGATTGCTCTCCACTCGGTAGGATTTTTTCAAACTTAGGCGAGTGCTGGACTGCCGTTAAGCCTCTTAGTGAGAGAACTTAGGTGAGTGATCGACTGTACCTAAGCCCCCGAGTGGGAGGATTGCTCTCCACTCAGTAGGATTTTTTCGAACTTAGGCGGAACGGATTCGCGACTAAGCCCACCCACTGGGGGATTTCAGGAGTAAATAAGAACAACACAATCGAATGAGAGAACCGTAAGCTCTTGTCTTTGATAAACGAATTACAAAAGGAGTTGCTTATTACATTTTATTCAAACGAGTGTTTAAGTATAAAAGGGGCGGAGCAGCTCCACGTTCCAAGCCCATGGCTCGTGTTTCTGATGCTCGATACTGTAAAGATGGTATGCTCCGTTGTGGAGAACTTTGGTGATGATGAAGGGGCCTTCCCAAGTTGGAGCGAGCTTGTGTGGTTTCTGCTGATCCACTCGGAGAACCAAGTCTTCTTCTTGAAAGGCCCGACCCCTCACATTCCTGGCGTGGAATCGACGCAAATCTTGCTGATAAATGGTCGAGCGGATCAAGGCCATCTCTCTTTCCTCCTCTAAGAGATCGACTGAATCTTGCCGGGCCTGCTCTGCTTCTGTTTCGGAGAAGAGTTCAACTCGGGGTGCGTTGTGGAGCAAATCACTTGGCAGAACAGCTTCGGCTCCATAGACTAAGAAGAAAGGAGTTCTTCCAATCGACCGATTAGGAGTTGTCCTTAAACCCCACAGAACTGACGGAAGTTCATCAACCCAAGCACCTACTGCGTGTTTCAGATCACGCATCAGTCGGGGCTTCAGTCCTTTGAGAATTAGGCCATTGGCTCTTTATGCTTGTTCGTTCGACTGCGGGTGAGCAACAGAAGCATAGTCGACTCGAGTGCCCTGAGAGGCGCAGAAAATTCTGAACTCATCGGAATCGAAGTTCGACCCGTTGTCCGTGATGATGCTGTGTGGGACTCCATATCTGAATGTCAATTCTTTGATAAATCTGACAGCGGTGCTAGCGTCAAGGTTCTTGATAGGTTTGGCTTCGTTCCATTTGGTAAACTTGTCGACTGCAACGAGCACGTGAATGAAGCCGCTTTTGCCGGTCCTCAACGGTCCAACCATATCCAGTCCCCAAACAGCGAAGGGCCAGACGAGGGGAATGGTCTTCAGGGCTGACGCTGGCTTGTGAGACATATCGGAGTAAAATTGACAGCCTTCACATCTGTCGACTATATCTTTTGCCATCTCATTTGCTCGTGGCCAATAGAATCCAGCTCGGTATGCTTTAGCCACGATGGCCCAAGAGGACGCATGGTGGCCACAAGTCCCCGAGTGGATGTCATTGAGGATCATTCGACCTTCTTCTGGTGTTATGCACTTCTGACCGACTCCAGTCACACTTTCTCTGAACAGCTGCCCTCGTATCACAGTAAAAGCTTTAGATCAGCGGACGATCTGTCGAGCTTCTTCTTCATCCTCTGGGAGGTCTTTCCTGAGGATGTATGCAATGTAGGGCACCGTCTAGTCGGGAGTAATGGCCAGAACCTCCATGATTAGGTCGACCACAGCTGGGACCTCGACTTCAGTCAGATCCGTGGCGCTCTTGGGTTGTGGGGGCTCTTCAGTGAAAGGGTCTTCCTAAACTGTCGGCGTGTGAATATGCTCCAAGAACACATTGCTGGGAATGGCTTCTCTCTTGGAACCTATCTTTGCGAATTCATTGGCTGCTTGATTTTTCAATCGGGGGATGTGGTGGAGTTCTAACCCCTCGAACTTCTTCTCAAGCTTTCTCACCATGTTGCAGTAACTAGTCATGGCTGGGCTTCTAACATCCCACTCCTTCATCACTTGATTAACTACCAAATCTGAGTCGCCATAGACCATGAGGCGATGGACGCCGAGTGAGATGGCCATGCGCAACCCATACAGGAGTGCTTCATACTCTACTTCATTGTTGGAGGAATGAAAGTGAATCTGGAGGACATATCTGAGCTTGTCTCCTCGGGGGGATACCAGAACTACTCCAGCACCAGAACCGTTCAACATCTTGGATCTGTCAAAGAACATGGTCCAGTGCTCCGAGTGAACTTGAGTCGGCAGTTGCTGTTCGATCCACTCGGCGAGGAAATCTGCTATTGCTTGGGACTTGATAGCTTTCTTTGCCTCAAACTTGATATCCAAGGGAAGGAGTTCAATCGCCCATTTTGCCACTCGACCAGTTGCATCCCTGTTGTGCAGAATCTCTAACAATGGAGCGTCGCTGACGATTGTAACAGAGTGATCTGAGAAGTAGTGTGCAACCTTCTTCGTGGTCATGTAAATTCCATAGACAAGCTTCTGATAGTGAGGATATCTCTGCTTTGACGGGGTCAGGACTTCAGAAATATAATAAACTAGGCGTTGAACTTTGTACGCTTTTCCTTCTTCTTCCCACTCGACCGTAAGTACTGTACTGACGACTTGTCCAGTGGCTGCTATATAAAGCAAAAGAGGCTCTTTGCTAATTGGACCAGCAAGCACCGGCTGGGTGGAAAGCAAGGCTTTTAGCTCTGCAAATGCTGTATCAGCTTCTGGAGTCCACTCGAACTTGTTTGATTTCTTCATCAGTCGGTAAAGAGGCAGCGCCTTTTCACCGAGGCGAGAAATGAATCGACTTAGGGCGGCCAAGCAACTAGTAAGCTTCTGGACATCATGCACACGCACAGGGCGTTTCATTCGGAGTATAGCGCCTACTTTCTCTGGGTTAGCATCGATTCCTCGTTCGGAAACAAGAAAACCGAGCAACTTTCCGCCTGGAACTCCAAACGTGCACTTTGATGGATTGAGCTTTATATCATACCTTCTGAGGTTGGCAAAGGTTTCAGCGAGGTCGGTCAGCAGGTCGGAACCTTTACGTGACTTGACCACAATGTCATCCATGTATGCTTCCACATTCCGACTGATCTGAGTGAGCAGGCACTTCTGAATCATTCGCATAAATGTGGCTCCAGCATTCTTCAAGCCGAATGGCATTGTGACATAACAGAAGCACCCGAATGGGGTGATAAAGGCTGTCTTTATTTCGTCGGGTCCGTACAGACGGATCTGGTGGTACCCGGAGTATGCATCCAAAAAGGACAAACGCTTGCACCTAGCAGTCGAGTCGACTATCTGATCTGTGCGAGGGAGAGGGAAGTGATCTTTCGGGCAGGCCCGATTGATATGCTTGAAATCGATGCACATGCAGAGTGAGTCATCTTTCTTTGGGACCATGACAACATTGGCTAACCACTCGGAGTGGTAAATCTCTCGGATAAACTCAGCTGCCAAAAGCCGAGCCACCTCTTCACCAATTGCTTTTCTTTTCTGGACGGCAGACCATGGAAGATGCTCTTTGACTGGTTTCACTTTCGGGCCGACTCGCAAACGATGCTCAGCCAGTCCCCTGGGAGCACCTGGCATGTCAGAAGGCTTCCATGCAAAGATGTCCCAGTTCTCACGGAGGAATTGGATGATCGCTTCTTCCTATTTGGAGTCTAGCATGGTCGAAATGTGGGTCGAAGGTGCATTGGGGTCCATCGGGTGGATGTGAACAGACTTTGTCTCGCCAGACGACTGGAATGCTGAATCCGGGGCTGGCTTCTTGGCTCGCAACAAGGCACTCGGGTCTGCATTTTTCTGGTATTCTTGCAATTCTGCCATGGCCATCTGGGCATCGGCGATCTTTGAGCCCTTCTGGAAATACTCTTCCGCCTTTTTCCGATTATCAGAGATAGTGATCACTCCTCTGGGACCAGGCATCTTCAGTTTGAGGTACACGTAACAAGGTCGAGCCATGAATCGTGCATAAGCCGGCCTGCCCAGAATTGCATGATATGCACTCTGAAAATCCACGACTTCAAACGTCAACTTTTCTTTGCGGTAATTTTTGGCATCACCGAAAACCACGTCGAGTGCAATCTGACCGAGGGACGCAGCCTTCTTGCCCGGGATGACCCCATGGAAACTCATGTGGCTTTCACTGAGTCTGGACATCGGAATGTCCATTCCTTTCAACGTTTCTGCATACAGAATGTTCAGGCCACTGCCACCGTCCATCAGGACCTTTGTCAGTCGAGTGCCTTCGACCACCGGGTCGATCACCAGCGCTTGCTTCCCAGGGGTGGCGATGTGCGCTGGATGATCAGTCTGGTCGAATGTAATGGCAATCTGCGACCATTTCAAGTAACTGGGTGTCGCTGGAGTGACCATGTTCACTTATCTGTTGATGACTTTCAATCGACTCTTGTTTTTGACATTAGCAAAAATCATCAGAGTGGAATTCACGTGAGGATAACCATCATCATCTTCTCCTTCACTCTTAGCCTTGTCTGCCTCCTTCTCCTTTTCCTTGGGTTGTTTCTCTCGGAACTGCTGGATCAGGAGCCGACACTGTCGAGTGGTATGCTTCGGGTAAATGAAATTACCTTCTTCGTCTTTTTTGGTGTGGATATGGCACGGCAGATCCAACACGTCATTTCCATCCTGATCTTTTACTTTCTTGGGGTTCCACGGCCCTTTGGGCTTCCCCTTGAACTTCCCTTGAACCACGGCCAAGGCCTCACCCGGATAGGGGTGGAAACGGATCGGATGCGGATCGGATAGTGCTCTTAGCACTTCCATTTTCATATTTTCAAAACGAATATGAATCCGAATACGGATGTTATCGGATACGGATGCGGCTCGGATATTATTCGAATACGGATACGTATCGGATATTTTGTTGATTCGGAACAGATACAAATAATATCAACATATTGCTTAAGTAAATTAGTTGATAGCTATGTGCCCTAAAATAATCAACTTGTGACATACAATAAGTCAATGATAAATAGGTTTATGAATAAATACTATTGTAATGCATAATAATTTATAAGTTTAATCATATAAAGAGTAAAATTTGACCACTTATTTGGCTTTTATGTTGGATAATTGGAATATTGGGCCTAGGATTTTAAAAATTACCTCCCATAATCTTATTCGGATATGGATATATCCACTTCCATATCCATATTTGTGTCAAAATCTCCTACCATATTTTATTTTTTATTTGTTTAATAAATTCGGATACGGATAATTTCCATTTCCATTTCGATTCGGATGCGGATGTTTCGGATATGAATAGGCATTTTCTTGAATACGACTATCGGATATTTCGGATTATCCGCTACCACTTTCCACCCCTACACCCGGAGCAGTTGGTTCGGCCTTGCGTTTTTGTTTCCAACTGGAGTTTCCTCCTCCGGCTTCGTGGGCGACTGCTTTGTGCTTGCCGCTCCGCAGTCGCTCCTCCTCTTCACCATTGGCATACTTGGTGGCGATTTCCATCATCCGAGTCAGAGTCATGTTTCCTATCCAACCGAATTTCAGGTTCAACTCCCGGTACCTGACACCTTCCTTGAAAGCACAAATTACCTGATGATCAGACACATCTTCCACCGTGTGGTGCAGGGTGATCCACCTCTGGATATAATCTCTCAAAGTTTCATTCGGTTTCTGGACGCAACACTGTAATTCTGTCAAACCTGCTGGCCGCTTGCAAGTACCCTCAAACGTTCTGACAAACACTCGGGCGAGATCTTCCCAAGTATAGATGCTGCTAGGTGCCAACTGATTCAGCCACGCCTTAGCCTAGCCCTCCAACATCAGAGGAAGGTGCTTCATGGCCACCTCATCATTGCCGCCACTAATCTGGACAGCCACTCGGTAGTCTTCGAGCCAGGTGTCAGGCTTGGACTCTCCGGTGAACTTACTGACTCCGGTCTCCAACCTAAAGTTGCGGGGAATCACTGCAGCTCTGATAGCTCTGCTGAAGCACTCTGGGCCAGAGACATGCACCCTATTGCTGGTTTGCGGGCCTCTGTCATGGCCATCTCGGTGAGCTCTGTTTCTGTCGACCAAGCCTTGTACGAGAATAGATCTCGCATCAAAGACTGGCTCCCTGGGGTCGACTGGAATACCTCTTCCGATGGTGTTAGGGCGCCTGTCTTCATGTGGCCGCGGCACATATGACCCACTCCTTGGAGGAGGCGTGGGCACTCGACGACGACCATCGCAATCGGCTCGACGATCATACTGCTCCTGGTTTCTGTACTGATCACGCCGCTCTCCACGTCCCTCACGCCTCGGGGGCGATCTCGGGCTATGGGCCGACTGGACCGTATCTGCGACCACAGATCTGCTATGGATCCTATCCCGTGACTGAGACACGGCCGTATTCTTCTCTCCTGCTGCCCGGAGCAAGGCCCTGATCTGCGCCAGACCTCGGCCAGCTTCTGACTGGGAAGGTTGAATCAACTCTGCTATCCGGGCAGCAGCTGCTAGGTTTTGGATCGGTGTCTGGTATACCTAAGCCGGAGGTGGAAAAAGTTGGTGTCGGCTGGACTCAAGAGCACGTTGACGAGCGCGATCGTCGAGTGCGCGCTGTAGGTTCTCCAGCCGAGTGCGCTCAGCCAGATTGGCCAAGCGAGCCTGTTCCAAGGCCTGGGCCTCGGGCGTTTCTCCAACTATAGGAGTATGTAGGGCATCCATGTTTCGGCGACGAAGTTCTTCTCTCTGCTGCGAGGAGAGAGGCTCGGGGCGGTACTCCTTGTGAGCACGCGACGGATCGCCGTTCCCGTCACCTCCGTCTTCACGATCAAAGCCAGGAGGACCGCGTGGTCCATTAACCATCAGGACTTCCATTGCCGAGTCATTGCTGCCGCACTCGGATGCAGTCTCTACGGAGCCAGTCGACAGATCGAACAGGCCATAGAGAGACTCGTCGGGCTCGAGCGCCGCGACTTGAGGGGTGGCCGACTGGCGGGCCACCACATGCTTCACCCACCGTTGAATCCTTGACCGGCCGGTGCGCTTGCTCCGGCGGGTCGTAGGGAGGGGGAAAGCCGTTGGAGTTGACTGGTACTGGGTCGACGGTTGCCGCAGGAGGACACCGCGAATGCACGCATGAAAGTGCGTCGCCCCGCGGGCGGGGAGCGCGTCGACGTCGAGTGGTGCCTCATGAAGCCAAGCGGAGTCGTCGGCGACAAACACGAGCGCGCCGAGACGGATGTCGCGGCCCTCAGCCAAACCTCCGCCTGGAACCATGATGATGGTTATCGAAAAAATTGCAACTTCTCCAATAAGTCGCTAAGACACCTGCCCCACGGTGGGCGCCAACTGTCGTGGATCTAAGACTGACAGTCGAATGGGGGGTAGGTATGAGGAGGCAAGATCCTAGCTATGGAGTAGTTGTACACACGAGTGTTACGAGTTCAGGCCCTTCTCGGAGGAAATAACGGCCCTACGTCTCGGTGCCCTGGGGCGGTCGACTGGATTATATGTGTGTGTGTGAGTTTACAAAAGTGTGAACCCTTCCCAGAGGAGGGGGTGGCTTATATAGAGTGCGCCAGGACCCCAGCTCCCCTCCGTTACTCAGGGTTCAATGCTCATAAAGGAAAGGCGTTACTGGTAATGTTAAAATGTCATAAATGCTCATAATGCTATGGTTTAAGTCCTAACCGTTGCAGAGTGGAGGGTTACTCATCTTCTGGTGGTCGAGTGTCTTCAAGGTGGTCGAGTGAACGCATCTCCGTGGTCGAGTGGATGATGATTTCTCTTCGACTGCTTCTGATTCTTTGTAAAGATGTCCTTGGGGAGGGTATGCTGGACAGGTCCATGACCCTACCCTAGGTACATAGCTTCATCAGCAGATGCTTGCAATAGAGGTTAATCATAAGTGGGATGCTTGTCCAAGTATGGGCAGCACCCAAGCACCGGTCCACCCACATACCAAATTATCAAAGTACCGAACGTGAATCATATGAACGTGATGAAAACTAGCTTGACGATATTCCCATGTGTCCTCTGGAGCGCTTTACATCATACAAGAGTTTGTCCAGGCTTGTCCTTTGCTACAAAAGGATTGGGACACCTTGCTGCACTTTATTTACTTTTGTTACTTGTTGCTCGTTACAAATTATCCTATCACAAAACTATCTATTACCACTTATTTCAGTACTTGCAGAGAATACCTTGCTGGAAACCACTTATCATTTCCTTCTGCTCCTCGTTGGGTTTGACACTCTTACTTATCGTAAGGACTACAATAGATCCCCTATACTTGTGGGTCATCAAGACTCTTTTCTGGCGCCGTTGTCGGGGAGTGAAGCGCCTTTGGTAGGTGGAATTTGGTAAGGAAAAATTTATATAGTGTGCTGAAATTTACTGTCACTTGTTACTATGGAAAGTAATCCTCTGAGGGGCTTGTTCGGGGTATCTTCATCCCGACCAGTAGAGCAAAGAGTTGCTCCTCAGCCTACTGAACCTATTGAAATGAAAATGAAAATGAAAATGCTTGCTTTCAAGTTCCTACGGGTATGATAGAAAAACTGCTAGCTAATCCTTTTTTAGGAGATGGAACAAAACATCCTGATGAACATCTGATATATGTGGATGAAGTTTGTGGATTATTTAAGCTTGCAGGTGTACCCGGAGATGTTGTTATGAAGAAGGTCTTCCCTTTATCTTTGAGGGTAGATGCATCGACATGGTATAGGCTATGTGATGATATGAGGTCTTGGAATTACAAACGATTGAAATTGGAATTACATATATAATTACATATATAATTTTATCCTATGCATCTTGTTCATCGTGATCGCAATTACATATATAATTTTTGGCCTCGCGAAGGAGAAATCATCATTCAAGCTTGGGGGAGGCTTAAATCAATGTTATATTCATGACCAATCATGAGCTCTCAAGAGAAATGATTATTCAAAAAAAATTATGCTCGGCTTTCTGGTAACAATCGCACCATTCTTCATACTTCTTGTGCTGGCTCTTTTATGATGAAGACTATTGAATTCAAATGGAATTTATTGGAAAGAATTAAACGCAACTCTGAAGATTGGGACCTCGACAATGGTAAGGAGTCAGGTATGACACCTAGTTTTGATTGTGTTAAATCTTTTATGGATACTGATATTTTTCGTAAATTTAGCACTAAATATGGACTTGACTCTGAGATAGTAGCTTCTTTCTGTGAGTCTTTGCTACTTATGTTGATCTCCCCAAGGAGAAGTGGTTTAAATATCATCCTCCCATAGAAGTAAAAGTAGCTGCACATATTAAAGTTGAAGAAAAGACTATCACTTATAATAATCCTATTGTTCCTACTTCTTATGTTGAGAAACCACCTTTCCCTGTTAGGATAAAGGATCATGCTAAAGCTTCAATAGTAGTCCGTAAAAGCAATATTTAAACATATACACCTCCTGAGCAAGTTAAAGTTGAACCTAATATTGCTATTGTTAAAGATCTCTTATCTGATAATATTGATGGGCATGTTATTTATTTCTGTAATGAAACTGCTAGAATTGCTAAACCCTGTGATAAAGATAAACCTAGACCTGTGGTAGGCATGCTTGTTATTTCTGTTAAAATAGGAGATCATTGTTATCATGGCGTATGTGATATGGGTGCTAGTGCTAGTGCAATACCTTATTCCTTATACCAATAAGTTATGCATGATATTGCACCTGCTGAAATAGAAGATATTGATGTCACAATTAAACTTGCCAATAGAGATACTATTCCACCAATGGGAATTGTTAGAGATGTTGAAGTCTTGTGTGGGAAAACAAAATATCCTGTAAATTTCTTGTTCTTGGTTCCCCACAAGATAGCTTTTGCCCCATTATATTTGGTAGACCCTTCTCAAACACTGTTAATACTACCATAGATTGCAAAAGAGATGTTGTTACTGTCGGTTTAGATGATATGACTCATGAATTTAATTTCTCTAAATTTAGTAGACAACACCGTGAAGAAGAATTACGTAGTAAGGATGAAATTGTTGGTATTGCTTCTATTCCCGTACCTCCTAGTGATCCTTTAGAACAATATTTGCTAGACCATGAAAATGATATGTTTATGAATGAAAGAAGGGAATTAGATGAAGCATTCTTTAAACAGGAACCTATTCTGAAAAACAATTTACCTGTTGAAATCCTAGGGGATCCTCCTCCACCCAAGGGTGATCCCGTGTTTGAGCTTAAACCGTTACCTGATACTCTTAAATATGCTTATCTTGATGAGAAAAAGATATATCCTGTTATTATTAGTTCTAACCTTTCAGAACATGAAGAAGTGAGATTATTGAAAACTCTGAAGAAGCACCATGCTGCTATTGGGTATACTCTTGATGATCTTAAGGGCATTAGTCCCACTCTATGTCAACATAAAATTAATTTGGAAGAAGATGCTAAACCAGTTCGTGATCATCAACGCCAGCTGAATCCTAAAATGAAAGAAGTGGTAAGAAAGGAGATACTAAAGCTCCTTGAGGTAGGTATAATTTATACCATTGCTAATAGTCAGTGGGTAAGCCCTGTCCATTGTGTCCCTAAGAAGGGATGTATCACTGTTGTTCCTTGTCGGTGTCAAAACCAGCGGATCTCGGGTAGGGGGTCCCGAACTATGCGTCTAGGCGTATGGTAACAGGAGGTGGGGGACACGATGTTTACCCAGGTCCGGGCCCTCTTGATGGAGGTAATACCCTACGTCCTGCTTGATTGTTCTTGATAATATGAGTAGTACAAGAGTTGATCTACCACGAGATCGAAGAGGCTAAACCCTAGAAGCTAGCCTATGGTATGATTGTGTGTTGTTGTTCCTACAGACTAAACCCTCCGGTTTATATAGACCCATCAGTTACAAGGAAGGAGATCTACATATCCGTATTAGCAAGCTTGCCTTCCACGCCAAGGACAGTCCCATCCGGATACGGGACAAAGTCTTCAATCTTGTATCTTCATAGTCCAACAGTCCGGCCAAAGGATATAATCCGGCTGTCTGGATACCCCCTAATCCAGGACTCCCTCAGTAGCCCCTGAACCAGGCTCAATGACGATGAGTCCGGCACGCAGATTGTCTTCGGCATTGCAAGGCGGGTTCCTCCTCCGAATATTTCATAGAAGATTTTGAACATGAGGATTGTGTCTGGCTCCGCAAAACGAGTTCCACATACCACCGTAGAGAGAATAATATTTCCACAAATCTAATCTGCTGACGTACCCCATAGTGTGACACCACACCACAGCCAGGTCTTTATTTGAATCTTTTTTCATAACCCATCTCAGCGTGTTTCGCGAGGCAGTTTCTTTGGCACGTCTTGTCGAAGCAGAGATCGTGTCCCCTTTATCACGGGATTCTCATCCATACGGACGTGGGTAATCCAGCCGTGCCTACTGGTAGGACTCCTAGATCTTAGGGATGTCCCAAACAGCCATGAGGAGGACGCTTGATATTCACCCTCTTTATAAAGGGGCCAAGGCCTATTCTTTTCCCTCTCGATCTTAATCGAATCCGCCTCCTGCCTCGAGTTCCAACACTCAAAGCTCAGGTCAGGTGCTTCGGACCTTCAACTATGTCCGGATCCAACCTTCAAGGTCGGTGGATGCCTTCCTCCGTCATGGAGGAGGACATCAAGAAGTTGAGAGAGGCCAGATATCTGACCGCCGAAATTTCGCGTCGGTTGTCTGCCCGAGGGCAGGTCGTCCCTACTCCCGAACCCAACGAGAGCGTCGTGTTCGTCTCCCACTTCCTCCGAGGACTAGGCCTCGCTCTGGATCCCTTTGTTAGGGGTCTTATGTTCTATTATGGGCTAGATTTTCACGATCTGGCCCCGGATTCCCTTCTTCACATTTCATCATTTATTGTCATATGTGAGGCCTTCCTCCGCATTACCCCTCACTTCGGCCTGTGGCTCAAGACCTTCGATGTGAAGCCGAAGATGATCGAGGGGCAGCACGCAGCGTGCGGAGGCGCTTTAATAAGAAAAATCACTGACGCTCCATGGCCTGAGGGTTTCTTCCCAGAGGTGTCCGGATTGTGGCAGCGGGAGTTGTTCTACATCACAGCTCCCCGAAGTGCCAAGTGGGTAGCTTCCCCCACCTTTCGCTCAGGCCCCCCACCACAACTGATGTAATGGATCAGCAGGGGGCTGAGCTGGGGTCCAGCCAAGGACGTGCCAATACTGCAAAGCCGTATCCGAGATCTCTTTGAGAGAGATTTAAGTCTGGTTATGGTAGCGCAAGTTATGCTAGTTCGTCGAGTCCAGCCTTGCAAACGTTGGCCCCTTCACATGTAGGAATTCAACCCGGAAGGACCGCGAGCTATTCAACATTTCCTCGGCATGACGCATGAAGAGATGTACAAGTTGTTCTTCGGACCACAAATAATGTGCCCAGACACCACTAAGGATGCAGGTCTGAGCTGCAATCGCCCGGATACCCAAGTAAGTAGCCCCGCATCCAAACACAATGTCCGTTTATTTATCGCAACATTTACCTAAACAAGCCGCTCTTTGACCAGGATTGGATAGCGAAGGCAAAGTTGATCAGGTGTTCGGCCCCCCTCCCTGACACCTCACCAAATCCCGTGCTAACCAGGATGCTGGAGATCGCGCCTTATCAAGCGCCATGAGGAGAAGATAAAGGGGGGAATGAGGAGGCTAGCGCCTCTGCGAAGGAGGTTAACCTGGGAGGAGGAACTGAAACTTCCTCTCCCCAGGGAAGGAAGAGAACCGCCTCTGAGGACACAGATACAATGGTCTCCAAACGGGGGAAGAGAACTTCGCCGGAGGGTCCTACCCCAGGGGATATCCCGGCCGCACTTCTCCCTCAAGGGGATCAGCCCTCCACCGAGCTGTAAGTAAAAGGGTACTTAATAATGAAAATACCTCGCTTCACTTCTGAGGAAAATAATCAAAGCATTTATCTTGTAGTTCGGATCTTAGCCCTTCTCAGCAGAGCTCATCTTCAGGGGATCTTCTTCCAGAGATGATGGAGAGCGAAACGCCTCCCCCTGCCATACCGCCTTACGAGGCGGGCGACCCTGAGGTGTTGTCGCGGAGGGTTTCTCTTGATCCGGCAAGGCCAGAAGGTAATCCTACGGCCACCCGAAGTCCTCAGTATCCGGCTCTTGAAGAGAGCAATCGAAAGAGTCTGGCACCGTCTGGTGTGCGGTCGGACGTACTGAGGGATCTACTAGAGCAAGCGGCTATCTCAGAAGAGCACCACACATTGATGGGTGCGGTGATTGAAAGGATTTCGTCCGCCGAAAGCGGGTTGCATGAAGCCTTTATGAGTCTACTGACGGGTTTTGAGGTACGTGAAATGATGTACATTTTTGACAGTATCGCACATTTTTAGATGTGCCCTGTGTAGATAGTAGCCCCTAAGACTCTGGTTGTCGTCGAAAACGGCGGCAAATAGAGGATCATAGTCCCAGGTAATAACCAGACCGCCTTTATATGCGGGTGGTTGAAGTTCCGGTGGCTAGCCGGACTAATGGGTTTGCCGAACTAACGCGGCAACTGGATGCGGCAGACGCCGACATCATGCTTGTTAACAAGCGGCTTGACAAGGCACAGGGTAAGTGATTTTTCTGGTGATTGTCACATAATAAGAGCAGCATGATGCCAGTATCTTTAATATGTTGTGACTGCAGATGGAGCTGCCACCGTGGAGACCCTTCGGGCGGAGCTTGCCCGAGCCAAGGAGCAAACAAGGAGTAGCAATGCGGCCGCTTTAAAGGCGGCCGAAGAGTCAAGGGCCGAATAGGCCGCACATTGCGATAGCAAAGAAAAAAATAGCTAAGATGGTTGTAGAGTTAAAAGATGCTGCTGACCGTTACCAGCTTCTTGAAGAAGAAAACCGGGCGAAGGCGACAGACCTGGAAAAGGCCCGGGTGGCTGCCAAGGAAGCCCGCTCCAAAATTAGAGCGACGAAAGAGGAGCTGCATCAAGCTACGGATATTGTATCTGGGAAGCCCTTCTTGTTGCGGACTAAGTTCGAGAATCCGAAGTATGCACCTCTGGACCGGCTATGGAGTTCTGCGGACACCTACGTGGATTTGGCTGCAAGTGCTGCTGATGCGGCCGAGTACTTCAACGATCGGAAAGATCATGAAGTGGAAAAACTGTTTTGGTCATAGTTTCATGCTCCAGCCCGTCCGTTGCTGTTGAATGAGAAAATGGCCGAGTGGGCCGAGCTCCATAGATTATCCGGACTTTCCATGAGGTTCGTTGTGGATCATCTGTGGCCGGGGGGCCAAGGCTGAATAGCTACTTTAGCTTAGTGCAACCGTTCCTTGGTGTTGTGCCATGCATCGATGCTGTAAAGAGGTCGGCGTGCATAGAAGGCTCGCGGATGGCCCTTGCCCATGTCAAAACATACTGGGCGGAGATGGATGCCACCACTGTTATGGCACAGGGTTCGGCCATAGGCCGAGTGGCTGCCGAGCACGACTTTGAAGAAGTTCTTGAAGGCGATCGTTCGATAGAGGCTCAGTGCTCGAAGAATATTACGTTTAAGTGACATGTATTCTCATTGTAAAAACAATGTTTTATTGGGTTTATCAAGGCTGTATTTATACTTTTGCCTGAAATTACTATGATGCCTCCTGTGCGGCCGTTTATGTATATATGTATATAACCTGAAAGATGGCAGTCGTCGGCTTCAGCCCCCACGCATATAATGCGGGGGTGTTCACAGAAGACGCATGTTCACACTTGATCCAATGTCTTGGTCCATTAGGGAGGTGATAGCGCAGCGAACTAGGCAACCGGACTATAATGCTTTAACACTTTCACTTAGCCAGAGGAGTTTGACAGTGGGGCTACTATATAGCCCGTGGTGGCTCCGCGCTCATCCGAATTCAGGGCGCATACATGCCTGGCCGGGAAACGGCCCTTCGTTAAGGCGGAGGAATCCCGAAGATTCCGCTAGGTCATCGAGTGGTTGACCAGTCTCACGCTATATCATGACAGTCAGTTTTCGGCTTTCTCCACTGAGGTGCTTGTCCGGATGAACCAGGGCACAATCGTAGTAGTTCTCCTGGTGCCGCCCTAGCCGATAGAACGGAACTTAAGGCAGCAAAGCACAGGAGCCAGGAAAACCCAACATTTGACCAAAGACATGATTCGGAGCTGATGCATATAAGGTCAAACTCGCGACGCTGAACACTCCCTAAGGTATTCGGTCTTTATGATGTAAACCGGGCTAAACAGTGCCCCTTGTAATAAGCCCCTGGTGTCCAGGTACATGCAATATTCTGATGTGGCCACATGCCAATACGTCAGCATCCTTCTCAGTTGTACCGAGAATCCGGGGGATGTGTATCAACAAGAGACAGTAAAGAAGGTTTACGCAGGGCCTTAATCTAAAAAGAATCCTTGGAACGGGTCCCTGCTGCACGTCTACGCCTGTGTCTCCATTGTGTCGTATCCTGGATGGGTGTAGCATGATGGTCATCTATAAAAGAGAGGAAGTTAGTTGAAAAGTTGTCGTGCAAAAGGTAGGTTATACTAAATAAACCATGTACAGTTCAAGATGAGTAAAGTTGAGCCTAATTGTCACTAGTTTACACGCGTTGAGCCCCTTGTATTGTTATAGGGGTATAGCCATCAAACCTGTATCAATTATATATAGCTACACCGGACTCGTTTAACCGTGTCCGTGGTCTTGACGACCTGTCAGATGCTCTAGTTGGTGAGGCCGTCTAGTGTGCAGCTGCCAAGGCAGCCGCACGGTCTTCCGTGCGCAAGGAGCGCTCAATATTTCCATTTACTATAATGATGCCACGTGGACCGGGCATTTTAAGCATGAGAGAAGCGTAATGCGGTATTGCATTAAAGAGAGCGAAAGCTTTGCGTCCGAGTAGTGCTTGATAGCCACTTTGGAATGGAGCGATGTGGAAGGTTAACTTTTCGCTGCGGAAGTTATTGGGAAAGCCGAATATAACCTCTAGTAGCAGGGAGCCCGTACAATGGGCTTCTGGGTCTGGCGTTACTCCTTTAAAGGTAGTATTGCTATGGCTGATTTTTGTTGGGTCTATCCCCATTTTGCGGACTGTGTCCTGATATAGCAGGTTTAAACTACTGCCTCCGTGCATCAGGACTCGTGTGAAGTGGTATCCATCAATTATCGGGTCTAACACCAAGGCAGCCCATCCTGCATGCCGGATACTTGTTGAGTAATCCGATGGCCAAAGGTGATCGGTTTGGACGACCAGTGGCAGAACTCCGCGGTGATAGGCCCTGGGGTATGTGTCTCTAGGAGTGTCGGTTTGTTTCTCCCCTTCATCACGTGTAATATGTTTACTATTTTGACTTCTGGTAGGAATTTCTTATGTTCCCCAGTGCTTTGCTTGCGAGGCTCGTCCTTGTCTTCGCTTGGTGTATCCTGCCCCTTGTGTTCAGCGTTGAGTTTGCTGGACTGCTTGAAGACCCAACATTCTCTATGGGTATGATTTGCAGGTTTATCGGGGGTGCTGTGGATCTGACATAGTTTGTCCAGAATCTTGTTCAGGCTGGACAGTTCATCTCTGTTGCCTTTGGAGGGCAGCTTTTGTTGACCTGGCCGAGAGCTTCTGAATCCGGCGTTTACCGCCATGCTCTTCGGGCTATCTTATTTATTCCGGCGCTTCTTTTTGCTGCGTCGTGGCTTCCCATTTCCGTCTCTGACTTCGGATGTACTTGGGTCGCTGGTGCTGCATCGGGCTAACCAGTTGTCCTCGCCTGCGCAAAAGCGGGTAATGAGGCTTGTTAATGATGCCATTGTTCTCGGCTTTTCTTGGCCGAGGTGTCTAGCAAGCCATTCGTCTCGAACGCTGTGCTTGAAAGCTGCTAAGGCTTCAGCGTCCGGACAGTCGACTATTTGGTTCTTTTTAGTGAGAAACTTGTTCCAAAGCTTTCGGGCTGACTCTCCGTGTTGTTGAGTTATATGACTTAAATCGTCTGCATCCGGTGGTCGGACATAGGTCCCTTGAAAATTTGCCCGAAAAGTGTCTTCGAGCTCTTCCCAGCTTCCAATGGAATTTTCGGGGAGGCTTTTAAGCCAGTGCTGAGCTGGCCCTTTGAGCTTGAGGGGTAAGTACTTGATGGCGTGGAGATCGTCTCCTCAAGCCATGTGTATATGGAGGATGTAGTCCTCAATCCAGACCCCAGGGTCTGTCATTCCGTCGTACGCCTCTATGTTTACGGGTTTGAATCCCTCTGGAAATTCATGGTCCAGCACCTCATCGGTGAAACATAGGGGGTGTGCGGCACCCCTGTATTTGGGTGTACCGTGGTTTCGGATTTTTGTTGTGTTGCATTGCGTGCTGGAGCGCGCTTGCTTGGCCCGTAGATGGATCTGGTTGCGCCGTCCTTTTGATGCGAGCCCTCACGTGGATCGCGTACTGGCTTGTGTACAGCGTCGTTTGCCGCTCTATGTTGGCCACGAGGTCGTCTATCCGACCGGATGGCTATTTTGTTTTTTGATTGCGGGGGATCTAAGGCCTCCTCATCGAATTCAGGTAGCAGCTTTCGCTTCGGGTAGCTCTTTGTGTGGCGACTACCGCCGTACTTTGCTGCAGTGTTGAGTACTTCGCTCCATCTAATTCCGAGTGTGTCTTGTGCAGCCCTAGGCCTTTGCTTCTGCTTTTTCAGACTCCTCGCAGTGGCAACAAGCCTTTGATGGGTATTCTGATGCTCTGGGTGCCTGTACAGTGTGATGTCATCCGGACTGTTATCTTCGCCGGAGTCAGGTTGTTCGGTTTGATTCTCCGTGTTGCCGTGGTCGGACGGTGGTTCAATGTTGTGTTTGTCTACCGCTGGCTCACCCTGCTCTATCGCTGGGTCTATATGATCGTTGTTTCTGTCAAGGCGGTGTTTAGTGCGGCACTTATGCCGCCGCTTTGACTGCTTCTCGAGGGAACGATCCTTCGCTGCGTCCTTCCGTTCCTCGTCGTCATTTTCTCTGGGTGTTTCCAGTTTTCCACCATGTATACATCATATGATGAGGTGGCTGTCCAGTGCCCTGTGGGCAGTGGTTCTTGTTCATCTCATGCATCGTCGTCCATACCGTCGATGTCTTCGGAGTCAAAGTCGAGCATGTCGGTCAAACTGTCGGCAGTGGCTACTAAGTGGGTGGTGGGTGGGCGGCGAATTTCTTCGCCGTTCGCATCAGGATCTGGCCGGCCATAGTTCGTCCAGGACTCTCCTGACAAGGAGAGAGACCTTAATGAGTTCAGTATGTCGCCAAAGGGCGAGTGCTGAAGGATATCCACGGAGGTGAACTCCATGATCGGCGCCCAGTTGGATTCGTTAGGCACAAGCGCAGGCGGTTCGGAGTCCGTGGTCGGGGAAGAATCCGGCAGTTCGGCGTCATGGCTCCCGTGAAGGGTAAGGTCGATACTCGGCTCGATCGCCGCTGAGAATACGGCCTCCATGGCGGGGTCTATCCACCCGTCCATGGATGGCGCAATTGGCTCTGAATTGAGGGTCGGAGCGGTTGCCGGTGCGGTCTCCTGAACACTGTCCGATGGTAGAGCTAAGTCATGCTCATCGTGACCGTGCGGCGCACTCGGCAGGGGCCCGAATCCGTCGAAGGTCAAGTCTCCGCGGATGTCGGCCGTGTAGTTTAAGCTTCCAAACCTGACCTGGTGGCCAGGGGCGTAACTCTCGATCTGCTCCAGATGGCCAAGCGAGTTGGCCCGTAGTGCGGAGCCGCCGGATACAAAGATCTGTCCGAGGAGAAAAGTCTCACCCCGGACTGCATCGCTATCGATGATTGAAGGAGCCATCCAGCCTAACGATGACGACACAGAGGAACTCTCGATGAAAGCACCAATGTCAGTGTCAAAACCGGCGGATCTCGGGTAGGGGGTCCCGAACTGTGCGTCTAGGCGGATGGTAACAGGAGGTGGGGGACACGATGTTTACCCAGGTTCGGGCCCTCTTGATGGAGGTAATACCCTACGTCCTGCTTGATTGTTCTTGATAATATGAGTAGTACAAGAGTTGATCTACCACGAGATCCAAGAGGCTAAACCCTAGAAGCTAGCCTATGGTATGATTGTGTGTTGTTGTTCCTACGGACTAAACCCTCCGGTTTATATAGACACTGGAGGGGACTAGGGTTACACAGAGTCGGTTACAAGGAAGGAGATCTACATATCCGTATTACCAAGCTTGCCTTCCACTCCAAGGAGAGTCCCATCCGGACATGGGACGGAGTCTTCAATCTTGTATCTTCATAGTCCAACAGTCCGGCCAAAGGATATAATCTAGCTGTCCGGATACCCCCTAATCCAGGACTCCCTCATTCCTAATGATAAAGATGAATTGATTCCTCAAAGAATTATTACAGGTTATAGGATGGTAATTGATTTCCGCAAATTAAATAAGGCTACTAAAAAGATCATTACCCCTTACCTTTTATTGATCAAATGCTAGAAAGATTGTCCAAGCATACAAATTTTTGCTTTCTAGATGGTTATTCTGGTTTCTCTCAAATACCTATGTCAGCCAAATATCAATCAAAGGCTACTTTTACATGCCCTTTTGGTACTTTTGATTATAGACATATGCCTTTTGGTTTATGTAATGCACCTGCTACCTTTCAAAGATGCATGATGGCTATATTCTCTGACTTTTGTGAAAAGATTTGTGAGGTTTTCATGGATGACTTTTCCGTCTATGGATCTTCTTTTGATGATTGCTTGAGCAACCTTGATCGAGTTTTGCAGAGATGTGAAGAAACTAATCTTGTCTTGAATTGGGAAAAGTGCCAATTTATGGTTAATGAAGGTATTGTCTTGGGTCATAAAGTTTCTGAAAGAGGTATTGAAGTTGATAAAGACAAGGTTGATGCTATTGAAAAGATGCCATGTCCCAAGGACATCAAAGGTATAAGAAGTTTCCTTGGTCATGCCGGTTTTTATAGGAGGTTCATTAAGGACTTCTCAAAAATTTATCGGCCTCTGACTAATTTATTACAAAAAGATATACCATTTGTCTTTGGTGATGATTGTGTAGAAGCATTTGAAATACTTAAGAAAGCATTGATTTCTGCACCTATTGTCCAGCCACCTGATTGGAATTTACCCTTTGAAATTATGTGTGATGCTAGTGATTATGCTGTAGGTGATGTTCTAGGACAAAGAGTTGATAAGAAAATAAATGTTATTCAATATGCTAGTAAAACCCTTGACAATGCTCAAAGAAATTATGCTACTACTGAAAAGGAATTCTTAGCAGTTGTATTTGCTTGTGATAAGTTCAGACCTTATATTGTTGATTCTAAAGTAATTATTCACACTGATCATGCTGCTATTAAATATCTTATGGAAAAGAAAGATGCTAAACCTAGACTTATTGGATGGGTTCCCTTGCTACAGGAATTTGATTTGCATATCATTGATAGAAAAGAAGCTGGGAACCCCGTTGCAGAAAACTTGTCTAGGTTAGAAACTGTGCTTGATGCACTACCTATTGATGATAGCTTTCCTGATGAGCAATTAAATGTCATAAATGCTTCTCATACTGCTCCATGGTATGCTGATTATGCTAATTACATTGTTGCTAAGTTTATACCACCTAGTTTCACATACCAGCAAAAGAAAAAGTTCTTCTATGATTTGAGGCATTACTTTTGGGATGACCCACATCTTTATAAAGAAGGAGTGGATGGTGTTATTAGACGTTGTGTACCTGAGCATGAACAGGAACAGATCCTACGCAAGTGTCACTCCGAAGCTTATGGAGGACACCATGCTGGAGATAGAACTGCACATAAGGTACTACAATCCGGTTTTTATTGGCCTACTCTCTTCAAGGATGACCGCAAGTTTGTCTTATCTTGTGATGAATGTCAAAAATTGGTAATATTGGTAGACGTCAAGAAATGCCTATGAACTATTCACTTGTTATTGAACCATTTGATGTTTGGGGCTTTGACTATATGGGACCTTTTCCTTCCTCTAATGGTTATACACATATTTTAGTTGCTGTTGATTATGTTACTAAGTGGGTAGAAGCTATTCCAACTAGTAGTGCTGATCATAACACTTCTATTAAAATGCTTAAAAAGTTATTTTTCCAAGATTTGGAGTCTCTAGATATTTAATGACTGATGGTGGTTCACATTTTATTGATGGTGCCTTCCGTAAACTGCTTGCTAAATATGATGTTAATCATAGAATTGCATCTCCTTATCACCCTCAGTCTAGTGGTCAAGTAGATTTGAGTAATAGAGAACTCAAATTAATTTTGCAAAAGGTTAATAGGTCTAGAAGGAATTGGTCCAAGAAACTAGATGATGCATTATGGGCCTATAGAACTGCATATAAAAATCCTATGGGTATGTCTCCGTATAAAATGGTCTATGGAAAAGCATGTCACTTACCTCTCGAACTAGAACACAAGGCTTATTGGGCTATTAAAGAACTTAATTATTATTTCAAACTTGCCGGTGAGAAGAGGTTATTTGATATTATCTCACTTGATGAATGGAGAACCCAAGGCTATGAAAATGCCAAGTTGTTTAAAGAAAAAGTTAAAAGATGGCATGACAAAAGGATACAAAAGCGTGAGTTTAATGTAGGTGATTATGTATTGCTATACAACTCTCATTTAAGATTTTTTGTAGGAAAAATTCTCTCTAAATGGGAAGGTCCTTACGTTATTGAGGAGGTCTACCATTCCGGTGCCATAAAATCAACAACTTCGAAGGCACAAATCTGAAGGTGGTAAACGGTCAAAGAATCAAACACTATATCTCGGGTAATCCCATAAATGTTGAAACCAATGTTATAGAAACCGTAACCCCGGAGGAATACATAATGGACATTTCCGGAACGTTTCAGACTCCAAAAAGGAATAGGTATGTGGTACGGTAAGTAAATCGACTCCAAAGCAGTTTTTAAGGCAATATTTCTCCGTTTTGGAATATTTAGAAAAATAGAAAAATAAGAAGCAGTCCGGGAAGGACACGAGGCCTCCACGAGGGTGGAGGGTGTGCCCTACCCTACTGGCGCGCCCCTACCTCGTGGGCACCTCGTGTGCTCTCCGGACTCCGTTTTCGTACACGACACGTATTTTGGTCGGTAAAATTCATTATATAATCTCCCGAAGGTTTTGATTCCCGTATCATGCAATTATCTCTTATTTGTGTTTCGAGTTGTTGCTGCTGCAGATTAGAGCAGGATGTCTTCGCAAGAGTCAGTCGGGGAGAGCCGGGTGTCTCATCCGGCACCGATATCAACGACAAACAATCATGTTGACCCCTTTGGGCCTGCAGTGGAGGAAGAGATGGAGGCTGATTTGAAGAGGATAGATGCCATGGAAGAGGATCAAGAAGTCACTTCCCGCCTCCAAGCTGGATTCACAATGGGAGAACTGCAGAGCTCAGCTATTCCAAACTCGGTTACCCCTTCCAATGTTAGATTTCTTTCTTACGAGAATATGAAAAAGAGTGTCACTGGTTCTCCCGCAGCTATGCAACACCCTTGGGTGCTGGGAGCTTTGGCTGTTACAGGAAAACTCCGAAAGGAAATAATGGACCTCAAGCAGCAAGTCAACAAGCTTGAGGAGGAGAATCACATCTTGAGGGGCATCATCGCCAAGAACATCACATCACCATCCCCGAAAAGAGAGACATAATCACATGGGTATGGGCACTCCACTTGGCAACTGCCAAGCTTGGGGGAGTGCCCCGGTATCGTATCACCATCACTTTATCTTTACTGTTTTTCTTAGTTCAATCCTTTTGGTAATATCTTGATCTAGTAGAATAAAAGTTCTTAGTATGATCTAGTCATGAGTTTTGCTTTATTATCCTTCTATGTAATCGAGTCCGTGAGCTATATAATAAATATTAGTGTTGAATCAAGGGCTTGATTATTTTGCCATGATCCTAAGTGAATAAAAGAAAAGAGAAAGCAATAAAAAGAAACAAAGAGATCACGTGAATCTTATGGAGAGTAACGAGCTCACATAGAAAGAGAATGATGAATAAAAGTTGTTGAGGTTTCACAAACACAGTTTTGGTCATCATTGCAATTAATAGGAAGTAATAAAGAAAGAGAGGTCTTCACATATAAATATACTATCTTGGACATTATTTATGATTGTGAGCACTCATTAAAATATGACATGCTAAAGAGTTGACATTGGACAAGAAAGACAACGTGATGGGTTATGTTTTCTTACATCTGAGATAGATTATATTGTCTTGGATCTCCCAACATGATGATCTTGCCTTTCCCCCTCATGCTAGCCAAATTCATTGCACCAAGTAGAGATACTACTTGTGCTTCCAAATACCCTTAAACCAGTCTTGCCATAAGAGTACACCATATCTACCTATGGATTGAGTAAGATCCATCAAGTAAGTTGTCATCGGTGCAAGCAATAAAAATTGCTCTCTAAATATGTATGATTGATTGCTGTGGAGGAAATAAGCTTTATACGATCGTGTGAAATGGAAGTAATAAAAGCGATAGACTGCATAATAAAGGTCCGTATCACAAGTGGCAATATAAAGTGATATTTTTTTGCATTAAGATTTTGTGCATCCAACCATAAAAGCGCATGACAACCTCTGCTTCCCTCTGCGAAGGGCCTATCTTTTACTTTTATCTCCTACATTGCATAATAGTCATGGTGATCTTCACCCTTCCTTTTTACATTTTATCCTTTGGAAAGCACAATATGTTGGAAAGATCCTGGTATATATGGCTAATTGGACGTGAGTTTTCATGAACTATTACTGTTGACATTACCCTTGAGGTAAAACGTTGGGAGGCAAAACTATAAGCCCCTATCTTTCTCTGTGTCCGATTAAAACTCCATACCCATAAGTATTGCGTGAGTGTCAGCAATTGTGAAAGACTATATGATAGTTGAGTATGTGGACTTGCTGAAAAGCTCTTATACATTGACTCTTTCCTATGTTATGATAAATTGCAATTGCTTCAATGACTGAGGTCGTAGTTTGTTAGTTTTCAATGAGGTTTACGATTCATACTTGATATTGTGATTGACTTATTACTCTAGCATAAGAGATTATATGACAAGAATTATATAAGTTGCTGTTCTAAGAATGATCATGATGCCCTCATGTCCGTATTTTATTTTTATCGACACCTCTATCTCTAAACGTGTGGACATATTTTTCGATTTCGGCTTTTCGCTTGAGGACAAGCGAGGTCTAAGCTTGGGGGAGTTGATACGTCCATTTTGCATCATGCTTTTATATCAATATTTATTGCATTATGGGTTGTTATTACACATTATGTCACAATACTTATGCCTATTCTCTCTTATTTTACAAGGTTTACATAAAAAGGGAGAATGCCGGTAGCTGGGATTCTAGGCTGGAAAAGGAGCAAATATTAGAGACCTATTCTGCGCAGCTCCAAAAGTCCTAAAACTTCACGGAAGATGTTTTCCAAATATATAAAAAATACTGAGAGCAAGAACTTCACCAGGGGGGCCACACCTTGCCCACGAGGGTGGGGGCGCGCCCTACCCCCCTGGGCGCGCCCCCTACCTCATGGGCCCCCTGGTGGCCCTCTGGTGGCCATCTTCTGCTATATGGAGTCTTTCGATGGGAAAAATCATAAGCCATCTTCTCGGACGAAACTCCACCGCCATGAGGCGGAACCTTGGCGGAACCAATCTAGGGCTCTGGTGGAGCTGTTCTGTCGGGGAAACTTCCCTCCCGTAGGGGAAAATCATCGCCATCGTCATCACCAACGCTCCTCTCATCGGAAGAGGGCAATCTCCATCAACATCTTCATCAGCACCATCTCATCTCAAAACCCTAGTTCATATCTTGTATCCAATTCTTGTCTCCAAGTCCGGGATTGGTGCTAGTAGGTTGCTAGTAGTGTTAATTACTCCTTGTAGTTGATGCTAGTTGGTTTAATTGGTGGAAGATCATATGTTCAGATCCTATATGCATATTAATACCCCTCTGATTATGAACATGTTTATGCTTTGTGAGTAGTTACTTTTGTTCCTGAGGACATGGGAGAAGTCTTGCTATTAGTAGTCATGTGAATTTGGTATTCGTTCGATATTTTGATGAGATGTATGTTGTCTCTCCTCTAGTGGTGTTATGTGAACGTCGACTACATGACACTTCACCATTGTTTGGGCCTAGAGGAAGGCATTGGGAAGTAATAAGTAGATGATGGGTTGCTAGAGTGACAGAAGCTTAAACCCTAGTTTATGTGTTGCTTCGTAAGGGGCTGATTTGGCTCGATATGTTTCATGCTATGGTTAGGTTTACCTTAATACTTTTGTTGTAGTTGCGGATGCTTGCAATAGAGGTTAATCATAAGTGGGATACTTGTCCAAGTAAGGGCATTATCCAAGCACCGGTCCACCCACATACCAAATTATCAAAGTACTGAACGTGAATCATATGAACGTGATGAAAACTAGCTTGACGATATTCCCATGTGTCCTCGGGAGCGCTTTACATCATATAATAGTTTGTCCAGGCTTGTCCTTTGCTACAAAAGGATTGGGCCACCTTGCTGCACTTTATTTACTTTTGTTACTTGTTGCTCGTTACAAATTATCCTATCACAAAACTATGTATTACCACTTATTTCAGTACTTGCAGAGAATACCTTGCTGGAAACCGCTTATCATTTCCTTCTGCTCCTCGTTGGGTTCGACACTCTTACTTATCGAAAGGACTACGATAGATCCCCTATACTTGTGGGTCATCATCCCTGCCTCTTGGGCCCCCTGGTGGCCCTCCGATGCCCATCTTCTACTATATGGATTCTTTCGTCGAGGAAAAAATAATAAGCAAGCTTTCGGAACGAGACTCCGGCGCCATGAGGCGGAACCTTGGCGGAACCAATCTAGGGCTCCGGTAGAGCTGTTCTGCCGGGGACACTTCCCTCCGGGAGGGGGAAATCATCGCCATTGTCATCACCAACGATCCTCTCATTAGGAGGGGAATATCTCCATCAACATCTTCATCAGCACCATCTCATCTCAAACCCTAGTTCATCTCTTGTATCCAATCTTTATATCCAAACCTCAGATTGGTACCTGTGGGTTGCTAGTAGCGTTGATTACTCCTTGTAGTTGATGCTAGTTGGTTTACTTGGTGGAAGATCATATGTTCAGATCCATTATGCATATTAATACCCCTCTGATTATGAACATGAATATGCTTTGTGAGTAGTTACGCTTGTTCCTGAGGACATGGGAGAAGTCTTGCTACTAGTAGTCATGTGAATTTGGTATTCCTTCGATATTCTGATGAGATGTATGTTGTCATCCCTCTAGTGGTGTCATGTGAACGTCGACTACATGACAGTTCACCATTGTTTGGGCCTTGAGGGAGGCATTGGGAAGTAATAAGTAGATGATGGGTTGCTAGAGTGACAGAAGTTTAAACCCTAGTTTATGTGTTGCTTCGTAAGGTGCTGATTTGGATCCATATGTTTCATGCTATGGTTAGGTTTACCTTAATAGTTCTGTTGTAGTTGCGGATGCTTGCAAATGGGGGTTAATCATAAGTGGGATGCTTGTCCAAGTAAGGACATCACCCAAGCACCGGTCCACCCACATATCAAATTATCAAAGTACCGAACGCGAATCATATGAATGTGATGAAAACTAGCTTGACGATAATTTCCATGTGTCTTCGGGAGCACTTTACTTCATATAAGAGTTTGTCCAGACTTGTCCTTTGCTACAAAAAGGATTGGGCCATCTTGCTTCACCTTATTTACTTTTATTACTTGCTACTCGTTACAAATTACCTTATCACAAAACTATCTGTTACCGATAATTTTAGTGCTTGCAGAGAATACCTTATTGAAAACTGCTTATCATTTCCTTCTGCTCCTCGTTGAGTTCGACACTCTTACTAATCGAAAATGCTATGATATACCCCCTATATACTTGTGGGTCATCACCGAGTTCATGCTACTATCAATATTCAAGGTCTGAATTTGTTTCTGCTACAAGCTGCTAGGGCATGTACAATTATGCTATGTTAAGAGTGCCACGTAGGATAAATGATGAGGTGGAGGAGAGAGAACTCAAAAGAAAAAGTTTTTCTTCTTTTATTTAAAAGAAGACAAGAAATGATCTTTTAGCACAATATGTCTCACCATATTTTTAGGAATTACTAATTATTGAAAATAAGGCTAATAGACGACCCATTGTAGACTTTTTTGGTCTTCTCTAAATTACATATAAAACTTAAGATAAAACTATCTTACTTACCATTGTATATGCCCTATACACCCGCTCAAGAGGACACCAGATCAAAGAGGGAAGCAAATCTCAGCCGACTAGCTACGTCTGATTCTTGTCCGGTTTTTTTATGTAAAGCACCAAGTGACCCGGATGTGGGTTATCCAATCACCACGACCCGGACGGGGGTTATCCAATGACCACGACCCGGAGGACGAATCGGTCCGCCTCTGCTTCCTGCTTGCTTCGCCAGCACCTTCTCGCGGACGCCCCCGCTCCGCGCCTTCTCACGCCCGCACCGGCTATGCATCCGCGTGCCCAACGTCGTGGCCTCAGTCCTCCTCTACAAGTTGCGATCGGGCCGCCCCGTGGCCGCCGTTGAACCGCCCGCTGGCTGTGACCCGGTCCTCGTCGCCTAACGGCTAAATTTCGTGTTTCGACCCTTTTTCGAAACCTATTCAATATCTGACCCTAGTTTGAATTTTTTTTCAAAATCTGACCCTTTTGCTACCGCCAGAGTCCATGACGGTAGGGTATAACTGTTTACTGCCAAGATCCCTGACGGTAGGGTTGCATGCCCTACCGCTTAAATTTGCTAAGTATTGAACACAGTGCATACTCGTGCCTACCGCCAAGCACCTTGGCGGTAAGATTGTACATGTTGCCGCCATTCTGTTTGGCGATAGGGATGTTTCCTACCGCCAAGGTCCCTAGCGGTAGGCTGTTACACCCTACCGTCATGGACCCTAGCGGTAGCAAAATGATCAGATTTTGAAAAAAATTTAAACTAGGGTGAGATCTCTCAAATAGAGATCAAAACATGAAATTTTGTCGTGCCTAACGACTCACGCCACCACGCGCCTCACTTCCTCAGCAGAGGCCACGCCGGGCCGGCCTCGCCGTCAACCCACCTGCAACATCTTAACTGCTCGCTGTAATGCCCGCTTGCCGGCAGCATGCGACCCGCCCGCGCACGCGTTCACTCCACCTCCAGGCTGCTGCACCTTGAGCCGCCGCCTCCATTGGTCTTTACTGCAAGCTCGCCCTCGCGGCCATCTCAGAGCCGCCGCGCCTCGCGACGAGAGCCGCCTCCGCTGTTGCAGTAAGTCGCCTCGACCGCGTGACAACCTGCATCAACTTGAGCCACCACTTGGCTGGCGCACGCCTGACCTGCCGAGCCTCTCCGCTCTACGCCGGTTAAGCTCGTGCCTCCCTTTTGCACCAGCGTTGGGTTGGGCCGCCCTTGCGCGACCCCGCGCGCGTAGCTCCGCACCACCGCAGCCTGCCGCGTCATGTCTAAGCCGCATGCACCACCCGCTACTGCTGTTTCCCCTCGCTGACAGCTCCTTCACAGCGGAAATCCGCCCCCGCGGATCCGCTTCAACTGTCGTTTCTGCTGGGGTCCGCGTCTGCCACCACGAGCCGCCGCAGTCGCCACCCGCCCTGTTCCGGCCGGTGCCGGTGTGCTGCTGCCGCTCCAGTTGGCTGTTTACACGGGCCGCCTGTTGCTCTAGCTACGGCTGCGCGCCAAGCCGCCTCTGTCGGCCCTACCGTTTCCATCGAGCCGCCGCCACCGCCTTGAGCCGCCGCTCCGAGTCGCTGCCACGCCGACTCGGACTATCACGGGGAGGGAGCACGCCTTGGACCAGATGCTCATGCGGCTGGCCCTCGCCGGATGCCCGCCTCGCCCCGCTGCTTGCTATGGTCCTTGTACGTGGGCTGTGTGTGAGTGGGCCAGTATGGGCCGGTGTGCGCGTGTGTACTGTGGGGTTGCACAGTTAAGTAGCTGCTAGGTAGCTGTGTGAGGCATTGTTGATTAACTGAACAAAACTTATCTTCTCCTTCTTCTGAATCAAGTCTTCCTCCTCGGCTCTTTCTTCCTCTTCACGTCTCTGTGTTGTGAGCAGTGGCGGAGGCAGGGGTGCCAGCAGGGGCCCTGGCCCTCCCTAACATTCTTAAATTCAAGCTAATATGCATGTCAGTAGCTGATTAATTCCTGCTAAAATAGTGTAATTTGAAGGGCCCCCTTATTCAACTTTCATGGCTCCGCCACTCAGTGGGGGGGGGGGGGGGGGGGGGGGGACCAGCAGGGGCCCTGCCCCCCCTAACACCACTGATTTGGTACTAATATAGCAATGAACAATGCAGAATTTAGGGAATAATACATGCATTAGTGTAGTTTCGCCCCTGTAATCCAAAATATGTGTCATTTAGCCCCCCTAATCTTTAATTCCTGGCTCCGCCACTGCCGCCACTGGTTGTGAGTTCGACGATTCCATACCCCAGCCATGGCTAGGGAGTACTACCAGTCGGTAGCAACCTCGTCGTTTCGTTTCGCCCCGTTGCTCCATCACTTCATTTCGCCTCCACCTCCGCGTCCGTACGCAAGCTTGCTATGTAGATACTCAGCCACATCAACAAACGGGTGAAGTACAGCCCTGAGATTTATATGCCCAGACTTGATTTATGGAAGATCTATACTGAGTCTGCTTCCACGTCAATTGGTCGCAACTTCTGTATTGTTTACATTGAGATGGCATTTGAAAGAGAGGAGAAGGGAAGCATTGCATCTGATTTGTTAATCAATATATCAAAAGTTCCGGCTCAGTCTCAAGGAATTATTTTGAGACTTGTGATACAATATGCGTAAGGACTCTCAAGTTGCCCAAGTAAATCGTTTTACTGGGAAGCTACGGTTGAGAAAACTGGTGCAAGTACAGCACCTAAACCGCCACTGTCTCTGCGGCGGGAGAGCCGCCGTCGCAGCAGGAGAACTGCCGCCGCCCAGCCGCCATCCGCCTCCCACGGCCATGCCGCATACCATGGCCTTGTTCTGCCTAACCCGCCACTATCGTAGCGTACTTCGCCTCAGCGTCAAGCCGCCCGGACCGCTCACTTCGGCAGCGGCCTACTTTGAGCCGCCCCCGCGTGACCCGGCCGCAGCAGCCACCAGCGAGACGCTGTGGTTTCAGTTGCTGTTTTCCTTGCTTTGAGCCGGTGGCTTGTCTCTGTCACTGAGGCCTATTGTTAAACAACAGGAAATTGAAGATGAACTGCTACAACACTGAAGGACCAAAAGATGCTTCTTTCACAAAAAGGGGAGGGGGAGGTTGACACAGCGTGGCACTCCTGGACAATCATTATTGAAAGAAAAGAAAAGGACATCTATATCCATCACACGTGTGGCCTAAAAGGCATTTGCCCACACATCGTGTGTCGAATGAGTAGGGAGCAACCGACACAGGCTGTGTGTAGGCGAACGGTAGAATTGCCCACGCGTGTGGGCGCAGCTACTTCGTGCCACACGCCCAACAAATACTATTCATCTCTACTTCGCGTGTGTGGCACGAAGCAAATATGTCCACACGTTCTGCCGCAGCTACATTAAGTACCCGCGGGATGACGATTTAGTTGCCATCTGGGATGGCGGATGTAGTTATCCGGAATGGCAAATATGGTTGTAAAAGCATGACAACTCTCTCTATTTTGGTTAACTATAGTTGTCATGTCTAATTATGGTAGTTGACGCGTGTAATCAAACCATAGTTGTCGTGTGTGATTAAGTACTTGTCACATGTGGTCAAACAATAGTTGCCATGTGTGTTTACCTAATTGCCATGTGTGGTTAATCACAGTTGCCATGTATGTTTATCTGATTGCCACATATGCGCAACTGCAGTTGCCCTCTAGCAAACGATTCAAAGTTGCCATGTGTGTTTGTCTAGTTGCCATGTACGCGCAACTGCAATTGCCATCCACAACTGCAGTTCGCCCACACGCCGTAGACAAGGTGGTGGTTGTGTGGGCAGAAATTAGTTCGCCTACACAGCGCAGTTGGCAACCACGTGCTGTGGGGCGTGTGAGCGACCTCTCCAACACCCACACACCGGCCTTGTCATACATGGCACGCGAAAACTGCCTCGGTATGTCAAGATTCGTGCAAACTTAACTGGACGATGATCCAAACGTGTGGACGAATTGCAATGTTGCCACACTTATGGACGATAGCGTTTTCGAAAGAAAAAGACAAGTCTGCATGCAACCCTTCTACCCAGTTGATAGCTATCCCCGTAAGCACTGCATGCACGTAATAATGTTGGGCGTCGCTAGCTATGAATGCATGCATGAGTTTAGTGGTAAGTGATAGACATTAATGTTTCCCTAATAACTTGTTGCTTGTGGGAGGCCTAGGTGCAGGGAGAATTGGTGACGTGGCATAAAGCTAATGTAGACAGTGTATATGATGAGAAAATAGGTAGAAGTGAGGAGCAATTTTTTAAGAATATTAGATATGTGACAAGAGTAGAAGCATCCCACCTCCTTTAGATTGGACCTGGTTCTCTCTCTACTTTTTTCCGCAGTGGTCCTGGTTCTATAAGAAAACTATCTGCACTACAGTGTGCAAATAATTCTAAGAGTAATTTTAGAGCAGAGTCGTTATATTGGCTCAATTGTCATAATAACTGCCAATATAATGATTCTGATCAAATAACATTTTAGTAGAGTCATTGTATTTAAGAGAATCGCCATAATTTACGGCGCACCCTTCACACAGCCTCCATATTTGACGACAGAGTTGCTTTTGGATCGCACTCCATACGATAGTGGCATAATGCATGTGGCCTGGATGTGGCTAAAAGAAAACTTTGGGTGCCCCTTCACCTTCACTCAGGATGGTAGATAGGTTGGAGAAAAAGGATAACCCAGTGTCAACTGGTTCTAGGATTATGGAGGTAGAAAATATGGAGACTCTAAGTTTGCGCGTTATCTCTCGAGCTTCCATAATTTTTGAAGTACAATACACAATGATCATGGAGCTGCCATTTTGATGACTCTCCTAGATTTGTTCTAATGGACCACGATTATGAGTAGCGGAGTGTCCTCAACAAATCGGTAGCTACCAACAAACAACGAATCTTCCCACTTAACCATGTATTCCTATCATTTTCAAATTACAACATTTAAGTTTATTGTATTAACAAGCATGTAAATTAAAAAAAACATTTCAATAACATTCAAGTATCTTTGTGCACAAAATAAAAATCAACTTTAGGAATTCAAACACTATCAAATACTTGAAAATTAAGACATAAATAATTTCCCAGTGACATTAATATTTTTAGAAAATTAAAATACAAGTTCTAAAGTTCTTCTTCTTTAAATAGCTTAAAACTATAATATCATTAATCTTCCAACTAGTTGCCAATTTTAGATTTTATATCAACGAAATTTCCTTTTGTCTCAACAAAGTTTCAGTGCCTGTTCAAAAAAATTTTAAGAACATTCAGAAATATTTAATAAATTTTGGAAACATTTAACCGACATTCCACACGAATATCAATTATGTTTTTCATATTTGTTTTCTTAGAAACAATGAACATACATTTCAAATACAGTTCACACTCATTTGGTTTCACAATCATTAACAAAGTGTTTTCACTTGCAAAAATTACTCCAATGACAGGTCAATTTTTTTGTTCAAATATTTCTTAGTTTAACAAGAGACGAAAGGAACTAGAATTTGTGTGGTATCTCCGTGAAATTTTTAGAAAAGGACTCAAGTGTGACTATAATAATTGAAATTTGTGTAAAATCTTGGTGTGATGTTAATGAAAATGAGATAAATAATTAAATATTTTATGTATTTTTTAAATATATTGAAATTAAGAGTGAAGTTATTGATTTTTTTGTGAATACTATTTAAATACTTTATAAAAATATTCAAACAATGAGCTCTCACTAAAATAATACAAAAGGTTGAAAAACCATGTCATTTTTTGTAATGCACCAAAATAATTGAACAAATTTGCATTGAATATTTGATGGAAACTTAAAAAATAATTGAAAATGAAATGTTTCAAAAGTTTATTTCAAATGGTCAATGTAATTAATTATAAACTTAATGAAAACCCATGACTTCTTAGTCGAAGGCCTTGTCGTCATAGATGGTTGGATGACATTGTTCCCCAATGGTATTTGGTCTTGATGACAATGGGGTTAGGGTGACTAATGTTGGTTATGAAGTTTATCTCAGGACATTGGTTACTCGGTGGTTATTGAGGGAGATGGATGCCTCTAATTCAAAAAGGGAAAAAGGCATCAGTTTCATTTGAGCCATTGGGAAGCCGCACTATTATGTGTATAGGGATGACTATCTTGTTTTATTTTCTTGTACTCATCGCTTTCAAGCATCATATGAAAGCAAAAAATGCTTGTGTGATGTTGATGCCATAATCAACAGCATATTCTGCTCCTCCCTTGTAATAGCCCACGTGTGGTCTGTCCTATTTTGTAACCTCAACCATCTTGTCATGAATGATTTCCATGTTGGTATTAATATAAGTGACTTCACCATCTTGTTTGTGCATGATCATGTTGAGTGCATTGTCATATCTTGCTTCTTGCTTCATGATCATCATTGTTTACATTGCATTGTGCCTCTTGTCATTTTGCATTTCATCATGATCACCAAGCGCACTGCATTCTTCAGGATGTTATCTTGCTTTATTCATGTTGTATGTATCAACCCCTTGCTACCTCTCTCAAATCTAGCCATGCACCCTCACCTTCTTCTTCTTCTTCTTCTTCTTCTTCTTCTTCTTCTTCTTCTTCTTCTTCTTCTTCTTCTTCTTCTTCTTATTCTACTACTTGTTCATGCAAGTGAATTCTTCCCTGCCCCATTAATGTTCATTCTTTTCCTATAAATCTTACACCATGGCCTACACCTCTTTGTAAACATTTAGCTCTTTTGGACTTGTTTTGGCTAGGTTAAAATACGTCTCAAGTTTGAAGTTAATTCAAACTTGGAATATTTTCTATCTCTAAAAATTGCCAAACCAATTTATTCAACTTGTACTTAATACAAGGATTCCAGGGATATTTTTATCTCTTCCATGGCCTTCCCCAAACTCCATGTTCTTTTCTTATTTTTTCTGCTTGAGGAAATAAAAGAACAAAACAGAGGAGGAGCAGCTCAGCGCAACAGAGCCTCTCCGATGAGGTGTGAGTAGTTTACCATAGACCTTCGGGTCCATAGTTATTAGCCAGATGGCTTCTTCTCTCTTTTTGGATCTCAATACAATGTTCTCCCCCTCTCTTGTCGAGAACTATTCGATGTAATCTTCTTTTTGCGGTGTGTTTGTTGAGACCGATGATTTGTGGGTTTATGATCAAGTCTATCTACGAACAATATTTGAATCTTCTCTGAATTCTTTTATGTATGATTGGTTATCCTGGCAAGTCTCTTCGAATTATCAGTTTGGTTTGGCCTACTAGATTGATCTTTCTTGCAATGGGAGAAGTGCTTAGCTTTGGGTTCAATCTTGCGGTGTCCCTTCCCAGTGACAGTAGGGGCAGCAAGGCACGTATTGTATTGTTGCCATCGAGGATAACAAGATGGGGTTTTTTTATCATATTGCATGAATTTATCCCTCTACATCATGTCATCTTGCTTAAGGCGTTACTCTGTTTTCATTAACTTAATACTCTAGATGCATGCTGGATAGCGGTCGATGAGTGGAGTAATAGTAGTAGATGCAGACAGGAGTCGGTCTACTTGTCTCGGATGTGATGCATATATACATGATCATACCTAGATATTCTCATAACTATGCTCAATTCTGTCAATTGCTCAACAGTAATTCATTCACCCACTGTAGAATACTTATGCTCTTGAGAGAAGCCACTAGTGAAACTTATGGCCCCCAGGTCTATCTTCATCATATTAATCTTCCAATGCTTAGTTATTTCCTTTGCTTTTTTACTTTGCCTTTATTTTACTTTGCATCTTTATCATAAAAATACCAAAAATATTATCTTATCATATCTATCAGATCTCACTCTCGTATGTGACCGTGAAGGGATTGACAACCCTTTATCGTGTTGGTTGCGAGGAGTTATTTGCTTTGTGCAGGTACTAGGGGACGCGCGCGCAACCTCCTACTGGATTGATACCATGGTTCTCAAAAACTGAGGGAAATACTTACGCTACTTTGCTGCATCATCCTTTCCTCTTCGGGGAAATCCAACGCAGTGCTCAAGAGGTAGCATTTACCAGTCCTATTGTATACCTTAGCATCTTTCTGGCAAGGGAATACAATAGTGTTCTAGGAGTAGATCACTGGATAGCGGTCAAAATTATCCTTAGAGGACTAAGAAAATATTTCTCGGTTATGGAGGTGATAAAAGAGTTTGTCGTAAAGATTTACGTCGATGCAAGCTTTTACATCGATCTAGATGACTCTATGTCTCGATATGGATACATATTGAAAGTGGGAGCAATTAGCTAGAGTAGCTCCGTGCAAAGCATTGTAGACATAGAAATTTGGGAAATACATACGGATCTGAATGTTGCAGACCCGTAGACTAAACTTCTCTCACAAGCAAAACATGATCACTCCTTGGGTGTTAATCACATAGCGATGTGAACTAAATTATTGACTCTAGTAAACCCTTTGGGTATTAGTCACATGGAGATGTGAACTAATCACATAAAGATGTGAACTAGATTATTGGCTCGAGTGCAAGTGGGAGATTGAAGGAAATATGTCCTAGAGGCAATAATAAAGTTATTATTTATTTCCTTATTTCATGCTAAATGTTTATTATTCATGCTAGAATTGTATTACCGGAAACATAATACATGTGTGAATACATAGACAAACAGAGTGTCACTAGTTTGCCTCTACTTGAATAGCTCGTTGAATCAATGATGGTTATGTTTCCTAACCATAGACATGAGTTGTCATTTGATTAACGGGATCACATCATTAGAGAATGATGTGATTGACTTGACCCATCCGTTAGCTTAGCATAATGATCGTTTAGTTTGTTGCTATTGCTTTCTTCATGACTTATACATGTTCCTATGACTATGAGATTTTGCAACTCCCGAATACCGGAGGAACACTTTGTGTGCTACTGCTATGTCTTGAGCTTGCGTTGGCTTTCCCCGAAGAGGATGGGATGATGCAGCAGAGTAGCGTAAGTATTTCCCTCAGTTTTTGAGAACCAAGGTATCAATCCAGTAGGAGGCCACGCTCAAGTCCCTCATACCTGCACAGAGCGATAGCTACTCGCAACAAACGCGATTAGGGGTTGTCAATCCCTTCACGGTCACTTACGAGAGTCAGATATGATAGATATAATATTTTTGGTATAAAGATGCAAAGTAAAAAGTAAAAGCAAAGTAAAAAAAGCAAAATAATATTAAAGTGATGGAGATTGATATGATGAGAATAGACCCGGGGGCCATAGGTTTCACTAGTGGCTCCTCTCAAGAGCATAAGTATTCTACGGTGGGTGAATAAATTACTGTTGAGCAATTGACAGAATTGAGCATAGTTATGAGAATATCTAGGCATGATCATGTATATAGGCATCACGTCCGTGACAAACTAGACCGACTCCTGCCTACATCTACTACTATTACTCCACACATCGACCGCTATCCAACATGCATCTAGAGTATTAAGTTAAAAACAGAGTAATGCCTTAAGCAAGATGACATGATGTAGAGAGATAAATTCATGCAATATGAAATAAACCCCATCTTGTTATACTCGATGGCAACGATGCAATACGTGCCTTGCTGCCCCTTCTGTCACTGGGAAAGGACACCGCAAGATCGAACCCAAAGCTAAGCACTTCTCCCATGGCAAGAACTACCAATCTAGTTGGCCAAACCAAACGGATAATTCGAAGAGACTTGCAAAGATAACCAATCATACATAAAAGAATTCAGAGAAGATTCAAATATTATTCATAGATAGACTTGATCATAAACCCACAATTCATCGGTCTCAACAAACACACCGCAAAAAGAAGATTACATCGAATAGATCTCCACAAGAGAGGGGGAGAACTTTGTATTGAGATTCAAAGAGAGAGAAGAAGCCATCTAGCTACTAACTATGGACCCGAAGGTCTGAGGTAAACTACTCACACTTCATCGGAGAGGCTATGATGATGTAGAAGCCCTCCGTGACGACGGCCCTCTTCCCGCGGAGCTCCGGAACAGGCCCCAAGATGGGATCTCGTGGATACAGAAAGTTGCGGCGGTGGAATTAGGTTTTTGGCTCCTGTTCTGATAGTTTGGGGGTATGTGTGTATATATAGGAGGAAGAAGTACGTCGGAGGAGCAATGAGGGGCCCACGAGGCAGGGGACGCGCCCTAGGGGGGGGCCCACCCTCGTGACCGCCTCTTTTGTTCCTTGGAGCAGGGTCCAATTCTCCTGGATCACGTTGGGTGAGAAAATCACGTTCCCGAAGATTTTATTCCGTTTGGACTCCGTTTGATATTCCGTTTCTTCGAAACACTGAAATAGGCAAAAAACAGCAATTCTGGGCCGGGCCTCCGGTTAATAGGTTAGTCCCAAAAATAATATAAAAGTGGAAAATAAAGCCCAATATAGTCCAAAACAATAGATAATATAGCATGGAGCAATCAAAAATTATAGATACGTTGGAGACGTATCAGGCATCCCCAATCTTAATTCCTGTTCGTCCTCGAGTAGGTAAATGATAAAAAGAGAATTTTTGATGCGGAGTGCTACTTGGCATAATTTCAATGCAAATCTTCTTAATTGTGGTATGAATATTCAGATTCAAAGGATTCAAGACAAAAGTTTATATTGACATAAAAATAATAATACTTCAAGCATACTAACAAAGCAATTATGTCTCCTCAAAATAACATGGCCAAAGAAAGTTATCCCTACAAAATCATATAGTCTGGCTATACTCTATCTTCACCACACAAAGTATTTAAATCATGGACAACCCCGATGACAAGCCAAGCAATTGTTTCATACTCTAACTTTTTCAAAACCTTTTCAATCTTCACGCAATACATGAGCGTGAGCCATGGATATAGCACTATAGGTGGAATAGAATGGTGGTTGTGGAGAAGACAAAAAGGAGAAGATAGTCTCACATCAACTAGGCGTATCAACGGGCTATGGAGATGCCCATCAATAGATATCAATGTGAGTGAGTAGGGCTTGCCATGCAACGGATGCACTAGAGCTATAAGTATATGAAAGCTCAAAAAGAAACTAAGTGGGTGTGCATCCAACTTGCTTGCTCATGAAGACCTAGGGCAATTTGAGGAAGCCCATCATTGGAATATACAAGCCAAGTTCTATAATGTAAAATTCCCACTAGTATATGAAAGTGATAACATGAGAGACTCTCTACTATGAAGATCATGGTGCTACTTTGAAGCACAAGTGTGGTAAGAGGATAGTAACATTGTCCCTTCTCTCTCTTTCTCTCATTTTTTTATTTGGGCCTTTTCTCTTTTTTTATGGCCTCTTTTTATTTGGGCTTCTTTGGCCTCTTTTATTTATTTTTCGTCCGGAGTCTCATCCCAACTTATGGGGGAATCATAGTCTCCATCATTCTTTACTCACTTGGGACAATGCTCTAATAATGATGATCATCACACTTTTATTTTTCTTATAACTCAACAATTACAACTCGATACTTCACTACTAGGGAAAAGCCTAGTAGCAGCGAGGGTTTTGGGCCTCTCAGTAGCGCGGGCGTCGGCGCTACTAATAAGGCGCTACAGCTAACGTATAGAAGTAGCGCCTGTTGTCCCACGCTACTGCTATACATGAATAGCTGTAGCGCTCTTTGGGAAAGGGCGCTACTGATATTATCTGCAACGCTGTTTGCTGGGACGCGCTACTGGTAAGGTGGCGCTACCGCTAAATTTCCCCCCTCGCTACTACTAGTTTATTTATTAGTTTTTTTCCTGCATATTTTTTTGTATTTGTTTTGTATTTGAATAGGCTTTATACAATAATCTTTAGCATATCATACACATACAAATGTAATCATAGCATATACATACAATTAGTCTCATCAAATCATGTCATCATCATAATCATCATCCAACACAAAGTGGTCTCTCGTCATCATCTCGAAAATAGCGATACAAGTCTCGATTACTTGCAAATACATCGTCATCCATCTAAACAATGATATACGTGAGAAGAGCTATCACTTTGAGGACATGAGTTCGTATCCCTCTCCCGCATTAGCGTATCCCTCTCCTCATATTTTCTATCTTCTGTAGTTTCTCATCGTTGATGGTGGCGGTTTTCCGTACGATGCATCCTATTTGATTGTCGTAGCATCGACGCGCTTCCTCGGGCACCGTTGGCTCAAAATTGCCGTCGTCCACCTCCGTGACCACCACTCTAGTAGTCCTGAGTTTGTTAGGAACCCGTTGCCTCTTTGCTTTCGGTTCTACACCGGCTCCGCTCCCCGAGGCAGCGCCGGTCTCAGTCTCAGCGCCGGTCTCGATGCCGGTCTGAGTCTGAGCGCCGGTCTCAGTCTCAGCATCGGTCTGCATGTCGGTCTCAGTCCCCGATGCCACTGGTGGGCCCAACAATAACATCGGTTGATCGTCGGTAAGGCTAAAAAATTCGTCTGCCGCCCGGTAGGCGTCGTCGCAATCACCAGAACCCTGTCCTTCATCGTTGCTAGCCATGTTTCCTATGATTAAATCTAGTCAATTAATTCTAGACCTAATAAAATGAATAATGACATAAAAAAGGCCTATTGTTTTGCAGGAATGTTGACTCCTTCCTGGTGCGGCAAATCACGGGCACTCGATATGTCCTAGTTTGTAGCACAAGTCATGCCGAAATTCACGGAAAATTTCGGCATGATCTTTGCTAAAAAGTGGACAAATCGAGAACCTGAAATTTGCCGGAACAGAAATGAATCAACATTCCGGCAAAACATAGGCCACTCAGCATCATTCCCTGGAAATAGTGTTCAAATATCCCTCTTCGACACCGCAACACATGTCCAAATATACACGAGCAACCACATGTCCAATTTTCACAAGCTAATTCAAAAATAAAGTGTAGAATAAAGTGTAGAAGAAAATTCATTTAACTACTAATAGAAAATTCAGTTAACTACTAATTTCATTCATTTAGGTTATTCATTTAACATCACCTAATTAACCTACTGTAGCACTACTACTAGCAGCAGTACTAACCTAATTAACCTAGCAAAACTCTAGTGCCCTAACTGAAAAACATCTAATTAACATCTACTAGTACCACTATTGCCCTAACCTAATTAACATCTACTAGTATCACTATATATATTATACAAGCAGCATCTACCCTAATTAAACCCTACTGCCCTAACTAACTTTTGTTGTAAACCAAATTTTTTGCTCTAAACTAATTTTTGCTCTAACATCTACTACTTAACATCCTTTGCTCTAAACTAAAATTTTGGCTATAAATAAACTTTTCCTCTACTAATTTTTTCTCTAAAATGCAGAGAGAGATGAGTGGGGGGGGGGGGTGGGGGACTTACAGAGAGGGGAGAGACGGTGGCAGGGAGGTGCTCGGTGACAGAGGCAGGGGCGGAGAGGGCGGGCTCGGGCACAGGCAACGGCGGTCCTGGGCGGGCTTGGGTGGCGGTGAGGTAGAGGGCGCCGGCGGTGACGTCGAGGGCGGACTCGGGCGGCGGCAGTGAGGCTGAGGGCGCCCTCGGGCGGCGGTGGTGAGGATGACGGCGGCCTCAGGGGGAGACGGTGAGGTTGCGGGCGTCCACGCCGGCAGGAGACGGCTGCGAGGGCGAGGGATTTGGGGAAGAAGTGGTGGCCGGGGGCGGGGGGGGCGCTATTTAAGTGAAACGTAACGGCAGCGCGTTTCCGAAGACGCGCTATAGCTAAGTTAGCTATAGCGCGTTTTCTGAAACCCGCTACTGCTATTCCTTTCTCCTTTTTCCCTTTTTTCTTTTATTTTTCTTTACATTTTATTTTTTCCTTTTTCCTTTTTCTATTTCTTTCATTTTCATTTACTTTTCTACTTGTTTTTCACTTTATTTTATTTCCGGTAGCAGCAGCGCCTTACATGTAAGCGTGCTACAGCTAAGGAGAGTAGTAGTAGCGCTGCTAGGTTGGGCTAGCCATGTGCGCCCAATTCAAACATAGCAGTAGCGCTTTTCGCTAGTATGCGCTATTGCAAAAGTCATAACAGTAGCGCGGTTTATTTACGCTCGCTGCTACTAAGTAGCAGTAGCGTTTGATTTTGTACAACGCTACTGGTAAGATTCTGTGTATAGGCTTTTCCCTAGTAGTGCTTAGAACAAAATATGACGCTATGTGAATGCATCCGACGGTGTATCGGGATATGCAATATGAGAATGATGGAGTGCGTCATGATGAACTAGATGGTGGAAAGTTGCATGGCAATATATCTCAGAATGGCTATGGAAATGCCATAATAGGTAGGTATGGTGGCTATTTTGAGGAAGGTATATGGTAGGTGTATAATACCGGCGAAAGGTGCGCGGTATTAGAGAGGCTAGCAAAGGTGGAAGGGTGAGAGTGCGTATAATCCATGGACTCAACATTAGTCATAAAGAACTCATGTACTTATTGCAAAAATCTAGAAGTTATCAAAGCAAAGTATTACGCGCATGTTCCTAGGGGGATAGATTGGTAGGAAAAGACCATCGCTCGTCCCCGACCGCCACTCATAAGGAAGACAATCAATAAATAAATCATGCTCCGACTTCATCACATAACGGTTCACCATACATGCATGCTACGGGAATCACAAACTTTAACACAAGTATTCTTTAAATTCACAACTACTCAAATAGCATGACTTTAATATTATCACCTCCATATCTCAAAACAATTATCATGTTTCAATATTTTCTTAGTATTCAACACACTCAAAAGAAAGTTTCACAAATCTTGAACACCAAGCATATTATTATTATGCAAATTACCATGCTATTAAGAGACTCTCAAAATAATTTAAGTGAAGCATGAGAGATCAATAGTTTCTTTAAAAAAATCCACCACCGTGCTCTAAAAGATCTAAGTGAAGCACATAGAGCAAAATCATAACACTCAAAAGATATAAGTGAAGAACATAGAGCAAAACTACTTAGCTCAAAAGATATAAGTGAAGCACATAGAGTATTCTATCAAATTTTAATTCATGTATGGCTCTCTAAAAAGGTGTGTACAGCAAGGATGATTGTGGTATACTAAGACACAAAGACACAAATAATACAAGAAGCTCCAAGCAAAACACATATATGTTGGTGAATAAAAATATAGCTCCAAGTAAATTACCGATGAAAGTGGACGAAAGAGGGGATGCCTTCCGGGGCATCCCCAAGCTTTGACTTTTTGGCGTCCTTGTATTATCTTGGGGGTTCCATGGGCATCCCCAAGCTTAGTCTCTTGTCACTCCTTGTTCCATGATCCATCAAAAGAATTCACCCAAAACTTGAAAACTTCACAACACAAAACTCAAAATAGAAAACTCATGAGCTCCGTTAGCGAAAGAAAACAAAAGACCACTTCAAGGTACTGTAATGAACTCATTATTTATTTATATTGGTGTTAAAACTACTGTATTCCAACTTCTCTATGGATTATAAACTAATTTACTAACCATAGATTCATCAAAATAAGCAAACAACACACGAAAAACAGAATCTGTCAAAAACAGAACAGTCTGTAGTAATCTGTAGCTAGCGCAAGATCTGGAACCCCAAAAATTCTAAAATAAATTTCTGGACGTGAGTAATTTATCTATTAATCATATTCAAAAAGAATTAACTAAATATCACTCTCCAAATAAAAATGACATCAGTTCTCGTCAGCACTAAAGTTTCTGTTTTTACAGCAAGTTCAACAAGACTTTCCCCGATTCTTCCCAACGGTTCTACTTGGCACAAACACTAATTAAACACAAAAAACACAACCAAAACATAGGCTAAATAATTTATTTATTAATAAGCAGGAGAAAAAAGCAAAGAATAAAAATAAAATTGGGTTGCCTCCCAACAAGCGCTATCGTTTAACGCCCCTAGCTAGGCATAAAAGCGAGGATGGATCTAGGTATTGCCATCTTTGGTAGGCAATCCATAAGTGGCTCTCATGATAGTTTCATATGGCAATTTTATTTTCTTTCTTGGAAAGTGTTCCATGCCCTTTTTTAATGGAAATTGAAATCTAATATTCCCTTCCTTCATATCAATAATCGCACCAACCGTTCTAAGGAAAGGTCTACCAAGAATAATAGGGAAGAAGGATTGCAATCTATATCAAGAACAATGCAATCTACGGGCACATAATTACTATTTACAACAATAAGAACATCATTAATTCTTCCTATAGGTTTCTAAATAGTGGAATCCGCAAGATGCAAGTTTAGAGAGCAATCATCGAAATTACGGAAATCTAGTAAATCACACAGTCTTGGGAATAGTAGAGACACTAGCACCCAAATCACATAAAGCATAAAACGAATGATCTTTAATTTTAATTTTAATAGTTGGTTCCCACTCATCATAGAGTTTTCTAGGGATAGAAACTTTCAACTCAAGTTTTTCTTCATAAGATTGCATCAAGGCATCAACAATATGTTCGGTGAAGGCTTTATTTTGACTATAAGCATGTGGAGAATTTAGCACGGATTGCAACAAGGAAATACAATCAATTAAAGAGCAATTTTCATAATTAAATTCCTTGAAATCCAATATAGTGGTTTTAGCAACATCTAGATTTTTATTTCTTTCAATCCCACTTTCATCAATTTCATCATTAAGATCTAAATACTCCGAATTTTTAGAACGCCTTCTAGGTAAAGGAAGATCATATTCAGTTTCATCAAGATTCATATTGCAAAACAAAGATTTAATAGGGGACACATCAATAACTTTTAGATCTTCATCTTGATTTTCATAGGTATTCGGTTTAGCGGCCATCTTATTGACTAAGGTGGCTTGCATGTCCGAAATTTCAGCAGTCATTTTTTCTAGACGAGCAATTTGGGATCTTATACCATCAAATTCTTTAGACATATCATCTAGATCTTTATTCATATAACTCATATAACTTTTTTGTTCCTTAAGCTCGTTTCTAAAGAAATTATTATTCTCAAATTGCAAAACCATAAACTTCCTAACGTTGGTTTCGATCTCCTCTAACCTTTTGAGGTGGAGATCACCAAATCTCGGTTGAGCCATCGCGACAAACAAGCAATCTAACACACGAGCAAACAAAAAGCAAGCGGGCAAAAGAGGCAAATAGAGAGGGAGTATAGAGAGAGAGGGCGAATAAAACGACAAGGGTGAATTGGGGGGAGAGGAAAATGAGAGGCAAATGGCAAATAATGTAACGCGAGAGATAGGGATTGTGATGGGTACTTGGTATGTTGACTTTTTGCGTAGACTCTCCGGCAACGGCGCCTGAAATCCTTCTTGCTACGTCTTGAGCTTGCATTGGTTTTCCCCGAAGAGGAAGGGATGATGCAGCAGAGTAGCGTAAGTATTTCCCTCAGTTTTTGAGAACCAAGGTATCAATCCAGTAGGATGCCACACTCAACTCCCTCGTACCTGCACAAAGCGATAGCTACTCGCAACCAACACGATTAGGGGTTGTCAATCCCTTCACGGTCACTTACGAGAGTGAGATCTGATAGATATAATATTTCTGGTATTTTTGGTATAAAGATGCAAAGTAAAAAGTAAAAGCAAAGTAAAAGGCAAAACAAGATTAAAGTGATGGAGATTGATATGATGAGAATAGACCCGGGGGCCATAGGTCTCACTAGTGGCTTCTCTCAAGAGCATAAGTATTTGTAGGACCTTGAAGTAGATGTGTCTAGAGGGGGGTGATTAGACACTTCATGCCAAGTTGCAATTTTTAAGCTTTTTCGGTTCGAGTGGAGTTTAAGCATAATTTCAACACTCACAATACATATCAAGCAAGTATGCAAAGTGTATATAGGGAGCGGAAAGTAAAGCATGCAACTTGCAAGAATGTAAAGGGAAGGGTTTGGAGAATTCAAACGCAGTCGGAGACACGGATGTTTTTCCCGTGGTTCGGATAGGTGGTGCTATCCTACATCCACGTTGATGGAGACTTCAACCCACGAAGGGTAACGGTTGCGCGAGTCCACGGAGGGCTCCACCCACGAAGGGTCCATGAAGAAGCAACCTTGTCTATCCCACCATGGCCATCACCCACGAAGGACTTGCCTCACTAGCGGTAGATCTTCACGAAGTAGGCGATCTCCTTGCCCTTACAAACTCCTTGGTTCAACTCCACAATCTTGTCAGAGGCTCCCAAGTGACACCTAGCCAATCTAGGAGACACCACTCTCCAAGAAGTAACAAATGGTGTGTTGATGATGAACTCCTTGCTCTTGTGCTTCAAATGATAGTCTCCCCAACACTCAACTCTCTCTCATAGGATTTGGATCTGGTGGAAAGAAGATTTGAGTGGAAAGCAACTTGGGAAGGCTAGAGATCAAGATTCATATGGTTTGAATGGAATATCTTGGTCTCAACACATGAGTAGGTGGTTCTCTCTCAGAACATATGATTTGGAATGGTGTATGTGTTCTGCTGGCTCTCTCCACGAGTGAAGAGGAGGTGGAGGGGTATTTATAGCCTCCACACAAAATCCAACCGTTACACACAATTTATCAATCTCGGTGGGACCGAATCAGAAAACTCGGTCGGACCGAAATAGTAAACCTAGTGACCGTTAGGAATTTCGGTGGGACTCACATGCAACTCGGTATGACCGATTCGGCTAGGGTTTGGGCATAACGTAATCTCGGTGAGACCGATTGCACAAACTCGGTGAGACCGAGTTTGGCAATAAGCTAACCAGAGAGTTGGTCAAGCAAACTCGGTGGGACCGACTCGCTCTTTCGGTGAGATGAAAAGTTACAAGAAGGAAACATAGAGTTTACTTTGCATTCTCGGTGGGACTGATTCACTCTTTCGGTGAGACCGAAAAGTTACGAAAGGGAAACAGAGAGTTTGCAAGCCCATCTCGGTGAGACCGAGATGACATGTGAAACTCGGTGGCACCGGGTTGAAAGAATCGGTATGACCGAGTTTGAATTAGGGTTTAGGTCATTTGTGGATATGGGAAATTAGCTGAGGGTTTTGGAGCATATCATTAAGCACTTGAGCAAGAGGCTCATTAAACAACACCTCATCCCTCCTTGATAGTATTGGCTTTTCCTATGGACTCAATGTGATCTTGGATCACTAAAATGTAAAATGAAGAGTCTTGAACTTCAAGCTTTAGCCAATCCTTTGTCCTTAGTGTCTTGGAGACGTTCCCACACCCTTTAGTCCATGCCACTCCATTGTTGAACTTATCTGAAACATACTAGGTGAAACCATTAGTCCAACAAGAGATATGTTGTCGTCAATTATCAAAACCACCTAGGGAGCACTTGTGCTTTCAATCCCCCCCTTTTTGGTAATTGATGGCAACATACATCAAAGCCTTAGATAAAGATACAAAGAATAGTAAGTAAAGATTTGGAATGACATGTAACAAACATAGGCTCCCCCTACATGTATGCAATCATGTGAGTATAAAATATAGAAGCATGTGAGAGCATAATCATGACAGAGTAGGCAATGTGTTACATGTATCTTGGCCATATGCATGAGAGCAAAAGATTATTAAGGAAAATACCTTCATGCTCATGAGTCCTTCTTGCAAACAGTATGTACATAGGCAAGAATTCCTCATACTCATGATTTTGATGCATACACTTACCTTGTAGTCTTAAGTTGGCTTAGGATGGAATGAACCTGCACAAACAAGGTTAGATAACACATGTACATCCACTAGCCAGAGCAAACAAAAGAAACCACAAGAGTACCAAGACTGGGATGACATGTAGAGAGTAAGTACTAGGTACTACATTGAATTCAACATGTCCCCAAGAATAAAGATATGCAATGAATTTGACCGATTTCTTTCCCATGGGTGTCTTGCTCCCCCTGAATCTTTCATGGGATATTGGGAGAAGATAGGGAACAGAAAATCAGAGCTGAAAGATACAAATGAATATGTCTTTCCCCCTAAAAGACATGTGACATCTCTCCTCTTGAACATCAAGCATCTGGGATCCTTGAGTATTGTCTCTCCCCCTAGAGATCCCTTTCTCCCCCTTAATACATTATCTGGGACGTCTGGGATCCTTGAGACTTTCTCTCCCCCTTTAGTGCTTTGATGTGATCTCTCTCTCCCCCTTTGACATCAATTTCCAAGAAGGTTTTTTTGGAATCCGTCGAATAGGGTTGGTCCTTGAGACTCAGCATAAAGCAAAGAATAAAATTGTGATGCTTGTAGAGGACAGGGTTCATTGAGTGGAGCTGGATGAGAAGAAATGTAGAACAAGTGGCAAACTGTTTTTCTGACTGCAAAGTCGGTGGCACCGAGTGGCATATTTCGGTGGTACCGAAAAGATTCGGTTGGACCGAAGATTCCAAGTCGGTGAAACCGAGTTTGCACAGAGAAAAACACTTGTCACCTCAGCTCACTAGACATGTAAGATCTCACAAAGATTTGCAATGAATTAAATGCAGAAAATGCAGAACAAAAACAAAGGAAAAAGAAGAGACTGAAAGATCTAGATGAAGTTTTTTTTTGAAAAAGAGAAGGGAACAAATAAACAAGCATGAGACAAATGCAATAACACACAGAAGGAACACAAGAGAACTTCATCTAGAGTTGGGCGGTGACATAGTCACCTATGTTAGAGTATATTAACTTAGGAGTCAAGTGAGAACACTTGATCATAGGTCATACTCATCGTTTAAGCTCAAAATGGGGTTACCATTTTTCGGTTTAAGCATCTTGATGTATTCACATCTTGTTGAGTTGCTTTGACTCATGTCTCGGAGTAAAGCTTCCCTAAGATGGAACAACATACCTTGGGTGGTGGTGTGGTTCTTTCTCATGTAGTTGAACTTGTGTGGGTGCTCATGGTTGATGTAGCCCATCAAGAGTTTGGAGCACCACTTGGAGTTTGATTTCATCTACCTACATGGATTAGTTCTTGCAAGGAAAAGCACTTGTGTATCCAAAAATGACATTCATGAAGCTCAACATAGGATTTGTCAAAGGATATGTTTGAATGATTTTGTGCGTCCTTGTCTTCAACCACCATCGTGTAAAGACTTGGTGATGTAGAGATTGCTCAAGTTGTGAGTGAGTCGCAATCTCATGGAATTAGATTCAACCCAGCACCTACATGGGTTAGACAACATGCAAGGTACAAATATATCCAAGACATAAGATAGTCATCATAAGAGATATATCATGGATTAGTCATAAGCTCATGTCTTGCATGTATCCAATGGAGTTCCTACTCCAAGTTCGAAGCATCAATGATGTTCAATTCTCCTCTCAACCTGCAAAACACTTTCTCATCAAGTGGTTTAGTAAATATATCCGCTAATTACTTATCAGTGCGAACATGCTTAAGATCTATGTCACCCTTAGCAACATGATCTCGAATGAAATGGTGACGAACTTCAATATGCTTAGTTCGAGAATGTTGTACAGGATTATGACCAATTTTGATAGCACTTTCATTGTCACAAAGCAGTGGAACATGTTTCACATAGATCCCATAATCTTTAAGAGTTTGGGTCATCCAAAGTAATTGAGCACAACATGAACCAGCGGCAATGTATTCCGCTTCGGCGGTGGATAAGGATACTGAGTTTTGTTTCTTGGAGGACCAAGACACAAGGGATCTACCAAGAAATTGACAAGTACCCGAAGTTGACTTTCTATCAACCTTGTCTCCGGCATAATCCGAGTCGGAATAGCCAACAAGATCAAAAGAAGACCTCTTAGGGTACCAAATGCCAAAATTTGGTGTATGAATTAAGTATCTAACTATCCTTTTCACAGCCTTAAGATGACATTCTTTAGGGGCAGCTTGATATCTTGCACACATGCACACACTTAGCATAATATCGGGACGTGAAGCACATAGGTATAACAATGAACCAATCATAGAGCGATAAACCTTTTGATCAACCGGTTCACCATCTTTGGTCAAATCATTATGTCCACTAGTAGGCATGGGTGTAGACATACCTTTGCATTCTTGCATATTGAACTTCTTGAATAAGTCCTTGGTGTACTTTGTTTGAGAGACAAATGTACCTTCCTTAGTTTGCTTGATTTGCAAACCGAGAAAGAATTTGAGTTCACTCATCATAGACATCTCAAACTTTTCTGACATTAGCTTTCCAAACTTTTCACTAAAGAGAGGGTTAGTTGAACCAAATATGATATCATCAACATAAATTTGGCATACAAATAGTTCTCCATTAACCCTTTTAGTAAAAAGAGTAGAATCAATTTTACCAATTTCAAAACCACTTGCAATAAGGAACTTGGTCAAGCATTTATACCATGCTCTAGGAGCTTGTTTAAGACCATAAAGAGCTTTGTGAAGTTTGTAAACATGATTAGGTTTCTTAGGATTGACAAAGCCGGGAGGTTGTTTGACATAAACTTCCTCCTCTATTTCACCATTTAGAAAAGCACTTTTAATGTCCATTTGGTACAAGGTGATGTTATGGTGATTAGCATAGGCAAGTAAGATGCGAATGGACTCAAGTCTAGCAACGGGAGCATATGTCTCACCATAGTCCATACCTTCGACTTGTGTGTACCCTTGGGCGATGAGACGTGCTTTGTTGCGAACCACTTGTCCATCTTCATCTTTCTTGTTGCGAAACACCCATTTGGTACCAATGATGTTGTGGTTGTCGTCGGGCTTCTCAACCAATGTCCAAACTTGGTTTCTCTCAAAGTTGTGTAGCTCTTCATGCATGGCGTTTATCCAATCCGGATCTTCCAATGCTTCTTCAACCTTCATAGGTTCAATGCTAGAGATGAATGAATAGTTTTCACAAAAGTTAGCTAAACGAGTTTTTGAGCGAGTGATTCTCCCGGTTTGTATATCATTGAAGATTTTCTCGACGGGATGATCTTTGGCAATTCTTTCTCGAACTCGTGAGAGCTTTTGCTTGGGTCTTCGTTGAACATTTTCTTCATCTTGTTCTTCTTCTTGGCCTTCTTCATTGTTGACATTGTCATTGTCTTGTCATGGTGGAGAAGGAGGTTGTTGATGTTCGTCTTGATGCATTTCCTTGTCTTCTTCATCTTGGTGTGTCCCACTTGTGGATGCTTCCATATCAATTCTTGGTTCACCTTGTTGTGAAGTAGAAGCCTCCACTTGGACGGATGAAGTACTCTCCTTCACCTCCGTTGGACGAACTTTGCCTATGGGCAAGTCTTGGATTGCTTCTGAAGGGTCTTTGTCTCCTACATCAATTGGCAATTGCTCTACTTGCGAGCCATTAGATTCATCAAACTTCACATCTATCGTCTCTTCAACCTTTCGGGTGAAATTGTTGTAGACACGGTAAGTGTGAGAGTTTGAGCCATAACCAAGTAGGAAACCTTCATGAGATTTAGGAGCAAACTTTGAACGACGATGCTTATCAAGAATGTAGCACTTTGAGCCGAATACTCGAAAGTATCCAACTTGGGGTTTGTTACCGGTGAGGAGCTCGTATGCCGTCTTGCCGAGTAGCTTGTGAAGATACAAGCGATTTGTTGCATGACAAGCTGTCTCAACCGCTTCTGCCCAAAAGTGCTTCGGCGTCTTGTATTCATCAAGCATTGTTCTTGCCATTTCGATGAGCGTCCGGTTCTTCCTCTCAACAACTCCATTTTGTTGAGGTGTGTACGTAGCTGAGAACTCGTGTGAAATCCCTTCTTCGTCAAGAAAGGTGTCCACATTTACGTTCTTGAACTCCGTTCCGTTGTCACTCCGAACCTTCTTGATCTTCACGTCAAACTGATTTTGGGCCTTCCTAGCAAAGTTTTTGAAGATCTTCTGGACCTACGACTTGCCATTAAGAAAGAACACCCACGTAAATCTTGAAAAATCATCAACTATAACTAGGCCAAAAGAATTTCCACCGAGACTCTTGTAGGCGTTGGGACCAAAAAGATACATATGAAGTAGCTCGAGTGGCCTCCTTGTGGTCATGATGTTCTTCACGGGATGTCTTCCTCCAACCTGTTTACCTGCTTGACAAGCACTGCAAAGTCTATCCTTATCAAATATGACATCGTTAACTCCAAGGATATGATTTCCTTTAATAAGCTTGTCAAGATTTCTCATGCCAACGTGACCTAGTCGTCTATGCCACAACCAACCTTTTGAGGATTTAGCAATAAAGCAAGTTTTAGGTTGTGCCTTTTTAGAGAAGTCGACAATGTAAAGGTCACCTTTACGCATACCGGTAAAGACCATTTTATGATTGTCTCGACGAAACACTTGGCAATCTACCTCAGTAAATAGGACATTTAAACCAAAATCAGCAAGTCTAGATACTGAAAGTAAGTTGTAGCCGAGAGATTCAACGAGCATGGCATTTTGAATGGAACTATCATGTGAGATGGCCACCTTACCAAGGCCAACTACTTTACCCTTTGAATTATCACCAAAGGTGACATATTTTCGAGGGCCGTCATTTTCAGCAAGCTCACGGAACATCTCCTCATCTCCGGCCATATGATCAGTACATCCACTATCAAGAACCCATTCCTTTCCTCCTGATTCATATCCCCGAAGATTTGCCGTAAGACCAAAGTGTCTCATTGCATCATCAAGATTGAAGTCACTATCATCATCATCATCATAGTATTCATGTTCACCATGATCTTGTGACTCATCATTTCCTAGAAAGGGTAATTCATTAGATAAATGATCATCAAAATGGTCACTTTTATGAATTCTTATAGCTTCAAATATAATATCACTAATGATTCCAACATCTCCCTTAGCTCGCTTGAGATTGGCAAGCTCAAGTGGACAATCACCAAAGTTAGGATCACTAGAGTTCATCTTACTCAAGGCAATAGATTTATGGAGAATTTTATCCAAATTTTTTAAGGAATGGTCGGGAAATCGTTCCTCAAGAAATTTCCATATAGTATAAGCACAATTAAGAGTAGGAAAACTAGCAATCAAGTTTTTGGGCAATCCTCTAATGATGAGCTCAATAGTTCTAAGATTGCGAATCATGTCAATATCTTCATCTAGGGTAGGATGCAAGGGATCAATGTGAGGTGCACAAGGGCTAGCAATATACTTGTTCAAATGATATTGGTTGAAGATTACAAGCATCTCATTTTTCCACTCATGAAAATATTCTCCATCAAGAATAGGCACTCTATGTCTAAGACTCCCTAAAGTAGACACATCCATCTTCCTCCAATGGTGATTAAACCAAGGCAATGGAGACCAAAGCTCTGATACCACTTGTAGGACCTTGAAGTAGATGTGTCTAGAGGGGGGTGATTAGACACTTCATGCCAAAGTTGCAATTTTTAAGCTTTTTCGGTTTGAGTGGAGTTTAAGCATAATTTCAACACCCACAATACATATCAAGCAAGTATGCAAAGTGTATATAGGCAGCGGAAAGTAAAGCATGCAACTTGCAAGAATGTAAAGGGAAGGGTTTGGAGAATTCAAACGCAGTCGGAGACACGGATGTTTTTCTCATGGTTCGGATAGGTGGTGCTATCCTACATCCACGTTGATGGAGACTTCAACCCACGAAGGGTAACGGTTGCGCGAGTCCACGGAGGGCTCCACCGATGGAGGGTCCACAAAGAAGCAACCTTGTCTATCCCACCATGGCCGTCGCCCACGAAGGACTTGCCTCACTAGCGGTAGATCTTCATGAAGTAGGCGATCTCCTTGCCCTTACAAATTCCTTGGTTCAACTCCACAATCTTGTCGGAGGCTCCCAAGTGACACCTAGCCAATCTAGGAGACACCACTCTCCAAGAAGTAACAAATGGTGTGTTGATGATGAACTCCTTGCTCTTGTGCTTCAAATGATAGTCTCCCCAACACTCAACTCTCTCTCATAGGATTTGGATCTGGTGGAAAGAAGATTTGAGTGGAAAGCAACTTGGGAAGGCTAGAGATCAAGATTCATATGGTTTGAATGGAATATCTTGGTCTCAACACATGAGTAGGTGGTTCTCTCTCAGAACATATGAGTTGGAATGGTGTATGTGTTCTGATGGCTCTCTCCACGAGTGAAAAGGAGGTGGAGGGGTATTTATAGCCTCCACACAAAATCCAACCGTTACACACAATTTATCAATCTCGATGGGACCGGATCAGAAAACTTGGTGGGACTGACTTGCTCTTTCGGTGAGACCGAAAAGTTACAAGAAGGAAACATAGAGTTTACTTTGCATTCTCGGTGGGACCGATTCGCTCTTTCGATCAGACCGAAAAGTTACGAAAGGGAAACAGAGAGTTTGTAAGCCCATCTCGGTGAGACCGAGATCCCATCGGTGTGACCGAACTGATTAGGGTTTGGCAGTGGCTATGACATGTGAAACTCGGTGGCGCCGGGTTGAAAATATCGGTATGACTGAGTTTGAATTAGGGTTTAGGTCATTTGTGGATATGGGAAAGTAGCTGAGGGTTTTGGAGCATATTATTAAGCACCTGAGCAAGAGGCTCATTAAACAACACCTCATCCCTCCTTGATAGTATTGGATTTTCCTATGGACTCAATGTGATCTTGGATCACTAAAATGTAAAATGAAGAGTCTTAAACTTCAAGCTTTAGCCAATCCTTTATCCTTAGTGTCTTGGAGACCTTCCCACACCCTTTAGTCCATGCCACTCCATTGTTGAACTTATCTGAAACATACTAGGTGAAACCATTAGTCCAACAAGAGATATGTTGTCATCAATTATCAAAACCACCTAGGGAGCACTTGTGCTTTCAGTATTCTACGGTGGGTGAACAAATTACTGTTGAGCAATTGACATAATTGAGCATAGTTATGAGAATATCTAGGCATGATCATGTATATAGGCATCACGTCCATGACAAGTAGATCGAAGTGATTCTGCATCTACTACTATTACTCCACTCATCGACCGCTATCCAGCATGCATCTAGAGTATTAAGTTAAAAACAGAGTAACGCCTTAAGCAAGATGACATGATGTAGAGAGATAAATTCATGCAATATGAAATAAACCCCATCTTGTTATCCTCGATGGCAATGATGCAATACGTGCCTTGCTGCCCCTTCTGTCACTGGGAAAGGACACCGCAAGATCGAACCCAAGGCTAAGCACTTCTCCCATGGCAAGAACTACCAATCTAGTTGGCCAAACCAAACGGATAATTCGAAGAGACTTGCAAAGATAACCAATCATACATAAAAGAATTCAGAGAAGATTCAAATATTATTCATAGATAGACTTGATCATAAACCCACAATTCACCAGTCTCAACAAACACACCGCTAAAAGAAGATTACATCGAATAGATCTCCACAAGAGAGGGGGAGAACTTTGTATTGAGATTCAAAGAGAGAGAAGAAGCCATCTAGCTACTAACTATGGACCCGAAGGTCTAAGGTAAACTACTCACACTTCATCGGAGAGGCTATGATGATGTAGAAGCCCTCCGTGATGACGACCCTCTTTCGGCGGAGCTCCGGAACAGGCCCCAAGATGGGATCTCATGGATACAGAAAGTTGCGGCGGTGGAATTAGGTTTTTGGCTCCTGTTCTGATTGTTTGGGAGTACGTGTGTATATATAGGAGTAAGAAGTACGCCGGAGGAGCAACGAGGGGCCCATGCCCTAGGGGGGGCCCACCGTCATGACCGCCTCTTTTGTTCCTTGGAGCAGGGTCCAAGTCTCCTGGATCACGTTCGGTGAGAAAATCACGTTCCCGAAGATTTTATTCCGTTTGATATTCCATTTCTTCGAAACATTGAAATAGGCAAAAAAAAACAATTCTGGGCTGGGCCTCCGGTTAATAGGTTAGTCCCAAAAGTAATATAAAAGTGGAAAATAAAGCCCAATATATTCCAAAATAGTAGATAATATAGCATGGAGCGATCGAAAATTATAGATACGTTGGAGACGTATCAGCTACCAAATGTCACAACGTACCTGGGTGATTATAAAGGTGCTCTACAGGTGTCTCCGATGGTACTTGTTGAGTTGGCATAAATCAAGATTAGGATTAAGTTGTGGGATGATGTATCTCTGGGCCCACTCGGTAATGCACATCACTCTAAGCCTTGCAAGCAGGTAACTAATGAGTAAGTTGCGGGATGATGTATTACGGAACGAGTAAAGAGACTTGCCGATAACGAGGTTGAAGTAGGTATTGAGATACCGACGATCGAATCTCGGGCAAGTAATATACCGATGACAAAGGGAACAACGTATGTTGTTATGCGGTTTGACCGATAAAGATCTTCGTAGAATATGTGGGAGCCAATATGAACATCCAAGTTCCGCTATTGGTTATTGACCTGAGACGTGTCTCGGTCATGTCTACATAGTTCTCGGACCCGTAGGGTCCACACGCTTAAAGTTTGGTGACGATTTGTATTATGAGTTTATGTGTTTTGATACACCGAAGGTTGTTTGGAGTCTCGGATGATATCAGGGACATGACGAGGAGTCTCGAAATGTTCGAGACATAAAGATCGATATATTGGAAGGCTATATTCAGACATTGGAAAGGTTCTGAGTGGTTCGGCTTTTTATCGGAGTACTAGAGAGTTACGGGAATTCGCCGGGGAGTATATGGGCCTTATTGGGCTTTAGGGGAATGAGAGAGGGGCTGCCTAGGGCAGGTTGCACGCCCCCCAAGGCCTAGTCCGAATTGGACTAGGGGGAGGGGCGGCGCCCCCTCCTTCCTTCTCTTCTCTTTTCCCTTTCCTTCTCTCCTACTCCAACTACATGGAAGGGGGGAATCCTACTCCCGGTGGGAGTAGGACTCCCCAGGGTGCGCCATAGTAAAGGGCCGGCCATCCCCCTCCTCCACTCCTTTATATACGGGGGAAGGGGGCACCCCATGGACACACAAGTTGATCATTGATCCCTTAGCCGTGTGCGGTGCCCCCCTCCACCATAATCCACCTCGATCATATCGTAGCGGTGCTTAGGCAAAGCTCTACGTTGGTAGCAACATCATCACCGTCAACACGCCGTCGGACTGACAGAACTCTCTCGTGAAGCTCTGCTAGATCGGAGTTCATGGGACGTTATCGAGCTGAACGTGTGCTGAACTCGAAGGTGCCGTGCGTTCGGTACTTGGATCAGTCGGATCATGAAGATGTTCGACTACATCAAACGTGTTCTCATAACGCTTCCGCTTACGATCTATGAGGGTACATGGACAATACTCTTCCCTCTCGTTGCTATGCATCTCCATGATCTTGCGTGTGCGTAGGAATTTTTTTGAAATTACTACATTCCCCAACAGTCGCATCCGAGCCAGGTCTATGCGTAGATGTTATATGCATGAGTAGAACACAAAGGAGTTGTGGGCGTGGGTATATACATATTGCTTCCCGTCACTAGTTGATTCTTGATTCAGCGGCATTGTTGGATGAAGCGGCCCAGACCGACATTACGCGTATGCTTACGCGAGACTGGTTCTACCGACGTGCTTCACACACAGGTGGCTAGTGGGTGTCTGTTTCTCCATCTTTAGTTGAATCGGATTCAATGAACAGGGTTCTTTCTGAAGATCAAAAAGCAATCACTATACTGTGTTGTGGTTTTTGATGCGTAGGTAAGAACGGTTCTTGTTCAGCCCGTAGCAGCCATGTAAAACTTGCAACAACAAAGTAGAGGACGTCTAACTTGTTTTTGCAGGGCATGTTGTGATGTGATATGGTCAAGATGTGATTATATTATAAATTGTTGTATGAGATGATCATGTTTTGTTGAAGTTATCGGCAACTGGCAGAAGCCTTATGGTTGGCTCTTTATTGCATAAGATGCAAGCGCCAAACAATTGCTTTACTTTATCGCTATGCGATAGCAATAGTTGCAAGAGCAATAGTTGGCGAGACGACCATGTGACGACACATTGATAGAGATCAGGATGATGGAGATCATGGTGTCATGCCGGTGACAATAGAGATCATGATGGTACTTTGGAGATGGAGATCAAAGGCGCAAGATGATCATGGCCATATCATGTCACATATTTTGATTGGATGTGATGTTTATCCTTTATGCATCTTGTTTTGCTTAGATCGACGGTAGCATTTTAAGATGATCCCTCACTAAATTTCAAGGTATAAGTGTTCTCCCTGAGTATGCACCGTTGCAACAGTTCATCGTGCCGAGACACCACGTGATGATCGGTTGTGATAAGCTCTACGTTCACATACAACGGGTGCAAGCCGGTTATGCACACACGGAATACTCGAGTTAAACTTGACGAGCCTAGCATATGCAGATATGGCCTCGGAACACTGGAGACCGAAAGGTCAAGCGTGAATCATATAGTCGATATGATCAACATAGTGATGTTCACCATTGAAAACTACTCCATCTCACGTGATGATCGGACATGGTTTAGTTGATTTGGATCATGTGATCATTTAGATGACTAGAGGGATGTCTATCTAAGTGGGAGTTCTTAAGTAATATGATTAATTGAACATTAATTTATCATGAACTTAGTCCTGATAGTATTTGCATATCTATATTGTAGATCAATTGCTTGCGATGTAGCTCCCTGTTTATTTTTGATATGTTCCTAGAGAAAAATGAATTAAAATATGTTAGTAGCAATGATGCGGATTGGATCCGTGATCTGAGGATTATCCTCATTGCTGCACAGAAGAATTATGTTCTTGATGCACCGCTAGGTGACAGACCTATTGCAGGAGCATATGCAGATGTTATGAACGTTTGGCAAAGCTCGGTATGATAACTACTTGATAGTTTAGTGCACCATGCTTTACATCTTAGAACCGGGACTCCAAAAATATTTTGAACGCCACGGAGCATATAAGATGTTCCAAGAGTTGAAATTAGTATTTTATACTCATGCCCGTGTTGAGAGGTAGGAGAGCTCTGACAGTACTTTGCCTACAAAGATGCAGGAGAATAGCTCAACCAGTGAGCATGTGCTCAGATTGACTGGGTACTGCAATTGCTTGAATCAAGTGGGAGTTAATCTTCCTGATAAGATAGTAATTGACAAAGTTCTCTAGTCACTATCACCAAGTTACTAGAACTTAGTGATGAACTATAATATGCAAGGGATAACGGAAACGATTCCCAAGCTCTTCGTGATGCAGAAATCGACGAAGGTAGAAATCAAGAAAAGCATCAAGTGTTGATGGTTGACAAGACCACTAGTTTCAAGAAAAGGGCAAAGGGAAGAAGGGGTACTTCAAGAAGAAGGACAAGCAAGTTGCTGCTCAAGTGAAGAAGCCCAAGTCTAGACCTAAGACTGAGACTAAGTGCTTCTACTGCAAAGGGACTGGTCACTGGAAACAGAACTGCCCCAACTATTTGGCGGATAAGAAGGATGGCAAAGTGAACAAAGGTATATTTGATATACATGTTATTGATGTGTACTTTACTAGTGTTCATAGCAAGCCCTCAGTATTTGATACTGGTTCAGTTGCAAAGAGTAGTAACTCGAAACGGGAGTTGCAGAATGAACATAGACTAGTTAAGGGTGAAGTGACGATCTGTGTTGGAAGTGGTTCCAAGATTGATATGATCATCATCGCACACTCCCTATACTTTTGGGATTAGTGTTGAACCTAAATAAGTGTTATTTGGTGTTTGCATTGAGCATGAATATGATTTGATCATGTTTATTGCAATACGGTTATTCATTTAAGTAAGAGAATAAATTGTTGTTCTGTTTACATGAAGAAAACCTTATATGGTTACACACCCAATGAAAATTGTTCGTTGGATCTCGATCATAGTGATACACATATTCATAATATTGAAACCAAAAGATGCAAAGTTAATAATGATGGTGCAACTTATTTGTGGCACAGTCGTTTAGGTCATATTGGTGTAAAGCGCATGAAGAAAATCCATGCTGATGGGCTTTTGGAATCACTTGATTATGAATCAGTTGATGCTTGCGAACAAATGCCTCATGGGCAGGATGACTAAGACTCCGTTCTCCAGAACAATGGAGCGAGCAACAGATTTGTTGGAAATCATACATACTGATGTATGTGGTCTAATGAATATTGAGGCTCGTGGCAGGTATCATTATTTTCTTATCTTCACAGATGATTTGAGCAGATATGAGTATATCTACTTGATGAAACACAAGTCTGAAACATTTGAAAAGTTCAAAGAATTTCAGAGTGAAGTGGAGAATCATCGTAACAAAAATAGAAAGTTTCTACGATATGATCGCAGAAGTAAAATATTTGAGTTACGAGTTTGGCCTTCAGTTAAAAATAATGTGAAATAGTTTCACTACTCACGCCACCTGGAACACCATAGTGTAATGGTGTGTCCGAACGTCATAACCGTACTTTATTAGATATGGTGCGATCTATGATGTCTCTTACCAATCTACCACTATCGTTTTGGGGTTATGCATTAGAGACAGCTGCATTCATGTTAAATAGGGCACCATCTAAATTCGTTGAGACGACATCGTAGGAACTATGGTTTGGCAAGAAACCTAAGCTGTTGTTTCTTAAAGTTTGAGGTTGCAATGCTTATGTGAAAAAGTTTCAACCTGATAAGCTCTAACCCAAATCAGACAAGTGTGTCTTCATAGGATACCCAAAAGAATATGTTGGGTACACCTTCTATCACAGATCCGAAGGCAATATATTCGTTGCTTTGAATGGATCCTTTCTAGAAAAGGAGTTTCTCTCGAAAGAAGTGAGTGGGAGGAAAGTAGAACTTGATGAGGTAACTATACCTGCTCCCTTATTGGAAAGTAGTTCATCACAGAAATCTGTTCCTGTGACTACTACACCGATTAGTGAGGAAGCTAATGATGATGATCATGTAACTTCAGATCAAGTTACTACCGAACCTTGTAGGTAAACCAGAGTGAGATCCGCACCAGAGTGGTACGGTAATCCTTTTCTGGAGGTCATGTTACTTGACCATGACGAGCCTACGAACTATGAGAAAGCGATGATGAGCCCAGATTCCGTGAAATGGCTTGAGGCCATGAAATTTGAGATGAGATCCATGTATAAGAACAAAGTATGGACTTTGATTGACTTGCCCGATGATCGGTGAGCCATTGAGATTAAATGGATCTTGAAGAGGAAGACGGACGCTAATAGTAGTGTTGCTATCTACAAAGCTAGAATTGTCGCAAAAAGGTTTTCGACAAGTTCAAGGTGTTGACTACGATGAGAGTTTCTCACTCGTATCTATGCTTAAGTCTCTCCGAATCATGTTAGCAATTGCCGTATTTTATGAAATCTCGCAAATGGATAAACAAAACTGCATTCCTTAATGGATTTATTAAAGAAGAGTTGTATATGATGCAACCAGAAGGTTTTGTCAATCCTAAAGGTACTAACAAAATATGGAAGCTCCAGCGATCCATCTATGGACTGGTGCAAGCATCTCGGAGTTGGAATATACGCTTTGATAAGTTGATCAAAGCATATAGTTTTATACAGACTTGTGGTGAAGCCTGTATTTACAAGAAAGTGAGTAGGAGCACTACATCATTTCTAATAAGTATATGTGAATGACATATTGTTGATCGGAGATAATGTAGAATTATTTTGCAAAGCATAAAGGAGTGTTTGAAAGGAGTTTTTCAAAGAAAGACCTCAGTGAAGCTGCTTACATATTGAGCATCAAGATCTATAGAGATAGATCAAGATGCTTGATAAGTTTTTCAATGAGTACATACCTTGACAAGATTTTGAAGTAGTTCAAAATGGAACAGTCAAAGAAAGAGTTCTTGCCTATGTTACAAGGTGTGAAACTGAGTAAGACTCAAAGCCCGACCACGGCAGAAGATAGAAAGAGAATGAAACTCATTCCCTATGCCTTGGCCATAGGTTCTATAAAGTATGCCATGTTGTGTACCAGACCTATTGTATACCCTGCCCTGAGTTTGGAAAGGGAGTACAATAGTGATCTAGGAGTAGATCACTGGACATTGGTCAAAATTATCCTTAGTGGAATAAGGATATGTTTCTCGATTATGGAGGTGACAAAAGGTTCGTCGTAAAGGGTTACGTCGATGCAAGTTTTGACACTGATCCAGATGACTCAAAATCTCAATCTGGATACATATTTAAAGTGGGAGCAATTAGCTAGAGTAGCTCTGTGCAGAGCATTGTTGACATAGAAATTTGCAAAATACTTACGGATCTGAATGTGGCAGACCCATTGACTAAAATTCTCTCACAAGCAAAACATGATCACACCTCAGTACTCTTTGGGTGTTAATCACATAGCGATGAGAAATAGATTATTGACTCTAGTAAACCCTTTGGGTGTTGGTCACATGTCGATGTGAACTATGGGTGTTAATCACATGGTGATGTGAACTATTGATGTTAAATCACATGGTGATGTGAACTAGATTATTGACTCTAGTGCAAGTGGGAGACTGAAGGAAATATTCCCTAGAGGCAATAATAAAGTTATTATATATTTCCTTATATCATGATAAATGTTTATTATTCATGCTAGAATTGTATTAACCGGAAACATAATACATGTGTGAATACATAGACAAACAGAGTGTCACTAGTATGCCTCTACTTGACTAGCTCGTTGATTAAAGATGGTTATGTTTCCTAACCATAGACATGAGTTGTCATTTGATTGACGGGATCAAATCATTAGGAGAATGATGTGATTGACTTGACCCATTCCGTTAGCATAGCACTTGATCGTTTAGTTTGTTGCTATTGCTTTCTTCATGACTTATACATGTTCCTATGACTATGAGATTATGCAACTCCTATTTACCGGAGGAACACTTTGTGTGCTACCAAACATCACAACGTAACTGGGTGATTATAAAGGTGCTCTACAGGTGTCTCCGAAGGTACTTGTTGGGTTGGCGTATTTCGAGATTAGGATTTGTCACTCCGATTGTCGGAGAGGTATCTCTGGGCCCACTCGGTAATGCACATCACTCCGATTGGTTATTGACCGGAGACGTGTCTCGGTCATGTATACATAGTTCTTGAACCCGTAGGGTCCGCACGCTTAAAGTTCGGTGATGATCGTAATAAGAGTTTTTGTGTTTTGATGTACCGAAGGTTGTTCGGAGTCCCGAATGAGATCGGGGACATGACGAGGAGTCTCGAAATGGTCGAGACGTAAAGATTGATATATTGGATGACTATGTTTGGACATCGGAAGGGTTCCGAGTGGTTCAGGCATTTTTCCGGAGTACCGGGAGGTTACCGGAACCCCCCGAGAGAAGTTATGGGCCTTATGGGCCATAAGAAGGAAGCACACCAGCCCACAAGGTGCTGGGGCGCCCCCTTTGGGCAGGAGGCCCAATTGGAGAAGGTTTGGGGGGGCGCGGCCCCCCTTTCCTTCTCTCCTACTCGTCCTTCCCTTCCTCTCCTACTCCAACTAGGGAAAGGGGGGAATCCTACTCCCAGTGGGAGTAGGACTCCTCCAGGGCGCGCCATAGGGGCCGGCCCTCTCCCCCTCCTCCACTCCTTTATATATGGGGGTGGGGGCTCCCCATAGACACAAGTTGATCCTCGTGATCGTTCCTTAGCCGTGTGCGGTGCCCCCTTCCACCATATTCCACCTCGGGCATATCGTAGCGGTGCTTAGGCGAAGCCTTGCATCGGTAGAACATCATCACCATCATCACGCCATCGTGCTGACGAAACTCTCCCTCAACGTTTTGCTGGATCGGAGCTCGAGGGACGTCACCGAGTTGAACATGTGCAGAACTCGGAGGTGCCATACGTTTGGTACTTGGATCGGTCGGATCGGGAAGACGTATGACTACTTCCTCTACGTTGTGTCAACACTTCCGTTGCCGGTCTACGAGGGTACGTAGACAACACTCCCCCCTCTCGTTGCTATGCATCACCATGATCTTGCATGTGCGTAGGAATTTTTTTGAAATTACTACGTTCCCCAACACGTAGAGGAAGTAGTCGTACGTCTTCCCGATCCGACCGATCCATGTACCGAACGTACGACACCTCCGAGTTCTGCACACGTTCAACTTGGTGACGTCCCTCGAGCTCCGATCCAGCCGAGTGTTGAGGGAGAGTTTCGTCAGCACGATGGCGTGATGACAGTGATGATGTTCTACCGACGCAGGGCTTCGCCTAAGCACCGCTACGATATGACCAAGGTGGAATATGGTGGAAGGGGGCACCGCACACGGCTAAGGAACGATCACGAAGATCAACTTGTGTGTCATGGGGTGCCCCATGCTCTCGTATATAAAGGAGGGAGAGGGGGAGGTGCGGCCGGCCCCTAGGGGTGCGCCTGGAGGAGTCCTACTCCCACCGGGAGTAGGACTCCCCCCTCTTGCCATGTTGGAGAAGGAAAGTGGAAGGGGGAAAGAGGAAAGGCCCCCCCTTCCATGTCCTATTCGGACTAGGGGGGGAGGGGGCGCGCGGCCTGCCCTGGCCGGCCCTCCTCTTCTCCCTTAGGGCCCATGTAGGCCCATTAACCCCCGGGGGGTTCCGGTAACCCCCCCCCCCCCGGTACTCCGGTAAAATCCCGATTTCACCCGGAACGTTTCCGATATCCAAATATAGGCTTCCAATATATCAATCTTTATGTATTGACCATTTCAAGATTCCTCGTCATGTCCGTGATCACATCCGGGACTCGAACAACCTTCGATACATCAAAACAAAAAAACCCTAATTACGATCATCACCGAACTTTAAGCGTGCAGACCCTACGGGTTCGAGAACTATGTAGACATGACCGAGACACGTCTCCGGTCAATAACCAATAGCGGGACCTGGATGCTCATATTGGCTCCTACATATTCTACGAACATCTTTATCGGTTAGACCGCATAACAACATACGTTGTTCCCTGTGTCATTGATATGTTACTTGCCCGAGATTCGATCGTCGGTATCTCAATACCTAGTTCAATCTCGTTACAGGCAAGTCTCTTTACTCGTTCTGTAATACATCATCCCGCAACTAACTTATTAGTTGCAATGCTTTCAAGGCTTGAGTGATGTGCATTACCGAGAGGGCCCAGAGATACCTCTCTGACAATCGGAGTGACAAATCCTAATCTCGAAATACGCCAACCCAACAAGTACCTTCGGAGACACCTGTAGAGCACCTTTACAATCACCCAGTTACGTTGTGACATTTGGTAGCACACAAAGTGTTCCTCCCGTAAACGGGACTCGCATAATCTCATAGTCATAGGAATATGTATAAGTCATGAAGAAAGCAATAGCAACAAACTAAACGATCAAGTGCTATGCTAACGGAATGGGTCAAGTCAATCACATCATTCTCCTAATTATGTGACCCCATTAATCAAATGACAACTCATGTCTACGGTTAGGAAACATAACCATCTTTGATCAATGAGCTAGTCAAGTAGAGGCATACTAGTGACACTCTGTTTGTCTATGTATTCACACATGTATTATGTTTCCGGTTAATACAATTCTAGCATGAATAATAAACATTTATCATGGTATAAGGAAATAAGTAATAACTTTATTATTGCCTCTAGGGCATATTTCCTTCAGTCTCCCACTTGCACTAGAGTCAATAATCTAGTTCACATTGCTATGTGATTTAACATCAATAGTTCACATCACCATGTGATTAACACCCATAGTTCACATCGTCATGTGACCAACTCCCAAAGGGTTTACTAGATTCAATAATTTAGTTCACATCGCTATGTGATTAACGCAAAGAGTACTAAGGTGTGATCATGTTTTGCTTGTGAGAGAAGTTTAGTCAACGGGTCTGCCACATTCAGATCCATAAGTATTTTGCAAATTTCTATGTCAACAATGCTCTGCACTAAGCTACTCTAGCTAATTGCTCCCACTTTCAATATGTATCCAGATTGAGACTTTGAGTCATCTGGATCAGTGTCAAAACTTGCATCGACGTAACCCTTTACGACGAACCTTTTGTCACCTCCATAATCGAGAAACATATCCTTATTCCACTAAGGATAATTTTGACCAATGTCCAGTGATCTACTCCTAGATCACTATTGTACTCCCTTTCCAAACTCAGGGCAGGGTATACAATAGGTCTGGTACACAACATGGCATACTTTATAGAACCTATGGCCAAGGCATAGGGAATGAGTTTCATTCTCTTTCTATCTTCTGCCGTGGTCGGGCTTTGAGTCTTACTCAGTTTCACACCTTGTAACATAGGCAAGAACTCTTTCTTTGACTGTTCCATTTTGAAGTACTTCAAAATCTTGTCAAGGTATGTACTCATTGAAAAACTTATTAAGCGTCTTGATCTATCTCTATAGGTCTTGATGCTCAATATGTAAGCAGCTTCACCGAGGTCTTTCTTTGAAAAACTCCTTTCAAACACTCCTTTATGCTTTGCAGAATAATTCTACATTATCTTCGATCAACAATATGTCATTCACATATACTTATCAGAAATGATGTAGTGCTCCCACTCACTTTCTTGTAAATACAGGCTTCACCGCAAGTCTGTATAAAACTATATGCTTTGATCAACTTATCAAAGCGTATATTCCAACTCCGAGATGCTTGCACCAGTCCATAGATGGATCGCTGGAGCTTGCATATTTTGTTAGCACCTTTAGGATTGACAAAACCTTCAGTTTGCATCATATACAAGTCTTCTTTAATAAATCCATTAAGAAATGCAGTTTTGTTTATCCATTTCCAGATTTCATAAAATGTGGCAATTGCTAACATGATTCGGACAGACTTAAGCATAGATATGAGTGAGAAACTCTCATTGTAGTGAACACCTTGAACTTGTCGAAAACCTTTTGCGACAATTATAGCTTTGTAGATAGTAACACTACTATCAACGTCCGTCTTCCTCTTGAAGATCCATTTAATCTCAATGGCTTGCCGATCTTTGGGCAAGTCAATCAATGTCCATACTTTGTTCTTATACATGGATCTCATCTCAAATTTCATGGCCTCAAGCCATTTCGTGGAATCTGGGCTCATCATCGCTTCCTCATAGTTCGTAGGTTTGTCATGGTCAAGTAACATGACCTCCAGAACATGATTATCGTACCACTCTGGTGCGGATCTCACTCTGGTTTACCTACGAGGTTCGGTAGTAACTTGGTCTGAAGTTACATGATCATCATCATTAGCTTCCTCACTAATTGGTGTAGGAGTCACAGAAACATATTTCTGTGATGAACTACTTTCCAATAAGGGAGCAGGTACAGTTACCTCATCAAGTTCTACTTTCCTCCCACTCACTTCTTTCGAGAGAAACTCCTTCTCTAGAAAGGATCCATTCTCAGCAATGAATATCTTGCCTTCGGATCTGTGATAGTAGGTGTACCCAACATTTTCTTTTGGGTATCATATGAAGACGCACTTCTCCGATTTGGGTTTGAGCTTATCAGGTTGAAACTTTTTCACATAAGCATTGCAACCTCAAACTTTAAGAAACGACAGCTTAGGTTTCTTGCCAAACCGTAGTTCATACGGTGTCGTCTCAACGGATTTAGATGGTGCCCTATTTAACGTGAATGTAGCCGTCTCTAATGCATAACCCCAAAACGATAGAGGTAAATCAATAAGAGACGTCATAGATCGCACCATATCTAATAAAGCATGGTTACAACGTTTGGACACACCATTACACTGTGGTGTTCCAGGTGGCATGAGTAGTGAAACTATTTCACATTGTTTTAACTGAAGGCCAAACTCGCAACTCAAATATTTTACTTCTACGATCATATCATAGAAACTTTTATTTTGTTACGATGATTCTCCACTTTACGCTGAAATTCTTTGAACTTTTCAAATGTTTCAGACTTGTGTTTCATCAAGTAGATATACTCATATCTGCTCAAATCATCTGTGAAGATCAGAAAATAATGATAACTGCCGCGAGCTTCAATATTCATCGGACCACATACATCAGTATGCATGATTTCCAACAAATCTGTTGCTTGCTGTATTGTTCCGGAGAACGGAGTCTTAGTCATCTTGCCCATGAGGCATGGTTCGCAAGCATCAACTGATTCATAATCAAGTGATTCCAAAAGTCCATCAGCATGGAGTTTCTTCATGCGCTTTACACCAATATGACCTAAATGGCAGTGCCACAAATAAGTTGCACTATCATTATTAGATTTGCATCTTTTGGTTTCAATATTATGATGTGTATCACTACGATCGAGATCCAACGAACCATTTTCATTGGGTGTGTAACCATATATGTAAACAGAACAACAATTTATTCTCTTACTTAAATGAATAACCGTATTGCAATAAACATGATCAAATCATATTCATGCTCAATGCAAACACGAAATAACACATATTTAGGTTCTACACTAATCCCGAAAGTATAGGGAGTGTGCGATGATGATCATATCAATCTTGGAACCACTTCCAACACACATTGTCACTTCACCCTTAACTAGTCTCTGTTCATTCCAAACTCTCGTTTCGAGTTACTACTCTTAGCAACTGAACCAGTATCAAATACCGTGGGTTGCTACGAACACTAGTAAAATACACATCAATAATCCGTATATCAAATATACCTTTGTTCATTCTGCCATCCTTCTTATCAGCCAAATACTTGGGGCAGTTCCGCTTCCAGTGACCAGTCCCTTTGCAGTAGAAGCACTTAGTCTCAGGCTTAGGACCAGACTTGGGCTTCTTCACTTGAGCAGCAACTTGCTTGCCGTTCTTCTTGAAGTTCCCCTTCTTCCCTTTGCCCTTTTCTTGAAACTAGTGGTTTTGTCTACCATCAACACTTGATATTTTTCTAGATTTCTTCCTTCGTTGATTTCAGCATTACGAAGAGCTTGGGAATCGTTTCCATTATCCCTTGCATATCATAGTTCATCACGAAGTTCTACTAACTTGGTGATGGTGACTAGAGAATTCTGTCAATCACTATCTTATCTGGAAGATTAACTCCCACTTGATTCAAGCGATTGTAGTACCCAGACAATCTGAGCACATGCTCACTGGTTGAGCTATTCTCCACCATCTTTTAGCTATAGAACTTGTTGGAGACTTCATATCTCTCAACTCGGGTATTTGCTTGAAATATTAACTTCAACTCCTGGAACATCTCATATGGTCCATGACGTTCAAAACGTCTTTGAAGTCCCTATTCTAAGCCGTTTAAGCATGGTGCACTAAACTATCAAGTAGTCATCATATTGAGCTAGCCAAACGTTCATAATGTCTGCATCTGCTCCTGCAATAGGTTTGTCACCTAGCGGTGCATTAAGGACATAATTCTTCTGTGCAGCAATGTGGATAATCCTCAGATCACGGATCCAATCCGCATCATTGCTACTAACATCTTTCAACTTAATTTTCTCTAGGAACATATCAAAAATAAAACAGGGGAGCTAAACGCGAGCTATTGATCTATAACATAGATATGATAATACTACCAGGACTAAGTTCAAGATAAATTAAAGTTCAATTAATCATATTACTTAAGAACTCCCACTTAGACAGACATCCCTCTAATCTTCTAAGTGATCACGTGATCCAAATCAACTAAACCATAACCGATCATCACATGAAATGGAGTAGTTTTCAATGGTGAACATCACTATGTTGATCATATCTACTATATGATTCACGCTCGACCTTTCGGTCTTATTGTTCCGAGGCCATATCTGCATATGCTAGGTTCGTCAAGTTTAACCTGAGTATTCTGCGTGTGCAAAACTGGCTCCCACCGGGAGTAGGACTCCCCCCTCTTGTCTTGTTGGAGAAGGAAAGGGGAAGGAGGAAAGAGGAAAGGGGGCGCTGCCCCACCTTCCTTGTCCTATTCGGACTAGGGGGAAGGGGCATGCGGCCTGCCCTGGCCGTCCCTCCTCTTCTCCCTTAGGGCCCATGTAGGCCCATTAACCCCCGGGGGGGTTCCGGCAAGCCCCCCGGTACTCTGGTAAAATCCCGATTTCACCCGAAACGTTTCGGATATCCAAATATAGGCTTCAAATATATCAATCTTTATGTCTCGACCATTTTGAGACTCCTCGTCATGTCCGTGATCACATCCGGGACTCCGAACAACCTTTGGTACATCAAAACACAAAAACCCTAATTACGATCGTCACCGAACTTTAAATGTGCGGACCCTATGGGTTCAAGAACTATGTAGACATGACCGAGACACGTCTCCGGTCAATAACCAATAGCGGAACCTGGATTCTCATATTGGCTCCTACATATTCTACGAAGATCTTTATCGGTCAGACCACATAACAACATACGTTGTTCCCTTTGTCATCGGTATGTTACTTGCCCGAGATTCGATCGTCGGTATCTCAATACCTCGTTCAATCTCGTTACCGACAAGTCTCTTTACTCGTTCCGTAATACATCATCCCGCAACTAACTTATTAGTTGCAATGCTTGCAAGGCTTGAGTGATGTGCATTACCGAAAGGGTCCAGAGATACCTCTCCGACAATCGGAGTGACAAATCCTAATCTCGAAATACGCCAACCCAACAAGTACCTTCAGAGACACCTGTAGACAACCTTTATAATCACCCAGTTACATTGTGATGTTTGGTAGCACAGAAAGTGTTCCTCCGGTAAACGGGATTTGCATAATCTCATAGTCATTGGAACATGTATAAGTCATGAAAAATCAATAGCAACAAACTAAATGATCAAGTGCTATGCTAACGGAATGGGTCAAGTTAATCACATCATTCTCCTAATGATGTGACCCCGTTAATCAAATGACAACTCATGTCTATGGTTAGGAAACATAACCATCTTTGATCAACGAGCTAGTCAAGTAGAGGTATACTAGTGACACTCTGTTTGTCTATGTATTCACACATGTATTATGTTTTCGGTTAATACAATTCTAGCATGAATAATAAACATTTATCATGATATAAGGAAATAAATAATAACTTTATTATTGCCTCTAGGGCATATTTCCTTCAGCTATGCTGTTTACTGATACATCTCCGATGTATCTATAATTTTTGATTGCTCCACGCTATATTATCTACTGTTTTGGACATTATTGGGCTTTATTTTCCACTTTTATATTATTTTTGGGACTAACCTATTAACTAGAGGCCCAGCCCAGAATTGTTGTTTTTTTTGCCTATTTTAGGGTTTCAAAGAAAAGGAATATCAAACAGAGTCCAAACGGAATGAAACCTTCGGGAACGTGATTTTCTCACCGAACATGATCCAGGAGACTTGGACCCTACATCAAGAAACAAAGGAGGAGGCCACGAGGTTGGGGGCGCGCCTACCCCCCAAGTGTGCCCTCCACCCTCGTGGGCCCCCTGTTGCTCCACCGACGTACTCCTTCCTCCTATATATACCTACGTACCCCCAAATGATCAGAGACGGAGCCAAAACCCTAATTCCACCGCCGTAACTTCCTGTATCCACGAGATCCCATCTTGGGGCCTGTTCCGGAGCTCAGCCGGAGGGGGTATCCATCACGTAGGGCTTCTACATCAACACCATAGCCTCTCCGATGAAGTCTGAGTAGTTTACCTCAGACCTTCGGGTCCATAGTTATTAGCTTGATGGCTTCTTCTCTCTTTTTGGATCTCAATACAATGTTCTCCCCCTCTCTTGTGGAGAACTATTCAATGTAATCTTCTTTTTGCGGTGTGTTTGTTTAGACCGATGAATTGTGGGTTTATGATCAAGTCTATCTATGAACAATATTTCAATCTTCTCTGAATTCTTTTATGTATGATTGGTTATCTTTGCAAGTCTCTTCGAATTTTATCAGTTTGGTTTGGCCTACTAGATTGATCTTTCTTGCAATGGGAGAAGTGCTTAGCTTTGGGTTCAATCTTGCGGTGTCCTTTCCCAGTGACAGTAGGGGCAGCAAGGCACGTATTGTATTGTTGCCATCGAGGATAACAAGATGGGGTTTTTATCATATTGCATGAATTTATCCCTCTACATCATGTCATCTTGCTTAAGGCGTTACTCTGTTTTCATTAACTTGGTACTCTGGATGCATGCTGGATAGCGGTCGATGAGTGGAGTAATAGTAGTAGATGCAGGCAGGAGTCGGTCTACTTGTCTCGGACGTGATGCCTATATACATGATTGATACGTCCATAGAGGGACAGATCTAGAAACTCCTGCTGATAAGCTTCCACAGTTTTGTTGCCCTGAGTGAGGTTGCGAAACTCGCGCTTCTTCCGGTCCATGACTCCCTGAGGAATGAAGCGAGCACGGAAGGCAGCTTGGAAGTCTGGCCAGGTGATGATTGTTCCAACCGGCAGAGTACGCCTGTGGCTGTCCCACCATTGAGCAGCGGGTCTTTTCAGGAAGAAGGAAGCAAAGGTGACATAGCTGGCAGGGGCTACATCAGCAGACTCCATCTCATAGGTGATGTCACGAAGCCAGTCATCAGCATCTAGAGGCTGAGTTGAGCTGCGGAACACAGTTGAGTTGAGACGCATGAAATCTTGCAGAGTCACTTGGGTTGGCTGCTAGTTCATATTGGGGCGAGGAAACTGAGCCATAATATTCTCCATGAACTTGCAATTCAGCTCAAATGATTGCATCATCCCTGCCATGTACTCAGGCGGGGGTGGGGGAGGGTTACCACGACCACGACCACCTGGTCTAACCATCCTGCTAAGATATAACAAGAGTAGTTCAGCATTGAGAAATTGCGAGGACAAGAATCATTCATGATGAAACATGCATAATGAAAGGAACACGATAGATACTACATAGTAGTTGGCACATCTTACAAAAGTGATCATGCATAGAGTTCGGCACACAGAGTTCAGTACACAAACTAAGAACATCATAGGCGGCACGCAGGCTCGCGGCGAATGCATCTAACACTAACAAGCAAGCCTACATCAGTCCCAGGAGGAACTGTGGAGGTAGGTGCAGCCTGACAGCTGGTAGTGACGTGAAGGGAAGACCTCCATGCGAGTAGCCTGGGGTCCGCGGATACTCTGGTGCGGAAACCGATGCACGGGTGGCAGGAGAGGACCAAGTGCAGGAGAGTAGCCTCCCACATCTGGCCTGCCGACGCGCTGGGGCATCACGGTCCTGGCAGGGTAGATCGCAGAATGCGACAGATCACCAGATCGGACAGAGGGGTGCAACAGCGTCAGAGCATGATACAGGTGCTGACGGGTGGTGTACAACTCGTGGCAAAGAGCTCGGTTAGCTCTATCCAGCCCATCAGCATGCAGAACCAGGTTCTGATGGTAGAAGGGCTCTCGAGTGACAGTGGAATAGGCAGCAGTGTAGTATTCCTCTGCACCAACATCGGATGCGATAGCAATGTGCCTGAAGGGGGAGGTGTCCAACTCCTGATACTCTCCACGAAGACGTGTCAGAGCAGCATAAGCAGCATCGTGGACTGCCATGTCGATAGTCACTCCAACACCATGAGCAGTGTGCAGCACGGTAGTGGAGTCATACTCTCGAGAGTAGAGGTGGACGATGGCACGGTACTGATCCTGGTTGAAGTCCTGATACTCCTCATAGACGGTGTACTCAGGGTGCCAGCGATAACCCAGATAGGTCATCATCTCAACCAACACAGCAGGTGATCCTGAGGCATCAATGGCCGTCGTGTGGCGCACGACCTGTCTCATGGGTTCCATCTGAAAACAAAGATGTTTCAAAGGAGTCAACTAACAGTGTGGATAATGTTCAATATACTACTCTAACGAATAGCTCAAGCTTATCCAACTTTGGGGTGAACGTGGTCACGGGATCCTAGTGTTAGAGTTATTAAAATCGTTTAACCCGAGTAGGAGAGAGTTCAGAGTCCTAGAGTAAGGATCAAGGAGTAAAAGATCCTAATACCACCCAGATGGCGACGTGGGCCCGTAAGGCACACAGCCATGTTAGTAAGAGTTTTTGTAATGTCTAGACTCAACTTCGGCCAAGGAATTTGGAAGGGAGATTCCTACAGGCAGTCGGCTCTGATACCAACTTGTGACACCCCCGATTCAATCGTATACTAATCATACACGCAAATGTATACGATCAAGATCAGGGACTCACGAGAAGATATCACAACACAACTCTACAAATAAAATAAGTCATACAAGCATCATATTACGAGCCAGGGGCCTCGAAGGCTCGAATAGAAGAGCTCGATCATAGACAAGTCAGCGGAAGCAACAATATCTGAGTACAGACATAAATTAAACAAGTTTTCCTTAAGAAGGCTAGCACAAACTGGGATACAGATCGAAAGAGGCGCAGACCTCCTGCCTGGGATCCTCCTAAACTACTCCTGGTTGTCGTCGGCGGGCTGCACCTAGTAGTAGGCACCTCCCGAGTAGTAGTAGTCGTCGTCGACGGTGGCGTCTGGCTCCTGGGCTCCAACGTCTGGTCGCAGCAATTGGGTATAGGAAAGGGTAAAAGGGGGAGAAAAGCAATCGTGAGTACTCATCCAAAGTACTCGCAAGCAAGGAGCTACACTACAAATGTATGCATTGGTATCAAATGGAAAAGGGGGTATCATATGTGGACTGAATTGCAGAATGCCGGAATAAGAGGGGGATAGCTAGTCCTATCAACGACTACGCTTCTGGTTACCTCCATCTTGCAGCAGGAGAAGAGGGTAGATGGTATGTTCACCAAGTAGCACCGTGTAGCATAATCCTACCCAACGATCCTCTCCTTGTCGCCCTGTTAGAGAGCGACCATCGGGTTGTATCTGGCACTTGGAAGGGTGCATTTTATTAAGTATCTGGTTCTAGTTGTCATAATGTATCCGGAGCTACACTACAACTCCAAGTCGTCCTGTTACCGAAGATCACGGCTATTCGAATAGATTAACTTCCCTGCAGGGGTGCACCACATAACCCAACACGCTCGATCCCATTTGGCCGGACACACTTTCCTGGGTCATGCCCGGCCTCGGAAGATCAACACGTCGCAGCCCTACCTAGGCACAACAGAGAGGTCAGCACGCCGGTCTAAATCCTATGGCGCGGGGGTCTGGGCCCATCGCCCATTGCACACCTGCACGTTGCGAATGCGGCCGGAAACAAACCTAGCCTAGCAGGCGTTCCAGTCCAATCCGGCACGCGCTGCTCAGTCGCTGACGTCATGAAGGCTTCGGTTGATACCACGACGTCGAGTGCCCATAACTGTCCCGGCATAGATGGTTAGTGCGTATAGGCCAGTAGCCAGACTCAGATCAAATACCAAGATCTCGTTAAACGTGTTATTTTGAAATAACCGCGAACGCCGACCAGGGCCAGGCCCACCTCTCTCCTAGGTGGTCTCAACCTGCCCTGTCGCTTCGCCACAAAGATCCACTCAGAGGGCCGTCGGGACGAATGTCCTTTCGGACCCAATCCGTGAATCACTCGCGGGTACTCCTACGAGCCGACCTGTCTTTAGTCATCACAAGTATCATATATTATGTATAAGTATATACCCGTGATCACCTCCTGAGTGATCACGGCCCGATAGTATAGCATGGCAGACGGACAAGAATGTATGGCCACTGATGATAAACTAGCATCCTATACTAAGCATTAGGATTGCAAGCAAAGGTAACAATAGTAGTAGCAAGGACAGGCTATGCATCAGGATAGGATTAACGGAAAGCAGTAACATGCTACACTACTCTAATGCAAGCAGTATAGAGGAGAGTAGGCGATATCTGGTGATCAAGGTGGGGGGGCTTGCCTGGTTGCTCTGGCAAGAGAGAGGGGTCGTTAACACCGTAGTCGTACTGGGTAGCAGCGGCGTCGATCTCGGTGTCTAGCGAGAGAATAGGGGGAAGAAACAATAAATATAATGCAAACAAAAGCATGACGATGCATGACATGACAAAGCGTGATGCTAGGTGTGCCCTAACACGGTACGAGGTGGTACCGGTGAAGGGGGGAAACCATCGGGAAAGTATTCCCGGTGTTTCGCATTTTCGGATAGATAAACCGGAGGGGGAAAGTTGCGTGTTTGCTCTGCTAGGGATGCGTGGCGAACGAACGGGCTGAGTATCCGGGTTCGTCTCGTAGTTCTGAGCAACTTTCATGTTGAAAATATTTTAATCCGAGTTACGCATTAAAAGATATGATTTCTAAAGATTTTATTAATTTCTGGAATTTAATTAATTATTTAACTTAATTCCGAAAATTGATTTATGACATCAGCATGATGCCATGCTGACGTCAGCAGTCAACAGGGGTTGACTGGTCAACCTGACCAGTGGGTCCCACTGGTAAGTAACACATTTTAATTAAACAAATTATTACCCCTTTGATTATGAACATGAATATGCTTTGTGAGTAATTATGTTTGTTCCTGAGGACAAGGGAGAAGTCCTGCTATTAGTAGTCATGTGAATTTGGTATTCGTTTGATATTTTGATAAGATGTATGTTGTCTAGCCTCTAGTGGTGTTATGTGAACATCGACTACATAACACTTCACCATTATTTGGGCCTAGAGGAAGGCATTGGGAAGTAATAAGTAGATGATGGGTTGCTAGAGTGACAGAAGCTTAAACCTTAGTTTATGCGTTGCTTCGTAAGGGGCTGATTTGGATCCACATGTTTCATGCTATGGTTAGGTTTACCTTAATACTTTTGTTGTAGTTGCGGATGCTTGCAATAGGGGTTAATCATAAGTGGGATGCTTTTTCAATTAAGAACAGCACCCAAGCACCGGTCCACCCACATATCAAATTATCAAAGTATCAAACGCGAATCATATGAACGTGATGAAAACTAGCTTGACGATATTCCCATGTGTCCTCGGGAGAGTTTTTCCTATTATAAGAGTTTGTTCCGGCTTGTCCTTTGCTACCAAAGGATTGGGCCACCTTGCTGCACTTTATTTACTTTTGTTACTTGTTGCTCGTTACAATCTATCTTATCACAAAACTATCTGTTACCACTTGTTTCAGTACTTGCAGAGAATACCTTGCTGAAAACCGCTTATCATTTCCTTCTGGTCCTCATTGGGTTCGACACTCCTACTTATCAAAAGGACTACGATAGATCCCCTATACTTGTGGGTCATCAAGACTCTTTTCTGGCGTTGTTGCCGGGGAGTGTAGCGCTTTTGGTAGGTGGAATTTGGTAAGGAAAAATTTATATAGTGTGCTGAAATTTACTGTCACTTGTTACTATGGAAAGTAATTCTCTAAGGGGCTTGTTCGGGGTATCTTCACCCCGTCCAATAGAGCAAAGAGTTGCTCCTCAACCTACTGAACCTATTGAAAATGAAACTCCTTTTGAATTTCCTTCGGGTATGATGGAAAACTTCTAGCTAACCCTTTTACAGGAGATGGAACAAAGCATCCTGATGAGCACTTAATATATGTGGATGAAGTTTGTGGATTACTTAAGCTTGCAGGTATACCCGATGATGTTGCTAAGAAGAAGGTCTTCCCTTTATCTTTGAAGGGAGACGCATTGATATGGTATAGGCTATGTGATGATATGAAATCATGGGACTATAAAAGATTGAAGTTGGAATTCCATCAAAAGTATTACCCTATGCATCTTGTTCATCATGATCGCAATTATATATATAATTTCTGGCCTCACGAAGGAGAAAGCGTCGCTCAAGCTTGGGGGTGGCTGAAATCAATGTTATATTCATGTCCCAATCATGAGCTCTCAAGAGAAATGATTATTCAAAATTTATATGCTCGGCTTTCTGAAAACAATCGCACCATGCTCGATACTTCTTGTGCTGGCTCTTTTATGATGAAGACTATTGAATTCAGATGGAATTTATTGGATAGAATTAAATGCAACTCTGAAGATTGGGACCTCGACGAAGGTAAGGAGTCAGGTATGACACCTAAGTTTGATTGTGTTAAATCTTTTATGGACACCGATATTTTCTGTAAGTTTAGCACTAAATATGGACTTGACTCTGAGATAGTAGCTTCTTTCTGTGAATCTTTTGCTACTTATGTTGATCTCCCTAAGGAGAAGTGGTTTAAATATCACCCCCCATAGAAGTAAAAGTAGCTGCACCTATTAAAGTTGAAGAAAAGACTGTCACTTATAATGATCCTATTGTTCCTACTTCTTATGTTGAGAAACCACCTTTCCCTGTTAGAATAAAGGATCATGCTAAAGCTTCAACTATTGTTCGTAAAAGCAATATTAGAACTTATACAACTCCTGAGCAAGTTAAAGTAGAACCTAATATTGCCATTTAAAGATCTTTTGTCTGATAATATTGATGGGCATGTTATTCAGTTCGAAGGTGAAACTGCTAGAATTGCTAAACCTTGTGCTAAAGATAAACATAGACATGTGGTAGGCGTGCCTGTTATTTCTGTTAAAATAGGAGATCATTGTTATCATGGCTTATGTGATATGGGTGCAAGTGCTAGTGTTATACCGCATACTTTATACGAAGAAATTAAGAATGAAATTGCACCTGCTAAGTTAGAAGGTATTGATGTCACAATTAAACTTGCCAATAGAGATACTATTTCACCCATTGGAATTGTTAGAGATGTTGAAGTCTTGTGTGGGAAAACTAAATATCCCGCTGATTTTCTTGTTCTTACTTCTCCGCAAGATAGCTTTTATCCCATTATATTTGGTAGACCCTTCTTGAACACTGTTAATGCTACCATAGATTGCACAAAGAATGTTGTTACTGTTGGCTTGGATGATATGGTTCATGAGTTTAATTTCTCTAAATTTAGTAAACAACATCGTGAGGAAGAATTACCTAGTAAGGATGAAATTATTGGTCTTGCTTCTCTTGACGTACCTCCTAGTGATCCTTTAGAACACTATTTGCTAGACCATGAGAATGATATGTTCATGAATGAAAGAAGGGAAATAGATGAAGTATTCTTTAAACAGGAACCTATTCTGCAACACAACTTGCCTGTTGAAATTTTAGGGGATCCTCCTCCACCCAAGGGTGATCCCGTCTTTGAGCTTAAACCGTTGCCTGATAATCTTAAATATGCTTATCTTGATGAAAAGAAGATATATCATGTTATTATTAGTGCTAACCTTTCAGAGCATGAAGAAGAAAGATTATTGAAAACTCTGAAGAAGCATCGTGCTGCAATTGGATATACTCTTGATGATCTTAAGGGCATTAGTCCCACTCTATGTCAACATAAAATAAATTTGGAAGCAGATGCCAAACCATTTCGTGATCCTCAACGACGTCTGAATGCTAAAATGAAAGAAGTGGTAAGAAAAGAAATACTAAAGCTTCTGGAGGCAGGTATATTCTATCCCGTTGTTGATAGTGAGTGGGTAAGTACTGTCCATTGTGTCCCTAAGAAGGGAGGTATTACTGATGTTCCTAATGATAAATATGAATTGATTCCACAAAGAATTATCACAGGATATAGGATGGTAATTGATTTCCGCAAATTAAATAAAGCTACTAAGAAAGATCATTACCCCTTACCTTTTATTGATCAAATTCTAGAAATATTATGCAAACATACACACTATTGCTTTCTAGATGGTTATTCTGGTTTCTCTCAAATACATGTGTCGGCTAGAGATCAATCAAAGACTAATTTTACATGCCCTTTTGGTACTTTTGCTTATAGACGCATGCATTTTGGTTTATGTAATGCACCTGCTACCTTTCAAAGATGCATGATGGCTATATTCTCTGACTTTTGTGAAAAGATTTGTGAGGTTTTCATGGACGACTTTTCCGTCTATGGTTCCTCTTTTGATGATTGCTTGAGCAATCTTGATCGAGTTTTGCAGAGATGTGAAGAAACTAATCTTGTCTTGAATTGGGAAAAGTGCCACTTTATGGTTAATGAAGGTATTGTCTTGGGGCACAAAGTTTCTGAAAGAGGTATTGAAGTTGATAAAGCCAAGGTTGATGCTATTGAAAAGATGACATGTCCCAAGGACATCAAAGGTATAAGAAGTTTCCTTGGTCACGCTAGATTTTATAGGAGGTTCATTAAGGACTTCTCAAAAATTTCTCGGCCTCTGACTAATTTATTGCAAAAAGATATACCATTTGTCTTTGATGATGATTGTGTAGAAGCATTTGAAATACTTAAGAAATCATTAGTCTCTGCACCTGTTGTTCAACCACCTGATTGGAATTTACCCTTTGAAATTATGTGTGATGCTAGTGATTATGTTGTAGGTGATGTTCTAGGGCAAAGAGTTGATAAGAAATTAAATGGTATTCATTATGCTACTAAGACTGTAGACAATGCTCAAAGAATGCTACTACTGAAAAAGAGCTTTTAGCAGTTGTATTTGCTTGTGATAAGTTCAGATCTTATATTGTTGATTCTAAAGTAACTATTCAAACTGATCATGCTGCTATTAAATACCTTATGGAAAAGAAAGATGCTAAACCTAGACTTATTAGATGGGTTCTCTTGCTACAAGAATTTGATTTGCATATTGTTGATAGAAAGGGAGCTGAGAACCCCATTGCAGACAACTTGTCTAGGTTAGAAAATATTCTTGATGACCCACTACCTATTAATGATAGCTTTCCTGATGAACAATTAAATGATATAAGTACTCCTCGTAGTACTCCATGGTATGCTGATTATGCTAATTATATTGTTACTAAATTTATACCACCTAGCTTCACATACCAGCAAAAGAAAAAGTTTTTCTATGATTTAAGACATTACTTTTGGGATGACCCACATCTTTATAAAGAAGGAGTAGATGGTGTTATTAGACGTTGTGTACCTGAGCATGAACAGGAACAGATCCTACGCAAGTGTCATTCCGAGGCTTATGGAGGACACCACGCTGGAGATAGAACTGCACATAAGGTATTGCAATCTGGTTTTTATTGGCCTACTCTCTTTGAGGATGCCCGTAAGTTTGTCTTGTCTTGTGATGAATGTCAAAGAATTGGTAATATTCGTAGACGTCAAGAAATGCCTATGAATTATTCACTTGTTATTGAACCGTTTGATGTTTGGGGCTTTGATTATATGGGACCTTTTCCCGCCTCTAATGGATATACACATATTTTAGTTGCTGTTGATTATGTTACTAAGTGGGTAGAAGCTATTCCAACTAGTAGTGCTGATCATAACACTTCTATTAAAATGCTTAAGGAAGTTATTTTCCCGAGGTTTGGAGTCCCTAGATATTTAATGACTGATGGTGGTTCACACTTTATTCATGGTGCTTTCCGTAAAATGCTTGCTAAATATGATGTTAATCATAGAATTGCATCTCCTTATCACCCACAGTCTAGTGGTCAAGTAGAGTTGAGCAATAGAGAGCTCAAATCAATTTTGCAAAAGACTGTTAATAGGTCTAGAAAGAATTGGTCCAAGAAACTTGATGATGCATTATTGGCTTATAGAACTGCATATAAAAATCCTATGGGTATGTCTCCGTATAAAATGGTTTATGGAAAAGCATGTCACTTACCTCTCGAACTAGAACATAAGGCATATTGCGCTATTAAAGAGCTTAATTATGATTTTAAACTTGCCAGTGAGAAGAGGTTATTTGATATTAGTTCACTTGATGAATGGAGAACCCAAGCTTATGAAAATGCCAAGTTGTTTAAAGAGAAAGTTAAAAGATGGCATGACAAAAGCACACAAAGCGTGAGTTTAATGTAGGTGATTATGTATTGCTATACAATTCTCGTTTAAGATTTTTTGCAGGAAAACTTCTCTCTAAATGGAAGGCCCCTATGTTATCAAAGAGGTCTATCGTTCCGGTGCCATAAAAATTAACAACTTCGAGGGCACAAATCCGAAGGTGGTAAACGGTCAAAGAATCAAACATTATATCTCAGGTAATCCCATAAATGTTGAAACAAATATTATTGAAACCGTAACCCCGGAGGAATACATAAGGGACACTTTCCGGAACGTTTCAGACTCCGAAAAGGAATAGGTATGTGGTACGGTAAGTAAACCGACTCCAAAACAATTTTTAAGGCAATATTTCTCCGTTTTGGAATATTTAGAAAAATAGGAAAATAAGTAGCAGTCCGGGAAGGACACGAGGGCTCCACAAGGGTGGTGGGCGCGCCCCCCTAGGGCGCGCCCCTACCTCGTGAGCACCTCGCGTGCCTTCCGGACTCCGTTTTCTTGCACGATACGTATTTTGGTCGGTAAAAATTCATTATATATTCTCCCGGAGGTTTTGACTCCCGTATCACACAATTATTCTCTGTTCTTGTTTCGAGCTATTTTTCTGACAGATCTAGATTATCATGACGTCCCCAAGTGCTTCCAAGGACAAGTTCTTCAAGAATGTCATCAACCCTTACCTCGCGGAGGTACTGCGACACCCTCAAACCATTGAGATGCATGACGGGTTGTTGCACATCCGCGATGTTGAGGGACCAAAGGGAACCTGAAGCATGGAGACGAGGCTTGAAGCAATGGAGCAACAAGTTTTCAAGTGCCAGGGGATGGTGGAGCATGGAATCAACGCTAGCCACACGATGCTCGCGGAGTTCACTAACAACTACAAGCCGGATGCCAAGAACACCGAGGAGGCCATCTTCAAGCTATATGAGAAGATCGAGCACCTCCAAGCCCAAATCTATGACCTACAAAACCAAAACTGTGAGTATGAATTTAGATTCAAAAGAATGAGTTTGGCTGCAGATTTGAGGATTCCAGAGACTCGATCATCCTTCTATGATGGTGAACCTATGCCTTGGAAGATGGCTGACAAGCCTGCATCATCAACAACACCTCCACCTTCTTCACCAACCAAGGAGATATAATCACATGGGTATCGGCACTCCCCTTGGCAACTGCCAAGCTTGGGGGAGGTGCCTCGGTATCGTATCACAATCACAACTCCTATCTTTACCATTTTTCTTAGTTTGATCCTATTAGTAGTATCTTGATCTAGTAGAATAAAGTTTATGGCATGATCTAGTTTTGAGTTTTGCTTTATGATCTTTCTTTGTCATCGAGTTCGTGAGCTATATATAATAAAGATTAGTGTTGAGTCAAGGGCTTGATTACTTTGCCATGATCTTGGGCGAATAAAAAGAAACAAAAAGTTCATATTGATCTTATTGAGAGTAATGACTTCACATAGAAAGAGTATGATGATTAAAAGATGTTCGGAGTTGGCAAACATAGCTTTGGTCATTGTTGCAATTAATAGGAAGTAATAAGGAAAGAGAGGTTTTTACATATAGATATATTATCATTGACATCTTTTATGATTGGGAGCACTCATTAAAATATGACATGCTAAAGAGTTGATGTTGGACAAGGAAGACAACGTAATGAGTTATGTCTTTCTTATATCTGAGATAAAGTATGTTGTCATGGATCCTCTAACTTGTTGAGCTTGCCTTTCCCCCTCATGCTAGCCAAATTCTCAGCACCAAGTAGAAATACTACTTGTGCTTCCAAATACCCTTAAACCAGTTTTGCCATGAGAGTCCACCATATCTACCTATGGATTGAGTAAGATCCTTCAAGTAAGTTGTCATCGGTGCAAAGCAATAAAAATTGCTCTAAATATGTATGATTGATTGGTGTGGGAGAAATAAGCTTTATACGATCTTGTGATGTGGAAGTAATAAAAGCGACGGACTGCATAATAAAGGTTCATATCACAAGGGGCAATATAAAGTGACGTTCTTTCGCATTGAGATTTTATGCATCCAACCATAAAATAGCATGGCAACCTTTGCTTCCCTCTGCGAAGGGCCTATCCTTTATTATTATCTTCTACCTTATGCAAGAGTCATGGTGATCTGCACCTTTCCTTTTTCATTTTACCCTTTGGCAAGCTCAGCATTTTACCCTTTCACATGATTTTCTCACCGAACATGATCCAGGAGACTTGGACCCTACGTCAAGAAACAAAGGAGGAGGCCACGAGGTAGGGGGCGCGCCTACCCCCCCCCCCAGGCGCGCCCTCCACCCTCGTCGGCCCCCTGTTGCTCCACCGACGTACTCCTTCCTCCTATATATACCTACGTACCCCCAAATGATCAGAGATGGAGCCAAAACCCTAATTCCACCGCCGTAACTTCCTGTATCCACGAGATCCCATCTTGGGGCCTGTTCCGGAGCTCCGCCGGAGGGGGTATCCATCACGGAGGTCTTCTACATCAACACCATAGCCTCTCCGATGAAGTGTGAGTAGTTTACCTCAGACCTTCGGGTCCATAGTTATTAGCTACATGGCTTCTTCTCTCTTTTTGGATCTCAATACAATGTTCTCCCCCTCTCTTGTGGAGAACTATTCGATGTAATCTTCTTTTTGCAGTGTGTTTGTTGAGACCGATGAATTGTGGGTTTATGATCAAGTCTATCTATGAACAATATTTGAATCTTCTATGAATTCTTTTATGTATGATTGGTTATCATTGCAAGTCTCTTCGAATTATCAGTTTGGTTTGGCCTACTAGATTGATCTTTCTTGCAATGGGAGAAGTGCTTAGCTTTGGGTTCAATCTTGCGGTGTCCTTTTCCAGTGACAGTAGGGGTAGCAAAGGCACGTATTGTATTGTTGCCATTGAGGATAACAAGATGGGGTTTTTATCATATTCCATGAATTTATCCCTCTACATCATGTCATCTTGCTTAAGGTGTTACTCTGTTTTCATTAACTTAATACTCTAGATGCATGCTGGATAGCGGTCAATGACTGGAGTAGTAGATGCAGGAAGGAGTTGGTCTACTTGTCTCGGACGTGATGCCTATATACATGATCATACCTAGATATTCTCATAATTATGCTCAATTCTGTCAATTGCTCAATAGTAATTCGTTCACCCACCGTAGAATACTTATGCTCTTGAGAGAAGCCACTAGTGAAACCTATGGCCCCCGAGTCTATCTTCATCATATTAATCTTCCAATGCTTAGTTATTTCCTTTGCTTTTTTACTTTGCCTTTATTTTACTTTGCATCTTAATCATAAAAATACCAAAAATATTATCTTATCATATCTATCAGATCTCGCTCTCGTAAGTGACCGTGAAGGGATTGACAACCCCTTATCGTGTTGGTTGCGAGGAGTTATTTGCTTTGTGCAGGTACTAGGGGACGCGCACGCAACCTCCTACTGGATTGATACCTTGGTTCTCAAAAACTGAGGGAAATAATTACGCTACATTGCTGCATCATCCTTTCCTCTTTGGGGAAATCCAACGCAGTGCTCAAGAGGTAGCATTTACCAGTCCTATTCTATACCTTAGCATCTTTCTGGCAAGGGAGTACCATAGTGATCTAGGAGTAGATCACTGGACAGCGGTCAAAATTATCCTTAGAGGACTAAGAAAATATTTCTCGGTTATGGAGGTGATAAAAGAGTTTGTCGTAAAGATTTACGTCGATGCAAGCTTTTACATCGATCTAGATGACTCTAAGTCTCGATCTGGATACATATTGAAAGTGGGAGCAATTAGCTAGAGTAGCTCCGTGCAAAGCATTGTAGACATAGAAATTTGGGAAATACATATGGATCTGAATGTTGCAGACCCGTAGACTAAACTTCTCTCACAAGCAAAACATGATCACTCCTTGGGAGTTAATCACATAGCGATGTGAACTAAATTATTGACTCTAGTAAACCCTTTGGGTATTAGTCACATGGAAATGTGAACTAATCACATAAAGATGTGAACTAGATTATTGACTCGAGTGTAAGTGGGAGATTGAAGGAAATATGTCCTAGAGGCAATAATAAAGTTATTATTTATTTCCTTATTTCATGCTAAATGTTTATTATTCATGCTAGAATTGTATTAACCAGAAACATAATACATGTGTCAATACATAGACAAACAGAGTGTCACTACTTTGCCTCTACTTGACTAGCTCGTTGAATCAATGATGGTTATGTTTCCTAACCATAGACATGAGTTTTCATTTGATTAACGGGATCACATCATTAGAGAATGATGTGATTGACTTGACCCATCCGTTAGCTTAGCACAATCATCGTTTAGTTTGTTGCTATTGCTTTCTTCATGACTTATACATGTTCCTATGACTATGAGATTATGCAACTCCCGAATACTGGAGGAACACTTTGTGTGCTACCAAACGTCACAATGTAACTGGATGATTATAAAGGTGCTCTACAGGTGTCTCCGATGGTACTTGTGGAGTTGGCATAAATCAAGATTAGGATTTGTCACTCCGATTGTCGGAGAGGTATCTCTGGGCCCGAGATTAGCCTTGCAAGCATGTAACTAATGAGTTAGTTGAGGGATGATGTATTACGAAATGAGTAAAGAGACTTGCCGGTAACGAGATTGAACTAGGTATTGAGATACCGACGATCGAATCTCGGGCAAGTAACATACCGATGACAAAGGGAACAACGTATGTTGCTATGCGGTTTGACCGATAAAGATCTTCGTAGAATATGTTCCGCTATTGGTTATTGACCTGAGACGTGTCTCGGTCATGTCTACATAGTTCTCGAACCCGTAGGGTCCGCACGCTTAAAGTTTGGTGACGATTTGTATTATGAGTTTATGTGTTTTGATGTACTGAAGGTTGTTCGGAGTCCCGGATGATATCAGGGACATGACGAGGAGTCTCAAAATGTTCGGGACGTAAAGATCGATATATTGGAAGGCTATATTCGGACATCGGAAAGGTTCTGAGTGGTTCGGTTATTTATCGGAGTACCAGAGAGTTACGGGAATTCGTCGGGGAGTATATGTGCCATATTGGGCTTTAGGTGTAAGAGAGAGGGGCTGCCTAGGGCAGGCTGCACGCCTCCCAAGGCCTAGCCCGAATTGGACTAGGGGGAGGGGCGGTGCCCCCTCCTTCCTTCTCTTTTCTTTTCCCTTTCCTTCTCTCCTACTCCTACTACATGGAAGGGGGGAATCCTACTCCCGGTGGGAGTAGGACTCCCCAGGGCGCGCCATAGTAGAGGGCCGGCCATCCCCCTCCTCCACTCCTTTATGTACGGGGGAGGGGGCACCCCATGGATACACAAGTTGATCATTGATCCCTTAGCCGTGTGCGGTGCCCCCCTCCACCATAATCCACCTCGATCATATCGTAGCGGTGCTTAGGCGAAGCCCTGCGTCGGTAGCAACATCATCACCGTCAACATGCCATCGTGCTGACGGAACTCTCCCATGAAGCTCTGCTGGATCGCAGTTCGTGGGACGTCATCGAGCTGAACGTGTGCTGAACTCGGAGGTGCCGTGCGTTCGGTACTTGGATCGATCGGATCGTGAAGACGTTCGACTACATCAACCGCGTTCTCATAACGCTTCCGCTTACGGTCTACGAGGGTACGTGGACGATACTCTTCCCTCTCGTTGCTATGCATCTCCATGATCTTGCGTGTGCGTAGGAATTTTTTTAAAATTACTGCGTTCCCCGACAGCCTCGCCATCGCCATGTCCACCATGCTCCGGCCGAGCAAGAGCACGAGCTCGGGGTAGCTCCTCGCCGTGCCTCTGACCCTCTGGCTACCATGGAGAGAGCCCCGATGACCCCCTCATTCGCCTACGAGCACGCACACACCGCTACGGCCTCTGCATCGAGCGCCTCGACCATGTTTTTCTCTTCTTCCTAGACTCAAAGACCGGCAAGTTCTCATTCCTCATCGCGACGTCTCCGTCGTCACTCCGACCACATCTTCATGTCCAGTGCATACTAGGTGAGCCACGCCTACTCGTTGCCCTTCCTTGCCGTCGGTCTCGTCCTGTACAAGTTGTTCTGTCCCTGCAAACATCGTGCTCTCGGTGCACCTGCAAGCAGCATCTTTTTGTTTGTTGTTTTGTGTGTTGTTGATCAGATCTTGCATCGCTCGCCGCGCTCCCGCATGCTATCACGCACACCTGCAGCCCTGCACACGCTCCTACTCCCGCGCTGACGGCATCACCGTAGACCTGCTTTGCTTCACTACCCGTGCTCGGGGCAAGCTCGCTTCGAGCTCGTACTTGAGCAACCGCACATGCGCGATGTCCATGAGGAGAAGTCGCTCGCTCACATGCTCCCATGTAGTTTCGGCACCCCCGCCATACGTCTGCATCCCCCGCGGTCGCTGCCTGGCTTGTCACCATTGCCGCCGGCAAGCACACTGTGCATTCATGGCAAACCAAGGCTCGGGCTTTGATTATGTACATATGAGGTTTTTGTCCTAGTTTAACACAAACCATGTGATAGCCCACTGGTCAGCCACGCAAGCATACCACCAGGAGAGGTTTTCCAAATCAGGCAAGTCCAAATCTGGACATTCCATTTCTAGCAGTTTGCCATTTCTCTCATTTTTTATTTTAGGCAGTATATTGTTTTGTGCATTTGTGAGCATTTTCATACATGACCATGTGCATATTATATATGAAATTGGGGTAGAAAAAATCAACTAAGTCATCTGTGGCGTCAGTTCTGTCTTTTGAGCATAACTTGTTTTTTTTTTCATTTTTGTGTGAATTAATGCAATCATCATATGAGTAAGCTATGAACAAGACTTTGGAGCATTTTCATGTCATATGAGAATCGTAAATCCTATTTTAAAAACTTGATAGGTATCTCTAAAAAACTATCTACCACATCGCATCATATTATCTATTAAAATCAAATGGCGACTTACATTTATTTATATTAAAAAAATTTACTTGTGCATAACACATTTCCCTAAAACTATTACTTACTTATTATATATTTTCATATCTATTTACATGAACCGCATATAAATGTGATAATTTATTAAGATATAATATTAGTCTTATAAAACTAGTTTTTATCAAATGCTAATACATTTTCATTTAATTATATTGGAACCATATTTTTCAACAAGGTTTTTTGCAACTAGATTTATGTTATTTATCATTGGCCAAACCATATTTTGCAACTATATTTATGTTATTTATCATTTTTATTTAATTTAGTTTGATACATTGCCTATTAATAGAATCATCAATTGTTTGAATTTACGTAGATGTGCGTACATAAATTGCACCGGTACGTATGCAGGTGCATTTGATGATCTCAAAATATTTTATGGTATAGAAATGAGAGTACATTTTGAACAAAATATCTTGATAGGGTTTTCTAGAGTTTATGGTTAGTTATACAAAATCTCAATGTATGATGAGCCTATAAGTAATTTGTCCATATATGAAACATTAGCTTGTTTCTTGGTCTTCCAATATTTTTAAAATATGACATTAATGTGCCACAATGTTCATATAGTTATCACGCAAGGCATGATGCTTAGTACGTGATATAAAAAATTCATCAGCAACAAGCACAAGAGAATTTATTATAAAATATAAGGTCACAATATTATTTGTCTTGGTTTTTCCTAGGTTTGACCCGCAATTTGAATAAATACATGCAAAAGTATAATTCTATATTGTCTTATCTGTGGTTCTAAATTAACCAATAGTAATCACAAATAATATTTCGTTATGTTGTTATTTGAGGATCAGTTTTGGTGTTATTTGTTGAAACAAAAAAGAAAGGTAAAAGAAAATTCTATTCCATTGCAAGCTATGTTCTCAGGTTTGCAATTCCATCCATCTTTAGCCCGTGTTGTAGCACTCGAAGGGCTCAGATTAACATGTTGGGTTGTCATTTTATTGTGGGAGATCACTAGGGACATTTGCAACTGATATGTTGGAATTTCCAAACTATGCCTTGTAAAGATTGAACGATGTTTCTTATCTGACTCTTCAAGTTTATTTATGGTCCATGATGTGCTTGGTTAGGTGGATGTGGTGACTCTTAGATAGTACTTTTGTTGCATGTGTGAAAAGTGCAAAAGCGAATGGATGGTTTCTCTGAGGCTTGCTTCCACACACCATATTTTGAGAAGCTTGCAACTTTGAATAAAAAATCTATGGTGGAGACAATAAAGTACTCCTTTAGTGACAAAGAGTAGTTTAGTCTGTTTGATATGTAGAGGCATCCAAACAAGTCCAATTAGTCATAATACATGATGATGAATATTAATTATTCTTTATTTATTTTTGTGGTACCCTAGAATCAATTTGGACATATGTATTCTTTGACAGCCTTATCTATTCTTCTTCTAGAGACCATCCCTCATTTATTTTGATGTCTCCCATTCCTCGGATGACACATCGCCAATTATGGGAACAATCTGAATTTTGCTTCACTGAGAAATAAAAGAAGAAACAACAACACATGTAAACTAATAACAGAAACGAAGCACTATTTGATGCCCCAATCCATTAGTGGAGACCCATGCGGACCATGTTTAGTTCTGTAGTGGGCTTAGTCTTACTCGTACATGGAGAGTTTGGGAAGAGATTGACTGACATATATACCTTGTGATCCAAAGAGCCACTTTTGGGTTAATGCTTTTGTGTGAGAGGGGGATGGAAGTATAATAGAGTGTTATGTATACTTGGGCCCACCCCATAGGTGGGCGGTCATTGAGCAAATTTGGTACTATAATGTAACAGGTGGATGTTGGGGAACGTAGTAATTTCAAAAAATTTCCTACGCACACGCAAGATCATGGTGATGCACAGCAACGAGAGGGAGAGTGTTGTCTACGTATCAACGCAGACCGACTGCGGAAGCGATCACACAACGTAGAGGAAGTAGTCCTACGTCTTCTTCCCGATCCGACCGATCCAAGCACCGTTACTCCGGCACCTCCGAGTTCTTAGCACACGTTCAGCTCGATGACGTTCCTCGAGCTCCGATCCAGCAAAGCGTCGAGGAAGAGTTCCATCAGCACGACGGCGTGGTGACTATCTTGATGTACTACCGATGCAGGGCTTCGCCTAAGCACTGCAACGGTATGATCGAGGTGGAATTTGGTGGTAGGGGGCACCGCACACGGCTAAGGAACGATCTCAAGGATCAACTTGTGTGTCTTGGGGTGTCCCCTGCCCCCGTATATAAAGGATGAAAGGGGGAGGCTGGCCGGCCAAAGGAGGGAGGCGCAGGAGGAGTCCTACTCCTACCGGGAGTAGGACTCCCCCCCCCCCCCCAATCCTATTCCAACTAGGACTCCTTGGAAAAAAGGGAGAGGGAAAGAGAGAGAGGTGGCCGGCCACCTCTCCTAGTCCTAATAGGACTAGGGGAGGGGGGAGGCGCGCAGCCCTCCTTGGCAGCCCCTTTCACCTTTCCACAATGGCCCATGTAGGCCCATTTGGCTCCCGGGGGGTTCCGGTAACCCTCCCGGTAATCCGGTAAAATCCCGATTTCACCCGGAACACTTCTGATGTCCAAACATAGGCTTCCAATATATCAATCTTTACGTCTCGACCATTTCGAGACTCCTCGTGATGTCCGTGATCTCATCCAGGACTCCGAACAACCTTCGGTACATCAAAATGCATAAACTCATAATAACTGTCATCGTAACGTTAAGCGTGCGGACCCTACGGTTCGAGAACATTGTAGACATGACCGAGACACATCTCCGGTCAATAACCAATAGCGGGACCTGGATGCCCATATTGGCTCCTACATTTTCTACGAAGATCTTTATCGGTCAGACCGCATAACAACATACGTTGTTCCCTTTGTCATCGGTATGTTACTTGCCCGAGATTCGATCGTCGGTATCCGATACCTAGTTCAATCTCGTTACCGGCAAGTCTCTTTACTCGTTCCGTAATACATCATCCCGCAACTAACTCATTAGTTGCACTGCTTGCAAGGCTTAAGTGATGTGTATTACCGAGAGGGCCCAGAGATACCTCTCCGACAATCGGAGTGACAAATCCTAATCTCGAAATACGCCAACCCAACATCTACCTTTGGAGCCACCTGTAGTACTCCTTTATAATCACCCAGTTACGTTGTGACGTTTGGTAGTACCCAAAGTGTTCCTCCGGCAAACGGGAGTTGCATAATCTCATAGTCATAGGAACATGTATAAGTCATGAAGAAAAGCAATAGCAACATACTAAACGATCGGGTGCTAAGCTAATGGAATGGGTCATGTCAATCAGATCATTCAACTAATGATGTGATCCCGTTAATCAAATAACAACTCTTTGTTCATGGTTAGGAAACATAACCATCTTTGATTAACGAGCTAGTCTAGTAGAGGCATACTAGTGACACTCTGTTTGTCTATGTATTCACACATGTATTATGTTTCCGGTTAATACAATTCTAGCATGAATAATAAACATTTATCATGATATAAGGAAATAAATAATAACTTTATTATTGCCTCTAGGGCATATTTCCTTCAGTCTCCCACTTGCACTAGAGTCAATAATCTAGTTCACATCGCCATATGATTTAACAGCAATAGTTCACATCACCATGTGATTAACACCCATAGTTCACATCGTCATGTGACCAACACTCAAAGGGTTTACTAGAGTCAGTAATCTAGTTCACATATCTATGTGATTAACACCCAAAGAGTACTAAGGTGTGATCATGTTTTTGCTTGTGAGATAATTTTAGTCAACGGGTCTGTCACATTCAGATCCGTAAGTATTTTGCAAAATTCTTTGTCTATAATGCTCTGCACGGAGCTACTCTAGCTAATTGCTCCCACTTTCAATATGTATCCAGATTGTGACTTTAGATTCATCTGGATCAGTGTCAAAAACTTGATCGACGTAACCCTTTACGACGAACCTTTTTGTCACGTCCATAATCGAGAAACACATCCTTATTTCACTAAGGATAATTCTGACCGCTGTCCAGTGATCTACTCCTAGATCACTATTGTACTCACTTGCCAAATTAGTGCAGGGTATACAATAGATCTGGTACACAGCATGGCATACTTTATAGAACCTATGAATGAGGCATAGGGAATGACTTTCATTCTCTTTCTATCTTCTGCCGTGGTCGGGCTTTGAGTCTTTACTCAACTTCACACCTTGTAACACAGGCAAGAAACTTTTTCTTTGACTGTTCCGTTTTGAACTACTTCAAAATCTTGTCAAGGTATGTACTTATTGAAAAACTTATCAAGCGTCTTGATCTATCTCTATAGATCTTGAAGCTCAATATGTAAGCAGCTTTACCGAAGTCTTTCTTTGAAAAACTACTTTCAAACACTCCTTTTATGCTTTACAGAATAATTCTACATTATTTCCGATCAACAATATGTCATTCACATATACTTATCAGAAATGCTGTAGTGCTCCCACTCACTTTCTCATAAATACAGGCTTCACCGCAAGTCTGTATAAAACTATATCCTTTGATCAATTTATCAAAGCGTATATTCCAACTCCGAGATGCTTGCACCAGTCCACAGATGGATCGCTGGAGCTTGCACATTTTGTTAGCACCTTTCGGATTGACAAAACCTTCTAGTTGCATCACATACAACTCTTCTTTAATAAATCCATTAAGGAATGCAGTTTTGTTTATCCATTTGCCAGATTTCATAAAATGCGGCAATTGCTAACATGATTCGGACAGACTTAAGCATAGATACGAGTGAGAAAAACTCATCGTATTCAACACCTTGAACTTGTCGAAAACCTTTTGCGCCAATTCTAGCTTTGTAGATAGTAACACTACTATCAGCGTCCGTCTTCCTCTTGAAGATCCATTTATTTTCTATGGTTTGCCGATCATCGGGCAAATCCATCAAAGTCCATACTTTGTTCTCATACATGGATCATATCTCAGATTTCATGGCCTCAAACCATTTCGCGGAATCTGGGCTCATCACCGCTTCCTCATAGTTCGTAGGTTCATCATGATCTAGTAGCATGACTTCCAGAAAAGGATTACCGTACCACTCTGGCGCGGATCTTACTCTGGTTGATCTACGAGGTTCAGTAGTATCTTGTTCTGAAGTTTCATGATCATCATCATTAGCTTCCTCACTAACTGGTGTAGGTGTCACAGAAACAGTTTTCTGTGATGTACTACTTTCCAATAAGGGAGCAGGTACAGTTACCTCGTCAAGTTCTACTTTCCTCCCACTCACTTCTTTCGAGAGAAACTCCTTCTCCAGAAAGTTTCCGAATTTTATCAACAAAAGTCTTGCCTTCGGATTTGTGATAGAAGGTGTATCCAATAGTTTCCTTTGGATATCCTATGAAGACGCACTTCTCCGATTTGAGTTTGAGCTTATCAGGATGAAACTTTTTCATATAAGCATCGCAACCCCAAACTTTAAGAAACGACAGCTTAGGTTTCTTGCCAAACCATAGTTCACATGGTGTCGTCTCAACGGATTTAGATGGTGCCCTATTTAACGTAAATGCAGCTGTCTCTAATGCATAACCCCAAATCGATAGTGGTAGATCGGTAAGATACATCATAGATTGTACTATATCCAATAAAGTATGGTTGTGATGTTCGGTCACACCATTATGCTGTGGTGTTCCAGGTGGCGTGCGTAGTGAAACTATTTCACTTTGTTTTAACTGAAGACCAAACTCGTAACTCAAATATTTGTCTTCGCGATCAGATCGTAGAAACTTTTACTTTCTTGTCACGATGATTTTTCACTTCACTCTGAAATTCTTTGAACTTTTCAAATGTTTCAGACTTATGTTCCATCAAGTAGATATACCCATATCTGCTCAAATCATTTGTGAAGATCAGAAAATAATGATACCTATCGCGAGCCTCAATATTCATCGGACCACATACATCAGTATGTATGATTTCCAACAAATCTTTTCTCGCTCCATTGTTCCGGAGAACGGCGTTTTAGTCATCTTGCCCAAAAGGCATGGTTCGCAAGCATCAAGTGATTCATAATCAAGTGATTCCGAAAGCCCATCAGCATGGAGTTTCTTCATGCGCTTTATACCAATATGACCTAAACAGCAGTGCCACAAATAAGTTGCACTATCATTATTAACTTTGCATCTTTTGGTTTCAATATTATGAATATGTGTATTATTAAGATCGAGATCCAATGAACTATTTTCATTGGGTGTGTAACCATATAAGGTTTTATTCATGTAAACAGAACAACAATTTATTCTTTTACTTAAATGAATAACCGTATTACAATAAACATGATCAAATCATATTCATGCTTAACACAAACACCAAATAACACTTATTTAGGTTCAACACTAATCCCGAAAGTATAGGGAGTGTGCGATGATGATCATATCAATCTTGGAACCACTTCCAACACACATCATCACTTCACCCTTAACTAGTCTCTGTTTATTCTGCAACTCCCGTTTCGAGTTACTAATCTTAGCAACTGAACTAGTATCAAATACTGAGGGTTTGCTATAAACACTAGTAAAGTACACATCAATAACATGTATATCAAATATACTTATGTTCACTTTGCCATCCTTCTTATCCGCCAATCACTTGGGGTAGTTCCGCTTCCAGTGACCAGTCCCTTTGCAGTAGAAGCACTTATTCTCAGGCTTAGGATCAGACTTGGGCTTCTTCACTTGAGCAGCAACTTGCTTGCCATTCTTCTTGAAGTTCCCCTTCTTCCCTCTGCCCTTTTCTTGAAACTAGTGGTCTTGTCAACCATCAACACTTGATGTTTTTCTTGATTTCTACCTTCGTTGATTTCAGCATCACGAAGAGCTTGGGAGTTGTTTCCGTTATCCCTTGCATATTATAGTTCATCACGAAGTTCTGCTAACTTGGTGATGGTGACTAGAGAATTCTGTCAATCACTATCTTATCTGGAAGATTAACTCCCACTTGATTCAAGCGATTGTAGTACCCAGACAATCTGAGCACATGCTCACTAGTTGAGCGATTCTCCTCCATCTTTTAGCTATAGAACTTGTTGGAGACTTCATATCTCTCAACTCGGGTATTTGCTTGAAATATTAACTACAACTCCTGGAACATCTCATATGGTCCACGACGTTCAAAACGTCTTTGAAGTCCCGATTCTAAGCCATTAAGCATGGTGCACTAAACTATCAAGTAGTCATCATATTGAGCCAGCCAAATGTTCATAACGTCTGCATCTGCTCCTGCAATAGGTCTGTCACCTAGCGGTGCATCAAGGACATAATTCTTCTGTGCAGCAATGAGGATAAACCTCAGATCACGGATCCAATCCGCATCATTGCTACTAACATCTTTCAATATAATTTTCTCTAGGAACATATCAAAATAAACACAGGGAAGCAACAACGCGAGCTATTGATCTATAACATAATTTGCAAAACACTACCAGGACTAAGTTCATGATAAATTTAAGTTCAATTAATCATATTACTTAAGAACACCCACTTAGATAGATATCCCTCTAATCCTCTAAGTGATCACGTGATCCAAATCAACTAAACCATAAACGATCATCACGTGAAATGGAGTAGCTTTCAATGGTGAACATCGTTATGTTGATCATATCTACTATATGATTCACGCTCGACCTTTCGGTCTCCGTGTTCCGAGGCCATATCTGTATATGCTTGGCTCGTCAAGTATAACCTGAGTATTCCGCGTGTGCAATTGTTTTGCACCCGTTGTATTTGAACGTAGAGCCTATCACACCCGATCATCACGTGGTGTCTCAGCACGAAGAACTTTTGCAACATTGCATACTCAGGGAGAACACTACTTGATAATTTTTAGTGAGAGATCATCTTATAATGCTACCGTCAATCAAAGCAAGATAAGATGCATAAAAGATAAACATCACATGCAATCAATATAAGTGATATGATATGGCCATCATCATCTTGTGCTTGTGATCTCCATCTCCGAAGCACCATCATGATCACCATCGTCACCGGCGCGACACCTTGATCTCCATCGTAGCATCGTTGTCGTCTCGCCAATCTTATGCTTCCACGACTATCACTACCGCTTAACAATAAAGTAAAGCATTACATCGCGATTGCATTGCATACAATAAAGCGACAACCATATGGCTCCTGCCAGTTGCCGATAACTCGGTTACAAAACATGATCATCTCATACAATAAAATTTAGCATCATGCCTTGACCATATCACATCACAACATGCCCTGCAAAAACAAGTTAGACGTCCTCTACTTTGTTGTTGCAAGTTTTACGTGGCTGCTACGGGCTTAAGCAAGAACTCATCTTACCTACGCATCAAAACCACAACGATAGTTTGTCAAATAGACTCCGTTTTAACCTTCTCAAGGACCGGGCGTAGCCACACTCGGTTCAACTAAAGTTGGAGAGACAGTCGCCCGCAAGCCATCTATGTGCAAAGCACGTCGAGGGAACCGGTCTCGCGTAAGCGTACGCGTAAGTTTGGTCCGGGTCGTCTCGTCCAACAATACCGCCAAACCAAAATATGACATGCTGGTAGGCAGTATGACTTGTATCGCCCACAACTCACTTGTGTTCTATTCATGCATATAACATCAAACCATAAAAAAACCTAGGCTCGGATGCCACTGTTGGGGAACGTAGTAATTTCAAAAAAATTCCTACGCACACGCAAGATCATGGTGATGCACAGCAACGAGAGGGAGAGTGTTGTCTACGTACCAACGCAGACCGACTGCGGAAGCGATCACACAACGTAGAGGAAGTAGTCGTACGTCTTCTTCCCGATCCGACCGATCCAAGCACCATTACTCCGGCACCTCCGAGTTCTTAGCAAACGTTCAGCTCGATGACGTTCCTCGGGCTCCGATCCAGCAAAGCGTCGAGGAAGAGTTCCGTCAGCACGACGGCGTGGTGACTATCTTGATGTACTACCGATGCAGGGCTTCGCCTAAGCACTGCAACGGTATGATCGAGGTGGAATTTGGTGGCAGGGGGCACCGCACACGGCTAAGGAACGATCTCAAGGATCAACTTGTGTGTCTTGGGGTGTCCCCTGCCCCCGTATATAAAGGATGAAAGGGGGAGGCTGGCCGGCCAAAGGAGGGAGGCGCAGGAGGAGTCCTACTCCTACCGGGAGTAGGACTCCCCCCCCCCCCCAATCCTATTCCAACTAGGACTCCTTGGAAAAAAGGGAGAGGGAAAGAGAGAGAGGTGGCCGGCCACCTCTCCTAGTCCTAATAGGACTAGGGGAGGGGGGAGGCGCGCAGCTCTCCTTGTCAGCCCCTTTCACCTTTCCACAATGGCCCATGTAGGCCCATTTGGCTCCCGGGGGGTTCCGGTAACCCTCCCGGTAATCCGGTAAAATCCCGATTTCACCCGGAACACTTCCGATGTCCAAACATAGGCTTCCAATATATCAATCTTTACGTCTCGACCATTTCGAGACTCCTCGTGATGTCCGTGATCTCATCCAGGACTCCGAACAACCTTCGGTACATCAAAATGCATAAACTCATAATAACTGTCATCGTAACGTTAAGCGTGCGGACCCTACGGTTCGAGAACATTGTAGACATGACCGAGACACATCTCCGGTCAATAACCAATAGCGGGACCTGGATGCCCATATTGGCTCCTACATTTTCTACGAAGATCTTTATCGGTCAGACCGCATAACAACATACGTTGTTCCCTTTGTCATCGGTATGTTACTTGCCCGAGATTCGATCGTCGGTATCCGATACCTAGTTCAATCTCGTTACCGGCAAGTCTCTTTACTCGTTCCGTAATACATCATCCCGCAACTAACTCATTAGTTGCACTGCTTGCAAGGCTTAAGTGATGTGTATTACCGAGAGGGCCCAGAGATACCTCTCCGACAATCGGAGTGACAAATCCTAATCTCGAAATACGCCAACCCAACATCTACCTTTGGAGCCACCTGTAGTACTCCTTTATAATCACCCAGTTACGTTGTGACGTTTGGTAGTACCCAAAGTGTTCCTCCGGCAAACGGGAGTTGCATAATCTCATAGTCATAGGAACATGTATAAGTCATGAAGAAAAGCAATAGCAACATACTAAACGATCGGGTGCTAAGCTAATGGAATGGGTCATGTCAATCAGATCATTCAACTAATGATGTGATCCCGTTAATCAAATAACAACTCTTTGTTCATGGTTAGGAAACATAACCATCTTTGATTAACGAGCTAGTCTAGTAGAGGCATACTAGTGACACTCTGTTTGTCTATGTATTCACACATGTATTATGTTTCCGGTTAATACAATTCTAGCATGAATAATAAACATTTATCATGATATAAGGAAATAAATAATAACTTTATTATTGCCTCTAGGGCATATTTCCTTCAGTGGAACCCGGGGAAACTAATTTGGTATGTAATCACATAAGGTGGATTCAAACACAATTTAAGCAATAAGGCCGGTCCTTAGTTTAGTTGAATTCGTGCCAAGGTATGTGCAATGACCTCATCTGGCGATCCTAGGACCAGAGTGCGGCTGAGATGAAATCAAATCAATCAATTTGACCTCCCAATAGAGTTAACTTTAATTACACTAGGGTTTTCATGAGCCTCAATCTGGCCGAAATTAGATTGACCACCCCTTCATATTTTTTTAAACATTAAATGACTTTATTCCTCATATGATAGACATATCAGTTACAATTTGGGGGAGGATAAAGTCTGGGATATTAGAATCCCAAAAATCAGATGATCTAGACCTAAAAGAATGTTTAGCTAACAAGTCGGCAACCTGATTGGCTTCTTGCAGCAATAACAATAGCCAACACTTGCGAAATCTATAGCAAGGAGGATACATTCATCAGGCCCCAAATAATCATCGCAATGTGTAATTTCTTCCACTGCCACATACTATCAGATTCAGTGATCACATTATTACATCCAATGTTTCCTGCCAAAAATAGACCGTTGAAGATTGCACTCATTTCAGCTGATTCTGCATTACTAATGTGTGGCAAGACCCAGGTCGCAGCAGCTATGAAGTTTCCTTTGTAGTCTCGCACCACCGCTACGCTAGAGCCCGATAGTGTGTCAGCATGAAAAGACGCATCAACATTGATTTTTACAGTCCCCTCCATCAGTTTCATCCAGGTATGAATTTTCTTACGAATAGGGTAGTTCGGTGTTGCTGCTCGAATAAAATCAGTTGCCAAAACACGAATTGAAATAGTTGTACGGTCTGGTGATTGTATATTTTCTCCTTTAGAAACTTGCTGCCATTGCCACCTGATGTACCACATAGCAATCAAGATTAATTCGGTCGTAGGTAGATCGTCTAGTCTCGCCTGGTTTTCAATAAAATATCCAATGTAACAGAACTACAACAATCACGAGCCACCGTCTGATGTTAGTAGCATTGAGTCCAATTTCTTTTGAAACCTCCTCTGCATGCTTACAACTGAACAGGGTATGCTGGATGTCTTCATGCTCAATTCTGTACCTTGGGCATTGGGGTAAGAATAACCACTCTTCATTAATTACGTAAAATACAAAACTATCCTTCATAGGCTGCTTTAAGATATGTACTATCTTTTTGGGTGGTGGTGGTGGTGGTGTGTGTGTGTGGGGGGGGGGGGGGGGGGGGAGGGGGCGGTAATAGCAATCTCAGAGCCTCTCGTACCCTATTGTGTGATTCAAATATATTTCTCATCCTTTGTACAAATGGAAAACAAAGAATAAATCATTAGACATTGTTTTGGGATGGTCAATGAAGCAATTTGAGAGTTCATCGTGCTAAAATGGTGTGCAAATTTATTTATTTCCTTCTGGCATAACCGTATTTCTATGGCCAGTGGCATGTGAATAATGTTTTTTTTGCGGGAAGGCATGTGAATAGTGTTGCAATGGAGGCTCGTGGTTTGGTTGGTGTGTGTGGAATTTTGCATCCACCCGCTGACTAGTACTCCCAACGTCCCAAAATTCTTTTCTTAAATTTGTCAAGATACGGATGTATCTAACATCCCAAAATTCTTGTCTTAAATTTGTCAAGATACGGATGTATCTAACACTAAAACGTAACTAGATACATTCGTATTTAGACAAATCTAAAACAAGAATTTTGGGATGAAGGAAGTAGAATGTGGGCACATGATTTCAATAATTATGCTAACCAGTTTTCACTTTTATTTTGCACATGCCTAAGTCAAAAAAAATTAGCAAGAGCGTTGAATATGCTCTTGCTAGACAGACCAGCGAAGTTGGAGGAAAAAACATCTGACAGTGGTCCGAAGATGCTGCGGTCCACAACGCATATCCAAGAAAACAGGTGACCATTATACAGGGTACTATGAAGCTCGACCTCTCATAGAACTTTCCCGTTTAGAAGGCAGAAGAGAATTAGACAGCGGTTAGATAGAGGAGCTTTGCTAGACTTACTACTAAATGGTACAAGAATTAGCTTACAGGGCGAGGTGTCAAAAACAGAGGAAGAGGGGACCCACGAGAGAAATTCAGGGGGCCTGATTTGTGAAGGTGAGACACAAGCCCGTGACAAACCCGTAAAAGCCTCATAGGTCTGAAATTTTCTATCTTCTATATCTAAATAGCTAGCTTTTATTAAAATATTTCTTTCAACATGCAAGTATGACACCTCATCATTTAACATGCATAAGAAAAGACCCACCTTAACATACAACTATGTATATTAAAAATCCACTACAACATGCATGCATGTAAAATTCCATTTTATTATGCTATTTACATTTAATTTTTATATACTTTCAGAAACTATTGTTTCAAAAATTCATGTTTCATATAATTAAAATCTCATTAAAATATTGCAAACTTTCCCGCAACAATGTGCGGGGCATCATCTAGTTATCATAGATAGAGAGAACAAAGAATCACAACTCGAGTAAGTCGAAGAAAAGTTTAAATGAAGGGTTAATTGGAGAAATGACACTCGAATTCTGGCGATTCCAAGAAACACCACTGCAATACTTTGAAAAATGCCACTGAAAATTGTATTATTCAAAGTTTGAAAATTGCAGGCGTTTCTCAAAATGTCAGAATTTGAATGATATTTATCAAAATAACCCTTAAATGAAACATAACACGAGTGAACATATGCCTTTCAGCGATAAAACATACAAAAAAATTAACTACAAGTGCATGTACCACTGTACTCCATCTATAAAGAAATGTAAGAGTCTTTAGACCACTAATATCTTTACGAAAGGAGTACATCAGATATATACTATCTTTGTAGTAATCAATAATTTTCTAGAAGAAACAGACCAATCGACGATTGGATGATTAAGAGGACAATGATATCTCCCAACTCACTAGAATTCAAGTCCTAGACTTGAAATCGGTGCTTGCATTTTTCTGGATTTATTCCAGACCTTCCAGTGATGTGCATTCAGTGGGAGGAGACATACAATCGACTACGAAGGCATGTGTGACAAATTCGTCAATCTCAAGGTGATGTGCCGGGTCAGTCTCTCGCAGGTGCTTATAGGGATAGGTGTGTGCGCGTGCATTTATAGGGATGAGTGTGCTTGCGTATATAATGCGTTAAAAAATAAAAATAAAACAGAAAACGAAGGAATTGTATATCAGTGAAACATGCTATATGCAATGGGTGCCACCTGCTAAGAGCATCTCCAGCCGTTGGCCCCCCAGGTGGCGATTTTACGCGCCCCCGGGGGCGAGCCGGCGCTAAAATCGGCGCCGGGGCGAGCGGGTTCCCCAGGGTTGCCCCAGACGTGTTTTTATTTAAAAAAACTGAATTCGGTAAAGTTCGGCTAAAATTCGGCAAATTTGATATTCATATTCAACATGTTCGGCGTTTTACATAAATTATTTCTAAAAAATCTACGGGGTGAAGAACTCGATCAGCGCGGCGAAGTCGCCGACGTCCTCCTCGTCGTCATCGGCCTTCTCCTTCCTGATGGCGCGGTCGCCCCTGCTGGACCCCTGCCCGACGTCTCCATGGCGGACAGGCGGTGGCGGCACGTCATCGTCGTCGTCGCTGTCGTCGAGGACGACGATGCCTCCCTCGTCCCGGCCACGGCGACGAGCTTCGAACCACGCGAAGGCGGCGCGCTGGCACTCCCTCTCCGTCTGCACCTAGTCGTCGCGTGCCCATTTGAGGGCCGCTTCGTCGTCGAGCGCCTCCTCCTTGATGGGCTCCGTCTTCACGACGGGGAGCCTCGGCTTCGGCTTGACGTGTGATGCCCGGATAATTAAGCTACAGTAACCCTCCACTAATGATGCCACGTCATCTCGATTACTGTTGCTAATCTCGCGTTACTTCGAAACCCTGTCAAAATTCAAATTTAAAATAAAGTCAAGTGGTAAATTTTTCAAATGTAAAAACTAAAATGTTCAATGGGTTGAAAATAATCACTAGCCAATTGTCATGTATGAAGTGACATCTTTTTCAAAATATAAAATGCTCCTGGATATTAAAACAGTGGACCAACAGTGTTAAGTAAGCCCATTTAAATTCAAAACTAATTTGAACTGTTCCAATTGACCCCAAACTTTTTGTTCCATCTCAAGATTTTGTGTTAGAACTATGTGTGAAGCTATGTTCAGAACAAAACTCATTTGGTACTAAAAGGAAATGCAAAACAATGACTCAAATATTTGACAGAAAAGAAAAAGAGATAAGAGAAAAGGCCTAAAAAGCTATTATGCACTCGGCTACTCCTACAGTACAAGGCCCAACCCACAACCAGCCATCCCCTACCTTGCTACAGAGAAGAGATCATGGCGGCCATCCAGGCCGCCATGGCCAACGATGGCACCGTGTCCACCACCCCCCGGATCCCTTGGGTTATAAGACCGCCCTTTTTCTTCCCCTTCCCCGTGCCGTTGCTCTCTCCCCCACACCCACCCGACGCCACCATCGTCGCGTCGATCCCGCGGCCACCAGCCTCCCTTCGTCGCGCCAAGATGTCCAGAAGCAACCTCGTCGTCGTATCCTTCGTCCTCGACCAGTGAATCAAGCCGGGAAGGCCCGTACGCTCTCCATCGAGCTCGTCGTTACTGCGTACATCATCGTCGCCGCCGTCGATTGCCGCCACTTCGACCATCCCCGGCCCCACCGACCACTCCGTCGTGACCGTTGTGAGCACCCGCATCGAACCCCTCTTGCCTTGTACCCAAATTCGAGCTCGAGCGTGTTCCTCTGCAACCACCGTAGCTTGCCGTCCATCATGTTAGTTGAACCCGATGTTGCCGTGCTGCCCAGACCTCGGCAATGATGCGCACGACATCCTGGAGCTCGCAGGAGGCCGTAGCGCTCTTTTTCCCTCCCGCTAGTGCACCGTAGCGCCGTTGCCGCTTGCATCCGAGCGCCGCCGCCGCTCAACTTACTTTCGCCGTGCACCGCACTTGCCCACCGCTACCGGCCGCGGCACTGCTCTCCCGCGCTCCCGGCTCTCTGCATTTGGACGCGCCCACGCGCACGCCGTGCAGCGCCGCGCCCCGCGTCCATCTTGTGTGCATGCCGCTGCGCTGATGCTTGCTGCTACTGCTGCCCGTTGCCCGCGTGCCTGTCGTTGCATGCTTGCTGCTTGCTACCGCTGCTCTGCTGCTACCTAGAGCCGCTGCCGCTATCACCCCCGCATGCCCCGTACTGCTACTGCTTCTTGCTATGCCGGCTGCTGCCTGGCCATGGCCATGTGTGGCGTGTGATGTGTGTGTGAGTGTGTCCAGTGTGTGTGTGTGAGGCGTGTGTGGCCGGCCCTGTGTAGTGTGTCCGTGCAGTGTGTGTGAGTGTGTCCAGTGTGTGTGTGTGAGGCGTGTGTGGCCGGCCCTGTGTAGTGTGTCCGTGCAGTGTGTGTAGTGTGTGCGCGCCCACTGCTGCTGTGCTACAGGAACTGAATGTTACTCTAGCAGTACCTAGCTTTTCTAATTCTACATTGACTAACCCCCTAGGCAGCCCCTAATCTGCTGCTAAACAAGTGTTAACATGGGTAAAAATAATATGGGCAGTTAGTACACTTGACAAGCTCAAAGTTACCCCATTGGACCAAATTCAAATAAGGCATGGATTAAATCATGTGAAAATCACAAAATCCTATGTTCGTATATTTTAACAGTTTCTGGAATTAACAACAAATGGCACTTTTCAAGCAAAGTTTTGATTAAGCAAATGAACTCTAACAGTGATGCAATTGTTACCTTCTTGTAGATATCAGGAAGGTGGTCAATATTGATATAAGGCACTAATCTATAGGATGGGCAGATCAATAGTTATAGCCTTTGAAAAACAGCTAAGTGATGTTTAAAACTGTCGAATTCTCAGACTTAGCAAAATTTTAAAGAATTTCCGAAAATGTTTAAAGCTTTAAAAATTAATATAAAATAATCCGTAACTCGGATGAAAATACTTTGTACATGAAAGTTGCTCAGAATTTCAAGACGAATCCGAATACACAGTCTGTTCTTTCGCCACGCATCCCTATCATAGCAAACCTGCAACTTTCCCCCCTCCGGTCCGTATGTCCGAAAACGCGAAACACCGGGAATAGTTTCCCGGATATTTCCCCCTTCACCGGTATCACCTATACCTACGTTAGGTCACCCCTAGCACAACATATTCCCACGTCTTGCTTTGTGTTACATTTGATTGCTCTGTTATTTATTGTGTTCCCCCTCCGTTACTTCTTTCCGGTAAACCCCGAGACCGCTGTCGGTATCCTTGTGATCGACTACATCGACGACGAACCCTTCTTGCCAGAGCAACCAGGCAAGCCCCCCCCCCTCCCTGATCACCAGATATCGCCTATTCTTCTCCTTACTGCTTGCATTAGAGTAGTGTAGCATGTTACTGCTTACCGTTAATCCTATTCTGTTGCATAGCATGTCATTGTTGCTACAGTTGTTGATACCTTACCTGCATTCCTAAATGATTAGCATAGGATGCTAGTTTGTCATCAGTGACCCTACATTCTTGTCAGTCTGCCATGCTATACTATCAGGTCGTGATCACGTCGGGTTTTGATCACGGGTATATACTATACATATTACACATGATACATGTGGTGACTAAAGTCGGGTCGGCTCGTGGAGTACCCGCGAGTGATTCACGGATTGGGGGCTCAAAGGACCTTTGTCCCGACGGCCCTCTGGGTGGATCTTTGTGGCGGAGCGACAGAGCAGGTTGAGACCACCCAGGAGAGAGGTGGGCCTGGCCCTGGTCGGCGTTCGCGATTACTTCAAAATAACACGCTTAACGAGATCTTGGTATTTGATCTAAGTCTGGCCACTGGCCTATACGCACTAACCAACTACGCGGGAACAGTTATGGGCACTCGACGTCGTGGTATCAGCCGAAGCCTTCGTGAGGTCAGCGACTGAGCGGCGCGCGCCGGATTGGACTGGAATGTTTGCTCTTGTATAAGGGAGGCTAGGTCTGCTCGCCGGCCGCGTACGCAACGTGTAGGTGTGCAATGGGCGATGGGCCCAGACCCCTGCGCCATAGGATTTACACTGGCGTGCTGACCTCTCTATTGTGCCTAGGTGGGGCTGCGACGTGTTGATCTTCCTAGGTCGGGCATGATCCAGGAAAGTGTGTCCGGACAAAGGGGATCGAGCATGTTGGGAAATGTGATGCACCCCTGCAGGGAAGTTGACCTATTCGAATAGTCGTGTCCCTTGGTAAAAGGACGACCCAAAGTTGTACCTTGGCCTTATGACAACTAGAACATGATAATTAATAAAACACACCCTTCCAAGTGCCAGATACAACCGGTGATCGCTCTCTCACAGGGCGACAAGGGGAGGATCACCGTGTAGGGTTATGCTATGCGATGTTACTTGGTGAACTTATCATCTACTCTCTTCTACATGCTGCAAGATGGAGGTGGCCAGAAGCGTAGTCTTTGATAGGACTAGCTATCCCCCTCTTATTCTGGCATTCTGCAGTTCAGTCCACATATGCTACCCTTGTCCATTTGATACCAATGCATACGTATGTAGTATAGCTCCTTGCTTGCGAGTACTTTGGATGAGTACTCACGGTTGCTTTGCTCCCCCCTTTCCCCCTTTCTATACCCGGTTGTCGCAACCAGGCGTTGGAGTTCAGGAGCCAGACGCCACTGTCGATGATCACTGCTACTACTCGGGAGGTGGCTACTACTACGTGCAGGCCGCTAACGACAACCAGGAGTAGTTTAGGAGGATCCCAGGCAGGAGGCATGCGCCTCTTTCGATCTGTATCCCAGTTTGTGCTAGCCTTCTTAAGGCAAACTTGTTTAACTTATGTTTGTACTCAGATATTGTTGCTTCTGCTGACTCGTCTATGATTGAGCTCTTGAATTCGAGCCCTCGAGGCCCCTGGCTTGTAATATGATGCTTGTATGACTTATTTTATTTGTAGAGTTGTGTTGTGATATCTTCCCGTGAGTCCCTGATCTTGATCGTATACGTTTGCGTGTATGATTAGTATACGGTTGAATCGGGGGTGTCACAAGTTGGTATCAGAGCCGACTGCCTGTAGGAATCCCCTTTCCACACTCCTTGGCCGAAGTTGAGTCTAGTCGATGAAAGTTGTTTTACTAACATGGCTGTGCGGCCCATGGGCCCACGTCGCCATTGGGTGGTATTAGGATCTTTTATTCCTCGAACTATACTCTAGCACTCTGATCTCTCTTCTATCCGGGTTAAAATGAATTTACTAACTCTGACTCTAGGTTCTCGCAACTACTTTCTCTCGGGGAGGCCCTTATCACAGATGATCGCCTACTGCACCATAAGATTTTAAAGATACTCTCTGGTGTTATATCAAGACTTTGTGACCACCGCTTTTGCTATTCTCGACCACCGATAAACCCTTAAGGATAACTACTTACGCTTGTCACTTGTACCTTCGTACCCAGTTGCTCTTGTTATTACAAGATACCCCAAAATACTCGTTGTTGTTCCGAGAATCCTTGTGCCTACTGCCTTGCAGTTCCTTGTCACCTGAATACACCTACAAATTAATCCTCACACACACCGAGGATTTGTTTCTCCCCAGTTTTTCATGTGTTTCACCAAAGTCTTCAAAATACTATTTGATCTTCCGAAAATTCTCAACAGCTTATTGCTCTTGAAATTCTTGCTTGCTTGCATTATGGTTAATCCCATAAGTATAGTAATCTTATTGGCTTTCTTTGCCACTATCATTTTGATCCCATTGATTCAATAAGTGCGAATGCTCGCAATCCACAACCAGATTCTAGAATTCATCCTTCCGACTCACACACCATTGTAAACATGAGCTGGATCTCGACCAACTAAATTTCCATCGATTGTACCTCTAAGGCTATTCAATTTATCCATTCCTAATCAGAGCATTGCTTCTGATCCTTTGTCTTGGAATTCATAATTCCTTTGCATTTGAGCTTTGAGTTAGTCAGTTGTTTCTATAATCTGATCTCCTTGCATTCTTTCTTCCTCTGGTTGAGTACCGATGCTCACATCAGATCCCTTATGGACCACCAGATCCTTTGTTGGAGTTTGTCCGACACCGTCCTTCATATTCATTAAACTTGCGAGCCTCTCCTTGGATATATAATTCCTTTGGTAAATTGTATCCTCTGCTTTGTAAACCATGCTCTACTTTCGAACTTGTACTATCTACTCTGAAGTTTGTAGTATATGTTCCTAAAATGCCCTGATGGGTTGAACCTACGCCTTCCCTAATCCATGTGAACCCGAAAGATTTCACGGGTCATACTTATCTTGTATTGCACCAGGTAAAAACTTTCAACAACTAATATCATTTTCGAAATACGAGAGGTGAATGGAAGGTTATACATTGAAGAAGTGGGAGTCGATCTTGAACTTTGTGTTCATGCCCATGGACACGATGTATATCCTATCATTGAAACTTCTTGTAATAATAACTATTCCCTTGATATAATATCATTTGGTATCTGTGAATCGATCCTTTGCAATCGTGGTTTCGATCATATTTTCTCCCTTGTTTTCATTTCTTAGACAAGTTAAAGCCTCTGTCTTTTCCAGATCAATACATCACCACAACCTCTATTTCTGATCTTCCTCGGGTATTACCCTCCGGTATCTCGAGAATATCAAAGAGCTGTGTTGCTTCCTATGAGTCTTCATCTAGTATTGCCTCTCACATATTTCAGATTTCCCCCGGGTTCTGAGTTATTAGTCACTCAAGAACACCGATAAGTGAATGAGTTAAGCTTATGTTTTGTTGCTTACGAGTTTAATAATCTGATACGTCTCCAATATCTATAATTTTTGATTGCTCCATGCTATATTATCTACCGTTTTGGACATTATTGGGATTTATTATCCACTTTTATATTATTTTTGGGACTAACCTATTAACCGGAGGCCCAGCCTAGAATTCCTGTTTTTTTGCATGTTTTAGGGTTTCGAAGAAAAGGAATATCAAACGGAGTCCAAACGGAATGAAACCTTCGGGAACGTGATTTTCTCAATGAACAAGACTCGGGAGACTTGGACCCTACGTCAAGGCACAAGAGAGGAGGCCACGAGGTAGGGGGGCGCGCCCACCTACCCCAGGCACGCCCTCCACACTTGTGGGCCCCCTGTTGCTCCACCGACGTACTCCTTACTCCTATATATACCTACATACCCCCAAACAATCAGATACGGAGCCAAAACCCTAATTCCACCGCCGCAACTTTCTGTATCCACGAGATCCCATCTTGGGGCCTATTCCGGAGCTCCGCCCGAGGGGGCATCGATCACGGAGGGCTTCTACATCAACACCATAGCCCCTCCGATGAAGTGTGAGTAGCTTACCTCAAACCTACGGGTCATAGTTAGTAGCTAGATGGATTCTTCTCTCTTTTTAGATCTCAATACAATGTTCTCCCCCTCTCTTGTGGAGAACTATTCGATGTAATCTTCTTTTTGCGGTGTGTTTGTTGAGACCGATGAATTGTGGGTTTATGGTCAAGTCTATCTATGAATAATATTTGAATCTTCTCTGAATTCTTTTATGTATGATTGGTTATCTTTGCAAGTCTCTTCGAATTATCAGTTTTGTTTGGCCTACTAGATTGATCTTTCTTGCAATGGGAGAAGTGCTTAGCTTTGGGTTCAATCTTGCGGTGTCCTTTCTTGGTGACAGTAAGGGCAGCAAGGCACGTATTGTATTATTGTCATCGAGGATAACAAGATGGGGTTTTCTTCATATTGCATGAGTCTATCCCTCTACATCATGTCACCTTGCTTAAGGCATTACTCTGTTTTTAACTTAATACTCTAGATGCATGCTGGATAGCGGTCGATGAGTGGAGTAATAGTAGTAGATGCAGGCAAGAGTCGGTCTACTTGTCTCGGACGTGATGCCTATATACATGATCATACCTAGATATTCTCATAACTATGCTCAATTCTGTCAATTGCTCAACAGTAATTTGTTCACCCACCGTAGAATACTTATGCTCTTGAGAGAAGCCACTAGGGAAACCTATGGCCCCCGGGTCTATCTTCATCATATTAAATCTCCTACTACTTAGTTATTTCCTTTGCTATTTACTTTGCCTTTATTTTACTTTGCATCTTTATCATAAAAATACCAAAAATATTACCTTATCATATATATCAGATCTCACTCTCGTAAGTGGCCTTATAGGGATTGACAACCCCTATTTGTGTTGGTTGCGAGGATTTATTTGTTTTGTGCAGGTACGAGGGACTCGTGCGTAGCCTCCTACTGGATTGATACCTTGGTTCTCAAAAACCGAGGGAAATACTTATGCTACTTTGCTGCATCATCCCTTCCTCTTCGGGGAAAACCAACGTAGTGCTCAAGAGGTAGCATAATCCTACAAGTCATTCATAGCCTGAGCGGCTATATCATTATCCTGCAAACTTTTAATTGTGCTACATGGTCCTTCTTATCGGAGCACAATTTTTGACAATGAGTTAAGCTTACATCGATTTTCCTCATCATATCATTTCGCCTTGAACAACAAGCTTGATTTCAAGTTTGTGACATAACCATGGTCACAATAACCTTTCGCTTCATAATTCCGTTGACCTGATGTCGTCGCTGGTTGATTACATCTTCATGAAATCTCTCGACAAATGTGTCATGATCATCATCAACCTTATGAGCTCTTCCAAGATATCAATCGAATTCATGACGAGAAATACCATCCTTGCCCTCGATGATTTGTGTTATCATCGGCCACTTTATTGCCTTTCCTCCAACACAAACTTGATAGTGTTTTGAGTTATACCTTGAGATCCTTGCTACCCAGTAGTGGTTCTTCTTTACCTTGGAAGTATTACCAACTTTTATGTCAAGAAAATCATGAGAATTTCACCACCTCTTAAGAGATCTTGATACAGGTGATACCTCTTGCCATATCCGTTCATTCCTTGGTCCCCATGTTGTTTCTAACCGGCAAACCGACAATTGAACTATGATGTGCGACTTCAAAACTTCTAGCAACCCTATTGCTTTGAAGTTAATGGCTGATATTTCATTCTTACACCATTGGTTATCGAATCACCATTCTAACATTGAGCATGCTACCTAAGCCCATATTTCGGGTGCACCTTTCAATCAATGATTAAATGTGTATGTTTTCCTCGAGCAAACCTCATTATATCTTTTGATCTGATAAATGTTATCTCCTTGTTCGAATACTGGTGGGAATCCATCTTTTGGAAATCTCGACTCATTGTCGCTGAGTTCATCAGCCACCTCCTCATCCTCTCCTTGGGTTAATGATGAACTCATGATTCGGAACTTGCTTCCATAGTTCATTCCCTGAGAATCTTACAATGTCATCTCCTCAATGTGAGTTGCACCTTTTCTTCTCAGGCATCCTGAGTCTGGGGTATCCTAACACCAATTGGACCTGAATCTCGGTCAGATACGATGGTTGGAACATATTCCCAAGAGTTATAACATTGGTCTTTAACCCAATAAGGCGATGTCATCCTAACACACTTGCCTGGAGGGCCTATTGTTATAATTTCCTTTTTAGCAAGGTTAGCGGTTCTTCCATGAGGAAATTGTAAGACTTATTCTATAAGTTATTCCTGATGGATCCTTTGTGTACCCAAAGTCTGATCTCTACCCAGTGACCATGTCAATACTATCTCGAAGCACGTCTGTGGTACTCCAATTTTCAACAAAGAACATTTGTAGCCCAATGCTAAATGTTTCTTGCTCAATTATCCAAACACCATTGTATGGGTAATGTCATGAAATTTCTCTCACCTTACCTAAAGAGTTTTCTACATTATATCCTGTCATGGATATCGTGCTCTGCTTGTCCTTGAGAAGGATATACCCCTAGAATATGGGTTTTAACACCTTTTCCTTTCCATTGTTCTGTTTAATCTAATAATCAAATTTTCCTTTCCATTGTTTGGTTTAACCTTTCTTGTGATCTATATGATCTAAGGAGTAATATTCTCCTGCTTATGTAAACACCTTGTTGTACAATTCTGTCAGCAAGACCCTACTACTATTGTCGATGACATTCCGGTAGCCACCGATGGACGAGAACTTTGCCTATTGGTCCGCCTCATTCAACGAGTAGGAAAATGGTTCTCTTCGTCCCTCGCCCTTGGTACCGATATTGTTGCCGACATAACTGATAGGCTATCCTCTGACATACCTTGCTTACATGATCGTGCAAGACGTCATCGTTCTTCCTACTTTTAACCCACATGGTGGGCCCGTAACCCATAGATCCCAGGATTGAATCGGGGGCGTCACATGATGGCGGCGAGCCCCGGCTCCGTCTTCGGCTTGATGAAATGCAGAGGAGCCGAGGAGGTGGCACGTCGGCCGCCCTCGTTGATGACGATGCCAGTGTTGCGGGTGCGTCGGCCGAGCGCCGTCTCCGCGGTGGGCTCTGCCTTGACGCCGAAGAGCGCCGGTGAGCCGGAAGAGTGGGAGAAGGAGCGGGAGGAGGAGGTGACGAACCTCCTGGGCACCCATGGCCCGGCGCTCCGGCGAGGGGCCGGCGCAGCCACCGCGGAGGGGTATGCCAGCGGCGGGTTGTTGCCGCCCTCGAGGTGTGCGATCACCTCGTGCAGGGTGCGGCCGGGGACCCCCCACCAGACGCGGCGGCCGTCGCTGTTCTTTGTGCCTCCGACCACCGTTGTCCCGTTTCGTGGACGCTAGCCTCTGCGCCTGCCGCCGCTGAAAATATTCAGTCCAGGCCGCGTGGTTGTCGACGGCGTACTAGGGGAGGGCGCACTGCTCCTCCGACAGGGACGACCGCACGCGGTCGACCTCGGCGGCGAAGAGGCCGGGGCGCACGTCGACGTCGGGCACAAGGGGATGGGAACGCCGCCGTTGCTGAGCTTCCACCCCGTCGGCCCGGCGCGCATATCCGGCGGCGCCGGGATGTTCGCCTCGAAGAGAAGCCACGACTCGCACTCCTGGAGCGAGCGGCGGCCGAAGCCGTTGGCCGCCGCGGCGTCGCCGGGGAAGCATTCGGCCATGGAGAGAGAAGGGGAAGGAAGGGGAGAGCGGCAGAGCTCGGCGGCGGAAGGGAGGGACAGCAGCTGGTTTGGGCTCGGCGACGGGAGGGACGGACGGCGGCTGGTGTGGCCAGCGGTGAGGGAGGCCTCTTTTTATATAGCCCCAGGCCGTGTGAACGCGTCGCCGCGCCTGCCCGCCCATGACGCGTCGCCCGTGATGAGGAATCAATGGCAAGGCTGACTGGCGACAGCCTTGCCATTGATTCCCCACGGGAAACGGAGGCGTTTCGGAGAGGACGATGCGCGTGTCGTTGACTCGGCGGGCCCGCCGAGTTTTCGCGCCAAAACCCCTTGCCCCGGCGCCCTAAGCGCCCCTAGCGCGCCGGGTTCGATCTGAGTCCACCAGCAACAATTTCGACCCGAGCCGACGAAAAAAAGGCCTTTGGAGCGCGATTGGGGCAATTTTTCGACGCCGACAGCCGAAAAATCGTCTAGGAGGCCTTGTTGGGAGCGCGGCTGAAGATGCTCTAATATTCACGTCTTCCCGTGTCAAAAATCAGAACGATCCGCCGGCCGTAGCTAGTGGCCAGGACCCTTGGGGCTGGGCCCGGCCGGCAGCCTCCCCAAGAGCATATCCACCGTCTCCCTCGCCTTCTCAGCCGCCACCACCGCGGCCGGGTACACCACGGAGTACGCCGTGCCGTCTCCACTCCTCCCTGCTGGCGCCGGCCGCGCCGCGCCTGCAGGATCGGCTCCGGCTACCAGCAAGACGGCCATGAGGAAGACGAGAGCCACTGCCCGTCGCCCCGACAAAGATGACATCACACAGAAGACAGAACTACCGACGATCAAAGGTGATGCTGGTGTATTCTGCGCCTGAACGAACTCTGAGTAAACGAGTGAGTCTGCAGGGTTGTTTGGTTGGTGTAGTTCGTCGTGTGTGCGAGTGTGGTTTTATAGAGGTTGGCGTGTTTGCCGAGCTCGCAGAACGGCCATGGAAAAAGACATGTAGATGTGCTGACCGACCAATGAGCTGAGAATTCTTGCATATTCTTGGCCTGCAACTACAAGCGAAGAACCCCTTGGCATCTACTTCCTTCATTTTAAAATAAATGACTCAACTTTATACTAACTTTGTAAAGAGTACTAGTTTCCAGCTAATGGTCTCGCAGCTGGGCGTATGCAGATTTGATATCGCTGATGAAAGAAAACGGAAGGTCGGAATGGAGGGCTCGAATTCTGTTGCGGTGTGCTGTCCGTGAGGAAGAGGAAAGTTCATCCGCACCGTGCACGTACGTGCGTGTGAATGTAATCAACCGGCCTCGCTGCTCTGGCTTTGCAGAGGCTTCCTTTGCCCAGGCCCTGACTGTAAACTGTAAAGCAATTCGGGAGACCAACGAGTCGTTGGTATCAGACAACCTCGACTTTCTCAGTTTAGTACTGAAAGTTCCAGGCGCCCCCCTGCTGCCAGCCTGCGGATCATGCTTCGTCACTCTGGCTCAGGTTGCCTTCACTTTTCACGTCTTCCCATCGTTAAACGTTGAAACGCGCTAGCCAGCTACAGGGTTTTCGTTGACTTGTCGGCTATGTTGTACTCCCTCCATTCCATGATGTGCGTCCGTGCTTATCGAAATAACGAATTCCAGTGGTATAATTTTTGCTCCTGCCGCGGTCGGTTTCGTTAGTTAAATTTATGGTCAAATTTAGATCTCGGTAAACGTGAACGTACTACGTTATGGAATGAAGGGAGTAGTAGTGGCTGCATTCATGGCTTGTCGTATACACTTCTTTCCTCTTTCGATCATACAACTACTCTTCACGTCAACAAATTTATTTCCACATAAAGCCTCCTCCCAACCCTGCGTCGCCCGGGAGAACCCTAAGTCCCGCCGCCGCCAACCTCCTTCCCCCTCCTCGTCTCGCCGCCGGCTAAGCCCGCGCTGCCCAAAGGAAGGTGGCGGCATGGTGGCTCGCGAGTGTGCGTGCATGTCAAGGCCTGGAGCTTGCCGTCGGCGCTGCAACTGCGGCCTCGCGGTGAGGTGGCGTTTGCTGGCAGCACGGCGGTTGTGGCTTCATGATGAAATGGCGGCACTCAGGTCTATGCTAGTGCGCTGGAGCGGCGGCCCCGGGTCGCGGTGGTGTCGCCCTCTTCTTCTTGGGGCGGAGGTGCGGACAGGTGGCTGGTCCAGGCATCACGACTGGATCCGTTGGCTCGGGCCGCCAGTGTGCTTCTACGTCTCGGCGGCTGCGCTGGATACCCTGGCTGTGGTGACGCCGGGTTGAGGCGTATGGTGGACCCGCCTGTTACGGAGGCGTGTGGTGGAGGGTTGCTACCTCTTGAGCATTTGCGTTGGTTTTCCCATGAAGAGGAAAGGGTGGTGCAGCAAAGTAGCGTAAGTATTTTCCTCAGTTTTTGAGAACCAAGGTATCAATTCAATAGGAGGCTACGCGCGAGTCCCTCGTACCTACACAAAACAAATAAATCCTCGCAACCAACGCGATAAGAGGTTATCAATCCCTACACGGTCACTTACGAGAGTGACATCTGATAGATATGATAAGATAATATTTTTTGTATTTTTATGATAAAGATGCAAAGTAAAATAAAAGTAATAAAAATAACTAAGTATTGGAAGATTAATATGATGAAGATAGACCCGGGAGCCATAGGTTTCACTAGTGGCTTCTCTCAAGAGTATAAGTATTTTACGGTGGGTGAACAAATTACTGTTGAGCAATTGACAGAATTGAGCATAGTTATGAGAATATCTAGGTATGATCATGTATATAGGCATCATGTCCAAGACAAATAGACCGACTCCTGCCTGCATCTACTACTATTACTCCACACATCGACCGCTATCCAGCATGCATCTAGAGTATTAAGTTCATAAGAACAGAGTAACGCCTTAAGCAAGATGACATGATGTAGAGGGATAAACTCATGCAATATGATGAAAACCCCATGTTGTTATCCTCGATGGCAACAATATAATACGTGCCTTGCTGCCCCTATTGTCACTGGGAAAGGACACCGCAAGATTGAACCCAAAGCTAAACACTTCTCCCATTGTAAGAAAGATCAATCTAGTAGGCCAAACCAAACTGATAATTCGAAGAGACTTGCAAAGATAACCAATCATACATAAAAGAATTCAGAGAAGATTCAAATATTGTTCATAGATAAACTTGATCATAAACCCACAATTCATCGGTCTCGACAAAGACACCGCAAAAGAAGATTACATCGAATAGATCTCCACAAGAGAGGGGGAGAACTTTGTATTGAGATCCAAAAAGAAAGAAGAAGCCATCTAGCTAATAACTATGGACCCAAAGGTCTGAGGTAAACTACTCACACTTCATCGGAGAGGCTATGGTGTTGATGTAGAAGCCCTCCGTGATCGATGCCCCCTCCGGCGGAGCTCCGGAACAGGCCCCAAGATGGGATCTCGTGGATATAGAAAGTTACGGCGGTGGAATTAGGGTTTTGGCTCCGTATCTGATCGTTTGGGGGTACGTAGGCATATATAGAAGGAAGAAGTACGTCGGTGGAGCAACAGGGGGCCCACGAGGGTGGAGGGCGCGCCGGGGGGTAGGCGCGGCCCCCTACCTCATGGCCTCCCTGTTGGTTGCTTGACATAGGGTCCAAGCCTCCTGGGTCTTGTCCGTTCCAAAAATCATGTTCCCGAAGGTTTCATTCTGTTTGATATCCCTTTTCTTCGAAACCCTAAAATAGGCAAAAACAGCAATTCTGGGCCGGGCCTCCGGTTAATAGGTTAGTCCCAAAAATAATATAAAAGTGGATAATAAAGCCTAATAATGTCCAAAACCAAAGATAATATAGCATGGAGCAATCAAAAATTATAGATACGTTCCAGACGTATCAAGCATCCCCAAGCTTAATTCCTGCTCGTCCTCGAGTAGGTAAATGATAAAAAACAGAATTTTTGATGTGGAATGCTACTTGGCATAATTTCAATGTAATTCTTCTTAAATTGTGGTATGAATATTCAGATACGAAAGATTCAAGACAGAAGTTTAATATTGACATAGAAATAATAATACTTCAAGCATACTAACTAAGCAATTATGTCTCTTCAAAATAACATGGCCAAAGAAAGTTATCCCTACAAAATCATATAGTCTAGCTATGCTCTATCTTCACCACACAAAGTATTTAAATCATGCACAACCCCGATGACAAGCCAAGCAATTGTTTCATACTTTTGACATTCTCAAACTTTTTCAATCTTCACGCAATACATGAGCGTGAGCCATGGACATAGCATTTTAGGTGGAATAGAATGGTGGTTGTGGAGGAGACAAAAAGGAGAAGATAGTCTCACATCAACTAGGCATATCAACGGGCTATGGAGATGCCCATCAATAGATATCAATGTGAGTGAGTAGGGATTGTCATGAAATGGATGCACTAAAGCTATAAGTATATGAAAGATCAAAAAGAAACTAAGTGGGTGTGCATCCAACTTGCTTGCTCACGAAGACCTAGGGCATTTTGAGGAAGCGCATCATTGAATATGCAAGCCAAGTTCTACAATGAAAAATTCCCACTAGTATATGAAAGTGATAACAAAGGAGACTCTCTAATATGAACATTATGGTGCTACTTTGAAGCACAAGTGTGGTAAAAGGATAGTAGCATTGTCCCTTCTCTCTTTTTCTCTCATTTTTTTTATTTGGGCCTTCTCTTTTTTTATGGTCTCTTTTATTTTATTTTATTTTTCGTCTGGAGTCTCATCCCGACTTGTGGGGGAATCATAGTCTCCATCATCCTTTCCTCACTGGGACAATGCTCTAATAATGATGACCATCACACTTTTATTTTCTTACAACTCAAGAATTACAACTCGATACTTAGAACAAAATATGACTCCATGTGAATGCCTCCGGCGGTGCACCGGGATATGCAATGACTCATGAGCGACATGTATGAAAGAATTATGAATGGTGGCTTTGCCACAAATACAATGTCAACTACATGATCATGCAAACGAATATGACAATGATGGAGTGTGTCATAGTAAACGGAATGGTGGAAAGTTGTATGGCAATATATCTTGGAATGGCTATGGAAATGCCATAATAGGTAGGTATGATGGCTGTTTTGAGGAAGGTGTATGATACCGGCGAAAGATGCGCGGTATTAGAGAGGCTAGCAACGGTGGAAGGGTGTAACGCCCTCGATGCGGCTATATCTCCCACGTGTCGAGGCACGACTTAGAGGCATAACCGCATTGAAAGCAATGTCGCAAGTTAGGCAATCTTCACAACATCCCATGTAATATATATATATATATATATATATATATATATATATATATATATATATATAATAAAAGGAGAGATACAATAGTTGGCTTACACTCGCCACGTCACATCAAAGTACATAAATAACATACATCATCCAAACACTCATGGCCCGACTACGGCGCCAAAATAAAAGACAACCCAACAAGCGACATAGGTCCCGATCACCCCAACTGGGCACCACTACTGATCATCAGGAAAAGACACATAGTAACGCTGAGAATCCTCGTCGTACTCCCACTTGAGCTCAAGCGCGCCATCTGGAGCTGTATCATCGGTCCCTACATCTGGTGTAATAGTAATCTGTGAGCCACGGGGACTCAGCAATCTCGCACCCTCGCGATTAAGACTATTTAAGCTTAATAGGTAGGATGGGGGTAAATGTAAGTGGAGCTGCAGCAAGCGACTAGCATATATGGTGGCTAACTTGTTCGCAAAAGAGAGCGAGAAGAGAGAGCAAGGCGCGAGCGAGGAACTAGAGAGCAACCTGCGCAAAACATAACTCCAACACCGTGTCCACTTCCTGGACTCCGCCGAGAAGAGGCCATCACGGTAACACACTCAGTTGATTCATTTTAATTAATTAAGGTTCAAGTTATCTACAACCGGACATTAACAAATTCCCATCTGCCCATAACCGCGGGCACGGCTTTCGAAAGATCAATCCCTGCAGCGGGGTCCCAACTTAGCCCATAACAAGCTCTCACGGTCAACGAAGGAATAGACCTCCACCCAAGACACACGGATCAGACTCGGTATCTCGGTACAACAAGACGATTCGACAGGTTAAAACAAGTCCAGCAACATCGCCCGAATGTGCCGACAAATCCCGATAGGAGCTACACATATCTCTTTCTCAGGGCACACTCAGATTTTCCAAACTTCCGGTAGGCCAGCCCAGAGTTGCCCCTGGTAGCCACCGGCGGCTGACGGTTTGGACCAACACTCAGAGGAGCACTGGCCCGGGGGGTTAAAATAAAGATGACCCTCGGGCTCCGGAAACCCAAGGGAAAAGAGGCTAGGTGGCAAATGGTAAAACCAATGTTGGGCATTGCTGGAAAAGCTTTAATCAAGGCGAACTATCAAGGGGTTCCCATTATAGCCCAACCGCGTAAGGGACGCAACAATCCAGGAACATAACACCGATATGACGGAAACTAGGGCGGCAAGAGTGGAACAAAACACTAGGCGAGAGGCCGAGCCTTCCACCCTTTACCAAGTATATAGATGCATTAATATAACATGGCAATATAATGATATCCCAACAAGTAAATAAATGTCCCAACAAGGAACGACTCCAATCTTCACCTGCAACTAACAATGCTATAAGAGGGGTTGAGCAAAGCGGTAACATAGCCAATCAACGGTTTGCTAGGACGATGGTGGGTTAGAGGTTCAACATGGCAATTGGGAGGCTGACAAGCAAGTGGTAGGCATCGTAGCATTGGCATAGCAAAAGAGCGAGCAAACTAGCATAGCAAAGATAGTAGTGATTTTGAGGGTATGATCATCTTGCCTGCACAGTTGTCAGAGTTGACTGGATCCTCAAAAGTAAACTCAACGGGCTCCTCGTTAGCGAACTCGTCTCCTGGCTCTACCCAAACAACACAAACAAGCAACAAGAATACAATCAACCACGTGCAAGGACAAACAATAAGATGCAAAGATGGTACGCTATGCGGGATGCGATGCGGGATGCAAAATGCAAGACGTGACAGGAAATGCATGAACCTGGCCTCAACTTGGAAAACCAAGTGTGCCACTGGATAGAGGGGATGAAATCGCTTGAAAACGATATAAAGATCATTGGAATCGGAGCTACGGTTTGGAAATGGCAAGCGTTTTAAGATATGACACCGGTCTGCGATTTACAGCAAGTAGGCATCTAAATGCAACGAAATGAACATGCTACAGCCACCAAACATGACAAAAAAATACATGGCAGGGATGTACACAAGATGCTTATCAAAATACTAGCACTGAGCCACGGTCAATTCATCCATTATGAGGTTCAAACAAGCATGGCAAAAACGAATAAGGAAAACAGATTTCAGACTTAGTGAAATTAACACTAGTCTGAAATTTCAGACCACGATGCTCTCTTCGGAGCAGCAAAACAACATGATACATAACCTGATTATGACAAGTAAGAACATGTCATGGAGCTACTCAACAAGCTTAACAAAACACCCAAAGTGACCTGGGGCCAAAAGGGTTCACAAAATACTCTAACGAGCACACGAACATAGATGAAACACAATCAATTTTCAGACTTAGTGAAAACTGAGACATACTGAAATATAACTCACGAAGGCATGTAAATGAGCTCGATGCACTCACTACAGTGCAAGTCATGGCAAGGCAAGCATATATCCATAAAGAAGGCACAAAATACTAGCTAGACATGGCAAGAACAATGGCATAGCATGCACGGATCAATAACAATAGCATCGGCAAAATCGCAAACAAATTGACGATCTGCCCAGATTTACCACGAAGCAAAAGTAGAGCTCGATTGACTCAAGCTAGAGTACTCCACATATGCAAACAAAGAAATGGATGGATAGAGCATAACATGATTAACAAAACTCCCTTATTGATCATCCTCAAAAGAGGCACGGATCACTAGGAAACAAGCTGAACATATGGCATCATGAACTAAATAATCCCAGACTTAGTGGAAATCACTAAGTCCCTGGAAACAGATCTACCAAGTGCCTCACTTTGCAAGCTTGCACAAGTCACCACACACATCCTAAAAATGCATGAGTTGCACCTCTGGAAAGAAGACAAAATGCTTAACAATTCATCCCAAAGACTCACAGGCATATCATGCACACAACAATCATGGCAAAAATGACAAAAGTCTAAGATGAACTAGCAGATCTGACAATTATCTCACGAAGCCTCCTTCTAGCAGCATTTCGGGCATCAATATGAACTCAAATGAAAATAATGCAATGGAATGAAATGATGTACATGTCTAGACGAACATTTTGATATACTATATGTCTAAAACGGAGCTACGGCTACGGAGATATCACTGGTCAAAGTTTGCTCGAAAAACTAGGGGGAGAGGGAAAAGTCAACCTCCGAATTTCAGATCTCAGATCTAGGGTTTCGGATCACTGTTCACGGCACTGTATCAGTACTGTAGACGATCGGCGCCGGAGTTCGCGCTCGCCGGAGAAGGACGCCGGAGGAGAGGAGGAGCTCGCCGGCCGGTGAAGGGGCGGCCGGATCCGGCCCGGTCGCCGGCGGTGCAGCGGCGTGGAGGCGGCGGGCGGCTCGGCGGCGGAGAACCGAGGCGGGGCCGGGCGAGGCGGAGGCCCAAGGCGGAGGGCGGCGACGGCGGCGATGGCGGCGGTGGTTGCTCCGGCCACCGGAGCGCGGGAAGAAGCGGCGGCACGGCGCGGTCGCCCCTGGCCCAGGCGGCGACGGGAGAGGGCCGGCTTCGGGCTTCGCGGGCCGGCGCGGTTCGTGGCGAAGCGGTCCCCTCTCCGGACATGTGGCGGCGCGGGATTGGCTCGGGCGGAGCGGGCGGACGCATCCGGCCGGGGCGGACGTGTCCGTCGGCGGCGGATGATGTTTTTTAGGGTTTCGGGGAGAGGGGGAGATCCGAAAATGGAGGGGGTATATATAGGCATAAGTGGAGCTAGGAGAGTCCAAATGAGGTGCGATTTTCGGCCACGCGATCATGATCGAACGCTCTAGGACATGGAGCAGAGTTTGGTGGGTTTTGGGCCAAAATTGAGGGGTGTTGGGCTGCAACACACACGAGGCCTTTTCGGTCCCTCGGTTAACCGTTGGAGTATCAAACGAAGTCCAAATGATACGAAACTTGACAGGCGGTCTACCGGTAGTAAACCAAGGCCGCATGGCAAGTCTCGGTCCAATCCGGAAAGAAAGCTAGAATTGACCACCGGAGGAGAACGAAGCGCCGGAATGCAAAACGGACAACGGGGAAAATGCTCGAATGCAAGAGATGAACACGTATGCGAATGCAATGCACATGATGACATGATATGAGATGCATGAAAAAGAAAACAACACACGGAGACAAAGAACCGAACCCGAGAAATAAATATAACTTAACGCCGGAAACGACAAGAGTTGGAGTACAAATTGGGAAAGTTATATCTGGGGCGTTACAAAGGGTGAGAGTGCGTATGATCCATGGACTCAACATTAGTCATAAAGAACTCATATACCTATTGCAAAAATCTACAAGTTATCAAAGCAAAGTATTACGCGCATGCTCCTAGGGGGATAGATTGGTAGGAAAAGTCCATCGCTCGTCCCCGACCGCCACTCATAAGGAAGACAATCAATAAATAAATCATGCTCTGACTTCATCACATAACAGTTCACCATACGTGCATGCTACAGGAATCACAAACTTTAACACAAGTATTTCTCAAATTCACAACTACTCAACTACATGACTCTAATATCACCATCTCCATATCTCAAAAAATTATCAAGTATCCAACTTCTCATAGTATTCAACACACTCATAAGAGAATTTTATTATTAATCTTGTATACCTAGCATATTAGGATTATTTAAGCAAATTACCATGCTATTTAAGACTCTCAAAATAATCTAAGTGAAGCATGAGAGATTAATAGTTTCTATAAAACAAATCCACCACCGTGCTCTAAAAGATATAAGTGAATTACTAGAGCAAAACTATATAACTCAAAAGATATAAGTGAAGCACATAGAGTATTCTAATAATTTCCGAATCATGTGTGTCTCTCTCAAAAGGTGTGTACAGAAAATATGATTGTGGTAAACTAAAAAGCAAAGACTCAAATCATACAAGACGCTCCAAACAAAACACATATCATGTGGTGAATAAAAATATAGCTCCAAGTAAAGTTACCGATAGAAATAGATGAAAGAGGGGATGCCTTCCGGGGCATCCCCAAGCTTTGGCTTTTAGGTGTCCTTAGATTATCTTGGGGGTGCCATGGGCATCCCCAAGCTTAGGCTCTTGCCACTCCTTGTTCCTTAATCCATCAAATCCTTACCCCAAACTTGAAAACTTCACAACACAAAACTCAAAGTAGAAAATCTCATGAGCTCCGTTAGCGAAGGAAAACAAAAGACCACTTCAAGGTATTGTAATGAACTCATTCTTTATTTATTCTAGTGTTAAACCTATTGTATTCCAACTTCTCTATGGTTTATAAACTATTTTACTAGCCATAGATTCATCAAAATAAGCAAACAACACACAAAAACAGAATTTCTCAAAAACAGAACAGTCTGTAGTAATCTGTAGCTAGCACAAGATCTGGAACCCCAAAAATTCTAAATAGCACCTTCCAGATAAAAATGGCAGCAGTTCTCGTGAGCGCTAAAGTTTCTGTCTTTTATAGGAAGATTAACAAGACTTTCCCCAAGTCTTCCCAACGGTTCTACTTGGCCCAAAAACTAATTAAACACAAAAAAACACAACCAAAACAGAGGCTAGATAAATTATTTATTACTAAACAGGAGCAAAAAGCAAGGAATAAAAATAAAATTGGGTTGCCTCCCAACAAGCGCTATCGTTTAACGCCCCTAGTGTTGGGGAACGTAGCAGGATTTTAAAATTTTCTACGCATCACCAAGATCAATCTATGGAGTCATCTAGCAACGAGGGAGAGAGGAGTGCATCTACATACCCTTGTAGATCACGCGCGGAAGCGTTCAAGAGAACGGGGTTGATGGAGTCGTACTCGTCGTGATCCAAATCACCAATGACCTAGCGCCGAACGGACGGCACCTCCGTGTTCAACACATGTACGGTTGGAAGACGTCTCCTCCAACTTGATCCAGCAAGGGGGAAGGAGAGGTTGATGAAGATCCGGTAGCACGACGGCGTGGTGGTGGAAGCAACGGTGATCTCGGCAGGGCTTCGCCAAGCTCAGGGAGAGGAAGGAGTGTCACGGGAGGGAGAGGGAGGCGCCAGGGGCTAGGGTGCGGCTGCCCTCCCTTCCCTCACTATATATAGGACCCCTAGGGGGGTGCCGGCCCTAGGAGATTGAATCTCCAAGGGGGGCGGCGGCCAAGGGGGTGGAGTGCCCCCAAGCCAAGTGAGGCGCCCCCACCCCTAGGGTTTCCAACCCTAGGCGCAGGGGGAGGCCCATGGGGAGCTCACCAGACCACTAGGGGCTGGTTCCCCTCCCACTTTAGCCCATGGGGCCCTCCGGGATAGGTGGCCCCACCCGGTGGACCCCCGGGACCCTTCCGGTGGTCCCGGTACAATAGCGATTACCCCCGAAACCTTCCCGATGGCCGAAACTTGACTTCCTATATATAAATCTTTACCTCCAGACCATTCTGGAACTCCTCGTGACGTCCGGGATCTCATCCGGGACTCCGAACAACTTTCGGGTTACCATATACTAATATCTCAACAACCCTAGCGTCACCGAACCTTAAGTGTGTAGACCCTACGGGTTCGGGAGACACGCAGACATGACCGAGACAACTCCCCGGTCAATAACCAACAACGGGATCTGGATACCCATGTTGGCTCCCACATGCTCCTCGATGATCTCATCAGATGAACCACGATGTCTAGGATTCAATCAATCCCGTATACAATTTCCTTTGTCAATCGGTACGTTACTTGCCCGAGACTCGATCGTCAGTATCCCAATACCTCGTTCAATCTCCTTACCGGCAAGTCACTTTACTCGTACCGTAATGCATGATCCTGTGATCAACCACTTGGTCACATTGAGCTCATTATGATGATGCATTACCGAGTGGGCCCAGAGATACCTCTCCGTCATACGGAGTGACAAATCCCAGTCTCGATTCGTGCCAACCCAACAGACACTTTCAGAGATACCTGTAGTGTACCTTTATAGTCACCCAGTTACGTTGTGACATTTGGCACACCCAAAGCACTCCTACGGTATCCGGGAGTTGCATAATCTCATGGTCTAAGGAAATGATACTTGACATTCGGAAAAGCTATAGCAAACGAACTACACGATCTTTGAGCTATGCTTAGGATTGGGTCTTATCCATCACATCATTCTCCTAATGATGTGATCCCATTATCAATGGCATCCAATGTCCATAGTCAGGAAACCATGACTATCTTTTGATCAATGAGCTAGTCAACTAGAGGCTCACTAGGGACGTGTTGTGGTCTATGTATTCACACATGTATTACGATTTCCGAATAACACAATTATAGCATGAACAATAGACAATTATCATGAACAAAGAAATATAATAATAACCATTTTATTATTGCCTCTAGGGCATATTTCCAACAGTCTCCCACTTGCACTAGAGTCAATAGTCTAGTTACATTGTAATGAATCGAACACCCATGCAGTTCTGGTGTTGATCATGTTTTGCTCTAGGGAGAGGTTTAGTCAACGAATCTGCCACATTCAGGTCCGTATGTACTTTACAAATATCTATGTCTCCATTCTAAACACTTTCACGAATGGAGTTGAAGCGACGCTTGCTATGCCTGGTCTTCCTGTGAAACCTGGGCTCCTTGGCAAGGGCAATAGCTCCAGTGTTGTCACAGAAGAGAGTCATCGGGCCCGACGCATTGGGTATGACTCCTAGGTCGGTAATGAACTCCTTCACCCAGATTGCCTCTTGTGCTGCCTCCGAGGCTGCCATGTACTCTGCTTCACATGTAGATCTCGCCACAATGCTTTGCTTGCAACTGCACCAACTTACTGCCCCACCATTCAAAATATACACGTATCCAGTTTGTGACTTAGAGTCATCCAGATCTGTGTCAAAGCTAGCATCGACGTAACCCTTTACGACGAGCTCTTCGTCACCTCCATAAACGAGAAACATGTCCTTAGTCCTCTTCAGGTACTTCAGGATATTCTTGACCGCTATCCAGTGTTCCATGCCGGGATTACTTTGGTACCTTCCTACCAAACTTACGGCAAGGTTTACATCAGGTCTGGTACACAGCATAGCATACATGATAGACCCTATGGCCGAGGCATAGGGGACGACACTCATCTTTTCTCTATCTTCTGCCGTGGTCGGGCATTGAGCCGTGCTCAATCTCGTACCTTGCAATACAGGCAAGAACCCCTTCTTTGACTGATCCATTTTGAACTTCTTCAATATCTTGTCAAGGTACGTACTCTGTGAAAGACCAATGAGGCATCTCGATCTATCTCTATAGATCTTGATGCCTAATATATAAGCAGCTTCTCCAAGATCCTTCATTGAAAAACACTTGTTCAAGTAGGCATTTATGCTTTCCAAGAATTCTATATCATTTCCCATCAACAGTATGTCATCCACATACAATATGAGAAATGCTACAGAGCTCCCAATCACTTTCTTGTAAATGCAGGCTTCTCCATAAGTCTGCGTAAACCCAAACGCTTTGATCATCTCATCAAAACGAATGTTCCAACTCCGAGATGCTTGCACCAGCCCATAAATCGAGCGTTGGAGCTTGCACACCTTGTCAGCATTCTTAGGATCGACAAAACCTTCCGGCTGCATCATATACAATTCTTCCTTAAGGAAACCATTAAGGAATGCCGTTTTGATGTCCATTTGCCATATCTCATAATCATAGAATGCGGCAATTGCTAACATGATTCGGACGGACTTTAGCTTCGCTACGGGTGAGAAAGTCTCATCGTAGTCAACCCCTTGAACTTGTCGATAACCCTTAGCGACAAGCCGAGCTTTATAGATGGTTACATTACCATCCGTGTCTGTCTTCTTCTTAAAGATCAATTTATTTTCTATGGCTCGCCGATCATCGGGCAAGTCAGTCAAAGTCCATACTTTGTTTTCATACATGGATCCTATCTCGGATTTCATGGCTTCCTGCCATTTGTCGGAATCTGGGCCTGCCATCGCTTCTTCATAGTTCGAAGGTTCACCGTTGTCTAACAACATGATTTCCAGGACAGGCTTGCCGTACCACTCTGGTGCGGAACGTGTCCTTGTGGACCTACGAAGTTCAGTAGCAACTTGATCTGAAGTTTCATGATCATCATCATTAACTTCCTCTCTAGTCGGTGCAGGCACCTCAGGAACAATTTCTTGAGCTACGCCACTTACCGGTTCAAGAGGTAATACTTCATCGAGTTCTATTTTTCTCCCACTTATTTCTTTCGAGAGAAACTCTTTCTCTAGAAAGGATCCATTCTTGGCAATAAAGATCTTGCCTTCGGATCTGAGGTAGAAGGTATACCCAATAGTTTCCCTAGGGTATCCTATGAAGACGCATTTTTCCGACTTGGGTTCGAGCTTTTCAGGTTGAAGTTTCTTGACATAAGCATCGCATCCCCAAACTTTTAGAAATGATAGCTTACGTTTCTTCCCAAACCATAATTCATACGGTGTCGTCTTAACGGATTTCGACGGAGCCCTATTTACAGTGAATGCGGCAGTCTCTAAAGCATAGCCCCAAAATGACAGCTGTAAATCGGTAAGAGACATCATAGATCGCACCATATCCAATAGAGTGCGATTACGACGTTCGGACACACCATTACACTGAGGTGTTCCAGGCGGCGTGAGTTGTGAAACTATTCCATATTTCCTTAAGTGTGTGCCAAATTCGTGACTCAAGTATTCTCCCCCACGATCTGATCGCAAGAACTCGATTTTCCTGTCACGTTGATTCTCAGCCTCACTCTGAAATTCCTTTAAGTTTTCAAAGGTCTCATACTTGTGTTTCAGTAAGTAGACATACCCATATCTACTCAAGTCATCAGTGAGGGTGAGAACATAACGATAGCCACCGCGAGCCTCAACACTCATTGGACCGCACACATCAGTATGTACGATTTCCAATAAGTTGGTTGCTCGCTCCATTGTTCCCGAGAACGGAGTCTTGGTCATTTTACCCATGAGGCATGGTTCGCACGTGTCAAATGATTCGTAATCAAGAGACTCCAAAAGTCCATCTGCATGGAGCTTCTTCATGCGTTTGACACCTATGTGACCAAGGCGGCAGTGCCACAAGTATGTGGGACTATCATTATCAACCTTACATCTTTTGGTATTCACACTATGAATATGTGTAACATTACGCTCGAGATTCATTAAGAATAAACCATTCACCAGTGGGGCATGACCATAAAACATATCTCTCATATAAATAGAATAACCATTATTCTCGGATTTAAATGAATAGCCATCTCGAATTAAACGAGATCCTGATACAATGTTCATGCTCAAAGCTGGCACTAAATAACATTTATTGAGGTTTAAAACTAATCCCGTAGGTAAATGTAGAGGCAGCGTGCCGACGGCGATCACATCGACCTTGGAACCATTCCCGACGTGCATCGTCACCTCGTCCTTCGCGAGTCTCTGCTTATTCCGTAGCTCCTGCTTTGAGTTACAAATGTGAACAACCGCACCGGTATAAATACCCAGGAGCTACTATGAGTACTGGTAAGGTACACATCAATTACATGTATATCACATATACCTTCAGTGTTGCCGGCCTTCTTGTCCGCTAAGTATTTGGGGCAGTTCCGCTTCCAGTGACCACTTCCCTTGCAATAAAAACACTCAGTCTCAGGCGTGGGTCCATTCTTTGACTTCTTCCCGGCAGCTTGCTTACCGGGCGTGGCAACTCCCTTGTCGTCCTTCTTGAAGTTCTTCTTACCCTTGCCTTTCTTGAAATTAGTGGTTTTATTCACCATCAACACTTGATGTTCCTTTTTTATTTCCACCTATGCTGATTTCAGCATTGAATATACCTCAGGAATGGTATTTTCCATCCCCTGCATATTGAAGTTCATCACAAAGCTCTTGTAGCTCGGTGGAAGATACTAAAGGATTCTATCAATGACCGCGTCATCCGGGAGATTAACTCCCATCTGAGTCAAGCGGTTATGCAACCCAGACATTTTGAGTATGTGCTCACTGACAGAACTATTTTCCTCCATCTTACAACTGATGAACTTGTCGGAGACTTCATATCTCTCGACCCGGGCATGAGCTTGGAAAACCATTTTCAGCTCTTCGAACATCTCATATGCTCTGTGTCGCTCAAAACGCTTTTGGAGCCCCGGTTCTAAGCTGTAAAGCATGCCGCACTGAACGAGGGAGTAATCATCAGCACGTGACTGCCAAGCGTTCATAATGTCTTGGTTCTCTGGTATGGGTGCGTCACCTAGCGGTGCTTCTAGGACATAATCTTTCTTGGCAGCTATGAGGATGATCCTAAGGTTCCGGACCCAGTCCGTATAGTTGCTGCCATCATCTTTCAGCTTGGTTTTCTCTAGGAACGCGTTGAAGTTGAGGGCAACATTAGCATGGGCCATTTGATCTACAAGACATAGTGTAAAGATTTTAGACTAAGTTCATGATAATTAAGTTCATCTAATCAAATTATTCAATGAACTCCCACTCAGATAGACATCCCTCTAGTAATCTAAGTGAAACATGATCCGAGTTAACTAGGCCGTGTCCGATCATCACGTGAGACGGACTAGTCAACATCGGTGAACATCTTCATGTTGATCGTATCTTCTATACGACTCATGCTCGATGAGGGAGTCCTGGATTATGGGGTGTTCGGATAGCCGGACTATACCTTCAGCCGGACTCTTGGACTATGAAGATACAAGACTGAAGACTCCGTCCCGTGTCCGGAAGGGACTTTCCTTGGCGTGGAAGGCAAGCTTGGCGATACGAATATGCAGATCTCCTACCATTGTAACCGACTTTGTGTAACCCTAACCCTCTCTGGTGTCTATATAAACCGGAGGGTTTTAGTCCGTAGGACAACGTACACATCAACAATCATACCATAGGCTAGCTTCTAGGGTTTAGCCTCCTCAATCTCGTGGTAGATCTACTCTTGTACTACCCATATCATCAATATTAATCAAGTAGGACGTAGGGTTTTACCTCCATCGAGAGGGCCCGAACCTGGGTAAAACTTCATGTCCCTTGCCTCCTATTACCATCCGGCCTAGACGCACAGTTCGGGACCCCCTACCTGAGATCCACCGGTTTTGACACCGACATTGGTGCTTTCATTGAGAGTTCCTCTGTGTCGTCGCCGTCAGGCTCGATGGCTCCTACGATCATCAACAGCGATGCAGTCCAGGGTGAGACCTTCCTCCCCGGACAGATCTTCGTCTTCGGCGGCTTCGCACTGCTGGCCAATTCACTTGGCCATCTGGAGTAGATCGAAAGCTATGCCCCTAGCCGTCAGGTCAGATCTGGAAGTTTAAACTACACGGCTGACATCCGCGGGGACTTGATCCTCGACGGATTCGAGCCAGTGCCGAGTGCGCCACACTGTCACGACGAGCATGATCTAGCTCTGCCTCCGAACAGTGCCCTGGAGGCCGCACCCGCATTGGCTTCGATCCTTAATTCGGAGCCAACTGCGCCGATCGAGGATGGGTGGTTGGACGCCGCCTCGGGGGCTGCGATCCCAACGGCGATCGAGCCGAACACCAGCCCCGCACTCTGCGAGACTTGTGACTCCAAGGAGCCGGACTCCTTTCCGGACTCCGAACCCTCCGCGCCCCTGCCGATCGAATCCGATGGGGCGCCGATTATGGAGTTTGCTGCCGCGAACATCTTTCAGCACTCGCCTTTTGGCGATATTCTGAAGACACCGAAGTCTCTCTCTTTATCAGGAGAGCCCTGGCCGGACTACGGCCAGCAAGATTGGGATTCAGATGATGAAGAAATTCAAAGCCCACCCACCACCCACTTTGTAGCCACTGTCGACGATTTAACCGACATGCTCGACTTCAACTCCGAAGACATCGACGGTATGGACGCCGATGAAGGAGACGATGAAGAACCAGCACCTATTGGGCCCTGGAACGCCACCTCTAAAGGAAATATGCCCTAGAGGCAATAATAATGTTATTATTTTATTTCCTTATATCATGATAAATGTTTATTATTCATGCTAGAATTGTATTATCCGGAAACATAATACTTGTGTGAATACATAGACAAACTAAACGTCACTAGTATGCCTCTGCTTGACTAGCTCGTTAATCAAAGATGGTTATGTTTCCTAACCATAGACATGTGTTGTCATTTGATTACCGGGATCACATTATTAGGAGAATGATGTGATTGACATGACCCATTCCATTAGCTTAGCACCCGATCGTTTAGTATGTTGCTATTGCTTTCTTCATGACTTATACATGTTCCTATGACTATGAGATTATGCAGCTCCCGTTTGTCGGAGGAACACTTTGTGTGCTACCAAATGTCACAACGTAACTAGGTGATTATAAAGGAGCTCTACAGGTGTCTCCAAAGGTAAATGTTGGGTTGGCGTATTTCGAGATTAGGATTTGTCACTCCGATTGTCGGAGAGGTATCTCTGGGCCCTCTCGGTAATGCACATCACATAAGCCTTGCAAGCATTGCAACTAATGAGTTAGTTGCGAGATGATGTATTACATAACGAGTAAAGAGACTTGCCGGTAACGAGATTGAACTAGGTATTGAGATACCGACGATCGAATCTCGGGCAAGTAACATACCGATGACAAAGGGAACAACGTATGTTGTTATGTGGTCTGACCGATAAAGATCTTCGTAGAATATGTGGGAGCCGATATGAATATCCAGGTTCCGCTATTGGTTACTGACCGGAGACATGTCTCGGTCATGTCTACATTGTTCTCGAACCCATAGGGTCCGCACGCTTAAGGTTTCGATGACAGTTATATGAGTTTATGAGTTTTTGATGTACCGAAGTTAGTTCAGAATCCCGGATGTGATCACGGACATGACGAGGAGTCTCGAAATGGTCGAGACATAAAGATTGATATATTGGACGGCTATATTCGGACACCGGAAGTGTTCCGGGTGATTTCGGAGAAAACCGGAGAGCCGGAGGGTTACCGGAACCCCCCGAGAGAAGTAATGGGCCATACGGGCCTCAGTGGAGAGAGAGGGGCAGCCAGGGTGGGCTGCACGCCTCCTCCCTCCCTGGTCCGAATTGGACTAGGAGAGGGGGGCGGCGCCCCCCTTTCCTTCTCCCTCCCCACTTCCTTTCCCCCTCCTAGTAGGAGTCATACTCCTACTAGGAGGAGGACTCCTCCTTGGCGTGCCAATAGGGATGGCCGGCCTCCTCCCCTTGCTCCTTTATATACGGGGGCAGGGGGCACCCCTAGACACACAAGTTGATCCACGTGATCATTTTCTTAGCCGTGTGCGGTGCCCCCTTCCACCATAATCCTCGATAATATTGTGGCGGTGCTTAGGCGAAGCCTTGTGACGGTAGAACATCAAGATCGTCACCACGCCATCGTGCTAACGGAACTCTTCCCCGACACTTTGCTGGATCGGAGTCCGGGGATCGTCATCGAGCTGAACGTGTGCTAAAACTCGGTGGTGCCATAGTTTCGGTGCTTGATCGGCCTGGCCGTGAAGACGTACGACTACATCAACCGCGTTGTGCTAACGCTTCCGCTGTCGATCTACAAGGGTACGTAGATCACACTCTCCCCTCTTGTTGCTATGCATCACCATGATCTTGCGTGTGCGTAGGAAATTTTTTGAAATTACTACGTTCCCCAAAAGTGGCATCCGAGCCTAGGTTTTATGTGTTGATGTTATATGCACGAGTAGAACACAAGTGAGTTATGGGCGATATAAGTCATACTGCTTACCAGCATGTCATACTTTAGTTCGGCGGTATTGTTGGACGAAGCAGCCCGGACCGACATTATGCGTACGCTTATGCCAGACCGGTTCTCCCGATGTGCTTTGCACAAAGGTGGCTAGCGGGTGTCAGTTTCTCCAACTTTAGTTGAACCGAGTGTGGCTACGCCCGGTCCTTGCGAAGGTTAAAACAGCACAAACTTGACAAACTATCATTGTGGTTTTGATGCGTAGGTAAGATTGGTTCTTACTTAAGCCTCTAGCAGCCACGTAAAACTTGCAACAACAAAGTAGAGGACGTCTAACTTGTTTTTGCAGGGCATGTTGTGATGTGATATGGTCAAGACATGATGCTAAATTTTATTGTATGAGATGATCATGTTTTGTAACCAAGTTATCGGCAACTGGCAGGAGCCATATGGTTGTCGCTTTATTGTATGCAATGCAATTGCGCTGTAATGCTTTACTTTATCACTAAATGGTAGCGATAGTCGTGGAAGCATAAGATTGGCGAGATGACAACGATGCTACGATGATGATCAAGGTGTCACGCCGGTGACGATGGTGATCATGACGGTGCTTTGAAGATGGAGATCACAAGCACAAGATGATGATGGCCATATCATATCACTTATATTGATTGCATGTGATGTTTATCTTTTATGCATCTTATCTTGCTTTGTTTGACGGTAGCATTTTAAGATGATCTCTCACTAATTATCAAGAAGTGTTCTCCCTGAGTATGCACCGTTGCGAAAGTTCTTCATGCTGAGACACCACGTGATGATCCGGTGTGATAGGCTCTACGTTCAAATACAACGGGTGCAAAACAGTTGCACACGCGGAATACTCAGGTTATACTTGACGAGCCAAGCATATACAGATATGGCCTTGGAACACGGAGACCGAAAGGTCGAGCGTGAATCATATAGTAGATATGATCAACATAGTGATGTTCACCAATGAAACTACTCCATCTCACGTGATGATCGGACATGGTTTAGTTGATTTGGATCACGTAATCACTTAGAGGATTAGAGGGATGTTTATCTAAGTGGGAGTTCTTTAGTAATATCATTAATAAACCTAAATTTATCATGAACTTAGTACCTGATAGTATCTTGCTTGTTTATGTTTGATTGTAGATAGATGGCCCGTGCTGTTGTTCCGTTGAATTTTAATGCGTTCCTTGAGAAAGCAAAGTTGAAAGATGATGGTAGCAATTACACGGACTTGGTCCGTAACTTGAGGATTATCCTCATTGCTGCACAGAAGAATTACCTCCTGGAAGCACCGCTGGGTGCCAGGCCTGCTGCTGGAGCAACACCAGATGTTATGAACGTCTGGCAGAGCAAAGCTGATGACTACTCGATAGTTCAGTGTGCCATGCTTTACGGCTTAGAATCGGGACTTCAACGACGTTTTGAACGTCATGGAGCATATGAGATGTTCCAGGAGTTGAAGTTAATATTTCAAGCAAATGCCCGGATTGAGAGATATGAAGTCTCCAATAAGTTCTATAGCTGCAAGATGGAGGAGAACAGTTCTGTCAGTGAGCATATACTCAAAATGTCTGGGTATAATAATCACTTGATTCAGTTGGGAGTTAATCTTCCAGATGATTGCGTCATTGACAGAATTCTCCAATCACTGCCACCTAGCTACAAGAGCTTCATGATGAACTATAATATGCAAGTGATGAATAAGACTATTCCCGAGCTCTTCGCAATGCTGAAAGCTGCGGAGGTAGAAATCAAGAAGGAGCATCAAGTGTTGATGGTCAACAAGACCACTAGTTTCAAGAAAAAGGGCAAAGGAAAGAAGAAGGGGAACTTCAAAAAGAACAGCAAGCAAGTTGCTGCTCAAGAGAAGAAACCCAAACCTGGACCTAAGCCTGAAACTGGGTGCTTCTACTGCAAGCAGACTGGTCACTAGAAGCGGAACTGCCCCAAGCATCTGGCGGATAAGAAGGATGGCAAGGTGAACAAAGGTATATGTGATATACATGTTATTGATGTGTACCTTACTAATGCTCCCAGTAGCACCTGGGTATTTGATACTGGTTCTGTTGCTAATATTTGCAACTCGAAACAGGGACTACGGATTAAGCGAATATTGGCTAAGGACGAGGTGACGATGCGCGTGGGAAATGGTTCCAAAGTCGATGTGATCGCGGTCGGCACGCTACCTCTACATCTACCTTCGGGATTAGTATTAGACCTAAATAATTGTTATTTGGTGCCAACGTTAAGCATGAACATTATATCTGGATCTTGTTTGATGCGAGACAGTTATTCATTTAAATCAGAGAATAATGGTTGTTCTATTTATATGAGTAATATCTTTTATGGTCATGCACCCTTAAAGAGTGGTCTATTCTTATTAAATCTCGATAGTAGTGATACACATATTCATAATGTTGAAGCCAAAAGATGCAGAGTTGATAATGATAGTGCAACTTATTTGTGGCACTGCCGTTTGGGTCATATCGGTGTAAAGCGCATGAAGAAACTCCATACTGATGTACTTTTGGAACCACTTGATTATGAATCGCTTGATACTTGCGAACCGTGCCTTATGGGTAAGATGACAAAAACACCGTTCTCTGGTACTATGGAGAGAGCAACAGATTTGTTGGAAATCATACATACAGATGTATGTGGTCCAATGAATGTTGAGGCTCGTGGCGGATATCGTTATTTTCTCACCTTCAAAGATGACTTAAGCAGATATGGGTATATCTACTTAATGAAACATAAGTCAGAAACGTTTGAAAAGTTCAAAGAATTTCAGAGTGAAGTGGAAAATCATCGTAACAAGAAAATAAAATTCCTACGATCTGATCGTGGAGGAGAATATTTGAGTTACGAGTTTGGTGTACATTTGAAACAATGCGGAATAGTTTCGCAACTCACGCCACCCAGAACACCACAGCGTAATGGTGTGTCCAAACGTCGTAATCGTACTTTACTTGATATGGTGCGATCTATGATGTCTCTTACTGGTTTACCGCTATCGTTTTGGGGTTATGCTCTAGAGACCGCCGCATTCACGTTAAATAGGGCACCATCAAAATCCGTTGAGACGACGCCTTATGAACTGTGGTTTGGCAAGAAACCAAAGTTGTCGTTTCTGAAAGTTGGGGGTTGCGATGCTTATGTGAAAAAGCTTCAGCCTGATAAGCTCAAACCCAAATCGGAGAAATGTGTCTTCATAGGATATCCAAAGGAAACTATTGGATACACCTTCTATCACAGATCCGAAGGCAAGACTTTTGTTGCTACATTCGGAAAATTTCTAGAGAAGGGGTTTCTCTCGAAAGAAGTGAGTGGGAGGAAAGTAGGACTTGATGAGGTAACTGTACCTGCTCCCTTATTCGAAAGTAGTACATCACAGAAACCAGTTTCTGTGACACCTACACCAATTAGTGAGGAAGCTAATGATGATGATCATGAAACTTCAGAACAAGATACTACTAAACCTGGTAGATCAACCAGAGTAAGATCCGCACCAGAGTGGTACAGTAATCATGTTCTGGAAGTCATGCTACTAGATCATGATGAACCTACGAACTATGGAGAAGCGATGATGAGCCCAGATTCCGCAAAATGGCTTGAAGCCATGAAATCTGAGATGGGATCCATGTATGAGAACAAAGTATGAACTTTGGTTGACTTGCCCAATGATCGGCAAGCAATAGAGAATAAATGGATCTTCAAGAAGAAGACTGACGCTGACGGTAATGTTACTGTCTACAAAGCTCGACTTGTCGCAAAAGGTTTTCGACAAGTTCAAGGGATTGACTACGATGAGACCTTCTCACCCATAGCGATGCTTAAGTCTGTCCGAATCATGTTAGCAATTGCCGCATTTTATGATTATGAAATTTGGCAGATGGATGTCAAAACTGCATTCCTGAATGGATTTCTGGAAGAAGAGTTGTATATGATGCAGCCGGAAGGTTTTGTCGATCCAAAGGGAGCTAACAAAGTGTGCAAGCTCCAGCGATCTATTTATGGACTGGTGCAAGCCTCTCGGAGTTGGAATAAACGCTTTGATAGTGTGATCAAAGCATTTGGTTTTGTACAGACTTTTGGAGAAGCCTGTATTTACAAGAAAGTGAGTGGGAGCTCTGTAGCATTTCTGATATTATATGTAGATGAAATATTACTTATCGAAAATGATATAGAATTTTTGGATAGCATAAAGGGATACTTGAATAAGAGTTTTTCAAAGAAAGACCTCGGTGAAGCTGCTTACATATTGGGCATTAAGATCTATAGAGACAGATAAAGACGCTTAATTGGACTTTCACAAAGCACATACCTTGACAAAGTTTTGAAAAAGTTCAAAATGGATCAAGCAAAGAAAGGATTCTTGCCTGTGTTACAAGGTGTGAAATTGAGTAAGACTCAATGCCCGACCAATGCAGAAGATAGAGAGAAAATGAAAGATGTTCCCTATGCTTCAGCCATTGGCTCTATCATGTATGCAATGCTGTGTACCAGACCTGATGTGTGTCTTGCTATAAGTCTAGCAGGGAGGTACCAAAGTAATCCAGGAGTGGATCACTGGACAGCGGTCAAGAACATCCTGAAATACCTGAAAAGGACAAAGGATATGTTTCTCATATATGGAGGTGACAAAGAGCTCATTGTAAATGGTTACGTTGATTCAATCTTTGACACTGATCCGGACAATTCTAAATCGCAAACCGTATACGTGTTTACATTAAACGGTGGAGCTGTTAGTTGGTGCAGTTCTAAACAAAGCGTTGTGGCGGGATCTACATGTGAAGCGGAGTACATAGCTGCTTCGGAAGCAGCAAACGAAGGACTCTGGATGAAGGAGTTCATATCCGATCTAGGTGTCATACCTAGTGCATCGGGTCCAATGAAAATCTTTTCTGACAATACTAGTGCAATTGCCTTGGCAAAGGAATCCAGATTTCACAAGAGAACCAAGCACATCAAGAGACGCTTCAATTCCATCCGGGATCTAGTCCAGGTGGAAGACATAGAGATTTGCAAGATACATATGGATCTGAATGTTGCAGACCCGTTGACTAAGCCTCTTCCACGAGCAAAACATGATCAGCACCAAAGCTCCATGGGTGTTAGAATCATTACCGTGTAATCTAGATTATTGACTCTAGTGCAAGTGGGAGACTGAAGGAAGTATGCCCTAGAGGCAATAATAATGTTATTATTTTATTTCCTTATATCATGATAAATGTTTATTATTCATGCTAGAATTGTATTATCTGGAAACATAATACTTGTGTGAATACATACACAAACTAAGCGTCACTAGTATGCCTCTACTTGACTAGCTCGTTAATCAAAGATGGTTATGTTTCCTAACCGTAGACATGTGTTGTCATTTGATTATCGGGAACACATTATTAGGAGAATGATGTGATTGACATGACCCATTCCATTAGCTTAGCACCCGATCGTTTAGTATGTTGCTATTGCTTTCTTCATGACTTATACATGTTCCTATGACTATGACATTATGCAACTCCCGTTTGCCGGAGGAACACTTTGTGTGCTACCAAACGTCACAACGTAACTAGGTAATTAGAAAGTAGCTCTATAGGTGTCTCCAAAGGTAAATGTTGGGTTGGCGTATTTCGAGATTAGGATTTGTCACTCCGATTGTCGGAGAGGTATCTCTGGGCCCTCTCGGTAATGCACATCACATAAGCCTTGGAAGCATTGCAACTAATGAGTTAGTTGCGAGATGATGTATTACATAACGAGTAAAGAGACTTGCCGGTAACGAGATTGAACTAGGTATTGAGATACCGATGATCGAATCTCGGGCAAGTAACATACCGATGACAAAGGGAACAACGTATGTTGTTATGCGGTCTGACCGATAAAGATCTTCGTAGAATATGTGGGAGCCGATATGAACATCCACGTTCCGCTATTAGTTATTGACCGGAGACATGTCTCGGTCATGTCTACATTGTTCTCGAACCCGTAGGGTCCGCACGCTTAAGGTTTCGATGACAGTTATATGAGTTTATGAGTTTTTGATGTACCGAAGTTAGTTCGGAATCCCGGATGTGATGACGGACATGACGAGGAGTCTCGAAATGGTCGAGACATAAAGATTGATATATTGGACGACTATATTCGGACACCGGAAGTGTTCCGGGTTATTTCGGAGAAAACCGGAGAGCCGGAGGGTTACCGGAACCCCCCCCCCCCCGGGAGAAGTAATGGGCCATATGGGCCTTAGTGGAGAGAGAGAGGGGCAGCCAGGGTGGGCCGCGCGCCTCCTCCCCCCTGGTCCGAATTGGACTAGGAGAGGGGGGTGGCGCCCCCCTCCTACTCCTACTAGGAGGAGGACTCCTCCTTGGCGCGCCAATAGGGCCGGCCGGCCTCCTCCCCATTCTCCTTTATATACGGGGGCAGGGGGCACCCCTAGACACACAAGTTGATCCACGTGATCGTTTTCTTAGCCGTGTGCGGTGCCCCCTTCCACCATAATCCTCAATAATATTGTAGCGGTGCTTAGGCGAAGCCATGTGACGGTAGAACATCAAGATCGTCACCACGCCGTCGTGCTGACGGAAGTCTTCCCCGACACTTTGTTGGATCGGAGTCCAGGGATCGTCATCGAGCTGAATATGTGCTAAAACTCGTAGGTGCCATAGTTTCGGTGCTTGATCGGTCGGGCCGTGAAGACGTACGACTACATCAACCGCGTTGTGCTAACGCTTCCGCTGTCGGTCTACAAGGGTACATAGATCACACTCTCCCCTCTCGTTGCTATGCATCACCATGATCTTGCGTGTGCGCAGGAATTTTTTTGAAATTACTACGTTCCCCAACAACCTCGTCATATGACGTATACATGGTGGACGCACCAAAAGATGACGACGAGGAGCGGAAGGACGCACCGAAAGCTTGTTCCCTTGAAAAGCAGTCAAAGCAGCGACGCAAGCGACGCCCCAAATCCCGCCCCGACAGAAATAGCGATCACACAGACCCAGCGCTGGAGCAGGGCGAACCGCTGCCGGACAACGGCAATCCGGATAATCAAACCGAACAAACAAATCCTATCAAGGATCATGGTCCGGACGACATAATGCCGGACAGGCACCCAGAGCAGCAGACTGCCCGTAAAAGGCTTGTTGCCATCGCGAGGAGTCTGAGAAAGCAGAAGCAAAGGCTCAAGGCCACGCAAGACACACTCCAAATCAGATGGAGTAAAATACTCAACACAGTAGCAAGGTACGGCGATAGTCGCCCCTACAAGAGCTACCCAAAGCGGAAGCTGCTACCCGAATTCAGTGAGGAGGCCTCAGACCCCCCACAACCAAATATCAAAGCAGCCACCTGGTCGGATGGACGACCCCTCTACCAACACAGGGCGGCATACAATGCCACTCACCATACAACACGCAACCAATGCGAGGGCTCGCACCCAAAGAACGGCGCAACAAGATCCAATTATGGACCACGCAAGCGCGCCCCAGCATACAATGCAACACAACAAACATCCGAACAACGCGGTACACCCAGCTACAGGGGTGCCGCACACCCCCTATGTTTCACCGACGAGGTGCTGGACCACGAATTTCCAGAGGGATTCAAGCCCGTAAACATAGAGGCATACGACGGAACAACAGACCCTGGGGTCTGGATTGAGGACTACATCCTTCATATCCATATGGCTCGAGGAGATGATCTCCATGCCATCAAGTACCTACCCCTCAAGCTCAAAGGGCCAGCTCGTCACTGGCTCAAAGGCCTACCCGAAAGCTCCATTGGAAGTTGGGAAGAGCTCGAAGACGCCTTTCAGGCAAATTTTCAAAGGACTTATGTCCGACCTCTGGATGTGGACGATTTGAGTCATATAACTCAACAGCCCAGAGAGTCAGCCCGAAAGCTTTGGAACAGGTTTCTTACTAAAAAGAACCAGATTGTCGACTGTCCGGATGCCGAAGCCTTGGCAGCTTTCAAGCATAGCGTCCGTGATGAATGGCTCGCCAGACACCTCGGCCAAAATAAGCCGAGAACAATGGCCGCACTAACAAACCTCATGACCTGCTTTTGCGCGGGTGAGGACAGCTGGCTAGCCAGATGCAGCACTAGCGACTCCAGTACATCTGAAGTTAGATATGGAAACGGGAAATCACGGCGCAACAGCAATAAAAAATGTCGGAATAAAGAAGACAGCACGAAGGGCACGGCAGTAAATGCCGGATTCAAAAGCTCTCGGCCAGGTCAAAAGCCGCCCCCTAAAGGCACCAGGGATGAATTGTCCAGCCTCAACAAAATTCTAGACCAAGTATGTCAGATTCATAGTACCCCTGGTAAACCTGCTAATCATACCCACAGAGAATGTTGGGTCTTCAAGCAGTCCGGCAAGCTCAACGCCGTACACAAGGGGGGGGATACACCAAGTGAAGACGAGGAAGACCCCCCAAGCAAGACACGGGGGAACAAAAGAAATTTCCACCAGAAGTCAAAATAGTAAACGTGTTACACGTAATCAAGGGAAAAAACAATGCGGCACTCCCAGGAAAATATACCCAAGTGCCTGTCACCACGAAGTCCTGCCACTGGTCATCTCAACCGATCACCTTTGACCATCGTGATTACTCAGCAAGTATCCGACACGCAGGATGGGCTGCCCTGGTATTAGACCCAGTAATTGGCGGATATCACTTCACAAGAGTCTTGATGGACGGCGGCAGTAGCCTAAACCTAATATATTAGGATACAATCCGCGGGATGGGGTTAGACCCAACAAAAATTCGCCATGGCAATACTACCTTTAATGGAGTAATGCCAGTCCCAGGGGCTCGTTGTATGGGCTCCCTCCTACTACAAGTTATATTCGGCTCCCCCGATAACTTCCTTCGCGAGCATCTAACTTTACACATCACTCTGTTTCAAAGCGGCTATCAAGCACTGCTCGGACACGAAGCTTTCGCTTGCTTTAACGATATACCACACTACGCCTCCCTCACACTCAAGATGCCCGGTCCACGTGGCATCATTACAATGCACGGAAATATCAAGCGATCTCTGCGCGCCAAAGAGAGTGAGGCTGCCTTGGCAGCTGCACACTAAAGGCGCCCAGACAAGCGAAAGCATCCAATAGGTCGTCAAGACCTCAGATACAACTAATCAAGTCCGGCGCCGCTATTTATACGGAATAAGTGGTCACACCCCTATTTGTCAATACAAGGGGCTCAACGCACGCAGACAAGTGGCAATTTCTTATCATCTTGAAATGTACATGGTTTCTTTAAAAACTATCTTTTTGCATGACAACTTTTTCACTTAACTTCCTCTCTTTTACAGACGATCATCGTGCTACACCCGTCCAGGATACGGCACAACGGAGACACAGGCGCAGACGTGTAGCAGGGACCCGCTCCAAGGATTCTTTTTAGATTAAGACCCTGTGTAAACCTTTTTTACTGTCTCTTGTTGATACATATCCACCATTGAGAAGGATGCTGACGTCTTGGCATGTGGCCACGCCAGAAGAATGCACGTACCTGGACACAAGGGACTTCTTACAAAGGCCACTATTTAGGCCCGGTTTATACCACAAAGACCGAATACCTTAGGGAGTGTTCGGCGTCGCGAGTTTGGCCCTATATGCATCAGCTCCGAATCATTGTCTTTGGTCAAATGTTGGGTTTGCCCGACTCCTGTGTTTTGGAGCCTTACGTTCCGCCTTGTCGGCTAAGGTAGCACCAGGAGAACTACTGCGATTGTGCCCTGGTTCATCCGGACGAGCACCTCAATAGAGAAAGCTGAAAACTGACTGTCATGATATAGCGTGAGACTGGTCAACCACTCGATGACCTGTGGGAATGTTAGAATTCCTCCGCCTTAACGAAGGGCCGTTTTCCGGCCAGGCATGTACGCACCCCGGAATCGGGAGAGTGCGGAGCCACCAGGGGCTATCTAGTAGCCCCACTGTCAAACTCCTATGGCTAAGTGAAAGTGCTAAAGCATTATAGTCCGGTTGCCTCGCTCGCTCCGCTATCACCTCCTTAATAGGACCAAGACGTTGGGTTAAGTGTGAACGCGTGTTTTTGCGAGCACCTCCGCATTATATGCATGGGGGTTGAAGCCGACGACTGCAATCTTTCAGGTTATACACATGTATACATAAACGGCCGCCCAGGAGGCATCATATTACTTTCAGGCAAAAGTATAAAAATAGCCTTATAAAAATTTATAAAAGCATTTCCCTTACAATGAGATTACATATCACTTAAACATAATATTTTTTGAGCACTGGGTCTCTATCAAACGGGCACCCTCAAGAACTTCTTCAAAGTAGTGCTCAGCAGCCTTTCGACCTATAACCGAATCCCGTGATGCAACATTGGTAGCATCCATCTCCGCCCAGTATGCCTTAACACGGGCAAAGGCCATCCGTGCGCCCTCTATGCACGCCGACCTCCTCATCGCATTAATGCACGACACCACGTCAAGGACCTGCTGCACCAAGCCGAAATAGCTGTTCGGTTTTGACCTTTCCGGCCATAGCTGATCCACAACAGACCTCATGGAGAGTCCAGACAACCTATTTAGTTTGGCCCATTCGGCTAATTGGTCAGTCAATGAAAGTGGACGCTCGGGAGAATGGAATTGTCTCCAAAACAGCTGGTCTACTTCACGGACCGTCTAATCCATATACACATCCTCCAAACTCCATAGCCGATCCAGAGGGGCATACCGTGGATCTCCGAATTTCCTCCGCAACATAAAGGATTTCCCAGCTACAATATCCCCGGCTTCCCACAGCTCCTCCTTCTTTGCCCTCATAGCAGAGCGGAGATCCTTATTCGTCGCAGCAGCCTTCTCAAGGTCGGATGCCTTCGCTTGGTTTTCCTTTTCAAGAACCCGGCAACGGTCATCGGCGGCTTTTAATTCTATAGTCATCTTCGCCATCTTGTCTCGGGTCTCGCCATGCGTGGCCTTCTCGGCTTGCAACTCTTCGGCCACCTTCACAGCAGCCACATTACCCAACCTCGCTTGCTCCTTGGCTCGGGCAAGTTCTTCCCGCAAGGCTTCAACAGTGGCAGCTCCATCTGCAGTCACAACATATTAAAGATACTGGCATCATGCTGATCTTCCTATGTGGCGTTTACCAGATAATGAAACTTACCCTGCGCCTTCAAGCCTTTTGTTAACAAGCTCAATGTCGGCGTCTGCCGCATCCAACTACCGTTCTAAATGGGCAAACTCGCTAGTCCGGCTAGCCACCGGAGCTTTCATCACCTACACATAGAGGCAGTATGGTTATTACCTGGGAATATGATCATTTGTTTGTCGTCATTTCCAACGACAACCAGAGTCTCAGGGGCTACTATCTACACAGGGCACACCTAGCATGTGCAGGACTATCATACATTCTTTTACGTACCTCAAAGCCTGTCAGTAGACTCATAAAAGCTTCATGCAATCCGCTTTTGGCGGACGATATTCTCTCCATCACCGTATTCATTAGCACACGGTGTTCATCTAAGATGGCCGCTTGCCCCACCAACTCCCTCAGAACATCCGATCGCACACCAGACGGTGCCGGACTCTTTTGTCTGCTCTCTTCGGGAGCCGGACACTGGGAGCTTCGGTGGTCAATGGGATTATCTTTTGGCCTCACCGGACTCGGGGAGGCCCTCCGCGACGACACTTCAGGGTCGCCCTCTTCTGGAGCGGAGGAGTCCGGAGGAGGCGTTTTGCTCTCCATCATCTCTGGAAGAAGATCCCCCAAAGACGAGCTCATTTGAGAGGGGCTAAGGCCCGAACTGCAAAAATATATGCGGTGGTTATTTTCTCAGAAGAAAAAGATGGCACATATGTACTATTAAAAGTATTTCGGGTCACTTACGACTCGCGGGAGAACTGATCCCCCCGCGGACTTTGTGCGGCAACGGCGCCCCCCGAGGTAGGACCCTCTGTGGGAGACTTCTTCTCCCGTTTGGAAGCTTCGGCTTCCGAATCCCCGGGCGCAATCCTTTTCCTCTTCTGGTCGTCTTCCTTCATGGAGACGCTCGCTCCCTCGGCTAGATGGGCAGTGTTGGGGGCCGCATCCGCCCACATTATCCTCCACAATATGTTCCTTCAAGGGCTCCGGGCAAGGTGCGGTCTGGGGCATCTTTTCCAATACCGGATTTTCCAAACCCTCAGGGAGGGGAGCCGAACACCGAATCAACTTCGCCTTTGTTAGCCAGTCCTGGTCAAAAAGCAAACTTTCAGAAATAACTTCGTAACAAAGAGAGATAGTATGTTCGGCCGAAAGATGCCTTACCTGTTCGGCGGCGCGGTTACTACTCAGGCCCATGTCCTCGGTGATTTCCGAACACTCCACCTGAGGTCCAAAGAATGACTTGTACATCTCCTCGTGCGTCAGGTCGAGGAAATTTTCAATGGCACACGGTCCCTCGGAATTGAACTCCCACAGGCGAAGAGGCCGGCGTTTGCAAGGCCGGACTTGACGAACCAGCATAACCTGTATTACCGCAACCAAACTGAAATATCCATTGAAGAGATCTCGAATGCGGCTTTGCAGTATAGGCACGTCCTTGGCTGGCCCCCAACTCAGACCTCTGTTGATCCATGACATCAGCTGTGGCGGGGGGCCTGAGCGGAAAACAGGGGGGCCGCCCACTTGGCACTTCGAGGAGCCGTGATGTAGAACCACTCCTGTTGCCACAATTCAGACACCTCTGGGATGGAACCTTTGGGCCACGGAGCTCCCGTCATATTGCGTATTGAGGCACCTCCACACGCTGCATGTTGCCCCTCGATCATCTTCGGCTTCACTTCAAAGGTCTTGAGCCATAGGCCAAAGTGAGGGGTAACCTGGAGGAAGGCCTCGCACACGACAATAAATGTCGTGATATGAAGAAAGGAGTCCGGAGCTAGATCATGAAAGTCTAGCCCGTAGTAAAACATCAAACCCCTTACGAAAGGATCCAGAGCAAGGCCTAGACCTCGGAGGAAGTGGGAGACGAACACGACGTTCTCGTTGGGTTCGGGGGTGGGGACGGCCTGCCCTCGGGGAGGCAGCCGATGCAAAATCTCGGTGGTCAAATATCTGTCCCCCCTCAACTTTTTGATGTCTTCTTCCGTGATGGAGGAAGGCACCCATCGGCCTTGAAAGCTAGATCCGGACATGACTGAAGGTTCGGAGCACCTGACCTGAACTTCGGGCGTTTGAGCTTGAGGTAGGAGAAGGATTCGATTGAGCATGGGAGGGAAAAATAAAAGCCTTGTCCCCTTTATAAAGAGGGTGAATATCAAGCATCCTCTCCGTGTCCGTTTGGACTTGCCTATAATCTAGGAGTCCTAGAAGTGGTTGGGTTACCCACGCCCGTATTAATGAGAATCCCGGAATAAGGGGACACGATCTTTTCTTTAACAAGACGTGCCAAGGAAACCGCCTCGCATGACGCGCTGAGGTGGGATAATAAAACGACTTGGATAAAGGCTTGGTCGTGGTGTGTCGCACTATGGAATACGTCAGCAGATTAGATTTGCGTAAATATTATTCTCTCTATGGCAATATGTGAAAACTTATTTTGCAGAGCCGGACACTATCTGTGTGTTCAAAATCTTCTATGGAGTACTTGGAGGAGGAACCCGCCTTGCAATGCTGAAGACAATCCGCGCGCCGGACTCGTGGTCATTGAAGCCTGGTTCAGGGGCTACTGAGGGAGTCCTAGATTAGGGGGTGTTCGGATAGCCGGACTCCTGGACTATGAAGATACAAGATTAAAGACTCTGTCCCGTGTCCGAAAGGGACTTTCCTTGGCGTGGAAGGCAAGCTTGGCGATAGGAATATGCAGATCTCCTACCATTGTAACCGACTTTGTGTAACCCTAACCCTCTCCGGTGTCTATATAAACTGGAGGGTTTTAGTCCATAGGACAACGTACACATCAACAATCATACCATAGTCTAGCTTCTAGGGTTTAGCCTCCTCGATCTCGTGGTAGATCTACTCTTGTACTACCCATATCATCAATATTAATCAAGCAGGACGTAGGGTTTTACCTCCATCGAGAGGGCCCGAACCTGGGTAAAACTTCGTGTCCCTTGACTCCTATTACCATCCGGCCTAGACGCACAGTTCGGGACCCCCTACCCGAGATCCGCCGGTTTTGACACCGACACTCGACCTTTCGGTCTTCCGTGTTCCGAGGCCATGTCTGTACATGCTAGGCTCGTCAAGTCAACCTAAGTGTATCGCGTGTGTAAATCTGGCTTACACCCGTTGTATTCGAACGTTAGAATCTATCACACCCGATCATCACGTGGTGCTTCAAAACAACGAACCTTCGCAACGGTGCACAGTTAGGGGGAACACTTTCTTGAAATTATTACGAGGGATCATCTTATTTAAGCTACCGTCGTTCTAAGAAAATAAGATGTAAAACATGATAAACATCACATGCAATCAAATAGTGACATGATATGGCCAATATCATTTGCTCCTTTTGTTCTCCATCTTTGGGGCTTCATGATCATCGTTGTCACCGGCATGACACCATGATCTCCATCATCGTGTCTTCTTGAAGTTGTCTCGTCATCTATTACTTCTACTACTATGGCTAACGCTTTAGCAATAAAGTAAAGTAATTACATGACGTTTATGTTGACACGCAGGTCATAAATAAATAAAGACAACTCCTATGGCTCCTGCCGGTTGTCATACTCATCGACATGCAAGTTGTGATTCCTATTAAAAGAACATGATCAATCTCATACATCACATATATCATTTATCACATCCTTTTGGCCATATCACATCACACGACACATGCTGCAAAAACAAGTTAGACGTCCTCTAATTGTTGTTGCAAGTTTTCACGTGGCTGCTATAGGTTTCTAGCAAGAACGTTTCTTACCTACGCCAAAACCACAAGGTGATATGCCAATTTCTATTTACCCTTCATAAGGACCCTTTTCATCGAATCCGATCCGACTAAAGTGGGAGAGACAGACACCCGCCAGCCACCTTATGCAACTAGTGCATGTCAATCAGTGGAACCAGTCTCACTAAGCGTACGTGTAAGGTCGGTCCGGGCCGCTTCATCCCATGATGCCTCCGAATCAAGATAACACTAGTAAAGGCAAGCAAATTGACAATATCGACGCCCACAACTGCTTTGTGTTCTACTCGTGCATAGAAACTACGCATAGACCTAGCTCATGATGCCACTGTTGGGGAACATAGCGGAATTTTAAAATTTTCTACGCATCACCGAGATAAATCTATTGAGTCATCTAGCAACGAGGGAGAGAGGAGTGCATCTACATACCCTTGTAGATCGCGCGTGGAAGCGTTCAAGAGAACGGGGTTGATGGAGTCGTACTCGTCGTGATCCAAATCACCGATGACCTAGCGCCGAACGGATGGCACCTCCGCGTTCAACACACGTACGGTTGGGAAGATGTCTCCTCCAACTTGATCCATCAAGGGGGAAGGAGAGGTTGATGGAGATCCAGCAGCACGACAGCGTGGTGGTGGAAGCAACGGTGATCTCGGCAGGGCTTCGCCAAGCTCAGGGAGAGGGACGACTGTCACGGGAGGGAGAGGGAGGCGCCAGGGGCTAGGGTGCGGCTGCCCTCCCTCACCCCCCCACTATATATAGAACCCTAGGGGGGCGCCGGCCCTAGGATATTGAATCTCCAAGGGGGCGGCGGCCAAGGGGAGTGGAGTGCCCCCAAGCCAAGTGAGGCGCCCCCACCCCTAGGGTTTCCAACCCTAGGCGCAGGGGAGGCCCATGGGGGGCGCACCAGCCCACTAGGGGCTAGTTCCCCTCCCACTTTAGCCCATGGGGCCCTCCGGGATAGGTGTCCCCACCCGGTGGACCCCCGGGACCCTTCCGGTGGTCCCGGTACAATACCGATTACCCCCGAAACCTTCCCGATGGCCGAAACTTGACTTCCTATATATAAATCTTCACCTCCGGACCATTCCAGAACTCCTCGTGACGTCCGGGATCTCATCCGGGACTCCGAAAAACTTTCGGGTTACCGTATACTAATATCTCAACAACCCTAGCGTCACCGAACCTTAAGTGTGTAGACCCTACGGGTTCGGAAGACACGCAGACATGACCGAGACGACTCTCCGGTCAATAACCAACAGCGGGATCTGGATACCCATGTTGGCTCCCACATGCTCCTCGATGATCTCATCGGATGAACCACGATGACGAGGATTCAATCAATCCCGTATACAATTCCCTTTGTCAATCGGTACGTTAATTGCCCGAGACTCGATCGTCAGTATCCCAATACCTCGTTCAATCTCGTTACCGGCAAGTCACTTTACTCGTATCGTAATGCATGATCCCGTGATCAACCACTTGGTCACATTGAGCTCATTATGATGATGCATTACCGAGTGGGCCTAGAGATACCTCTCCGTCATACGGAGTGACAAATCCCAGTCTCGATTCGTGCCAACCCAACAGACACTTTCGTAGATACCTGTAGTGTACCTTTATAGTCACCCAGTTACGTTGTGACGTTTGGCACACCCAAAGCACTCCTACGGTATCCGGGAGTTGCACAATCTCATGGTCTAAGGAAATGATACTTGACATTCGGAAAAGCTATAGCAAACAAACTACACGATCTTTGAGCTATGCTTAGGATTGGGTCTTGTCCATCACATCATTCTCCTAATGATGTGATCCCGTTATCAATGACATCCAATTTCCATAGTCAGGAAACCATGACTATCTTTTGATCAACAAGCTAGTCAACTAGAGGCTCACTAGGGACGTGTTGTGGTCTATGTATTCACACATGTATTACGATTTCCGGATAACACAATTATAGCATGAACAATAGACAATTATCATGAACAAAGAAATATAATAATAACCATTTTATTATTGCCTCCAGGGCATATTTCCAACACCTAGCTAGGCATAAAAAGCAAGGATAGATCTAGGTATTGCCATCTTTGGTAGGCAATCCATAAGTGGCTCTCATAATAGATTCATAAGGTAATTTAATTTTATTTCTAGGAAAGTGTTCCATGCCTTTCCTTAATGGAAATTGGAATCTAATATTTCCTTCCTTCATATCAATAATTGCACCAATCGTTCTAAGGAAAGGTCTACCAAGAATAATAGGACATGAAGGATTGCAATCTATATCAAGGACGACAAAATATACGGGCACATTATTCCTATTTGCAACAATAATAACATCATTAATTCTTCCCATAGGTTTCTTAATAGTGGAATCCGCAAGGTGCAAGTTTAAAGAGCAATCATCAAAATGACGGAAACCTAACAAATCACACAAAGTCTTTGGAATCGTGGAAACACTAGCACCCAAATCACACAAAGCATAGCATTCATGATCTTTAATTTTAATTTTAATAGTTGGTTCCCACTCATCATAAAGTTTTCTAGGGATAGAAACTTCCAACTCAAGTTTTTCTTCATAAGATTGCATCAAAGCATCAACGATATGTTTGGTAAAAGCTTTATTTTGACTATAAGCATGAGGAGAATTTAGCATGGATTGCAACAAGGAAATACAATCTATCAAAGAGCAATTATCATAATTAAATTCCTTGAAATCCAAAATAGTAGGTTCATTAACATCAAGAGTTTTGATCTTTTCAATCCCACTTTTATCAAATTTAGCATCAAGGTCTAAAAACTCCGAATTTTTGGAACGCCTTCTAGGTAAAGGTGGATCATATTCAGTCCCATCATTATCAAGATTCATATTGCAAAACAAAGATTTAATAGTGGACACATCAATTACTTTTAGTTCTTCATCTTTATTATCATGGTCTTCCGGTTTAGCGGCCATCTTATTAACTATGGTAGCCTGCTTATCCGAAACTTCAGCTATTAACTTCTCAAGAGAAGCAATTTGGGATCTCAAACCATCAAATTCTTTAGACATATCATCGAGCTCTTTATTCATATAACTCATAAAGCTTTTTTGTTCTTTAAGCTCGTTTCTAAAGAAACTATTATGCTCCAATTGCAAGACCATAAAACTCCTAACGTTGCTTTCGATTTCTTCTAACCTTTTAAGGTGAAGATAACCAAATAGGGGAAGAGCCATCGAGACAAGCAAGCAATCCAACAAACAAGCAAATGAGGAACGGGCGAAAAGAGGCAAATAGAGAAAGAGAGGGAGAATAGAGAGAGAGAGAGAGAGAGAGGGTGAATAAAACGACAAGGGTGAAGTGGGGGAGAGGAAAACGAGAGACAAATGGCAAATAATGTAATGCGGGAGATAAGGGTTTGTGATGGGTACTTGGTATATTGACTTTTGCGTAGACCTCCCCGGCAACGGCGCCAGAAATCCTTCTTGCTACCTCTTGAGCACTTGCGTTGGTTTTCCCTTGAAGAGGAAAAGGGTGGTGCAGCAAAGTAGCGTAAGTATTTCCCTCAGTTTTTGAGAACCAAGGTATCAATCCAGTAGGAGGCTACGCGTGAGTCCCTCACACTTACACAAAACAAATAAATCCTCGCAAGAGCTATGGTGTTGATGTAGAAGCCCTCCGTGATCGATGCCCCCTCCGGCGGAGCTCCGGAACAGGCCCCAAGATGGGATCTCGTGGATATAGAAAGTTACGGTGGTGGAATTAGGGTTTTGGCTCCTCCGTATCTGATCGTTTGGGTACGTATATATATATATATATATATATATATATATATATATATATATATATATATATATATATATAGTGTTACTGTTCATCACCCAGGGTGCAGAATGAGTTATTCTTCACCCGAGGTAATCTTACGATCATTTGATAATTAAATTACGTTTGGAATTTAAATAGTTACATTCCTATTGATTTACTACGTAAAATTTGGCATAAAAAATAAAAATATAGGTCATAAGACAAGAAAATTTGCAATTTATGTGTATTTTACACTATGTTTTTATGTTTGTAATTTTACATAACATAAAATATATTTTACGACGACTATATATTTTCTTACGGTCTCTTTTCACGTCGGAAATAAGACAAAACTTACAGAATGTAAAATTACGGTGAATTGATGGTAAAATAGAGGGGGGTGAAGAATAACTATTCCTCACCCAGGGTGACAAATAGTCAATCCCTATATATATATATATATATATATATATATATATATATATATATATATATATATATATACGGTGGCGCTAAACTGTGCGTGCGCGCATAATGGTTTATTCTACGCTTCGGCTTAATCACGCACCCCGCCAACCAGCCAACCCACGCACACCATCCCCCACTTTCCTAATTTGATGGTAATGCTTACTACTAATCGTAGTAAATGTGCTATGCCATTTACTATGTGCCATTTTGACGGTAATGCTTACTCCCATTTGTAGTAAAGTGTTATGCCATTTACTATGTACTACTAGTGCTACGGGTTTGATTGTAATGCCCTTTTTACTTTCTAGTAAAATTGTTATAGCCTTTACTATTGTCCTAGATTTGATCGACCTCGCCAATGCACACGGTAATAAAATTAATCGTTATGGTAATCTAGTTACGAGATGCAAAACTGATAATCATACGCTCGGTCGCACTAATCAACCCCACCTCCACACGCTTCGGAAATTGATGGTAATATGGCTTGCAGCAAATAGTAGTGGATTTAATTCAGTTACCACTCCCACCGCCGACCTCGGCCCTGCGGGGTTCTATTTTGCCAATGACAGTAAAAAGGTCAAAAATATGATAATGGAACAAATAGCTTTACGAGATTGCATGCAACTGCACTACACACAACGTCTTGTACCATTATGCATGGTAAAAAAAACTGGCACATGTGGTAACGGACTACATCTATTACGAGATGCCACACACCACTCCTTAATTCTCTGACATAAAATGGTAGCCTTTGTGCAACCAGTAACCCAATAAATTATGTTACTATATTTTACATGGTTGATTACCATGTGTGATTGGAGCAGACAAGTAATAAAGCAAAATTGTGCTAAGATGATGAACCATCACAAGCATACCGTAACCAAATTAATATTTTACTACATTTTCCATGGATGATTACTATATGTAATCAGGAGGATGCATATAATAAAAAAAATTGTGGCGGAGCGGTGAACCATTGCTGCAGCCAGCAACCGAATTAATTCCGTTACTATACCCAACATGGCTGATTACTAGTAGGTGGACGAAAAATTGGAGGCCAAGGCATTAGCCACGCTCATGTTTTCTGGTTGGTTGCGCGCTGTTAGGCCGGAGCGTAGAATAAGCGCACCTATATATATATATATATATATATATATATATATATATATATATATATATATATATATATATATATAGGAGGAAGAAGTACGTCGGTGGAGCAACAGAGGGCCCACGAGGATGGAGGGCACGCCCGGGGGGGGGGGGGGGGGGGGGTAGGCGCGCCCCCTACCTCGTGGCCTCCCTATTGGTTGCTTGACGTAGGGTCCAAGTCTCCTGGGTCTTGTTCGTTTCAAAAATCACGTTCCCGAAGGTTTCATTCCGTTTGGACTCCGTTTGATATTCCTTTTCTTCGAAACCCTAAAATATGCACAAAAAACAGCAATTTTGGGTTGGGCCTCTGTTTAATAGGTTAGTCCCAAAAATAATATAAAAGTGGATAATAAAGCCCAATAATGTCCAAAACAGAAGATAATATAGCATGGAGCAATCAAAAATTATAGATACGTTGGAGACATTTCAAGGGTATGTTGCGTGGTCTCCTGCTCGGGTGGTGGCCATGGGCTGTGTTGGACGCGTTAGTTCTGGCGGCATGGTGGTGCGTGGGCGGCGGGGCAGCGGCATACGACTTCCCCTCTCCATGGTGACGGCCCAAGGTGATAACTTTTCCCCCTCCCCCCTCCCCCCAAAAAAAAATTTGTTGCACTTCGAAGACATTTCAGACAAGGTCGAGAAGAAACCCGTGCACTATTGTGGTTGCGGGCAATGGCGATGCATGTGGGCGTCATCTCCTCCCTGCAGGCGTTGCCATGGCCTTGTCCATCCCCTATTCTTCACCGGGGAAACCTTGGCTCGGTTCGCCGAGCCAGGCAGTGACGGCATCATGACATTGCCCCCTTCTTGGAGGGATTGCCTGGGTGGTCGAGGTGTCTTTTGGAGGAGTAGCTGGTGTGGGTTGCCTCGTTCGCCTAGGCGATGTGGCTTGGGGTGCCGGGTTATCTTGTGTTCGTTGTTGCTATGGGCACGAGCATCCAGGGCGTTACACACTCCATCATCGACGCCTCATCTGCAACGCCTTCCTTGAGCCAGGCTAGCTCATGTTGTCCACTTGTTGATCTCCTAGACGCCATGAATGGAGAGTGCGTTGATCTAGTTTGCTTTGATGTTTTTGTCGTGCTCTGATGTGTTCGGTTCGGTTGGGACGCGGCTTGTGTGCTCTGTGTTCGTCCTCTTCGCAATGGTTTGGCTTGAGTTTGGGCAAGGCGAGTCATGTGGCGGTGTTATTATGGTGGATGTGGTTGCTAAACTCCCGATGTAGCACTTTTTCGGAAGGCATTGTACCGCTCATCTTGGCTACTTCTATAAATATATGATACATTGTTTGTGCGTGTTCTAAAAAAAACTACCTGCAAGTGCTCAAGTCCAGAGAACTGGGCATAGCTAAGGTAGTAAGTCCTTTTATGGTGAAACCAGTCCACCAGAATTTAAATTTTAGACTTGATATTGGTGCTCGTATTTTTTTAATTTATTTCATACTTTTCGGTAATGTACGTTTAATGGAAGAAAATGTTTCCATCAACTACGACGGTGTCTTTATCAGTCTCAAGATATTGTGTCGGATAGGTATTTCGACGATGCTCATAGGGATAAAATGTGTGTGCGTGCATGCGTTCAGAAAGGTGCAAGAGCAAAGCCAGATAATTTCAACAATGGGTTCAAACATTGACTCAGCACGAGCAGTGGCATCACTAGGAATAAAATAAAGTGTGCAATTTAACACGCCACGACCCACCTGTCCTACTGCTGGCTACGTCAAAAATCTACCACTAATAATAAGGGCGATGATACACGCCGGTGGGCCGGCCCAAACATTCAGCTGGTCTGCTGTTAGCCACCCAATCTAGAACATACAAAACGTCATATCTCAGAGTCGTCTTCTTCCCTTTTCCCGTCTTCCTTCTCAGTCTCGCACACATGGGCGAACCGGAAAAAACAAAAGGGGATCCACACGCTCCCCCACACGCACACCACCACCCCCTCCTCGTCGTCGATGTGGCCGTGCCGGACGAGCTTCGGCGAGCGCCCACCCCCCTCCCCCTTCCAGGATTGCATCACAGCCACCATTGATTTTAGGCGAGATTCAGTACCATGGGTGCAGCTCTAAAAAATGGGTCGGATCTAGCGCCCGGGCGCCATGATTGCAACATCCCCAGCGTTACCCTGCCTCCAGCTCATCGCGATCGTCGCCTTACACCATCGTGTCCAGCGAAAACAGATCTAAAAAAGCAACAAATGCTCAATGGTCGGTTGAAGCAAAATCATTATAAGGTTCCAGCAAAAAGAGACATCGTCTCCAGCAAAATCAAGCTCAACATAGGGAACTTCAGTGATTGATTGGTAGCAAAAAAAATGCTAGTTCCAGCAAAAATAAACGCTAGTTCCAGCAAAATAACTTAGCAGAGATACTTCCATCGATTTCGATTGTAGCAAAAAGAAAAACTAGTTCCAGCAAAATTACACTGGTTCAAGCAAAAAGCACACGTCGTTGGCGAGGGCGCATCTAGTTCCAGCAAATCGCATGGTCGATGACAGCAAAGACTGATGCCGGTTCCAGCAAATGGATGGCCGGTTGCAGCAAAAAAGGGTCGTCCGCAGCCCACCGTCCGTCTCTACGGCGTGAAGACCTTTTGTCGATTGAAGCAGCGGGGGGCGCCGGTTCCAGCTCTAGGATGCCCGGTTGCAACAAAAAGGCATCGTCAGCTGTCGCGGGTATCCAGCACTTGTCGCCGCCGTCCCCAGCAACTGCGGGGTGCTGATTGCAGCACTTGTCGCCGTCGACAAAAACGGGTGCAAAGGTGGTGGATGGTGGCGCTCCCATGGTCGCAGACCCGCTGCGGCCACCGCTACGCAGCCCCATGTGTCGACTGCTGCTGTGCCGTGTGGAGGAAGAAGCAGAGATGAGCATAGGTGGTGAAGCGCACGGCAAGCATAGGATGGGGACGGATGAGGCGAGAGGTGAGAGAGATGTAATATGTGGTAAGGAAAGCGAAGGGGATGGATAAGGCAGTGCTGCGCCTGGTGAAACGGTGTGTGGGCCCATAAGCAGTGCGCTTGTGTGGGAGCCGACCGGCGGAAGCTTTGGCCGGTCCGCCGGCTTGAAAAGTTTACCTATAATAATAAAGCAAGTATTGCTTCTGATCCTGCGGTTTAAAATTACCCTCGAAGTTGCTATATTACCCTCTATATCACCCATAAGTGAAAACGCTGCGAGTTTTTTCTTTCAAAGTTCAGATCTTTCAAACGTATGATATCCTATATACGTACATTACAATTACTAGTAGAACGCCCGTGCGTTGCCACGGGTTTTTAGTTTCTTTTTCTCAATTACACATACGATTACATCTAATGAATACAATGCATTTCAAATTTCACATGTATATATTTCATCAGATTGCACAAACCAAATTACAGATTATTGGTTTATACACATACACTTGTAAGCACACACAGCAGGTGCCATCATTAGTGGTACATGCATCAACAGTTGTATGTACAATGTACATGTATATTACTTTTGTGGGGGTTACATTTATATTCATTGAATTCACAACTGAGGATGAAAGGCACCTTGCAACAACTCGGATATAAGCAACACCCCCTTGCTTCAGATCGATAAAAAACCCGCCCCTTTGCTTCACCACAATCTAGAGAGATGAGTCCCCGGAAACCAAAAGATAGAGTGGGTCAAAATTAAATAATCACATGGAATAAGCGTCTACCTTAGTTGTAATGAAATGTACCAGTACACAATATTTTTGGCTCGCTTCTTCTCCAAGTGTTGCTCCTTTTTCCTTGTAGCCCTAGCTCAAGTAAACCAAAATCTTACTACTTAAATGTATACAACTAATTAATTGTCCGTGCATAGCAACGGTGCATAAATCAAGGAAAGAAGGATAATTTGTAGATATCCTTCTTTGTAAACCAAAACGCTTAATTGTCCGTACGCTCTCTCTCTCTCTCTCCACCACCTTATTAAGCGTTGGAAGATATCCTTCTTTCCTACATTCTGCAACCAACTAACTCCAGCCTCTTTAATTCCTATACATCAATTAATTCAGTACCCAATTATATAAACACAACAAGAACTCCGCACACAACGTATTTGAAAAACAATATACACATGTGCGACCGGAATTTGCCATTTCATGGGTTGACAATGCCTCATATTTGACTTACGTGGAAGCAGCCTGAAGTAGAAAAATTGCATCCTGGACATGCCGATCTATGGCTCCTCCATTTCCATGCATGTGACGCTACATCTCATGAAGAGACGCCCATGAACAAACACAATCCCAAAATGTGGCGACAACTTGTTGGGTAAAATTATATAGTTGTGTGAAGTCAGCATAAAATTTTAACATCAGAAGATCTGAAAAGCTTCTATCATTCTGGTTGTCAAGAGGGAACTAATCTAACATGTACACATAGAAATAAAGTCAAGAGAAGTGCATAATAACCATACACCACCAGATCAAATATATAAATACTATCCAAGTAATCTCATTCACTTATTCCTAATTAGCTCTATAATCTCAAAAACATAATATTTTTTGTGAAACTCTTGGATCTAGGAGATTTGCATGAAAAGATCCATTACTATGTAAATTAATTTGAGACATGACATCTTAGGTTCATTTATTATCTCAAGAGCAATCATACCAAAATAAAACAATGATAATTGGCAGTTCTATGCCTCTACTTCAGCTACCTTTGTTCTGATCCTTCTTTTTGACTGGGAACCCTACATTTCTATCAGATAACAAATTATGCAAGTTAATAAAAACAGTAGTGGTTATTGACGACATCTTAGGTTGTACCTTATAGGCTGATGAAATTATAATGGGCTAGAGTAATATTGACCATCCACGAAGCAAATATCTGCACATATTATGTTATAATAGTTGTCACCATGAAGTCCCCTGCATTTTATAGTTGACAGTAGCGAATACAAAAAACTACAAATATCTTTATAGCTTCCATTATACTTTTGCATATGAAGACATCTGGTGTTTGACACTTTCATAACACATGAAGTACTATGACTACAAAACACTTCTATAACACAAGACTAATAGCTAACAAGTAACCGATGATCCTCGTTGATTGGCAGCATGATGTGCTTCATGCTGGCTATGGACTCCTCTGGCACGTCTTTGCATCATAGTTAAATTAAAAAATAATGGAAATTGTTTAGTTAAGCATATGCAACAGTGCAAAACAAAATTTGGTGCGGCTCGACAATCTGAAGATCCACCATGTTCCAATCCTGTTTATGTCCACTACCATGCACTTGTCCTCACCCTGTCCAAGCAGGTCATTCCGGGAGATTCAGAAGGAGTGAACTCAACAGGTGGCTTAAGTGTTTGTCAGACATGTTCAGAGTTTAGGAACTGCTTCAAAAATAAGTTCCGACAGGTCGTTCAAAACTGGCACGCAGAAACTACAAAGGCAAGCAGTACAAATTGATCAGTTCAACTGTTCGAGGATTGCTTTTCCTTCGTTGCGAACTGCATAGACACCTCCACTCTTCCTAGATGTGGAGGCCTGCCCGCATCCGACGATCCTCCTCGCACCCTCCCCCATCCGAGTACAGCACGGCCGCTTTGCGAGCAGAAGAGCGGAGCACTGGACCGTTGTGTCAAGAGCACCACGGCATTATATATCTTTCAGAAGTAGAAACACACCAAATATGAATAACATTTGCACATTCTGCAACCTGGAGTCCTCTGAGTTGAATACCCTTGCCATGACTTGTGTTGATGCCTGCATCTACTTTTTGTATGATTCTCATACCATGCTCTGTCAGCTCTACCTTTTTTTTACGGAGAGCATAAGAGTGGATAATGCAACTGCAAGTTCAGGTGCAACATCACAGACCCAAAAGAGCTTCTTATTCCCCTTTGTATGAAATTACCATCCCTAGTCATTTAATTATGTATTGTAAGCAAGCAAAAAGATAAGAAAAATATTGGAGTAACAAATCAAACAAAATATTCTTCTGTCCATTAGTGTCACAGAAAGAATTAATTTGCAACATATCGTTCGCCGAGAAAAAACAAAGGTGGGTTGACAAGTTTAGCTTACATTATCAATCCCGATCTCTCCAATGGAAACTCCTCCTTTTCCAATCCATGCATTCTGAGCAGTCACCTCAATGGGATATGTATGAATGACTGGTACTACCAAAACATCTACAGCACAACCAGAAATGATGGTGGCCAGTGAGTAAAAACAAGTAGACAAAAACCACAAGCAATGTGACTGAACAATGCGTGTATGCACACCAATGTTAATAATTGATTTTCAAACAAAAGATGATTCCCACTTAGAAAAAGGACTGAACAATGCGTGTATGCTCACCAATGTTAATAATTGATTTTCAAACAAAAGATGATTCCCACTTAGAAAAAGGCAAATACCAAATCATCAGGGTGCATGGATGATACTGAATATATACCCCCAAACTATTTTTGTTAGAAAGTTACAAAGAATATCTTATGAACAAGCTGGGACAACATACTTTAAAGGACTCGTGGTATTAATTGTTCCTTCTTTCAAAGACACTAAAAGAAAGAAAGCACTGTTTAATTTGCCATTCGGGAAATTAAGAACACTAAATGTTAAATACTGGGTGGTGCTACATATTAGGTGAGAAGACATGTAAATACTATTCGGCTTGTTTTGTTCTGGTACAGTCGAAAGGAATTTACCAGGTCGCAGTCGCACAAACCAGCATCAAGATGGCAATTACACTTGTAAATTCCTGAAGGTATGCATACTACGGAGTACGTACATCACTCACAAAAAGTTAGTATAAAGGCGATTCTATCCCATGATTTCCTGAAAAGATCTGAAACTTTAGTATGATTAGAAATATTTCATCTGGAAAATAAAGGAAATAAGAGGAGGTGCAGCGAGAGCAATGTCAAGGAGGTAACGGGGATGTGTCGCGTGCTTCTACTGGCGAAGGGAATCGGTCTGACATGCCGCCATTGTCGTGATTGAGCTAGACGTCATTAATGTTCCTGGTCATGTAAGCAAATATTAAACCTCATTTCCTTCGAGGGACAAAAAAATCAATGTTCATTTTCACATTGAGTGAGAAAATTTATTGTTCCTGAAAACAATTGAATGCATAATGTAGTTTATGAAAAGATTCCAAATTGTACTCCAGTAAGTTGCAGCAAGCATAACATGGAGCATAACTCCAGTAAGTTGCAGTTTTATCTTGACTGAATTACTCCAGTACCTCATTATAATTCCTATTCTCGTCTGACTTCCGCTTCTCTTACAACCTCTTCTTCTCTGCTTCTTGGTTCCAACCTCAACAAAAAACTCCATCATCTTTGGAGGTATGATGGCAGTAATCCGCACATATATGGGGCCAGTTCTTTTCAGCGATTCTCCCAGAATCACCCCCCTCCCCAGCTTCTCCCAGAATCGCCACTCCATATTTTTTTTATAATCCTATCTAGTTAAGGTCTAATTAGCTAGGATTGTAAAAAATATATGGAGTAGTGATTCTGGGAGAAGCTGGGGAGGGGGGCGATTCTGGTAGAATCGCCCAAAAGAACTGGCCCATGATATCCTGAAACATGAGAAAGAGAAGTTTAAACATTATTCAGTCCATGCTAAAGTTTGAGATTTCTGCACCATTAGAACACAGTATAAAATCCAATATATTAAATATGATAAAATATCCACTAATAATGCCAGTAAAGTATATATAAATTTGCACTTCCATTACATTGAACGAAAAATATACGTACATCAGCGTTCCCTACTCCTTTCAAACAATGATAAAACATGATCACGTGTCCGTCTTTCAGAGGACAATCTTTGACTCTAGTGACCTGGGAGCTGCTGGAGATCACTCCTCAACTGACTTAGCTGTTTGTTTATCCAAAAAATAGAAGGCTTAGCTTTTCATTAATTTCAGTCTTGCAAAGTTGCAGCCCCTCAAGTATTTGGTCTTTGTATTTTCTTGTTTTTTGTCAGTGCCTTGTTTTCTAATTATCCGATGTATTTTCTTGTAGAGTCAGGCTTATTCTACACTAATTCTAGAACATCCTCGAGTTACCTGGCCTCCGTGTGGTAGCTCCTCCTCCCTTTTGCCGCTCCATGTGCTAGCCTTGAAAATGCGAAATTATATTGTGTCCTTGCATTGTTATGTATGTAGTTCTGATCAATCACACAAATACCTAAAAGCAAAGAATAAAACTAAAGTGAAATTGCTAGGAAAATGTCAAGAAATCACATACTGCTAGATAAACCATTAGAATATCACATTATACTATCCTCTACAATGGTTACATGTAAAGCAAATTTGGAGGCACATACAACTAAAAAGTAAATCATTGTATCATGGAAATGACATACAAATATGGACCATGGAATAAAATACTATTGGAAGGCATGTCTGCAAGGATTGTTTAGAAACTTGATCACTGTATCATGAAAATGATATTGCAAGAGCTGACCTTTCCCTTGTGCACATTCCCATGCTTTGGCTAAAATAGAGCATTTGCATTTCCTGCTTGGACGCTCACGTTATTTCCGTTTACTCACTTCATATGCTATCCCCTGATCAAATCAACAGCTAAGCTGATTAGCCAGCCAACCAGCTCTACTTTTGCAGTTTGCATTGAACACTCCAAAGGGAAAATTAGAGGGCACCCATGGCTTCAAGGATGAGGTAGTAACAGCAAGGTCGATGAGTAGCGAGAGCGCACCGGCCGCCCCAGCCCCTCCTCCTCAACGGCACCGTGGAGATTGAGCCGCTACCGCACAGGGAGAGCCTAAGGAGCTGGTCAAGGAGACAGTATTGGCACAAGTCGTTGTAGACACAAGGAGATAGTACGGTCACACTTCATCCTCCATTAACTCTGACATGGGCATGTAGGCACCTGCTACAGAAAACGGGCGTGTAAAAATCTGCATGAGAATGCAAAGAAAATGGACAGTAAGGGGCCTTCTTTGTCAAAAATGGTGCATCTAGTTGGTTAACAAACTGCAGCTCAAAGAAAAAAAATCAATTACTTGGTAAAAATGTCCCAATAATTCCTGGCCAGAAGCTATGTTGCAACAAAGATTAATTTTAAATTACCAATCACCTCCAAGCATGTTCTTACGGCCAGCCAAAGCTATGGCACCTTCATCAGGAAATAATATATTTCAAACATGAGTACATGACTCACGTAGCTAGTTCCATATACATACCCTGGGTGTATACACTACTGCAATTTCAGGCGACGGTGTGATGCTATCCGTTAGTGAAGCTCCATGAATCCTCCATTTATTTATTCAATCAAGGCGTTTATATCTTCCCCCGTTCTCCCATCATCTATTTCTCACCTACAAAGACATCAGACAATCAATAATGTAGAAGATAAGAACGTAGCAGGTACTGAACCAAATAATAACAAAGAGATACAAAGGATTTTGAATTTTTAAACCACAGTTAGTCTATGAAGAGCATCTATATAGCAAACAAATATGAACTATCACAACAATAAGGAATGCCAAGTAATTACTTTGCTATCTTAATAGTTGATACTGGTATGCACCCATATGATCTTTGTGAAATTAGTACCTTCAATGGATCAATATTAGTATTATCAGTGGGCCAATTTCTACTCCAACATGAAAAACAAATCATGGTGTAAAAAGAGATATACAGCTGGTCCAACTTATTCAAGAGATTAACAAAGAAAGAAAATCTCCGCAATTAGAGTATATAGCTTGCGTCTGAAGATATGGACATGCTTTGATATTTGTTAAATAATTAAGCAGTATCAAACTTGAGGTATGGATGACTGAAGAAGAAGCAAAACATCTGCATTAAGAATTCAAAGCCAACGAAGGAAATGCAGAGGATCAGACATCTACAATAAGTGGACTGGGGGCCCATATATACCAATGAGTTCTTATGTTCTTCATGGAACTAAAATCACTCACAAACTCAGTTAAGGAGGGAGATAGAAATGCTAATTACTCTGCCATATGGAAATAGAAATACATGAGAGAGCAGTCACTGGAAAATCAAGGATCCTGATTTATATGCACCAACACTGATGGCCTGACTTACAAGCATGAACAAATAAGGTTAACCTCTGGAGGCTAGGTGATTTATATGCACGTTTGGCTGCCGGTGAGCTACAACTGGTGCGTGCAGTATGCACTGCTTGCCGGTGGCAGCGACGGAGAAGGGGCCATTCGGATTAGATCAGAGGGCTAGGGTTTGTACGGGGAGGAAGCAAAATTCTTAATTTCCTGATTGGCCAAACAAGCATGTGCACAAAATAAATTCAGAATTTTCATTGATTGATAAGCTTCTGATCTTGACAAGAAAATGAGCTCATGTCTACATCAAAAGAAGGGAATAAGAACTATACTGTGGATATAGCCATCATTTTTGTACAGGTAAGAAAGGTATCATATTTCCGGATAAACTCTTCTTATTTAATTACTCATTTAAACATCTCCTAATGTTCCTGGTCATGTAAGCAAATATTAAACCTCATTTCCTTCGAGGGACAAAAAAATCAATGTTCATTTTCACATTGAGTGAGAAAATTTATTGTTCCTGAAAACAATTGAATGCATAATGTAGTTTATGAAAAGATTCCAAATTGTACTCCAGTAAGTTGCAGCAAGCATAACATGGAGCATAACTCCAGTAAGTTGCAGTTTTATCTTGACTGAATTACTCCAGTACCTTCCATGGCGACCCAGGAAGTAGCAGAGCAGTGTTCTTCCCTTCTTGTGGCCTGCGCGCATGATGCATCAGGGAGGGCAGCAGCCTGCATGTCCATAGCTGCTGGTGTTGGTGGCCCTTCCATGGCGTCGCCCTGGTCATGGAGACGGGGGTCAGAGAGGGGGGAGAAGAGACGGGGGTGGGTCAGAGAGAGAGAGAGAGAGAAGTGGAGGGATTCGTACCCATGGATCCATGGCTGCCTGAGCTTGCTGGCTAGGGATTCGGGTCCTCCGCCGCTGCGGCTGCGTGGTCGTGGAGGAGGACAGCGCTGTGAGGTGAGGAAGAAGGCCCGCTCCTCTACTCCGGCGCGCTCCACATCAAGCGCCGTTGCGAAGCCGGCGTCGACGCACGCGGATCCAGGGAGGTTGGGGGTCGGGCGGCGCCGGGAGTGAGGGAGGAGGTGGGGGCGGGGCGGCGCCGGGAGTGAGGGAGAAGATGGGGGTCGGGAGGCGCCGGGAGTGAGGGAGAAGGTGGGGGCGGGGCGAGCCAGGATCGGGGGAAGAGATGGGGGCGGCCGGCGCCGGGAGCCGGGGAGGAGGTCGGGGCTGGCGGCGAAGGGATCTGGAGGGCCGACTCGCTCGCGCGTGCGTGTCGTGGATTTTTTTTCGTGGGTTTTTCTTCGTAGGGGGAGGATGACGAAAATAAAACAAAGGTGAAAAGATGACGAAAATAAATCAGCGAAAATAAACCGAGCAGACTATTCACCAATTGCTTCATTAGAAATAGAGACTAGCGATCGTGGTGGCTACAGCCTACTCCCCCCACCCACAACTCCATGGTTCGATCCCCAGGTCCATCCCCAGGTCCAACTCACGCACTTCCTCCACCCACGTACGTGTTCATGGGCCGGGGCGTGGCGCCCCTAATTTTTTCCATTCTGTTTTTGTCTTTTCTTTTCTTATTTCTTCTTTAAATTAATTCGAGATTTACAAATTTCAAAAGGTTGCGACTTTAGAAAATATTTGAGAAATCATAAATGTTTATCAATTTAAAAAATGTTTGAAAATATTAAAGTTTTCGTGGTTTCGAAAAATGTTGGTGATTCAAAAAAATGTTGGCAGATTATAAAAAAACCACAATTTGGAAAAACAATGTCGGGAAATAAAATCATGTTCTCGATTTTGAAAAAATGATCGTGTATTCAAAACATATTCATGAATCTAATAAAATATCCATGAAATTTTAGAAAATACTCAAAAAATTCAACTTTTTGTGAATTTCAATTGTTTGCCACAATTCAAAAAAAATAATTGATTCAAAAAAAATCATGAATTCGAAAATAATTCATGTATTCAATAAATGTTCGTCTAAACAAAACAAATGTTTGTGAATTTAAAAAATGCCCAATTTTTTTAAAAAAAATGTTTGTCAATTCAAAAAATTGTTCGCCGTTTCCAACGTCTTTTATGTCTAGGTTTTGATTAGTTTTTGAAAAGTCTCGATATGTCTATGCGTTAGGAGTAGTTCATGGTAGATGAGATTTATTTTTAAAGTTTTAAACATTTCCTTGCGCTACACAATGACAAGTGTGCCGTGCGGTGGCAAGCTCATTGCCTTAGGATTTACCATGTCGAATGCATTGCGATCATGTGGACATCACGTCCATCATCAGTGAGGGTCGAAAGAAAGATAAGTGGCAAAATGATGAGTCACCGTGTTAAAATAGAGACACTCATATGTCGGGGTATTGAGTCATACTTATTTGGCAAGCGTACAATTTTTTTTCTACCGTTGCAATGCACAGGCATGTTTGCTATTATGAATTAATTAAGGGTGCAGCCAATTTAATACTATCTATCTTAGTATGTAACAAAAGTAAATCAAAGATGACACAACGAATGGGAATATGATACCACATATCACATATAGCTGTTATATATTAAAAAAGTAAAGAGTGCAAGGTATACCCGGTTGAACGAACTTAAAGAATCACTTGTTTACATACTCCAAAGTATACTACCACCAAAGTAACTTCCTAGCTTCAGGTGTAGCTTTTTATCTTCCTTGAAACATGGAAAAAATGACAAGTTACTTTGACTAGTTTATAATAAGTATTGGGGTCATCAAGTGAAAAAGGCATATAAATCAGAGTGTCTCCTTTTGATTTTTCATCATCTTAAAAAGATCAAACAAACCATGTAAGGCTTCAGAAATTATTTGTAACAACATCATTTGATTTGCCTACATCTAACGGATGACCTTGAAGTGTCTGCGTCATTATTTGAATCAAATGATCAATTATTTTTGAGAAATATCTTTCATAGCTTAGATCAATCTAAATTTATGAAAAAGGCAATTAGAAAATTAGGGCAAAGGTTATTATCGTGCTAGCTAGACTATAAGGTAAGCAGGACATGCACAAGAAGGGGAGGGGACTAGTATAGTATCTCACATTAGGTGAGATCAATGAGATCATTTTTTGGTGAAAATACAAAACATTCTCAAAATATATTGCAGACACATATCAATGTTTGATGTACAATCTCAACAAGTTTCATCTTCTACTTCGACCTAGAGTAATAGTAGAAACAAAAAAGATGTAGAATATGAATAGTGTCAAAATATTACTCACCCAAAGCTGTCACTATTCACATTTGAATTTGCCTTTTTTTAGTCTCTAAATGTACATGAAGTTTTGAGCTAATTTTTTCCAGAGTTATAGACACACCCTGCAAGTATGTTGTCAAATAATTTCAAAAAAAATCAGAATTTCTAAATATGAAATTTTGTGATTGATCTCATTGATATATATCACCTAATATGAGATCCTATACTAGTCTCCCTGATAAAAGGGTGGGGATCCGATCTCACTCCCTTCAATTTGAACTGCAACCGCCGGCCTGTGTTGGCGATCAGATGATGCCGGTGGGCGAATAGAGAGGCCAGAGAAGTGAAAAGCGTGCAGCCTGTAGTGTAGGAAACTTGGAACCAAGTGATCATGCCCGCTGTGGATATGGCATCTCATTTGCTTGTGTGTTTTTTTTTCACGAAACACTTGTTGACTTTTGGCTAGACTATACTTGTCGTAAAATATATCTCTACTATTAAAGCGGAATCGAACGTCGTGATGGTTCGACCTTCTCCATCCTCTTACTCGTACGCACACGTTAACTTCTCCCGAAAAAATGGAGACCTCCTCCCTCATTTTCTTGCACGAAAAAAAGGAAAAGGAAAAGGAAAAGAAAGCAGCGCACGTACACACGTCCACGTCCCACTCCCCTTCCCCAAACCTCTCGTTCCTGATCCCGTGCCTCTCCATGGAGGATTCGCTGCCGCCGCCACCGCTGCCGCTCTCCTCCCACGTACGGCGACCTCGAACGGCAGCATAGGGAAGCCAAAAGATCGGAGCAGTAGGATCGCCGCCGCCGCCCTTCTCCTACCCACGGCGACCTCGACGGCAGCACGGCGCATCCAAAAGATTGGACTGGTGGGTGCATGCCCTTGCCATCTCATCTCCCCTTCATCGTGTCCAGGAGGAGCATGATCCGGGTGAGCGACCAGCAGGAGCGTCGTGTCGTCGGCAGCGATGGACGACGGCCCAGGTAACCTTACCTTCCTTACACTCGCACCTCATGTCCTCCTACTCCCACATCGGCGCACTCCATCGTTGTCCTATCACATGGCTCCTCTCTCCCCGCCTCCCCATCCCACCAAAGCACCCCTCTGATAAACCATGCCCAGCCGTAGAAATTTGAAGTTGTTATCTTTCATGTAAATGTATAAAGAGACAAAATGATGAGGTGTCTAGGTCTTCAATTCTAGGAACGGTCCAATATATTCACTGGAGTAATCCCCCATTGCACAACCACCTTTACTGAACAATTGACTTTCTAACCATTGTATTCTTCAGAGTACAAGGGGAAGTTATTTGGTAGCTTTATTTGGCATTGAGAAGAAACTGGGAAATATAGGTGATGAATTTTCATTCCACACTCCAGAATTTTCTTGCTAAGTAGCTTGCTCATCTGAATCATATGCATTCCCTCTTTGATTCATTCTATCAAGAATAAAAGTATGCACGATGCTAATTGATATAATTGGAAGATTTTTCTTTGTGCTCACATGGTCTAATTAGAATTGTATTTCCACCTCGACTGGATTATCATGATATAGTTAGCGATGTCGTGTTGTCATGACTGTCGGAGGAGACAACTTATATGAGGGTGTCAAGGAGATCAATCCTATTTCTTTACGCCTTAAGGTAATCTTCTCCCTTTATTGGTATTGTTGCACCATAACATCTTTAGTGTTGCTATTGTTAGAAAAGTATCCCTATGTACGGATTTGTTTGTCAATCCAACATTATCAATCTCAATAATTAAGGGGTGTTGCAAAAGTGATGGTGATGACCGTGCCAGCTGCTAGCAGTAGAGTAGGAAGACGCGGAGCAATGATGGTGCAGCATGATCAATAGAGCAGCAGCAGGAGGCAAAGTAGTGACAGCGGTGCAAGGAATGAGAGGAGAGGGTGGAGAGCAGGTTGAGGTTGGGGGACAATGCCACGAGGTTGTCGCTCCATAAGCCTATCGACATGATCTGATTCACTCCGCTTTTGTTAGCATTGGGATTCGTATTATACTGTTTGGAGAAAAAACATGTCTATATTCATTATTGCAGGCTTAAAGTTATCTACTCTTTTGTTTTGTACATTTTTGCAGCTATACCTTAATGGCAGCTATACCTCATTCGTTCAGTCACATTTTTGCATGTATAGCACGTAGGTTTATTTTATATTTAGCAAAAGACTCTCCAAACAACAATAATGGTCAATTTTGATTTTCACATGGATGTTTGTTTTGTAGACATTATCTTCTAAATACAGTCAAACTTCAGTAGATATACTGTACTTTGAACAGAGTCAATTGAACATTGTAACCGCAGAAAGAAGTGTCAATTAAAAGTGCTTGCATTTTCTTAGATGATATATAGGGCCTGAATAATAATTTCAAGTGCTGACGTACTATGTATAATGTAAGAGGACTAAGTGGATGATATCATCAATGGAAAAATTTGAGAGAATTAGATGGCTGTTAATTTTCTCAGAAGTGATATACCACTACAATGCCTCTCTCGGCTTTATAGTTCTGTGATGCAAACATTTGTGTTTTCGAGTCTTTTTTGCTAGGGATCTCTGAATCATGTTTCTGAAGTAAATATTGGACAGTCAGAGAAGAAATTTGCATATGCGGGAGCAGACTGCAAGCTGATTGTGCGACAACACAACTGGCGTACGTCATACATCAAGCAAAGTTTCACTACACAGAGTTCCACATAGGAATATTATTTTGCAAAGTTAATTGAGAATTTTTTTAGTGATGGACAATATAGATTAAGAATTTAAATACACGTTCTTGTTCGGCCTATGATTTCTGTGTTGCACGTTGGCTTGTAAAATTTTGTGCATTTGATACGAAATTTACATCTTGCTTTTGATTGTTTTTCCCAAAAAGAGGCCTTGCCAATAGATTATCATCCCTTGGTGTGCTTTGCTCGTGACACATGCAACTCTTTGGTGCAACTACTCCCTCCGGTCTTTTTTACTCTGCATATTAGAATTCTTTGAAGTCAAATTTCACAAAGTTTAACCATATTTATATGAAAAAATATCAACATCTGCCATGCTAAAGTTGGCCTGGTTCGAGGCCCGAGGCGGTTGGTGATGCTGGGCAGGCGGATGCGTCTGGGCCCATGCACCCTCCCCGGCCTGGCCCGACTCCTCAACCCACTAAGGGGCCCGGTGTGAGCCGCTATATATGGCTGCGTCGTGGCCCTCGTGACCCCGCATTAGGGTTTCCTGCCTCCTCTAGCGAGGTGCGGCGATTTGGTAGATCTGCTCGCTCTCTCCGCCCCTCCCCTCCCCCTCCACCCCTCTCCCTCTCCTTTGCGGCGGTGACGGCCATGGGTGACTGCCGCGCCGACAAGAGGCCCATGGAGCCCCCGATCCCGGAGACAGAGCGGCGCCGGGAGCGCGAGCTCCGCGAGAAGGCTAAGTGTGACCAGCGGGCTCGGTCGGCTGGCCGCGGCGATGGCAGCGGCTACGGCCCGGGAGGTGGCGTCGGGCAGTCAAGCCGTGGTGACGGCAGTGGTTATGCGCAGGATACTGGAGCGCTCGGGCGGGAGGCGGATTGGGGTTCGCCTCCGCCTTGGTGGCTGCAACAGCAGGAGCGAAAGAAGAAGAGAAAGCAGAGCCAGCGGCACCGCCATCTTGAGCAGAAATCTCCCGAGTACCCTCTGTGCGATGGAGGTCACAGTGACCCGCTGGCCAAGAAGCAGCGTGTGGCGTCGGGGGCGTTGGCGCTGGCGCTGTCGGCCGATCCCACTGGATCCGCGGCGGCGCCCATTCCCGTGGAGGATGGGAACGGATCTGAGTGCTTCAAGTGCGGCAGGATTGGCCACTTCCAAGCCCAGTGCAAGTTTCTCCCCCTCTGCGTGCTTTGCAAGCAGGAAGGGATGCCTATGCCTACTGTCCTTCACGCGGAAAGCGCATCCACCTCCAGATCATGGGCAGCGTGATCCCGGGCGAGGGCTTCTTCTGCCTCGAGTTCAAAGAGGAGGAGGAGACGGGCTCTGACAAGAAGGTTAGCAATGGTGCGGTCCTGTCGGCGGAGCCGGGCAAGCTCAACATCCGTACACTCAAGCAGGAGCTGAAGCACATTGTGGCCGGTGACTAGGACTGTCAAATCTCCCAAGTGGGCGATGATGACTTTTCTGTTGTCTTCCCCTCGGCGGATCTGCTTCACATGGCCAAGTCCAGCGGCAAACTCTTCCTGCCCCCGCACGGACATTACGGTTAGCGTGCATGATTCCATCTTCGAGGAGGTGGTTCCCATGACCATGCCCGAAGTGTGGGTCTGTCTCCATGGCATCCCCAAGAAGCACCGTCAGGCTGAGTGGCTGATGGAGGGTTTGAAGATGCTGGGCCGACCAATAATGGTCGATGAGCTCTCCCTCATTCGGATGGGACCAGTGAGGATGAAGCTTGGTTGCAAAGCACCGGAGAAATTGAATGGATTCGTGCAAGCTTGGTTCAATCATGAAGGTTTCGACATCAAGGTGGAAGTGGAGCGCATGCCAAAGCGCCCGGGGGACGGGCCGACGGCTCCTGGTCCAAACGACGTCCCACCTCGGCCCTCTGACAAGCGCGGTCCCCTCCCCCTGGAGGCGCGGCTAGTTCAGGGCCTGGTGGGTGCCCGGGACCTAGCAATGAGGCCAACGGCGGCCAAGGAGGCCAGGCCGGAGGGCAGCAGCAAGATATGGGGATGACCTGTCAAGACGATGAGCATGAGGAAAACATGCCGGATACTTCCATAGACACAGCGACCTGGGATATGCTGGGAGCAAAGGAGGATGAGATGCCGGTGGACATGGCCATGCCGGATGCGGGGCTGGTTGTGGCCTCGGAGGCAGCTGATGCTGAGCATGTTGGGAGCCCTCCCACCGCTCGTTCCTTGGAGAAAGCTTTTGACCAATATGGTTCCAACCTCAAGGCCCTCCCTGCTCCCCTGCCTCTGCTGGTTTGCCTTTGCCTCTGGCCCCCTCGGCTTCGGCCTCGCCCGGGATGCGGGGCTCTGACTTAGGCTGTGTGCTCAATGAGCCCCCAATCTGCTCACCTCAGTCGGGTCGTCGCTCCTCCGGTGGGTTGGGATGTGCCCCAAGAAGACGGCGGGTCGTAAGCCTACGTCCAACCCCGCGGTGATGGCGCTCCCATCTCCGGTGGGTCCAACATCGGGCTCGCTGCAGGCGACTCTTGGTGCGGTGGGTGGCACAGCCAAGGCGCGGCATTCCAAGGTGACTCCAGTTCCTCTTTGGGCTCCCAGTGCGCGATCCAAGGCGGCGCTGGGCGATCTCTCGTCGCTAGAAAGTGCTCAACTGCGGCTCGTCGACAAGAATCTAGAATCCTCAGGTAACACCCCACCCTCCTTCAAAATTCTTAATGCTTTCTCGGATCCCCAACTTGCGACGATTCTTTCCAATAGCGGGATAGAGGTTGGTCCGGAGGGGGGATTTTTTCTTTGATTCATGCATGCGAGGAAGCTCAAGCAGCTCTGGCTACGGCTGCGGCTGAAAGATCGTGGATGTCGCCTAGAGGGGGGGGGGTGAATATGCGTTTTAAAATAATTACGATTTAGGCTTGAACAAATGCGGAATAAACCTAGCAGTTAATTTGTCAAGCACAAAACCTAAAACAACTAGGCTCACCTATGTGCACCAACAACTTATGCTAAGCAAGATAAGAAACTATGTGATAGCAAGATATATGACAAGAAACAATATGGCTATCACAAAGTAAAGTGCATAAGTAAAGAGCTCGGGTAAGAGATAACCGAGGCACGCGGAGACGACAATGTATCCCGAAGTTCACACCCTTGCGGATGCTAATCTCCGTTTGGAGCGGTGTGGAGGCACAATGCTCCCCAAGAAGCCACTAGGGCCACCGTAATCTCCTCACGCCCTCGCACAATGCAAGATGCCGTGATTCCACTAAGGGACCCTTGAGGGCGGTCACCGAACCCGTACAAATGGCAACCCTTGGGGGCGGTCACCGAACCCGTACACTTTGGCAACCCTTGGGGGCGGTCACCAGTACCCGTCAAATTGCTCAGGGCGATCTCCACAACCTAATTGGAGACCCCGACGCTTGCCCGGAGCTTTACACCACAATGATTGAGCTCCGAACAATACCAACCGTCTAGGGCGCCAAGGCACCCAAGAGGAACAAGCTCTAGGGTGCCCAAACACCCAAGAGTAATAAGCTTCTCAAACTTCACTTCCACGTATCACCATGGAGAACTCAAACCGATGCACCAAATGCAATGGCAAGGGCACACAGAGTGCCCAAGTCCTTCTCTCTCAAATCCCACCGGAGCAACTAATGCTAGGGAGGAAAATGAGAGGAAGAACAAGAAGGAGAACACCAAGAACTCCAAGATCTAGATCCAAGGGGTTCCCCTCACATAGAGGAGAAAGTGATTGGTGGAAATGTGGATCTAGATCTCCTCTCTCTTTTCCCTCAAAAACTAGCAAGAATCCATGGAGGGATTGAGAGTTAGCAAGCTCAAAGAAGGTCAACAATGGGGGCAAAAACGAGCTCAAGAGATGGGGATCCATTGGGGAAGAAGACCCCCTTAAATAGGTCCCCACGAATCTGCCCGATATGTACAGAATAACATAGGAGCGGTACAACCTCTATGAGCACCGGTACAACCGGTAACAGGCAATAAGCGGTACAACCGGCCCACAACCGCACCACAACAGAGACCAGTCCGGTGGTAGAGCGGTACACGACCGGTACAACCTCCGGACCAATTCTGGAGCGGTACAACCGCTCCAAACACTGGTTGTACCGGTCAAGCGGTACAACCTCTCCATGGGGCGGTACAACCTCTCTGTGTAAAACAGGCAATATCAAAACAGCCACAACTTTCGCATACGAGCTCTGAATTCAACGAAACCAAGTTTGTTGGAAAGCTAATGACAAGGGCTAACACAATCTTGAGAGAAATATCAATAAGAAGCAAATGAGAAAAGGACCATAATAAAATGGTGAGAACCCTTCCTTGGATAAGACCGGTAAAACCTCCAACACCGAAAACATCATAAAAGATGCATGCGAACTCCGTTTTCGATAAACTCAAGCTTGTCATCAAGATGACCAAAAGCTATAAGACTCACAAATGGAACCAAACAAGAACCAAGAAAGATGATGTAAGGATGCAATGGTTTGAGATCTCGACTAATGATACGATCAAGCTACTCCCTAGAGAGCCCCCCTTGATAGTACGACAATCGATCCTACAACCCGGTCTCCCAACTACCACTATGAGACCGGTAATATAGAAAACCTATCAAGGGCAAACCTTTGCCTTGCACATAGTCCACTTGAGCTAGATGATGACGATCTTGACTTCCTCAAGTTGGACCACCTTTCTTGATTGTGTTGGCTCGATGAAGACTAGTTGATTGCTCCCCCATACTCCACTATGGGTGAGCCACTCTTTGGCACATCTTCACAATTCCATTGACACCACAATGGACGACAATCTTCAAGCTTGATTTCTCCCCCATACTCCATTATGGGTGAGCCACTCTTCGAGTTGCTCCACTTGAACTTGCACACTGCAAACTTGATGACGATCACCACTTGATGTCATCCTCCATGGGTTGTATGAGATCTTCCTCTTGACGCAAGACCATGGAAACATACCTAACCCCACAAAGAACTCTCACGTAGACCATGGGTTAGTACACAAATCGTAATGGACAATGCTTACCATACCATGGGATCACTTGATCCCTCTCGGTACTTCTTCTATGCTTTGTGAGTTGATCAACTTGATTCACTCTTGACTTAGTCTTGATTAACATTGATTCTTTCCAACTCTCATCATTTGGATGATGTCTTGATGGTAAACATGAATGATCACACAATCTTCTTCTTCAAGACATGCTTGCAATAAGCTCAACTCACACATGACCAATATTTGGATAATTCCTTGAAAAGCACTTTGGCCATCTCAACTCACACATGACCAATCTTTGGATAATTCCTCGAAAAGCACTTTGGCCATCTCATAAACTCCTTGAAACCAACACATGGACTTCAAGACAATCCTATGGAAAAAACCTTCAAATATAACTCAAGGCAACCATTAGTCCATAGAGATTGTCATCAATTACCAAAACCAAACATGGGGCACCACATGTTCTTTCAATCTCCCCCATTTTGGTAATTGATGACAATCACTTTCAAGAGAGTTTATACAAGGAATTATGCATCAACATGCAATGCAACAACCAATAATGCATGCGTAGGAGATGCGTATGCTTAGGAACAACCAAAGCCAGAAGAGACAACTCTCTAAACTTCTCCACAAAACTCTCTGAAACTTCTCCCCCATTGGCATCGATTGCCAAAATGGGCTAAAAGCTTAGACGGCCAATATAAAATGTGTTCCTCCATAAATTATGTATTTCTCAACAGGAGAGTGGAATGCAATACACACATCCAACGGTAAATACTTGGAGGAAGACTGTCGGCGTTCTGGGAACGGGGGTCCCCAGACTTGCCTGCCTGCGGCCTGCGGCGTGGCTTAAGTGGGGGCCCAGCGCGGCCCATCTTCATCAACACGAGGCTCAAGACCCTCGTCAGGCTGGCTCGCGAGGAGGCGGAGAGTTCAAGGCGGGGTACCTCGCGAGGTGCCCATGACGCAAGCCATGACGACACGGGGCACCAGGCGGGTGCCAGCGCGCGCAGCGTCCCTTTTTCCTCTTTGGTGCAAAGGGGGCAAGCGTATCAGCGGAGTACCGGGGCATCAGGAAAAGGTTGCCACTTCGGTGCAACAAGACCAAGGCCAGGAGGACTACGAGACGGAGGTCACCATGGAG